>OX345678.1:5978333-8967500 GCA_947044415.1 Eupithecia dodoneata
GGCGCGGTGGGCGAAGGTCCGCCTGCGACGCAGGAGGTTGCGGGTTCGATTCCCGCCTCGGAACAATTGTGTTTACGATCTACAGATATTTGTTCCGGGTGTTCTGGTCGTTTTCTATGTATAATTAAAAATATCTATCTATGTAATGTATTGTATTATGTATATCAGTTATCTAGTACCCATAACACAAGCTCTGGTTACCATGGGGCTAGATAATGCTGTGTGAATTGTCCAGCATTATTTATTTATATTTATATACTATCTGCATACTTTTTTAGGAGTAAACTTTTTACCTTTACCCTATTGCTAGAATAAGATTATCAAATAAAAAAATAAAGTTAAAAGAACTTTATTCCATATCACAACAGCATCGGCTAATCGAATACGTACTAACAATTTATTAATACGTATTTCTGAAGATATTTCTTTTTTTAATAAATTCGTAGGGATTTGCTATCAGCGGTTGACACTAGGGTTGCCAACCCTAACATCAATGTTCAATGTGTATCATCAAATGTTCGACTGGCTGCCGTAGCCAGACTGCCCAGTGTGATGTGATTCCTTAGTGTCACGCATATTAGGCAGTCTGTCATACCCCTGTCGAAATAAAAACTAAAAACGTTTATATACGTTTCCATTATTTCATTGCTTACAATAAATACCTTAGATTCCAAAACCAAGTATAAATTCGTTTACTTTTTGCATGAAACCTAGGAATTGGAGTATATGTAATGCTATGACTTAGAGAGTCTGTAAGAATAACCGTAAATCGAGGAAGCAATAGAGTAGATATTACCGAAAGGATAAAACCTTGACGCGGACGGTGAATAAATAAAATCGTTCATTTTCATACACACAGTTCATAAGACCCAATAATATCGCCCGCGGCCTGCGCGGGTTCTTTCTATAGAAACGTTTTAAGGTTATTTCTATCCCATGGGAACTGATGTATGAGAAAAAAGGACCCTTTTTATTCCATGCCTAGAACTATATGTCTGCAAAATTTCAACCCGATCCGTTGAGTAATTTTTGTGTAAATACTCTTTTACACAAAAATTACTCAACGGATCGGGTTCACACATCCATACCTCAATGTATACAAGCGGAGGTTGCGGGTACGATTCCCGCCTCGCAACAATTGTGTGTACGATCTGCAGATATTTGTTCCGGGTGTTCTGGTCGTTATCTATGTATACCTAATAAAAAAAATATCTATCAATGTTATGTATTGTATTAAGTATATCAGTCATCTAGTACCCATAACATAACCTCTGCTTAACTTGGGGCTAGATGATGCTGTGTGGATTGTCTAGTACTATTATTATTATGATTATTTTCCATCTTCATAAGCCGTGTGTGAGGTCAATTTTATAGCAATCCTCAGAAGGGCTATACGTTGGCCCGAGACATCTTTATGCGCTCGGCGAAAGAAGCCGTTTCGAATTACGCAGAGCCTATGCAGGTTTATATCAGTTTCGTGCTAATGGCCGTACGAGTTATATTATTCGGAGGAAAATGAGTTACTTATTTATTTTTGAACCAAGATAAAAAAGAGGTAATGACTGTAAATTACCTAAATGCACAAACAATAAATGAATTAAAATTATGAATTATGTGTATTCTTTATGTGTTAACTTCTTCTAATATTGTCTTGTGATGCTTTTTGATAATAATTAATTTAATATTTTCATTTCTATATGCTCATCATCTTCATAAGCCGTGTGTGAGGTCAATTTTATAGCAATCCTCAGAAGGGCTATACGTTGGCCCGAGACATCTTTATGCGCTCGGCGAGAGAAGCCGTTTCGAATTACGCAGAGCCTATGCAGGTTTATATCAGTTTCGTGCTGATGGCCACACGAGTTATATTATTCGGAGGGAAATGAGTTATTTATTTTTGAACCTAGATAAAAAACGGAGGAATATTATTAATTTGATGTTTGAGATATCTCTTTTATATCTCTTGTGCTAGCAGCCCGTCCCGGCTTCGGTCAATGGATATTTGTTTCGTAAACATTTTGCGATGAACATAGTGTAAATGCATCTTTACGCACAAAACAATATTTTATTATTATTATTGAATAATTATTATTAAGGAATAATATTTTTTTTTAATATTAATGAACACAATCACATAATATACAGGTTTAACAAGGGTTAAACCTGTATATTAGAGGTATGTGATGGAGTTAGAAAAAAGAAATTAACAAGACTCATTACAATTGGCAAAAAAAATTACAAATAAATCGTTTCTTTCAGTAAAACAGTACATTTTACATTTAATCTAGTTTCCATGGTAAGTATGTACATAGTTAGACTTTGTTCCCCACACTAGGCCAATATGGCATGAAAAGTAGAAATCAAACCCTAAGTGTAGTACCCTAGTGGAATAAACTAAAGCAACTAACTCGTTAAGTTTTTTCATGGATTGCTTATAATTCTACAGAACCCTAAATGCAAACTAAAGCCAGCAGCCAACTCCATCAAAGTTAACCAACTCTCTTTAAACTGCAAGTCTGGTTCAAAACTCATCAAGAGAAAAACTCAAATTATAACAAGATTATTAAACTTTGTTTATTTAACTCTGGTTTATTATTTCGAGAAGTTTCTGAGTACTTCAAACTCTGGGAAGTTTCAAGCTGGACGGAGCAACTTGCTCTGTATATTTATCTTGACTACGAAGGAGGGTAGTTTTTAAAAAGTATTGATACCATCTTAACTAGCTTCAATTCGCCTATGCGGTATGCACACTAGGTACATAGTATAAAACAAAGTCGCTTCCCGCTGTCTGTCTGTCCCTGTATGCTTAGCTTTAAAACTCCACAACGAATATTGATACAGTTTTCAGTAATAGATAGAGTAATTCAAGGGGATGGTCTATAAACATTTTTATAAGCATATATTATAATTTTTTTTTAAATATTATTGTAAGAATTAAATGTTTTAGTTTTGGTTTAATTGTAATTATAAATTTAATAAAACATTTCTTGTGAAAAATCTAATCAATGTTTCATTTTCTGCGATGTCAGTTATCAGTTTGAACTTCTTGCTGGTTTCTGCGTCTGGATTGTAAGTGTTATCTCAATAGATGCTTGGACGAACAAAAAAAATAAAACATTTTTTTTGTCTATTCTTGTTTGTGAAGTCATGATCATGTGTTTAGTGCTAAGTTAGAGTTAATCTTAGGTTGTAAAATGTCAATTTAATGTGTATATATATTTTTGACTTATCTGTGGTCTGCCACCCGTGTGGACACGCGCGCGCCAATGGTTCTGTCAGAAAACCAGCGTTGCTCTACTTCTTGTGGAGAAGTAGAGCGACATTACGCTGAGACAGGACCTAAAATTAGTCAAAAAGCGTGTTAGTCATTATGCGTCAGAAGGCCATTCAACACTTAGATTTCCATGCGGGGTGCAGCTAGTAAAGAATAAAAACAAAAAGGGCCTATTTAAATAGTCTAAGCTTCTAGCCCTATAGATGCCCTCATCACAAGACACCTTAACACGTTTACTGCCGCTCCGTTACCAACTAAACCAATATATTTTTAACGCGAGCTCGTAAAGAAAGAATGTTACAAACCGAGAAATGTTTATCCCATGTTCCAACACCGGTACAGGATACCATTAGATAGGTTGTAACTCATATCACTCACGTATGTATGTATCACTGATGTATCAAAACGTGTTACTGAGTGGAGACCAAGACTCGGTAAACGTTGTAGACACCTCCAACATCAGGGCAGCTACATTTTAAAACTACACAGTGTAGGTAATTCTACGCTTTTTGAGTGATACATCATCATCATCAACCTATAATAGTCCACAGTTGGACATAGACCTCCCATGTCTGTTCAACGCCGTAGCGCCCTGTGTTCAGCTTGCCGCATCTAGCATCTGCCTGCAGTCTTTTGCAAGTCGTCAACGTGGTGTATGACGGCCTCGGAGGGCGTCCTACACCACGTTTGCCGAGATGCGGTCTCCATCCAAGAACACTTTTACCCTAGCGGCATGGATAGATAGATGTGTCTAACTTCTTCAAGCCAAAACAACTGAACAGATCGAGCTGAAATTTACCCTAGAATAGAGAACTTCGAACTACCTATATACCACTATCTTATGTCTTACATATGTATGCCTTATGTTTTAAAGGAGTGAATAAATTCCAAATATATATAATGAAAATAAAAAATCATAATTTGAATGTAACTTAGGCATTTTACCTATGATGGAAGATGTGCCTCGAGCTCGTCACGCCATCTGTTGCAGCGTTGGATCGCGAGGAGTGGAAGGAGAAAAGGGAGGCCTTTGCCCAGCAGTGGGACCATAAGTACTCATAACCATGGATTTACTCCACTCAGAATTAAAACGAAAACTTGAACACTAAAGCTTATTTTCCACTAACAGACGAGCAGAAGTGACTCATCTCGAAAATAAAATGTTGGCAACATTGCTGTAAAAATGTGGTTAACCAGTCGGAATCCCCCAAGCTATATTCAACTCTACACTTTGAAAATTATGTTGAATCTCAACTGTAGGTTTTACAAGTCGGCCTCTCATGTGGAGGGATAACTCCCGCTCCTATTCCCTAGAGAATAAAGTTGAAACTAGTTAGAATGCTTCAATGTAGGAAGCCTGGGTACTTTAGGCTTAGGCCGAGAAAGCTTTAAAATAACTTATTCGTAATGGAAAGATATTATTTTTATACTACTGGTAATGTTTTGTAGTGTACTGAGCCCTGAGTACATTTTGGCCACAGTATAGAGACGTTATGGCGACGTCTATTTGTATGGGATTTGAGTAGTTACAAATCCGCACGATAGAGGCGCTGGCGCTCGTACTAAAACCTTTGGGAAATCGGCTCGGATTTGTTAACACAATTTGCAGTTATAAGCTCGACCATACCTTAGGTTTCTACACATCTAATATTAACGTTAAAACAAAAAAAATACCAAAACCACTCAAAATCAAGTTACTACACATATTATTATCCTACTTATATTATAAACGTCAAAGTTTGTAAGTATGGATGGATGGATGTTTGTTACTCTTTCACGTAAAAACTACTGAATGGATTTTAATGAAACTTCACAATAATATAGCTTACATATCAGAATAACACATAGGCTACAATTCATAATGATATTAGTATATTATCCAAAATATCTATCACCAAGCGGGTGAAACCGCGGGGTGCAGCTAGTTTATAATATTATTATTTATTTATAGTTTACTAGTTACACCAGGATATTTTATCGTACAGGTAAGTTTAAATGCCTACCCGCATACGGATTTAGCGGTATAGGACAACGTAAAGTAAGTAAGTAACTTGCATGGACCAAAACGAATCTATACAATTAGGGCTAAATAAGCTAATCCTTTTTATACAAAAAACTAATTACATCTATCCGGCTGAATGATATTTCTGAAGGAAATGCTCAATGAAACCTGCTAATGTAATAACGCAATCTTTTTGCGACCAAGGCGGTTATTCTGGTGTTCATATTGTTACTAAATACGGAGTCAAAAAAACAGCGCACCGCTACTTACTTCGGCTTGTAGCGGCATAATGCAAAGACTGGGACCTTTTTGGCACCATTTGGCCCCTTATTGAATAAAAATCTTGATACTAAAGTCATTTAAAACGGGATATTTACCATGATTTGATTTGTGAGTTTTCAAATATTTCGGCTCAGTTTCATGCGCCATGATCACGGAATAAATGAAGGAACTGCGTTTTAAATGACTTTAGTGTTAATAACCATGATAGTTTCTCAAGTTTTAAAATCTTCATAATGTTGAATCAAGTTTTTATGCCAACCTGAAAACTTAAAATGTAAAGTGATCTAAGTGATAAAGACTGTCCTTTAGACCTCACGTGACTCTTACAATCGTCAGTTTCAAATTACGGAAAACTAGGAATAAAGTGGTCAATTTGATATTGTAGGTTTACGGATTACTGATGACTGCGAATAGAGCTTTATTGACATATCAACTAAACTTACCCAGTTAGGTAATGTTTTGTTAGTTTTAGTTAGAGGAGTGCAGAATAGCCCCCGGGTGGAGGTAATTAGCCGGTGAAAGGCACTCGATCTATGCCACGCGCAACGTAGGCGGACGGATTACTGATGACTGCGAATAGAGTTTTATTGAAAGATTAACTAAACTTACCCAGTTAGGTAATGTTTTGTTAGTTTTAGTAAGAGCAGTGCAGAATAGCCCCCGGTTGGAGGTAATTAGCCGATGAAAGGCACTCGATCTATGCCACGCGCAACGTAGGTGGACGGATTACTGATGATGACTGCGAATAGAGCTTTATTGAAGGTTGAATTTGTATATTTGGTACGAAAATACTCGTGAATAATCGATTTTATTTAGAACTAGCTTCTGCCCATGGCTTCGCACACGTTGTGTCCAGAATAGAAAATAGCCTAGCCTTTATAGATACATCATTATCATCAACCACTGTTGTTCACTGCTGGACACATGCCTCCCATAATGAGCGCCACAGCGCCCTGTCTTCAGCTAGCCGCATCCAGCATCTGCCTGCAGTCATTCGCAAGTCGTCATCCCACCTGGCGGAGGGAGAACACATTTACCCAAGTGATTGTCGACCACGACGGTGTGTAAACCTGTTGAAACGTCGGGAAAAACCTATACTTATAAATGCCATAAACAGGTAACCGATAAATAGACATCATCCTTCAGAATATTCATGAAAATGTTGATGCTTTAGTTCCCTCTGCTATCAACATTTGCCGTCATAGGAATTGCAATATACAAATTGTTTGCACGTAGGTAGGAAATGTTACGCTACCGCGAAAGTTGAAAGTTATCGTATCTATCGCAAAATTTATTATTTGTGGTGTTTTTAAAAAGTTCAAGTTCTTAAGGGGCCTCCGGAGGGACGAATTCTTCATACAAACGTAATACCAAAATGATTTCCGATTCAAGCATATTTCCACTATAATATTGTATTATTTGTATTTGAATAGTATTTATCTAGGTTCCTTACTAGGTTTTTTTTCAAAATACTTACCTAAAATTAAATGAAAGCCAATCGCATTTTGCACATTTTTATGCGAAAATGGACAAGTTTTCTTGCTATTTGTTTCGTATTAAAAACATAAATATCTTACGTTTTATTTATTAAGGAACATAGCTTATATTGTCTAGTTACAGAATAACAATATGTACTTTGTGAAGAATACAAAAAGTTTTCAGTCATAATTTTTGGTATTACGAAACAAACCAAATTTTGAACGGCTAATATTGCTATCGCGCGCATGGGGCGCGGGGCGCAAGAGATACACAGGGATAGCGTTACTCGGAGCGATTTTTGCAAGCGAGGGTCGCCGGTCCCTTAAATAGTGAAGTTTGGAGGGAACATGTCTATGTAGCGACATCTAGTTAAAATTCGAGTCTAATTTTGTTTGATGTGATGAGTGTTGCTTGGCACGGTGATAAAACGACGAAAAGGGCCTCTTGTTTACGCCCGTTGCCATGGAAACATATTTGTTACCGAACTGACTAGACGCGATTCCAGCAGCTTCGTTTTAAAAACAATGGTGTCTAAATCTTCAATTTTGTTATTCATTAAATTGTATTGATTACATAGTCTCAGAGTAGGCACCTGTAGGACTGTGTTATTGTTACAAAATGGTATAATATGAAGTATTTTAGTTATAGGACGTCTAGGGATTCGGCAGGTCTAAATTGACCGAATATACGCGACGCATTTTCCGATCCTTTATTCCACCAACGTTTTAATTCGTCCCCTACGCAGTATCAGTGCATTCCCTACCGAAACAAAACACGCTGCGTAGCCTCTACTGGCATAGCATACCCCAGCTGGCATATTTTAACTGCGCTTTGAGTATAACCCTCCAATACGCGCAGCGCATATTACTCACCTGGTACAGAGTGCTCCAGAACAAAGGGTAAAGATTATTTACAATGTCAAAACTGTGTACAAAGGATCCTTAAAACAATAGTTTGTCCATTAATAACGGACTCAATTATATTGTGTGTACATTGTAGTGGCTAAAAATCATCATTTGGCGAGAATCGAACCCGCAACCTCGTCGCAGGCGGACCTTCGCCCATCGCACCACAGAGGTCAAAGTCAAAATCAAAGTCAATATCATTTATTCTTTAGGCTTACAAAATAAGCACTTAGACAAGTCATATTTTATACATAAAATTATTCTATTATAGTTCGTCAGATATCATACCTTGGGCAGTTCTACTACAACATCTGTAGCTCCCGTAGCTACGTTGTAGCAATCTACGATGCAGCTACGTCGTAGCATTCTACGATGCAGCTACGTCGTAGCAATGCATAAAAAATTTAATACATTCCTTGTGTGCAACTATTTCGTAAATGTCTACTATTAAAAACTAAAATATAAATACTAACTTCATTACCCGTTTTATTATTTTAATTTTCATATTATTACAAAAAATCGCCTTACTATTTATTAATCGTAGTCAGTTATCTAGGACAATCCACACAGCATCATCTTAACCTAAGCTAAACAGAGCTTGTTTTATGGGTACTATAGATGATTAAAATACTTAATACAATATTACTTGTAATGTTAGCTTCTTTAAAATTAATGTTGTAATTCTAGATGGCTCTTATAAACTTTTTACATTATAAATTCAACAACTTATTTTTAAAAATGATTTACACGTTTTAAAAAATAAGTTGCTGAATTTATATTGTACCATTGATTAGAGTAGAAACTCTTAATAACTAAAATATTGACTTGTTCACGGTTTAAATTATATTCATCTTTAAAGTAGATTTTCACAGTATTGTAATTATTTCGTAGCTCAAACGACTACTGGCATTCCGTTTAAAAATTTGTCACATGAGAGCTTCCGTTTTGACGAACATTTTATCTACCATTATAACATTTTATATAAGTGCTTGGGATAGGCGGACCTTCGCCCACCGCGCCACAGAGGACTAATAAATATACATGTAGCTCGGAAAATAGTTTAAACATGTTTTTCTGTCCTGAACCACCCTGTATTACGGCTGCATCCGGCCGATAGGAATCTGTTGATTAAAAATTTCAGTGAGCGACGTAGCGTAGTGTCAACTCACCGTGGGTTAGCATGGTTTATCGAAAACTAGGC
The DNA here is from genome assembly GCA_947044415.1 of Eupithecia dodoneata. Classification (NCBI taxonomy): domain Eukaryota; kingdom Metazoa; phylum Arthropoda; class Insecta; order Lepidoptera; family Geometridae; genus Eupithecia; species Eupithecia dodoneata. The sequence continues at coordinate 5,987,477 of OX345678.1, forward strand.
TTTAGTTCTGTTGTATTCCTGTGTATTTTCAACCTCTGTGCTATCATCTGGACTGGACGGACATGTCTTACTTAAACGAAAGGCTTTTGCCATAATCACTTCGCTTGGCCAGCTCATTGATGATCGCAATAGAGGTGTCAAAAATTCAAAAAACACAGAAGAAATCAAGAAAGCTGCCCATCCTCTGGTAGGTTCCCAATTATTGTCGACTCGAATCATCACACCTATAATAGTCCACTGCTGAAAATAGGCATCCTCTAATGAGCGCCATAGCACCCTGTCTTCAGTTTGCCGCATCCAGCATCTGCATTTTTACTCTGCGGCAAAAACGATATTAATAACTCTTCGGAATAATTGGCTCGTAAAAAAATATTGCTTTGTAAAAACACGTGAAGTTGCGAGCGGTAGCTAGTTCCCAAATAATTCCACAAGTAATCTCTAGATCTAATAAAGATTGGTCACTGGACGCTATTGTGAGCAGAATGATGTATCGATGTTACGCAAATAAAAATATATATAAGCCATATATATACCATAGAAAATGTGATAGTATGGAATTTCAGGGGGACGTGTAAAATAAATTGTGAGCAAGGAATTTATTTTTGCAGTGAGTTCCTGGTCTAATTTTTGGGGCATTCCTCGAAACGCACCCAAATGAAGCGCACCTAGGCGAAGCGCACCTAAGTACTTCTACATAGCGCACCCGTTTAGGTGCGCTTCATTCAGTAGGTATAAATGTTAAGTTTTTATTCCTCGAAGCGCACCAATGACAAAGTTGGGTCTAGTGATGGGGTAGTAAAATGTAACAATATCACTGATGAAAAGTAATTCAATAACTATTGAGTAATGTGAATATTTTTATATATATAACAAACTACAAAGAACTGAACTTGTTATGTTTAATAGTATGTTTAATATTTGCACACCAGCTTGCGAGTCGAATACATTTTCATTACATAGCTTTAAGATCTTGACATGTAATTATTGTATTCTGCAAATAAACGATTGATTTTGATTCTGAATAGATTCAATTTCTAGTTAAACAATTCTACCAAACTCATAACTGTCATAAGCTGGCTTCCCACGGTCCGCGATTCTGCGGATCATCACGCACATTCGACGATCACGGACGGCAACGCACGCAGACAGGGCTCTTCCAACGGTGCGTGCGGTCTGTGTAGATCTTTTGATAACTTCATTTCAAAATGCAAAGTGAAAGAGAACGCGTTCACGCGAGTGAAACGAGGCGCCACACCGCACCTATGAAGTTACCGCCTCGCGACGGCTACCGGCGCACCGCTACAGACGTCCTCTGCGACCACGGACGGGACCCATAAATATATATTGTGTATCACCGGCTTCCCACGGTGCGTGATATTGCGGACGCACGCGCACCAGCCCGCACCACGCACCGTGGGAAGCCGGTGATACACAATATATATTTATACCTACTGAATGAAGCGCACCTAAATGGGTGCGCTATGTGGAAGTACTTAGGTGCGCTTCGCCTAGGTGCGCTTCATTTGGGTGCGCTTCGAGGAATGCCCCACTTCATAAAAGTTGTCTCTTCAATTTCCACAGTAGGTAAATAGCATCTTTATTAAATTATCTTTCCCCCCGCCTGCCCCCATCGCTGGCCGCCCTTCCCCCCTTGTCGCGTCTATACTGGTAACGGATTCAATCAAGGAAATAAAAAAGTCAAAGGACCCATTTGCAGATAATACGATAAGACGGGCTTTGATGAATCTTACGTTTATATACATTTTGAAGTTGATTTAGGAGATTGGGAAAAATGAAGAATGTCAAATATCAGAAATAACCAAAAAATATTAAGTTAAAGATGAAATATTTTTTGGAAGCGGTCATATTTAAAAAAAAAGAATGAATGCAGCGGGCGATGGTCTGCGACGCAGTAGGTTGTGAAGGTTCATTTCCCGCCTTGGAACAAATAGTTGTACGATCTAGAAATATTTGTTCCGGGTGTTCTTCAGGGTATTTTCTATTTATAATCAAAATAAATATATTTTGTACTGTGTTCTCGTTTTTAAATTATTTTATTAGTTCCTAATTTGTTATCTTTGTTATTAATAAAATAATACAAATTAATAACTAATTCTTAATTTGTATTAGCCTTATCTTATGTCTATGTAAGTTTATTGTAATGTTTGTAATGTATAATATATATTTAATAAATATTTAGTGTATTTGTTACCAATTATTTATTAAAGTGCCACCGTCTATATTGTTCGTTCATGTCCAGTCCATCCCAAGGTTGCCTGGAAGAGTTCGCTCTCAGCGATAAGGCCGCCCCTTATACCTTTATTCTAAGTTTTTATCTCTGTATTATTTTCTGTTTTGTGTGGTGTAATAAAGTGTTATCTATCTATCTATCTATTTTATATGAAAGGCAAATAAGTATTTTCTATTCTATTGTATTATAATTATTAAGTATATCTAGTACCCATAACTCTGCTAAGCTTAGTACTAGATGATGCTGTGTGAATTGTCCAGCATTTTTTTTTATGCCCATACCGTGACTTCCTTTCTTGGCAGTATCTCGAGAGGCTGTATCTACTTACACTATCTTACTTTTACTTAACACTTTGACTGCGATTTTTTTTCGACGACTGCGATCTTTTTGTTAACCTAAAAAATTCGTGCTGCCGCTCTACACAAGCGGTTGTGTTGCGCCGCACATGCGTTTCGTTCGAAAAATATTACGGCTGTGCTGAGTCACAAAGATCTGTATTTTCTCAGCCGCTGCGCTAGTGTGGATTTACGCATATTAGTCGCTTGTAGAAAACACATACCGTGTGATTTCAGCACTCATAGTGTTAAGCCAGTATGAAGGAGACTAAGAAGACTAATCTTCTATCCAATACTTCTTAATCAAAGGATATAAGAGAGAGAATGGACCAGTTAATAGTAACAATTTATTTAATACCCTGAAGATTATCGGATAATCTAAATCCTATTAGACTCGATGAAGTTAATTTAAAACATTATTTATTGTTATAAAATGGGTTTTTATTATTCTGGAGCCAAGACTTTTATGAACTCATCAGGACACGTATGTTCCACTGAGGATTATATCTTCCCGACTACAACAGAGACCTAAGCCTCAGTATTAAGCCCTCCTACACGTAAACATATAACTCATCGGGCCAACTCTACTGCCACGCGTGCCGTAGGGTATTCAAGACCAAGTTCGGTTTGTAGTGATGCGTCGAGCGTATTATCGGTCACGTCTATTCAGTCAAATAAGACCGTTCGAACTGACTAGACGCGTCGTCTAGTCAGTTCGAACGGCCTGTACACAAATGATCTCCGCTGATGTTAGGCCCAGTCTGAATGCATGATACAAAATAGACGTGTTGCGACACGTTACGTCGACGGACTATGCGTTGACGGAAACGTAACAGAGCGTACAGCGTAATAAAAACGTAATAAATATTTATGTAATACTAGCTGCGCCCCGCCGTTTCACCCGCGTGGTGATAGATATTTTGGATAATATAAAATATATCTTTATGAATTGTAGTCTATGTGTTATTCTAATACGAGTATGTAAGCTATATTATTGTGACGTTTCATCAAAATCCATTCAGTAGTTTTTGCGTGAAAGAGCAAAAAACATACTTACCATACATACATCCATCCATACTTACAAACGTTGACGTTTATAATATTAGTAGGATTGTAATTAATATCAGTAATCTAGTACCCATAACAAATGCTCTGCTTGGCTTGTGGCTAGATGGTGCTGTGTGGATTGTCAAACATTATTTTTTTTTTTTTAAGGAAAAGTAAAAAACGATTTTACTTTTATTTATTTATATTATTATCAAGAATCCCCATTATTTTCTCCATCCTCACGGGTACAGGTTTGATTCCCATTGCTTATATCCAAAGCAACAAATCGGTTCCTCGATTTTCCAAACTAAACTTTTTGTCTTCTTTCAGATGTTCCTATTTCTCTTTACGAGGTACTTGTCCTTTCATTCGCTTTCGAGTCGGGAACAGGTACTATAAAAGCAAATTTCAATGGAAACCTTCCGTTTCACTTAGACCCTTCAATAAATCTACTTTATTAGGACATGGGTTGTCGTTCTAAGCATTCTGAGAATCAATCTAATAATGCATAGATTTAGTCATCGATATAGCTCTAAGAATAAGCAAGCTGGAATGGCAGGAATGAAAAGGCCATATCTCCCGAAGAACCGACAACCGCTCGGGCAAACGTGTACTTGATTAGAGACCACGACTCCGTAAACGTAGGTAGGACGCCCTCCGACCAGTAGGGATGACGACCTGCGAAATACTGCAGGTAGATGCAGGATGCGTCAATCTGAAGACAGGGCGCTATGGTGCTCATTAGGGGAGACCTATGTCCAGCAGTGGACTAAGATAGGCTGATGATGATGACGATGATTGATGACCTGATTTAGGATCAGAAGGTGATCGGTTCTGCAGCAAGAATATACCTACTTTTTCCCTCAACCAAAATAAGAAACTAAAATGCTCCATTATTCCTTTCAAGTTATTTTGTCACAGTATGTTTTGGTTTGGTTGAAACGACGCGGGACCCGAGAGCTGGTGAGTATCTGGCGCAGCGCATCAGCAATGCCATACAGCGGGGCAATGCAGCCAGCGTCTTGGGGACGCTTCTAACTGTTATTGATATGAATCAGATGAGCTAAATTTGACTGTAACTTTCTTTGTTTGAGTTTGCAAAAGTTTCAGTATTCAAATAGTCAGATTCGGATTATTCGTACGGGAATAAAATGATCAATAATAATTATGAACTGGGGCCGTAAAAACGTAACGAAAATCATCTAACTGAATTGGAGGCTGACCCCAGTTTTTTGAACCCTTTCTATATTCACAACTAATAACCATCAAGTGTCTATATCCTCTGAAAATAAAAGGTTTTCACGTGAACAGCTAGGTACAGCCCATTATTTTTTAGCGCCCCCGCCCTTTCTACGCCAAATGGTAGAGAAATAAAGCGTGATGTTTTGGAAGGACTATCAAGAAAAACGGTTTTATGTGTGGATAAAAAATACATATGTAGATTATATACCTCTGTAATTTCACTATATTATTTTTTTCTATATATTATTTTATAAAATTATGTCTGTGTTATGTATTTTATTATTTATATCAGTCATCTAGTACCCATAACACAAGCTATGCTTAGCTAGTGGCTAGATGATGCTGCATTATTTATTTATTTATTCTAACTGTTACGGAACCCTAAGAACTCGGTTTGAGATGAAAACTCAAAAATTTGACGTAGAATCTTAACATTTATTAATCCTGATAGAGCCTCTGTAATGATGGTTAATTTGCTTTGACATTTTGAAAATACTGTGCAATAGGGAACCCTTTGTTTTTATAGAGTTTTTGTTGTCTCGATGAAGATATTAAACTCATTTAGGGAAAAGACTTGGCTGAATTTGGGGGTAACAGGATAACAAGGATTTCTAACAGCCTTTTAAGATTTGGGTGGCTAAAAAACGTTGTATTGTTTTCAATGAATTGAAAACTGTTATTTTAATGATTGACTTGTTTATGGCAGGCGTCCGCAATCTCCCCTATAGCCCGATTACCCAGTCCATCCAATCACAATACTCGTAGCCTGATTTTATTTCTTTAATTTTTCTTTGCAATGGTCTCTACACCTGGAGTTTACCATCTTTGGGTGTATCATATTGTGCACCCGAATCCTACGAACAATAACTAGACGGTGTTAACACTTTGAGTGCTGAAATCACACGGTATGTGTTTTCTACAAGTGACTAATATGCGTAAATCCACACTAGCGCAGCGGCTGAGAAAATACAGATTTTTGTGATTCAGCACAGCCGTAATATTTTTCGAACGAAACGCATGTGCGGCGCAACACAACCGCTGTGTAGAGTGGCAGCACGAATTTTTTAGGTTAAAAAAAAAGATCGCAGTCGTCGAAAAAAATCGCAGTCAAAGTGTTAAGTACCTACTTAACACCGACTACTTGTTCCTATAACAATAGCTCAAGTTGTAATAAATACTGACTAAAGACAAACCAAAACAGAAAGAATTTTTCAATAAAAACTAAAACTCTACGAGAAACGACACCGTTACTTTTTCTCCCTATAAAATATTGTGCAGTTCAAAGCAAAATATTTGCTGTTCAACTATAGCTTTTATACCATTGTAATACAGTCGTCTTTTCGCTGTGAATTACAACTCGTTATAAGTTTCTGATACGTCAGGCAAAGACCGAATTTACTGTGAATACTTTTAACTACCTAAGGTAACGTGAAAAGTTTTCTAAAGGTCTTTATTTAGAAAACTAGGTAAGTATTAATGTGAAATAATAGATTTGGGCGTTATTTTGTAGAAATCCATTGCAAAATATTGGAATGAAGTATACTAATAAGTAACAAATCCTCCTAAAACTGCGCTGAATTGTTGTTTAATATTTTTCGTTAAAATATTAGGATTACTGTCCTCAATTTGTTTAAGTTAACATCATCAGACCTTACGTACTCTTAGTACGTCTAACTGCTGGTCATAGGTCTCCACCGAACATTCTAGCAAAAAATGCTACAATTTACCGGCCTCCCCCAATAAGCGCCATAGCGCCCTGTCTTCAGCTTGCCGCATCAAGCATCTACCTGCAGTCTTTCGCAAGTCGTCATCCCACCTCATCGGAGGGCGTCCTACACTACGTTTACCGAGTCGTGGTCTCCACTCAAGAACACGTTTCAGTTCAGTTCAGTTCAGTTCAGTTCTTTATTAATAAGAAATATTCTTATATGTCAAACATAAATAATACATAGCAAACAAAGAAAATACATTACAAAAACAAGAAAAGTACAAAATAGTTCGAGATTTAAGTGCAGAGTTTCAGAGTTTGCCCCAGCGGCCGTCGGTTCTTCGCGAGATATGGCCGGCTCACTGCCACTTCAGCTTGCTAATTCTTTGAGCTATGTCGATAACCTTGGTTCTCTGTCGGATGTATTTGTTACGAATCCTATCCTTCAGAGAAACTCCGAGCATAGCTCTTTCCATAGCTCGCCGAGCGACTTTGAACTGGTGGACCAGCCCTATCGTGAGTGTCCACGTTTCAGCTCCGTAGGTCATAACGGGTAGGACGCACTGGTTGAAAACTTTCGTTTTCAAGCATGCAATTTACGTTAAAATTGGTGCAAATAATCTTCTCGAATGTGGATTTGTATTCGTCCCACAAAACTAAAAAATAGTGTCAAATTCGGGAATTCCAAATCAGTTTTTGAAAACTATTAAATTATTTAAACTACTGAAGTAATGCGTCATTCTACATATCTTCACGACTATGTCATAACAGAAAATAACTATACAAACGCGCATCAAAACTCCTAAGCAGCCGTTACGCACATGTGGCGGAAATGCTAATATTCCTGTACATTACACTGATGTGGATCTGTAACGCAGAGGAACTTATGGAAAACGCGGAAAGTTTTTCTACAAACAATTTTTTTCCTTTTCCTCGTTTAGTATTCTTATTTCTTTACAATAAAATACCTAAACGTTAGACAATGAATGGATTATCTAAAAGTATTTTAAATCATCATCATCATCAGCCACTGCAGTCCACTGCTGGACATAGGCCTCCCCCCAATGAGCGCCATAGCGCCCTGTCTTCAGCTTGCCGCATTCAGCATCTACCCTGTCTTTCGCAGGTCGTCATCCCACCTGGTCGGAGGGCGTCCTACACTACGCTAAAAATATTTAAAATGTTATAGATTATATTTATCTTAAGAGCGATAGAAACGTAGGGGAAAAAAAAACAAAAAACTACGCTATATAATCCCGATAATTACCATTCATATGTTAACAAATCGCAAAAGTTTAAATAGTGTAAAGAATTTTTTTTGTTATTCTGTTTAGTCAGGCTATGATGTTTCAACTAACTTTTTTTTTATTATTCATTTCCTCCAACTTCAAGCAAACACACATTCAAGTTGTAGAAGAAAATAAAAACTCACCAAACAACACAATGAAAAAACTCCATCATAGAAACCTGTCAACTGGTTTCGGTCGTCGCGCGCCCTGACAATATTTATCGATTGTTTGGTCTCTCTTTTTGGTGAGAATATGAAACAAAAGCACGACAAAATGGACGACAAACAGTCGTCACGTACGGTCGTGTATTGTAGCACTATAGGATAACAAAATATACTCAACTTTTAAGAGTGCCAAGCAGCAACGACAGAACGCGCCCTGCCAGCGATATTGCCTTTGCGAGAGGGCGGACGGTGCACGTGAAATGCATTTTGTCTATTTATTTATTTAATATAATACCAACCAAATAAAAAATAAATAAATTGCTGGAATATCCACGCTGCATCATCTTAGCCCGAGCTAAGCCAAAGTTTGTGTTATGGGCACTAAATGACTGATATACATAATACAATACGAAAAACGACCAGAACACCCCGAACAAATATCTGCAGATCGTACAAACATCTGTCCCGAGGCGAACCTCTGTGGCGCGGTGGGCGAATAGGAGGTTGCCTACTCGCCCACCGCGCCACAGATGTCGTCACCAAACTAATATTAACACGTATGAAAAGATTGACAGCTTTTCTATGTAAGTTTATCATATTGTTTTTAATGTACATAGGTATTAAATTGACATTAATAAGATGAATTTAATTTTTAATTTGAATTCTTTAAATCTGTATTGTTGTATTGATTAAATATGTATTGTTACTACATAGTATATAGGTAGGTGTACTAACAAATATGGTGAACAACCGAAATAAATGATTTATTATTATTATGGTATATAGTGTATTTGTTTTATTTTCTTTATCTATATATTTATCAACGTGCCACCGTCTATATTGTTCCTTCATGTCCAGTCCATCCAAAGTCTGCCTGGAAGAGATCGCTCGATATGGCCGCCCTTTATACTTCCTTTATTCTAATGTTTATTTCTGCATTGTTTTCTGTTTTGTGTGGTATAATTAAGTGTTTTCTATCTATTAACACTGCTATATCCACTGGAAAGATACGTGAGACATTATTCAATAGTTCCTCGAACGAGTACGAAGACCATGCAGTTTGTAACACTAGTATTAGCTTAATTTCTTCGAGTCACGTTCTGCCTAAACGCAGTTTTGAGTTTAATATCTCTGCGATAATCTGCTATAAGGCAGTTAGTTTTAATGCTTTTGTTGGTAATGCAGTTGTTGGATAAAAAGTTAATTGCTTTTTTGTTTTTCAATCAATTCACACATCTAGGACCAAGCAAGCAGAGCTTGTGTTATGGGTATGGCGTCACAGGTAGACCTTCGCCCGCCGTGCCACAGAGGTCGTCGCTGCTTAGGGGCTAACTCCATGGTTTTAAATATCGCTGGCAATAAATACTACAGTGTGTTGCTGTCCTATTTTTAAACGAGTTTGAAAAAAGTAGGCTGGCTGCTATTAAGCAAACTTTCTACAGCTACGACGAATTCGTAGTTTGTGTTAAGTTGTTAAGTTATAATTTATTATCATAAAATAATAGTTTAATCTAGCTATAATATTATAAATTTGAATATTAATTAATTAAATACTCTTAGGTACCAACATAATTACCTACCTATAAAAACATGACATGTAATTATTATTATTAATAAATGACTATTATGACTATTATTATGACCTGCTTGGCGTCCTACACCACGTTTGCCGAGCCGCGGTCTCTACTCAATAACAGGTTTACTCTAGCCAGTTATCTCTATGAGTATTCCGGGTTTATTACACGAGGAATAGTCCTTTCGTAAATCATTTACAAACGAAAGTAAAAACACTCGTATACTTTATGCCTTACTTAGCGTTACAAAGAAGACAAAGGAAAACTTCACTAAGTATTTAAATACACTTTACATTTAAATAAATATACAAGGAGTGGTTCTGTTGTGTTCGGATCTTCGTTCCTCAGAGTTTCATTTGAAAACTTGTATAATCCGAGTTTGTTTATAGGAATGTTTGTTATTTATGTTCCTACATAAATTCTTAGTTATCTATTAACACTTTGAGTGCTGAAATCACACGGTATGTGTTTTCTACAAGTGACTAATATGCGTAAATCCACACTAGCGCAGCGGCTGAGTAAATACAGATCTTTGTGACTCAGCATAGCCGTAATATTTTTCGAACGAAACCCATGTGCGGCGCAACACAACCGCTGTGTAGAGCGGCAGCACGAATTTTTTAGGTTAAAAAAAAGATCGCAGTCGTCGAAAAAAAATCGCAGTCAGTGACCGCATTGAGTGGAAAGATTTGGGGGAGGCCTTTGCCCAGCAGTGGGACGAAAAAGGCTAAAAAAAAAAACACTGCAGTGCGTCGTTCGTTTTTTCTGAGGCGGGAGTTCCCGACTTCTTTGCTATAAGACGGACGAGGATAGCAGCCTCCTGGAGTCGACTAACTCAATCCAACAACACCATCCTGAGGGCTGTCTCTGACTTCCTGGTCAGTCCCATATACACTGTTTACACACACATGTTTTTGGCAAATAAAAAATCTTTATCTTTATCTTTATCTTTATCTTTACTGGATTTCTGTCCACATGGACGGAAAAAAATAGGTATCTATTTTACCTAGGTTTATTTTTAATATATTTCTTAATTAGTTCTATTGTGTGCACTGTATTTTTGTTTGTGATAGGGGTATTTTTCTGTGCCTGAAATAAACTGATTTTATTTTATTGTTTTTTTTTATTAGTTATTATTTAAGGTATAATATGATGCTAACTTTGTCTTTTCTTGTTATGTTCAATTTGTTGAGTGGAGACCACGACTCGGTAAACATAGTGTAGGATGCCCTCCGACCAGGTGGGATAACGACCTGCGAAAGACTGCTGGTAGATGCTGGATGCGGCAAGCTGAAGACAGCGCTATGGCGCTATGGCTGCACAGTGGACTGCTATATGATGATGATGATTAATTTAAACACACAGACGTTCTGTCTGGGGCAAAAAACCTAAAAAAATATACTAAAGCATTATATTCGTTCAAATTTTAAAAACAATCGCCGTTGGTTTAACCCGTCTCGCCCAAACGAGTGGGTATCCATTACTTATATTTGGCCAATACTACCCATACCCAAATACCCCGGGGGTCTGAAAGGCCCGTTTTTGTGAGGGTTGCTTTTTCTACCTGACGAAATGTTCTGGCATAATAAATGCTTCTGCTCACTGATTTTATGGTTCTGTTATATATGGTTTATAAATAGCGCGAATAATAATGTAAGTACCTAGTGTAATAAAACGAAAATATTGCATGCTTTTTTTTTTTTTTTTATTTAGCCTGTTTCGTCCCACTGCTGGGCAAAGGCCTCCCCCAAATCTTTCCACTCAGTGCGGTCACGTGCGATCTCCCACCAATCTCCGACGAAGGCGTTAAGGTCGTCTCGCCAGCGCTTTCTTGGCCGACCTCGCCCGCATGCATGCTTACATATTTTTATTTTATGTACTTGTAAATTCACTTAGTATTTTGAACATGTTGTGTACAAATATTTAGGGATACTTCTTTGTCGTAGTCTTCATTGCTGAAGGTCGTGCCCGTCCTGGAAGGCTTTCACGGTGACGCTGATGAACAGCTTAGGGTTAGGGATACAGTCCAGTTTTCATTATTGTGTTCCTATTTGTACCTATAATATTTTTTTTTTTCAATTCACACAGCATTATCTAGCCCCATGGTAAGCAGAGCTTGTGTTATGGGTACTAGATAACTGATATACATAATACAATACGTTACATATATAGATATTTTTATTATACATAGAAATAAATTAAACAATATTTGATTATATTCTGTTTTATGGGCCAAATAAAAAAACGACGTAAAATTTGACTTCAGTAACGCAAAACAGAGAGACATACAAATACGCTTATTGCACATCAAGACAGAAAAAAAAAACAGTTGAGAACAAACAAACAAAGAAAAGATGAAAAGACAATGGGCGGCCTTATCGCTATGAGCGATTTCTTCCAGGCAACTTTGACTTAGTAGGGGATACCTTTATCCAATATTGAGCGGACACTACAGTCTCAGAATATTAATATTTTGCAAAACCTACCTATATTTTGCACGCCACAAGCAACGGTAGAAATATACATTATGTCTTATTTAAACATACATCACCTATGTACCTTACTTACCTACATGTATTTGAGGCAATAAATTTTTACTTACTTACTCAAAGTTAGGAGCAAAACAGGGTGGAACAAATCAATGGGCCTTGAAGGAAACCGTTAAACAAAATCCAAACTGTGAAGGTCACCGTCTAGTCAGGGTAAATTGCAGAGAAATTAAATTATCAAAAATGGCCGCCAGAATCCGACACACTTTTTCACAGTCCGTTTAATTGCCCTACCCCAATAAAAGTTACCCGCAGCACCCCATTTCACCCCACTTTATCCCCCTTTTCACCCTATTTCACCCCAGTAATCACCCATTAGTTTTATCCCAGAGGCAGTCTTATTTGAGCAGATTTATTCATAAGTGTCATTCAAATGTCATCTTAATGAATGTCATAGGAGCTTTTTAGGGTTCGGCAAAAATCTATAATAACCGAACCATCATATCGCTCTGTCTGTCCGTCTGTCACAACCATCGACTGGGTACGTAGTCGATGGTCACAACATTATTAGAGCTATTTACTGCCAGTAATACGTTCGTTAGAAAATATACCCACCTATACACTAGCCGGAGTCGACGTGAAATGTTTGTAAACAAACCACGAATATACAAACGAAAACTTACAGAAATACAGAAATAGAAACACAGAAATACAATTTATTGGTAAAATTAATTTACATGTAATTTTTTCATAATAATAGTTAAAATTATAATACAAATTGTATTTTATCACCACAAGCCTAACTTGCTCGGCGTCGAATTTCAGACATAAATTATAAGCAATATTTATTGGAAACAAAGCGAACCTTAAAGCTACTTGTGCTTTAAGGTTAAAAAGGAAACAAAGCGAACCTTAAAGCTACTTGTGCTTTAAGGTTCGCTTTGTTTCCAATAAATAATCCTTAATTCCTAATGTAAATTATAGGTACATATATAAAAACGACTTACCCAAGACGACTTAATGGATGAGGTTGCTACATTACATTATTTTTTGTAATTAGACTAGCTACATTACATTATTATTTGTAACATTCTAAACTAAATCGAACTTATTTTTAATTTTATCTGATATTATTTTTTAATAACCAATACTAAGCCGCGAGCGAAATATTAGTTTCAAATAGGCTTCGAAAATTGGGATACCTTACCTACCTACTTAGTACTATGGTGCGCGACTGTACCCATGTTTGAACACACCCCTTCCACTTTCTATACCTACTTAGTAAAACTCGCCAAAATAGAGTAAATCTATATACATATATAAAAAAAGTCGTGTTTGTTACAACACTTATAACTCGAGAACGGCTGAACCGATTTAGCTGAAAATTGGTGGAGAGGTAGCTTTTTATAATTTAAATCATTTGACACATAGATTTGGACGGGGGCGAAGCCACGGGGCGCAGCTAGTTTTACATAAAATTTGGACAGATCGCGGTGGGCGAAGGTCCGCCTGCGACGCAGGAGGTTGCGGGTTCGATTACCGCCCCGGAACAATTGTGTGTACGATCTGCAGATATTTGTTCCGGGTGTTCTGGTCGTTTTCTATGTATAATAAAAAATATCTGTCTATGTAATACATTGTTTTATGTATATCAGTTATCTAGTACCCATAACACAAGTTCTGCTTACCATGGGGCTAGATAATGCTGTGTGAATTGTCCAGCATTATTTATTTATTTATATAATTTGCCTAGAATAAAGTACTAGGCTTACTAACCGATCCAAGATATAAAAATATCAGCAATAATTGCGGGACCCCGTCACCGCTACTAACGTACATACCAACGTATACCTTCTCCCCATACATATAAAGCTTCATCCACAATTCCATCTGATAACTCAATATTCCATTAATTTCCGAAATAGAATCAGAGATTTTGCTAATAAGAACGAAGTAAACTCGACATCTTACAAATTGGTACACGGCTATGGTAAGTGAGTACAAATGTACTCATTCATCGTAGCGTATGTACATTTAATGTACACGTGTATTTATGTCACGCTGATAATATATTTAATTTCATCATCATCATCATCAGCCTATATTAGTCCACTGCTGGACATAGGCCTCCCCCAATGAGCGCCATATCGCTCTGTCTTCAGCTTGCCGCATCCAGCATCTACCTGCAGTCTTTCGCAGGTCGTCATCCCACCTGGTCGGAGGGCGTCCTACACTACGTTGACCGAGTCGTGGTGTCCACTCAAGAACACGTTTGCCCTAGCGTCCGTCGGTTCTTCGCGAGATATGGCCGGCCCACTGCCGCTTCAGCTTGCTAATTCTCAGAGCTGTCAATAACTTTGGTTCTCTGTCTGATGTATTCGTTACGAATCCTTACTTACATTACTTTTATCACTAGGTAATTGATAATTTATTACAGACTAGTTTCTACGCGCGGTTTCTATCTCATGGTAACTGTCTTTTGAGATAAAAAGTCTATGGTTGATTCAGAGTAATTAGGTCTATACCTAATTACTCAATTACATTTAAAAAATAACTAAAAAAAAAATTCTTTGAAAAAAATGCCTCGTGAGAGAGTTATTTGCAATGTTTGCCAATATAAATATCAATTTCCAAAAAAACCAAGCTATCATTTCACGTACGAAAGTTTTATCAACCAAAAAATATCGGTAGGTACAATGGCTGTTTACGAAACACAAACAACCCTGTGTTCTCAGAATTTCTTAGCTAGTTCTACGAAAGTATTGGAGTATATAAAAATGGAACCCTCCGACCAATGAGATTTTACAAATAGAGACGTCATACTCATTGTAAAGAAATAAAAACATGGCGATATTTTACTAGCTACATACCTAGCGTCGTCGTTCGAATATACAACGCCACATGGCATTATCTCTGTCACTCATAAACGTAACGTATTGCTTGTCTCGTTCGTGGCAAAGCGGCAACCGCACGGCACAGTTTTTTGAGTAAAATTCAATTTATTTTGTGATTTTCCATTTTAAACCGTACAAAACAAATAGAAGAAATAAAAAGACACATCCTTCTTGTTTTTCACAACCGTCCCATAGTAAGTATTGCACTTTCTAAACACACAACATGGCAATTTAATATTTTTCATACTCCAAAATCCCACTTCAACGTACGTCCGCGTCGCGGCCAAGAGCAGGACGGACTGAGTTCAATTCAGGCACGTACCTGATTTTCGTCTTGTTAGGCAGACCTCGGTACAACGTATCTACGTATATATAACATCATTGCCTCCGACCCTATAAAACGGCAAAGATACGTGCAGATAGGCAAACAATAAAATAAGGGCTCCCGTAAATAAATAACAAAACCTTTTTGCTGTAAATATACCACTTACGCAATATTTTATGAGTTTTTATTACTAGCCCCGTGGTTTCACCCGCGTTAAACTCGAATTTCACTTTATTAGGTGATTTTTTTACACCTTGGGTTACATAATTGGAGTTTTAGTAAGGATCCCTTACTTTTTAAATATAATATACATAATATAGCCTATGCTCACGGGGATAGTGTAGCTTCCCAACGGTGAAATAATTTTTCTAATCGGTCCAGTAGTTTCGGAGCCTATTCAATACAAACAAACAAACAAAAAATCAAACATTTCCTCTTTATAATATTAGTATAGATTGTGGGAGGTAGAGGTCATGCTGGTAGATTCAGATATGATCAATGAGTGTATCACTCATACCTACTATAATAATGTTTTACGTCATTCTCTTGTCCTGCTTGGATTTAAACCGTCTATATTGTTCATTCATGTAAATAAATAAATAATGCTGGACAATTCACACAGCATTATCTAGCCCCATGGTAAGCAGAGCTTGTGTTATGGGTACTAGATAACTGATATACATAATACAATACATTACATAGATATATATATTTTATTATACATAGAAAACGACCAGAACAAATATCTGCAGATCGTACACACAATTGTTCCGAGGCGGGAATCGAACCCGCAACCTCCTGCGTCGCAGGCGGACTTTCGACCACCGCGCCACATCGGTCGTCAAATGTAGATAGTTAATACATTTATTCGAAACTGCAGCACATGATACATACATAGGTATTATTTAATAACTAAGGCACATCTGAACATATGTAGAATATTAAACAATATAAAACTACAACGTTTATTACAAAAACAAAAACATACTTTATTGTAAGTACAACAGATACAGATCATTACAAAACACATTACATGCGACAAGTACAATGGGCGGCCTTATGGGCGCTTAGAAGCGATCTCTTCTCTTCCTTTACAACGTTAATAAAGTATGTAATTTTTTTTATAAACTACAGTTTTTAAGTGAAAATGTGTTATTTTTGTTTGATCTTGTCTGTGCGTTTTTTTACTAGATATAGAGATTCAAGAGGAAGCTTTATAAACAATTTGACACATAGATTTCCACGCGGGCGAAGCTGCGGGGCGCAGCTAGTGTACTATATTACTTTCAATCCATCGTATTCGGATTTTTGACTGTAACTATTAGCTGATTCTTCAAAACTCAGAACAAATTCACTGGAGAGGTTTATAACTTAGTTTATTTATTTATATCTCATTTCGAATTGATTACGTTTCCTCCCTGTAAGCCAACAAGTAAATAGTTAGTTAAGCACATCAATTTCAGCCATCTTCGCACTGACAAAGAGGCCAGAGGAACGATTAAACAGTTTTGTGAACTTTACCCTGTAGTTTAGAGTATTCGCGGCACGTACTTAAATACCCAGTGAGCAATAAAGTAAAGTATGTATGTACGTAGGTAGAAATTTGAAAAGCCCGCCCGTGGAGTACAAATACGAAAAGCCGGGCGGGAAATAAATTTCTTTTAAAACTGTCAGAAATACGCCAACGCTGTCGTTTCCCAGACAAAACGCAGTCAACGGCGGTAAAGCAAGGCGGTAAAGCTAGAGCGGTATGGTGATTATGTAACTCGCGACCGGTTTGCGACTTTAAGCATTACATTACGAAATTAAGCAATCAATGCTGTCAAACGTCAATTTTGTATTAGTTTGACACCATCTACAACGTCAAAATTGGTCAAAATTGGCGTTCGACAGCACAAATTGCTTAATTTACGCCTGTCGCAAACCGGTCGTGAGTTACATAATCACCCGGCGGCCGAGTGATTATGTAGCTCTGATTTTGTCAGACGGTTTGCATACCATACAGAATCCACCATACAGAGTTACATGTACCCGCGGGTCAGCAGTTTACGTTATGACGTGTCGTAACAATGTCCTATGGGCGTCACGGCGTACACTCGCGACCATTAGCATTGCTTTAACCTTAACGTACAAATAAACCGTGAAACTTAACAAACACATTCGCTCTCAAACACCAACAACTTATAGGATTGTGGGGGGCACACTACGCACCCTATTACAAGGTTTTTGTAAAGCTTTCGCATTCTATGGACATTTAGAACCTTATCCAACAACACCCCCTTATCAGATTTGACAGTTTTGCTAACACAAATTGCACGTCTACTAAGTTCTCGCATCAGTGATCCTCAGTACTCACTAACCAAACATTTGCCCGCAAACAGCGCTGATCAAAGCTGGGGAGGGCTTACTGAATTAGACGTCGTTTGAGTGTAGCTGGAGTCAATCTTTAAAGCTGATCAGAGGCCTTAAAGACATCAAATACCTATATAAATACACCGCTAATAAACAGCAAAAATTAGTAATTCAAATTATGGGATTTTATGATTTTACTTGTAATCTTACAGTACCGATTATTTTCATTATTGTGTATTTTAACTTCCTTGAATCACAGCGATTTAATATTTGCACACCTGCTTGCGGGTTGAGAATACATTTGACACCACTCTAGTTATAGGTACTGACATGTACCTATATAATAATGTTTTCAGCAAATATGTAAATAATTTGATTTGATAACAAAATAGCTTACGGTAATCTCCAAGCAAGTCGCGAGCTGTCTGTTAACTGATGCCGTCAACATAAAATGCATCAACTAAGTCGTTTTACTTCTATAGTCGTTATGCAACTAAGTCCTTACGAACCTAAACCCTACAATTACTAGATGTTTAAATGCACATATTTATGCTCTGCGGCAGAATTAGCAAGCTGAAGTGGCAGTGGGCCGGTCATATCTCGCGAAGAACCGACGGCCGCTGGGACACGTGTTCTTGAGTGGAGACCATGACTCGGTAAACGTGTAGTGTAGGACGCCCTCCGACCAGGTGGGATGACGACCTGCGAAAGGCTGCAGGTAGATGCTGGATGCGGCAGGCTGAAGACAGGGCACTATGGCGCTCATTGGGGGAGGCCTATGACCATCAGCCTATAGCAGTCCAGTCGACTGCTATAGGCTGATGATGATGATGATGTTCTGCGGCAGATCTGCGACAACCTGTATTATTGTAACCACGACGACAGAACGCTAACAGGTTCTAAGAAAAGCGTGCCCTCCCTTGTCTCACAAACGGTTCGATATATCCTTAACAATTAGTAGTTCGCTATAATGAAACATCACACAGAGACCAACTCTTCATATCAAAGACGGACTGGATTAGTTAGTTACACACCGTTTAACTAGTGGCAGCTAACTTTGAGCTAACAAGGCTTTGGGGAAACCCGACTGGAAGCACATGCGGGAACTAAGTAAACAAGAACTGGGTTCTAGGAACACTTAGGATCGTCTTCATTAGAGTCTATGTTGCCACAAATTGTATGCCGAAATGGGGGTATTCCGAACTGGGCGGTGTCACGCTTGTTTTTCAACTAATATGGAATCACAAACAAAAAAGGTTCCATAATATGTGTACTTAATATTGGAACAGTTTAGCAGAAAACGACGCTCTTCTATTCATAGATAACGGCGAGATAGTGAATCTGCGCCATCTTGGATGTTAAAACAGTCAATGTTGATTTTTTCAGTGTGTTTTTTAATACTTTTTTATATATATATAAGATGTCGCTTTTCTCACAAAGTTTAAATTAAACGGATGTCAAAATCGTCGCTGAAGACAGGGCTCTATGGCGCTCATTGAGGGAGGCCTATGTCCAGGAGTGGACTATCATAGGCTGATGATGATGGAAATCGTCGCAATAAGATAACAAAAAAAAACGTAGTATTTTTTAACGTGGTACCGTTGGTTTTGAAGCGGTGGTGGGCAAATTTATTTAGAGGGGTATAGAGTGGGTCATCCAGCCGGGCCGCCCCTGTATCCCTCTCTTAGTCCACCACTGGACAAAGTCCAATCTTAGTTGTATATTCTAGGTTCGGATTTCATTTTCAAAATCCCCAGATCCAAGCTAAGGGTTATCAAACCTGTGGCAAAGTTATTGGTTGAAATTGAATCGCCATAAATTGCACTTCGGCCCTGTAGTTTATACAGAGAACTTGCTGCCTGGTGTTATGGTTCAATATTGAATATCGTTTCAGGTTATTTAAATTTTCAGTTTTAACTGTCTGGGTTATCTAACCCGTGGCAAAGTTATTGGTTGAAATTGAATCGCCATAAATTGCACTTCGGCCCTGTAGTTTATACAGAGAACTTGCTGCCTGGTGTTATGGTTCAATATTGAATATCGTTTCAGGTTATTTAAATTTTCAGTTTTAACTGTCTGGGTTATCTAACCCGTGGCAAAGTTATTGGTTGAAATTGAATCGCCATAAATTGCACTTCGGCCCTGTAGTTTATACAGAGAACTTGCTGCCTGGTGTTATGGTTCAATATTGAATATCGTTTCAGGTTATTTAAATTTTCAGTTTTAACTGTCTGGGTTATTCTAACCCGTGGCAAAGTTATTGGTTGAAATTGAATCGCCATAAATTGCACTTCGGCCCTGTAGTTTATACAGAGAACTTACTGCCTGGTGTTATGGTTCAATATTGAATATCGTTTCAGGTTATTTAAATTTTCAGTTTTAACTGTCTGGGTTATCTAACCCGTGGCAAAGTTATTGGTTGAAATTGAATCGCCATAAATTGCACTTCGGCCCTGTAGTTTATACAGAGAACTTACTGCCTGGTGTTATGGTTCAATATTGAATATCGTTTCAGGTTATTTAAATTTTCAGTTTTAACTGTCTGGGTTATTCTAACCCGTGGCAAAGTTATTGGTTGAAATTGAATCGCCATAAATTGCACTTCGGCCCTGTAGTTTATACAGAGAACTTACTGCCTGGTGTTATGGTTCAATATTGAATATCGTTTCAGGTTATTTAAATTTTCAGTTTTAACTGTCTGGGTTATTCAAACCCGTGGCAAAGTTATTGGTTGAAATTGAATCGCCATAAATTGCACTTCGGCCCTGTAGTTTATACAGAGAACTTACTGCCTGGTGTTATGGTTCAATATTGAACATCGTTTTTATTTAAATTTTCAGCTTTAACTGTCTGAAATCTATTACCAGGAGTCTAGGAAGTTTCGTTCCCGTTTATACAACGCATTGAGTTTTCAAATGAAATGTGAATTAGTAGTTTAACGAGGCTCCGTCAAGTAACAAGTACATTTCTATAGATAAAAGGGGATTTCTATAGGGAAATAAAGATAATAATTTCAGGCATTGCTCACAAGAAAAACCTTTTTTTTAACTGAAGATGTTGGTTCATTTGGATTCATTGTTAAAACTTAAGAAAGGTATATAGTATATAGACGTATACCTTCATAATGAATAATCAATAATCCCTCCTTTACATATGGCTACAATTTTTTTACAGAAAAACTCAGGCAGCATCTTTATCAAAACTAGTTTTTGTTTCGCGGCTTGGCACGCGTTGTGTAAAGAACTGATTTGTTGGATAAAATGTGGTCTATGTTTTATTCCAGGCCTAGAACTACCTGCATGCAACATTTCAGCACGATCGTGAAGAGGTAACAAACATCCAAACTATCGCATTTACTCATTAGTTTAATTAAATATCCCACCAAAACATAAATGTAAAAAAGGAGAGCCAAGTTCAATACAAAAATTATGATTGGCTGTGGGCTTCCCCGCAAAAAGAATGGAGATATAAATGAGTGCCAAGTCAAATCTATGTAGGTTAGATTTGTCTTTGCCAGTTTTCATTACATCAGTCATTTTATAAAGTTATTCAACGTTTTAATTCTGATAAAAACTGGCCAAGTCAAATCTAACCTACATAGATTTGACTTGGCACTCATTTATATCTCCATTCTTTTTGCGGGGAAGCCCACAGCCAATCATAATTTTTGTATTGAACTTGGCTCTCCTTTTTTACATTTATGTTTTGGTGGGATATCATTACTTTTTGTAAAGAAAACTAGGCAGGTATTGAGATTTAATGTTCATCTTATCTTAATCAAGTAAAATACCTCAGAACACTTAGTGTCGGTTTATTGTACCGAATACATACAACTATGCACTTATTACAAAGTCACTGCACTGCACCCTAACTACTACACTGTATTCTATGGCGCAATCGGAGACGTTAGTACCTACTATTGCTTATTCTATGCAATGCTTCGACATAGGTACATAGCTAGGTAGGTATTATACGGGCCGGTCCCTAATAACTACACTGTATTCTATGGCGCAATCGGAGACTTAGTACTATTGCTTATTCTATGCAATGCGGATCTATTTTAATTTAAACCTTATTCCATTGACAATAAGGTCGTCGTCGCTAACATTACTTATTTTTTGACTTTTTTTTATTTTTTGATTTTTTCCTTCATTTACTCACAATTACCGAGCTGGATTCCAAATTTCATCCTTCTAGGTCATCTGGAAGTAGGTTAGATTTAAGTACTATATATATGTCAGTCAGTCAGTGTGAATTTTTACGACTTTTTGACCTTCATATCTTTATAACCGTTTGAGCTAGCTTCATGAAATTTGGGCTTCTACATGTCCTTATGGATATAACTAAACAGACGTAGTTTTATGTGTTTACGTTAAAGATGTTTTAAGTTATAGAAGGGTCAATAGTGGCACCAAGTGGTTCGTGTAATGATACACTCGGCGCGTTCCTTTGCTTGAACTTGGCTTGAACACGCTGCCGCGTGTTCTAATTCCAAGCCAGTCATGTCTTATGGTAGGTAAGGTATTGTACGATACAAAATATCATTTATTGCAATATAGAATCAGGAACTCTTTATTTCCATAAATACAGATGGAAAGATATATTTTTTTTCTACTATACATCATCATCATCAGCCTATAGCAGTCCACGGCTGGACAAAGGCCTCCCCTAATGAGCGCCATAGCGCCCTATCTTCAGCTTGCCGCATCCAGCATCTACCTGCAGTCTTTCGCAGGTCGTCATCCCACCTGTTCGGAGGGCGTCCTACACTACGTTTACCGAGTCGTGGTCTCAAGAACACGTTTGCCCCAGCGGCCGTCGTCGGTTCTTTGCTAGATATGGCCGGCCCACTGCCACTTCAGCATGCTAATTCTTTATTTACTATACGATACTATGGAATTCAAATAAAGAGGTTAAGTATTTTGTATGTAATACCAAGAAACTAAAACAGAATAACAAATGATCGTAGTATCCATTACAATAACTGGAAAGAAAAGGAAAAAGAAATACGGATAAAGTAGGAAACTTATTTACTTCTACTGTGTAATGATGCGTTATCATATAATTTCAACGTTGAATACATTTCCATTAGTAGATATTAGGGTAATCAATCACGTAAGGTCACGTAAGGTCACGCAAGGGCACGTAGAAATCCCGTAGAAAAATAATGAAACAGTCCGTAATCTCACGGTTGTGTTGGACAGATAATGACATCGCGCTATAGAAGCGTGAGGTACAAGTGACAAACGGAAAGCCTATGGGCCGCAGTAGTAGCATACATAGGAATAGATCACCCAGGTGGTCTCGGGAGGTGGACGGTGGGTGAGAACGGACAATAACGTGTTCTAAGTATTGATATAACGGGTATTTATCGCGTTTATTTACCTATTTTTACCGACGTTTCAACAGGTTTACATTCTGTGGTGATCACAGGATGACTAGAGTAGGTACTGGAGTTTCGCCTCAGCGAAGCGGGGGCTAGTTTATTTTATTTTTACTTATAATTATGTGTTCATCGCGTAAGTTAAAAAATATTTAATAAGGTCTCTCTTAAGTCTATTCTTATAGTAGTAGTAAAGTAAAATATATATTCGTTTTCATGTCAAAACAACTCTTATTTTGCCCAGTTCAATTCTGCTAAACTAATCGCTGTAAAAGCGTAACAAAGCGGTTTTTTAAGAATAGTCATTAATACATAAATCAGTTTAGCTGCTTCTAGATTAATTGCAACAGTCTGCAATTAGCTTAACTTTTTCAATTTAAAAAATGTTACTAATAGTATCTATATTTTCTTTAGTTATCTGATTGAATGACAGCTGACAAAATTTAAAATAGCCATAGAGCTCGCGTCACCACTGAAGCCCGATAGACGCGGCGCTGCTTTCTTCGCAGAACTAAATGTTGCTGTTGTATGTAATGTTGTTTAGTTCCCGCTTTTGCCGTAAGACTTCAGTGTCGGCGAGCACTCTATCTCGGAAACTAGTCGAGCAAAACTTTGCATTGACATGCATTTGGCAGTTCATTATTGAGTTGAGAAATGGGGAACAAACGAGTTGTGCAAAAGGGAACTCGCGATAATCTCAGCTGCAGTCGCTTCATCTCCTGTCCTGTACCCTCTCCTACCCTGGGAGAGGTCTCTGAAGGTAATATCATTTGCTTGATTATGACCTCTTCCTGATTTTCCCTGAGAAAGTCACAAATGGTGGACTTTTTTCCTGTTTAGAAAAGTTTTATTAAGGTCCCATCAGCGGATTAGTCCATTTTTTTTATGAAAAGACGAGATTTCGTACTCTGCAGTACCTTAAAGTAAGATGACAGTATATTTAATATTTATGTCCCAGTAGTTCTGTATAGAACTACGGCATAGAACTAACTAAAAATAAGCGATACAGCCCGCGTCGCCGATCGGTGTTAGGTCGAAACGGAACGATGAGAGGCGGAAACTATGTAAATTTTTTGAACAATATTTTTCAGATCTCCATAATAAGCCTAAAAATGTGTGCTTCAAACAGTGGGACGATGCAATACGATGGAAAACGGACTATATAGGTAAAATAGCAACTGACGGTTGAATAAATAGATAAATAAATAATGCTGGGCAATTCACACAGCATTATCTAGCCCCATGGTAAGCAGAGCTTGTGTTATAGGTACCAGATAATTACTGATATACGTAATACAATACATTATTAGATATATATTTTTATTACACTTGGAAAACGAACTTAGAAACCTTCTTATTGTATTCAGTTATTCTTATTTGTAGTTTTTCGTTTTAGTTAGTTTTAATTTAAGTAGTTTTGTTTTGCATGCAATGTATTAAGTTTGTATTCTTTGTTTTTTTTACTTCTCTATTACTGTTTGTTTGTGCTCTACCAACAATTTTTATAATATATATTTTTCTCCATCCCTGGTTGCCTGGAAGAAATCGCTTTAAGAGATAAGGCCGCCTATTGTACTGTTATTATGTATGGTTTAGATATAAGGTGTTATTCCGTTATTTTGGGTACAATAAAGTGTTCATTCATTCATTCAAAACGACTAGAAAACCCTGAATTGTCCAGCATTATTTATATTTTATTTAAAACAAATTCAATTTACAAAGTATCTCAATTTAAATCAATGGATATTCTAGTAAAGGTATTAATGCG
This sequence comes from Eupithecia dodoneata, assembly GCA_947044415.1. NCBI lineage: Eukaryota > Metazoa > Arthropoda > Insecta > Lepidoptera > Geometridae > Eupithecia > Eupithecia dodoneata. The sequence goes on from OX345678.1 coordinate 6,012,298, forward strand.
TAATTCCTAAGGATTGTCTGCGATTTTTAGCGAAAAAGCAAAATGTTGTGACAACATTCGATTGAATTATCCGATGGATTTTCAATAAAGCGCTTAGCGAAAGCGTTTCTGTGTAAAGCGCTTTTTGGATTATTCCGATATAACAACAATTTCTACTTAACCAAATTAAATCTGCAGTTTGTTGGTTTGGGTACATTTTCAAATAAGAAATAACTTCTTAAGGAGGTGAGCCTAATCAAACGATTTGAGACCCACATGTAAAGTTCAAATATATAATACTAGCGGGCCTTCCCGGCTTCGCACGTTTTTAGTACGGATCCCAATTTTTTTTGAAAATATAATTATAGCCTATGTTCACCGGGGATAGTGTAGCTTTCCAACGGTAAAAGAATTATCAAATCGGTCCAGTAGTTTCGGAGGAAAGGTTTGATTTTTGTTTGTTTGTAATGAATAGGCATTACAAACAAAAAATCAAACCATTCCTCTTTATAATATTAGTATAGACTAGTGACCCGCCCCGGTTTCGCACGGGTGCAATGTAGATACTAATATAGGGCAGTGTGGAGTGATTCATAAATTATATAAACCTTCCTCTTGAATCACTCTATCTCTTGCTAAAAACTGCATTAAAATCCGTTGAGTATAAAAGATCTAAAAGAACATACAGCGAAAGTAGTTTTATTGTAGCTATTCCCCGCGGTTTCACCCGCGCTCGAACTTCATTTTGTTACATTATTGGAGTTTTAGTAAGGATCCCTAACTTTTTGGAAAATATAATATGGCCTATGTTCACCGGGGATAGTGTAGCTTCCCAACGGTGAAAGAATTTTTCAAATCGGTCCAGTAGTTTCGGAGCCTATTCATTACAAACAAACAAACAAAAAATCAAACCTTTCCTCTTTATAATATTAGTACAGACTATTTAAAGATACCTTCAGAGTGGAAAAAAGCAACGGGCTCTCAAGTCACCATTTTAAACCGGTTAAAGTTTCAATGGTAAAAAAACATCTTATGAGATCTACTGCAAGATGAAGACATTATGGTGTTCATTACGGCTATGTCCAGCAGTGGACTGATATAGGTTGACGATGATGATACGAATTTGAACTCAAATCCCAAACAAAAAGCACCACAGTCGCCTCACCGATTTATTTTCATCGCAATTGATTTTCAGCAATAAAACGTTATTTATTTCCACCTCTATTTCGTTGTAATAAGGTCGAAAGTTTTCGATCATAAATTCTTGGCAGGTACTGGGTAAGTTATTGTGACAGGTGGGACGGTCCACGTGGCGTGTATTTCAGGAAACGTTAATAGTTCCGTTAGTAATGAACTCTACATAAATAGATATAAAGTTATGAACGTGTTCTTGAGTAGAGACCACGAGTCGGTAAACGTAGTGTAGGACGCCCTCCGACCAGGTGGGATGATGACCTGCGAAGGACTGCAGGCGGATGATGGATGCGGCGGGATTAAGATAGGGCGCTATGGCGCTCATTAGGGGAGGTCTATGTCCAGCTGTGGACTACTATAGTTTGATGATGAATGATGAACACACAGATTTTGTGCAGAACATTCGTAATCGCGCGTTTTATAACGTCTAATGTAAACTCGCTCTATCGCTAATGTATGGGCCTGTCTTGGCCCAAGACGCTCATGTCTTGCTTGCATTGACGACCACTGTGGCACGGTGGGCGAAAGTCTTCCTGCGACGCAGGAGGTTGCGGGTTCGATTCCGCCTTGGGACAAATGTCTGTACAATAGTGTTCTGGTCGTTTTTCTATGTAAAATAATAAATATCTATATAGTCATATATTGTATTATGTATATCAGTTATCTGGTACCCATAACACAAGCTCTGCTTACCATGGGGCTAGATAATGCTGTGTGAATTGTCCATTATTTATTTTATATTTATTTATTTTTCTGCTGGTTGATGCTGGATGCGTCAAGCCGAAGACAGGGCGCTATGGCGCTCATTGGGGGAAGCCTATGTCCAGCTGTAGACTAATATAGGCTGATGATGAAGATGATGATTTATTTTTAAATGTCTGTCTGCAGCGCCTATTGATGGCAAGGGCATTGAAATGAAATGAAAGTTTATTTCTTTAGGCTTACAAATACGTAAGCACTTAGACAAGTCATATTTTATACTATTCATTATTATATTGATGTTCACTTAATTTTTTTGTCCACCAGTGGAAGAAGTGATAAAAAACCACTAGTATGTTCATAACTTATGTGTCTAGTACATATGATTTGCTTATCTGTAAGTTGGTAGATTTTGAGTTGGAGCAAAACTCGTTCCAAGCTTTTTTATCTTCTAGATAATCTGATATTTTGTAATAAGCCTTTTTACAAAGAATATGCTTCACAATTTTTTTAAATTTATTTATTGATAATTTTTGCAACTCACTTGGAGTTTTGTTGTAGAAGCGTATACATTGCCCTTTAAAAGATACACTTATCTTATGTAGTCCAGTTGTGGGAACAGCGAGTTTGAAAGTGTTAATCTACTTTAAGCTTACTCAAGACCGTTATCATAACACAATACTACCCCTTATCCAAAGTTCCCTATCCCACTATGTATATAATGAATATTCCAGCGGTAAATAGTCAAAACGATGTCAGACCCAGTTTAACCGACTTACGAATGATGAATATGCATTTAGTATAATTGAATACCGCGGCATCGTTCGGATTTACATTGAATTTCTTGATTCGTGTTTGTTAAATTGCAAATGTCTTAATTATACTGAGTTTAGGGGTAACTATAAATATAGGTCTAGCTTTTGCCCGTGGCTTTGCACGTATTTTTCAGGGTAATCCTGAAAATACGTGAATCAATTCACACGGCATCATATAGCCCCAAGTTAAGCAGAGCTTGTGTTATGGGTACGAGATGACTGATAGACTTAATACTATTTATTGTATTAAGTGTATCAGTCATCTCATCATCAGTCATTAGTCATTAGAGTCATTACATAGAATGATTTTTTTTATTATACGTAGAAAATATCCAGAATACCCGGGACCAATATTTGTCAGATCATACAAACATTTGTCCCAATAAATTAACAAGGAAAATTACAATTGAGGTATAAATAGGTAAGCAAACAGTATAGAGGAAGCTCAACTGATCTATAATAGTACCAATCATCATCCATTTATCATCCATTTTTTCATTTTTTTCATCATCCATTTTTTCATCTTGACGACCGATATGGCGCGGTGGGCGAAGATCCGCCTGCAACGCAGGAGGTTGCGGGTTCGATTTCCGCCTCGGAACAATTGTGTGTACGATCTGCAGATATTTGTTTCGGGTGTTCTGGTCGTTGTCTATGTATAATAAAAAATATCTATCTATGTAATGTATTGTATTATGTATATCAGTTATCTAGTACCCATAACACAAGCTCTGCTTACCATGGGGCTAGATAATGCTGTGTGAATTGTCCAGCATTATTATTATTATTATCCATAGCTTATGTTAGCTACCTTTTAATAAGCCTCCTTTTGTTTATGCCAACTTCGCAGTCTTAAATAAAAGTTACCTTTCACCCAGAAAAACCGAGTCCGAAGACACGTGCAGAAACTAGTAAAATAAACTAGGTATATCCCTTTGGTTACTAATATATTGTTAAAAGTTATAGGTTAAAATTCCATTCCTTCAAATACCTCAAATTCAAAAGAACAAAATTGAACCTTCAAACTCGCTTATAGAATTCAAAGTTGAATACGTCCAAAACTCGGAGAGGTTGTAGAACTAGTTGGAAAAACTGGACTGAAACTTGCCGTGTAGCCAGCTGGATGTACGGAGTTTCAGGTGTGGCTTGAGTGACAGCGGCGAGAGGGTATAAGGTAGCGATAAAGGAGGACGGTAGCGAGTAAGCGATTAAACTCATTTGTATTAAAACTGGACTGAAGCTTGCCGTGTAACCAGCTGGATGTGATTTCAGGTGTGGCTTTAGTGACAGCGGCGAGAGGGTATAAGGTAGCGAGAAAGCGATGAATGCTTGTTTGTTTTAAAATTGGACTGAAACTTGCCGTGTATCCTAGTTGGATGCACGGAGTTTCAGGTGTGGCTTGAGTGACAGCGGTGAGAGGGTATAAGGTAGTGAGAAAGGAGGACGGTAGCGAGTAAGCGATGAAACTCGTTTGTATTAAAACTGGATTGAAACTAGCTGTGTCTCTCGATCATGACGCGGTCCGTTTTTGGGTGCACACACAAACGCGCCTGTCTGGTACATATCACTTGTACAACCAAGGCCAAACCTTCTTCGCCCGCTTGGAAATCTATAATGTCAAATGTTTTATAAACCTTTTTCTTGAATTACTCTATCTATTAAAAAAAACCACATCAAAATCCGTTGCGTAGTTTTAAAGATCTAAGCATACATTTTGTTTGTATTTATTTATACGGACAGACAGATAGCGGGAAGCGACTTTTTAAACTATGTAGTGATAATAATGTTTATAATTATGTAATATATCTTTTTACTGATTTTTATACAGGTACCACTAAAATGACGTCTCTGACAGAACTCGCTTACACTCCCACCGCACCCAATGCTCCAGTTTCCGCAAACGCTCTTGTAGTGTAGAATGTAGTCGATTCCACTGTCAGCCACCTTTTGTTAGACGTACGAGTGGAGTAGTGCTTGTTTTCAACTGAGGACTTTATCTGACCCATTTTATGATGCCTAACTGGCTGAGCCGTTATGAGGCATTTTACGAAGTGGTTACAGAACGCATGAATTTTACTAATATATACTATACATACCTCTAATGTGTAGCTATAGTAATAAATTCATTAATATTACCGGACAATTCACACAGCATTATCTAGCCCCGAGGTAAGCAGAGCTTGTGTTATGGGTAGGTACTAGATAACTGATATACATATAATACATAGAAAATGGCCAGAACACCCTGAACAAATATCTGCAGATCGTACAAACATTTGTCCCGAGGCGGGAGTCGAACCCGCAACCTCCTGTGTCGCAGGCGGACCTTCACCCACCACGCCACAGAGGTCGTCATAGCTATAGTAAAGGATGTAAAATTTTGCAAAATACAAGTATTATTGTATTTTCATAATTCTTGTAGGGAATTCCCCTCTGGCTACGTGGTCCTGCCTTTGTCCTACCGATCGGACCACATGAACTTTTTTTCTGGTTGGTTCGATTAACTAATCGGACTATAGAAACTGACGTTTTCTTAGACCACGTAGTCCCACTAATCGGATCACGAGAACTTTTGATTTCCTGTTGGTTCGATTAACTAATCGGACTATAGAAACTGACGTTTTCTTAGACCATGTAGTACCGCTAATCGGACCACGCATTCTAGACATGAGTAATGCGACTAATGCGACCTACATACTGCGTATTAGGTAATTTCTTAGCAAATAATATAAAGACAATGTCAAATGTTAATGTCAATAGATATCTGTCACGGACATTATTCCTGCTTTTCTCGCGAGAGATTGAAAGATTTCACTAGCTGTTACGCATGCTTTTAAAGAGTTTTATTATCAGGTCCTCATACCACACATTCACTATGATAATAGTTGTTGTATGGGCTGTGGGCTTAAACTCGTTAAAAAAGATCTTAAAAGCTAGATGGTACAACAGTTTATCCATTATTTAATAAAAATATGTAATTATTTGATCAAATTGTTTAATGTCGTAAAAACATTTTTGTAAAAGCCACTTACGGAGTTTTATCTTTAAATTTACAAGCAATTTTTTCCACTCAGTAGGTACTTTTGTGCTGGGGACAATATTAAATCTAGTGGGATCTATTTTTGTGTAAATGGCATAAGTACCAAAATCAAAAGTTTTTTATTTCTTTAGGCATACAAATAAGCACTTAGATAGGTCATATTTTATGCTATTCATTATTATCGAATAACATTATTTTAATGTTCACTTTTTTTATTTTTTGTCCACCAGTGGAAAAAGTGAAAAGAAACCACTAGTATGTTCATAACTTATTACCTAGTACATTTGATTTGCTTATCTGTAAGTTGGTAGATTTTGAGTTGGAGCAAAACTCGTTCCAAGTCTTTTTATCTTCTAGATAATCTGATATTTTGTAATAAGCCTTTTCACAATTTAATACATTTTTTTAAATTTATTTATTAATAATTTTTGCAACTCACTTGGAGTTTTGTTGTAGAAACGTATACATTGCCTTTTAAAAGATACACCTACCTATGTCAGTATAATGAGTGAATGTTTTAAAAGGAGAGTTTATAGTCTCGAAATATTATAAACCAGCGGTGGATTAAAAACGGTGGTTCTTAAAACATTATCTGTTCTACATAAGAAACGAAATAAGACTTATTTTATATCCATTCAATATAGACGTAGCTAAAAGATATATAAAACACACGGAGCTAAATCATACATTATGCATCTATCACCCAATCCGCTTACCCAGCACAAACATTGTAACTAAAATGGGTTATTTTTGTTCAGGCTTTTTGTCTTTTTGCCGTCATTTCTAGGATGGGCGCTTTTCGTCTCGTTCGAGGGTGTGGTGCGAGTGATAGCGATTTTGATTCTACTAAAGAGTTCTGTCGTCGGTAATATTTTGGCTGATAATGAAGATTGACGGCGACCGTAAGCGGTGAAAATAGGTATTGTGATGAAGATGTCCTTTTAGTAGATTTTTTTCCATGGCGGCGGCGGCCAGTCGCAATGGCGAATAGCTACTTATTTAAAAAGTACATAAAATACATAAATATTTTATTAATCGATATGATAATCTTAAAACAATCAACTAAAGATTTGACAAAATTCATGTTTCCTATTATAATAAATCGCTGTACTCACATAAAAATTCTAAATACTGAATCCTTCCAAGTTCCCCAGTCGCACTAACATCCAAAAACTAGCTTTTACTTCAATCAGCGATTACATCAACTTTGAAATTTCTGCAATTCCATCGACACTCGCGCCACACCCATCGTAAAAAACTAACTTAAACCAGTTTGTAGTCTGCAAATTGCTAACAATCGCACCAAACGCAACAAAAAGCTGACACTACTGTGTAGCTAACGAAATTGCTGACTGTAGCACTGAACCCGAATCGCAAAAAGCTGAATTTATTCTGTTTCTCTGTGGATTCTTGTTCTCTGACCTTTTCAAGCTTTCTTTGTGATTCTTTCCTTTTGATTTTATAATAATTTAAACACAGGAGTAGGAATCTACTTTACTTGTTGCAAGTCTTGCGCTGGCATAGCGATTTTTGTCTATTTTAGAATGGAGAGAATGTAAATGAAATATACATTGACGACCGATGCGGCGCGGTGGGCGAAGATTCGCCTGCGACACAGGAGGTTGCGGGTTCGATTCCCACCTAGGAAAAATTGTGTGTACGATCTGCTCCGGTGTTCTGGTTGTTTTCTATGTATAATAATAAATATATCTATGTAATGTATTGTATTATGTATATCAGTTATCTAGTACGCATAACACAAGCTCTGCTTACCATGGGGCTAGATAATGCTGTGTGAATTGTCCAGCATTATTTATTTATATTTTTTTTATACATTGCGTTAATTATTGATGTTGAAGGATTGCATACACAAAAAATATTTTAAAACATTTTAATTTTTTATGCATTATATGACGGTATTTTTTTTCTATTCTACCCACGATAACAGTCGCTGAGCTTGGCTAACTGTTGTTCTTCGAAAAGATAATCGGACAAAAGACCCTAGCGATTTCAAAGCGAGGTGAGTACGCGAAGTCGAACGTGACGTCATCGTCGAGAAGGCACTTTTCGACGATGACGTCACATTTCTTAAACCCAAATGAAATGAATACATATATTAACTGAAAAAGAAAGAAACAATAACAATGGTTAACTCTATTTTAAGCCAAAGTAAGGTGTTATCAGTTTCTCGTCAATTAAAAAAAGTACAGATAACAAAATTTCGTTGCAGGAGGTTGCGGGTTCGATTCCCGCCTCGGAACAATTGTGTGTACGATCTGCAGATATTTGTTCCGGGTGTTCTGGTTGTTTTCTATGTATAATAAAAAATATCTATCTATGTAATGTATTGTATTATGTATATCAGTTATCTAGCACCCATAACACAAGCTCTGCTTACCATGGGGCTAGATAATGCTGTGTTAATTGTCCAGCATTATTATTATTATTATGTTTATATTAGGCGTGTAGAGATCAGGAAAGCTTCGTTTTTAAGGAATTAATTTTTATATTTTTTTGTTTTCTTCAAGGAATTTGCTTACAGGGTGATTTTATCAGTTTAAAAGTCTGTTTACCCATTTATTATAAAGTCAGGAAAGCTCGTAAATCCGATAACGAAACTCGATATTTACCGACACTGCTGAACTTTATCTCTCGTTAATGTCCTCGAATGACAAAGTAATGGATTTATCGATAAAATAATAATGAAATTTCCGTTAAATACAATGTTTAAACAATTTACGTGCAGTTCACGTCGGGATTTTATTATGTAAGGATTTCGAAGAGATAATGAGTTTATTAATAAATAAATAATAAATAATCCAGGACAATTCACACAGCATTATCTAGCCCCATGGTAAGCAAAGCTTGTGTTTTGGGTACTAGATAACTGATATACATAATACAATACATTACATAGATAGATTTATTTTTTATTATTCATAGAAACCGACCAGAACACCCGAAACAAATATCTGCAGATCGTACACACATTTGTTCCGAGGCGGGAATCGAACCCGCAACCTCCTGCGTCGCAGGCGGACCTTCGCCCACCGCGCCACATCGGTCGTCAAAATATTAACTTATAACCCGCCATTGTTTATATTCAGGCATAAATATAAGACTAAAAGAGTCGAATAACTTTATGAGGCACTCTAGTTAAATTGAGCAATCAACGTCCAAGCAAAGTTTCGATTCTGATTGCCCCTACAATTATGGTGGGAGAAGCAGACAATAAAAATATTTTATTATTATTCAGATTTCGCCAAAACTTATTTAACAGTAGTAAAAATTATAACTATGTCGGAATTAAATTGAGGGTTTATCTCTTACATTGCCACTCGCAATGTGTTCATAGTTCATTTTTGACACTGACAGAAAAGTGTCCAACCAGACACAATTACAATAACAAAGAATCATCATCTGACTGAAAACCAGCGCTCTTTCACAAATTACCTGGGTTATTGTGATAGAGCAACAAGCTGAGTTAGGACCTGTTAGACACACGCGCGCTTATCCACTTTCTTTCCTTTTCTCTTTTTTTTTATATTTTGTCTATGTTACGTGTTTTATAATAGGTACCTAAGTAGGTACTTTGTAGTCTAATATAATTATGTGTAATTAACCTTGTTTGTGTGTTGTGTTAGTGCTTAATAAATAATCTTCTTTCTTTCTTTCTTTCATCACCAATCTTCCTCTAATTCAAGTTAACCCATCCAATATCAACGTTCATAAGTCCAACAAATTGCTAAAGCGTTCATCCCCAAAGTTGACATATTAAATTAACAGTAAATTGACACGTGTCTTCAGAGACGCTGTAATATCATAAACGTTAAATTCATTACTGTGTGGTTAGGAAGTGAGGTGCCAGCTGTTACACCGGCACGAACGCTATCGCATTTTGTTTTGTGTTCACAAAATGGCGGAGGTTGCCATTTTGAATATAGCATTGTGTGCAATGATGTTATATATACGTAGATACGTTGTATCGAGCTCTGCCTTACAAAACGAAAATCAGGTACGTATCCTAATTGAACTCAGTCCGTCGTGCTCCTGGCCGCGACGCGCACGTTTGTTGAACACGAGGTTACTTACGGAATATACTTAAATAAACCTCGAAAATGCCAAGTTGTGTGTTCCGAAAGTGCAATAACTACACAAGGACTATAAAAACCAGAAAGGGTGTATCTTTTCATACGTAAGTACTGTTTAATATGTTAAAATGTAAAATGGTTAATTTTATTTTACTCAACAATCATTGCCGCGCGGCGTTGCCGCACTGCCACCAACACGAACGAAACAAGCAATGAGTTAAGTTTATGAGTGACAGAGATAATGCCATGCGGCGTTGTATGTTCGAACGTCGACGCTAGGTATGTAGCTATAGTAAAATATCGCAATGTTTTTATTTCTTTACAATGAGTATGACGTCTCTATATGTAAAATCTCTTTGATTGTGTGCGTCTTTATTGCACTGCGGTAAGCGGAAACGGGGGCGGCATTTGACAGTATTCATAAATTTGTCTGCCTTGTTACTGAGACTTATTCTTTATGTCAAAAAATAGTTAAGAAACAGACTGAAATAACGTATATATACGTTTTTTCATATATCATATTATATTTCATCTTTAAATATAAAGATGGCGCTTTTAGTTTGAAAGCAATAGAGACCCTGAATAGATTGTTAGGTTTCACACTTTCCACAATCTTTATTCTCCACGAAAGATTTCTGACATCTACTGAGTTTTAAGACATACATAATGTTTTTTCGTTTTGGGAGGCTAGAGTCATAGAAGCTGACAAGCAAACCATACAAAACAAAGTTTTCCACTATTGCTTTTTTGCATGTCAACGGTTCTAAAACTGTATGGCGTGCTATGGCATCTTTGAGCTATGGCAGGCAGTTCCCGATATAGCTCAAAGAATTAGCAAGCTGAAGTGGCAGTGAGCGGGCTATATCCCGCGAAAAACCGACAACGGCTTGGGTAAACGTGTTCTTAGAGACCGCAACTCGGCACACGTAGTGTAGGACGCCCTCCGTCCAGGTGGGATGAGGACTTGCGAAGGACTGCAGGCAGATGCTGGATGCGTCAAGCTGAAGACAGGGTGCTATGGCGCTCATTGGGGGAGGCCTATGTCCAGCTGTGGACTTCTAGGTATATGCTGATGATGATGATGATGCCATGGCTCTATCTGCTTAAGGGTATGAGCGATGCCAGATGCTCAGATGCCAGATGTTCAGAGGATTTTTTCGTCTAAAGCACACATGGGTCACAGAGGTCTTAGTTATAAAATATAAATAAATAAATAAAAATAATACTGGACAATTCACACAGCATTATTTAGCCCCATGGTAAGCAGAGCTTGTGTTATGGGTACTAGATAACTGATATACATAATACAATACATTACATAGATAGATATTTTTTATTATAGTATATAGAAAACAACCAGAACACCCGCAACAAATATCTGCAGATCGTACACACAATTGTTCCATACAAGTCTTGCCTTAGTCTAGGGCATGCAATTTTTCTTCCTGCGGTACGCTATGGTTTAATTTTCCACTACGTTACAGTAAAGTGTGAGTAAGGCACTTAAGGGGCGGGCTATGCAAACGAGCTTATCGCACGTCTGACAAGGCGAGATTTATATGTTTCAGATTTATCTTTCCGCCTTGTACCGGGCTAGTTGCTCCAAGTACGATCCGGGTTTCTTACTAATGATGAATACCACTTTATTCCTAGTTTTACTTATCTGTTTTGTTCTAGAAAGGCTAGATGGCCCAGGGACTGTGCCCATACTTGTGGCAATTACTCGACTTATACCTATATATCGTTACCTATTACCGGAATTTCATAAGATAAAATGAATAAATAAATAATGCTCGACAATCCACACAGCATGATCTAGCCGCAAGCTAAGCAGCTACTTGTTTTATGTGTACTTGGTGATTGATGTACTTAATGATGTATTTAACATTACATAGATATTTATTTTTTATTATACATAGTAAATACCCAAAACACCCGGAACAAATATTTGTAGATCGTATAAAAAATTGTCCCAAGGCAGGTTTTGAACCCCTGCGCCACATCGGTCGTCAAACGTCAGTCAACCTTCAGAAAAACCAGTACGAAAGAGACTAATATCACAAAACTAAGAGTGGAGTTAACTAACTTGTCACATCTATATCTACTTACATTGTGCAACTCTAAACTAACTCCAAAGTTGTTTAATAATGTACGATGCAACTGACTTCGCTTTTTGTTTCGTAAAATACGAGCACTGAAAATGCAAAAATGGCTCTCGTGAACAGAAATACTGAAAGATTTTGCTTCAGAAAGCTCTTTATTTGACGAAAGGGGTCCTGTTTACCGCTTAGAAATCGGCTTTGTAGATATTTTTTGCTATTGTTTGGTTTTCATTTAAATAAAAGCGGTAGGTACCTACGTTGGCGTGGAGCGTGAGTTTGGTGGTGCTCTTTTTTAAGAAGGGAGATAAAGCCCTTCTTAAGAACTACAGGCCCATCTCACTCTTGAGCCACGTCTATAAGCTGTTCTCATGAGTGGTCACGAACCGTCTCGCCAGGAGACTCGACGAGTTCCTATGAGATGCGGCAAGCTGAAGACAGGGCGCTATGGCGCTCATTGGAGGAGGCCTATGTCCAGCAGTGGACTGCTATAGGCTGATGATGATGATGACCTACGTCAAGCCTAGCTTTTTTATGGGTAGGTACTGATAACTGATATACATAATGTAGATAGATATTTTTTATTATACAGACATAGAAAACAACCGGAATACCCGAAAATCTGCAGATCATTCAAACAGTTCTCCCGGCAGGAATCGAGCCGCAACCTCCTGCAAGCCTCCACAGGTGGGCCTTCGCCCACCGCGCCACAGAGGTCGTAGTTTATGCAATTGTAGTTTTTGGCCAGGTAGGAAATTTACTTTTTTGGAAAGCGCGACTAGGCCCTTTACTACGATTTACATTTTGCAAACGGGCTGATTCTACGATCCAGAGGCGACAGACTTACAATGTTAGAAGTTAAGGTAAATTTTGAAATTTCGTTCTAAATGAAAAAGATACTCATAGAGATATATATAATATATATATATATAAACACCATCCTGGGCACTTAGTTGATCCAGCAGTGAGCCAATGCATAACTGACTCCACCTTTCGGGCGGAATAACTTGGCTCTGGTTTAATATTTTTAGACCGGAGTGGCAACGTTGCTTTTTACTTGGCGACGTTGCCTGACATATGCAACGGAAAAACCGTATACTCCATGTTTTTTTCATCTGAAGTTGCACATTAAAGTGGATCCGTAACGGCCAAATATTTTGAACTCATTAATACTTATTGGGTCCGTATATAATCTCAAACCGTGTAAGTAAGTGGATCCATTGTGGCGCTTATACGATACTAATAGATACATTATGTGGCTCCACTGTATATACTTAATGGGTTATAAATGAATGCATACCTACGTTGATCCAACAGATGTTATAATCGTATATAAATATTCCTAGCATTGTGAGATCTAGCATTGAAGACTTTTTGGCTCCTTTGATATTGAAACCTGGTACATATGTGGTTCCATTACGGTTGAAATTCAGATATCTACCGATTGCTGAACACTATGTGGTTCCGAATATATACACCATGAATAAACTGCGTTCGTTCTTTGATCTAGCAAGTTATTCCTATATTCGTGATGCTTGAACATCGTAAGATCCACTTCGAGTCAGGAGCAGTCCCAGGGATAGGAGGAGGGCAATGACCCCCTCCCCCTAAAATAAAAAATGTATCTATGGAAAATGTCCGACTCTTTAAATAAATTTTAATTACATACTCTATCCTACTTAACATCTAACTAAACAATATGGTTATCCACTGCGGTAAAAAATATATTACGATATTACTCATGTTTTGGGCGTTGTCATGTTTCGTATCAGTTCTGCAAAAGCAACGGCACCTATTTTGAGGGTTCAGTCTGCTACAGTCATTTTCTATCAATACAATCACCACAACAAACGCTTTTGGGGGTAGATGTGAAACTCTGCAAAAGTTCTCTCTATTTGTTTTATTGTAAATATTATAAATAATACAAGTTTCGCAATAATTAATGCATAAAATTAATCAATAAAACCACCCACCTGCCATACAGTGTTTTCCACCCAAAGGAAAAACTCTACACTACATTTTACAACTTTCTTCACTTGTCTCAGTATTTGTGTAAAACCAAACAAAATGGAGGATATCAGAAGCACTATGTCTGACTTGGCCAAGTCATTTGCCCAGAGGATGGAGCACTTTGAGAGTGGGCTACCTAGGAGTCCCACACCTTCAACCCTGGCTGGTTTGTCTGCAGATTACTTGGAGTTTAAGTCCTTCATCACTGGGGCACTGAGAGCACTTCAAGGCCAAATTGAGTTCATGGCTAAAGAACTCGATAATCTGGAGATGAGAGGCCGGCGAAAGATACTGTTGTTACATGGAGTGCCGGAACATCAAAAAGAAGATGTAGCACAGGCAGTTGTGAAGACCTTGGTGGAGCGGGTAAAGCTGCCTGGTGTTACAGCTAATGACATAAGCCGTTGTCATAGAATGGGTCGTGCGGTGGCCTCCGATCGCCCACGGCCCATACTCTTCAAGCTTCGTGACCTGTCACTCCGGAGTAAGGTTTGGGCAGCCAAGACTAGTCTAAAGGGCTCAGGCATAACCATGTCTGAGTTCCTTACGAAAGTCAGGCACGACACATTTATGTTAGCTCGCGAGCGCTTCGGCATTTCAAAATGTTGGACGATGGACGGGACCGTCTTCGTCATGGGAAACGACGGAAAACGCCACCAACTTCGCTGTCCTTCGGATCTGAGCATCGTCGAGCCTATGGCTACTGTATCCGGAAGCCCACCGCCGCCGGCGGCCACTGAGAAGCTCACGGCGGTGACCAAGGTGTCGAAGGCAAGGCGTGTTGCGCCATCGTCCAAGAAGTCCTAGATTGTCTGCATACAATTAGCATATTTAGCATTATGTGGCTATAAACTGAAGTGCAGGTTGATTTCACTTGTTTTTCCCCACTCTGCTCAACAAGTCTGTCCAAAGTCCAAAGTGTCCAACCCTCGTACACAAAATAACTTTATAATTTTTTGTTTACAATTTATTTTGTTTCAACTTCTTGCTAGATGTTATGTACTGAGCAGTCAATTCAATTCAAATGTCACTTTGAACTCAGACTGACACTTACTTCTTCTTTGTTACCCACTTTTTTATGGCCACACGAATTGCCACGGCTAAAATATTTCTTATTATTTAGTGCTACAGTAGTAATTAGAGTTTTTATAATGGTTCCTTTTGTTTTAGACACAATTGGCAGATGGATAGGTGGTTTGTTGAGTGCGCAATAAGAAATTTTATAGTGTTTTAAATAAGGTATATTATTATATTATATAGGTATATATTTTAATTAGGTACACTTTTTTTATTCTTTTTTTGTTTTTTATTTTTTTTTTTCTTTTTACACTGTTATTTTTAAATACTCTTATTAAAGCATCAATCTGATGCCGCTCAGTGTTGAAAGTTCTGACAGCGATGAATACGTGTCTTTCTGTGACTCGGATTCTGGTAGTGACGACAGCTTCTGTAGTATTCCCTCTCTCTCTGGCTCTATCTCTTCTTTGTTTTCTGATGTTCCAAAGAATCTTAATGTCCTTCACATAAACGCTCAGAGTATCCCGCAACACTATCCTGACTTACTTGCTTCTTTCGATCATAAGAACATTCACGCCTTACTTGTCTCTGAATCTTGGCTCAAGCCATGTCTTTCTTCTTCTTCTTATGCTATTCCAGGCTTCAAACTTATTCGCAACGATCGTGTTGGATCAGGTGGTGGAGGTGTTGCTATATATCTCCGATCCCATATACCTTTTAACAAAGTAAGTGAGTCTGCACAGCCACCACCCACCAAAGCGGGAGAACACCTCTTCATTGAAGTCGTCCTTTCGCATGCCAAGGTACTACTTGGAGTGTTTTACTGTCCTTCTTCAAAAATTAACTACTTCCTCTCTTTTGAAACTCTCCTCGAAAATCTGGCTCCATCTTATAATCATTTTATAATTATGGGCGACTTCAACACTTGCTTACTCAAAAAAGACAGTCGGTCCACTTCTCTTGAAACTCTTGTTAAGGGGTGCAATATGTCTATTCTTCCTTTAAACGCTACCCATTTCTTCCCTCATTCTGCTCCCTCTCTTTTAGATCTCATCATAGTTTCGTCTCCTTCTCACGTAGCCAAACATGGGCAATGTGAAGCAGGAGCTTTCTCCTACCATGACATGTTATACATGTCCTATAAAATTCGTCCCCCTAAGTCCAAGCCTCAGATAATTCTGCAGAGAAATTTTAGCGGCATTAATTTGGAGGAATTAAGACGTGATGCGGACGGTATCGACTGGTCTGAGCTTTTTGATGTTCCAGATATTGATAGCAAAGTAGAGGTATTCAATAGTATCATTACCAACCTATACGACAAACATGCCCCGCTCAGGAAGATCAAACTGAAGCACCTTCCGGCGCCTTGGATAACTCCTGAGTTAAAAACACTGATGAACCGAAAATGTTTAGCCAAAGCCAAACTACAACGAAAACCTTCTGAGGTAAACAAACAGAGATACATCGATCGACGGAATCACTGCAATAGAGCGTGTCGTGACGCGCAACGCCGCTATATCCATACTTCAGTAGAGAACTCCGACCCTGCTAAGGTTTGGAAGTTCTTACGGTCATTGGGAATCGGAAAATCTAAAGAACGTACCAAAATTCCTGCACAATTCAATCTCGATTCTTTAAATAAACACTTCACTTCAATTTCCGATCTCGATATACAACTGAAATCGACAACTTTGGCTCATCTTTCTTCTACGCCGATTCCCGACTACTCACCTCTTCATTTTAGCCAGATCACTGTCTGTGACGTAAAGAGAGCAGTAACATCTATATCCTCTAAGGCTATCGGCGATGATCGCATTAGTCGAAACATGATAATCCCCATCCTTTTCCAAATAGCACCTGTAATCCAACACATACTTAATTACTCTCTGTCTACTGGCTTTTTTCCAACTGCTTGGAAAGTAGCTCAGGTTACTCCTCTCCCCAAAAAATCGAAGCCTGATTCTTTCTCAGATTTCCGTCCTATATCCATTCTTCCTTTCCTGTCCAAAGTTCTAGAACGCCTTGTCCATCAACAACTTAGCACCTTCCTCTCCAGAAATAATCTTCTTAATCCCTTCCAGTCCGGGTTTCGTCCAGGCCACAGCACCGTATCCGCGTTGGTTAAAATAACCGATGATATACGCTCTGGCATGGAAGGCGGAAAAGTAACTGTCCTTTGCTTGCTGGATTTCAGCAACGCTTTTAATAACGTTGATTTTGATTTTCTCCTTGGAATATTGCGCTCTCTAAACGTATCTCCAGCAGTGGCTGACTGGTTTCGCAGTTATTTGCATGGACGTCGGCAGCGTATTTGCATTGATGATGTTTGCTCATCATGGTGCGATATTTCTGCGGGCGTGCCTCAAGGCGGCGTTCTTTCACCTCTCCTTTTCACTATTTTTATAAACTCTATATCTCATAATATTATTTCATCGTACCACCTCTATGCAGATGATCTCCAAATTTACACGCAGGCCTCGGTAGATCAATTATCGAATGCCATAGCAACAATAAATGGAGACCTGGACCGTATCCTTGACTGGAGCAAAAGGTTTGGTCTCAAAGTCAATCCTTCAAAAACGCAAGTGATCACAGTGGGAAGCTCGCGAATGATTTCTCGGGTAAACTGGGGTAGTCTGCCAACTGTGGTCTTTGACGGGACCCCTGTGGATCAAAGTGAAACGGTGAAAAATTTAGGTGTCCTCATTGACAGGAATCTGTCATGGGGACCTCAGCTTTCTGAAATCAGCCGTAGGATGTTTGCGTCAGCTGGCTCCCTTCGAAGACTACGAAACTTTCTCCCAATCGCCACTAAAATTTCTCTTGCCCAATCTCTTCTCCTTCCAGTTCTTGATTACGCTGATTCTTCTTTTCTTGATATTACTGAGCAACAACTTGATAAACTTGAGCGCCTGCAGAATGTCGGGATAAGGTTTATATTTGGCTTACGCAAGTATGACCATGTCTCGGAATTTCGCAGGAAGCTCAAGTGGTTACCAATACGGCTTCGCCGTAATAGTCACATCCTGTCTCTTCTCTATAACAGTTTATTTTTCTCTTCTGCACCCCCTTATCTCAAGGAACGTTTTACTTTTCTCCACCATTCTCACGCTCTTTCTCTCCGCTCTTCTGAAACACTCATGCTTCATGTTCCAGTCCACTCTACTTCCTTTTACAACAACTCATTTACCGCCCGTGCTGTACAACTTTGGAATACATTACCAGTCACAGTAAGGCGTGCAAAGTCACTACCAATATTCAAGAGTATGCTAAAGGAACACTATTTGTCCCTATGTCACTGAACACACCCTTGTTTCCCTTTATAAAATTAAGAGTATGTATTTATATAAGTAGGTATATAATTAGTTATATGTATTTATATTTATTTTTTAGTAGGAACGTAGTTTCATGCAATATTTTATAAATTAATATAATGCACACAGACCCCCATGTACAATCCAACGATCCTATCCATCCACGGTTGTCTGGTAGAGATCGCTCTTGAGCGATAAGACCGCCAAATTGTCACATTTTTGTATGTTTTTCTGTCTTGTTTGTTTTATTTTGTAAGTGTGCAATAAAAGAATTTTCTATCTATCTATCTATCTATCTAACAAATAGCGCAAAATGTAACAAATACCATGCGAGGTCACTTTGTCAAAGAGCGCAAAACATCTAAAGAGACAACAAAATTTTCGCGATTAGATCCACAAGCCGATAACAATCTTCTTCTTCTTAAATTTCTTCTGAGTAAAGAAAGCAGGGTCTGTTGTCCCACTAATTTGTTGTTAAGTCGACAAAAACTTATAATTTTTGGTACCTCATTATCTTGGCATCCCTGTTTTGGTAAGCATGCTGTACCAATTTCAAAAAAGGCTACGGCTCACTCTACTTGCCGATATTTATTTTGTATTAGTTTTCTAACAATTTTCTCAGCCACCGCAAACTATCCAAAAAATTTCAGAGCTCGCTTCGCTCATTATTAATTATTTTTTCATTCTTCTTAATTAGTTTGACAAAAGTAAAAAAAATGCGGTGGCTCGCTCCGCTCCACTTGCCGTTATATCTTTTTATAATTTTTGTATTTCTAGCATTTTGTATCGCCAAAAAAATAACAAAAATGTTGCGGTTATCTCAACTCGCGCTCATCTTAGCTTCCACGTCTTTCTTGCTAAACCAAGTCCAAAATAAACGCGCTCGCTACGCTTGCCACTTTATAGTTGATGTAGTTTTTTTATCAATACATCAATTAATTTACCAATACAAAGTACAAAATATTTTCTGGGCTCGCTTTGTTCGCTGTTTTTTTTTTATCATAGTCATAGGTACAGGGTTCTCCTACTTTTGGTTACTTTTCCCCAAAAGTTCGGCAACATCTCTAAAAACTTCGGGGCTCACTCTGCTCGACGTTGCTTATACTTGCTATTGTTAGGAGAGGATGGTTGAGATTGTGAACTCCAAGAAAGTCAGTTCAATTTTGTTTCGGTTTTTGTTTGACCCCATTTGACCTTTTTCCAACCAACACACTTGTTGCTTTATTTTTCGCTCCGCTCGCCGATTACTTAGTGGATTTCGGTGGGGTTTTCACCGTAAAAAGTGCATATTAATATTGTTATATATTTTTGTAAAAAAAAATTACGAATCATATCGTTCTCGAAATTGATCATTCTATATTCGATATTCAGTTTTCGTAAATCATATATTTGCTGATTGTTTTAATTGTATCGGAATTTAAGAAATAATTTGTCGAATCATTTTTCGTTTTCTGTATTAATCACTCAATCGTTTAAAGTTTTAAAATGGTTTACTTTCTTATTTTGAAGCTTCTTTCGGCCTAGCCATGGCTGGTAGAATGCTAACTGGTTTCCTTGCGATGTTTTCCTGAATTCTTAATTACACCAGAACATGCCTGCATTAAAAGCTAATTGTTCTTCTTTTTAACCCCCAAATAAAAAAAGAGCGCCAAAACGAATTCTCCGACTTCGATGCGGATTTTTTTTGGAAGAAAGAAAATTTTTCTTGAATGGTTCTTAGTTTTTTCAAGTTTGGTAAAAATTGGCCCAACCGTTCCCATATTCTGACGGTATTCATCAGCTCAGAAACTTAGTATCGGAGGGATCTCGGGCAGTTACAGTTTTAAACAGTTTTTTCACCCTGAAGCATCCAGATTTAATAATAATTTTGATATTCATATGATAAACAGGATTCAGGGTACAAAGGGTTTTAATTCCCTGTTTTATAAGTTTTATCAAACATTCAGCTCATAGCTCCTGCCTTCAAACCTTTAGTTTATAATGTTAAACTAAAGATAATTCTACAGGTAAGATGATGAGCAGTAGATGAACAGGAACCAGGGTAATTCTAAACCTTTCATTCAAGTTTTAGGTTTCTATTACGAAATTTTTATGGTTTAGTATGCTACAAACTATTTTTGTCTAGTGATGAAGAAAATTTTGCGAATAGATAATTGTAAAGGTAAAATGGGTTTAAATTTTTGTGTAAATTAACTTTTACTTATTAATAAATCAATACTCAATGCATTTATTAATTTCGCATGAAACATGAATCCTTTCTGTTAATCTGTTCGAAACACAAAAGTCTATCTTTAGGTATTTATAGTACAGCAACACCAAGCCAATTACAAAGGCCGTCACAAATGGTGTACTCCGATTGGCTCATTTGAATTGGATCAACTAGTGCTAAAACGCAAAAAAGGTGGATTTGTATAAAAACAGCTTAATTATTATTATTACTCATGGTTACACTTGTGGCTCCAATCAGAGTCACATATGTATGGTGAACTAGCATTAGATCAACAAATACTACCCGGATCAACAAGTGAAAATGGATCAACAAAATACTACTTATACGGCACGATGGAGCCACTAAGTGCCTGTGGAGATATCTATATATATATATATATAATATATATATAACAGCATATTTTAACTAACATATCTTAAACAGATCAGCATTGCGGCTAGTGGACTGGACACTGACCATTATTACTCACAGAACAGTCTGAAATTAACTTACATACAACAAGTTAGAGCTCCCGCAACTAAAACAGCTGTTACTTGAGGCAAAGAGTTTAAAATGGCATGATAATAAATAAATAAATAATGCTGGACAATTCACACAGCATTATGGTAAGCAGAGCTTGTGTTATGGGTACTAGATAACTGATATACATAATACAATACATTACATAGATATATATTTTTATTATACATAGAAAACGACCAGAACTACCGAAACAAATATCTGCAGATCGTACACACATTTGTTCCGAGGCGGGAATCGAACCCGCAACCTGCGTCGCAGGCGGATCTTCGCCCACCGCGCCACATCGGTCGTCTAGGTCGATAAGTTTTACCAAGGGGAACACAAGATAGCTGTGACCTCGGGTCACACAGAAAACTCGCTAACACTTATTTTCTCTCTGATATAAAAGTATCGCCTATGATAGTATAACTTTGGTTCTCCGACGGATGTATTCGTTCTGAATCCGTTCGGATACACCGCACTGTCCCGATAGCCGTTACTTGTTACTTGTTTCTGGACTGGTTTCCGCAACTTGGCCGCCGGTGGGCCTTTTTTGCGTGTCGGGTGGGGGGGCTGCTATTCTAACCACCCGATGTCCTCCAGGAAGGCCAGCAGCTCGCTGATGCCGGTGCATGCCTCCCTAGGCGTCCTCGGTGTCCCAAGGTGATGCAGTCTTTGAGAAGCCACGCTGTCGCAATCTACAAGCACATGCGCTGCCGTCTCCTCTGCATTCATGCACCCTCTGCAAAGGGGGCTGTCCGTGATACCCAAATTAAAAAGGTGTTTGTTTAGCATGCAGTGTCCCGTGACAATACCGACGACTTTCCGGAGTTTGTCACGTTTGAGATTGAGGAGTTTTCGGGAGTACCGTGGGTTTAAAACCGGGAATGCCTCCTTCGACTGCCTGCAATCTGGAATACTTGCCCAGTGCTCTTCGTGTCGTTTGGCTGTGCGTTGACGGATCCATGAGCGGACTTGACTAAAGGGGAGGGGAATTATTGGTTCAGGCCCTGCCGTTTGCCTTTCTGAACCTCTCCTCGCCAGTGAATCAGCTTCGTCGTTACCCCTGGATCCGCTGTGGCCTTTTATCCATTGTAGGGTGACTCTATTGGACTTACTTATTTGCTCTAGCAGGTGGTGGCATTGCAAAGTCAGTCCTGAGTTGTGTTCTCTCCTGTTCAAGGCCTGTAGTACTGCCGCGCTGTCCGAGAGGATCCTGATGTTTTGGTCAGTTACCTTCCTTCGTAGCACTGCAGTCGCAGCTTGGATAATACCTACACATTCCGCCTGGAAGATGGAGTTGTGGGCACCCAGTGCTGTTGTTTTGTGAATATTGAGATCTTCCGAGAACGTTCCCGCCCCCGTACCTGTTTTCATTTTTGAGCCGTCAGTGTATATTCGTACTTCATGTATGTTTGAGCTATCACTTGGCTCTTCGTGCATTTGTAAAGTGAAGCTTTTTGAAAGTATGTGTGTTTTAGGCACCCTATCATATATCGAGAGTAGCATAGGGTTACTTTTTGCATAATCGTCTATAATTGTGGTGTGTTGTGCTTTTGTGTTGTGGTTCAATAAACGTAAAGCCCAGAGTCTGTATGCAGCTGCGGCTGCCTCTTGTTGCACATGTAAGTGCAGTGGTAATAGGCCAATCAGGGCTTCGAGTGCTGCCGTGGGGGCAGTTCTCATACACCCTGTAGTCGCAACGCAGGCCAGTCTCTGGAACTTTTGTAGTTTATTTATGGTAGTGCTTTGATTTGTTCTTGGCCACCAGACTAGGGCACCATATGTCAGAGAGGGTCTAATTACAGTGTTGTATAACCACAGGGTGATCTTTGAGCTGAGACCCCATGTTTTCCCTAACAATCGGCGACACTGCCAGAATGAGATGGTAGCTTTCTTTATCTTGTTTTCTAAATGTGTTGCCCAGTTTAGTTTATTGTCCAAAGTTATACCTAAGTATTTAACTGAATCGGATAATGTAAGTTGCGTGTCGAATAGAAATGGGAGCTGATATGTTCCTAATTTACGCTTGTTGGTGAACAGTACTAGTTCTGTTTTCGTTGGATTCACGGTTAGTCCATAGTCTGTACACCATTTTTCGACGGTCTTTAGCGCGTTACTCATAATGTTACACGTCACGCTGGCAAAGTGTCCCGATATGAGTATCGCAAGATCGTCCGCGTAGCCTACCGTGAAGAAGCGTTGAGCGTTGAGCTTGGTGATTAGATCGTTTGCTACCAGGTTCCACAGAAGCGGTGACAAGACTCCGCCTTGTGGACATCCTCTTGAAACCACTCCTCTGGCCCCCCCCTGCACATCAATCCGTACTGCTCTCAGCTTGAGCATACTGATTATCCAATCTACCAGCGTTGGCTCTACGTTGTGTTTCTGTAGGGCTGCGTTGATGCTGTTAAAGTTTGTCTTGTCAAAGGCTCCTTCAATGTCTATGAAGGCTGCAAGACACAGTGTTTTGTTTGAAATGTCTTGTTCTAATCTACTGACTACTGTGTGTATCGCAGATTCAGTTGATTTACTTGAAGTGTAGGCGTGTTGTTGTGGGTGCAGTGGTTTTACAGTTAGTATGCTATCTCTTATGTGTCGATCACATAGCCTCTCTAGCGTCTTGAGTAAGAATGAAGTGAGACTGATCGGCCTATAGGATTTTGCTTCAGTGTAGTCGCTTTTACCTGGTTTGGGTATGAATAGGACTCTAACCTCTCTCCACATAAGCGGTACGTAGCGGAAGGCCAGGCAGGCTCTGAAAATAGCCGTCAACGCCCCGCCTATGTGTGCTATCCCCCAGCGAAGGAGGCCAGGAAATATTCCGTCCATCCCTGGCGACTTGTATGGTTTGAAGGTGTTGATGGCCCAGTTTACCTTATCTCCGGTTACCACTGAGCATGCTACGGTCCAGTCGGTCTCCGATGGTGTGACTTGACTGGTATCGTGCCACTCTGTTTCACCGTCTATGAGGCACCCTGGGAAGTGTGTTTGTAATAAGAGTTCATGTGTTTCTGCCGTCGTTTTCGTGTAGGTGTTGTCAAACTTCTTAAGCGAACCGATCTCGCGGTTTGGCTCTGCCGCCAGGATCTTTCTGATTCTGTTCGCTTCAGAGTTTGATTCTATGTTAGTGCAAAAGTTTTTCCATCTGAGACGACTCCTACGGCGTAACTGTTTTTTGTAATCGGCCCGGCCTTCTTGTATACGTTCCAGTCGGAGTCGTCGTATGTATTCATGGCTCTGTTAAAAGACTTACGAACCTTACCCTTGAGCTCCTCCAATCGTCGAGACCAGCCTTGCTTCCCTTCATCCGTTTCTCTATTGACGGTTAGAGAGCAGGCTGACTCGTAGCTCTTGTTAAGGCTTTGCGTGATATGCTGTACTGCTGCTTCTATCTCTGCTATGTTACCTATATCCGCTACCGGGCCGCCCTCGCCTAGGTGCTGCTGCAAGGATTTTGCAAACAGTACTGTGTTTGTTTTGCGGGGATTACGCCTGGGTGCTGGAGTAGTTTTGTTTAACGTCAGTTCGTACCTGATCCACCTGTGGTCGGAGGAGGAGGTCTCATCTGATACCCTCCAGTTTTGCACGTAGTCTGAGCAATTCTCCGTTACCAGTGTCAGATCAATTATGGTGCGGCATCGCCTCGTCACGAAGGTTGGTTCTGCGCCCTTGTTTGCTATAGTGACATTAGTTGTGAAGAGGAAATTTACCAGATCGTCTCCTCTGCTGTTTGAGACGGGCATGCCCCATATGGGGTGATGCGCGTTCGTGTCTGCTGAAATTATTAGTTTTGAGTTATTCAGTTCACATTGTCTTACCAGATCCGTAGTGTCTTTCGTGGGCACGGCCTCGTCGCCGGGCATGTAGGCTGACGCTAGCACTACGTCTTCGGTTTCCCCTCCGAAAACTCCCTGAAGCCTGACTGTCGTCAGGTCTCTGGAACAGAACTCGGTTAAGGGCACAGTTTTTATGTTGCGTGGTACAAAAATGCACGTACGCGGATGTTTGCAAGTGTTGTCATATATTAGCTTACCGTTAAGGTTGTTGAGACCACATACATGCCCTGCCCTGATCCACGGCTCCTGGATCAGGGCTATGGTCTCGCTGTTTGGGGCCCCCAGCACTCTGCGCAGGTTAGCCGTTGCAGTGAGGCTGTGCTGGAGGTTTGCTTGGACGACATTATAAGAGGAGGGGCTTTGGGTCACCATCATTTTGGATTCCCTTTTGCTCTTCCTCCCCTGTAGCCTCGTCTGTGTCCCCATCCGAGGCCAGCGCCAGTTTCTCACTCATCTCCTCACTCATCACCTCCATCGTATCTGAGCACGACGGTCTGGGTGATGAGTGTTGAGGGAAAGGCACCGGTGAGTCGCGGCCTTCGGACGTGCAGCCCTTGCTGGGCCCAGGTTCGTTCCCAGCTGCTTTGTTCAGCAGGCTGGGAGGGTCGTCTTGGAGCTTCCCGTCCGCTCCGTAGAAACGTACGTATACGTTTCCCAGACAGTACGCCAACTTGCGACCATTCTCCATGATGATAGGGATTAAGGATTCTGGGATCCCTATCGTCACGAAGAGTATGTTGTCTGCCTGCCTTTGGTGTGTGTACACGGTCCACTGGTGAACAAGCGCCCACTTGTTCTGTTTCCCCAGTAGGATGCTAGTGTCTTCCAAGGAGGTCATGCATTCGGGAAAGAAGATTGCTGCACATACCTTCCTTGTAAGCTCATGCTGCTTTACCACCGCAAGGTTTGGGCAAGCAGAGCTCGGCAGCTGCTTGACGGTGGCGATCAGCCATTCCACCGTGGGCTCATCCACACACCACAGCTTTAGGGCCCCGTCGGTGAAGATGGGTTTACCCTGGAAGCGCGGCGTGAACAAGATGTCCGGGTTCTTGGCCTCGTCCATCATCCGACTGCCGAGGTACCTCTTCAGTGCGGTGGCTTGCTCTTCTACCAGTTGCTGTTTGTCTGTCTTCACCACCGCTACGCTGAGGCTGCTTTGCGCAATTTCAGCATAGCTGGTAGTGGGGACGCGACGTGAGTAGTCGAGCCTTGGCTTCTTCTGTTCTCCTCTCGGTGACACAGTATCGTCCAGTCCCTTCCGCTTGCCTGGCTCCTGGCTCCTGGCGGCGACTTGGATCGAGGCCGGGGCCGTGATCGGAGTCGCGGCAGGGGCTTGAGCTGATCGGGAGATCGCTTTGGCTGCTCGGTCCTGACGATTGAAGCGTTTGCTATGCTTCGTCGTTTTCTCCTTGCCTCGGCCTGACTCAGACCCGGCAGCCACCTCGAGCGAGCTCGTAGGTTTCGCCAGCGGGGTTTGTGGCTTGGAGTTAGACGCATGCTTAGCATTTTGCCGATGCTTATAGTAGAAGCTAGGACCGTCTGCGTTCGCAACAGTGGCTCCGGTGTTCGAAGCCGCCTGTTGGTCTTGCTTCAGTCGTAGCTTCCGCAGTTTACGTCGGGCGTTCTTGCCTAGGGGAGCATTAGCTCTCTCCGAGGTTCGAACTTCGGTAGTAAGGGCTTCTGCCAATGCCACTGGCTTTTCCCCTTTCCCTGCCGCTCCGTCTGTTTTGTTGGCTTTCGATCTGACGATCGACCAGCCAGCAGTAGAATCCGTGGCAACCTTGACGGCCGCGTAGGCTTCCACCGCCTCCTCTGCTGAGGGCCCAAAGTGGTCATTTTTTGTAGTCTGCATTTTAAGTTTTATTATTGGATTCATCTTTCCGGGCCCCACCCACCACGGAGTCCAACCAGGGGGATGTATGTACACATTATACACCAGGGTTGCCGGTCCGATATAGAACGGGTGATCGCGTTGTCTACGAGCCTCAACGGCACCGCTATACTCGGTGATGACCACCATCACCAAGGTAAGGCGTGCACCGCCGGCTGCAGACCCCATCGACCCCCCCCTCTCACCAGCGGTAGCTGAAGGCCGACCGCCATGCTGATTTGTCTTGGTTGGTTAGACCATGACCGCCCGTTTTCGGAGGAAATTCACGCCAAAGAGGAGTGTTGCGGAAGAGACATCTGTCCGCTCAGCCACCAGGACAGTTGCATCCCCCCTATCGGGCCCCCTACGCACAGCATCAAAAGCGTAGGTGGTCCTCCCCCCACCTGCCATCACTCTTTTTGGGGATAGCAGGCCCACGGAGCTGGACCACCTTGCTCCGTAGCGGATTCTTGGTTAGGGATGGGATGGGAGGGAGAGAGTGAAGTGTGGGAGATGGTAGCGTGTCATTTCTATCCAGCATCTGCTTATCGCCTGATGGTGGACCCGCCGGGACATGATCACTTTATCCCAGGCAGTGTTCGTCTGGTGGTTTTAGTTACATCTATTTCTGAGGGAATTAGACCAATAACAGGGGACAACCACGTGAAGGATTCCCCACCAGGCTTGCCTTAGGGATCGGCGACTGTTGCGCTACTCTCCCCTAAGACCGTTTGCGCCTTACATTTCTTGAGGAGCTATGTAAGGCAGGTCTGTATCTATACTAAACAAGCAGGCAGTTATTCTAGGTGACTAGGAAAGCAAGCAAGCTAGGCAGTGCAACTATTAAAGCATGGATACAGCCCCCCCCTCCCGATAGCCGTTCGGATACGCCGCGACAGCGGTTTAGGAAGCTAGGTCCTAGATCTAGGTGACCTGTGATATATCTATTACTGGTTTTCATTAATACCACTCGAGAAATTATACTGTTAAAGTATCAGATCTGTAAGACATAATAAAACTTTTAAAACTATCATGGTTATTAATACTAAAGTCATTTAAAACGGAATATTTACCATGATTTGATTTTTGAGTTATCCAATATTTCGGCACAGTTTCATGCGCCATGATCAGGGAATAACTGAAGGCACTGCGAGTTAGTTTTTATGGGCGGACATACTGATCTACCCTCATGGATAACTCAAAAATCAAATAATGGCAAATATCCCGTTTTAAATGATCTACCTACACTGTACAGGCGAATCCATTCTGCATTCATTCATTTGTTTATTTACCTTATTGGCAATGAATGAACCTACTTACCTCACTTTTTCATGTTTTTTAGATGGACTCAGAATAACGCGTAGGTACTTAGAGCTTTGTATAAGTAACTAGCTGCGCCCCTCGGCTTCGCCCTCGTTAAATCTATGTGTCAAGTCAAATGGTTAAAATGATAAAAAGTATCCTATGTTAGACTCCTGGTTCTAATCTACCTCTCCACCAATTTTCAGCTAAATCGGTTCAGCCGTTCTTGAGTTATAAGTGTTGTAACAAACACGACTTTCTTTTATATATATATATATTATAGATATAGATGTGACAGAGTGCCATACTTACATTTGTATCATAATATTATGATCTATCAGGGTATGGCACACAATTATGAAAACTATTTTGCTTGTACCTACATACAAAGTTACATATTTATGTACACTTTATCTTAAGATGCCCCGAGGAATGTAACATTCGGGTCAAACCCCTACGGGTTTAAAGAGTGTTAAATATAAGAAATAATGTATATTCTTTAAAAAATAAATAAATACAAAAAAAAATACAAATGACTTTACTGTAAGAGATAGGCACCACTACACTGTGACTTCCAGGGTTGTCACCCAGTATTTACTGTTAGCGGTTTAGGAAGCTAGGCGATAAGTCCTAGATCTAGGTGACCTGTGATATATTACTGGGTATTGTGTCGCTGGGTAACGTCTACTAGGAAGGTTATTTACAAGTTTGAATGTTCGTTTCTTGTGTTTTTAACCGACGAAAAACAATGAAAGGAGGTTCTGATGTAAAGAGGAGCTCGTATGTATGATTTTTTATGTATGTTCATCAATTTTTCCGTTTATTAGGGACAGATTTGTGAGTTATCAAATTATGAAGATTGTTTGATATTTTCACCAGAGCCTCATCATTATCATCAGCCTATAGCAGTCCACGGCTGGACAAAGGCCTCCCACAATGAGCGCCATAACACCCTGTCTTCAGCTTGCCGCATCCAGCATCTACCTGCAGTCTTTCGCAGGTCGTCATCCCACCTAGTCGGAGGCGTCCTATACTACGTTTACCGAGTCGTGGTCTCCACTCAAGAGGAAGGAAAAACAAAAGAGGAAAGAGGTTCTATGTTCGGCTGCATGTATTTTTTTTATGTATGTTCGTCAATTTCTTTGTTTATGAGGGACCGATTTGTGATTTATCAAATTATGAAGATTGTTTGATATGTTCACCAGAGCCTCATCATTATCATCCTCAATCTATGTTAGTCCACTGCTGGACATAGGCCTCCCCCAATGAGCGCCATAGCGCCCTGTCTTCAGCATGACGCATCCAGCATCTACCTGTAGTCTTTCACTTTTACCAGAGCCAAGTTCGTTATAATTATAGCAGGGTGTACCACGTGCAGATTATGTTGGCTTGGGAGTGGGAGACGAGTTGTTGGAGTCCTCCTTACAAATGTTGACAGATTTTCATTGAAAACTGTCAATCAATCGTGAAGGTCAGTGACGTCACTTGACATTTGATGGTCTACTCTATAGTATATACCGTGATTGTTTAGGTATTGTTTGACCGAAACTGCTGTACTGCGCCTGAGGTATACGGCGGGACGATGGGGGGGAAATATCGGCCGCTCCGAACCATCAGTCTGCCGTCAACGCGTACTCTTTCTCTTTTTTCCTCGCCCCCCACCTCGCCGCACTTTCCTATGGAGCGGTACAGCGGTTTCGGTCAAACTATACTATATTGTTGGACAGACATCACGAGAAATACTGTAAGACTACATTGGAAATACGCTCCCAAAAATGTCCTAAAACTTCTACCGCGACCTTGAATATTTTTACCTTGGAATCGTAATGCCTACTCGTAAATCCTGAACAATCACACAATAATCCCCAAAATCAGGTATTCAGGAACTGCTATTGTTCTCCTAAGCAGAAAGTAAGATAAGAAAGGTAGTTAAACATTAGATTTAATGCAAATCGCTCTGAGAGCGCAATTAAGGCGAGGAGCGGGAATAGAACGAGGCAGTGTTGCGTAGAGGTGAAGCTCGCTGTCAATACTTTGGAACTACATATTTAATTAAAATAGGTAGGAAGGTAAAAGGTAATGCTGGACAATTTACACAGCATTATCTAGCCTCATAGTAAGCAGAGCTTGTGTTATGGGTACTAGATAACTGATATACATAATACAATACGACGACCGATGTGGCGCGGTGGGCGAAGGTCCGCCTGCGACGCAGGAGGTTGCGGGTTCGATTCCCGCCTCGGAACAATTGTGTCTACGATCTGCAGATATTTGTTCCGGGTGTTCTGGTCGTCTGGTCGTTTTCTATGTATAATACAAAATATCTAATAGTATTATATATATCAGTTATCTAGTACCCATAACACAAGCTCTGCTTACCATGGGGCGTGAATTGTCCAGCATTATTTATTATTATTTATTATTTGTATTTCAGTTCTATCTATCTTTCTTTATCTAAAAGTCGGGATAGGACGTCTCTAATGAATACTTAAAGAAAGTAGGTTTATCGGGAAACGCTCCGAGCGTCGATCCTCGAACCAGCTTTGTCTTGATTTGACTAACGAAATATTCGAGAAAGCCGTGGAAAGTAATGGAAGAAGTTTATTCAAGGTTTTTGTGAGTAATGCAGCTACTTGCCGACATGGTATACGATAATGCAAAATTAAAGAGTGACTTTGTTGGCAGCTGGATTGAGGGCTGATTTTAACATGAACAAAAGGACTGTAATGTTTTTGATATACCTAGTGTTACGCATTCTCGCACTTTACCTGAATGCGAGAGTCCGTGATTGTTGTTTTTATAAATAAATAAATAAATAACGCTGGACAATTCACATAGCGTTATCTAGCCCCATGATAAGCAGAGCTTGTGTTATGGGTACTAGATAACTGATATACATAATACAATACATTACATAGATAGATATTTTTTATTATACATAGAAAACAACCAGAACACCCGGAACATATAATCTGCAGATCGTACACACAATTGCTCCGAGGCGGGAATCGAAGCCGCAACCTCCTGCGTCGCAGGCGAACCTTCGCCCACCGCGCCACATCGGTCGTCGATTGATCTCTAAGAAAGTCCACTGCTGGACATAGGCCTCCCCTAACGACCACCATAGCGCACGTCTTCAGCTTGATGCATCCAGCACCTCCCTGCAGTTTTTCACAGGTCGTCATCCCATCTGGCAGGAATCCTACACTACGTTGACCGAGTCGTGGACTCCACTCAAGAACACGTTTACCACAGCGGTTGTCGGTTCTTCGCGAGATATGACCGGCCCACTGCGACTTCAGCTTGCTAATTCTTAGAGCCGCTCAGCATCATGCTGAGCCAATAAATAATTAATAATAAGCTTTTTAACACTTTGAGTGCTGAAATCACACGGTATGTGTTTTCTACAAGTGACTAATATGCGTAAATCCACACTAGCGCAGCGGCTGAGAAAATACAGATCTTTGTGACTCAGCACAGCCGTAATATTTTTCGAACGAAACGCATGTGCGGCGCAACACAACCGCTGTGTAGAGCGGCAGCACGAATTTTTTAGGTTAAAAAAAAGATCGCAGTCGTCGAAAAAAAATCGCAGTCAATGTGTTAAAATAATGGTTTGGGGTGAAACAAAGAAAAGACGGATCCGCACGCGGGTGCAAATCCGCATGTCAGGAAAGAGTCCTTATTTATTTAAACACCTTTTAATTTCCACCGCGTCTGAATAATGAAACATTTTCTTAAACGAACGACTTCATAAATATTTAACGGGAATTTTAAAAGAGGGTATAAAAAAACATAAATAGCTAGTTACATTTAAATTGGTGTTTTGTTTTGGAGACAGCTTTTGTGTTATTACCTCTGGGGAAGTCCTTCTTCGTTTAGAATCCGCTGCGTAGTTTTAAAGATCTAAGCATACATAGGGACAGACAGACAGCGGTAAGCGACTTTGTTTTATACTATGATTTGATAGTTATAATCTACAACGTACATAGATTAATACATAGAAATATGTCCTTATTTGCAACATCAGAGACACACAAACAAAATCCAAAAAATATGCAGTACACTAGTAAATATTAATTATTTTATATATAATCTTTATATATTATATATATTATCTTAAATAATTATGCCACCGTACGCTTTAATACGTACCGATCCTATCCATCCAAAGGTTGCTTGGAAGAAATCGCTTTTAGCGATTGTGCCGCTAGATTTAGTCAGTATTAAGATCATTTATTTTTTTTGTATTTATAGTGCAATAAAGTTATATTGTATTGTATTGTATTATAATTATTTATCTATTTTATTTTAAGCCATTATTGCCCCACTGCTGGGCAAAGGCCTCCCTTTTCTCCTTCCACTCCTCGCGATCCAACGCTGCAACAGGCCATGATGGAAGATATACCTCGAGCTCGTCGCGCCATCTCATCCTGTTCCTTCATTATTGTATTGTATTGTACTAGTAAAATAAAAAATAATTAAATGTGATAATTATGGTTTAAGTTATTTCCCAATATGTAGCTTATTATATCGAACAAAAACTAGTTTCAACCTCTTCCATATCACTGCGTAAAGTACCGCAAGCTTTCAGAACAGTTTCCCATTTTAACACCGCCTTGTATATGAAAGAATAGAAAATATTGAAAACCACGTTCGACCTTCGACCTTTCTCACCCTTTTTAGGGTCGGATCTCATTTAACTGACTATCTAGAAAACTTTCTACTTTACTTTTTGTCCGATGAAAGAGGTTCTTGATACTTAAAAGGGAAAATATTATATAGGTTTTGGGTTTTAACAATTGAGTTTATGTCTTGGTCGCGTTTTAATTGTCTGGTAAAAAGGGTAGGCTGATTTGTGGTCGTTTTCTATCGTTATTAATGATGATCTCGTAGTAAATTTTGGCGGCCATTCCAAACGGAGACTAACCAAGTGCTTAAGCATGGCTAATATTTAAAGTAAACCTCATTTTAAAACCTTCATTTTTGCGTAATAATTTTGCACACGTTTTTGTAAAATAATAAATGAACTAGTTATGAATGTGTCCGTCAATAACCAATCGCGCGTACGGACACTACCTGATGAGTAATTAAAAATAGTGTTATTGCCAATAAACCTAATTATTATTGTCTCTGATTTACCATGATCAATCCTTTACTGCCCGGGCTGTGCAACTATGGAACGCATTGCCAATATCGGTGAGGCGTGCTAAGTCATTACCAACCTTTAAAACACTGTTAAAAGAGCACTATTTGTCCTGCTGTCACTAAGCGCATAACTGAGATCCTATGTTTATAAGTAGTATATGTATATTTTATGATATATATGTAGTATATTTCTATGTAAGTACTATAAGTATTTTATTTATAATATCCCACAACTTACAAGCACACAGATCCCCTGGTACTGTCCACGATCCTATCCATCCATGGTTGTCTGGTAGAGATCGCTCTTGAGCGATAAGACCGCCAATTGTACTTAATTTTTAAGTTTTTACTGTAGGTACATAGTTTATAGTTAAAGTGCAATAAAGAATTTTCTATCTATCTATGATCTCGGGCCATAAAGTGACCCGGTCTTTTGGAAGGCTTGCATGGGGTGGGGCCGAAGCCAACAGCACAGAGGCCATTTGAGAAGTTAATCTAAAGGCGATGGCTACACATAGCGGGTATCATCCTCGGGTGCACAACATGATACACCCAAAGATGGTATCCGCGAGGTGTAGAGACTATTGCAAAGAAAAATGAAAGAAATAAAACCAGGCTATTGTGATGGATGGATGGACTGGGTAATCGGGTTATAGGGGAGATTGCGGAAGTCTGCCATAAACAAGTCAATCATAATGTTAAGAAGAGTGGCAGACTATTATTACTATTATTTGTGCAATCATACTGCACATACTTTTGTGAATATGGCATTTTGAAACACATTTCAACCAAAATCTGCCAAGTCCACGCGTCGAGCTCACACTGTGTTCAGATGTACACTGAGTTCAAGTGAGTGAGCTCACTCACGCCGCGTGGGTAAAAGGACGCACGGTCTTACCACGGTAATATCACATCTTAATTCTTTGCAGTATTGACTGCAAAGAATTAAGATGTGATATTACCGTGGTAAGACCTGCATAAATTAAAAGCCTGAAGGTACTTTTTATAATAATAATTCAATTAATTAATTTATTATAATAATAATTATATAATAATTAATATAGGTTAACTAATATTGTTGTCAGATCATTCGTTAACTACAGTACCTAGATTATCAATTTATTTTAAATTAAGTGAGAACTATAGCGCTAAGACAAACCTAACATAGGCTTTAAGGCACTACTAACTTAATGATGTAACCTATTTGTATGAATAAATAATCTATGTATCTCTCTCTATTATAGTTGTATTATTAAGTAGAACTTAGAATGACAAATGAGTTCCATCCCGTATGTTAAAATTCGCTTCCTATGCAAAGTGCTACGGCTCTCTAGGAGATATACCTTTAAGTGCTCTAGGCACCTGAGGCAGCTTAATAACTGTCGTAGTCACCAGCTTTTATGTCATTTTACTTACCGTTTAGTTCAAAGAACTCTCTCTGGCTCTGCACGAGAAGATATATTTTATTTTAATCAAGAATTAATAACAAAAAAATATCATAAAAAAAAAATGCTGGACAATTCACACGGCGTTATCTAACCCCAAGCTAAGCAGATCTTGTGTTATGGGTACTAGATAACTGATATACATAATGCAACACATTATATTGATAGATATTTTTTATTAAACATAGTAAGAAATAAGAACTAGTATCTTCAACTAAAACAATAAGCTAACTTTAGTCTGTGGCAAACAATCAAGAGATGACAGATCCAGAGATCCTGTTAATCAACTGATAAATACCTACCAATCGGAAGGAAGTCATCAGCAAGTTCAGTGCATCATCACTAAATATTATAAAACAAAGTCGCTTCCCGCTGTCTGTCTGTCCCTATGTTATGCTAAGATCTTTATTGCGGATTTTGATGCGGTTTTGTTATAGATAGAGTAATTCAAGAGGAAGGTTTATAAACCATTTGACACAATTTCTACGCGGGCAAAGCCGCGGGGCGCAGCTTGTTTGTTATATATTTATGTGGGTACCTTAACAAATAACTGATGTCATGATTAAATAGCAATATGGCGTCCACAGTGTCTAGGGATTTCGTCAAATTACGCGCGAAACTTGAACAAGTAAAATTTGAGTGCGTCTTTATGACACTTATTGATCGAATAGAAATATTAGACTTATGCGATCTGAACACAAAATTATGATTTACCGCGTTTATTTAGTACCTATTCTTCGCAACATGAAAAAAGTAAATAAACACGATAAATATCCATTATATTAGTAGATACGTATAAAAATGTTGTATTTTTAGTGGTTCATTACACTATATAATCATATTAAGACACTTTAAAACCACCACCCTATTGTATATTATGTTGATGGTAGATAAATAAATAATAATAAATAATGCTGGACAATCCACACAGCATTATCTAGCCCCATGGTAAGCAAAGCTTGTGTTATGGGTACTAGATAACTGATATACATACATAATTTAATACATTACATAGATAGATATTTTTTTACTATACATAAAAAACGACCAGAACACCCGGAACAAATATCTGCAGATCGTACACACAATTGTTCCGAGGCGGGAATCGAACCCTCCATAAAATTTCATTTCAATTTTTCGCAACCTCCTGCGTCGCAGGCGGTCCGCGCCACATCGGCCGTCAAAGACCCACCCATAGTTATTATCCGGATAAGTCCCTTCTCATAACGGTCTGAAATTTTATGGGGGTCAAAATGCAGGTCACGTAATCAAAACTCAAACAATCTTCGAGTTTGGGTTCTATTTACATAAAGTGGCTATTAGAGATTCACACCCGAGCCTTTAACATGAAAATTGCAACCATCTACCAGGTACAGTAGGTAGTATCCCTGGAGCTGGTCCGAAGTCACTATTGGTTTCATTATTTTGAATGTATTACGCTGAGCAAGCTAGGTTGTTAGACCAATTCGAAGTCGCTTAGCGAGCTATAGAAAGAGCTATGCTCGGGGTCTGTCTTTGCGTATGCTTAGATCTTTAAAACTACGCAACGGATATTGATGCGGTTTTTTTAATTGATAGAGTGATTCAAGAGGAATGTTTATAAACCATTTGACACATAGCTTTCCACGCGGGCGAAGCCACGGGGCGCAGCTATTTATATTTTTTTATTTAATACGTAACTATATTACTCCGACCGCTAAATTTTTACT
This sequence comes from Eupithecia dodoneata, assembly GCA_947044415.1. Lineage (NCBI taxonomy): Eukaryota > Metazoa > Arthropoda > Insecta > Lepidoptera > Geometridae > Eupithecia > Eupithecia dodoneata. The sequence goes on from OX345678.1 coordinate 6,048,600, forward strand.
CTTATAAAACGATGTTTTTGGATTAACTGTGTATTCGGAAATTTCTGCCGGATATAAGTGGAATCCTATCGAAATGCCTGGTGTTCCTTCAATACTATTGAATTTCTGACGGTTCCACCTCTCGCCAGTGAAGTGTGTAATCGTGTATGCGAGCCCTTATTTCATGTAACTTGCTTTTTGTTACCTGTCGCAGAATTAGATCATGGTAGAATGGTAGAATAGGTTGGTTTTATTATAGTTTTTAAAGGCTAGATAGCAAACACTTTATTATGTGGTATAATATAATAAACAAAACAGAAATAAATACTTAGAATAAAGAAAATATAAGTCTATAAAAAGTAAAAACAATAGAAAAATTTAATCACAAGTTTACCCCGGGCTCCAGAATCCACCCTTTCGTCTTATTACACAATGTTGAACTTTAATAATATCACATAATAAGCCTATATTAGTCCACTGCTGGCCATAGGCCTCCCCTAATGAGCGCCATGTCTTCAGCTTAACGCATCCAGCATCTGCCCGCAGTCCTTTGCAGGGCGTCATCCCACCTTGTCGGAGGGCATCCTAAACTACGTTTACCGAGTCGTGGTCTGGAGACCACGACTCGGTAAACGTAGTAAAGATTACAACCAGAACACCCATAAAGATTTGAACTGAACAAACGTGTTTCAGTTCAAATCTTTATTAATAAGAAATATTCGTAAATATCAAACATAAATAATACATAGGAAACAAAGAACACAACATAACGAAATAACAAGAAAAATACAAAATAGTTCAAAATCTAATTTCTAATTTGCCCCAGGCAGTGGCCGTCGTCGGTTCTTCGCGAGATATGGCCGGCCCACTGCCACTTCAGCTTGCTAATTCTCAGAGCTATGTCGATGACTTTGGTTCTCTGTCGGATGTATTCGTTACGAAACCTATCCTTCAGAGAACCTTCTGTATAAAATTTCCTAGGCTAGACAATAAAACGCTATCCTAGGGGAGGCAGGCGGTGTATTTAAAGTCTTCGAATTTACAGCCAACAAACTCAATGCTCAACTACTACTAATTAGTTCAACTTTGACAGGTAGGTTAGGTTAGGCTTACTTTACGAATCGCTGTAGGTACACCCGACTATTCTCACTAAGTTAGAGTCTTTGCAACTTGGCCGTGGTTTCCGGTCGCTCATTTCCGCCGGATACGGAATCCGATCCACTTCCGCTGCCGGGAATTTCTTGGAATATCTGAGGGAAGGCTTTTTGGATGAAATTAGACTTTATTTTTAGCATATTTTCTTTTAAAGGCTTTCTAATAACACCACCAATATGTATAAACCTTAGAAGAAAGATGTCCTCAATGTTCTGTAGGTAATTGTTTATTTTTAAATTGTAATTTATTGATACGTATCAATATGATTTACCGCGTTTATTTAGTACTTATTTTTGACGACCGATGTGGCGCGGTGGGCGAAGGTCCGCCTGCGACGCAGGTTGTTGCGGGTTCGATTCCCGCCTCGGAACAATTGTGTGTACGATCTGCAGATATTTGTTCCGGGTGTTCTGGTTGTTTTCTATATAATATAAAAATATCTATATATGTAATGTATTGTATTATGTATATCAGTTATCTAGTACCCATAACACAAGCTCTGCTTACCATGGGGCTAGATAATGCTGTGTGAATTGTCCAGCATTATTTATTTTATTTATTATTAATGTTGATAGTTGATAGAATTGACCATTTTATAGAAAATTATCCCCTGTCGTCACACCAAATTATTTCTTAGCGAGTTCTTCACTATTTATGACGTAAAACTTGAAATGTAACTTATATAAAGAAATTAAAATTAAAATGGACGGGACGCGGCTCAAGTAAATGGAGTAAAACAAGTATAAATGATAATAATATATGTATGTGTAGCCATCGCCTTTAGATTAACCCTCTCAAAGGGCCTCTGTGCTGTTGGCTTCGGCCCCATGCAAGCCTTCCAAAGGACCGGGTCACTTTATGGCCCGAGATCATGGTAAAAAATAAATAATGCTGGACAATCCACACAGCATAATCTAGCCCCAAGCTAAACAGTGCTTATGGTTACTAGATGACTGATATTACTTGATACAATACAAAACATAGACAGTTTTTTTTGTTATACATAACCAGAACACCCGGAACAAATATCTGCAGATCCGTACACGTAGTAAAGGACATAATAATTTACGCCTTTTTACGCCAGTACTCTCAATTCTGTGCTACCATGATCCTTTTTCCGGTCATCCGGACTATCTTGGATAAAAGTAACCTTGTACTGCGGTAAAAATATTCGAGCTACTTACACATAGCGAGACAAATGACCAGATCTCACTGCTATCAATTGCACAGGATTATAAGAACATGGCACAATGTGTGGTGGCAATCAGAAGGTCCAGTCAATCCAATAATAAGGAACCCAATGTGTAAGTGTACTGTCATTATAGTCTGTACAGGTATAGAAATAAAATATCTGAAATAAAAGATTATACATTATAATTATTAGTAGGTAATTGAAATTATTAATTGTGGACTGCTATAGGCTGATGATGATGATGATGATGATGATAATGAATTGAAATTAATGATATATTTGGTAATGGAATTGATCGTCTTATTATTATAGCACGATCTTCTTTTGTGTAAGGTTCCATTTTTATTAATCGGAATATTCATAGATGACAGCTGCTAAATTTCAGAGTTGCGAAAAAAAATTACAACAATTTTAATAGCGCACTATTATTGAGATACCCAATAAATGTGTATAAAAATGTGTACAAACTAAAGAATTTATACATTAGGAGCTGTAAAACTTGTGAGTCACTCTACTGTCAAATATTATACTGTGAAGGGTCACCCACTAAGCCTAACCAATGATTGTAGTGGTCTCTCTCTACGTTACTGAGATAGAAAAGGACAAACTTTTATCTTGGACACGCAGGCTGTTTTAGTATGATGAAAATGTATGCTTGTTGTGTAAAAAATAATGCTCTCTGACCATTAATTTAAGGCTCAAAATTAGAGAAATAAATGGGGAACAAGTAAAAAGCTACTGCCGGTGCCTTCAGTATGTTTGCTTACGAATTAAGGCGTTCCTGTTATAAAAAAACGAATTATAATTAAAAAAAATATTCAATAATGTATTGTGTAGCAATAATAACATATAAGTTCTCTAGGTTATAATCCTAGACCCTACTAATATTATAAACGCGAAAGTTTGCAAGTATGGATGGATGGATGTTTGTTACTCTTTCACGTAAGAACTACTGAATGGATTTTAATGAAACTTCACAATAATATAGCTTACATATCAGAATAACACATAGGCTACGATTCATAAACATATATTGAATATTATCCAAAATATCTATCACCAAGCGGGTGAAACCGCGGGGCGCAGCTAGTAGTCTATAATGGCATAGCATCGTCATACATTGCGTACATTATTATAGTCGAAAGAATTAATTTCAAATAATTTACGCATTCGTTGACAAAGTTACGTATTTTTTTTCTATTCTACCCTAAACAACAATCCCCGTGCTTGGGGGACAGGTTTTTTTACTAGGAGATTAGATATTTTAGGGGCCTAGAGTTTTACACCCCTGACCAAAAAAATGAATGAATGAATGTACACTTTATTGAACTAAAAAACCTTATATCTAAATATTAACAAACAGTGTACTATTTGTTAATAAAAAAAATCACTATCAGCGATAAGGCCGCCTATTACAATAGGCGATTTCTCCCAGGCAACCCTAGGATGGGGAAAAAGATGACTAAGTTATTGTAGAGCACAAACATAAAAAACATATTGATTTTTTTCGAGGTTTTGAGGGTCATTGAACTCAACTTAACGAATTACTTTTCATAGACCAATTCAATTATTTAAAAAATCCAACAAAAACAAAACCCGAAAACATTTCAGAAAATCATTGAGTCGTTTTATCCTTCTAAAAAAGCTTTATCTTTATTCTATTAGGCTTAAGCCTTTTCTTTGTTTCAATATTCCTAATTATATTATAAACGCGAAAGTTTGTAAGTATGGATGGATGTTTGTTACCTACTCTTTCACGTAAAAACTATTGAATGGATTTTAATGAAACTTTACAATAATATAGCTTATACATCAGAATAACACATTAGCTACAATTTATAAACATATAAAAAAAAAATATGCTGGACAATTCACACAGCGTTATCTAGCCCCATGGTAAGCAGAGCTTGTGTTATGGGTACTAGATAACTGATATACATAATATAATACATAACATAGATAGATATTTTTTATTATATATATGTATATTGTATTGTATATTATCCGAAATATCTATCACCACGCGGGTGAAACCGCGGGGCGCAGCTAGATTTTAAATATTTTAATATTAGTACCTACTAAATAAATGTTTTATCTGTCTATCTATATTAAATCTAAATCCTTAAACTGTCTAAAGTTTTCTAAAATTCGTTGAAGTTTCTTTATTTTCGTTTCTACATATATAAAATATCTGTCGAGGGTCTCGTAAGCTCAAAGAAGAACCCGAACATTGGTCGTCAATCCTTCTGTGTTCGTGAAAAGACGTGGGCGTAGTGATAGCGTTTCTAAATATATTACTTATTAGGATATTTTCGACGACCGATGTGGCGCAGTGGGCGATGGTCCGCCTGGGTTCGATTCCCGCCTCGGAACAATTGTGTGTACGATCTGCAGATATTTGTTCCGGGTGTTCTGGTCGTTTTCTATTTATAATAAAAAATATCTATCTTTGTAATGTATTGTATTATGTATATCAGTTATCTAGTACCCATAACACAAGCTTACCATGGGGCTAGATAATGCTGTGTGAATTGTCCAGCAATATTTATTTATTTATTTATACCACATGCCCAGCGTGGGGGTTATGGCCAATGGGGCATTGCGTCTTGGAGCCATACGTTACGACAAAACTTACAAGACAAGTAAAAGTTTTTCGAGTGAAAATAAATAAAACTCCCGCTCAGTTCAGTTCAGACGGCCAAACCCTTACCGTCCTTTCGTGTACTGATTGGATTAGCCACCCCCCCCTCACCCCCACAGGCCCCAGAGAGCTTTAACCAGCGGATGACCGTAGTGGTTTTAATTTCTTGACCGCTCGACTTAACGCCCAGATTCTATGGTATTCAGTTATAGCTGTCGGGTTGTGAACATAAATAAATAATGCTGGACAATCCACACAGTATCAAGCAATTATGGGTACTAGGTGCCTGATGTACTTACAACACATTACATAGATCATCATCAACCTATCTTAGTCCACTGCTGGACATAGGCCTCCTTAATGAGCGCCACAGCGCCCTCTCTTCAGCTTGCCGCATCCAGCATTTACCTGTAGTCTTTCGCAGGTCGTCATCCCACCTGGTCGGAGGGCGTCCTACACTACTTTTACGGAGTCGTGGTCTCCACTCAAGAACACGTCTGCCCCAGCGGCCGTCGGTTTTTCGCGAGATATGGCCGGCCCACTGACACTTCAGCTTGCTAATTCTTAGAGCTATGTCGATAACTTTGGTTCTCTGTCGGATGTATTCGTTACGAATCCTATCTTTCAGTTTTTTTATTATTACATTTATTCTGTAGGATAGAATAGAATAGAAAAAAACATTTATTTGGACACAGGTACAAAATACAAACATAGAATAACAAACGGCAAATAAAGTAGTTACCATGGGGGTAAGTGACACATATAGGTAATATTAAGAATAAAATAAGACTACCTCCATGACCCTGCGCCGAAATAAGACTACCTCCATGACCCTGCGCCGAAATAGGGGATAGGACTTTTGAAGGTGTAGATGTTTCTTTCTAATTTAAATCCTGTGTAGTTTCTGATATAAAAACAAACAAACATTCTTTTACATCTTTTTAATAGCAATTTCATAAAAGTCGGGTAATTTTTCATAACAACGTTTTTGAAAAATCCTCTAGAACTTTGAAATGAGAATTCCGTTCGAACGAGCACTAAAAAGGAATAAAAAGAAACATAACGTGAATGGGTACATTTGTAACGGCCGGATTTTTTGATTTACGTTGAAATTCTCGTGTGGATATTTTGTACCAGATTATTGCATTTTCTAGGATTTCTGGCTTAAGTTTGTGAGGAAGATAGTTTAGCAATCGAAAGTTTACGTATGCCTTATAATTTATAATTGTATTTATTTGTATTTAATTCTTGAATCGTAAGTTATAACTTATAATCTAGGCGGAGATGGCGGGATGAGCTCGACCTATATACAAAATAGTTGATAGTTCAATTTATTAGTAAACAAAATATATTATACGTCAAATAGTACATACCTTAACATATATAATACTTAAGTATATTAGATGGTATCATTCAATTAGGTAATTATTCGATTCGAATATGTGAAATTATACATTTCCATTAAATTATACAATAAATTCATAATTAATGAATTATTCGGTCATCTAGTAATAACACAACAAAGAGTGGGTTCTCCTTGCTGAGGACCGAGATGAGTGGAAGAAGGGGAGGGAGGCCTTTGCTCTGCAGTGGGACACCCCGGGTTAATATAAATAGATAAAAATAAGTTATAATTGCATGCTAGACCATAGAAATACAGAAAAAATACATGGCAGCTTTTTGCGATTTCTGTGACGCATCGAACAAGGAGAAAACTTCTTCGCTGAACTGAACAATCTTTCGTCGGACAGTTCATTCATTCATCTATACTAATATTATAACGAGGAAAGATTTGATTATTTGTTTGTTTGCATTGAATAGATGCCGAAACTACTGGACTGATTTTAAAAATTCTTTCACCGTTGGGAAGCTACACTATACCCGGGTGACATATAGGCTATATTATATTTTCGAAATGTGAAATTCGAATTGAATACGGGTGAAACCGCATCATATAAAGTAAAGTAAAAAATTTATTTATACAAAAAAGACAATGAATCAGGCAATACGAGTCCATAGGCTCCTTAACAAGTAAAAAACTGTGTTTCAGGAACCAAAAATTTATGTATTATGGTACATAAAATTTGCCAGAACTTATTGACTATACATACATATGTATGTACTTATAGCTATTATAAGAATAAGAATAAGAATAAATTTATTGTAAAATTGTGTGAATCATAGTTACATGAAGGTCTTATAATTAAAACAGTATCAACAATTTAATCCTATTCGGACATACAATATTATTTTAAAATAATATTATTTTAAAATAATATTATTTTAAAATAATTAGATAATAAACACAATATTATATTATATTTAGGCTGTTGCAATGAGAGACGGCAGTTTTATTTGGGTAGATATTTATTATCTGACTATACCCCAGGAAAAAAGCGTGTGAAGCCGCGGGTAGAGACTATAGCCGATAAATAAACACTTCCAAGAACGTAGATGATGTCAATTCATGCCATTTTCCTTTCCACTGTACAAACAAACAGCCTGAATACTTCACGGAAACACGAGAAACGCATCTGATATTCATATCGCAGGCGAATCGGAACTGGCAAGGGTGAGTAGCAAAAAGGTTTGTTGTTATAATAGATAGATAGATCATGCATTGCAACACATGATACAAAGGTAACTATAGTAATGGTAAATAAATAAATAAATAAATAAATAATAAATAATGCTGGACAATTCACACAGCATTATCTAGCCCCATGGTAAGCAGAGCTTGTGTTATGGGTACTAGATAACTGATATACATAATACATTACATAGATAGATATTTTTTTATTATACATATAAAACGACCAGAGCACCCGCAACAATTATCTGCAGATGGTACACACAATTGTTCCGAGGCGGTAATCGAACCCGCAACCTCCTGCATCGCAGGCGGACCTTCGCCCAACGCGCCACAGAGGTCGTCAAATAATAAGTAATAGTATAAATAATTAAAAAGTAGAGATTTAAAAATTGTGTGCGTGCTGCAGCCTGTCGGAAAGGCTCAGCGAAAAGCTTTGCTCTAAGAGCAAAACACTGATTTTCAGTTCCCTTTGAGGCGACCAGAATAACGAAGCACTGAAAAAATAAATGATGTGATATTGCGATCGCATAATATTTTGAATTTCAATCATTTTGAATACAATCGAATAAATGCCTTTGCAGTGTAATATGTCTAACAATAAAGAAGTTACATACATAATAGATACAACATTACATAGATAGATATTTTTTATTATATATAAAAAACGACCAGAACACCCGAAACAAATAGCTCGTACACACATTTTGTCCCGAGGCGGGAATCGAACCTGAAAACTACTGCGTTACAGGCGGAACGTCGTCCGCTGCGCCACCGAGGTCGTCGATTGAAATCAATATATATATATATATATATATCATATATATATATCTATACTAATATCATAAAGAGGAAAGGTTTGATTTTTTGTTTGTTTGTATTGAATAGGCTCCGAAAGTACTGGACCGATTTGATAAATTCTTTCATCGTTGGGAAGCTACACTATCCTCGGTGAACATAGGCTATTATAATATTTTCAAAAAAGTTAGGGATCCTTACTAAAACTCCAATAATGTAACCGAAGGTGTAAAAAAAATCACCTAATAAAGTGAAATTCGAGTTCATCGCGGGTGAAACCGCGAGGAACAGCTAGTACGAAATAAATTTTAATAACTATGCAAAATTTCATCTCACTCGGTTGAGGATAACAGCTGGTCTAAAATTCAGCTGTAATATTTATCACACAAAATATAAAAAAAATGCTTGTAAAAAGATGGTAAGACTGAAGGATATACTGAAGTAAAGCTAATCCAAACACTCCTAAAAAGCTACTGCCTGTGTTTCCAACATGAAAAAAACTATTTCAATCCTCTCTCAACCCGAAACCAATCGACACAGCTCCAAACGAGATACGTGACAATGTATGGTTCGCAAAAACATTTGTAAGTAACCTAAAAAAGTGTCATATATAAAAAAGTCGGTATAAAAACTGCCAGTACTTTTTTCGCTTTTTCTCCCCGCTCCGCCCTCGTACCTTTTACGCATGGGAGGTAAATTTCTCCCAAACAAAGGTATACTAAAATTAAATAAATGTGTACATCTTTGTTTAATATATATCATAACCTTTAAAAAAATAGTCAGACATAATCTACCAGTTACATCGACTCGTAGTCGATGACCAGTTAGGATAAGTTTATATTTCTTAAAAAATTACGAAAGTTAGAATCAAATAATAGAAGCAATTAGAACTATCTATTATTTACAATTGAAACAATTCAGCTAGCAGTCTGTTGTCTTTTGCAGATCGATATCCCACCTGGCCGAAAGGCGTACTACACAACGTTTACAGAGTCGTGGTCTCCACTCAAGAACACGTTTGCCCCAGCGGTTGTCGGTTCTTCGCGAGATATGGCCGGCCCACTGCCACTTCAGCTTGCTAATCCTTAAAGCTATGTCGATAAATTTGGTTTATTATTTTTGGTTCAGTGCAAGGCATGGTTTTTCTGACCGTACATTCTGTTATCTGTGACTAGCGCTATGTTCAATTTCAATGAAAACTTCTCATCGGATGCTCGGTCCGATTTCGTGCAGTGCGGCATTCCAGCCATAATTCGATATACCTGTTTGGCCCGTGGGGTAACTAAACAATGATGCAAATGACTAGCAATTAACGATTGATTGAACTGACGGCCTGATGGGAAACTTCTGTTTTAAACGAGCACAATTATTATAGCATAAAAAACATACAATACAATACAATATTGCTGAATAAACCACACAGCATCATGTAGCCCCAAGCTAAGCAGAGCTTGTGTTATGGTTACTACTCGAAGATGACTCGAATAATTCTCACGCTTAGGCTTAAACACTATTGAATCAACCGCTTACTACCACTAGAACCTTACCATATGCTTCAGGTTACAACATCATCATCATCATCTGCCTATGTTAGTCCACTGTTTGACATAGGCCTCCATGAGCGCCATAGCGCCCTGTATTCAGCTTGACGCATCCAGCCTCTCCCTGCAGTCTTTCGCAGAGCGTCCCCTGGTCTCCACCCAAGAATACGTATACCCCAGCGGTTGTCGGTTCTTTGCGAGATATGGCCACCGCATCACAGAGGTCGTCATAGTCACATAGGATCCGAATGGCATAATGGAGGATTATTTACATTGTTCACTACGGACATAATCAATGCGTTCAGCTTAACAGTATAGAAACGGTTCCTATATCTAACTGGTAGGGCGAGCACGGTGATTGTTCTCTAGGGTATAATAGACAATAGTGACATCGCATCGATGACTAATAATGTACGCATTGTACGACATTGCGTACATTATTCCTCATATCGGTATCGGTGTCATTATCAATCTCTACTTAAGTTTAAAACAAAGTGGCTTCCCGCTGTCTGTCTATCCCTCCCTATGTATGATTTTGATACGGTTTTTTTAACACTTTGAGTGCTGGTATGTGTTTTCTACAAGTGACTAATATGCGTAAATCCACACTAGCGCAGCGGCTGAGAAAGTACAGATCTTGTGACTCAGCACAGCCGTAATATTTTTCGAACGAACGCATGTGCGGCGCAACACAACCGCTTTGTAGAGCGGCAGCACGAATTTTTTAGGTTAAGGCCAGGATCTTTGAGCGCAGTAGGCATTTAACGATACTTCCCTCCCCGCGTGGCAAGTCGCGCGAATCCAAACTTCAAATGAACTCGCTGACCTCGTGCCGCGCCGCTTGCGCCACGCTGTCGTGCACAGTATAATTTGTAACAGTAGTTTAACTCCAATGTAGCAGTCCCTAAATGCGAATTTATTAATAATAAATTATGAAAACAAGTTTAATTAAGATTACATAGTTTTTTCAAATGACCAATTTTGTTTTAAGGTTTGTAGTCTTTAGATAAATAGTAAATAAATAAAAGTAATAGTAATAAAAATAAAAATTCATTTATTAAATAACACAAATTGCTTTATTTAAATGTAGAACAGTTAGAGGCGGGCGATGTCACAGGTAGTATTTGCACTATTCGTTTAATTTTACTATTCGATAAAATTAATATTTTTAGCGCTAAATATTCGAATATTTTTTTAACATTGATTGAAAATAATACAATATCAATTCAACACACACAACAGCAGCTAGACTGGGGTTTGGTCTGATTGCAGCATAATTTTATTCAAATAAAATCAAGAATTTTAATCAGTTTTATAGTTTTTTAATAAAATAACACATTTATCGTTTTACAGAGTAAACTTCGGTTTACCCTGTAAGCCGTGTCCACTTAGACATGGCAAAGCCCGACACTGACAAAAAATAAGATCGACTTTATCATGGCAGATAGCAAGCACATATTCAGAGATGTCTCAGTGATCAACAGGTTCAATGCCGGATCTGATCCTGTTAATATCTGCAGCGTTCCAGCAGTATGCCATAAGACATAACACTATGGAAGTAGCTGAAATAGACTAGTCTAGAAGTATCAGCGTCTGTAAGGTGACTGATTTTTTTGACGGTATACGCCGCAGAACTAAGTCTCTTCGATAGCTTGTCTATGTGCGGGTCCCATTGATGTTTATTATCTAACCAAGGTGATTCTAACGTTTCTCCTTTTACGTTTACATCAGCCTTAACTTGTTTAACATTAGGTAAAATAAATGTAATATATTTCGTTTGTTGTTTCGTTATGTATATCAGTGGGTGTGTGTGCTGTCACATAGCAAGGTAAGCAACGAGCGGTGTCGAATTGCGGTTCGCTTCGCTCAATGTAATTCGACCCCGCCGACGTCAGATTCTAAATCCTCATCCTCAAATTAGTCGAAAAAAATTAGTCTGTTCTCCGTAGTCGTATTGCGGCTCGCCTCCACACGAAAAAAAGTTCAAAAATAGGCCAAATTTTGTCTTTTTTATAAAAAAGGGGGGTCTAAAGGGGCAAGGGAGGTAAATTTATTTTTGAATTCGTAATTAGTCGACTTTCTCTATATGATTGTGAAAAAAATTGTCTTCTAAGTTGCTTCGTTTGGGAGATATAAAAAGGGGGGGGGGTGAAAATAGGGGCGAGAGGGGGATGTCAAATCTCAAATCTCAAAAAGTCGGAATTTTTCCTAGGTCACTCCGACACCCCCTACACGATTCCGCAAAAAAAATATACCTCCCCCTTTACCATCAATGAGGTTGTGACGTCACAGGCAATCCAGCTAATGAAGAAAAAATGACACTATATTTTTTTTTTAATCCTAGAACAAACGTTGACCCCCTCGATGTCCAGAATCACCCCTTTTCGGCTTAGTAGACTCTGACCGTAGCACCCTGTATAGTAAAGCCCTAGAACCTTTTTATTTAATCGAGTACCTAGTAGGTAGTTAATTAATTACTGTTCACTTGCTGTTTTTTTTAAACGTGCCCTTGTATCTTGGCATCGATGAGCTGCAAAGTTAAAAATGTACTGAACAAAAATGATCATACAGTTGCGCTACTGTTATGTCTGTACGCTACCCTCCTTTTGTTGACTGTTTTAGGTAGTTGATATTAAATAAGTATATGTAATATATATATAACCTTATTTCTATTTTAAGATTCCGTAGTTTTCGTCTAGATACTTTTTTATTTATTTGCCATTTTTAAATTCTTTTTTAAACGGTAAATCGATCGATTCACGGGGGGTACTGGGAGCCGGCAAGAGCGACACAGGTCCTACCTCAACAAGGCCCGGCGGGCTACTGAAGCAGGCCGCTTGAGCGCGGAGTACTTATATTCTATAATTATTCGTTTTAAAAAAATACAAAATTATTTTGAGAAAAACTAACCGGAGAATGCCCTTCTAAACTTCGTTGCCTATTTTCTGGCATATTTTTTGAGAGTACAACGTTTATACACTTGAAGTACAACAAGAAACCAAATAAAAACTAACCTTTTTTCGAGATTTTTTATCATCAGGTGAAGTGATAAATATCGTGTTTTGAACCGTAGAATGCTCTATAGTATATATCCAACTACAACATATATTTTTTTCCGATCAAAACAAAGGATATTTGATGGTTTAAAACTGAATCTAAGATTGCATGATTTCGAATAACGTGGCCTTAAAAAAAAGATCGCAGTCGTCGAAAACAAATCGCAGTCAAAGTGTTAATAGATAGAGTGATTCAAGAGGATGGTTTATAAGCTATTTGGCACTAGATTACCGCGGGCGGTAATCGTTAAGGCGCGGGCGGTAACGGTTAAGGTACCTGCCCTTACTGTCCGGTCTCAAAAATTCACCCCGTATTCTAATCTTAGTGTCTCTAATCATAATAATAAGTATTAATACAACGGGTATTTATCGCGTTTATTTACCTATTTTTCGCGACGTTTCAACAGGTTTACACACTGTCGTGGTCACGGGATGACTGGAGTACTGGAGTTACCGCCTCTGCGAAGCGGGGGCTAGTTTATTTGAAACTACCCTCACTTGGTTTTTGATACTAGTAGGCATGTCCAGCTGCACACTTGGACGACATACTACACTAACAGTATCCGCGACGCACTGAGAGACCGGTTTACGACGAGTACACTTGGCTATAACTGGATTCCACGAGGCAGAGAGTTTGAACCAGTCTTCACGATTGAAATTAGGATATTTCCTAATTTCAATCCCTTCCCGAAACATTCTCTTGTAGTAATGCCTTTCATTACAGATCACTTGTGGTTTGTTGATAAATAAAAACCCGTTGTATTAATACTTATAATTATGTGTTCAGATCGCGTAAGTTTAAAAATATTTATTGTCTCTAATCAACTTCGTGCACACTGCGCTACTGTCTATAGAAGAGGTAGGTAGGTACAACTCGTGTATGTACATTGCATTGTGCCGGTTGCATTGACTGCAACACTGCGGTTAATTGTTAGCCTGAATGCTGGCGCTGCTTTGTCAGGTAGTTCGTTCAACCCACTAATAGACCGACATAGACTGTGAGAGTCGGGGAGTGGAATGCAAACGACAAACAACTTACACACAATTACTAACATAACTTGAGTCCCGTCAAGGTACCTCATATTTGTAAGCGTATCGTCAAAAACGCGATTGGTATAAATCGCGTTTCGTCAAATAAGCGGTTCGTCAAGAATCCGTACGCAGTTCATCCAATTCCTACTGCTTTTATATAAAACTAGCGGACCTTCCCGGCTTCGCACGGTTTTAGTACGGATCCCTAACATTTTTGAAAATATAATATAGCGTATGTTCACCGGGGGTTCAGCTTCCCAACGGTGAAAGAATTTTAATTACAAACAAACAGATAAAAAATCATACCTTTTCTCTTTATAATATGAGTACCTATAGATAACAATTTATAATATTGTTCATCTTGTTTTTTAGGTACTTTTATAGTTTATACACATTACATTGTGCACGCAATATATAAAATATAAATAATGCTGGACAATTCACACAGCATTATCTAGCCCCATGGTAAGCAGAGCTTGTGTTATGGGTACTAGATAACTGATATACATAATACAATACATTACATAGATAGATATTTTTTATTATACATAGAAAACGACCAGAACACCCGGAACAAATATCTGCAGATCGTGCACACAATTGTTCCGAGGCGGGGAATCGAACCCGCAACCTCCTGCGTCGCAGGCGGACCTTCGCCCACCGCGCCACATCAATCGTCAAAAAAATATATTATACAACTACTTAAAATTATTTCTTTTACAATCACAAAAATACTTCAAATTTCAGATGTTACTGATAATCGGAACAGTTTTAACCACGCAGGTAAAACAATAGTCAATTGTGTTGAATTAACTTCTCTAGTTAAAGTAGATATAGCAGGCGCTAGTAAAGATGGTATCTTCGCGGCAATATGGTGAAACTTGGCAAGTATTCCGCTAAGGCTACACAAAACATTATCTACGTCACGTGGCAGGTGGGGTAAGGTGGCACCGGTACAAGTTTTAGTTGGGACGTGCTCTATGGGTAAAGCTTTGGCGGATTAAATTTAATAAATAAATAGATAGATCGAAAATAACTTATTATAACCACACAAAACAGAAAAACAATAGAATAAATGAAGTATAAAGGGCGGCCTTATCGCTGAGAGCGATCTCTTCCAGCCAAACTTTGGATGAATTATGATTTTAGTGTTCACATATAAATAGCTTTTTTTGATTCCATTTGTGAACCTATTTTTAGCCCTCTGCTGTAATTTATAACTCTATAGACATTATTCTAACTGATGGTGTTCGAAAATAAATAGATAAATAATGCTGGACAATCAAAATTAGATATTTGTAAAAGTAAAGTAAAGTAAAGTAAAAAATCATTTATTTCTTTAGGCTTACAAAATAAGCACTTGGACAAGTCATATTTTATACATTAAATTATTATCAAAAAAAAAAAAATTACTGTTCACTTAAATTTTTTGTCCACTGTAAAGGTTGTTCTGGTCATTTTCTATATATAGAAAATATAAATCTATGTAATGTATATACATTACATACATTTATATTTTATATTTTCTTTTTTAGCTTGTGTTATGGGTACTAGATAACTGATATCAGTCCCATAACACAAGCTCTATAAGTTTGACTATAATAGGTACGTACTTAGTAAATAACACAGAGGAAAACACACAATGTTATTAAAAAAAAAATCTGTGGCAAATGTGTTCTTGAGCTTGGCATGTGGCAATGTGTTCTTGGCAAATGTGCTACATTGTACATTGTATGCTACATTGTGCTACATTAGTACGCTCTATGACCAGGTGGAATGACAACCTGCGAAAGACTGCAGATAGATAGATGCTGGATGCGTCAAGCTAGCGTCAAGCAGGGCGCTATGGCGCTCATTACTCCTAATGAGCGCCATAGCGCCCTGTCTTTAGCTACTATGTGACTAATATAGACTGATGATGATGATGATGATGAAGACATAATCAAGCATTCGTAATTAAGGCATTTAGATGTGGAGGCCATAGGCTTGCAACTTACTCCATCAACGGTATTATCGACGTACGAGCACAATGGCTTGGGAAAGTTGGAGCCAAAGTGTCATAGTTTCAGTTCATGAACATTAAACCCAGAGTTTACTACCGTGCATGCTTATAATTTTGGACCTTGGACATTCAGTTTTAAGGCTTACAGTTTGACATTATTTTGAAGATTGTATTTGATGACGTTTAATCATTTTCACGTAGCTGCGTATTTTATTTTATCGTATCAGACACTCATTACAATATGTAGGATAGGTAAATTATGACACCAGCTACGCTAAGATCCCGCTGCGAATGAATATTGTCGTTCATTTTTATTTCAATGCTAGCTAAGCCCCGCGGCTTCGCCCGCGTGGTAATCTATGTATCGAATCAGCTTATCAACCTTCCTCTTGAATCACTCTATCTGTTTAAAAAGGCGCAGCAAAATCCGTTGTGTAGTTATAAAGATCTAAACATACATAGGGACGGACAGACAGCGACATTGTTTTATAATACGAGTATGTACTCGTAGTGATGAAACAAATGCACGGAAAAATGGATGGTTATAGAAGAAAAAAAGTATAATTTTAAGCCATAGACAAACGTGTATAAAACATGCCAATCTGATATCAGGCGATTTTAACGCGAAAACCAAGAGTTATTCGCGTTAAAAGGGCCCTTAACACGAGTTAATCGCGCTAAAATTACCGTAATAACGCTGATTAAGCGCGTTACGGTATTTGTCAAATAGCACTGGAAACACTGCATCCCTTCCATCAAAATACCGATAAATATCCATAACATAGCGCTACAAATCTACACAGAAGCGGACATAATATCCATAGGCTAACTACGTCCGTCCGGTCATAAATCGTGAATATTGTCAATCCTTCTTGTACAGTACAATACGCTTCAGTAACGGAATCGAACTGAGTTCAAAGCATAAAGCCCTTATTGCATTGAAATACGGGTTGAATTTGAATTCAATATTGGATCATTATTTTGAAGTGGATGGTGCGTTTCAATCGATAATTTATGTATTCCACCCTGGTACTACATCAGGTAAGTGCATTATAGCCACTCTTGTTTTAAATAAGAGTGGCCGGCTTTGATAACCTTAAATGCTCAAATAAACCTATAAAAAAGCTCTGCCTTCTGCCTCTGCATCTAAACATTTATTCTAAAATTTAAATATTTATTAAAAAATAATTACTTTAGAGGATCAACTTTAATTTTTATTTCCTTATTTTCATTTATTTAATTTAATATTTTTTTAGGTTTATGCCCCTATATTTTAACAAGAACTAGTATAAATAAATTATAAATATAAATTGCTGGACAATCCACACAGCATTATCTAGCCCCATGGTAAGCAGAGCTTGTGTTATGGGTACTAGATAACTGATATACATAATACAATACATTACATAGGATAGATATTTTTTTATTATACATAGAAAACGACCAGAACACCCGGAACAAATATCTGCAGATCGTACACACAATTGTTCCGAGGCGGGAATCGAACCCGCAACCTCCTGCGTCGCAGGCGGACCTTCGCCCACCGCGCCACATCGGTCGTCAAAAGACTAGTCATTTAACTCTTTCTTTATCCATCTCTCTTGCTTTATGATTAAGTAGTGGATGGTCAATATTGATTGTTATGTATTATGTGTTTCGAGCGTTTTTTTTAAAATTAAACACAAAAAGCATACATAAGATACTCTTACGCACTTCGTCCATTTACCAGTTAGTTCGTTCAACTCACGTTTACTTTAGAATTGTGCAGCATAGTTAAATAAACTGTTATTTACAGATATTTTATAATGTTGGCAATTGCTTTCATTTTTACAAACGTAGTGTAGGACGCCAGATGGGATGACGACCTGCGAAAGACTGCAGGTAGATGCTGGATGCGGCAAGCTGAAGGGCGCTATGGCGCTCATTGAGGCCTATGTCCAGCAGTGGACTAATATAGGTTGATGATGATTACATTTAATTTTAACGTCAGCTTTATGAAAAAAAAACTGACAATAGCTGCCTTTTTATTTAACAAAATAAAAAGAGGTAAACAAATAATGCTGGACTTTCTATTGACGACCGATGTGGCGCGGTGGGCGAAGGTCCGCCTGCGACGCAGGAGATTGCGGGTTCGATTCCCGCCTCGGAACAATTGTGTGTACGATCTGCAGATATTTGTTCCGGGTGTTCTGGTCGTTTTCTATGTATAATAAAAAATATCTATCTATGATTACATAGATAGATATTTTTTATTATACATAGATAACTGATATACATAATACAATACATTAGTATTGTATTATGTATATCAGTTATCTAGTACCCATAACACAAGCTTTGCTTACCATGGGGCTAGATAATGCTGTGTGGATTGTCCAGCATTATTTATTTATTATTTATTATTCTATGAACAGGCTGATTCTACGCTCCGGCGGCGACAGATATTATGTACATAAATCGACGTGTACTTATAACAAATGTGTGGGCGAACGAAGCTCTTCATCAAAAATCCAGTATGTCGTCCGTAACATGCAAATAGACGTTTTATTTCCCCGAGTCTTCTACACAAAATATAAACAAGACGAGCTAAGTATATGTCGCTGGTATCTAGGGTGTAGGACGGTTCCGTACTTTTTATCAACTACCTAGATTCCGTACTTTTTAAAGAATAGAATAGAATAGAAAATCTTTATTTGTAGCATTAAAAATTTACTAAACTAATTCCTTAATTACTCTACACCGTAAAGACTACATAACTACCTGGAAACTAATAAAACTTAAATGCTACAAAATGGCGTCCGACTCAGCATTATGTTGTGATAGCCATTGTGCATAGCTATCACAACGCTGATCTTCCGTCGGAACCAAACCCACGCACCACGTTACGTACACTAACACAGTACATTAAATAATAATACTAAAGCACAAAATAAAGAAAGAAAACAATTCTAATTTTATCATCTACCTAGGTTGATCAAAAGTACGGAACCGTCTACTGGTGTCAACTCGGTTCGGTTTTAATTTGTTTGAGATAACCCCGAGTGCGTACTTATAATGTATTATATTATAACAAATACCCTTACCTTAGAAATAAAAGTAAAAAGAAGTAAAAAATCATTAATTTCTTTAGGCTTACAAAATAAGCACATAGACAAGTCATATTTTATATATAAATTATTATCAAATAAAATTATTTTACTGTTCACTTCAATTTTTTGTCCACTAGTGGAAGAAGTGAAAAAAATGAGCAACGGCAACACGGTTGGTCTTGTCGTACAAACTACATCTAATATTTTGAACAGGATTGGAAAAACTTCACTGTTTCCCCTGTAGGTGGAGCTAACGGCGCTAGTGTCCATAGGAAGTTTCAAAGATTTTTGACTCGACCAATAATTGTTTTTAATGGCTCAGATGGATTCCCGTACCAAGGAAAGATCGCGGGTTCAAGTCTTGCTGTAATCGCTATTTGTTGGGATATTATTATTTATTAAGTTGTTTTTTTACTAGAATTTCCATCGAGAACATGATGAATCAATATTTATTTTGCTTCTATCTTTCCTCAAGGTTTCCTTGAAGATAAAGGAACCCTAAACAGTGACGACAGACGTTCGCATTTGCGAATCAATATGTTGTTCAAATATAAGTCTTGTTTGTATTCAATTTGATCCAGCGATGGGTTCATAGCGGTAATTTGAGGATGTTTCACGCTTTCAGGAGCTCAAGGGTTAAAAATATACACGTATTTAAAGTGTCTAGGGATCAAACGGTGTTTGTGAATATTGACATCCTACTAATATTATAAACGTCAAAAGTTTGTAAGTATGGATGGATGGATTTTTGTTACTCTTTCACGTAAAAACTACTGAATGGATTTTAATGAAACTTCACAATAATATAGCTAACATATCAGAATAACACATAGGCTACAATTCATAAAGATATATAGTATACTATCCAAAATACCTCTCACCACGCGGGTGAAACCGCGGGGCGCAGCTAGTTTATAATAAAGCTGCAATGTAAGCGAGGTGCACGATAGTGGGGTATAGCACAATAATTCGGAGGTCGATCTAGGTGTAGTTTCGTGAATTTTATGTTTGTTGCCCTATATACATGATGAGATGAATGATAGGAGTAATATTTTGAATTTGTTTGTTTAATTTATTTTTAGTTTTAAAATGCATAATGTTTTTATACAATTTAATATGCCTGGAATTTTTATAAATGATCAATTATTATTAGTTTTTCTTATTGTGTAATTTTATGTATAATTTGTTATTTTTTTTGTATGTTTCATTTGTTCTAATATATGTATAGGTATTGTAATTAACTAGTGTAATTGGTTGTAATATAAGTAATCGTGCTAGTTAATAATTAAATAAATAAATATATAAGGTAGGTAAATAAACGCCACGAAGATTTACAGTCTACACAGTTTCTAAACTTTTGCGGTAGTCAGCTCACAATTGTACCCTATACAGTTATATATATATATATATATAAGTTTCTTGTTTCCAATAAAGATTTTTGTATTTTTTATTCGTATTTTCATCGGGACAGTAAGTAAATTAAACATGTTATTGTTGGTTACGTACCTACAATAACTAGACTCAAACGATTAGGTAAATACTTACCTGAGTTCTGTTTGTGAAACAAATATATTATTATTCTTATCCTGGAATGTTCTGGAAGAGTAGTCGTCTATTCATTTTTTCGAGGAAAAAACTCGAAAAGCAACAAAACTCCTGTTCGGCGATGTTAAACAGAATTACAAGAGGCACACCGTGACAAAACACGCTTGTTGATCTAAACAAGCGACGTACAATGTTTCCTTTGGAAAAATTTTGGGAATGCCTGACGAAATGTTGAGAATAGTGAAAGAGAAGTATACAATGTATCAATGATTATTTGTCGCGTATTTATCGAGTACTTTTCCAGGGCGACCCGTGACCACGAACGCTGTAATGCGATGCAAACGTAATTATATATATAAATAAATAATCTAGTTCAAAAGGCAGCCCTTGGAAGTTTTTGCGCAATTTTTTTTTTAATGTACCGTAAAATACAATTTATAATATTTTAAACTTACTTTAACTTACCACTTATTACTTAGTTTAGTTTAACGTTGTTTAATTATCTGAATAAAGGCTTTATTATTATTATGTCTCTCATTTACCATGATCACGGGCCATAAAGTGACCCGGTCTTTTGGAAGGCTTGCGTGGGAGCCAACGCACAGAGGCCCTTTGAGAATGTTAATCTAAAGGAGATGGCTACTAGCAGGTATCATCCTCGGGTGCACAATATGATACATCCAAAGATGGTATCCGCCAGGTGTAGAGACTATTGTAAAGAAAAATGAAAGAAATAAAACCAGGCTATTGTGATGAATGGATGGACTGGGTAATCGGGCAGGGGAGATTGCGGATGTCTGCCATAAACAAGTCAATCATAATGTTAAGAGTGGCAGACGTTGGCTTGCCGAATGCTGGATGGGTTCCTTAAAAAGCCTAAGGAGTAAATTACCGGAGAGGAACAACATTGGCGCAAACGACTGAGGGGTGTCGAGAGGTGCGGCCCCGATTTCACCATCACGAAGACTGCCCGTGCTGCGTTTCCTCGCTATTACGCCATTAGACACTTCCACCCCCGAGTCTACATCCTAAGATGCATCTCTCGCGACTCCACTCAGACCGGCCAATGAAGGCAAGCAAGAGGTGGGGATCTGGTTCTCTTGGGATGCCACTCCGTAAGCGGAGACGAGAACTAGGATCTTCCCCGGGAGCACTCAGTACCCGTGGTGTCGCTACTCACCAACAGCTCGCCACAAGCTGCCCTGCGGGCTTATTATTATTATACAATACAATTTACTCATTATTGCACTCCATATAAAAACAGATACACAAGGCAGGAAAAAGACAAATACAGAATGTGTTGTACAATGGGCAGCCTTTGTAAGAACCTTCTACGAAGTATTAGAAAACATTAAAAAAAGTTGAATGAAATCGGCAAAGCCGCCGTTATCAAATTATAGCGTGAACAGGAGATATATTGGTTAACTTTTATATAAATAGATATCTAATACTTTTTTGTTAACTTTCATGTTAACTTTCAAAGTTGTCATTCATTAATTTTTATTCCGGATCCTCCAGCGAATCCCATCTATGTAAAAGTAAAAAGTCTATTTTGAAACTAACTTAGGTGCACTAGTCATTAAAAACGGGATATTTACCATGATTAGATTTTTGAGTTTTGAGCAAAAGACAGAAAATGAGGGTAGATCGGTATATCTGCTCATAAAAACTAACTCGCAGTGTCTTCAGTTATTCCGTGATCATGGCGCATGAAACAGTGCCGAAATATTCGAAAACTCAAAAATCAAATCATGGTAAATATCCCGTTTTAAATGACTTTAGTGTTAATAACCGTGATAGTTTCAGAATTTTTAACTTAGGTGCAAATAACAAAATATGAAGCGATGCGACCTGCAGAAGTAAAATACTGTGTCGCAGGTCGCAACGCCCAACTCCGGGATTATAGTTATAATGTGTTTCAATTCCACAAAGTGAAGGAATGTATTGTGCAGGTCTTTGATATGCACAATTGCACATGCCATTATCATAATAGGTAGGATACGTAGTAGCGTACACTAAATAGGTGATTACAATGCGCGGGCTTCCGTGACCCGAGGGATTTGGGTAAAGCGGGGTAAGTGAGAGAATTCGATTTTCGATCACTTTGCACGAAAATAACAAAATCTCAAATTTTACAGGCTATGTTCCAGTTTAGCTTTGGTTAGTTAACGGTAAATCTTCCTCTGATGTAAATATAAATAAATAAAATATAAAAAAATCCGTCATCTCTCAGACATTGAACTTCTAGACTAGTATATTTCTAATAGAATTATTATGTCTTATGGCATACTGCTATGCGGGAACGCTGCAGATATTAACACAGTATTTTCTACCACCCGGAACAAATATTTGCAGATCGTACAAACAATAATCTTAAGACGAGAATCAAACTTGCAACCTCCTACGTCGCAGGCGGAAATTCGCCCGCCGCACCGCATTCGACTTATTTTGGTGCGCTTTTTTAAATAGAGTGTTTCAAGAGAAAGGTTTATATGTATATTTTACATGCATTTGCACCTGTGCGAAGCCAGGGCGGGTCGTTAGTTTGTTTATAAAATAGAATTAGAAATGTGCCAGGTCACTTACAATATGGTACAGTCAAGTGTCAGTGTCAGCCTTTGGACATGACATTTGTGGTCGCTGCAGTAATGCAACGCAACGGCACGTCAATAATTTGTACCTTGCATCTGTTTTGTGGTCGGTTCATCCACTTGGACAATAATTATAGCTATAGACTCTACTTACTTTTAGGTAAGGTAAAGGTATCTTCCAACATGGCCTGTTGCAGCGTTGGATCGCGAGGAGTGGAAGGAGAAAATTTTGCCCAGCAGTGGGACCATAATGGCTTAAAATAAAATAATAAATAAATAATAAAGGTATTTATTCAAAACAATAACATTATTTTTTGCAGATATGATCTAATATAATAGAGTAGTAAACATATTATGTACATCAGAAGAAAAATAATTAAATAACGAATTTCAATGATCAAAATTTAAAAAAATACTATACGAAGGTTAAGGTGGTAAAAATTAGCTTTGAGTAACCTTAATAAAAACCATGTCAAGTGTTAATATGTAGGTGAAGACAACATACATGAAACAATCCTGAGATAGTAACATAAAGATAAAACTTAAATACATCCAATGAATTTTCGGATTTCTTTTAAGTAGAGTAAAAAATATTAGTTAACATAACAAAGGCAAATAAATTTAATTAAAACGTTTTATTCTCGATACCCTAGACCTTTGTTTAACCTCAATCTCAGCTGATGGAAAGGTAGGTGACTTTACTTTGAATTCTTAAAACAATGCTAAAAAAAACTTGTAAATGCCAATAAGATTTGTACCTGTATACGCTTCTAAGTAACAACTGATGTTTTCCATAGCGAATGGTATATTCATATATTGTCAATTGAAAAATCATCATACAGGGATAAAAAAAAAAAAAAAAAACATAGATTTAAGGTTATACAAGACGGGGGAGGTGGGAACGAATCATGGATATCACCTTCTCCATGTTTTTAAGGTTGCCAAGCCCCAGAAACTCATGTTAATGCTTCTACTATCAGCCAAGCCCCAAATTTTTCGCGCCCTAATAAACCCATACTAACTCGAAACTATACATAATAGAAGAAAAATATAGCTTTACAGATTTTGTCCCTTTTTACAAATTCCTCTACTTGACATCTGAAATCTTTTACTTGACTAAACGCTGTATAGCATTAGAGTTTTAGAAAATAAACGATTACAGTCAATAAAACATAAAATCAGATGACACCTCCGCAACATCACCCAACCGAGAGTGGTCACTAATTATCATTGTAAGACTTTTACATGCCCCTAGTATAGCAAAATCACGAGTCGTAGCCTCAGCATAAATTACATTACACTTATATTGTACACTGTTATATGTTTTATGACACTAAAGAAATTTGAATCTGAATCTAAATCATTCAATAAAATGAACAAAATATTACTTACCACCTTCCTGAACAGAGAACGCCTGTGACATTTCGCGCGTTTTTCACTGGGTCAACTCGAAACTCTCTACATCATGGTAAAAGAATATATATCTCCACAGATTGCGTCTCTTTTTTACAGATTCATTCAATAAAATGAACAAAATATTACTTACCACCTTCCTATACAAAACGCCTGTGACATTTCGCGCGTTTTTCACTGGGTTTTCCCGCGCCCCAGGCGAGAGCCGGCCAGTCCATCGCGAAACGTCGTCGAGCACGCACGTTCGTCGCTCTACCTCGCTCTCCAATTATCCCCAACCGCTATTTTCGACTCTGTGACTAATAAAAATTATTAAAACGATTTTGTGAAGGATAAATTAATATGTGACAGTGCTAGTGCTGTGTGTGGATTTTTTTGTTTGGACCGAGAGATACCTACGTAAGTTTTGATGAATTCTTTGTGATTATGTTCTTTTTTGAATATTCGATGAGTCTTTTTTAAGACTTAAATTTATTAGCGATATTATTTATTTCTATCCACTGTGTCAGCGTGTTCTATTTAAAAGAACAAAATCTAGCTAAGAAATAACGGAACGGTTTTTTTAATATTAATATTTATTTTAGCAATATAATAATTAAGTGCACACCTGACAATAGGTCGTAAAATACCATCCAATGCTTGAAAGAATGCCAGCGCATAGATTAAGAGCCCTCAATAAAACACTGATTGATCAATTGAACTTTAAAATGGAGATTTGATTGATAAATAGGAAATAGGTCATGGCGCGTTTATTACTTCTTCCGTTCTGTAGGACTGATCTACTAGGCTCCTTCTATATTCAAAATTCAAAACCAAGAACCATTTTAACTAGGTATCATTTCAAATATGACTTACTAGCTTTTTACCGCGGCTTCGCACGCATTTTTTGGCATAAAAACTAGCTAAGTATATAGATAAATAATAAATAATCCTGGACAATCCACACAGATAGATAACACTTTACATATAATACCAAACAAAACAGAAATAAATACTTGATATTAAAGAAGTATATAGGTCGGCCTTATCGCTGAGAGCGATCTCTTACTGGAAGAGATCGCTCTCAGCGATAAGGCCGCCGTTCGTATCATTATGTTATTCCAGATCCAGATCTTTCTGTGTGCAAAATCAGATCGATCCATTACCCACGAACTCAATTATTTGCGGTATTGTCATCTGCCAAATATCTGCGCATCATCTCGACACAAATTTTTGTATTTGTAATATTAGTAGGAAATTATGACTGTCTGTTCTGTAGGACTAATGGATCTAGGCACCTTCTAGTCTAATACTAAGAATTCAAATAAATAAAATAATGCTGGACAATTCACACAGGATCATCAAACCCCAAGCTAAGTAGAGCTTGTGTTTTGGGTACTAGATTAAAAGAAAATATTTTTATTTACCTTACTATGTCAATAACTTTGGTTCTCTGTCGGATGTATTCGTTACGAATCCTATCCTTCATAGAAACTCCGAGCATAGCTCTTGTCGATTCAATTTAAATGTATGCTATGGGTAAGTTTGTTACGATTTTATTTGATTTTAGGCTGGTGATAATACTAGCACTTGTTATAATATTTACTTACACTAATACCTACGTATATTGTAGATACTGTAGGTAATATCTTGTTGTAGATTAGAGACAAAGAACAAACGAACGTAGATACCCAAGTAGTAAATTAAAAACAGAAATTTGCTGAAACTAATTAGCGGAAATAATGAGTTTTAGCGGACTTTACAAAATTTACAGGTTGTAATTAGCTATTCAATATATGTATATCAAAGGATCGAACGAGTGGCTCGATGCTTACAAAGCCTAAAGAGATAGCGTAGGTATTTTTACGTAACTTAAATTAATAAGTCTTGTAGATCATCATCATCATCAGCCTATATTAGTCCACTGCTGGACATAGGCCTCCCCCAATGAGCGCCATAGCGCCCTGTCTTCGGCTTGACGCATCCAGCATCTACCTACAGTCTTTCGCAAGTCGTCATACCACCGAACACGAATCTGGTCGGAGGGCGTCCTACACGACGTTTACTGAGTCGTGGTCTCCACTCAAGAACACGTTTGCCCCAGCGGCCGTCGAAGGTATTTTTACTTGCTTAAATTAATAAGTCTTGTAGATAAATATAAGGATTGAAAACCCAATAAAAATTACAGTTTCTCATTGCTTTACATAGAATAAAAATTAAATGGCGGGTTAGTCCCGATCTTTATCTCAAAGCGACTGAATTACCTGCTAAATTAAAAGTCACCTAATGTATTATTTTGCAGTTCTAAATAAAAAAATAAACTTTAATTTTAGGTAACTAATTGTAGTTTAAACAAAACTAGAATGACGAGGTTATTTTAGCTTTCGCATTTTAAGGTAGCATTCCGTTCTTAGCGTCCGCGACTGGGTCGCGCGAACTACTGCTTAGTATGAATTTATATGGAGCACTAAACAAATGCCATGACCCCGTCGCGCGACCGGGCGGCGTGAAATTCATACTAAGCAGTAGGTCGAGCGACCCAGTCGCGGACGCGCGTCGCGGTCGCTAAGAAAGGAATGCTACCTTTAAAATCGCAATAATAATTTGATTGTTTTGTAAAAACTAAAAACGATATCGAATCTCTTAGTTTTAAACTGTTTTTTTTTAAGTTTTTCGGGACACATTCTAATCCCCGGGGAATACATTTTTATGTGTCCACCCTGTTGTAGTCCCGATGTTCCCGAAATCATCAAAATAGTATAAAACAAAGTTGCTTCCCGCTGTCTGTCTGTCCCTATGTATGCTTAGGTCTTCAAAACTACGCAACGGATTTTGTTGCAGTTTTTTAATAGATTCAAGAGGAAGGTTTATAAACCATATTGACATATAGATTTACACGCGGGCAAAGCCGCGGGGCGCAGCTAGTCTTCTATATATATGCAAAAGAATCATCAAAATCGGTCCTCAATTAAAAGAGAAAACCACGAATACATAAAAAAACATAATAGACATAAAAACTCCTCCTATTTTAAAAGTTGGTTAAAATTCCCATATTAACGTAGTCATCAACTTCTTGTATCTAACCTTCACCAAGAAGTATACTACCAAAAATAGACGATGGAGCCATAATCACCATGCTTGGCGATGGCATTCGTCAAAAAAACTTAAAAATAACCTTGTAACACCAAAAACCCAGCAATTATTTTATGAATACCTACAGCAAATAATGTCGGCTATTAAAATAAGCCGCCATTATATATTTTTGGTGTTTTTTCTTACATTACGAATGAAATAGGCACTAGTCATAATAATGTTTCCTCAAAATCTATGTTACGTGTTTAAAGTATTTTGTTATCCTAATATAGTCTGAAAGGTTTTATATTTCATTTCATTTATTGCAAGAAATATGATCTTAAATAAGTTATAATATATATATAAATATGTCAATAATGTACTTAATTTGTAGTGTAGGACGCCCTCCCACCAGGTGGGATGACGACCTGCGAAAGACTGCAGGTAGATGCTGGATGCGGCAAGCTGAAGACAGGGCGCTATGGCGCTCATTGGGGGAGGCGTATGTGCAGCAGTGGACTGCTATAGGCTGATGATGATGACGATGTACTTAATTTAGGTCCATAAGTTTTTAACACTATAGAAAGCTTGTCCAATAAGCGATAAATTTAACTTTTTTATAAATATTGTTAGAGGTATATCTTTTTAGAAGATAAAAAAGCTTGGAACGAGTTTTGCACCAACTCAAAATCTACCAAATTACAGATAAGCAAATCAAATGTACTAGACACATAAGTTATGAACATACTAGTGTTTCTTCTCACTTCTTCCACTGGTGGACAAAAAATTGAAGTGAACTATAAAATAATTATTATAATAATTTTATTTAATTAAAATAATTTAATTGATAATAATGAATAGTATAAAATATGACCTGTCTAAGTGCTTATTAAAGAAATAAAAACTTTTCAATTTCATTTTCATTTGATGTCATATAAAATTTCACTTTTGGGGGAGGCCTATACTATATCCAGCAGTGGGCTAATTATAGGGTGACGATGATAATGAGGGACGCTCCGAACTGTACGGAGATATACACTATAGGTATAGATATTCGAAACTCAGTGGTTCAGTGATACGAGTACATTGTATAACATTGAGATAATCTTTATTGTTCGTCCTACAGTGGACAATAATAGACAATTGCACCTAGGCTAGGAATGTCCCTATTGATAAACGAATGCGCCATGTATTTAGTACTACCTACAGTGGATTCTTTTTCACCTCTTCCACTTGTAGAAGATATAACATTGAAGTGAACCGAAAATCCAAAACACCAAGTTCTTTTAAGTACATATATGTTCTTTTAAGTATATAACTTAGACAGTACTCAGTCTTTGCGGGACGTTTTCATAGATAATGATATTCTAACTCTAAATGGGATATACATTTTAAAGATTTCCTTATTTGTAAAAAAATAATCAACATTCTTCAATATAAAATCTAATAGATCAGATACCTTGCGAAATAAATATAAATTTAACCTATGTATACCACAAGTTAACAACTCAATGTTCCATAAAAGCACATACATAACAGCTATTAAAGTATTTAATAATTTACCAGTAGAAATAAAGCAATTTGATGGAATCATGTTTAAATTTAAGTTAAGGAAATGGCTAGTTGATAAAACTCACTACAATTTAAAGGAGTTTTTTGATAATTAGATTATGCCTAGATTAAGAATGAGTAAAATAACATTTTAGTATAACTATGAACCTATGTTAATATTATTTAAAAAAATATGGTATGTCCGAATAGGATTAAGTTGTTGATACTATGTTTTAATTACAAGACCTTCATGTAACTATGATTCACACAATTTTTCAATAAATTTATTTTTATTCTTATTTTATGTTCTTCTATATATCTTATCAGCTGGTAACACCCACTGCTGAGTATAGGCCTCTTGCTTATCTCTGTACCATTGGCGGTCTTGTGCTAGTCGGGTCCACTGCTTCCCTACAGCCCTCACAATGTCGTCTGACCAGGCAGGCAGGTGGTCTGCTTTGACTTTTGTGTTCCTATTTGATAATAATTTATAATATAACATTTGACCTGTCTAAGTGCTTATTTTGTTAGCCTAAAGAAATAAAAAAAATTGAATGTTGCATTGTTAATGGAATCAAAAACGTATATGTGAATAGGTCTACCCAAGTTCGTTTAGGTATTTTGTATTTGTATTTTTATTTATTATTAAAGAATATACATTATTTCTTATAATTAACACTCTTTAAACCCGTAGGGGGTTTGGCCCGAATGTTACATTCCTCGGGGCATCTTAAGATAAAGTGTACACAATTATGTAACTTTGTATGTATGTAGGTACAAGAAAAAAGAAAAAATAGTTTTCATAATTGTGTGCCATACCCACCTTATTATGATACAAATGTAAGTGGCACTCTGTCACATTACTCATTAATAGGTATTAATAGGTAGTGGCTTCACCGATAAAAGAGCTGAGATCTTATAGAAAGGTGTCAAGTTTCAAAGCTGTTCCTTATTTGTTCCTTAATTTGTTGCCTTCTTCTATACTAATATTAAAAAGAGGAAAGGTTTGATTTTTTGTTTATTTTGTTTGTTTGAATTGTATAGGCTCCGAAACTACTGGACCGATTAAAAAAAATATTGACCGTTGGAAAGCTACACTATCCGCGGTAAACATAGGCTATATTATATTTTCAAAAAACTTAGGGATCCGTAATTAAACCGTGCGAAGCCGGGGAGATCCCCTACTTTATTTATAAATAGCAAGTCACATCAACGGGCTGACTCGAAGAGGGCAAGTCCTACACCGAAAACGCCACGGCAGCTGTCAACGCAAATTCACTGTCAGTCCTTCAATTTAATTTAAAGTAAGTAATGGGTAGAAATAGCAAAATTACAAAGCATTTTGCGGCGATTGTCATTTTGTAACCGTTCTTCCATTTCATCGGGATTCATTTAAATAAGTACAGTCAGCAACATTATTAAGTACCTATGGATAAATAGATAGATAGAAAACACTTTATTATACCACACTAAACAGAAAACAATACAGAAATAAAAACTTAGAATAAAGGTATAAAGACCGGCCGTATCGCTGAGAGCGATCTCTTCCAGGCAATCTTGTACCAAGTATCTCACTTATTAAGAAAAATTACGAATATATAAATAATGTTGGACAATTCACACAGCATTATCTAGCCCCAAGCTAAGCAAAGCTTGTGTTATGGGTACTAGATGACTGATATACATAATACAATAGATTACATAGATAGTGTTTTTTACTATACATAGATAACGACTAAAATACCCTGAATAAATATCTGCAGATCGTACATACAATTGTCCCGAGGCGGGAATCGAACCCGCAACCTCCTGTGTGACAGGCGGACCTTCGCCCACCCCGTCAAGACGGTCTAAAGACCTATTCAGTCGCTACAGACGCTGACTGTACCTAACGAAATGGACGCCATTTTGAATGCGAATTTTCTTCATTTTCCTCTCATTAAAATGAAAGTAACCTAATTCCGTATATCCATTAAAATGGTGCTTGATACCTATCAAGCACCATTTTAATGGAATACCTATTGAGACAAATTAGATGATTTAAATACAACGTAGCGCCTTTTAAAATGTTATTCCCGAGCAATGTTCCCGAGGGATAAAAATGTGTCGCGAATACACATTGTAAATAAAAAAAATTGAAGTCAGCTGTTCGTTTTTTTCAAAATAATCGAACTATCATCATCAGCCTATGTTAGTCAACTGAACTGCCGATGGCAAATCACCACGCGAAAAACAATATTTTATTTGAAGAAGGCGAATCAGAACTCAAAGTATGGAACTAAAAAGTAGCAGAAAAAAGGGTCCCATGGCGAATCGCCACTAACTCAAAACGCAGTCTTTCGCAGGTT
The DNA here is from genome assembly GCA_947044415.1 of Eupithecia dodoneata. NCBI lineage: Eukaryota > Metazoa > Arthropoda > Insecta > Lepidoptera > Geometridae > Eupithecia > Eupithecia dodoneata. The sequence continues at coordinate 6,080,174 of OX345678.1, forward strand.
GTCATCCCACCTCCCATCCCTATCGGAGGGCTCTACATTTACCGAGTCGTGGTCTCCACTCGAGAACACGTTTGCCCTAGCGGTTGTCGAACTATAATTTAAAACAAATAAAATCTGCGACAAAAATATATTTTTGGTCTGGGCATAAAAACTTGGCAACTACTCGTACACCGACTCTCATTTTGTAATTAATGATTCTCGTAATAAATAACACAATAGAATAAATTATTTTGTTGTTTTCTGAGACTTATACGCCATTAGTTTCGCAAAATCATCCTTCAAATCAAGGGCAATGACTTTTTTATTGGCGTTCGGAGAGGAAACCAAAAATTGGCCATTTACTGTTAAGTGGTCAACATTGAATTGCAAGACTCGTGAGTCTCAAACGAGAATCTTTAGGTAAAATGAAATGAAATGAAATAATTTATTTGACACGACACAATTAGGTACATTTTAAAAACATATAGGTAGGAAACATATAGGTACTGTTTTCACGTAAGTTTTTGTACACTTTGCATGTAGAAAGTACAAAACAATATTTTATTTTATTTTTTTGTAATAATTTTACAAAGCAGTTTACTATCAGATCAATCTATAACGAAATCACCACATATACATAAATAATATAAAGAGGAAAGGTTTGATTTTTTGTTTGTTGTTTGTTTGTAATAAGGCTCCGACACTACTGGACCGATTTGAACAAGTCTTTCGTTGGGAAGCTACACTATCCCCGGTGAACATAGCTAATATTATATTTTCAAAAAGGTTAGGGATCCGTACTAAAACCGTGCGAAGCCGGGAAGTTCCGCTAGTGTACTATAAAAAAACTCATCTAGAGGAGGTTGTAAGAATACGTTCTTGTTCAATTTAAATTAAAACTGGCTATCACTTACAACAGGAACCCCTTTGATACCCGGTCAACGCTCGCCTACTTCGTTTAATTAGGAAAATATCGGAGAAACTTTATCCAAAGAGATCGAGAACTATTCAGAAGAGAACACTCACTTTGTGCCGCTTGTTAAGAGTTGTACATACTTTTCTAGAAGCCTTCGCTTTCAGAAATAAATACGAAGAGTGAAAGCAAAGTTCAAATGATGTTGAATATTTTCTTCTTTGAAACGGTTTTATTTTTTCTATTTTATATATATATATCTCTGTACATCCAAATCTCTATATATCTATACTAGGAATATTTTGTATATACAACTTTATATTATGTTTTGAGTTTTGAAGTTTAAACCTTTTTTATGTGCCTACATACATTTTCATGTTATTTTTCCATTTCCTAGTGTGTTATTTCATTGTATCTTGTAGTTTTTAAAATGGTAAAATGTACTAGGCATAATGATTTTGAGTTATCTGTAATGTTATGGTCTTATGTAAATAAATAATAATAATAATAAAATAATTTATTTTTTATAAATTTTTGTAGAATAGTTTTATAATATTTTATTGTATTTTCTATAGTAAAAAATGTATTTTATACGAGAATTTAATTAAATGAGTGGAATAATAATAATAATAGATCCAGAAGGCGGTACTCTTGGACTCGGCACGTATCGTCAGGAAGTTCCTTTCTCTGCCAGCCCTAGTCACCGACCGCTGCGCTTGAGCCTAGCTTCGCGGTCGGTGATCTACCGTTTTTATATATTTTTTACAGTAGAATAGTTTTATAATATTTTATTGTATTTTCTGTAGTAAAAAATGTATTTTATACGAGAATTTAAATAACTGAGTGAATAATAATAATAAATAAATAACTAGTTGTTGAGGTGTGCGCGAGCTGCAAGCAGCTCGCGGTGGTTATGTTTATAGTGTTTTTTAATTGTATTCCCCTTGCCGGAACCTACACCTTGATTATTTTGTTTGAAATCTTGGATTTGGAAATGGACATCTTTTTCGTAATCTACGAGTATACTTCGAGTATCGAATACTTCGAGTTATCGAAAACGATACCCATATTAGTGGGTATAAAATCGAGTCTATATCTCTATTATTTATGGCTTTTTTTTCTGTGAACTTAGGCAGGTTCGCAGAAAACGCCAACGAAAAGTGAAAAAAGTGAACGCCATAATTATAGAAAATATAATAGGACGAGTTTCTGCCCGCGGCTTCGCACTCGTTGTTTCCATGGAAACGTTTTAAGATTATTTATATCCCAGGGGAACTGATTTATGGGATAATAAGGACCTATGTTTTATTCTGGGCCCAGAACTACCTGTATGCAAAATTTCAGCCCGATCCGTTCAGTTGTTTTTGCGTGAAAAAGTAACAAACATCCATCCATACATACAAACTTTCACGTTTATAATATTAGTAGGATATATACCTAATGTACGTAATGTAGTAGATATAGTATGTAGATATGACGACCGATGTGGCGCGGTGGGCGAAGGTCCGCCTGCGACGCAGGAGGTTGCGGGTTCGATTCCCGCCTCGGAACAAATTGTGTGTACGATCTGCAGATATTTGTTTCGGGTGTTCTGGTCGTTTTCTATATATAATAAAAAAATATCTATCTATGTAATGTATTGTATTATGTATATCAGTTATCTAGTACCCATAACACAAGCTCTGCTTACCATGGGGCTAGATAATGCTGTGTGAATTGTCCAGCATTATTTATTTTATTTATATACCTAGGTAAGTTAATATTTTCAGTTGGTTAACATAGAAGTAAACAACATCACATTCGCACAAAATCACTCATTTTCTGTGGTTCTTAAGTAGCAAGGCTGTACAGCCTTGCTACTTACCAACTTACTTACTCAAGGTCATGTCGAATCCATCACAATAATGAGATAAGAGAAGTCATAGCTGTTTTGTACGCGATTCAAAGAAATCTAATGTTTAGTTTCATGAATTTTTAAACATTTCGTAATGTTCGTAAGAATTAGCAAGCTGAAGTGGCAGTGGGCCGGCCATATATCGCGAATAACCGACGGCCGCTGGAGAAAACGTGTTCTTGAGTGGAGAGCACGACTCGGTAAACTAAGTGTAGGATGCCCTCCGAATAGGTGGGATGACGACCTGCGAAGAACTGCAGGTAGATGCTGGATGCGGCAAGCTGAAGACAGGGCGCTATGGCGCTCATTGGGGGAGGCCTATGTCCACCAGTGGACTAATATAGGCTGATGATAATGATAATGATGATGATGAATGATCGTACAAAGCATCACGTTGGTTAGTCATAAATAATGATGATACTTCGTCACCGTATTCGTTCACAAAACTATTATAAAAACTAGCTTCAGCCAGCTGATTCTCATGCATTTTTCCAGTGTAAAAATATACTTTATCCTTTCCTGGGATACCAGTTAGGCGTTAAATGGTAGCAGATAGACAGAAGTACTTTCGCATTTAAAATATTTATTATTATTATTGTTTTAATTTTAGCGGAGGAGGTATAATTGCGAAAATGGTGGGGCGACTCTCGGAATCTTAAATATTAGAAACGTAAAAATATATGTAATTATATATATTATTTTATATTTTTACCCATGTTTCTCGACATACTTAAAAATATGAGGAGGAAAAAACTGAGCATAAACGAAACAACATTTTTGTAATGTTAGCAAATCTACAAACACCCTAAATTTTCATAATGTTTACAACCCGCAAGCGAAAATTTGCTGTAAACAGAAATTTGGCAACCCTTGTAAAACGAAATTGGCCGTATTTTAATGCTCAAATAAAATATTTAATTTTAACAACCCATCTCCATTCTTTGACCGAGGCTCTGAAACTCCCTTCAAATTAAAACCTCTGAACAAATTCCAATTGTAAATGAAATTTAAAAGTTTATTTTTGTCTTCATCCGAGTGGAAACTAATTTTCAATAAGTTTAAGAAAGTACGAAATAATTACTTCGAATAATCTCGGGTTGTTGGTAAGAAAGAAAGAAATACTTACTACATCTAAAGCCTTAGAGGGGGTGTTAAACGACCAACACCCTCTAAGGATAGAAAATCGAAAAGAAATAACAATAGCGACATACACATAGCATACATTAACAACCCGAGATAAACTTATCGAATTAGAAACAGCAAGTAACGAATGGGACACTATAGGAGTACCTACCTAAGCAAAATGCCCCAATGTTTGAAAACGAAAGTTTTCAACCAGTGCATCCTACCCGTTATGACCTACGGAGCTGAGACGTGGACACTCACGATAGGGATGGTCCACCAGTTCAATGTCACTCAGCGAGCTATGGAAAGAGCTATGCTCGGAGTTTCTGTGGAGGATAGGATTCGTAACGAATACATCCGACAGAGAACCAAACTTATCGACATAGCTCTGAGAATTAGCAAGCTGAAGTGGCAGTCGGCCGGCCATATCTCGCGAAGAACCGACGGCCGCTGGGGCAAACGTGTTTTTGAGTGGAGACTACGACTCGGTAAACGTAGTGTAGGACGCCCTCCGGCCAGGTGGGATGACGACCTGCGAAAGACTGCAGGTAGATGCTGGATGAGTCAAGCTGAAGACAGGGCGCTATGGCGCTCATTGGTTGATGATGAAAGCCTATTACTGGTGCACGTTGGGACGCAGGCAGTTAGGCGCTAAACTTATTGGATTTAATCATATTATGGGCACATTATCCTATGTTAGTCCACTGCTGGACATAGGCCTCCCCTAATCGGAGCACGCTTGCCCTCCCCGTCGTCGTCTCTAAAAAATGTCAAAACCCGAGTATATACACACAATTACATACTAGTGGTTTCTTTTTCACTAAAAATGTAAGTGAACATTAAAATTAAAGAAAGGTTATTTGATAATAATGTATAGTATACAATTTGACTTGTCTTTCTTCTTTTGAAAGCCTAAAGAAATAAATGCTATTGACTTTGACTTTGACTTAAAACTTCCGCGCGGGTGAAGCCGCCGGGCGCAGCTAGTTAAAAATAAATAAGTTCCAGCAACTTCAAACAAAAGGTCATAAAATAACAAAGTAACACAATCAGATACATTGTAACGCGACAAAAGAATTGAGTCAAATCCTATCAGAATATATTAATAATTTTTATTTATAACTTAGACAACGTGAAGTGCATGTCAGACAATGCCTAGTAAATCTTCAAGTTTTTAAGGTTGTCGCAGATCTGAACAAGACCACTGTGTTACAATTACAACACGTATGTGCATACAAATATGGGCTTTAACTTACCTACTAGCTTTGATTACTCATAGACATACATAGATTATAGTAAAATAATCTTATTTGATAATAATGTATAGTATAAAGTACTACTTGCCGTATAACTTGACGAATTCTCCCGCGACTAATCTCTGTCCAATGAATGGATAAACATGTAGTCTTCTTCTTCGCATTTTTTAATGCACTCCTCATTTTTCTATGCGTCTGTACTCCGCAGCGATCAGCGTGAGACTAAAACGAGCCGCGCTGATCGTCGGCGCTGACGAGCTACGCGCTGAGCTGTCAGCGCTGATGGTCAGCGTGACACTAAAATCAGCCTAAGATATAAAAATATTTTGAATAGTATAGTTCAATATTAAAGTATCATAAAGCGATTCTATGATGTCCGTAGATAATAACAAGATATCTTTTCAATTATCTAAGACTAGTTTCTGCCTACGGCTTCGCAGGCGTTGTCTACTACTGAATGGATCGGGCTGAAGTTTCGCATACAAGTCGTTCCAGTTCCGGAAATTAAAGAAAGAAAGAAAATACATTTATTGATTCACAAGTAGGTTCAGCTTGTTAATAAATAATAATAATCTAAAAGGTAAACAAGAACATAAAGAAATAAATAAAATTAACTACGTATATAAAAGCGACAAGCGACTCCACAAAGCGAACCAATAGGTCCTGTCTCAGCATAATGTTGCTCTACTTCTCCACAAGAAGTAGAGCAACGCTGGTTTTCTGACAGAACCATTGGCGCGCGCGTGTCAATGTCAACATGGCAGACCACAGATAAGACAAAAAAAATTAACGTCCAGAACTATTTTCTTTTCAGTACCTAACCTAATTGTCCACCTAATTTACTTAGCAAATTCTCTTTTACACCGTCATATCCAATTTAAACTCGGCCCGTAGTTTTCTATAGGAAAATCTTTGATCAAAACTCCTGTTATAAAGTTTGGAAGTTAGCTATCATTAGCTCTCTGTTGTCATTTTTAAGTCTATAGATATTATAGTAGCTGATGGTGTTCCGAAATAAATAAATAAATAAGTTTAGATGGATGGATGGATGTATAGATGGATGTTTGTAATTTCATTACGCCTAAACTATTGGACGGATTAGGCTGATTCATTTTGTACAGCATTAGTTCTAATCTTTAAATCAAATATAAATACCTACATGCCTACTAGTATCGAAAACCAAGTGAGGGTAGTTTCAAATAAACTAGCCCCCGCTTCGCAGAGGCGGTAACTCCAGTACTCCAGTCATCCCGTGACCACGACAGTGTATAAACCTGTTGAAACGTCGGGAAAAATAGGTAAATAAACGCGATAAATACCCGTTGTATTAATACTTATAATTATGTGTTCAGATCACGTAAGTTTAAAAATATTTAATACGGTTCGTTCTATGTTCGTTTTTTTATACTATGAGAACAACGGATTGAAGAAAGCTTCCATTAAGGTGAAATGAGTACCAAAACCCACGTTTTGACGTAACGGAAAATCAATTTTAAGGGAACAAAACACATATTTTTCGAATATATTTTGATGAGGATCAAAAGTTTAGGATATTAGTTAGTATGTTATGGAAGTCGAAACACGATTGACTAAACTTGACTCGATAGAAACAAATGGCAAAGTTTCCTCTAAATCTTCATTTTTACAGCGATATCTCAACGGAAAAACCAATTTTATTTGTTAGTTATTTAATAATATTGTAATGAAATTTCTTCTTCGTGTTATATATTTGCCTTTTCCCTTTCTTCAATACATTCAACAGATAAGAAATATAATACAACTTAGCGTATGTATACACATCCTTTTCCATCACGTAAATATAATAAGGTTTCAATATATTGAAGACATCTCTTTTTTGTTTTATTGGACATTTTAGTTGTAGGATTTTCCTCCTTGACTTGACTTATTCCAAATTGTTCGTATATTTTACGTGGTTTGTAAGCCGATTTTGTTTTTATGAAGCTCTTTTGATATTGGCAGGTACCTACTTAGGTTCGACTTTTCTGCTACAATTTGATAGTTTGTTATTAAAAACAACTAGTCTCTGCCCTCAGCTTCGCACTTCGTTTTAAGGATTTATATCCCATGACAACTGTTTATGGGATAAAAAGTAAATTATTATGTTTGATTCATCATCATCATCATCAGCATATAGCAGTCCACTGCTGGACATAGGCCTCCCCCAATGAGCGCCATAGCGCCCTGTCTTCAACTTGCCACATCCAGCATCTACCTGCAGTCTTTCGCAGGTCGTCATCCCACCTGGTCGGAGGGCGTCCTACACTAAGTTTACCGAGTCGTGGTCTCCACTCAAGAACACGTTTGCCCCAGCGCGGCCGTCGGTTCTTCGCGCGATATGGCCGGTCCTCTGCCACTTCAGCTTGCTAATTCTCAGAGCTGTCGATAACTTTGGTTCTCTGTCGGATGTATTCGTTGCGAATCCTATCCTTCAGAGAAACTCCGAGCATAGCTCTTTCCATAGCTCGCTGAGCGACTTTGAACTGGTGGACCAGCCCTATCGTGAGTGTTCACGTCTCAGCTCCGTAGGTCATAACGGGTAGGACGCACTGGTTGAAAACTTTCGTTTTCAAGCATTGCGGTATTGATGACGAGAAGACTCGAAGACTTACAAATAAAACCTACAGCCATGCCTTTTGTACGTAAAATTGAAAATATGTAGGTAGGTAAGATTCTCACGACTATTGAGGTAATCTAAACACAAAGAGTTGTAAACAGATAAGTAGGTACATGAAACAACATAAAATTTTATGGCGATTTTTTATGAAAAACTTTAGATTTGGCGTTTTTTACTTCATCATAGTTATCATCATCAGCCTATAGCAGTCCACGGCTGTACATAGGCCTCCCCCAATGAGCGCCATAGCGCCCTGTCTTCAGCTTGCCGCATCCAGCATCTACCTGCAGCTTATTAAATATATATACATATATATATATATAGATACAGGTAAAATAACAAAGTATCTTTATTATTTCGTATCAAGGATTTTTTGCTGCTTCACCAAAATATTACGCTGAGCCTACTTATTTCTTCGTAGCGCTGAGCCAAGGTTTTTTGAGTTATCTGCAGCACATACAGACATTTTGCCCAGATTTTAATTATGTTATTGTTTGTTTATATTAGTCAACTGTATTTAATTATTTTTTTATTTTAGTATTGTACTGCATATTTATTATATTTATGTATATGCGATGTGGCGCGGTGGGCGAAGGTCCGCCTGCGACGCAGGAGGTTGCGGGTTCGATTCCCGCCTCGGAACAAATGTGTGTACGATCTGCAGATATTTGTTTCGGGTGTTATGGTTGTTTTCCATGTATAATAAAAAAATATCTATCTATGTAATCAGTTATCTAGTACCCATAACACAAGCTCTGCTTACCATGGGGCTAGATAATGCTGTGTGAATTGTCCAGCATTATTTATTTATTTTATTATTTGTTTGTGTGTCTCTGATGTTGCAAATAAAGACATTTATCTATGTATTTATCTATGCACGTTGTAAATTATAACTATCAAATAGTGTAAAACAAAGTCGCTTCCCGTTGTCTGTCTGTCCCTATGTATGCTTTGATGTTTAAAACAACGCAACGGATTTTGATGCGGTTTTTTAATAAATATAGTGATTCAAGAGGAAGGTTTATAAACCATTTGACACATAGATTTCCATGTAGGCGAAGCCGCGGGGCGCAGCTAGTATCATCACAACAAAATATGATTGTTTGATTTGCTTTTGTGAAGCTCAAGTGAATACAACAGCTTCCAAAATGGTTTCAATATAACTGCGTCTCTCATCTCAGCTCAGAATGGGTTATCCTAAGCCATATGAAATTATCTGTGTATGAAAGTTTCCATCTGTAGGGGATTAGAGGAAATCGCGAGATTTCGAGACTGGCTGAGCCAGCATCTTTCTAAAGTCGTTTTCGATTTGTTAAAAATATTGAATGGTGCGAATAGCCGAATAGTCTCATAATAATAAAGAAAAATCTAGCAATTTTGTAAGTCCGACGGCCGCTGGGGCAGACGTGTTCTTGAGTGGAGACCACGACTCGGTAAACGTAGTGTAGGACGCCCACCGACGAGGTGGGATGACGACCTGCGAAAGACTGCAGGTAGATGCTGGATGCGTCAAGCTGAAGACAGGGCGCTATGGCGCTCATTGCGGGAGGCCAATGTCCCGTTGTGGACTGTCATAGGCTGATGATGATGATGTAAGTCTCACTTTTTCTGCCCGCGGCTTCGCACGCGTTTTTTATGGAGACGTTTTAGTTATTTCTATCCCATGGGAACTGATTTATGGTATAATAAGTAACATATGTTTTATTCCAGGCCTAACTAACTATAAAATACAGACCGATCCGTTCGAAAGAAAAATTCAAGTCTTTCCAACACAAATCCTTCCTCGAACAAGGATTTGAACCCGGGACCTCATTAGGAGTGGTTTAACTATCAACCGCTACACCAACGAGACAGTCGCAAGAAAATTGTGTATAAGTCGCATATTACCCAAAAAACCTTTCGCGTGAATAATTTCCCCATAATCTCATTTTCCCGGTCATTAATTTTCAATATAAGACTACCCGCGAAGGCAACGACGTTGAAAATTCACTCCTATAATTGGTTTAGCAAAGTGCTTTTTCTTTTGTGAGGGCCGAGATTGATATAAAGTCATACTTTAGTACTGAGAAAGCATCAATCAATGTAATGTTAAGGGTCCGGCGACCCTCGCTTGCAAAAATCGCTACGAATATCGCTGTCCCTGTTTAACCCTTGCACCGCGCAACATGCGTGCGCGCTAGCAATATTAGCCGTTCAAAATTTGGTTTGTTCCGTAATAGCAAAAATTATGACTGAAAACTTTTTGTATTCATCACAAAGTATTGTTATTCTGTAACTAGACAATATAAGCTATGTTCCTTAATAAATAAAACGTAAGATATTGATGTTTTAATATGAAACAAATAGCAAGAAAACTTGTCCATTTTCGCATAAAAATGTGCAAAATGAGATTGGCTTTCATTTCATTTTAGGTAAGTATTTTGAAACAAAATATTATTTGGGAAACTAGATAAATACTATTTTAATACAAATAATGCAATATTATAGTGGAAATATGCTTGAATTAGAAATAATTTTGGTATTACGTTTGTATGAAGAATTCGTCCCTCCGGAGGCCCCTTAAGTCGAGTTTTTACGTGGCATTGTCACTACATTGTATAAAACAAAGTCGCTTCCCGCTGTCTGTCTGTCCCTATGTATACTTAGATGTTTAAAAGTACGCTTACGCGTACGGATTTTGATGTAGTTTTATTTAATAGATAGAGTGATTCAAGAGGAAGGCTTATAAACCATTTGACACATAGATTTCCACGCGGGCGAAGCCACGGGCTGAAGCTAATTGAAGATTAACGAGAATATTGAAGACCCCACTTTGAATGTATTATGAGTGTATCACTCATATTTGTGCTTTTCACGAAAGAAGTCCTCTAGAGCAGCACTCGACCGAAACAATTTAGTATTGAAGGCGAAGTGAGTTCGCTTTTTCGAGACAAGGCCGAATGAACGCCGCGCGGCGCAGGCGAGAAAGGGAGGCAAGAGCGGCGTGACCGGCCTGCGCGCAATTTCACTGGTTTTTATTTTTAAATTTGTGCTCTAAAATAATACTGTTTTGCAAAAAACTTAAACTATAATCGTCTAAAGTATTTATTAGGGAACACGTAGAAGACATTTTATTACAATAATATGAATAACTAGCAAATAAAACTGGTTTTTCCGTAGAGATATCTCTGTAAAAATGAAGATTTAGATGAAACTTTGCCATTTTGTTTCTATCGAGTCAAGTTTAGTCAATCGTGTTTCGACTCCCATCACATACTAACTAATATCGTAAACTTTTGATCCTCATCAAAATATATTCGAAAAATGGGTGTTTTGTTCCCTTAAAATTGATTTTCCGTTTAGTCAAAACGTGGGTTTTGGGACGTATTTCACCTTAAACTGTATCACAAAATTAATAGTAGAAAGTGTTTACAAACACGAAATGATAAGTTACACATTAAATGAGCCAGCTATTGAATGAACACAACCTATCGTCGTTAACTACAGTACCTAGATTATCAATTTATTTTTAAATTAAGTGAGAACTATAGTGCTAAGACAAACCTAACATAGGCTTTAAGGCACTACTAACTTAATGATGTAACCTATTTGTATGAATAAATAATCTACCTATCTATGTATATACATTATATATACTTAACACCCTGTTCTCATGTAAGTGACTTTGTATAAATTGTCTTTTTGAGAATAAATTAATATTAAACGAAAAAACATTGTATGTTCAGTTTGGCCAGAGTATTATTAGTTTTCGATACCTGGGAACGAAGTGTTGGAATAATATACCTCCACCCTTACGTAATCTCAACACTAAATTCACTTTTAAATTTCATCTCAAATTCTTTCGTTCTTCTGGTCGCCTCAAAGAGCAATACAGAAAATCAGTGTTTTGCTCCTCGACCAAATCTTTTCGCTGAGTTATTGCCTTTTTGACGGGCTGCAGCACACACACAATTTTTAAATCTCTTCTTTTTTAATTGTTTATATGTACTTTTACTAGGTACTATAACTCATTGTTCTCTTATTTATCTGTGTTATTCTATGATGTGCCTTTTCTATTGTGACCTTTGTAACATGTGCTGCAGTTGTCGAATAAATTTGTTATATATCTATCTATTATTTTTAGTTCCACGAAATATTCTTTCCCATTTTCCCTTCATTATCCAATACCGTCACATCATCCATCTATTCATTACGTCTGTCATATCGACTCGTGTCATCGGATCGCAGATCGCTGTAGGTGCGATAGAGAGGTGAGCTTTGTCGTGTATATATCTAAAGGTGCGTACCTACAGACTGGTGAAACGTAACATAAAATGTATTGGTGGGTACACACGTACGCACATGCGCGATGAGCATGTTTCATCCGAGCATGGCTATCTACAAACATGCTCGACCGCCTCGTAAAAAGCTTGCTCAGTGTGACGTCATCCAGAGGTTCATACTGAAAACCAGCGTCGTTTCAGTCCTCGGGCGGTAGCGACATTAAGCTGAGTCTGGACCTGTTTAGCCTCGAACTATGGAAAGGCTTTTATTATTCCAGACTCTTTAATTTAGTTTTTTTATGTGTTTTAGTTTTAGTTTGGTTTTATTATGTGTCCAGGTGGGATGACGACCTGCGAAAGACTGCAGGTAGATGCTGGATGAGTCAAGCTGAAGACAGGGCGCTATGGCGCTCATTGGGGGAGGCCTATGTCCAGCTGTGGACTAACATAGGTTGATGATGATGATGTGTGATTTATGTTTTTTTATTTTTTTTGTTTAAGTTGTACTTTCCTTGTTTTTGTGCGTATGCTAAATAAATATTTATTCTATTCTATTCTAAATCATGGGTCGCTCCGCGCGCGGCTTGTAATTTTGGTAGCATTCGCGTGAAATGCACATTTCTCGCGCACAAGTCGTCCAAACTATGAGAAATTGTCACAAAGTGTGTTTCACGAACATTGCAGCAATGTGTAAGGCGAATTCTTTCATTACATGTTACAATGTTACGTTTCACCAGTCTCTACGCACTATAAGAGAAATTGCCCGAAGCAAAACTCGACTGTTTGAAATTGCTCAAAGAAGGTTGTCGAAGTAATCATCAGATTACATGAAATGTTTGAGTAAAGATAGTTTTAAGAAGCCATAATCTAGTCCAGTCTTATAATGAAGATGATGCTTTTACTCTTATCCATAGCAGCATTACTTGCCGCATACATTGTCCAACCACACGAAAAATCATTCAACCGTGTCACTCGGCGACAAAAATAACTAGACCAATGACCTAGAGTTATTAGGATCACCTTTAGAACGCATTTGTTATATTTGTCAGGCAAATGGTTTGTGTATTGTTTGATACACTCGTAAGTGCCAAAGAACGTTTTATTTTTTACTGTTTGAAAGAAGTCATACAGTAAAAAATTGTCATACAGTAAAAAATATCACACTGGCGATTTGCGAACGATTTTAAAGTGAGACGATTGAGTAGCGAGCGCAATGCGACGCGACGACGCGACGTAGTGAGCACGCCTCGAAGACGCGCGACGCGGCGACGACGCAGCGACGCAGCATGCTCGACATGCTCGTTGCCAATTGCGCGCCTCACTGTCGACTCGCTCTGAAATAGCTCGTGTGATAAGGCTCTACACATGAATAAGGCGTTTACCAAATGATAAAAAAACCTTTTTGCCAGAAGTCATAGATGGTCTTTCGTGAAGTGAAGAGGATATCAGTGGGATTTCATGTCAAAATATGCACACTATATGCAAGGTCTGGATGATGAGACCAGTGCTCATCATCATCATCAGCCTATAGTAGTCAACTGCTATACATAGGCTTCCCCTAATGAGCGCCATAGCTCCCTATCTTCAGCTTCGGTGTAGGAAGGTCTGGTCTATGTTGCCACATTCGTTTATCTCGAAGTTTAATTACTTCATATAATTATTTCCATCCAAAAGTTGCCTGGAAGAGATCGCATCTAAGCGATAAGGCCGCCCATTGTACTTGTCGCATAATTATAATGTATTTTTGTGATGATTGATTTGATTATGGTGTACAATAAAGAATTTTCGTATTGTATTGTACTTATTTTTATGGGTATTAAATGGATTAGAGATAAGGCTCTATTTTAGAAGTTACTTTCTCCGTATATTGGAAAACAAAAGTTGGACTAAAATCGTTGTTGAAACACGAAAGCTTGGAAGCTGGTGTTTTTCAAATACATATATCTATAGTTTTTTAACGGTTTTGGGTTGTTTGTTGTTTTTATATTTTTTTTAGGAAGGTACAAAATAAGTACCTAATATTAACCTAGCAACAGAGAAGCTAATAAATGGCCTTCAGGGCTAAATGACATATGAAATGTATGTATGAAAATTAAATACGCTATGCAATACATATATAAATAAAATAAATAAATAAATAATGCTGGACAATTCACACAGCATTATCTAGCCCCATGGTAAGCAGAGCTTGTGTTATGGGTACTAGATAACTGATATACATAATACAATACATTACACAGATATATATTTTTTATTATACATAGAAAACGACCAGAACATCCGGAACAAATATCTGCAGATCGTACACACAATTGTCCTGAGGCGGGAATCGAACCCGCAACCTCCTGCATCGCAGGCGGACCTTCGCCCACCGCGCCACATCGGTCGTCATTTTAATTTTGTGTTATACAATAATGAGTTGTACACACACATTGTACTGTTACATAAGTATATCGTCGCTGTTAAAATCTCTGAAGTATCAGCAAGCATTCAGCAAATCAATTCGTTCCAGCCATCACTTGTCATGTCTCAGGGACAAAAGCAAACGCACGGTAAAATATATGTATCTATTATATTTTAACTATTTGTAGACGAAGCAAGCAAATATATTTAATCATCATCATCATCAGCCTATATTAGTCGACTGCTGGGCATAGGCCTCCCCTAATGAGCGCCATAGCACCCTGTCTAATATGTTTAATCAATTACTCGAAATTGAACGAGTTTATTGGATAAATTTAAAATACTATAGTATTTGGCTACGAACGAAGGGTACCTCATCATCATCATCAGCCTATATTAGTCCACACTGGACATAGGCCTCCACCAATGAGCGCCATATCGCCCTGTCTTCAGCTTGCCGCATCCAGCACCTACCTGCAGTCTTTCGCAGGTCGTCATCCCACCTGGTCGGAGGGCGAGAAGGGTACAATACAATACAAATACACTTTATTGCACATCATGCACAATGGGCGGCCTTATCGCTAAGAGATTAATAGATTTCTTCCAGGCAACCTTTGGAGGGACACGTAGGGTACCAACTTATCTATAAAAAACGGCCAAAAAAATCACGTTTGTTGTATGGGAGCCCCCTCAAATATTTAGTTTATTCTTTTTGTTAGTATTTGTTGCTGAAGCTACAGAAATACTAATCTGTGAACATTTCAACTGCCTAACTATCAATCCAAAGTTCACTAAAGTCCATGAAATACAGCCTGGTGACAGACAGACGGACGGCGGAGTAATGAAAGAAAAGTTTTTATTTTTATTTCTTTAAGCTTACAAATAAGCACTTAGACTAGTCATATTTTATACTATTCATTATTATCAATTAAATTATTTTATAGTTCACTTCAATTTTTTGTCCACCAGTGGAAGAAGTGAGAAGAAACCACTAGTATGTTCATAACTTATGTGTCTAGTACATTTGATTTGCTTATTTGTAAGTTGGTAGATTTTGAGTTGGAGCAAAACTTTTTTATCTTCTTGATAATCTGATATTTTGTAATAAGCTTTTTTACAAAGAATTTTTTTAATTTTTTTTTTTCACAATTTTTTAAAATTTATTTATTGATAAAATTTTTGCATAGAGTAGGGTAAAAACATCGGGTAAAAACATTGACCATGTTCACGAATCCTTTACTATAATCATTATTTCGTCATCATTTGTAAGAATACTGTTTGTTGTAGAATTAATGAGCTTGCGGAGTAATGTACTGTCTGTGAAAATTGGACCTGAAACAGATAATTTTTATCTTTATTTCTATACTACATAGTTAAAGCCTATATTCAAATCAAATCATATTTTTTTGCAGGAATGTCGGTGCAATAGGTTTTCTTTTAATTGCTGAAATCACACCGTATGTGTTTTCTACAAGTGACTAATATGCGTAAATCCACACTAGCGCAGCGGCTGAGAAAATACAGAACTGTGTGACTCAGCACAGCCGTAATGTTTTCCGAACGAAACGCATGTGCGGCGCAACACAACCGCTGTGTAGAGCGGCAGCACGAATGGCTTAGGTTAAAAAAAAGATCGCAGTCGTCGAAAAAAGTCCGCAGTCAAAGTGTAGGTTCCTCTGCATTCTACCTCGTCAATTAAATCTAAATAAATTTAAAAAAAGTTATCATCTATTACTTTTTTTTAAAATTTATTATTGAAGAAGTAAATCGGGGTATTCCCAAAAAATACAAAAATGCGAATATCTCAAAAATGTTTCACTTTTGCATAATACATTATGGGGTCAAAATTGTTGCAAATGGCCTCCCCCATCACCCCCTAAAAGGGGCTGGTCTAATTACCAATAACCCTGTAGACATATGATATTAAAATAAAAGTATTTGACGATCGATGTGGCGCGGTGGGCCAAGGTTGCGGGTTCGATTCCCGCCTCGGAACAAATGTGTGTACGATCTGCAGATATTTGTTTCGGGTGTTCTAGTCGTTTTCTATATAATTATAATAAAAAAATATCTATGAAAAATATGAAATATGAAAAATGCTGGACAATTCACACAGCATTATCTAGCCCCATGGTAAGCAGAGCTTGTGTTATGAGTACTAGATAACTGATATATATAATACAATATATTACATAGATACCTAGATATTTTTTATTATACATAGAAAACGACCAGAACACCCGGAACAAATATCTGCAGATCGTACACACAATTGTTCCGAGGCGGGAATCGAACCCGCAACCTCCTCCTCCGCGGACCTTCGCCCACCGCGCCACATTGGTCGTCTATCTATGTAATGTATTGTATTATGTATATCAGTTATCTAGTACCCATAACACAATCTCTGCTTACCATGGGGCTAGATAATGCTGTGTGAATTATCGAGCGTTATTTATTTATTATTATTTATTTATTTCAAAATCTTACTTTTATAGTGATGTCTCAAAAGGTCTGTGATCTTCAAATCGGGCTTCAGGTTTGTTATTTTGTACTGTTCATCGAACAACGGATTGTATATGTCGCCGGCTTTTCTAGACAACGGTGTGGCAATCGTACCTAAATAAGGTAAGCAGAGGTATCCATCTCCAGTCAATAAGAAGCGAGGTCCATCTGGTTCTGAAAGCATGTTAATTTGGGTTATTCCAGTTTCACCCCTTGAAGGCCTAAGTGAGAAAACGGGAACGAAACAAATAATCAATCCAATTTTCCCCTCTGAAACCCCCTTAGTGGGGAAACTGGAACGATTATGTTTTTCCATTCTAGTTTTCCCCCTTGTTGATCCCCTCAAGGGGAAAACTTTGGTTGCCTAGCCTATCGTCATGATGCAATAGGTTATATCATCTGTGAAGAACAGCTGCGCCCTGCGGCTTCGCTCTCGTGGTAATCTATGTTTCAAAAATTGTGTAATCCTTCAACTTGAATCACTCTATCTATTAAAAAAACCGCATCAAAATCCGTTGCGTAGTTTTAAAGATCTAAGCATACATAGGGTCAGACAAACAGCGGGAAGCGACTTTGTTTTATACTATGTACCGACAAGATATTTTAAACCTATACCGTAGGCCCTAATAGGTATTTTCAGCTGCAAACGAAAGTGTGCGACTAATTCTCAACCAATCTGATGCCACCTTTAAGGGTCGGTACACACTCTTATCTGACGGAAAATGCGTCGCGTAACAGGCAAATACATTAAACCTTTCACACTCAACCGATGATGTGTTAGTGCGTCGAGCGTACAGCGTCTGTTACGTTTCTGTCAACGCATAGTCGGTCGACGTAACGTGTCGCGCCACGTGGATTGCTTGATGCATTCAGACTTGGCGTATCAGCGGCGGAGATCCTTTGTGTACAGGCCATTCTAATCGAACTGATAAGACGCGTTGTCGCGGCCTCAGTTCTACTGGGCTGGATAACCCGCCGATTCTTCTGATGCCTGGCGCTGGAGAGGGTTCTGCCTGTCCTACGCTGATCTGGGGGGTGACGAAGGGAAAGACCGATCCTTGGATTCCAGCTATATTTGCACTTCTTCTAATGTTCATTCTTGAGCGAGAGTGGGGGCGTGAGCGTGTCGCAGCACACTTTAGATTTTTTTATTTTCTATCCTAGCTCGAGGCTATACCGTCAAGAGGACGTTGCTCTTTTGTTATACAATTCTATCTGATTTTTCTATGCCATACGAGGTTTTCCTTCTCTAGCTCCTCCGTTTTTCGTCCTATCTATTAATATCGTATCTCAAATTAAAGTAAACTAACTAGGCTATCATATTAATTTAACTTCTTAAACCTAGGACTTATATCTCTACAAGGTACTAAGATCATTTTTTCAAAACATCTTAACTAGTGTCTGTACAATTTCAATCATACTATACATTCTTATATATATAGATAGATAGAAAACACTTTATTATACCACACAAAACAGAAAACAATACAGGTATAAACAATAGAATAAACGAAGTATAGAGGGCGGCCATATCGCTGAGAGCGATCTCTTCCAGGTAACCTTTGGATGGACTGGACATGAAGGAACAAAATAGACGGTGGTACTTTAGTAAATATATAGATTAAAAAAAGAAAACAAATGCTTACTCTACATACCATAATATATCTATCTATATTATATATTATATCTATCTACTAATACTAGACGGGCGTTGTCAATACGCGTAGTATGAAAAGTCTGATTTGACCGAATAGACGCGACTGATGATACGCCTGACGCATCATCCGTCACATGTGGATCGACCCTTATCTAAGGAGACCTAAGCCCTCCTACACGTATATATATTTGACTCATCGGGCCAACACTACTGCCATACGTGCCGTAGGGTATTCAAGACCAAGTTCGGTCTAGCGAGCCATATTAAAGCTCATGATAGAAGAATCTGTGATATCTAGTCGCCGCGCCGTCATCGAAATCGTTGAGGAGGCCTATATACAGGCAATAAATGTTATCGGTGAGGGACCGCATATTTATTGTGCAGAAGCGAACTTACTATTTGGACCCTCAGAACGATATGCGTCTTCACAGTTTCGAAATTCTATTTCACAGAGATCGAAGAAATCTATGTAACGTTCTTCTCTGACGTCGTAGGCGCATACAGGATATGATTGAGGGCTAAAACATACAAAAAAAAATGATAAAAATATGATAAAAATAGGAATTTTTATCATTTAAACCATTGGACACATAGATTTCCACGAGGGCGAAGCCGCGGGGCGCAGCTAGTATTGTATAATTAAATAACAGTTAAAAAAAACTAAAAAAACACGCTTTTATAAATATACCGAAATAAAAAGTAGAAAATATTTTTTTAAATAAAAATTATGGATAAGAGTGATAAATAAAAGAAATTATTTTAATGTAAAAAGCGTGGGATACATGGATTTGCTTTCTCTTGCAGCAGACACACTTGCCTCACATAACTAGATACTGATAGGAGTAGCGACATTGTAGAAATATTTTCAGAAAGCACCCCACAACAGTGACTCCTATTTTAGCACATATCGACAAATGAACAAATGATGGGCTGTAAAGAAGCCTAGAATTAATAATTTATGTCAAAAATAATAATAATAAAGTTGGACTCGGCACGTATCGTCAGGAAGTTCTTTCCGACCAGGTGGGATGACGACCTGCGAAAGACTGCATGTAGATGCTGGATGCGGCAAGCTGAAGACAGGGCGCTATAGCGCTCACTGGGAGAGGCCTATTTCCAGGCTGATGCCTATAGCAGTCCACAGCTGGTAATAGGCCAGATAAATATATAATATATATATTATATATTTTAAGCATGTTTGTTATAATAATTAAGGGCTGTGGATTTTGTTAAATAAATAAAATAAAATAAAATATATAATCATCATATTATGTTGATGATGACGCGGGGCGTGGTCATGAATATATTTGATTGATCCAGGTACCTTGCATAAATACATCGATGAAGATCAGTAAAGCAGTCAGTGTCTTCATCGTCATAATAGTTATATTCATTTGAGTCGATCCCATCCATGTTTTCATACGGACTTATTTGAATATTTACGTCACGCATTGCGTACGTACTGCTGTTACTAATCGTGCCGTTATAAAAGTCCTTTATATCACTGTCGACAGGGACGCTCGCTATAATACAGAATGAGAATAAGAGTTATTATTTATTATTATATATCCTTGATCTCGGTAAAGTGACCCGGTCCTTTGGTGTGCTTGCGAGGGGCCAAAGCCAAGCTGCACAGAGGCCCTTCGAGAGAATTCATCTTAAAGCGGGGCTATACATAACGGGCATCATCCTCGGGTGAATAAATATACCCGAAGATGATATCCAGGTGTAGAGACTATTGCAAAGGGAATAAAAAAAATAAAAAACCAGACTATTGTAATGGATTGATGGACTGGGTAATCGGGCTCTTATATACATAATGTTATAACTGTTATTTATTTTATTATTATTATTACACCCATTTTTGGTCTCAATAAGATTATAATAGTGCTAATAAACCACTAAAACACAAAAAAATAAATAAATAAAATAAAAATAATTTTTATTAGATAAGTGCCCTAAATATGCATTTAAAATCTACGTTTTCTGATACGCGACGAAATATGAAAAATATATATTTTGTCGTTGCATTTCTAAAAAGTCAAACTCAAGCTGCATCTTCCTCTTTTACTATTTTACTATTTTTTATCTTAATTTAGTAAAAAGTTATTTGTAAATGAATCTTGCAAGTCGGAACAGATAAAAAATTAAATTTCTGCGGGTAGACAAAATAGCAAAGGAAAATTAAATAACGAAGACATAAATAGATAAATTTGAATCATTGATTACTTTTCACAGCGTAAAGGCTTCGCTTATTTAGTTTTGGGACGACATACATTTGTTAGTATGTAGTTATGTAGTCTTTATGGTGTTGGGTAGTTAAGGAATTAATTTAGAAAATTAGTTAACTATAAATACAAATATAGATACAAATAAAGGTATTTATATTCTATTCTGTTCTGTTCTATTCTGTTCTATTCTGTTCTATTCTGTTCAATTCTGTTCTATTCTGTTCTATTCTGTTCTATTCTGTTCTATTCTGTTCTATTCTGTTCTATTCTGTTCTATTCTGTTCTATTCTGTTCTATTCTGTTCTATTCTGTTCTATTCTGTTCTATTCTGTTCTATTCTATTCTATTCTATTCTATTCTATTCTGTTCTATTCTGTTCTATTCTGTTCTATTCTGTTCTATTCTGTTCTATTATGTTCTATTCTGTTCTATTCTGTTCTATTCTGTTCTATTCTGTTCTATTCTGTTCTATTCTGTTCTAGCAATAAGTAATGTTTGTTACCCTGATTACAACATCTACACGCTGTCGGCGTTATCATAATAAGCGTGTTATTCATTTAGTATATTTTATATATGATAGTTTTAAGGTATATATTACTATGGACCGTAGAATAAGTTAAATAGGATCTGTTACTTTTCTATGGTCTGAAATAAATGATTTATTATTATTATTAATGTAGGAAAATTAAATAATTGGGGAACGCAGTGCGGTGGTAAATAGTTCTAGAGGCCTTGCTGCCTGCCCCTCGGTGGATGACTATCCCTTAGTCACCTCTAGGACCCACACTAGGTTAGTCAGGTTACTCTAGGAACTATACTATAGTAGGACAAAAGAAGTAGTAGATGTTAGGCTCTAGACAGACGGACCGCATTTCAACTGCAATCCAACCGCAAATTTGCAGTCGGTGCGGCGTGCAGTTCAAGTGAACTGCACGCCGACTGCAATAGAACTGCAAACCAACTGCAATCGGACGGCGCAGTTGGTTTGCAGTTCTATTACAGTCATGTCAAATGCACGCCGACTGCAAATGAACTGCAAATTTGCGGTTGGATTGTAGTTGAAATGCGGTCCGTCTGTCTAGAGCCATAGACTTCCAAGCCCCCGGGCGGCAACTTCTAAGCCAGCACCACACGACTGAATCAACCACTGTGTATTATACAATACAATGCAATTACTCTTTATTGCACAGCAAATAAAAACAGAACACAGGAAAAAAACAAATACAGAATGTGTTGTATAATGGACGGCCGTAACGCTATGAGCGATCTCTGCCAGGCAACCTTTGTAAAGACATGAAGTGTTAGAACAAGTATTAGGTGGCGTGTTATACAGAATAATATTTGATTGGGAATATTGTGATAATATACCTACTTACCAAAAAGCAAAAGTAAAGTTAGGAACAACATTTTTGGTAACTGGTGAGAGTATCAATGGTACAATCTGATTTCTAATTGAAACTGCTTATCATAATTACCAACTAAAAAGTAATAAAATACCTTTAATTTGAAAAAATTTGAACGCATATGATGAGATTTTTACCTACGGTAACTAAGTAAACATTTGCGTTCTTAGACGTTAGAGTAGAAGCTTATATCCTACTTAATATTATAAACGTGAAAGTTTGTATGTATGGATGCATGTTTGTTAGTCTTTCACGCAAAAACTACTGAAAGGATCGGGCTGAAATTTTGCATACATGTAGTTCTGGGCCCAGAATAAAACATAGGCACCTTATTATCCTATGAATCAGTTCCCATAGGATAGAAATAATCTTAAACGTTTCCATAGAAACAACGCGTGCGAAGCCGCGGGCAGAAACTAGTATATTATAAATGCGAAAGCGAATCTGACTATCATCCATGGTCTGGTAAAGATTAATCTTGAACGATGACTGTCATAGTTACTCAGCTTTTGACCTGTCTATGGGATGAATAGGAAATAGGATGTAATAGGAATTTGTTGAATCAGGATTTGGTTATAACAGCATTTTTATGAAATGGGAAAAGCATGAAATGTACTTTGGGTGTAAATAAAATTGTATGTAATGAATGAACCAGACCCCTTTTAAGTTGTTTATTGTACACCAACTGCGCCCCGCGGTTTCGCCCTCGAAAAAATCAATTTTTCAAATACTTTATAAACCTTCCTCTTGAATCACTGTCCAGCAGTGGACTATCATAGACTGATGATGATGATTCTAATATAAGTGTGCAATGAAGAACTTTCCGTCTAGATATAAAAACAAAGAGTCACCAAACTCGGACACTAAGACATCGACTACAAAAACATACAAATTGCGAACCTCCTTCTTTTGTTTTTCGTCGTTCGAAAACTATATCAGATTAAAAATATATTTGTAGTGACAGACGCGAAGTCGGCTGCACATAGTAAAACCTACAGCCAAATTGAGAACCGCCTTTTTTTTTCGTGGTTCGAAAACTATATCAGATTAAAAATATATTTGTAGTGACAGACGCGAAGTCGGCTGCACATAGTAAAACCTACAGCCAAATTGAGAACCGCCTTTTTTTTTCGTGGTTCGAAAACTATGTCAGATTAAAAATATATTTGTAGTGACAGACGCGAAGTCGGCTGCACATAGTAAAACCTACAGCCAAATTGAGAACCGCCTTTTTTTTTCGTGGTTCGAAAACTATATCAGATTAAAAATATATTTGTAGTGACAGACGCGAAGTCGGCTGCACATAGTAAAACCTACAGCCAAATTGAGAACCGCCTTTTTTCTTCGTGGTTCGAAAACTATATCAGATTAAAAATATATTTGTAGTGACAGACGCGAAGTCGGCTGCACATAGTAAAACCTACAGCCAAATTGAGAACCGCCTTTTTTTTTCGTGGTTCGAAAACTATGTCAGATTAAAAATATATTTGTAGTGACAGAAGCGAAGTCGGCTGCACATAGTAAAACCTACAGCCAAATTGAGAACCGCCTTTTTTTTCGTCGTTCGAAAACTATGTCAGATTAAAAATATATTTGTAGTGACAGAAGCGAAGTCGGCTGCACATAGTAAAACCTACAGCCAAATTGAGAACCGCCTTTTTTTTCGTCGTTCGAAAACTATGTCAGATTAAAAATATATTTGTAGTGACAGAAGCGAAGTCGGCTGCACATAGTAAAACCTACAGCCAAATTGAGAACCGCCTTTTTTTTCGTCGTTCGAAAACTATGTCAGATTAAAAAGATATTTGTAGTGACAGACACGCTGAGTCGGCTGCACGTATAGTATTTTAGTATGAAAGCCTACGATGCTCGACCTAGTTTCAGTGAGTAGGGGAATACTAAGGGAGGTGTTCAGTGGAGCGGGGTATAGCGAGTGAAGTTGATATCAGAGTATATTTACGGACGATGTATCGCGCTTTTAAATAAATTACATGAAAACTAGCTGCACCCCGCGGCTGCGCGAGCAGAACAGCGCAGGTTTTTTCTAACACCGGCATAAGCTGAGTTAACCGATTTCAAAAAAGGAGGTTCTCAAATCGACTGTCATTTTTATGTTTGTTACCTCAGAACTTTCGACTGAGTGAACCGTATGGTGATTATGTAACTTGCGACCGGTTTACGACAGGCGTAAATTAAGCAATCAGTGCTGTCAAACACCAATTTTGACGTTGTAGCTGGTGTCAAACTAATACAAAATTGACGTTTGACAGCATTGATTGCTTAATTTACGCCCGTCGCAAACCGGTCGCGAGTTACATAATCACCCGGCCGATGTCGATGATTTTTTATTTGAAAGCTGGTGCGTCCCATTCCAATTCGGTCCTGTTCTGACAGTGGCATCCTTATGAAAACCATAAGTCTTAAATTAGCATTAACTAAGTGCGAAACAAATGTACAAATAACTCAATATCACGCCGACCGATTTCGATTATTCTGTTTTTCAAAATTAAGTTTTAAACCCACTCTAATTAAAAAGGAATTTGAAGTTTGTTTTATAGTTTTTTAAAACACGCCATGTTATGTTAAAAATAATAAAAATAAATAATGCTGGACAATTCACACAGCATTATCTAAGCCCATGGTAAGCAGAGCTTGTGTTATGGGTACTAGATAACTGATATATATAATAACAATACATTACATAGATAGATATTTTTTATTATACATAGAAAACGACCAGAACACCCGGAACAAATATCTGCAGATCGTACACACAATTGTTCCGAGGCGGGAATCGAACCCCGCAACCTCCTGCGTCGCCCACCGCGCCACATCGGTCGTCATACAAATAAACGCGTTTGATTTGATTAGAGATCTGCCTGTATATTTTCTTACTCCAGATCTTGAAGTATAATGTGCTTTTTATATCTTTAGCCGGGGGATGGTTTCCGGTGCTATAATCGTAAAAATAATGAGGTCTACGCTTTTGTGGGGATTTAAGGAATAAAAAAAAATCCTATCGAATTATTTAGCGATAAACGCTGAGCTTGAAATTTCTGGGTAAGAAAGTGCCCGTAAACAAAATAACACAAATTCTTGAGCATTTATTTATTTATTATTATTAAATGCCAAGCATTAACATCATTGAGATAATCATTTATGGAGTAGAAAGCCTTCTTGATGAGATTTATTTTTATGTAATTTTTAAATTTACGAATAGGGAGCTCAGTTGCTTCAGATGGAAGCTTACTATAGAAGCGCACGCTATTGCCCATAAATGATTTCCCTACCTTGTGTAATCTAAATGATGGGATGTGTATCACAATGTGAACCCTATTGGAAGTTAACAAGTGGAAGCCAGACCGAGGTTGTTTTTGGTTAAAAATATGTAGGTAATACGGACTTTGAATAAGACCTCCGGCCAGGTGGGGTGACGACCTGCGAAAGACTGCAGGTAGATGCTGGATGCGGCAAGCTGAAGACAGGACGCTGTGGCGCTCATTGAGGCTTATGTCCAGCAGTGGACTGCTATAGGCTGATGATGATATATAAATAAATAATGCTGGACAATTCACACAGCATTATCTAGCCCCATGGTAAGCAGAGCTTGTGTTATGGGTACTAGATAACTGATATACATAATACAATACATTACATAGATAGATATTTTTTATTATACATAGAAAACGACCAGAACACCCGGAACAATTATCTGCAGATCGTACACACAATTGTTCCGAGGCGGGAATCGATCCCTCCTGCGTCGCAGGCGGACCTTCGCCCACCGCGCCACATCGGTCGTCAATGATGACGATGATGAATTATATCTGTAGCACGGCTTGCGATGCAAAAGGTTGCGGTTTCGTTTACATTATAAAGAAACTATCGTAGTTGAACAAATTCATTACGGATGAACCGTATATGTTGGAGGGAAATAAGGTTCGTAGTTAACCCACTTACATCCGTAATAAATAAACAAATAAAAATAGTTTATTTCGAGCATAGGACTAATGAATATTAATATTATTTAAAAAGGTATTACTGAAGACTTTGAAGATATTAATAATTGGGATAATATAGATCTTCTCAAATATTAAGCGCAGAAGTAAATGTAAAACTTAATGAACCAATATTGAATTCTCGAAGCTTCAACAGAACAGAAACTCTAAATCTCTTAAAATCACGAAGAAAATAAATAGAACGTAACAAAATTTCGTCAAACTTTCGTCTCATCGCCCGAAAAGTATTTATAATTGAATTATTTCGTTCGTGTAAATCTCTCGGCGCGTTAGTCCAGCAAGCAAACGCCTCAAAATGAGTTCGTCTCTATTAATAAACGTCATATTTTCCACTTTTCTGACCACTTGCTGCCCATCAATTACTTACTCAATCTTAGTGCTGGAGCTGACAGTTGTATTTTTACTTTATTATGTTCAATTCCTCGAAAGCGATCACCACTGTAATAATCACCAATCGCCCAGCGTGGTGATTATCACACCTATTATTATTATTCGTTTATTTCAGATTTATCAGTAGTATAGTACATTAAATCCATATAAAAATTAAAAACACACAAAACTTAAAAATAAACAAAAAAATTAAACATTCATAGATTAGATATAGATTATTTAGTTCACACAATATAAATCATATAAGGCGGATTTTTATGGACGATGCTGTGTAGATTGTCCAAAATAATTTATTAATATAGCAGTCTATTTTACAGCCACTCGCTACTCTCGTGACTCTTTGGCTTGCGGTTTACTAACACGTTTAGCAAAAAAATACTTTGCTCTCTTGTTGAACGAACAACTATTTACCTAATCAGAAAACATACCTACCTAACCCTTGCGGATAAATAAAACATGCACCTTCCGAACTGATCAGCTGAACGACGTCCAAAGCTGGACATAGGCCTCTCCTTATACATTACATTATTAGATGATTACAAAAATACATTAGATGCGACGAGTACAATGGGCGGCCTAATCGCTTAAAAGCGATCTCTTCAAAGCAACTTTTTGATATAAAGAATTATGTGAATTTAAGAAAGGCACAAGGTGTGCCAAATGCCAAATATAAGCTAAATATGAATATAACATGAATACCTACTTAAAAATAAATAATAAACAAATGTTACAAATACCAAAATAAATATTATACTACTTAGATACATAAATAAATAAGTAAATAGTAAGATCATCTAAATGGCCGATTTTGCGTAGACCAATTCAGAAATGTCTCATACCAGGTCTTAGATCCACCGCCTGGGCACTCGCACAGCTTCACAGCTTCTTCCGGTACCTCGTCGCAGCTTAACAACTTCGCTGCTAGCCGGAAAATTGGCACCTGTCGCAGTTCTGGCCAAGGAGCTCGCAGCGAAGTTGTTAAGAGCCCTTTAGCCCCTACGGCCTCCCGGACTACTTTCTCCCAAAGATACTGAATTCAGGTCAATAGTTCGGCTGGTAATAACTTACTAATGGACCGTGGGAGTAATTACTTTTACACTAGCGCTTGTACCTGACTTGGGATGACTAAAGTTTAAAAAAAGATACACAAATGGACTTGAATTTTCCCTAAAACTCTGCTAGTTTATTTTATTTTAAAACAAATTTCAGATCGATCCATTCAGCAGTTTTAGCGTAAAGTAAGCTCTTGAAGGCTCTTGAAGGTGGTGATGTACGACCACCGGCCTTGGATCAATGTGTCCATTGATCATGACTTTGGTTTTATCCAAATTCATGCCAAGACCGATACATTGGGAGGCTGAAGCTAGGCCGTCCAGCATCTGGTTCAGTTCCTTAAGCGATTCCGCCATTAAGATTATGTCATCAGCAAATCGCAGGTGTGAGATGTACTCGCCGTTTATGTTAATGCCCTTTCCATTCCAGTCCAGCAACCTAAACATATCCTCCAATGCGCACGTGAACAGTTTCGGGGATATGACATTCCCCTGCCCAATTGGATGGGATTAGACTGCTGGCCCTGTACTTGGACACTCATGGTGGCGGCCTCGTAGAGACATCAGTTCTAGAAAACGATCGGTGCAAAATTTTTGGCAGATCAGTTCTGTTGTTTTGGCGTAAAGAAGTAACAAATAGACCAAACAAACATCTAAACATCCGAAATTCCACAACAACCGATGTGGCGACAACCGATGTGGCGCGGTGGGCGAAGGTCCGCCTGCGACGCAGGAGGTTGCGGGTTCGATTCCAGCCTCGGAACAATTGTGTGTACGATCTGCAGATTATTGTTCCGGGTGTTCTGGTCGTTTTCTATGTATAATAAAAAATATCTATCTATGTAATGTATTGTATTATGTATATCAGTTATCTAGTACCCATAACACAAGCTCTGCTTACCATGGGGCTAGATAATACTGTGTGAATTGTCCATCATTATTATTTATTATGGATGCGGCAAGCTGAAGACAGGGCGCTATGGCGCTCATTGGGGGAGGCCTATGTCCAGCAGTGGACTGATATAGGCTGATGATGATGATGATTATTTATTATTCCAAAATTTCACATTAATAATATTAGTCTGACATAGTCATTGGCCGGCCATATCTCGCGAAAACTGCTGGGAAAAACATGTTCTTGAGTGGAGACCATGACACGGTAAACGTAGTGACGCCCTCAGACCAGGTGTGATGACGACCTCCACCGGACTGCAGGGAGATGCTGGATGCGTCAAGCTGAAGACAGGGCCTATGTCCAGCTGTGGATTAACATTATGATAATGATAGCAAATATTTCCTTATTTATTTTGTGAACCTACCATATTCAATGTAGGATCAAAATAGGTAATATTGGCCTTAATATCTTCACTATCAACCTTACTTGGCCAGCGCGGTTTGGCAAGCTTCCTAAATGCATGTTCCGGATACAAACGAATTTCAAGTTTATTACCAGAAAGTGAAGATGCGTTTTAGAATGTCAGGATGACTGTCATATCTGTATCGTTTATATATTGTTATGTCGATGACCTAAGTGGCGTAGTGAGGTCTGATTGTGTTGCAGAAGGTTGGATGGGTTTGATTTCAGCCGGCATAAATGTTTGGAATATGTGGAAATATTTGTTCAGTTGTGGTAGTTTCTATGCAAAGGAAACATTGTTAGTTTTTTTTAGACCTGTACGATAGAGTACCAATTAGCCCAAAAACTGAAACAAAACAATCGAATGCGTATTATGGAGAATTAAAATACGCGAAAATACGTTTAAATTATACAACTCAGGCGTTAGTGCTACAGGTTTAGTTATTCTATGCTTCAGGTCATCATCATGATCACCAGCCTATAGCAGTCCACTGCTGGACATAGACCTCCCCCAAGGAGCGCCATAGCGCCCTGTCTTCAGCTTCCCGCACCCAGCATCTACCTGCAGTCTTTAGCAGATCATCATCCCACCTGGTCCAAGGGCGTCCTACACTACGTTTATCGAGTCGTGGTCTCCACTCGAGAACACGTCTGCCCCAGCGGCCGTTGGTTCTTCGCGAGATATGGCCGACCCACTTCAGCTCGCTAATTCTTAGAGCTATGTCGATAACTTTGGTTCTCTGTCGGATGTATTCGTTACCTATACAATTACCCCAAAATCTTTATTTACATCTATTCCTAAAGTATCACTCGGCGTACCACTAAAACGTTTTATTACCATTCTAAAATGATTCACGACCGACCATTGTTTTGAGAATTTTAGTTACTGCATTCGTCATGTCTGTCTGTCAATATTTTGTAATGTAAAACGATTTTACGCTTTAAAATATTGTTTATTTTGAACGACATTTTGACAGCCGAGGATGGAAATGTAAAAAAGCTTGACATTGTATTTTTGCTGTCAGGGACGCTTATTTACATCCGGATCAGCAAAAATCACTGATAAACAGATTTAGCGAGTACTTCATAAAGTCGTCAACCTACTTAGCTTCATAACTTAATTTTTTTAATTATCTACAGCGGAAACTTTTAATTAGCCGTCAGTAAACATGCACTGGGTCTTTCCAGGCATGTTCTATATACATATATATGTACCTCATTTGTAAACCTAGCTGTAAGTGTTCTCCAAAATGTTGTAAATAAATAAATAAATAAATTTGCTCTTTAGGAAATAGCTAAAATCGACAAGATTGTATTATGTAGGTAGGTAATTCCTAGAATGCTTGTTTTAGAAATTATTAGGTGCGAAGTCCGATTACAGTTCATTTGCAGTCGGCGTGCAGTTGACACGACTGCAATAGTATTGCAAACCAACTGCGCAGTCCGATTGCAGTTCATTTGCAGTCGGCGTGCAGTTCACTGCATTCAAATTGCAAATGAACTGCAATTTGCGGTTGGATTGCAGTTGAAATGCGGTCCGTCGGTCTAGAGCCTTACGTCAGCATTAGTTTCGTTTTGGCGTCAAGCTTTAAATACAATCCTACTTATAATATTATGAACGTCAAAGTTTGTAAGTATGGATCGATGGATGGATGTTTGTTACTCTTTCACGTTAAAACTACTGAATGGATTTTAATGAAACTTAACAATAATATAGCTTACATAACAAAATAACACATAGGCTACAATTCATAAAGATATATAGTATATTATACAAAATATCTATCACCACGCGGGTGAAACCGCGGGGCGCAGCTAGTTACATATAAAACTTGACGCCAAAAACAGGATTATGGAGTTTTGTGTACTGATTTGTGTACAAATAATATTTTCTGAGGATTGCTCAAGCATAAACATTGCGAGTATATGGCATGTATGAATACCCACTTACAACCAAAAATGAATTGGTCAAGTTTATGTTCGCAGAAATTTAGTTTAATTGAAATCTGATCATCTTAATGTACATATGTATACTTGTTCTGGCACTTCATGTCCATCCAAAGGTTGCCTGGCAGAGATCGCTCATAGCGATAAGACCGCCCATTGTACAGCATAATATGTATATGTTTTTTTCTTTTCCTGTCTTGTGTATCTGTTATGTATTTGGTGTGCAATAAAGTGTAATTGTTGAATGTATAAATCGAATTTCCAATTTCCGATCTATTTGTTTCATTGCTCGGTTTTACATGCTTAAGATTTCAGAGTTCTCTATAGAATAACCAGACCTTTGAAATTGCTTCATGTATAAAATGTATGCTATCTCGCGAAGGACCGACGGTCACTGGAGCAAACGTGTTCTTGAGTGGAGACTATGACTCGGTAAACGTAGTGTAGGACGCCCTCCGACCAGGTGGGATGACGACCTGCAAAAGACTGCAGCCTATATTAGTCCACTGCTGAACATATGCCTCCCCCAATGAGCGTCATAGCGCCCTGTCTTCAGCTTGACGCATCCAGCATCTATCTACCTGCAGTCTTTCGCAGGTCGTCATCCCACCTAGTCGGGGGGCGTTTACCGCTATCTGTATATCTACGTTTACCGAGTCGTGGTCTCCACTCAAGAACACGTTTGCCCCAACGGCCGTCGGTTCTTCGCGAGATATGGCCTAAGAAGTGTTACTGTGTTACCCGAATAAATTAATATTATTTCTTATTTTATAAACAAGTAGAAAAGTTATAAAAAAAAAGTTGCGTAGAACTCGCCTAAAATTAAATGTGACTATTAATCACATTTAATTAAAGTAGCGTAGAACTCGCCTAAAATTAAATGTGACTATATAATCACATTTAATTAAAGTAGCGTAGAACTCGCCTAAAATTAAATGTGACTATATAATCACATTTAATTAAAGTAGCGTAGAACTCGCCTAAAATTAAATGTGACTATATAATCACATTTAATTTTAGGCGAGTTCTACGCTACTATTTTTATAACTTTTCTACTTGTTTATAAAATAAAATATAAAATACGTACCTAATCGTGATGCTGACCGAAATTTTAAATTAAAACGACTTGAATTATTTAAAAAAATCAGACAGAAGGAGATCTTTTGCTTTGATATTTAGTTTAGCGCTTATAATCCTATTAAATTGGCACTCGGCCACGTCTCATTATACGTGGGGACAGAATTATTTTGGGATGGGTTCACAGAACCAAGGTTATGGGCGCGGAGCCGCAAGGTTGAGGATTTTACTCTTTATGGGCAATTTGCTGACCCGCAACTTCCTATCTATCCATACATTAAAATTATCTACGGTAGATTTAAATCGAGTACACATTAGCGGCATTATCATAATAAGCGTGTTATTAATTTAGTATTTTCTTTATATTTTATGTATGCTAGTTTTAAGGTACATAATATATTACTATGGACCGTAGAATAAGTTAAATAAGATCTGTTACTTTTCAATGATCTGAAATAAATGATTTTATTTTATTTATTTATTTATTAGACTTTTTGCAGCACCATACTCAGTTCTAACGCGCGTTTGATTTGAATACCTTGAAGCGCGTATCTACGGAAGTATCGGACCAATAAGGTTTTTAAAAATAAAATTCATAACTTTAGATGGAAAAAAAAAATATTTTTGAAATGTATTAAGAATTAGCAAGCTGAAGTGGCAGTAGGCCGGCCATATCTCGCGAAGAACAGACGGCCGCTGGGGCAAACGTGTTCTTGAGTGGAGACCACGACTCGGTAAACGTAGTGTAGGACGCCCTCCGACCAGGTGGGATGACGACATACGAAAGACTGCAGGTAGATTCTGGATGCGGAAAGCTGAAGACAGGGCGCTACTGTGCTCATTGGGGGACGCCTATGTCTAGCTGTGGACTGCTATAGGCTGATGATGATGATGAAACTACTTTAGACGCGTTGAGCAATTCTTGGGTGAACAAAAATCATGGAACTCACGTCACCGTTACCGAACGCTTTCCTAACTGTGTAAAAGTATCTATGTGTAGGTACTTTTTGGGTGAACAAAAAGTGTGAAACTCGCGTCATCGTCACCGCAGGTTTCTCAGTATAAATAAAATAAAAAATTGCCTAATTATTTTTCACTTCTACCGGCAAAACCCAGACTGCCCCGCATTTTATTTTTGTTATTTCCATACAGACAATAGATTTTATTATTATTCTACTTCTTGCATTTAAAAATAGAAATTCAATTTCTTGAATACTCTTGAGCTCTTGGCAGGCACTTTTGATTGACTTTGATTTGCGTTTTAACATTTTAAAACGCAGACAACATAACAGTCATGTACACATAATATTAAAACCGTAATAATATATATATTTCTTTGTTATATTTGACTTTTTCTAGTTGAAACAATTGTTGGGCATTTTATGAGTAAATCAAATACGGTATATGCAATTTCATGCAGGTAATTAAGTCTATTAAAAAAAACGGGGCGGTCTTTGGGGACTGCCGATAGAAGTAAAAACTAAGTAATAATATATTTTATTTATACTGGGAAGCGTGCGGTGACGATAACGCGAGTTTCACACTTTTTGTTCACCCAAAATGTACACATTTATACACAGTTAGGAAAGCGTTCGGTGACGATGACGCGAGTTTCACACTTTTTTTCACCCAAAATGTACACATTTATACACAGTTAGGAAAGCGTTCGGTAGCTATGACGCGAGTTCCATGATTTTTGTACACGCTTTTTGTATGTAAATGTAGAAAACAAATGTAATTATAATGCATTATTTTGTCTTTTGCAGGCACCACACGATTGAGGCCGCTAACAGTCGCTGGTAAGCTATAGGTTTACTTATCTACAGGGACGAGGTAAAATTTTACCTCGTTTTACCTCGCCTACTTAATCAAAAGGACACATTACAGACACATTAAGGATACGTTTTACAAAATAAAGCCAGCAGCCCTACAAAACAAAAGCTTGTAATCAAATCAATGTTTTATTTCTATGGTAGGAAGTTCAAATCACAAAAACGCTGATATAAATTGGCAAAAATAAAAAAATATTGCCAGCTCTAAAAAATAATGTCGGAAATCGCAAAGTTACGCTAACAGTGGCACATTCCCATTGCGCCAAAGCGGCTATTACCTCCGTAACTAAAAAGTTTTTATGGTGAAGGAAGAAAACATAAAGGCATCAGCTGTTCGTTCTGCACCGGTCGTAAAAGCGAAAGGTTTTATGGTGTTAAGGTAGCAATGTGTTCCACGCGATGCGAATTTGTCGTGCGACTAAACAACAATCATCGGTTTAATTGCCTGGTTATTCTAAGGGTTTCATGTTCAAAAATCATCGATCTTTTTATTGTAAATTTGCCAAAATTGTTAATAATAATAATAATTAATGCCTGCAGGGCAGCTTGTGGCGAGCTGTTGGTAAGTAGCGACACCACGGGTACCGAGTGCTCCCGGGGAAGTTCCTAGTTCTCGTCTCCGCTTGCGGAGTGCCTCTTGCTTGCCTTCATTGGCCGGTCTGAGTGGAGTCGCGAGAGATGCAT
The DNA here is from genome assembly GCA_947044415.1 of Eupithecia dodoneata. Classification (NCBI taxonomy): domain Eukaryota; kingdom Metazoa; phylum Arthropoda; class Insecta; order Lepidoptera; family Geometridae; genus Eupithecia; species Eupithecia dodoneata. Next base: position 6,114,792 of record OX345678.1, read on the forward strand.
CTTAGGATGTAGACTCGGGGGTGGAAGTGTCTAATGGCATAATAGCGAGGAAACCCGCTCACGAGCAGTCTTCGTGATGGTGAAATCGGGGCCGCACCACTCGACACCCCTCAGTCGTTTGCGCCAATGTTGTTCCTCTCCGGTAATTTACTCCGGCTTTTTAAGGAACCCATCCAGCATTCGGCAAGCTACCGTCTGCCACTCTTCTTAACATTACGATTGACTTGTTTATGGCAGACGTCCGCAATCTCCCCTATAGCCCGATTACCCAGTCCATCCATCCATCACAAGCCTGGTTTTATTTCTTTCATTTTTCTTTGCAATAGTCTCTACACCTCGCGGATACCATCTTTGGGTGTATTATGTTGTGCACCCGAGGATAATACTCGCTATGTGTAGCCATCGCCTTTAGATTAACTTCTCAAAGGGCCTCTGTGCTGTTGGCTTCGGCCCCACGCAAGCCTTCCAAAGGACCGGGTCACTTTATGGCCCGAGATCATGGTAAATGAGAAACATAATAATAATATTTTGTGTTCATAGAAAACAGGTTAACAAGTAGGTAGTTATAGCTATTTTACAGTACAAATATTCTAATATGAAGTACTTGATCTTAACCTTTCAAAGTCAAGGTGACTCCTCGCTCTAACTAAGTTTGCACTTTTGTTTAGAAGGGAGGCCTATTATAAGAAAGTTTTTTTCAAGTTTGGGTTAATAACCTGGTTGTTCACAATGGTTGTTCATAACTTTTGTTATAGGTAACTTAATTTAAAATCACTCAATAATTTTTATGAAGTTGGTAGGTGAGGTGCCTCACAAAAAACAAATTGAAGACTTATCTGGTTTTCTCATGGATGCCACTGTCGTAACTAGACCAAATTAAAATGGGACCACACGGACACCAGATTTCATATAAAATAAGAATTTTCAAAATCTATTTTTAAACTTACGCGATCTGAACACATAATTATAAGTATTGATACAACGGGTATTTATCGCGTTTATTTACCTTTTTCCCAGAGGATGTCTTCGACCTTTTGTACAGACCAGCCATTGTGCAGTCGCCGAAGCTATACGGTCTGCCGAAAGCACATAAAGCAGGCGTACTATTAAGACCAATAGTAAGTCAAATAGACTCTCCGACTTTAAATAAACGAGCCCCCGTTTCGCTGATAAGGTAACTCCAGTACTCCAGTCATCCCGTGACCACGACAGAGTGTAAACCTGTTGAAACTTCGGGAAAAAGGTAAATAAACGCGATAAATACCCGGTGTTTTCAATATCTGTTCACCCAGTTGAAAGTTCTAAGGTAACCAACATAAAAAATTATAGGTCACTTTTTATTAAGTGAACACATAAAATGAAAGAAAGAGAAAGAAATAAAATAATTTTATTTGCCCAAAAAACAGGTTTCAATAAAATAATACAGTAAAACACAGCAAACATAAAATTAAATTAAATAAACCTACAGGGAAACAATAATAATAATACATGTGCTAACCTGCTGACCAAAAAGGGCTAAACTCAGCTATGTGCTGAACCAGCTATTGAATTGTGGTCATTCAATAGCTGGCTCATTCAATAGCTGGTTCAGCACATAGCTGAGTTTGGTCCTTTTTGGTCAGCAGGTCAGCACCTATGTATTAATACCTAAGAACCCTGTTCTCCTGTAAGTAAAAGACTTTATATAAATTGTCTTTTTGAGAATAAATTAATATTAAACGTAAAATAAACAGTCAAATTGAGAACCTCCTCCGTTTTTGAAGTCGGTTAATGAGACTTCACGATCACGTCCCGTTACTATCCTCGTATGGACTCAGGGCTATGCCGTATCTAAAGTTTAAAGACTTTCTTTTACATTTCTTTATCCGTTGAAATAGCAAAGAGGTCTTTGTATACAGACACAATAGAAATTCTTTGAAATTCAACCTTTGACCAAAAGGAAATGAAAAGTCTTTACTGAATACTGTATATTCTGTGGCAGAAAAGCTTGTCATTATTTTTTATGCAGGTAGGCATTTCCAAAACAAATGTGTGTTTTGGAACGTTTGAATATATTGGCATCATCATGAATATATTGGCATCATATAACTTAACTATTAACGCAGGATGTGTCCGTTTTATTTTTAGTTTTTATATTATGTACTCCTAATTACATTATGTACTCTTATTTATTATGTGCGGAGAAGTAGAGCGACATTATGCTGAGACAGGACCTATTGGTTCGCTTTGTGGAGTCGCTTGTTGCTTTTATAATAGATGTTAATTTTTATTTCTTTATGTTCTTATTTATATTTAAATATATGTAGTAACAAGTTGTACCTATACCTACTGATAAGTAAATCAATAAATGTATTTTCTTTCTCTTAATTATTCTCTATGGCTGTAACAAGTACTTTGTTCATCATCATCATCAGCCTATAGCAGTCCACTGCTGGACATAGGCCTCCCCCAATGAGAGCCATAGCGCCCTGTCTTCAGCTTTCCGCATCCAGCATCTACCTGCAGTCTTTCGCAGGTCGTCATCCCGTCCTACACTACGTTTACCGAGTCGTGGTCTCCACTCAAGAACACGTTTGCCCCAGCGGCCGTCGGTTCTTCGCGAGATATGGCCGGCCCACTGCCACATCAGTACTTTGTTAATCTGAAATAAATAAATTGGAATTTGAATTCAACAGAGTTGAATTCAAATGGATGGATGCTAAGGTGGATCGTTTCGCATTGGCACGAGTTTTATTTTATGGTTTTTTTATTTTTCTGCTTACTAAAGGAACAAAACTAGCGGGTAATTAAATTACTGCGAACCATTAACTATTTTTTATTAACATAATATGAAAGTCAAAAGTCAAAATCATTTATTCTTTAGGCTTACAAAATAAGCAAAATCAAATAAAATTATTTTACTGTTCACTTCAATTTTTTGTCCACTAGTGGAAGAAGTGAAAAAGAAACCACTATTATGTTCATTTCTTATATGTCTAATATATGGGTTTTTGCCTATTTATTATATGAATATATTAACATCGTTTTTACGGGTATTGTTGGAGCATTTAGAAAAATAAATGATTTCGGGTTCAAAATCAATAAATATCAAAATAAAAATTCCCAAATGCTACCAAAATAGAATTTAATCCGAAGTAAGTTTTCTCAAGATTTCGTAGAAAATGTTTTCCGATTGTTTTTCTACCACCATTCCGAATAATAAACTGCATCCATCGACGTCTTACCCTTTGGGTAAGTAAAGTAAAGTAAAGTAAAAAGTCTTTATTTTGAAACATACTTAGGTGCTATAATAAAAATATTCAATAAATATATAATAAAATATGAAGCGATGCGACCTGCCGAAGTAAAATACTGTGTCGCAGGCAAAGAGATTTTACATATAGAGACGTCATACTCATTGTAAAGAAATAAAAACATTGCGATATTTTACTATAGCTACATACCTAGCGTCGACGTTCAAACATACAACGCCGCATGGCATTATCTCTGTCACTCATAAACGTAACGCATTGCTTGTTTCGTTCGTGTTGGTGGCAAAGCGGCAACAGCGCGGCAGTGATTTTAGTTCGAACAGACGAGACGGTATATGTCCTTATCTCTGTCACTCATAAACGCAACGCACGCATTACTTGTCTCGTTCGTGTAGGTGGCAAAGCGGCAACCGCGCGGCATTGATTTTTGAGTAAAATTACATTTATTTTATGATTTTCCATTTTAAACAGTACAAAACAAATAGAAGACATAAAAAGACACATCCTTCTTGCTTTTCACAATCGTCCCATAGTAATATTGCACTTTCTAAACGCACAACATGGCATTTTAATATTTTTCATACTCCAAAATCCCGCTTCAACGTACGTCCGGGTCGCGGCCAGGAGCAAGACGGACTGAGTTCAATTCAGACACGTACCTGATTTTCATCTTGTTAGGCAGACCTCGGTACAACGTATCTACGTATATATAACATCATTGGTCGCAGGTCGCAAAAAAAGTTGGCGATGACTGCATCAGATACCTCTTCAATGTTCAATTGAACTTTGAAGAGGTATAGGTTCTCTTTAACGTAACCTCTTTTTAATTTTATTTCTGTTACAATATTCCCATATCTTTCCAAATATATTTTATTGGACTGTTTCCAAATAATACAGTGTCAAAATTAGCTCTCACATTTATAAAGGTAAATAAACCCTATCACATTGCGTTAAGGTTCAAAATTAAATAAAAATAATTGTTCAAAACATGACATGTGACAATTAATGCGAATACAATGTGCTGGCAACTGAAATCATGGTCAAAGAAAACAAAAAATATATAAAATATTGTTTGTTATGGCGCTTGATTCTAATTATTGTGCGTTTTTAATATTTCCCGCGTTCTTCAAGTATTCAGACGAACGAAAAAGTAATTTGCCGCGAATCGAAAACCAATTTCTACGAACCCATGAAACAAAGAATAATACAATACAAATACGCTTAATTGCACATCAAACACAGAAAAAAAACAGTAAAGAACAAACAAACAAAGATACAGATGCACAATGGGCGGCCTTATCGCTAAGAGCGATTTCTTCCAGGCAACCTTTAGATGGACACGTAGCTATAGTATAGGTGACGGTGGCGTATTATATAGACTAATGTTATAAATAAATCAAAGAACAATCAAAGAATAAAATAATAAAATTTAAAGAAATCAAAGAACAATCAAAGAATAAAATAATAATGTCTCTAGAACCGTGTGCGAAGCCGCGGGCAGAAACTAGTTTAACTATAAAAACTTACGCATTCTGACGAATATATTGCTAATGTATAACATCGCATCTACTCGTACGTAAGCAATAGCTACAAAGCTCATAACAAAATTATATTAGAAAAAATCATGTGTATTAAATTCAAGGTAAGTACTCAAACACTTAAAAATACTTCAAAGAATGATGTCGGCGCCACAATTTTTTACACATTATTTTTATTACACTAATTTTACAATAATTATTTTAATTTTTCGTCTTGTTTTGTGGTTTTTCTTAAGGTACAATTCCACCAAAATAGTGTGCAGCACATTTGTTTACAAACATTTTGTGCAAAACTCTAGCAGTGCACGTACTAAGCTTGTATCGCGTTTAGCTTCTGGCTCCACCGGCAAGACTGTGCGTAACTTTTGTACGCACAGTGTGGTACACTTGTGCACGAACATGTTCACTGAGAAGAATTTTCTGTCTTCAGTTGGTAATATGGACGGGCGGGAAAACGGAGTGCTTTGTATTGCAGCTTGTGATTTATTATCTATATATTTATATATTATCTATGCGCTATTATCTGGGCCCTATGGCGCTCATTAGAGGATGCCTATGTCCAGCTGTGGACTACTATAGGCTGATATTGATGATGATGATTATCTATATAATCATTGTGACTGGAATCCCATAAAAGAAGATAAGTTTCAATTTCTTGAATAAATTTAATATTCTTATCATTCAAATATTCGATTCGTCTAATCCATATATTATATTTAACTCAGTTAAACAATGTGCGCGTACAAATAAATATTTTCGCACCGATGGCGGAAGCAAGACTGAGTTCGCGAACAACAAGCGTCTACGCTTCGACGCGAGTCCACTGCATGCATGTTTGCGCGCACAATAATATACAGATGTGCGCAATGTTCGCGCACTACTCGTATTTGTTATTGTTGGCCCGAGTGAGTCGACCAGTGTGAACGTTTGGGTCGTACACTGTGCATTACAGTGCCGCACACTGGGTGGAATCCTACCTATAGATATCTTCTTCTTATTTACATCAATAGTGCCAGGCGTGGTTTTTATGGCATGACACAACATAACTATTACTTACACTAAGGTACTTACATAACATCTACAGGGATGCGTTCACACAGCGATAAAATAAATAATAAATAATTCTGGATTCACACAGCATTTTCTAGCCCCATGGTAAGCAGAGCTTGTGTTATGGGTACTAGATAACTGATATACATAATAAAATACATTAAATAGACAGATATTTTTTATTATACATAGAAAACGACCAGAACTAACGGAACAAATATCTGCAGATCGTACACACAATTGTTCCAAAAAAATGCTGGATGATGATGAATAAAAGATATTTAGCGTAAATTTTTACATTTACATGTAACACAGGAAGGAGAAAACCTCAGTCCGGAAATCGAACTCTTAATAACTTGTTTCCACCACGCCACTTTGCCACGGATGTCGTTATATTGCCTGCACCGGCTGCGGGAAATTTTTCCTAAAACGCCCAAGTTTTAATGGGATTCCTGATGAAATATTAAATTTATCTTCCATACGAATTACAAACTAAGTAGCAAAAATATTTTTAATTGTTTGAGTGTTTTCAAACATTCTAACAGGCAATTATAAAACCTTCATTTAAATAATAATAGTTAAAACAAAAAAGTTTATATTTCGTCACTCACAAGGGTGGTGTGGGTTGCTGAGCGAAAATAATATTTTCTTTACGAGTCGTCAACTCACACCAGTTGGGACAAGATTCATGGTGTGAGTTGACGACCCAAAGGCCTAAACTTAGTTAGGTTAGTTTTGATTATATTAGGCAGGTTTTAACCTATATTATAATGATATTTAAAAAGGTTTATTCATTATGTGTTAAATCAATCATAATCACATAGGCCTCCCCCAATGAGCGCCATAGCGCCCTGTCTTCAGCTTGACGCATCCAGCATCTGCCTGCAGTCCTTCGCAGGTCGTCATCTCACCTGGCTGGAGAGCATCCTACACTACGTTTGCCGAGTCGCGGTCTTTACTAAAGAACACGTTTACCCCAGCGGTTGTCGGTTTTTCGTGAGATACTCGTATGGCCGGCCCACTGCCACTTCAGCTTGATAAATTCTAAGAGCTACGAGTATGTCGATAACTTTGGTTCTCTGTCGGATGTATTCGTTACGAATCCTATCCTTCAGAGAAACTCAGCATGGCTCTTTCCATAGCTCGCGACCGTGACCATGAACTGGTGGACCAGCCCTACCGTGAGTGTCCACGACTCAGCCGTAGGTCGACGACGCACTGATTGAACACCAATATCTAAGCTTAAAATAGACGCATTAATAAAGCTTGTAAATATAATATCCCTCAAGAAGCCTCAGGTATGAGCCCTCACGTCTAAACACAGGTTAAAACTTAGAGCGAGGAGTCACCTTGAATTTGAAGTGAATATTTTAAGTGAAGAATAGTTTTTTACACCTACTTGTTAACCTTTTTATAAATACATATTTTTATTATTATTTTTATTTTGTACAGTAACGCATCAAGGGAGACGAGGAGATGATGATGATTTAATATTGCATAAAGGTAATTCACTCCTGGTCGGAGTGGGATGACGACCTGCGAAAGACTGCAGGTAGATGCTGGATGCGGCAAGCTGAAGGCAGGGTGCTATGGCGCTCATTGGGGGAGGCCTATGTTCAGCATTGGACTGCTATAGGCTGATGATGGTGATGAAAGGTAATTCAGAGCTTTGAATAAAACATGCCTAGCTAGCTTTTGTCCCCTGTACACCCGAGACGTGGAGATCGAAATTATTGTCGACCACTGCAGATTGACAGAGACTGACTGACTGACACACGTGAAGTCAAATGAAAAATGTTTCTCCTTCATAAAAGTGCGGAGAATTTTTACCAGTTTTTTATGAAGGCGAGTATCTGCCAGAATGAAATATTAATAGTTTCTCGTCTTTTAGTTATTATAATTTTTTTTTACTTTTGAATTTCGAAAGAGATAGAACTTTATGATTCACAATAAAAAGTATTTTAAAAACATGACGTCTATATCCTTTTTAGGGTTCTGAACCCAAAGGGTGAAAACGGTACCTTATTACTGAGTATCAGCTGCTGTCTGTTCGTCTGTCAGCGGGCTGGATATCTCACGTTAATTTCTAGACAGTTGATTTAATGTGTATTCACATGTTTTTTTCGCTTGCCGTCATTACAAAAAATAATGAAAATAAAATAACTCTTGAACAAAACATTTGATTATATGGGCTATTATGGAACTAGTAAAAAAAGGGGTCACCTTTTTACGCTTTCTTTTGTAAAATATTTTGTATGATGGTACGGAACACTCCGTACACACGTCGACTCGTACTTGAAAGTTTATCATTAGTTTCGGATATATTTGATACTAGCTGCGCCCCGCGGTTTTACCCGCGTTGTGATAGATATTTTGGATAATATACAATATATGTACCTACATATCTATGTTTATGAATTATAGCCTAGGTGTTATTCTGATATGTAAGCTATATTATAGTGAAGTTTCATCAAAATCCATTCAGTAGCTTTTGCGTGAAAGAGTAACAAACATCCATCCATCCATACTTACAAACTTTCGCGTTTATAATATTAGTAGGATTCATAACGATATTTCAGAACAAAATACAAACAAAATGATAAAGAATATGCGCCCTCACGCGCAAGCTTTTAAGGTTTAATTTACTTTGTAAACATTGCTGTAAGGGGGCTATTAGTGGGATTGGGGTCGATTAAAATTAACTTTTTGCGAGATAAGAGTGTTTTAAACGCTAAATTATAATTTTGAAACAATTTGTCTCGTTTTAATTAAACGTACCTATTCGTTCACTCCCTAAAAATAAATAAATAATGCTGGACAATCCACACCGCATCATCTAGCCCCATGGTAAACAGAGCTTGTGTTGTGGGTACTAGATAACTGATATACTTAATACAATACATTGCATAGATAGATATTTTTTATTATACATAGAAAACGACCAGAACACCCGGAACAAATATCTGCAGATCTTACACACAATTGTTCCGAGGCGGGAGTCGAACCCGCAACCTCCTTCGTCGCAGGCGGACCTTCGTCCACCGCGCCACATCGGTCGTCGAATATCTTGTTGTACCAAAAAATCTGAACCCAAGTCACGCATTATAACGTCATATGATATCATTAATAAAAAATATTCCATATCATGTCTAAATAAAGAAACAAAGTAGCCATTAGGCTAAAACATTGCGTGTCACACGGACGCATAAGACAACTAACTTTAGCATAGCACATCACTACAGTATAAAACAAAGTCGCTTGCCGCTGTCTATCCCTATGTATGCTTAGATCTTTAAAACTACGCAACGGATTTTGATGCGGTTTTTTTAATAGATTGATTCAATAATAATAATATAAATCACTCCCTATATTCAAAAAACTGCTGCATCAGCATTATTTATCCATATGAAATATTGATAGCCTTATCTTATGTCTATGTAAGTTTATTATAATGTTTGTAATGTAAGTATTTAGTGTATTTGTTACCAATTATTTATTAAAGTGCCACCGTCTATATTGTTCGTTCATGTCCAGTCCATCCCAAGGTTGCCTGGAAGAGATCGCTCTCAGCGATAAGGCCGCCCTTTATACCTTTATTCTTAGTTTTTATCTCTGTATTATTTTCTGTTTTTGTGTGGTGTAATAAAGTGTTATCTATCTATCTATCTATCTAATATAATAATAAGCCCGCAGGGCAGCTTGTGGCGAGCTGTTGGTGAGTAGCGACACCACGGGTATCGAGTGCTCCCGGGGAAGTTCCTGGTTCTCGTCTCCGCTTGCGGAGTGGCATCCCAAGAGAACCAGATCCCCACCTCTTGCTTGCCTTCATTGGCCGGTCTGAGTGGAGTCGCGAGAGATGCATCTTAGGATGTAGACTCGGGGGTGGAAGTGTCTAATGGCATAATAGCGAGGAAACCCGCTCACGAGCAGTCTTCGTGATGGTGAAATAGGGGCCGCACCTCTCGACACCCCTCAGTCGTTTGCGCCGATGTTGTTCCTCTCCGGTAATTTACTCCGGCTTTTTAAGGAACCCATCCAGCATTCGGCAAGCCACCGTCTGCCACTCTTCTTAACATTATGATTGACTTGTTTATGGCAGACGTCCGCAATCTCCCCTATAGCCCGATTACCCAGTCCATCCATCCATCACAATAGCCTGGTTTTATTTCTTTCATTTTTCTTTGCAATAGTCTCTACACCTGGCGGATACCATCTTTGGGTGTATCATATTGTGCACCCGAGGATGATACCCGCTATGTGTAGCCATCGCCTTTAGATTAACTTCTCAAAGGGCCTCTGTGCTGTTGGCTTCGGCCCCACGCAAGCCTTCCAAAGGACCGGGTCACTTTATGGCCCGAGATCATGGTAAATGAGTGACATAATAATAATAATTAAATTAATTTATTCAGACAATAATAATCCATGGTGTTAGTTTGTTTATAACTAGATGTTAATACTTATAATTAACTACAGATTTTCTCCTTTGTACCAATTGGTGCATTACAGGACAGTTAAATTTTTCAGCAATCGCGGTTAGGATGCTGTTGCTAATCATTCAAGAGGAAGGTTTATAAGGCTATTTGACATATAGATTTCCACGCGGGTAAAGCCGCGGGGCGCAGCTAGTAATTTAATAAATGCTGCCAGATCTGATTGAAAATCTTTTTTGTTTGTTAAGGGCCCTATAACTTACAAGGTAAAGATAATTATGATTCGATCAACCTTAACATCTCACTGTATTCTTCTTACTTAATATCGAAAGAGCTATGCTCGGAGTTTCTCTGAAGGATAAGATTCGTAACGAATACATCCGACAGAGAACCAAAGTTATCGACATAGCTCTGAGAATTAGCAAGCTGAAGTGGCAGTGGGCCGGCCATATCTCGCGAAGAACCGACGGCCGCTGGGGCAAACGCGTTCTTGAGTGGAGACCACGACTCGGTAAACGTAGTGAAGGATGCCCTCCGACCAGGTGGGATGACGACCTGAAAAAGACTGCAGGTAGATGCTGGAAGCGGCAAGCTGAAGACAGGACGCTATGACGCTCATTGGGGGAGGCCTATGTCCAGCTGTTGGGTTGATGATGCTGATGATGATGAATATCATAGCATATAAACTGTGCATTTGACTCAGATTGTAAACAAACTCGTTCGCATTCATATCCTTTGTTGCATGAATGAATAGTGCTATAAAAATTACGTGTTCAATGACTTCTTGCTTGACAAAGGGAGGTTAAAATGTTGTATGCGAGTAATTTAAAAAAAGGTTTTGCTCGTGAGAAATTAATAATAATAACGCTGGGCAATTCGCACAGCATTATCTAGCCCCATGGTAAGCAGAGCTTGTGTTATGGGTACTAGATAACTGATATACATAATACAATATATTACATAGATATTTTTTTTTTATTATACATAGAAATCGACCAGAACTGCCGGAACAAATATTTGCAGAACGTACAAACAATTGCTCCGAGGCGGGAATCGAACCCGCAACTTTCTGCGTCGCAGGCGGACTATAGCCCACCGCGCCACATCGGTCGTCAAAATACAATACAATTACTCTTTATTGCACACCCAATAAAAAACAGATACACGAGACAGGAAAAGAATAAAACAAATACAAAATATGTTGTACAATGGGCGGCCTTATCGCTATCAGGGATCTCTGCCAGGCAACCTTTGGATGGACATGAACTGTTATAACAAGTACCTATAGACGGATAAAAAATTATCCGCATCTCACGCCTTAAGTCACCGACTAACAATGCACAATTAGTAACGCACTGTTTAGTAGGGACCATGCATGTGTAATGTTATGCACAATGCAGCGGTTGCATCATTAATTAGCGGAAGAAGTACTGCGACGTAATTCGCATAATGATTAAATTATCTACCTAAACCTTCGTCATCATAGGCCTATGCTCTTCACTGAGATAGGCCTAACCTATGGCACACACTCTTAACACTTTGACTGCGATTTTTTTTCGACGTCTGCGATCTTTTTTTTAACCTAAAAAATTCGTGCTGCCGCTCTACGCAGCGGTTGTGTTGCGCCGCACATGCGTTTCGTTCGAAAAATATTACGGCTGTGCTGAGTCACAAAGATCTGTATTTTCTCAGCCGCTGCGCTACTGTTGATTTACGTATATTAGTCACTTGTATAAAACACATACCGTGTGATTTCAGCAATCAAAGTGTTAAATGGAAATGCGTGGAGATGTCCGAAGCGGAGTCGAGAAGAAACGTTTTTTTTTTGTCTCAAGATGTTTCCGCATATGAAATAAATAAATAAATAATGCCGGACATTTCACACAGCATTATCTAGCCCCAAGCTAAGCAGAGTTTGTGTTATGGGTACCAGATAACTGATATACATAATAAAATACATTACATAGATACATATTTTTTATTGTACATAGAGAATGACCAGAACACCCGGAACAAATTTCAGCAGATCGTACAAACATTTGTCCCGAGGCGGGTATCGAACCCGCAATCTTCTGCGTTGCAGGTGGTCTTCGCCCACCGCGCCACAGAGGTTGTCAAAGATGACGAGAGAAGACCTCTCCTATGGCACAGATTCTAAAACTGAGATGTCCGACTCGGACATCTCAGTTTTAGAATCTGTGAGATGAGAAGAAACGTTTTTCGGGTGCCTCAATTCTATACTAATATTATAAAGAGGAAAGATTTGATTTTTTGTTTGTTTGTATTGAATAGGCTCCATAATCCACATGCTAAGCATGCGGATTGGGATCGCAGTTCAGTTGTTAACTCAGGCAGAAGTTGCTCATGTCTATCTGTTCTTGTAAAATCTCTCTCTCGTTAAATATAGATAGATAGATAGATTATTATTTTAATGCACATTTAAAAATAAAATAAACAAGACAGAATAAAATACAGAATATGTGACAATTTGGTGGTCTTATAGAGCGATCTCTACCAGACAACCGTGGAAATGTAAAACCATGTTTGGGACTTCCAAACCTCAGCTATGCCTAAACAAAAATTGGTCACGTAGTCGGTACCTAAGCGCATATTTTTTTGATATTAAACTCCGTAATTTGTAGCGTAAGCAAGCATGCTTGTATGCCCTGTAATGTCATAAAGTTGGCAAATTATCTGTGCTCATCCAACCAAAAAGCGGGTTCACCAATATTCATGATAAACCTACCACCATTACATTAATTAAAAGCGGACTCGGGAGATTAATTTGATGGAAAACCCCCTACTGTTTCTCTAAAAGGCTGCAATGTAAAATCAGAATAAGAGTTAAATGTGAGGATTTAAATGAATGTGCAATTATGAAGTTTCATTATTTTGACTGGTTGCGGGAAAAGATTATGGCCGAGAGAGTTCTGGACGTTTCACTAAAACTAAACCGCCGTGAAAAAAGGTCCTAGCTCTTCTAGATAAAATTTATCTAAAAGAGCTGACCTCTTTTCACCTTTTTAAAATTAATTATCGACCTCTGTGGCGCGGTGGGCGAAGGTCCGCCTGCGCCATAAGACTGCAGGAGGTTGCGGGTTCGATTCCCGCCTCAGATAATTGTGTGTACGGTCTGCAGACATTTGTTCCAGGTGTTCTGGTCGTTATCTATGTATAATAAAATATATCTGTCTATGTAATGTATTATTAAGTATATCAGTCATCTCACCCATAACACAAGCTCTGCTTAACTTGAGACTAGATGATGTGTGTGGATTGTCCAGCATAATTTATTTTGTATTTGTTTATTTATTTATTTATATTCATAAAATATACATATACCTACATCTATATTAATAGTGCCTATTTCCCGTAACGATTTTCTGTAAAAACCTAACAAATTTCCCGAGCAATTTTGCCAATTCGTTCCATTCCAACCATAAAAACGTTCCGACCCACTCAGCGTAAAAACGAAAGAAACTTCGAGAAGAAACAATCAGTAAATAAAACTACCTGAACACGCAACTCGTAAATCTATACCTTTCTGTGCCGTTCGTTGGCAAAATTCGAAATTCGAAAACTCCCGAATTTGCACGCACGAAACAAAAGGCGCAAAATGGCCGGCTGACAGACAATGGCGGGGAATATTTAGATTGTTCGATACGATTCTGGAGTATTTTAAAAATAGCGTATCAAACTTGGGGCTACTATTCGGAGAAAGAGCGTTCTCGTTTTAGTCGGCTCGAATTGTTTTTATTTAATTATAAATAAAATTCCTCATTGATTTGGATTAAATTTTGGCGTCGGTAGGAGCGGAGTAAAAATTTACCCACTTCGGTTCCCGCATCTACTTCTGCCTTGCTTCTCCATGTAGGTATCACCAATTATTCATATTTCCTTCACGACACGGTGATTTGATTATCCGAAACAAAAATCGTATCGCATCTATATCGCAACTTTGTCGAAATGGAGGTTTTACAATTAAATGGTAGAATCGTTCTCTTTGTGTTGTCTTTTGATAACATTGTAACTATTGTGTTAAGGGTTGATTAGGCAGGCATTGTGTGGCGTCGTATTGCGGTTGGCAGGTTCGTCAGTGTTGCCAGGTAAGCCTTCTGATTTTGGTATTGAAGCTGGTAGGTAAATCTGTCATAGATCGATACATAACTCTTTGTTGTAGACCTTTGTGTACTTCTAAGCTAGCTTCATGCCTGTTGTTTTGCCCGGATTAAAAATACCCATGCTATAAGAACAGAGTTCAACAAGACATTCATCAAAATTTCACTAAAAATCTAAAAACAACGAATAAGTGCAATAGAGTAGAGAAAAAGTTTAAAATGCGAGTTCAAAAACGGACGCCAGAAAAATTCAGATAAAGATTCAATAACTTTCTTCTGCTAAAATGATTCTTTCTTTGAGTGAAATGATAAATGAAAGGTTCCTTTTAAAATCAATAATTTTCTCGAACTTTGCGATTTGCTCCGATGATGGTCCTGTAATATTTTCACGTATATTTCTTTGATTTAGTAATTCCTTTGTTATCAAAAAAACCTAGGATTATAGAAACTTTGACCTAGATCTGAGGTTTCATAGCCTATTTTCATTCCTGGCATACAATCTACATATCTTCATAATGGTTTAATTTCGTATAATTTTGATACGGGACTTATACAATATACACACTTACACGTTTCCTGTTATTTTAAGCTTACTATGTTCTGTTTAGGCTTAAAACATAACAAATAAAATTAATTAATTAATTTTGAAGATATATTTGGGCGTTAAAAAGTTTTGGGTATCTAAATCTCCACTTACGCAATAGTAGCAATAACAATAGTAAGCAATAGTACCAAAATTACTTTGAGTGCTGAAATCACACGTTATGTGTTTTCTACAAGTGACTAATATGCGTAAATCCACACTAGCGCAGCGGCTGAGAAAATACAGATCTTTGTGACTCAGCAAAGCCGTAATATTTTTCGAACGAAACGCATGTGCGGCGCAACACAACCGCTGTGTAGAGCGGCAGCACGAATTTTTTAGGTTAAAAAAAAGATCGCAGTCGTCGAAAAAAAATCGCAGTCAAAGTGTTAAATAAAGGAACCCATATCCACTCAGCGGTCCAGAGCGTGCGAGCGACTTGAGCCCCAACTGTGTAAGTCAGCTGACGACCGGCTGGTGACTGTACTTATTTATTTATTTATATATTTCTGTAGTCACCATGGACTGTCAAGTGGATATTAGTACCTACCTTATATTTCACCACCTAAATGATTTTGGCCAAACTTATAGGTACAAAATATTTTCTTGATATTTTGTAAGACCACCAAGGAACCAATATAAAGAAATACGGATCCGTTTACATTTATATTTTCCCAAGACATATTGCCTACGTGACTCTCTTGTGATAATTCTCGAGCATAATCTCGCTGCCGAATCTAATAACTCTAGAACCCATAGATATACCTAAGTATATAATATCGAATGCTATATTGAGTTTCGTTAGAATTCGAGGCATATTTTTCTCGGATATGAATATTCCATCGGCCCATATAAGGTATAAAATTCTATTATATTCTTTGAGATGAACAGTTCGGATTATTCCTTTCGGATTGTCATTGAATGCGTTGTTTCTTTAAAACAAAATGTTAAGGTAGCTTAACTTAATTTGTCACTCAGCAACCACAGCGCCTTAGAGGCGTTAATATTTGAAACTGATACCTATCATCAATAATAATTTTCCGAAAGTATAACATTTTCAGTAGTTTAGCCTGGACTAAATGTTGTATAGTCTGACCGCTTTCCATTTCCGCATTCTGAGGAAAGTTCAAGTTCTCTATTGCCCAGAGACCCTTAACACTAGAGCCGAAACCCACAATACTCATCACCAAACTAGTGACAGGTTCATAGCTTGGTCGGTATCAGAAACCTAATGAATACGTGACATGAACTCAATGCCCAACTGCTTTCGGGTGCCGATTCTCGTGGATTTCACATTATCATACTGTATCTAATATAAAAAAATAATAATGTTGGACATTCCACACACCATCATCTAGCCCCAAGCTAAGCAGAGCTTATGTTATGGGTACTAGATGACTGATATATTTAATACAATAGATAGCATAGATAGATATTTTTTATTATACATAGATAATGACCAGAACACCCGGAACAAATAACTGCAGCTCGCACACGCAATTGTCCCGAGGCGGGAATTGAACCCGCCACCTTCTGCGTCGCAGGGGGATCTTCGCCGTTCACGCCACAGAGGTCGTCGTGTATAAATGTGTGGGGGTTTTGGCTAAACTCTTCATACTATAGAATACAACAAAGTTATTAAAATTAGTATGTAATGTACTGCTAGTTGAATCTGGAATACATGCTAAAGATTTCGTAATTTAACCAACGATATTTTAACTTAATATTTAGCAAGGGAAGCCTATGCCTACAGTGGACTAGTATTCGACCCGGATGATTAAGCAGCTATTAAATTTAGTCATAACCTACAAATCTAAGGCAGTTGTCTCACCGGGAACGATGAACGAGTAGCGAGCAGAGCTAAAATGAAGAAACGAGTCGGCGTGAAGCGGGGAGCGAGTACGTAGTTCCGATAGTTGTGTAGCTCGGCTATCACTCGCAGCGGCCGGGTCAAACGACAGTCCGCATTGTAGAGAAATGACCGCTCGGCGTGAGTTTTCTGATCGCTGAGTGAGTGTTATTTTCCTGGCTCTTGTCCAGCGACAAACTAGTGAAGCGAGTTCTCGTAGGCAGTGTGAACAGTCTGCGATCAACTATTTGTATATGCATCTCTTTTGTTTACACGCAATGTATATCTAACTGTACGTTTCTTGAGCGAGAAAATAGCCGATAGTTAGTAGTTCTCTCGCCGGCGTGAGACAACTGCCTAACGATTCGATATAAAATATCGACACCACGAGAATCAAGCCAGTGTGTCATGAATCGTCACACGAAGCTGTAATTTCATCAGCCCTCCAATCAAACTTGATGGTAAGTGACAGCGCGATGGAACACACATCCGAATGTCAAACTTAGTACAGGGTACCTCAGAACACATCCCTGGTACATGAATACATGTACTTAAATATAATAAAAAGAGGTATCTGTATAGTCCTCATTAAAACTTTTAATATATTAAACTTAAAATTACTAGGAAAATACTTACCTACCATTAGTGTTCTAAAAAAGCAAGCACTTAGATTGCTATATAAACAAAATTAGAGTAAATAAGGTATTATAAATATTATTTAAATCGAGGTGTATTATGTATATCAATTATCTGGTACCCATAACACAAGCTCTGCTTTGCTTGGGCCTTTATGTGCCCGAGTACCTATGACCGAATGTTTATTTTTGAGTAGGAGCTTATTTAAATTCTCCAAAATAAGCAATTGCGTGTTTCGTGAAATTTTTGATTGCATTTCGGTATATTAGATTACCGGCCAATGTCTATCTACAATCTACAACATTGGACAAAACAAAACATAAAATAGGGTATTGAAGAATTAAAATAGGCCTCCAGATTACGTCCGAAGCTTGTAAACCTGTTGTACATAGGTAGATAACTTAATATTTCGTGTGTTTATTAAATGCCATAAATTATTAACTTCGCCAAAAGAAACATAACAGAGGCCGCGGGAGAAAACCAGTGCTAGGCAACGTTAAAATAACAATGAACAAATTGATGAATCCGTTCAAAGTAAACAGAATTACAAAGTTTTCCAATGAAATCCTATCTGTACGATTGAAACATTCTGATTGGTTCACAGATTGAGTTGCTATTCATTATGAAAAGGAAACCTTTTAAATATGTTAAGGTTCTCTTGGCTGGTTCATCATCATCATCAGCCTATAGTAGTACACTGCTGGACATAGGCCTCCCCCCCAATGAGCGCCATAGCGCCCTGTCTTCAGCTTGCCGCATCCAGCATCTAACTGCAGTCTTTCGCAGGTCGTCATCCCACCTGGTTGATGCGTCAGGGCGTCCTACACTACGTTTACCGAGTCGTGGTCTCCACTCAAGAACACGTTAGCCCCAGCGGCCGTCGGTTCTTCGCGAGATATGGCCGGCGGCCCACTGCCACTTCAGATTGCTAATTCTTGGCTGGTAGTTTGAGTTTTATTCGTTGATCCGATTCAACATTTTTCAAATGAATTCGAAACAAGAAAAGGAGAACCTTTTCTTGATTTTTGTGTTTGCATAAAAATTTTTTTTTTTATGTAGGTCCGATTCTGAAAATTCATTCACTATTGAATAGAGAAAAATCCCGAGATTGTTCTATACACATTTATTCCCAAAGGGTTATATTGGTTAGGTGGTATTTGTACCGGAAATCTTAAAATCTTAAAACAGAGTTTTAAGGGATTCGAAGTTAGTTTTTTTTTAATCAATCAAATCATTACAAATAATGCTGGACAATCCACACAGCTTTATCTAGCCCCAAGCTAAGCCGAGCTTGTGTTATGGGTACTAAATAACTGATATACATAATACAATACATTACATAGATCGTTTTTTTTTTATTATACATAGAAAACGACCAGATCACCCGAAACAATTATCTGCAGATAATTGTTCCGTACACACAATTGTTCCGAGGCGGGTATCGAACCCGCAACCTCCTGCGTCGCAGGCGGACCTTCGCCCACCGCGCCACATCGGTCGTCAATGCAAAACTGTAAACATTCCTAAATTTAAAATTCCATTTAACATTTAAGGGCCCATACAACCTCAACTTTGTGTGAAAAGGCTAGACATATGATTTTGCGTTCATAAGAACGGGACAGGGCATTGCAACGCAAGTCCAAAAATCAAGTTTTAGCTTATTACCTATTAATTAGGACATTATTTGAAAAAACCGAAACACATAACATTTTTATTTATACTTAATTCTATTACCATGCTTATTGTCAAGATCTGAACTTCTGTATTTATTGAGAAATTTAGGTTTTAGTAAAGATTTAGAGGTAACTTTGCGATTTTTTTCTATCAAGAAAATTTTATGGAATCGTGTTTTCGAAACACATGATCGATAGATTAAGTCCTGAACTTTACCATATATCAATTTCAAAGTTAAATATTCAGTAGTTTAGACGATATGGACATCCGGCCGAGTTGAAAATTAGCAGTTTGAGGGTATATACACTCTTAACTGCTAACGTAATAGGTACGGTACATTGACAGAATTACCTACATACCAACAGTTGATTGTATGTAATTAACAATTGCTTTTATTGTGTTCCATTGTCGGTCATTATGTACTCAGCGATGACATAATGGTGCAAGGTCAGTAAACTAACAATATGATTGAACATCTACTCATATCGGCCGTTGCAAGTTCGATTCTACGTAGCGTAGGACGCCCTCGGGCCAGGAATGACGACCTGCGAATGACTGCAGGCAGATGCTGGATGCGGCAAGCTGACAGGGCGCTATGGCGCTCATTATTAGTGGAGGCCTAATTATCCAGCAGTGGACTATTAATAGTTTGATGATAATAATGAAATGTAATGAAAATGAAATTTTTACAATACAATGAAATGCAATTCTTTATTTATAACGCCAAGTTATAGTTAGTAGTTTTATTTATAGCATAGAAACGTAAACAAAATAATTCCTAAAAAAATCATTTTTCTAAATTTAATATATAGTTAGGTACTTACTAAATATATCCAAATAACGAGCACGTCTCGATGGTATCATCAAATAGACTCGGGATTCAGTACAAGTGATCCACTTTAAATACCCACCTGCGTCTTAAACTCCGGTCTACCTCCGTTCTCAAGACCCCTAACCGTAAACCCAATCAAGAGCCGCTGTGGGATCCACAGATTAAAAAGGGTACAATATAAATTAAAAGATTTACCCACCCTTTGAGGTCCTGAGCCTGAAATTAAGGCTCATGTGACCCTTGAGGAACGGAGGCCTCAAAGGGCTCAAGTATCAATAAAGTCTTGAGCTTAGGGACTTTCGGGCTTGTCAGAAAAAATTTAGTGGTGTATGATATTCTATTTCATGAAGAAGGTTTTATCTTGGTTGTTGTTAGCCGACTGAGAACCAAAGTTATCGACATAGCTCTAAGAATTAGCAAGCTGAAGTGGCAGTGGGCCGGCCATATCTCGCGAAGAACCGACGGCAGCTGGGGCAAACGTGTTCTCGAGTGGAGACCACGACTCGGTTAACGTAGTGTAGGACATCCTCCGACCAGGTGGGATGATGACCTGCGAAAGACTGCAGGTAGATGCTGGATGCGGCAAGCTAAAGCGCTATGGCGCTCATTGAGGGAGTCCTATGTCCAGCAGTGGACTGCTATAGGCTGATGATGATGTTGTTAGCCGTGCACATGCACATTGAGTTAGTTTACGTTACCTCGAGACTCTCGATCACTTAGACTAGATCGCGACGCGGTCCGAGCCACTATGTGTTTTGGGTCGACGCAAAATGTCAGCACAAGGCAACCAAACGTAGAAAAATCGTCGGTGAAACCGTCTTCATTCAAGTTTTTACAAAACATTAATATAACTAAAATCCTACACCTTAATCTTGCTTGGCTTTTTGGTGCGGCTATCTTGTTTGGCTTTTTGGTGTGTTATCTTGTTTTCTAATGTTAATGTTACCAAAAAACAACTAAACTTCCAAACCAGAAACAAATACATATATATGTATATGTTACAAATACATATATAGTGCTGACTTTATAAGCATTTGTACCACTGGATTCGAACACACATTCAAACTATATTTTGCCAGAACTTCAACCACTCTGCCACAGACTCATCATTATCATCATCAGCCTATAGCAGTCCATTGCTGGACATAGGCCTTCCCTGCGCCTGTCTTCAGCTTGCCGCATCCAGCATCTACATGCAGTCTTTCGCAGGTCATCATCCCACCTGGTCGGAGGGCGTCCTACACTACGTTTGCCGAGTCGTGGTCTCCACTCAAGAACACGTTTGCCCCAGCGGTCCTCGCGTCGTGCATTTTAAGCTTCGTCAGGAGGCTCCTGCCAAGCTGCTGAGTGAATACTTTGGACCCTCGGTTTCGCTATAATATCACCTCTTATAATCTCAATGAGGCGCGTGTTGGAGCTCCGAAGGTCGTGCGTACCATCTCTGACAAAGTCGCTTGGGCCACAGACTACATAGGTAGACTAGAATGCTCAAAATGTTTATTATATTGTTTTACTATTACAGCTCTAGGCAAAACCGAATTTAATCTACTTTTATGTTTTTATAATGCTGTAAAAGCTGATAACCAATATTTTCAGATTCCCCGTTCATTTTGCGGAGCGAGAATTGGAAAATCCTGTGAATGTTTTTGCGTTTTATTTCGTTAGTAGCTGACAGGGTGCTGTTTGGTTTTATAAACCTTTTTATTTCTTTTATTTACGTTCATGTGCCATTCAGTTGTCCTAGGCCAATGATGATATATTATATTCTCATTGTCCTAGGCCTTTAGTTTGTATTCTGAACTGACTTCTTTTCATTTCATTTAATTTCATTTAATTTCATTTAGTTTCATTTAGTTTCATTTCGTTTCATTTCGTTTCATTTCGTTTCATTTCGTTTCATTTCGTTTCATTTCGTTTCATTTCGTTTCATTTCGTTTCATTTCGTTTCATTTCGTTTCATTTCGTTTCATTTCGTTTCATTTCGTTTCATTTCGTTTCATTTCGTTTCATTTCGTTTCATTTCGTTTCATTTCGTTTCATTTCGTTTCATTTCGTTTCATTTCATTTCATTTCATTTCATTTCGTTTCATATGATAGAGGCGCCATACCAAATCCCATAGAAAACAATACACATCACGATCACGTCTCGATAATGTCGTCAATCGGACTCGGGGGGCCTATTTTAATTCTTCGAAATACGCAATTTCGTGTTTCAGAGGTAAAAATAGGCCTCTAGTGACTTATTACTTATTCGTAGCCTCTAGTGCTCAGAATGGCACCTTTACTGAGGCTGCCACATGTATGTATAAACAAAATAAATAATGCTGGACAATTCACACAGCATTATCTAGCCCCATGGTAAGCAGAGCTTGTGTTATGGGTACTAGATAACTGATATACATAATACAATACATTACATAGATATATATTTTTTATTATACATAGAAAACGACCAGAACACCCGGAACAAATATCTGCAGATCGTAAACACAATTGTTGCCGGAATCGAACCCGCAACCTTCTGCGTCGCAGGCGGACCTTCGCCCACCGCGCCACATCGGTCGTCATATCCAATCACAATGAATAAAATGTTTACAATGCTTCGCAAATTATTACATTCTATAATATCATCAGTACATTTTACGGATTTTTGCACTTTTAACCGTTATGTTGAGTTTTTAGGTTCCAGACCTATTATTTGTTGATTCAGTTCATGCAATTTGTAGCATACTCTTGTACAGATGAGTCACATAGTATACATGTTATTAGATAGTTATCACTGACTAAGAAATTGTAAAAAACACTGAGAAAACGTAGCGAGAAACTTAACGATATTTTTCTTTTGTTACAGAAATCCAGCGACGAAGCTCTACAGAATGCAAGGTATACACACATAAATCAGACAGAATAAAATATTTTATATTATATTATTTTATTTAATATTTTATACATCGCCTTAGGGCTTAATAAAAAAAACCTGTTATGATGTTATTATCTCAATAAATAAATAAAAAAAAAACTCATTACGCACATATTAAGTCTACAGCTGAAAATCATCATTATCAGCCGATATAGCGCAGCGCTAATCATAAAATGTTCAGCACACGCTGAGCGGACCCCTATTTCGGCGCAGGGTCATGGGGGTAGTCATATTTTTACTATGTCCGTTTTGTTCTGTTGTCCCTCGTTGTTTCTAGTGGTTTCTTCGTCACTTCTTCCACTTGTGGACAAAAAATTTAAGTGAAAATTAAAATAATGTTATTTGATAATAATGAACAGTATAGAAGGCGTTCTATACCTACGACGAGTTTTTAAACTATGCTTAATATAGAATAATATTATTTTTGAAATTTTACTATAATTAGATATTATAATTTTATTTTAGAAATGATTTATTTATAAAGTGTGACATATAATTTGACAAATTATGAATAAAATGTTTATCTATGTTTATAAAATTTGACTTGTCTAAGTGCTTATTTTGTAAGCCTAAAGAAAATAAAAACTTTTTTTTTTTAAATTTTACTTACCTCCATAATAAATTCCCTATTTTTCCGTTTGAATTTTCTATACCTGTGTTTTGTTACTTGTGTCCATATAAATGTTTTTTCTATTCTATTCTATTAGTAGAAAACTGGATACAGGCCTTCCCTAATGAACGCCGTAGCGCCCTACGTGCGAAACTAGCGCTTCATCATGGCGTATGAAACTGTGCCGAAATTTCTATGAACAGCATCATTTAGTGTAAATACAACTTTTCAGATCTGAAAATACTGTTTAGACTCGCTCAAGATATCTTAAAGTACAAAAACAAGCAGATATATTCCACTTTTAAATACCCAAGTGACATCCTTTATCCTACTTAATATTATAATTTATAAACACGAAAGTTTGTAGATTATAAGAGGAAAGGTTTGATTTTTTGTTTGTATTGAATAGGCTCCGAAACTACTGGACCGATTTGAAAAATTATTTCACCGTTGGAAAGCTACACTATCCGCGGTGAACATAGGCTATATTATATTTTCAAAAAAATTAGGGATCCTTACTAAAACTCCAATATGTAATGTAACCTAAAAATTTACCTTTAAAATTCTTATACCCGTGCGAAGCCGGGACGGTACGCTAGTTATTATCATATAGGAAATAATGGTATTATTTTCACTTTACCTTAATTTTTTGTCTCATATTTTCACATTGCGAACTCGGCCTACATCGAAGCATACCTAACCCCAAATAAGTGCTGTTCTGAACCATTTTCCAACACTGCTATCTACTGAGGGTGCATATACATAAAGGAAGGGTACCTACTAGGTACCTACTACATTCGATTTTTCCAAACTCTCATTATTCAAACAGCCTTATTAACTGTCAGAAATGAAATCCTAGATATGAAGCGAACATAAAGTGTATAACTAATGTAAGTTTTAATTCAAGCGTACATAATTTGTGAGTTTTCGGCGAATGACCTCGTGTACAAATGCCCTTTAGTACGAGTATAAGGGGTTTGCTACACGTTGCGTCGCGGTGCGGAAAATACTATGCGTTGAATACACGCTGTGCACTCCTGTCATGGCGTATATTTACGATGCCTTTTAAAATATATATTATAAAGAAATTCAGTAAAACAATCCTTTTTTTTAACTAGAAATTAAATTAAATGATGTCAACAAGGTAATGTTGGTTGCGTTTGATAATTCACACTCCGATTTTGCCAATACACTCGAATGAATAACCACTGACTACGGTCTTGTGCTATTTTCATCATCATCATCAGCCTATGTTAAGGCCTACCCCAAAGAGCGCCATAGCGACCTGTCAGCTTGAGCTCCATAAATGATTATCTCAATGATGTTAATGCTTGGCCAGATATCACTCAGTTTCGCACCGACAATAGTATGTAAGTAAATTGTTTTTGTGCATAGCTTTACTTAAATATTGACATGTATCGAATCACATTATATTTAGACTTAAATAGGCAAATAACCATGTATTAGACATATGTTTCTTTTCACTTCTTCCAATAGTGGACAAAAAATTAAAGTGAACAGTAAAATAATTTTATTTGATAATAATTTTATATAAAATATGACTTGTCTAAGTGCTTTTTTTGTAAGCCTAAAGAAATAAATGATTTTTTACTTTACTTTACTTGACGCATCTACCTACGGTCTGTGCTATCTTAGCTGCATTCAATGACACAATTAATGTAATAGACCGAAAAAACAAATCAACTAAGTTTGTTGTTGTACAGTTGAATTTAACTTAATCTTTAAAGTTCAATTAAAATACCTACTCAAACGCTTATTAATTTGAGGACGACTTAAGTCGCGGTTTTTCGACAGTTTTCAATAAACTTCTGTTATAATAAAAACTCGACTGAGTTGATATCTCAGTATTCAGAGGTTATTCGCTTTACCCTTGACGGCAAAGATTTAAATCGTCTTGACGGGGGTTATTCGTCTAATCATATTTACGTCTAAACCCACTGGTACCAACGTTTGGTCCGAGCTTAACTTTTGACATACACAAATCCATTAAATCTTCTAAACTCTAGAAGCTTAACCCTTTCAACTTTGTTTTTTTTAGTCTGAGGAGTGAGCAAGTAAATAAGGCCGTTGTTTTTTAAGCAAATTGAGTTTCATTGAAGGATCTCAAAGGGATGGATGATTCCAATTTGCTTTGAAGTAAATAAAATAAATGGTTTCTAATTTGGATAGTATTTCGGCTCGTAGGATCTGCCTAATGTTTTTGTAAAATGAGACGCAAATAACTGATATTAGGCAAGATAGAGGGGAAAAGACCAAGAGGACGGTCACCAACCCGCTAGTCTGATCAAATTAAGGCTATAACGGGATTCACTTTGCCTGCAGCCCTGAGACAGGCCGAAGACAGAGTGGTGTGGAAGCGGTTCATCAGCGTCACCGTGAAGCCTTCCAGGACGGGCACGACCTTCAGCAATGAAGACAACGAAAAGGAAGAAGAAGGCATATTTACATATGTTTCTTATTCAACGTGAATAAAACTTACCTATTGTACCTTCTCGGAGCAAAATGCAGTGTGTGTGTGTGTGGTGTGTGTGTGTGGTGTGTTGTGTGTGTGTGTGGTGTGAGTAGGAGAGTGTGGTGCATATTATAATAAAGGGAAAGCTTATGCCAAGCGTGGACTAATTAATAGGTTGATGAGTTTTACATTCACGAAAACTAATATTAAACCCTCGTTGTCACAATAGCTTCTATTTATTTTCATGTTTTACTTGAACAGTTTATAAACAAAATATTAGCAAATGAATTATTCTGAATAAACGGCTCTGCAGTGCGGCACTGAATATAGGCAACGCCTCTATGGACGGGCGTATCGCCGTGGTATTGCTATGATAGACTTGCCACTGCCACATACAAGTACAGATTCTTAGACTAGCATTCCTATAAAAAACATAGGGTAGGTAGGTAGCTTTGTTATATCAACAGATTTTCCATTTGAAGCGTTCGATTCTATTTATGCAAAATGTAGTTTTGGCGTGAAGAAGTAACAAACATCCATACATCCATAAAATTGTGTTGTTGTGAAAATATTTGGCCTAAGACAAAGCCAAAGCTACTGAATGGATCGAGCTGAAATTTTGCAGATACCTGACCTGATAGCTGAAAAACGCTTGCGAAGACATGGGCAGAAGCTAGTTTTAAAACGAAACCGCCAAGAAACACACGCTTGTGGTGGTGTTCACTAAGCCCGTCCAAAATCAATTGATGTATCATTGTCAAAGGGCATTTAGTAACCAACTCTACCCAATTGCTCCAGAACCTACCCAATTGCTCCAGAATCTACCCAATCGCTTATCTTTAATTATAGCGCGACGGGGTATCAATTTGTCCAATTCCCGTTTTTATGTCGACATAAAAACGCTACGTTAATGTGCTACTTGGTTTTTATCGATTTGTGAAAAGATGGCTGACTATTACACGGATGACTTTCTCTCAAATAGGTAAAAGTTTTCAATTTTCATTTTTAACCGTCGCAAAACAAAAATGTTGTGCCTTCGAGTATGTTCGGCTGTATATTTTTTTTTTATAATATTGTATTTTTTTTAATATGATATCCGTCAAGACAGTGTACATATATAGATAGAAAGAACTTTAAATAGAACACTATGTATCTGTACATAGTAAAAACACATAAAAAACTTAAAAATAAATTACTATTGGCGGTCTTATCGCTCAAGAGCGATCTCTGCCAGACAACCATGGTGGATAGGATCGTGGCCAGTACCAGGGGATCTGTGTGCTCGTAGGTTATGAGATATTTATTATAAATAAAATACTTATAATATTAACATAGAAATATACTACATAAATATCATAAATATATACAACTTATACACATCCCTATGTGTATAAGTAGTATATATTTATGATACTATGGACTCAGCAGGACAAATAGTGCTCTTTTAACAATGTTTTAAAGTGTAGGTACGTATAAATACTTAGGAATTTGAAGTCGGTTTTTATTTGTTTCGAAACAATCATATCATGCTGAGTACAAACAAAAAACTAAAAGGCATTAAGTGTAGTCACATTGTATGGGGCTTCAAACTAGGCCAACCTGTACTTTAATTTTAACGTAGTCTTCTCTATACTTTTCTTTTTCAATACAAAACAGTGTGCGCGCCTTCACTAACTATACTACCCTAACTACTATTTTATACTTACCTACTGTATTTACACTCCGCGCGCCGTTTACTCGTGTTTTTGGTGAGGGGAACGGAGGCAAAAATTGAATTTGTTGCGTGACATGGTGCCCTCTTAAGTTATATTTTACACTTTGATACCTATTTTATTGATGGTGCAAAGAATCAGAGGTTTTATAGGAATCGGATTTTATTTTACGATTTACGAAATGGCTCTTTAACAGTTTATAGCAGGAAGGTACTTGATTTATAGCTAAAGGCCAAAGCATCATAAAATAAATATTCTATACTATAATTAAGAAATTAAAAAGTCAAATTAGTTACTTTTTTTATTTAGGCTTACAAAATGAGGACTTAGACAACAAAAATTTTATACTATAAATTCTTTATTATCAAAAAAGGAATAAATGTTTTTATACTTTGAGTGCTGAAATGACACGGTATGTTTTCTACAAGTGACTAATATGCGTAAATCCACACTAGCGCAGCGGCTGAGAAAATACAGATCTTTGTGACTCAGCACAGCCGTAATATTTTTCGAACGAAACGCATACATTTATTTGACACTATACATAACACATTACATGGTAAGAAAATAATAAAAACAAGAAAAAAAATTACATGGAATAGATAAGACATACAGAATAGAGCAAATACGTGTTACATGAGGGGCCAAATAGGTCCCTGTCTCAGCATGATGCCGCTACAAGCCGGAGTTAGTAGCGGCGCTGATTGTCAGACAGGTCCTGGTGTGGTGGCACAAAGAAACAACATATAACACATACTTATGTGATATATTGTGATACATTTTGACGACCGATGTGGCGCGGTGGGCGAAGGTCCGCCTGCGACGCAGGAGGTTGCGGGTTCAATTCCCGCCTCGGAACAATTATGTGTACGACCTGCAGATATTTGTTCCGGGTGTTCTGGTCGTTTTCTATTTATAATAAAAAATATCTATCTATGTAATGTATTGTATTATGTATATCAGTTATCTAGTACCCATAACACAAGCTCTGCTTACCATGGGGCTAGATAATGCTGTGTGAATTGTCCAGCATTATTTATTTATTTATTTATATATGAATGTACTAGTTGTTTCGTTCGTCATCGAAATCGATGACGATGAGAGTGGAAAGCCTTGATAAGATTTTGTTTTATGTAATGTTTAAATTTATCTATTATTCTTATTATTTAAATTTATATATTATTATTTCGCGAAGAACCGACGGCCGCTGGGGCAAACGTGTTCTTGAGTGGAGACCACGACTCGGTAAACGTAGTGTAGGACGCCCTCCGACCAGGTGGGATGACGACTTGCGAAAGACTGCAGGTAGATGCTGGATGCGGCAAGCTGAAGACAGGGCGCAATGGTGCTCATTGGGGGAGGCCTATGTCCAGCAGTGGACTGATATAGGCTGATGATGAAATTTATCTATTATAGATACTATTATAAAGAGGAAAGGTATGATTTTTTGTTTGTTTGTATTGAATAGGCTCCGAAACTACTGGATCGATTTGAAAAATTCTTTCAACGTTGGGAAGGTTCACTATCCACGGTGAACATAGGCTATATTAAAATTGAATTTAACGCGGGTAAAACTGCGGGAAACAGCTACAGAATATATGTAAACGTACTTTGGCTTACAGCTGTAAGTCAAGGTTTTAGAGGTAGCTTTGTTATTCCAGTTGTCCCAAAACACTCATTAAACATAATTTGAGCAAGTTCCCATTCGTGACAGAAGTTGAAGTCTAGAGACCGATTAAATACGAATTATTTGTTCAGTAGGAAGTGTAAACTTACGATAGACACTTAATATAGGTTGTGCATTGCACTACCAGAGCCCATGAGTTTTTCCTGTCAGAATAGTGAATATTGGAAGGTACTTACTATTTATTTACATATTATGTTAGTTGTTTTAAGTAGTATAATATTCAGTTTGGTATTTGTAACATTTATTTATTATTTGTTTTTAAGTATTCATAATGTTATGTTCATATTTAGCTTATCTTTGGTAAACTTTCTTAAATTCACATAATTATTTCCATCCAAAAGTTGCCTGTACGAGGTCGTTTCTAATAAGGCCACCCATTGTATTTGTCGCATGTAATGTCTTTTTTTTTAATGATCTGCATCTGGGGTATAATAAATCATTTTTTATGTTATATTGTATGTACGTGCGACAAGCTTCTATTCCTGCCTTCGCACCCGCAGTACCTATACTCTAGCCAAACGGAATATACAATGTTTGTAAACATTATCCCATACTTAGCCTAAAATCAGCAACTCTCCTTCAGAGTTACTTTCGAAATTGTAATATTAGTATGGATTGTTTAACGCCTTCCATCCATTCTTAAAATTAAATTTCGAAAGTAACTTTGTCGATCTGTCTGTCTGTTACCTTTTCTTGCTTAAACGACTGAACAGATTTCAATGAATTTTGCATCAAGGTAGACGGTATCATACGTTACTTTATATCCCGGCAAAATGTGTGCGAAGCCGCAGGCAGAAGCTAGTCTCTGATATAAGATCTATGAACTATGTATGTCTATGAACGCCACGGCTTCGAGGCTGAAACGTAAAAGTGGCGATCACAATAATAGGCCTATCATGGCCGCCGTGATACGAAAGACACCTCATCAAGCTAATAAAAAAAAAGATAGAAGATCGCGCACTGGATAAAGGCCAATTTTATACCAGACTGTTTTTCGTTTTCTTTTATAAGAGTTTATCAGTTTAATGTGTTTAAATTTATGTTTTTTTTAAGTTGTACTTTACTTCGTTATTTTTTTGTGTGTGCTAAATAAATCGTATATTCTATTTTATTCTAAATGGATCCGAAAAAACTTCGGTCTGATAGTCTATGCTCACCCCTATATCTAATGCGAGTTTGGAAATAAATTAGAATATAATTAAAATTGTGATTTATGAACTTGATGATAGTTTTTAGGGAGTTTTGAAACTTCCGTTGATTTTATCAAACTGTGTTCGAAGTTTTTAATTGAATGAGCACCGCCTTAATGTTGTTCCGGCTTTATCATTAAAACAAGACTTTGCTCGTATATTCCTCCATTCAAATATAATGTTAAAACAATAAAGCTAAGTAATTGTCGCCATCATCGACTAATGATATTTTTGTTATATTTTCTGTTTGTTTAGCTTTTTAGTTGAGTGTAATATTTTAGCTTTATAAGATTGTATATACCTGAAAACTAAAGATAATTATTTTGACAAATAATTACCCATTTACGTATTTTTTATTATTTAATAATAAATAAATAATGCCGGACAATTCACACAGCATTATCTGGCCCCATGGTAAGCAGAGCTTGTGTTATGGGTACTAGATAACTGATATACATAATACAATACATTACATATATAGATATTTTTTATTGTATACATAGAAAACGACCAGAACACCCGGAACAATATGGGTTCGATTCCCGCCTCGGAACAATTGTGTGTACGATCGGCAGATATTTGTTCCGGGTGTTCTGGTCGTTTTCTATGTAGAATAAAAAATATCTAGGTGGGATGACGACCTGCGAAAGACTGCAGGTAGATGCTGGATGCGGCAAGCTGAAGACAGGGCGCTATGGCGCTCCTTGGGGGAGGCCTATGTCCAGCAGTGGACTGATGATGATTGTTACATATATTCTGGCAAATAAACATCTTTAATCTCTTTGTATTTTATGTACTTAATCTATTATAAATAAAATGAACTTAACCGGGGCTTTAATCTGCTAACCCTAATAATACCGCCTAGACATCTTATTCAAATTTGTTTTACGAGTACCCTCGTTAATAACAAAATTAACTTCATCTACAATATTGAAGATAAACTTTTTTAATTTGGACTCGATCCAAACCGAGGCACTCCACTAGCTCGTGTATGAAATGATGAATAGAGTTGGAGATATGATTTATGTTCTTAAGTTGGGGGTTGGGGGATATCAAGGATGGCAATTCAGCGATTCGCATAAATTCTTATTGGAAATTATTTTATACGGAGAACTTGGGGCGGTCGATACGCTTTCAGAATATCAAAGTTTCGGGACTTTTAGTAACCAAATATTATTTTTAGGACATGACCTTTTGAAAACCTAATTTATTTGACGAGACATAAAATACTTTTCATCTATACTCCATCATGAGAATTACCGCATTTATTATGTACATACATAATAATGTATGTATGTACATACATACATTATTATTAATTATTTTAATTTATTTCATAGTAATAAATTATGATGTACTAATAAAATTATTTTTCAGACCATAGTAATAGTAAGAGATATTATTTACCTATCTTATTCTACGGCCCATACACACATTAAAACTAATATTTAAAGAATATAAAAAAAACTTAATTAATAATACGTTATATGTGGCACGGCGGGCAAAGGTCCGCCTGCGACGCAGGAGATGCGGGTTCGTTTCCCGCATTTTTTGACGCATTTTGTACGAATCTCGTTTAAATTAATTGGACGCTGCGCATTTGAGAGTAAAAGACATATTAATGTTTTCTCAAAACAAGGTTCGCAGTTAACGCTCACAATGCTCACATCTATACTAATATTATAAAGAGGAAAGGTTTGATTTTTTGTTTGTTTGTTTGTATTGAATAGGCTCCGAAATTACGGGACCGATTTGAAAAATTATTTCACCGTTGGAAAGCTACACTATCCCCGCCGGGTGATTATGTAACTCGCGACCGGTTTGCGACGGGCGTAAATTAAGCAATCAGTGCTGTCAAACGTCAATTTTGTATTAGTTGACACCAGCTACAACGTCAAAATTGGTTACATAATCACCATACATTATGTCATATATTATATTTTAGAAATGTGAAATTCGAATTTAACGCGGGTGAAACCGCGGAAAAAATAAATGTAGAAGATCAGTTGAGCTACCTGTAGATTTTTTGCAATAGTCTGCAGTTAGCTCAGTTGCTTCAATTTTAAATACTCGTTCTTATTTGTTTCTATTATCTGTAACTTTCTTTGTTAATAAATACATGTGGAAAAACTTTTACAAAATGGCTCCCTTTTCTTTCTATGACTTTTACCATATCATAGAAATCGATACTTGTCATTAGGTCATTAGATTCCACATGCCTAGTCCCATGGCATACTTAACGTTTGTAGCTTTATGCACCGGCATATATCAGAAAATTAGCTAAACGCTAGCTTACGTTCAAAGAATACTTTTCTTTGAATCGAAACTCTTTATGGAAGCAAATCTTAAAATAACTTCGATAGAAATCATAATCATCTTCAGCCTATGTAAATCCACAGCTGGACATAAGCAGCATCTAATAAGCACCATAGCGCGCTATCTTTAGCTTGACGCATCCAATATGCAGTCTTTCATAGGTCGTCATCCCACCTACCCGGAGGGCGTATTATTACACAACGTTTACCAAGTCGTGGTCTCAAGAACATGTTTGCCTCAGCGGGCCATATATCTATATGGCCGGCCCACTGCCACTTCAGCTTGCTAATTCTAAAAGCTATGTCGATATCTTATGTTCGATAATAATCATTTTCTGCAAAATACTACGTTGCCCTATTTCAAAAGGTTTTATATCGAGGTTTTAAGAGCTTAATTAAATATTTTTGGTGTTAGGTATTTCTCTGACGAAACAAATGGTTTTCAGAGATTTATTACAGCAATCTTGGTTTTTATGATATTTCGCGTTTTGTTTTAGAATACTTTTGTGTTTTTATTAAATTTAGGGTTAAGGCTTGGTCATCATTCAACAACAGGAAATATAAAGCTTTTTGTGAAATTATTTAATTAGTATAAAGGAAATTACTTACTTTATTAATTACTTTATTAGGAATAACTTACCTACCTTATGCAACTTCACACAAAAAATACACAAAACAGGTCACTGAGAATAGATACACTACTAACTGATATTTGTTTAGTAGAATCATCATCATCATAATCATCAAACTATGTTAGACCACTGCTGGACAGCTCTCCCCCAATGAGCGCCATAGCGCCCTGTCTTCAGCTTGACGCATCCAGCATCTTCCTGCAGTCTTTCGCAGGTCGTCATCCCACCTAGCCAAAGGGCGTATTACACTACGTGTACCGAGTCGTGGTCTCCACTCAAGAACACGTTTGCCCCAGCCAGCGGTCGGTTCTTCGCGACATATGGCCGGCCCACTGCCACTTCAGCTTGCTAATTCTTAGAGCTTTGTCGATAACTTTGATTCTCTGTCGGATGTATTCGTTACGAATCCTATCCTTCAGAGAAACTTCGAGCATAGCTCTTTCCATAGCTCGCTGAGCGAATTTGTCTTTTAATAAGGCAAAGATTTATATAAGACTCTTCAACCAAGAAGAAATAATTTAATTTTTATCACAAAAAGGCCTAATTTTATTGTACGGTTATTATGATAGAATAATATATATATTATTTTATATATTAATATATCTACAAATCTATCTATATGATATGATTTCTATTAATTTCCTTCAAAATAGTGGTTGATATTTTACTTTTTATTTGCACCGAATATTTAGCATTTAAACTAATTTCGACTTCCAAAATCGAATCGAATTCGAATGCCAAAGTTCGGCTCAAGCTGCCGAAATTCGGTCTTACCAAATGTACCTAAAACGAATTTCGGCCCATCCCTACTTAGAACTCATATATTGAACATTCATCATTATCATCATCATCAACCTATGTCAGTCCACAGCTGGACATAGGCCTTCCCCAATGAGTGCCATAGCGCCCTGTCTTCAGCTTGACGCATCCAGCATCTACCTGCACATTATCATTATATCTATTGGAAATTATCACACTTATATTATATAATATATGCGAAAGTTTGGACTTATTGCAACATCCAAACTTTGTGTACTCAAGGGTCGTAGGGTCGTACTTATTTCGGTATATACTGCAATTGCAGTGAAACCTGCGATCAGCTCGCACCATAATTCAAGCCAATGAACACCAATGGCAGATCATTAATTATTCTATTGATTTGCAACCGTCCTTCCATTAGATCAAATCAATTTACTATTCTCCAAATTAATACCATTGCATTGTATTGTAATCTGTATTTTAATTACCTGGTAATATTGTAATACTAACTGTTACCCGCGACATCGTCCAGATGGATTTTGATCATAGGTACTTCTGATAAACACGAGCAGAGACAAACGACATGTGATTTCGGTTTTTGCTCCTATGTTCACTTCATCATCAGTACCACCCTACTTCATTTAGTAGGGTGGTACTGATGATGATTCTTTGTTACCGGCAACTGTGTCTGGTTGGACACTTTTCTGCCAATGTCAAGTTTGCCTCCTTCAAGGTTCTCCCGTGGTTTCTTCAGGTCGTCATAGAAAGTTTTATTATGTGTTTTAATTTATGTTTTTTTTTTAAAGTTGCACTTTCCTTTTTTTGTGTGTACTAAATAAATCTTATTCTATTCTATTCTATCATCAAATCTACGAATCATTTTGCCATCACATTCGATTACTTCTACTATCTCTCTCTGTCTACTAACGAAAAAAAAACAATAATTGAAACAATAAAATATTCATACAATTTTCTTCACATTTATTTAGCTTTATATTTGGTACCCCCCTGCCTTTCTTAAATTCACATAATTCTTTTAATCCAAAGGTAACCTGGAAGAGATCGCTTCTAAGCGATAAAACCACTCATTGTACCTGTCGCATATAATGTATTTTTGTAATGTATTGATGATAAGATGATGGATAAAACCTGTGTCAGTGAATTTCCAAAAAACCCTGTAAGTACTACGTAGTACAAGAGAGGTCGCCGTAGATTCAAAGGCAAAAATATTATTCCAAGTTATAAAGAACTATTCTTTTGACCTTAATAAAAACGCGTCTATTCATCCTTCCTTCAGGAATGTCGCATTGTTATGCCGAGTGTTTACAGCGTGAATGTACGATGCAGCTAAGTCAATACACACACTTTTTTATAAACTATAGACGTTCGGTTGACCACAATCTCACCTGATGAAAAGTTATGATTTAGATTTATTTAGTACTAGTGACCGCACGGGTGCAAATGCATGCATTACATATGTACATATAAACCTTCCTCTTGAATCACTCTATCTAAAAAAACCGCATCGAAATCCGTCGCGTAGTTTTAAAGATCTAAGCATACATAGGGGCAGATAGACAGCGGGAAGCGACTTTGTTTTATACTATGTAGTGATAAAATCTGGAACATTTGTACAGCATCATCTTACTGAAGCAGAAGCTAGAAGCAGAGGTTGTGTTATGGGTACTCGTTCTTGATTGTAGGAATCGGCGGAAGATCAGCGCTGCGTGTATTGGTTCTACCAGTATACCCATAGCATTCATGCTAAGCCGACTCCTCATTTTTCAGCTACAATCCACAATATACCTAATGTACTCTTATAATTATAGTTTTAAGTTCGTGTCTGTGTGATTGGTTGAAGTTGAAAATAAAATTGATTCAAGAGGAAGGTTTATAAATGATTTGACACATTACAGATTAAAACTTTTGAAACTATCATGGTTATCAACTAAAGTCATTTAAAACGGGATATTTACCATGATTTGATTTTTGAGTTATCCAATATTTCGGCACAGGTTCATGCGCCATGATCACGGAATAACTGAAGGCACTGCGACTGCGAGTAAGTTTTAATGGGCAGACATGCCGATCAACCCTCATTTTTTGTCTTTTGCTACGAACGTTACCACAACCAAAAAAAATAATTAAATCAAATCATGGTAAATATCCCGTTTTAAATGACATTACAGATTTCCACGCGGGCGAAGCCGCGGGGAGCTAGTTTTATTTTAATCTGCTCTCGCGAAACCGACGGTAAATGAACGAGCTGCTATCCCAGCGCTAGGCACGATTTATGAGCTATGCCTGGAGGAGGGTTACTTGACCTCGCTTTAATTAAAGCAGTGAGATATGTCGGCTCTTCAACCAGAATTAAATGACGTACTGCAAATTCACGCGTGAAGGAAAGACACGTAAGACTATCTATGGGTTTGTCTCTGGGTTCAATACATCAAAGTCGACCGGGAGCGAAAATCGGGGCTTTCGTAAATGTAACGTGATGAGGTTAGAGATATTTTGAACTTCACAAAATAAATAACATCACCATAATGCTTTGATCTAACCAATTTCACAAAAAGCCTCTTCAGACCTAGATATGGCCTGGCTTTTGCTTTAACACGTCGATTGCTGAAATCACACCATATGTGTTTTCTACAAGTGACTAATATGCGTAAATCCACACTAGCGCTGCGGCTGAGAAAATACAGATCTGTGTGACTCAGCACAGCCGTAATATGTTTTTCGAACGAAACGCATGTGCGGCGCAACACAACCGCTGTGTAGAGCGGCAGCACGAATGACTTGGGTTAAAAAAAAGATCGCCACAGTCGAAGTGTAATGATGCTACATTACGTAAATTAATACTTCTTCGTCAGTGATATTGGTGATTGGAAAACACAGGAAAGACAAGGGGTAATAGCTAGTCGTGTTTTTTATTAACGTACAAATTGTTGCTGTAATGTAAGTATTATTGAGATATTTAATACTTTCTGACAGCGTTAAATTTACACTGACAGGAGGCAATAATTTACAATTTAAGCAATTTGTGCTCACAGCATTATTATGATTCTGTCTCTATCTTTTAACGAACGATTCTTTAATTCTTTATAGTACACATACAAAACTTAAAAATAACTAGACTACGATCTTTTTTTTTAACCTAAGCCATTCGTGCTGCCGCTCTACACAGCGGTTGTGTTGCGCCGCACATGCGTTTCGTTCGAAAAACATTACAGCTGTGCTGAGTCACACAGATCTGTATTTTCTCAGCCGCTGCGCTAGTGTGGATTTACGCATATTAGTCACTTGTAGAAAACACATACGGTGTGATTTCAGCAGTCAAAGTGTTAACTAAAAAAGATATGTACATAGGCGAGCTTAACCCTGAGTTAGAGTTTTCTTCCAGCAAACCTTAGGTTTACAGGAGAGGCGATGGAATAGATAGAGGAAGTGTACAAGAAACAAATTAGACTAATAATACAATACGGAATGAGACGATAATTTTAATAAACAACCTAAATAGAAGCCATAATGCAGCAACTTGGGGACACTTCCGGCTGGTATTGATATGGATCAGTTGAGCTAGCTGTAGATTGTTTACAATAATCTGCATTTAGTTACATTACAATAAATAAATAAATAAATGATAGTAGACAATTCACACAGCATCATCTAGCCCCAAGCTAAGCAGAGCTTGTGTTATGGGTACTAGATGATTGATATACTTAATACAAAACATAGGTATTTTTTATTATACATACTTAACGACCAGAAAACCCGAAACAAATATCTGCAGATCGTACACATAATTTTCCCGAGGCGGGAATCGAACCCGCAATATTCTGCGTCGCAGGCAGACCTTTACCCACCGCGCCACAGAGTTCGTGAAGTTCCATAGTTTCAATTGTAAATATTAGTCATCGATTAATTATACTATCACCTAGCAAGTATTATTAAAAATCAAGGAGAATCGTACACGAAATAAGTATCCCGAAAATTTGCAACTTTATGGGTAAAACTGCGGGCAGAAGAAAACAAAATCACTACAATTTTTCTTACCCAATAGACTCGAGCTCGTCACTTATATGTCTTACATTAACAACATGTTTTTCAATTTTGCGAACAGCAACCCTTTACCCTTTTCATAAATGCTTTGCCTAGTCAACACACTCGAAAAGGTCTACATTTTGTGATATTTTGTGCAATACAGGCTGTTCCAATTTTAGGGATACAACGAAGCGGAGTATTCGGGCATCCCACTGGTTTGAAATGACTTCTTAAGATAACTTTTAAGCAGGGCTTGGAATACCGGTATTTTCAAGTACCGGTTTATCTGACCTTGACGTGGTACCGATACCATCATTGGTATCGATATAAATTAAAACGATACTTTTTTAGAACCGGTACTTCATTGGTATCGGTACTAAAATATCGGTATTTTCAATAAGTACCGGTGATAATAAAAATAAATTGGCGCGTAAAATATCGATACCAACAAAGATGGCAAGCACGCGCGCGCGCCCGCCTCTCTCCGGTTGGCACGCTAGGACTGGAGAGCTGGCAACGTCGCGAGAACCGCTTTGAGTACCGGTACTTTTGGCAAAGTATCGATACTTGAAAGTATCGAAATGAAAATAAAATAATTACCGCAATAGTACCGATATTATTGGTACCGGTAGCAAGCCCTGCTTTTAATCATTACCAAAGATATAAAACATTTTTCATTCATTTGAGTGTTACTATGTCACATAATCTATCAATCACAATTATTTAATTTTATCGTGGTTTAAAAAGAAACTTCGGTATATAGCGGACCTTTCTGAGGAATTAGATTCATTTGTTTGGCCTTCAGAGCTGAGACGTGGACACTCACGATAGGGCTGGTCCACCAGTTCAAAGTCGCTCAACGAGCTATGGAAAGAGCTATGCTCGGAGTTTCTCTGAAGGATAGGATTCGTAACGAATACATCCGACAGAGAACCAAGGTTATCGACATAGCTCTAAGAATTAGCAAGCTGAAGTGGGAGTGGGCCGGTTATATCTCGCGAAGAACCGACGGCCGCTGGGGCAAACGTGTTCTTGAGTGGAGACCACGACTCGGTTAACGTAGTGTAGAACGCCCACCAGCTGGGATGACGACCTGCGAAAGACTGCAGGTAGATACTGGATGCGGCAAGCTGAAAACAGGGCGCTCATTGGCGCTCATTGGGGGAGGTCTATGTCTGATGGCTGATGATGATTATGATGATGATGTTTGGCCCTCTGAGATTAGAGCACCCTATATGTACACCCCTGGGACAATAATGGTCCGCACGGTTGTCAAGGATCCGAAATACGAGCATGGGACGGACTAATTTGGCCGTGTATCTTTTGAATAGGAAAAACATGTAGGTAAACCTATATTTTGGAGACCCTCAATGGATAAACTAAACAGTGTATATGTAAGTGCGATATGCGTTGGTGGATTCCGCCCAATCTATATCAGTATCCGTAAGTACAATCCGCGCGCTATTAGAATAGGATGGAACCCTGTTAAAGTAAATATTAGCCTTGAAATTTCTGACACAGAATTTTACGGGTTTTCTATTATAGTGCGTAAGTCTCACACTGGTCATTTCTAAGTCAAAATTGAATTCTGTCCAAATAAAACTTTTTTTTTATGGGAGAGATTGGGAATTTTTTTTTCTGTTTATTTGGTGTCGGGTCAAGTCCCAGACATTGTATTGATTCTTTAAAAATAGGTCTTTCAGTATAAGTAAATTGTTTAAGTACCTACCTGTAATAAAAAAAATCGTTAATTTTATAACACGATATAATAATAATAAATAATTTATTTCAGACCATAGAAAAGTTACAGATCTTATTTAACCTATTCTACGGTCCATAGTAATATATACCTACCTTGAAACTATCATACATAAAATATAAAAAATAACATAAAATGTAATGTTAGTACGCCAACCCTTTTACTTAAAACATGTGTTTCCTGGTTGCCAGGTAGAAAATGCCTCGGCATTAAGACCACCCTTTGTACCTTTAATAGTGCAATGAAGTTTAAATAAATAAATAAAAAAGGCTAAATTAATAACACGGTTTTTTCGATTACGCCGACAGCGTGTAGATAATGATAAAATATAATAGATACATAATATATTTATTTTACATTCAAAAATAATATAACTTACAGTAACTACTAAATAAATTTAGTGAAGCTCAATTTTATGTGGTGAGATAAATACATCGTAAATAATAAAGGAACGAGGCTAGTCTGGGTCTACTTCATTTTTTTAAATTCTATTACCGGGAACAAAACATAAATCACTTAGGCTCGTAAAATGCTTAAAGTTTGTAAAGGTTTTTGTGCTATAAGTAGATCCAGGACCCGGGCTTAATAATATGATAATAAATATTAGAATTTTCCGTTTTAAGATTAGATATCTACCAGTCCACGTTTGTTTGCCTATATGCGACGCAGAAGGTTGTGGGTTCGATTCCCGCCTCGGAACAATTGTGTGTACGATCTGCAGATATTTATTCCGGGTGTTCTGGTCGTTTTCTATGTATAATAAAAAAATATCTATCTATGTAATGTATTGAATTATGTATGTATATCAGTTATCTAGTACCCATAACACAAGCTCTGCTTACCATGGGGCTAGATAATGCTGTGTGAATTGTCCAGCATTATTTATTGTTTATTTATTATTATTTTTTTATAAAAATTGCTGTTCTGATATTTTTTTCTTTGTTTCAGAACCAAACCTAACATAATCTTCGGTAAGCAAAAGATGACAACACAAGAGACCCAGCACTTGAAGACTGAAACTGTCAAGAAGAAATAATCTAACGACGTCTCCACTGATGACTACGATGTTCGCCGAAAGTGTTGAAAGGAGTAGGAAAGACGGTGGATGGATTATTGAGACCAAAACGAAAGAAGTGAGATAAGGTAAGAACAATGAATAACGTGCGGGCAGTCTTTGGGGACTACCGATATAAGTGAAAACTAAGTAATTTTAAATTTTATTTTCACTTTCTTTGTTCATCCTCATTTGACGACCTCTGGCGCGGTGGGCGAAGGTCCGCCTGCGACGCAGGAGGTAGCGGGTTCGATTCCCGCCTCGGAACAATTGTGTGTACGATCTGCAGATAATTGTTCCGGGTGTTCTGGTTGTTTTCTATGTATAATAAAAAATATCTATCTATGTAATGTATTGTATTATGTATATCAGTTATCTAGTACCCATAATACAAGCTCTGCTTACCATGGGGCTAGATAATGCTGTGTGAATTGTCCAGCATTATTTATTTATCCAAAAAGTACGCATACCTATATATATATACAGTTCAACTTCTTCCTAGATAACTCTGCGTCTGGATTGACGCAATTCTGCCATATATATGTCGCAGTCATCTGGTTGTATCTGCTATTTGATTGTATGACTGGCGCGTTCATTGAATGACGACATTTAATTAAATGACTAGGGCTGAACGTTGATTGAACAAGCGTCACTCAACGTCCAACTAGTAAGCGGATTGTAACATAGCTCTTTGAACAGAGCGGACGTAAAATCAGTCAGGTGATTGTATTTTAGTTCATTTTTTTCCCACTGCGGCGTTAGTAGTCGTCAAAACAAATATGGCGTCAAACAGCTCGCTCAGATAGCACTGTCACAGTACACATATAGAACAGTATGGAAACTAAGCCTAGTTGATGAAATAAATACCTACGCTCCATTATAGCACTAGGGTTGTCACTTTTCTTGTTTTTGATATATATTTTTTATTAAGACGATTTTTTTCTGTACTGATCAATAAATGGAATTGAAATAACTAGCTTACAAATGTGGTCTGGTATAATATAATAATATCTTCGTCTGGTCGAAGCGACGCGTGATCCGAGATCTGACGAGTATGTTGCGCAGCGCATCAGCCAGCATTGCCATACAGCGTGGCAATGCAACCAGCGTCTTGGGGACGCTTCCGACTGGTATTGATATGGGTCAATTGAGCTACCTGTAGATTGTTTACAATAGTCTGCAGTTAGGTCAATTGTCTAACTAGCTAAATTTTCTTTGTTAGTAAAGTATTTGCTTACAAATACAATTTAAATAGGTAATCTCATGGCGTCGCGTGTGAGCCGCGGTTGGACGTAAACGTTTCGTGAGCTCGTCGGAGCGGGCGCACGCAGACATTGTAGCGCAGGCAGCGCGCGCGCAACGCTCATGAGCGGCTGCGAACCGTACCGCGTTTCAAAATCCGAGTTGATAATTTATAGCAGCCGCCATCTTGGATTCACATTTTGACAGCAGTATCGGCTTCAACACCATCGAAAACCATATAAATGACACCCATGACGGAAAAAATGATAATTTATAGCAGCCGCCATCTTGGATTCACATTTTGAAGGTAGTATCGGCTTCAGAACCCGCGAAAACTATGAAAATGACACCCATGACGGAAAAATTGAAAATTTATGGCAGCCGCCATCTTGGATTCATATTTTGACAGCAGTATCGGCTTCAGCACCCTCGAAAACCATGAAAATGACACCCATGACGGAAAAAATGATAATTTATAGCAGCCGCTATCTTGGATTCACATTTTGACAGCGGTATCGGCTTCAGCACCCTCGGAAACCATGAAAATGACACCCATGACGGAAAAAATGATAATTTATAGCAGCCGCCATCTTGGATTCACATTTTGACAGAAGTATCGGCTTCAGCACCCTCGAAAACCATGAAAATGACACCCATGACGGAAAAAATGATAATTTATAGCAGCCGCCATCTTGGATTCACATTTTGACAGAAGTATCGGCTTCAGCACCCTCGAAAACCATAAAAACGATACCCATGATGCAAAATTTCATAATTGATTGCAGCCGCCATCTTATATTTAAATTTTGAAAGTCTACAATCTAGTTTAAACAATGATGTTATATTTACTAAAAAATCAGTGCCGCGAGGTAGCCGCTTTGCCACCTACACGAACGAGACAAGAAATGCGTGCGTTGCGTTTATGAGTGACAGAGATAAGGACATATTATGCCGTGCGGCGGCGCGCGGCGTCTCGTCTGTTCGAACTAAAATCACTGTTGCCGCTTTGCGTTGTCTGCTCAAACAGTGCTAGGGAGGTATAAGGCTACTTTATCGCCAAGTTATTATTTCTTTACAATGAGTATGACGTCTCTATTTGTAAAATCTCATTAAATAAATAATGCTGCTAAAAATTCACACAGCATTATCTAGCCCCATGGTAAGCAGAGCTTGTGTTATGGGTACTAGATAACTGATATACATAATACAATATATTACATAGATAGATATTTTTTTATTATACATAGAAAACGACCAGAACATCCGGAACAAATATCTGCAGATCGTACACACAATTGTTCCGAGGCGGGAATCGAACCCGCAACCTCCTGCGTCGCAGGCGGACCTTCGCCCACCGCGCCACATCGGTCGTCAATTGA
This sequence comes from Eupithecia dodoneata, assembly GCA_947044415.1. NCBI lineage: Eukaryota > Metazoa > Arthropoda > Insecta > Lepidoptera > Geometridae > Eupithecia > Eupithecia dodoneata. Next base: position 6,158,529 of record OX345678.1, read on the forward strand.
CTTTAAAAATCCTCAAAACCGCAGCCATTCTTGATTTACATATAAGTTCACGGATTCATTATGTATGATCGATCACACGGACTCATTATTCTATAACAATCATAATAATAAATTATTCTGACCTTTCAAAATCAGCAGGAAGTTTAAAAAACTACAGCTCCGCTTTTGATGAAGCCGAGTTCATACAGCCGTATGCAACGCAATATCTGTAGCGGGTCATTTTTCACTTTCACGCGACCGCACGCCTAGACGCGACAACCGCTACCTGAGCATCCCCGAGAATCACCCAGAAGCCGTGTCGATGTGCATGTTTGTGTGAGTGTGCCGTTTCGAGTGTTTGTTCCTAGTTTCCGTACTGTATATACTTATACTGAGGCACTGTGTTGATAATTTTTTGATCAAATTTACTTTAAGTGACTTATTCGTAATAAAATAGTGTGACAACATGGATTTACCTATTAATAAGCTGCCACCGGCTACTTTTAAAGGAAAATTTGAGGTGAAACTGGCTGAATACGAACAACAAAATCAAGGTAAGTTGATTGTTATTGTTTAGTTTATTTGTGAGAATTTGGGCTTTGTAACTTAGTGTTCTTGTTGCCGTGAACATAATTACAATTTATTCTGTTGTTACTATTTCAGGATCCCAAAGAAAACCATGGACTACCGAAAGAATTTTAGAGGTTATAAACAATGTTCGAAAGGCTAGGATGTCCATAACTTCTAAGGAAGCCAGGACATCTATGGATTATTACTGGATATCAAAGTACGATACTATGGTTTGGAGCTAACGATGTTTTTTTAATATTTAAAAGGAAATCTCCTGATGACCCGACGCGGACGGTGCGTATAATACCTAGAAACGAATATTTTGGCACATTAGAAGACATCCATAAAACATGCGGTCATGTGGGCGAGACATTGGTACTACGTGCAAGTAAAGATTTTATTACATGTAAGCAAGTTGTTATACTTGTTATGTTTTTTTCAGTATTATATTACTTTAATTAATGAAACTGATTATAAATTTTTTGTTTTTTTTTTACCTAATCCCTCATTTCACAAGGTGACAAAAACTTAAGTTAACAACTTTCTGGAGTCTCAGAGACTCCCATATTTTAATAAATTACCTTTGAAAAAATATTATATACTCGTATTTTTAGCCTATCTTAAGACTTAAAATACAATATAAAATCATAATAAGGTGTGTCATGTCATGTCCTCATTTTTGTTATCTAAAGTAAGTTACCTTTTAAGTTGCGAACTTATGGTCACCCTAACCAAACATTACAAAGTCAGCTATATCCCATTCAACAACTATGCTAAATGACGTTCAGTCAAGACGTTGAACGTTACATTAAACAACTTGACGAGTTGTCCTTCAGTCATTCAATTAAATGTCGTCATTAAATGAACGCGCCAGTCATACAATCAAATAGCAGATACAACCAGATGACTGCGACATATACACAGTTAGGAAAGCTTTCGGTGATGATTTTTGTTCACCCAAAAAGTTCACAACGCGCCTGAAGAAATTTTCACTTTAAAAAAAAACATAAATTCTTAAATAGTTCTGGACAATCCACACAGCATTATCCTAGCCCCAAGCTAAGCAAAGCTTGTGTTTTAGTTACTAGATAACTTATATACATGAAACAATACATTACAAAAATTTTATTTTTTTATTACATAGAAAAACGACCAGCGGAACACTCGGAACAAAATATCTGTAGATTGTACAAACATTTGTTCCGAGGCGGGAATCGACCCGAAATACCCGCAACCTCCTGTGTCGCTGACGGCTCACTCACCGCGCCACAGAGGTCGTCAAAATATTAAGTGTGACCTTCAAGCTAAACGTCTATCTAACCTATTCACGATGATGATGAAACGCCTGTGTATCCAAAACGAACGCATCTCCATCGGAAATACAATTAAACAAATAAATTCAATCAAGACAAATCGAATTAAAACAAATGAATCCCGGCGATTCGTCCGACCCCAGAGTCTGTGACGCTCCGTATCAGAAGGTCTATCAAGGAACGTGACGTAGTTTGCAGAAAGTCGGCATATTAAAACGTCTATATAGTGGCAATGTCTTGAGCGGCAAAACGACTTACTAGTAAAACGTCCAAAATGTAAAATTGTCAACGATATAAAACGTTAGGTATACTCAAGAACAAAAACAGAAAATAATAAAGTATAACAAATAATAAAATAATAGAGGCTTACCAACGTTTTATAACGTTAAATAGTTGAACAAAGAAATCTGAAAATCTATAGCTTACTACACATAAAAAAGAATCGTAGAACCTAATCGAGTCCTTTGATGTGTTAAGCTGAGAGCCTATATACCAGGAAGTTGAAATTGATGTGTTTAGGTTGAAGCCCGACCCTGAAATCCCTGTTCTCTATAAATCGAGACGTATTTGAGATGTTCCATTTTAGTTTGGGATTTGCGTATTCCCATGACCGCGATATAGGCACTGCCCCGAACCCATAAACGATGGAATGTCTCGATAACGACTCAAAACATACTATCGACTCGATTGTGACTCAAAACATACTATTGACTCGATTACGACTTAACACTATCGGCTCAGTAACGTCTCGATACTACTGACTCGATAGTATCGAGACATCATCGAAACTCGATAGTATCGAATAGTTAAACTGAGGGCTATGAACACAGCGCTGGCTAAATTCCATTTCATTTGGCTGGACTACAAAAGCATGCTTGACTTTCCCCGATCAAGTTTTTTAGTAAATAGCTCTATCGGGGTATGGTTTGTGTGCACAGCAGGTAGCGGAAGTAAAAGCGTAAGCGGATTATTTACAACTTCAATGAAATTCTTCGTTTCTAATAAAATATCAAATATGTTTAAATCAAAACCCAAAATTTGGTTTTATTACCACACCCAACGTATCTGGCAATTTTGTCCAAAATAAATAAATAAATAATGCTGGACAATACACAAAATGTACTTACCCAACCCCAAAACTAGCTCCCACTCTTTTACCACTTCGCTTATCGCTCCGTTGTTCAAAATGCACTCAGGCTTCTAAACCCTTTGAATTTCTGACCACAACAAGACTCCGAGTAATGTTGGAAGGCCGACACAATAGGGGTTTGTGGACTCAGTGGTTTATCGGGTTTCTCATCTCACCCAATTTGAAGCACCGAGATTAGTTCAAGTAGCTCAATTTTAACATTATTAAATCTAACATCCTACTAACATAAACGCGAAAGTTTGGATGTATGTATGTAAGTATATTTGTTACGCAAAAACTACTGAATTGAATTTGATGAAACTTCGCAATATAGCTTACATATCAGAATAGCACATAGGCTACGAAAGGTTTGTTTTTTTTGTTTGTTTGTAATTAATAGGCTCCAAAACTACTGGACAGATTTGAAAAATTCTTTCACCGTTGGTAAGGCACACTATCTCCGGTGAAGATAGGCTATATTATATTTTCAAAAAAGTTAGGGATCCGTACTTAAACGGTGCGAAGCCGGGAAGGTCCGCTAGTTTTTAATAAACTGATCTGTTCTATCCAGACCGCCACATATGGATCCAGAAAGCGGCGTCCACTACGTCACTCCGACGGACGGCGTTGCGCCGACCAACGCGACCAGCTATGACGTCACTCAAGGCATATTCTTCAAGCTGCGTATGTCTGTGTTGCTGCTCATCGTCATCATGGCGGTGCTCGGCAATCTGCTCGTCATCGTCAGTGTTATGAGGCACAGGTATGATGTTCTTCATTTCTCTAACGCTATTTTGTTGTCGCTCTCGTTTCTTTCACCCCTTCAGCGAGTGACATGAACGAAGCGCGCCTCTGACGGTCCGCCCGACTGTCCGTCAGTCCGTCCGTCATGTGTCAGTCCGTCCGACAGTCTCGCAACGTGACTCGAACCTGCGACGATCGAGTCGAGCCAAGCCATCGAGTAGAGAGAGCCACCAGAACACTCCACTTTGCTCCTGACCGCCGAACAGTGAACTACAACTGGCTAATACCTAGTCCGGGTTTACTCTAGCTAGATTATTACACAGTGAAGTATATTTAGATAGATACCTACCATATTACCTTATAATTTAATGTGATAACTTACCTATGTCTTGTGTGACTATACGATCCATTGTCTAAACTAAACCTTCTTGTGTCTTTTAATTTTCTATATCTTTAATCGAAATTTTGCCGTGAGAGACTGGTGACGTCAGCATAGTCACTTCAAGGACAAACAAAAGACAATCAGGGCAATTCTTAACAACCGAGCTTTAGTATATACATAGGATACAACAAATCTGAGATCTCGGCTAACGGACAGTGTGTCTATGCATATGCAAGTTAGGTACTTGGCCAATCATCGTACGAGGCCACGAAAAATCGATTCGTTCGAATAAAATCTAATGAATTTATTTTTATTGCTTATCCTATCCTTTCAGCAAAACCAGATTTACTGAAAGCCGTCTTATCGCAGATAAGCGGACTTCCAGATAATTGTTTCATTTTGTAATATTAATTTTATTTTCTAAAGCGGAGTGAAACAATAGAATATCCCTATATATTTGATAGCGAAAAAATTCTGAATGACTTCAGCAAATAGGACTGTTGGCAAATAGCCGAGAGATATTCAGTTTATCTCCAAAACTGATATTACAACTTTATTTATAAACGAGCTGAAAACTTTCGTAATAAGTAGTTTCCTACTGATAAGCACGTAACTAAAGCATAGCTCTTTCCATAGCTCGCTGAGCGACTTTGAACTGATGGACGCACTGGTTGAAAACTTTCGTTTTCAAGCATTGCGGTATGGATGACGAGAAGACTCGACGTAGTTTCCCAAACACTGCCCAGCCTAGCTGGATCCTCCTTTTGGCCTCCTTCTCTAAATGGTTTTTACCTAACCGCAGAATCTGCCCAATTTTCGGTTCACTTCTTAGTTATTTCAAACATCATCATGACATCATCTTCTTTTACAGAAAGCTCCGCGTCATCACCAATTATTTCGTCGTCTCCCTCGCCTTCGCAGACATCCTTGTCGCACTCGTCGTGATGCCTTTCAACTTCAGCGTCCAGTTCAACCAGAAGTGGATCTTCGGTCCTGTCATCTGCGACTTGTGGAACTCCTCTGATGTCTACCTGTCTTCAGCTAGTATACTGCACCTGTGCTGTATATCTGTAGACCGGTACTATGCGATTGTGAAGCCATTGAAGTATCCTATCAAGATGACGAAGAAGGTGAATACATTACAAAATAAATATGACCTTCTTTAGGTAAATAAATAAATAATGCTGGACAATTCACACAGCATTATCTAGCCCCATGGTAAGCAGAGCTTGTGTTAAGGGTACTAGATTACTGATAAACATAATACAATACATTACATAGATAGATATTTTTTATTATAATATAGAAAACGACCAGAACACCCGGAACAAATATCTGCAGATCGTACACACAATTGTTCCGAGGCGAGAATCGAACCCGCAACCCCTTGCGTTGCAAGCGGTCCTACGCCCACCGCACCACATCGGTCGTCTATAGGTATAGTTTGACTCCCTGTAACGCAGCGAGCCAAGGTCCAATTGCGGCGCAGGAGGGTTTTGTTTTCACTTCGGGACAAATATTTGTTCCGGGTGTTACTACATATGCATAATTAAAAATAATCTATGCATGTAAATGCTGTGTGATTTTGCCAGAAGGTAACAGTAATAAACATACACAGATATGCATTTAAACTTTCCCATTCATATAACTTGTTTCTGCCCACGGCTTCGCCCGCGTTGTTTAAGGTTATTTACTATTATACTATCCCATGGAAACTGATTTATAGGATAAAAAGTCGCCTATGTTTTATCGTTTAGAACTACCTGTATGCAAAATTTCAGCACGAACCGTTCAGTAGTTTTAGCGTGAATAGACGCCGTAGAAACAGCGTACAGAAACTAGTTAAAATAAAAAAAAGGAATATTTAATACTCGACATAACTCTTAAATTAAAACAGTATTGAATCGTTGCTGAAATCGGACAAAAGCTAGTCCTACTGTTGAATTATTCATGGAACAGGCACATCGATTCGATTCACTCAATAAAATTTGCTCAAAACTAGAGTTTATTTTGCGATGATTTTAAATTATTCAAATATTGAAGATTATTCAGTTCCATTTGAATATTGTGTAGCTTTCAATGTTCAATAATAACGAAATCAGGGCCCAAATCGTACAATCAATGCGGTATTCAATCAGGCAAGGAATTTGCAGTTTAAAAATAAATTGCATTATTTTAAATTACTGTGATTTTAGTTCTATTGAATCTTTCATCATCAAGAAATTTAAATGTCACATCTGTTTAATAATGTAGAAGAACAACAAGTTAATCTGCGATCATATTTTGATGACGACCGTATAATAAAGTTTTACCATTGTGTTTAACTATATATCTATAACTTTTATAAACTCCAAAATACAGTACTTCAAACTTCAAAGTGCTTTATAAAGTGTATTATATAGTATCTGACCGGAGAAAAGGGCATGTTTGTAATATAGTTTTAATCACAGTTGGTTTGTTACAGATGGCATACCTGATGTTAGCAGCAACGTGGCTGAGCCCCATCACAATATCATACGTTCCAATATTCATGGGGTGGTACACCACGAAAGACCACCTACGACCCTACGATGAAATACTAAGTGATGAAAGTGAACAGTGCGATTTTAAAGTAAACAAACCCTACGCTGTTATATCTAGCTCAATATCCTTCTGGATACCGTGCACAATAATGATATTCACCTACCTAGCGATATTCAAAGAAGCTAATCGTCAAGAGAAGGCTCTACATGCAAGAGCTGGAAACGCAATGCTGATGCATCGGCATTCAAGAGAAGTAGGGGATAAGAACGGAGCGTTGCATATGAATGCAACCACCCCAACCAAAGACAGGAACATCCTCAAAATGAAACGGGAACACAAAGCCGCGAGGACACTAGGCATAATCATGGGTGCCTTCATTCTCTGCTGGCTTCCGTTCTTCCTCTTCTACGTATCAACATCTTTGTGTGACACGTGTAAGTGCCCAGAAGTAGTGACTGTTATTATGTTCTGGACTGGATACTTCAACTCCGCGTTGAATCCGATTATATACGCGTATTTTAATAGAGACTTTCGTAACGCGTTTAAGAATACGCTCGCGTGTGCGTTTTGCAGTTTTTGCAGGCGCCGGGCGTCTGATTTGGACGCCATGGAGCGGTTGGATCGACGTGGATCAGGACAATTACGAGTACCCGTAGCTTCGAGAAGGACGAGTGATTTCGCATCCCTTTGAACAATCGACTGCCAGACGCAGAGGCCTACAACGTCTCAACGAAGTATATTGGTGTTGTACTTATTCCCAAAGTTGTTGTGACTGATAAGTTAGACAGTTTTTTAGTGAACTTAGGTGCATTTTAAACCGAAATAGATGTTACTGCTACGATCAAAGCACAAACGGATATGTTTCCTTTTAAACATTCTAATCATTTATACGTAAAAAGATCAAATATGTTAGTTATTTTTCAATTGTTTTTTGTTACGTAAGCGTGTTAGCAGATTAATTAACGTAAGTAGGTAAGCAATTAATGAGATTGTATTAGCGTAAAAAATAGAATGTGGAAGTTAAAAATTATTCGAAACTAGATTTATCTCATAACTTTAGATGAAGTAATAATTTTGTATGTGCAATAATATTTTTATATGTATTAAATATCTTTGTATATAAGACGTATAATAATTAATGGTCTTATTCATAATTGTTGTAACCTCAAGTGATTATTTTGTATGTTCCTGTATTATATTCACATATAACTACGAATAATGTAATCATAGTAAGAAATATTATTATTTATAGTAGTGTCATTCCAACGTTTCTTCAACTTAGTCAGAAAATACGGGGTTTTCAATAACATTAAGTTTTAGTATTAATTCATGGCCTAAGTTTAAAATATATATATCATGAAGAGGCCAAAGCATTGTAAATAAAATCATCGTATTTATTTTTAGTAAATAACAAAATATAATACAAAATGATCTGTTCACTAGCGTAGGAATACGTAAAATATTGATATATGTATTATTAAAGAAATTTAAATTAAAGTTGTATTAAGTAGTTACCTTAATTTATAATAATTTGACACGATCAAAATTCAAATTTACTATTACAATGGCAGTGGTTTCAATTCGTTTGTAGCCAAAATTAAACTTATTTCAGTAAATTATGCTTAATTTGGTTTTGGCGACATCTGTATTGATACCAATGTTTGACTATACTTAAATATCTTAGATTTGAGTACTCCAGTTACGATTTCTTGATATTTTTCTATACATTTTTTAAACTATCAATAATATTTGTTACTTGAATCCAGCTCAAATCTGTGTAATTTTTAAGTTCAAAAGTTTTAATATAGGGGTTAAAAATCTCATTTTGTTTTAGTATGTCAGAAATAATAAAAAAAGTGTTTTTAAAATTATTATGATTTTATGATATAGCTCACACAAAGTGTGTCAACGTAGTTAAATAGATAATAATAATAATTTTATTATGTAAGTTAGTATTTAGATTAGAATAATCTAGAATTATTAAATTTAAATTACTTGAATAGGAAGATACTATAAAAATGGGGACAAATAACGCTTCAATAGAAAAATACAATTTAAATGAATGTTATTATTGATGTGCTAACGTTACTAATGTATTACAATCCGTTCGTTCGTTGTGTCGGTGTTGTATCATTACATTTTTATTAATATTATTAGGTGTATCAAAATTTACTAACATAAATTCTGAAAGTCTATTAGCTTCGAAAGAGATATGATTTGAAAATGAATTAAAAGATAATTACTAAATAATTGTGTTGATGAATATCAAACGGGCCTAAGTCACACATAAGCAACTTTTGGATAGTTAATATTTTATCTTGGGCGATTTTGAAAAAAGAGGGAAGCTTTAGAGCCATTTTTCTATGAGAAATACTGGATTTAGGTTTGATTGATCAACTTCAACTTCAACTTCTTCCTAGATGGCTCTGCATCTGGATTGACGCAATTTTGCCAGTGTCCGTCTCAACCAGACATATTTATTTCTGCGCGCAGATTCTGACAGATTAAAAATATTACGAAATGTCAAAAGTTGACTTAGGTTCATTTGATATGTATCAACACAGTTATGCAGTTTATCAACTTTTGATTTCCAGTTGTGTTTAAGATATAGATTAATTGGTTTTTAAAGTGTTAACTAATTTTGATTGAGGTCAAAGATTAATTTTCAAATTATGTTTTAAAAGGAGTCTATACATTCAATTTTCAAATTATTTCTCTTAAAATCTGGTTTCTTCTTGTAATAAACTGTCGTCGATGTTATTTATAACCCTTAGCTAGCTTACATTTCCGCGTTGTAATCGTAATGTTAAAGACTAATGGGTTACAAAATGTAGTATATTATGGCTTTTTCAAATAGAAGCGAAGCGGGCGTCATAGCGCTGTTTTTTTTAAAATATCTTTATTTACTTATTGATGGAGTTTTGTCACAAAGTGACTATGTCACTCTCATATGAGATCAATTCTTTATATTACAAACATGGCAAAATATGTACATACACTTAACAAAAAAGAAACAACAATAACGTTTGCCGCATGACATTGCAAGCACTGTTTTTGTAGCTTAACTTTGTATACTACTATACTGTTAAACAGAATGTCAAGAGCTAGGCAGTAGGCACTTACACTAAACTTTTTAAGGGCCCATACAACCTCAACTTTGTGTGAAAATGCTAGACATATGATTTTGCGTTCATAAGAGCGGGAAAGGGCATTGCAACGCAAATAAAAACAAAAAACTCAAAAATCAAGTTTTAGCTTATTACCTATTAATTAGGACATTATTTGAAAAAACCGAAACATATAACATTTTTATTTATACTTAATTCTATTACCACGCTTATTGTCAAGATCTAACGCTTACTGTAAAAATTTAGAGGTAGCTTTGCGATTTTTTTCTATCGAGAAAATTTTATGGAATCGTGTTTTCGAAACATATGATCGATAGATTAAATCCTGAACTTTACCATATATAAATTTCAAAGTTAAATATTCAGTAGTTTAGACGATATGGACATCCGGCGGAGTTGAAAATTAGCACTTTGAGGTATTATATGTACACCCTTAAACAGAGTGTCAAGAGCTAGGCAGTAGGCACTTACATTAAACTTTTTAACTGTGTATATGTACGTCATCATCTTCTGTACATAGTATATAAAATGAAGTCACTTCCGCTGTCTGATCGCTTAGATCTTTTTAACTACTCAACGGATTTTAATGCAGTTTTCAGCAATAGATAGAGTGATTCAAGAGGAAAGTGTATAAACTCAATTTGACACAGATTTCACGCGGAGCTAGTACAATATAAATCGGCGTTATAGCGCCGCGTCAGGGCCCGTAGGTTAACTCGTAAAAACTAAATGGAAGTTTCTTATTAGTTTTCTTGCAAACGCTAATCTTATGCAAGTGACATAAGAGTTCATTTTGCACGAAAAATAAACAGAAATTTCGATTTTCCTTAAGCTTGCGTTTTGACGCGCGCTAAGTACGCTTTCTGTTAGGAAAAGCCTTATTTCGGTATTGGTTCTTTTTTATTACCATGTTATACTTTTTTAATGTTCCCCATAAATATTTGTCTTTGTAATCGATCAGTATTTAACAATGCTAATAAAAATTCAATGTGTCTTCCTTTTAAATAAGTAAATTAGGCTCAACAATGTAAAAATAGTGGTTAGAGAGAATCTTGTAGCCAATTGTAGTAGATATTGTAATGTTTTACCCAAATTTATTTGTGTATTGGGTGACATGAGCTGTATAAATCAAGTAATAATACGCGGTTGTGAAATCATTAGGTAACAACTATATTTTTAACTTTTTACGTCCTCATCATCATCATCATCATCAGCCTATACCAGTCCACTGCTGGACATAGGCCTCCTCCAATGAGCGCCATAGCGCCCTGTCTTCAACTTGCCGCATCCAGCATCTACCTGCAGTCTTTCGCAGGTCGTCATCCCACCGAGTCGGAGGGCGTCCTACACTACGTTTACCGAGTCGTGGTCTCCACTCAATAACAAGTTTGCCCCAGCGGCCGTCGGTTCTTTACTTTTTACGTGAATTGATAAAACTCTTCACCTTTCTTCATAACCAAATTATTTTCCTAACCTAATATTTTGCTTGTTTATATTGTTTAATCAATCCGTCCAGTATTTATGTTCATCTATTTCATTCACCCTATTATACAATGTGTTTGGTCACCGGTGTCGGAGACTTTGGGGGGGTGAAATACGGTAAATTTTATCGACAAATCACTATCCCTATTGTTTTTCTACCTCCATGACAAAATGGCAGCCATTTTGTTTTCTTTTGCCTCGAAGCACGGGTGCTTGTACTGATTTAGCTATAGCTACCCATGTAGAGGTCCTAGGAAGACGATATAGGACTCATTTGATAGCCAATAATGTGGACAATAAAGCAATGATAACATTGTTTCAATTTCCATTTTATAATAGAGTAAAAAAGAATTTATAAAACAAAAAAAATAATTTATTGTATTTTTTTTTTGAATTATTAGCTTTTTCATAGAATCGAAACTGTCAAGCTACAAGTTTTTTGTTTTTAAACGATAGTAAATACTGTGTGCTTCAAAATAAGTCTTGCATCTTAGCTATAAGTAAGATAGTTTACCGTATTTCACCCCCCCCAAAGTCTCCGACACCGGTGACCAGACACATTGTATATCTATTTTATGTAATAACGTTCTATGTGGATTTCGATTAGATTTTCACAATTAGATTCCTATAACTTACGTAGATCAATGTAACCTTGATGTGTACATATTCCGTCAGTTAGGTTCGTTGTGACATGAAAACAGTTTCATAGATTTTTAATTTCAGGAATATAGCAACATTTTTAATATTATAAATTTTAGCAAGTATAAAACAGCAATATGTAGAGTAACTATAGATAACCGTAAAGTAGATCGTGAATTTATTATATAGAATCCAATTTGATATTTCTCAGTGTAATATTAAAAATAATAAAATTTTATATTATATGTTTTGAAGCTCAATAGTTTGATGTGGATACTAAAATTATTAGTAAAACTATTATTGTACATTTTATTTGGGTGATTTCATTAGATATTACATCCATTACGGACTGTGATAATTTAAATTGTTATCCCAATTAAGTGACCGTCAATACTTTTGCGAGGCCAATGTCCACTAAACCATATAAAATATCCTACTTCAAAAGTCTTGATTAAAACTTAACAGGACTACAAGTGGTTCTTTAAAAGTACTATTGAAAATTGTAGATAATAATCAAATTAAAAAGTTTAGCGGACATAGTCCTGATGACGGGTCCATTACAAAAATATAAACCTATTATAATTTTATGTTATCAAAAATAAGGTGATTAAGTCAAAATTAATAATTTTGTTGGATAAATTTAATTTATAATCGAAGCGTGGTGAGATTTTAACCTAATTGTGCATGTAATCAAAATAATTATGCTTTTTGCAAAATAAACGAAATTGTTTCTTAATAATACCTATTTTATTTTCTAAAGATTCCGAATAGCTTAGGGGATGTGTATATTGCAATCGATATCCACTCTTATGGACGTATTCCTTTATTGATAGGTTCGGAGAAAATGGAATTCATAATAAATGTATGTACCTATGACTTCATGGTGGTTTTATGGGAGATGGTTTTACGAGAGACTAGGGACTGGTTTATTGACAACAGCTGGGTCAGTTATGTTATAGGAGCAGGTCACCTATATTAGATGTCTATATTCGTTAGTGTAACACTCATAAATGTGCCGTGTGGCAACACTAAACGTCAGACGTGTAATCAGCTGATTTAAATTTATTTTATGTTTTATTACTTAATTAGTAGAAATAAGTAACTAGAAAGTGTCTAAAACAGTTAATAATATCGTAGTGCTTACGTTCAAGTGAAATATTCAACAAAATAGTGTCAAAAAAACTCTAAAAGTACTATTCATTCTTCAACGGTCAACGGTCAAGAAAATCGGAAGATCCTCGCACTCAGTTTCAGCAAAGGATGATCATAACAGCTTGAATCAACCAAAGGATAGAATCCAACGATTCTCAACGACGACGGTGACCGAACACAGCTAGGACGGAGTCAGTTCCTGATCAACATCATTTTAACCTGGGGAGTATTGTTATTCACTTATCATATTGACTAAATTACACACAGAACACAACCCACATAATCAAAAACACTACTCACTCTGTGTAATTTGTGAGGTTTCGTTTTGTCTCTCTTAGCTTGACAAATTGTGGAAGTTGAGTTGAGGACAAACCATTTAGCCTCACAACATTACACTTACATTACATTTACAAGACACTCAACAATAAAAATAACCTTCAATGCAATTGCAATTTCACTGTTACTCATAGTTACTTTGTTGTAGGAAACTTCTACAAAACTGTTCTGTCTGATCTTCCTATAAATTATAATTTACAATCATATTTTTAACATTAACAAATATACAAAGCTAATATTTTATAAGTAATAATTTAACTTTAAATTTAGAATTAAGTTTCTGTTTTTAGCAATCCCTTGGTCCCAACTAATTTTATTATTGTACTTCACTTCTACTCATATTTCTACTGGACTTCTTTCACCATTGGTCACTGGGTCTGTATAACCCATCAAACCTCAACTTGGTTTCTCACCTAGAAGAGGGTGACCTCGAAAGAACCAGTCTCTAATCACCTGTTATACTAATTTAAATTTTTCATTTAACTCCTTATTTCTTCTCTTATTCTTATTCTTCTTGAAGCTCACTGTATACTGCTATTTTTCAGGGATTCACACATAATGATGACCAGAAAGGCATGTGACCTGGAGGCTAAGCTGAAGCTCGCTACAGCCCAGCTCAAGGAAGTCAGAGAGGACCGAGACAGGCTGGTTCAAGAGCAGGAGGATAGCGAAGCTGAATTCCTGGCTAACCTTGGCAGGATTCAATCCCTCAATAGACAACTCGCTGAGCTCCATGCTCACCATGAAGATGCAGAGTCAGAAGTGAACCGATTGAATGCATGCCTGCGTTCCGTGGACAGTTGTCATGAATCCTATGAACTGGTGTTACAGCACAATAAGGACTTACAGCAAGAGCTATCAGAGTGTAGAATAAAACTAGATATATTAGAGTGTAAGCCGTTGCCTTCAGCAACCAGTGTTTGTAGTTTAGATCTTCAAACGGAGCTTATGACAACTGATCCTAATATGTCAACGATGGATCTTACTTCACCATGTCGCCATGGTCATAGCCAAACACCCGTCATAAAAGGGAGCAATAAAATTAAAAAGTATGTTAAATTAAGTAATTTCATCAGGAAGTCAGAGAAAAAAATTAAGAAACAAAAACTATTGCTCAATAATGCTAAATTGAGCAAGGAAAAGTCTAAATGTAACCTAGAAGTAGAATTGGACTCCTGTTATAATTTATTAGGGCGTAACTCAAAAGATTTGAACTATATGTCTGAAGAAATAGTTAATTTAGAAAGGGCACTTCATGATGTAACATGTAAATATAATCAAGCCCAAAAACATGCCAATGACCACTATCTAAAAATGCAAGATACTATAAACAATGACAGTTTATATATTGAAGTACGGCATAGCTGCACTCAAACCGATCTTGAGACAGCCACGGTGAAGAGTAACACTTTGACTAGAGACTGTGCTGCGGATGTAGTGCCCCCCTCATCACTGGTGTTACCATCCACGCTCCTAGCGGTGTCGCCATCACCCTCGCACGAAGACCTTTGTGATAATGCAGTACCGATTGCACTCACTGAGGGTCTATCAGTGCGAGCTGCACCATCTCCGGTTAAGGAATTAAATCTAGACTGTAGTCAATATATCCGGAAAACTGTGATATACTCAGATAAGTTGGGTGCTGGGGTGGGTATTATGCTGAGTGACTTACTTGTACAAAATGTAGTCAATCATTGCTATCCAAATTGTAATATAAATATAATTACTGATCGTATTCAGCAAGATGACTCTTTGAATAAAAACACAACTTTAATTGTTCAGTTAGGTGAAAGTTGTGTCAAGCGGTCACAGTTGATAAGGCTAGTTGAGGTAATTCTAGGAAAGATAGAAAATGGACTAGGGAAACTGATTATTTGCTCCTTCCCATATTCAAAGTCATTGACATCAAAACAAAATGAAACTCGATGTCAAAATAACATGATGATGTACAATATGACATGTCGTCATAGTGACGTATTATTCTTTGATACTAATAAATTTATTAGTAAAACTTTTTTGACTAGAGATACAATAATGTACCTTACCAAACAAAGTAAATTGATAATTGCTAAATTGTTAGCATATAATATTTTTGATCCCGTTATAAGTAGTATAACGCAGTTACCTGACGAGCCTGTGTGTGTAGTTAGTAATAGTACTAATGAGGGCATCAAAGCGACTGTGTCAGTAAATACAAATTTAAACTGATCACATCGACAATGGGAAAGCCAAATACATTTCATATAGTCCATCAAAATATACAAGGCTTACCCAGCAAAGTTCTAGAATTAGAACTATTTTTAAATTATTTAAATGTAGATGTTATGTGCATAACAGAACACTGGATTGTGAAAAATCAGTTACTTCCCTCTTATCATAACTATTGTCTTGCAAGTTCCTATAAAAGAAAAGCTGCAATGCGTGGTGGCTCTCTGATTATAGTTAAAAATTGTCTTAAATGTAAAGAACGGAAAGATATTGTTAAACTTAGTATTGAGAGAACTATTGAACTTTCTTGTGTGGAATTGGAGAGGCATATCATAGTATGTGTGTACCGCCCTCCCGACGCAAATCAGGTAGACTTTGAAAGTACTATGGAAGAAGCTATGCTAAAAGTATTTACTTGTAGGAAGGATCTCATTGTTTGTGGCGATTTTAATATAGATATTTTAGCGAATCCGCTCGCTGATAGATTAATTAATTTATTCAAATGCTTTAACTTACAACACCTTTTCAATGATCCGACTAGGGTAACCCTAACTTCTGCCACTTGTTTAGATAATATTTACTGCAGTCAATCTCCAACCAACAAAGCAGTAATTAAGCATTTCAAATCAGACCATTATGGTCAGAGTGTTAATTTTATTAATAATTTGAATGATAAAAAAACAGTTGAGGAATATACCTACAGGCCTATCACAGAGAGCCGTATTAGTAAATTTAAATGTAAAGTAGATCTAGCAGTAGCTAATATACCTTGTTCTGATGACCCTAATGGTTTATTTAACAGACTTTTTAATGTTATAAACAAAGAACACAATGAAGTATTCAAACTTAAAACATGCACAGTTAGAGATAGGGTCGGGTTTACTGATTGGGCCACTCCCGGCATTTACAGAAGTAGGAATAGGCTATACGATCTCTATGGTGCCAGAGAAGCTATGTTACATGACCCTGCGTTTCTTTTGTATGTAAATAACTACTCAAAAACATTTAAGAAAGTCTGCAACACAGCAAAATGCATATTTTTGAAGAATAAAATTTCAAACTCATCTAATAAAATAAAAGCGACATGGAGACTAATAAATAATGAAACTGGTAAATCAAAGCCACGTAATAGAGAAATAAAGTTAAAAGTTAATAATTCAATTCTTATACATGAAAAAGATATTGCAGATGCTTTTGATGGATTCTTTGCTGATATCCCTAAAATTGTAACCCGGTCTCTCAATTCCTCTGCTTTAAAGGCAGTTGAATTATTAGAATCATCTGTTGAGAAATGTAAAGAAGTCTTTATCTTTAGTCACGTAAATGGTAATTACATTGTAAAAACTTTTAAATCTATAAACATCAAAAATACTGAGGATCTCTGGGGCATTTCAACTAAAGTACTAAGTTCAATTATTAAGGAAGTGGCTCCCTGCTTGGCCCATATTTTCAATAATTGTGTAGACGCAGGAGTTTTTCCTGATCTTATGAAATGTAGTAAACTCGTTCCTCTTTACAAATCTGGTAACCATACTGATCCGGCCAATTACAGGCCAATTTCAATACTTCCTGCAATAAGTAAAATTTTCGAAAAAATTATCCTCACTCAGTTGACTTCACACTTCAACCTTAACAGGCTGTTTCATAAAAATCAGTTTGGCTTCACCAAGGGTAGATCGACAACCGATGCTGGCACAGTTCTATTAAAGCATATATTAGATGCCTGGGATAAAGCAAAAAACGCTATTGGTGTATTCTGTGACCTTTCTAAGGCTTTTGATTGCGTGGATCATAGTACACTAATTAGGAAGTTGGAACACTATGGAATTAGTAACAAGGCACTGGACCTTATGCAATCATATTTAGCTGATAGAGTTCAAAAAGTAGATATTGGTAAAGAAAGATCTAGAGGATCAAAACTTGAACTAGGCGTCCCGCAAGGATCAATATTAGGTCCTTTTTTATTTTTAGTATATGTAAATGATCTTCCGTTTTTAGCAAGAGATCTTTGTGATATAGTCTTATTTGCTGATGATACTTCATTGATTTTTAAAGTTGATAGAAATAAATATAACTATGACGATGTAAATAATTCGCTTTCACAAATATTAGATTGGTTCACCGCCAATAACCTACTACTCAATGCTAAAAAGACTAAATGTATAAAATTCATGCTACCGAATGTAAGAGAACTCCCAACAAACATAATGCTGAAGGATGAGATTGTTCACCTTGTAGACTCTACTGTATTCCTAGGGTTACATATTGATTCTTCTCTTCAATGGAGGTCGCAAATAGAGGCTCTGGCAGGTAGACTTAGTTCAGCAGCTTATGCAGTTCGAACAATTAGATATATTACCAATGAAGACACAGCTAGGTTAGTTTATTTCAGTTACTTCCATAGTATTATGTCTTATGGTATTTTGCTTTGGGGACAGGCAGCTGACATCCAGACCATATTTGTTCTTCAAAAAAGGGCGGTACGCGCTATTTATAAATTAAAGCCACGAGATTCTTTGAGGGAATTATTTCAAAACATTAATATTCTGACTGTAATATCGCAATACATCTATGAAAATCTAATGTATACCCACAAAAATAAGGATAGCTTTATGAAAAAGTGTGATGTTCACAATAGAAATACAAGAAACAAGAACAAGTTACACATCCCATCATTTAGATTACACAAGGTAGGGAAATCATTTATGGGCAATAGCGTGCGCTTCTATAATAAGCTTCTATCTGAAGCAACTGAGCTCCCTATTCGTAAATTTAAAAATTACATAAAAATAAATCTTATCAAGAAGGCTTTCTACTCCATAAATGATTATCTCAATGATGTTAATGCTTGGCCAGATGTCGCTCAGTTTCGCACCGACAATAGTATCTAAGTAATTTGTTATTGTGCATAGCTTTACTTAAATATTGACATGTATCGAATCATATTATATTTAGACTTAAAAAGGCAAATAACCATGTATTAGACATATAAGAGATGAACATACTAGTGGTTTCTTTTTCACTTCTTCCACTAGTGGACAAAAAATTGAAGTGAACAGTAAAATAATTTTATTTGATAATAATTTAATGTATAAAATATGACTTGTCTAAGTGCTTATTTTGTAAGCCTAAAGAAATAAATGATTTTTTACTTTACTTTACTTTACTATAAAGGGTGGTTGGCGCGTAACACTCAAATCAAAAGCGAAAAACATTCAGAAACACCCCATATTATTTTCGCCGATCATCGGTTCGTTTTATTTCGTTTTTATTCGTTATCAAAATGCAGCCAATGAGCGGCGAAAATAGTGTGAGTGATATACTCACGAATTCATCTTAAATTAGAGAATTTCCCCTTTTATATAATTTATTATCATCATCAGCCTATAGCAGTCCACTGCTGAACATAGGCCTCCCCCAAAGAACGCCATAGCGCCCTGTCTTTAGCTTGCCGCATCCAGCATATACCTGCAGTCTTTCGCAGGTCGTCATCCCACCTGGTCGGAGGGCGTCCTACACTACGTTTATCGAGTCGATAATTTATTATGGCACTAACCATTTAAGTTGTGTGTTGTGGTGTTGTAGTGCCTATACTAACGCTAGCATTATTTTCTCATACTTCTGAAACAAAAATCCCTAACCTAAAATCCTTTGTACAAACTGTTCAAATACACATTTTTGCATCTCTTAGCGATAACTATCTAAAGCAGACTAAGAATTCTATTCTTAGCTGCAGTACTTTAGAATTAATGTTGTCTAAACAAGCAATCCCTGAATATGATGTATGTTTCGCAATTTAGGGGCGAAATCTACACTCCTAGTGACCCATTATGAACTTCACGGTGCATAATAACATTACACAAATGTGCAATTATCCACTCACACGCCCGGCCAAATCGACCTAGCCCTAAATGTCCGAGCTTTGCCGACAAAAATCACGGTGCCGCGAGCGCGTCCCATTTTTTCCCTAAACCCTAAACACCTACGCTCTAAAATAAAAAATACTATAAAAAGTGAAAACTATACAAAATCAATAAATATATAGACCAAGTCTTAGAAATAATCAAGTGGTCTCAAATAAATGCGTAAACTTGACAAAGTAACTTGATATATGATGATGTAATGTGCAACTATCTGTTCTACTAGCTGCTGCGAGGTAGACAGAGGCTGGGCAGTGAAAGTGTCTTGTGTGAAAAAAAGTGTTTAGGTGGTACATATAGTAGGACGTCCTCCGACCAGAGGTGATGACGACCTGCGATGAGGCTGCAGGCTGCTAGATGTGGCAAGCTGAAGATAGGGCGCTGTTACGCTCATTTGAGGATGCCTGTGTCCAGCAGTGGGCTAACATCGGCTGATGATAAAGGTGGTATGTCACGCTTGAAATAATTTAATATAAATCAAGTTATAATAATTTCAAATAATAATTTCAATTTCAAATTTTATAATAATTAAGTAATTTCTTGTAGAACCTAAAAAATAGGTAGTATATACCTATTTTTTAGGTTCTACAAGAAATTTAAAAGGAGAAAAGAAGTTTCGCTCATATCTTAGGATATTAGCTATAAACCCATACAAAACAAACTTTGAATAAAGTCATTTTAAAGTCTATTGACATCTAATTGTCTATTGATGCCAAAATCACTAGACTCCAAAACGACAAATACATATCAAAGTAACTGACCTAGCTGTTTTAGAAGCGACTGTGTCGATTATTTGTTTATCTGTGCTTGGCAAGGATTGATCTCGGATTCCTAATAGTCGACATGGAGTTTGTGGCTTTCGTTATGGATTTCGTGGCTTTTATGAGTATACTCTGGTAAGTAGATAAGTTAATATTTACTTGGCTGTGAGCAAACGAGGGACCGCCAATGCTGGCCGGGGTGTTATTCTATTCAGTGAGTGACTCGCTCAGACAATTCTCACCGCTCGCGGTTTTTGGTTCCTTGATGGAATGTAGCCAAAGAACGAGAAAATTTGTTAGAACAAGTGACTTCTTCTAATATATTGATTGACTATTAGCACGACCTGAGCGAAGTGGATTGACCGACGATTGAGAAACGACCACCGTCCCTTAAG
This sequence comes from Eupithecia dodoneata, assembly GCA_947044415.1. NCBI lineage: Eukaryota > Metazoa > Arthropoda > Insecta > Lepidoptera > Geometridae > Eupithecia > Eupithecia dodoneata. Next base: position 6,179,190 of record OX345678.1, read on the forward strand.
AATATGAAGATGTACTTCAGCCTACGCCGTCAGTTTCCACTTCCTCGAATTCTTCATGTAACAGGATGAAATCTAGTAGAAGTATAAATACCTATAAATACCAAAACAAAATCTCAAGCCACACAACTTTATCTCTGTAAACGTATTAAGTCGAACGCTTCACAGATTTCAGTGAAAATCTATTGAATTAGTTTGCTGACAGAAGTAGCTGAGCTACGAATGGCACTTGACAGAGGAAACTCCTACAAATTTTAAGAGTGAGTGGATTAGGTCGAAATGATGACGATGATTGTTTATTGATCCTGAAACAAAAACATTATTAACTCACGCCTATTAAATCTAAAAAAGCGCCTATTCCAGGGACGTTATCGACATAAATCTCTACAAAAACAATCTCGAACACACCCCCTTTTATTCCCAAGATATAGAGCTCAAAATGGCAAGATTGTGACTCGCATGGTCCTTCTACATTTATCACTTGCCAAGATCGATTTTAAGGGCGGGTGACATGAGAAATCGTTCATTTAATGGCTCTACAGAGCGAGTGTAGACTTATAAATGGATATAATTGCTATAAAGAGCAGAATCGGTCCGGTGGGAGGTTCCGGAAGAGTCGTAAAGTTCTGACATAATGGATTTGGATTGTAGATGGCAACATTTTATTTCGTGTACCTCGAAATGAGTTTTTATAAGTTAGGCAGCATTTCAATCTGAAATTATTCTAATCGAAACTTCTTACCAGAAACCTTTTTTGCATTGCCGAAAAAAAAAAAGATTTAGTGGCGACTTTATTTATTTAATTACAAATTTTGAAAATTTTGAGCTAGATTATGTGATTATTATCTCTTTTCAACGTTAACTCCGTACAATTTGATTATTATTAGCGTACGAACTACCAGCTAAAGTCCAGTTTCAGCAAAAAAGGTCGGCTTACGAGAACATTTGAATTCTAGTCTATTCCTTCAGTAAATCGAAGTAGGGCCGCTATAAATCAGGTAGATTTGCATGTGAAAGAGACGCCTCTGCCGTCTCAGCTAATTCCATATCTCCGTTCGCGTAGGAATAATAAATGGCGAAGTTATTGAGATAGGGATTATGCTCATGTTTTTCAAAAAGAACACTGGCAAAAGCTTTTGATTTTAATCTGGGTAATTTATACGGTGGCGTAAACTTTTTTAATACTTATGAAGCTGTAACGGTTCACTCAACTAAAATTGAAAATTGTGATTGTTTGAGTTGGTTTAGATAGGTATTTTTTTTTATTTTTGTACAGACTCAAATACTGTTATGTGTTTATGTTATTCGATATCATCGCCGGTGTGAACCGATTCGATATTTTTTCGCTATAGGAAGGAAATGATATCATCTAGGTGCTTCATAAATTTTTCATTATGTTTAGTCCTATAGATTGTTAATTCAATGATCCAAAATTTGTATCAAACAAATCTGGTTTTGATTCTACGGCTGGTTTTTGTTTGTGCGGGACTAGATGATACGGTGTGAATTGCCCGGTATTATTAATATTTATTATTTACTAGCTGCAGCCCGCGGCATAGCCCGCGTGGAAATTTGAAAAATATCAATTCTCTTATTTTTTTTAATGTTTCAACGAACAATTAGAAAACATTAAAAAAAAAATGAAATCTGTAAAGCCGTTCTCAAGTTATAGCGTGACCAGGGAAACAACGGTTCATTTGTATATATAGATTTACCTATATTCTATATTTTATTATACTAATCTGGTGTAGTTTTGTATTGTATTGTATAATTACCGACAGTTTCATAACCAAATAACAATGCAATTTTAGTCGAAACGAACCGCAAACCCCAACAAATTATAATTCTTAATTCTCTCATAAAACAGAATATTTACATAGGAAGTCAGTATTAAAAGACGACATTGGTGTGTACCATTGAACTATTGGCCATAATCCAAAGTCATTAGTTTCCAGCCACTGTACAAGTTTATTAATGGACCCATAAATAGAACCGTATAATACTAAACCACGACACACGAACTATTTATAGTTAATCACTTGTATCTACACAGTTTCATCCTTCTAATAAATATGAGATAATTCCAGTTTATTTGAAAAAGCAAAATATTTTTATTACAAACTAGCGTTTGCTGACGACTTCACACTGGCAAGTCTCGGAAAAGCATTTTATCAAAACGTTACCAAAATGGAGAGTACAGGACTAAATCCTCTATTCTAAGCGTTTGCCCAGCCCTAGTAAATTTGGACGACCTGGGATAAATGAATGCTGGTTTAAACATAAAAGTGAATCCTGCGGAATGCGGGGACATGTGTTAGTACGTACGCTGTCTTGGAAGAAAGCAAATCACCTATAAATGCCTTATAATAACAACTCACCTCAATTCCCCACTCGCCTCGTTCGTAAGAATGCGTGCCTCTGGGATAGCCCTGGATTCCGTGACGTCACTGAAATGTCTTTGACACAAGCGGATTACCAGCAAATGCCAGCGTAGCAGATGCGGTGGTTTGCGGATTTTATTAGAGTCCAACGTTTACAAAAGAAAATTAGTGCGGGACGTGTGTTGGATGGTCTAATGTTTTGCGAAGACGTAGCTTATAAAAATTGCCGCAAAATATGGGGGTACTTGTTTCTGGACTGGTTTCCGCAACTTGGCCACAGGTGGGCCCGTTTTGCGTGTCGGGTGGGGGGGCTGCTAGTCTAACCACCTGATGTCCTCCAGAAGACCTGCAGCTCGCTGATGCCGGTGCATGCCTCCCTAGGCGTCATCAGTGTCGCAAGGTGATGCAGTCTTTGAGAAGCTACGCTATTCCAATCTACAAGCACATGCGCTGCCGTCTCCTCTGCATTCATGCACCCTCTGCAAGGGGGGCTGTCCGTGATACCCTAATTAAATAGGTGTTTGTTTAGCATGCAGTGACCCGTGACAATACCGACGACTTGCCGGAGTTTATCACGTTTGAGATTGAGGAGTTCTAGGGAGTATCGTGGATTTAAAGCCGGGAATGCCTCCCTCGACTGCCTGCAATCTGGAATACTTGCCCAGTGCTCGTCGTGTCGTTTGACTGTGCGTTGACGGATCCATGAGCGGACTTGACTGAAAGGGTGAATGATTGGTTCAGGCCCTGCCGGTTGCCATTCTGATATGATATATGAAATATGGGGGTAAGTAATAGCGCCTTTTTTTATTGTCAGGTATACTCATACTATTACTACTTTTAATATTATAAACGCGAAAGTTTGTAAGTATGGATGGATGGATGGATGTTTGTTACTCTTTCACGTAAAAACTACTGAATGGATTTTAATGAAATTTCAGAATACATATCAGAATAACACATAGGCTACAATTCATAAAGATATATAGTACATTATCCAAAATATCTATCACCACGCGGGTAAAACCGCGGGGCGCAGCTAGTTTTAAATAAATGTTAAATATACTATAATATTAATGTAGTCATAGAATTTACAAATGGATAATTTCGTTTCAAGTTATTTTTATTACAACACTAGTTTCTGCCCGCGGCTTCGCACGTGTTGTTTATATGGAGACGTTTTAAGCTTATTTCTTTCCCATGGCAAAACTAATGCATGTAATAAAAAGTAGTCTGTGTTTTATTCTGAGCCTGAAACCACTTGTATAAAAAAAAACATCAATACATACAAACTTTCGTATTTATAATATTAGTAGAACGTGTCCATTGGCACTTTTCAAATCAATCATGGTAAATATCGTGCTATTAATGACTTTTGTTTTATTTATAAAATATTTCTTAAAGTAAGACAAAAGATATAAATAATAAACAAGGATAAATAAATAAGCTTCCTAAATATTTTGCCTTTCTCTTTAAATAATCCAAACGCTCATCCGTTTTCTGTTTACAAACATCCGCCCAATCTCAATGTTTCCTACAAAAAAGATTTGTGTAGTTTTTATCGCGAATGGCCAAAAAGATTACCATCTGGGCCCAGGGCGGACTTTGATAAGGGCCAACAAAGATCCTGGATTATCGTAGGGTAGGATTCTATTTGTAAAAATCGAGTGTGGCAATCTAAATCTCCACGGTCTCGGGTCTCTACGGAAGACCAGCGCTATAAATAAATAAATAATGCTGGACAATTCACACAGCATTATCTAGCTCCATGGTAAGCAGAGCTTGTGTTATGAGTACTAGATAACTGATATACATAATACAATATATTTAAGGGTTATTTGTAGTCAAGCTTTGTGCCACCACACCAGGACCTGTCTGAAAATCAGCGCCGCTACTAACTCCGGCTTGTAGCGGCATAATGCTGAGACAGGGCCGGCAGGAGGTTGCGGGTTCGATTCCCGCCTCGGAACAATTGTGTGTACGATCTGCAGATATTTGTTCCGGGTGTTCTGGTCGTTTTCTATGTATAATAAAAAATATCTATCTATGTAATGTATTGTATTATGTATACCAGTTATCTAGTACCCATAACACAAGCTCTGCTTGCCATGGGGCTAGATAATGCTGTGTGAATTGTCCAGCATTATTTATTTATTTATTTATTTATTATGGTGTCAAATAAATGTATTTTCTTTCTTTTCTAGGAATGAAGCTCATACAAGAAACGAAATATGTTAGTTACTACGGTGCGTAACCATGCTTCAAATAAGGCCCTCCAGAGGGCCTTCACTGTCCTCTGTCGCTCGCCATCGTCCTGATGAGGGCCCAATTAAAGCTCACGCGTGCCGGCGACACTTTCATAAGCTGTCATTCCTGTTCACGCTTTGGGCTATATTCGGGGACACAATTTGCAATAATTCGGTCGCATGAATTTGCTAAGCGATGAATTTTAGGAGATTTAGTTATTGAACACTTTTATTTACAACAGAAAATGAATTAATTTCAGCATGAAAGCATTAACACTTTCCTAGCCCACGACGCAAATGTATTAATTGTCCTGTAGGCAGCGCGGTGGTAGCGCGCCTCCGCTTGTCGCACCGGCTAGGCTGGGCAGTGAATGGGTTAACAGATAACAGATAATAAAATAATAATATAACAAACAGCATTTAAGTTCAAAAGACTGAAACAACCTAACACAAAATAAAGGTGCACCTCAATAGGTTTGCTTTAAAAAAAATTAAAAGCATGCTCTATTTATACCTAATTATAATAGAGGTTTTTTTTAAAATTATCATACCACAGGTAGTATATATTAAGCTTCATATGTTTAGCTACCTGTGGTATGATAATTAAAAAAAACAATTTCAATACTTTATTATACTTTACTATATTAGGTACTTATCTATACTTAATTTTATTAAATATTCGTCAAAACACACAATTATAACAAACAAACGATTTTTACCTTATAATATTAATTAAGTTTTTTGTTCATCTTTTTTATTAAGTTTTGTTTTCATCATTAAAATTATCACTTATACATAGTACGCACATACATAGTATAAAACAAAGTCGCACCCCGCTGTCTGTCTGTCCGTTTGCTTAGATCTTTAAAACTACGCAAATTTTGATGCGGTTTTTATAATAGATTCAAGATTTTTTCGTCAACACATAAATTACGATACATATTTCATTAATTACGATACATATTTTACAACGGCGGGGAAAGTAAAATACACAAACTACTGCACAATCCCTCGTCGCCCATAATGATGATGGTAGAAGCAAGAGCTTTAATAGTGGGTAAGTGCTCTCGCTAAAATACAGCCTTAAAGCAAGTACCTACAAAGACACCCACATCCATCGTGGAGTAACCATTAATTCTAATGGAACTTCCCGTTAGTTACGCGCTATCATTATTAATTAGGATGGAATGTTACGTGTTTAATTTCGTCTTAGAAATGGGCCAAGTTAGCGTCTAAGTTGCGGTGGAAGATATGTTAAGGCAACCGATAGACTCTTGAGTACATTTAATGCACATACGTTGTTTTGACACCATGATATTACAATACAATTATTATTTATTGCACACCAAATAAAAAACCGATACACTGGACAGGAAAGAGACAAATAAAGAAATGTGTTGTACAATGGGCGGCCTTATCGCTCAGAGCGATCTCTGCCAGGCAACCTTTGGATGGACATGAAGTGTTAGAACAAGTATAGAAGGTGGCGTGTTATACAGAATAATATTTCATTGGGACATACTAACAAATACCTATTAATGTATGACGGACTTTTTGGTAGAAAGGTGAATCATAAAATAGAATATGAAATGTGTCAACTTGTTGTAAAAGGTTTATGCAAGAATTGTCCTATATTGTCCTACATTTATTTTTTCTCGTAGGCTAAAAACCAAGTCTTTAACATGTTTTACATCAGATATGCGGGTAGGTAGGTACTCTACTAATCGTCAAAACGAATTTCCTCGCACAAGCCTCCTAATACGCCCTTGAGAAAACTCGCCCCAGGGATCATTTACGTGATTCCATCACAAGGCTTTGCACAGAAGAACTGCTGGCAAACAGAAGTAACAGTCTATTTCATTTTAAATTCTTTATTATAACATCAGGTATTAAAGCATGAACTTATAATCTATATAGGCCTCCTCATCGATTTCGTTGACGGCGACCCTAGATTATCACGGATTTTTTTCTATCATGAGCTCTAATATGGCTCGACTGCCATGCGTGCCGTAGGATATTCAAGACCAAGTTCGGTCTAGCGAGCCATATGAGCTCATAATAGAAAAAATCCGTGACTTATAATCTAGTGTACATATTAATACTAGCCTTAGAAACAATGTTATTTAAATCATTTAGTCAGCATTTTACTTGACACAAAAACTTAGAAGTAACAAATAAATAAAATAAAATAAATAATGCTGGACAATTCACACAGCATTATCTAGCCCCATGGTAAGCAGAACTTGTGTTATGGGTACTAGATAACTGATATACATAATACAATATATTACATAGATAGATATTTTTTATTATATATAGAAAACTACCAGAACACCCGGAACAAATATCTGCAGATCGTACACACAATTGTTCCGAGGCGGGAATCGAACTCGTAACCTCCTGCGTCGCAGGCGGACCTTCTCTCACCACGCCACATCGGTCTTCCTACACAGTAACAGTAATATGTACCGACATCCTTTTTTTTCATACTAGTGAACAATCCTCACAGCATCATCTAGGCCGCAGCTAAGCCTAGATGACTGATATATTGTATGTAGTACATTACAAAGATAGATATTTTTTTATTATACATAACCAAAACACCCCAAACAAATATTTGATATATCATTTGATCCAAGGCGGGAATGGAACCCACGATCTCCTGCGTCGCAAGCCGACCTTTGCACGCCATGCCACATCATACTTACGTCCTTTTTGCACTGCTATCACATCTAGCGTACATTATACTGGTTCACTGCTGGACGAAGGCCTTCCGCAGACAAGCGCCTTTTTGTTTGTCCATGACCCTCACACTAGTAGCTACTGTTACTACTTACATAAACATCTCAAGTTTATTAATACTGTGCATATGTGATTCGCGTTTGCCCCAAGCTAAAATAACCAAATTAAGTTCTGTAGTGTCTCTTACGTGTTGCCACGGTTGCCGTGACAGCCTCCAGGGTATTTAGGATGTTAGACGTAAATACGTGATTTACGTTTACGTCCCACCCTTGTCCTTTTAGTGATAGTTACAATGTTATTAGGTTACCTTTAAAGTTGATGGGGTCCTTAAGGATGGATTTTTGATGAGATTTTAAATTAGTGTTTTTGATTCGGGATTTACTTAGCCCTGCCCTGATGTCTGGTAGAGATCGCTCTTGCCTGATGTCTGCTAGAGATCGCTTTTGCCTGATGTCTGGTAGAGATCGCTCTTGCCTGATGTCTGCTAGAGATCGCTCTTGCCTGATGTCTGGTAGAGATCGCTCTTGCCTGATGTCTGCTAGAGATCGCTCTTGCCTGATGTCTGGTAGAGATCGCTCTTGCCTGATGTCTGGTAGAGATCGCTCTTGAGCAATAATATAACCGCCAATAGTTACTTATTTCTTAAGTTGCTTATTGTGCAGAAATAATCAGTGTCTAATAAATAATTTTCTACCTTTCTGTCTATAGGTACAGGCCATTGGTGAAGAAGCGGCTTACCAGCCACAATAGCCTTTGCAGGACGGGCAAGAACTTTAATGAAAGATGATGATGCTAGTCGTAATTTTAATATGAACGTCACTTAGCCAATCTTTCTGCTCATTAATACGACTTACGAAGATAATATACAAAAAAAATTATACAGTGAAAGGCGATAATATTGCGTAGACTCCTGGCTTTCTAACAAGGAAAAAACTGTGTGAAACCGCAGGCAAATATTCATCATCATCATCATCATCAGCCTATACAGTCCACTGCTGGACATAGGCCTCCCCCAATGAGCGCCATAGCGCCCTGTGCTTGACGCATCAAGCATCTACCTGCAATCTTTCACAGGTCGTCATCCCACCTGGTCGGAGGGCGTCCTACACTACGTTTACCGAGTCGTGGCCTCCAATCAAGAACACGTAAAAAAAAAAAGTAAGTCGGCAAATATTAGATATCGACAAATCTACTAGTTATTTTCTAATCGGTCTAGACTCTAATAAATCACCAGACCAATTATTATCCATATATATATGAAATTCGAACAGGGTTTATTCAAAACTTTAATTACAAACTGAAAATCAAACTGATCAACAACGCTTAACAACCCACAACGTGGTACTTAAATAATATAAATTTAAACGTACAGAATTTAAAGTCGAGTTTTCAGTACCGTAATCCTGAAAGCCGATAAGCGTTCACCTCCGAACTCACGAGTGAAGTTGCCTCGTAAATTACTGAAAGTCTTGTTAGATCGAGATAGCTGCTGCGACTTATGGTACTTGAGGCGACTGTTTGGGATTTTTATAAGAGACGATACGACACAGCGTTGGCAGAGCCCTAAAAATTCATTGTGAAGGGCGTTTTGCTATGAGATTTGACTGAGCGCCTTTATCGTTCAGACATAGAACTACGCAAATCCTAGAAAAGCATCATAGAAAACTCAGGTGATGACGTATCGATTCTATCGTTCAATTGGAATCTGAACTCAGAGCACATAGCTCGCAGAGAGACCGTAGGCCGTTGGAGCATAAGGTTCTTGTTCGTTGAAGGTCGTGGGGAACTGCTGGTAGTGCAAGACCAATCATTGTGACAATCTTCGAGGAAGGCCTATGTCCAGCAGTAGAAGTCATTTGGCTCAAATAATTTTTAAATGCCTGACAACGATTAAAGATTATTATTATTATTATATTAGCCCGGAGTGTCCCACTGCAGAGCAAAGGCCTTCCTCCCCTTCTTCCACTCATCTAGGTCCTCAGGAGAACCCACTATTTGTTGTATAGTTCGAGCTCATCCCGCCATCTCTGCCTAGGCCTTTGACAACAAAATACTACAAAATATGTATATGAAACTCCATAGTACAATACAATATTTCAGAGAAGAGTTTCAGAGCAGCTTTATTTTGCTTTGTGTGAAATTATTCAAAATTAAATCTAATTTATAATACTGTATTCTACAACTTTCAGACAATTATCAAATCATTAGTCAACTAATCAGCGTTCGAGTAAACCAAATCGTATCGGCCTTCATAAAAAGCCTGCCAACAAACTTGCGAGAACGACAGTTAAACTGAGAGGTCAAGGTGTACATTCCCTTGAATGGAGGAAGAGGGTGAAAATAGCACAAACTTGCAAACAGATGACGTAGACGGGGGAGCAGTTTGAATCGTTTATGGATGAACTAGCTTCTGCCAGCGACTTCGCAAAGCAGCCTTCATAATATTTTAGGCCTAGAACATAACGCGAAATTTTCGAAACCGTTCTGTTGATATGGCGTGAACATATAAACATACAAACATTATAAACTCGCTGTGCCCACAACTAGGCTACACAAGATAAATGTATCTTTTAAAGGGCAATGTATACGCTTCTACAACAAAACTCCAAGTGAGTTGCAAAAATTATCAATAAATAAATTTTAAAAAATTGTGAAACATATTCTTTGTAAAAAAGCTTATTACAAAATATCAGATTACTTAGAAGATAAAAAAGCTTGGAACGAGTTTTGCTCCAACTCAAAATCTACCAACTTACAGATAAGCAAATCAAATGTACTAGACACATAAGTTATGAACATACTAGTGGTTTCTTCTCACTTCTTCCACTGGTGGACAAAAAATTGAAGTGAACTATACAATAATTTAATTGATAATAATGAATAGTATAAAATATGACGTGTCTAAGTGCTTATTTGTAAGCTTAAAGAAATAAAAACTTTTCATTTTCATTTAAATACAAATTTTCGCGTTTATATTATTAGTATTTGTATAGTAGTTTGGATGTTTAGATGTTTACACTAGATGTTCACGCCAGATGTTTTAGGCCTGAAATATTACGAAGGAATACATCATAATAGTGACTAATCACTATTGTGATGGTTTACCGAATATTTCTGACACAGATCAAACCAAATACCATACAAAATAACGACCTCTGTGGCGAGGTGGGCGAAGGTCCACCTACGATGCTGGAGGTTGCAGGTTCGATTCCCGTCTCGGGACAAATGATCTACAGATATTTGTTCCGGGTGTTCTGGTGTATGATAAAAAATATCTCACTATATCTTGTATTAAGTATAACAGTTATCTAGTGCCCATAGCACAAGCTCTGCTAATCTTGGGGCTCAATAATCCTGCGTGGATTATCCAGCATAATTTATTTATAAAAATAGAACGCCTCGACGACAACTCGATACTGTCGAGTAACAGCACTCAGGGCTCTAATAATGTAGCACGTAGCCGGGGAATACTGTGAATAGTTTATGGATGACTGTAGCTTCAGAGGGTCAAACGTTTACGGGTTTTTGTGCTTTATGGCCAAGAGACTGAATTTTACATCGTGATGTTGATTGCTGCGGTTATTTTCTACCACAACACAACACTTCTAACCGTAAAGTCAAAGAAAAAAGATATAAACAATGTTTGTCACGACGCAGGAGGTTGCGGGTTCGATTCCCGCCTCGGGACAATTGTGTACGATCTGCAGACATTTGTTTCGGGTGTTCTGGTCGTTATCAAAAAACATCTACATATCTATGTAATGTATTGTATTAAGTGGGCCGGCCATATCTCGCGAAGAACCGACGGCTGCTGGGACAAACGTGTTCTTCAGTGGAGACCACGACTCGGTAAACGTAGTGTAGGACGCCCTCCGACCAGGTGGGATGACGACCTGCGAAAGACTGCAGGTAGATGCTGGATGCGGCAAGCTGAAGACACCGAAGGGCACTATGGCGCTCATTGGGGGAGGCCTATGTCCAGCAGTGGACTGATATAGGCTGATGATGATGATGATGATATTAAGTGTACCAGTCATCTAGTACCCATAACACAAGCTCTGCTTAGCTTGGGGCTAGATGATGCTGTGTGTCCAGCATTTTTATGTTTCTAACAATATTGAAAATAATATATCAAAATAATTTTTATGTGACTTTCATATTAATTTCGGTCACGAACTGAACTTAAAAAGTGTTTCGAGGAGAAATTAGTTTTAAAAACCTATTTCATAGAAATATAAATATTTTACTGAGTGTACTAAAAACTAAAAAAACTTGAAGCGAAAGTCAAGACTACATTTAACACTTTGACTGCTGAAATCACACGGTATATGTTTTCTACAAGTGACTAATATGCGTAAATCCACACTAGCTCAGTGGCTGAGAAAATACAGATCTTTGTGACTCAGCACAGCCGTAATATTTTTCGAGAGAAACGCATGTGCGGCGCAACACAACCGCTGTGTAGAGCGGCAGCACGAGTTTTTTAGGTTAAAAAAAGATCGCAGTCGTCGAAAAAAAATCGCAGTCAGTGTTAAAAGGATCATTTATGTTCTTCAGTCCTCCTTTTGAACGAATTAAAGAAAATGTCTGCCCTTTAAATATTTTAAAAGCATCTCAATAAATGTTATTTTTCTGCTGACATTCCAACAATAACTTAGAAATAATCTCGCAAGAGGCCCGCGATATATTCCGATGATCGTATAGCCGCTCTCAAAGTTTTGATACCCAATCCGAAAGAAGTTTTTCTTGTTACTGAAGCGAGGTTTCGTTTGGGGCTATGAGAAAAGCGAACTAACTTTTCTCTTATTAGTATATTTTGGCAATTATATGGCCTGACAATTATAGGACCAGTTAGGGGACACCTTTGAAGAACCAGTTGAAAAAACCAAAAAATATCGTAAAATAAATAATGTGAAATAAAATAAAATTGTAAAATAAATAATGTTGGACCATCCGTGTTTTCTATGTTTGATAAAAATATCTATGTATGTCCTGTATGGTATTAAGTATATCCGTTATCTAGTACCCATAATACAAACTCTGCTTAGCTTGGGGCTAGAAATTTGAAAATTATCCAGCAATATTATTATTATTGGGGGCTCTAGTCTGGTGATGCCATGTCTCTTAGTCTAAATGTATTATGTATCCTGTGTTGATAGTTCGACATAAATAAATATTCCTTGTTGCAAGAACAAAAAAAATATTATAATATATATTTGTCTATAAATAAAATTTCGTGTGTGTAAGATTAATACAATTCAATTCCTTTGGTACCTGTGAATGTACCGTACAGCTTTAATGACTATCTGTATGTTATAGTCAATAAAATAAAACTCAAGAAGTACCTTTAATCCGCTGCTTTTATAGACTCATCCACGAGGCGTGAACCAAGGTATTCCTAATAAAGCATAACGTAAGATTGTCAGGTAATACCAGTGAAGACACTTCAATTTTACGCATTACTGGGTTTGTTATTTACGTACAGAGGGCGTCGATGTGTACCAGTATCTACTCTGCGATATCGAAGTGTATACCTATCGCATAGGTATGCTTCTCGTCGTTTCAGAGTTGATAAAGTATCAAAATATCAGTGATGTTAATGATTAGTTTCAAAACTGATAAATTATCAACTTTGAAACTAATAATTATACTAGTTTACTATTTCAAAGACAATAAAGATGTTTAAGTGAGATTATCGATTTTGTCTCTGGTTTCGATAAAATTTGATAAGGACTTGGTAACCACCACCGCCTGGTAAGGCGATTTGTATTAAAAACTATATCCTGATTTTCGCCTATCTAAGTAGTCTGGGCTGTGTCCTCTGGACGTTTTCCTTTAACCTTTCCGCTGACCATTAGCTGTTCGAGATATCCACCAATTTTCTCGGCTATGTGGCCAAAAAAGGCAAGACTTTGCGCACATGGACGTCTCATCTTCACCTTCCACTAAACCAAAGTTATCGACATATGTAGCTCTAAGAATAAGCAAGCTGAAGTGGCAGTGGGCCATATCTCGGGAAGAACCGATGGCCGCTGGGGCAAACGTGTTCTTGAGTAAAGACCACGACTCAGTAGACGTAGTGTAGGACGCCCTCGGGCCAGGTGGGATGATGATCTGCGAAAGACTGCAGGTAGATGCTGGATGCGGCAAGCTGAAGACAGGGCGCTGTGGCGCTTATTGGGGAGGCCTATGTCCAGCAGTGGACTGCTATAGGCTGATGATGATGATGATCTTCACCTTCAGTTTCCGCAAGATGGAAACCTTCATAGATAATATCATAAGCATTCACCAACGCACAAACACAAGCTTACCACAATACAAGTAGGTAATTCAACCTGCTCGCATAATTAATGAGCAGTATCTCAAGTTAAAGTAATTCCTACATCCTCCCGGGAAAGATAGCTTACCTCAAATGTCAATTAACAGTTAAGTGTGATATAAACCGGCTGTTATGTTACTTAAGTTATACTAACTGTAGCTTAACGGTGAGATATTGTTGAGGTTAGAATTTGCGGGTTGCATTTTAATGTTAGCAAAGCCATTTTGGTTTTAAAAGGTAAAAGCTGTATTGTGAAGATTAAGACCTCGCACATGGGCCGATCAGCCCAAATGTACATACTTGTTCTGTGTATGTATAAATAAATAAATAAATAATGCTGGACAATTCACACAATATTATCTAGCCCCATGGTAAGCAGAGCTTGTGTTATGGGTACTAGATAACTGATATACATAATACAATACGTTACATAGATAGATATTTTTTATTATATATAGAAAACGACCAGAACACCCGAAACAAATATCTGCAGATCGTACACACAATTGTTCCGAGGCGGGAATCGAACCCGCAACCTCCTGCTGAAATAAGATTTGAAAATACTAAAAACTGACTTTTAATGACTTAGTATTCCGGTTTTTTTAAGTTTTGTTGGACAAATTACTTATTATTCAGGGATAATATAACTAAGAATGGTCCCTAAATAATTTTATTGGTTGTACTCTGGATTATTCTTCATACAATAGCGATTTTCCTAATCGATCCATAATTAATTACATTAAAAAAACATGTATCAAAGATAGGACTTCAAAAATTAAATATTATTCTATATAACACGCCACCGTCTTGTTCTAACACTTCATGTCTATCCAAATGTTGCCTGGCAGAGATCGCTTTAAGCGATAAGGCCGCCCATTGTACAACACATTCTTTATTTGTCTTTTTCCTGTCGTGTATCTGTTTTTTATATGGTGTGCAATAAAGAATAATTGTATTTTATTGACCTCGACTTTTGCAATAGGTTAGAAATAGTTATTCTTTGCGTACTAAAAACTTTTTATACAAACTTATGCAAGAAAATCCCTAAAAATATTCCTATTGTTATCAGCCAAAAATATCCTACGGTCATTGTGAAATATTAATACCAGTTTGGGAAAGTTTCTCTATTCCTTCGGGAAGTGATAAATGATTGACAAACTCTGGCTGTCTTCCAAAAACCGTCTTTATGACACCCAGGAATAAGCTAAAATTAACCTTATCGTTATTGATTTAGATATTTATGGATCGGAGGGAGTTGAGATTGTAAGGCGATTCGAAAAACTTTTTGAATACGATTGTATTAAATTTATTGTTGTGTGAGCATAAAATATTGTTTGCGAAATTTAATCTTATTTAGAGTGTTTTTAGAGTCGTTCGTTTTGATTGTCCGACTGTAACTGTCTTGTTTTTTTCTCTCATCTTCTCCATACAATCCCTGGTGTTTCTTTCCTATACAAAAAAACTTTTGTTATATAAATCTATATTAATATATGAATGAAAGTAACCCCTCAAGATTTTAATTAAGTACCTATACTTGGTATTTTATTAGGGTTCTAATATTTTTTTTATTTTTATATATCGTCATCATCATCAGCCTATATTAGTCCACTGTTGGGCCATATAGGCCTCCCCCAATGAGCGCCATAGCACCCTGTCTTCAGCTTGACGCATCCAGCATCTACCTGCAGTCTTTCGCAGGTCGTCATCCCCCCTGGTCGGAGGGCGTCCTACACTATGTTTACCGAGTCGTGGTCTCCACTCAAGAACACGTTTGCCCCAGCGGCCGTCGGTTCTTCGCAAGATTGGCCGGCCCACTGCCGCTTCAGTTTGCTAATTCTCAGAGCTATGTCGATAACTTTGGTTCTCTGTCGGATGTATTCGTTGCGAATCCTATCCTTCAGAGAAACTCCGAGCATAGCTCTTTCCATAGCTCGGTAAGCGACTTTGAACTGATGGACCATCGTGAGTGTCCACGCCTCAGCTCCGTAGGTCATAACAGGGGTTATTAGGGTTATAATATTTTATATATTATTATAAATTTTGAGTTATATACAAAGATACCTTCGACAAAACTAAATACCAGTAAAATTGGACGAAATTTTCCCTTTCATAAACCCTGAATACTGATTTTAATACATAACTGACACTTAATTTTCTGGGTCTTGGTAAACGATCCAATTTGCTACATTTGTTCAATAAACTCGGTAAACGTAGCTCGGTAAACAGCATATTTATTATAATTTAATAATAAATTGTTTGCTTTTTCTTATTTCAGTCAACTGTGTTTTATGTTTTTGTTGTCCAGTGTACTATATAATTGTAGTATTTTGTACATACAAAATACTACAATTATATAGTAACTTATAATTAACGACTTCTGACACACATGTGTGTGTCAGAAGTCGTTAACACTTTGACTGCGATTTTTTTTCGACGACTGCGTTCTTTTTTTTAACCTAAAAAATTCGTGCTGCCGCTCTACACAGCAGTTGTGTTGCGCCGCACATGCGTTTCTTTCGAAAAATATTACGGCTGTGCTGAGTCACAAAGATCTGTATTTTCTCATCCGCTGCGCTAGTGTGGATTTACGCATATTAGTCACTTGTAGAAAACACATACTGTGTGATTTCAGCACACAAAGTGTTAACAAACGGTTTATCTATCTATCTATCTATGATAATCACACGGCTATCGATGCGTAAGACGATACCTACTATGTTAGATAACAAACATTATCCTATTTACTGTATACCCATATCAAAAAAGTCGTTTTATTTGTGTCAAACCAACTATTTCTCACAATAAAGACCTCCTACTTCACTGGACCCGAACACTTTTTACGAACTGTAAAGCTCACTAGTCCACTGCATCACACGTGCTACAACATACATGCCCGGAAAGTGTACGTGTTGGCCTGCACGATAGCTATTGCATTGTTGTAGAAAGTACGGACTTAATCTTAAAAATATATGTGGTTCTCGTCTTTTTATCCGTTTGATTTTTTGTTTGGTATCGACTTTAAACAAAGAAGGAATTTTTTTAACTTGTTATGAAGTCTGACTGAAAGTAGACGTGAAGTGTTAAGCTTGACAGCATCAAGCAAATACTATTGTATTTTCTTAATGCTGTCAACCTTAACACTTTGAATGCGACGCACAGCTCGTTGGACAGGTCGTTAGACGCGCCTCTCCGGATCACATTATTGAAGCTTGGCAGCGAACGCGTTAAAGTTAAGCAGTCCTAATTTCAGATCTTTTGTTATTACTCCGTACGTGATGTACGTAAGTACTTAGCTGCTTGCTAGCAGTGGTGGGCGATGCCCTTTAAAGAGCCTTATAAATAGGGAAGGACTAACCCTTGTACGTCAATACCACAAGAAGGTCCACTCGAACTAATGTGACAGGGCTAGGAACGCTTTGTCCAGTATTCTGGACCTCTGTGTCGGTTTACTAGTACAGTTTTGGAATGGTTACCCAAGAATACCTAGAAATATTTTCAACTAACATAAGATAGAACTCACATACCACCATACAGAAATAAATACTTAAAATAGATAAAGTAAAAAGTGCGGCCTTAATGCTGAGAGTAATCTCTTCCAGGTAACCTTTGGATGGACTGGATTCTTGTCCATTCTATCATAAGATTGTAAGGTTGGTAAACGCGTTCTTGAGTGGAGGCCACGACTCGGTAAACGTAGTGTAGGCTACCCTCTGGCCAGTTGGGATGACGACCTGCGAAAGACTGCAGGCAGATGCTGGATTCGACAAGCTGGAGACAGGGCGCACACACAGAGCTATGCCCAGCAGTGGACTAACAAAGGCAAAGGCAAGATGATGATGATAAAATAATAATGAAATTAAAATATGCTCGCAGGGCATTTGCAGGGCCAAGATAATATCTAAATACAATATTTGAATCATTTTAAAACAGAACTTAAACGCAAAATGCTTAAACGAGAATGCTTTTAATACTACAAAAATGTTAGAGTAAATTACTTGAAACGCAAAAAGCTTTTAATACTACAAAAATGTTAGAGTAAATTAACTGAAACGCAAAATGCTTTTAATACTACAAAAATGTTAGAGTAAATTAACTGAAACGCAAAATGCTTTTTATACTACAAAAATGTTAGAGTAAATAAACTGAAACGGAAAATGCTTTTAATACTACAAAAATGTTTAGAGTAAATTACCTGAAACGCAAAATGCTTTTAATACTGCAAAAACGTTAGAGTAAATTAGCTGAAACGCAAAATGCTTTTAATACTACAAAAATGTTAGAGTAAATTAACTGAAACGCAAAATGCTTTTAATACTACAAAAAAGTTAGAGTAAATTAACTGAAACGCAAAATGCTTTTAATACTACAAAAACGTTAGAGTAAATTAACTGAAACGCAAAATGCTTTTAATACTACAAAAACGTTAGAGTAAATTACTTGAAATGCAAAATGCTTTTAATACTACAAAAACGTTAGAGTAAATTAACTGAAACGCAAAATGCTTTTAATACTACAAAAATGTTAGAGTAAATTAACTGAAACGCAAAATGCTTTTAATACTACAAAAAAGTTAGAGTAAATTAACTGAAACGCAAAATGCTTTTAATACTACAAAAATGTTAGAGTAAATTAACTGAAACGCAAAATGCTTTTAATACTACAAAAACGTTAGAGTAAATTAACTCAAACGCAAAATGCTTTTAATACTATAAAAATGTTAAATTACAAAAACGTTAGAGTAAATTAACTGAAACGCAAAATGCTTTTAATACTGCAAAAACGTTAGAGTAAATTAACTGAAACGCAAAATGCTTTTAATACTACAAAAATGTTAGAGTAAATTAACTGAAACGCAAAATGCTTTTAATACTACAAAAATGTTAGAGTAAATTAACTGAAACGCAAAATGCTTTTAATACTACAAAAACGTTAGAGATTAGATTAAAAATTTCACAAAAAAAATCTTTCAACCTTTTCGCGTCCAGACTGATTCTCTCCGTGCTAAAATGGGATAGATATATCACGTCAGTCACACACACTGAGTCGAGATTGGGTGTGGCGGAATAACATTTCTATTAAGCAGACGAATTTATTTCACTTCCAAACCTTACGTGGACACTTTAAGTTCTAAGTATTCTCTACGTTCCCGTGGTAAAAACGAATTAAAGACGAAACGCATTCTTGATACGCGCTAGCAAATCGTTCAACTCATTGGTCAACAAAAACAATGACGTAGATTTATTTAATACATCCAGCAAGTAAGCTCAAACGCTTGCTTAGCGATGAATTCTTTTTAACACTTTGACTGCGATTTTTTTCGAAGACCTTTTTTTTAACCTAAAAAATTCGTGCTGCCGCTCTACACAGCGGTTGTGTTGCACCGCACATGGATTTTGTTCGAAAAATATTACGGTTGTGCTGAGTCACAAAGATCTGTATTTTCTCAGCCGCTGCGCTAGTGTGGATTTACGCATATTAGTCACTTGTAGAAAACACATACCGTGTGATTTCAGCAGTCAAAGTGTTAAGATAACTAAATTTAATATCATCTTGTGTTAAGTGTATTTCATTTTTCTTTAAATTTTATTTAAATAAATAATGCTAGAAAATTCACACAGCATTATCTAGCCCCAAGCTAAGCAGAGCTTGTGTTATGGGTACTAGATAACTGATATACATAATACAATACATTACATAGATAGATATTTTTTATTATACATAGAAAACGACCAGAACACCCGGAACAAATATCTGCAGATAGTACACACAATTGTTCCGAGGCGAGAATCGAACCCGCAACCTCCTGCGTCGCAGGCGGACCTTCGCCCACCGCGCCACATCGGTCGTCAAAATGAAATAAAATGAATTTATTTGCATACACTTACACAGAACATAATAAACGAAACTAAAAGGCAACGTGTTAGTAAGCGTGTAAGTCCAGTAACAAAATGGCTCTGCCTCAGCATGAGTGGGAGGACTAGCATGCTAGCAACCAACGCTGGTCTTCCGGCAAAGCAACTTGTTGGCGTTACTACTAATTAAATTGTACTACGCTAATATATCGAAAACTGGTATAAACCAGTCCGATCTATCAGTGTAAGAGTAATCATTTCCCGTTTCTTGGTACCTCTAACGTTTACTAATTTAATTAATTATTACAAACTTTTTGGGAGACTGGACTTTTAGAACGCAACATTTAATTGCAGATCTATGCTCGGGATTTCTCAGAAGGATAGGATTCGTAACAAATATATCCGACAGAGAACCAAAGTTATCGACATAGCTCAAAGAATTAGCAAGCTGAAGTGGCAGTGGGCCGGCCATATCTCGCGAAGAACCGACGACAGCCGCTGCGGCGTTCTTGAGTGGAGACCACGACTCGGTAAACGTAGTGTAGGACGCCCTCCGACCAGGTGGGATGATGACCTGCGAAAGACTGCAGGTAGATGCTGGATGCGGCAAGCTGAAGACAGGGCGCTGTGGCGCTCATTGGGGGATTTGCCTATGTCCGCTGTGGATTAATATAGGCTGATGAAGATGATGATTTAATTGCATTAAACTTTTCCTTCAAGACTAATAAACGCTAGACCATTTTCAGCTTTTAAAAATAAGAAAAAGGTAGAGCAAAAGTAACGGATTTATGGACTTCAAAGCACTAGAGGAAAATGCCTGCGCCAGTCTCTTAAATAAAATTGTAAGCTTTTAGCCATTTTGAAAGCACTCCTTACCTCTTCCAATATGTATGTTCTAAAAGTCTAAGGTACATGAGTGTAGCATAATTTTAAAAGTTTTACATAAATAAATTTGCTTTCAAAAGGACGAGACATTTTGTCGCGAAAAGATTCGAGAAAACATACATATATTTTATCTAGTATGACCACTTAAATGTGTATAACAAATATTGTACCACTAAAAGTCAAGCCTTAACTAATCAACTAGACTACATAAGATAAGTGTATCTTTTAACACTTTGACTGCGATTTTTTTTCGACGACTGCGATGTTTTTTTAACCTAAAAAATTCGTACTGCCGCTCTACACAGCGGTTGTGTTGCACCGCACATGCGTTTCGTTCAAAAAATATTACGGCTGTGCTGAGTCACACAGATCTGTATTTTCTCAGCCGCTGCGCTAGTGTGGATTTACGCATATTAGTCACTTGTAGAAAACACATACCGTGTGATTTCAGCAGTCAAAGTGTTAACACTTTGACTGCTCTTTGAGGGCAATGGTTTCTACAACAAAACTCCAAGTTAGTTGCAAAAATTATCAATAAATAAATTTAAAAAAAATGTGAAGCATATTCTTTGTAAAAAGGCTTATCAGAAAAGGCTTATCGGCATATCAGATTATCTAGAAGATAAAAAAGCTTGGAACGAGTTTTGCTCCAACTCAAAATCTAACAACTTACAGATAAGCAAATCATATGTACTAGACACATAAGTTATGAACATACTAGTGGTTTCTTCTCACTTCTTCCACTGGTGGACAAAAAATTTAAGTGAACTTCAAAATAATGTTATCATAATATGACCTGTCTAAGTGCTTATTAGTAAGCCTAAAGAAATAAACTTTCATTTCATTTCATTTCAACTTTTAGTGTTACAAATTGTAACAATGTATATGTTGTGTGTAACTTAGACTTAGTTCGTTTATAGTAATCATCATCAGCCTATAGCAGTCCACTGCTGGACATAGGCCTTTCCCAATAAGTGCCATAGCGCCTTGTCTTCAGCTTGCCGCATCCAGCATCTACCTGTAGTCTTTCGCAGGTTGTCATCCCACCTGGTGGGCGTCCTACACTACGTTTACCTTTATCTAGTGTGACTTCTAAACTGTGTATTGTGCCTTGACTTTTAGTGGTACAAATTTTTTCAACTGGTAACAATGTTAGGTACTTAGACATAGTTCGTTTATGGTAATAATTATGTTTATCTATGTATATCTTTATGTCAAATGTATGGCAACACACTGTTACGCAGATACTAGATAAAACTTTTCTGGGAAATAAAATACCATACAAAAAAAAATGATTTCGGCGGGATTTGAACCCGCAACCCTCGTAAAGGAACGCTCTAAACTAAGTAACTTAACTTGGGCTTACGCTATCTAATATATATCTAGAAGAAAGTCATGTTAGTTACACTATTTATAACTCAAGAACGGCTGAACCGATTTAGTTGAAAATTGGTGCAGAAGTAGCTTAGAACCAGGAGTCTAACATAGGATACCTTTTATCATTTAAACAATTTGACATATTGATTTACACGGGGGCGTAGCCACGGGGCGCAGCTAGTTTATAATAACGTAAACTTTAAACCAAAATAACACATTATACCTTAAACTAGAAATTAAAAATCGCGTCTGATACAAAAATAATTTTACAAGCGAAACGACTCTACCGTTTTACGCTGCTAAGTTGCTAAGTTGTACTAAACTTATTTACTTAAACCAAGCACGTAGTAACTTAGAAAGTAATGTAGGCATTTGTTCAATTTGTGGTTGTGGCTGTCGTTTATGAGTTACTTTTATCTACTTTTGCAGCATCTTTTGAGATTCCGTGCCTTGAATATTTGAGAGATCTAGTCTTATCGATATGGACAGAGTTTTTCGTAGAAAAGTATGTATCTAGGATTTCATAGTACCTATTAGTAGAAAACTAGTAGTTAGTAGCGTGTTGGCGCATCTTATGAATATTTGTTTTTAGTAGTAGTATTTTATGTTTAAGATTTTTTTTATATCTTTGTCGCTTTGGTGTCCAACTGTAAGGCATTGTAAATATTTTATCAATAAATAAATAAAAACTAAGTATTACCTACTTTTTATTAAAATTACCGAAAAGTCAAAAAAATTAAGTTACCAATGATAAAATGTATCATGCTATGAGTAAGTATTTGCTTATGTCCAGCAGTGGACGTCGATCGGCTGATATCATGCTGATGATGGCTTGTGTATTTATGTTTGTATAATCTAACACGTCAGTGAGAAAGGGCGATCAGATAAAATTAAATACTAATTAGAATCTAAGAAATTAGATAATATCCCAAAAAAAAATCTATTTCGACGGGACTTGAACCAGCAACCTACCCCTCAGTATAAGGACGCTTTCACCAACTGAGCCACGAGACTATAGTTAGACCGAAACCGCTGTACCGCTCCTTAGGAAAGTGCGGCGAGGTGGGGGGCGAGGAAAAAAGAGCAAGAGTACGCGTTGACGGCAGACTGATGTATCGGAGCGGCTGATATTCCCCC
This sequence comes from Eupithecia dodoneata, assembly GCA_947044415.1. NCBI lineage: Eukaryota > Metazoa > Arthropoda > Insecta > Lepidoptera > Geometridae > Eupithecia > Eupithecia dodoneata. Next base: position 6,202,123 of record OX345678.1, read on the forward strand.
CCCCCCATCTCGCCGCTCGCATACCTCAGACGCGGTACAGCGGTTTCGGTCAAACTATAGTGCCGAACTGAATCTCTACAAAATATAATTTCGTAGAGATTCAATTCAGTTCAGTTCTTTATTAATAAGAATATTCTTATATGTGAAACATACATAAGTAACAACAAAATACATAACGAATACTAAATCACGCAACACACAGGAGTTTACAAGAGTTTTTTTTTATTAATGGTTAACATTTCATTACAATAAATATTATAAATAGGTATTATAAGTGTGGATCAGCGACATTGGCGTCATCCAGATTACCCCGAATGCGGGGGCTATAACAATAACACTATAATAACAAAAACCTTTCAAATTTTATTTATTTAAAGCATTACAACTATTTTTACAGGTATTACCTAATGCAATAGTGTAGTCAACCTAAATTAGAAATCTCCCCCCCCCCCCTCCGCTCTACTAAGTCAGATTCTCTAACAACGAAACACCCTGTAAGTATTTATGACACGACGAATCTTGAACTTACAGAAACTTTTTCTTGATACTTCATCCACGTCACATACAAATGGTATGTTTCGAGTTTCAGAAGTCTTAGAGTTCAGCTAAAGTTATAAGCTTTTGGCACAACCGGCAGAATTCTTGATACTTGACGGACGCACAAGCAAATTTGAACCATGTCTAATGACAATAGGGTCGAAGTCTACCATTCTATCTACTCTATACTAAATATAAGGAGGTAAAATTGGTTTGAATGTTTATGTTTACAAGGTGGTTTTGATCTTCGAATTTTCGGTACAATTATTGGTCTAAATATGCTTAAAATAAAATGTTGGACAAGCCACGCAGCATCATAGCAACAATCTAAGCAGAGCTTGTGTTATGGGTACTAGATGACTTATACTTAATACAATAGATTACATAGATAGATTACTTATTATACATAGTTAATACCCAGAATACCCGAAACAAATATTTGCAGATCGTTAGGATATTTGTGCCAATGCGGGAATTGAACCCGCAACCTGTTGTTACGCAGGTGGACCTTCGCCTACCGCGCCTCATCGTCATCTTTTATACTAACTACATTAACCTTGATTGACATTGGTAACTTTTATATGAGTGCCACACGAGTGGAGCCGTGAGAAGATGCTAGTGTATTATAAAGGCACAAAAATTCTTTCTAATAAAAACGCTCAAGCAAATTCAACTTTTTCCTCATAGATATAAGATTCAAACTATTTAAAGCCTAAGTTTCAACATCCGCGCCGAGAAGCATACGTAAACTGGGAATACTTTATTCGTGTATTATATTTTTTACTTGAGTGGAAACGTATTTGAATTTCCTTTGTGTTACGCACTGGGTTTTTACACGCACGGTTTTGATATAAATTCAATCTATTAAATGTCGATTGTGAGAAATTGACTCCCTATATTTATAACATCGATGAAATGCACAATGATTTATTAATAAAACGACCGCGTAGAAAATATGTGAACAGACATTTAACACAAGCAAGAAAAACTATTGGGTGTATCTTTAAAAATAAATTTATTTATTTTTTTCGAAACTAAACTCCGTCGGGGCTGGCTTTATTTTAGAGTGTTCTGTCTCCATATATCATTTGTTTTGCCCAGAGTCGGGTCGTTTAGAATCTTGTATTTTTCATTTTTACTCTATGTACTTACTCGTATATTTGTTACGGTTTTGAGTGAATGCAAACAAAGATAATGACGAAATAAATTGATATTAACTTTAGTTTTGGATAGACAACATCGAACAGTGTAGTAGTTACCCATTCCACTTTTGTATGTAAAGATGAGCTACTTGTTTAACCATGGTTTAACCATGAACCTAGACATCTTTTTGTGTGAGACACTTCTAATTCAAGAATCACATGTATAATTCTCATCATTTCTGAGTCCGATTTTTACTGAATAGTTAATAGCGCCATTGCAAAAAAACCAGTGCGTAAACCGGGAATAAGATAAACCTTTGACAGCCTGCACAGCCTCATCTTGGGAAATGAATTTTTGAATAAATACAAACAATCTCATTTGGCTTGTTGGATTTTTTTATTACCTACCTTCTTATTATGCTTTTTCTCTCGTAAATGTGACATCGGTGAATCTAAGTAAAAGCTTTCGCCCACGCTCTTTATAGCTTATATGTATTTTATTTCGATGTACCTACGTTAACCTTTGATCCGATTCTTTCAAATATGTTCTTACCTAACAGCCGTGGCGAATACATCATCATCATCATCAGCCTATAGCAGTCCACTGCTGGACATAGGCCTCCCCCAATGAGCGCCATAGCGCTCTGTCTTCAGCTTGCCGCATTCAGCATCTACCTGCAGTCTTTCGCAGGTCGTCATCCCACCTGGTCGGAGGGCGCCCTACACTACGTTTATCGAGTCGTGGTCTCCACTCAAGAACACGTTTGCCCCAGCGGCCGTCGGTTCTTCGCGAGATATGGCCAGCCCACTGCCACTTCAGCTTGCTAATTCTTTGAGCTATGTCGATAACCATGGTTCTCTGTCGAATGTATTCGTTACGAATCCTATCCTTCAGAGAAACTCCGACTTTGAACTGGTGGACCAGCCCTATCGTGAGTGTCCACGTCTCAGCTCCGTAGGTCATAACGGGTAGGACGCACTGATTGAAAACTTTCGTTTTCAAGCATTGCGGTATGGATGACGTGAAGACTTGACATAGTTTCCCAAATGCTGCCCAGCCTAACTGGATCCTCCTTTTGGCCTCCTTCTCGAAACTGTTTTTACCCAACTGCAGAATCTGCCCAAGGTAAATGTACTCGGAAACAGTTTCGAGAAGATGACCATGTACGACAACACGACACGATCAAAGGCCGGTGGCCTTTGATCATGAATTTGGTCTTATCAAATTCATGCCAAGACCGATACATCTGGAGGCTGAAGCTAGGCCGTCCAGCATCCGGTTCAGTTCCTCAAGCGACTCTGCCATTAAGACTATGTCATCAGCGAATCGCAGGTGTGAGATGTACTCGCCGTTTATATTAATGCCCTTTCCTTTTCAGTCCAGCAACCTAAACATATCTTCCAATGCGCACGTGAACAGTTTCGGGGATATGACATCCCCCTGCCTCACTCCTCTGCGCAATTGGAAAGGTTTAGACTGCTGACCCTGTACTTGGACACTCATGGTGGCGGCCTCGTAGAGACATCTCAGCACCTCGATATAACGATAGTCTACTTGGCATCAAGGAATCCAGAACAGCCCAGGTTTCGACGGAGTCAAATGCCTTCTCATAGTCCACAAAAGTCAGACACAGGGGCTGATTATACTCTTCGGACTTCTGCATAATCTGCCTCACTGTGTGTATGTGGTCTATGGTGCCATTTCCTCCGCGAAACCCAGCCTGTTCCGGTGGCTGGAACTCGTCGTCTCCTGGCAAAACGGTTTGTGACCATTCGTGGGAACAGCTTATAGACGTGGCTCAAGAGTGAGATGGGTCTGTAATTCTTAAGAAGGGTTTTATCTCCCTTCTTAAAAAAGAGCACCACCAAACTCCCGCTCCACGCCTTTGGAGTTCTCCTACTGTGAAGGACGGTGTTAAAGAGGTTCTGCAGCTCCTGTATTACAGGAGCTCCTCCGGCTTTAAGAAGCTCTGAATGCGAATACAATACAATTCAATAACTCTTTATTGCACACCAAATACATAATAATAAAAGATACACAAGATAGGAAAAGAAAAAAATCCAAAACAAAATATGCTGTACAATGGGCGGCCTTATCGCTAAGAGCGATCTCTGCCAGGCAACCTTTGGATGGACATGAAGTGCTAGAACAAGTATAGACGTGTAATACAGAATAATATTTAATAGGAACATACATAAAATACCTACTGAAGCTATAAGTATAAATACATACATAAATATATAATATAAATAAATTTAAAAAATACACATATAAATATATAATATAGGTATGATGTATATAACTATATCAATAAGAATATTAATGAATATATGTATTGAATATTCGTTTATCCAAAACCGGGAACTGGCTTTGTAATATACCGTAATATATTATTGGCAGCGGACATAATACATTATCTTCCTGCTCGTTGCGAGCGCCTTCTTTCCCCGAACTGACTGCATGCACGCTCGCTGTGTAACCCGTTACATTACGCCCCGTAAAGCCGGTAATTAACCACCTTAATAGCGTTAGGTAATTAAAACTAGAGTAACGTTGTAGCATCGTGTCGTTGCAAGTAGAGTGTATACTGTGTGTAAGTCCCTCTGCGTCGTAGCACCCTCTACGGCATAGCTCCCTTTACGTCGTAGCACCCTCTACGGCATAGCACCCTCTACGTCGTAGCACCCTCTACGTCGTAGAACCTCGTAACTTTGATACATAATTGATAACATAATTTCTTCACCACCTTAGCTATGAGTCATTATATACAAACAATTAAAATTTGCAATTAATTTTTTTTTTTCTGCATGATCTGCAAATATTTGTTTCGGGTGTTCTTCTCTTTCTCTATGTATAATAAAAAATATCTATCTATGTAATATATTGTATTAAGTATATCAGTCATCTAGTAACCATAATACAAACTCTTGTTAGCTTGGGGCTGGATAATGTTGTGTGGATTGTCCAGTATTTTATTTATTATTTTATTTCACTATTCTGTGCTTATGGTGAGTGCAAAAGGCGGCAGAAGATAGGATCTGTGGGTGAATGCAATGGATATCAATTTTGTTACAAAAGGGTTTAAGGAATAGCTTGGAGCAAGATAGCAAGATCAGCGTTTTTGTAGACAACAGTCTAGTTGAACCCTTTGAAAAATATGGCCGTCTATCGTCTGCAAAGTCTGTTTAATAGACAGTCTCTGTTTTGAACATGTCAATAAAATCAAATTGTGATAATATAAAAAAATTATATGACCCATCCCAAGATATGAGATCATTCTGAATATATACAATAGCAAAATAATTATTGAGAGTAATCGACGAACATAAATGAAAAAACATAGGTACATACAGCGAACCTCCTTTTTTTTTTGTGTTGGTTAAAAATATAAAGTACTGCTTTTTCTTCATCATTATCAGCTTATAGCAGTCGACTGCTGGACATAGGCCTCCCCCAATGAGCGCCATAGCGCCCTGTCATCAGCTTACCGCATCCAGCATCTACCTGCAGTCTTTCGCAGGTCGTCATCCCACGTCATCCCACCATTATTATTTATTTATTTATATTTATTTACCTGGTCGGAGGGCGTCCTACACTACGTTTACCGAGTCGTGGTCTCCACTAAAACACTTTTCTTCTCGCGTGATTGGTCCAATATGATTTATCTAAAATCATTATCATTATTTTATTTCAAGACAGACTATTAAAATTGTATTTATGAACAAACATACTTGACCTCCAGACTTATTTATTTAATAATCCTGTCTGCTCACTTAGCCGTAACAAAATTAGGCGAAAAAAGCCCAAGTTGTTGATTTGACAAGATTATTTTCAGTGCAAACAATTATTTACGCTGTCAAACCCACAATTAGGGTCCCGTAGGCCTCAGAATAAACCGCAGACCCAGGTACGGCGTAATTTTATTCAGCGTCTTTAATAATTCATAAGCCCATATTTGGGTCCAGTACTTTCTACAGGGTGTATCAGATGAACTATGTCATTTGATGATTTTCTTGATAAGTAAAAATAACATTTCTGAAGACGTTGACACGACTCATTAATAAAACTTAAATCAATAAAAAGTTAAGTGTAAACAATATTGTGATAATAAAATATTACAATTAAATATTAATGAATTAATGAATGAACACTTTATTGTACTTAAAAAAACAAAATAACACCTTATATCTAAATATTACATAATAACAGTACAATAGGCGGCCTTATTGTTTAAAGCGATTTCTTCCAGGCAACCGGGGGTGGAGAAAAATATATATTATACAAAGAGTAGATATATTAATATAATTAGTTAAGAAGGAATAGGTTTAATAAGGCGTTTGTTATTACTATTCAACATTGTCTTCAAGTTTGTCACTAACTTTGTTATTTACGAGTATGCTTTTTATTTTGTTTAATTAATATACATAAAATAATTCAAAAATTGTTTTATAAATAAAGAGACCATTCAAATTCTAATTTAATAAACCGTCTTCAGTTTGCTCAAGCACACTCCACTAACTAACTCACTAACTCCGGCACACCCTGTATATTTACATTTTTATTCACGAGAAGTGGATCCCTAAATTCCCTAGTAATGGAATTTGAGTTTTATTTGAATTTGATTAGAATTTAATACGGATTTGAATGGATAGGGAAATAATGAATTTCGTAGTGAAAATTTGAATAGATATTAGGTTTTTGATTGATTGCGTACGGCTGTCGGTGAAAGGTACTGAAAATTATTTCGTAAGCCGTATATTGAAATACTTAGACCATACAAAATAATATTAATAATACTGACGAAATAAAATAAGCTGAATGTTCTAAAATTACAAGGTACAAAGGTAAAATTTTACATAAACGGACCAGACGTTGATGCACCTTTTGTTTACCTCCAAACAGCATTTTATGTCATCATCAGCCTATAGCAGTCCACTGCTGGACATAGGCCTCTCTCAATGAGCGCCATAGCGCCCTGTCTTCAGCTTGCCGCATCCAGCATCTACCTGCAGTCTTTCGCAGATCGTCATCCCACCTGGTCGGAGGGCGTCCTACACTACGTTTGCCGAGTCGTGGTCTCCACTCAGCATTTTATGTATGATGAGCGTAAATGATTTCTAGCCCGATATAATCCACTGCTGGATCTCCTCCTATACTAGGCTCCTCTGTTCTGGTTATCGAATTATAAGAATTAATTAGGAGCCGTTCAAATATTACGTAAGCAGATTTATTACAATTATTTACCCCCCCCCCCCCATACCCCTTGTCAGCAAAAGTAAGCAAAGCTCTTACCCCCTCCCCCCATGCTTACGTAAACAAATCATTTTTCAATTATAAATGTATTTTTTTTATATTATAATTATAATACACAAGTAAACAGTACACTGACAGAGGAAATTTAGACAAGTTAATATCGCGCGGTAATTCCCCTTATCGATTTTAAAGCGAGCGCCTAAACGTATGCATTATTTGCGGGAATCCCCGAAAATGCTTTTCGTTTTCAAGCATAGACAATATGAGGGTTGCCATTCGTGTAAAAAAGTCATCATCTAGACTCCCCTACCCCCCATGTCATCCAAAATAAGCAAAACAAAGACCCCCCACCTCCCCCCCCATAGTGCTTACGTAATACTTGAACGGCCCCTTACACTATAATAAATATTGTACCCAACTATACCCAGGTGTATTGTATAATTTGAACATAAATTGCATTTAATATTCCTCTGGTTCACACAAACATGCAAATCTGTTTGCAAACTGAGATTAAAACTATCGGTGTTAGGAGGGAGGTAGACGAGCGAGAGTGAAGCGACTTAAAAGTTGCTTGAAATGATGCATCTTGGACGTGAAAACAAATTATCGTCACAAAGTTTTTTTTCTAAGACCACGGCTCCAATGCAAGTGCCTGGGTTGACGCGTATCTTAGCCGCGATTTAACTGACCGCATTAGACTGCAAACATTTCATAATTATTAAAATCACAAGCATCTACCTAAAATAAGTGTAATCATCCTTATCTTCAGCCTATGTTAGTCCACGGCTGGACATAGGCCTCCTTGAATGAGCGCCATATAACCTTGTTTTCAGCTTGACGCATCCAGCATCTCCCCGCAGTCTTTCGCAGGTCGTCATCCCACCTGGTCGGAGGTCATCCTACGCTACATTTACCGAGTTGAATTCTCCAATCAAAAACACATTTATCTGTTTAAAACATCTGTAAACAAAACTTTTTGCTAGACATCTGACCACAGATTGTGGCTGTATATTTTCGTCGTATATTTTCCAACTATTTCTGTCAAAATCATACTTCAATCACGACTTTTTTGTCGCTTGTCTGTGTAACCCTTATGCAAATCATACACGTAATTAATACAAGTTTGGATGGGCGAAGTTTCTAGTACTGAGATATGGCTATTGTTTAGTTTTCAGGGATTCTACAACAGTTAACGAGTATTTGAATACCTGACTTGATTGTTTAATTTAATTAAAAATACCTCGGGTATGTATTATTTATATGTCTTTGTTTTTTGTATTAGCTACAAAATAATGCACACGGGATATGTGACAAGTTCCAACGGTATCCATCCACAGTTGTCTGGTAGAGATTATCTATTACACTTTGAGTGCTGGAATCACACGGTATGTGTTTTCTACAAGTGACTAATATGCGTAAATCCACATTAGCGCAGCGGCTGCGAAAATACAGATCTTTGTGACTCAGCACAGCCGTAATATTTTTCGAACGAAACGCATGTGCGGCTCAACACAACCGCTGTGTAGAGCGGCAGCACGAATTTTTTAGGTTAAACAAAAGATCGCAGTCGTCGAAAAAAAATCGCAGTCAAAGTGTTAAAAGATTTTAAAAGCTTGTTTAAAAACGTTTTTGGAAATATTAAAACTAGTTACTGTCTGCGGAATCCACGCGTATATGTATCTAGGGATCAGATCCCACGGGAACTAGTTTGTGAACGAAAATGCTATATTATGTTTGACCTAGTGCGGAGACCACCAGTAAAATATAAGCATTTTACGAATTTTGTATGTATTTTGATTATGACTTTGTTTTAATCCAGGCCTAGAACTAATTGTATGCGGATACGACGTTCAGTAATGAAGAATACAACACTGAAGAAGAGAGATGCGCTGATGAAAAACTAGAAAACACATCTCTTGTTCAATTACACACGCTGCCGGCCCTGTGCAGTTTTATTTTTCATCTCGCCTGAGATATTCTGACGGCGTAGATGCCTTGAGGCGGGCAAGACTAAGATGGGCGAGTTGAAACTTGGGAACTGTGCTCTACTTAACAGTCAAATCCTGAATTTAAATTAGAATAAACTAGCTGCGACACACGGCTTCGACCGTGTGGAATTCTATGAGTCAAATAGTTTATAAACCTTCCCCTTGAATCACTCTATCTATAAAAAAATCCGTTGCGCAGTTTTAAAGATCTAAGCATACATAGGGACAGACAGACAGCGGGAAGCGACTTTGATTTATACTATGTAGTGATATAATAAATAAATAAATAACAAGATGGTATGAAAGGTATGTCATCATTTAGTTTTTTGTATATACTATGTAGTATTATTAATAAAAAAATTGTGAGCGCACAAATTTTTGCACTATATTATGTCCTGCGCACCAGGCGTGACTGGTCGATGTGGCCTAAATTTGGCTAGAAGGACAACGTCATCATCAGTTAAAGTTTAGTTTTTTGTTTGATCTTTTATTAAAAGACACGAAGGTCATACTCGTACCTACTTAATGTTTATTTACTCCATTAAAACCAATACCTCTATAAAGTGTCGATTTTTAACGGAAGCTTTGATTTATCTCGCACGTCGAGGTAACGTAATAACGTTCATCATCATCAACCTACGTTAGTCCACTGCTGGACATGGACCTCCCCCAATGACCGCAATAGCGCCCTGTCTTCAGCTTGACACATCCCGCATCTAGTAATAACGTTGCATTGCCAAAATGCACAAAGTCCATTGAAAATGCAGCTTTTATAAAAACGAACGACTCGGTATCTGACCCATTTTAAAATGCAAATCTTAAGCAGAGCAAACATCCCATCATTCCATCCACACCTCTCGTCGCTTGGTTTTAAATCCGCCGTTGAATAAATTCAACCTTCGTCTCAAAGTAGAAACATGTTTTACCTGTCCCTTGAAAGTTTAATCGATGGCTTTCGATTTACAGTTGAGACAAGATTTTCAAAAAGACTGTCCACTTTGTGTCAAGAAACTGATAAATGTTTTTTTCCTTCAATGTTTTTCTTAAACACTAATAAATAAGGGGCAATGCACTCATTTGAGTATAGCACCGTTACATTTTTTTTTTGTGCGGACATAATTGCGTGGACATCTGGTCCACGCAATTATGTCCGCACGAAAAAATTTGCATCGCTAACGCTCAAACCATAAATCGTTCGTACGAGTATTGGCATTGCTAGGCGTGCAGATTTAGATACTACTATGGCTCGGGAACCCATAGATAGATAGAAAATCGACGACGGATGTGGCGCGGTGGGCGATGGTCCGCCTGCGACGCAGGAGGTTGCGGGTTCGATTCCCGCCTCGGAACAATTGTGTGTACGATCTGCAGATAACTGTTCCGGGTGTTCTGGTCGTTTTCTATGTATAATAAAAATATATCTATGTAATGTATAGTATTATGTATATCAGTTATCTAGTACCCATAACACAAGCTAAAAATATATTGCATGCATTACAAATTAACTATGTACCGAAAAACTTAAAAATTAAGTGCCCATTTATTTGAAAAGGGCTTTCACTGTGTTAAATAACATCTTGATAAGATTGAAGTAAAATATTTACTTTGACATGATTCTTCTGAGTCTCATTTTTCTGATCAAAAACCAAGCCAGACTTCGGAGAGAGCACTTAAAAACTAATAAGCATCTCCAAGTGTCCCAGACTGTGACCTAGATGCGGCGCGGTTGGTAGCATGTGCCAGCGAGTACTAGGTATCCATTAAATAAGGGTGATTCGTATTCAGGGAGGTTTTATGGATTTCAAAGTTTTGTAAGGGGGAGAAGAAGGTAAGAGCATTATACTAAGGGGATTCTAGAAACTTGCTCAGAAATAAGTCTATTTTTGAATGACTTGAAAAGGGTTTATTTATTTATTTACAACATTTTGAGACAAACTACAGCTAGGTTTACAAATGAGGTACATATATATGTATATAGAACATGCCTGGAAAGACCCAGTGTATGTTTGCTGATGGCTAATTAAAAGTTTCCGCTGATAGATAATTAAAATTTTTAAGTTATAAGTAGGTTGACGACTTTATGAAGATAATAAATAGACATAAGTATAGAAAAATAATTAAAAAACAAAACTAATTTAAACAGATAACATAATGTAGTTTACTTGTAGTTACCAAGGTCGATGACTCAGCAAGCTTTCACAATACGTACGGTCCTTAGATCTGAGAGCTAATATGTGACGTAGAAAAGTACTTATAAAACTTGGTTCTGATCAAAAACTAAGCCAGTCTTTTTGGGGAGCACTTAAAAACTAATAATCATCTCTCAGGCTCTTAGATGTGACCTAGATGTGACGCAGTTGGTAGCATGTGCCAGCGAGTACCAGGTATCCATTATATAAGAGATGATTCGTATTCACGGAGGTTTTATAGCTTTTAAAGGTTTGTAACGGGAGAGGGATAGAAACCTTTTTCGTACGTGTTAAACGTTTTATATCATAGGTAAACTTTTAGTAATTCAACAGTAGTAATTTTTAGAGTAAGAGTTATTGTAAGTAAAAATAGACTGGGTAACTATATTACCCCTAGAAATGTTACGTTGAGAACGTTGCTGATTGTATTGTAGTAGGAGAGTAAGGGTATAATTTTAACTACTGAAAGGGTACGATTTCGAAAGGATTTCATGGAGCGATACTGCCAGGTGGAAAGACGACCTGCGAAAGACTGCAGGTAGATGCTGGACGCGTCAAGCTGAAGACAGGGCGCTATGGTGCTCATGGAGGGAGGCCTATGTCCAGCTGTGGACTATCATATGCTGATAATGATGATGATTTCCTGCATTATTAGATTTGCAGGCAGCTCACTATAAAAGTATGAAAATTTTGCCTTCTGTGCACAATATTTCTTTGAAAGCTGTCCAAAGCAAATGCTGCAGGCTAGTTTATATTTCCGCTGTCCAATGAATAGCAACTTTATTTGTTTATTTGTTTATTTATTTTCACCGTAGGTACACAATGTTACACTTGATGTCGTTAAATACTATTTTAAAAGACAAATTACATTTTTATTCTAACACACACTAACTTTTGACAAAGGAAACACCATCATCTACAATCATTCAATAATAAAGTTTTAGTTCAAGTTTTTTGTTTAGTTCAACATTTTATACATAAACGAGGTTATTTGTGAGTAAGGTGTGTAATCTCTATAGCTACCAGTCCGTTTTGAAAAATTATTTTACCTATATGAAGATACATTATTCCATAATTTTCCATAACAACCGATGTGGCGCGGTAGTCAAAGGTCCGCCTGCGACGCAGGAGGTTGCGGGTTCGATTCTCGCCTCGGAACAATTGTGTGTACGATTGTCGTTTTACGTGTTCTGGTCGTTTTCTATGTATATGTATTTTATTATGTATATCAGTTATCTAATACCCATAACACAAGCTCTGCTTACCATGGGGCTAGATAATGCTGTGTGAATTGTCCAGCATTATTTATTATTTTATTTACTATAATGACAGGCTATATTTTCTCCAAGTCTCCGCGTGAAAGCCACGAATAAAAGTTAGTCAGAAATAACTTGGTGCGATCAAGCAACATTTTTGATCGCACCAAGTTATTTCAAAGTGACGTAGATTAGGATCCTTAAGCAAACAACACTATTTCTACGTCCTTACAACATGACTTCATTAGCCTTACATTAGCTTGTAAATAGGAGCATCCTGTAGTGAGGAATTGGGTCACAATCGGCCGTTCACGGCTTGGCAGGTGGCAGCTAAACGGGAGATTATCTAGCAATTGCATTTACAATGGCTTACAATCAGAGCTTGTGGGAATAACCAGTTATCACACAAGCTACTGTTGGTTTAAGCTTTAATAGCTTAAATCTGGCGTTATCCAAAAATATGTAGCATGCTCGTTGTTTACCTGGTGGTAAATTATCACGCCAGATATCTAGATGGAATAGAAAGAATATAATGAATTTATTTATAACAACACAAATTAACAAAAGACATAAAAAGGCTCTAACTCAGCATAATTCTGGCTAAGCTCCTTAAGAGACATCCAGCGCTGGTCTTCCGTTAGAGCCCGTACAGATAACGTCACGAACAGGCCTACGAAATAAGATAAATAATGATAGAAAAAACTAATGGTTTAAAAAACAAGTTTTGTATTATTTTTTACGTGCAAAAAGTATATATAAATAAATAAAACACTTAATAGCAGTTTGTGATGGTGGGCAATGGGAATAATACAGATGTACAAGCTTGATATATTGATCTAGTCAACTATTGGATATACATATTGCAGATTATATTACAGAGATGGTCTGTAGAATTGGTCATTGGGCCACAAAATATCGTAAACATCAATAAGTTTAAAATTCCCATTCATACAAAGAATATCGAGACTGAAATTCAAGTATCTCCAATACGAAATGAATGGGAGATTATTTCTGAAAATATATTGCTAAAACCCGACGTTCGCCGACAGGATTTTCTTGTTTATTGGTAAATGTACTCGTATCTCAAAGTTTTAGTGGACTTGACACTTACTCATATGAAGGTGACCCTTAACAAGTAGGTATTATTAAAACCTCTAATAGAAATGTCAAAAGCTTACCAGCAAACAAAGAAACCCCATATATTACTGAAGCTTAGCCAAAAAGGTTGCCCACCTTTTTGGCTCTTACAAATGATTTACACCAAAGACCTTGGCAATGCTTGTACGGACATAATAATACCCAGAGCAAAGAGATTTTACATAGAGAGACGTCATACTCATTGTAAAGAAATAAAAACATTGCGATATTTTTCTATAGCTACATACCTAGCGTCGACGTTCGAACATACAACGCCGCATGGCATTATCTCTGTCACTCATAAACTTAACGCATTGCTTGTTTCGTTCGTGTTGGTGGCAGTGCGGCAAAGCCGCGCGGCAATGATTGTTGAGTAAAATAAAATTCACCATTTTACCATATTAAACAGTACTTACGTATGAAAAGATACACCCTTTCTGGTTTTTATAGTCCTTGTGTAGTTATTGCACTTTCGGAACACACAACTTGGCATTTTCGAGGTTTATTTAAGTATATTCCGTAAGTAACCTCGTGTTCAACGAACGTGCGCGTCGCGGCCAGGAGCAGGACGGATTGAGTTCAATTAGGATACGTACCTGATTTTCGTTTTGTAAGGCAGACCTCGATACAACGTATCTACGTATATATAACATCATTGACTCAGAGTAATTTAAAGTTTAATACTGAGAGTTTTTAGTATTTTGCTAATAGGTGATGCCATCTCGTAATGTAGGTAGAAACTCAGCTGTGTACAAAACAATTTGAGGAAATAATAGCATTTTAGTTGGTGGACGGATAAAATCTATTAAAACGGGATATTTACTGTGATCAGATTTTTGAGTTATCCAATATTTCGGCACAGTTTCATGCGCCATGATCACGGAATAATACAATACAATACAATACAAAAATACTTTATTGTACACCATATACAGAACATTATGAAAGATATTACATGTTACAAGTACAATGGGCGGCCTTATCGCTTAGAAGCGATCTCTTCCAGGCAACCTTTGGATGGAAAGAATTGTGTGAATTAAAGAAAGGCAGGGGGTGTACCAAGGATAGAGCTAGAATAAATATGAACATAATATGAGTATATAAAGATAAATAAGTATAATATATATATATATATATATATATATATATATGTATAATATACTACTTAGTAATACTTAGTTAATAAATAAATAATAAGTACCAATATTCACGATTCTGACAGGTAGAATCCCTTAACGCGAGCTTTAAAAACTGGTAAGGACACTGTTTTTCTGATGGAATAACTGAAGGCACAAATGACTTTAGTGTTGATAACCACGATAGTTTAAAAAAAAATATTTAAGTATAAAATCAATTATATAATGTATTACGTATGAGAGATATATAGATTATATTACTTATCCTTATATTACTTATCCTTATATTACTTATCCTTATATTACTTATCCTTATATTACTTATCCTTATATTACTTATCCTTATATTACTTATCCTTATATTACTTATCCTTATATTACTTATCCTTATATTACTTATCCTTATATTACTTATCCTTATATTTCCACGCCCTCAAAATTTCCAAAAAAAGTACCTATCGGCGTACGTGTTCCGACGCGCGACCGGTACAGTCAGTGTAAGAAGTGTGAACTCTGTTGCGTTACGAAATTTTAGGTAGGTTTTTATTATCGTTTAGTTAAATTTAAGTTTAGGTTAATTATACATAGATTGATTAAGAAATTGAAAGGTAAAAATTATATAAATTAATAAGAAGAAAATAGAAGTTTAATAATTAAATATACATGTACGTACAACGTTACAACTCTCAACTTTAGGATTCATTCTAAATGGTACCGATTTGAAAGAAAAGTATCGAGTATGTTTACGTATTATTGTAACTCTTTCCGTGATAAAAAGTTCCAAGACATTTCAACTAAAGTACCTACACTATTCAAACAAATCTTTGACATAAAACTTCCTCGGGAAAACATGCTACATTTCCAAATGCACAGTTCTATATTTTATTCCGAAAACGCACACAAAAGCCTTAACATAACATAGTATTTGAACAACTAGACAGTTGTTCTGAAAGCCCAGCGGTTTATCCCCTTTGGCTTGCAAGTAGCTTGCGCAAAGTTAATATAAATGTAAGCAGCTTATTATTTATCTAGCCTATCAAGGATTTAAAGGAAATTAAATTATTTATAATAATGATTGACTTGTTTATGGCAGACGTCCGCAATCTCCCCTATAGCCCGATTACCCAGTCCATCCATCCATCACAATAGCCTGGTTTTATTTCTTTCATTTTTCTTTGCAATAGTCTCTACACCTGGCGGATACCATCTTTGGGTGTATCATATTGTGCACCCGAGGATGATACCCGCTATGTGTAGCCATCGCCTTTAGATTAACTTCTCAAAGGGCCCCTGTGCTGTTGGCTTCGGCCCCACCTTCCAAAAGACCGGGTCACTTTATGGCCAGAGATCATGGTAAATGAGAGACATAATAATAAATCATTTATTTCATAAAATAAAGGGGAAGGTCTGTAAATAATATAGCCGAACAAAGATGGAGTATCTATGTTTGGTTCTGTCGTTTGAATCTTATTTGGACCTCTTTTATTTATCGTCCGTTAAAAAAGAACGCCAACGTTTTATTTCTAAAAATTTCATGTAGGTAAGCCAGACTTAAAGTATTATTATTTATGGACACATTTTGCTGCACATATGTGCGCTTATCAGTATAAAGTATATAATAGCAATTACTGTTAAAACAACGTAGAAAAGACACCTAAAATCCACCCTTCTTCAGAAACTCGCTTAAAAAAACATCATATCCATAAAATAAAAAGTAACACCAGATTATAACAAAATAAAGCGTCTCATAACAATTCTAAAGTATATAATAAAGCTGTATTATTTATGAAGAGCTCATGCAAAACTGTAGCTACGTAACGGTGAATGTAAATGGTACGAGGTGCCGTCGCTTGCGAATTGAGCATAATATGCCTGTACAGACGGGGAGTCGAATAAACGATGGGGTTTGTAATTTATTTTTGCATTCTAAGTTTATCGAGGTGGACTAAATACCAACGTTGAAATTCGACGAAAAACTAAGTTCGAGGATGTAGGCATTCGGATTGCGAGGCTAAAGTGGAGATGGGCAGGACGAGCCACCTGGAAAGGAGAGAGGATCACCGATGGACCAAAGCAGTCGCCGAATGATAGCCTGGGGATATGCGGCGGCGTCAAGGCAGACCACCTGCCCGATGGTCAGACGACATTGTTGGGGCTGTAGGGAAGCAGTGGATCTGACTGGCACGAGACCGCCAGGGATGGCGAGATAAGGAAGAGGCCTATACTCAGCAGTGGGTGTTACCAGCAGAATAGATAGATAGATTCTAAGTTTACAAAACGCGTCTCCGTATCCTAGCTCCAAGCATAAGTAACCTTCGCATTATGAAAAGAGCCCTAACAGGGCACTGTCGTCTTTACAAGAACATGGTCAAACTAGAGCTAAGTGACACACAATCTAGCAGATTCTGCGAGGAGGCGGAGGAAACGCCTCTCCATCTGCTAGGAGAGTGCGGAGCCACTAATGCAATAACGTAGCATTCACCTGGGCAAACCGAGACGAGCTAAGAGACACCCCGAAGAAAATTCTACATTAAGAACATTACAGCTTCAGGGCTGAACGTATAAAGTGCCGATAATAATAGGCCTATCATGGCCGCAGTGCTACACTACATAAACTACTCAAACACTGAACACTGAATAAGAGTAGGTAGTTAATTTCACAAAACTAGACACGCAATTGCGTGTTTTGGTGATTTTGTTTATCTCAAAATATTAAATTGGTTATTCTTTTTAGCCAATTGGCTACTTTAATACACCGAATAAATAAATAAATAATGCTGGACAATTCACACAGCATCATCTAGCCCCAAGCTAAGCAGAGCTTGTGTTATGGGTACTAGATGACTGATATACATAATACAATACAATACAATACATAGATAAATATTTTTGATTATACTTAGAAAACGACCAGAACACCCGGAACAAATATCTACAGATCGTACACACAATTGTTCCGAGGCGGGAATCGAACCCGCAACCTTCTGCGTCGCAGGCGGACCTTCGCCCACCGCGCCACATCGGTTGTCGAATAAGAGTGCCAAATGGCGCAAAAAAAACTTAACTAATTTGATAAGAGATTCCAAATAGGTTTCCTGATTGTTGTGCGCCCGAATACATATAACAAAAAAAGCTTGAAGACCAACCCCAGCAGTGAGTGACGTCAGATTGCGGATACATCATCGCGGATGCAAACATATCATCTCTGTTCAAAAACAAAAAAAACCACGGAGAGATCTTCAGCGTGCGCTGAAACTGCATAAGAGCCTCACGTTCTCAAACATAATTTAACGAGCCGAGCCTCAAGAGTTCTGAAGTTAAAGGATATTTTTTTTTTTTTTGTTATTGAAATTATAAAGTCAAACCCTATCAAAATTCAAGCACCCAGTCTGTACGTTCAGCAAAGCCCAAGTTAAATCGATATTGCAACAGCTGCTGCCGATACAACTATCTGTGCTTGTACAGGCATGGATCCCGCGTTTATGTGTCAAACTATATTTCATTAACACTAACATACCATAAATGCCCGGCTGTTAAGAGTATGGGAATGTACAATAGCTTTCACACGTCAAGTTTATTAATAGTAAATAAGTTTAAAATAAGTTATGAGACTATGTTTATGTCAGGCGTCCGCAATCTCCCCTATAACCCGATTACCCAGTCCATCCATCCATCACAATAGCCTGGTTTTATTTCTATCATTTTTCTTTGCAATATTCTTTACACCTGGCGGATACCATCTTTGGGTGTATCATATTGTGCACCCGAGGATAACACCCGCTATGTGTAGCCATCGCCTTTAGATTAACTCTCTCAAAGGGCCTCTGTGCTGATGCCTTCGCTTCGGCCCCATGCAAGCCTTCCAAAGGACCGGGTCACTTTATGGCCCGAGATCATGGCAATTGATAAAAATAATTTTAAATAAATAAATAATATTATAGTGTTTGTAGGTAGTTACTTTAGTTAGGTAGAATATAGCTGCATCATTTACTTAGACAAAATTCATAATCCTTTACTTCTTTAGATTTACAATAAGTAATATAGACTTGGACAAGTAAAATTTAAGTTTCTAAATTATTATTAAACTAGGTTCAAATCCATTAAACAACGCATGAATTGTAGCTCTAAATATCCTTCTCCCCATTCGTGAAAATATCTTTCATGAAAATGTCCTTCGCACCAATGTCCTTCGCGCAAGTGTACTAGGTCCCGAATAAAAATAAAAGTCAATGCGCCACGAGGTCGTCACAGAAATCAAACTCAGGTTTCTGATCGCTCTGTATCAAAAACCTGAATTGTATGTATTTTTAAGGTAAGATAAGATAAAAATCATTTATTACAGCAAAACTAATAAGTAAATACACTTCAATCTTATAATTAGCACTTACATACATGGTGAGAAGTTATAAGAGAAAAATATTAATAAATCATTGAAATTTAGTGTAATACATTGTGTTATTGCCGAGATGTACCTATCTACAATGTTATGTAATTTCTGATGGCACCCTCACTAGGCTAGGCCTGTATCGAGGGAGCCTATACAAGTACGACAATTCAAAGTTTTGTATTGTTCAGGTTACGGATATTACTGAATATAAAAATACCTAAGGATGAATGATGTGACGATAAGTTTTATATATAAGTACCTATAAGTTTAGAGGTAGAGGTAAAAACCTATACAAATTAATGAAATTTATAAAACAAACATAAAACGTAAATAAATTTACAGTGCTTACGTTTAATATAAAGTAAAGATTAGGTAAAAAATAAAAAAAGAGGTGTAAGAAGTATCTTATGTTTCCTTTGATCTGGCACGTAAACAATGTGTTACGGTGTGAATGCAGTTCCCTTTCAATGCTTTGTGCTACAAACTTCAAACAATCAAGCTACGCCTCGTAGCGTAGCTACGAGATATACGTAGCAACGTGACCGCTTTGCTACGAACTTAACGTTCAAAGGAGGTTTGTTAAATCACAGATCTTTATTTGATTTGTATTCCGAATGGTTCTTGTTTACTTTGCAACAAGTTTTGCTAGCTGCTTCGTCAAACAAATTAATAAAAATTGCTTGCAATGGCTGTGATGTTTAATAAATATGTATAATAGTGCTAATTGACTGTTTGTTTGTGTGTTTAATATCTATGGCATTGAGGAGTAGAGTTTCCATGACATTAGTAAAAAGAGTGTGAATATCCACGTGTACAATTTATGAGTAAAGAGAGATTAAAGAGGCTTGGACACAAGAGTAATGTTTGTGACACCTGTTTTTCAAGACCTGATTTTTTTGACGACCGATATCGCGCGGTGGGCGAAGGTCCGCCTGCGACGCAGGAGGTTGCGGGTTCGATTCCCGCCTCGGAACAAATGTGTGTACGATCTGCAGATATTTGTTTCGGGTGTTCTGGTCGTTTTCTATGTATAATAAAAAATATATATCTATGTAATGTATTATGTATATCAGTTATCTAGTACCCATAACACAAGCTCTGCTTACCATGGGGCTAGATAATGCTATGTGAATTGTCCAGCATTATTTTTATTTTATCATAATAATGACAAAAATGCAAACTTCATTTGCCTCACACTTAGATCCAATTTCACCATTGCAATTGAACGCGTTCACAATTCATTTGAATGCATTCAGTATAAGATAAACTCAGTTTAGCGCATATCACTGACATAAAGTTTATCCGGTTCAAGAGCTTGCATGTCACTCAATATGTGTTACGAATTTGAACTCGATCAAGCTGATAAGTTTTGTTTATCATAGTTTTGGCACGGTGGAATTGGCCTTATAAAAATTTACTAGGCATATTTTTTTGAGCTGCAATGCCTACAAAAAAAAAATATTTTATTTGCCGTCTACATGAGTCAAGAGCTTAATGTAATCTGCCACAACCAGTAAAATGAATATAATAAAAAATGGTGGAACTGGGCCGGATACGTCTGCCGTATTTCCAGCGACTTGTGGGCAAAGACCATCACAGAGTGGAGCCCACTCAACGATAAGAGGCAACGTGGAAGGCCCAGGATGAGATGGCGTGACGAGCTCGAGGCACAACTTCCAACATGGCCTGTTGCAGCGTTGGATCGCGAGGAGTGAAAGGATAAAAGCCTTTGCCCAGCAGTGGGACAGTAATGGCTCAAAATAATAATAAAATATGAATAAAACTAATAACCTAACTTTTATGTATAAAATATCAGCTATTAGTCTACCCACGGACCATAACCACAGAATGACCAATAACCGCTAGCTAAAAGCGGTAAATAAAGCGAAACTTTCCCAATATCTCTGACCCTAAATCTGACCGCGATATTCATCCCACTAATAGTTCACTAATCGTAGCCCGCAACTTAGTCTATTTATAAATTAAAGAAGATAGGAATTTAGATTCCATTCAAGACCAGTTTTTGTTTCTAGATTTAGGTTGGACCCAGAATTTTAAAACAAACAGTAGGTACTCAGGTTAACTCAGTAACTAAATCCGGTACCATATTAGTTTATTTCAGTTACTTCCATAGTATTATGTCTAATGGTATTTTGCTTTGGGGACAGGCAGCTGACATCCAGACCATATTTGTTCTTCAAAAAAGGGCGGTACGCGCTATTTATAAATAAAAGCCACGAGATTCTTTGAGGGAATTATTTAAAAACATTAATATTCTGACTGTAATATCGCAATACATCTATGAAAATGTAATGTATACCCACAAAAATAAGGATAGCCTTATGAAAAAGTGTGATGTTCACAATAGAAATACAAGAAACAAGAACAAGTTACACATCCCATCATTTAGATTACACAAGGTAGGGAAATCATTTATGGGCAATAGCGTGCGCTTCTATAATAAGCTTCCACCTGAAGCAACTGAGGTCCCTATTCGTAAATTTAAAAACTACATAAAACAAAATCTCATCAAGAAGGCTTTCTACTCCATTAATGATTATCTCAATGATGTTAATGCTTGGCCAGATGTCGCTCAGTTTCGCACCGACAATAGTATGTAAGTAATTTGTTGTAGTGCATAGCTTTACTTAAATATTGACATGTATCGAATCATATTATATTTAGACTTAAATAGGCAAATAACCATGTATTAGACATATAAGAGATGAACATACCAGTGGTTTCTTTTTCACTTCTTCCACTAGTGGACAAAAAATTTAAGTGAACAGCAAAATAATTTTATTTGATAATAATTTAATGTATAAAATATGACTTGTCCAAGTGGTTATTTCGTAAGCCTAAAGAATAAATGATTTTTGAGTTTGACATGAAAGCTTGCTCAGTCAATATATGTTTGAGGGACGTTTATGCCATCGAAAAGCGTTTGGTACTCAAGCGCACAACAAATCAATATTAAAAGACCGTTTTTTACACTATAATGAGTAAAAGTGTGCTATGGCGCTCATTGGGGGAGGCCTATGTCCAGCAGTGGACTGCTATAGGCTAATGATGATGATGATGAATAAAAGTCTTATAAATCCAGCGTAAATTTTATCCTTGATAATATTACATTTAATTTTTCTAAATTTTAAACTTATTAAATATAATAAAACAACTAATAATGTGAAAATCATTTGGTTAAATGTTTAACCATTAACAAACATATAATAATTTACGTAGGTATCTAAGTACAAGTTTATTCAAGCAGTAAATATTATGAACATAAATTATTGGAGTATTTCTCTAAGAAAATAACGAATATTATCCATTTGGTTAATTTATTAACAAACAACAAATACTTTACGTATCATATTACAAGTTCATTGAGGCAATAAATTGTATAAATATAAATTATCAGTGAAATAATTATAGCAAACAAAGCCAACCAAAGTATCCCATACAGCAAATAATGCGGGTAGTAGGAGCTATGTCTCAAATAATAATAATAATAAAACTATTGAAACTATCATGGTTATTAATACTAAAGTCTCAAAAATCAAATCATGGTAAATATCCCGTTTTAAATGACTTTAGTAATAATAATAATGCTGGACAATCATTATTATTATTATTTTACTGTAATAAATATCTATGAATGTTTTAATTTTTAAAGAAGGCATGTCTGTCTTTATCTATAACACAATTCCTTATGGTGTTTCCTATATCAAATTCCCTATACTATCCCTTACGATGAGGTAAATACCAGAACATCCGGATCTGCAGATCGTACACACACTAAAATTGTCCCGACGCGGAAATCTAATACATACATAATTATGTATATATCCCGCGACCTCCTGCGTCGCAGGCGGACCTTTACCCACCACGCTACAAAGATCATCAATGTTTTTTACTAGTAACGTACTCGTTACTAGTAAAAAAACCGTTATTTACACTATAATGAGTAAAAGTGTGCTATGGCGCTCATTGGGGGAGGCCTATGTCCAGCAGTGGACTGCTATCTGCGTCGCAGGCGGACCTTTACCCACCACGCTACAAAGATCATCAATATTTTTTACTAGTAACGAGTACGTAACTAGTAAAAAAAAATGATGATCTTTGAAAAAAATTAATGATTGAGTACAATAGAGAAGTAGTAGGAAAGTTAGCTGCACCAATAGGTACAGTTGATTTCTTAAGCTCGCGCGGTCACACAAGCGTAGATCGATGGCTAAGCAAGAAAATGAAAATGAAAATGAAAAGTTTTTATTTCTTTAAGCTTACAAATAAGCACTTAGACACGTCATATTTTATAGTTCACTTAAATTTTTTGTCCACCAGTGGAAGAAGTGAGAAGAAACCACTAGTATGTTCATAACTTATGTGTCTAGTAGGTACATTTGATTTGCTTATCTGTAAGTTGGTAGATTTTGAGTTGGAGCAAAACTCGTTCCAAGCTTTTTTATCTTCTAAGTAATCTGATATTTTGTAATAAGCTTTTTTACAAAGAATATATTTAACAATTTTGGAGTTTTGTTGTGAAAGCGTATACATTGCCCTTTAAAAGATACATTAATCTTGTGTAGCCTAGTTGTGGGCACAGCGAGTTTATTCTTATTTTTAGTATTTACATTATGTATATCACTTTTTTTAGTGAACCGATTGATATTTTTATGGGTGTACAACAAGTTTTCATAAATATATTGACACGGTACTGTCATTATGTTTATTTCTTTGAATTTTTCACGTAGCATTTTCAAGCTTTCTTAATGCCTTAGTTATTGACTGACATTGACCGTTTATTGACTTCCTATGTGAAAGTAAGAACCTGTAAATTTGTGAGTCTAAACTAAGAAGTGACCTAGTGAATATAGGGCGCGTCGTCTTACAAAGTGTCCTGGGTCTAAGGGTCTTACCACAACTATCGACGCGACTTCAGCTTAACCCTGTTAGAAAATTTTATTGTCAAAATTATAATAAAATAGGTTCTACATTTTTATTTAAGCGCTAGTAGCGCCATCTATTGTCATTGTATGACGTAGGTTCGTTCAATAAATGCGTTTTATTATAAAAATAAATAAATAATGAGCCTAGTTCGTTACCTAGCAGGGAGTACGACGTGCAGGTTAGATTGGCTTGGGAGACGAGATGCTGGAGTCCCCCTTACGCGCACGTCGTAAGTGATGAAGTTCGGTATCTATGTCAGTGTCGACAAATGAAGCAAAACCCTAAGAATTAATTTTCTATGTCAGTGCTCGCTTTAATTGGGCGTCTGTCATCTTATTAGGGCATTTTCAGCGCTTCTGATTCAGCATTTTGTGATGAAATTGTAGATGGCACGAAAATATTTGACGAAATTGGTTTATTTCCTGGCTCGAGTTAATAGAATCAGACGGAATCAAAATTGTACGAAACCTGACGAACATCATCATCATCATCATCATCATCAGCCTATATCAGTCCACTGCTGGACATAGGCCTCCCCCAAAGAGCGCCATAGCGCCCTGTCTTCAGCTTGCCGCATCCAGCATCTACCTGCAGTCTTTCGCAGGTCGTCATCCCACCTGGTCGGAGGGCGTCCTACACTACGTTTACCGAGTCGTGGTCTCCACTCAAGAACACGTTTGCCCCATCGGCCGTCGGTTCTTCGCGAGATATGGCCGGCCCACTGCCACTTCAGCTTGCTAATTCTTTGAGCTATGTCGATAACCTTCTTCACATGCATTCATTCTTCATTCGCATGGTTATGGGGTCAGAAATCACAGGGGGCAAATGCTTGTCAACTTCCTTGAGAAGGAGGGGCTGTTCTTGATGAACTCTTTCTTTAAGAAACAGCCTCAAAGGAAGTGGACATGGCAAAGCCCCGACACTGTGACTAAAAATGAGATCGACTTCATCATGACGGATAGCAAGCACATATTCAGAGATGTCTCAGTGATCAACAGGTTCAATACCGGATCTGATCACCGACTCCTCCGAGGCTCTCTGAATATCAACTTGAAGCTTGAAAGAAACCGTCTGATGAAGTCCACGCTCCGACCTGACCCAATCCAAATCATGGCGGGCACCGAGAAGTTTCAGCAGCTTCTCGGGAATAGATTTGTTGCCTTGGAACCCACTGATGACGCTGACGAGACCCTACACAATCTGGTTGAAACGTTGAGGGATGAGGGCATCAAATTCTGTCGAAAGCAGCGTACTGGCAAGAAGTCCAAACTCTCGGATGAGACTCTTGGGCTGATGACAAAAAGACGGGAGACCACCCAAGCGACTTTGTCAGAGAGGTCAGACCTGAACAAGCGGATTGCGAAGATGGTACGGCACGACCTTCGGAGCTTCAACACGCGCCTCATTCAAGAGGCGATAGAGCGAAACCGAGGGTCCAAAGTATTCACTCAGCAGCTTGGCAGGAGCCACCTGACAAAGCTTAAAACGCACGACGGGAGGACCGTATTGTCAAAGCCGGAGATATCCGCCGAGATAGAGGATTTCTATGGCCGATTATACGCTGCACACGCCCCTCGTTACCGACGAGATGACCAAGATTCCAGAGCCACCCTGACACGCCACTATACCGACGAACTGCCTGAAATCAGTCAAGACGAGATCGTGTTAGCTCTAAGGCAGCTTAAAAATGGAAAAGCCCCCGGCGAGGACGGTATTACTTCAGAGCTTCTTAAAGCCGGAGGAGCCCCTGTAATACAGGAGCTACGGAACCTCTTTAATACCGTCCTTGACAGTGGGAGAACTCCAAAGGCGTGGAGCGGGAGTTTGGTGGTGCTCTTTTTTTAAGAAGGGAGATAAAACCCTTCTTAAGAATTACAGACCCATCTCACTCTTGAGCCACGTCTATAAGCTGTTCTCACGAGTGGTCACGAACCGTCTCGCCAGGAGACTCGACGAGTTCCAGCCACCGGAACAGGCTGGGTTCCGCGGAGGATATGGCACCATAGACCACATACACACAGTGAGGCAGATTATACAGAAGTCCGAAGAGTATAATCAGCCCCTGTGTCTGGCTTTTGTGGACTATGAGAAGGCATTTGACTCCGTCGAAACCTGGGCTGTTCTGGATTCCTTACAGCGATGCCAAGTAGACTATCGTTATATCCAGGTGCTGAGTTGTCTCTACGAGGCCGCCACCATGAGTGTCCAAGTACAGGGTCAGCAGTCTAAACCCATCCAATTGCGTAGAGGAGTGAGGCAGGGGGATGTCATATCCCCGAAACTGTTCACGTGCGCATTGGAAGATATGTTTAGGTTGCTGGACTGGAAAGGAAAGGGCATTAATATAAACGGCGAGTACATCTCACACCTGCGGTTCGCTGATGACATAGTCTTAATGGCGGAGTCGCTTGAGGAACTGAACCAGATGCTGGACGGCCTAGCTTCAGCCTCCCGATGTATCGGTCTTGGCATGAATTTGGATAAAACCAAAGTCATGATCAATGGTCACATTGATCCAAGGCCGGTGGTCGTACATGGTCACCTTCTCGAAACTGTTTCCGAGTACACTTACCTTGGGCAGATTCTGCAGTTGAGTAAAAACAGTTTCGAGAAGGAGGCCAAAAGGAGGATCCAGCTGGGCTGGGCAGCATTTGGGAAACTACGTCAAGTCTTCACGTCATCCATACCGCAATGCTTGAAAACGAAAGTTTTCAATCAGTGCGTCCTACCCGTTATGACCTACGGAGCTGAGACGTGGACACTCACGATAGGGCTGGTCCACCAGTTCAAAGTCGCTCAGCGAGCTATGGAAAGAGCTATGCTCGGAGTTTCTCTGAAAGATAGGATTCGTAACGAATACATCCGACAGAGAACCAAGGACGAACATACAACCTGGAAAATATAGGGCTTAATTATCAAAAATAAAGTTTCAGTTTAATTGTTCACAAAAGACATGCATCTTACAAAAAATTAAATCAGATGGTTGTTAGTTTTTTTATGATTGTACTTTTTACCTTTGTTTTTTTACACCTTTTGTTAGAATTTCACTCTGGGTCATGGGATGACTAAAGTATACAGGGTGGAATTATGTAATGCTACCTGGAGGGAAAGTACTCTTAAAACTTTAGATAGAACATTTTACTCAAAGAAAACATTCCTTTATTTTTGGAAAGAAAGAAAACTGCATTTTCGAAAATTCACTTGCAACACCCGGGAAGTGAACCAACTAAAATCTGTAAAAAGTTATTCTGATATGTAAGCTATATCATTGTGAAGTTTCATCAAAATCCATTCAGTCGTTTTTGCGTGAAAAAGCAACAAACCACAGTTTCTATGGACGGCTAGATATAATAGACGAAATCAGAAAGGGGCCAAGCGGCGAACAGACCAAACTTTCGCGTTTATAATATTAGTAGGATATACATGTGTTTGATTTTAGTTGTTACAAAACTTAGCGTAATGCTGGTTAAGGTCCCGTGACCTAGCCAGCGCTGGCCTTCCGTTAGACCTTTAGGCTATTAGCCTACGCTATGAGAAACATTTGGATATTTAAAAAAAACGAAGACGACGTGTTCTAAATACACTGAAGAGAGCTGCAGCCCTATCCCGGTAGATTACTTTGAATCACAGACAAATCACATTATAAAAAATACAGACACAAAACGTACAAAATAGTGCAGTTTATTTTCTTGATAGAAGCTTTAACATCACAAAGGTACTGAAGGCTCCATGGGAAATATATCCCGCAGAACACTTGTTTAGCAGATTTGCATGCCATTCTTGGCTTTGAACAAAGCTGTGGCTATAACAAACGTTTACTCTGCGATATTTGTTGAGTACTACTAGTAGTTTTAGTAGGGAGATAAAATGTATGCAGTGCTTTTATATATTTAATTTTAGATTTATGAACAGTTTTATGAGACTAGCGGACCCGACAGACGTTGTCCTGTCTTAACTATGAATATTGGGCATTCTGTCAATGTTATGTCAAACGCCAAAAGGTTACATCAAAAAAGCTTTAATGGTAAAAGCGCTATGGTTACATTAGAAATAATTGAATATGGTGGTTATGTATTCTTAAATTTTCTAATTTTCCGCGCAATTTTCTTAATTTTTTCATAAGAACCTTCTCCTGACAATAACAAAGACCAGCCGTTCACGCGTGATGCCGTGACCAAGGGAAATAGGGATTCATTTATATATATATATATATGTATATATATACATAGATAGGTCCCCTTCGTACTCTTTGTTATAAAGTTTTTCATAAATCAATATATTAGGTGCGTATCTCTGTCCACGCGTTTATTTTCTTTGATGTTTCCTCTGAATAAAATACTGCAATATTTCATAGACACGTTATCTGTCAGCTTGATACTTAAAGCTGTTGTTGGTCACTATATTTTTCGAGTCGACAGATTTACATCTTGAATATGGCGGCAGTATGGGTAAATTCGGGTGTAAGAGATTAAATAGGGATTGTTTTAAATAACTTTATTCTCGTATAAACGCATGGTTTATTGATAATGAAATACATTTTTTTAACAATAAACCATATTACATTAAGAATCAAATTAATCTAGATTAAATAATATTTGAACTAACCTCTGGTGTCTAAAATTAAATTATAACTAAATTTTATCTATAACTCACTATTAACTGAATATTATTTTATAATAATATTATATAAATACGGGATCGCAAAGAGTTTCAATATAATTTCGTAGTAAAGTAGCATTAATTTTATACTCCGAAGTCTGGTGGCAGAATTTCTAAAGACATTCTGTTTCAGCGTGGAGGAAGCCTCAAAAAAATGAAAGCCAGTCATGTTTTTAAATTATTTTCCTTTGTCTTTTGTCATGAAGGGTTTTCAATAAAAAACTATCATTTTTAAATAGCTCCATTCGATGGATGGCCATGACGACGTATTGGCAAAGACTTTTGAAGGAAAACCAACTAGAAAGACCAACTTCCCATGGATGACTAGATTAATCATCATCATCAGCATATAGCAGTCCACTGCTGGACATAGGCCTCCTACGGAGAGCGCCATAGCGCCCTGTCTTCGGCTTGCCGCATTCAGCATCAACCTGCAGTCTTTCGCAAGTCGGCATCCCACTGGTCGGAGCACGTCCTAAGTTGGTTTTTCTTGAATTTGTTTTCACCATAATACCCGCCAAATCGACACCATTGTCTTACCTTGGTACTTTATAGTTTTATTTATTGTAAATAAAAGAATACGAAATCAAGGGTTTCGTATACTGAATACTAATAAAGTACTATGTATTTTTCTATTACGGCACAATACTTGAGACGAAAAAACGTCTCGTAACAACATCGCACTTGACTTGTAGGCGGGTCGAGATCGGTTCTAGAATAAGTTTCTTAGTAGGAGACGACATTTCGTCCTTGCGACAATCAGAACCTCCCTCGGGCCTTCTCGAGCATGCAGTGACATATTTGAGATATAAGTATGTTTGATGCTTTACAAGTAGTTTCAGGATACTAAGGACTTCGTTACTACTATAGAAGAAGATCGTACTAAAGATAAGAGCGTAATGCTCTGCGTAATAATTCAATGACTTAGTATTTATTAGTAAATTTTATAAAATCCACCTTGTCAAATAAATGCCTGGCTTATTTTTCTGTTTAAATGGTTCCATCTTATTTCAAATCAATTATTTTTAATACCCTGTTTTAAAGTTTATTTCACCTCCACTCGTGTCTGAGAAAAGAAGTCTCAACACAGCAATTCAATGTTCCATAAAAACACACTTTAACAGCTATTAAAGTATTCAATAATTTACCAGTAGAAATAAAGCAGCTTGATGGAACGATGCTTAAATTTAAGTTAAGGAAATGGCTAGTTAATATCGACAAAAATTTAAAGGAGTTTTTTAATAATTAGATTATGATTAATGAATATTATGCTTTTATGAGTAAAATAATACTTTGGTATAACTTTGAACCTATATTATATATTTGACGACCTCTGTGGCGCGGTGGGCGAAGGTCCGCCTGCGACGCATGAGGTTGCGGGTTCGATTCCCGCCTCGGAACGATTGTGTGTACGATCTGCAGATGTTTGTTCCGGGTGTTCTGGTCGTTATATGTATAAAAAAAATCTATCTATGTAATGATTATTAGGTATATCAGGCATATAGTACCCATAACACAAGCTCTGCTTAACTTGGGGCTAGATGATGCTGTGTGAATTGCCCAGCATTTTTTTTATATTATTATTATTTAAAAATATTAATGTATCTCCGAATAGGATTAAATTTTTGATACTATATTTTAATTATACTTTTTTCGATTCACACAATTTTACAATAAACTTATACCTAGGTATTCTTAACAGACAGACATACACACAAACAACGAAGTAATCTTATCAAGATTAAATTTTCCCTTGAAAAGGTAAATAGACAGATAGAAAATTCTTTTTTGCAATAAATAGAAAACTATGTACAGAAAAAACTACGATACAAATAAAAACTACGAAGCCCAGATACTAAACAAACTAACCTTATAAATTAAGGGCTGATCAGCCCCCAGGTCCACCTACTTAAGGGGATGATAGATGAGCTAGGAACTTACCTTGTCTGTTTAATTAAGGGTTACACCCTTCGTTTAACCCTTTTCAGGGCTGACAATATCATTGTTTGCCCTACACCCGGTTAGTAGTTTTAAATGTGACTTGTTTTGGGGTAAGATTGGGCTTTCTGGGTTAAGGGTTTTAATTTTAGGATTTATAAACTGTTTTATGAGAGACTAGTTTCTGCCCGCAGCTTCGCACGCGTTGTTTCTATGGAAACGTTTTAAGTTTATATCTATCCCATGGGATGATTTATGTATATAATAAAAAGTGAAGCCTATGTTTTATTCCGGGCTTGGAACTACCAAGAAATTTTTAAAAATTTAAATTTTAGAAATTTTTTGCAAAATTTCAGCCCGATCCGTTCTGTAGTTTTTGCGTGAAAGAGTAACAAACATCCATCCATACATACAAACTTTCTCGTTTATAATATTAAGTAGGATAGGTGTACTACTACACTTGGTAATAGTCCTAATATTAGATACTCTACTCTGACCACGCGTTTATTTTCTTTGACAAAAGAAAGATTTAACCCTCTACCACCTACCACCTAATCTAGTCACACAACCACCTACCATACGTCTCACAGACGGACGAATGAAAAGACTTTCGTATGTAAAATCTAAGGGTGAAAGGTTTGTTTTTGAATTAAAATTAATTAAAATATATATCAAAGTATTTATTAAAGCAAACAAGGCACATAAAAATCAACAAATTTTCTTAAAATCTTAATTTGTTTGAAACAACTCTTAATTCTAGCATAAAAATTTTCTTAATCAAAAAACGAGATTAACAAAAATAATCACATGTGTTAGGAACTTCTTTCTTTCTATTTATAAAAATATAGTAATCAACAAGTAATATTAAATCAAAACTTTCTCTTTATAATCATATCTTCGACAAAATTGCAGGGCATCAATCTTACAGATTTTCGCGACAGTGAATGCACATTTTGTGG
This sequence comes from Eupithecia dodoneata, assembly GCA_947044415.1. Taxonomy (NCBI): domain Eukaryota; kingdom Metazoa; phylum Arthropoda; class Insecta; order Lepidoptera; family Geometridae; genus Eupithecia; species Eupithecia dodoneata. Next base: position 6,233,652 of record OX345678.1, read on the forward strand.
GAGCATTCAATACAAATCGGCTTTTTACACTCAAAACACATGTATTGTGTCCTGCGTTTCTTTTTAGAGTCGCATGTTGAGCAGTTTTTTCGAGAAACCAATCTATCTTCGGAACTGCTTCCACCTGGTGGAGCTGGTGGAGTGGAGTCATTGTTGCAGTGAAGGATGCGACGAAGTGCGATTCGAATGTCACGTTGAATTTTCACATTGTTTTCTCGACGCTCCATATGCGGTCTGGTGAGCTGTTCAGCTAGCCTCTTCATAAATTTGAACCTGCTCTCAATCTTTTGTCCTTGGCCTTGGGCAGATAAACTGACAACGTAGCAGTTTGAAGCCGAAATATCGAGCATCCTGTAAAATACTGCCAATGGCCACCTACGCGTTCGACGACCTGTAGTATAGTTGGAACACCTTTGGTCAAGTAGATCCACTCCGATCTTGGTTCGATTGTAGAAAAGTATGATTTCTGGTTTCTTGGTAACTTCATCTACGTCTGGCATATGATGCATACTTGACACGGTGATCACTGCTTTATTTGGCTTTGGGACGTAAGATGATATAGTTATATCTTTTGTAAAACCAAAGACTGTTGAATCGACAAGTCGGTGACGGGCTGGTAAGAATTCTGGAGGTATTTCTCTTTGGTTTTTTCTCATCGTTCCCACAACGGTTAGATGTTTGTCTTTCAGTGCATCTAAAAGCTCAACAGAAGTATACCAATTATCCGTCGTAACATTCCGATTTGATCTTTCTATCGGAGAAATAAGTCGCAGTACAGCTTGAGTTGGTTTTTTCAATTGCTGATATTCTGTTGGTAAATTTAGTCCATCAGAGTCTTTTCCAAGGTAAATATAGGCATTTAAAAGATACCCCGACCTTGCGTCTGTAAGGCATTGTATTTTTATTCCATACTTGGCAGGTTTCTTCGGCATATACATTTTAAACCTGCATCTTCCTCGAAATGCCAGCAACATTTCATCGATACATGCATAGCTGCCAATCGCATAAACAGCTTGGCATTGTTCAATAAATGAGCTGAAGAGCTCGGCAATAGGCGCAGAAGGATCGTTTTCTCGGCGTGCTACTCTGGTCTCGGAATCATCAAACCGAAGGGTTTTCAGCAATACTTCCAATCGGTTTTTGCTCATGATGCAGCTATATATTTCCCGTCCAGTACCGTCACTATTATACCATGATGTATAATGTTCGTGATTCTCTTTGAATATAGCTGTATAGAAGAGAAGTCCTATAAAAGCTTTTAATTCCGTAAGATCCATGTCGTGAACACAGGTTGGTTTTTGGTAATTGGGTCTAATTTCTTGGATCTTTACATTTGTGTTATGAACGATTTTTTTAAGCATTTCGTCGGTGAAGAATTTCTCCCAAATACCCAGTGGTGAAGAGGAAGCATTCAGTTCATTTCGGTAGGATGGCTTTATACCTTCTCTTTCTTCAACTATGTTATGCTGTAATGTTCTTGACCGTAATGAAGGAGGAGCAGAAGACCACCGAAAGCGATTCTTACCAAAATAGTTCTTTTTTCGAGGTCTTGATCGCATTTGTGACAAAGGTTCCTCATCTTCAGACGAAAATTCTTGCTCTGCAGGTAAAACCGGAGGTTGAGATACAACTATGTCGTGATTCTCCTCAGTATTTGATCCTTCGCCTTCGGGATTCGATTCGCAGCTATCCTCCAATGCGTACTGTACGCCAATATCCAAATCGATATCGCTGCCTTCATCATTTGGTAGGTTTTCGTCGTCAGATGGATCTTGTTCTAACCAACGCTCAATAACATCATCATTAGAAGCCATTTTAAACTAAAACACAAAAAAAACACGATTTCAAAAAAGTCACGCAACCACCTACCATACGTCTCACAGACGGACAACGACAGTTTTTTACTTACCAGTGCTAAACGCGTGCACCTCCAACCACCACAAGCGCTTACACGGTACTGAGGGACGCGGCGGGAAGGTACAGGGACGTACAAGTTGATACGTGTTTTGCGCGCCAAAATATTAACGTTTTTAATTTCCTTGCGTCTGTGAGACGTATGTCAGGTGGTTAAGGGTTAATGATCATAGCTTTAAGTAACTTTTCGAAAACAGAGATGCGAATGTGTCGACTCGAATAATGGGGTATTTTCTATGTATAATAAAAAAAAACATATACCTATAATATAAAAATGAATCGCTGAATGTGTTGCTAAGCGCAAATCTCGAGAGCAGCTGAACCGATTTCGCTAATTCATTCTTCTCTTTTTAGGATATTCCTTGAAGTACGAGGATGGTTCTTACGGAGAGAAAAATTTCCTGAAACAAATGACCACCTGGGCGAAGCCGGGACGGGCCGCTAGTTTACAATAAATTACATAATGTAGATATAATATATGTAATGTATTGTAAATATAACATGTATGTATATCAGTCAACTAGTACCCCCTAACACAAGCTCGGCTTAGCTTGGGGCTAGAAAATGCTGTGTGAATTCCACCATTATATATATTTATTTTTGACAGTTTTTTTTTTGTAACAGATAACCTACAATAAACTGAAGATGGCACTTAATAAATATTTGGCTGGACTTGGCAACATTTAACTTGTGTTGTGCTTTTTATGCCCCTCAAGTAAGTTTTTTTTTAACTGTTTATAACCCATCCCAGCTATTTCCCTAAAAAGTCACCTCCCTTTCCTTTAGCTCGGATTCATTTCCCGTAGAAATAATAACACCCTACCGTGTTCTATTTATTCTAAAAACTCGTTAAAATAAACATATCTAAATAAACTATCCAACAGCGGAAGCTGTTGCACAAGCCGTGGACGGAAAACCATTTTCACCGACTGTTTTATTAGTCGTAACTTCAACTTCCCCACAAATTCTAGAGTTCCTCTCTAGAAAATTGGCTTCCGCGAAGCCAAATGCAGCTCTGAGCTTACGGCGCTATTTTATTTTAAAGGGTTTATCTTACTACTGGCTTTATATATATATAGGTATACAGCCGGTTTCGCTAAGGCTGATAAGTTCAACGGTTTTACAAGCACGTTTAGAAGACGGAAATAATATGTATTAATAAAAGTTCTGAAACTACCATGGTTATTAACACTAAAGTCATTTAAAACGGACTACACTTCCTTACCTCAACATCAAACTGTTAATAGATATATATATATACATCATACCTATATTATATATTTATATGTGTATTTTTTATTTTATTTTATTTATATTATATATTTATGTATGTATTTATACTTATAGCTATGTATATCAATAGGTATTTTATGTATGTCCCTATTAAATATTATTCTGTATTACACGCCACCGTCTATACTTGTTCTAGCACTTCATGTCCATCCAAAGGTTGCCTGGCAGAGATCGCTCCTAGCGATAAGGCCGCCCATTGTACAGCATATTTTGTATTTGTTTTTTCTTTTCCTGTCTTGTGTATCTTTTATGTATTTGGTGTGCAATAAAGAATTATTGTATTGTACACCGACTCTTCAGTTACTCCGTGATCATGGCGCATGCAACTGTGCCGAAATATTGGATAACTCAAAAATCAAATCAAGGTAAATATCCCGTTTTAAATAAATAAATAAATAATGCTGGACAATCCACACAGCATTATCTAGCCCCATGGTAAGCAAAGCTTGTGTTATGGGTACTAGATAACTGATATACATAATACAATACATTACATAGATAGATATTTTTTATTATACATAGAAAACGACCAGAACACCCGGAACATATATCTGCAGATCGTACACACATTTGTTCCGAGGCGGGAATCGAACCCGCAACCGCTTGCGTCGCAGGCGGACCTTCGCCCACCGCGCCACATCGGTCGATGTTGTTGATAAAGGGAATAACAAAGAATAATTATAAGTATTAATTATTTCTTGTAATTCGTATTATATTTTATAATTGTAGCAAGTTGTATTTACTTTATAATTTATAAACCAATAAACATTTTCTTGGTTCGTTTCTCTCTTACGAAACAGGTATTTTTCGCGTCGGTTGGCGCGTTTTGAACGTCGGGAAAAATCTTTTATATATAAAAATTTATCGCTGAATGTGTTGCTAAGCGCAAGAGCAGCTGAACCGATTTCGCTAATTCTTTTTTAGAATATTCCTTGAAGTACGAGGATGGTTCTTACGGAGAGAAAAAAGAGAAAATTTTTATTACCTGAAACAAATGACCACCCGGGCGAAGCCGGGACGGGCAGCTAGTAATAAAAAAAATGAGATAAATACCCGTTTTAGGACTATTTATAATTATGTATTCAGATTGCGTAAGGTAAAAATATGAATTACAAAGAATGTAAACAAATTAGAAATACAATTCAAACAGTTCAGTTTCTACAAATAGCTCAATCGTTTTAATTGTTAAGACTAGTTCCTATTTCTTTATATTATTTGATTGTAATTTCCTTGGTTCATCATCATCATCATCATCAGCCTATATTAGTCCACAGCTGGACATAGAGCTCCCCCAATAAGCGCCATAGCGCCCTGTCTTCAACTTGACGCATCCAGCATCTACCTGCAGTCTTTCGCAGGTCGTCATCCCACGTCCTGGTCGGAGGGCGTCCCACACTACGTTTACCGAGTCGTGGTCTCCACTCAAGAACACGTTTGCCCGGACGTCGGTTCTTCGCGATTTCCTTGGTTAATTTTGCATAATTATCACGTTCATTCAGTAAATTTCTATAGGTTCATTTTAATACCAAGATCCGTCCCAAAATTCCTCGTCTATTAACAACAATTTCGGTAAAACTTTTTAACTATTAATCCGCCATCACTCCAAACCCGAACAGTTAATTAGAAACAAATTAATAAACTTAGCGAAATCGTTTCAACTTAGGCAATTTATGTTTGGGCTTTGATCAGGTATCAATCTTGTAGTTAAGTAATATATCTGTGGAATTTTAGGAATTTTCCCGCAAAACTAATCATCCGTATTTAGAAAGAAGAAAGAAAATACATTTATTGATTCACAAGTAGGTACAGCTTGTTACTAAATAATAATAATCTTTAAAGAAATAAATAAAATTAACTACGTATGTATTATATACAAGCAACAAGCGACTCCACAAAGCGAGCCAATAGGTCCTGTCTCAGCATAATGTTGCTCTACTTCTCCATAAGAAGTAGAGCAACGCTGGTTTTCTGACAGAACCATTGGCGCGGGCGTGTCCACACGGGTGGCAGACCACAGATAAGACAAAAAATATATATACACATTAAATTGACATCTTACAACCTAAGATTAACTCTAACTTAGCACTAAACACATGATCATGACTTCACAAACAAGAATAGACAAAAAAAAATGTTTTTTTTTATTCGTCCAAGCATCCATTGAGATAACAATCATGCATTTATAATAAAAAATCAACATAAAGAAATGTACACGAGGAAGGAGAAGATCAAGAATTAACTATATTAATTACCTATGAGACAGATCAAGGCGTCATGATCAAGTTGTTATGTCGCAGTATATAGAAGTAAAAGAGATCGCATTGGAAAAGAAAAGCCAATGACATTTCATCGTAGCACCGACAAGAGGTATTTTTTTTTATTTGCTTTGTGTGGCTTGGGTATCACGGCGGCCATGATAGGCCTTTTGAGATCGCCACTTATACGTTCAGCCCCGAAGCCGTGGCGTTCATAGTTCACTGTAGGATTTTCTTCGGGGTGATGTCTCGCAGCTCGTCTGGGCTATGCAGATGCTTGATAAGAGGTAGGTACACTCTTTAATTTATAATAATTATTAATCAAAAACTCTTTTACCACCATAAATATAATAGATGTTGTAATTTTTCTAAATATATTAGAAAAATTCAAGCACAGGGCCGAGGCAAATGGCATAAACCTAGAACTGTGTGCCTCGATCGACCCACTGTTGGAAAAATAGCTAAAGAAACGTAATAACTACCCGCATGGTAGCCAATACCACATTCGTTAAACAATCCTGCGCTTAACTGTCGCATACAGACTATATTAACAACTTTTTCCAACACAGAGTAATAGTCTACGTGGAAGAGATTTATAGAGATAGAGATAGAGAAATTTTTATTGGAACAAGCACAGTTACAGCAAAGAACGAATAAGAATAGAATTATATAAAATAAAAATCATTATTATAATACTTAAAATTAAGAGGTATACACCTGACCTGCCCACCCACCACAGGTGGGTGAGTAGAAGGTGCATTTTAACTACAAGTAGGTACAGAACTACTGGTACAGCAAACAAATGAACTAAATATACCTAGTTCAGTAGACTACTAGTGTAGGTAGGCTCTATGCTGCAACAGTGCAGACCAAAGGGTTCCTCCTCAGCTTAATGCTACCTCACACTAATGAAAGGCAGCGCTGGTTTTCAGGAGAAACCGTTTGAGGTGACCTCACAACCGAATTCTGGTGGTTTGTTAAGCGGAATCCTCATGGACAGAGAGAAAATGTTCCTCCGTCCATGAATATCCCGATCAATACCTCTATTCCATCAAGGCACAGAGTAAATTTTTTTAAATTAAAAATTGGTTAATTTTAAGTTTAACTAACCTAATGTACATGTAATGTATATGAAAGTGTATTATTACTAGTAGAGAGAATTAAACCAAGGAGCTAAAAATAAGTGTGTAAAAAGCAAAGATTTCAATATCACAATACATAGCGTACGAGCTCAGAGTAAGAAGAACACGCCCTCTATGAGCCGCAGAAGCATACAAATTGATATGACAGTCCTTTGGAACAGGATCATGAAAGTGACAGATCGAAGCGACGAAACGTCTCGCACGTTAATAACACAGATAAAAAGAAGATGAAGAAGAATAAAACAAAGCCTATTCTACTGTTATGTCAATTGTAATGCAATGTTAAATATTGTTATACCTACCTAACCTACCTGTTTTACAAATTGATTTATCTCCTCCTGTGGCCAGTGAATAATTGAGTAAAAGTGAATAAGTGAGTTATCAACCCTGATTTTAGAGTTCCATCCAAAAAGTGCATATGGGTTAAACACCGTAATGTTATTAAGTTAAACACCGTCTATTGTTTAGTATGTCCATCAGTAACAGACCTAAAATAAAGTAGAGTGTTTAATCATTCACCCAATTTCCGTGTATGCCGTATACTATGCCGCTGCCCACGAAGAGACTACACACGTGTGTCCAGTTTCAATTTTAAAGACAATGTATGTGATAACGTCCACTGCAAACCACGAGCCCGAGATTGATAACGTCATTCTACACGCGTGGCTTGCTTGAATATGGCACCCACGCCACGTAGCTCAACGCTGTTAACGCCATGCACGCGGTACCACTGCGTATTCACTGCGGGAAATGAAAACACAAAAATATGCATAATACAGAATAACATAAGCCTAGGGATTTAAATATTAAACATAATGAAAGCAGCATGTAGTAGAGTCCCAAGAGCTTTCCCACATTATTTTCATTTCGTTCTGTCTATAGTTTCAAAACTATATTTTGATTGTTTTCATGTAAAAACTAAAAAGCTTTGTGTATCATATAGATACTAATTCTTCGGGGATAATATTTTATTAGGACCGTCTCCGGATCATTTTCTATACAATTAGCCAAATAATCATCCAAATCGGTCCACAATCGACGGAGTAATCGACGAATATACACTTAAGACATACATACATATATATGTATGTATATACAGCCGAACATAGACCCTCCTTCTTTTTTGAAAACTATTTAAAAAGCAAACATAGATAGATATATAATTTTTTATTGCACACTTAGTTTATAATAACAATGTAGAATAAAAAAAACTTAAAAAAACAATATACAATTGGCGGTCTTATCGCTCAAGAGCGATCTCTACCAGACATCCATGGACATCATAGTATTATTTCCCGTTCTGTAGGCCATATCGATTCCTCGAAGATCTACGTTGTATCCCGAACTCTGCAAGTTGCTGCAAAGCCATTGCCCAGTTATAATAGTTGCAACTAATTTACAATGGAAGCTGAACTAAAATGGAACTGTTGAGTGACAAGTTTAGTTTACAACTAAAACATGGTCAGTTACTGTCGCTTAGCGGGATTCTGAAGGGGTTGTTGCAATTGTTAGTTTCTATCTCTATGGACGTGTTTATATAGAGCGGGTGGAAATAATAATAATAATAAATAAGAACCAGATCCTCACCTCTTGCTTGCCTTCATTGGCCGGTCTGAGTGGAGTCGCGAGGGATGCATCTTAGTATGTAGACTCGGGGGTGGAAGTGTCTAATGGCGTAATAGCGAGGAAACCCGCTCACGAGCAGTCTTCGTGATGGTGCAATCGGGGCCGCACCTCTCGACACCCCTCAGTCGTTTGCGCCGATGGTGTTCCTCTCCGGTAATTTACTCCAGCTTTTTAAGGAACCCATCCAGCATTCGGCAAGCCACCGTCTGCCACTCTTCTTAACATTACGATTGACTTGTTTATGGCAGACGTCCGCAATCTCCCCTATAGCCCTATTACCCAGTCCATCCATCCATCACAATAGCCTGGTTTTATTTCTTTCATTTTTCTTTGCAATAGTCTCTACACCTGGCGGATACCATCTTTGGGTGTATCATATTGTGCACCCGAGGATGATACCCGCTATGTGTAAGGACCGGGTCACTTTATAGCCCGAGATCATGGTAATTAGATACTAACCAAACAGTACATTTATAATAAAAAAAGCCACAGAGAAACAATAAATAAACAACTGGTTTGATTATCGCCTTGTGATTTATTTATATTTAAGAATTAGCAAGCTGAAGTGGCAGTGGGCCGGCCATATTTCGCGAAGAACCGACGGCCGCTGGGGCAAACGTGTACTTGAGTGGAGACCACGACGTAGTGTAGGTCGCCCTCCGACCAGGTGGGATGACGACTTGCGAAAGACTGCAGGTAGATTCTGGATGCGGCAAGCTGAAGACAGGGCGCTATGGCGCTCATTGGGGGAGGCCTATAAAATAAAAGAAAATGATTTTATTTCAGATGACTAATGATCCATAATTTGTTAGTAAAATTAAAAACTAAGAACTTATTACTAGGGTTAGTTATACCTAATACTAGAAATTAAAACGAAATTTAATTAAATCACTCTCCCCATGAAACATTTCCACAGGGGAGAGGAGATTCTACCTGCTATAGTGTTTAGGATGGTGTTGGGGCTGTCGCGTACCCTGCGCATCAGGGATGCGGTCTTTTTACGGAGGATGGCAGCAAAGCCATCCGTCTCATCCTATGTCCAGCAGTGGACTGATATAGGTTGATGATGATGATGATGATTTATTTATGGTAAAACAAGAAACTAAAAACATACTAAGTATGGCATAACATTAATTACCTAAAGTTTTATCTTAACATACAATAATTATACAAATACGCTTTATTGCACATCAAACACAGAAAAAACAACAGTAAAGAACAAACAAACAAAGATACAGATGCACAATGGGTGGCCTTATCGCTAAGATCGATTTCATCCAGGCAACCTTTGGATGGACACGTAGCTATAGTATAGTTATAGACGGCGGCGTATTATAAACATTAAAATTGTAAAAATTACGTTTAGGCTACTTGTTATCTCCGACAAATTCGTACAAAGCCGCAGGTAATAGCTAGTTTGTAATAACTCATGTTCAAACTGTATCGTAGCTATATTTTGTACTTACAAGCTACTAAAACTGAACCTGTAATTAGTTTGGCCCGGCAAGGCTATAACTCTTTGATTGCACTCTAAAAGGCGTTCGCGAGAGTTAAGGTATACGTCCATTGACTAGCCTCGACCTGCAAGCACATCAGTTAGGAGTTGGAGGCCTATTTTATTTCTCCAAGATACGGAATCAAAATAAAAAAAGTTTAATTCTTTAGGCTTAAAAATAAGCACTTAGACAAGTCATTTGTTATACTATTCATTATTGTCAAACAACAATATTTTAATGTTCACTTAAATTTTTTGTCCATCAGTGGAAGAAGTGAAAAAGAAACCTACTATGTTCATATGCGTATATAACAACTGACCATGTCTAATACATTTGATTTGCTTATCTTTTGCATAAGTTAAACTAGAAAATAAAGTGACCAATTTGATCCTTTACTGAAAATGAAAATGAAAAGTTTTATTTTCTTTAAGCTTACAAATAAGCACTTAGACACGTCATATTTTATAGTTCACTTCAATTTTTGTCCACTAGTGGAAGAAGTGACAAGAAACCACTAGTATGTAAATAACTTATGTGTCTAGTACATTTGATTTGCTTATCTGTAAGTTGGTAGATTTTGAGTTGGAGCAAAACTCGTTCCAAGCTTTTTTATCTTCTAAGTAATCTGATATTTTGTAATAAGCTTTTTTACAAAGAATATGTTTAACAATTTTTTTAAATTTATTTATTGATAATTTTTGCAACTGACTTGGAGTTTTGTTGTAGAAGCGTATACATTGCCCTTTAAAAGATACATTTATCTTGTGTAGCCTAGTTGTGGGCACAGCGAGTTTATTCTTATTTCTAGTATTTACATTATACTTGGTAGAGTTTTCGAGTTGTTTTTGTAAACGTGTGTATTGTTTTGTTTTTTTGGGCAGTATAGAGTACCAAGATTGGCCGAAAGGTAACAAACGATTGCATATCGCAGAATTAAAATAAGTCTCCTGTGCTAACAACATATTTAGCATGGTATCTTTTAGCCTCAATGTAGTAATGGCCTATGTTATGGGTTTTGCAGTCTGTTAACACTTTGATTGCTGAAATCACACGGTATGTGTTTTCTACAAGTGACTAATATGCGTAAATCCACACTAGCGCAGCGGCTGAGAAAATACAGATCTGTGTGACTCAGGACAGCCGTAATATTTTTCGAATGAAACGCATGTGCGGCGCAACATAACCGCTGTGTAGAGCGGCAACACGAATTAAAAAAAAAAAAGATCGCAGTCGTCGAAAAAAAATCGCAGTCAAAATGTTAACCTTTCTACTTAAAACATCACCACCAACCACTAAACGACTTCTATCTGTAGTTAGTATAGATTGGAAAGGCAGCTCAAATCTAAGCGAGTCAGAGACAGGACTTGGAATACCGGTATTTTCAAATACTGGTTCGTCTGACCTTGACGTGGTACCGATACCATCATTGGTATCGGTACTAAAATAATCGGTATTTTCAATAAGTACCCGTATAATTACCAGTATTATGCGCGTAAAATATCGATAGCAACAAAAATAGCAAGCAAGCGCGCGCGCCCGCCCCTTACTGGTTGGTACGCTAGGACTGGAGAGCCTGGCTACGTCGCGAGAACCGCTTTGAGTACCGGTACTTTTGGCAAAGTATCGATACTTCATAGTATCGAAATGAAAAAAGCATAATTACCGCTATAGTACCGATATTATTGGTACCGGTAGCAAGCCCTGGTCAGAGCTCCTGGCGAGCTATATCAGGGTTCATGTTAGAAATGGCAATTCGTGATATCTACGGTCGACGTCTTAGAAATCGCTGAGGAGAGTCCTCCTCAGCGATATTCGATTTCTTAACCATGACAATCTAACGTAGGTGCCTGGTAAGTGGACGACTACCATAACCCCTCGAAGCCTGATTGTAACACCGACCATGTATTTGACTTTGGTAAGTACTTGATCGGAATTGCCTCGGTTAGTAGAATACTAATGTCAATGTGGGTTAAGATAGGAACTTTGTGGTGAATTCAACTTTTAGGTTGACGAAAGCCGAAAAGGTTAAATGGTAACAAAAGGTCAAAGAGCGTACCTAGTCGGATATAAGTTATAACTGCTTAACTTTTTGTTAACTAAGAAAATATCTTAACACTTTGACTGCTGAAATCACACGGTATGTGTTTTCTACAAGTGACTAATATGCGTAAATCCACACTAGCGCAGCGGCTGAGAAAATACAGATCTGTGTGACTCAGCACAGCCGTAATATTTTTCGAACGAAACGCATGTGCGGCGCAACACAACCGCTGTGTAGAGCGGCAGCACGAATTTTTTAGGTTAAAAAAAAGATCGCAGTCGTCGAAAAAAAATCGCAGTCAAAGTGTTAAAAGAATGCTAAGCCATTGCTGTTATAATATATTAAAATTTCAATTGGAGCATATAGAAACAAATTAGAACTATCTATGACGACCGATGTGGCGCGGTGGGCGAAGGTCCGCCTGCGACGCAGGAGGTTGCGGGTTCGATTCCCGCCTCGGAACAATTGTGTTTACAATCTGATATTTGTTCCGGGTGTTCTGGTCGTTTTCTATGTATAGTAAAAAAATATCTATCTATGTAATATATTGTATTATGTATATCAGTTATCTAGTACCCATAACACAAGCTCTGCTTACCATGGGGCTAGATAATGCTGTGTGAATTGTCTAGCATTATTTCATTTTATCTACGCTATGTGGCAATGCCGATGCGCTGCGCCAGATACTCACCAGCTCTCAGGTCACGCGTCGAGTTAACTATACGCTATTAGAAATTTTTAAAACCTGAAGTTCAAACTTTATAGCGGTGTTAGGTTGGTGTAGGTGTTAAAATAGACAGGTACTTATCTATGTGTACACATATTTACATAGTTAGGAAAGCGCTAGGTGGCGATGACGCGAGTTCCATAATTTTTGTTCACCCAAAAAGTAGTCAAAAGTAGGCCTAAAGAAGTTTTCACTTCAATAAATACACTGTCGTAATAAGCTATAGCTTGTACCAGAGGCCACAGCTATAAATACCACCGGATTGGGTATGTATTAACAATACAATATTAATCAATTCCATATCAGTTGTAGCAATTAAAGTAATTGATTTAACAAATTAAGCAGCTTGTCTGAAGAGAACGTGATTAACAGTCTTGTAAAAACTGACAGTGTACATGCCATTCATGCATCAGCCTATAGCAGTCCACTGCTGGATTAGGCCTCCCCCAATGAGCGCCATAGCGCCCTGTCTTCAGCTTGCCGCATCCAACATCTACCTGCAGTCTTTCGCAGGTCGTCGTCCCACCTGGTCGTAGGGCGTCCTACACTACGTTTACCGAGTCGTGGTCTCCACTCAAGAACACGTTTGCTCCAGCGGCCGTCGGTTCTTCGCGAGATATGGCCCACATAATATTATGGTGTAATTTGTATAGATAAAGATCGGGATTGAAATGTCATTATAGTGCGTAAACCCTCGCAGTCGGGGTAACTCAAAAAAATTTAATAATATCCCAAAAAAATTATTTCGGCGGGAACTGAATACGCGACTTTTTTAAAAATATCATATTGTGGTGCTTGGATCAAATTTGTCGAAAGTAACTAAGCGGGATATTCCGCTTATATTGTACTTATAGTATCTACTTATTGTCATCATCAGCATCAGCCTATAGCAGTCCACTGCTGGACATAGGCTTCCCCCAATGAGCGCCATAGCGCCCTGTCTTCAGCTTGCCGCAGCCAGCATCTACCTGCAGTCTTTCGCAGGTCGTCATCCCACCTGGTCGGAGGGCGTCCTACCACTACGTTTACCGAGTCGTGGTCTCCACTCAAGAACACGTTTGCCCCAGCGGCAGTCGGTTCTTCGCGAGATATGGCCGGCCCACTGCCACTTCAGCTTGCTAATTCTTAGAGCTATGTTGATAACTTTGGTTCTCTGACGGATGTATACTACTTACTGTCAATTTTGCTCACTTACTCCACATTATATAAAGAAGCGCATAGTTCCAAATTAACTGAAAACTCACAAGCTTTTCTGTTAGGTATCGTACTCAAAGCATTTCACAGAACAAAGGAATTACAACCCTAATGAAAAGCCTTAAAGTAGCTTCTTTTCATCTTTTTACAGTTGACTTTTACCATCTTAATTAAAATCATCAGACGGTAGAAGGTTCATTTGAATATTCGAAGAAAAACTTCAAAGCTTTAGACAGGCGGTTTACATCAAACCATGATGTTCTTTTAGTACTATGGAATTAGAAGAGGAAGCCTCAGAGGAACAAGTAATTGTAAAGTGAAAACTACAAAAAAAATTGAAAAATATTACTGGACAATTCACACAGCATTATCTAGCCCCAAGCTAAGCAGAGCTTGTGTTATGGGTACTAGATAATTGATATACATAATACAATATATTACATAGATAGATTTTTTTTATTATACATAGAAAACAACCAGAACACCCGGAACAAATATCTGAAGATCGTACACACAATTGTTCCGAGGCGGGAATCGAACCCGCAACCTCCTGCGTCGCAGGCGGACATTAGTCCACCGCGCCACATCGGTCGTCAAAAAAAAACTAGCAATAATATAAATTTCTCAATAATGAAAATTGGTTTTGAAGTAGTTTTATACCCGAAACACTTCGAAGGCGCGATCTTATTAGGGTTCCGTACCAAAATGGGTAAAACGGGACCCTATTACTAAGACTCCGCTGTCCATTTGTCCGTGTGTCTGTATGTCCACCAGGCTGTATTTCATGAAACGTGATAGCCGTAGCGCTATAACATATACTATTATACATTTATGAAAAAAAATAACGACATCTAAACAGAACTAAAGTTAATACAGATTTGGTATGGTTTAAGTAGAAAATAAATAAATAATGCTGGACAATTCACAAAGCATTATCTAGCCCCAAGCTAAGCAGAGCTTGTGTTATGGGTACTAGATAATTGATATACATAATACAATATATTACATAGATAGATTTTTTTTATTATACATAGAAAACAACCAGAACACCCGGAACAAATATCTGAAGATCGTACACACAATTGTTCCGAGGCGGGAATCGAACCCGCAACCTCCTGCGTCGCAGGCGGACATTCGCCCACCGCGCCACATCGGTCGTCAAATCGTAGAGATAATTAATTAACAAAAGTGCTAATGATTCCCACACTAGGCTGGGCTGCATCGTGTATCGCTATGACATTTACGACAGTGAAGCCTAAGCATACCGAACTCGAGTATGTTTTGAAGGAATGCTCGAGGCACTTCAGACGAGTTTGAGTGAAGGATTAGTTGAAGAGTTATCTTAAGATTATGGAGGCAAATGTGCTTACCACTCACAGTCAGTCAGTCCTACCACTGGCTAAACGAATATCTTTATTAAAACCAAAGATCCCCAATTAATCTAAATTAAAGGTAATCTATCTTAACCTTAACCACGGATTAAGCTCGAATTAAGCTTTGGTAAGCTGAGGATTAAGAGATAAATTGGATCCACTAGTCTCAATGGGTAGAATTATTCAATGTCTGGTAGGTTTAAATACATTTCGATCAGCAGTGCCTCGTAATACACAAATAAGCTTCACCTAAATAGAGAATTTTAAAATTTCTTATTATAACATCAGGTATTACAGCATGAACTTATAAGCTAGTGTACATGTTAATCCTAGCCTTAGAAACAATGTTATTACAAACGTTTAGTAAGTATTTTACTTGACACAAAGACTTATGGTATTGGAGATAATTTAAATGAAGTGTGACGAATTCTATGAACTGCAACTTTGTTGCTATAACTAACTGGCTAACTAAACAGAGAACAGAGAACCAAAGCTATCGACATAGCTCTTAGGATTAGCAAGCTGAAGGGGCAGTGGGCCGGCCATATCGCAAAGAACCGCTGGGGCAAACGCCCCAGCGGTTTCTTTCCGAGTCGTGGTCTCCACTCAAGAACACGTTTGTGTTCTTGAGTGGAGACCACGTCTCGGTAAACGTAGACGCCCTCCGACTAGGTAGGATGACGACCTGCGAAATACTGCAGGTAGATGCTGGATGCGTTAAGCTGAAGACAGGGTGCTTTGGCGCTCATTGGGGAAGGCCTATGTCCAGCAGTGGACTATCATAGGCTGATGATGATGATGATGAAACTAAGATATTGTCCAAATTTCGGATACGGTGGCCAGTCCCAAAGGACTAGCCAGGTGCACAAGAGATATTATAGTGCACGAGTGTGTGCGCAAACACAAGTGCACTCTTTATTTCCTTACTCCCATAATTCGATAGGACGACAGATCGACATAACCTTGGAAATCAGGCACAGGACCAACGCCTTCGTGCTTTTATCAAGTAGCACATAATATGAAAGTAATTATAAAAGTTATGAAAGAAAATATAAAAGTACCTGCTTTCTTTTCAATTATTTCTACCCAACTGAAGGTAAGAGGGAGGAAGTGAGGAGGCTATTTTATTTTACTTCAACACTCTGAAAATAACACTGAAAATCTAAAGCGAAATTGATTTCAGAATTTTGCTTACGAAGGAGGAAAATTCCCATTTCTTATTATAACGCAGAAGCGACAATTTGTGTTAGAATGAGTTTTTACCACGTTTATTATAAAAAAAACGGCCAAGTACGAGTATTTGTATACTGTGGGTTCCAAAGTTTTTTTTAACTACTGCATTATTGTAAGGTAAACACAAAATGTTGTAAAAAATACTTGTGCAAAAATTTTGAGACTATAAAAGAAGTTGGAAAGAGTCATAGCTACCATCAGACAACAACATAAAAGTGCACTGTTTCGCATTTTTTTAAAGAAAATGCAATTATTGTTATCATAAATAAATAAATATCAAATAATAAATATTGCTCGACAATTCACACAGCATTATCTTGCCCCATTGTAAGCAGAGCCTGTGTTATGGCCTGTGATAACTGATATATGTATATAATACAATACATTATATAGATAGATATTTTTTATTATACATAGAAAACGACCAGAACACCCGGAACAAATATCTACAGATCGTACACACAATTGTTCCGAGGCGGGAATCGAACCCGCAACCTCCTGCGTCGCAGGCGGACCTTCGCCCACCGCGCCACATCGGTCGTCAATCGGTATCATATTTAGCATCATCTGCTTAATATTTTATATTTTTTTATCTTAGCCAAAAACAGCCATATTATAGTGAATAATAACATAATAATGGTAACCGACATAATAGACCAACATAATATATTAATTTTATTTACTAGTAGGTACACTGACTTTTCCAGGTAAACCTACTATTCCACTAATTCGGTACTGCTCGTACGATTCAAAATGATTTATATTTAAAGAATATTTACGTCTCAAAAGAGATCAAATTTTATTTATCTAACAAACCCTTATGTTGTATGTTATACAAAACATTTTACTTTTAAAACTTTTGTAATTTCTATAGAATACTTAACATAATGAATGAAAAATATAGTCCAAAAAGCTATTATCAAAATTTCTATTTCTATTAAAAAGCTCCATTTCAATGATCCTCATATCGCTGGTCCTCCAAGCTGGGCCATCCTACCTGGTGATGGAATTGAATAGAGTACTGCCCGGTCTTATAGCTAGGTAGTGCATGTTTAATTTTATCACCAGTGTCTGTTAAAAATTGTTTTTGTTTTTGTTAATATTAGTCCTTTGGTACGAATTATTATAATATAATTTACTAAGTATAGCTGTACACACATATCTTTACGGTACAATGTAGATTAAAATTACTTTTTTATGATTATTTTAGATAACATTGTAATGTGTTTTGTGTGTTTAATAAATTAAAAAAAAAAAAAAATTATAATAGTAGGTAATAAAAAATGACATAGAATTATCAAAAATATAACTCAAACAAACGGAACCCTAAATGGGAGCATAATAAAATTGCAGTTTAAAGCAAAAACCATTCAAATCAGTGTTAATTCAAACGTCACGGGCAGCGAAATCTCAAATTATATGTTTTAGAATATCGGACAATATAAAACGAGATATTTACCATGATTAGATTTTTGAGTTATCCGATATTTCGGCACAGTTTCATTCGCCATGATCACGGAATAACTGCGAGTAAGTTTTTATGGGCAGGCATACCGATCTACCCTCATTTTTTGCCTTTTGCTACGAACGTTACTACTACCATGCGCATGAAATATAGGAACTCAAGTGCCGAAATATTGGATTACTCAAAAATCAAATTATGGTAAATAACCCGTTTTAAATGACTTTAGTTTTAACCATGAAAGTTTCAAAAGTTTTAATATAAAACGATCTTTTGAACAAATAAATACCATGAGCGTTTAAACATAAATTGCTTATGTCACTCGTAAGACGACCACTGTGGAGCGATGGGCGAAGGTCTGCCTGCGATGCAACGGGTTCGATTCCTGCTTCGGGACAATATTATTGTATGTATGATCTGCAGATATATGTGTGCAAATGTATGTGTCTGTTCAGGGTCATCCGTTAGCATACTTCTTATTTTTCGTTTAAATATTCGCCAATTGACGACCGATGTGGCGCGGTGGGCGAAGGTCCGCCTACGACGCAGGAGGTTGCGGGTTCGATTCCCGCCTCGGAACAATTGTGTGTACGATCTGCAGATATTTGTTCCGGGTGTTCTGGTCGTTTTCTATGTATAATAAAAAATATCTATCTATGTAATGTATTGTATTATGTATATCAGTTATCTAGTACCCATAACACAAGCTCTGCTTACCATGGGGCTAGATAATGCTGTGTGAATTGTCCAGCATTATTTATTTATTTATTTAATTGAGCAAGCTTCTGTGATGAATATTAAATTGTATTTATCACTAGCGGCCCGTCCCGGCTTCGCCCGGATGGTCATTTGTTTCAGGCAATTTTTTAAAATTTTCTCTTTTTTCTCTCCGTAAGAACCATCCTCGTACTTCAAGGAATATTCTAAAAAAAGAATTAGCGAAATCGGTTTAGCTGCTCTCGAGATTTGCTCTTAGCAACACATTCAGCGATTCATTTTTATATTATAGAAGATTTTAACTTTGTTAACTTTAATTGTTTTACAAATACAGGGATATTCGGTTTTTAATAACCCTGTTTATTATATTAATTTTGAATTTTTATTATACATATTTTAATACAGTGCAGTGATAAAATTCAACAGAATCGAGACACCCTGTATAAACTGACAGCAGTAAAGCTTCAGCCTTCGCCGCGATTCAAATCCGCATCCAATTTAGTGTTAACAAATTGAACCTGTGAGCGTGGATGTGCGAATACACGCATTGTAATTGAATGGATGTGGTATTTTATGTCACCTCGAATTAGGTAGGTTGTTCATGTACATAACAAATCTATACTTCTATGACGACGTTCTTGATGACCTCTGTGGCACGGTTGGCGAAGGTTCGCCTGCGACGCTGGAGGTTCCAGGTCTGATTCATATTTTTTTAAAATAATAGTAACAATCTCACGTCTCAACAATATCTAAGTCCTCACCTAAGATCATTCATCATCAACCTATGTTAGTCCACTGCTGCATAGGCCATAGACATAGGCCTGCCCCAATGAGCGCCATAGCGCCCTGTCTTCAGCTTGCCGCATCCAGCATCTTCCTGCAGTCTTTCGCAGGTCGTCATCTCACCTGGTCGGAGGGCGTTCTACACTAAGATCATTACGATTAGCAAAATTTCAGGAGTTTGCTAATGACCACGCTTAACACACGGTTTATACGTGAAACTCTATAAAACAAACACACTTTATTATAGTCAGGGGTAAACAAGAAATACCGCATCTGTCCACTCTCTACTCCATTACAGATATAAGTCAAGGCTGCCCCTAATTGGGATGCGGTATCGAGCGCCGTTTTAAATCGTAATGACCCGGATCTTCGCGAAAGCATTTCTGGAGCACCCTGTATAGCGGATTCTGAAATCCCAATTATTTTATAATGATGGCATTCGATGAAATTGAATATTTTTATGGATCTATTAAAATGGGGCTTGTTGAATAGAGGACATTTTATTTGATACCTTATCCATACTCTGTTTGCATTATTTGAATGAACCTGCATTTTATTTCGTTTTTTTTTGTCATTTATTTTAACGCACAAAACATAAAATAATCACAAAATATACAGAATTTGAGTAATATTGATTTAGAACTTGATCATTTCACAAACTATGTGCATACTGAGAATCATAAGGACAAAACGTGTAGAGCAAAACGTATGAAAATAAAAGATTAAAATAGAAAAAATAAACCAGATAGGTGCCGAAATCTAAATAAATAAGTAAATAAATAATGCTGGACAATTCACACAGCATTATCTAGCCCCATGGTAAGCAGAGCTTGTGTTATAGGTACTAGATAACTGATATACATAACACAATACCTTACATAGATAGATCTGTTTTTATTATACATAGAAAACGACCAGAACAAATATCTGCAGATCGTACACACAATTTTTCCGAGGCGGGAATCGAACCCGCAACCTCCTGCGTCGCAGGTGGACCTTCGCCCACCGCGCCACATCGGTCGTCAAATATAAGTAGACTTACATATTATGTGCTCATGCACCCACGTATAATTACATCATTGTAAGCTTTAGGATCAGGAAACTTGATTAATTTAACTGATTTTAAAGTTCGGGTTAGTGTCAGTGAATAAAATAATAACCCTGTAAAAACAAGTATATGCAAAAATTAAGTACGGTTTGCGTGAATGTTATCCATTCCCACCTGCTGAATAGCTACATTATTCGACTCACGAAGATCTGGACCTTGATTAGCCTTTTTATTCCGTTCAAACTTGCGGGCAGAAGCTAGTAATATAAATATAGGTAATGCGGAACCGGACAAAGCAGAAAAAATAAATTAAAACACAAAAGCCAACACATAATGCTTTAAAATTAACTTTATCTTTACCTAAATAACAAGTGTCTAGAATAAGAAAATCTTTATTCATAGCACTAACAAATTTACTAAACTTGTTCTTAAATACCCGACACCATAAAGACTACATAACTGTCTGCCTAGTGAACCAATAGACCCCATCTCAGCTTAATGTTGCTCCATAAAAGTTCTGCTGTGAATCTTGGATATCCCTGGTAGGATGGGACAAAACCCTACCACCGTATCCTAGTAACATTTTCCACCACAAGGTTTATCTAACTACTAAGGTAACATCACGTGAATGAAGTAGGTTTATTTGATAATATTATTACCAATTAAACTCCGAGTATCTATCTGTATCTCCTATCAACTTCTGCTCGCCTGGTACTTTGAAAATTAAAAGTACTACTTGTTGTGTTGATATTTAGGTACTTTTTTCTAAATGTGTCTTGCATCTTTGATCCTTATTGGTGTACACCAAAATAATAGTAGATATTATTTCTGAAACTCCTTGCCGTAAAACTATTTTTTGACGAAGCTATATAATAAATACTACTTCATCATCATCATCATCAGTCTATAGCAGTCCACTGCTGGACATATACCTCCCCCAAAGAGCGCCATAGCGCCCTGTCTTCGGCTTGCCGCATCCAGCATCTACCTGCACTCTTTCGCAGGTGAATGCTGGATTTCTATCTATTGAATACTAATAAATACATAGAAAAGTTACACAATATGTTAGTAAACTTATTCTGCCGTCCATAGTAAAATCCACCTTAAAACTGATATAGGTAGGTACATAAAATATTAACACTTAATTAATAACACGTTACTTTGTGATAACGGCGAAGTCGTGTAGACGAAATCATTGTGTCAGCTAACGACGATGCACAGCGGTGCAGCGGTGTCCTCTTGCAGGCCAATAAACCTTCGAAACTTGACACCTTTCGGCCAAAACTCTGCGCAACTCTGCTCTGTATATATGCGAAATCCAAGCCAGCAAAATCTCTAGATAACTTCTCTTATATTATAACTCACGCGGATGATACACAGCTTCAACAAGACCCTAACAGGTAAACTTCTCTACGCTGCATAGTTCGTCTAAGCGGTGTTAATATAACTCCCTGTTGTAACAAGTTGGGTAAAGCTCTGTTGGTGTAGTGGTTACGAACTTTCAATGAATATATCAGACTAGTGCAGCATTAGATTACTTTGCATTGTGAGACATAGATAGGTAGATACAGCTTGGCAAAAAATGTCTTGAAACGGAACTATTGTTTTTTTTGTTTATGGTAACATTCTCAAAATAATGACGTATGTAAACAAAGATTAGAAATTCTAAATTTTTATAATCTGTAGCAGATAAACGGTGATTTAAACATGCAAAAGCAGAGTCATCTAGCAAGAAGTTGAAGTTGAAATATACAAAATTGAAAAATATTAAATAAAACTAGAAGCTCTGCAGGTTATTTATATATAAAAAGAAGAATATAAGGCATACAGGCCATGTTTGGTTGAATTTGAGGCCTAAACGATTCACTCGGATCTCAACGATGTTTACCAAAGAACCGCTGAAATGATAGGTATGTGAGAGTTTGTTTTGTAATTTTTAGTTAAATAAAACTTGATGGCCCCAAAGCAGGACTGAATCAATGTCATACGAAATAATTGGATAAATCAACAATAAACTCATAGGTCTCGGTACTCAATAGGTTAGGTTATGATTACGTTTGTTCTGCTGTACTTAGGTATAGCGCGCTTAGATTAAGTTGCTAGGAACTTAATGCTAATGCAGCAGTATTTTGAAGATATGGAGTGATTATAACTTTTAATATTTTATCGTACGCAAGAACACATTATTATTACTGTTTGACCTTTTTGATTTGTGTGAAAATCCTTCTGAAAATCTCATCATTCGTAATTTTTCCACAAGTGCCTGCGAGTCAGAGGAGACATTTCTCTAGATATCGATCGCTGACCTAAGTGTTAAAATAATTAGTTTGGTAGTATATACTTCGTTATTCATAATTAACACCGACTATTTTGGCACCTACTGTTATTTATTAAGGTTCAAAATGGCTTGTAATTATTTACCATCACGCGTAAGAAGCTCATTTATCCTTATAACACTTTATTACTCCGCTGTTTAATTGTTGGTAAAACATTTAATTCCCTTGTCGAGTAAGTTTATTGCTGTTTTATATTAACTTAAAACCTTATTTTCAGGTTTTGTAGGTAGTTTTTTCAGTGGCATGAGGAGTGAGTCAGTCGTATCCTCATATCGCAGAATAACTACATGCTGAAATGGCAGTGGGCCGGCCATATCTCACGATGAACCAACAACTGCTAAGGCAAACGTGTTCTTGATTGGAGACCACGACTCGGTAAACGTAGTGTAGGACGTCCTCTGACCAGGTGGTTTAACAATCTGCGAAAGACTGCAGGTAGATGCTGTATGTGTCAAGCTGAAGACAAGGCGCTATGGCGCTCATTAGGGGAGGCCTATGTCCAGCAGTGGACTAACATAGGTTGATGATGGCGGTACTTATACGAGAATAAATTGGCTTGCCGTACAGGACTACGGAACGCCATATTTAGTCGTGTTGCATCATATCAAAGCCCAGAGGTCGGTTGACAATAGTATCGAGACGTGATCGTAGCGTCTCTATCGTGCTGACAAAAGTAAAGTAAAGTAAAAAATAATTTATTTCTTTAGGCTTACAAAATAAGCACTTGGACAAGTCATGTTTTATACATTAAATTATTATCAAATAAAATTATTTTACTGTTCACTTCAATTTTTTGTCCACTAGTGGAAGAAATGAAAAGAAACCACTAGCATGTTCATCTCTTATATGTCTCATACATGGTTATTTGCCTATTTAATTCTAAATATAATATGATTAGATACATTTCAATATTTAAGTAAAGCTATGCACAAAAATAAATTACCTATATACTATTGTCGGTGCGAAACTGAGCGACATCTGGCCAAGGGACTGGGAAATCATAGACAAAAATGAGATGTCACGATCACTTCTCGAAACTACCGTCAACCAGACTCAGTTCAGGTAGGTTATACTTAGTTATGTATATCAGTTATCTAGTACCCATAACACAAGCTCTGCTTACCATGGGGCTAGATAATGCTGTGTGAATTTGTCCAGCATTATTTATTTATTTATAGGATATAATTTTATTTTTACCAATTATTTATTAAAGTAGCACCGTCTATATTGTTCATTCATGTCCAGTCAATCCTAAGGTTGCCTGGAAGAGATCGCTCTCAGCGATAAGGCCGCCCTTTATACCTTTATTCTAAGTTTTTATTTCTGTATTGTTTTCTGTTTTGTGTGGTATAATAAAGTATTTTCTATCTATCTATCTATTTAAAATTTATGTACGATTAAACCAAGATACAATGGTAGCGAAGTCGCGGGCAAAAGCTCGTAGAATAATAATTTGATACCGCTAATGAGATTTTCATATCATCTATTCACGACTGATTAATATTAAGCTATACGTGTGATGAAAGCCATTGCTGTATAAAGCCGTCTATTCACATACCTTATTTGTGAGAGATTCTAGCATTATCCCCTAATATGAACCAATAGTCTACGAAGGAATAATAAGTCGTAGCCAATAGTGCGCTTATTACGTGTGGGTGGCAAGGCTTCCCAAACTTTTGTTGTCGTAAAGTTGAAGGTAGGTCCTTTCGAAGGCAGAGTACCTACTATGATAACTTTTGAAACGCAAATAAATACTTCCTATTTCTATAAAAAATCGAATGACAATCAGATGCTGGAAGTGGCAAACTGGAGCCCTATGTCTAGTAGTCTGTAGACGTGTTATTGAGTGAAGACTGTGACTCGGCTAATGTAGTGTACGCCCGCCAGCCAGGTGAGATAGCGGCGAAAGACTGCAGGTAGGGCAAAGACAGAAGTGATGTCGTGCTTATTTGGGGAGGCCTATGTCCAGTAGTGAAAAAAATGATAGCCTTTGGTAGGCAAACATTCTATGGAAAACTTAAAAATCTGCTGCCGCTTCTGTCACATGTGCACCAAAACACAGTTTTAAAATTTGACCCAAGCGATTAAAATAAATATTAATAAAACTTATTTTTCTTTTTGTATTACAGAAAACAATGGAAACCACCAATCCAACGAAGAGACTTAAGTAAAATGAATCCCAAATTGGCAGGGCTCAGAAAATTATTGTCTCATAAAAAATTCAAAGTGAGGTTACCTGGATTTACGGTGAGCGTAGCTTATAAAATACAACACTTTTCGTTAGCCTTAAGCCTTTGAGCCAAATAAAAAAGTTTGTTGCGTCTCCACATGGTTTGAACCTATGGTCTAGTTTCCAGTAGGTAGGCTCTGAAAAAGGAAAGGTTTTTGATGTTAATAATGGTTATTTGTGAAGTTTTGGATAAGTACAGAAAGCTTGTAATAGGACTACTTGGATTAGGTAAACTTCATGTTTAGTAATTATATCAAAATAGTAAAAAAAAAAAAACTTTATTTAACATTAAGCACACATTATACAACACTTTAAAAATATAAATTAATATATAACTAAGAGAGTAAGTGGCTTGTTAGATCTATTACATAATTGTAAAATGAAGATACATCGAAGATACTTCATAAAAACACTAATAATGTTAAAACCATTTTTTTCGGTTTAAAGATGTTTATGATGTTTTTTTATTACGGTGACTTAAAACTTGTGATGAAGCTGTATGTAAAAATAAAAACAATGTTTTTTGTTGATATTGTCCCACCCTCGTACTCGTAACATTTCTTAGCAGATGCATTGCTAGCATTAATGTTATCGAATAAAGTCATAACAAATTTGTCCTAAGCCACGACATGGAACCGTGTGTTGGTTTGTAAAATTAAACTTTGTATAGAGCCCGGGAAAGTTATGAGATAACTCTCCACGAATACTTTGGATGAAGATTTCTTTGTTAATGAAGTTTGTTTGGGATTTTTATTAAAAATTATACAGGTTTTGTAGGAAAAAAATTAGATATTTTTTCTAAAATACGTTGTGCTAAACTGGGAATTCAGTATTTATTTCACGGCTATAGTTATATCTAATATTATAATGAGGGAAGGTTTGGTTTTTTGTTTGTTTGTTTGTATCGAATAGGCTCCGAAAATACTGGACCGATTTAAAAAATTATTACACCGTTGGGAAGCTACACTATCCGCGGTGAACATAAGCTATATTAAAATTTCACGCGAGTGAAACCGCGGGAAACAGCTAATAGTGTATAATATTTATCAATACTGTTTATATTGACCAATACATTAAATCTAAACTACTAAAGTACCACCACCTATTTTGTTCCTTCAAGTCCAGTCCAACCAAAGGTTGCCTGGAAGAGATCGCTCTCAGCGATAAAGCCGCCTTTTATACTTCCTTTATTCTATTGTTTATTCCTGTATTGTTTCTGTTTTGTGTGGTACAATAAAGTGTTTTCTATCTACGAGTATCTATTATTGTACTGTGTAAAGGCAGCTTTAGTGCTTTGAGGCTTACACTGTGTATCGCTAACAAAGCTATAGCGCTAGAGGTTAGGTTTAGTTCGAAGGTAATTTTAGCTGATTAAATTATTCGTTCGATAACCTTTTTAACAGACTGGAGTTGGCACTCACACGAGTGCCAACTTTAAATTATCATTTGATTTTATTGGGCTGGACATGTGTGGCGTATGTCAGACCAGCAGTGGGCGAAGATCGCCACTGACTGGGCCCCGGACGGACGACGGCCACGTGGAAGGCCTAGGCGGAGATGGCGGGATGAGCTCGACCTATACAATAAAGAGTGGGTTCTCCTTGCTGAGGACCGAGATGAGTGGAAGAAGGGGAGGGAGGCCTTTGCCCTGCAGTGGGACACTCCAGGCTAATATAATATAATAATAATTTTATTTATTGATAACTAGCGGACCGTCCCGGCTTTGCACGGGTATTGGAGTTTTAGTAAGGATCCCTAACTTTAGAAAAAATATAATATAGCCTATGTTCACCGGGGATAGTGTAGCTTCCCAACGGTGAAAGAATTTTTCAAATCGTCACAGTAGTTTCGGAGCCTATTGAATACAAACAAACAAACTAATAAAAAATCAAACCTTTCCTCTTTATAATATTAGTATAGGTACATACATTATCATAATAATGCGAACGACTGCAGGTAGATGCTGGAAGCGTCCGCTATGGCGGTCACTGTTGGAGGCCTATGTCCAGCAATGGACTAACATAGGCTAATGACGATGAAAGCATTCCCTACCTATCTTCGAAGAGCTGTCATGTGGGGGATATGTGCGTAGGCCATAGAACTATTAATTCCTTAGGTTCGTGTTCATTTTACTCTTATGATCGTTATTTACGCGAGAATACTTCTCATAGCAGTATTCAACACAAATGATGTCATAAAACTAAGTATATTACACCCGCTGTAACAATAATGTGGTAAGATTATCGCTGCGTGAGTAGCACGCTTTATGACACTACATTAGTCTTCCAGGTGAAACGCCTTCAGTAATTTTTTTGACAAGGTGTAGTGTTTCTAGATCTATACTAATATTATAAAGAGGAAAGGTTTGATTTTTTGTTTGTTTGTTTGTAATGAATAGGCTCCGAAACTACTGGACCGATTTGAAAAATTCTTTCGCCGTTTGGAAGCTACACTATCCACGGTGAACATAGGCTAAATTATATTTTCAAAAAAGTTAGGGATCCGTACTAAAACCGTGCGAAGCCGGGAAGGTCCGCTAGTGTATAAAATAAATAGATAAATAATGCTGGACAATCCACACAACATCATCTAGCCCCAAGCTAAACAACAGCTTGTGTTATGGGTATTAGATGTCTGATAAACTTTACTATGTAATACAATACATGTATTACATAGTTAGATGTTTTAATTATACATCGAAAATACCCAGAGGGCACGGAACAAATATTTTCAGATCGTACAAATATTTGTCCCCAGCCGGGAATCAAACCTTCACCCGCTGCGCAGCATTGAAGCCGCCGTATAGAAGAATGAGTTGCCAAAAATATCAAAAAATTAGTCTTAATTTCCTATTCGTATGCGGTGCACTTTCGAGTGTCAAAGCACTGAAGTTATATTGTCAACTCACACATAGAATTAGTTTTTGGTTACATAATCAAGAAAAATTTTGAATGACACTATCCCTTTGCTGTGTCAGCACGACAGCAGCGTGTTTTTCCTCTTTGTTTTATTGTATAAGCGCTTACGCCGTAATGAAGATTCACTTGATATATCAAAACTTTGCAGCAAAATGAATACGACTACAAACTCACATAAAGTTAGTACAGTCGTGCATTAGCCAGGGAACAATGTTCATTTAATTTCGCGTATTCTACGTGTAGGGAACACTCCACTAGATTGTTACTTAATCTGCAAGTTCCTAATGAAATGAAAACTGGGTTAAGCTGTAGTTACACTAAACCTACGTACGCTTTGGGCTTGATATTTGCCTTAGTCGCGTAAAATAGAGTGTAAACGGAGTTCAAGACATACGAGACAAGACAATCCATAATTTTACGAAAGGCTGCTTTGAACGTTGTAATTTTTAAAAATAGATTAGGTGACGTAGGTTTTTATTCTTTCGGTATCTAGCTATTGTCCCTACACAGCGGCCAGACACCGGCACGGCGGCGGCGGCGCGGGCTTCGTAGCCGTGATGAAAACCCTGTTGGTATTTTTCAGTGGTTGGTGAAAAAACTGTCCGAAAGAACTATTATTAACATAGTATTAATAAACAAATTTATTATTAATAAAAAAACATCCCTTATGAAATCATGTCATATACATTTTATATATTTTTATTTCCCTTTTTGGCTTTGATAGTGTGCGTGTGGCTATGAACAAATTATTTATTGTTCTTAGATTGGGTTAAGGAGACCGTAACATAAAATATGTAAAAGTCCTTAGACGCTAATGTGTGTACACCTTAACTTTTCGTTCTAACATGCTTCACATGCTCATATTGCTCTTGCTAAGGATAATGAGAAAACTAAGGCTCCATTCTATTGGTCTACTAGATACCTTTAATTTTAACACTGGTGTATAAAGAAGGAACATTATTATTACTTTCTAAACTCGGAGAAAGAGATTGCTGGCCTTCAAACTCCTTCAAATCTAGTTAGCTGATTGGAGACAAGACTACCTACTTTTGCCTTAAATTTTACTACATACCAAAACACCTATTTTCTTTATAATCATCATCGTCAACCTACATATGTATAGTGGTCCACCGCTGGATACAGGCCTCCCCTAATGAGCGCCATAGCGCCAGCATCTGCATGCAGTCCTTCGCAGGTCGTCATCCCACCTGGCCTGGCTGGGCGTCGTACTACGTTTGCCGCGGTCTCCACTCAAGAACAAGTTTACCCCAGCGGTTTCGCCGTAATTTTGACAGAATTACAAAAATCTTTTCTCTAGAAACAAGAGACTTTTAGTATAGGGTACAATTGTGGGCTGACTGCCGCAAAAGTTAAGAAACTGTGTAGTGGAGTCAGCACCCTCCTCCGCAAACAAAATAAATAGGTACCAGGTAATATTTTGCTCGATTTGTTAGATGGGCCTGGGAGGCGACTGATACCACCGAAATCTAGATGATGACTACTGTACTTAGTTGAAAACTGTAAAATTACAAACTTACTCCATAAAATACAAACATTTCCCAAAAAAACTGTAAAACTACAAAACAAGGCAAACGAAACCTTTCAAATATTTTCCAAGCACTGAAATGCTCGAGCCCGTAAACCTCAGGAATCGTAGAGTCTACGAGCGTTCAAACACAGGATTTTCAATGACCCCACAGTGCTGCCACCTTTGCTCTGCATGTTCTGGCTTGTTCCTGTATAATATTTACATTTTATTTTATTGCACTCGTCTATGGTCCTAAAAAACCTATGTACTTACCTATACAGCGGCTGAAACAAAAAAATAATGTCAAACACTTGCAATAAAAATTGTGCTTTGAGAAAAAAACACTGGCAAGGTAGTATGCTCGTATTATGTTTGTAGAATTGCAACTTTTTTTTCTATATCTATAAATGGGCTTGTAGGATATAAAGTGCCTATCAATTGTTTTTGTATAAGTACCGTTTCAGTATGGCATTTGTTAGTATCTAAAGATCACCTTAGTGTAGTCCTTCAGGGATTTCCCAACAACTTTATTATCAGAAAACTGAAAAAATCTTATCGTATTTTCAGAAATAACCGCCTAATCTAGCAAAAAATCACCACAGCTGGCAACTCCCACCCTGCTTCCAAAGGCAAACAGAACGAGCAAATAGACTCGCGAGGTCATCAAATAACGTCCAGATTTGCTTATTCATTTGAGTGGGTAATTAATATTCATAGCTGGAAACCCAGAGACCAAAACGGGGTTGGTATGATTTAAGGTTTGTGGGTTGGATACTTGGGTGTTTTTATACGGTTTTATTGATTTTCAGTCGCGCTTGTATTACGTAGTGTTGATTTTTGAGATCGGATTGTATGGAAAAATGCGAAATACACGAACATGCAGTAGGTAGGGGCATAATATACAAAATACAAGTACAAAAATATTTTCTCTAGAAACAAGAGACTTTTAGTATAAGGTACAATTGTGCGCTGACTACCGCAAAAGTTAAGAAACTTTGTAGTGGAGTCAGCACCCTCCTCCGCAAACAAAATAAATAGGTACCAGGTAATATTTTGCTCGATTTGTTAGATGGGCCTGGGAGGCGACTGATACCACCGAAATCTAGATGATGACTACTGTTTATTAGGGAACGTAATTACCTTTATAGAATAGATTAGGTGCTTAATACAATGGTTAGTACGTATACATATTTACTACTACAATGTCGGTACGTACCTTACCAGAATACAAAATGAGATGTCCGCTTTTTGGGATGTAACATGCGTCATATTGATTTTGTTCGTATATTGACACCTCAGACTTCCACTTTTTGGAATGTAACATGGGTCATATTGATTTTGTTCGTATATTGACACCTCAAATTCCACTTTTTGGGATAAAACATGTTTTATAATGATTTTGTTCGTATATTGACACCTCAGAATTCCACTTTTTGGGACGTAACATGCGTCATATAGATTTTCTTCGTATATTGACACCACCAACTTTACCGTAGTCGGATAAACGGTAGCTTTCATAAAAAGATTCTCCATAAAAACGTTTTCTCAGGGCAAAAATTATGTAAATTGAAATCCGTCAAATTGTACCCAATCCTATTATCATAAATCTCGACCCACTCTCTAGCAAGAAATTAATAAGATGACCCGGAGCCACTTTCACCTGCAGTAAGTGGTACTAGAGCAACGTTTGTTAAGTAATGGGCTCTCTATACGGCTGTTAGTCATGGAGTGGTCCATTCGAATTAATTGCGGGGTAAATGAGCTGTGGATTGAGAATTTGGGTCTATGAGATAATCATTGGGATGCCGATAAGGGTTAAGTTAAATTTGTAAGGGCTCAGTGATTTGCCCATGATCAATCGTGATCGTGATTTCGATCTGAATCTTTATTCAAGTTTCAAAAGGGTGCAAGGAAGCTCGGTGGTACAATTATGTGTTCCATGGAATTTGAATCTTTTGAAACGCATTACATAGTTAACATGACATAAAATAAACAAATGAAAACGATATACGAGATCTTTAAACAGAAGGAGGTGCGTTTTCGGAGCCGAATTTCGTTTTTAGAGTTCATTGTTTGAATCTCGAACGGTTGTTTACGCCTAGTTCAAGTGTCGAGCGAATTAATGTATTTCAATTAGTATCGGTCTACTTTGAAAATCGAGCGAAGTTTTCAAAGCACCCTTTTTGGTTCCAAATTATGTAAGGCTTAAATGGTAGGAGGCCATAAGCCGTAAGACAAGTAAATATAAAAGACGTAAGACCACATTTGGGCCAGGCGGGACCAAGAGGCACTTTTATCTAAAGGGCCTATTCGTGAAAGGAGCTCGGACGTTTATGGTTGTACTAAAGTGTTTGGGTTTATTCTGAATTTGTTTGTTATGTAACAGGTAACTTTCAGATGAACACAGGGCGAGCTCTATGGTACAAGGGTTATAATGTAAAGCTGCTTCCATTGACCATGTTCAAAAACAAATTTTATAAGTTTTTAATATCAAAATTTTGTTATGATGTAAACGAATTTTTATTAGATAAGGACATTAAAATTGACTACAAAACAATATCTATAATTATTGACATTAAAAAATTTAGATTACTATTATAATAAGAGATTTTTTTTAAATTTCTGTCGTATCAATCGACTTTTAAAATGTTTAGTGTCCATAGCCTACCGTTGAAAAAAAAATTGCATGTCCTAGACTAAGACAAAACACTTATGGTACATATTTTATAACTAAGACTTCTGTGACCTATGAGTGCAAATAAATGATCTGTATTCTGTGGTACAGGGGCACGGCAGTTGAAGGTCTGCCTGAGACGCAAGAGGTTGTGGGTTCAATTCCCACCATGTGACAAATGTTTGTGTGTGATCTAGATATACCTGGTAAAGTCTGTCTGTCGTAATTTTATATTAAATGTATAATATCTAAGTTTATAATAAATATTAGAGTAGAGGGCAAACAATTTGAACATTAATTAAAAAATTCCCTATTTATAATAAATGTACCTGCGGGGTTATCCACTAATTACCGGACACCCTGTACAATGTACATCCGTTTAGAGGTCCATACAAAACTTATTTGTTTAAAAATTAGTTTGTTTTACCATTATACTGTGTTGCCAACCATTTTCGTTCACGTTTCCTGAAAATGTTAATGTCTACCACATAACTTAAAATGTAAGTAGGCATGTAACTACCCTCACTCGTCCGCGAAATTTAAATGAAATAAGTAATTAAATTAGCACAACCCTGTTTTTCAATTTGTATGTTTCGCGTCCTAATTAATGATAATTAAATCCCAAGTTAACGTGTGGTTGTTTGTGTGTGAAATTATTTAAATTTAATAAACAGGGAACTGTCTGGCGAATATAAATTAATTGACATTTCGTTTAAATAATTTTAGAGTATTTTGTGCATTCCTGATATAAGTTTTTGTTTTTATTAAACATAGAAAAACAACCCGAACGCCCTTAAAAAACATTTGCAGATCGTACAGACATTAGTCCCGAGGTGTGAATCGAACCCGCAGCCTCTTGCGCAGGCAGACCTTCGCCCACCGTGCCATAGTGGTCGTCAAAATTAATTAATCGTTCCCCTACTAAAACCTTTGACTTGGTATATTTTAGGTAAAATCTGGCGGACATGGGTAAGATAGGTGAGTACGGAGTATGGAGATGACAGCTCATAAATGGTAAGAGAAATAGATGTTGTACCAATTCCACCTGGTGTTGGATAAGGATTTCTTTATTTATGTAATCAGAACGGCCCTAGGTAGGCCAATTACGATTTAAGGTCAAAACAGGGGCTCATCTTCTTGTCAGTAAACCAGCGTTGCTCTACTTCTTGTGGAGAAGTAGAGCAACATTATGCTGAGACAGGACCTATTGGTTCGCTTTGTAGAGTCGCTTGTTGCTTTTATATAGATACAATACCTACGTAGTTAAATAATAATCAATAATATAATCAATATTAAAAAAACTAAGCTCATAACTCTTCGCACCATCAATCAGACTTATTCGCAGTTTTTGGTTCGTATACACAGTGTAATTTATTCGGCCTGACTAAGCAAGCCACAGCCACCGGTCTTATATTTTGGTTAGAATGAATAAGGATAGAATTTATAAATAAGTATTGTATAATGTATAACTAATAATGTAATGCAATTTTGTTTACTATTTTTATGTATAAATCACGCACCTGACGACCGTGACGTGACACGATCCCTCTGGTCTTCACTGAAAATCAGCGCTGGGTGGACACATTAGTGTGCATCCAGCACAATGCTGATATACATATAGTATTGATTTGCGTAGTTTTAAGTTTGTTGTGTATGCTAGTTTTTAAGGTAAATAAAAATATTTTCTTTCTTTCTTTCTTTTCTTTTTAGTTAATTTTATATAGTATAGTTTTATGTTCTTATTTATTTTATAATATGTACCAAGTAATAGTAACAAGTTGTACCTACTGCACAGTGTATCAATAAATATATTTTCTTTCTTCTTTCTTTCTTTTTACTACTAGTGGAAGGGTAACTACTACCTACACTGTTTGATCTTGGCCATTCAAAACTAAGGATTATCAATTTATCTCGTTATGATCTGTGTTTGTGTACCCAAATTCGTAAAAAAGTACACATTTGAAAAAGACAAGCTTCTAAACTTTCGTATTTCAATAAAAATAAATGATATACGGAGAAAGAAAACTCTAAAATAAAGCCCGTTCCGACATAGTTTAGATATTCATACAGTGAAATAAATTTATTTTAAGAAGCACCTTATTGTTTTTTTTTTATAATTACTCTGGTGTAAGGCTCTGTACACATGTTTTACGCGGTTATTTATGGAATAAATCTCTGGTATTTAATCCTAGCACGCCTTTTCGAAAATTATGTCAGGTGAGATAGCATACATTAAGGAATCACCTACCGACTAGTTTGCGCCGTCGGTCGTCGACTTGTGTAGGATGGGATAAATCTCTATGAGCAAGATTTATCTGCAAGATTATGGTCTATAGCTATGGTCTATAGTAAGTATTTCACATTACCGTATTACGCTACGAATCTATGAACTTACAGTTTCAACCGTAAGTCCATAGATTCGTAATTAACCCGTTTTCGTTCATTATTTCATAATACCGACAACCGCGCTGGGGCAAACGTGTTCTTGAGTGGAGACAACGACTCGGTAGGTAGGATGCCCTCCAACCAGGTTCCGATGACGACCTGTGAAAGACTGCAGGTAGATGCTGGATGCGTCAAGCTGAAGACATAGTCTGATGATGATGACATTCATCATGTACAAGATATCTTCAAGACTTCTCTTTCGAGATCCGTGAGTAGGGGAAATAGCAAATAGATCAAACAAACTTGCTATAATATACAGAACATATTTTACTGAGATTCTTACGTTTTTATCAAGCGCCGTAAACTGTGCGCGAGATTCGCAGTGAAAATAGGAGCTCCCAAGGGACGGAAGCTGATGAAAAAACCCAAACGCAGATGTAAGAAAGCGTGATAATATTGATGTGGCAAAAAGTATTCGCGTGACATTTTATAACATGATTATCTTTTCTGGTGAAATTCCTGGCTGCTCCATTGAGTTTTTTGTTCATCAGATCGTTACCTATCTGGCATCGTTACTGATAAGATAATTTCCTATAACATAATATACCTATATACATAGTTTAGATGTTTTTGTAAGCTTTTTTGTAAATAAACTTTTTGTATATTATATTTAAATCACTGTACTTATAATGAAGCAAGACAACCATTTCACCAATGTTTTAGTGTAATTTTAGATCATCATCAGCCTATAGCAGTCCGCTGCTGGACATAGGCCTCCCCCAAAGAGCGCCATAGCGCCCTGTCTTCAGCTTGCCGCATCCAGCATCTACCTGCAGTCTTTCGCAGGTCGTCATCTGAGCCTGTCTGTCTGTCTTGGCCGTAATTTTAGATTGTAGTAAGTTAACGTTAAGTTTAGCGTTAAATGAATGTTTTTAACTATAAGCAACTCTTTGGAACAATAAAAAGTTTATTTATTTATTATTTATCTACCAACCGAGTATTGGTGGCACTATCATCATAATCATCAGTCCACTGCTGGTCATATGCCTCCCCCAATGAGCGTCATAGCGCCCTGTCTTCAGCTTAATGCATTCAGCATCTACCTGCAGTCTTTCGCAGGTAGTCATCCCACCTGATAGGATAGCATCCTACACTACGTTTACCGAGTAGTGGTCTCCACTCAAGAACACGTTTGCCCCAGCGGCCGTCGGTAGCGGTTGTCGGTGTGGTGGTAATATACATGGTCCGAAAACTTAATACATGCAAAAATATTTTTCACGCTCCATACTTTCCTCGTGCATTGTGCACATAAGGTGCCTTCGTCTTGGGTGTGATTGAATCCCTATCCCACTTAGGATTTTAGTAACTACCTCGCTTCGCTCATGACTCATGAGTTATTCTAGAATTTTGAGTTGTCTCGGGATTCAATGGCACCCGGAACGTAAAACACTGGTTTATGCTCTCGGTTCATAATCCCCTACGTCTTTGTTATTTATAACTGCATTTTAAATGTTTTCGTTCAGTCTTTTTCTATTATTTTTTTCAATCGTACCATGGGGATCAACTCAAAACACCACTCTAAAAGACAATTCACATTTACAAGGCTTGTTTGTTACAAAATGCCATATCCACCATTGTCCTATCTACAAAAATAAATAAAATCGGAAAGGCCCTTGACAATATCAAACGTCCTATCTCCCAAACCGTTAACTTCACACCCCTTGAATCACAGGGACGTCGTTACCATAGGGCAACGTCGTCCCTGTGACGTAGCAACGTTCTATAACTTTGTCTTAGCCATACAGAAACAAAACTCATAGACTATGTAGATAACTATACGTAGGAGTATGTAGTCTATGGGTCATTGTTTATGGATAGATTATAGCGTTGCAATCGTAGCGTAAGTTTTGTCAACTCCAACTCGTCTTGTGTAGACATTAGTGTTGACTTAGTTCATAATTTATTTATTTATAACAAATATGTTACAGGTCACTTTATAATTCATCATCATCATCATCAGCCTATAGCAGTCCACGGCTGACATAATGCTACAGGCTATAGGAGACATAGGCCTCCCCTAATGAGCGCCATAGCGCCCTGTCTTCAGCTTGCCGCATCTGCCTGCAGTCTTTCGCAGGTCGTCATCCCACATTGCCGGAGGACGTCCTACACTACGTTTGCCGAGTCGCGGTCTCCACTCTAGAACACGTTCACCCCTCCGGTTGTCGGTTCTTCCACATGAGAACGGTTGTGATAGGAGTTCCAATTATTATTATAAGTTAAGTTCATTTTATGTATTCTTGTGTACATGAAAGAATTACAAAATTACTTTAAAATATTTCAGATATCAAAAACATTATTTCTTTCGGCTTACAATATGAGCACTTGGAATCCTTGTCTGATAGTTATCGGAGTCTATTAAAAAAAACAACTGATAAAGTTCTGAATGAACTGTGTTGGAAATACCAAAGTCAATTACAGAGGGAGCGTACGAACTTGTTTTATTATACAGTTAGTTACTGATGCGATTATTATTATTATTATTTAAGTTTTAGATTTTTATCTACTCGGTTTCGGTAACCGGTGCTATCCAAAACGCACGGGCCTAAGCCAAGTGCGTTTCAGTGGAGCGTTCTGCGCTTGGGAGTTCGGTTTGCAAAAACTTCCTCACGATTCTGCAAGTATTTAAAATTACTGCTTTTTGGAGAAGGACGTATGTGTGCTTCGGTATGTCTAAAAATTGTAGAGATTGAAAGAGTTGTTTTGGGATGACACCCGTTGTCGATATGACTATTGGGACTATTGTTACTGTTTTCAGATGCCACATACGGGTTATTTCGTTTTTAAGGTCAATATATTTGGATAATTTCTCCGCAATGGTGCTCTATTATTATACTTATCATATCTGTTTTTAAAGCTCACGTCAAGGAGTTTTTCCTGCCAAAAGAATGAAAAGAATGAATATTGGTACTTACTATTTATTTATTTATGTATTTAAGTAGTGTATTTATTTTGGATTTTGTAATATTTATTATTTGTTTTTTAGTATTCTTATTTAGATAACCTGTGTCCACCCCCTGCCTTTTCTTAAATTCATATAATTCTTTCCATCCAAAGGTTGCCTGGAAGAGATCGCTTCTAAGCGATAAGGCCGCCCATTGTACCTGTCTCATATAACGTATTTTTGTAATGATTAATTTGATTATGGTGTACAATAAAGAATTTTTGTATTGTATTGTATTGTATCTATTTGTTTTATTATACATTTTAACCTCTTATTGTAACATTGACTTTTCTCCAACTCTTGGTTTTTATTCTTACTTATATGTAACTTTGTTAACTTTATTCTATTTAAGGTCTAGCCTGAAAACCAGTGTCACTATCTTCCTCGGTCGATAATGACAACAGGCTGAGACGGGACCTTATTAGCCGCGCACATGGGGAAAGACCAGTTTTTCTTACTCTAGTACTAATGTTTTTCTGTATTTATGTGTCTTTTCCTTTTCTGTAACTCTGTTTAATGGTGGCACTTCACATGGCTATTTGTGTTCGCTATTGGGTGTTAGTTGTATTTGGCAAAATATATGACGTTCAGACGAACATGCAAAAAGAGGCAAATACGACCATCCACACATGGCACACAAATAACAAACACACAAACATTTGGCAGCAGACTGAGCAGAGCGCAAGGTGCCAATACGGCCATTGTGTGGACGGCTATAAACTAGCGGCTCGTCCCGGGTTCGCCCGGGTGGTCATTTGTTTCAGGCAATTTTTTTAACTTTTTCTCTTTTCTCTCCGTAAGAACCATCCTCGTACTTCAAGGAATATTCTAAAAAAAGAATTAGCGAAATCGGTTCAGCTGCTCTCGAGATTTTCGCTTAGCAACACATTCAGCGATTCATTTTTATATTATAGAAGATAATACATATATGCCCTAAGCTAAGCAGAGCTTGTGATATGGGTACTAGATGTATGATATACATAATATACTGATATACATTACATAGACAGGTATCCTTTATTCTACGTAGAAAACGTCCAGAATACCCGAAATAAAAATATCTGCAGGTCGTACAGACATTTTTCCCGAGTTGGGCATCGAACCCGCAACCTCTTGCGTCGCAGGCATCCAGAGACCTTCACTCACCGCACCACAGAGGTCGTTTTATTATGTTTCTCAACATCTTCTTTAAGTCATGAAGTAGCCGCTATGGGTCCGATAGAAGCGAGAACGCCACGCTGGTTTCGGCTGTCAAACATCTTTAACGCGCTTCTTTTCGCACTACAGTTTTTGTTTGACGACCCCCATGGCGCGATGAGCGAAGGTCCTTACTCAGGAGGTTGCGGGTTCGATTCCCGCCTCGGAACAATTGTGTGTACGATCTGCAGACATTTGTTCCGGTTTTTCTGGACGTTATCTATGTACAGTAAAAAATATCTATGTATTAAGTATATCAATCATCTAGTACCCATAATACAAGCTCTACTTAGCTTGGGGCTAGATGATGCTGTGTGGATTGTCCAGCATTATTTATTTTATTTACAGATTTTATTACACCCAGAATCGCACGGCTTTCTCTCACAAGAATGAGACAAAACAATCAAACAAAGGTTTCCTTTCATTGTATTTGTTCGTGTCAAAACTAATATCGCAATGCTTTTAGAGATAAAAGAGTATTTTGTCGCGTAAAAGAGGAAAATGGGAAAGTAACATGCCATAATGGAAATGACATTGTCGAACAGCAAAATTATCATAGGACTTTTTGATGTATGGAGTAGTTTTTGTGGTGTATGTGTCATTATCGAACTGAAAGGTACTGAAAGCTTAAGAGAACTTAACGCGAAATGAGTTCGTCTTTTCGAGACAAGGACGAATGAACGCCGCGCGGGGAAGGCGAGAAAGGGAGGCAAGAGCGGCAGAATGATCGGCCCGTGCGCATTTCACTGCTTTTTATTTTTAAATTTGTTATTGCTCTAAAATAATACTGTTTCTCAAAAAACTAAAACCATAATTGTCTAAAGTATTTATTAGGGAACACGTAGAAGAAATTTCATTACAATAATATTAAATAACTAGCAAATAAAACTGGTTTTCCCGTAGAGATATCTCTGTAAAAAAAAAGACTCCCATAACTTACTAACTAATATCCTAAACTTTTGATCTTCATCGAAATATATTCGAAAAATAGCTGTTTTGTTCCTTTAAAATTGATTTTCCTTTAAGTCAAAACGTGGGTTTTGGGACTCATTTCACCTTAAAGGTATCCTCCATTTCAATGTTCGCTGGTCCACCAATCTGGACCATTCAACCTGGTGATGGAATTGAATAGAATACTGCCCGGTCTTATAGCTAGGTAGTGCTCATTTAATTTTACCACCAGTGTCTTTTAAAAAATTGTTTTTGTTAATATTAGTCCTTTAGTACGAATTATTTATAATAACATTTACTAAGTATAGCCATATCTGAACACACATATCTTTACGGTACAATGTAGATAAAAATTACTATATTTTTTTTATTACTTCTTTTTTTATGACTATTTTTGATAGCGTTTTAACGAGCTGCTGGCCTTCCTGGAGGTCATCGGGTGGTTAGACTAGCAACCCCCCCGGACAAGTAACAAGTAAGATAGCATTATAATGTGTTTTGTGTGTTTAATAAATAAAATACAATAAAATTATCTAAGGCTGTGATTTTGGTGGGTAATGGAGCGGGCTGGGGTGGATTTTTGGCAGTTTTCAAAAAATTAGCTACCACGCCATTTAGCACATAACGTTAGGCGCGTTATATTGCGCAATATTACGCTAATTCTAGCGTGAATAACGCGTGAAAAGGTGTTATTTTCTTTGAGATAGAAGAGAAAAACGCCTATTCTCTACGCGTAAAATGAGCGTAATAATGCTGATAACGCGCGTTACCTTATGCGCTAAATAGCTTGGTAGCCTTGCTGAAAATATCAAGAGCGACATAGCTCTGAACCAGGATAGGTATGTACTGCCAATGTTTTTATATAAAATGGTGAAGGATTTAGAAAAATACAGTTTTTTAATACATATAATATTAAAAACCGTATATATTAATATAATTTTAATGTCCTCGCACGCCCTAACCGTATATTGTTGCCAAAAATTTCTAAATTCGACATCTTTGGTTTTTGTGGGGGTGGCGAGCGATGTCCGAAGGTAAGGTTGTAATGAATGAAAGAATGAACACTTTATTGTACTGAAAACTATAAAGTAACATCTTACATCTAAATATTACTCATTGAAAGTACAATAGGCGGCCTTATCGCTGACAGCGATTTCTCCCAGGCAACCTAATGTTTAGTTAATTAAGGATTTGAAAGGAAATTGTATGTTAAAAACTTAACTTAATCAGCTGTGTCTGTCTAGCTAGTGCCTACTTACGCACTCATTTTTGTACAATCTGAAAATATTGTACCGCAAGATCTGTGTATTATCTATGTATACTAAACAATATATATATATGTTATGTATTGTATTATGTGTATTATGTACATATATCATCAGCCATCTAGTATCCATAACACATGAGAGAGACAGATAAACATTAGCATAAAAGCTTTTCAACCCTTTGCGAAAGGAATCTCCAAAATGCGTGTAGATAATTCGTTACCTTTAGAAATATTTTACAAGATTAAACTTTACCGTCCCATTCTTTATTCGTACAAAGAATTGTGACCAAAACATCAATCAAAGTCAACGTTTACGTCATTTCTGCGAGACAAGACAAAGGACGCGTCTGAGTTACCTACGCAACGTAGTCACCTACTATTTTACACGGATCTACAAACACAGATATTTTTTGTAAACAAAGGGATAAAGAAATCAAAGAAATATTCAAAACGAAATCGAATTTTATATCAGACATAGCATAGTATACATACAACGTCCATAAATCGAAAATTATACATCATATAGGTACACAGGGACAAAATGACAATATTTTTTTTTTAATCTAAATTAAAGTTCCGTTACAATTACATGAAAATAGACCTACTAAAAGTCTTAAGATAAAATGAACCTTTGTCCAGTGCTGCATGAAGGGCAGGCTGTATCAGCCTTCCTGCATGCAGCACCTGCAGGTAGCTGTTGGCGCTGCGTACCCTGCGCATCAGCGACGCCGTTCTCTTGCGCAGGATCGCAGCGAAAATCTCGACTCCCGCGTCCGCGAACATGCCTGATGCACTACAATTAACCCTTTGAATCAGGTGGTCGTCAACATTTGACTCAACGTTGTTGAATGCAGGCAGGAATCGAACTAGAGTTCTTTCTTCCGGTTTCTACGTCGAGGAAAGCTTTCCTCATGTCATGTGCTGTCGCTATGAGAGCCTTGCAGGCTTCTCAAGAGCTGTTCGTTAGCCTGTTGGCTGTTCTGATCTTCCTGGGTGATGGCTTCGGGCGACTCTAGGAGTTCCCGGGGCAGAGGTCAAGTAAACCTTTGAAACTATCATTGTTTATATTTAATACAAAAAAGTCATTTATAACGGGATATTTACCACGCTTTGAGTTCTAAGCTATCCAATATTTCTTTAAAACTAATTTGAAGTGACTTCTGGTATACCGTGATTATGGTACATGAAATTGTGCAAACAGTTTGTTCACATAAAATATCTTGGATTCTAGAAACGAATATGTAACGCAAACATTCATAATGCACATCACCTAGGTAATGTTTCGCGGGTAATAGGAATACATTTCGCGCCAGAATTACTGATTGAGCTAGTCCACTTCATAGCACGAATATAAACCCATTTTTGAAGAGTGTCGGGATTATTAGATTGTATTAGTCCTAGTAAACCAAAAATATTTATCTATATATAACATATATAACGCAAACGTAACATATATAACGTAAACATACAGATCCCCTTTTTTAATCCAACGATCCTATCCATCTACGGTTGTCTGGTAGATATCGGTCTTGAGCGATAAGACCGGCAAATTGTCACATATCTTGTTTTTTTTTCTTGTTTGTTTTATTTTTAAGTTTGCAATAAAAGTATTGTCTATCTATATATATATTCAAACGATTATAAATAAATAAATATTTTTTTTTTTATTGACATAGAAATGGATTTAAAACTTACATTTTCAGTTTTCGCGCGTAATTTGACTAAAACGCTAGACATAGTAGACGCCATATTGCCATTATAACTCACTTTGTATTCTAAATAAGACAATTAAATTTTGTTAAAGTTGCCTTTGGACCAAACTCTATTTTCGCATCTCTGCCTAAACTTTACAATATAAAAATATTACAGCGGCATCCGAAAAAGCTTTTAATAATCACAAACTTTATAGAATTTCCTTTGTCCAACGCACTCCTACTATCCTACTAATATTATAAACGCGAAAGTTGGTAAGTATGGATGGATGGATGGATGGATGTTTGTTACTCTTTCACGTAAAAATTTCTGAATGGATTTTAATGAAATTTTACAATAATATCGCTTATACATCAGAATAACACATAGGCTACAATTTATAAAGATAATATCCAGAATATTTATCACCACGCGGGTGAAACCGCAGACTGATAAATATTAAGACTTATTATATAAGACTGCAGGTAGATGCTGGATGCGTCAAGCCGAAGACAGGGCGCTATGGCGCTCATTGGGGGAGGCCTATGTCCAGCAGTGGACTAATATAGGCTGATGATGATGATGATGATGGGTGAAACCGCAGGGCGCAGCTAGTAATAAGATAATATAGGTGGTGGGCTAGTGTCCTCGGGGCGCTAGTGTGCCTCGGAGTACCACCCTAAAATAAGACTAAAGAAATGGACTAGCTGCTTCTTTCTGACAACACCTGAGTGAATATCATTACGTCAAAGAACAAGGTTTCTTGGCGTCGTCGAGTGGAGCTCAGCGTTGTAATGTTTATACAAAATGAATGAAATATTACTTACCTACACTTACTTTTTGTCCTCGCGTAGTAGAGACTGATATTATGGTCCTATGGGACTTATTTGACATTGCATTTATTATTTATTCCACCGTAGATACAGGAAAAAACACCACTTTATTTTATTTCAAAATCTAGTCCGATAAATGGTTTTTTTTTTAAATTATACATGTTGCATGGTCTTTTTATAAAAAAAAGAGTAAATTGAGTCAATCCTAAATAATAATAAATAATGCTGGACAATTCACACAGCATTATCTAGCCCCATGGTAAGCAGAGCTTGTGTTATGGGTACTAGATAACTGATATACATAATACAATACATTACATAGATAGATATTTTTTATTATATATAGAAAACGACCAGAACACCCGGAACAAATATCTGCAGAGATCGTACATACAATTGTTCCGAGGCGGGAATCGAACCCGCAACCTCCTGCGTCGCAAGCGGACCTTCGCCCACCGCGCCACATCGGTCGTCAAATATCCCTACACGTTGTATATTTCTGTATCCTCCTACACGTATACATAACTCATCGGGCCAACTCTACTGCCATGCGTGCCGTAGGATACTCAAGACCAAGTTCGGTCTAGCGAGCCATATTAGAGCTCATGATAGAAAAAATCCGTGATAATCTAGGGTCGCCGTCATCGATGAGGAGGCCTAGGTATATATATATATATATATTTCTGTTAACATTGTGATGATTACAAACATTTTGGAATTACCGAGGATGTACCGAGGATTAACAGTCAAAAATCCACATTCACTGGGCAAAGTTATTTGTGAAAAGAAAAACATTATTTATATTTCAGAATTGTAAAAATAATAACTGAAGCTGGACAATTCACACAGCATCATCGAACCTCAAACTAAGCAGAACTTGTGTTATGAGTAAGAAAGAAAGAAAGAAAATTATTTATTAAACACTAACACAATACGTTCTTGAGTGGAGACCACGACTCGGTAAACGTAATGTAGGATGCCCTCCGACCAGGTGGGATGACGACCTGCGAAAGATTGCAGGTAGATGCTGGAT
Source organism: Eupithecia dodoneata (assembly GCA_947044415.1). Lineage (NCBI taxonomy): Eukaryota > Metazoa > Arthropoda > Insecta > Lepidoptera > Geometridae > Eupithecia > Eupithecia dodoneata. The sequence goes on from OX345678.1 coordinate 6,278,004, forward strand.
GCGGCAAGCTAAAGACAGGGCGCTATGGCGCTCATTGGGGGAATAATTATATTAGACTGCAAAGTACCTACTTAGGTACCTATTATAAAACACGTAACGTAGTACCTACTAAATGACTAATAGGTATACTTAATACATTATACTGCATAGATAGATATAAAATTAAATAGCAGCAGACAAAACTAAATCAGAGAATTCTTTGTTTCAATAAACGGAAATAAAGCATTGTTCACACAAACAATGTATCAATAAACAAATTTATTAATGTTATTGTTGAGTGGGTTCCGGCGAAATTTGAATAGGGGTGAAATCCCCCGGGGCAAGGTAAAAACGGGTGAAAATTTACCAATTTTCACCCGTTTTTACTCGGTTACATCCGTTTCGCACTATGGTTCTCTTGTTGTGAGGTATGACCGTACTGTTGGGGCAATAAATGCTTAACTATTTAGAGTTATTCTTTTTAACTGCCCTAATGCCACTTACCCTAGGTTTAGTTGGCCATGTATCATCATATCATTTTACTATTATTTATAAGTCAAGATCTTATACACAATTATAGTTAGTGATTTATTAATTTATTTACTTTATTTTATTTTGCTTCATTCGGAAGACAAACAGTTTTGCACACTTAAAAGATAACTTAAATACAAATATAAATACAAAAATCTTTATTAGAAACAAGAGACTTATATAGTATAGGGTACAGTTGTGGGCTGACTACCGCAAAAGTTAAGAAACTGTGTAGCGGAAATAATAACTTATTTATTACCATTTATGTGTGCATGTTATTTTGCATTATTGTAGTTTTGATTTTTTTTTCTTAAACATAAACTTATAGATAGGATTTTCAAGACTAACCCCCATATCTTTAGTCATTACCTCGACTTCGATTCAAACTCTACTCAACCTCCAAATGCGTTTCGGTATGCTTGATCGTAAAAAAATCCTTCACATGAAACAGCCTTCGAGAATTTTTTCATACGAGTGGAATAACGAACTGTCATCTCAAGGTACCTCGCTACCTACCTTGAATGCTCCTCGAAATAGTTTGTTGTTATTTACAATGGATTTTGGAGACATCTCAATTACATTTACGACGATGAAACCTACAATTACCCATCGCGAAGGTATATAAGAGAGGTTGATATATACTAAAGTCATTTAAAACGGGATATTTACCATGATTTGATTTTTGAGTTATCCAATATTGCAACTGTGCTGAAATATTGGACAACTCAAAAATCAAATCATGGTAAATATCCCGTTTTAAATGACTTTAGTATTAATAACCATGATAGTTTCAAAAGTTTTTTTTTTGAGGTTGATATATAACCAAATTAACGACTAAGCATACCAAACTCGAGCATGTTTTGGAGGAATGCTCGAAACGCCCTTGAACAAGTTTGAGTGGAGAATTATTTGAGGTAATGACTAAAGATATGGGGGTAAGACTTTTATAGCGCAATGTTGCAAACGTTCTTCGTGCATGTGTCTATTAGTCATAAGCAAATATTGTCGTAATGTCCTTCGTGCTAGTGTCTCCCACGCAAAGGTTCTGATACCAAAATAATAGGTTTCCTCTTATTTTATAGCCCAGCGAAGGAAAAACATAATACGTTACTTTACAAAGTGTTTCTTTATTGAAAACCCTTTTCGATTTCACGACGTCGTCAATCCACCTGTGGCAAATGACTTGGCCATATTACTGACATTTACCTCGACTGTACCAACCTGTCACTTAAAATTGAAAGTGAGCCCTATTCCTTTAACAAAGAACTTAAAATAGCTTGTGTAAAATCCACGGTGAAAATTTTATCACAAATGGAATTTCGTTTTGATTGCAACTCATGTCGTTTTATTGTCTTTTAAAATTTAATTTGACGGCTTCCGTTGGGAGTTATCGCACTGTTGAGTGTGAATGGGCTTTTGACTGCCTAGTTAAGGGTAAATGGGGGTATTGTGCCCCCATTGATGGCGAAACGATGTTTTTATTATATTTTATAGCTTTTTTTATTTCACTACTTTTACGACAAATTATAAGTCAACACGGTTAGATTTTTATATCGATTAATATTTTACAAATCTAGTCTGTTATGAGGGTATCCAAACGCCTTGCCCAACAGTGGGATCCAGCGAGCTGATGATGAATATGAGTATATAATGCGGATTTCGCCCTGTCTACCTGAACTAACCGTTAAAACTTTAAAAAAAAAAGCTGTTACATTCCATAGCTTTTAAGCTAACAATGAACCACGTTACTTAAATACAAATACAAAAATCTTACGTAGCGCTATGTTGGTACAGTGACGGTACCAACATAGCGCTACGTAACGTAGGTACGGTCAACCATCATTATCATCAAAGGCCATAGGCCATAGGCCTCCCCCAATGAGCGCCATAGCGCCCTGAAACAACACAAGTGGTACGGTCAATACACAGCTTTAAAGTTAAAGTTTAAAGATAAACTCAGATAAAAAATTGCCAGCAAGCTGAAAGTTTTCAATCAAACTAATAACCTCTCATTTGCTTGATTTCCATTCCTGGCTGGTAGCGCCCTCTAATTGAGGCGAGATCTGAGTCCAATTACGTTCGAGAATATTCGAGATCGCTCCAATCATAAGGAACAGTAATCAAATCAGGTGTTTCTTTTTCTAAGAAGCCATGAAGTAGCCATTTTCAGAAGGTGTAATTCTTATTATTGGTCATTTCATAAAGTCGTATTTTCCGAAATGGTTTTGTTAGACAGGATTTTCTAAGAAGTGGTAATTATCTGAATTCGTATTTTTTTAGTATAAATAAAATAAAAAACAATAAAACAAGCTTTATTCAGTTTCACACAAATGAATAACGATAATTTTCTCTATTCACTAATACTATAGCCATGTGCAAGTACTTACCACTTTTAGAGTGGTGAAGAAAGCCTCCTCCAGGTTCCGGTCCTTCCATGCTTCTTTAATATCATCATCCAAATATCATCTAGCCAGTCTGCTCCAAGTAACTCCAGCTACTTTGGATTATATCGTCACTCCCAACGTTTTGATGGTCTGCCTTTTTTTAGTATGGTCGTTATAAATACTGGTAATTTCTCATTGTAGACTCATCTTAACCTTAATCTAACTATATTTTAGATTAACAGTCTGTAATTAGTATAATTGGCCTACGGCCGTTCTGATTGAAAACCAGCTGCTTGCTGAAAACCAGCCTTGCTGAAACCAACCTACCAACCTTGCTGAAAACCAGCGCTGCACTGGCTTATGTCAATGTAGCATTTAATGCTGAGCCGGTAGCCTTTCTGTGTTCTCGTGTTTTAATTATTTTATTCGTTCCTAATTTGTTATCTTTATTATTATTAGTTCTTAAGTTGTATTATTTTATATGAAACACAAATAAACATTTTCTATTTCTATTTCTATTGATTACGTAAATAAATAAAATAAATACATTTCTTATAGTGGACCTGATCCGACGAAAAGATTCGAGACAAGCAGAAGAAGACTTCATTGTTCTGGGATGCTTATTACCTTTGTGATTGCGTAATGGTTTGTTTACAAAAATTGACATTTACGTTTGCAGAAACAGACACAGAAAAACACACACAGAAAACATTAAAAGACACTGAATACTATGTATTCATATATTATAACAATGTTGTGTGTCGACAACCGATGTGGCGCGGCGAAGGTCCGCTTGCGACGCAAGAGGTTGCGGGTTCGATTCCCGCCTCGGAACAATTGTGTGTACGATCGGCAGATATTTGTTCCGGGTGTTCTGGTCGTTTTCTATGTATAATAAAAAATATATATCTATGTAATGTATTGTATTATGTATATCAGTTATCTAGTACCCATAACACAAGCTCTGCTTACCATGGGGCTAGATAATGCTGTGTGAATTGTCCAGCATTATTTATTTATTTATAACATTTGTCCAGTGCTCCATGAAGGGAGAGGCTATGTCCAGTCAGCATTATTAATGATTGCAATAATTGAAATCAAAGAAATTGCCGTAAAATCAATCGCATAGACAACCTCACTGGTTGTTATTTGGTGCAACCGACAGGCAGCGCTCCCCACTGCCAATTAGAGCATGGTCGCTTTGTGGGATTTGTCACCAGTTTGTATACAATTTGCAAACGAATGGACTGTCGATTGATATTTTTCCTTTGAATTATTGCCGACGAATTTCACAGACTTTATTTTCTCTTTCAGGTGAAATCTCTCTTGATTGTGAAACATATTTTGGAAGAGAAAATAAAGTCTACGAAATTACGGAACGAACGAATCGCGAGGTTTCATTAAAGGCGAAAAAGCGGGATAGCAGGCGGAACGGTTCGTTATGAGATTGATAAAAAAATTAAGATGGAATTGACAAAAAATAGGTAATAATACATGGGAATATACATCAAAATGTCATCGGATACCGAATACCCGTTTGGATACTCCAGGCCAGCAGCGACACATTTGGCGCATTTTACGCGTCATAAAGCCGGATATTTTGTATGTACTGCATAGTTACCCACTCAGTATTCGCTACCCAGGTAGCGAATCAATTGTAGCCTTTTGTAAGTATAGTTCCTCAGCGTCCTGTCAGGTTGGATGACGACCAGCGAAAGACTACAGGCAGATGCTGGAAGCGGCAAGCTGAAAATATACTATTAAGACTTAAATAGGCAAATACTAGTGGTTTCTTTTTCACTTCTTCCACTAGTGGACAAAAAGTTGAAGTGAATAGTAAAATAATTTTATTTGATAATAATTTAATGTATAAAATATGACTTGTCTAAGTGCTTATTTTGTAAGCCTAAAGAATAAATGATTTATGACTTTTGACTATGATATAAGAGGATGCTATGGCGGTCATTAAGGGAGGCCTCTGTCCAGCAGTGGGCTATTATTAGGTTGATGATGAAGTATAGTTACCTAATAAAGCACCGCCAGACACCACTCACCTCAACATCTTATATTGATCCACTGCTGGACGCAGTTCTCCTCCTAATAAGCGCCTTTTTAGCTTTTATCTCATGGAAGGGTAATGCTCATAATCCCAACGCTGGGCATGTGGATTCAGGATCGCAGTTCGTTGGTTAATTGGAGGCGGCGCTGCTGCCCACCCCCTGGTGGATATCCCTTAGTCGCCTCTTACGTCACCCGCGGGAAGAGTTGGGGTGGTGCAAATTCTAAGCACCACACCGCCATAAAGTTCGCTAATTTACTCGGTTCAGTAACGTATCTGACTAGCTTACAGACAAGTTCACAACGTAAGCCTTACTCAATCTTCACGTAAACTACGGCACCCAACACCTATTTAGGTAAATTAAGCCTTTGTTAGTGAGATGTTTGAAAAGGCCTGTCGCAATTGTTCGCTGGTATATCTTGAGCTCGGTTTGGAATCGCAATCACACCGATGGCGGGAGCTACATATTTTATATGTAATATAGAATATGAATTAGGTATTAAAAAATAAAAATAATTTTATTTCAGATCAAACTCTTCATGAACTATATACTTCTCTGAACTCTAGACATTTTGGCCTAGCTTTCAGTTTAGGGGTGAAAGTGTAGCACCAACACTACGTTATCAAGTTGCGTATCTGCGAGATGCTTGTCACAAAGCATTCACGCTAAAAAAAGAATTAATTTGTTTTACTGTCTATCATTTGCCAAAATCTCTCACCTGATGGTCCGTGCCACCACAATCGACTGAGGCAGGTCCTATCTGCAAACCAGCGCCGCTGATAGCTTCAGTTTGGAGCGGCATAATGCCGAGACAAGGACCTTTTTGGACCTCTGTAATATACTATGCTATGCTTGTTTAATTTTGTTTTTTGTATATAGTCATAAGGTAACTTTTAAGCATCATTTTAAGCATTTAATTTTGTAATGTATCTACTTATTTGTGTTTCTCAGTTTTAATCAATTTATTGTATTTCTTACTATCATTGATCACGTTTACTGTGTAAATGTAACCTTGAGAGTTGTTACAAACTCACAGGACTTGAAAACTTAAAGTTGTGTCCTAATTTACCTATCATGTTTCTAACCTTTTATATGTTTGTTTCTGTAGGGTTCTGTGCCTAAATGGTGGTAGGTTTCTGGGCTTTTTATTTGAGTTCTGTACCTAAAGGGTATCAGGTTAATTTTATTTGGAGCTGCGCTAAATTTTACGGAAATGCAGCGCGTTCAGCGCGGATGAGTGCGCAATTTTGCATATTAATTAATGTAATGATTTGGAAAATGCGATGACTGCGGCTCCTGCGGTGCGGACAGGTGCGCGTTCAACTTGAATCTCCTTCTCGAAATTGTATTTACCTAACTGCGGAATTTGCTCGAACTTCCTAATAACACAACCTTATCAAAATACGACAGTCGACAAATCACTGAACATTTTGTCTTTAAATTACCTTCAAATATAATTTGTAACTGAATCAAGGCCTTTGCTTTTAAAATTCAAAGTCAGTTCACTCATTCAATCAATGTTCTTTCATTCGGCCCTTTGACTGTCTGTATCCACCTACAGTTGAAACTTGAAAGGGGGGTTGGAAGGTAGATGCTTTCTTTTTACCAACGCCTCGTTCCAACTCTTTGATCATATCATAGAGCTATAAAAATATACTTGGAAGAATAGTTAGATGATCGGTAAGTAAAAAGATCAGTCAAACGATATCAAGTCAAATCAAGATGACTTAAAGCTTCTAATCAAGTGTGACGGAAATTAATTCCATTGAAAAATTTCGAAATTCCTAAACTCTTTCTATTTTAGAGGAATGGGATTCAAGAAGGGTCTTCCCGTAAACTAAATATTTAAACTAGATCGTATAAACGCCATATTTAGTGCATTTATAAAGCTATCGGTTGACATAGGGACAGAACAACTAACTTAAGCAAAAAAAAAATATAACCCATTTTTGCCAATTACAAACTAGGTAATTTTTGCAGTCAAATTAAACCGTGAATTCTATAATACTAATAGGAGCTTTATTCAACCTAAAATTAAGAGGTATGGTTAAGAACCTTTTTTTGAATAGAATAATTTAGAATGCCTAAATCTGATTTTTATTTTTACTTTTTACTTTAGATCCATAGCGCCCTATCTTAACGAGACACCGCGGCAACGTCGGCAGCCCTTGCAAAGTTACAAGACGTATGACAGTTAACTCACTTGGCGACAGTTTGGCAACGTATTTATCTGCCTTACAATAGTTTTATGTAGATACAACGCCAGCGTAGCATCTCGGTGATATACGGCACTTAGGTTGCCCAACAATATTTCGCGCTATTCTATTTCATTTCATCTTTATAACTCTACGGCACATCGATAAAACTCAAGGTGGGAAAAGCGAATTCTCATTCAAATAGAAACCTGTAGAAGTTTACGCTTCACTGATCTCCCTTTTTCGTATGTAATTACTAGCTGTTGCCCGCGGCATCGTTTGACTCGTAAATAAGAAAGGATTTCCGTATTCTAGTTATAAGCATATGAGACGAACGGTAGAATGAATTTATGCAGTCTTGCGAATGAGTCTCATTTTCGAGTGTCAAATAAAGAATACTCATGATGACTGTGAATTTAATTCTTGGGTAATATAATTATTACCGGGTAAAATTTGATGTTTCTTTGTATCATTATTTCTGGAAATATGTTTGATTAAAAAAACGTTTTTTCAAGAAAAGAAAAAACTCACTAGTTCGATTCTGTCGATCACTAGTCGATTACTCGATTGTTGGATCGTGAAACATATTTGAAATCCCGAAACAAAATGCATACAATAAAATAAAAAAACGCTTGTTTATATAGAATACTTCTGTTATATATTTGTTTGTTTGTTAATCTGTATAGTAGGACTGGACCACTAATTAGAAACCTATTTCGCAGTGACGAATTGTTGCTTAAATCTATCTTTGCTGGTACAGTTAACTCGACCACAATTTTTATTTAAAATTTTATTTATTTGGGTATTTTATCTTTTTATTATTTGGGTATTTTATAAGTTAAGATTCATATGACACTAACTATGTTTATACCAGGTACCATATATGTGAAACCGAGTGCTGAAGCTAGTATTGATTTCCACAAGATACAAGGAGGATATTTCATTAGGAACAGAGATTTTTACCCGTATATTTTGGGCAGCGCTTATTTTTAGAACACATTCTTCCATTGTCCGAAAGAAAAACCATTTTCGTGAGAAACTTCGAACATGTTCATTGTTTGCCTTACGGTGTAAAGGAGCAATAGATAAAACAACAATAGATAAAGCAGCAATAGATATAAAAGCAATAGAATATTGTTCCAATCAACACGTTACCGCAAAGCCTTAAGAACCACAGAATAGCTAACAATAAGCAAGATGTTGATATGTAGAGTGCTGCCACTGCACTAAAAAATCACACAGCATCATTTAAGACTCAAAATCAGAAAAGCATGGGTTATGGGGACTAGATAACTCTAAGAGATATATTCGTTTTGGAAATACGAGCTGCGCCCAGCGGCTTTGCCTGCATGAAAATCAATGTTACAAATGGTCTATAAGCCTTCCACTTGAATTACTCTATCATTAAAGAAAAACCTGTTAAAATCCTTTGTGTAGTTTTAAAGATCTAAGCATACATAGGGACAGACAGCGGGAAGCGACTTTGATTTATACTATGTAGTGATGTGCCAAAGTATATTATTAGTACATATTACAATTTCCTACAAGCGAAAGCCGTAGCTTCTCCACGAAACTCGTAGCTTATCTACGAAGCTTATAGCTTCTCTACGAAGATCGTAGCAACTTCTACGAACCTTGTAGCACTTCATCGAAACTGGAAACTTAGATCGCAGAAAAACTATACTTACCAAATATAACCAGTAATAAATACAGCACAAAACTCATCATCATCAGTAGCCTATGTTGGCCCACTGCTGGACATAGGCCTATCCTATTGAATGACGCATCAAGAATCTACCTGCAGTCTTTCGCAGGTCGTCATCCGACCTGGTCGGAGGGTGTCCGACTGTACGTTTCCCAAATCGTGGTCTCCACTCAAGAACACGTTTTCCCCAGCGGTTGTCGGATCTTCGCGAGATATGGCCGTTCCCCCCCCCCCCACTTCAGCTCGCTTCTTACTAAAACACAAAACCTGACTGGATGAAACTGGATTTTTGACGTTTTATGTACTCTACGAATGGTACGTATACACTACGAATGAATGAATGAATAAATTAACACTTTATTGCACTTAAAACTATAAAATAACACCTTATATCTAAATATAACACATAAAAAGTACAATAGGCGGCCTTATCGCTGACAGCGATGTCTCCCAGGCAACCTAGGCTCTAACCTACGCTCTGTAACTACGATCCCGGCTTTAGGTAAAAAATAAATAAATAACGCTAGACAATTCACACAGCATTATCTAGCCCCATGGTAAGCAGAGCTTGTGTTATGGGTACTAGATAACTGATATACATAATACAATAGATGCAGAAGGTTGTCGTTTCAACATGACATTATAATCGGCTTATGTGGTGTGGCATCACTTTCCCGACCTTTTTCCTTAACTAACCATGCCTACATCTGCAGAATATTAATAGTGGATTGGTGTAGTCGAAAGATCTGTTGTTTTGTTTGTTTGTATCAAACTGTGTAGTTAGAAACAAACAGAACTATTCAAGTAAGAATATTTTTTGTTTGTTATAAGTACTTAAAAACTAAATTTACCAGCAGTGCCCTAGCTTCTGCTGGTAAATTTACCAGCAGTGCCCTAGCTTCTGTTGGTAAATTTACCAGCAGTGCCCTAGCTTCTGCTGGTAAATTTAGATGTAGGTATTCGGATACGTATCACTCACCATAATTTTGATAATCATCCAAGTACTGACTGATTTAATTTAATAAATACGACGATTTGACGACCGCAGTGGCGCGGTGAACGAAGGTCCGCATGCGACGCAGGAGGTTGCAGATTCGATTCCCACCTCGGGACAAATTGTGTGTACGATCTGCAGACATTGGTTCCGGGTGTTCTGGTCTTTATCGATGTATAATAAAAAATATCTACCTATGTAATATACAATTAAATTGATAGATATTTTTTAATATACCTACTCGTACCTTACCATTAACTTACACAATATACAATAATAATGATGTATATCAGTTATCTATAGTACCCATTATACAAGCTCTGCTTAGCTTAGGGCTAGATGACGCTGTTTTTCCAGCATTAGAAAAAAAACTTGCCCAGCGAAGTCAAAGGCAAAACTAATTGCATGGATTTAATTTCGCGTAGTGTCCATGATCTTTTATGAGTTCTCGCTGTCATTAGAACGGTATGTGAGGCTTGCAGATCGTTAGCCGAGCTTAGTTATTTCTTTTGAAAATAACTAACGAATAAGAAGATTAAGAAGCAATAAATCATCATCATCAAATGACACTAAAGCCCAATATACCTCCGACGAAATTGTACCGCCACTAGCACTACTTATTTAAGACTAAATTTAAAAAACTTCTGTGTGAAAAATGCTACTATAAAATTGACGAATTTCTAAATGATGTAATCTAAATTTATGCTATGTATCAATAATCTTGTAAATTTGTTAATGTTATGTACAATTACATTTAGACCTGCATGCCATACTCTCTAATTATTTTTGCACACCAATGTATATTGGTCAAACATGCTGACTCAAAAAAACGATTTGTCATCTTTTTTACACGTGTTTTGCAAATAAATGACTTTTACTTTTACTTTTTTTTAACACCGACTCATACTTGTCCATTTTTATTTTTAAACTTAATTACACAGAAACAAGAACACTAATTATAAATACAATTTTTCACTGCACAGTCATTTATTCGCATGTATTCAAAATGATTGAAATTCATAATTATCATTTATTTTTTCAGTGTTTCGTTATTCTGGTCGCCTCAGTCAGTGTTGTCTTGTCGAGCAGAATTTATATTCTGTAAATGTCTGTAAACGAACTATTACAATTGTAAACCATTCTATGACATTATTTTTATTTATTCGACTTAATATAATTTATTTTTATTTGAATTTATACAAAATGTAAACGAATTTTTGACTTGTAAACTGGTTTTATGTATAAATTGTCTTTCTGTATTTCTGTATTTCCTCAAAGGGTAATTACTGAAAATCCGTGTTTTGCTCTTAGAGCAAATCAAAAGTAGTTTTAACACGTTTATCTATTCAGAAAAAACTATCTCCGTCCTCTGCCAAGCTCAGAAGAGATTCCCGGCAAAATGCTTCCATTTTTGAATACGATTCGATTTGCCGCCATTCTACAACTTTTTAAACATGGAATCGGAAGGAAGCTCGTTGTAAAGAGTTCCGTACCAACATTTTGCTTCGTTTAGTTAGTTTTATGAACTCCTTTGAAATATTTCAGCGTTCTAATAAAAAGACTTATTGAAAAAGCTTAGTAAGCTTTTAGATTAATAAAAACTTACTGTGAAACATAAATAAACGAAAAAAAAAGCGTATATTATAAGAAAATCACTTTTGTTAGGACGATGCACATAATTTTAACAGTCTTGGTTTTCTTATACACTTTTCCAAGTTTTCTCTCATTTTGTTTGCTTTATATCCAGATAGCTTAAAAGGTTTTGACCTGGATTCCTTGAGTTTTTTATCAAGTTAAATTAAATTCAAAGAATGAAGAGTTATGCAGAAATAATTATGCAGTCAGTAGCACCCTCGGGTGCTATCGGTACTATGTAGTTTTGGTTGTTGTAATTCCCAAAGACTCTTAAAATATAACTGGCTGCGCCCCGTGGAAATCTATGTGTCAAATGCAAATGGCGTAGTTTTAAAGATCTAAGCCTACATAGAGACAGTCAGACAGCGGGAAACTGACTTCAGATTTCTTAGTCTTAACGCTGTTTTTTTTAGCTTTACAGGACAAATATAAAATCATAAATCATCATCACTTTTTCATGTAAACTCTTTATTCCAAACCAAATTGTCAGATTTTTTTTATCAACATTGGAATGTTTATATTCCAAACTAAAGAACTCTAAAACTCTGAATAGGGTAAAGTTAAAGTTTATATACGCTTCATTGCTTTCAAGCGCATAAAACTAATTGAAAAAGTTTTAAGAACCTCAATATAGTTAAATGTTTTGAACCGGTTAACTAAACGGTTAAAACTAAAAAAACTGGATCACTGCTAGAAAGTTTTTTATTTTGTAAAAGAAAACAAAACTGTTACTGGTTACTGTTAAAAGTGTTGCCATAATATTAACGCCAGGTTCCAAAACGTAACTAAGCAAAATAAGCTTTTGTAAAATCAAACATCGCTTTTTATCGTGGTTTCATAAGATGGACTGATTGGCGTTACGAAGCGAGCGTTTAGTACCGGGAAAGAAGGCGCTCGTAACAAGCAACGAGACGGATTTCAGCACATGACGTAACGTATCATGTTCGCTGCGAATGCATTACACCCCGTAATACCGGTCAGTATACGGCTTTAGTTATGTGCATTGTGCATCACACAAAATTAAATATTTTCATCGGCTGAATTCCCCAGTCGTATTTTTCTCGATCGTGTTTTGTCACGTTGCATCACTTAAATACTAGGTGCGCCCCGCGGCTTCGCTCGCGTGTAAATCTATGTGTGAAATGGTTTATAAACTACTTCTAAATTGTTCATACTATTATTTGCTAAATTGTTTATACTATTAATTATTGTTTACCATTACTATTGTTACTTTTACATCATGTGCTGCAGTGTCAAATATATGCACTATCTATCTATAACCTCAACATTCCACTTGAATCACTCTATCTTTAAAAAAACCGCATCAAAATCCGTTGCGTAGTTTTATAGATCTAAGCATACATATTGACAGACAGACGGGAAGCCGCTTTGTTTTATACTACGAGTATGTATAGTGAAGTTTAAAAAGTTTAAAAGTTTTTTGTTTTTGAAGTTTAAATGTAAGTATCATTTAATACGGTGGATACCAACCAATCTTTTTCAGAATCAGATATGTAGATGGATTGTTTAAAACCAAAAAAACCACGTCGTTCCCTCCTCGCATAAAAATGTAAATGTGCAGTCGAAGAAAGGAAGGCAGGACTTTCTTCATGCTTTTCTATTTACCTTCTTAAAGGCATGGTCTACTAAAGTATTAGTTTTAAATTAAAGTAAAAATAAAAAGTATTTATTTTGTATCACAAGATTAGAAATCAGATTACAACCTTAGCTTTCATACGACGACCGATGTGGCGCGGTGGGCGAAGGTCCGCCTGCGACGCAAGAGGTTGCGGGTTCGATTCCCTTCTCGGAATAATTGTGTGTTCGATCTGCAGATATTTGTACCGGGTGTTCTGGTCGTTTTCTATGTATAATAAAAAATATCTATCTATGTAATATATTGTATTATATATATCAGTTATCTAGTACTTATAACACAAGCTCTGCTTACTTTGGGGCTAGATAATGCTGTGTGAATTTGTCCAGCATATATATATATATATATATATACAAGTGATCTGAGTGCTGAGTTCCAGTTGACGATTGGTAACAAGACGTCATCGTAAGGTAATTTTGATCGAGAGCGATGTCTTCCAGGCAACCTAAGGATGGACTGGACATGAAGGAACAATATTATAGATGGTGGCGCTTTCATAGTATTTAGATTAAAAAAAACAAATACCTACACTACATACCATAATAATAACTACATTATAAACGATATAATAATTTTACATAGACATAAAATGAGACTACATCTATTATTATTATCACATGTATCATGTATTTTAGCGGTAGTCGTTACTTTTATTTCATTTTTTTTCGTATTCAGAAAGCAACCAATGACCGGCGAAAGTAAAATGTATAATACTAGTAGGCTTCCCTAAATGAGCTGGTTATGCATCCAGCCAGTAGAGACATCATAACATTACATGCCTAAAGTGCAAGCTTGCTCTATTGGGTGGGTTCTACGGCGAATGGTTAACCCCTCGCCATGCATCGCCCACGCGCGTCTGCGACGCTTCCGTCGGTGATACTTAGGATCTAAGTTTGATTTAATTATTTTTAGTCATTCGTATAGAGATTAAACACGCTTATGGTGAAAAAGTGATTTTTATTGTCAAAATTCAATAGATTTCCTTTAAAATTTGTTTTTAAAAAACACTGACAACGTTCCCTAATCCTTTACTATCTTCATAGCTTTGTCTTCCATTCTTCTATGTTACGTATATTATTGTATAACATAATATGAAGCTGTGAAGAAATTCTGTACACTTATTCACTTCACTTATTCTTATTCTTCAGGTTGCCGCATCCAGCATCTAGAGTCTGTACAAAAAGACAAGTCTCCTAGAAATGGAGGGCGCGCGTGTACTCGTACCAATGTACCTACTACTTTTGTTGCGTTAATATGTTAGTTCACCGTTTCGCCACGAGACTTCTCATTTGCACTGACTCTACCTGCAGTATTTTACAGAAAATTATCCCACCTGCCCAGAGGGCGTCCTACACTAGTTAACCTTTGCTTATTTGCGATCACCACTCAAAAAATATTTTCCTTAGCGATTTTTCAAATAATCATTCATGTCTGTGTAGAATAATATTGCGCCATGTTTTTCTCCGAATTCAGCTAGGCGTTACGTTCATTGCTATAGTGGATATAGTACTTTATAAAGTCTTTTGAATTCCAGACTCGATAAATGTAATTTAAAGCCCCACTCTAGTCTGATTGAACTAGTATATATACTTACATTATGTAGGTATCTACTGAAGAATTCGTCTGGGTTGATTTATTTACACGAATTGATATAAAAATAGCGAAAGAAATTGCTCGATGTTATCTTAGTATGATAGATAGGTATTTAATATAGAATATCTATGACCCCGGGATGCCATTAACCCCCCTGCCAAATATATAATCAGGGTTGGAAAATACTGACTAGAATTACTTTCTTTCGACGGCCGACATAGGGACTTTCCCTGCGGGACTTTACTGGCGGGGAGTTACCTATGCAGTGTATAAATACCACAGCCTGTCTGTGGTATTTATACATATTCATTTGCAATTAAAGGTAGTTTTAAACCCTGTTTTTTTCTTAATATAAAACATAGTTTTATTTCAAACTGTTTTAAACACGTGTTTTAAAAGAACTTGTTTTAATCATGCCAACCCTGTTTATAATTAAATTAACAAATAATGCTGTAGTTCCAAGTTAAGCAGAGCATGTGTTATATATGGGTGGGTACCTACTGATGACTGATATACATACATTACTAAGAAAGATTTTTTTTATTATACATAGAAAACGACCAGAGCACCTTGAACAAATATCTGCAAATCGTACAAACATTAGTCCCTAGGCGGGAATCGAACCCGCAACCTCCTAAGTCGCAGGCGTACCACGACACAGAGGTCGTCAAACCGTCAGGATCCGTCATTTTCATTTAGATTCGTTCAGGCGTGAAAAGGACAGACAGACAGAGTAAAGAACATTCTTATATGTATGTAATATTTGATATTATAACTTAATAAACTAGTATAGTTATATCTAGCTTTATGATGTGAAACAGAAGTGTCCAGTTATCTTTACCTGCCTGAAATAACTCAAATGCCTCTTAGGAATTTCGTAATTTAAATGGTAAGATAAGAAGTGATAATAATATTACTTACGGATATCTCCACACAATATCTTCGCTTTGGTGGAGTGTGGGCATCTTTGTGGGTAATTTAAATCTTTGGGTATAAAAGGTGAATAAAAACCGACCGTGAATTGACCTAGAAAATAAAGTCTAGTAGAGCCATCTATGAGATGACACAAAATTTACAATGGTTACTAGTTCGCTATTTTGATAGAACCTCATCCTGAAGTTTCAGTGAACGTTGTTTGCCGAGTAGTACCAAACGTAACCAATAGATGGCATGATTCTAAAACATTCACTTGTGGTTTTCATACACGTACAATAGATGGCAGTGCCTATAAAAGTAAAAGTAAAAAGTATTTATTACAGCAATGATTGTGAACTATGTGATTTCTTGTAAAATTTTTTGAGATATTGCTTTATTCACAAGCTTCTTTCCTGAATAAAAATTGGTATAGTTAGAACCGTACCTATTAGCAGCGCTGCATATTTCAGTTCGAGTCGTCCCATAGCTTTACCTTGAAGAAGTAACAAACATCCCATCCACGCAAAGAAACTTTTTACATCGAAGGTATGCTTATCGAACCGGCAGAATAAGAATATGCGGTAAAAATCGACCTATCATATTCGAGTCCGACCTGCCCTTTACGGCAGGTCGGACTCGAATATGAAAGGTTCCGTATCATCTGGCCTACGTACAAGATCCCGATATTCACTACCTATGTCTATGTAGGCATAATAATAATTAATTATGTACATTGCCGCCTTTTGTACATCGATTTTCAGCATTTCCTACTTTTTTGATACTTATATATCTGCAGAATTGTTCCGGGTGTTGTGGTCGTTATCTACATAACGACCACAATGTTCCGAGGCGGGAATCAAACCCGCAACCTCCTGCGTCGCAAGCGGACCATCGCCCACCGCGCAACAGAGGTCGTCACTTTACATACTCGTCTACTTGGTCTTGTAGTTGACTAATAGAATTGTTATTATTATAATTATTTAAATGGCTGCTCAATTTCACATTAGTTGCTGACCAATTTAATTTTGACGACCATTATATGCAGCTTGATTAATTTTTTTACATTCAATCATTAATTTTCTTCTTGCGAAATCCATTTCTCTACTGATAAAACCCTATTTAAATTGCCGACCGTTTAAATGATACCCCTTTTCAATACCTAATGCTGACAAATATAGGTACATTGTGGTACGAAATACACCCTTGATGGGTGTAATTCGTATCCACCCTCGACGAGTTTGTGACTGAACAAAGTTTGGGGGGTTAGGTTAGCCTTTCGCACGGAACCCTAAAAATGTGGTCTTGGAAAACTGTACTAGAATACTAAGAGCTTAAAAAAACTTAGACGCAGTCGCCGCAAAGTAAATGAAATGAAACTATGCACAAGTTTGAAACACGTACATACTTGGAAAGCTCTTGGCTAGGTTTCCAAGAATGGAAACCAAGAAGTTCGGAAAGTTTTATATAAGCTTTTTGGGTCAGGTAGGTTTATTTCGCCATTATTTGATTTCTGTTCTTTCCTAATACTAGACGACGACAACTTAAGTGGTGTGGACATGGACATGTCCTCCGCTTGGAAGATCATCGTCAAGGGTAATCGAAGACACGGCGTCCCGAACTGTGGCCCGACTGCGGAAGAGGTTGCGGGTTCGATTCCCGCCTCGGGACAAATGTTTGTACGATTTACAGATATACATATCTATCTAATGTATTGATGTCAGTCTTCCTAGTACCCATAACAAACTTTGGCTTTGCTTGGGGCTAGATGATGCTGTGTGGATTGTCCAGCATTATTTATTTATTTATTTTTAGACTTTAAAAAAAATGTGACATTCACTGTGTTAGAAGGTACTTTCCTCATGATTATGTTTTGTAATGCCCAATGGGCACTGCCCATATCTCCCTAATTGATTAATCCCAACCGAAATAATTGATAAATCCCAACTGAAATTATGTCAACAACCATACGGATACAAACAGCAATTTAGTAAATAAGGTAAATCCTTTAGAGCTTAGGTTGGACCCTGATTCAAATCCCGTCTGATGAATTAGGGATTTCATTCAAAAATCCTTTAAACCTTCGCTGTTTAAAACTATTGAATTTCCTTTGAGAGAAAGTGTGTTGTTTAGTTTCATTATAAAACTTTTGAAACTATATTTTTATGGTTATTGCCACAAAAGTAAAGTAACAGTAAAAAGTAAAGTAACAGTAAAAAGTAAAGTAACAGTAAACAATAAAGTAACAGTAAAAAGTAAAGTAAAAAAAACTCTTATAAATTAAATTTAGATTAACAGAGAAACTGACAAAATCGGTCTCCACTCAGCATGTGCTATGGTAGAGCAGATCGTACCATAGCCGCTAGCTGGTCTTCCGTGGAGACCGTGGTGCGAAAGGTGGCCATTATAAGGCCAAGTGATTTATAACAGAATATTTACTATGGTTTGATTTTAGTTTTGGCTAAAATCCTTTAATTTTGAAAGTGGGAACATTAAAAACGATTGCCGATAAAAACTTACTCGCAGTGCCTTCAGTTATTCCGTGATCATGGCGCATGAAACTGTGCCGAAATAATGGAAAACTCAAAAATGAATCAATATCAATATTTTATGATATTATTTTATTTATTTGGGAAACAAAAAGCTTATATTTAGGTTTAAATATGTAGAACTCAAGCTAACTACAGTTTCTCAAATATCTTGTAAAATAAATGACGAGATAAATAAAATCACATAAAATTACATACGAATGAAAGCTTTGAAAACCAAAAGTCGAGCTTCTGTGCTTTGTTCAATGATACCTATTAGATATTTTTCACCAATGTAATATTATATTATAATACAATGTATATAATATTATATCTAATAGGTATCATCAGGTTTTGTAACTTGAGCCTCGCTTTAACTGTATGTCCTTCTGTTGGTCAAACACAAACAAACGACTCCCTTTGATTACAACATTGATGGTGTCGAGTCGGCCACTGTACACAATCAAGATTTGGCGGAATGGTAATTTTCTTTTTATTTCTTCCTTTAAATAAATATAATTTATATTTATTTAAAGGTCGCCAGATTCTTATAAATAACACACTAACGAGTTCATTAATACTTTTATAGAAAGTTTAACTTTTACTATTTGAATAAATGAATGGGCACTTTATTGTAAATCATAAAAAAACGTACATCTAAATAAAAAATAAATAAGGTACAAAATGCGACTTTATCTCTGAGAGTGATTTCTCCCAGGCAACTTTCAGAATTTTGGAAATTTTGGACTTTTTCACAAAGGGAAGGAAAAGTATTTTGATTACCTAAGACGACTGATATGGCGCGGAGGGCGAAGATCCACCTGCGATGTAGGAGTTTGCGGGTTCGTTCCTGCCTTTGGTCAAATGCTTGTACGATTTGCAAATATTTGGCCCGCGTGTTCTGGGTATTATCTATGTTATAATACGAATTTTATCTATGCCACATAGTAATAAGGAGTGCACGTCGAAATATAAGTGCCGGAGAACTCCGGCTAAGTTGGTATACGAGCCGGAGAATTCCGTCCTCAACAGTTGGTCCTTCGAGCCGGATCCCTGCGAGAAGAACCCAGAGGAAGAACCCGGAGAAGAAAGAAGATCAGGATGCCGGTCACAAGGTCACATAAGGATGCTCCCTCATGCCCACTGTACCGTCCAGAGGAAGAGGACGAGGCAGTTGCAGGGCCAGAAGGGGTCACGTCTGCGTCACGGTCGGGCATATCAAGGACTACGGGAACTTCACGGGATTCAATGAGTACAGCAACGGAAAGAACCTCGGCTAAGGAGGCTACTGCAACCACGGCGGCGTCCGGGAAGGGACAGCATAGTGAAGCCGCACAGAAGACGACCAAGAAGACCAAGGAACTGGCCCCGGAAAAAGGAGTAGGTGGTTCAGCCAGGACCTTGAAGCCGGCGGTGGTCGGTCGTCGAGCCTGGTCCACGAAGACCACGAGTTCTTCAGCCAGAAGACGGGAGCTGGAAGCAAGGGAAGAATTGGCACGCCTGGAGCTGAAGCAAGCTCAGGCGGCAACAAAGCTGGCCCGTATCAGATTGGAACTGAGCCAATGTGATGATGAAGACTCTGTGGGTGAAGACCAGGAAGAAAGGGAGGACAGGACAACACAGGTGCAGAACTGGATCCAGACATCCATATTGGAGGACGACGAGGCAGAACGAGGGCAGCGAAGTAAGGACCCCCCGGAAGAACCCTGGAGGGTGGAAGCTGAAGAGAATCCTTCAAAGGCAGGAGCTGCGATAGAGATTCGAGCTCTGACGACGGCCTTGAAGGAGGCTTTCTCCGGAGGGAAAGACTTCGCATCGCAACCAAAGTACATCCACGAGCTACCCTACTTCGACGGGAACAGCAGCGAGTGGACAGCATTTAAGGTCGTCTACACCGACACGGCACCTATGTTCAACGACGTCCAGAACATGGCTCGACTGAGAAGAGCACTGAAGGGCAACGCAAGAGAAGCTATCAGGAGTCTGCTGTACTCTGATGCTCCTCCAATGGAAGTAATGGAAGCCCTCAGAAGAAGATACGGAAGACCTGATGCACTGGTGCTAGCTGAACTGGACAAGGTCAGAGCATTGCCGAAGATCACGGAGAATCCGAGGGACATCTGCATCTTCGCGAGCCAGATCAGCAACAGTATAGCAGCAATCAAGGGATTAAAGAAGCCACAGTACTTGCATTCGCCGGAGATGGTAAAGCAGATAATAGAGAAGATGCCAACGGTTCTCAAATTTCGTTGGTACGACTTCGCTGCAGCAACAAGAGAGGATGATTTTTCTGACCTTTCTCTTGTTTCAAAGTTCTTGAACACAGAAGCAGATAAGTGCGGGGCCTTTGCAGAACCAGAGGACAAGGGCGGAGGCCTCAAGAAGACTAAACAAGCGGCGCACTCGACCAAAGAAAAGGACTTCAATGAAAAGGATCCAAAGAAGGCGGAGCGGACCTGCCCATTCTGTGAGGGCAGTCACTTCCTCCTGGACTGCCAGAAGTTTCTAAAGGCGTCGGTTCGAGATCGCTGGGCAGCTATTAAGAAAAGTCGCATCTGTTTTAAGTGCCTCCAAGGGAACCACAGGAAGGAAAGCTGCAGGAAGCCGTCGTGCAAGGAGTGCAAGAGGTGGCATCATCGTTTGCTGCATGTCGAGTATAAAGAAAGGCCTTCAAAGAAGAATGAAGACGTCATCGAGGCAGCACCAGCAGAAGCATCAGGCGTCACTGGGTCGGTGAACTCAGTGAATAATGCAAGGGCGTACTTGAAGATTGTTCGAGTGGAAATCTTTGGGACGAAGACATCAAAGAAGATATTGGCCCTCTTGGATGAAGGGTCAACAGTGTCACTTCTGGACAAGAAGGTGGCAGAGGAGATCGGTGCTCAAGGGACCAAAGAAGAACTGGTAATCGAAACAGTTGGCGGTAAGCTCATTAAGAAGAAGGATTCACAGGTGCTGGACCTCATGCTGAAAGGGGTTCATCAAGGACAACGGAAGACCGCCAGGAGAGTCCGGACCGTGGATAACTTGAAGCTGGCACCGCAGTTCTTGGTCAAGAAGAGGATTCAAGAATATCCGCATCTGAAGAAGATCGCCGATATCCTACACTACGAAGGGGAGTCACCACAGCTACTCATCGGACAAGATAACTGGGGGCTGATCGTGACTCAAAAAATAAGGAAAGGGAAGCCAGGTGAGCCAGTTGCTTCCAGAACAGGACTTGGATGGGTGCTTCATGGAATTGATGTCGGAAGAGCGAAGCCAGTGCACTTCCTCAACACGTGTTTTCACATCATCACGCCGGAGGAAGAGATGCATCAGGCCATCAAGGACCACTTCGCCATTGAAGCACTCGGAGTGCAACCGAGAAGGCCAACGACGAACTCTGAAGAAAGAGCACTCACCATCCTGGAGAGGACCTGCAGAAGACTGGATGATGGGCGCTTCGAAGCTGGACTCCTGTGGAAAAATGAAGAGGAGCCCATGCCGGAAAGCTATACGTCTGCAGAGAATCGCCTCTTCAACATCGAAAGGAAGATCGATAAGGATCCGCAGTTGAAAATGGAATATGATAAACAGATTCAACATCTTATCGACAGCAACTACGCAGAAGAAGCAACCGAGGGCTTCGAACTCAGGGGTTGGGCATCAAACCAACCTGAGTTACTGCGAGGAGTGAAGACTGAAGCAACAGAGAAGACAGAAGTGGACCTCGGCGAGAAAGAGGAGAAGACTCTGGGACTACGCTGGTTCACGGAACGAGACTCTATCGGCTTCAGGGCAAATCTTCGCAACACACCAGAGAAAATAGCAAGGGGGCTCCAAGTGCCCACAAAGAAAGAAGTCACCAGCGCAGTAATGTCGACCTTCGATCCACTCGGGTTGGCATCGCCAGTTCTTATTCAAGGAAAGAAACTGCTTCAAGGAATCTGGCGGAGTGGCATCGGCTGGGATGAAGAGATAAAGGAAAAGGAGTACGCAGCATGGAAGACCTACTTAGAGGAAATGAAGCTGCTTCAAGACCTCCTGATCCCAACATGCCTGACACCACATCGCACCGAGGGGGAGCTGCATACCGATGCAAGCGAGACGGCGTATGCAGCTGCAGTATACTGGAGACTAAAACTGCAGGCAGCTCTCCTAGGAAGCAGACTGGCGCATTCAGTTGAGGAGGAAATTGACCTCAAGGTGACGAAAAGGACATTCTGGTCGGACTCCAGCATCAAGACGGACCCGAGGACATTTAAGACATTCGTGGCTCATCGTCTGACAGAAATCGAAGACCTCACGAAGCATCAAGACTGGAGATGGATCCCCACAGCGCAGAACCCTGCAGACGACGCGACGCGAAACGTGCCGGAGAACTTCGGCTGCAATCACCGGTGGTTCATCGGGCCAGACTTCTTGAGGAAAGAAGAAGTCCACTGGCCTGCGGTGAGGACCTTTAGGAAGGTCACCACCGGCGAGGAGAAGACAACGGACGTCACAGCAGCGGTACGACTAATCTACCCATCACCAGATCCTGAGAAGTTCTCACTATGGAAGAGGTTATGGCGAGCCACGGCGAGAATGCTGCAGTTCATCAAGCTCTGCAGAAGAAAGGAGAAGGTCAACGTCAGCCAAGCAGACCCGGACTGGAAAAAGATGATAAGGAAGCCAAAGAAGGCCGGAGAAAGGAAACCATCTTCTTCAACACAAGGAGATAAGTACATACCACTGGAAGCAGAGCTCCTAGAACAAGCTGAAACCTTGTTACTAAAGAAGAGTCAAGAAAGGAGCTTCAGTGAGGACATCAGGCGTCTTCAACGGATGGAGCAAGTAAAGGGCGACAGCAAGTTGAGGAGGCTCGACGTGGTACTAAAAGATGGACTCATAAAACTGAAAGAAAGGATCGACGCGATACAGGGCGTGACAAGGGACTACAAGCGACCCATCGTGATCGATAGTAAGGAGAAAGCGACGCAACTCATAGTATAGGAGTTTCACCGCCGCTTCAATCATGGGAACCTCGCGACAGTCATGAAACGAGATAAGACTACGCCCTACCAAGACGCACCTGGCCACGCGAAAGGATACACCAAGTACAACCTGGTCCAGATGGGCATGCCCGGATCATCGACGTAGAGACAAGGAGTGCTGCGTAGACCAGCTACGGGGGTGGTGCTGTTGGTGCCGGGAGAGTCGCCGAGCCAGGTGGATGGTGCGAAGCACGAGGGGGAGAATGTCGGCGACGGAACCCACAATCTAGTTAGAATCTTGTTAATTAAATAATAAGGTTTATTTTTGTATGAAAGGTTACACAGAATAGGCAATAGTACTCGCGCCTCCGATTACGACATAGATTACGATATAGTTGTTATGGACTGGCTCGTACATACCTACCTAACTATTTACATTTTCTCGAACGATTGAAAAGGAAAGAAAAGGATAACAGAAATGTTCTAGAGTTTAGAAAGAGGTAGGTATAGCCCAGTAAATCGTAGAATATTCTAGTAAGGGTCGACGGAGGTATAAAAGGCGAGCTTGTTGCGAGTTAAGTAAGTTCTAATTTTGAGTTCTAATTTTGAGTTCTAATTTTGAAGTCAGTTCCAATCAAGAGTTCCAATTGTGAAGTGAGTGCTTATTTTGAAGTGTTCAGTAGTTTTGCAAGTGGTGAATAAGTCTTAAGGGAAATAAATAGTGAAGTACAGTGCAGTGACTTTGTTTTATCCCTAGTAGTGGACCTCAAGGAAGAGCTGCCACTGGAACAAGAGGACTTTTATTCACACCCCTGCAAAGTTAGCCGAGGAACCCCCTCCTTTCCCCGCAAGAGGCCAAGGAGGACCGTTAAGTGTTGCTGTACCCAAACCTACGCATTCAGGGGTGCGTGGCGGCGTGCGCTAACCAGCCACAGTGAAAAGGAGTGCACGTCGAAATATATGTGGCGGAGAACTCCGTCCATAACAGTTGGACTACGAGCCGGAGAACTCCGTCCTTAACATATACATTTATATCAGTCAACTAATACTCATTAGCTCTGCTTATCTTTGGGCTAGATGATGTTGTGTGGATTTTCCAGCATTATTCATCATCATCATCATCATCAGTCTATAGCAGAACACTGCTGGTCATATGCCTCCCCAATGAGCGCCATAGCGCCCTGTCTTCAGCTTGCCGCATCCAGCACCTGCAGTCTTTCGCAGGTCGTCATCCCACCTGGTCGGAGGGTACGTTTACTGAGTCGTGGTCTCCACTCAAGAACACGTTTGCCCCAGCGTCTGTCGGTTCTTCGCGAGATATGGCCGGCCCACTGCCACTTCAGCTTGCTAATTCTTAGAGCTTTGTCGATAACTTTGGTTAACTGTCGGATGTATTCGTTACGAATCCTATCCTTCAGAGAAACTCAGAGCATAGCTCTTTCCATAGCTCGCTGAGCGACTTTGGTGGACCAGCCATATCGTGAGTGTCCACGTCTCAACTCCGTAGGTCATAAAGCATTTATATTAGCATTATTATTATCATCCAAACTCTTGCATGTATATTATTATTTATTAGTGTGACTTTGCACAATAAACTAAACACAAGATGACAAGAATCCAATAAACCCGCAGGCTAACCTCACCAAACGTCCCGTACGACATCATAAATCATACAGGCAATATCTAAAGAAAATGTCACTACCAAAACCAAGTCTATATATTATATTAAACGTCCACTACCCATTCGCCTCAAGCCATCCGGGGCTGCTGCTTTACAGAATTGAATTCTGAAAGTGAAGACAAAAAGCCTTATTTCGCTCGACAACAGATGTAAGATCTGGGTTGCCAGATGGTGCTCTCACGTTTGCCTAAATTCTAAATTGGTGAATGTTGTGTTTTTTTTTCAATGTAAGATGGTTGGATATAATAATTTTAATTAGTTTATTAGGGGAGACCTGCGTCTAACAGTGGACCAAAGCCCTAAGTTCAGTTTGACGACAGTATCGAGATCGAAACGTCATCTTAACGTTTCATTTTTTTATGGGAATTGCGTTGTTCCTCTTGATAGAGGCTGCATCAAATCCCATAGAAAAATTAGACGTTTGAAATTAGACACGATGACACATAGATAGTTAAACGGAACTCAAGGCGTTTTTATGATGTATGACGACCTCTGTGGCGCGGTGTGCAAAGGTCCGCTTGTGATGTAGGAGAGTTTGCGAGTTCGATTCCCGTCTTGGGACAAATGCTTGTACGATCTGCAGATATTTGTTCAGGATGTTCTGGTCGTTATCTTTGCATAAATATATATATACATTTATTGTATTATGTATATATCAGTTATCTAGTACCCAAAACATCTCTGCTTAGCTTGGGGCTAGATAATATTGTATGGATTGTCTAGTTTTATTTATTTATCTATGTTTGGGCTGCAAAATTATACAATGTATAAACTTTAACACATAAATAGCTACTCCTGCGTTCTAAGTACATACATTTAGACGACCGATGTGGCGCGGTGGGCGGAGGTCCGCCTGCGACGTAGGAGGTTGCGGGTTCGATTCCCGCCTCGGAACAATTGTGTGTACGATCTGCAGATATTTGTTCTGGGTGTTCTGGTTGTTTTCTATGTATAATAAAAAATATCTATCTATGTAATGTATTGTATTATGTATATCAGTTATCTAGTACCCATAACACAAGCTCTGCTTACCATGGGGCTAGATAACGCTGTGTGAATTGTCCAGCATTATTTATTTATCTATGTTTGCCTGAAAAATTATACAATGTATAAGCTTTAACACATAAATAGCTACTCCTGCGTTCTAAGTACATACATGACGACGCTTCAGGTAGATAGATATCACAAAGAATTTTTGACGTCAGGAGAAAAATCCTTATCATATTTTATTTACTAAGAATGTGGTAATTTATGCCCTTCTTTTAAGATATTGTATAAGAACAAACACAAAGTTCTCCCGTAGGTAGTCTGACTTGAAACTCCCAGAATTTCGGGTATTTTCCTCAAAGCTAGCAGCACTGACTGAAGCCTTCCTGAAATTTAGGTCACAACACGGCAGCAGATGCTACTTATTGGTGCGATAAGAACTTCCAGCATAAATTTAGAGAAAGAGAACTTATGTCACCGTGATAGAGCATTCGTTTGCTGATGACCTTTATGTTGGCTTAGGTAGCAGTGGCGTAAAGGTGCGTACTGACTGGTGTCACGGGGTGTAATGTACCATTCGCAGCGAGGATAGATAGATAGATAGAAAACACTTAATATACAACACAAAACAGAAATAAACAATAGAATAAATGAAGTATACAGGGCGGCTTTATCGCTGAGAGCGATCTCTTCCAGGCAATCTTAGGATAGATAGATATATAGATAACACTTTATTATACCACACATAACAGACAGCAAAAACAATACAGAAATAAGCAATAAATATACAGGGCGGCCCTATCGCTGAGAGCGATATCTTCCAGGCAAGCTTAGGCCAATCCGTCGTCGCTTGCTAGTTGCAAGCGCATATTTTAGAAGTATTAACTGCACGCCCGCTCGCTTTGTAACGCGTTACATTACGCCCCGTAACGCCGGTCAGTTAAGTACGTCGCCGCCGCCGGGTTAAGATTCGAGTCTCCCAAATAATACTTTGTGAATGTCGTAAGAGTTGACAGAGAAAACCAATTAGACGTATGACACCAGTTTCCTTCTGTACCTATATCAAAAACCAAGTCTCAACAACCAATCATATCATATCATATTATATTTAGACTTAAATAGGCAAATAACCATGTATTAGACATATAAAAGATTAACATGCTAGTGGTTTCTTTTCACTTCCTCCACAAGTGGACAAAAAATTGAAGTGCACAGTAAAATAATTTTAATTGATAATAATTTAATTTATAAAATATGACTTGTCTAAGTGCTTATTTTGTAAGCCTAAAGAAATAAATGATTTTTTACTTTACTTACTTAATCAAACGGAGGTTATTGTAAAGGTTTACTTTAAAAGATTAAAAATAAATAAATAATTCTGGACAATTCTCACAGCATTACTAAGAAGAGCTTGACTTGTGTTGTGGGTACTAGATTATTATAATAACAGGTGAAATCAGTCTCATTTTCAAAAACTGCTGCATCAGCATTGTTTATCCCTCTAAGGTTTAGCCTTGCAGAAAGTTTAATAGCTTTATTTTATGTCTATGTAAGTTGCATTTATTAATGTTGTTTTTATTATCTACTAGCGGCCCGTCCCGGCTTCGCCCGGTGGTCATTTGTTTCAGGGAATTTTTTAATTTTTCTCTTTTTTCTCTCCATACCTCCTCGTACTTCAAGGAATATTCTATAAAAAGAATTAACGAAATCGGTTTAGCTGCTCTCGAGATTTGCGCTGAGCAACACATTCAGCGATTCATTTTTATATTATAGATGTATGTATATAACTCATATGTATATATGTGAATAGCGCTGTGGGCTACATTTTGAAAATCGCTCGTCTTTACATAGCAAAGTAGGTAGGTACTAACACAAATGTACTTATAATAATCTAAATGTAATTGTTTGTTATTCCTCAATAAATAAATGTATTAAACGAAGTCTTATTCCTACCTAGTTATTTTCAAAGCTTAACGTTCTTTGTGATTGATACAGGATAATTAAGCCGATTAAAGGTATCGAACATCAGTCTTTTACAGTTGCGCAATTGAAGCAAGGAAATTGAACCTTCTGTTCAAAGACTTACAGGTCAACAATACTTCACTAGTAACGTAAGTAGGTTAAGTAGTTTCTTTTATATTTTGTCTCAAAGAAATTCCTTGCCTATATAAATGAAAGGTAGAGTAATTAACAAAAGAAAGGAAGTCTTTTTTTTCAATGCTTTTACCACTTGAATAATGAATAGGTACCTATCTAACATTGCTGGGAAAATGCTTCCTTTTTAGTTCTCGCGATGTAGTGAAGTGGCAGTGGGCCGGCCATATCTCGCGAAGAACCTACGGCCGCTGGGGCAAACGAGTTCTTAAGTGGAGACCACGACTCGGTAAACGTAGTGTAGGACGCCCTCCGACCAGGTGGGATCAACCTGCGAAAGACTGCAGGTAGATGCTGGATGCGGCAAGCTGAAGACAGGGCGCTATGGCGCTCATTGGGGGAGGCCTATGTCCAGCAGGACTGCTAAAGCTGATGATGAAGATGATGATGTAATGTAACACACTAACAATAAAATTAACTCTAGCCTCTGGCTTTGCTCGCGTTTTTTCGAGATGAAAATCCAAAACTAAAATGCAGGTCTTGCATTTCATGGTGCAAACATTCAGCCAGATGTGTCAAGTGGTTTTGGCATTGTTTCTTGACAAACACCCATATCTCACTACTAGTTTTCACCGTCATTATTAAGAGATTCTCAATTAACATAATTACTACATAGTATAAAACAAGGTCGCTTCCCGCTGTCTGTCGGTCCCTATGTACCTATATGCTTAACTACGCTACGGATTCCGACGCGGTTTTTTTTAACAGATAGAATGATTCAAGAGGAAGGTTTATAAACACAGATATCCACGTGGGCGAAGTAATAAAGAAATGGATTGAAAATGCCCTCATCTTTTACGGTCAGTTTCAATTCCAACTGAGCAGGATGTCATTCTCTACCCCATTCTACTATACGCGAGTTAACTACGTACGTTGCCTACCTAAATAAAAGTTTCTGGCGTTCTATAAATCAGTCTCACTCAAACAAAATAGATTAAAGCTAAGACAAGTCAGACAGGGAAAGTATTTATGTCCATAGTATTGTTTATTCGTAAAATGCAGTCGATTTGCAGGTGGATGGGTATACCTCGGGGAAATCACCAGGGCTGTACCCATTGCTGTTGTTTGTTGACACTGGTTCAAGATATAAGCAGCCGGTCGATTCAGACGTTATTTATGAATGTATCACTCATTTTTTCGACACTAATTGAGTCAATCTGATAACAGGAGTCGTATAGCTATTTAGTCCTAACGCGATGTGGTTAAATCAAGATGTAGTCTTAAACTTAAAGCTTCTATCCCGCGAAAATTTATTGAGTGATACACGAATAGTCGTTACGCTATCAGGCCTTATGGCGATCTAGTTCAAACGCTATCTAGTCCTTACGCGATATGGTGATATCGAGATTAGTCAGAAAGCGATTAAGTCCTAACTGCTATCTAGTCAAATCAATATGTAGTCCTAAAGCTCCTAACCCGATTGTTCGGCTAAACTTTTACCTAAAGCCCGCTCTGTTGAAGACATCTCTGGTGCAGTGGGGTGGCTACATCAGAGTATATTTTATGGGTTTGAGTCCAACTGCAGTTTTGACACTGGATTTTTTAATAAATAAAATAGGTTCTTATTACTGAGCTCATCCCTGCCAAGTTCTTTTCAGATTATAATTATTAGCAGCCCATATGCATGCACTACCGGCCGGGTGATTATGTAACTCGCGACCGGTTTGCGACAGGCGTAAATTAAGCAATCAGTGCTGTCAAACGTCAATTTTGTATTAGTTTGACACCAGCTACAACGTCAAAATTGGTCAAAATTGGCGTTTGACAGCACTGATTGCTTAATTTACGTCTGTCGCAAACCGGTCGCGAGTTACATAATCACCATACCGGTGTATACCTACCTTAATTTGTGTTAACTCATTTTGGTCTGTGACTGATCGTTTTCTTATAATAGGGTGTTTGGTTTTGTAATTTTACTGTAATTATTTATAAAAATTATAATGTATTCGGTATTTAATTTCATTTGGCAATCATTATTAACAATTGTAAATGTAAGTTAATTGGTAGAATGTGGTAGAAAACGAGGTTCAGATTGCTGGTAGCTAAGCGCGTCGGCTTACTGCGGCTCGAGTAAAAGTGTCCGCTCGGTCGGCCGCTGTCATTTTTGACGCCCGCCCAGGGCGTCAAAAATGACAGCGGCCGACCGAGCGGACACTTTTACTCGAGCCGCAGTAAGCGACGGATGTAGACTTAGCTCCGTTGGTCTGAACCACGTGGCTGCTCTTGGATTTGGATTTAGATTGTTAGCTGTGTTGAAGAAGAATAAACCAATATACTGCGTACTCCGCACTGCGTTTTACTACAAGGGGGTAGGTATAATATGAAAAAAAAAACTCAAAACTTTGTTTTTCAGTAGGTATTTAAAATTTGCGTGGAAAATAATAGTCAATTTTAATTCTGCAGCTTACTCAACTGTTTTTGTTTTTAATATCAATCGAAAATTTACAACAAACAAACTTTTTTGGCATTAACAACATTCTGCGGTATATAATATCTCAAAAATTCCGAAGGCTAGAAAAGGTCAAAAGTTTCTTGGACTCGTGTTTTATTTCAACACGAAATTCAGAGTTATTAAATCCTTTAAAAGTTGTAAAGTTTTTGATTAATTTAAGCATTCTTCTTAGATAAACCTATTAAGTTAGGTAGTAAGTACTTTTCATGAAAACAATGTCAAATTGTTTCACAAAAAATAATAAATTTAGGCACATTACATAGTTAGCCTACATTATTATTTCGAAGTAGTTATTAATAAAAACATACATAATATCTATGTGGACCATGGGGCCGGCCATATCTCGCGAAGAACCGACGGCCACTGGGGCAAACGTGTTCTTGAGTGGAGACCACGACTCGGTAAACGTAGTGTAGGACGCCCTCCGACCAGGTGGGATGACGACCTGCGACGGACTACAGGTAGATGCTGGATGCGGCAAGCGGAAGATAGGGCGCTATGGCGCTCATTGGTCCCCCAATGAGCGCAATGGCCTATGTCCAGCAGTGGACTGCTATAGGCTGATGATGATGATGACACTAATAATAACCGATTGCGAAAGAGTTTTGTCTACTCACGTTAACGAATAATTATAATAACTTTTTTGAGAACCTAAGTAGACGTTAGCCCTGAATACTTTAAAAAGCCCTAAAATACAAAAAGGACATTAAATTCCAGTCCTTGGAACTTAAATGGCCCGTTACTGAACAACTGAGTGTTATCATTGTTTTATTTGACAAATTACTGCCTCAAGTACAAGTCATAAGAGGTTTGTCATTCTTAGAACTTCGCTTGACCTTCAAAACTTGACGTTAAGTGACGATGTGTTTTTATTCTATATTTTTTTACCTGCGCGTGGAAATCTAGTATGTGCTAAACAGTTTTTATCACGTTTTTATTAGCTTCACCTGTATGTACATATGTATGTTTGTTTGTTTGTAACCGACTCCTTTGGACTCGATTTTGACCCACTTTGAACGGTCAGATTTCATTTAAACTTAGTAAACATATTAATAACCGATGACAATATAATAATTTGAACTAAAAAATAGAAAATAAATAATAGTTAAAAAAAAACTAAAAAACCACGCTTTTATAAATACACCGAACTAAAATGTAGATTTTTTATTTTAAATAATTCTAATTATGGATAAGAGTGATAAATAAAAGAAATTATTTTAATGTAAAAAAGTGTGGGGTGCTTTATGAAAATATTTCTTCAATGTCGCTACTCCTACATATCAGTATCTAGTTATGTGAGGCAAGCGTGCGCTGTTGGCAAGAGAACGCAAATCCGATATAATCCATGCACCTCACGCTTCGCTCTTGTCT
The DNA here is from genome assembly GCA_947044415.1 of Eupithecia dodoneata. Classification (NCBI taxonomy): domain Eukaryota; kingdom Metazoa; phylum Arthropoda; class Insecta; order Lepidoptera; family Geometridae; genus Eupithecia; species Eupithecia dodoneata. The sequence continues at coordinate 6,309,780 of OX345678.1, forward strand.
TATAGAGACCCAGGATGTAACTGGCCGGAAAAATAGTGACAGCGAGTTCGAGCAAGCGTATAGACTCCAAACGGATACAAATATTTATTTATTAAATTTACACCGACAGTATACATAAAAATGAATCGCTACATGTGTTGCTAAGCGCAAATGTTGAGATCAGCTGAACCGATTTAGCTAATTCTTTTTTTAGAATATTCCTTGAAGTACGAGGATGGTTCTTACGGAGATAAAAATAAAAAAAATATGACCAACCGGGCGAAGCCGGGACGGGCCGCTAGTATATAATAAATGTTAGTATGAGAAAAGTTCTAATATATGAATGTATGTATATAATTTTAAAAGGTGGACACAATATTAGAGTTAGGTCCAAAATCGCTTCAACTCTTCACATATGCCTCTTAAATTGTCATAAAAGAGGCCTCGGCTGATCCGGAGCTCGTAATTCGTAATTTATTGAACAGTAGCCGAGTTATTGCGCACTTTTGAACATTTCAGGTGTTGCCAGGTCAAGTTAACGGTAATCCAGCGTTGGGTTGCCATGCGCATTGAATTTATATAATATATAAGTTTTTTTAGAAGGACGCGCAGGACGTTTCATGAAAGAAAATCGGGGACTTACCCGTCTAGAATGAAGCCTAGGTGTCTACAAATATAAGTAATATATGTATGTACTAGTGGTTTCTTTCCACAACAAATTAGAAAGAAAGTAAATAATTTTATTTGGCCAAAAAACAGGTTTCAACAAAATAACACATTAAAACAGTAAAACACAGCAAACATAAAATTAAAGTAAATAAACCTACAGGGAAACAATAATAAAAATACACGTGCTAACCTGCTGACCAAAAAGGGTCAAACTCAGCTACATATGTGCTGAACCACACATGGCACGGAACAACGCTGATTTTCAGTTAAATTAAATGCAAGGCTCTACAAAGTCTAGCCTAGACCGAGTCAAGGAGCTCATAATGGGAAGACCATGTCCAGTTGTGGACTATCATGATGTTGATTGCAATAATGGCTTTATTATGGTGTCAGTGTTCAAAAACAGCATCCTGAAAATGATTGTTTCGCGTCTGGACTGTCCCATACTAAACAAATGGATGATGATATTGATGGGGACTTTCTCTATCGTAAGTATTCCAATTAGTATTTTTATTATTGTTATAATTTTTTCAATTTCTTCAAGTTTCATCTCGTTATATGTGCGTGATTTTATGTGACATTGTATTAATTTGTGTGTACATTATTATGTATCTCATTACCATGATCTCGGGCCATTAAGTGACCCGGTTCTTTGGAAGGCTTGCGTGGGGCCGAAGCCAACAGCACGGAGGCCTTTTGAGAGAGTTAATCTAAAGGCGATGGCTACACATAGCGGGTATCATCCTCGGGTGCACAATATGATACACTCAAAGATGGTATCCGCCAGGTGTAGAGACTATTGCAAAGAAAAATGAAAGAAATAAAACCAGGCTATATTGATGGATGGGTGGACTGGGTAATCGGGCTATAGGGGAGATTACGGACGTTTGCCATAAACAAGTCAATCATAACGTTAAGAGTGGCAGACGGTTGGCTTGCCGAATGCTGGATGGGTTCCTTAAAAAGCCTAAGAAGTAAATTACCGGAGAGGAACAACATTGGCGCAAACGACTGAGGGGTGTCGAGAGGTGCAGCCCCGATTTCACCATCACGAAGACTGCCCGAGCTGGTTTCCTCGCTATTACGCCATTAGACACTTCCACCCCCGAGTCTACATCCTAAGATGCATCTCTCGCGACTCCACTCAGACCGGCCAATGAAGGCAAGCAAGAGGTGGGGATCTGGTTCTCTTGGGATGCCACTCCGCAAGCGGTGACCAGAACCAGGAACTTCCCCGGGAGTACTCGGTATGTATATGTACATTATTATTATGAATTACAACTCTGAAATAAATTAGCTAATTTATATAAAAACAGTGTTTTGGTAATAAAGGTTTTGGTAAAGAAAAGCTGAAAATAAGAAGGGTAATTTAAGCGAAGATACCGCTGTCTTGTCAAGTCTAATTTGCTTTACAACACAAGTCTATTTTCTACCTGTTCAGTGTTGAATAAAACATACAGGCAACAACATGTACAGGGTGTCTGTCTTACCCAATTTAGGTAAGAAGGAAAAGAAATCTTGGATAAAGTCAACCGCAAAAGGTGCGTTTTGGCTAACGGCGGAAGCGGGAGAGTGTTTTTTTAATTTAACTCATTTACATATATTACCAAAAATCAGCAGTGGACTGCTATAGGCTGGTGATGATGATGATATTGCCAAAAATTAGCCGTCAGAATCGACGCCTCAAACTTACGCCATGAAGGTCGATTCAAAACTCATTTCAATTTTATAAAAGCTTCTGCTCGTGATTTTGCACGCGTTCTTATTTAATACTTTGACTGCGGTTTTTTTTCGAAGACTGCGATCTTTTTTTTTACCTAAAAAATTCGTGCTGCCACTCTACACAGCGGTTGTGTTGCGCCGCACATGCGTTTCGTTCGAAAAATATTACAGCTCTGCTGAGTCACAAAGATCTGTATTTTCTCAGCCGCTGCGCTAGTGTGGATTTACGCATATTAGTCAATCGTAGAAAACTCATACCGTGCGTTTTCAGCACTCAAAGTGTGAGTTTTCTGGTCGTTTTCTATGACTACATACTTACATAGTATAAAACAAAGTCGCTGCCCGCTGTCGGTCTGTATGTATGCTTAATTTCTTAGATCAAAACTTCTTTTTTTTTTAAATAGATAGTGTGATTGAAGTATAAACGTTTGTTTATAAACCTTCTTCTTCAATCACTCTGCGGTTACATAGATTTCCACGTGGGCGAAGCCGCGGTGTGCAGCTAGCTAGTTGTTGAGGACAATGAGTGATTATGTGGAGGAACTCGAATTATGTGGAGAAAAATAAGAAGTCAAGTTCATTCGGTAAAGATTGCGAGTATATTCCTTAGAAATTACAAAGATCATGGATAGTGGGGTGTGGGAACAAAATAACCAATCCGCGTGCACCACACGACATTTTAAAGCGCTCCTATTGGTCGTTGATGACGCGGCTGCAGTGTAGTAAATACTATACGATGCACTGTGGCACGCTGTGTGATAGGTATTTGCTGCTGCAGTTAGATGGCGCTCCAACATGCCCGCGGCCTTGAAAGCACCAGCTTACAACACCTTCATTCGATGTCCAACAGTGGGCAAATTTTGGCGTATGCTCGTCTCACCATCCCTGATGAAGTCTGAATGTCTGCGACTCGACATATTCCGTCTTTGCCAGGTATCTTCTTCACAATACGCCCCAACTGCCATTTCAACGGCGGAAGGTTTATGTCTTTAATAATTACTAGCGTATCAGGCTTGAGATCTGAAGTATTATCTTTCCATTTCTTTCTGGTTTGGAGTTCTGAAATATATTCCTTGGCCCAGCGCGTCCAGAATTGCTGGCGAAGCTGCTCCACCCTCTTGTAGCGAGTGAGACGAAGTGCAGGCAGGTCTCGCAGGTCATCGTCACAGACAGGCGCGGTGAGGGGCCGGCCGATCAGGAAATGGCCAGGGCTGAGTGGAAGATAGTCTCGAGGATCTGAAGATAGGGGTGCCAGCGGTCGAGAGTTAAGTACAGCTTCAATTTGTGTGAGTAGTGTCGTGTATTCCTCGAACGTCAGGTGTGCGTTGCCCACGACACGGCGAAGATGGTACTTGCACGATTTGACCCCCGCTTCCCACAAGCCACCAAAATGCGGAGAATAAGGCGGAATGAATGAAAATTCAATTGATTGATTTTTAGCGTATTCGATAATGTCCTTCTTACAACGTGATAAAAACTGAGCAAATTCATTATTTAAACCGACAAAATTACGACCGTTATCTGAAAATATTTTAGACGGTTTACCGCGCCGTGAGACAAAGCGCTTAAGTGCGAGTAAATATGCATCAGAAGAAAGGTCACTGACTAGTTCCAAATGTATAGCGCGTGTATTGAAACATATAAATAAACAAACGTAAGGCGCGGGACAGACAAAAAAGACGTAAGACGAAGACGGGGCGCGGACATTTGTCTCTTCCGCGTCCCTTTCATACAAAATGTATAGAAATGTCACTATGCAAAACATACAGAAGAGACGGGGCGCGGGCGCAACGCTTTTACGTCTGCGCCTTTTGTTCAAAACACACAGGAGAGACGGGGCGCGGACGTGGCGGGGGCGAGGACGGGGCGCGCGGGGTGGCATGCCTGCCGGGCGGGTCTCACACTAATAAAAGTTTTCTATTCTATTCTATTCTATTTCACTTACCTTAACGTTATAAGTAATCTTTCTTCAGCACTAATAGATGCTCTCCAATTTGTGTGCTTTCTCTGTAAAGCATTTCTCAGTTTGGACATGATAATATTAAAACACTGTGTAGTCATTTTATACACTGTGACAAAACGATCTGAATAATTGTGTAGGTCCTCCATTATTAAAAAAAATCGATTGTCTTCATTGCTTAGCCATACTGGATGTACCCAGAAACGTCTAACCCTCTGTATATTAGCGAGATGCACCAGTGCTAATACATCTTCATCTTCAGAAGAAGACATGTCGTCGTGTCAAAATCAGACTGTTGAATGCCGAAAATAGTCCTGACCGTGCGACTGCGTCGCGTCCGCGCCTCGTCTCTTCTATATAATTTCAAAATTCGCGTCCGTGTCACGTCTCCGCCCTGTCCGCGACGTGTCCTCGTCTTACGTCCCTTCTGTCTGTCCCGCGCCTAAGACTTAATTAATTTCGCGCCTCTGCCTTTACGAGTTAATATGAACACTGGACCCGCGTAATCTACCCCAGAATAATAGAAAGGAAAGCTTTCAGCAATCCTTTCTTTAGGCATGTTGCCCATGAGTGGGCTTAACGTTTTACCCTTAACGCGTGTACAGACAACACATCGTCGAGTCACCTTCCTAGCCAGGTTCCTGCCCGACAGCGGCCACCATTCCTCGCGAACCTGGTACAGTAATGCCTGCGGTCCGCAGTGTAAATACTCGTTATGTATGTGTCTAAATAATAATAGCGTGAAATGATGATCGGAAGACAGAAGGATGGGATGTTTTTTATTATAATCAAAATTAGTAGAATTATTTAATCTACCGCCTACACGTAAAACATTCTCGTTATCTAAGAATAAATTTAAACTTGCGATTCGATTGTTTGATTTTACATTCTTTCCGTGTTTAAATAGATTTAACTCGTTTGCGAAACATTCCATTTGAGATAACTTAGCGAGTAAAATAATCGCCCGTTTCAATTCAGTAAGTGTAATCAACCCGGTCAGCTGATGTGCTTTGTCGCGCGCATTGTGTATAAATCTAAGCACGAGTGCAGCGACATGAGTCATGCGTTTAAAACTCGAGAATCTATGAAACGGAAAGAAAGTTAAAACCGGTTTGTTATTAATTGAAGTTAAAGAGCTTACGTTCAACTTAGTTTCTGGTAATTCATTAGGTATAACTTCATTTAATTGCGAAATATTGCGTGAATTGTTTTTATGAAAATATACAGAATCCTTTAGAAACATTGGTCCTTCCCACCACAACATTGATTTTGATAAATCTTCAACGGTGCGGCATGAAGTAGTGAGAGTCCGTGTAAGAACTAACCTTAGTCATATGACCTAGATTAATATATTCGTGAATGAAATCTGTATATAGTTTTTTATAACTATCAGGTGCGCGTAATAGTCTCTTTTCCAAGGACAGGAAACGTCGCTCCGCCTGAGAAAATGAGCTACCTAAAACATCGGGCGATTCTTTGAGTGGGATGCGAACGCAGAATCTTCCATCACATTCGCGTGTAGTGGTTGTGGTGAAGGATTCCTCGCAGGCCCGCTCCTCGTTCGTGCGTATATCCCAAGGTTTCTGCAGCTCCTCTAGCTCCCAGAACGAACGTAGCTGGCTGTCCATGGACTGAGTGAAGTTACATTGGACACGTCTATCATTGTGCGTAATATGATTAATAGGACCCGAAATTATCCAACCTAACTTCGTATTTTGTAAGTGTGGACCACTGGGTAAACGCATCCTGCCATCGATAAGCAAGTCCCAGAATAAGTCCGCACCTATTAAAATATCTATAGTTTGTGATTTTAAAAATTGCGTGTTTGCTAGCTGTACGTTGTTCGGAATTTTGAACCGTGCGTTTATTTCTTGTACAGCTGGCAGCGTTGCCGTTATCTCCGGCAGAACAAAACATTTGACGCGCGTTGAATAGGTATTTATGCGTGATTTAATAATAATATCACACGATTGCGTAGAGTGTGATACAAAATTACCTACCCCTCGTATCTCATGAGTGGACTGTATTAGCGGAATATTTAGCGATTTACATAAGGAATGCGTAATGAAACAGTTTTGACTACCGCTGTCGAGTAGTGCACAAGCGGTATGATAATTATTATAATTATCGCGGATCTCAACCAAAGCAGTAGACAGCAAAACATGTTTCATATCTAAGCTCTGTGTATTTGTGTGCGTATTGGTGTGAACATTGCTCACTTGAATGAACTGACTTTTGTCACATGACGTCTCCGCCCTAGACTCAGGATCAATTACCGCCGCAGACATCGTACTATTATTGTTTTTATGAATGAGCGAGTTGTGTTTTAAATTGCACTGTTTGCAAGGCCCGAATAAACAGTTTTCAACAGTATGCCCAGACCGCAAACAATTCTCGCATAGTTTGTGATCGCTAACAACCTTTAATTTTTCTTGTAAGGGCATGTTAATAAATTTAAAACATGTGTAAATCGGATGCTTTCCTTTGCAAACGACACATTCAAATTTTCCTGACTTGCGGTCTAAGGAGTGCGCTTGCTGCGGCTTGTTTGACGAAGCGTTACATTGTGATGAGTTAACTGAACTAGTTCGCTTTTGTTGCGTATTATTATTGTCGTTAGTGTGGGATAAGGCCAATGTTTCCAATAGATCGGCCCTGTTTTTGAGAAATTTAATTAAATCGTTCACTTTTAAAGCACCTTTCGAATGTGAATCGGACAGTAACGAACCTTTGTGTTCTTCCCACTGTCTTTCGGTCATCTTGTCGAGTTTGGAAGCAACAATATAAATTATCAAAGTGTCCCATGACTCTGTAGGCTCACCAAGTGATTTTAAAGCGCGTAAATTATTAATAATCACATCTATCAGTGTCCTAATTAGTGAAGGTGACTCTTTCGACAGTGCCTGTATTGAAAATAATGCCTTTACGTGGCTGTGTACTAAAAGTCGTGTGTTATTGTACCTGTTTAACAGAAGCTCCCATGCAACGGAATAATTTGCTGATGATATTTCTATAGCATTTATCACCTGTTGTGCACTTCCCTTTAGCGAAGATTTTAAGTAGTGCATTTTCTGAATATCACTTATTTCAGCGGAATTATGTACCAATGATAAATATGTGTCCCTATACTCGAGCCAGTGTTCATATGCACCGTCGAAGGTAGGCAAAGAAATTGTAGGCAACCTCACTGACACGGATTTGTTTGAATGATGACATGTGGAACAGTTAGGTACCTCTCCACCTTTGGTAAGAATAGATTCAGCTTTGGCAATAATACTATAGTAGCTGTCTTCGAACAGTTGACGCTGATCGAGCTGTTCGTCGATTTGAGAGTCGGGCACAATTTCTTCTATTTTCGATTGAATATCATTAAATTCGGAGAAAAGCGTCCCAGCCCCATTTATACGTAACTTTAAATCTACTAGCGACTCAGAAGTAAAGGAGGTTAGACTATTTAAATGAATAGCGAATTTAGTCAACCTGCCTTTGACAATACCGCGTTTCCTAATGAAATCGCGCATGATTTGCTCAGTTTTATCATCACTTTGTTTATAAGGCGATTTATCGCGACTTTTACTAGTTTTACTAGTACTTTCCTCCACATTCAAAGACGTCAACGACATTCTAGTGGCTTGTGAAAATAGGAGTACTCACGTGCAAGTCCTGTCTGCGTGTGATGGCAGCTGGAATCAATAGATCCAGCTGTTGTATCGATTTGCTCCGTGAATAGCACTTGTCTAAATCCACCTGACGATAATCCACCAAATCACCTCGTGGCGTCTTGAAAAGCTTGGCTCGGCTGTGTTTCGTGCGTGGTCCAGAGGTCGCGTACGAGGATTTGGCCGTAATTTACCAACACCCTCGATACATCCGGCTCGAAGGACCAAATTATGTTGAGGACAATGAGTGATTATGTGGAGGAACTCGAATTATGTGGAGAAAAATAAGAAGTCAAGTTCATTCGGTAAAGATTGCGAGTATATTCCTTAGAAATTACAAAGATCATGGATAGTGGGGTGTGGGAACAAAATAACCAATCCGCGTGCACCACACGACATTTTAAAGCGCTCCTATTGGTCGTTGATGACGCGGCTGCAGTGTAGTAAATACTATACGATGCACTGTGGCACGCTGTGTGATAGGTACTTGCTGCTGCAGTTAGATGGCGCTCCAACACTAGTGTATAATAAAAAATGGCCGTGTGTCAAAGGCATCAATGTTGAAACCATTTTGTCAATCTGTCCGTGAAAACACAACACGGACTGTCCAGAGTTTCATTCATTTATAGACTATTCTGCGATGTTACTATTATCATGGTAAAGCATTGGTCAGCAGAATTTCCAGGCCTTAAACATGGCCCTAGGTATGTGTTCTCCAGTTTTACAGGTCAATTTACAATAACTCACGTTCAAATAAGAAAGGCCGGCCATATCTCGGCGTTTACCACGACTCGGTAAACGCCCTCTGACCAGTTGGGATGACGACCTGCGAAAGACTGCAGGTAGATGCTGGATGCGGCAAGCTGAAGACAGGGCGCTATGGCGGTCATTGGGGGAGGCCTATGTCCAGCAGTGGACTGCTATGGGCTGATGATGATGATGACGTTCAAATAGGAAAAACCATTAGTTAGAATATGACGTGTTTACGGTATTTAGAGAACTAAAAATAACAACGATAGTGTTCAATTTTCTTTGAAGTGGCCTTTAATCCTCAAGGTTAACCCTAATAACTCACCTGAAACCGGCTATTTTCGTTGCCTAATGTAAAGTCAATCTATATGTAGCAAGCAGTCGCGACCTTGTGGGTCGAGTCGTGACCTCGTAAGGGTTAATTCTTAGATGGATTTAAGTTGTGTATATGGGAACAAACGAATTGAAATGAAAAAATCAAATAATCTATATATAAAAGAAAGTCGTGTTTGTTACAACACTTATAACTCAAGAACGGCTGGACCGATTTGACTGAAAATTGGTGAGAAGGTAGGTTAGAACCAGGAGTCTAACATAGGATATTAAAAAAAACCATTTGACAAATCGATTTCCACGGGGGCGAAGCCGCGGGGCGCAGCTAGTAATAATTATAAAAAAATAATGCTGGACAAATACACTAGCCCCAAGTTAAACAGATCTTGTGTGTTATGTTTGTGTATATAGGAACAAATTTAAATTAATATTAAAATAATTATAATATAAATAAATAATGAGCGCCATAGCGCCTTGTCTTCTAAGCTTGCCGCATCCAGCATCTACCTGCAGTCTTTCGCAGGTCGTCATCCCACCTAGTCGGAGTGCTTCCTACACTTCGTTTACCGAGTTGTGGTCTCCACTCAAGAACACGTTTGCCCCAACGTTCGTCGGTTCTTCGCGAGATATGGCCGGCCCACTGCCAATTCAGCTTGCTAATTCTCAGAGCTACATATATCGATAACTTTGGTTCTCTGTCGGATGTATTCGTTACGAATCCTATCCTTCCGAGAAACTCCGAGCATAGCTCTTTCTATAGCTCGCTGAGCGACTTTGAACTGGTTGACCATTATGGATGGGCGCTATGGCGCTCATTGGGGGAGGCCTATGTCCAGCAGTGGACTAATATAGGATGATGATGAATTTGTCCCAAGGTAGACATCGAAACGGCAACTTCCTGCGATGTAGGCAGACCAAAAAATCACAAGATGAAAAACCTCAAAGGTATAAAAACTATCACCAAAACCCGTGTTAGACACCTGCTGTTCGATCTCTGCCGATCCTTAATCATAAAGAATTTGCTCACGTCCTGAAAACATCTATTTATACTAAGGCCTTAGTATAAGTTTTCTATACTAATATTATAAAGAGGAAAGGTTTGATTTTTTGTTTGTTTGTAATGAATAGGCTCCGAAACTACTGGACCGATTTGAAAAAGAATTTTTCAAATCGGTCCAGTCGGAGTCTATTAATGTTATATTGGATAACTCAAAAATAACATCATGGTAAATATCCCGTTTTAAATGACTTTAGTGTATGTAACTACTTATTTGCCTAATCTACATAATGTGGGTCTACAAGGGTCAACATAATACCAGCGCTGAGTAGGTATTTTTTTATCTACCCAGCAACATGCTGAGTTGATACCTTTTTGACTCGACACCAAAATTTTGTGTCGACCTCCGCAACCTGCATGGCAAACCATTAACTCACACACTAGTTACATGCAGGTTGCGGAGGTTATCGGTTAGGTACCTAGTTTTTTTTTATTATCAATGATAACTCTGAAATAATTTGGAGATATCTATCTCTTTGTTTATTATCTAAGGATATCTCTTTGTTTTGTATTTTTAAGTAGATAACTCTTTCACCTCTATTATTTTAGTAATAAGTTTGTGCCTAGTTCTGATAGTTTGACCGAAACCGCTGTACCGCTCCGTAGGAAAGTGCGGCGGTGGGGGGCGAGGAAAAAAGAGCAAGAGTACGCGTTGACGGCAGACTGATGGATCGGAGCGGCCGATATTTCCCCCCCGTCTCGCCGCTCGCATACCTCAGGCGCGGTACAACGGTTTCGGTCAAACTGTTTATGTTTTTTAAATGTACAAAATGTGTCGTGTCAAATAAATGATTTCATTTCATTTCATGTGTAGTTTATCTAATCTGCCTTCATAATACAGTAAGGGATATGTATCCCATACTACAAAAGTCCCTAAAGCTACTTATACCAAAAGAATTGTTATAACGTTCACGTTATTGCGAGCTGAAGAAACGCTGAGATTTCCTCAATACGTGACCAGGTTTGGGAGCAGGTAGCCAATCAATTTCAACCTTATTACTATGGCACAAGGTTGATAGGATTCGGGAGGTACCTGGTTCAGAGATGGTGTTTTTGGTAGGATCAATCAGGTAGGTACAATCAATTCAGGGCTTTATACGAAGGTCTCAAGGTCGAGTTTAGTAGTTGACTCGAAGATTGTATTTGGTATAGCTCGGTGAATTAAAGCTGGCGCCGTCTTCGTCTTTTGTTTTTCTTATCGAAAAATAAAATGAATGCGATGCGGACTCTTTGCCTAAAGCGTGTCGCTAACAAAACCGAATCTTGATGCGAGAGCGCTTAAAAAGCGCACCTCAAATCTCTTATGGTGCACCTGCGCTAACAGATCAAGAGTCGAGGCGCAAATGCCCATGTATTTTAACAAAATCAAAAACCAAAGTCGGTTTTCGATTTTGTTAAAACACATGGACATTTGCATCTTGACTCTTGATCTGTTAGCGCAATTCTATATTAAGAGTTTTTAACGATTTTATTAGAAATATAATTTATCAAGACTCTAATACAATTCATAATCAAACTAATAATAGTCCACTGTTGGACATAGACCTCCCCTAATGAGCGCCAATATAACAATTAGGTACCTACGTGATAAACGAAATCAGATATCAAGTACCTTACCTACTTATCATACCTATTAGTAATAAGGTCTGGTGTTGACTGAAAAACAGCTCTAAGCATAAAATATTCAGCTCACGCTGAGCCAAACCCTATTTCGGCGCAGAGTCATAAAGAAAGAGCCACCTTGTTTTTACTACCACCTTTTTGTGTCACTTACCTCCATGTTAAACTGTTCTTGTTTTCCATTTGTGTCCAAATAAATGTTTATTATCTCTACATAATATAAAAAAACGTCGCTTCCCGCTGTCTGTCCCTTTGTACGCTTAGATCTATATGCGAATTTTGATGCGGTTTTTGTAATAGATGGAGTGATTCAAGAGAAAGGTTTATAAACCATTAGACACATAAATTTCCACGCGGGCGAAGCCGCTGGGCGCAGTTAGTATTCTGTACATTAAAAATCATACGGCAGAGCTGGTGGACCTTCACCTTTGAAGTCAGTCGAAAACAAAAGACAATTGCGCCAGCTTTGTTTCTCAGAGCTATTAGGCATGTGACAGGTCCAATCGATTCAAAGCTTCATTAGACGATATAATCTCTCTATATCAGGGTCGGTTTCTGCGTTACGGTTTCTGATATCACTTCATAGTATAAAACAAAGTCGCTTCCCGCTGTCTGTCCATACGTATGCTTAGATCTTTAAAACTACGCAACGGATTTTGATGCGGTTTTTTTTTATAGATAGGGTGGAGTCAAGATAGGATTCAGAAAGGATTCAAGAGGAAGGTTATAAACTATTTGACACATAGATTTCCACCCGTGCGAAGTCGGGGCGTGTCGCTAGTTGTTTATAAGTCAACGTCAGTTAAGTTTTTACTACGTTAAACATTGCATATTACCATAGTATGTTAAACCAGCACTAAACTGACTGACTTACTATCTAAACCATAAAGGTTCCATTCCATTTATTTGACAACGAAACCCTAATATCTGCCTACTTACCATTTAAAGTTCCGCGTCTACTGGGTCGGTACCGGAGTGTATGGAAATTGGATGTGTGTTGCATTGTATAAATTGATTTCTATGGTTCTTGATCGGTATTTCTGGCGATGTTTTACGCCGCTGATGTTTTTCGCAACAATATCCGTCACTATCCTCTATAATATTTTCGTGTTTTTGTTTTTTTTTCTAACTCTAAGGACTCTACTACACGCTATATTATGTTAAAGTTTAAATTCCTACGACCTATGTTGTTCTGTATTTTTGTGTGTTTTCCTTTTTTTGTAACTCTATATATGTATGCATTGTGTGTGTATGTGTGTGTGTGTTTGGCTATTAACACTTTGAGTGCTGAAATCACACGGTATGTGTTTTCTACAAGTGACTAATATGCGTAAATCCACACTAGCGCAGCGGCTGAGAAAATACAGATCTGTGTGACTCAGCACAGCCGTAATATTTTTCGAACGAAACGCATGTGCGCCGCAACACAACCGCTGTGTAGAGCGGCAGCGCGAATATTTTAGGTTAAAAAAAAAAACGCAGTCATCGAAAAAAAATCGCGTGTTAATAAAGTCTTTATTCTTTATTGTATTGCAAATACAAGTGCACATACGCGTTACTTCTAGTAATTCAATTACTCTACCTATATTTTTAATTTCTTTGGGTGGCTTGGGTGTCATTGCGACCATGACAGGCCTATTGTGATCGCCACAATCATACTTTAGCTACCTTCTGTCACCGTTGCAAGCCATTTCTCACAATTATTACATCGTAATCGGTAAAACATGTTGATACCTACATACCTACCTGTTTCTAAAATCTTATTTACACATATTTATGCAAATAAATGATCTTTATCTTTATCATATGAACTCGATTGCTTTGAAAATATCTAATATGCAAGGAAAATACCTAATGTAAGGTTGCCTGGAAAAGATCGCCTCTCAGCGATAAGGCCGTCCTTTATAACATTATTCTCAGTTTTTATTTCTGTATTGTTTTCTGTTTTATGTGGTATTAAAGTATTTTCTATCGCTCTATATGAACTCGATTGCTTTGAAAATACCTAATTAGCTAATTCCAAAGTATTAGGCACACACACTTTAAACTCAAGAGACTGGCTGTATTAGATTCTAAAAACTTAAACTATTTAATTATGTTTGTTTAGAATTTTTTCTTTACCAAGAAACTGAACTGTACCAATAATTATGTACCTCATCTTTCTTTTTAGTAGGTAAAAAACTATTTTTGTAAAATTTATTTTTTTGGAACTCTGTCCACGTTAATCTCGGAGGAGGGCGTTGTCATCTGCGACACAGTTTTTAAACTTCTGCTGATGACATCGTTTCCAATTTTTAACTGTATGTAAACTTTGCTTTTGTTCCACAATAAACGATTTATTATTATTATTATACAGAGAGCGCCTACTGATTTGCTTTCGGATTCAGCGTATTGTCAATACCGACGACGCGACGACGTCACAACCGCTTACGATCCGGTAGACGCGCAACTTTACCCCAGCTTATCTACCCACGTAAGAGAACAATCCCTTTTTCAATCACAAAACGGAACTCATGCCCACATTTTTTATAACCCAAAGCGTCTGATCCTCTGAAAAGATCATTTATAATAACAGTATTGGTATTTTATTATTAAGGAGATGCCATGAAGGAAATACTTAGATACGAAGAGAAGGCTAAAGCTAAATATTGAGAGTATTATCCTGTCTGCTTAGATATATAATATTTATATTTTTGACGACCGATATGGCGCGGTGGGCGATGGTCCGCCTGCGACGCAGGAGGTTGCGGGTTCTATTCCCGCCTCGGAACAATTGTGTGTACGATCTGCAGATATTTGTTCCGGATGTTCTGGTCGTTTTCTATGTATAATAAAAAAAAATATCTATTTATGTAATGTATTGTATTATGTATATCAGTTATCTAGTACCCATAACACAAGCTTTGCTTACCATGGGGCCAGATAATGCTGTGTGGATTGTCCAGCATTATTTATTTATTATTATTGACAATGCCCTTATACAGCAGATTACTTTGACATTTTATCTAATTAATTATTCCATTCAACTTATTTATTATCTGTTTTATTGTGACAAATTATTATAAATGAATTTATTTTAATTTTTTAAGAAGGCGTCCGTCTGCTTTTCTTTGCACAATGCCCTATGGTGTTTCCTTTGTCAAAAGTTAAGGTACCTACCTAAACTGTATCCAAAACTGATCATACAGTTTAGGTAGGTACCTACACTCCTTACGTCATTGAAAACTCTTTGAATTATGTAACATACATCTGAAGCGCCAACACGTAAGAATGGAATTGGAGAGGCATTCTTCGAAACGATGCCGGGGGATGTAAGGTACACAATAAACGTTAATATTTGATGAAAATGTGAAAAGGTAGATGTAGAAGATCGTGTCTTGTTTTAAATTGAGTTTTTGGGTTTCAAAATGTCGGACGACCAACAAAAATGGGTATATGCAAGAAAGAAAGAAGAAAGAAAATACATTTATTTGACACAATTCAAACTGTTGGATCATGATTATACTTTGTTCATATTCTTTTCTTTGTTTTCGTCCTACGACTAGTGGTATTGGATATTAATTTCTGTACAAGCTCAATATATCATTAAATAAATAATTTAAATTTTACATAAAGTAAATCCTGTATTGGTCTTTTGTTTAGTTATTAAGTGTGTAAATTTCATTTCTTAAGGGCTGTGGATTTAATAAATACAGGCAATTTTCTGGGTTAAACAGTAGCCTATGTAATTATAAGACAAAATAGGTGGCGGCGCTAGAGTGCGTTGGGGTACCGCCTCAATTAAAGTAGACAGACATAGACATCATCATCAGCCTATAGCAGTCCACTGCTGGACATAGGCTTTCCCCAATGAGCGCCATAGCGCCCTGTCTTCAGCTTGCCGCATTCAGCGTGGGATGACGACATGCGAAAGACTGCAGGTAGATCTGCAGTCTTTCGCATGTCGTCATCCCATCTAATCGAAGGGCGTCCTACACAACGTTTACAGAGTCGTGGTCTCCACTCAAGAACACGTTTGCCCCAGCGGCCGTCGGTTCTTCGTGAGATATGGCAATAGACATAGACATTTCATTTCACAGACAGACAGGGAGGTAGATTGAGCTAAAGTTTTCAACGCATGGTAGTTCTAGACCTAAGAACATAAATGTTTCTTTTAATTCCAAAAAATGCGTGCGAAGCCATGGACAGAAGCTAGTAAATTATATACCCACCTGATCTGTGTGGTTACCCCTAAAGTCCACACTCCACTGCCATCCTACCGTTACACAGCAATATCACGTCGTCCCTTGAGGCTGGACAAACAAGCGAAACTGACCTTTTTATGATGGATGTGAGTTTCTCATTGTTTGGGCGTCGAGGACTTTTGGGTCAGTGTAAATGTGAACAGCGTCTATCACATCCGTATCTATATATTATATACTATCTGCACCCCGCGGTTTCACCCGCGTGCTGATATTTTGGATAATATACAATATATCTTTATAAATTGTAGCCTATGTATTATTCTGATGTATAAGCTATATTATAAAAAAACCTGTAATTATGTTATTGAAACATTACAATAATTTATAAATAAATAAATAAATTATTGTAATGTTTCATTAAAATACAGTAGTTTTTACGTGAAAAAGTAACAAACATTCATCCATCCGCGCGAAAGTTATATAACGCGAAAGTTTGTAAGTATGGATGGATAGATATCCATCCATACTTACAAACTTTCGCGTTTTTAATATTAGTAGGATATTCAGATCATTATTCTTATTATTTTTTTTTTTTTTAAATCTGGACATTTCACGCGGCATTATCTAGCCCCATGGTAAGCAGAGCTTGTGTTATGGGTACTAGATAACTGATATACATAATACAATACATTACATAGATAGATATTTTTTATTATACATAGAAAACAACCAGAACACCCGGAACAAATATCTGCAGATCGTACACACAATTGTTTCGAGGCGGGAATCGAACCCGCAACCTCCTGCGTCGCAGGCGGACCTTCGCCCACCGCGCCACATCGGTCGTACGATTCTTATGAATGTATGTATATTGTAGTATGGGAACGGTCTGTACATTAGTAGACAATTAAAGGCTGACGATAAAATTGATGAATTACAAAATATACAAAATACAAACAATAATTAAAATATCGACTGTTATAATAGCTCAACTGATCTGATCCAAATTAATCACAAGGGTGTATAGAAAAACGATTAACTGTATCTTTTCAAAATAAACTTATTTATATTGTTAAATAACTAAACTATGTCGGAACGGGCTTTATTTTAGAGTTTTCGTTTTCCATCATCCACCTATAATAGTCTACCGCTAGACATAGACCTTCCGTAATGAGCGCCATAGCGCCATGTCTTCAGCTTGCCGCATTCTATCTTTTTCCGTATGTTATTTTCACTCAAAGTTGGGCTCAAATCAGTATTGAAATACTGAAGTTTAGAAGTTTGTATTTTTAAATTTATATTTTTTTTTTTTGGGTTTTATACAAACATAATGACGAGATAAATTTATGTTATCCTTAGTTTTGTATAGTCAACATCAAACAGTAAAGTAAGTACCCTTCACGTTTGTATGAAAAGATGAGCGATTCGTTTAACCTTAAGTGTTTAACGTCAAAGAGATACGAAACATAAGAAACTTACCCATTGAAGGTATTGTAGGTCCTCAAGCACTCTAGTTGACCCAAAGAATTCTTGATAATCATACAAGCAAAAATCAGCCATCATTCCTTACTTCAAAGGAAGGGAAATACTGAGTATTTCCCTTTCCCTTCAGTATATATGACAGATATGAGAATTTGGTTAGTGGAGGGATGAGTGTGTGTACTTTTGTTGTGATTTCATTAGCAAAGTTCCAAAATTTCACTCAATTTTAACGGGTTAGTTCCGCTATGCACGAGTCCCGCTTTGCTCGGATTCTAAAATATCTAAATAAAAGTGCCGCTATGCTCGGAATCAGATTCTGGGACTGTAGAAAAGAAAAAGCTTTATGTTATGTATGTGTGTACACATTATGTTCTTGATGGAATTCCATAGTAATAATTAAAATAAATACTCTCTTACTAGTTCCACTAATTACGGACTTTGAACAAAGAAGGAGGTTCTCTGTTATGCTACCTGTACGAGTATGATTTTTTATGTATTTTCGTCCATTTTTCCGTCATTTAAGGACCAATTTGGTAATCATCCAAATTTCTTTTTCCGTTATAAAGGATTATCCCATACTAGTTCTGTATAAAAATATTCTTGAGGGTTTACCCTCAAGAATATTTTTATTAGATTAATCACGCAAAATTTAAATAAAAACACTTTAAAAATAAGGAAGTCGAACCATAAGAAAAAAGCAATGCTTGAAGTCGGTTTTTAGTTTTTTTAACACGATCGATTATGTATATGTTTGAATATAATATTAAATAATAGAAGCATTCGCTAATTGAATGCTCATATCAGAAGATCAGCTGTGCTGGTCTTAAGTAAAGATTATGTAAAAGAAAGAAAGAAAGAAAATATTTTTCTTTACCTTAAAACTACCATACACAACAAACTTAAAACTACGCAAATTAATACTACATATCTTAGAAATTATTGTGCTTAGCAGTGTTCAGGCAAATATGGCCTTCACTCAGCATTGTGCTGGATGCACACTAATGTGTCCACCCAGCCAGCGCTGAATTATGTAAAATAATTATATCGTGTATTAGTCCACGGTAACAATTATACAGAAAGATACGACCTGGGAGTCGATGCCGAATCACCGTACTACGATTTTTAAATTCTTTAATAAATTCTCTGCGTACAAAAAAAACGCGTGAAGATGTATTTTCCTATCAGGTGACAACCACATTTTTATATTAAAATTGGTTTGCCTGCGCGTGTCCGAATCGACGTTCACGCCAGGAGTGTAGAGAGAAACAAATATTGCTCGTGGCCGCCTTTATAGCACGAGGGCACGGCTGAATATCTCGGGTCAAGTTACCACATGTGAAAAATAATAATAATAATAAGAAATATAATGATTTCATCTCCAAAGCAGGCCAGATAACGACTGGCTTGCAATGGATTCATAATCGGTAAAACACAGATCTCTGACAACACATTATATCGTATGATATATTTCATGTCGTCAGATAACAGGCTTGTTTGGATAAGATACAATTAGCAGCGTGGTGATTCGATTTGACGATTTCGTTATATCGAAATCGTAAAATCAAATCACTTACTCCTGGGTCTGTACCCAGGTAAAGAAGTGTACATATGTCTCGTTTTTTGTCAGCTTTCTCTGTCCTGTGCTTCTCTATTGAAGTATACCTTGCGACTGCCTTTAACGTTGGTACACGGTACATAATAAAACCAGCAAATAAGTCGCTCCGCTTACAAAGGGTTCCGCACCATACTATTTCCTATTTCGCAAAAGAAACGGATTATTTTGATGGATAGAAAAATTGCAAAAAGCCACGGTGACGCGTTTCACTCATTTATGTATTGACCGTGCCCGACGTTACGTGTTAACTTCTATACCTACTGAACTTAGTATAGACGTTTATTATAACATTTTATTATATGTTTATTTTAGTTGCTATAGCGGCAAGAATAATAAAACATTCTGTAATAATACAATGAATAGAATGGTTTACAATTGTAATAGTTCGTTTACAGAATATAAATTCTGCTCGACAAGCCAACGTTTAAGTCGTATTTTAAAACACGATAGACTGCCATTAGCTGTGACAGAGTCTGGTAGTTTGTTGTATACTGCCGGACCCATTACATGAGTTAACCTTGAGGACTTCGTGAGGGAGCGGGCGATGGTCGTGAGCTTTGCTGCGTTCCGCGTTCCGTACCAGTGGATGTCCCCGTTCTTCATGAACCTGCCCAAGTTCATGCGAACATATACTGCCACTTGCATGATCACAATACAAGGCAGCGTAAGTATCCCAAGCTCTTTAAAATGTGGCCTGGCGGAGACGTCCCGCCGAATATTAACTAGGGTGCGTATGGCTCGTTTTTGCATCCGGAAGGCGCGCTCCCAGTCGGCAGCTTGCCCCCATAGCTCCACACCATACTGCAGCACCGAGTGGACTGTTGCGAAGTAACAGCTGCGAGCCACTACACAATAATAGTAAGAAGAGTAATATCTCATTCAGTAATAATACAATTTTAAGTATCTACCTATTACGGTTCATGAGATACAGCCCGCTGACGTAACTACGAACATACGGATAGCGGAGGCGTAGTAGGGTCCCGTTAGCACCCTTTGGCTTCCCAAAAGAGTGCTATAGAAAGAAGAATTGCGCCATTTCCAATCTAAAAGTAAATTAGTAAGGTTCTTTTCTCCTTGAAAGCATATTCACAGTGACAGAGCTGTGAAGAGGAAATACTCCATTATAAGTTTGTTCGGGCTTCTGCGGTGGGCTTAGAAGTATTTATATTCATAACTTTTCTTGAGTTCCTTTCTTATCACTGAACACTTTATGATGTTTTTGGTACTATGGAAAGAATACTTTGGTACCTACCTCGATAATAGTAGCGGTACCTATCAAAAGTGACATTTGGTAGTGCACCTATTTGGGTATAGTTTTGTTTTATTGTGATTTTATAAGCAAGAAAAATACAAAAAAAAACCCGGAGTCAGGATGTCAAATGATTCAATTGATACTTCTGTGGCGCGGTGGGCGAAGGCCCGCCTGCGACGCATTAGGTTGCGAGTTCGATTCCCGTTTCGTGACAAATGTTTGTACAATCTAGGTACAAATATTTCTTGCAAGTGTATTGTATAATGTATAGCAGTCATCTAGTACCCACAAAACGCAAGCGCTGCTTAGCTTTGGGCTATGATGATGCTGGTTAGATTGTCCAGTATTATTTATTTATTTTAATAACAATCGCAAGCATCCATAAGACGCTGGCAGCATTGCCCCGCTAGTACTTATATGGCAACACTGATGCCCTATTGTCAAGCAAATGTAACATTTAATATAACCTAAGTCCTAGCCAAATATCAGCAACGGCGGCCAGCCTTCTTGTTTTTAATTAAAATAGCAAATGTGTTTTCAACTACATTTTTCCCTAAGCAAACATTTTCAGAACAGGCGATGATGAATCGGGTGTAAAACTTTTAATTAGATGTGTTGTAATAAACTCGGAATTTCTACTAGACACGTTAATTGATGCGGGAAAAAAGTTCAACAAAAATTAACGCAAAACCACTCTTAGTAGAAAAGTTGACTTCGTAATTTTTTGTTGTATCAAATTAACTGATGTTGTTATCTTTTTTTAAATAAAATGTTATACCTACTTAGTTGTAAAATATTTATCTGGATTGGTTACTTGAAATTGGCTTTAAACTTTTAAACCTAATATTTTGTTATTATTTGTTTGTTTTGACTACCGATGTGGCGCGGCGGGCGAAGGTTCTAGATAAAATATATGCTCACTGTGAAGCATAAATAAATAAATAAAAACTATTAAATCAAGCGTGTATTTATGCGTATTGTTTATTTATTTAAACTTTATTGCACTATTAAAGGTACAAAGGGTGGGCTTAATGCCGAGGCATTTTCTACCTGCCAACCAGGAAACACATGTTTTAAGTAAATAGTTGGCGTGCTAATATTACATACAAATATAAGTAGTAGTAACTATGTTTATGACATATTATAATTTTATTGTATGCGTATTTCGTATTTGTATGTAGTTGGTACAAGTTTTAATGTCTGTGCTGTTATTGTAAAATCTAAATAAATATATCTTTATCTTCTAAGCTCTCTTTACCAGAACACTTAGTAGATAGCTATCTAATTATGCAAAACAATATTACAAATAGCCCTCAATTCTACCCTTCTGCGACCCGTCCCTTAAAATCCTACTAATACTCCTTTTAGGGCCATCTTGAGACAATCTATCTGCCATTATAGGGCTCTACGTTACACTTACAGCTTTTATTTTAAAACCAATTAGGCTTTACAAGAGGTAAACGTAGGGCGTCCTACGCCCTCCATCCAACGGGATGACGAACTGCGAAAGACTGCAGGCAGGTGCTAGATACATCAAGCTGAAGACAGGGCGCTATGGCGCTCATTAGTGAAGAACACTTTATATTATAAAGTGTTTTCTATCTTTATTAGTCCACTGATGGACATAGGTCTATAACTAGTATTTAGATAACTCGCGTCAATATCTCTTGTAAGCACCTTCCTGTTATTAGTTTAAATTTACAGTGCGCGGAGCAAGAGCACTGGTGTAATGTAATGAGCTTGTTACCTGTGATAAACACAGTTGCATTTAACTCTTTTCAGGCGCCAGTCTCTGAAAAATCAGGTTTCAAGTCTATCACAATCCTGTTAATATAACCTTTTCTACACTTATCACATTAACCTTTATGAGAGCAAATTATTAAATAATTTATGATAGTACTAACTACTACGCACTGAAGAAACATTACCTAATCTGTGCCTAAACTTTAATCAACAAAACAATAAAAACAAAACACGGTGTAATCCGATAATGCATTCAAAAATAAATGAAATGCTATTCTACAGTACGTTCTTTTCATTATACAATTTCATGCTATGTAACTTTA
The DNA here is from genome assembly GCA_947044415.1 of Eupithecia dodoneata. Taxonomy (NCBI): domain Eukaryota; kingdom Metazoa; phylum Arthropoda; class Insecta; order Lepidoptera; family Geometridae; genus Eupithecia; species Eupithecia dodoneata. The sequence continues at coordinate 6,332,128 of OX345678.1, forward strand.
TTCCAACTCTCACAAAAACAGCAAAAAGTAGCGACCTCCAAAGTGGAGGCATTATGCAAACGTCCATATTTGCATGCGTGTGTTATTCAAGTATGTCTATTTGAAAATATTTTATGCACCGACTTTATTTGAACCAATTTTAAATGAAGTTGGGTTAGGGCGCGTGTTCATGGCAGCCATTTGAAACAGTGCCAAGAAAAGGTTGTCCGAAAATTTGGTACCTACCTAGGGTTTTCATGTTTATTTTTGGGTAAGTTTTTGTGACAGCAATTAAGTTTATTTACAAAGAAAATAACTACTAATAAGTACAAATATATATGCATTAGCTTTTCATAAATAACTAAAATAGGTACTAACAAATAATCAGAAAATACACATTGGCTATTCGCAGAAAGCTTGGGCCCCGTACTGCTAAAACAATCGCTTCACTGTGTTCAATGGTATCCTCTCAGAATGACACATTTTGTTATTATTATTATACATACCTTAGATTAAAGAAACTACAGATGGAGTGATGAGTCAACAGTGTCAATATCTCTCCGTGCAAACACGCACTACATAGCTAGCTAGATTTTTTGTCGTCTTAGAATTTCTACGTGACAATTTTGCAACTTTGCCATCGTCTAAGTAAAAAAGCTATTAGCTAGCTAAATCGTGGCTCGAATACCATATGAAAATAAAAAAATAACAAATTAATTGAAAAAAAAAATCATTACCAACACATAACATAATTAATAGTATGTTAATATTTGGAAATAAGTAAAGTACGTAGTGAAATTTTAGTTCAAACTATAATGTAGCCTCATTTGTCTAAAATAGACTGAAAAGTATATAAGATGACCTTTGTATGGCATTTGTATGCAATCTGGTGTTGCATAGATAGCCATTTGTATGCAATCTGGTGTTGCATAGATAGCCATTTGTATGCAATCTAGTGTTGCATAGATAGCCATTTGTATGCAATCTGGTGTTGCATAGATAGCCATTTGTATGCAATCTGGTGTTGCATAGATAGCCATTTGTATGCAATCTGGTGTTGCATAGATAGCCATTTGTATGCAATCTGGTGTTGCATAGATAGCCATTTGTATGCAATCTGGTGTTGCATAGATAGCCATTTGTATGCAATCTAGTGTTGCATAGATAGCCATTTGTATGCAATCTGGTGTTGCATAGATAGCCATTTGTATGCAATCTGGTGTTGCATAGATAGCCATTTGTATGCAATCTGGTGTTGCATAGATAGCCATTTGTATGCAATCTGGTGTTGCATAGATAGCCATTTGTATGCAATCTGGTGTTGCATAGATAGCCGGCCGGTACATTCACTGATGAAAATTTGAAAGAGATCGTTTGCAGAGATTGCTTTTGGACTGAAAACAGATCGCAGATTAGGAAGAGTTTTCAGTATCGAGCACTCATTCCGGGATTATCATGGAGGTTGAAGTGATTATAAATAGTTGAATATATTTTTTAAAACTATCATGGTTATAACACTACCTAAAGTCATTTAAAATGGGATATTTACCATGATTTGATTTTTGAAATATTTGAAAACTCAAAAATAAAATCATGGTAAATATCCCGTTTAAAATGACTTAAGTATATAGTTCAAGTTCAATTACTTATTTATTTGTGACTAGCTGCGCCCCGCGGCTTCGCCCGCATGGAAATATATGTGTCAAATAGTTTATAAACAAGCCTTTTGAATCATTTATTTATTTAAAAAAACGCATCAAAATCCGTTGCGTGGTTTTAGAGATCTAAGAATACATAGGGACAGACAGACAGCGGGAAGCGACTTATTTTTATACTTACTACTGTATAATGAAGTGATTATACTTAGTTAGTTTTTTTTATTTGCGATACATCAGTATTACAGGGATATTCAGACTTAAAATTAAGGGCACTGTGATCTGCCATTAGGCGTACAAATTTGACATACTTTAGATATATAGAAAAAACAATAGTAATAATAGTGAAGCAAAAAGGAAAACATTTATGAATTGAAAATAATGCAGTAACAAAGTTTAAAATGATAAATCAAATAAAAAAAATGTTTATTCTTTAGGCTTACAAATAAGCACTTAGACAAGTCATATTTTATACTATTCATTATTATCACATAACATTATTTTAATGTTCACTTCAATTGTTTGCCCACCAGTGGAAGAAGTGAAAAAGAAACCACTAGTATGATATTATTTATAGGTTTATTAAAATAACTAGCGGACCGACCCGGCTTCGCACGGGTATTAGAACCTTTGGCTACATTATTGGAGTTTTAGTAAGGATCCCTTACTTTTTTGAAAATATAATATAGCCTATGTTCACCACGGATATTTAGGCTTCCTTACGGTGATAGAATTTTTCAAATCGGTCCAGTAGTTTCGGAGCTTATTCGTTACAAACAAACAAACATACAAACAAAAAATCAAGCCTTTCCTCTTTATAATATTAGTATAGGTTTTATTTCGAAGTCCGATGCAATAATTGTTGTTGTGTTGTGTTGGTAAATAAATGAATTTTGTATTTGTATTGAATTTGTATTAATTTGTTAATAGTGGAGTCTTCACTGGTCTATGTAAATCCTTATTGTAACTCTTTATAATGTCTATGTACTGTCTGTCTGCCAAATAAACAAAATAAAAAAAAACACGTTCAAACTTCATCCATTAAACATTGATGACAATCGGTTCTCATCTACTGTTACTCGACACCAGAATTTACACCAACTAAAATTAAAACGATTTGAATTTGCGTTTCGTCGTATCGGAACGATTTACCTTATCTGATTTATTTAAATCCGATTTACATTGATGATAAAACAATAGAAGTGACTTGATATAAAACAATAGAAAAGCTTTTTTAAATACATTAAATATTGGATTGTCCAATCCACACAGCATTATCTAGCCCCATGGTAAGCAGAGCTTGTGTTATGGGTACTAGATAAATGATATATATAAAATACAATACATTAAATAGATAGATATTTTTTATTATACATAGAAATACGACCAAAAAACCCGGAATAAATATCTGCAGATCATCGTACACACAATTGTTCCGAGGAATCGAACCCGCAACGTCCTGCGTCGCAGGCGGACCTTCGCCCACCGCGACACATCGGTCGTCTTTATAATATAATAGGTACGGTTATTATAGGTCTTCTTTAAAAAATCTTTCAAAAATAAAAAAACTAACGATTTATAGTTATTGCTACATGTTTTTTATTTATAATTTACATGTTTCTGCCCGCGGCTTCGAACGCATTTTTATACAATGTGTATTGTCGAACCTTGATCAAACGAGATGTGCGAATACACGACATATATTTATCGATAAAAAACAAAAAATAAAAAATTATATGTTACCTATCTCAAAAATAAAGCCGATTTAATATTTTTTTTAATGAAAACTAATTCATCTGGTTTTTTCTTCGTTTGTTTTTGAATAAACGGTGTATTTTATTCAAAGTAGTCTCATTTGAAAGCTAGATAGTCTACCTAGCTAAGAAAATAAGAAAAAAATACAATTTCGGTACATAAGCCTAGTAAAATCAATATTATTTTAGAAATTTGCAAAAAAAAAACAAATTTTATTTTATTTTTGAACTGTAACTTTAAAACTGGGATATTGAGGTGTACTTTTTTGCATGTTGTATTAAACTTCATAATTTAATCTACAAATCTTCCAAAAAATATGAGTCTATCTCTTTCTGTTGTCATGTTATTCACCATTTTAAATAGGTACTTAATTTTTTATTTTTTGTTTTTTATCGATAAATATATGTCGTGTATTCGCACATCTCGTTTGATCAAGGTTCGACAATACACATTGTATTTATTTTTATCCCATAGGAAATTGAATTATGGGATAGCAAGTAGCCTATATGTAAATAGTTGTAAACTTGGACGATCTGAACTGATAATTATAAGTACTATTGTATATTTATAAGTACTATTGTATATTTATAAGTACTATTGTATATTTATAAGTACTATTGTATATTTATAAGTACTATTGTATATTTATAAGTACTATTGTATATTTATAAGTACTATAAGTACTAAAGTGTATTTATCGCGTTTATTTACCTATTTTCTCGTCAGAGACGCAATCGAGGAAAGGGACGCTATCGTCCCGCTATTGAAATGGGCTTCTGCCTCAAGTTGAAGTTGAATTTTTCTCGATGTTTCAATAGGTATACACACTACGTACGTACATACACGACAATGACCTGAATGTATGATTTAAACGAACATGTATTTTTTTTAATTCGTGCTGCCGCTCTACTTAGCGGTTGTGTTGCGCCGCACATGCGTTTCGTTCGAAAAATATTACGGCTGTGCTGAGTCACACAGATCTGTATTTTCTCAGCCGCGGCGCTAGTGTGGATTTACGCATATTAGTCACTTGTAGAAAACACATACCGTGTGATTTCAGCAGTCAAAGTCTTAAAAGCTATGAAAAAGCACACTTTTAACTTTGTAACTCATCCATTAAGCTAGACATCGTTGGTTTTTAGATTAAAACCTTCTATCAATATTGAGCTCTAATATATTCGGATATCGAAGGATTTAGATTCATTTTATGCTTGATCCGTTGATAAATGGTCGGTAGAACACCTGCTAGATAGAAATTGGAAATCATATGCGAAATTAAACTTTATTCTTGGAGCCGTGTGGTGCTGGCTTAGAATTTGCACCAACCTAACTCTTCCCGCAGGTGTCGTAAGAGGCGACTAAGGGATATTTACCGGGGGCAGGTAGCAGCGCCTCCTGTAAAACAATTTACCACCGAACTCTTAATCTCAATCCATACATGCCTAGCGTGGGGATTATCTGCACATGGAGGGCCATGAGATAAAAGCCAATGCGCTTATCAGAGGTATAGGCTTGCGTCCAGCTGTGGACAAACATACGCTGTTAAGGTGAAGTTGGATTAAGGTAGGTACTACTAAGAGCACATTGTAAAATACTTGTATAGGATAAACAAGGTACTAGAATTTGGACGCGATTAGAATAGATTGGAACCAATTCGAATGCTACGTAAGCAAATCGGCCGGGTGATTATGTAACTCGCGACCGGTTTGCGACAGGCGTAAATTAAGCAATCAGTACTGTCAAACGTCAATTTTCTATTAGTTTGACACCAGCTACAACGTCAAAATTGGTCAAAATTGGCGTTTGACAGCACTGATTGCTTAATTTACGCCTGTCGCAAACCGGTCGCGAGTTATATAATCACCATACGGGTCAAACGTCACAAACTATCCGTACACAGGCTACCCTAAAAATTTAAAAAGAAAAAGGTTCCCTCTAAACTAAAGCTTTCTAGCTTCGGTGGTTTGGGCTGTGATCAGTTTCGATTTACTACCTCCCTTTTAATACGTTTTTTTTTATTCAGGTAGGATTTCCGTTAAATTGTGTTAAATATTCCTTTTTCATTTCCACGAATGGTATGTTACGTAAAAACAGCGTTTTCATATTTGAACAGGATTTTCATTCACGAGTTGGTTTTTCTTTCTATTCCTACAACGCAATAATTAATAACGAACAATTGGAAATTTGAGTATTTTATAAATTATGTTTTAATAATGAAATAACTTACACAAAGTTTTAAAATAATCAGTTTTTTTTTATAAAAAGTGAAATTTGGCACATCAATAACGGAAATATTAATTGTTTGTAGAGATGAAGTATTCCCGTTTGAGCACCTATTTTTTGGGCACCTATGCATTGAGCACCAAAGGTATTCCCATTTGAGCACCAATCAATTTATTAAGAGCGTTTATTCCTAAAATGCGCAGAAACAGTACTTTTCAAACCCGTTTATATCATGAACCACTTATCTTATAGTATATATTATTTACTAATAATTTTAGGAAATTTTAGTGTCCGAATAGTTTGACTATAAAATATTTCGATTAATATAGTATGTACGCGTTCTATCAAGATAGCTTGTGAGAGGTTTTCATAATTTCCCTTTCAGCATCAGTTTCGAAGCTCAAAATAATAGAAAATACTGACATATCTAATTAAGAAATAAATATAACCTACTGATGAGATCCTTGGCTAAAAAATTAATTAGATAGATGTTTGGTTTTGGTATCCTACTATGAGAAATTAAAATTCAAAAAATGTGAAATATTACGAATATTTCACATTTTTTGAATTTTAATTTTAGGAATAAACGCTCTTAACGTGGTGCTCAAATGGGAACAAGAAATAAAATTGGATTCTATTCCCCATTGAGCACCGGCTTCTAGTGATGGGGTGTATAATAAAACATATCGATAAAAATTGGCAGTACTTTTATTATCATATCAATTTTAGAAAATTAAGTAATTATTATTAATATCACAATCAGCCTTATGTTATTTTCTAGGTACCTCACTTACATAAGACAAATAAAATAACCTTAAAAATGTGAGAAATTGGCTTGCATCTCACAAAGAAGAAGCTAATAAACCCTTAATAAAGTAATTCTTACTGTGCCGCCAGAATAACAGCAACAAAGGAATAACTAGAAAAAACTAAAAACTGTTGTAAAACACATCCAACGAAATATAAAAACGGCTAGATTCTTATTTTGAATAGAAAGTTGAGCATGAAAATGCCAGTTTTGGAATATTTTCACATACAATAGAATGCCATGAAAACTGAAATCGGAGCAATAAACGGCTTACTCAAGGCCCCAATTCTAGAGGCTCATTTTGCTGATCTGAATCGTAGGAATCGAGTAGGTAAAAATTAATTCTGTAGATTTATCTATATTCTGAAGATTATTATAGATCTAGACTTTGCAATCACCTTCATTAATCACTTTTATGTGTTCTTGAGTGGAGACCACGACTCGGTAAACGTAGTGTAGGACGCCCTCCGACCAGGTGGGAAGACGACCTGCTAAAGACTGCAGGTAGATGCTGGATGCGTCAAGCTGAAGACAGGGCGCTATGGTGCTCATTGGGGGAGGCCTATTTCCAGCAGTGGACTATCATAGGCTGATGATGATGATGATGAATCACTTTTATTAAGATTTGTATATCTTAGTTCAAAAGTGTTAGTTAACTTTCTGGAATTGATGCACGTCATTAGTTATTGTTAAAACATCAAATGATTGTACGTTTTCATTAAACAAATTCAAAAAATCTACGAAACTCAAAATTAATGTAACACGTTCTGTTAAAACATCAAATTATTGTACATACGTTTTCATTCAACAAATTCAAAAAATTCAATGAAACTCAAAGTTAATTCAACACGAGCTATCTCGTTTTATAGCGCCCAAAGTCGGGTACTGGTTATAAAATCTGATACTTTATGGTTTGACCCACAAAATACGCATGCTAAATTTAGAGCTACTGTAATAAATAAATAAAAATAAAAAAGCCTTTTATTCCTTAACCTTAAATAACATTGATCAATCATGCTTATGAAAAAATTGTTAAACCTAATGTAAGTATGTCAAATATTATAGAAAATGTCAGTATGTAGATTTCATGATTAATGTATGTTAGTTTATTTAGTAATGTATTTGTATTGTTTATTTCGATTGAATTTAATGCATATATTTAATAAGTAGTTAGGACCCCTCTCGGGTAAAGGCCTCCTCCAGTTCTGTCCAGTGTTTGCGGTCTTCTGCGACGCTTGTCCAATTTTGTGTTTTTACATATTTTTTTATAGCTACTGTAATAGGAGTTATAAATATCATTTTAATGCTACTCACCTGAAATGTTAAATGTTGGAACCTTTTTTGATTTACAAGGTCGAAAAACCACACACAATAAATGTGAACCAATGCAATGATTTTCTGGACACTTTCGATCAAGTCTCCTTGTGAACAAAATAACCTACATTCAAATCAGTTCATACTTTTTGGAACTATAATGACACATACATACACAAATCATTCATCATCAGCCCGTATACGTCATACGAACATAGGCCTCCTCCAAACGACGCCACCAATAGCGGTCCTGAGCCGCCTCTATCCATCGACTCCCTGTGACCGCTACAATGTCTTCAGTCCATCGAGTCTTCCCACACTCCGCTTCGCATTGCATCGCGGTCAACACTCGAGAACCTTTACTCCCCAACGGTTGTCGCTAAAATGTCGTCAATCATATAACACATATTTAGTGTGTCGGGAGCAACCGGTTTCCATCCCCACCACCAGAACTTCACCGCGGCACGACGGGGTCGTGCCGTCGCTACGTCGGGCGGCTGGCGACTCGCGCCTACCATTCACATCGGGTCACCGACTACTATACTCGTATTTCTCTTCTCCAACGAATACCGCATTTAAATTTATACAGTCCACTGTTCTTTCATTTACCTATACCTAACGAAGATTCGAAGTTAGTTCCAAATAATTATAGAACCTTCTACAGTAACATCTCTGGGCCACCAAACCCACATCCTCTACGTTACAAAGGTCATCGTTGTAGGATGTTTGTAACATTCGTAGGTATTACGCATCTCTCATATTTCCAATAAAAAATAACGAGAGACAATAAAAAGGGTGCGAGCGTGCGCTCCCATTTGTACATACCGCATAATCTCGACGAGGAGTGAGAAAGAAATGATATGCCATAGTAATGAATTTTTTACAGGGGACCAAGCCTACATGCATAATTAATTTTTTACAGGGGACCAAGCCTACAAAAATGTGTTATACCGGAGGGTGACTCGAGAGCTGGTGAGTATCAGGCGCAGCGCATCAGCAATGCTATACAGCGCGCGGGGCAATACAGCCATCTTGCATTTGATTGTTCTTTTCGTCTATTCAACAAAAAGTTTGGTATCTACCTATACGTTGAGCTCATCAAATTAAACAATCAATAAATTAAACAGATTTTCCTGTATTCGTTCGTATTTCGACAACATAATATAGTTAATTTTATTCCGTGTGTTTTTATATTTCTTACCTCTTAGGATCAGCTCACACCGAAGCAAAACGCGGTTCGAGGTATTTAGAGACGCAACGCGTATTATTTTAATTAAATTTGTGTCTTTTTGTGTACCTATTAAATAAAGTTGTATTTTGAATGACACATCGTATCTCGGTGTGAGCTAACCCTTAGTTGCTATTTATTTGTAAATATAGTCATTTTTTTAAGTCATTTAGCTACTTTTCATTGCACAGGATAAACCCCAATACTCAGGGCTAAATTAAAAATATGGTATATATACAAAATGCTATTTTGGGTGTTTAAACAAAACTGCTTGAATGCTACTGGGCTTTAACTTGGATCTTGGATCAAATAGCTGCAAAGTCTGGGATTTAAATATACCACATCTAACTTTTGCTCTTCCGAGACAACCGATATCGTTGGTTAATTGGAAACCTCCATACTCGAGTCAGCTGTGGATATGACATGTAGTACAAAAGCCTTTATGGGTTGAAAATCATATTTTTATAGTTCAGTTAAATAGGGACTAGTCAATAAAACAGAATTCGGTAGTACCTACTGCCTATAACTTCTCTACTATGAACGACGAGACGACGAATTTTTTTTTACAAAATTCTTTTTTTTTATTTAGCCTGTTTCGTTACACTGCTGGGCAAAGGCCTCCCCCGAATCTTTCTACTCAGTGCGGTTACGTGCGATCTCCCACCAATCTCCGAGGAAGGCGTTAAGGTCATCGCCAGCGCTTTTTTGGCCGACCTCGCCCGCGGCTTCCTTCCGCGACCCAGGGTGTTGCAGCATTAGCCCACCTCTCGGGGTGCATTCAGCTAATGTACCCCGCCCACTTCTAAAATTCATTAAAAATCAATTATTTCTTTAAGCTTATAAAATAAGCACTTAGACAAGTAAAACTTAATACTATAATATTATTATCAAATAGGAAATAAGGTATTTTAGATTTTCTGTTCACTTCAATTTACTTACCAACTTAAAAAATATTACAAAAAAAGCTTAATAATAACACTAAGAAAAACACAAAGTTTTGCAAAGGAGTGTTATTAGCGAGTCAGCCAACTTATTTTTTAAGTGTTAGTGTGATGACTTACTTTACAGTACCTACCTATAACTTATAAGGTCAAGCTGCGTACCAAAGTCTCTTACCCGCCATGAATAAGTCAATTTCCACGGAGACATTGCATTTTCCGGTTCAAAATTCTCCAAACTAGCCTATCGTGGTTTATCGTAGAAATATTTGCCCCAAGGTAGAAATCAAGCCATCACCGAAAGCTCGAACCATCTACATATATCGCGGTCGCCAACAGCGCCATAGATATCGTCCATAAATTCATTCTATGGCTAAAGATGTGTAAAATATTCTTTGTTTATCTAGTTTTCTCGTAGTACCTCTACGAAAACCGTAGCACGTCTACGAAAATCGTAAAAACACACATACATACACAAATCATTCATCATCAGTCCGTATACGTCCATAGCAGAACATAGGCCTCCTCCGAACGACGCCACAAATAGCGGTTCTGAGCCACCTCTATCCATCGACTCCCTGTGACCGCTACAATGTCTTCAGTCCAACGAGTCTTCCCACACTCCGCTTCGCATTGCATCGCGTCTACATCTACGAAAATCGTACCACTTCAACAAAACTTGTAGTGTTTCTGCAAAAGTCACAATGCTTCGACGAAACTCGTAACGCTTCTACAAAAATGTGTATCGCACAAATATCTGCAGTAAAAACATTTGTCCCAAGGCGGGAATTGACCTGCAACCTCTTGCGTTGCAGGCATGCCTTTGTCCACCACGCCACAAAGTCTTTAATATTTTCGGATATATTTTATCTATCTTTTTACAAATTTTTCTTGAACAATATCCATTCTGATTTAACAAAGCGCGTATATGAAATATCACGTAAAGTATTTACTTTGACGAGCTACTGTCCCATTCTGATTGCGTGTATTAACAAACTCATTTACATCGTCCCACGCAAACAATGACCTTTTAATATCAGTAATGTATTATATTATAAACTGTATGTTAATTTCCATTAAATAATACACACAATACTTCCTTTGTCATTACCTAGTAAACAATATCGACCATCGACAATATCGGTTTCCTGGTACAATGAAACTGGGTCAGCGGGAGAGGGCAATGACCCCGGGATGAACAATATGCAGGTGTGTAGGAGATTTACTTTGATAAAGCCTTTGTCTAAAATAATACTGTCGCAGAGTTATTATAAAGGTAGGTACCCTTTGTCTGTCTGTCTCTCTGGACGTACTAAACTCAAATTACCAAACAGTTTTTAGCAATGGATGAAATATATAATAATAATAATGCTGGATAATCCACACACCATTATCTAGCCCCATGGTAAGCAGAGCTTGTGTTATGGGTACTAGATAACTGATATACATAATACAATACATTACATAGATAGATATTTTTTATTATACATAGAAAACGACCAGAACACCCGGAACAAATATCTGCAGATCGTACACACAATTGTTCCGAGGCGGGAATCAAACCCGCAACCAAATATAAATATACTTATGCAAATATATGATTATAATAAATGATTATCTCAACGATGTTAATGCTTGGCCAAATGTCGCTCAGTTTCGTACCGACAGTAGTATGGAAGTAATTTTTTGTTGTGCATAGCTTTACTTAAATATTGACTATGTATCGAATCATATTATATTTAGACTTAAATAGGCAAATAACCATGTATTAGACATATAAGAGATGAACATGCTAGTGGTTTCTTTTCACTTCTTCCACTAGTGGACAAAAAATTGAAGTGAACAGTAAAATAATTTTATTTGATAATAATTATTTAATGTATAAAATATGACTTGTCTAAGTGCTTATTTTGTAAGCCTAAAGAAAGAATGATTTTTGACTTTGACTTTAAAATAATGTATGAAAAATGTATGTGTCTTATACATACCTATTAAAAATCGTTTTTGGACACCATAATACATTAAGATGTTATTTAATTGGGCAGTTTGATACCTATATATATAAGCTTTGTTTTAATGGCGCAGTAATAGTTTTTTTTGTATAGTTTGGGCAGGGATGGATACTAGTAATATATGTATGTATATTCACGTATACGTGTTCTTAAGTGGAGACCACGACTCGGTAAACGTAGTGTAGGACGCGCTCCGACAAGGTGGGATGACGACCTGCGAAAGACTGCAGGTAGATGCTGGATGCGGTAAGCTGAAGACAGGGCGCTATGGTGCTCATTGGGGGAGGCCTATGTCCAGCAGTGGACTGCTATAGGCTGATGATGATGATGATGATGATGATATTCACATATATTATCTTATCCCATAAAAATATAAGTACTTACTGCTATCTTTTTAGTCCTAAGTTATTTTTTAATAAATAATAATAATTATGTATATAGATATTTGTTCCGGGTGTTCTGGTCGTTTTATAATAAAAAACATCTATTATTATTCACTCATTTATTTAAAACTCTTGTAGAAAATATATTTTTTTACTATAGAAAATACAATAAAATATTATAAAACTACAGTAAAAATATATATCAAAACGGTAGATCACCGACCGCTCGCTAGGCTCAAGCGGCCGGTGACTAGGGCTGCAGAGAAAGGAACTTCCTGACCCAATTATTAATATTATATTATTCCCATACATTCATTATCTTTCCTTCATTCTGAACATAGAAATTCCTCCGTTATTTGTAGTATGTTCAAAAATATAAAGGACTTCCGATATGATCCGATAGTATAGCGTAAAAAAAAGTTTCCAACTTCTTATTACATCCCATCTATACAAAACTCCATTGCACCCGTCCTGCACCCGAATCAATACCGGCCGACGACCCAGTGCAGAGCGTGAAATGCCAAGGGCACCATAACTTACTCATAGCCATGGTCTGCACCCCATGGGGGGTCGGCCCTGCACCCCATGGGGTGGCCGTGGATGCTGGCGCGACGCTCTGTCTGCTGACCTTGGCTGGTGATCTTGGCAGAAAGATCGGGCGGTATTTTGCTTATTTTGAACCGAAGGCGAGAGATATATGAGGAGGATTGTTCGGCTGTCTGTATTTTTTATCTATGTTCCGATGTAATGATGCCGACTTGGACATACAAAAAATATATTCCCGGGTGATAAGTATATGTTACAAACTAAGAGAATACAATAACTACGAGTAGGTACGTACGAGTTCCAAAAACATACAAATAGTGTTTAAACTGTATTTTAACGAATTTGACGTCTATTTTTAGTTTTTTAAAAGCAATCAAATTATTTAGTGAAAAACAATGGTATGACAGGTCTCGTTAGAATGTATTGGAAACTAGCTTGTACCCAAGCCCTTGTATACATTTGCGTTGCCTATTTTTGCATGCTTACATTCATTAATTTGACGACCGATGTGGCGCGGTGGGCGAAGGTCCGCCTGCGACGCAGGAGGTTGCGGGTTCGATTCCCGCCTCAGAACAATTGTGTGTATGATCTGCAGATATTTGTTCCGGGTGTTCTGATCGTTTTCTATTTATAATAAAAAATATCTATCTATGTTATATATTGTTTTATGTATATCAGTTATCTAGTATAACACAAGCTCTGCTTACCATGGGGCTAGAATGCTCTGCGAATTGTCCAGCATTATTTATTATTTATCTATTTATTCATCATCAGGCGAACTATGCGAACCCGCGTGCGGTAGTTAGTTTTCTATAACGAAAAAACACTCATAGCTCACTTTGTCCAACCAAATAAAAACGAAGCTGTGTACAAAAACTTTCCCGATCTTGGACTTTCCCCTTGTCATAAATCTGACAGAACCTTGACATAAGCACCAAAGAAATGGAAGGCGGAAATAACAAATTGTCACGCATCTATGTCAAGGCCATATGGTCAGACAAATCGTCTTCAAAGCAGGGGCCAAGTTCTGCTGGCAGATTCGGCCCTACATAGTATAAAACAAAGTCGCTTCCCGCTGTCTGTTTATCCCTATGTATGCTTAGATCTTTAAAACTACGCAAAAGAATTTGATGCAATCATCGCGATTAAAAAGAACTTAAGTTCTGGCACCGCACCAATACTGATTATTAGTTTTATAATAAAACTTTTCTAAGTGACCTCAAGGATTTCCTTTGTCTGGTTAAGGCCACATTCTAATTAGGTCAGATTCTGGATATTCGGTTCAAGGCAGATTCTGTTTATATACGATGTTTTATGAAAACAAAGAATTGAAATTAAATTATTTTCAACAGTCAACACGTTCCCGTACTGAGGAAAAGTCGCGGGTTCAAGTATTATTATTTGCATATTATTATTTTTTGTATTGTATTTTTTTGGAATATTACTTAATTTCACTAATAATTGAGTTTCAGTTAGCTAGGTATTTCTGTGTCTTATAAAATTTTTGGCCCATCTCTTTTCTTAGATAAAATCTTACTCAGTGTGTACAACTACGTAATCAGGCTATCAAAGCACCATCACATGTTAGTCGGTAAATGTTAAAAACTTGTCGGTCAATGCAACCTTCATGGAATAAAAATGCAAGGGCGTGTCTCCCGGCGGTTGGTCATGGTTTTTGTTGCAACAAGGCTATTGATTCACGTTTTAAAAATAAGCTGGCCAGATAGATTCGTTGTTGGGCTCCCATAATAGTGCCCTCCGACCAGGTGGTCCTACACTACGTTTACCGAGTCGTGGTCTCCACTCAAGAACACGTTTGCCCCAGCGGCCGTCGGTTCTTCGCGAGATATGGCCGGCCCACTGCCACTTCAGCTTGCTAATTCTCAGAGCTATGTCGATAACTTTGGTTCTCTGTCGGATGTATTCTTTGCGAATCCTATACTTCAGAGAAACTCCGAACATAGCTCTTTCCATAGAACTGGTGGACCAGCCCTATCGTGAGTGTCCACGTCACTTTTGAAACATAAAAATGATTTTAAAAAATAATGGTAGTTCTAGTGATTTTATATCAGTACTAGTGAGGTATTTATGGTATATCGTGTTTGACGAATCATAGTCTCATTATTTGACGACCGATGTGGCGCGGTGGGCGAAAGTCCACCTGCGACGCAGGAGGTTGCGGGTTCGATTCCCGCCTCGGAACAAATGTGTGTACGATCTGCAGATATTTGTTTCGGGTGTTCTGGTCGTTTTCTATGTATAATAAAAAAATATCTATCTATGTAATGTATTGTATTATGTATATCAGTTATCTAGTACCCATAACACAAGCTCTGCTTACCATGGGGCTAGATAATGCTGTGTGAATTGTCCAGCATTATTTATTTATTTATTTTAAGTTACATTATTGTGATTTTATTATGTGTATGATGAACTGAATCTGAATCTAGTGACCCGCCCCGGCTTCACACGAGTCCAAATACTGCTTAGCTTGGGGCTAGATGATACTGTATGCATATATGGATGTCCAGCATTATTTTCTATATTTATATTTATAATAACCTATCCAACAAATTCAACTTCTTATTTTCATGGCTCGCTGTGTTCATGTTGCCACAAGTCTGTCAGTGTCCATGTGAAAAGAGTCCTAAACTTTAGAATATTATAATTTCTACGTTCATTCTACTTACTGTTTATTATTTTTATTTTACTATAATTTTTTTTGTTTGTTTAGAGCATCTCTCTTTCCTTGTCCGTGGTGTGACTAAATAAAAAAGATACAAACTGAAAATCAGCGTTGTTCCGCGCCACGCGTGGTGCACATAGCTGAGTTTGACCCTTTTTGGTCAGCAGGTTAGCATGTTTATTATTATTATTGTTTCCCTGTAGGTTTATTTAATTTAATTTTATGTTTTCTGTGTTTTACTGTGTTATTTTGTTGAAACCTGTTTTTTGGCCAAATAAAATTATTTTCTTTCTTTCTGTCTATCCATATAGTAATTTGTGTAATAATCAAACCAACATTTTATATTTAAGATACGAATCCAACGCTTTCTCTTACAAATTAATTATTCAGGATCAGTTGAGCACATTTTAATTATTTGCAGTCTGCAGTTAGCTAAACTAAAGTCATTTAAAACGGGATATTTACCATGATTTGATTTTTGAGTTATCCAATATTTCGACCCAGCTTTTTTAGCTTTAGCTGCCCGTAACCAGGCACTGTTGTGAGCGCCACCTTCCCAGCAATCTTTTTAGTTTTTAAGATTCTCTTGTTTATTTTCTAATATGAGTGTAAATGCTTGAAATAAATACTTTTTTTTTAATTTATTTTTTAGTGTTAATAACAGTGATAGTTTTAAAAGGTTGCTAAACTGTTTAAATAAATAGTATTTCTAGTACGCATGTTTAAGACAACACAGGTTTTCCCCACTCGAAGTAAACACAGATTTCGAAATCCCATTTTAATTTTCTTACGTCAAACACTTGAGTCTCAAGAGATATAATAAAGGTAACGAACAGCCAGAACAAAGGTATTTGTATTGAAAACATTCAACAAGCAATTGAAATGGCTTTTCTGAATTTATTCGAAAGCTTTCAAAGATAAACAGAGTGTCTCTAATGGTGCCATTATTTCGCGTTGCAGTTGAAGTTGGAAACTCAGACGTTTTGTTGTTTTTCGAGGTAACGGGAGAGAAGAAAGTGCAACTGTGTTTGGGCAAACATCTGGAGGTCGATTCTGATGTACCCGGCTCACCATAAACGCCAATAGAAGCTGCATAGTGGCAATAATGTGGCGGACACTTAACTTACACGCAACCCTTTTTAAGGGACGTTGCACCGGTCACTGACGGTCTCTCGTGTCCGCATATTTTTGTTTTTGTCTGTGTCTATATAGTTAGAAAACAGCACGGCAAGGCGTTCCACGTGTATATAAAGCGCGCGCCTGACGAGCGCCGCTCATTTGCTTGCGGAACTTCGGACGGATAAGACTGGTTGTTATCGACGCGATTTGTGAGTTGGTTAAAGTGTTGGTTATCAGTTCAGGGTAGTGTTAAACTGTGAGTACTGTGATTTACTTTGCTAAATGGTGTTTTACTTTATTTCTGTTCATTTTGAGGTTATAATTTTGTTGTTTTTGTAAAATTATGAATAAATCATGATTAGGTTGCTTTGATATTGTTTTTTTTAATGAATTTCCCAAGTGAATGCTAAATTCAGAAGTGGGATAAGTTTTCCAATAGCCCATCAGGCCAGGAAGCTGTTCTGACTTCTATTTTCGTGTAAAATCACCCCTTTGTTGAGTAAAGTGAGGGTAGAGTAAAACACCATTTTTATTGGTTAAAATCTTCCTTTGTGGGTAGATTATCATGTCTGATAATCAGCACGGCTCACGCGACAGGTCGCGTCGATACAACGCTAGGGATAGGTCGCGGTACCGTTCTCGTTCACGGGATAGGTCTTCTCGTAGCAGGCCGCGGGCAGTATTTTGTCTCTAACCTCGATCCAACTATTCAAGACATAGACGCGTGGTACAAAGAAGTCGATAGGGCTAGGTTGGCTAATAACTGGGACGATTCAGAGTGTTTATCCCGCGTGTCAGGCTGTCTCAAGGGAGACGCGCGTACCTGGTTAAATGAATGGGTAACTACTGACCGTACCTGGTCAAACTTTTGCCATGAGTTTAGGCCTTTGTGTCCACGGAGACTCGACTATGCGAACATTCTCTATGATGCTATGCAAACGACATCCGACAAGCATAGTACCTATGCGGAATATTCTAGGCGGACCCTGCTGCGCTTAAAAATTGTTAAGGGCCTGAGTGATGAACTTAGGGCTCTGATTGTGATTCGCGGTATAACTGACCCCCAGGTTAAAGCCACTGTCATCAAAGCTAACTTGAAACCCAATGATCTAGTTAACTACTTATCTAGCTTTGTTAAACCAAGTAAAAGTTCTAGCACGGATACTCGCAGTAACCGTCAAGCGAATCGGAATGGAGGTAACCACCATGGCAGATCACAGGGTTTCGGGAAGCCACTTGGAGCTGATACGGGTAAATGTTGTATTTGTGGTGGGACGGGGCACAAGCGGGCTGCGTGCCCTGGAAGGTCGGACACTAGTCAAACCCAGTCTAAACCGGGCAAAGTAGGTACAAAAAATGTGACTTGCGCCTACTGCAAAAAACAGGGTCATGAAGTAAAGAATTGCTTTGCTAATTAGCGCGCGGACGCTGGACCACAAAACGATAAGCGAAATGTGAACTTTTGCTCCACCCCTTTGCATAAGAGCAGCGATATCATGGTAGGTGTAATACAGGGTATCCCAATCGACGTTTTAATTGACAGTGGTGCCATCGGTATCTCTCTTATATCCTCCGCAGTGGTGAACCACTTGTCTTGCGCTAAAAAACCAGCCGACTGCCAGATCAAGAGGGTAGTATTTCTAGCCGTCAGAGTAAAGTACACGCCGTTACAACTCCAAGTGTTTATGGTGATCTAATGCAGTGCGTGCAGTCGTTCGATATGACACATGTTGTTTTTTTAAGGTGTGCCCTGTGTTGCGAATAAAGTTAGACGTAATATGACTTCTTATGCGTTCTTTTATTTTTCATATTTGCAACTGCGGTTTGCGCGCTCATGCGCGGCCTGCGCACACTAGCCTACCCTCGTGTGCTGCTTGTGCGCCCCAGTGTGGCCTGCGCACTCCAGCGCGGCTCGCGCGCTCGTGTGCAGCTTTGCGCGCCCCAGTGTGGCCTGCGCACTCCAGCGCGGCTCGCGCGCTCGTGTGCTGCTTGCGCGCCCCAGTGTGGCCTGCGCACTCCAGCGCGGCTTGCGCGCCCCAGTGCGGCCTGCGCACTCCAGCGCGGCTCGTGCGCTCGTGTGCAGCTTGCGCGCCCTTGCGCGGCCTGCGCGCTCCAGCGCGGCTGGCGTGCTCGTGTGCAGCTTGCGCGCCCCAGCGCGGCCTGCGCACTCCAGCGCGGCTCGCGCGCTCGTGTGCAGCTTGCGCGCCCCAGCGCGGCTTGCGCACTCCAGCGCGGCTCGCACGCTCGTGTGCAGCTTGCGCGCCCTTGCGCGGCCTGCGCGCTCCAGCGTGGCTCGCGCGCTCGTGTGCAGCTTGCGCGCCCCAGCGCGGCCTGCGCACTCCAGCGCGGCTCGCGCGCTCGTGTGCAGCTTGCGCGCCCCAGCGCGGCCTGCGCACTCTAGCGTGGCTTGCGCGCTCGTGTGCTGCTTGCGCGCCCCTGTGCGGCCTGCGCACTCCAGCGCGGCCGGAGCGGCCTATGTTGTAGGCGCGACCTATGCGCCCCAACTCTGCCGGTGCTATACCTAGCGTGTAATCATTCTCATCTTTTACAGAGACGTTTGACCCGTGAGTGAGCGATTGCGGCCCTACGATGTGGTCAGCATGTGGCCTACGCGTGTCGGCGTGGCGTGCGTTTTCCTGCGTGGTCTACGTACTCCTGCGCAGCCTGCACATCATGGTGCGACCCGTGCGCTCATGTGCAACTTGCGCGCTCAAGTGCGGCTTGCGAGTTGGGTACACGCATCGGGTATTTAAAATGGCTACGGTATGTTTGTTCGACCTGGTTCGAAGTTGTATCCATTGGACATGGGCAGAAATTATCATTTTGTAAATCAATAAATTGAAAATGGTCAGGTGGGGCCGAGCCCGGTTGTTGATTTGTGAATGTTTCATAAAGTGTTGATTTTTATTTTCATATCTGCAACTACGGCGTACGCCTCGAGTGACCTGAGCGCACCAGCGCGGCCTGTGCTCTATCGGCGGGATCTGTGCGCTGCGGACGAGATCTGCGCGCTGTCGGCGAGATCATTGCCACCTATCCGTAGCCACCGTGGGTCGTATGGGAAGTCAACCTTTGCGGCGGCCCAGTATATGGTCATCATGGTGTTGAATCATGTTTGGCGTAGTTCCTCATGTATGTGTGGAGGCGTGGTCATCATGATGTTGAATCATGTTTGGCGTAGTTCCTCATGTGTGTGTTGAGGCGTGGTCATCATGGTGTTGAATCATGTTTGGCGTAGTTCCTCATGTGTGGAGGCGTGGTCCTCACGGTTCTGCCGTGTTGGGCGTAGTCCTCATGCGACGGAGGGGACGCCTTCTGTCGCTTGGTGAGTTCACAGGTTCGAGTGTGAGTGGACGGAGAGTGTGGAGCGTGTCATCTCGTCTCTTCTCGTCGGAGGTTGCCACCACGGAGCCACTGAAACTCTTCAGGGTGGTAATGGGGAACGTAGAAATGAGAGCTCTCAGTAGATTATTTTGTAATGTTGTTCTGTACACGATATTTTGTGTGTGTGTGTGATCTGTGTCATGGTTATTGCTGTGCTATGTCCTCGAATGCCTTAATGTTTCAGATGATGACGAACATGATGATGAGTCTGATCCTATGGCAGGGCCTTCAACAGCACCTCCAAACCCTGTTCTTGAGGTGCCTCGGACAACTGACAAGGATATGTCGCTGCTCTAGCCACAAACACATCGAGGGCGATGTGGAGTCAGGCAGGCCGAGTTAGAAAACAGCACGGCAAGGCGTTCCACGTGTATATAAAGCGCGCGCCTGACGAGCGCCGCTCATTTGCTTGCGGAACTTCGGACGGATAAGACTGGTTGTTATCGACGCGATTTGTGAGTTGGTTAAAGTGTTGGTTATCAGTTCAGGGTAGTGTTAAACTGTGAGTACTGTGATTTACTTTGCTAAATGGTGTTTTACTTTATTTCTGTTCATTTTGAGGTTATAATTTTGTTGTTTTTGTAAAATTATGAATAAATCATGATTAGGTTGCTTTGATATTGTTTTTTTTAATGAATTTCCCAAGTGAATGCTAAATATATATTTTTATTTTTTTTATTTTATATCATTGACCGAGTATTGAAAAAATGTATATTTCGTAATTTTTTATATGAGTTCTGTGCATAATCAATTTTTATTTATGTATTCATTTAATAATTACCGCCAAATTGTCACATATTTTGTTTTAATTTTTGTATCTTTTTTGTTTTATTTTTTAGTGTGCAATAAAAGTCTATCTACATATGTCTATCCATATACCATAGAGTCCTTGTCCGGTTTATAAAAAAAAAGGAAAAAAAAAACAAAAAAGGAAAAAAAAACTAAAAAAAAATTATATAAACCAAATGCAGCCCAAAAAAAAACATTGAGAAGGGGGAAAAAAAGATATTCCCACAAAACCCAAGGACCGAGGGGTCGCCACCCCTCGAGTTGACGCCGTGGTAATGAGGCCAAGCCTCGAGGCCCCTCTCTGTGCCCCCACCAGGGCCGGAAATAAATTTATTGATTGACATATATCTATCATTTTCATTGCTTTATCGGCGCACCTATTGCTGAACTTGCCTTTCTAAACGAGGAGGTTTTGCCTTTATAAGTATTTTAACTATATTATTATTGTACTACAACTATGTATGTAATAATAAGATAACTTTTAAATTCAGAAAATAAGGCCTATTTTTATTTTATTGGACCTTGCGGGTTCGATTCCCACCTCGGTTCAATTGTTTGTACGACCTTTAGAATTTTATTGTGTATATTTTGTGGTCTGGTCGTTTTCTATTTATAATAAAAAATATATCTATGTTGTACTGCATTATGTACCTGCATACGTACATCAGTCATCTAGTACCCATAACACAAGACTAGATGATGCTGTGTGGATTGTCCCGCATTTTTTATTTATGCATTGTAATTTAGATATTAATGTAGCTTTAAAAAATTATATTATATTATAATATAATTATATAATATAATTATAATTATAAATATAATTATAATTATATAATATTATTATAATATAATTATATAATATAATTATATTAAATTATATTATATTATTTAAAGTACGAAAAAAATGTTTTTCGTACTTCGATTCAGAGATTCGAGTCAGATTAACATAATATTATGTCTACTTTACCTGCAACATTGGGATTATCTCAGCCGGTCCCTTGGGAAAATGGTTTGGGACTGAAGCATACCCAACACTCCGTATTGCTGTTATGTTTTGCATTGGAATGACGAAACTTTGCATTCTATCTATATATTGATTTTTACCTAAAAAATAAATAATGCTGGACAATTCACACAGCTACATAATATCTAGGCCCAAGCAAAGCAGAGCTTGTATTATGGGTACCAGATAATTGATATACATAATACAAAACATTATTTAGATAGATATTTTTTATTTTACATAGAACAACGAGGCACATCTTCCGCCATCATGGCCGCGTTGGATCGCTAGGTGTGGAAGGAGAAAAGAGAGGCCTTTACCCAGCAGTGGGAAAATAATGGCTAAAAATAAAATATAAAATAAATAGAACACGACCCGGAACAAATATCGGCAGATCGTACACACAATTGTCCCGAGGCGTGAATCGAACCCGCAACCTCCTGAGTCGCAGACGGACCTTCGCCCACCACGCCACAGAGTTCGTCTTACTATATCCGTTTATAGTCATTATTTTGAGAACTCATTTGCGAATTTGAACTATGTATATTTTAAACACACCCACGATAGGGCTGGTCCACCAGATCAAAGTCGCTCAGCGAGCTATGGAAAGAGCTATGCTCGGAGTTTCTCTGAAGGATAGGATTCGCAACTAATACATCCGACAGAGAACCAAAGTTATCGACATAGCTCTAAGAATTAGCAAGCTGAAGTGGCAGTGGGCCACGACTCGGTAAACGTAGTGTTGGACGCCCTCCGACCAGGTGGGATGACGACCTGCAAAAGACTGCAGGTAGATGCTGGATGCGGCAAGCTGAAGACAGGGCGCTATGGCGCTCATTGGGGGAGGCCTATGTCCAGCAGTGGACTGCTATAAGCTGATGATGATGATATTTTAAACTATGTATAATTTAAATGATGTGGCCTATAGTAGATATTTCATTTCACTCATTGTATTTGAGTTAATATCTCTTGTAAAATTTAACGGGGCTATAGTTTGTAGCGGGTAATGGATGTAATAATTTGCAGAGTTAAATAAATGGTTAACAGTAATATTAACATTGGAAGTAATGCTTTGCGGTTACTATTATTAATTAATCAGCAGCATGAAAAGCTTTTGGGAAATATAATTTGACGACCGATGTGGCGCGGTGGGCGAAGGTCCACCTGCGACGCAGGAGGTTGCGGGTTCGATTCCCGCCTCGGAACAATTGTGTGTACGATCTGCAGATATTTGTGCCGGGTGTTCTGGTCGTTTTCTATGTATAATAAAAAATATCTATCTATGTAATGTATTGTATTATGTATATCAGTTATCTAGTACACATAACACAAGCATAACTAGGTTTTTATAATAATTAAACTAACATCTGGTACCTAAAATAAATTATAACTTAATGAATGAATGAACACTTTATACACCTTATATCTAAATATTACATATTAAAAGTACAATAGGCGGCCTTGTCGCTGACAGCGATGACTTCCAGGCAACTGAGAAATAATAATATTATCAATAATATTATTAGAATTAATGTTATCTATAACTTAATATTTTACAGAGTAGGTATGACATGTAATATAATTGTCAAACACTACTCCGGTACCTGTTTGTCTTAATCTATGAGTCTGTGCAAAAAGAAGATCATCAATTTCATCAGAATATAACCAACGTGAACACCAAGTTCATGATCCAATTTCCTGAGAGAAATTGGCTCTGAGTCAAACCGCGTCAAGACAATGGGGCATCGAAAATCTGGCGCGGTCGTTTGGCACCACACTGCACTTGGGTAGTCCATGGCTACGCATCTTAACCTTGATATTTGGATGTTATTTCAAGGTTTTGCATGCGTCACCGTATTTTAAAGCTATTTCTAATGGACTTTAGTCCGTACAAAAAGAGAAGTCTCCTAGGAATTGAGGGCGCGCGTGTGCCAATGTACTACTTTTGTTGCGTTAAAGAAAGAAAGAAAGAAAATACATTTATTGATTAACAAGTAGGTACAGCTTGTTACTAAATAATAATAATCTATAAGTAAACAAGAACATAAAGAAATAAATAAAATTAACTACGTATGTATTATATAAAAGCAACAAGCGACTCCACAAAGCGAACCAATAGGTCCTGTCTCAGCATAATGTTGCTCTACTTCTCCACAAGAAGTAGAGCAACGCTGGTTTTCTGACAGAACCATTGGCGCGCGCGTGTCCACACGGGTGCGTTAATATGTTAGTTCACCGTTAATATGAGACTTCTCTTTTTGCACAGACTCTAGATGTAAAACTTTTGAAACTATCATGGTTATTAATACAAATGTCACTTATAACGGGATGTTTACCATGATTCGAGTTTACCAATGTTTCGGCACGGTTCAGTTATTCCGTGATCAGGGCGCTTGAAACTGTACCGAAATGTTATAAAAATCAAATGATGGTAAATATCCCGTTATAGGTGACTTTCGACTAGATGTCATTCTAGGTGTTAGTTTGACTGAAACCGCTACACCGCTCCTTAGAAAAGTGCGGCGAGGTGGGGGGCGAGGAAAAACGAGCAAGAGTACGCGTTGACGGCAGACTGATGGATCGGAGCGGCCGATATTTCCCCCCCGCGCGGCCCCGTCTCGCCGCTCGCATACCTCAGGCGCGGTACAGCAGGTTCGGTCAAACTATAGTCTAATTTGTAGGTAGGTAATGGTTTGACTTGTACTATTTTGTTACCAAATAAATTGTTTATTCTGATTATTCAAGCACGGTGCCAACGCTCCTTGCTCCAGCCAGACCCTAGCACGGGCATCGATTTACTTCGACAGTTCAAATTAATCCTAATTATTTCCCAACTAACACCTATTATTATCAAATACCGATGAGCAAAATACTTAGCAAAAGCTAGTAGTCGGCCAATAAATAATATTTTAAACGCGAAAGTTTGTAAGTATGGATGGATGTTTGTTACTCTTTCACGTAAAAACTACTGAACGGATCTTGATGAAACTTGGAACATACCTATTATGTGTACTGGAATAACATATAGGCTACTTTTTATCGTGGTACCACGCGAGCGAAGTCGCGGGCGAAAGCTAGTATAGCCATAAAGCCAATCTCAGTCTGCTGACGTCACAGATCGCAAACACATAAACTTGGAAGCACGGCCCACGGTGCCAACACGCCTTGCTCGCACGAAGGTTATTGCCAAACGCTATCACGGGCATCGATTGCGCCTGTCGAGTAGACTAAGTTAAAACCGTGGATTTACATGGACTGCTGCTAAGAAGTTGTTTGCTAAATCATGAAACGTGTTGTTTTGTCTGTTTAATCTCTAACGAGGTTATATGTTTTTTGTGTTAAGTGTTCTGTAAAGCTATTCTGAAACGAATATAAAAGTGAATAGAATATAATAGAATAGAGAGACATTTATTCATAACAACTAAAATTAACAAATAACACACTTATTATATAGAGAGTTGTTACAAAAAGGCTCTAACTCAGCTTAATGCTGGCTAGGCTCCGTAAGAGACTTAGCCAGCGCTGGACTTCCGTTAGAGCCCTTACAAGCCCGTCGAAGTGCCTCGAGATTGGTCGAGTTATTGGTTCCCGTTGGGGGCCGTCTACTTTTCATCCCTGGCAGGTTTTTTTATGGATTTCTTGTACTAGGTTTCCTACTCGAATTTTTTTTATATCCATTTCTTCAAGGAGTGTGACTTCACTCGCACGTAAGTAAACTTGCTCATGGTAACTTCGGATTATAAACAAGCTCTGTCTTGCTTGAAGCTAAGCAGTGTTGATGCTGTATGGATTGTCCATCATTTATTAATTTTTACTTAAAACAATTGTAAAAGACAAACTATTGGCGAAAGACATATAATTTTATAGACTTTAAAATATTAAATATTCATCTACATTAACGACAAGAAAATCATCTCCTATGTATATCTGATACATCCCAACATTGATAAATTTCTATTGATATTAACTTTCACAAGCTCACAAAAAGAAATATTTTAAAAGGGTCCGTCCTTTTCAAGGGTTGCAAGACCAACACACTTTTCTTTCGAATCCCTACGGGCATTATTTTAGGCTGTGCGGTCATTCAATTTTATGTAGATAGTCGAGCCGTTTCGGGCAATAAAATCGACGCCGTTCTGTCTGAAGCAACTGTGTCTGGATTCTTTAATGGTAGCTTGACCGTGAAGAGACTCGTTGGAATTGTTTGCAAACTGGCCACTCTTGCCTTTGACTCAATAACGTTTTACAACTGCGATCTTGCAAAGTAACCGTATAAGAACCGAATAAAACTTAATAGTTCAGTTTTCATGAGCTTATACAATATAGCAGTTGTTGCAATATAGCAGTTGTATGGTGTGAAACTATTATGCAGTTTGAATACCGAATACAGATCATATATTATATGATAGAGGTATATTCTGTAAAATTTAATGGAAACAGATTTTCTGTTAAGCACTCAGAAAGCCATAGGCGAATGCACCGCTTTTTATCTCAACATACCACTACCCGTCAATATTTATTATTATTATATTAGCCCGGGGTGTCCCACTGCAGAGCAAAGGCGGGAGGCCTTTGCCTCCCCTTCTTCCACTGATCTCGGTCCTCAGCAAGGAGAACCTACTCTTTGTTGTATAGGTCGAGCTCATCCCGCCATAAATATTTATTAATTTATTTAAATTCTAAATTATACATCTTTACTATAATTACCATTTAAATGCAAAAGTATCGATGTTACAATGGGTGGATGTTATTTAGGCACTTTATCACGTCAAAACTGCTAAACAGATCGGGCAAAAATTTTGCATAGATGTAGTTATGAGCATGGGAACAAACCTATGCTTATATTTATCCCATAGTTCCCATGGGATAGATATTTTTATACCATGAGAACTGTTCGATGGGACCTTGAAATTCGTAGACACAACGCGTACGAAGACGTGGACAGAACCTGATTCAAAATATCATAATATAGATATCAAATATCGCTTTAGGGTAAAAAACATGCAATGATAAAGGATACTAAATAAATGAAATAATAAATATTGATTCGCCGTGAGACATTTTCCGGTGAAGTCGGAACGTCGGAACTCGAACCTTTTATTTTGTTGAAGAGTGGAATTTATTGTAGAGTTCTTGCCGTCTTCCTTATGAATTGTCCACAAAAATATGGAGACGTGAGGACCCATATGGAGAGGCTTCTGAATGACTGAATGTACTGATTTGAAATTTCCTTTGTTCAACGTTATTAATATATAAGACATTTTACAGCTTGAATTAATATTTTGACGCAGTTTAGTTATTTTAGGTACTATGTAAATGTAATATAGAGACGTGGTTGATTTTCAAAATGGAAATGCGTTATTTTCAATTGTAATTTTTGCTTTACTATTATTATTATTGATTTTTGCTCTATATATAAAATATGTAACATTGTGTACGCCTAATGGCAGATCACAGTGGTCTTAATTTTAATTCTGAACATCCCTGTAATACCAGTGTATCACAAATAAATAAATGAACTATAACGACGAGCTCGAGGTTCATCTTCCATCATGGCCTGTATCAACGTTGGATCGCGAGGAGTGGAAGGAGAAAAGGGAGGCCTTTGCCCAGCAGTGGGACAGTAATGGCTTAAAATAAATAAATAAATAATAATGAACTATGAGTTGGAGGGTTGGTTTCTTACGCTGTTGCGACCAGCAAGGCAAATTATTTATGTGTCAAATTTAACTTTAATCGATCCTTCAAGCTGGCATGACAGACGGACAACAAGCAAACAGACAGACATACATGTACTCTGATATTACACGACGTACGCACCCGTAAAAACAAAGAAGAAAACTTCATCAGCAAATACGACTCGACCTCGCGACCTTCAAGTATTACCTTCCATGCCAGAACAGTTCGACAATGACCTCTCACGTTCAATATCACGCTTACAAACTTGCCCAATAAATAGTATATACTTCCCTCGTTCACCTTGTACGTTCAGACATGGCGACGCCGAAAGATACTGCCAAAGTTTTGGTACAGCTTTTGCCTGCTGTTTACACGGGTAACTAATCATATGAAATGGTATAATGTGTTCTTTATTAACAAAGAATGTTATTAACAATAATAATTAATAGAAACAAAATTAGAACTAGTATTTACAATTAAAACAATTAAAGGCGAAGATAAAGATTTTTTATCTGCTAAAGCTAAAACATCATCATCATCAGCCTATATTAGTCCACTGTTGTACATTGGCCTCCCCAATGAGCGCCATAGTGCCCTGTCTTCGGCTTGAAGCATCCAGCATCTGCCTGCAGTCTTTCGCAGGTCGTCATCTCACCTGGTCGGAGGGCGTCCTACCCTACGTTTACCGAGTCATGGTCTCCACTTTGAACGTTTGCCCCAGCGGCCGTCGGTTCTTAGCGAGATATGGCTGGCCCACTGCCACTTCAGCTTGCTAATTCTCAGAGCTATGTCGATAACTTTGGTTCTCTGTCGTATGTATTCGTTACGAATCCTATCCTCCAGAGAAACTCCGAGCATAGGTAGCTCTTTCCATAGCTCGCTGAGCGACTTTGAACTGGTGGACCAGCCCTATCGTGAGTGTCCACGTCTCAGCTCCGTAGGTCATAATGGGTAGGACGCACTGGTTTAAAACTTTCATTGCTAAAACATACTATGTACTCGTATGTTACAAGTAATCACATTTAATGAAGCAAAATGCTTGACTGTTACTCGGTATGCAAAAATATGAATGAAAAATTCAAGTCCGCCGCGAGGCTTTCTAGAGTGTGGTCACGTCGCTCATTAAATATTTATAGAAAAATAATAGCAACAAAATCATAAAAATTTTAAATGTATGATTTTAAAAAAGATGCTTCACTTTATTGGTAGGCTATTATTATATTAAATTAAATAAGGTATATCGGTAAAAACATCATTTAAAAATGTGAAATATTCGTAATATTTCACATTTATGAATTTTAATTTCTCATAGTAGGATACCAAAACCAAACATCTTTCTAAGTAACTCTTTCTAAGGATCTCATCAGTAGGTTATATTTTTTTCTTAATTAGATATGTCAGTATTTTCTATTATTTTGAGCTTCGAAATGATGCTGAAAGGGAAATTATGAAAACCTCTCACAAGTTATCTTGATAGAACGCGTACATACTATATTAATCGAAATATTTTATAGTCAAACTCGTTGGACACTAAAATTTCCTAAAATTATTAGTAAATAACATATACTATAAGATAAGTGGTTCATGATATAAACGGGTTTGAAAAGTACTGTTTCTGCGCATTTTAGGAATAAAGGCTCTTAATGCCCTTTCCTTTCCAGTCCAGCAACCTAAACATATCTTCCAATGCGCACGTGAACAGTTTCGGGGATATGACATCCCCCTGCCTCACATATTGTATTTTAATAGATGGAAAATGACAATACCATTTGAGAACCAATTCGGTGCCCATAGAAAGAATAATTTTCCATTTAAAACCGCTTTTATCTGCAGTCCTGAAAGTTTTTACAAGCAAAATCCATTTGGATTATTGAAAGTTTCTGATAAAAGTGGTTTTGCTTCCTCGTTATTCGCTTTTATAAGATTTTTGCTATTTTATTTATTATTTTGTTGAATCGTGGGATATACTCTCCTATTTGAAAATTAAAACCCAATAAAAACATTATTTTTCAACATTTCAGTTCTTTTAAAATCAACCTGCGAAAGACTGCAGGTAGATGCTGGATGCGGCAAGCTGAAGACTGGGCGCTATGGCGCTCATTGGGGGAGGCCTATGTCCAGCAGTGAACTCTGCTATAGGCTTTAGATGATGATGATGATTATGATGAAAATCAACCAGCGTCTTGGGGATGCTTCCGATTGGTATGGATTGAGTTGAGCTACCTCTAGATTGTTTGCAATAGTCTGCAGTTACCTCAACTATTTGTAGATACTAGTTCTAATTATGTTTTTAAACTTTAATAGCCTGAAAAAGAAAAAAACCGTTGGATAAAGATTTTAAGGTTACGGTACTCACCAGAAAATAAAATAAGAAAATATTATTTCTTCACCACACACCGGCGTTATAAATGAGCTTGAAATGGCAAGGATTCGCGCAAACGGGCAACATTAGGTAATGTTTTTATTATTATTATTATTCCACTCATTTAATTAAATTCTCGTATAAAATACATTTTTTACTATAGAAAGTACAATAAAATATTATAAAACTATTAAAACTATATTCTACAGTAAAAAATATATCAAAACGGTAGATCACCGACCGCGAAGCTAGGCTCAAGCGGCCGGTTATAATTATATTAGCCCGGGGTGTCCCACTGCAGGGCAAAGGCCTCCCTCCCCTTCTTCCACTCATCCGAGTCCTCAGCAATTTCAACATTACCTCTACAATTTTTTATATAAAATTCACAAAATATGAACATATAGGAATGTGTATTTTGGGCTGCAATAGTAAATAATTGGATTCAATACCTACACTGGACAATCCACACAGCATCATCTAGCCCCAAGCTAAGCAGATACTATGTTATAGGTTGTGTATTGATATACTTGATACAATAGACTACATATTTTGTTTTTTATCATACATAGAAAATAGAATGATACTCAGAAAACTCTGAACAAATATTTGCAGATCGTACAAATATTTGTCCCAAGGCGGTAAATGTATCATTTTGCGGTGATTATATTTTTTTTTCGTAATGTATTAACCTAAGTATCTAGAATTTGTAATGAATACATCCGACAGAGAACCAAAGTTATCGACATAGTTCTAAAAATTGGCAAGCTGAAATAGCAGTGGGCCGGCCATATCTCACGAAGAACCGACAACCGCTGGGGTAAACGTGTTCTTGAATGGAGACCGCGACTCGGCAAACGTAATGTTGGAAGCCCTCCTGCCAAGTGGGATGATGACCTTCGAAGGACTGCAGGCAGATGCTGAATGCGCCAAGCCGAAGACAGGGCGCTATAGCGCTCATTGGGGGAGGCCTATGTCCAGCAGTGGACTAATATAGGCTGATGATGATGATGACATCCGATAAAGAACCAAAGTTATCGACATAGCTCAAAGAATTAGCAACCTGAAGTGGCAGTGGGCCGGCCATAAGGTCTAGGGTTCTATAACCAAATACAATTCATCGAAAAGTTTCTCGTCTGCATCGAGGTAAAGTCATTACTTTTCCCGTCTGCAAACACCTAGCTTTTACTAAAATCCTCTTGAAGCATGAATAAGGCATTCCTTGAACCCTCTAGCTTAGTTTTTGTTATTTATTTTCTTCATATTACTTACTTTGTAGGAGCTTCTGACAGCGACTGCGTACGTTTTAGTTCTGGATTTAAAGTACCTAGTTCATGTTATTCTAGGAAATTTATGTATTGTACGGAGGTGTACGTACATAGTATAGTAGTTATGTAAAGTTAGTTAAGTTAATTAGTGAAATCAGTGAAGACTTTTCAAAAGTTTATTTTATTTTTTATTTATTTATTTCCACCGTAGGTACACAACGTTACACTTGATGTGTTACAAAAAATATATTAAAAGATAAATTATATTTTTTTTGTAACACACTAACTTTTGACAAAGGAAACACCAAAGGGCATTGTGCAAAGAAAAGCAGACAGACATGCCTTCTTAAAAAATTTAAGTTAATTGATTTATAATAATTTGTCACAATAAAACATAATAAATAATGGTATAAGTTAAATGGAATAATAAATTGGATAAAATTTCAAAATAATCTGCTGTATAAGGGCATTGTCAAACTATATTGTACAAAATTAAATAATATACAATATATTGAAATAATAACACGTAAAACACATAGGAAGTAAACGAGCCTTCATACGGTTGTCGCGGTCAGTGTCGCACTTGTTTGTAAGGGCGTAAATATGCCGATTCAGTAAATTCGATAGAATGATGCTACAATTATGCATTTATCCGTACGTCTTCGTACATGTATATTATCTGGTTTATGTATTATATTATCTGTGATCTGGTAAACATGTTCAGGTTCTTTTATATAGGGTGTTTTGAAATTAGGGCACAATACTTCAATTTAATTATAAAAACTAATAAATATCGTCTAGGATGGCTACGCACAAAGGACCAATCGGAGTCTGAGTGCGGAAATAGGAGTACACTTACCATACCTTACCATTGTCTAGGATGAATGAACTTTGAATTTCATCATCGTCATCAGCCTTTGTTAGTCCACAGCTGGACATAGACCTCACCCAATGAGCGCCATAGCGCCCTGTCTTCAGCTTGCCGCATCCAGCATCTGCCTGTAGTCTTTCATCCCACCTGGTCGGAGGGCGTCCTACACTACGTTTACCGAGTCGTGGTCTCTACGCTCATTGGGGGAGGCCTATGTCCAGTAGTGGACTGATATAGGCTGATGATGATGATGACTGACACAAAAGCGAAAAATAATAGAATTTAGAAATTGAGGTGAAATTAGCTTGAGCCCACTTCGGTAAATGTTAAATAAATCAATAATTTACAAAACTCGTTTATAAACTTAGAAAATCTTGCAAAATTTTCATTTTCCTCCAAAAACTTTTAGCGTAACCTTTTAATAAACTTTCCTAAATCCTCTCAAGCCTTTTAACCCTTATT
Source organism: Eupithecia dodoneata (assembly GCA_947044415.1). Lineage (NCBI taxonomy): Eukaryota > Metazoa > Arthropoda > Insecta > Lepidoptera > Geometridae > Eupithecia > Eupithecia dodoneata. Next base: position 6,364,589 of record OX345678.1, read on the forward strand.
TCTTCATTATAGTTATCGGCGTTCTTATTGACCTCTCGTTTCATACAGCTGAAGCTTTTATATCCAAGGTGGTAAGGATGAAATTCCCTTGCGCCTGGGATCTAAATTCTTGCCGGTGTTGCCCTATGACTGCCTTAACGTGGTAATAGACCAAACAAAGCTTTCAGCTAAGACGCGCCTTCATCTCTCGACGCATTTACTTACATAGCTAACGTAAGGCTGTGTCTACCTCTACACATTATTATTTTTATACTAGCTCTCGCCCGCGGCTTCGCTCGCATGATACCACGATACAAAGTAGCCTATATGTTATTCCAGTACACATACTATGTATGTGCCAAGTTTCATCAAGATCCGTTCAGTAGTTTTTACGTGAAAGAGTAACAAACATCCATCCATCCATTCTTACAAACCTTCGCGTTTATAATATTAGTAGGATATTTTGAGCCATTATTGTCCCACTGCTGGGCAAAGGCCTCCCTTTTCTCCTTCCACTCCTCGCGATCCAACGCTACACATGTAACAATTTTTTTTCTTCTAAAAATACCTAAAAGCTGCTTCGAATTCTTATTCTATCAGTTTTTCGAGACATAACGGGAATAATGTGTATTTAGAGATTGTTTCGAGATCATTTTCTATTCAAAACCAAAAAATCATCAAAATCTCTAACAATTATTAACAGACAAATCTAGATTTTTTATATATGTTAAAAAATATGTCTATATACCTAATAGACTTTATCTATTAAAGCCTATAGATAGACAAACACAGATCCTTGTCCGATTTTAGAAGTCGGTTAAAATCATCATCTGCCTATATTAGTACACAACTGGACATAGGCGTCCCCCAATGTGCCCCATAGCACCCTGTCTTCAGCATGCCACATCCAGCATCTGCCTGCAGTCATTCGCAGATCGTCATCGTTAAAAAATACTGCCAGCAGTCATTCGCAGATCGTCATCGTTTAAAAATAATGCTTCCAGCATCTGCCAGCAGTCATTCGCAGATCGTCATCGTTTAAAAATAATGCTTCCAGCATCTGACAGCAGTCATTCGCAGATCGTCATCGTTTAAAAATAATGCTTCCAGCATCATTCTGCCAGCAGTCGTTCGCAGATAGTCATCGTTTAAAAATAATGCTTCCAGCATCTGCCAACAGTCATTCGCAGATCGTCATCGTTTAAAAATAATGCTTCCAGCATCTGCCAGCAGTCATTCGCAGATCGTCATCGTTTAAAAATAATGCTTCCAACATCTGCCAGCAGTCATTCGCAGATCGTCATCGTTTAAAAATAATGCTTATTATTTTAACTGAAAAAAGCCCTGATTAATTAACCTTTATTTGAACGACTTTCTCACAGCTTAGAGCTTTGAAATTTCGCATTAGTACGTACCTAAACTATTAGTGCAACCGACTGTACCTACCATTAAGCTACATACATATGCATAAAGCAAGTGTTAGGGAAACAAGATTAATGTTTGTGGGGAATACTAGACCTTATTGCATTCGAGGTCTGAGAGATTTATGCACAAGATGCTTTAACTGTTCAGCTGTTCGAGTCGCTATTGATATATTGGTCTCACTAATCGTTTTATACTTGTAGTTTCAGCATAATGAATAAGCTAGTTAATACTTTGACTGCGATCTTTTTTTTAACTTAAAAAATTCGTGCTGCCGCTCTACACAGCGGTTGTGTTGCGCCGCACATGCGTTTCGTTCGAAAAATATTACGGCTGTGCTGAGTCACAAAGATCTGTATTTTCTCAGCCACTGCGCTAGTGTGGATTTACGCATATTAGTCACTTGTAGAAAACACACACGTGTGATTTCAGTAGTCAAAGTGTTAATACTTAGTTTGACGAACTTTGTGGCACGCCTGCGACGCAGAAGGTTGCAGGTAAGAAGGGTTTTATCTCCCTTCTTAAAAAAGAGCACCACCAAACTCCCGCTCCACGCCTTTGGAGTTCTCCCGCTGGACCTTAGGCCTTCCCTAATGAGCGCCATAGCGCCCTGTTTTCACCTTGATGCTCATTGTATTTCATTTGACCACAATCTTACCATGTAAAGTGAAGATGTGGCCGAAGATGTATCACGAAGGTCTAGAAGAAAATATAATAGAAAAAATATTTATTACATTTATTTGGACACAGGTACAAACTACAGGCATATAAACAAATGGAAAACAAAGGAGTTTAACACGAAAAGGTGATAGTACAAAATAAGACTTGAAACTATCATGGTTATTAACACAAAAGTCACTTATAACGGGATATTTACCGTGATTTGATTTTTGAGTTTTCCAATATTTCGACCTCTGATGATCCTGCGCCGAAACAGGGTTTGGCTCAGCGTGTGCTGAACATTTTATACTTAGCGCTGTTTTTCAGCCAAATACCTTAAATACCAACTTATTGAAGTTACGGACGACAATTCGGTGACAAAAGAGAAAAAAAATATTTCATATAAAATAAACAACAGTTTACTAAATTAGCTATACGGCCAAAGATACTAATAGGTGAGTATTGAGACACCTATTCACTCTTCTCTTGAAGAGACCCAGGTTGTAATTGACTGGAATAACAGCAGCAGGAAAACTAATTTAGCTATAATAATGTTCTTATAATTTATTGAAACAGTGCATGACATTGTGATTAACTATGTATAATCGATAGGATTCAGTGGCGTAGTGGTGGTATTCGTTATGGTCGTGGGTCTTTATTCTGGGTCTTCTATTACGAGTAAATTAGTAAATGTATGTATAAATATGCGCTGATGACTACATAAATAGGTAGGTATTTACTTTTACACGCAGATCCAGAACCCATGAAACCTAACAGAAGCTCTACTTTGGGGGCAATATGCCCAGTACGGGTTTGCACGGTACGCCTTTCGATCAAATATTACGATGTATTTTTTTGTAACTAACTTTTTTGTAAATCACCGAAATAAAATTAAAAAATCCGTCTCGCTCCGCTCGCCGCTATCGAATTCACGACGTTTAATCTACCTCCACGGGCTTTAAAATTTTAGGAGCTTTTTCTCTTTTTTTCGTTTTAATAGTTTTTTCTTATGTGAAATTCCCAATCATATTTACTTTTTTAGGCAACGAACTTATATTACAGCTCTAATAAAAATATTACGATTTCCAAATTAGTCAGATACAAAGAAAATACAAAAATCTTTATTCGAAACAGGAGACTTATTATAGTATAGGGTACAATTGTGGGCTGACTATCGCAAAAGTTAAAACTGTGTAGCGGAGTCAGCGCCTTCCTCCGCAAACAAAATAAACAGGGATGTTTCTTTAAAGAAATAAATCGATCTAATTGTTCTAGTGACGACATCTTGCCATAATTAGCCTTTAAGATTAACTTCGCTGATAAGAGATGTGTATAAAACTGTACAAGTCGTTTGCGAGATGACCAGTCACTCTACGACTTGACTACCACCTAACTAGCGCCTACTATTATATAAACCATGAAGTGCTTGGTAAGTTCATATAAAAACAATATTTTTATTGTAAAAAAATAGAAACCACTATATTATTGAATACTTGTTTCTGCCCGCGGCTTTGCCCGCTTTTTTAAAGTAGCCGTTCAGTAGTATTGGGGTCAAGAGCCGCAGCCGGTCACCTGTTCTGACGAGGGCTGGTGGCTGAAGAAAGGTTGTAATAATAAATAAATATTGCTGAATAATATACAATACAGCCCCAAAGTAAGGCAGCTTGGGTCAGAACAGTGTCGTACAAACATTTATTCCGAGGTGGGAACCGAACCCACGACAAGCGCTTGTGAAGCAGGAGCCCGATCGTTCATGTCAAGATAATAAATAAATAATAAATAATGCTGGACAATTCACACAGCGTTATCTAGCTCCATGGTAAGCAGAGCTTGTGTTATGGGTACTAGATAACTGATATACATAATAGGTACAATACATTACATAGACAGATATTTTTTATTATACATAGAAAACAACCAGAACACCCGGAACAAATATCTGCAGATCGTACACACAATTGTTCCGAGGCGGGAATCGAACCCGCAACCTCCTGCGTCCCAGGCGGACCTTCGCCCACCGCGCCACATCGGTCGTCAAAGATACCTACATTGCGTTGTCCGTTACTTGCCGCACTTGGCTGAGGCTCTGCCGCGCGTCTCGACCTGACGGGCGTTTATACTACCTGAGTTTAAAAAAAACATTTTAATGTTATCAGGCTAACTACAAATATGAACCTTGTTTGTGTTAAAAGAAAAGAACACCAGCGTTTCATCCCATAACCATCATTCATTATTTTTCATCCCATACCGTACCTTACTACTATTGATGTTATTCTTTTATTCAGTTGATTCTCGCATCCCTCATGATGCTCGCCGCATCATCCCCCCCATATTATACTGACGTCACCACGTGGCCGCGTTCTCTTCCCTATGCAACATACCTGGACCACATGCGGGATGCATTTCAGCCTCGAAATCCGTCGCGTCTACATCCGCGTCTAACCTTTCCTCGAGTATTATATAGAGAATGACTTGTATCCATGGCCATGAGGAATGAGGAGCTGATGGACCTGGCAGCCAGGATGGTTCAGAGTTTATAAATAAAAAATAAAAATAAAATAAAATCATTTTATTTTAGATAACTTGATGGATCAAGTTCACAAACTATGGATAGTTTGTTAGTAAAATGAAACATATTAAGAACTTATTTACTAGGGTTAATTATAACAACTGGCAACAAAACACTGTTGTTAATTTTGCAAATTCAATTCATTAAATGTAAACAAACAAAGCGCTTGTTACATTGTACTTATTCCACTAGCTCCGATATCCGAGTAATCAAACAGATAAACTACTGTTACTTGTTTTTCTAGTTGAACAATAATGCAATTTGCTAACGGGGATTTTGCAAAGCGAGGACATTTTTACACCGACCGTGAACCAAAGTTATCGACATAGCTCTAAGAATTAGCAAGTTGAAGTGGCAGTGGGCCGGCCATATCTCGCGAAGAACCGTCGACCGCTGGGGTAAACGTGTTCTTGAGCGGATACCAAGGCTCGATAAACATAGTGTAGGACGCCCTCTAACCAGGTGGGATGACGACCTGCGAACTACTGCAGATAGATGCATGATGAAGACAGGGCGCTATGGCGCTCATTAGGGGAGGTCTATGTCCAGCATTGAACTAACATATTTAGGTTAATTATGATCTTGAAGCACCACTCATAGTATTTTTTTTATTCCCTTGTGTGGAAACGCCCTTACTCTGCGGTGCCCGAATTAATTTCTATTAGGTACTTAACGTAAGGTGTTCCGGGGATCCCAAATCCTCTGAATTAAATATGAATGTAACAGGCACCCTACCACTAGGTATTACCAGGAATGGTCGCGAAGACATTTACACATTTACCTTGTAGCTTAAAAGAAATATTTACGTAGAACATTATAGACGAAGGATAAGTAGTAAACAAGCATTTAAGAGCGTGCCATACCTCAGCCAAAATTCGAATTTCGCTTCAGTTCAGAGCAGAATGTGAAGATATGGTTTTCTTGTGAGTGAGAAGCACAGAGCGATAGACGTGCTCCGTATTTTTTATCGACGTAAGCGCCAAAACTGTTATTTGCCTAATTACAAGTTATTTACACAACTAATCTAAAAATTAAAAAGACGAAAACGAAGAAATTCTACTACGTTTCTCGACAAAACAAAAATCCAACAAAAAAATTAGGTGGTTCCTGAGATAAATAGCAAAATGTGTGCAAAACATGTATTTTTCAAAAAATAAAAGTATCGAGAAAATTTTCACCAATCGTGTTTTCGAAAAGACGGAATCCAAGATAAACGTTCGAATTATCATTTACCTAAATATGAAGGTGGTAGCTTTCACAGATTCTGAGATAAATAACGATTTCTAACTATAAAATTACATAAGGTACACTCTTAAGTAGGTAGTAGTAAGGATATTTACCATGATTAGATTTCTTCGTTCCATGTACCAATATGTCATCACAGTTTCATTATGCTTACAGAATAACTGAAAACTTGAGTTTTTTTTTGTACAGACTTACCGATCTACCCTCATTTTTATCTCATAGGAAAACCTAGGCTTGTAAATAACAGACTAACAAATGATTTAGGTATATAATTAGCTTCTAAAGTGCTTTATTAATTAAGTTTAGTGATTTATTTTATTTGATTTAATGCAGTATCGATTTCATTTAAAACAAAAAAGGGATAAAACAGTAAACTCTCATAAACGAGAAAATCGTAAAACAAGTTATAAAAGGTTCTAATCAAGAAAGGAACTGCTAAGTTAAGGTCAAGCAAGTGGCCCCTCTTCGCTCTCCACAAAAAAAAAAACAAAAAAAAAGAAAGAAAAAACACAAAAAAAAAGAAAAAACAAATAAAAATATACAAACCAAATGCAGCCAAAAAAAACATTGAGAAGGGGGAAAAAAGATATTCCCACAAAACCCAAGGACCGAGGGGTCGTCACCCCTCGAGTTGACGCCGGGGTAATGAGGTCTAGCCTCGAGGTGGGCCACAGAGAGGGGGCTCTGTGGCCCACCAGGGCCGCAAAGAAATTTATTGATTTTCGCTCCTCTTTCAATACAATCATCATCACAATGGTCCACTGCAGGACGCAAGCTTCCCCTAAGCATTATGTCAGGTGAGATAGCATAGATACATTAAGTCCTCGCCTACCGACAAGTTCGCGCTGTCGACTTGTGTGCCCTTAATTAGTCCTTTGAAGAGGAGAACCGATTGCCATATTGAATACTCAGTTCGCTTCAAAGGCACATTTGAATTTTTGTATTATTATTTTGCGAATAGAAAATTACGTTTGAATTTCTACAGAAATCATGAAAAGGATGCCATTGAAAGGGAATTAATTTAATAAAGTGTATAATATTCAATTTTTATTTTTATTCTGAAATATTTACGAATGTGCTTTTGAATTTAACTTTGTCTGGCAAATAACTTAAGGTACTTTAGGTTTATTTGACTACCACAGAGTGGAGCCTACCCAACGCTAAGAGACGACGTGGAGGCCTAAAACTGGTACTAAAACCGTGCGAAGCCGGTAATGTCCGCTAGTTTCTCATAAAACAAAATGTTCACTTGAACATATTGCTAACTAGCGGCCCTTCCCGGCTTCGCACGGTTTTAGTACGGATCCCAACAAGTTGTACTGCACAGTGTATCAATAAATATATTTTCTTTCTTTCTTTTCTTTTATCCCTAACTTTTTTGAAATATAATATAGCCTATGTTCACCGGGGATAGTTTAGCTTCCCAACGGTGGAAGAATTTTTCAAATCGGTCCAGTAGTTGCGGAGCCTATTCATTACAAACAAACATTTCCTCTTTATAATATTAGTATGGATTCCTTCTTGTGGCGAACGAGTAACCATTTAAAACACAAAAGTGTTACGCAAATGTGTAAGATTGCAGGCAGATGCTGGATGCGGCAAGCTGAAGACAGGGCGCAGTTCATTTGTTTCAATCCATATTGAAACAAATGAACTCGAATTTCGGTTGTAGAATATCCATATATTCTACAACTACAAAACTGATTCTAACTTCCTCAATTACTTTATACATTTCTGTGGCGCATAGAACCTCATCAGACTGAAACTCAAAAGCAATTGCTCCAATCTGTTCAAAGTTCTACGAGGCACAAGAAGTTTGTCTAGAGTCTTGTTCTCGGTATTGATTCACACGTGGTCTGGTGTTGAAGTACAACCAATTTATAGAGCTAGAAAATTTTAGAATATACTCTATAGTTACTAGACTGTATAGTCAAAAAATATAATGCTGGGACATTCACACCGCATTATCCAGCTCCAAGCTAAGCAGAGCATTGTTATATATACATAATACAATACACTACATAGAAAACGATCGGAAGACCCGAAACAAATATCTGCAGATCATAAAAACATTTGTCCCGAGGCGGGAATCGAACCCGCAACCTCCTGCGTCGCAGGCGGACCTTCAACCACCGCTTTATAGTTTAATTCCTTCTTGTGGCGAACGAGTAACCATTTAAAGACAAAAAGTGTTACGCAAACGTGTAAGATTGCAGGCAGATGCTGGATGCGGCAAGCTGAAGACAGGGCGCTATGGCGATCATTGGGGGAGGCCTATGACAGGCGGACTAATATAGGCTGATGATGATGATCATTACCCATACACAGCTGAACATGAATCTCCCCTTAACAACGCGACAAAACGCGGTCTTGAATCTAATAATACAGCATAATGTAGTTGACACTACACAACACAAGTCTATATTAAGAAGCCTAGAAACTAGAACTTCTCAGAACTGAGTCGTAAGTTCTTAAGTCTGTACTCTGTAACGATATTCAACGTTTTCCAATTAAAACTTACCCGTGAGTTACGTCCGGTTGAAGTAGTTAAACGTTCTTAGCTCGCATTGTTTACTAATTAACTTTAACGGTCTATCTACATCCTATACTGGTCCACTGCTGGACACAAGTTATGACAAACCAGCTACAATTAATTCATGGTGACATACCAATAGGCCTCTTAGAAAAAATTAGAAAATAGGAGCATACGTATAATAGGAGCATAGGTATTTTCAGTTTGTTACAAATTACTGTTTTTTTCTTCCTTTTATTACGAGTGTCAAAGTATTAATTTATATAAATAAATAAATAAAGTAAATAAAAATCAAAGTTCTACGAGGCACAAGAAGTTTGTCTAGAGTCTTGTTCTCGGTATTGATTACACACGTGGTCTGGTGTTGAAGTACAAACAATTTATAGAGCTAGAAAAGTGTAGAATATACTCTATAGTTACTAGACTGTATAGTTAAAAAAAATAATGCTGGATAATTCACACAGCATTATCTAGCCCCATGGTAAGCAGAGCTTGTGTTATGGATACAAGATAACTGATATACATAATACAAAATATTACATAGATAGATATTTTTTATTATACATAGAAAACGACCAGAACACCCGGAACAAATATCTGCAGATCGTACACACAATTTTTCCGATTGTTATACAGGTGGTTTAACTTGCTAATAATATTAATAAAATAATAATAATATCTGACCGGGTCGATCTGAATTAGAATTTTTGTATACATATACACAAACTCTGAATACAAAACGATAAAGAAAAAAAAGTTTGTTAAAGAAATTATTACATGTTAGTTGTATTCTTTTATGTCAATTTAGCACATACTGTATCTGCACATCCTCTTAAATCCTACCTGTCAAACGCACTCATGGACCTCAAGATACAAGCATTTTTGAGTTCCACTGCCACTGTATTTTAAATGATTTCGCATGTGATTTTTGGTAAATAAATATTTTATTATTTATTATTAAAACCAAGAAATAGAATTCAACACACAGGAATACTGTATGTTGAAATCTATTTGACGCTACAAAGCTTTATCTGTAGTCAGAAATTGGACCAAAAGGCAAACAAAACTTGTTTTGCTGCGTTCCAAATTTCAATCTAGATTTTGCTAACTGATGCGTGAGCAGCTTTTGCAGATGTTAAATCCCATTGATGTTTGTCAAATGAGAGGAGAATTGGAGCATCAACACTTCACCAACTGTTGGGTTTGGTAAATACGATGTTGATGAGCAGAACTACATTGACATTTAGGCTCCGCGCAAATGGGCCATCGACCACAGCCACCGGTGGCCAGCGACAGCCACTTGACATACTTTTTCATATATTTTGTATAGACGCGCCGCATACGTGTAGCCGGTGGCGGCCACTCGCTACAGCGTATAATATCGTATGTGGTGGTAGCGCGCGACAGCCACCGGTGGCTGTGGTCGGTGGCCCATTTACGCGGAGCCTTAGACTGGTGTAATATTTAGAGAAAGCAGTAATTTTAAGATTTGTTGTATTTTTATAAGTGAACATTGTTCATATAATATATTGTGGTAATAAACAAATTGACGACCGATGTGGCGCGGTGGGCGAAGGTCCGCCTGCGACGCAGGAGGTTGCTTGTTCGATTCCCGCCTCAAAACAATTGTGTGTACGATCTGCAGATATTTGTTCCGGGTGTTCTGGTCGTTTTCTATGTATAATAAAAAATATCTATCTATGTAATGTATTGTATTATGTATATCAGTTATCTAGTACCCATAACACAAGCTCTGCTTACCATGGGGCTAGATAATGCTGTGTGAATTGTCCAGCATTATTTATTTATTTTATATATTTATTATAACCTTTATAAAAAAATATATAATAATAAACATCTTTAAACCGAAAAGTTGATAATGTAGTAGTGTACTATTTACTCCAAAAAGCTTATTATCAAGCTAGGTTACAAAACTTATTACCCATATTGATTCTTACATACTTCTATCCCTGCTTGAGAAATCGAAACATTAGAATGGAGTAAGTTTGAACAGTATCGTAGACGTACCCTTCAAAAGAGTAAATAGTGTCTAGGATACGAGTTGTGTTCAATGCACACCACTCCACGGTACTGACTGTTTCTTGATGTTGTTCCTCTTGAAGTGTTCATGATGTTGTGGACATCTGGAACAGAAAAGCCAGAGAGAGTTTTCGATAGTTTTATCACAGTGTTTTATGAAGAAAAGATGTTTAATCCTTTTGTTTTTATTAGACGACCGATGTGGCGCGGTGGGCGAAGGTCCGCCTGCGACGCAGGAGGTTGCGGGTTGAATTCCCGCCTCGGAACAATTGTGTGTACGATCTGCAGATAATTGTTCCGGGTGTTCTGGTCGTTTTCTATGTATAATAAAAAATATCTATCTATGTAATGTATTGTATTATGTATATCAGTTATCTAGTACCCATAACACAAGCTCTGCTTAACATGGGGCTAAATGCTGTGTGAATTGTCATTATTTATTTATCGTTAATTTGTATCTGTACTTAATGTGTAATTTAAATATTAATACTATTAAATCATATCATAAATACAACAATTAAAAACAAATATTATGTTGTTGTCCCTAGTCCCTTCAATCAAGTGATTGTTTATCTTAATAGAAACTAAATAGGTAAGTACGGTATCTATCACTTAATTCTACATTACATTGAATCAACAAAGCTGGAGCCGAGAGTATCGATTTCGTATCTCGATTTAAACATCGATTTCAGACGAGCTTCGTCAGAAATAGTTTGTCCTCAAAACTTTCTTAGCTAAGGTCAGGCATTCATGAAAAAGTCACAGTTGCAGTGTCACCAAGATAACTGTGCACTAACGAGTGGTAAGACAGCTGTAGACATAACAGTCATACAGCAACTTATAGACGAAGGCAGTTTCATATTTAGTAGGTAAATTCAGTAAATTCATTTTATTCATTATTACATTAATATAAATATTGTCATGACAATTAAATACTAATAATGTAGCTAAAATACAAGAATATTTTTGATATATCTATCTATAATATAAATATGAATCGCTGAATGTGTTGCAAAGCGCAAATCTCGAGAGCAGCTGAACCGATTTCGCTAATTAATTTTTCAAACATTCCTTGAAGTACATACGAGGATGGTTCTTACGGAGAGAAAAATGAGAAAAAATTAATAAATTGCCTGAAACAAATGACCACCCAGGCGAAGCCGGGACGGGCCGCTAGTTTTTTATAATAATAATATGATGAGTATGTATGTACAACTATAAAAAATAAAGTATCAAAAACACAAACTAGCAAATGAGCGTTTAAAATACTCGTGCATTATAATATTCGTCCATTTTACAGATAATTGGGTGCGACTATTAAACGTTGGCCATGATATGGAATTCAAAGACATGAATATTCCATAAAGATGAATGGCTTCACTTATTACTGTTTGGCCTTTCTATGAAAGCATTTTAAATATTTTTTCCATACTAAAGTATATAAAAAAGAAAATTCTGTCTTCAAGTTTTATTCGGAGTTAGGTCCATAGATTATAACGACAGATTTCTGAATATCACTGAAATCTGTTGACTTATTTGGCTTATTTTTAATGGCTTGGTAAATGGCTTGGTATCCTAATTTTTACCAAAATATTCTAGTTTTAATATATTTATGTATTCATAGAAATTGATTTTAAACGTAACAAGGGATCAGCTTACAACGAACGCAATCTAAAACTGTATCTACTAAAAAGTACACATTATATTTACATCGTATAAAATGAAGTCGCTTCCGCTGTCTGTTCGCTTATCTTTTAACACTTTGACTGCGGTTTTTCGACGACTGCAATCTTTTTTTTAACCTAAAAAATTCGTGCTGCCGCTCTACACAGCGGTTGTGTTGCGCCGCACATGCGTTTCGTTCGAAAAATATTACGGCTGTGCTGAGTCACAAAGATCTGTATTTTCTCAGCCGCTGCGCTAGTGTGGATTTACGCATATTAGTCACTTGTAGAAAACACATACCGTGTGATTTCAGCAGTCAAAGTGTTAAACTACTCAAAGGATTTTAATGCAGTTTTCAGCGACGAAGGTTTATATTGCAACAATGCGAAGCTGGGGTGGGTAGTTAGTAATACAATAAAGTAAATATTAAAGCTTTAGCTAATGAGCCAAAATTATTTTAAAAATGCATGTAGGATAAAACAAAACGTGGCTCTAGAGTATTCAAAGGCCAAATCCTCAAAGGTTCTCGTTAGGAGGTCGTTTTTAGCGAGGTCCCGCTAAACTTGCAATACAAGCAAAGTTTTGTTTTAGTAACTGAAATTAAAAGTTTTTTTGGAAATCTGAAGCCACCGAGCACGAATTTAGTTGGAAGCATGCAATCAAACAAAAAATAAACTTATTTTCATCATCATCATCAGCCTATAATAGTAGTCCACTGCTGGACATAGGCCTCCCTAATTAGCGCCATAGTGCCCTGTCTTCAGCTTGACGCATCCAGCATCTGTCTGCAGTCTTTCGCAGGTCGTCATCCCACCAGGTCGGAGGGCGTCCTACACTACGTTTACCAAGTCGTGGTCTCCAGTCAAGAACACGTTTGCCCCAGCAGCCGTTGGTGTCAATTCAGATGTCACCAAAACGAAACTACCTAGACTAGTTTGAAACCACTCTACCCTCTCGTTCATTATCGATATATCGATCGAAATAAAAGGGATGACAGCATTTTCAGTACAATCAAAAAAGTTTAGTTTTGGCGACATAATGCATTGACACTATTGTTTTCTTATCTTGTGGACTAAAATTGACTAAAATAATGTTGGGTGAATCGCGATGGCTATAACAAAACTATGTTTGTACGGACCGAGCCTCGAACAAACTTAAAAAGCTTATGCAGCCAACTTGACTCGTAATCAGGGAATAAGGCCCGGACTACGCAAATAGAGCTGAATAGAAAATGCAGCTAAGGCCCTGGTCACACTCGGACATGCTTGAAAGGAAAGTCTTGAAACAAAGGAAGTCTTTATAAGTAGAACTGCACTCAAAAGGTAGGTATTAGGTTCATGTTCCTTTGTTGGGCTCAGGCTTTAATTGCCTTTATTGAATCTAGATTTTTGAACAGTTTCAATCCTGAGTGGATTCTTCGCTCAAAGCAGGAACCAACTAAATAATTCGATTCAATTATAATTTTCGAAAAATTTTGATTGATAATTCAACGAATTATTCGAACAATACAATCAAACTACGACTACGATAGATCAGTGCTAGTAAACGGAAAGATTTCTAGATTTTCTTTTGTTAAAGCGTACCCATTGTACGAGTACCTTCCCATTTATGGGCAATGTGTCTGGTTGGACATTTTTCTGCCAGTGTAAAGTAATGGAAAGAATTGTAAAATTAATGAGTTATCAAGTTATCATATCAAATTATGAAGAGTGTTCTGTTAATATAATAGTTTTACAAGTCATTGTCCTAAAGTTTCGAAGTTTCTGTACTTTAAAATGTCATTTACTAGAATCCTCATAAATCTGAGATTAGCTATCTCAATGTGCCTTCAACTTTACAGATCTCTTTGAGAGATTTGTTTAATTGAAGGAGATTGGATGAGATTGCATGAGATTAGGGTTTAGTGCACGCAGAGACTTTCTAAGGTATCTTATATACTGTGGTATTAACTTATCTTTGTCGACTTAAGAAGTCCTGTTCAAACTATAATAAGGTTTCGTTCGAAAAAAGGACATATTCTATGTTTTTATGTTGAAATAAAAGTTTATAAATGTTTTATTGTTCGCCGATTTCTCCGTTAGTTGTGCACCGATTTGGATGATTTTATTGCAATTGTTTAGAGAATTTTACTCCAAAGGGTATTTGTCCCAAAGGTCTGTTTTTTTGTTTTTACTTAACCTTTAACTGGTGACGTTAGACCTCATACACGTACATAGATATAATGTATATCGAGACGATTTATTTTTGTATGCGTTGTCTGACCTGCCAATGTATATTTTTCAATAGCAAATCTAAAAGATATCATTAAAAATAATTCATGGTACTTGAATCTAAAAATAAACACAATTTCTTGATGTTGATTTATCTTTGTGTGACAAATATTTTGATAAAAGCCAGACAGATCATTAAGATAGCTAAGTCTAGATATTAAGTTATTTAAATCTTCTGACTAAATTTGAATTTTTACGAACATTAAATTCGTGGCCCAAGGCGGGTCGTAATAGAAGGACTGCTAATTCAATTCAATTCAATTTATTTATTTACAATCATAAACACATTTTTTATATACATAATACCTACGTGGGAAATGAAACTGTAAACTTTTGACGACCGATGGGAAGCGGTGGGTGAAGGTCCGCCTGCGACGCAAGAGGCAGTTGAAACGAGTTTTTAAACAAGTTTTCACTACCACGTTGTGAAACCGCAGAAGCTAAAAAAATGCGAAGCTAAAAAAAGCCGTATACAGAAAGAACGCTGGAAACTTATAAGCGCTTACCGGCGCTTGACAGCGCTGGTCCGTTCTACACAAAGGAAGCAGGTTGAAGCAGACCAAGCAAAATGTCTTTTATCCCGTTTGTCCCACACAGGTTGCTTACTGAAGACTAAGGATATCAACACGCCTCTATCCATTTTAATATTTATCAAAATACATATGCCTGTCGTAATTGCGCGTGTTGTCGCAGTTGTTTATTAATTTTAAATGGCAGCGCCCAGCGCTGACCAGCGCGTGTTGAAGCTTGTCAGAACTTGTCGGCACCGTTCAGTGCTTATTTAAGTTTTCTGTTTCATATAATTTTTAATATGGATCTGAATAAAAGGCTTTATTATTATTACACGTTTTATTTACCGTGCAGCCTATACGGGAACCAGTTGATTTTCTTTCGCATGCATGCATGGAAGCCTTTCGCAAAAAGCGCCCCATTAGCTTCCTGAATAAATTAATATAATGCTAAATAATGCTCTTCCTTTACATACTAAAGCTGATATTGCAACCGTGTCCTGTTACTCCTACTCGGTTCTCCCTACTGGTAGGAGCACGAGGACCAATATGTCCTTATGCTCCTACCGTTACCTTTTATGCAATTAGTAGGTACACTTACTCATTCCGTTGTACGTGACTGTCCTTTAGTAAGAGCACGAGGATATGCTCATCCTTATGCTCGTACCGGTAGGAGCTGGTAGGAGTATAAGGACATATTGGTCCTCGTGCTCCTACCAGTAGGAGAACCGAGTAGGAGCAACAGGAAACGGTCGAAATCGCACCTGTACGCGCCGCAAAAGGTGCGCGGTCAACTCGATTTGACTGAAATGCGGCGCGTTCGGCGCGGATAGGTGCGCGATGTTGCATACCTACTATTTCATATAAAGATTTAGAATATGAGATGACTGCGGAGAGTGCGGCTCCTGCGGTGCGGACAGATGCGCATGTAGTTAAGAGATATAAAAATGAAGTGGATGTAGGTAGCTATTTCAATAACAGCGAAATGTAAATGGAATAATTAAAAAGGCTCTTGTTGAGTTTTTAATTATATTTCGGTGCAGTGGACAATCCTTTTGGTGAATTAAATTAAAAATATGTTTAACCGACATCGCGTGCCATGGCGCCCACGTTGTATTTAATGGAATGGATTGATTGATAGGTATTAGATAATAGATTCGCTATATTAACACTTTGACTGCTGAAATCACACGGTATGTGTTTTCTACAAGTGACTAATATGCGTAAATCCACACTAGCGCAGCGGCTGAGAAAATACAGATCTTTGTGACTCAGCACAGCCGTAATAATTTTCGAACGAAACGCATGTGCGGCGCAACACAACCGCTGCGCTGTGTAGAGCGGCAGCACGAATTTTTTAGGCTAAAAAAAAGATCGCAGTCGTCGAAAAAAAACCGCAGTCAAAGTGTAAAGTAACAGATTCTCTCTGTAAATCTAGATTGATATTAGGGAAAACCATCAGAGCAAAGAACAGCCGACCAGCAGCCCTGGATTGACGACGTTATAGCTGATCTACTCTAGCTCGACGCTACCTACTCTGTTTTATAATCCTTTTGTAAACAAAATAGTTACAAAACTAGAGCACTTCTTCGCAGCTTATCTGTAATGATGCGTTGTTGAAGTTTTTATTTTGTTTTATTATTAGGTAGTTTATTTTTATTTCTTTCTGTTATTGTTAATTTTTCATTCATAGTAAAAGACATTTACGAATGAAAACTTAATAATGTGTTTCCAAAAATATATCTTATTTAGAAACCAATACCTTATAGTTGGCGAGAGACAGCTCATGGTCGACATTCCTAGAAAAGTCCTGTTTTCAAGATCCACTTTGGGTCGTTAAGCCACATGAAATTAGTAACGAAGTAAAACTATTGAAATTCGTAGTTTCGTAGGTTTGGCAATCTTCCAGCTGAGAAGGATAAATATTTCTTAAAGATGGCTTGATAGACGACTTGATAGATGGCTTGACGTAATGTAGGACGCCCTTCGGCCCGGTGGGATGGGATGACGCTCGCCAAGGACTGCAGGCAGATGCTGGATGCGTCAAGCTGAAGACAGGTCGCTATGGCGCTCATTATGGGAAGCCTATAGATAGATTGATAATGAAACATTGCTTGATAATGAATAAATTTTCAACAAGGGCGCTATTGCTCCGTACTGATATTCAAAGGGCTATCCATCGTTTACGCGTCACAGTTAAAAACAGGCTTTTTAATTTTACTTTATTTTAAATGATGAATGTTGATTGATCAAAGTCCATGCTAAATTTTAAATGTGAGTACTTCTCTCCGTCTATCTCGTTAGTTAAACACAAAGATATTTATAACGGGATATTTACTTAGATTTTTGAGTCTTTCATTATTTCGTCACAGTTTCATGCGCCATGATAACGGAATAACTGAAGGCACTGCGAGTGTTTAATTCGAAGACATACCGATCTACCGTAATTTTTTTGTCTTTTGCTACGAACGTTACCACTATCACCGGTTTCATTAACGAACGCAACTCGATCACGACACACAACACTGGCCTCATCTCTATTACCCATAACACAAGCTCTGCTTAGCTTGGGGCTAGATTATGCTGTGTGGATAGTCCAGCATTATTTATTATACCGTTAAGAATGATTCATGCTACACCGTGTCGCGACCGGGCCGTGCCCCGGCCGGGGCAAATCTACCGTACGCTGGCCGGGCCATTTGGGCTATTTGGGTGTATTATTTACACGACTATATTATCTGTGTGTTGTATATATGTTTTTGGACCCGCGGACCGTGCCGGAGCCGGAAAACAATACCCACCGACATTTCAACGCCGTACCCCGGCCGAGTCCGGGCGGCGCGGCGCACGGCCGGGGCACGGCCGAGCCTCAGTCAGCCATAAATCAATTCATACAAAAAGTATATCATAATGTATGACCGTGCCCCGACCGGGGCACATCCCGGTCGCAACACAGTGTAGCGTGAATCATCCTTTAAGCTTTAGAACTCGCTGCCTTCTTTTGTTTTTCGGTCAAACTACCATTTTGGGTTTCTTCAAGACAAAGGGTGAATTGGTTTTTCTAGACCTTGGTGATATATTGTCGGCCATTACCGTCACTTACCATCAGGTGAGATTGTGGTCAAAGAAAGTTATATTCATGATACATTAATATGTGGTCTACAAATGGCAAATAGTAAGGACTCCTCGGCCACAACTTGTAAAAACTTTACACAATTCAAATCTCCCTAGAAACATTAATCTTTTCAAGCTTTTTTATAAAATATTTTGCTGGATTTTATAGATTTAATGGCTTTTTATGATAAGGTGATTTATTGAATAACTAGCTGTTATTGAGTTTACTATATTACTATTTTGACGACCGATGTGGCGTGGTGGGCGCAGGTCCGCCTGCGATGTAAGAGGTTGCGGGTTCGATTCCCGCCTCGGAACAATTGCGTGTACGATCTGCAGATATTTGTTCCAGGTGTTCTGGTCGTTTTCTATGTACAATAAAAAAATATCTATCTATGTAATGTATTGTATTATGTATATCAGTTATCTAGGTACCCATAACACAAGCTCTGCTTACCATGGGGCTAGATAATGTTGAGTGAATTATCCAGCATTATTTATTTATTTACTATATAATAAATTAAGAATACCTAATTAGCAGACAAAACTTTACACGGACAGTCTGCAACTCGGCCTTTGGATTTCTTTCCATTTATATTTCAAAAACAAATTTACATTTTGACATAGATGTACGTACATGACATGTACATCTCTATATCTATGGGTTTTTTTTAAAAAACGATGTTAAGATGACCTTCTTAAATCAGTTTTTTAATTTTTTTAACTTTGAGAGCGTATAACTAATTAATTTAGTGTTATTTTTTAATGAATAATGCCTTCAATAGATGAAAGATACATCTGAGACTAAAACCAAATAAAAACAATCGAAAACATGTTCCGAAAAAAATTGTAGGGGAAAAGAGTTAAAATTTCGGAAAATTATTTAAAATACAAAAAAAGGATTAAAAAAATTTTTAAAGAGTTAGGGTCTTCTACTTCAATTTGTATTTTACAAATAGGTCCACCTACACACCCACCGAGTTTGTCTAACCCTCCACTAAACACCCTGTATATTAGAAGATAATCTCGTATACAGTAGGTACGTCCGGTCATAAGAAAAAAAATCAATTATTCAGGTTCGTTTCTTTATCCAAAGAACAAATCCTTACAATACTAATTCTATGTTACACATGTTCCCGCGGGAATACTAAACTAACAAGCCAAATATCGTGTTCCCGCAATTGTAACAGGTCTATAGGGAAAATATTGTTACCGTGCCTTGGGGCATAACGCTGAGCATTCCAGCGTTACCGACTTACTGATGTTTACGAGGAAAGCTAGTGTTTAGGTATATTCCGGGAATATACATTTTAGCCGTCTAAGATTTGTTGGTTATATTTTTGGTGCAAAGAAATACTGGGACAAATTTTGTCACAGTAGTTTGGTGCACAGTCCACAGGGTTTTTTTTTTAATGCTGGGCATCACACACAGCTTTATCTAGCCCCATGGTAAGCAGAACTTGTGTTATGGGTACTAGATAACTGATATACATAATAAAATACATTACATAGATAGATATTTTTTATTATACATAGAAAACGACCAGAACACCCGGAACAAATATCTGCAGATCGTACACACAATTGTTCCGAGGCGGGAATCGAACCCGCAACCTTCTGCGTCGCAGGCAGACCTTCGCCCACCGCGCCACATCGGTCAAATGTATGTCTCAATAGTTATATAGAAAACTACAGCACAGAACTACTAATAGAGGAAGTGTAATGGGACGAAACCCTGTTAAACAAAACTTTACACTACTATTTCTGCACATTTCTGCAAGTCGATTGATGTATTCGTAGTATGTGTCACTTTGACTGCGATTTTTTTTCGACGACTGCGATCTTTTTTTTAACCTAAAAAATTCGTGCTGCCGCTCTACACAGCGGTTGTGTTGCGCCGCACATGCGTTTCGTTCGAAAAATATTACGGCTGTGCTGAGTCACAAAGATCTGTATTTTCTCAGCCACTGCGCTTGTGTGGATTTACGCATATTAGTCACTTGTAGAAAACACATACCGTGTGATTTCAGCAGTCAAAGTGTTAAAAGCTATGGTTATTCACAATAATGCGTGTTGATGTCTGGTCTATAAGTATAGACAATAACATACTGGTTATTGTCTATTCTTATTACCTGACGACAGATATTATAACGCACCATAAAGCTTTGATGATCCGCCATTTTTTTGTCTACTGTCATTTCCACGACCGATTTTGAAGTCGGTTTATACCAACTTAAAACTAAAAAAAAATCTAAAAACTATAACCTACACATAAATTAATAAATAGATGATTTATTGGTGAACAATATTTACAATTGTATTTGAATATTATTAGTAGCTACTAAAATATACTTAATTAAATGATTAAAACATAAATGTGATTATAAAGCAGACTAGCTGCGCCTCGCGGCTTCGCCCTCGTAGAAATCTATGTGTCAATGGTTTATAATCTTTCCTCTTGAATCACTCTATTTACGAAAAAAACCGCATCAAAATCCGTTGCGTAGTTCGTATTTCAAAAATCTTAGCATACATATGGACAGACAGACAGCGGGAAGCGACTTTGTTTTATACTATGTAGTGGTTAAATACAATCTCTTAAAATCTACAAAATAGCCGCGTTTTCGCAAAAATATTATCGACTTTCCATTCATTCGAAAAGCTATTTATATTCCCCGGCAATAGAAGCCTACCCTCACCCAAATCCAGCTTCAAATCGGGTGTGACAGACGGACCGACTCTCGTCCCATGATACGGGTCCCCTGTCAATATCGCTTTGTTCTTCACTCCGTTCTTGGAATACTAAAAGGTATTGAGAAGTGTTGGAACCATGAACCTTAGTGTAGACATCGAGATTTAAGCTGAACTCGCATCTGTCCGCGCCGCACTCACCGCAGTCTTCCATTTTCTAAATCTTTATATGAATTAGTATGCAATATCGTGCACCTATCCGAACGCCTCGCATCATCTTCATCAGCCTTTATTAGTCCACTGCTGGATATAGGCCTCCCCCAATGAGCGCCATAGTGCCCTGTCTTCAGCTTGACGCATCCAGCCTACCTGCAGTCTTTCGCAGGTCGTCATCCCACGTGGTCAGAGGGCGTCCTACACGCGCCCCGCCGCATTTAACGGAAATTGTTGCGCGAGTTGACCTGCGTAGCTTTAGTATCTTAATATACATACGAAATTTCTAGGTCTCGAGATAGACAGAAAAATAAATTGGAGCTTTCAAGCCGACTCTTTATGTAAAGCCCTCATATGAAATAGTATGCAACATTGCGTTCAAACGGCGCGATTTATTTTAGTTTTTTAGGTTATTTTAGTAAAATCAAATGTGAACAACATGGGGGCGGGACAGAGGCGCGGACAGGAGCGCGTTCACCTTTAGACCTCCCTAAAGCTTAACGCGCACTTGTCCGCAAAAAACTAAATCTTTCTCTACTCTTAGATGAGAGAAAACTTTATTTTTTTGAGGGACCCACATGTCCGCCGAGTCATGGCGAGCTTTGGTTGACATTTTATGTATAAGCATTAAAATTCACCAAAGCAAACTATTAACAATATAATCAGCCCAGACACTCTTCTACTTCTCAATACAAAAGTATAATTATAAGTATTAATACAATTAATAAATAAATAAATCGCGTAAGTTCAAAAATATTTAATACAAAAGTATATAATATTTTGTATGCTTCTATCTCGTCCTTCCATTCTTTTATCGCATGACTTAAAAATACCAATAATATTAGAAAAGCTCACGTCAAGGAGTTTTTCCTGCCAAAATAATGCATATCGGTACTTACTATTTATTTATTTAAGTAAGTAGTGTATTATTTAGTTTGGTATTTGTAATATTAGTTTTTAGTATTCTTGTTATGTTCGTGTTTAGATTACCTATGGTACACCCCCTGCCTTTTCTTAAATTCATAAAATTATTTCCATCCAAAGGTTGTCTGGAAGAGATCGCTTCTAAGCGATAAGGCCGCCCATTGTACTTGTCACATATAATGTATTTTTGTAATGATTCGATTATGGTGTACAATACTTAAATAATTTTTGTATTGTATTGTATTGTAATACCAAATAAATGGTTATATATACATCAATACCATTGAGATCCAATTCCCTAAGCTACGCCTGTCAGGAACATACCTCTTACAATATGGGTCTGCATGACCAGGCACATTGAGAACAAAGACACGAGACGTGTTAGTTAGTACAGGGTGACCTGAATGGATGGGCTATTCGGATCCGTGGTGAACAGCTGTTTTTGTCTTGTGTTTTTGTTATGAAAGAACACAAAAGAGACAACCATGTAATATAAAAAAATATACAAAAATATACGGAAAACTAGGCAATTTAATGAAAGTCCGCCTGCGACGCAGGAGGTTGCGGGTTCGATTCCCGCCTCGGAACAATTGTGTGTACGATCTGCAAATATTTGTTCCGGGTGTGGTCGTTTTATATGTATAATAAAAAATATCTATATTATGTAATGTATTGTATTATGTATATCAGTTATCTAGTACCCATAACATAAGCTCTGCTTACCATGGGGCTAGATAATACTGTGTGAATTGTCCAGCATTATTTATTTATTATCAGGTATTGTATCAGGTATTAGATTTTTGCAGAGGCAAGTATAAAAATAAAATACGCAAACGATTTCTTATCATTACAAAATAAAAGCTATTCAAACAATGTTTTCTTAAGTTTCTACAACCTTACATAAACTTAAAAGCCCACTTAGCGTTATAGGCCCCTCGGGTCTAAAACACCAAACAAATCACCTGCTCTTTTACCCACCACAAAACCTTCAATCATTCCCACGCCTCCCATTTATTCAACGTAGCAAACGTAATCAGCATAATTTTAGAACCCTTCGATTAAAACACCCTACCAAAACCCTTCATCGTATAAAAAAACCTTTCACACGGGAAAATGCTAAAACGGCAACAATAGGTCTAGTTCAAGTCTTTGGCAAACGAAATCAACATCTCTTATACCGTATTTAGGATATGAGAGGGGAATACAGACCTTATATAAGTGCGAGGGAGAAGGAATATTGCAATATTGAGATGCCGGCTTTATAGTCAGTGCTACCCGCTTCGGAGATACGGCAGTACGTCGCAAGTTTTCGTAGCGGGGCTACGCCGAATTTCCGATCAAAACGCGCGCTATACAAATTGTAAGAAGTAAAATTATGGTATTCTATAAACTGTGCGTGTTTTTCGTCAAGTGTGAGTTTGTGTAAAAGTGGATTTGTTTCTGGCCGATAGCCCAACGTACAATATCATTGTGAAAGGCAATGGAACTGGCCTATTTGGGTTTGACGAAGGTATTATTTTTTATGATTTAGATATTAAGGTCAAGTTTGGCAAGTTATGAAAACTATAACTCACTCAACCTTTTTGTTGGCTGATGACGCTTTTAATAAACCTTTTTGGAATATATTTTAATTTTTTTTAGGCTTCTTTGTTTGTGAATGCAGTGTACCGATTACGATCTACATTGTCTATAGTGCATCAGTAACAGGTGCACTGCAGTAGTTTTTAGATTATATAGACCTTTTAAAATGAGTTTTATTAGTTACGCATAAGCAGCAGTTTTGTGTGTCTATTTTTGTAGACACTTTAGGAATGTAAGGGTCTTAAGGGACCCAAGGGATTCAACCCTTAACGGCTTAAATAATTATCCCAAGGTTCCTAGGTAAATAGACAATAATTTTGGACGCCGAAACCGTAATAGACGAAGTATTAGGTAAAGACAACAGAAAATTAAGTGTTGAAAAATACAAGGCCGGGAAGATTAAAGTTTTTTCAAATTATATGGAAAATATACTATTAAATATACAATTTACATTGATAGAAGGCGATCAGAATGCTTTACATCAAAGAATAAGCATTGTCATCTAATGCAGCAGTATTATGGTAACCTACACTGTTTTTGTGATATCATAAAAAAAATGCTGGACAATTCACACAGCATTATCTAGCCCCATGGTAAGCAGAGCTTGTGTTATGGGTACTAGATAACTGATATACATAATACTATATATTACATAGATAGATATTTTTTATTATACATAGAAAACGACCAGAACACCCGGAACAAATATCTGCAGATCGTACACACAATTGTTCCGAGGTGGGAATCGAACCCGCAACCTCCTGCGTCGCAGGCGGACCTTCGCCCACCGCGCCACATCGGTCGTCTAAATTATATATATTTGAATAGGTAACCTTACTTTTCATTGTAAAGAAACTTTATACCCTTTTATCTAGCCTTTGTCAATCAGAATTACTACTACATACTACTATGATGAAATCATTATTAGGTATATATCGTAAGAAATTATATATTGGAAAAAGTGTCTATTCTTCGCATGCCTCTACGTTCATTTAGTTTCATAAAACGCAAACCGCTCTATATTTCGCTCACGTTCTGAATTAATTCTACAAGCAATCCCAGTACTAATAACGAGTTAGTTATACGATTTCTAACTTATATTTATCTTCCAACAATTTATTTTGAAAATATTGAGCTCTAAGCCCAATAATTAATCAAATTCTGTCTTAATCTGACATTGCGTTCAAATTGAGGTGTAAGCTATTGACTGGTCAGTCATTCAACTCCATTTAATAATATCTATGAGAGTAGGGACGTAGATTGCTTCATCATCATCATCATCAACCTATGTTAGTCCACTGCTGGACATAGGCCTCCCCCAATGAGCGCCATAGCGCCCTGTCTTCAGCTTGACGCATCCAGCATCTACCTGCAGTCTTTCGCAGGTCGTCATCCCACCTGGTTAGAGGGCGTCCTACACTACGTTTACCGAGTCGTGGTCTCCGCTCAAAACACATAAGCGGTTGTCGGTTCTTCGCGAGATATGGCCGGCCCACTGCCACTTCAGCTTGCTAATAATTCTTAGAGCTATGTCGATAAGTTTTGCTCTCAGTCGGATGTAGGCTGCTTATCTAGGCTAATATCGCAGATTCAACAAACAAGTTACCACAACTATTAGTAATTTAATTATTTTTTATTGGTCATGGTCATGGTCAAGCGTTTGGCCACCTTCTTACATAAGGGTGCACGAGTCAACAGCGCGAACTCGTTGGTAGTCGAGGCCTCGTCACTAACCTAACGCTTGACAGAGTGGGTGCAAAAGGGCGCGCTAGAATGAAATTCACAATGATTAATTCCTAAAACGATCATGTAAAAACATGTGAATATACCTTTAGAACAAGGGTTTTTATAGCAAAACGAGGTAATGAGTGTATGCAAAGAACTTGTAGGTATGGCCTTCTATGAATTGTACATAACTTACTACGTCTAGCACTTAAGTGAGTAAAGCTGTAGAAAAAGTGACGTGGAAGGACCGGAACATGGCTTTCACCACTGTGATACTTCCTCTAGTTATAAAAGGTAATCTTCAATAAAAATGTGTATATTGTTTGAGAAAATAAAGCTTCTTTTATTACAGACCCGAGGGTATTACGTTTTAAGCTTATCTAATGGTTGGCGTCAAAGCAACAAAACGGTCCAAGTGATTTTTGTGAATGCGGTTTAGGCACTTTGTCTGAATATCGGGAGTAGGTATTCTTAGCTCCATTATGACAATAATGATAAAAGACATTTGCCCGTTCATAGCAAAAGACAGAGACGCGGGGGGTTCGAGTCCTGCCGGGTGATTATGTAACTCGCGACCGGTTTGCGACAGGCGTAAATTAAGCAATCAGTGCTGTCAAACGTCAATTTTGTATTAGTTTGACACCAGCTACAACGTCAAAATTGACGTTTGACAGCACTGATTGCTTAATTTACGCCTGTCGCAAATCGGTCGCGAGTTACATAATCACCATACCGTTTTGTATAGAATCTATAAATTATTAGTTTTAATAATTATGTTGCTAAAGCAAATAAGTCGCTCGTCTGCACCACTCCAAACCAACACGTCCACTTCTGACTGTTATTTGCCCCGATTAATCAAATAACAATTACATTTGTCTCAATTTTGCAATATTCATTGCCCGTAAATCTTGCAAAAAAACAGTCATGCGGAGACCGAGTCTGGTTTTGTATAGATTCTGTAATTATTAGTTTTAGTAATAACTAGCGACCCGCTCCAGCTTCGCACGGGTGCCAATGCATGTATTATTGTACATATAAACATTAATCTTGAATCACTCTTTAATAAGTAATAGCATAAACCTTATTTCTATTTTAGTTATTGAAAAAATAATCTACTGGTAAAATCTAGAATCTAGAGTAGATTTAATTTTTTATTTTAGTAGATTGAGAGTAGTTTTTACCAGCAAATCCTTGATTTATAATAATCAAACCTCAAACACTCAACAAACTTGGAATAACAAAGATACTCAGTATAAATATAATAAAAATACAGCTTTACCCAACCTAACGCCAAAAGATATCAAGAAAAGTCATAAATACAGATTTCCATGCGAATAACGACCGACCCAAAGGGAAAACGAGGATTTATATTATGAAATGGAAATATATGGATTTTGGCATTAATTTTTATACCTGTCAGTTATTGCTTTAAATTTTGAGGTTGCTTTCAATTCTATTACCCATAGCTCTGCTTCGCTCGGGTCTAGATGATGCTCTGTGAATTACATCATTATTTTATTTATTTTATTTAAATTACCTATTAAAACATCTTATTAACAGATAAATTATCTTTAGATAGATAGATAGAATAGATAGAAATTTATTTTATTGCACACTTACAAAATAAAACAGACTAGACGGAATAAAATACAAAAAATGTGATAATTTGGCGGTCTTATCGCTCAAGAGCGATCTCTACCAGACAACCGTGGATGGATAGGATCATCTTTAAAAAACTTCAACTTTATGCTTATCTTTAAAAAACTTCAGAGCAAAATACGTTCAGAGTTTGGAATTCTTCAATTAATCTAACTCTATTATGATTAATTCAATAGAATCACACAATAAAGTCTTCAAATATTATTTGTGTTCCAAAAGGGAAAATTGGAAGCCCACAATGGTCGGGTTCTAATTAAATTTTAGAATCTCTGATTTCGAATTAATCTGTTCTTTGGTTAATTGGCGCGAAGAACTGTCAGAAGTGGACGTGTTGGTTTGGGCCGGTGCAGACGAGCGACTTATTTGCTTTGGCAACATCACTACATACATAGTATAAAACAAAGTCGCTACCCGCTGTCTGTCCTTTTGTATGCTTAGATCTTTAAAACTACTCAACGGATTTTGTTATTTCGTTTTTTTTTTAAAGTGCAAAGCCCCCATACTCGGGGCATTTTCTTAAATAAAATAGGTAATACATTAATTAATAATTAACTAATAATTAATAACATTAATTAATATTATTAATTATTAATTACATTAATTAATAATAAATATTATTGTGTGATTTTGTTTTTGACATTTTTAATTTGTATGTGCATTATTTTATTATGGATTATGAATCTGATAATAAATTAGTTAATAATAATAAATAATAATTAATATTGTATATAATAATATAAAGCAAAGTAGGTATTAAATTCTTAATTCGATAAGTTATAATAATACTAGTGCTCAACATAATGGCTCAATAATATCTATCTCGATATATAGACGACCGATGTGGCGCGGTGGGCGAAGGTCCGCCTGCGACGCAGGAGGTTGCGGGTTCGATTCCCGCCTCGGAACAAATGTGTGTACGATCTGCAGATATTTGTTCCGGGTGTTCTGGTCGTTTTCTATGTATAATAAAAAATATCTATCTATGTAATGTATTGTATTATGTATATCAGTTATCTAGTACCCAAAACACAAGCTCTGCTTACCATGCGGCTAGATAATGCTGTGTGAATTGTGTCCAGCATTATTATTATTATCTATGAGCAGAAAATAACGCGATAGTAATTGCATGGATAAAAATATAGTCTTTCTACAGTTAGGTATAAAACGTATTTTCTGCTAATAAATTCAAGTATATTGGTAAGTACATATGTATATCACTGATATACCACAAAAATTATATAAAACGGGATATTTACCATGATTTGATTTTTGAGTTATCCAATATTTCGGCACAGTCTCATGCGCCATGATCACGGAATAACTGAAGGCACAGCGAGTAAGTTTTTATTGACTAGACATGCCGATGTTTTGTGTATTAATAAGCGATAGCTTCAAAAGATTTACTCATACACTATTTTCGGCTCAAAATTTTTAATTTCTTTGTGGTATTTTATTCGTTAATAGCTGCGCACGTTCTGGGCGAGAATCGCGCGAAGCAGTTAGCCGAGGCAACAACGTGCTATATGATTTCAGGCTGCCTCAACAAGGCTGCTTACTAATGAGCCGAGGTACTGGCGTACGAGTAGTCAAGCCGAGTAGGTGCCTACTGGCTGGGCAGCACCTCGCGCTGTGTAAACCAGCCATAAGTCAGCACGCGGCTATCGAAATAAATCTAATGAGCGGTGAAACTAGTATGAGTGATACATTCACAAAAACATCTGTACTCAGCTGCTTGTATTCAAAAACATCATCATCATCAGCCTATAGCAGTCCACTGCTGGACATAGGCCTCCCCCAATGAGCGCCATAGCGCCCTGTCTTCAGCTTGCCGCATCCAGCATCTACCTGCAGTCTTTCGCAGATCGTCATCCCACCTGGTGGGAGGGCGTCCTACACTACGTTTACCGAGTCGTGGTCTCTACTCAAGAACACGATTGCCCCAGCGGCCGTCGGTTCTTCGCAAGATATGGCCTGCCCTCTGCCACTTTAGCTTTCTAATTCTTAGAGCTATGTCGATAACTTTGGTTCTCTTTGGTTATTCAAAAACATACCCAGAGTTATTTTTCCTGCGGGAAATTCTCCCATTGAATTCCTTTCAGTTCGCTCCCTTTTACTGGAAATCAATTCAGCAACCGTTTTTATTATACCTCAACACGCAAAAGCTATACCCTGTTATTGATGAATAGAATAAATATATAACTCAACGACTTCCTTGCCCTGCAGTGGGACTTCCAGGCTTGTCAATAAATCACTACTTAGTATAAAACAGCCGCTTCCCTCTGTCTGTCTGTTCCTATGTATGCATAGATCTTTAAAACTACGCAACGGATTTTGATGCGCTATTTTTTTAATAGATAGAGTCTTTCAAGAGGAATGTTTATAAACCACCTGACACATAGATTTCCACCAGGCGAAGCCGCGGGGTGCAGCTAGTAGTATAGAAATAATGCTGGACAATTCTCCTTCATCAAGTACTAAAGTAAACAGCGCTATTGTGGGAACTGGACTGATACCTATAGGATAAGTTGGAGTATTTGCGGACGTATGAAGTTAATTTTAGCCGTATTAGCCCTATTTTCTAATACTGCTAATATTGACCCTACATATGACTTAGTTTGGCTAAATTTAATATTCATACCTACGGTATTCGTTCCGCGTCCGCTCATATCCGAACATACTATACATCATCATCATCATCAGCCTATATTAGTCCACTGCTGGACATAGGCCTCCCCCAATGAGCGCCACAGCGCTCTGTCTTCAGCTTGACGCATCCAGCATCTACCTGCAGTCTTTCCCAGATCGGAGGCTACTCGGTCGGTACCTCAAGTCATTTAAAACGGGATATTTACCATGATTTGATATTGGATAACTCGAAAATAAAATCATGGTTGCCTGGAAGAGATCGCTTCTAAGCGATAAGGCCACCCATTGTACTTGTCACATGTAATGTCTTTCATAATGTTCTGTATCTGGTATACAATAAAGTATTTTTGTATACCAGATTGTATTGTATTGTAAATATCCCGTTTTAATTTACTTTAGTGTTAAGAACCATGCTATCATGGTTATTAAGTTCAAAAGTTTTATAACACTATACTTAATTCTAAAGTAATAGGTATGATAGTTTTTACTTTACATAGAAAAACTGCACAAATATTTTGTTTATTAAAGTTTATTGCACTACTAAGCCCACCCTTTGTACCCTACAAAGGGTGGGCTTAATGGCAAATATCTGCAGATCGAACAAATATTTACAAACGGCGGCAAAAATATGTACGCGGCGATACAAAAAACAATGGCAGATATTTTCTAGTTTATTTTCATAAGAGCTGGTTATATTGTCAGCAAGTTAATCTAGTTTCAAACAAGAAGTAGGTAAACACACAACACGTGTGTTAGGTACGTACGGACGTCACGTACGTTACGGAAAGGAAATTATATATCATTCAATTCTGTCAAACGTCGTGTCTTGTCCCCGTGCGTGATCTTACTAGTTACCATTTCTTTCATAATTTGAATGGGTGTAAGGACTCCTATATCTCGTCTCGCAAGCCAACCTAACCCGTGGTACAACCTGCTAGATAACGAACTAGGTTCTGGTGAAAATATCAACAATCGTCATAATTTGATAACTATCTAGAGTTATTTTCCATTACATCACACTGGCAGAAAAGGGTCCAACCAGACACAATTGCCAATAACAAAGAATCATCATTATCATTATTTGAATATCCAGACACGCCCGTGGAAAGCTTATGTGGCCCACGTGTTTATAATGCGGCCGGGTGATTATGTAACTCGCGACCGGTTTGCGACAGGCGTAAATTAAGCAATCGGTGCTGTCAAACGTCAATTTTGTATAAGTTTGACACCAGCTACAACGTCAAAATTGGCGTTTGACAGCACTGATTGCTTAATTTACGCCTGTCGCAAACCGGTCGCCAGTTACATAATCACCATACGGTTCTACTTTTTTGATTCGGTAAAACGAAGGAAATTGTGGCAGCGTGGGTGCTTTTATTGTTTAAAATAAACCCAGCATAAAATTGATAAGACCTCGTTAAGTTAAAATATAGGCGTGAAACGTAAATTCCGTGAATTACTGGACATATTTTTCAACGACGGCGTCAAGTGTTAACACAAACGAGCAACTAGATACCGTTAATCTTATAACAATAAGACAGTAACGTTTAGGCGTCATCGATGAGAGGTAAAAATCCTCGCTCGTAAAATAAAGGATAAAAAGTTAAAATGTTGTTGTGAATAAAACTTGTAATTTAGCGAAGTTTGCTTAAGTCAATCAGGACTCGGCCAAGATCGACGAACATGTTACAAAACAATATTTTTTACAACTTTTGAAACTCAATCATGGTTACACTAAGTCATTTAAAACGGTATATTTACATGAATCATGGCAAATTACCCGTTTGAAATGACTTCAATATTTTTTAATCTCTCGATTGTAATAATACCTGTTTCTCTGGGCCTGCTAGTCTATTCATGAGTGATTCATACTATTTTCGGCCCTTATTTTCTGCAGTTTGATTACGAAATAATAATCATAGCGCCCACAATAGTACGAGTGATAGTCTAGAATACATCGGAATAGACTGACTGAACTTTCGTTTAGGTTCAAAGTAACAGGTTTTATGGTTAGTATCTTACCACAGGCAAATATATATGTAAAATCATGACGTTAATTAAAAAAAGCATTAAAATTAAAACAAATTAATTTATTAAAATGATAACTAGTTGGTACCATTTAGAACTGAAACAGTTGAGTTAACGACAGAGAAATGCAAACAAACTATACATAGGTGTCTCATTAATAAGCGTAAACTAATCAATGCAAGCCGGGAGCACTAGTTTATTTTGCCATGTTTCTCACAGACTTCATTTTAACAAGTTGCTAAGAAGCTCTCATTAGCAAATTGCTCGTTTGCACGACTCTTATTTGCATGACAAATACCACTTTAGGTATTTTAATTAAGAGAGTGTTTTAGCAAGATTCAAAAGATTTTCGGGAAATATATTTACAATTTTATAATTATTTCGAGGCAGTTAATTTTTATGATGGTAATTATATTGGTCTTAGTGTTATTGTAAACTTGATGTGGATAGTTTTATTAGGAAACATTTCGCTTAATTATCTAAAACTGTAGTAATTTATGTAGGTATATACCGATATCCGCTTACTAGCTTCTGCCAGCGGCATCTCTCAAAGAGGTCTGCAAAATTCATCATCATCATTATCCTATGTTAGTCCACAGCTGGACATAGGCCTCCCCCAATAAGCGCCATAGCGCCCTGTCTTCAGCTTGCCGCATCCAGCATCTACCTGCCAGTCTTTCGCAGGTCGTCATCCCACCTGGTCGTGGTGGTTTTTTACCTAGTCCCAACTGGAAAAATTCATAGGTTGGTGCAAATGTCCAGCATTATCGTCGTGTTATTTTCATTTTTCTATCAAGGAAAATTCACAATTGCAACCCCTGGTTTAATATTAGAATTAGTAAAACAGAAACAAACAAAATCGTGCTGCAAGCAATTATTCAAACGACAATTTTATCCACTTGCGTAAAATTGCGCTAAATCAAGGCATTGTCTAAACAAAGCATGTTAAACTGCTAAATATTCATTTAGGACCATTAACATTAACAGCGCGATGGACGAGCTCGCACACGAGACTATTTATTAACAGAGTTGGCGACCGTTTCGGTGCAGCGGGCGAAGGTCGTCCATTGACGCAGGAAGTTCCGGGTTTGATTCCCGCCATGGGACAAATATTTGTATGATTGGCGTAGGTATACTTTTTTCGGGTGCTCTGGTCGTTTTCTATGTATACTAATGCCTACATAGAAAACGACCAAATAATAATATATATCTAGATATTATGTATATCAGTCATCGAGTACCCATAACACAAGCTCTGCTTAGCTTGAGGATGATGCTGTGTGGATTGTCCAGCATTATTTATTTATTTATCTCATCCGTCAGCCTGTTAGTCCATAGCTGGACATAGGCGTCTCCTAATAAGCGTCATAACGCCCTGTCGATGCTTGATGCATCCAGCATCTGCATCAGCATCTGCCGGCAGTCTTTCGCAGATCTCACCTGGTCGTGGTTTGCCGAATCGTGGACTCCACTTAGGAACACGTTTACCCCAGCGGTTATCGGTTCTTCGCGAGATATGGCCGACCCACTGCCACTTCAGCTTGCTCATTCTTAGAGCTTTGCCCATAACTTTGGTTCTCTGTCGGATGTATTCACTACGAATCCCATCCTTCAGAGAAACTCCGAGCATAGCTCTTTCCCAAGCTTTATCTGCCAACGTCATAATATGTGTTGGAGAACTGTTTGTTCTGTTTACTATAATGTCCTCATGTGTCTGAAGTTCAAACTAAGCTTAATTAACTGTACTTTGGTTCGCTCCATTCGCGATCCAGCAGCGGAAGGAATAAACTTTAGCCAAGTTAAAGCGCCTTCGTTCAGTAATGCGATTTACTTCAAGTTGCTTGCTTAGGGAAATAAAGTTATTTGGAAGGATTCAGGAAAGTCTAGATAATTTATTAAACCTAATTATCTCAATTACATAATTATAAAGTACCGCGGGGCAATGCAAGCGTCTTGAGGAGTTATCTAATGCTTTGAGCTATATCGATAAGTTTGGTTCACTGTCGGATGTATTCGTTACGAATCTTATCCCTCAGAGAGACGCCGAGCATAGCTCTTTCCATAGCTCGTTGAGTGACTTTGAACTGGTGGACCAGCTCTCTCAGCTCTGTAGGTTATAAAAGTTAGAACACATTGAGTTAGAACTGTAAAACTGTGTTAATTATCCAGCATTATTTACTTGTAATTTAGATACATCTATCTGCAGTCATTTTACCTGGCTTGCTCTGTCTCTAGCAATTATTCGTCTCTTTAACTCCCATCTACCTAGAAGCAGCTAACCTACATCACACTTTGCTAAAACCACGCCAATTTAAGACCACAGGTGTGAGAGAGTGACGCCTATTACGTATTCTATTTCGGTAAGCGCTTTAGGGTTGAAAAGGGTGTGAAAATGAATGGTCGAATTTATGTTGAATGTCTAGCAAAGTTACGGTATCCAGTGGCATATTGTTTTTGATTTTTGGGGAATCTAGAGGCAAATGTGGTAAATATTGAGGTCTTTTTTGGAAAGACTAAACGCTAATTTTCAAGTTAACTGCCTTGTATATTCATCATCATCATCATCAGCCTATATAAGTCCACTGCTAGACATAGGCCTCCCCCAATGAGCGCCATAGCGCCCTGTCTTCAGCTTGCCGCATCCAGCATCTACCTGCAGTCTTTCGCAGGTCGTCATCCCGTTTTCCCCAACGGCCCTCGGTTCTTCGCGAGATATGTGTATTGCTAAAACGCTTCTAGAGCCTTGCCCCTGTACAATGTCTTATGTCAACCTGTACCCTATGATGATGAACATTATGAATTCAATGACTTTAGAGGTATATAAAGTATTGTCTTCTCATGAAATTGAATAGAAGCTCACACACGGTAGCGAAAATGGGAATTATCAGAGGGAATTTAATTAAGTTAACAGGCTTTTACGCTAAAATGTTAATTGCTGTTCAAAGGGACATGATTTTTTCAGATTGTGACTTGGTTTAAGTGACTTAATGTGGTAAATGTATGAACTTAAATTAATGAAAAGAATTTATTTTATTTAGGATTTTAGAAGACGTACTCGTATTTTGGAGGCCCCAAAATTACCATTGTTCAAAGGAAACCTGCTTTCATTATGGCAAGCATAAGTAATGAAAATGAAATGAAATATTTTTATTCTGATAGCTAAGACTTAATTATCTAACTATAGTAACAAGCACACGACTTAAAAAGACTTAAAAGTAAATAATTAATAATATACACTGATTTAACACAAAAGAGACATTTCTAAATAAGATAGGGCGTTGGGTCGCTAAATAGGAAAATACAAATAATAATATTCATTATCGGACCATCATTTAGTTATAATAACGACGAATAAAAAGTATAGTAAGTATAGTAAAAAGTATCTTTAGCGCTGATCTCTGGAAAATACTATTTTACAATACTAGATCAGTGCTTTTTACAACTAATGGTTTAGAATTTTGGTTAAGGTGTACTCACAGATTTTTTTTACATTAAAATAGCTTTCTGCAGACTGTCACAAATAATAAAGGAATAGCTAAACGAAGTAGATCATTGACTAAGTAGATCTAAACATTTCACACACTTTCTATTATTCTAAATAAAAAGCTAGGCGTCAAAAGATGACTTAAGAGTTGTTATTTTAATAGAATCCCAAGAGGCTCGCAATCTCATTTCCCATTCCTTTGAAACGTGTTAACTCTAGACTTCATCGTCTAGAGTCTGCAAAGGCATTGTTGCCAACTTTCTTAACAAAGTATGATAGGAACGAACCAACTTCGTAATCGAGGGTTAAAAGAAAATGGCTGTTATTTCTTAGAATAATCTAGTACGTGATATGAAAACCATTATAAAATATAGGATTCAATTCTGTCCGCGATATCTTCTTATATATAAAAAACAATTGCTGTTCGTTAGTCTCGCTAAAACTCGAGAACGGCTGGGCGGATTTTGCTGATTTTAGTTTCGAAATGTTTGTCTTAGTCCACGGAAGGTTTAAACGGTGAGAAATTATTTATATCAACGCGGGCGAAGCCGCGGGGGCAGCTAGTTTTTTACAATTTTTACTGACTGGCTTCTGACAGTGGCAGCATACGCTTTGTAATAATATTAATAGCCTTCACTCATCATTTAAAATAATGATCTGCATATCACTACATAGTATAAAACAAAGTCGCTTCCCGGTGTCTGTCTGTCCCTTTGTATACTTAGATCTTTAAAACTACGCAACGGATTTTGATGTGGTTTATGATAGATGGAGTAATTCAAGAGGAAAGTTTATAAACCATTTGACTCATAGATTTCCACACGGGCGAAGCAGCGGGCGCGGCTAGTTTTAATAATGTAAAAATCAGCAAGCCGTGACGTCAGTGACGCGTGAAAAATGTTGCAGCAAAACCACAACATCTCTCTAAAGAATAAAAACTCTGAATTCTCGAAACAGAAAACAATGTCAACATCAGAAACCGATTCCATTTTCTCGACACTTTAATGAAAATCCGAAGGAAAATATCTTACATTTTCTCAGCGGAACAAAATCGTAATACTCTGCTGTGTCAACTGTATTATCCCACAGCTTTATTTAAAAGAAATAGGTTAATATCTTTGTATAGGGAGTAACAAGTAGCGCCGTGGACGAGTGACAATGATGTCCCAAAGTCAAAGTCAATAGCATTCATTTCTTTAGGCTTACAAAATAAGCACTTAGACAAGTTAAATTTTATACTATTCAATAACATTATTTTTATTTTAATGTTCACTTTAATTATTTGTCCACTAGTGGAAGAAGTAAAACAGAAACCACTAGTATGTTTATATAACTTATGTTTCTAATATTATACATATGATTTGCTTATTAAAATCTAAATATAGTGCGTATTAGACACATGCTACGATATATGTCAATATTTATTTAAAGCTAAGTATAACATTGAATTTCTTAATACTATTGTCGGAGCGGAACTGAGCGGCATCTGACCAAGCATTAACATCATTGATGTAATCATCTATAAATAAATAAATAATGCTGGACAATTCACACAGCATTATCTAGCCCCTTGGTAAGTAGAACTTGTGTTATGGGTGCTAGATAACTGATATACATAATAAAAATAAAATAAAATAAAAATAAAAAAAATAAAAAAGCCTTTTATTCCTTAACCTTAAATAACATTGATCAATCATGCTTATGAAAAAATTGTTAAACCTAATGTAAGTATGTCAAATATTATAGAAAATGTCAGTATGTAGATTTCATGATTAATGTATGTTAGTTTATTTAGTAATGTATTTGTATTATTTATTTCGATTGAATTTAATGCATATATTTAATAAGTAGTTAGGACCCCTCTCGGGTAAAGGCCTCCTCCAGTTCTGTCCAGTGTTTGCGGTCTTCTGCGACGCTTGTCCAATTTTGTGTTTTTACATTTTTTTTTATTTCGTCTGACCATCTTGCTAGGGGTCTACCAATTCTTCTTTTGCCCTTAGGACCTTTCCATGAGGTGACTAAAGTGGCCCACCTTTCTTTTGGCATTCTAGCTACGTGTCCGGCCCATCCCCACTTCATTTTAAGAGCGTGTTGTAGCGCGTCTATAAATTTAGTTTTTGATCTGGTTTCTTTATGTTGTACTTTGTCTTTTAGTCTTATTTTCAGTATATTCCGTTCTATTGCTCTTTGACATTTTGCTACTTTGTCCTTTGCCTCTCGTGTATAGGTCCATGTCTGGCTGCCGTAGGTAAGCGTTGGAAGTAGGCAAGAGTCGAATACTTGCTTCATTAACCTTAAAGGTAGTGAACCTTTTAAAATTTCCTTCATGCTCCAGAATTTCTTCCAGGTTTTTGTTATTCTTCTGTCTATTTCTTCGATGTTATTTGATGCCTTAAATGAGACCTGTTTCCCGAGGTAAATATATTCATCTACGTATTCTAGTGTCGTATCTTCAATCAGTAAGTCTTTCTTTTCGTTGTTTGTCATAGCTTGTGTTTTTTGTAGGTTCATCTCTAGTCCTCTTGTTTTGCTAGCGTTATGTAGGGTAGTCAACATATGTTGGAGTTTAAGCGCGTCTTCTGCGAGAAGTACTATATCGTCTGCAAAGGCTAGGTATGTTAGGTTCTGGTCGTTAATTTTTATACCTTCATTTTTCCAGGAGAGCTCATTTATTATTGATTGTAGAATGGTAATAAATAGTGTGGTCGAAAGGGGGTCCCCTTGCCTTACCCCTCTTCCAATTTTAATAAATTTTCCCGTCGTTTCTAGTTTTACTCTACTTCTACAGTTTTCATATATTTTTCTTATTATTTCTATGTAGGTTTCTTCTACCTTAGCTTGTCTCATAGCTTTCCAGATATACTCATGTTCTATTGAGTCAAATGCTTTCTGGTAGTCGATGAAAGCCAGATATAGAGGTTTCCGGAACTCTTGGTATTTTTCGATTACTTGTTCTAGCGTATGGATGTGGTCGATTGTACTGAAACTTCTACGAAAACCGGCTTGTTCTACGTAGATAAACTTTTCCACTTTTGGAGTAAGTCTCTGTTGTAGGCCTTGTGAAAATATTTTATACAGGCTTGACATAAGGCTTATTGGGCGGTAATTAGCTATTTCTGTAGGGTCTCCTTTCTTGTATAGTATTACGATGTCCGACTCTGCCCATTGTCTTGGAATATTTTTTTCTTTTAAGATTTGGTTGAATAGGACAGTCAAAGGCGTTAATAGTGCTTTGCTTAATGTTTTAAGCATATCGTTAGATATTCCGTCGGCTCCTGGACTCTTTCGTGTTTTTAGTTTCTTGATAAGTAGGTCTATCTCTCTGTCTTCAAAATTTAGGATGTCGTTTTTCTTAGTTGTCATGCAGATAGAGATTTCTTGTGGTATCGTTTTTAGATTTCTTGTCTTGTATAAATTTTCATAGAAGTCAGTAGCAGTTGCAAGAATTTCGTTTCTAGTGTCCTTACATGTATGTCCTTTTTTTAGTTTTGGTATCCAGTGTTTTTTTTTGTTTAGTTCGGTTTGTGCTCTTTTTAGGCTTCCAGTACAAGTTAGGTGTTTTTCTATTATGCCTGTCCTGTATATTTTGTAATCTAGTTTTATTTGTTTGTTAGTTGCCTTGTATAGTGCGCTGAGCTCTATTTTGTCATCTCTGGTCAGTGGATTTTTGTTCTGTAGATTGTGTCTTTTTTGAAGTAATATTTTAGATTTTTCAGATAGTATTGTTTTCTTATGTTCTTGATTTTCTTTTCTAGGGATGCTGTCTACGATTGCCTTTTCTAGCTTGTCGTAGAATGCTTGTACATTTTCACCATTATGATTGAGTATTTCTTCTTTCTTTTCCTCTAAGCTTTTTACAAATTGTATTTTCTCATCCTCTGTCTCTAGAACCTTTGGGATTGATGCTCGGTAGCTTGTTCGTTTTTTCTTTGGTTTATCCATGATGAGCTTGCCTCTGACTAGTCGATGATCGGAGGGGTATATAATATTTATTATTTCAATGTTACTGAACATTTGGTGTTTAGAAGAAATTATGTAGTCTATTTCGTTTTTTACGGTCTTATCAGGCGATATCCATGTCCATCTTTGATTAAGTTTTCTCTTAATAAATGTACTTAGAATGGAGAGGTTGTTCTCCATAGCAAACTGTATAAGCTTTTGACCTCTTTCATTTCGTAATTCAGTTCCATGTATGCCGAATAGTCCTGTTCTTGTCTCTTCCCTGCTTGGTTTTCCTATTTTCGCGTTGAAATCCCCCATTATGATATACTTCTTTTCAGACATATCTTGAGCTTTGATGAGGGTTTCGTAGAATATCTCTAGGTCTTCGTCGCTTGCATCTGATGTCGGTGCGTGTACTTGGATGAGAGATAGTGTCTCTTGTTCGAATTTTAAGTTTAAAATTGCAACTCTGTCAGATAGCCCACGAAAACTTACGAAGTTTGTTTTGTATTTTTTCTTCATTATGAAACCGACTCCTAGTTGTCCCTTTTTTTGTCCAAAATAGCAAAATATGTTTTCGTTGTCTTCTTGGATGTCGTATCCTTCTCTTCGAATCTCGCATAATCCTATTATG
The DNA here is from genome assembly GCA_947044415.1 of Eupithecia dodoneata. Classification (NCBI taxonomy): domain Eukaryota; kingdom Metazoa; phylum Arthropoda; class Insecta; order Lepidoptera; family Geometridae; genus Eupithecia; species Eupithecia dodoneata. Next base: position 6,404,122 of record OX345678.1, read on the forward strand.
TCGTATTTTATATTTTGAATTGCATATTTAAATGTTACCATTCTTTGTTCCGTAGAAAGTGATCTTGCGTTGTAGGTACATATATATATAATGTTTTTTTGTCTCTTTGTTTTCATGTGAGCTGGAGGGTTTTGGTCTAGCTCTCCCGCGGTGACCAACCGTGTTGGGATGCTTTTTTTTGTTTGTAACTGTTGTGTTTTGTTGTTAAGCTTTGGAGGATGTGCCGCTAATTGCTATTGTTTTGTTATATTTTCTCTCGTCTGTGTCGTCAGGTATTGTGTTATATTTCTGTTATCATTGTGCGTTTTGTTCTTCTTCACTGGCCTAATACTGTCCCCGTTGCTCGTAGTTGGTCCATTGTCGCAATTTAGAGTCCTCTTATTATGGTTTATTACTTTGTTTGGCATTTTTAATGGTGAGTTTGTTGGTGCTCGGACAACTAGCTTGTTGTATTTGATAAAAGCTTTGTTTCCTTTTTCAATTTCCGTTTTCAGCTGTATTTGGAGCTGTTTTCTTACTTCTAAGATTTTTGGTGGGAAATCTTCTTTTAAGTACAAGCCGGTGTGAATAAGTTTGTGTTTATTTTTGAGAAATGCAATTTATTTGCTGTATGTGGTAAGGCCTACGTTTATCGGTCTAGGGTTTTCTCCCTTTTTTCCAATGCGACGAACATGTTGGATTTCGCTTGAGTTAGTCGGTGTTTGTAGGTTTTTGTTTAAAATGTTGAGTATCTCTTTTTCTAACTCCATATAGGTGCTTTCTTGTTCAGGTACGCCGAAGAAGACCAAATTTCTTATCCTAACCTCTTTTTCTAGCTGATCTAGGCGCTCTTCTTGCTTTTGTTGATTCATTTTTAGCTCGTCTAGTTGTGGCTGAAGAGCGCCAATTTTTTCATCTAGGTTGTCTATTTTTGAGGATAGTTTGGCGTCTGTATTTTTAATTTGTTGTGCGATTTCAGCATACCCTTCATTAGTTCGTCCATCTTACTTTATCCTTTCAGTAATATTTAAATATATAAATGCAAAAAGTGCAAAAAGTATATACTAGTGAAGGTTTGAACCAGCGGTCGTTTGACAGTCTCGGTGTATCTTAGTGCGCTTAACAACTGAGCCAGGGAGCCGATACTGTTGCAGTCGAAATAGTGGAATGCTTTCAGTGCTCTAACGGTCGGTTCGAAAGATTTTTCGCCCACCGTCAATTTGGTAAATAAGACGGAACAAACACGGCAAACAAATAATCACTGATTTGAATAACTTATTTCATGTTTTCACTGTATTTTCGATATGTTTTGTTATTTTATGGTTCTTCACTGCTTAGGTAATTTAAGATTGTGGTGTTTGTCGTCTTTTTCACTTGGCTGGCACTGTTTATTGTAGTTCACAGATCGTCCTTGTTTTTTTGTTGTAGTCACTGTTTTGTAGCTCTTATTATAAATTTTTCGTCGAGATAACGTTTCCTCCTGCGCTTGGTGCTTTTTACTTTACGTTTCACTAGTTTACTCACTGTTTTTGCCCGGATTTCAATTTTTTAATTAATTTTATTCGTAGAGTTGATGTTGATCGTGCGAGCGCAGCGATATACATAATACAAACATTAAATAGATAGATATTTTTATTATACATAGAAAACGAGCAGAACACACGGAACAAATATCTGCAGATCGTACACATAATTGATCCGAGGCGGGAATCGAACCCGCAACCTCTTGCGCCGCAGGCGGACCTTCGCCCACCGCGCCACATCGGTCGTCAAAATCTGAGTAGATGTCTCATGATGAACCTTATAGTTAGGACCTTATAGTTAGGATTCACAACTACACTTGCACTTATTTGTAGATAATAAAGTGTTCTGCAAAGTCGTATGGTACATTATTTTATTCTATCATCAATTGTTCAATAGTTTTCGCAGCGCACGCGATGTAAGGAAGTTTTTAGGTAATTTTTTTACTCGGCTTACATTATTGGAGTTTTAGTATGGATACTGTGTTCTTATAATTTGATTGTTTTGAATTAATACACAATCGAATTCATTTTGTTGAGTTTTTACTTTTTTACCGACATAATACCAGACAAAACATTTTTGAAGTGAACATAATTCACGGACTTACGTCATCGTCAACGAACGCTTCCCTGTGTAAATAAAATATTGTAGGGTTTCACATAGTCATTTATTCGTCATGCGTATCGACCGAATACGTGATTAATAATAAGTCATTCTATGATATCGTTCAGCGATCCCGCTCACTTAGGCAGTCGGGGCCTGAGTGAGTGGGATCGCTGAACGATATCATAGAATGACGACATGAATGAATGAAAGGTAAGATAGGCAGGGATCCCACCAATAAATCGTTTTTACCTTATGCCTAGTGTGTGCATCCTACATTATACAATTTCTACTTAATTTTCACTTCTATCGGCAGTCCGCAAGGACTGCCCCGCATGTTTTTTCAAATGCATATTTATAGCATAAGGCTTTCTATCTAAGGCATCTGAGAAAAACCAATCAAACAAATAATCAAGCTACCGTAGCAGGTATCCAATTCCATAATTAATTATTTTCTGCGGATCCTACTAATACAAATTACGGTTTGTCCCAATCAGTAATCTCATCTCGTTTTCAGAAATTGATTGGAATCTAACGATTCTAAAGTAATGATGTTGTCCGCCATTATAGAAACCACTGAATACTAATTATTGCAATTAGTTTCAATGTATTGGGTATAGTAAATAACTGTATCATACTCGTATTATGTTAGTCAACTGCTGGACATAGGCCTCCCCTAATGAGCGCCATAGCGCCCTGTCTTCAGCTCGACGCATCGAGCATCTACCTGCAGTCAGTTCTTTTCCTAGATCGTTCACACCCGATCGGAGGGTCCTCTAGTACGTTTACCGAGTCGTGGTCTCTCTTACTAAATGTATACAGATGAATAATTTAAGTAATCGTAAACCAAGTTTGGCGGCCACCATGACATATTTACCACTATATTACCTACCTACTGTTAGAACCTACCATACAAAAGAGCTAACTAGGAAATTTGGCTAAGGGTAAACAAATCAACGGCGCAATCTTGTCGGTAGGAGAGACATATAGTATACAAAAGGGCGCACTAGGATGAAATACACAATAATTTATATCTGAAATGATGGCGTAAAAAATTTGAACAGACTTTTAGCACACGCTAGCCTTGACTAGTTAATTTGACAATAGATTTGTGGTTAAAATTACGAGTGGTCCCACTCGCCCAACGAAATAAACAAGAAAAAACTAATCAGGTAACTGGGACCGCGGTCCCAGTTTTGTAGTGGGCCCAGTCGCCTGTATCCTCATAATTTCACCCTGTAAGCCCATGGGAAAAATTGGGGTGGTGCAATTCTAGGCCGGCACTACACAAACCAAACACAAGACAAACTTTCGTATTTATAATATAAGTGTGATTACTTTAATGCTTTTTTGCCATTAGGAGATTGCAAAATGCTAAAAATACGATATTTTTTTTTCTCCAGCGCCAAGTATAAGATAATGCTGGACGGGCATTATCTAGCCCCAAACTAAGCAGAGCTTGTGTTATAGATACTAGATAACTAATAAACACAATACAATACATTATACAGATAAATATGTTTTATTAGACATAAAAAACGACCAGAACACCCGAGACCAAAGATGCAGATCGTACGAACATTTATCCCAAGGCGGGAATCGAACCCGCGACCTCCTGCGTCGTAGAGGTCGTCATAAACTCGTATACCTAATAACCGATTGAGTAAACTAGATTAGTCCGCGTCCATGGGTTCCGTAGAATTAATTCCGAGTTAACATCCACCCTCCTCATTCGCAGCTGGCTTCCCCTGGACATTATAAATCTTGCCTTATTTGACGCCTGGTTAGAGAACTAGCGAATTTGACGACTGATGTGCCGCGGTGGGCGAAAGTCCGGGGGCAAATTCACACAGCATTATCTAGCCCCATGGTAAGCAGAGCTTGTGTTATGGGTACTAGATTACTGATATACATAATACAATACATTACATAGAATAGATAGATATTTTTTATTATACATAGAAAACGACCAGAACACCCGAAACAAATATCTGCAGATCGTACACACATTTGTTCCGAGGCGGGAATCGAACCCACAACCTCCTGCGTCGCAGGTGAACCTTCACCCACCGCGCCACATCAGAAGTCTCTTAGGAACTGAGGGCACGCGTGTGCCAATGTACTACTTTTGTTGCGTTAGTATGTTAGTTCACCGTTTCGCCACAAGACTTCTTTTTTTGCATAGACTGTAGTATACTATATTGTCTTTAAATAATATAATAGTACGAATATGTCATTAATATGTACACAGCAGCGCACTTACAGCTACCGGCAAGTGCCTATACTGGCGAGTGCAAAAACTAATTTCCTCAACGTGCGAAGCCAAAGCAGGATGTTTGTTTTCATTATTAACACTTTGAGTGCTGAAATTACACGGTATGTGTTTTCTACAAGTGACTAATATGCGTAAATCCACACTAGCGCAGCGGCTGAGAAAATACAGATCTTTGTGATTCAGCACAGCCGTAATATTTTTCGAACGAAACGCATGTGCGGCGCAACACAACCGCTGTGTAGAGCGGCAGCTCGAATTTTTTAAGTTAAAAAAAAGATCACAGTTGTCAAAAAAAAATCGCAATCAAAGTAATAAGGACTTTTTTACAAAGTATGCCACTCCTATCATAACCTAAACTTAGAAATAACAATGGGTTAACTACACTCGAAAATCGCTGGACGCCCTACGCGTCCAGTATAATAATACCTTTAATACCTTTAGTAAAATTCATTGTATGATTTCAAAAATGATGTTGCATTCATAGCAACAGTTTTTTATTGATTTTAAGAGTAACCGCAAACTAGCGTACTTACAGATCCAGTGGTCTGATGAGTCCTACTAGTTTGCAACAAAAAAAAAAACCTTTAGGATGCTGTTGAGACTCCCCCGTTTTTGTAGTGCCTCACAGATGTTTGCTCAGAATCGAACGGACGGCTTTAACGCCGGCACAGTTTGTAGGATGCTGTTATGACTCGCCCTCGTCCTGCTCATCAGGGATGCTGTTTTCTTCCGAATGACGGTGTTAAAGCCGTCCATTCGATTCTGAGAGAGAATATGTCCCCAATATGGACACGCTTTATCCAACGTGTTGCTCCTATGTGTGGATATAACAATTGATTTGTGTATACTAATCATAATTTTAGTTTTAATGATCTTATCTTATTTATATTTTAGTTAAGTTGATTTTGCTTTCGATTTCATTATCTGAAATAAATAAATACAATACAAACAAAACAAAATAACCAACAAAATTACGCTTAGCAGTTAAAGAATGCCTGTAAATCATAAAGCTTACAAACGCACCACACCCTTTTCAACACGCCAACCTCAAGACCCAACTTCAAGCTAATCTGAACCTTACGCCACACCTTATTAGGTCCTGTCGAACCGCACTTGTCACGCAACATGACAGATGTCGGGAGAAAAATTAACGCTTTTCGAGAAAAAAATGCTTTATTTCTACGAGAAGTTTAGAGGAAAGTATTAACACTTTGAGTGCTGAAATCACACGGTATGTGTTTTCTACAAGTGACTAATATGCGTAAATCCACACTAGCGCAGCGGCTGAGAAAATACAGATCTTTGTGACTCAGCACAGCCGTAATATTTTTCGAACGAAACGCATGTGCGGCGCATCACAACCGCTGTGTAGAGCGGCAGCACGAATTTTTTAGGTTAAAAAAAAGATCGCAGTCGTCGAAAAAAAATCGCAGTCAAAGTGTTAAAATGATACAGCTGTTCCTGAACGAGTTGTTTTATTATTAAAAGTAAAAAATGGGAGTTTGGGATACGATATTATTTTTTATTTATTTATTTATTGATAAACTATTTACAACGCCTTTACAGTTGGACACCAAGGCAAAATTAAAATGTGCAATAAATTGTTCACACTTTAATGTGAAAGTTTGGAGGTAGGCTACTTTTTCACGACTTCAAAACTACTGTACATACATACGGATCGTGTTAAAATTTTGCATACAGTTTTGGGTTTATAATGATATAATGTATTTTTTTATTCAGCCTCATTCGTCCCACTGCTGGGCAAAGGCCGCCCCCAAATCTTTCCACTCATGTAAATAATTATGAACTTGCGTATGCACTGGAATTATAGTTCGACCTCGATTAATGCAACTTAGAAAGCACGTAGTAATGTTTTCATTTCAACATCATGAAAAGTTTTCAACTCAGATTTCTAAGGAATACCTTACATAAAAAAAAATTTAAGAAACAGTACTCAATAAAAAGTAAAACTTAAAAACTATTTTCTCATTTTCTCGTAGCGAAACAAACTTTGTTCTAAATGCGACGTAGCGTAGAGGCTTCGTAGCAGTGCTACGAGACTGCTACGGGAGTGCTACGCCAATCGATAAACCCTTTCTAGGTTATAAGATGGAAGCTTGCTATTCACATTCAATAATGGTAAAAGCCTTCGCTAACCTTAGTATGGTATAGGATGTACTGCCACACAACGCCATTTAGAAAAATAATATTTTTTATGGAAAATAAGATATTTCGATTCAACACAACGTTGTCATTTCAGAAAGGTTATTGGTGACATTTAAAATATGAAAGAATAACTAATGATTGGCTTATTTCGATATTCCCCTTACACAATGCACTGCAAAGGGGATTTCTAGAATTTTTGCCTACCGTATCAGAGATAAATAGGGGATTTTTGGACAGAGGTCCAGAAATCCACTAATTGAACTATTTACACAGTAATTAGATGTGCTCATGGTCAAAATAAGTTTGATATTAGATAGTAAATGTTTACATGTCATAGATATATACTTTTTACTATACTAAACAAATACACAGAACACTCGAAACTCATATTTTCAGATCGTACAAACATCTGTCCGAAGGCGGGATACGAACCCGTAACCTCTTGCGTCGCAGGCGGACTTTCGTCCGCCTCGCCACATCGATCGTCAAATAAATGACTGTGATGCGCAATGTTCCTTATTATTATTATATTTATCAAATCTGTACTTTATCTGTACTTTATATATGACTAGCTGCACCCCGCTTCGCCCAATAAACACGAAATCTATGTGTTAAATGATATAAAAACTTTCCTCTTGAATCACTCTATTTATTTAAAAAGACGTGGACACTCACGATAGGGCTGGTCCACCAGTTCAAAGTCGCTCAGCGAGCTATGGAATGAGCTATGCTCGGAGTTTCTCTGGAGGATAGGATTCGTAACGAATACATCCGACAGAGAACTAAGGTTATCGACATAGCTCAAAGATTTTTCCGGCGGTAGGCTTCAAGGGAGCAACATCTACTCTCAAAAATAAGTTTGGTAAAATTGGAAATAGTTACTATTTTCAGTGGATAAATGTTGTAAATAAATAAACAGGAACCCCTACCTGCCATCTGCTGTTTTCCCTGCAATACAACAACTTTCAACATCATATTTTCGATTCTGCAAAATTATAACCTCACAACCAACAAATCACTACACTCAAGATGGTGGATGCCTCATCAATTGAAAAGTCTCTGGCCGAGATGGGCACAATGTTCCAGCTCACAATGGCAGAATTTGAAGGTAAGCTGATGAGAAGCAAGTCCCCAGTATCTGATCTCTCCGCATTGGCAAATGAGTTTGCCTTATTCAAGACTCTCATGTTAAAGTCTCTCCAGACCCTTCAAGAGCAAATTGGCATGCTTAGCAAACATGTGGACAGCCTGGAAATGCGCGGGCGGCGAAAGATACTTCTGTTGCATGGCGTGAAGGAGGTGGATCAGGAGGACACATCAAACGTAGTAGTGAGTATGGTGTCGCAGAGACTGAAGTTGTCCGGCTTCACAAACGCCAGCATCAGTCGCTGTCATCGAATGGGTCGTGCCGCATCAGACAGACCGCGGCCTATACTATGCAAGCTCCGTGATATCGAGGTACGAGACAAGATGTGGTCTAGTAAGACCTCGCTGAAAAACACCGGTGTGACGCTCTCAGAGTTCCTGACCAAGGGCCGTCATGAAGCCTTTATGAAGGCTAGGAGTCGCTTTGGAATAGCCAAATGCTGGACGAGGCAGGGTTATGTCTTTGTACTTGGCCCTGAAGGCGATCTTCACCGAGTGTCCAGTGTGGAGGAACTCAACAAGATCCCACACGCACAGACGGCCGTAACAGGGGCTCCGACGGTCATAGTGAAGGAGGTTCCTGCACAGAAGTCACGACGTGCGGCTGCGACCTCGCGTAAATAGTTTTCTTGTGTCATACACTTTAGCGAATCGGCCGGAATTAGTACGTCCCAAGCATAGATCAAAGTCCACCCACATGTTCTTTTTTTTTTATGTTATTCGTTTAACTTTTAATAGTAATACCGTCATTTCACTTTTATATTTGTAAAGTTTGTTTGTTTTAGTTTTTATTAGCATGACAATTTGTCGAAGTGTCAATCATCTCTCAACTGACAAATGACAGTGACAGCACATGGACGTAAGTAGGCGGAATCGAATTGCACGAACGTTCCAACCTACGTTAAAAAAATTTAACTTGTGTAATTTTAGCCAATATTTATTGATATCTGTTTTTATGTATACTGGTTATTATTCTCAATTTACTTTTTATATTTTTTTTTTCTCTTTTTTTTACTTTCTGGACCTAAAGCCGATTCGCTTAGTTATTTTTAGAATAATGTTGTTAGTTATATTACTTAGTATTTATTTCTCTTTCTGGCAACTGGCGGGTGGATAGTGTACTTGGTATTTGATTTGCAGTTTTGTGCAATTAGTAATACCTAGCAATTAGATTAGTGATATTCATAATTGTAAGTTAATTAATCTTCTTTTATTTCTAATTATAATAATAAGGTAATAATTCATATTTATATAGTTTTACAAGGCATAAGTATATAAATAGGTAATTAATGTCCCGTACCAATAGCTCAAGTGATAATGATGAATCATTCCTCTCTGCTGTATCCAGTTGTGATATCTCTTATGAAAGTGCTAGTGATGGAAACCCTCAAACTCTTGGAGAGATTCTTGTTAATATCTTTGCTCCATACAAAAAGACTCTAAACATTTGTCATATAAATGCCCAGAGCATTCCACAGCACCACTCTGACCTTCTTGAAACTTTTAGCTCAGGCTGTATTGATATTGTCATGGTGTCGGAGAGTTTTCTTAAGCCCTCTCTTCCCTCCTCTTATTATCCCATTCCTGGGTTTGTAATGGCTCGAAATGATCGGACAGGAAAGGGATGTGGAGGTGTTGCAATATATTTGAAAAGTCACCTCAATTTTAGAATCATCTGTCAGTCACCATCTGCTTACAGCAAAGCCGCTGAATATCTTTTCCTGGAGGTTGATATGGGGGTCAAGGTGTTACTGGGAGTTGTATACTGCCCTCCAACCATAGATTACTTTGATAAATTGGAGACAGTATTGGAGGACCTTGTATCTGACTATAGCCATGTTATCATTCTAGGTGACTTCAATACCTGTCTCCTTACAGATAGACTGAAATGGAGAGCGGACAAGCTTAGCAACATTATTGACTCAGTAAATTTAAACATAGTGAATACCACCCTTCCTACTCATCATACGTCTCACTCGGAAAGTCTATTAGACCTTATCATCACATCTCAGATTGACCGTCTTTCAATTTTTGGCCAACTAGCAGCACCTGCCTTCTCCCATCACGAACTTCTTTACCTTGCTTACAAGATTCGACCTCCTAAGGCCAAGCCAGCCTCTGTTAGTCAACGCAACTTTTCACGACTTGATATCACAAAACTTACTGAAGCAGCTACAGCGGTTGATTGGGACAAGATTGAGTCTTACCTTTCTATAGATGACAAAGTGGACTTTCTCAATACCAATATTATCAACTTATATGATATCTATGCTCCCATTCACTTAGTAAAAATGAAGCGTGCACCAGCACCTTGGCTTGATGGAATTATTCGAAAAGCTATGGCTAGACGGGATAGGGCTTTTCGAAAATTTAAACGTGATCGATGCGAAGAAAATTGGATCTCCTACAAACAGCTTAGAAATCACTGCAATAGGTTGGTTCGTGATGCCAAGAAAAAATACATTGCAACACAAATTGAGCTTTCTTCATCAGCCGGTCTATGGAGATTTCTCAACTCCCTAGGAATTGGTAGGCAAAGAACCCATAATGTCATACTTAATACTAATATTAACGCCCTTAACAAACACTTTACTACTAGAGATAAAATAGTTCCCCATCTAAAACACTTAGCTCTGACTGAAATCTCTAGTTTAGGTCTTCCAAACAATAACTCTTTCTCCTTTACTATGGTTAGTGAAGACAATATTAGAAAGATTTTTCTCTCGTTTAAATCCAATGCAGTTGGCAGTGATAACATCGGTCGCATCATGTTTTCTCATATTCTTAAGCAACTTCTCCCCACTATCACTCATATTATCAACCACTCTCTTATGTCTTCTCAATTTCCCGACCAGTGGCGTAAGGCTCATGTGATCCCACTTCCCAAAATCTCAAACCCTGTTTTACCCAATCAATATCGCCCCATCTCTATTCTCCCCTTCCTCTCTAAAGTTGTCGAGGCGGTTGTTCATGCTCAAGTATCCGAGTACCTTACAAATACTAATTCTCTTAATCCCTTCCAATCTGGGTTCAAAAAAGGTCACAGCACCACCTCGGCACTTCTAAACGTCACGGAGGACATTCGAAAAAACATGGAAAACTCTCACGTCACGCTACTTGTCTTAATTGACTTCAGCAGCGCTTTTGACGCTGTAGACCACGACCTTCTACTTGCACTTCTTCCCCGATTAAACTTTTCCCTTTCCGTTGTCCAATGGTTTGCCTCATTTTTGAAAAGCCGTCAACAGAGGATCCGAAATGGCGCTGATTTCTCATCTTGGCTGGATATCGTAGCTGGTGTTCCACAAGGCGGAATTCTCTCTCCACTTCTTTTTTCTCTCTTTGTTAACCTCCTGTCTCACAACCTACTTTGCCATTACCATATGTACGCCGATGATCTCCAGCTCTACCACTCCTCCTCTGTTGATGACTTGGACGATGCTATCAAGCTCCTCAATGGTGAGCTTGAGAAACTGTCAGCCTGGTCCACTCGTTTTGGTATTAAGGTTAACCCTAGCAAATGCCAGGCCATTATAATCGGTAGCTCTCGTCAACTGGCTAAAATAGATGGTCTACACTTAAGCTCATTACAATACGACGGGAATGATATCCATCTCTCCCCTACTGTTAAAAATCTGGGTGTCATCTTCGATAGTAAACTTAGTTGGATTCCCCACGTAAAAGAGATCTCCAGAAAATTCTATGCCTCCATACACTCGCTTCTACGTCTTAAAAACTTCCTCCCGATCCCTACTAAAATCACACTCGTCAACTCCCTCCTTATCCCTATTATCGATTATGCCGACACTGTCTTCCTCGATCTCAACGAAAATCTACTAAATAAACTAGACCGTCTACTAAACACGTGTATTCGGTTCGTCTATAATCTCCGCAAGTATGATCATGTAAGCAAATACCGAGCTCTGCTTAAATGGTTACCAATCCGCGAACGAAGGAAACTCAGGATCCTTTGTTTGCTGTTCTCAGTCATAAGAGATCCTTCGAGTCCTGCTTACTTGAAAGACCGTTTTAATTTCCTGGCAGACGATCACAGTAGGAATCTCCGCTCCTCCGATAATCTTCTCCTGTCTATACCTATGCATAACACCTCCTTCTTTGGAAATTCTTTTTCGGTAGAAGCAGTGCGGCTGTGGAATGACTTACCACTGGACATTAGAAAAGCAAATACACGTGATACTTTCAAGAAATCGGTGCGAAGGCTTTTTCATGAGAGGTTATACAACCATAGCTCTTCATAAAACGTTTCTATTTTTTTTAATTTTTTTTTTCTTCTTTTGATTTGATTTGATACTTATGCTATATTTGGAACTGTATATTTATTGTTTTAGCTGTTTTTCTTAGGTATATAGATATGTATAATATAATATGTATTTTAGGTATATATATATAAATTATAATTTACTACTACTTATATTTGTATGTAATGTTAGCACGCCAACCCTTTATTTAAATCATGTGTTTTCCTGGTTGGCAGGTAGAAAATGCCTCGGCATTAAGCCCACCCTTTGTACCTTTAATAGTGCAATAAAGTTTAAATAAAATAAATAAATAAATAAAAGAATTAGCAAGCTGAAGTGGCAGTGGGCCGGCCATATCTCGTGAAGAACCGACGGCCGCTGAGGCAAACGTGTTCTTGAGTGGAGACCGCGACTCGGTAAACGTAGGGTAGGAAGCCCTCCGACAAGGTGGAATGACGACCTGCGAAAGACTGCAGGTAGATGCTGGATGCGGCAAGCTGAAGACAGGGCGCTCTGGCGCTCATTGGGGGAGGCCTTTGTCCAGCAGTGGACTGCTATGGGCTGATGATGATGATAATGATTTAAAAAAAAAACAGCATCAAAATCCGTTGCGTAGTTTAAAAAATCTAAGCACACATAGAGACAAACAGACAGTTTGACTTTGTTTTAGTGATGTAGTTTATGAATGATGGGCTTACCTCACGTCTAACCTTTGTTATAATCAAATTAAAAAAAACTTACGTATCAAAATAATAGCAACACAAATCTAGACGAAGATAATACGATTAGAGGAATCCAATCTAAAACTAAAGCCGTACAAATTGAAATTAAACCTTGAAGCGTTAGAGCTAAGGCATAGATTAGTAAGAGATACTTGATTGAGTTAAGGGGCATTCACACTGGAGTGAAACGTTGTTTATATTAAGTTTATAATTTATGGAATGCTTTATCGTTTAATAGTTAACTAGTTTATGGTTGCGGCTTTACGTCCATTTTTCCGAGTTTAAAGTATCTATATGACGTCCTCTGTGGCGTGGTGGGCGAAGGTCTGCCTGAGACACAAAAGATTGCGGGTTTGATTCACGCCTCGGGGCAAATTTTTATACGAGCTGCAGATATTTTAAACGGGTGGTTTGTACGTTTTCTATGTAGAATAAAAAATATATATCTATGTCATGTATTGTATTATGTATCTAGTACCCATAACACAAGCTCTGCTTAGTTTGGGGCTAGATAATGCTGTGTGAATTTCCCACCTTTTAATTTTATTATTATAATGTTGTTCCAGGTCTAGAAATATCTACTATCTTTGCAATAGTTTTTCTGTATTCCTTATTCGTTCTGTAGTTTGGGCCTGAAGAAGTTATTTGTAACTTCCTCATTAATAATTATGTAGGTATATCAGTGTGCCTTTTTTTTTAAAGATGATTCCCACTATCATTTACTAGCTACGCCCGCGGCTTCACCCGCGTGGAAATTGCAATTTTACCATATTTTCTCACCGTTTAAACCTTTCCTGGACTACGACAAATATTTCAAAACCAAAATTAGCAAAGTCGGCCCAGCTTTTCTCGAATTTTAACGAGACTAACGAACAGCAATTGATTTTTTATATATAAGATAATGATCCAGTTTTAAATCTCTGTAGCTACAAAAGTCAAACCTGTTTATTCAAAATGTTCCTAAAAGAGATGGCCTTCAGCGATAAGTTTGCCCATTCTCTCTTTTATATTACGTACATTTGGGTTTCAATGTTATTTTTAACTAAAATTCAACAAAAATCTTATAATATCTCATTATATCTAATTATACCCATGATATTTTCAACATGATTTCCTAGAAACTATATTATTTCCTGTATCGCTGCATGCATCAATGCCTAAATAAAACTTGACCGTGGCAGTAGAATTAGCTAGCATGCCATCTATGGCCTTGGCTCGGCAACCTTGATTGGGTAGCCATTATGCTGTTGTTGATAACATGGGTTTGAATATGGGTTCCGAACAAGGCGAAATAGACAGGTGTTTTTGGTCAGTACTCAATGTTTAATTGCGTTTTTTTATCCTACTAATATTATAAACGCAAAAGTTTGTGAGGATGTTTGTTGCTCCTTTACACAAAAACTACTGAATGGAATTTGATGAAACTTTACAATAATATAGCTTACTTATCAGAATAACAAAAAGGCTACAATTCATTAAGGCACCTTGTATATTATCCAAAATATCTATCACCCGAGTGAAACCGCGGGGCACAGCTGATGTTAAAATAAAATCACTACATAGTATGAAACAAATTCGCTATCTGTCTGTCCCTATGTATTATTATGCTTAGCTCTTTTAAACTACGCAACAGATTTTGATGTGGTTTTTTTTAATAGATATAGTGATTTGAAAGAAGAAAGAAAGAAGAAATCTTGTGTAAATAATACTTCGTTGGTTTTACCAAACTTTTTGAACTAAAAGAAACGAATGAACACATTGAGAAACAACCCTTCCTGACTAGAGCTTAACTAAAAAAGTACCGAAAAAGGGCTCTGTTCTATCCCGGAAAAAATCTTAGTTGCCAGCTGGAGCTTTACATTTACTTCTTACTTATAAAAACACACTTCCTACTCCTGAAACTTGCGCCCCAAAGTCGTTCTTAACACTTTGACTGCTGAAATCACACGGTATTTGTTTTCTACAATTGACTAATATGCGTAAATCCACGCTAGCGCAGCGGCTGAGAAAATACAGATCTGTATGACTCAGCAGTCGTAATATTTTTCGAACGAAACGCATGTGCGGCGCAACACAACCGCTGTGTAGAGCGGTAGCACGAATTTTTTAGGTTAAAAAAAAGATCGCAGTCGTCGAAAAAAAATCGCAGTCAAAGTGCTAACCCTGACAATCGACTCTTCAGGCTTCCTAACTAGAGCTTAAAAAGACCCAAAAGAAAGACATGGTTGCTTCTTATCCTGATAAAACGCTAAGATGTGAGCTAAAACTACACATTTAAATAAATGATTATTATTATTATTTACGTCTTAATACATAATATAATAATACTATAGCGCTCATTAGGGGAGGCCTATGTCCAGCAGTGGGCTGCTATAGGCTGATGATGATGATGACATATAATCATATACTCCTGAAGCTTAGCGACCCAAAGTCGTTCTTGACCTCGACACGCGAGTTTTCCAGGCGTCTGTGTTCTGAACGTTCTCTCGCTTGTTTATTTATTTATTTATTTCCACCGTAGGTACACATGTTACACTTGATGTCGTTAAATACCATTTTAAAAGATAAATTATTATAACATGCACTAACTTTTGACAAAGGGAGGTGTTGCGCCGAGGCTAACCTAACTAGAGCTACGGATCTTAACTTAAAAAGACCTTAAAAAGGACATGGGTTACTTTTTATAAATAAAAAATGCTGAGATGTGAGCTGAAACTACAAATTTACTTCTTAATATATTCGATACACTTGAAGCCAACCCAATGTCGTTCTTGACCTCGACACTTGAGTTTTCCAGGTGTCTGGGTTTTTTAGCTTTCTCTCGCAGAGTTTGCGGAGATTGGCTTGCGTGTCATCAATGCACCAAATACCTACCCGACGGCCGACTAGTCCAGTTAGATGCTCTAAGTATATGTTGGTACAACATGATCGGCCCCCTGATTATGTAACTGCGACCGGTTTGCGACAGGCGAAAATTAAGCAATCAGTGCTGTCAAAAGCCAATTTTGTATTAGATGACACCAGGTACTACGTCACCCAGCAATCGAGCACTAGGTTTCCCTCTGCCGGACAATCGGTGAACTAAAAATTGCTTGCTAAAATTGCGGTCGCGGTCGCGTCGCTGTTGCTGTTGCTTTTACATAATCAGCCTGCGGATTTATACTTCCAAATGATGAACCCGATCATTTTCCCTCCTACGCCATCATGACAGCCCCATTCCTCCAACGTAGTAGGTACCTATTTTATTTTTAATCCAAGTAAAGCGCAGTCATGTTTCATTCGTTCAGCTGACCCAAGCTGATTGATTAATGGTTTTGGGCTCATCCGAGATTTGAAGTATTGCCACTGAAAAGTTTAATGAACTGTAGTTTATCTTATATTAGGGATTTGAGATGGATTTTTTTACCTTTCGAATCGGCCAGTTTGGTTTTAGGAGGTACCTATTAAAAGACCCTATTAATCAACTTTTATTTTCTTTGTTAATAAAGATTCTGTCATTATCACTACATAGTATAAAACAAAGTAGCTTTCTACAGTCTGTCTGTCCCTATGTATGCTTAGATCTTTGAAACTACGCAACGGATTCCGACGCGGTTTTTTTTAATAGATGACTCCATCTATTCAAATGGAAGGTTTATAAACTATTTGATACAAATTTCCACGAGGGCGAAGCCGCGGGGCGCAGCTAGTCAACTATATAAAATAAATGACATCTCAGGCTTCGAGAATGTAGCTTATCAGCAAAAATAAAGTCAAATACTTTCTCCAAACACCATTTTGCACAAAAATAAAGAAGCTCACCTTTTTTAGAACTTTTTACGCCTTACCATTCCTGTACGAATCCCTAAAAGCTATTTCGCCGCCTTGATCGTTGGGAGTGATTGAATTGCATAGAAATTGGCCTTTGATCGTTTCGCTCGCTGCAGGGAGCTCCGCTTTGGTATTTGCATGTCGTTACTTCCAGTAAGAGAGAATTGTGACCCTTGTGTGAAAACTGCCTATCCGTATTTCAAAATTATAATTTAGACTAGTGTACGGTACTCATTTCCTCTGAAGGATAGGATTATTTATTATTATTATATTGACGTAACTCAAAGAATTAGCAAGCTGAAGTTGCAGTGACCCAGCCATACCTATCTCGCGAAGAATCGACAATCGCTGGGTTAAACGTGTTCTTGAGTGGAGACCGAGACTCGGCAAGACGCCCTCGTGCCAGGTAGGATGACGACCTGCGAAGGACTGCACAGGACAGGACAGATGCTAGATGCGGCAAGCTGAAGATAGGGTGCTATGGCGCTCATTAGGGCTGGCCTATGTCCAGCAGTGTACTACTATAGGCTGATAATGATAATGGCGGTACACATTTGGCGTATAACGCGCATTTTAAAAACCATCTGGTTCCATAAATAATTCGTTCCATAAATCTGTACATAAACGCGCGTTCCAGATTTATTCAGAACCCTGGTAAGCTAACGTTTAATAGCCTTATGTGTCCACGGTCTAAGAATACGAAAAAAAATATTAATTTGGCCAACAAATTGAAATTATAAGTAGGTACTGAAAATAAAAACTACATAAAGGCGTTCATTGATGACTTAAGTAAGAAAACGGTAACAAAATGTCATAAAAATCAATTTATTTGGCATTCTATTAGCAATTATTCTTAGTCTTTCTCTAACTTTATAACCTCATTGTTACTTAACCTAATTGTCCGATATCAAAAGTTAAATTAATTGAGCTATTCGTCTTTTAAAAAACTTTTGTGTAACTTTCGCCGATTTATAAGTGATTTTATATCGTTGTAAGTTTTTATTCTTCTAATCACCCAAGTTTTTGCTCTAAGGATTATTACTTTTAATATTTTTTGTTTTTTAATAGGTAGAATCTTCATATTCTTTGAAGTAAACGAAACTTGCGCGTATTTTAAGGCATTAATGAACTGGAATTAAATATAGGGAAGCTTGCTTAGGGATTCTTAGGGATTCTTTGAACAGTGCCCGCGTGATTGTTTTTTTTAACCATGTGAGAAATAGAAAATAGTGTATAAAATTCTGAAATAAATATATATATATACATACTCGTATATTACGAATCTAGTCTATTCAAAGTCACATTCAGTTACAAGATCAAATGAAATGTAATGAAAAAAAGCTAAAAACAAAAGCAAAAAACATAATTAACGGAGTAATCGATCAAACATACAACGGAACATAAAACCTGTTCCGTTTTGTTGTTGGTGACGTTGGTTAAAGAGCCAAATCAAATAAAGCAAACGTAAACAACGTTAAAAAAACTGGTCGTTTCAACTCCAGTAACTTCGTTATTGATAAATTTCACGCCTATTGTTTCTGTAATTTGAATGGATTTCCCGAGTTATCTACAAATCTAATAGATAGACCCGTTTCCAGTTCTGTCGGACAAATTCATGATTCTAATTAAATAACATAAACTTACAAAGACTTCGTTAAATTTAATTAAATTAAACGCTAAGGCGGCTTTTGTATTTTGATTATTTTGTCTTTATTTCTAATCTGGTTGAAATTAATGAAGAGTACCTTACTAGCTATCGCATTTTTTGTGGATCCTTTTTTATGAAGCGGAAGGATTATTATTATTCCTTTTAAGTGAACACAAATTCTCCAGAAAAAACTAAAACGGTTTTCCCTATTGGACCTATAAGGAAATTCTATTAGATAGATCCTAATGGATCTAACAGAATTTCCTTATAGGTATATCTGCAGTGACACGCTAAATCTTGTAAAAGCTTTTCAATCCAAAAAATCATTACGAGTTTTGGTTGTTCGTTCCATAAAAATTAAATCACCCAAAATTATCGTCATTTGTTTGTCTCTCAATATTTTTTATGCTGTCTCCAAGGCGTCAGAATGACGTAAAGCGTTATGACAGTTTCCTACAGCTAAAAATATAAAATAAATAGGAGTGGACAAAATCAGGAGGGTAGGATGATTTTTTTAAAAGCGGTGATCTCGGAATATAATTTAGAAAAATGCCGTCATATCAACGAAGTCTGCTTATTGACAGCTTTCAAAATTGACGGGTTGACATTGACAGTTACCTCGGTATTCACAATCGATGGATAATGGTCTTGAACGAAATAACCTCTAATTTTCTATGTCCTTGTTGTCAGCCTTGTGAAATCGATACCACTTTAATGTTGGCTTTCCAGTTCCAAGTACTTTTCGAAAGTTTTAAAAGTTGGTTCTTCGTTCTAAGGGGCGATTACGAAAAACAATAAGTTCAGCGCAACTTTACACGTTCAAAGTTTCTTTAAATTGAGGAATATTTTTATTCAGTGTGCGGTCTATATATCAAACTCAAAAAGATATTCGGATCAAATCATCATTTAATTTTACATATAATGAGTTAATTTAATAATATAGTCTTACATGCTAGCAATGATGAGCTAGCGTGTAAGTACTATACTATATTATTAAATTAACTCATTTATTTCGGATTTACAACCCATAAAACATACAAAAACAATATAAATATCACAGTAAAATCAGATTAAATTAAATATTATACAAAACTCATTTTAACGGGATATTTACCATGATTTGATTTTTGAGTTTTCCAATATTTTGGCACAAATTCATGCGCCATGATCATGGAATAACTGAAAGCACTGCGAGTTAGTTTTTATTGGCAGACATACCGATCTACTGTCTAACATGAATCAAATCATGATAACTATCCCGTTATTTAGTGAATTTTGTGTTAAGAACCATAATACACAATTTTTATATACAATTTTAAATATTAGACTACATAATGATACAATTTGATAAAATTAAACACTACTAAGTAGCGCGAACAGGGCTCATGTCCATTTCACCATTTTATGAATGCCTCGGGAGTAGGTATGTGACTCCACTCCTGTCTTTTCCTTATACTTCAAGCGGCCAGGTCCCATAAACTTACTCCCCTGGCAGCCATGTTGAAATGTTTTTTTACCTTTTCACGCCAAATCTACTGAAAGATCGGGCTGAAATATTGCATAGAGAGAGTTCTAAGCTTGGATTAACCTATAGTCTGCTTTTCGTAAGCAGTGGCCAGAATTTAGATAGACATAAAATTAATATTTTTTTATAGATCTCATTCTTTGAAAACCATTGGAGGGGAAAATGTTTCAGATTAACAAAGTCTAAAAGCGACAGTTGTACAAAAACAAATCAGCATATATGAAAACGAAATTTGGCTTCAGCAGGAGCCGAGATTTAATTTTAATGATAAGACTGTTCGAATAAATATTTGTTTACGTTTGAAATAAAAATATTTTGGACATAAAAACAAGATGCTCGTATAAATTATAATGGAGACGGCGACAGATTGATCGGTACTGACTTTAGTCTAATAAAATAAAAAGCAAGATGATATTTTCTTGAGAAAATTAAATAAAAATTGTACACAACCAAACCTTTCAAAAAATTTGTCAAAAATTTGTGACCAAAGCAATGCATTGATGTTGCTGATGACAGTTGATACTTTTTGGTTTACCTACACAGCCGTATGACTTAATAACAGTGCACATACATCATGGTGTAAAAAAAACAGATTAAAAAAAAATAAAAATTATTAAAGAACTTAATTTTTTTTATGAACGAACTAACGGTCTTTATTCCTATGTGGGTACTGACCGTTACTTCTCTGTTAGTTTACTGATCGTTACCTGGCGTCATGTATAGAAATTAAGCTACGTAACCGCAGTCAGTGCCCACCTTTAGAAGCCTAAACAGTTAGGACACTATTGAATATTGACATTATTGAATAAACTGTATTTTTTTATTTATATTTATGAAAAAATCGTTACCTGGCGTCATGTATAGAAATTAAGCTACGTAACCGCAGTCAGTACCCACCTTTAGAAGCCTAAAGAGTTAGGACACTATTGAATATTGACAATATTGAATAAACTGTATTTTTTTATTTATATTTATGAAAAAATCGTTACCTGGCGTCATGTATAGAAATTAAGCTACGTAACCGCAGTCAGTACCCATCTTTAGAAGCCTAAAGAGTTAGGACACTATTGAATATTGACATTATTGAATAAACTGTATTTTTTTATTTATATTTATGAAAAAATCGTTACCTGGCGTCATGTATAGAAATTAAGCTACGTAACCGCAGTCAGTACCCACCTTTAGAAGCCTAAAGAGTTAGGACACTATTGAATATTGACATTATTGAATAAACTGTATTTTTTTATTTATATTTATGAAAAAATCGTTACCTGGCGTCATGTATAGAAATTAAGCTACGTAACCGCAGTCAGTACCCATCTTTAGAAGCCTAAAGAGTTAGGACACTATTGAATATTGACATTATTGAATAAACTGTATTTTTTATTTATATTTATGAAAGAAAACTTACCCTCTGACAAATATATGCCGCAAAATAGTTTAGTTTTAAGTAGAACTCAGCATTCCAACAGCATTATTCTGACAGAAACAGCTTTCTCCGAGCCTTATTAAAATATCAAAGGAAAATGGAGTACGCTAGTGCAGTGACTGGACTGACAGCTTTTCAACTTATTTGGGACATTTCTATCAATTTACACTCAGATTTTACCAAAGCAACGTGTTCAAAAACAACGGTTACAGACTTGAGTATAGGTCGTGATGGACATAAATGGTTGCATTTATAAAACGTTATTATCATCCTCATCAACCTATGTTAGTCCACTGCTGGACATAGGCCTCCCCCAATGAGTGCTACAGCGCTCTTCAGCTTGACGCATCCAGCATCACCTGTCTTTCGCAGGTATAAAACGGTTATAAAATTTAAAAGGGACCTAATCAGCCCCTTTCGTCACAGAACACTTAACATGTAGTGTAGATACCTCTGCGACGAAAGTTTATTTTGGACCCAACGGATTGATGGGAAACAAAACCATGTTTAAAAAAAAACATAAATTAAATCAAAACTTTTTACCTCCTCATGCCTAAGTCCATAATAGTAGGTCTCATCTACCGTTTTATTTTAATAAAGAAAAATATCATGTCATATTCTACTACATAATATACCATGATCTCGGGCCATAAAGTGACCCGGTCCTTTGGAAGGCTTGCGTGGGGCCGAAGCCAACAGCACAGAGGCCCTTTGAGAAGTTAATCTAATTGCGATGGCTACACATAGCGGGTATCATCCTCGGGTGCACAATATGATACACCCAAAGATGGTATCCAGTGTAGAGACTATTGCAAAGAAAAATTAAAGAAATACAACCAGGCTATTGTGATGGATGGATGGACTGGGTAATTGGGCTATAGGGGAGATTGCGGACGTCTGCCATAAACAAGTCAATCATAACTACATAATATATTATTATCATCAGTCTAGTACATTTATAACACAAGCTCAGCTTAGCTTGGGAATAGATGAAACGGAATTGTCCATGTCCAGCGTTATTCATATATTTAGGGTTCAAAGTTCAATGAAATTCATCAAACATCAGTAAGTAAAGTTATATATAAGCCACAACAATGAGATTAAAACTGTATAGGGCTTTGTGGCTGCGGTTGTACAATGAACTCAAACATGAAACTGATAGAGCGTATTTCCCTTTGAAGTTCTGTGTTTAAACTATTTGTATTGAGTTCCTGAAATATAATTTGAGTTTGGGTAAAAATATTTAGAGTAAATAACACAAACATCGAATAATAAAGTTTTTTCTAATTTTTTTAGGGTTGGTTATTTCGCCACATTGTTTTCAGTCATCATCATCATCAGCCTATAGCAGTCCACAACTGGACATAGGCCTCCCCCAATGAACGCCATAGCGCCATGTCTTCAGCTTGCCGCATCCAGCATCTACCTGCAATCTTTCGCAGGTCGTCATCCCACCTGGTCGGAGGGCGTCCTACACTACTTTTACCGAGTCGTGGTCTCCACTCAAGAACACGCAAAAATGAAATAATATTTTTTTAATTGTTTTCAGTCATACAAGTATTTTTAAAAGCGTTTACAACTTAACTCGCCAACGACTCACACGGGCTGGGCATTATTTGCATTGATGAGTCACCGCGGTGGAGAGGTGAAAATACACAAGACTTCTTACTGTCCTAAAAATTTGCCCCTTTTTATTATGGTTTAAAAAACTTTAATATAATTCGAATTACGTGATTATTATATTATGAGAACTTAAGGGGCCTCCGGAGAGACGAATTCTTCATACAAACGTAATACCAAAATGATTTCCAATTCAAGCATATTTCCACTATAATATTGTATTATTTGTATTCGAATAGTATTTATCTAGTTTCCTAAATAGATTTTTTTTTCAAAATACTTACCTAAAATTAAATGAAAGCCAATCGCATTTTGCACAAGTTTTCTTGCTATTTGTTTCGTATTAAAAACATCAGTTAGACGACCAATGTGGCGCGGTGGACGAAAGTCCGCCTGCGACGCAGGAGGTTGCGGGTTCGATTCCCGCCTCGGAACAATTGTGTGTACGATCTGCAGATATTTGTTCCTGGTGTTCTGGTCGTTTTCTATGTATAATAAAAAAAATCTATCTATGTAATGTATTGTATTATGTATATCAATTATCTAGTACCCATAACACAAGCTCTGCTTAGCTTGGGGCTAGATAATGCCGTTTGAATTGTCCAGCATTATTTATTATTTATTTATTTTAAAATTATATCAGTATCTTACGTTATATTTATTAAGGAACATAGCTTATATTGTCTAGTTACAGAATAACAATACTTTGTGAAGATTTCAAAAAGTTTTCAGTCATAATTTTTGGTATTACGGAACAAACCAAATTTTGAACGGCTAATATTGCTATCGCGTACGCATGAGGCGCGGCGCAAGGGTTAAGCAGGGACAGCGATATTCGGAGCGATTTTTGCAAGCGAGGGTCGCCGCACCCTTAAGGCGAATTGCTAATAAGAACAACTACCTACTTACATTTGGGTGACGTGACGAGCAGCGTGCAAATAGGTGAACTAACTAAGCACCTTTGTCTAAATTACTGTATTATGTATTTATTTACGTCTTTTTTAAGCAAAGAAAATGAACTTAATCCAGAAATTATTACAAGTTTTTTCGCACGCAGCAGATTCGAAGCAAACAAATAATTCATCTGCACAAAAGATTTCAAACTCTCGCACGAAATATTATTTATTTGTTGACAGCCTTTCACTGGTATTGTGAAAGTCAAAAGAAATACTTTTTTCGTTGGTACCTACCAAGTAATATCTCGCTGTCACATCTCACAGAATAACGGAGTTTCCTTCAATACCAGATGCTTGAAACGTACAGTCGTTATTGCAAGCCAGATGTCGTTATCAAAGTGTTCTTTGGATTGTTTTGAAAAATATAAAATTAACTTCGAATTCGAGACTTTTATTTTTACAGTGTTTTTAAGCTTTGCGAGTAATCCCACGGGAATACATTTTTTTATGGGCAATAGCGTTTTGTGAAGTTAAAATTTTTGTTTACAGGATACTTTGACCAGTAGAACTGTGCCTATAATTTTGCAGAATATATTAGGACTATTATATGTACAGTGAAAAATCCCAGAACACAGATAGATAGATAGAAAATTCTCAATACAACAAATAAGATAAAAAAATATAAAATATGTGACTATTAGGCGGTCTTATCAAGAGCACCGGTAAAAACAATTGTCAAGATATAAAATGCACAACTTTGTTCAGCCTTGAACATAAGGGAGCTTAATTTTTCTGAATTAAACTCCAGCTTAAATTGTTTTGTGATTTTTTATTTTTAAATTCCAAAGACACGTCTGTATCGTGTGTAGCGCGAGTAATGAGAGAGAGAGAGAGGGTTATTTATTATTATTTATTTATTTATTTACATAAGACCATAACATTACAGATAACTCCAAATCGTTTTGATACCTTATTATAAAGCTGGCGTGAAGCGCTCGGCTTGAACAACTTCGTGCGTCAAAGGCAATCGCTGCACCAGAGATGCGCATAAATAGCAATAAAATATTTACTATAACCTTCTACAATAACATACATTATCTTCTAAGAAAAGATTATCCCTTTTGTGATCATTCTAACAACTTCGAAAACTTTTAGTCCGAATGTTCGGTCATCGACTTAACTTTAGCTTTAAAAATTCTTGCAATTTAATGAAATCATAATTCCAAGTAGCTCCAAATCTATTATTAAAAAGGACTTACGAAAAGTCAATGCACTATCACTATTATGATTTTAGTCACGTAGATATCTTCTGAATGATTACAGGCATTATGAAGCTGGATACTGACCGGTGTTAGTTTCAGTTTAATTTCAATTTATTTATTAACAACGTTTATATGTTACATGTCATTTTCTTAATTCTAATTAAATTGTCAATTATCGGTAGATAAATAAATAAATACTAAATAATGCTGGACAATTCACACATCATTATCTAGCCTCATGGTAAGCAGACCTTGTGTTATGGGTACTAGATAACTGATAAACATAATACAATACATTACATAGATAGATATTTTTTATTAAACATAGAAAACGACCAGAACACCCGGAACAAATATCTGCAGATCGTACCCGCAACCTCCTGCGTCGCAGGCGGACCTTCGCCCACCGCGCCACAGAGTTCGTCAAATAAGTAGGAGTTTCGTTTTATTTTATCTGTTGTTATAACATTAGCCTAATTTACAACCCAGATTATCTCTTTAACTAAATAAGAAGGTACTTACCCTGGTTAATATAATTTACCACGAACACGAAATTCTAAATAAGCATGAAATTCAATTTAAACTTTGGAAGATTGGGTACGCTTTATTCGAGAGACGATTTTCAGAACCTGAGATAAGTTTTGCTGGATTTCTAGATAAGATATATAATCTGAGGCCAATCTAAAGCATCTAATGGGCCCCAAAAGGCTTAAAGTTGTACCATTTGATGCAATAACAGTTTGGCTAATAAGGATTAGGGTAATCGTGCGTTTAGCCATTATTTAGGTGGTTTTCTCGCCTATAACGTAATCGTTTGTAGCCTATTGTGGCCTGATTGGTTTTAATATCAGGGTGTCTACTCTGCAAAATGATATCCATGAGTTGTTTAATCAAATGAATGAAAAATTGTAATTAAACCCTTCGAACTTTATAAAGTATGACATTTATAACCTTGAGAGCTATTTTGCTTTCTTCTGAATATATCTGAATTGATTTTAACTGCATGATCAATGAATTTGAAGACCCAATATCTCCAATTCCTTATTCTGATTCTCTGAAATAACGGCCAAACATGACTCATATTTTACACAAAAACGTGCCCGTCCACTTTACGAGTTGACCGGCTATAATCACTTCATTTTATGAAACATAGTCTGTCCCTATGTATGCTTAGATCTTGAAAACTACGCAACGGATTTTGATGCAGTTTTATTAATAGATAGAGTGATTCAAGGGAAAGGTTTATAAACTATTTTACCCATAGATTTCCACGCAGGCAAAGCCACGCAGCGCAGCTAGTAAAATGTTATTTTTCTCGATCACCAGATGCTGCTCTCAGAGGCGAGGTAGAGACGCGAGGGCGCGGTACGGAGCCAGCGTTCCTCCACGAGCTCCATTCCACGCTGGCACCGGCCGCGCCCGATCACACCTGGCAACACACTCTCACGCTTGTGCTCAAAGGTAACTAGATGGCGGTAGTAAATTATAACAGGTAGCCAGTGGTCCCAACGAGTTTTAATCCATGCTGGAACAGGCCACGCTTGATCACACTTGGTAAGACACTCTCACGCTTGTGCCCAAAGGTTACTACATAGATACATACACACATACACTTATCCTGGCGCATTAACCACAAAATGGGTTTCGGCCTCTGACACAAGTTATTTATTTATTTTGAACTAGTAAAACGTCATTTAAACGAAAAGAATAGGGAAAATTAATCCGCGGCTTTGCATGCGTTACGTATTCCTGGATATTAAATACCATATTATAAGTAGTTCAGTGCAAGAATTACTACGTGTGACTTTAGACGAATTACAATGTGTGAATTCCATGGAAACCTTTTACAGATATGTATTTATAAGTATACTAAAGTATTTATCTCTTTTTAGGCCTTGTCTTCTCGACAATAATCCTGGGAGCACTCTTCGGCAACGCCCTCGTCATCATCTCAGTACACCGACACAGAAAACTGCGAGTCCTCACGAACTACTACGTCGTCAGTCTAGCCGTGGCTGACATGCTTGTAGCCCTATGTGCTATGACCTTCAACGCCAGCGCTGAATTAACAGGCGCCTGGCTCTTCGGACCTTTGGTCTGCGATATCTTCAACTCATTAGACGTTTACTTCTCGAGTGCGTCTATCCTCCACTTGTGTTGCATATCGGTAGACCGATACTACGCTATCGTCAGGCCTTTGGAATATCCAGTGACTATGACACATAGGACAGTCTGTTTCATGCTCGCAAACGTCTGGCTTTGGCCTGCTTTCATCAGCTTCGTACCAATCTTCATGGGATGGTACACAACAGAATCACACAGACAATTCAGAAGGGACAACCCTGACGAGTGCAGTTTCCAAGCAAACATGGTCTACGCTATCATATCATCGAGTGTCTCCTTCTGGATACCAAGTCTAGTCATGATCTCCATGTACTGTAAGATATTCAGGGAAGCGATTAGGCAACGAGAAGCTTTAACACGTACTTCGTCCAATATACTCCTTAACTCTGTCCACATAAAGCACACGTCTCATTCTGCTCACCACTCGCACTACCTACACCCTGACAGAAGGCCATCAGATATAAGTCCTAACTACAGCACGTTTACTGAAGTAGGACCAGAGGAGACTGAGTTTGGTCCTGAAGCAATGACGCTAGGGGATATATGCCCGAGTAAAGAAGCGAGCCCTAGGAAGTCTGGGAACGAGAGGGCGGTTAGCTGTGATACGACGTCTTCTGGATATTTCTCTGGAGGGTCGAATAAGAGGGAGAGGTCTTCGAGCGGCCAGCCGCCGTATGGGTGGAGGCCAAGCTGCTCGTCTGCGGTGGCGACCAGGGATCTGGCGAAAGCTGCTACGGAGCTGAATGCACAAGGTAAGAGTTGACAGTATTTATGGTTCAGCAACAAATACAAGTCAGCCAACAGGACTTGTAAGACGCAAGTAAAAAAGCTTTTTCGCTATTCGTACCATACTAACACGTTTATACACTGGCCTCGCAATTCACCAAGCGTTGCCGAAATAAATAAATAATTTTTATTGCTCGAAAGTTCTATTGCATGAACTTTTTGTTGTTTAAAAACAAAAAAAAGTAAGCCGACATTTAAGTATATTAATGTACAATGTTTTATAACTTCTTTGCACCTACCTATGTATGTACGTATATGTAATATATATGTACATAGGTACCAGCATAAAACCACAAGCCAGAAATGTTAATATTTTACCAAAACTTTAGCATCTGCACAACATAAAGTACTACAAGCAAAGTTTTTAGCACCAGTGTGGATACTCCATGAGTTTGTTGTTCTTTCATGAAAATAATTAAACACTGTTCTAGATTCTGTAAAATATTTTTGAACTGTAGATATAATAATAATAAATACTTAATAACTTGATTAATAAGTACCTATGTATAGACAAATTTAATGGTCATTTTAAAATACTTTATTTAGAGCAGAGCTTAAAAAGAATACTACGATTTAAAAGCGAGATTTTGGATTATTTTAGAAAATACTTTTAATAAAAAATCATATCTCAGCAACCGTCAAACTTAGGACATAAATGGGACGAAAAATGTAGCCCATGTAGCCTCATTCCCTCAAAGTTGAAAAGTTGGTTCCTATTCAAAATATCCTGTTATTTACCTATTTTACAAAAACTAAATTGACCAATCCAATTCCTTTCAGTTTTTTACTAATAATATAATTACTATTAATTTCTTTTAAATTAAACGACCAGAGAGGACCAACGAATTATTTTTTATACAGCAACGTAAGATAAATCAAAACCGAATTACGAGTAACCAACATACATAGATAGATCATTTATTGATTACAAATTAGTTAATAGTGGCTAAAGGCCTATTATGTTAGGTATGTCTACGCACTTGGTTATCACTTAACACTTTGACTGCGATTTTTTTCGATGACAGCGATCTTTTTTTTAACCTAAAAAATTCGTGCTGCCGCTCTACACAGCAGTTGTGTTGCGCCGCACATGCGTTTCGTTCGAAAAATATTACGGCTGTGCTGATTCACAAAGATCTGTATTTTCTCAGCCGCTGCGCTAGTGTGGATTTACGCATATTAGTCACTTGTAGAAAACACATTCCGTGTGATTTCAGCACTCAAAGTGTTAAATAAAATATATATATACTGTAATTAACGTAAAATCCTACAACAATAGGTACAAGTTATCTTGCGTCACCTTCTAGATCGTTTACATAAAAACATATAGCCGAAATTAACATCACGCATCTTTTTCTATATACTTACATAATTCTATTTTTGAAAACCTCTTCCTTGAAGTTAGTTAGGTAGTAGTCTTCGAAAGGAAACTCGCGCGGTTGTAATAAGTTTCGATGTTCCTACTTATGTAATCAGAAAACTTCCAGCACCAACAGATTAGTTTCCAAAGAAATAACAAAGACGTGTGAATAATTTAACACGTCAAACTTTTGTTGGTTCTAAAGTTACCGGTACTTAGTTACTTCGTTTACAAGAGAAGTTCATTTCTTAAAATGTTTCGTACCTTTCTTCGTATCAAAATAAAGTTCCTAAAATCCATGTTTGTATTGTTTGGAAATCCTCCGTAATCCTTGTGAAACAAGTGCGGGCTAAGCTTGATTGCGATCATGTTTGTTTTGCTACAAACTTGTGGGTAAACCTCTAGGAAAGAACTCAAACAAAAGATTTGGGAGTAGGTATTTTGTGTTCCTACTTTTAATGGAGCCTTATGTTAGAGAACGAGATCGGTTTATAACTATGCACTAGCCTAACTCGATTATACCGGCCGGGTGATTTAGTGCTGTCAAACGTCAATTTTGTATTAGTTTGACACCAGCTACAACGTCAAAATTGGTCAAAATTGACGTTTGACAGCACTGATTGCTTAATTTACGCCTGTCGCAAACCGGTCGCGAGTTACATAATCACCATAGGGTTTCAAAGCAGTAAACAGCACGAAAAACTAATTTCACTTATTGGTGTCGACTTTCAAATATAAATTAAATATAATATAATTCGATAAACTGTAAACAATATTTAGTGCGCGAAGGATCTCAAATTGACAAGTAAATTGCGTTTTAAAAGACGCGATAACAAGTGAATTTTAGGTTAAGTACGGGCAGCATTGTCAATCAAATTAGGCTGAATCAAAGCACCAACTATATTATATGGTCCTTTCTAGGGTGGTTAAACGATGATTGTACAACTACATTTTTATTTACAAATATATTTTATTTTACCTATGATAAAACAGACTGGTTTATACATTCAGGGTGAGGGTTCAAAGTCGCTCAGCGAGCTATGGAAAGAGCTATGCTCGGAGTTTCTCTGAAGGATAGGATTCGTAACGAATACATCCGACAGAGAACCAAGGTTATCGACATAGCTCAAAGAATTAGCAAGCTGAAGTGACGACCTGCGAAAGACTGCAAGTAGATGCTGGATGCGGCAAGCTGAAGACAGGGCGCTATGGCGCTCATTGGGGGAGGCCTATGTCCAGCAGACTGGACTGCTATAGGCTGATGATGATGAGGGTTGCTTACTTCTGTGTGTGTTTGTGCAAAATAATATAAATTTCTATTAATCTCTAACAGTTCGCGCGACTAAAACGCGTTCGTAGCGATTTAAAATACGGGTTTCTGTGAAGGGCATGGAATTCATCGAAATGACACCATTTTTTTTCAGAGAATATCACCCTTTATCAGGGTTAAAAGAAAAAGCATTAATTGATACGAATTTTTTAAAAGCCTTTTTTATTTATAAATAGGCTTCCATAGATTAATACGAGTAGAGAGACACATGAGTTAGTTTATAAAGAATAAGGTACTCGTAAGCGGGGTAATCCTAAGAAATTAAAATAGATCCCAAAAAAATCGATTTCGTGGCGCAGTTGCTTTGCTTAGTGCATTTCCGTACGGGTTCTAGTCCCGCCGAAATCGTAAATAGAATTATGATATTATTTAATTTATATATTATTGTTTTTTTTATGAAAACATGTAATGGCACGATCCCTTCGCTCGTCTGATACCCTTCTTTTAAAAATCCCATCGCACACTTCCCAGTTCTATGGTGATTCCTTCACGTTGCAGGCCGCCAGACTCTGGAACGCCCTTCCCGTTTCTATCCGTCAAGCGAAATCCCTTCCTATCTTCAAAAGTATGGTTCATCAACACTATCTGACCACTCTTGATAAGTTTTCTTGATTTTTATTTTTAGTTTTATTTTCTATGTTAATTGTTCCTGTTTTTTTTTGTTCTATTTTTATATATGTACTTAAGATAAATATCAATTATTTTATATATGTATAATTATCTTGATAATTACGCCACCGTCAGCTTTAAAACGTACCGATCCTATCCATCCAAAGGTTGCCTGGAAGAAATCGCTTTTAGCGATAAGGCCGCCGATTGTGCCACTAGTTATAGTTAGTATTAAGATCCTTTCGTATTTTTTTTTGTATTGACTGTGCAATAAATTTATATTGTATTGTATTGTAATGGCGTTCATCGATAGGTCCCTGACAGGATCCTTTTTTTACCGAAAAGTTCAATTTTTAAATGATTTTTTTTTTTAAATATACAACCAAGACGGGACTTGAACCGACTAGAACACTTGTTAATAATTATTTCTCGTTCAGGGGCATTACCTATAGATGTACAGTACCTAGATAAAATACGATCTAACCGGAGGAGTCGAAAATCCCCTTGCCTGGAGTATACCACAACTTTTGATAACCTCTGTGGCGCGGTGGGCGAAGGTCCGCCTGCGACGCAAGAGGTTGCGGGTTCGATTCCCGCCTCGGACCAATTGTGTGTACGATCTGCAGATATTTGTTCCGGGTGTTCTGGTCGTTTTCTATGTATAATAAAAAATATCTATCTATGTATTGTATTATGTATATCAGTTATCTAGTACCCATAACACAAGCTTTGCTTATCATGGGGCTAGATAATGCGGTGTGGATTGTCCAGCATTATTTATTTTTATAATTTATTTTATACCATATGCTATAGATAGAGGTTTATCAGATATTTGAAAGCACCCTGTGTTAGGTACGTGGTACGAAATATCATTGGATATAATGATATTTCTTGGTATAGAGGCGGGCTCCTCAATATTAAATTCCAAAGTCAATAACTCAAGTTACAAACCATTAAACTAATTCATCGATCATGTTATCGATACTGAAAACGTAATTTAACTGATAGTTATATTTAAACCTCCAAAGACTTGTTTATGGGGTGTAGCTAATGGAAAAAGTGTGGGCATACTGCGAGCGGGTACGTTTAGCGTTTTCCGTTATATGGAAAGTAAAGTAAAGTAAAAGTAAAAAATCATTTATTCCTTTAGGCTTACAAAATAAGCACTTAGACAAGTCATATTTTATATATAAATTATTATCAAATAAAATTATTTCAAATAAATTATTATCAAATGAAACGCCAAACAAAGCACCGTTATTACCCGTTTTGCCTGTTAAACCGACTTGAATTTTTTTTAAATAATGGAGGTTCTACGTATTTGTTTTTCAATTCCAATTCAATTCAATTTATTTAGAAAGAAAGACATCGTCATCATCATCATCAGCCTATATTAGTCCACTGCTGGACATAGGCCTCCCCCAATGTGCGCCATAGCTCTGAGCCAGTTCTCTGCTTGATGCGGCAAGCTGAAGACAGGGCGCTATGGCGCTCATTGGAGGAGGCCTATGTCCAGCAGTGGACTGCTATAGGCTGATGATGATGATAATGATGATAATGACCTCAACTCTTGCAGTACGGCGACGCCACCACGTCAAACTAGAGTGACATTTTAATGACTTTGACATCGATAGTGGGTCTGACCTTGCTAGAATATTTAACATTATAACAAGGACAGCGATTATGTTTCCAAGGGCTCAGGGCTAAAGCTAAACAAGTGAGTTAACTCAATAATTTATGAAATAAGTAGAATATAGAATATAATAGTTTATTTGTAACTCAATACACAAAAACATAATACAAACATGATAAAAAAAATAAAGGACAAAACAGATTTTTGTAACTGAGTCACAAAAGGGACTCTATCTCAGAGTGAGTTAGTTGTAAGCACGTTATAAATAAATAAATAAATAATGCTGGACAATTTACACAGCATTATCTAGCCCCATGGTAAGCAAAGCTTGTGTTATGGGTACTAGATAACTGATATATATAATACAATACATTACATAGATAGATATTTTTTATTATACATAGAAATCAACCAGAACATCCGGAACAAATATCTGCAGATCGTACACACAATTGTTCCGAGGCGGGAATCGAACCCGCGACCTCCTGTGTCGCAGAAGGACCTTCGCCCACCGCGCCACATCGGTCGTCAAGTTGAATATTGGTAGCTTCTGTTAAAAAAACGGTGCTTTTCGTTGTACCTGTAAATATCCTTCATTAACTTTAAGGCTACTTTATAGAATAGAATAGAATAGAATATAAAAAACATTTATTTAGACTCAGGTACAAAATACAGGCATAGAATAAACAAACAAAGAAGTTTACTATGGGGGTAAACGACACAAATAGGTGATATACTTTGTAAATCTATATATAATTATATAAAAGAAAGTCGTATTAGTTACACTATTTATAACTCATGAACACGTTGCAAGTTGGCAGCTTCTGTTAATATCTATAATTAACTTTAAAGCTACTTTGTAAGTCTATATCCTACTAATATCATAAACGTCAAAGTTTGTAAGTATGGATGGATGGATGTTTGTTACACTTTCACGTAAAAACTACTGAATGGATTTTAATAATATAAAGAAACTTTACAATAATATATAGCTTATACATCAGAATAACACATAAGCTACAATTTATAAAGATATATTGTATATTATCCAAAATAGCTATCACCACGCGGGTGAAACTGCGGGGCGCAGCTAGTACATATATAATAGACTTATTTGACAAAGACAAAGAAAGTCATGTTAGTTACACTATTTGTAACTCAAGAACATCTGAACCATATGGTGATTATTTAACTCCCGACCGGTTTGCGACAGGCGTAAATTAAGCAATCAGTGCTGTCAAACGTCAATTTTTACCAATTTTGACGTTGTAGCTGGTGTCAAACTGATACAAAATTTACATTTGACAGCACTGATTGCTTAATTTACGCCTGTCGCAAACCGGTTGCGAGTTACATAATCACCCGGCCGATCTGGCTGCAAATTGGTGGGAGGTAGCTTAGTACCAGGAGACGGATATAGGATAATTTTTATCATTTAAACCATTTGACACATAGATTTCCACGGGGCGAAACCGCGGGGCGCAGCTAGTTTGAAATATAACATTTTTATTCTTATTCTATACTTATTATTTCACCGAAAACTAAGTCAATTCAAATATCATTCAAGATCACATCAAATCATCAAAAAATCTTTATTATTATTTATTTATTTATTGAACGAGACCATCCGCTATTAATTTACTATTTTTTATTTTTTTATAAAATATATATTAATAAGGATTCCTAATTACTATATTAAATTTAAAAGGTACTCCGTTGTATTGGGTGTGCCCGTCAAAACAGTGTACAATGTACATATATGAATAAATAAATAAGATTATTTAGAACTGGTTTCTGCCCGTGGCTTTGCTTTTCAGTCTAGTCCGTCCCGGGATAACGTTTACCACCCTTCCAATTTCATTAAGATCCGTGTAGCCATTTAGGCGTGAAAAGGTAACACAATATAGACAATAACTTTCGCTTTTATTAACCGACTTCAAAAAGGAGTAGTTCTTATGTTCGGCTGTATGTACGTGTGTTTTTTATGTATGTTCGTCAATTTATCCGTCACTTAAAGACCGATTTTGATGCTGAAGTCATTTAAAACTGGATATTTACCATGATTTGATTTTTGAGTTATCCAATATTTCGGCACAGTTTCATGCGCCATGATCACGGAATAACTGTAGGCGCTATTGGCAGATATTGGATAACTCTAAAATCAAATCATGGTAAATATCCCATTTTAAATGACTTTAGTGTTAATAACCATAGTAAAGTAAAGTATATTTATTGCATGAAATACATGTGTATAAAGGTGTTATAATATAATTGTGATTCAATGTATTTCTACAGTTAAGTGTGCAATGTCAGATTTACAATGTATGTGATGAAATTAAATTGCAGAGATATAATTAAAAACATTTTTTTTTAAATTAATAAAGAAAATTGATTAAAACAAAAATAAAATATTAATAAAGGACAAACTTAAAGATAACGAATGTCATGGAGTAGTTAAATCTTTGTCAGTAATAAATTCATTAATAGTAAAATAACATTTGTTAGAAAGTATAGTTAGTACTTCAAAAATCCCAAACCTGCTAAAAACAGCTTAAATTCAGTCGTTATTACGAGCATTTCATGACAAGCATCGCAAGAAAATAATCATAAAAAGACGATTAAGTTCTCTACCAACAAAGAAGCTTCATATCACGAAAAGATACGAATATTCAGTACCATTCCCAAATACGTTTCTTTTGTGCTGAAAATTGCTTTCACTTAGACATATCCTTACTTAGGTTCTAACAAAACCGTAAAGTAAGCAGAGGGATGATTTTAACAAAACGTTGGGTATACGGGCTTTATCTTAACGACTTCCAGTTTCAGAGCGTTTTGTTTGTATAATTGAAATGTGGAACGATGCTGTATTAAAAAAACCTGTTTGGTATAATTTTCACGATGGGTTTGAACTTGTATATCTTGGGAATGGGGTACTACAATACTCTCATTCAAGTAGCCTGGATATTGTAAATAATATTAAGGTCAAAAGTTAAAGAAAAACTCAAAAGTTATTTGTAGAAGTAGATAATATTTTTTTTTTTAAAACCACGTTACTTTTATGTCAGGTACCTCCTTTGATTCACCCGTCAATGGGTTTTATGTCCTTCTCAATAAAAGTAAAAAAATATATAAAGCAGTTTCTACCATATTTCTAGAAATCGACAGAACAAACTAGTCATGGATAAAAATCTTGAATAACATAAAATAAAAGATAGTTTTAAAAGAGACGAGTGCAAAACCTAGTGTTCAGGGAAAGATAAGAGGGTACTGCAGTATGAACTGCAAATGCTCAACCCAGTGAATTTTCACGGAAACCACGAGCTCCATAAATTAACGGTTATCAGCGAATAACGTGATTTAACGTTACGATAACGAAGTAACAGTATCGTGGTTACAAATGTCACGTTTCCGTGGAAGAATTTATTTGTTGTATTCACGAGAATGTTTTGTGATATAATAATTAGGTTTAATTTGTGTGAATTAATTATTTAACGTCTTTCAAGATTGTATCACGGTTTTGTTTTAATTTTAAGTTGACATTTAGTGCCTTATCACTCTGAATCTATATTAATCTAGTCACGGGTTTTGAAAATTTCATCAGAGCGTCTGGTCAAAGCGACGCGTGGCCTGAGAGCTGGTGAGTATCTGGCGCAGCGCATCAGCATTGCCATACAGCGGGGCAATGCTTTGGGACGCTACCGATTGGTATTAATTAGATCAATTTAGCTACATATTTCTAGATTAAAACTTTTGAAACTATCATGGTTATTAATACTAAAGTCATTTAAAACGGGATATTTACCATGATTTGATTTTTGAGTTATCCAATATTTCGGCACAATTGCATGCGCCATGATCACGGAGTAACTGAAGGCACTGCGAGTTTTTATGGGCAGACATACCGATCTACCCTCATTTTGTGTCTTTTGCTACGAACGTTGCCACTACCACCGGTTTCAGTATCAAATCATGGTAAATATCCCGTTATAAATGAATTTAGTATTTCTAGATTAGTTTGCAATACAGATATAGACAGACATTTACCATATGGGTCCTACGACGAAAGTGCAGAAACTATTACACAGATAGCAGCTTAGCTAAACGGACTCCCAGGATAGTGACAACGGCTTTCATGGCCTTTACCAAGCCTTTACCGCAAACTAACCTATAAAGTTACAACCAGGGTAAACCGGGGTAGATGGGTAGGTACGGTAGGTCACGCGATATACCCAGACCCTTCTAAATCCCAGGGGAAGGATAATAATAAATCAGCAATGGGATCTTGGAGCGTGCTATGAATTCCTGATGTTACGAATTATAATGTCAAATGAGAAATTTTGAGGTCAGCTTTTAGTCAGCATCACAGAAACGATATAGGGCGCTATGGCGCTCATTGGGGGAGGCCTATGTCCAGCAGTGGACTGCTATAGGCTGATGATGATGAAGATGATGGTGAAGTTGTTGGTGATGGTGATGATGATGATGACAGAAACGGTACTATATTATCACCATCAACCTTTAATAGTCGATTGTTGGATATAGGCATCCTCTAATGAGCGCCATAGCGCTCTGTCTTCAGCTTGACGCATCAAGCATCTGCTTGCAGTCTTTCAAACGTCGTCATCCTACCTGGCCGGAGGGCGTCCTACACCAAATTTACACCGAGTCGCGGTCTCCACTCAGGAACACGTTTACCCCAGCGGGTGTCGGTTCTCCGCGATATACTGCTTGCAGCTGCTAGGAACTATGGGATAGAAATAGCCATAAAACATTTCGATAGAAACAACGCGTGCGAAGCCGCGGGCAGAATCTAGTTATGTAATAAAGTCTTTATTACAGTTTAGTACAAGAAAATGTGATAAACGAGCTCAAATTTAGCTTGTCACAATAAACATAGAAAACAGTAAGTACACTCGTAATACGAATCTGTAAGATTGAGATGGATGGTTGAGGAACTTCATAAAATAATGAACAATAAATCATAATCAATTACTTTTATTCCTTCAGGCTTACAAAATAAGCTCATAGACAAATAAAATCAAGGTACAGTTTTAAAGTAAATTGTTATTAAATAACTTGCACCGAATTATTATATGTTTATTTATATACAATCTGTTGCAAGGTGGTAAATAAAAGTACTATCTGTCTATTATCAAAAATGAAATAAGAAGATACGATAAAAGTAGTAGATAAGATACGAAGAAAGAATGTTGCGAATTGGAGGTTCATCTTCAATTCACAACATTCTTTCTTAAATAAACATATAATAATTTGGTGCAAGTTATTTAATAACAATTTACTTTAAAACTGTACCTTGATTTTACATTTATTTTCTGTTTTTGTTATTTTTGTGTGCAAGCCCTCGCACTCGAGGCAATGTTGTAAAAAATTATGATCTTCAAAAAAATTAAGGCTTATTATGTTTTCTGGGAGTGATATAAATATAAACTGCGATAGAGTTGGGGGAGATTTATTGTATTTTTATTTTCTAGCAGGCATCAAATGTGCCGCAAATATATTGTATCCGAATATATTAATCAATAAATAGGTAATTTTTTTAATACTATTAGCACTAAAGTCATTAATAACAGAGTATTTAGCAATGTTCCGGTTGTTTTGACTTTTCTAATATTTTCGTGCAGCTGCATGTGCCATGTTCACTGAGTAACTGAAGTTACTGTGAGTTTTTATGTAATATTCTTTCGCCAAGTGAATAAAATCAAATTAGCAATCATATCATGCTAATTTCGATGAAGTGTCGCCTCTGACTTTTTACCATACTGTGATAGGTAATGCTACCTCGTGACTCAAAATAAATGGCCCAGGGATTTATTATAAAAACACGTTGAAAGCAATTTTTAAAGTAAAATTATGCTATTAGCAAGTGTTATGGTTTTAAGTTAGATTACGTTTAACGTTAGGAGAATAAAGACCATTATTGCTTGGCGAGTAGTAGGTATAGTTGATTACCAGTATTTAAAAAAAAACCTTTTTATTATGATATCATCAGAGATAAAGAATGACTATGTTGCCTGGAAGAGATCGCTCTCAGCGATAAGGCCGCCCTATATTATACCTTATACCTTTATTCTAAGTTTTTATTTCTGTATTGTTTTCTGTTTTGTGTGGTATTTATTATAAAGTATTTTCTATCTATCTAATATTAACTTGTTGGTGTTTTGAACTAGCAAGAATTGTTTACTATATTTAGCGATTTTGAACTTTACCGTGACCCGTGACCGTGATTATGTAACTCGCGACCGGTTTGCGACATTTGGGAAAGTTACTACAGTTACTACTTAAAAGTTACTACTTAAAACAGTTAATTTGTGAAAGTGTACTTTATTTGGTTCTACTTAATTAGCCGGATTTTTAAGTGTTGTCAATTTTTCCGCCATTTTTGTCGTTTTTACCTTCAACGGTATGGTGATTATGTAACTTGGGACCGGTTTGCGACAGGCGTAAATTAAGCAATCAGTGCTGTCAAACGTCAATTTTGTATTAGTTTGACACCAGCTACAACGTCAAAATTGGTGTTTGACAGCACTGATTGCTTAATTTAAGCCTGTCGCAAACCGGGACAAAAATGGCTGACAAATTGACAACACTTAAAAATCCGGCTAATTAAGTAGAACCAAATAAAGTACACTTTACCAAATTAACTGTCGAAGGACGGACAGGCTCATCGCAAATTTAATGAACTAACTACCCATTAATAACGCAATTTTAAACTTTACTTTGTTTCCTCCGAGTTCAGCTCTGAATTACCGGCAGCTTGCAGCAGCAAATATGCTTTGTACGGAAAATTCCACTTTCTTTTGTCAGTCACGACTATAAGTCGCGCATACTTTTTTAAAGCTTATATTTCCAAATGCAGGCTAAAGTCCTTTTCCAAATCTTACCACTTGGTTAAAGAGGTGAGAGAGGCGTTAAAGTTGCCTCGTTTCCATTCCACAATTTCCAAAAACGCTCTGTACCCGACTCAAAAGGAATCACACAAAAGATAAATGTCACTACCTTCAGCTTTCCATATATAATATTTTGACTCAGTCAGTTTACACTTATTACCCAAGACTTCAAAAGTCGCACAAAAAAGTCGCATCCCCATCACTATCTTAATTCGATCCGTTAATTTAATAATTCGGTAACAGGTGCGTCGCTGCGAGCGGCGGGGAAGTCCTGGCGCGCAGAGCATAAGGCGGCGCGCACACTGGGCATCATTGTCGGCGCGTTTCTGCTGTGCTGGCTGCCATTTTTTCTCTGGTACGTAAACGTTTGTGATGCATGCTATACAATTATGTTCCTATATAAAATGTATTGTCTCACAAAGTACCACTTGCTACTTTGCCACCACTTAAATTTATACTAGATTGATGACTGATGATGCCCCACCGGCTTTATGGCAGGACCTTTAGTAGAGATAAAGAGATTGAACGTGAGAGATTGGATGAAGCAGGTAATCTTCGAAATGATTTAATTAAAAATCCATTCACTCATAGGAAGCTACATATTCTTACGGTACCACGCGGGCAAAGTCGTGGACATTAAGCTATATTTAATTCAAGTCGTAAGTTGGCAGAGGACTGGGGATAGCGTTGTAATAGAGACCATGAGAAAACCAATGCTAAATTATCATAGGTTGGTCACATAGACCATGGGTATATAGCAGTGGGTGTCCATAGTCAATTGTCACGTAGTATTTTAAGTTTCTTGTTTGTTCTTTTAATCTGTTATGGTCTGAAATGAAAAAGATATGCCATTATCCTCAAATATTTACACTTCTCAGGTACGTAACAACAAACGTCTGTGGCGAGCCGTGCGAAACACCCACTGTCGTAGTCGGCGTCCTCTTCTGGATTGGCTACTTCAACTCCGCTTTGAACCCTCTAATCTACGCCTATTTCAATCGAGATTTCCGAGACGCGTTCAAAAACACGCTCATGTGCGCCCTGCCTTGCTGCTTCCGATGTTGGAAGGACGCGGGAAACGCGCAGTTTGTGTAGTGGACGGGACGCGACGAACGTCGCGGCGGACTAGTGTGCAATGAGCCTTATGTTGTAGCAAAGGCGGGATTTTAAGTGACTTTGACGTTGTTTAGCCGTATATTTAGTTAATATTAAAACTTGAAATGATATAAGCTTTGTTCATGAAGAAAATAATTCTCTGTCGCGCAGTGGATGGTCCGCCTGACAAGCAGGTGTGGGTTTGGTCCCCGACGCTCGACAAATATTTGTAAGTTCTGCAAATATTTGAACACCTAGACCCATCTAGGTGTTTTCTAAAAGGTATAATAATAAAACTAATTAAGTACTTAGCAGTTATCTAGTACCTATTAAGTAGACAAGCTCTGCTTATTTTGGAAGTAGATGCCGCCGTGTGGATTGTTAAACATTTTATTTAGGTATTTCTCGAAACATTCGGATACTTTGCAATCTGTTTAATTAATTTGTAAAGAAATACATATGTATTTATTTAAATTGGCGATTATTACAAAAACCTAATATTAGTCCCTATAAGTACTAGACAACGTATTAAAATGAAATTAGTCAAAGTTATTGTGATCTTATAGGTAGAAAGTGATGATGATGATGAATAAGTAGATCATTTTACGACCGATGTGGCGCGGTGGGCGAAGGTCCGCCTGCGACGCAGGAGGTTGCGCTTTCGATTCCCGCCTCGGAACAATTGTGTGTACGATCTGCAGATATTTATTTCGGGTGTTCTGGTCGTTTTCTATGTATAATAAAAAATATCTATCTATGTAATGTATTGTATTATGTATATCAGTTATCTAGTACCCATAACACAAGCTTTGCTTACCATGGGGCTTGATAATGCTGTATGAATTGTCCAGCAATATTTATTTATATAGGTATATATATTTAGTTTGGTATTGAACTAAATACTTCTATGTAAAAGCTAATTTCAAAATTATAATTTCTAATTCACTGTCAAATATAAATACTGGGTAGGTTTCTATATAATTATTATAATTTATCTAAATTCCTAAATATTGTTGTATTCTTATATTCTTGTGAAGTCTCTCCTAAATTTAGATATTAGGTAGTTTTAGTAGTACTTTTCGAGACAAAGTCTTGCATAGTGTTCGATCGTGTTTAGAGTTTTCGCAAACATATTGAGTTCATAACGAAATTATTGTCATAAGAAGGCTTTATTATTAATTCGAAATATGTATCTATTGTCTGTTGATATTATCTAAAAATATTAGTAAATAATATTAAAATATAGCGAAATAGTTGTGATAATATTATAATAGCAATATTTTAGTATATAAGTAGGTTATTATTATAATTACAAGTTTTATTTACAATTATTATTGTAAAAACCGTTGTTAGTTTGTCTAGTTGTTATTTTATCTGAAAATTTTATTTTACATTTGTCTATCTTAAAATGTATTTACTAAATATTGTGTATTTATTTTATTTGGTTGACACAATTTAATGCTAATAATGTTATTTTGTATTTATACCTAATGCCTAGTATAATCCCCGTGACTCTACGAAATCCCTTGCCGCGCACCATTTTATTAGCTATAGAGTGGTGCACAATTGGAACCTATTATCAGAAGATATTGTATCAGCCACATCAATAAACGCCTTCAAGAATAAACTCGACAACTGGTTACGAGACAAAAATAATAAACTAAAAAAAGTAACGCAATAAATAAATTCAACACTGTGATATAGACACATCGGCTAGAAGCTGCTCGTCTATTAACAATAAATAAATATATAATTGAACTGCACTACGGTTGTATATTAAATTGTAGTAAATGTAGTTGCTCAATTTCGTTTGTATATATTAATGTAGTCGTTTGTTGAGTCGTCGTACCTATTATATTATATATATTGTTAAAATAAATATTGTAACTGTTGTCACCTTCAAATTTCTATACCTAATATTAAGCTATTATATTAGTATTAGGCTAGGATTTTAAGTAACTCTCGACGCTTTATAATATTAATTGCATCGATATTGCTAGGGGTGCTTCCATGTACCCTCATCATCAATAATATTATACTAGCATAAAATTTATCTGTAGATTAAGTATTATTTAATCAACTCTTTCTTTAACTGAACTGTATAAGCGCTTTTCCACACAAAGCTATTCACAAAGATTAATAATTAAATAATCGGCTCATTAGTTAACTGAATTGTAGAATCTTTTTTTCACACAATGCTATTCACAAGTAGAGTTACTTGTAAATAGCATTGTGTGAAAAATCACAAAGCTATTCACAAAGATTAATAATTAAATAATCGGCTCATTAGTTAACTGAATTGCAGAATCTTTTTTCACACAATGCTACTCACAAAGATTAATAATTAAATAATCGGCTCATTAGTTAACTGAATTGTAGAATCTTTTTTCACACAATGCTATTCACAAGTAGAGTAACTTGTAAATAGCATTGTGTGAAAAATCACAAAGCTATTCACAAAGATTAATAATTAAATAATCGGCTCATTAGTTCACTGAAATTCAGTTAATTAATGAGCCGATTATTTAATTATTAATCTTTTTTTCACACAATGCTATTCACAAGTAACTCTATTGCACAGCAGGTCTATTCAGACGTATTTGTAATTGTTTATAGTACTAACAAAACAAATACATGTAAAACTTAAAACTAGAGAGGTTATCAATGGCAAGCTTATCCATGAAAGAGATATCTTCTAGCAAAACGAATTAGGAGAGAGACACAAGTTATGACTCATCTTCAAGTTATGGCCATTGACTCATTAATGTTTGTTTTCTATTCGTAAATAAAAAGCAGGCAATAAGCGAATAGAGTATTTGAGATGATAATATGAGTGATACGCTCACGAATTACATCTGATAATTCCGCAGAACGCCAGTTTAACATTTGTCAGGTGAAATGTCAAGGAATCACAGTATCACACACGTTTAGATTCTTGTTACAATTTTACGTCAAATCTACTGTACGAATCAGGCTGTTATTGCATTGATTTAGGGTATATCTGATAGATCTGTGAATCTCTGAATAACATACTTTTTCAGTAAAAACGCATGTAA
Organism: Eupithecia dodoneata; assembly: GCA_947044415.1. Taxonomy (NCBI): domain Eukaryota; kingdom Metazoa; phylum Arthropoda; class Insecta; order Lepidoptera; family Geometridae; genus Eupithecia; species Eupithecia dodoneata. The sequence goes on from OX345678.1 coordinate 6,447,884, forward strand.
AGCCACGGTCAGAATCTAGTTTGATCATAATATCTAAGCTTGTGTGTAAACTTGTGTCGAAAACTCTTGAGAGCTCAATTAAAATGTATGTCATCTGTTGAAGCCTGGGAGTAAATGATCTGAATTCTGAGCTCAACTGTACGTGCGTGGTTTCTACCAATTACCATAAAAAGCAAATCTTTACGAGACAGCCGACAGCGTCTGTTTCATTACTGCGTAGTAATATAATATGATATGATACAGAAGGCTCTGAAACTTCAGTACTGACATGCGATCCCTTTCGTATATAAAAACAACATTAAGTATTTAGGTGATACGTGATAAGTTTTGATAGCTTTCGATGAAAGAAGTAAGTTTCAACGCGAAGTGGTTACATAAAACCAAATAAGATCGCAATACTTTCGTTATTTTTGTTATAATATTCAGTATTATTTAGGTTTAGGTTTATGATATTTATTTGCTTAATATATATATTATTATATAATCACTGGTGAGGAGCAATATAAGCTTATTTATTGTTAGTAGTTCGGTACGAGCAAATAATCAAAACGATGTAGGTTAGGAAAATGCTTATAATACAAAGAAGGAAGCTTTTCTCTACTAGGTTCCCTTCATCATCAGCCTATGTTAGTCCACTGCTGGACTTAGGCCTTCATAGGGCTAGTCTTCAGCTTGACGCATCCAGCATCTACCTGTAGTATTTCGCAGGTCGTCATCCCACCGCGGTCGGAGGGAGTCCTATACTACAAGTGGTCTCCACTCAATAACACGTTTGCCCATGTTCTCTTAATCAACTATAATATCCATGGGCTGAATTGGACGGGTCGATTTTTGCTGCACAACCGCCATTTTTTTAGTAAATGCCTGTTACGTGTAACTTTTGTCTTACGTCATTTCAGTTTTCTAAATCTTATACTGTTTTTTGCTGTCTCTCACGCATTAGCAGTGAGCAAAACCACTTACCTCCATTTACAGTTACATGTAAGTTTGCAGAAGCATTTGCATAAAGCTCTGTAAATCAAAGTCCCATTGTACAACGAACACGCGGGTGGGATGGCAGTCGGCTGAGCGCGCGGTGCGCGGCGGGGCGTGGACGTAGGTATAGGAGGATATAGACGAGGCGTAGGGTTGTCACGAGCATGAGAGATAATGGCAAAAAATTAGATGACAATTGTTTTTATTTAAAACTTTATTGCACTACAAAGGGTACAAAGGGTGGGCTTAATGCCGAGGCATTTTCTACCTGCCGACCAGCAAAACACATGTTTATACAGAGGGTTGGCGACGGCGTGCTAACATAGTTTCAGAAATATAAGTGTACCCATATTTTTCACGCCATAATGGTAGAGATACATTGTGTCATATTTAAACATACACCTCCTATATACCTTATTTACTACATTTCCCTACTTTACAAGTAAGGAAATGTAGTAATGCGGCGTTCTCTTTAAAAAAAGTAAGCTTTTGTGTGATCAGATTGAAAAAAGAGCCCTCAGCCACAGCCCAATGCGGTCGTGAGATCGGCTCCTGCGGTGCGGATAGGTGCGTAAAGCTTTAATGGATTTTTTGGTGCATTATAAAACGCATCGATACATAATATATCTGTAAATCAAAGTTCCATTGTACAGAGACACTCAGGTAGGACGGTAGGCTGAGCGCGTGGCGCAGCGCGGCGGGACGTAGATAAGGACGCTACAGTTGGCATAGCATAGCAGGGTTGCCACCTGTATTATACCTTTATTCTAAGTATTTATTTTGGTATTGTTTTCTGATTTGTGTGGTATAATAAAGTGTTTTCTATGTATCCATTTGCAAGCGACTCGTTCTCTAATAAAAATTGTAGGAGATTGAGTATAATGTTACATGCCTAATTAAAAATAAAAAAAATATTGCATTAAAAAAGATACACGTATAACATACATAACCTTATACTAAGACATACTACACATATCTAGTGTTTCTTAAAGGATTTCTGTTTTGTCAAAAGTTGAAAGGTCAAGTTTGAAAAGTTTTTTTTTAAATAATATGTTAACTTTTCTTTAGGTTTCAGCGCTCAATGGGTTATCAAAGTTTCCATTTTGCCTGAAATAATGTAGCTTGTAAGACTGTTATGTTGAAAAAATGAAATTGAAACTGAAACCAATGTTAACGCATTTCTGAAATAAATAAGTGCTCTTTTGTCTTTCTATAATTAAAAAAAAATGAGGCTAATAAAGTTGCACATAAAGTGGCAGCCCTAGCCATCGCTAATGGACTGACCACTCTGCTCTCTCGCTTCGGTACCGACATTTGGCTTCACAATCCGATTGTTGTTCCAGTCTCTTCTGCGCGTAAATCTATTATACCTCAAGCCCACTCAAGCTTGGGAAAGTAAGCATTATTGCGAGGTGGTGAGGCTCAAAATCATTTGACGATATCTGTTGAGGAAAAACCATTGAGTGTGATCCGAAAGAAAATCAAAAAACGGAGGTGCTTTTAGGATTTTCTGACATTATTTTCGGTGGCATTTCTAAAGAGTCTTTTTGGCTTTGATTTAATAGACATAAAGATAATCTATTTATAAAAACACGAGTAAACATCATCGGACATAGGCCTCCACCAATGAGCGCCATAGCGCCCTGTCTTCAGCTTGCCGCATCCAGCATCTACCTGCAGTCTTTCGCAGGTCGTCATCCCGCCTGGCCGGAGGGCGTCCTACACTACGTTTACCAAATACACATAGAATGATACTATATGAATTTTCCGGTATTATTTATTTTACCTTATAAAGTAAAACATCATTTAATGTAAAACATTCAATATCATCCGTCCATCCAATTTAAGAGTTCGCTTCTACTAATTGAAGTGGTTGAGTTTCAAGTAAGGTTCGTGTTCTAGTAAAGTGTTTTTTTCTGTTTATTTTCATTTGGAATCATACTTTTATTTTGTTTTCGCAGTAACTGTCTAAATAAATTATTCCACTGCAGTATCATAACATTAATTGGACAAGGTTAACTTCGCTTGAGCTTTTGGTAATAAAAATAAAAATAACAATTTATATAAAGTAACAGACAGAGACAGATAACATAAAAGGACAAGAATACATAATTATAGTATATTAAATCGATCTGCCTACATTAACGACCATTATTCAAAAGAAAGGTAACTTCATCATCATCAGCATATATTAATCCACTGCTGGACACAGGCCTCCCCCAATGAGCGCCATAGCGCCCTGTCTTCAGGTTGACGCATGCAGCATCTACCTGCAGTCTTTCGCAGGTCGTCATCCCACCTGGTCGGAGGGCTTCCTACACTACGTTTACCGAGTCGTGGTCTCCACTCAAGAACACGTTTGCCCCAGCGGCCGTCGGTTCTTCGCAAAACTAAAAAACCTTTTAATTATCTACTCTTCAGATGTATTCGTGAGTGACTCATACAATTTTAGCCGCTTATTGGCTAATTTTTGATAACGAAAAGCAAAACTAAAAGAAATATGCCTTTGTGTCAGTAGCACAATTGATTTGTACCATTGATGGTACAAGTGACAAAACTTTGTATCTTTAGTACCATTAATAGTACTCATCATCATCATCATCATCATCAGCCTATATTAGTCCACTGCTGGACATAGGCCTCCCCCAATGAGCGCCATAGAGCCCTGTCTTCGGCTTGACGCATCCAGCATCTACCTGCAGTCTTTCGCAGGTCGTCATCCCACCTGGTCGGTGGGCGTCCTACGCTACGTTTACCGAGTCGTGGTCTCCACTGACTGACAAGAACACGTTTGCCCCAACGGCCGTCGGTTCTTCGCGAGATATGGCGGGCCCACTGCCACTTTAGCTTGCTAATTCTCAGAGCTATGTCGATAACTTTGGTTCTCTGTCGGATGTGTTCGTTGCGAATCCTATCCTTCAGAGACACTCCGAGCATAGCTCTTTCCATAGCTCGCTGAGCGACTTTGAACTGGTGGACCAGCCCTATCGTGAGTGTCCACGTCTCAGCTCCGTAGGTCATAACGGGTAGGACGCACTGGTTGAAAACTTTCGTTTTCAAGCATTGCGGTATGGATGAAGAGAAGACTCGACGTAGTTTCCCAAACGCTGCCCAGCCTAGCTGGATCCTCCTTTTGGCCTCCTTCTCGAAATTGTTTTTACCTAACTGCAGAATCTGCCCGAGGTATGTGTATTCGGAAACGATTTCGAGAAGGTGACTATGTACGACCACCGGCCTTGGATCAATGTGTCCATTGATTATGACTTTGGTTTTATCCAGATTCATGCCAAGACCGATACATCGGGAGGCTGAAGCTAGGCCGTCCAGCATCTGGTTCAGCTCCTCTAGCGACTCCGCCAATAGGACTATGTCATCAGCGAATCGTAGGTTGGAGATGTAGTTGCCGTTTATGTTTATGCCCTTACCTTTCCAGTCCAGAGTCTTAAACAATTAATAGTACTAGTGACAATTATTTAGGATCAGTAGTACCATATAAAATATAAATATTGATGTATCGCTATTAGCAAATAGTGGCGGAAATGGCACTCATTATTATATCTCAATAGACCAGCAGAAGTTGAAAACAGAAGGAGAAACAAACTTAATAACTTTATTTCAATTGGTTACTAGATTTAGATAGATAAATTTATTTAGATTTAGATATCATAATATTAATTTTATGGCAAAAGCCAAAATGTAAATTTGTTTGCAAAGGGGAAAACAAATACGTAATGATTATGCATAGTTAACTTAAGCTTTTTATATCATTATGTATATAAAACTAAGTTAACACTTTGACTGCTGAAATCACACGGAATGTGTTTTCTACAAGTGACTAATATGCGTAAATCCACACTAGCGCAGCGGATGAGATAAAACAGATCTTTGTGACTCAGCACAGCCGTAATATTTTTCGAACGAAACGCATGTGCGGCGCAACACAACCGCTGTGTAGAGCGGCAGCACGAATTTTTTAGGTTAAAAAAAAGATCGCAGTCGTCGAAAAAAAATCGCAGTCAAAGTGTTAAGTATCTTAAATTTTGACGTCTCTATTTAAGCAATAGGATATTAGTAGTTTTTTTATGAATATAATCGTTTAATTGAAATAGCTAGGTACAGTGGCGGTCATTATTAGCTGACCTTCTTGTTACGTTTAAAGAATACTTTATTCTTAATTTTTTTTTATTCTTAAATAGAAATGGTTTTTTTTAATACAGAACTATTTTAGAACTAGAATCTTTCCGTAAAGTGAAGTAACTAAGCTGTTTTATATAAAACTAGCGGACCTTCCCGGCTTCGCAGGGTTTTAGTACGGATCCCTAACTTTTTTGAAAATATATTATAGCCTATGTTCACCGGGGTTAGTGTAGCTTCCCAACGTTGAAAAATTTTTTCGAAACGGTCCACTAGTTTCGGAGCCTATTCATTACAAACAAACAAAAAATCAAACGTTTCCTCTTTATAATATTAGTATAGATCAACAGAATTATAATACTAAACCAATACTGATGATATTTCAAGACTTAACCTGGGACTTGAGTTGGAACCTACCAGAGAGGTCAAGCTCAAGATGAACAATACTGTACTTTAAGGTGGTCTCAAAGATTTTGTAGAATTTTGTAGTACGATCTGCAGATATTTGTTCCGGGTGTTCTGGTTGTTTTCTATGTATAATAAAAAATATCTATCTATGTAATATTATGAATAACAGTTATTTGGTTCCCATAACACAAGCTCTGCTTAGCTTGGGGCTAGATAATGCTGTGTGAATTTTCCAGCATTATTTATTTATTACTGTTCTAGAAACAAATAATTACTTTGATTCCTTTTAAAGACAATATGATAGGTCAGCTCAAAATGAACAAAACTGTACTTTAAGGTGGTCTCAAAGCTTATGTAGAAAATATTTAAAAAACTAGTCCTATTTTAGAAACAAATATTTACTTAAATTGCTGTGACTTCAGCAATTTAAGTAAATATTTGTTTTTTTATATTTTTAGTTTTATATTATTTTATGGCTGTAATAAGTTACTAATTAATTATTATTTAAATTTAGCTTTTGAATATAACTGTCTTATTTAGTATCTTTAATACGTCCCTACTTGACGACCGATGTGGCGCGGTGGGCGAAGGTCCGCCTGCGAGGCAGGAGGTTGCGGGTACGATTCCCGCCTCGGAACAAATGTGTGTACGATCTGCAGATATTTGTTCCGAGTGTTCTGGTCGTTTTCTATGAATAATAAAAAATATTTATCTATGTAATGTATTTTATTATGTATATCAGTTATCTAGTACCCATAACACAAGCTCTGCTTACCATGGGGCTAGATAATGCTGTGTGAATTGTCCAGCATTATTATTTTTTATTTTATTACTTATCTAAAATGTTCGTGTTTTGTAAAATGTTTTATTATTTTTTATAAGGAGGTACACTATTGTTATACTTTTTCGTTATTTTATTATGTAAATAATGTAAAAATATAGTCGTACTGAAAAACAGCAATAACTAGTTGTTTATGTAGTCAATATGTGTATAGCTATAACACGTTTGTATGTTAGTTTTAATGGCAATGTTGTGGCATACATAATCTGTTTAAATTATTAGATAAAGTGATGGAGTATTAATAAAAATATTTAAAAACGAGTTTTTTTTATTTCCCAAATTAGACAGGTAGGTCATGGTATTTTTTGTAAGTGTATTTTATTTATAAAGCTTTTTTTGGAGTGTTGTTAATGTATTATAGTTTGACCGAAACCGCTGTACCGCTCCTTAGGAAAGTGCGGCGAGTTGGTGGGCGAGGAAAAAAGAGTAAGAGTACGGCCGATATTCCCCCCCCCCCCCACTACTTTATTTTTCGAAGTTGGTTTAAAATACTTTGCCTAATCATAATCAACTCATAGGTTCTTTTCTTTAATACCTACTTACTACTAAATACTTGCTTAGTTTTCTTTTTTTAGTACTTTAGTGAATAAAAAAAAAAACGACATTAAAACATCAAGTTTAGCAATCGAAAAGTTACACCCTAGTTCTCTCATTTACTAATGACTAACCCGAACTAAAGTTATAATGAAATTTTATCCGAACTTTCAAAGCCACTTAACCAAAGTCTTATCTTACTTGTTTTCGAGTTAAATCCATGTTACTCCTAGTACCTACTAGTTTCGAAGTCACGTGCCTAATGGGTAAGGTGTCCGTGATTGTAGCGTACACATCATCGAATTCACGTTTCTTGTTATACTCGTACATAGTAAACGGAGCATAAAACCAGAATAATTAGAATAAGAAATATTTTATTTGGCCAAAGAAAACAGGCTACACAATTAAAGCAGTAAACACATATAAAAAAACACATTACACAGTATAAAAAAACATAAATAAAATAATGATGTTCAGCACACGCTGAGCCAACCCCTATTTCGGCGCAGGGTCATGGAGGTAGTCTTATTTTAGTCTTAATATCACCTATTTGTGTCGTTTACCCCCATGATAAACTTCTTTGTTTGTTTATTCTATGCCTGTATTTTGTACCTGTGTCTAAATAAATGTTTTTCTATTCTATTCTATTCTTCTTCTAAGCCTACAGAAAAACAAAAACTATAATAATACGTGGCTACCGTGCTAGCCTGCTGACCAAAAAGGGTCAAACTCAAACCACGCTGAACCACGCGTGGCGCGGAACACCGCTGGTTTTCAGTTTGAACCTTTTTCTCAGTCACATCACAATTAGTGCAAATATAAAATAAATAGTGCCTCTTTGGTTTCAGAAATAATGGCCATTCTTAGTAAGTACGCCAGCATGACGATCAAGCTAGCATCTACATGACCGTTCTCAAAAACTGCTTATATCGTATTTCTTACTAATATTATAAACGCGAAAGTTTGTATGTACGGATATTTGTTACTCTAAAACTACAGAACGGATCGGGCTGAAATTTTGCATTCAGGTAGTTCCAAGCCCGGAATAAAACATAGGCTATATATAACTTTTTATCCCATAAACCATCTCACCTGATGTCAAGTAAAGATGTGGCCGACGATGGTCCAAGGTCTAGAAGATAAATATTCACTCTTGTCTTGAAGAGACCCATGTGTTTCAAGCCCCAACGGTACGGATGATGAAGGTGGAGGAAAACCGCATAGAGCGAGTGGATGGTATGTCTACCAAGTAATCATCATCGTCAAACAATGTTAGTCCACTGCTGGACGTAGGCGGAGGCCTATGTCCAGCAGCCTGTGGCGCTCATTGGGGGAGCCCAATGAGCGCCACAGCGCCCTGTCTTCAGCTTGACGCATCCAGCATCTACCTGCAGTCTTTCGCAGGTCGTCATCCCACCTGGTCGGATGGCGTCCTACACTACGTTTACAAAGTAATGGTATGCAATAATGCGCCGTACGTCTGCTTGTCTTAGCGTAGTGAACAGTTATTTCTTATAAAAGTTTTTTTACCTTACCTTTTCTTGTTTCCTTTCGTTCTTGATTGATATTAAACGAACTTTTGTCTTATGTAACAAAAGTCTTGGTTTTTTCCATCACAAAGTTTTGTAGGTCTTTGTAGGCGTCTGAAACAGGAAAACTTAATTCTATTTTTATTTCTCCACCCACTAGTAAGTTGGTGTGCCTTAAGGTGGGTACTGACCGGCTGTTACGCCAGTAACACCCCGTAAAGTAACGTATTGTTAAGGCCGATTTACATCAAACGAACACAGAGCTAGAGCTAGAACAAGAGCATTCTTTCAGTGTAAACGAAAACTCGTATTCAGCGTTTTCATCAAACGAACAAAGACTAGAGCTAGAACACAAGAACGCTTTGAAGAGACCGCTCAGGGGCGCGAGCACGTCCGAACACCAAACCGAACACGCAAGAAAGCAACTGTTCGCGCGCTCTAGCGCCGTTTACATCGAGCGAGCGAGCATTCTTAGAATATTCCATAGAATATTTGCGAACGCACTAAGAACAACGAAAGTATGCTCTACGCCTACGCCTGTTTACACTAAAATAATTTGATAAAGTGGGGGGGGATAGAATGAGCATTCGCTCGTCTGATGTAAATCGACCTTTACATAGCGTTCGTGAATATGTGAATTCAGTACGGAGAAAGGCGTTCGCAACAAGCATCGGATTTTATCGGTAATATTTTACGGATCAAAGTGATAATCAAAATTCTTCCATAGGCATACAAAATAAGCATTTAGACAAGTCAAATTTTATACAATAAACTATTATCAAATAAGAAATATGGTGTTTTTGATTTTCTGTTCACTTAAATTTCAATGAAATAACTTTATTTCCTAGTTATACTTACGTAATTTGTATATTCTGACATATCCAAGAGTCCTGTAGGGTCTTTGAAAACAAAGCACTTTAATGTTGGACTAATAGTCAGAATTAAATAAATAAAAATAAATAAATAATGCTGGACAATCCACCTAGCATTAACTAGCCCCAAGGTAAGCAAAGCTTGTGTTATGGGTACTAGATAACTGATATACATAATACACTACATTACATAGATATTTTTTTTTACTATACATAGAAAACGACCAGAACACCCGGAACAAATATCTGCAGATCGTACACACAATTGTTCCGAGGCGGGAATCGAACCCGCAACCTCCTGCGTCGCAGGCGGACCTTCACCCACCGCGCCACATCGGTCGTCAGTTCAGTTCTAATTGATGCGTATAAGTTAACAATGCATAGAAAGCCCTCACAAAAGCCACAGCAGTTTCTAACCAAACCCCTCCAACTACATGGCAACACCCTAACCACGACCGCACAATTACGTGATTGGAGATGGCAATCCCAGATCCCTTTCACATTAATTAACGCCACATTGATACTCCAAGTTTCGACTGGCAAGGATTTTAAATACACAATTGAGTTTCCTAATGAATTACTTGGTATGTATTATCTTGGGACGATTTACGGTCAATTAATATGTCATATTATAGTTATTTATATGCCTATTAAGATTCATTTAATTTCATTTATTTTGCTTGCATGTAATGTTAGATCTAAGTGAATGATTAGTTAAGTTGTCACTAAGTACATGCACCCTGGAAGGGTATGATATTGCAATAGGCATTTTGTATTAGAATCATAAATGTTTATGATTTGTATATATGATAAGAGCTCGCAGTTAACGATATGGCCGCCGATTGTACGACATACAAATACAATAGAATACATTAGATCGATAAAAAAAAATAAAAAAAAAATATTAAAAAAAATTAACAAGAACTTTAATACTCATTTAGTATTAAGTTCTTGTTATTTTTTTAATGTATTGATGTTCCATGAAAGTAATATTCTATGGTAATTATACCACAAATAGTTATGGCATTTTTTTATCGATAGACCTTCATTTGCCTGCAATCTCACTTATGGAAAGTAGATAGACATTGCAATAGATTTCGGTGAAGTAAAACCAGAATCTATAATTCAGTTTATTGTTCCTTTAGGTTTCGTAGTACCAACGAAGAAGATTAACAAGAACTTTAATACTCATTTAGTATTAAGTTCTTGTTATTTTTTTAATGTATTGATGTTCCATGAAAGTAATATTCTATGGTAATTATACCACAAATAGTTTTGGCATTTTTTTATAGATAGACCTTCATTTGCCTGCAATCTCACTTATGGAAAGTAGATAGACATTGCAATAGATTTCGGTGAAGTAAAACCTGAATCTATAATTCAGTTTATTGTACCTTTAGGTTTCGTAGTACCAACGAAGAAGCATTTAAAGATATTGACGAAATCAGGTCCAAATCGATGACTGGTGAGAGCAAAGAGCAATAATATTTATAAAACAGCAGTAGATTTTACCCACAAATACGAAGGCGAGAATAATTTCCTTACTTTTTCTCGTAATGAATATTTTCCTACCAAAGGTTTTTGCTGCCATTGAAAGCGTCGTCCGCTGATTGGACGAAACTGGTCATCAAATATTCAGAGGCGCTAAATATAGAGGCAGCATGGAGGGGAGCTCCGAACGCAAGGTGGTAAGTTTTACACTTTTCTGTTAGCTTATTTCGTGAGAAAATATAATATCCTCCTTTTTTCGAAGTCGGTCAGCTTTATTCGTGAGAACACACTACAACTACTTACACTACTACTACTACATTACTACTACAACAACTTACTACTACTTAAACTTCGTTCGAGACTTCGTTAAAGGGAAGAGATTATCGAGATATATTACGGAGAAATCGACAAACACAAATAAAAGAATATATATTCATATTAATATTAAAAATAAATAAATACATTATTTATTTTATTTGTGTTTCTCGATTTCTCCGTCATTATGGACCGATTTTACTAAACTACTGTGAATGGTTAAAAGAACGTAGGCTAATATATATTTGTTTTAATAGTATAGATGAATCTACATTTATGAATAATCGACCAGTTGTTATTTTAGTCTTACGAAATCGAAAATAATTTGAATTACAAATATTCAACGGAAAATCTAATTGAGAACAGCTGAAAACAAAGCCAAATTTTCGTTGTGCCTAGTTCGTAAATTCCCTGGTATCCGCAATGCGCACCAGGATATTACAATCAGGACTTAGAGAGAAATTTCCTCAGCGAAAGAAACTCTGTTTGTCTGTCTGTACTAAACCTAAACAGCTCAACGGATTAAATTAAATTTAGCAGGGAGTTAAACAATATCCCGGGGACTGCAAGATAGACACTTATAAACTACTAGTTTCTGCCTGCAGCTTCGTACGCGCTTTTCGAGTAGCCTATGTCGTCCCGTAGTGTAGGACGTCTTCCGGCCAGGTGGGATTGACGACCTGCGAAAGACTGCAGGCAGGCATACTGCATGCGTCAAGGTGAAAACAGGGCGCTATGGCGCTCATTAGGGAGGCCTATGTCCAGTAGTGTACTAGACGTGGACACTCACGATAGGGCTGGTCCACCAGTTCAAAGTCGCTCAGCGAACTATGGAAAGAGCTATGTTCGGAGTTTCACTGAAGGATAAGATTTGTAACGAATATATCCGACAGAGAACCAAAGTTATCGACATAGCTCTAAGAATCAAGCAAAAGTGGCAGAGGGCCGGCCATATCTCGCGAAGAACCGACGGCCGCTGGGGCAAACGTGTTCTTGAGTGGAGACCACGACTCGGTAAACGTAGTGGAGGACATCATCCGGCCGTGTGGGATGACGACCTGCGAAAGACTGCAGACAGGCATGCTGCATGCGTCAAAGTGAAAACAGGGCACTATCGCGCTCATTAGGGAGGCCTATGTCCAGTAGTGGACTAACATAGGCTGATGATGATGCTCAGCAGTGGACAGTGTTCACTGCTGAACTTCAGCCATTATTATCGATTCCCCAAAAATTCACTACAAGCAGACCCATCCGCAATTTTATTCGTGTGGACTTTCGAAATACCCCAACGAATTTTAGTTTCCATGCAAACTATCACCGCCAAAGTTTTTCAATGAATATTTACGATTTTCTATTGCTAACAGTTGCTGAGATACAGAGCAGATTTTCGTTCGTTTTTAAACATTAGTATTCTCGTTTAAAGTTTGACTCCACTCCGTTTGAGTGGGTATTTCAAAAAACCTTAGAAAACATGTCTGTTTATTTTGAGTCAACTTACTACTCTTCAAATTTTTATTGGGCCATCAGTTACAGTTCTGAAGTTACTATCAAAATGACTTTTGATTCCATTTTAACACTTTGACTGCTGAAATCACACGGTATGTGTTTTCTACAAGTGACTAATATGCGTAAATTCACACTAGCGCAGCGGCTGAGAAAAACCAGATCTTTGTGACTCAGCACAGCCGTAATATTTTTCGAACAAATCGTATGTGCGGCGTAACACAACCGCTGTGTAGAGCGGCAGCAAAAATTTTTTAGGTTAAAAAAAAGATCGCAGTCGTCGAAAAAAAATCGCAGTCAAAGTGTTAACTACCATTGAATTTCTAAAAATCTGTTCTTAGCAGCAACCAAGATTTCAGCTCTTGTAGTTTTAGAGATCTCTTGATGAGTCAGTAAGTCCTTTTTTCATTTAGATAATCATGGCTGAGTACAGAGAACTAAAGTTATCGACATAGCTCTAAGAATTAGCAAGCTGACATGGCAGTTGGCCAGCCATATCTCACGAAGAACTGACAACCGCTGGGGTAAACGTGTTCATGAGTGGAGACCCCGACTCGGTAAACGTAGTGGACCTTTGAAAGACTGCAGGTAGATGCTGGATGCGCCAAGCTAGGGCGCTACGGCGCTCATTAGGAGAGGTCTATGTCCAGCAGTGGACTAAAATAGGCTGATGATGACGATGATGATGAAGAGTATAATACGATGGGTATCCGCAATGCGCACCAGGATATTACTACGCAAATCACAAAACACAATCAATGTGTAATTCTATCCACGGCTCATTTCTAGCGAACCGAATGACCGCAGGCATAGTACAAATTATACAGAAGAGAAACACAATACAAAATATTGGAAAAAATCACAAATTTAATCATGGTCAATATCCCGTTATAAATGATTTTTGTGTTAACACTTTGACTGCGGACTTAGTTCGACGACTGCGATCTTTTTTTTAACCTAAGCTATTCGTGCTGCCGCTCGACACAGCGGTTGTGTTGCGCCGCACATGCGTTTCGCTCGAAAAACATTACAGCTGTGCTGAGTCACACAGATCTGTATTTTCTCAGCCGCTGCGCTAGTGTGGATTTACGCATATTAGTCACTTGTAGAAAACACATACGGTGTGATTTCAGCACTCGAAGTGTTAATAACCATGATAGTTCCAAAAGTAATATTATACTACAGAATTATAACATTGTATTATGCAATAAAAAAAATATTTCTAAAGCCATTTAAAACGGGATATTTACCATGATTAGATTTTTGAGTTAAGCAATATTTCGGCACAGTCTTATGCGCCATGATCACGGAACAACTGAAGAACAAATAAAAAAATCAAATCACGTTTTAAATGACTTTAGTGCTAATAACCACGATAGTTTCAATGTTTTATAAAAAAAAAATGTTTTGATTTGGGTGTTTTGGACATGCATTCATACAAGACTCCCTCGTTGGTGTAGCGGTCGCATATTCAACTGCTGATAATTAAATCCCGGGTTCATATCCCGGGTCTGGCTGAAATTGTTATTGGGATTTCGAAGTTTGTGATGGTAGATATATTTCCGTATGTATAAGATTATTTCACACATAAAAAATAGGTCTCAACGTATAGGTATACAAACGGAATACACCTACCTATACCCAAGTAAACGCGAAGTTGGAATACGGGCAATGGACACTTATCCATCTTCGTGTGACAGAGCTTTCTGTGTCATATTGCCTTTCTGTCCTTTATTTTACTATGCCAGAAGGAAACGTCATTTGAATGCCTTATTAGCAAAAGTTCAATCATGGTTGGAAAGGTAAAGGTTTAAAAATGAATTATACATGTTTTCACGTTCCAAACCGAAACCGAAAATAATAAATAACGTCGAACCCGACGCAAGAGGTTGCGGGTAGTGCGGGTTCGATTCCCGCCTCGGAACAATTGTGTGTACGATCTGCAGATATTTGTTCAGGGTGTTCTGATTGTTTTCTATGTATAATAAAAAAATATATATCTATGTAATATATTGTATTATGTATATCACGTATATCAGTTATCTAGTACCTAGTACCCATAACACAAGCTCTGCATACCATGGAGCTAGATAATGCTGTGTGAATTGTCCAGCATTATATTTATATATTTATTTATTTATACATATCTATAATTATATTTTTTTGGCATATCATTTAATTTCTTAGAAATAGAAACCCCGAGTGCGAAGGCTTACGTACAATAATAACAAAAACCTTCCATCACAATTCTTGCACAATCTGCTGGTTTTCAAAACATGAATAAATAATGCGAGACAGCAAGTAAATATCCTAATAAGCTTCAGTTCGGAATGGTTCCAACCAATTTAGATTCCGAACGGGCTATTACCTATTTTAATAAAACTCTGTAGTGATTTCGGTCATTAGTCTTGAGCCAACAGTCAACAGTGTTGCCAACTGTCAACAATGTTAGTAATTCGCTAAGACCTGCCCAGCCACTGTCCAATATTGCAGTACCTTGTCGAGAACCCACTAGACTTCATCCATCACAGCGTGATTATTAATTGCTGTGTCCGTGTTACTTACTGTGTCGTAAACAAGAGCCTTTTGCGTCTAGGTACTCCAGCAGAGACCGCGCTTTTGTGAATTATAAATCATCTGATATATAGAATATAGTTTTTAATCGTGAAATATCTATATTACTAGAGGACCTTCCCGGCTTCGCACGGTTTTAGTACGGATCCCTAACTTTTTGAAAATATAGTATAACCTATGTTCATCAGGGATAGTGTAGCTTCCCAACGGTGAAAGAATTTTTCAAATCGGTCCAGTAGTTTTGGAGCCTATTCATTACAAACAAACAAACAAAAAATCAAACCTTTCCTTTTTATAATATTAGTATAGATAGATAAGTATAGACTAGATGCGCCCAGCGGCTTCGCCTGCGTTGAAATCTATGAGTGAGTGGAGATCACGACTCGGCAAACTTAGTGTAAGACGTCCTCCGACCAGGTGGGATGACGACCTGCGAAAGACTATAGATAAATGCTGGATGCGGCAAGCTGAAGACAGGGCGCTATGGCGCTCATTGGGGGAGGCCTATGAACAGCAGTGGACTGCTATAGGCCGATGATGATGATGATGATTTTTTTATTTATAAAACAGCTTGCTATCTTATCAGAAACCCAAACTATATACGAAAGGATACCCACTTATCAACTTCACTAATAAGGTCATCGACAAGGCGTAGAGACCTACCCTCAGGAAAACCACACGGTTGGAGATGGGAGCAAAATGAACGTAATTCCGCTAATGGATTCGGCCTGTACAGGTAAAGCGAAAAGTCATTATGCTCAGCAGTTAGAGCCATTAAGATGGAGCGAATTTTGCGGCGAGAATTTGCTTGAAAGGTGAGAGTAGAATTTAGTCTTCGATCTTAGAATTATGAGTTTTCGTTGAAGCGATATCTAAAACTAACATGGTGATGATTCGCGTAAATCCCTGAAATTTTGCAAAATACTTGAGTGTATAATAATAAGAAAGAAGCACTATAGGTGCCAAGTTCGTTCGATTAGGTAATCATCGTCATCAGCATTATTATATTAGAAATAGGCCTTAATAAGCTCCATAGCGATATATAAATAAATAAATAATGCTGGACAAATCACACAGCATTATCTAGCCCTAAGTAAAAAGCCCCGGTAAGCATAGCTTGTGTTATGGGTACTAGATAACTGATATACATAATACAATTACATAGATAAATATTTTTTTATTATAAATAGAAAACGACCAGAACACCCGGAACATATATCAGCAGATCGTACACACAATTGTTCCGAGGCGGGAATCGAACCCGCAACCGTCGCAGGTGGACCTTCGCCCACCGCGCCACATCGGTCGTCTCTGGAAGTCTCATATGGAAAGTGCTATGCTCGGATTTTCTCTCAAGGATAGGATTTGTAACGAATACATCCGACAGAGAACCAAATCTTTTCCGCCATCCCAAGGTTGCTTAGAAGAGATCGCTTTCAGTGATAAGGCCGATTTTTGTACTATGTTGTTTTTTAAATAGATATAAGATTTTATTTATGTTAAATTTTAGTACAATAAAGTATTAATTCATTCATTCATAGTTGAAGGTACAGTGGCGTTCATCGTTAGCTAGAGATAGGTAATAGCATTTTCATATAGTCTATTTCAGATATTTAAGCTGGTAAACCACCTGCATTTGGGTTAAATAATGTAAATACAAATTATTGCAAAAGCCAGTTAACGGAGTTTTATCTGAAAACAGTTGCTTCATTTCCATGTAAATTTTATGAATAAAGCTTGCATTTTACAAAGCCAGCTCGGTTTTAAACTACTTTTTAGTCAGATTTAATTAATTTTGTCCATCACCGAAGCGTATTCAAATATCAATTTATTCTGCTGAAAAATAATGCTTAATACTTTAAAAGTGGTAGAAAGCTTATTATGAGTTTTTCATAGCTTACGAAAACTACAAAAGACCGACCAGAATACCCTGAACAAATATCTGCACATCGTACAAACATTTATCCTGAGGCGGAAATCGAAGCCGCAACCTCCTGCGCTGCAGACTAACCTTTGCCCGCCGCGACGCTGAGACCGTCTAGCGTTAGGAGTACAACTTAATTATAACCACCAGACGAAGGTTGATTGACTTTAGCTTTAGCTTTAGTTTCATCACTCAAAATTCCTCTTTCGGTTAGTAGGTATCTAGTAATTGTGTTATAAATAGTTATCCAATAACGTTGGTATCGAATCTGTTGTTAACGGTATTATGTTTCAATAGGGAATTCGTACTAGTTGCCTAAAAGTTAGTGTGAAACTCTAGACTAATGACGCACGACGACGTCTCACGTCGTCTAAGTTTCACTACATAGTATGAAACAAAGTTCGCTTCCCGCTGTCTGTCTGTCCCTATGAAAATCATTTAGATTACAAAAGGTAGGGAAATCATTTATGGGCAATAGCGTGCGATAAGCTTCCACCTGAAGCAACTGAGCTCCCTATTCGTAAATTTAAAAATTACATAAAACAAAATCTCATCAAGAAGGCTTTCTACTCCATAAATGATCATCTCAATGATGTTAATGCTTGTCCAGATGTCGCTCAGTTTCGCAACGACAATAGTATGTAAGTAATTTGTTGTTGTGCATAGCTTTACTTAAATATTGACATTTTTTTTTTTTTTTT
Organism: Eupithecia dodoneata; assembly: GCA_947044415.1. Classification (NCBI taxonomy): domain Eukaryota; kingdom Metazoa; phylum Arthropoda; class Insecta; order Lepidoptera; family Geometridae; genus Eupithecia; species Eupithecia dodoneata. Next base: position 6,465,685 of record OX345678.1, read on the forward strand.
TTAGCTTTGGGGTGGCTTTCGTATCACTGCGGCCATGATAGGCCTATTGTGATCGCCACTTTTACATCAGTCCCGAAGCCGTGGCGTTCATAGTTCGCCACTAACCCTTGCAGCTGCTAGGAACTGTAGGATTTTCTTCGGGGTGATGTCTTTCAGCTCGTCTGGGCTATGCAAATGCTTGCCCAGATGGATGCTGCGTTTGTGCATCAGTGCTCCACACTCACTTAGCAGATGGAGGGGCGTTTCATCCGCCTCCTCACAAAATCTGCAGGATTGTGTGTCGCTTAGCCCTAGTTTGAACATGTCCTTGTTAAGGCGACAGTGTCCAGTTAGGGCTCTTGTCATGATGCGAAGGTTACCTCTGCTTAGCGCTAGGATTCGGTTGGTATACCGACTATCGAAGGCTTTTATCAGAGATTTTGAATGATCCATGCCCGAGGAGTTTCTCCAAAGCTTGTGCGATTCCTCGAGGCAGGATCCCAGGAGTGTTCTGTGCGCCAAGCTTTTGGGTATGCCACAGAACGGCTCGGGTCCCAGCTGAGTCCCCTTGGCTCCGGAGCGCGCAAGTTCGTCGGCACACTCATTGCCGTTGATTCCTGCGTGCCCCGGAACCCATCTTAAGAGGACTCTGTTATTCGAGCCCAGAACGTTAAGTCGTGACAGACAGTCCTCAACTAGCTTGGACGTGATGACCTTCGAGTCCAACGCTAGGAGTGCCGCCTGGCTGTCAGAGTTGATAACTATAGTTTGGTTGGAGTAGCGCTTTTTCAGATTTATATCCGCGCATTCTAGGATGGCGAATATTTCTGCTTGGAAGATAGAGGCGTGATTTCCCAGGTTTATGCTTATGCCAAACCTGGGTCGCTCTCCGTACACTCCACAGCCTACATCCGGTCCCATTTTGGAGCCGTCTGTGTACCAGATTAGGCATCCATCCTTGCAGAGAGGTTGTCTATTTAGCCAATCTTCTCTGGAAGGAAGTTCCACTGTGTAGTGCTTTTCAAACACATGGCGTGGAAGCATGGCATCAGTTGTCATGCTCAGAATGGGATGTTCCATAGTCGAGTCTTTTAAAGATCTCAGTTTGTGGGAGAGCCAGTTGCCTCCGCCCAGGCAGCTGGCCCTATACATGCTGGTCTTTGCCTCTTTATGTATATACATGTGGAGAGGAGGAAGGCCCAGCAGTGCATTTAATGCCTGACCGGGGGAGGTCGACATGGCTCCCGTGGCCATAAGACAAGCAGTCCTTTGTAGGCTATTTAGTTTGTTGATAGCGGTAGACTGAAAGGCCTTGTCGTACCATACCATAGAGGCGTATGTGATAATCGGCCTCACGATGGCAGTGTACAGCCAAAGGGCAATCCTGGGGTTTACACCCCAGTTGTTGCCCATGAGTCTGCCGCTAGCACCTAGTGCCATCTTTGCTTTATGTAAGACGTTGGCTAGGTGTGTGTTCCACGTCAGTTTTTGGTCGATGGTTACGCCCAAGTACTTTACTTCTGTGGAAAAGGTTATGATTTTACCATTTAGTTTGGGCTTTGCGAGCTTGTCTAGCCGCCGCTTGTTGGTAAACGGTATAATCACAGTTTTGTCAGCGTTGACCTCTTTCGGTTAGTAGGTATCTAGTAATTGTGTTATAAATAGTTATCCAATAACGTTGGTATCGAATCTGTTGTTAACGGTATTATGTTTCAATAGGGAATTCGTACTAGTTGCCTAAAAGTTAGTGTGAAACTCTAGACTAATGACGCACGACGACGTCTCACGTCGTCTAAGTTTCACTACATAGTATGAAACAAAGTTCGCTTCCCGCTGTCTGTCTGTCCCTATGAAAATCATTTAGATTACAAAAGGTAGGGAAATCATTTATGGGCAATAGCGTGCGATAAGCTTCCACCTGAAGCAACTGAGCTCCCTATTCGTAAATTTAAAAATTACATAAAACAAAATCTCATCAAGAAGGCTTTCTACTCCATAAATGATCATCTCAATGATGTTAATGCTTGTCCAGATGTCGCTCAGTTTCGCAACGACAATAGTATGTAAGTAATTTGTTGTTGTGCATAGCTTTACTTAAATATTGACATGTATCGAATCATATTATATTAAGACTTAAATAGGCAAATAACCATGTATTAGACATAATATAAGAGATGAACATACTAGTGGTTTCATTTTCACTTCACAAAAATTGAAGTGAACAGCAAAATAATTTTATTTGATAATCAATTAATGTATAAAATATGACTTGTCTAAGTGCTTATTTTGTAAGCCTAAAGAATAAATGATTTTTGACCTTTTACTTTTGAAAGCAATCTCTTCTAAGCAACCTTGGGATGGCGAAAAAGATAATACGATGTATTGGAAGTGTACAGACAGTAAAAAAGAACTAATAAAATACATACATAGGTGTACAGAGCGCAATCTATAGATTTATTTCCGGCCCTGATGGGGGACACAGAGAGGGGCCTCGAGGCTTGGCCTCATTACCCCGGCGTCAACTCGAGGGGTGACGACCCCTCAGTCCTTGGGTTTTGTGGGATTTTTTTCCCCTTATTCTCAATGTTTTTTTTGTACACAGCGCGTAGGTATGTATGTATTTTATTAGATCTTTTATTTAATTTTTTAGTTTTGTTTTACTAGACTAAAACAACAGGTAGGTACCACGTCAAACGGGAACCATCATAATACATAAGAGCTTACAAAACAACTTAAGCTGCATTCGCACCTGAAGTTACAGAAAAAGTAGATAACTACAACTCGGTCACAATATCTGTGCACCTTGAGCCAAACATTTTGTATGGCTCAAGGTGCACAGATATTGTGACCGAGTTGTACATAGCTGATGTAGGTATTTTTAATTGGTGTTTTCGATAAACCATCAAAATGACAAAAATAACATTTTTCCCAAACTCAACATCAATAAAACAGCTTTCATTTTGAATGTTCACTTTATCACTTTTATCTCTAAGAACTCATCAATCAATGCCAATTTTTACTCGCAAGACCGATTTTGTAGGGGAGATATAGGCTTTTGTGGAGACTGATAAACTGTCGGTTATTAGATAACGAAGCTGAGGGTTTTCTACGTCTCGGATGATTTATATGGAAAGTATAAAAGTAAAATCCCCTTTACCTCAGCCCGTGGATTTGACTTGTCTAAGTGCTTTTTAATTAATAATAATAATGCTGGACAATTCACACAGCATTATCTAGCCCCATGGTAAGCAGAGCTTGTGTTATGGGTACTAGATAACTGATATACATAATACAATACATTACATAGATAGATATTTTTTATTATACATAGACAACGACCAGAACACCCGAAACAAATATCTGCAGATCGTACACACAATTGTTCCGAGGCGGGAATCGAACCCGCAACCTCCTGCGTCGCAGGCGGACCTTCGCCCACCGCGCCATATCGGTCGTCATTAACTAAATCCGTAACTTTTTTACTTCTACTTTTTACTTCTACTATTTTGTTATCAATAAATTGACTATACCTACTGACTGTTTGTCTTGTTATTTTGTAAGAATAAAGAAATGTTTATTAAAAATAATGCGAACTTGCAGTCCCTACACAAAAACTTATAATATGACAGTAGATTTTATTGTATGTATAGAACAACTATCGAGTTTGTAATGTAGGTAGAATAGAAATAAGGTGAAATGAGTCCCAAAACGCACGATTTGACTAAACGGAAAATCAATTTTAAGGGAACAAAACACCTATTTTTCGAATATATTTTGATGACGATCAAAAGTTTAGGATATTAGTTAGTAAGTTATGGAAGTCGAAACACTATTGACTTAACTGGACTCAATAGAAAAAAATGGCAAAGTTACCTCTAAATCTTCATTTTTACAGAGATATCTCTACGGAAAAACCAGTTTTATTTCCTAGTTATTTAATATTATTGTAATGAAATTAATTCTACGTGTTCCCTAATAATTAATTTAGACAATTATGGTTTCAGTTTTTTGAGAAACAGTATTATTTTAGAGGAATAACAAATTAAAAAATAAAAAGCAGTGAAATTGCGCACGGGCCGATCATTCTGCCGCTCTTGCCTCCCTTTCTCGCCTTCCCCGCGCGGCGTTCGTTCGTCCTTGTCTCGAAAAGACGAACTCATTTCGCCTTAAAAATTAATAAACTGCTCCTATTGAATACCAGTAACACTTTATTTTTTAAATCGCCGCCTTTGATAACATTTGTATTCGCCCACTGCTTGTCACTGACTTATTATTTCAGGGGGCGGATCTCAGTCCTAAATATTATCTTTACAAAAAGCTTGTTCAAATAATGCGAAGATGCAAAACAGCCTGCGACGATCAGACTTTCGCATAAAACAAAACCCTGGCCGTAATCTGTCGAAAAAGAACAATATTATTAGAATAAATTTCGCCACTTTGTTAATGACAACGCATTTATCACCATAATGAGTTCTTCTACAAGAGGGCCGGGCAACCGGCTAGAACCTTTTTGTTTACGTATTTTACAAATTAAATATCTCCACGTCTTGTTGAGCTCAACTGTTTCAATTGTATATTAGCATCTACTAGGTGGTACCTAGAACTACTAGTAGTAATATGTTTCCATTATTTTATTGTATTTTATGGGAATAAGCGTGCGTTTCCACATCTATATAAATAATTTATAATAAACTTAGAATACAAAAATTTATACTAGAATACGAAAGAGTGAAAAATAATGCAATAAATTTTAATTAGATAAAACAAATAACTACCTAATCTTTAAAAATAAGGTTATAAGTTCTGATTGAATTGACGCCATTTTACCTTAAGACTTTTTACAAAATGGCGGACGCACAACATAAAAGCGCACACGTAAATTCCGATAGGAAACTACGCTGAGTCGATCCCGGGCGCGTAATAATTCATGAACACGAGGGAAATGTCTGGAAAATATTAGCTGGCGAAGCGAAACTTGTATAAATGGTAATATAACTAGCGGAACGAATAATACCTTGTAAATTAGTGTTTTGACTCGCAATGTATGTATGATTAGGAGCTCTTACGCACTAGTGGTTATAACGCGTGGTTAGCAGGACAAAATTATTGTCTTATCGAGCCAAGACTAATTGATTTGATGATTATTTTAATGATTAAATTTAACTATTTGTTATGTTTATTTTTATGTTTATTATAGCACAACAGAAGATTCTTATTAGACGCATTTCCGACGTTCCTTGTTTGATTAAACGATATCTTAAGTCGCAAAAGACCCGCGTGGGCTCGCTTTTGTATCTACCTATGCATATCTACTATATAGGTCACCGAGGCTGAGAGGATAACTTGTTCCCTGTCAGCAATCACAGGTCAGCTCACGAGATTGTCTTCTTAAAAGAATGGCCTCAAGATCAGTTATAATTTTTCGCCATCTAATAATCGTTCGTCGTTAAATTTAAACTTAAAGTTGCTGTCATTCTTGAACGAAGTAGCATGTTACGCCAGTGAACATATAACAATAGTAAGCGGCAAAAACGCCAGTTTCAAGCCCGCGCGTTTATACCATTAGTGCGTAATGTGAAGAGCATGTGGCTCTAGAGATAGTAAAGTAAAATGCCATTTTCCTTCAGCTTATATACTTTAGCTTCATAAAGGTAATATTGTATAACGAGTGCCTAGTAACAGGTTGCAGCAAATTGGCATCAAGTTTCAGGTAATTTAGAGTCTATTTTCCTTTGTATGGGAAACTTTAATGGGATTGTTACTTATGTGCTACCTTCCTAGTAGATAGTTAATATCTACAGTTACACTCCCGGAGTAACATAACTTTATCTCAATGATTAAACTAGTTTATGCCCGCGGTAGTTCTACGGTCCATAGTAATAATATACTTACCTTAAAACCAGCATAGGTTCATCATATATAAATAGACTTAATTGATAATACATCATCATCAGCCTATAGCAGTCCACTACTGGACAAAGGCCTCCCCCAATGAGCGCCATAGCTCCCTGTCTTCATCTTGCCGCATCCAGCATCTACCTATTGATAATACGCTATTTTGTAATTTCGATATAAGCGTGTACATAGATGACGTAATCAGGGTGTCAGCTGACGTTGGTGCACAGCGGTGCAGCGGTGTCCCGTTGCAGGCGGCCAGTAAGTCTTCGGAACTTAACACCCTTCGGTCAAAACTCTGCTTTTAAGTAGGTCCAGAGTAGGTCGGTTCTATAAAAACGATTTCTATCCCATGGAAACAGATTTATGTGATTAAAATGATTCCATAATAATTCCATTGTATGTTTTTATAAGCCTGGAATCAAAATCAAATCGCCAATCAATCGGCTCGGAACAATTGTGTGTACGATCTGCAGATATTTGTTCCGGGTTTTCTGGTCGTTTTCTATGTATAATAAAAAATATCTATGTAATGTATTGTATTATGTATTATCAGTAATCTAGTACCCATAACACAAGCTTTGCTTACCATGGGGCTAGTTAATGCTGTGTGGATTGTCCAGCATTATTCATTTATTATTATTATTTAAAATCAGTCCGATCCTTTCAGTAGTTTTGGCGTGAAACAAAGTCTAGATCTAACATAAAAGAAAATATTAATTAAATGCCTTTTAACCTTATTCCTATGGGTTTGTTCGCGTTACCCCATAGGAATAAGGTAGTTTATTATAACTAAAATGCTGGATAATCCACACAACATCATCAACATGATGACATTCCGAAAGAAATATTTTCAGCAATCAATCACTGATTGAATAAATCCTACTAAAATTATAAACGTGAAGTTTGTGAGGATGTATGTAAGCATACATCGTCACAAACTTCGCGTTTATACTTGTGTTTTTTGCTCTTTCACACAAAAACTACTGAATAGATTTTAGGCTACAATTCGTAAAGATATATTGTATAATCTATCACCACGCGGGTGAAATCGCGGGGCGCAGTTAGTACTTACATAAACGATACTTACATGAAAAAGCATTTTATCTACAAAGTATGATTTTGATAAAGCATTTTATCTACAAAGTAGGACTTTGATAAAGCATTTTATCTACAAAGTATGACTTTGATAAAGCATTTTATCTACAAAGTAGGACTTTGATAAAGCATTTTATCTACAAAGTAGGACTTTAATAAAGCATTTTATCTACAAAGTATGACTTTGATAAAGCATTTTATCTACAAAGTATGACTTTGATAAAGCATTTTATCCACAAAGTATGACTTTGATAAAGGGACACTTTAATAAGGCTTCGTAAACTATCAGCTAACCAAATCTTTCTATATTAAAGCTTTTGTAGGCACCTAGGCAGAGAGACATTCGTTGAAAGCTTACCTTATCTTATACCTCCATGGTACTATCTATACTAATATTATAAAGAGGAAGGTTTGATTTTTTATTTGTAATGAATAGGGTCCGAAACTACTGGACCGATTTGAAAAATTCTTTCACCGTTGGGAAGCTACACGATCCCCGGTGAACAAAGGCTATATTATATTTGCTAAAAAGTTAGGGACCCGTACTAAAACCGTGCGAAGCCGGGAAGGTCCGCTAGTATACTATAAGATAAGGTACGGGATGAGTGCAAAGTACTAAAGTTATAAAGTACTTGCATTTTTTGTGGTTTGTCCAGTATATTTTAGAACAATGGATTTGGGTTAGAAATGTTTATCCTGTTTTATGATCGCGGAAAACCGAAATGTTGGTTTTTGGTGGACATGTTACACTTTATGAAACATAAATATTTGACGACCTCTGTGGCCTCAGCAGGCGAAGGTCTTCCTGCGACGCAGGAGGTTGCGGGTTCGTTTCCCGCCTTGGAAAAAATGTTTGTACAATTTGCAAATATTTGTTCTGGGTGATTTGATCGTTTTCTATGTACGTATAATAAAAAAATATCTACCTATTTAATGTTTTGTATTATGAACGAGTACATCAGTCATCTAGTACCCATAGCACAAGCTCTGCTTAGCTTGGGGCTAGATGGTGCTGTGTAGATTGTCCGGTGTTATTTATTGATATTATAATTTCTAGAGATCTTGCCGTGGCTCAGGTCTACGAATCTGGTCTATGTGTAAGTCTATCTTAAGGTATAGGATATGAAAGTATTGGACCATCGAGGTTCGGGCCAGGCAGCCCCCTTAGGCTAAGGGGGCTTGTTGGCCCGAACCTCGATGGTACGACACCTAAGGGCCTTAGATATTGTTTTATCGAAGTGGTAACAGATCTTCATGACTACCTACTGTATGACCAGAGACAATCTTAGAATCGAAAAGTATTATTTATGATTGTTTCGTGTTATGTATGGTTTCAAATAAATCTATATTATTTTTCTTCGAGAAGTCTTGTGATATTATTAAGAGCCTTGTTTCCTGGTACTCGATGAGGTTTATTCCCCAGCGCACTCTCTCACTCTATTCATTCAGTTTCACTTGCCTCCGTAATATATCGGATACGGGATAAGTCGGGATCAGTCAGGACTCTACTCGCTTTATTCCATCCAATTAGGCGATTATGTGAAGCAATACTAGGAATCACAACTGTGACCTTCTTCGGTAGTTTTTAGAAGATTCCGAGATTTTTCAGAATAAAGTGAGAATACTTTGTAAAAATCTCTTTATATGGAACTTATTGCTTTCGTCATAACTTGATATTTTAATAGTTTCGTTCTAAAAAACAAAATTGCAGATGAGTTCTAAAACACCATTAACTTTCAATAATCTATTGAGATTAAATTGGTAGGCCGTCACATTTTACGTGTTTTTCGTTTATTTACTAATTTTTAACAATTTGAGATCAGTTTTACTAAAATGTCATTTCAGGGAGTTTTTACCTGTTTTCGGTATATATGTAGGTACCTACGCAGAGAAACTTTCAGCTTTTTTTTTATTAGGTACACTAAACACATGACAAGCAATATTTTTTATAAAATAACAAAGATCTGGCCGTCCTGCCGTTCTTAATCCTGCAGATTAAACTATGTATATTCAAGAGAACTGAGAGAGCAATAAGGCAAGAAAAACAAACTTAACTACATCCAAAGCGAAAGCTTTTAGTACCAGACAAACAAAAATAAAAGGATATGAGGAAATTAAAGGATTCGGCCCGATTTAACACTAAAACATCCCGCAGGGTCCCGAAACCCCTGCCCGAAATAACCACGAAAAGGATTGCTGTTGTCATTGTCACAAAGTTTCTGAGAAATACTGACAGTGTGGGTCAGTAAGGTTGATTCGGGACGAACTCTGATATATTACATCACTTTATGACAGTCGTATCGTCGCAGAATCGTCCATTGATGAAAGAAACTTTATTTTGCTCTGTACAGTATTTTTGCTAACTACCCACATAATTTTAATGAAAATGAAAAGTTTTTATTTCTTTAAGCTTACAAATAAGCACTTAGACAGGTCATATTTTATAGTTCACTTAAATTTTTTGTCCACCAGTGAAAGAACTGAGAAGAAACCACTAGTATTTTCATAACTTATGTGTCTAGTACATTTGATTTGTTTATCTGTAAGTTGGTAGATTTTGAGTTGGAGCAAAACTCGTTCCAAGCTTTTTTATCTTCTAAGTAATCTAATATTTTGTAATAAGCTTTTTTACAAAGAATATGTTTAACAATTTTTTTAAATTTATTGATTGATAATTTTTGCAACTCACTTGAAGTTTTGTTGTAGAAGCGTATACATTGCCCTTTAAAAGATACATTTATCTTGTGTAGCCTAGTTGTGGGCACAGCGATTCTTATTTCTAGTATTTACATTATGTATATCACTTTTTTTAGTGAACCGATTGATATTTTTATGAGTGTACAACAAGTTTTCATAAATATATTGATACGGTACTGTCATTATGTTTATTTCTTTGAATTTTTGAATTTTTCTAATAATATAGCTCGTACCGAACTACTAACAATATATAATAAGTTTATTTTGTTTCTCACCAGTGATTATAAATCTTTCGAGAAGTAAATATATATCTTAAACCCAAAAAAAAATTCTAGAGTATAATAGATGCTATACGGATTTATATTGGGTAACCTTATATATAAACGTTTATATAAATAATGCTGGACAATTCACACAGCATTATCTAGCCCCATGGTAAGCAGAGCTTGTGTTATGGGTACTAGATAACTGATACATAATACAATACATTACATAGATAGATATTTTTTTATTATACATAGAGAACACCCGGAACAAATATCTGCAGATCGTACACACAATTGTTCCGAGGCGAAAATCGAACCTGCAACCTCCTGCGTCGCAGGCGGACCTTCGCCCACCGCGCCACATCGATCGGTTATATGTAAGTAGTGTTTGACAAAACCGCGACTCCGCAAATGTAGTGTAGGACGCCCTCCGACCAGGTGAGATGATAACCTGCGAAAAACTTCAGGGTGATGCTGAATGCGTCAAGCTGAAGACAGGGCGCTATGGCGCTTATTATAGCACTAGGCCTATGTCCATCTGTGGACTAACATAAGCTGATGAAGATAATTATGTATTGCTTTCGTGATATGATTGTAATTCCTAATTGCATTTAATATAGATCTTCTATATAACATACGTTCAGCGCTGGTAAAGGCAGTTAAGGAATGATCGTCACTTTCCCATAGGTGGGGTTTTTTCCAAACGAAGGTCTATAGACTATAAAAAAAAGAATGTGTCAAGCCCTTTTAATTTTACCATTAAGAGTCCTGTACAGTCGAACACACAAGCTCATACAAGTCGGCTAGTTGAACGTACGGAGCCGATCAGCTGTGAAGCGCAGCGGGGTGGAACACTCGACCGATTACACCTCAAGTTTAAAACAACTTTTGTACTCCTCTGTACTTGCGTTTGATCTCCGAGTGTTGGATGTTTTAAGTGGATTTTAGGAAATAATCATTGGTATTTCGAATACACCTAAGTGGGCAATAAAGAATTTTCTATCTATCTACGGTTAAAGTACGGATAGTCCGGATATTAGTCCGGTTGTAGATGCCTCAGTTCATACATGGCCTACTGCCAAAATACTAAACTTCTGAATCGAGTATTGATCGGGTCAAAATAACGCTTGTTTTATATGTGTGTGTGTGTGTGTGTGTGTGTGTGTGTGTGTGTGTGTGTGTGATTATTGAAAGTAATAATACCAGTTACTAGTAAAATTCCTTGTATGATGTCAAAAATGATGTTGCATTCATAGCAACAGTTTTTTATTGATTTTAAGAGTAACCGCAAACTAGCGTACTTACAGATCCAGTGGTCTGATGAGTCCTACTAGTTTGCAACAAAACACGATTTAATAAAATGCGTATTTGAGTCATTCTTAAAGCTGAGTTGCGTAAGGACGGGTTTTGCGGATCCTTCGCAAACGGACACAATCTCACATCTCGCGACAGGTTTGCAACATGCGTAAATCTCGCGATCGTCACTGTCAAACGTCAATTTTGTATTAGCTAACAGCAGCTACATCCAGGGCATGCTACCGGTACAATAATATCGGTACTATAGCGGTAATTATCCCATTTTCATTTCGATACTTTGAAGTATCTCTAGATACTTTGCCAAAAGTACCGGTACTCAAAGCTGTTCTCGCGACGTCCAGTCCTAGCGTACCGAGCGGGGAGGGGCGGGCGCTTGCGCGTGCTTGCCAGCTTTGTTGGTATCGATATTTTACGCGCATAATACCGGTAATTATATCGGTACTTATTGAAAATACCGATATTTTAGTACATAACAATGATATTACCGGTACTTACAAGTATCGGTTCTAAAAAAGTATCGGTAAAATTTATATCGACACCAATGATGGTATCGGTACCACGTCAAGGTCAGACGAACCGGTACTTGAAAATATCGGTATTCCAAGCCCTGGCTACAACGACAAAAGCAATCGAGCTCTCGGTCTCCCTCTGCCGGACAATCGGTGAATTAAAAGTCATGTTTGTGTACTTCGCTCCTCCTGTGAATGTGCCCTAAGTTATCGGAGTAAACAAATATCATAACTTGATTGCGTTTTTCGGAAGTTGGATAGTTTGGCAGTGGCAATTTCTCCTGGGACAATCCAGCTTTACCATATTGCTATAGCGACCGATGTGGCACGAGTGACGGGCGAAGGTCTACCTGCGACGCAGCAGGTTGCGGGTTCGATTCCCGCCTTGGGATAAATGTTTGTACGATCTGGAAATATTTGTATGGTTTTTATATATTATTATTTATTTTAAGCCATTACTGTCCCACTGCTGGGCAAAGGCCTCCCTTTTCTCCTTCCACTCCTCGCGATCCAACGCTGCAACAGGCCATGATGGAAGATATATAGGTATGTATAATAAAAAAAATACTTAGGTAATAAGTGCGTATTTCAGTTATTTAGGACCCAAAACACAAGCTCTGCTTATATTTTGGGACTATAATGATGCTGTGTGGATTGCCTGGGCATTATTTATTTAAGGGCCAGATGATGCTGTGTTAAATATAGCATTATTTTATCAGCGAACTTTCACAAATTGGTTCACATCGTGAGGCCGGATTGTGATCTGTATCACGAAACAACAAGGTTCAAATTACCGCCTCACGATCTCGAGCTGCGTAAAAACTAAGTTATTACGCAATTCCTCCCCAAAACCAAGCTAACCGCAACCAGTCACGCACGTTATCTACCGCTAATGCTCACTAATCAGGCTGAAAGAAATACAATGTATATGGTGCGCGATCAGAAAGGGACGGAACCTTGTCAATGTAAATATTCAACGCCACATTATCATGCTTCTATCATGATGTATGGGGAATTGGGGACGTAAGGGACTCCAACATCTCGTCTCCCAAGCCAACCTAACCTGCACGTGGTACACAGCTAGATAAAGAACTAGGCTCTGGAGAAAATATCAACCTACATATCTTCATAATTTGATATCATTTCCCATACATATTAAGGCATCATTTTTCACTTATTCCCATTATTTCCCATTACTTGACTGTCAGTCAAGTAATGGGAAATGACTCAGGCGCGGTACAGCGGTTTCGGTCAAACTATAGTATATATAGTTTTTTCGTGTTGTCAGAATATAAGTAAATGTACGACCGCGCCAGTTTTAGTTCGAAATGGTCCCATCCCATTATGATCACGCGTGGTTTATGTTTTTCCACTAATGCTTTCCAACCAGGCTGAAAGAAATATTGCAATGTTATTGTATACGAGATAATAAAAAACTTATGGCCTCTCTCTATGGCCTTTTTGGACGTAAAAATGGCCACCAAATAGTTATGGCCTAGATTTACGGGTACACTCAATGTCCAGTTATAACTGTCATTACCAAAACTGTTTGGAACTTCTGCGATCCTGATTTCTTTTGTTTTGTAAGCCCTTTGTTTACAAAAAATATCTAGGATTCTCGAACCGAGTAAAGACACCAGATTTGCCGGAAATATTAATTATTATCTAGTTTGTATGAGGTATTTCGTCTAGGAACTGTTATTTGCACCTGTCTGTGAGCAAATGTAATTATCTCTATTTTTTGTTATTGTTATCAGTTTTTGTTAAGTTCGCATTCATAAATTGCAGTCTGTGTTTACATAAAATATTTTGGATTCTTCGAATTCGCACCTGTCTCGTGCAATGATGTGTACAAGTTTTGGTTTAACTTGGTACCATGCTGTGACTTACTGTTTTCCTGTTATTATTATAAGTTTTTTTAGATTACCTTATTTGAAAATGTTTACATAAAATATTTTAGATTCTAGTTTATTACGTATATTCAAAAATTATGATTTTCTAGGCAATAAAATAGCCAGCCAACTATTCAGGGGCTAGATTCCTATCTTCTCCCCTAAATCAGTCCGTTTGCGACTTTGGGTCATAAAAACTTTTTATGTCTTCGCGCTGTTATAAAATACATGCAGCGATAAGGTGTACGACCATTGAACTCAATAAAATGTAATCGTCTCAGTGATTTAGACCGTTTAGGAGGTAGATATACGCGTGCTACCGAATGGATTAGGTTTACTACCTTTGTAAAATTGTCTTCTACTAATGGAACTATGAAATAAAATTTAATAGTCTCAGTGATTTAGAGCATTAAGGAGGTAGATCTGCCTATCTAGAATTATTAAGGGTTTAAGTCAAAGTCAAAAATCATTTATTCTTTAGGCTAACAAAATAAGCACTTAGACAAGTCATATTTTATACATTAAATTATTATCAAATTAGGGCACGCGGCAGCGTGTCCAAGCCAAGTTCAAGCAAAGGAACGCGCCGAGTGTATCATTACACGAACCACTTGGTGCCACTTTTGACCCTTCTATAACTCAAAACCTCTTTAACGTAAACACATAAAACTACGTGTGTTTAATTATATCCATAAGGACATGTAGAAGCCCAAATTTCATGAAGCTAGTCAAACTGTTATTAAGATATGAAGGTCAAAAAGTCGTAAAAATTCACACTGACTGACTGACATACATATAGTACCTAAATCTAACCTACTTCCAATAGTAGGTACTAACGTCTCCGATTGCGCCATAGAATACAGTGTAGTTGTTAGGGACCGGCACGTATATACCTACCTAGCTATGTACCTGTTTTCGAACGAATAGAAAGGATAGAAAGGGAAATCAGAAATGTTCTGGAATATAAAAAGAGATAGGTATAGCCCGGAAAATCGTAGAATTTGTTTGCAAGTTTAGTTAGTTTTTATTTTACAAGTGACCAAGTGAACTAGTGTTAAGGAAAGTAAAAAGTGAACAGTGCAGTGCAGTGTCTTTGTAATAAGTGCGTAGTTGTGAGTATTCGGTATAATAAACCAACACTAAGTGTTCTGAGCTGTTTTACTTGATTATTACTCCCGATCAGCCCTAGTTGAAGTCTTACACCTTCGACGAGCCCCTACATAATGGTGTCCCTATACAAAAAACACATTTTTTTCTCCATTTTTTTTAGTATTTTCAAAACCACGCAGCGGAAACGCAAGAAAAAACATTAAATTTCAATACCTGCCTAGTTTTCTTTACAAAAAGTAATGATACCCCACCAAAAACATAAATGTAAAAAAGGAGAGCCAAGTTCAATACAAAAATTATGATTGGCTGTGGGCTTCGCGGCAAAAATAATGGAGATCTAAATGAGTGCCAAGTCAAATCTATGTAGGTTAAATTTGACTTTTTCATTCCTTATTTTTGTGGGTATACATTAAATTTTTATAGATGTATTGCGATATTACAGTCAGAATAAGTGAAAAATTATGCCTTACTATGTATTTTAAAATCCAACGCCAATCAAATGGAGGAAACGTTGGTTCGATTCCCCAGAAGGCAAATATTCCAGTGCTACTTCTGTTTTATTGGATCAAAATGATTATGTGAAAAGTCCAATATTGAATTTATTTATTTATACGAGTAAAAGGCCGTAAACAAATATAACATTCAGTTGCGAAACTTGACATGAAAATTTTATTCCATGAGTAAAATATCAAATCGAAGGATTTTATGAAAACCGCTGGAAACAGGAAATATTTCACTTCACGTGCATTTTATTCAAATGTAAACATGAAATTGTTTGCAGAAAATATACCTAATGTTTTATGTTATTTCCTTGCGTATAGAAAAGATAGGAATTACTTTTATTGCACACTCAAAACTAAGAACAATTCACACTACCTGTATAGATAGTAGGTTAATATTATAACGGGTGAAACCGCGGGGTGCAGCTACACCCCGCGGTTTCACCCGCGTGGTGATAGATATTTTTGATAATATACAATATATCTTTATAAATTGTAGCCTATGTGTTATTCTGATGTATAAGCTATATTATTGTAAAGTTTCAGTAAAATCCATTTAGTAGTTTTTACGTGAAAGAGTAACAAACATCCATCCATCCATACTTACAAACTTTCGCTTTTATGATATTAGTAGGAAGTAGGATAGAAGCCATGGCAAACAAAGTTGAATACGGACGTTGTTTCTTATAATTCCTTCCTGCCTGCAAACTTACCCTCGAAGTTTTTTTATTCATTAGAAGGAAATATATAAATAATTTACAACGCAAGAAAACGTATCTTCCTAACTTATTCTATTATTGCATTAGCAAAACGTTATTCTTATAAGCAGTCGCTAGTTACTTAGAATTGTGGTAAATCTAAAACAAATAGGACAAATCGTCAGAATTCTTCATACACATACATAAATAGCCTGCTGACGTGCACTTGCTTCCCCAAGCAAGGGGTGTTTTTCCATAATTACCACGCTTATTAAAAAAATTATAAAAAAATTATTAAAAAACGAACACCGCTTAATTAAACCATCTTTGGTTGATATAAAGGATGATGTTGATGATGACTAAGCTTGGCAGGAGGATTAATTGCAGCAGTGGTCATTTGTTTTAATACGACTGCGTCCACTTCGACAACTCGCCTTAAAGAAGAAGAAGAAATAGTTATTTTTACCAAAAAAACATTTTATTCAAACAACAAAATGACAAATTACAACTAGTATTTATAATTCGTTGTAATTTAATATTACTATAAACAACAATATATAGTAATATCAATTCCCTAAAAATTTAAGCCGTTACCGTACCGAAAGCAGAGTAGGTACCGTTTTTATGTTTTATTTTTACCCAAATAAAACAAACAAACAAATTCTTGGGAGAAAACCCGCGTTGTGTTCCTCCGAGGCAGTAAAATATTCTGTTTGCTAACAATGCAAACTTACAGTTATTTAAGTTAAGCGAACAGGTTAAAGTGGAAAGCACTTCGCTGTGACATTTTAAGCCTCCATCGAAGCCATTGTGGAAAGTGAGTTTTTTAAAGGGGAGGATTTTAAAGCAATCTGAGTTGGGTAGGTACCTGGTTCATCATCATCAGCCTATGATAGTCAACTGCTGGACATAGGCCTCTCCCAATGAGCGCCATAGCGCCCTGTCTTGGCGCATCTAGCATTGCAGTATTTCGAAGGTCGTCATCCCACCTGGTCAGAGGGCGTCCTACACTACGTCCTCCTACATTTATAGTCGTCGTCTCCACTCAAGAACACTTTTGCCCCAGCGGCCATCTTATGTCCAGCAGAGGACTAAATATAGTCTGATAAAACTACTAAACATATTAGTATGAAAATTTGCCAGCGAAGATACTAATATTAATATTTTGATTAATTCATCCAATATAATGCTGAACTTGCAGCAATGATAAATTCACTTTCTTTTCGAAAATGAGATTCGTTATCTTCACACGAACGATTGCACAATCGTTGTAACGAATTCGAAACGTCGTCGTCAATAAAACCAAGGTAAACGCGATAAATACTCGATAAAACTTTAATACGTTTTATAAAGCCCATAAACGACTGCGGCTTAGTGCCGATAGCCGTTTATAACAGAAGTGCATGCTTGACTGTTGTGTTATCTTCGATACTTTGGTATATTATGTATAAATAAAAGATGAGTGGACTGTATGGATTTGCTGTATTATTTGAGAGAAGAAAACGTGTATGTTGGTCGGAGGCCCGATGTGAATGAACGCAGGCGCGAGTTGCTCTCGTCGTTCGCAGCGTCGTCGGGCGGCTGGCGTCCGCGGCTCTGATGGTGTGGATGAGAACCGGTTGTCCTTAACACTGACTGTATTTAATGATCTAACAAAGGATTCTAATTGTACGGTTTCTAGGCTTTGTAAAATTATACACGTTATTAATATATTTTAATCGAATTTAAATGGAAGAGAACGTTTTAAATCAACACGTGGTCCGACAAACTATGATCGGTTTCATTGTGTGCCAAAAACAATCGAGTCACACTTATATAAAATGAAATGCGAATGTTTGGATGATAGATGAATGTGTTTCTTACTTCTTCCGGCCAAAACTACTGAACGGATCGTACTGAAATTTTGCATAGATATAGGTCTAAACTTAGAATTACATTATATCGCCTCCGAACAAATGCTTGAATGATCTTCAGGTATTTGTTTCGAGTTTTCTGGTCGTTTTCTATATATATTTATAATAAAAAATATCTATCTATGTATTATGTATATCAGTCATCTAGTACATATAACACACTCTGCTAAACTTGCGGCTAGCAGTGAGAATTGTCAAGCATTATCATTATTTTTATTATAAAAACTAAAAAAAAAAATACATACATCTATACTAATATTATAAGGAGGAAAGGTTTGATTTTTTGTTTGTTTGTAATGAATAGGCTCCGAAACTACTGAACCGATTTGAAAAATTCTTTCCCCGTTGGAAAACTACACTATCCCCGGTGAACACAAGCCTTATTTTTTTTTTTTTTTAGTAATGGATCCGTACTAAAACCGTGCGAAGCCAGGAAGGTCCGCTAGTTTCGTATAAAAATCAAGAGCTATCAAGAAAATACGGTACCGACCTTACATACAGTTTTCCAACTACGGAAGTTCTCACTCAATCTATTACTTACAAAACTTAAATTTTTAGGTCAAAAGTAATGCCCTAAGGGACTCAATCAGGGCCATTGATCAACTCGTGTCGCAGGTCAAGTAGAAAATCAAGTGATTGTCGATAAGCTCCGGGAATTTTAATACTTGGCTGGAGCTCTATCACAAATGTTTTAACCGGCTATACCTTGATCGATGGACCGGCGACATTGTAGCGAGCGCAGGGAGTCGATGGATGGAGGCGGCTTTGGATTGATATTTGTGGCCTCTTTTGCTATTTGTGGCCTATTATAGAAGAGGACTATGTCCAGCTATAGATACGTATGTAATGATATTATGATTCTGCAATACTCTAATGTTGACAATAAAATATCTATAGCATGTGTTCTACGTGTGTAAAATGACATTACCAGTATTGATACTAGGCTATACCTATATATATGGCTATAGAAGGATATATGTATACTGGCTATACCTTAATCGATGGACCGACGACATTCTAGCGAGCGGAGGGAGTCGATGGATGGAGGCGGTTTCGGATTGCTATTTGTGGCTTCTTATAGAAGGGGCCTATGTCCAGCTGTGGACGCGTGTGTGATGATATGACGATACCGTTATTCTCTAATGCACACAATCATATTAAGTATATCTATAGCATGTGTTCTACGTGTGTAAAATTTCATCACAAGTGTTTAACGGCTACACCTTAATCGATGGACTGACGACATTGTAGCGAGCGCAGGGAGTCGATGAAAAGAGGTGGGTTAGGATTGCTATTTGTGGCCTTTTATAGAAGACCAGCTATAGACGCATATGTTTGGTAAAATTTCAGCTTTATCTGTTCAGAAATTTTCTACAACTAGAATCTTTAAATTCAATAAATCAATTTGTGCGTTTCAACAGCAGCTAGATCATGTTTTTGTAATTAGATATTTTTTATATTTATCCTGAATACCATCAAACCGAATGGATAGGCCTGAAATTTTGCAGAGATGAAGGTGCCTAAAATTTCGTTAAGACTACGTATTATACCGAACAAAACGCGTGTGAAACCACGGGCAGAAACTTGTCTATCATGTCAATATTTATTATTCTAACGTGTTTCAGTTCAGCGTGATGTGATAGGGCTCTAGAAGGGTAAAGCCCCAGTGGTGCTCGCGTCGCCAGCGACTTAGAAAATTGCTCGGCTTACAAAATAATTGGGTAGTTATCGTCTATTCTGACTCTGAATTCCCGTCATTTTTATTGAAAGCCGAGGAATAATATTCGATATAAATATTTTACTGAAGTTTGAAAATATTTTGAACTTTGCTATTGCTGCATTTGCGTGGTTAAAGGGTTTTTATCAGTTTTCAATAGCACGTTTCAGCGCCACGCGCGAAATTTCTTGGAAGATTAATTAAATAAATAATGCTGGACAATTCACACAGCATGCTCACACAACACAAGCTCTGCTTACCATGGGTATCCCCATGGTAAGCAGCGTTGCTATCCCCATGGTAAGCAGCTTGTGTTATGGGTACTAGATAACTAATGATATACATAATACAATAAGTACATAAATATATTTATTTTATTATACATAGGAAACGACTAGAACACCCGGAACAAATATCTGCAGATCGTACACACAATTATTAACAACATTATAGTTTTTGATTTTCGTTTTATAGAGCTATATATAAGACTTCACGCTTTATGATGCTATAAGTCACTTCTTGCCAAATTTTATGATTTTAGGCTAACGGAAAGTACCCTTTACGTTTTGTGGTACATGTACTTTTGACTGTGTGACTGCGTTGACTTAGAAGATTGATTTATATCACGACTCCAAGAGATTACGGACTTGAGTATTTGAAAATATCAACTCAATATGGGACACGTTCTTGAAAAGAGGTTTGACAGACGGACAACAAAGTGATCCTTTATGGGTTACTTTTTCCTTTTGAGGTACTGAACCCTAAAACAATCAATAGATTTTTCTTCACATTCGGAATAGGTATACCATTTTTGGCAATGATCTGTCCCATTCTGATCACGCGCGAGTTAGGTACAACAACTAATCTTTAAAAAAAAACAGTAAAACTCTATGAAAGCATTATCCCAATTCCCAGCGCTGACCTTGAACAGTAATTGCCTGGCCGAACCGCGGACCGGCTCATTAATTTTCTGAATAAAAAATACGACTTTACCCCACGCTCCCTTGTTTTAGGGAAAATGCTTTTAATTTTGTAGTCTGTTTTTGTAAAACATTTGAAACTATATAACTTACTATTTATATATTTTTGTAGTTTTTACAGAGTTTTTAAGGTTTTTCAGAACAAATATGTATCCCGGGAACTAAATTTTTATGGAATCGTATCGGGATCATTGTCTAAAAAAATTCTACATCGATCCAT
Organism: Eupithecia dodoneata; assembly: GCA_947044415.1. Taxonomy (NCBI): domain Eukaryota; kingdom Metazoa; phylum Arthropoda; class Insecta; order Lepidoptera; family Geometridae; genus Eupithecia; species Eupithecia dodoneata. Next base: position 6,486,476 of record OX345678.1, read on the forward strand.
AAATATCGAAAAGTAAGATGATGAAACAGAGAACCAAAGTTATCGACATAGCTCGGAGAATTAGCAAGCTGAAGTGGCAGTGGGCCGGCCATATCTCGCGAAGAACCGACGGCCGCTGGGGCAAACGTGTTCTTGAATGGAGACCACGACTCGGTAAACGTAGAGTAGGACGCCTTCCGATCAGGTGGGATGACGACCTGCGAAAGACTGCAGGTAGATGCTGGATGCGGCAAGCTGAAGACAGGGCGCTATGGCGCTCATTGGGGGAGACCTATGTCCAGTGGCACAGCAGCAGTGGACTAATATAGGCTGATGATGAAGATGATGAAAATATCAAGAAATCTTCATAATTTGATAACTCAGATAATTTTAAAACTATTTTCCATTACTTGGCTGGCAGAAAACTGTCCAACCGGACAACAATTGCCACTAACAAAGATTCGTCATCAGACTTGCCATTAATTTATATACAGATATACGGTTTTTCCTTCGTTGGAAAACACTTCATAAAAAAAATACGGGTTAATTTACATGACTGGTTTCAAGTACAATTTTAAAAATTATAAATTTTAAACTTAGTGTGCTCAGTCTTTGGTAGATCTGCGATCAGTCTATAGCTATATCTATTCCTCGACTTGATCGTTTAAAGACAAAAGCATCCGCCGAAGGACCTGAACAAAAGCTCTGATGAGAAACTAATTAAACGACCTCCTTTCTATAGAATCAGCACATCTATTAATGTAGACTGCCGAGCAAGAGTGGTGAGCGTCATTAACGCGCTTCTATTTACCTGGTTAAATAATCAGGCACCAGTAGGTAGGACTAAAAAATGTTACACAGTAAGGTACATTTATAGCAAAAGTACTATTAAAGCCTGCATAAATACAAAAGCAGCCAAGACCGTAATCAGTCAAAACTAAATAAAAGGGGTTTTACCACCATTTTAACTTACCATACTATCATACTAGATGATGCTGTGTGAATTGTCCACCATCATACTAATATTATAAACGCAAAAGTTTTTAAGTATGGATCGATGTTTGTTACTGTTTCACGTAAAAACAACTGAATGGATTTTGATGAAACTTCACAATAATATAGCTTATACATCAGAATAATACATAGATTACAATTCATAAAGATATATTATATATTATCCAAAATATCTATCACCACGCGGGTGAAACAGCGGGGCGCAGCTGGTTAATAATATTCTTATACACATTAGTCAAAGATGGAACTCCCCGTCCATTACAAGCGTATTCTTTAGTGTCAGTATTCCTGAAGCTACTTGATTTCCATGTAATGCTTGAAACGTCGAGCGTATTTTCCGCTCACAATTATACTGCTCGCAAGTCTAATTTAAGGAACAAAAGGAACGTTAATTGCGCCAATGCAAACAAAAACACGCTTTGGTGCCTGGGAAGGAAATCACGTGAATTCTTATGATGCGTTTAGTGTGATTAATAGTTTAGTACAGTGCTTAGTGATGTAAATGGGACTCGAGGTTTAAAAAGATTTTATTTTAAGAGGGCATTCTTATGTGAGTGATTTTTCTTGTTTTGATAACTAATTATATTATAATTTATACTCTCGAAAAAATAAGGTACCTATGGTAGGCACAATCTGATTAAAGTGTACAAAAGGTCAAAGTCATCACTTTATTTCCTAGTTTCACATTTATGTGCCTGTGTCGACTAGCAAGTCCACTATCTAGCACAATAGCTCGCGAGTTCACTAAACCGTCTGAAGGAACCTCAAGGGTATTTTTTGCTCAATTGATTTACTTCCTTCGCTAGACTATTTCCAAATGAGTTTCTTCTTGTAATAAATTTGCTGACTGCAGCTGTGCAATTTGCGGACCTCGTACTTTTATTATGTAATTTTGCGAAGATTGCGAAAAATTCAAGAAAATGCTCCGTCCGGATTGCTTCTAATATCTTCTTTGCACATTACGTTCGAGGAGAAACTACCAATGCCAAACGCAGCTTTGTCGGTTACATGTTAGTATCCTCTTCATCAACCTATAGTAGGTAGTCTACTGCTAGGCATAGGCTTCCCCTAATGATCACCATAGAAAATGAAATGAAAATGTAAAGTTTTTTATTTCTTTTGGCCTACAAATAAGCACTTAGACAGGTCATATTTTATACTATTCATTATTATCACATAACATTATTTTAATGTTCACTTCAATTTTTTGTCCACCAGTGGAAGAAGTGAAAAAGAAACGACTAGTATGTTCATAACTTATGTGTCTAGTACATTTGATTTGCCTATCTGTAATTTGGCAGATTTTGAGTTAGAGCAAAACTCGTTCCAAGCTTTTAATCTTCTACATGATCTGATATTTTGTAATAAGCCTTTTTACAAAGAATATGTTCCGCGTTTTTTTATAGCGCCCTGTCTTCAACTTGTCGCATCCAGCATCTGCCTGCAGTCTTTCGCAGGTCATCATCCCACCTGGCATCCTACACTACGTTATGTTTATATTTGACATACACTTAAAGGTGGGTATTGGGTTAAAATAAGTATTTTCTTAATATGGCCTGTTAAAATCTCATTTAATTTTACGCTAATCGCCTATAAACATAAGGAATCCTACCCATAACAACATAATACCACCCGTGGCCTACTTTAGCGCGGGCTGACAACAATACTGCCTACTTATACTTTCTGTAGTTTTTTTCTAAATTGAAATGAAATGAAATGAAAAAATGAAATGAAAATATATTTATTCTGATAGAGCAAAAAACTTAATTATCTAACTATAGTAAAAAAATACAGCACACGACTTAAAAAGACTTAAAGTATATAATTGATAATAAAAATAAATATAATATAATAAATTGCTGCTTTTTTTCAAATTATTAGTGGAAACTTCTAATTGGCCTAAAGTTAAATATTCTTGTACCTAATCTTTATCTAGCTGTAATTTTTCCTAAGATTGTAAAAATAAAATAAATAAAAAATAAAATATTATCCATTGTAAATTGTTGACTGTTGGCCACTAAAATAACCTAAAAATTCACAAACAAATAAATAAATCTTTTTTTATTAGTAATTTAATAATATATACCCAGTGACAATCGAGAATGACTGAAAATTAATTTGTGTCCCCTCATTTATAATTTATTAGTTAATATGAGAAACATTTACAATTAAACTTTAATTTAAAAAAAATAGGGTCGAAATGAAAATTTAGGAGGTGTGCGATTTCTATGCTCTCGAGTGTATTAAATAAAGTTGATATAGGATCTTCTTAATTGACGACATCATTAAGAACGGCGAATATTGAATAGCCGTTGTACAGCGCCTGAAAAAAGATAAACATTTTTTTTTATAAAACCGACTTTAATTGACTATAAATTGAATGGCTTTAATTAACTTATGGTCAGTTAATAATATATAATATAATAATAATAATGCTGGACAATTCACACAGCATTATCTAGCCCCATGGTAAGCAGAGCTTGTGTTATGGGTACTAGATAACTGATATACATAATACAATACATTACATAGATAGATTTTTTTTTATTATATATAGAAAACGACCAGAACACCCGGAACAAATATCTGCAGATCGTACACACAATTGTTCCGAGGCGGGAATCGAACCCGCAACCTCCTGCGTCGCAAGCGGACCTTCGCCCACCGCGCCGCATCGGTCGTCCAATAAGTCTCAGCTTCAACTCGCTTTTGATAATGTTGTTGTATAATACATTTCTAGTTTGGCCTTCCAGAATCCGTCATAAAAGTGGTAAAAATAGAAAAAGAAAGACGAGTAAAAAATATACTGATGGAGTGTGTTTATATGTGTGTTGTAAGGTACTCCTGAGGACACCGGTCGTGTTGGTGTTGCAAGTGTATGTATGTGTTTTGTGTAGTGTTCGGTGTTCGCGTATTTTATGGTTAGTCAGATTTTCGATTTTCCGTCAGTATAGTTTTAAGCTTCGATTTAAAATTGTTGATGTTATTGAGTATTCTAATCGGGGGTAGGTAGATTATTCCAGCATTTGGTAGCACTATAGCAGACGCTTCCATGAAACGCTGCGTGCACAAATAGTGCAAGTTTTAAGTGGTAGGAGCAAAGAAGTATACTCACGTTAGCATAGTTCTGTATATCGACTGGCACAAACCCTCCAGCACTCATCTTCAGCGGCCGCTGTGCGACCGTGATGATGAGCAGCACTGTCTTCTGTAACTCTACCGGCCAGGAAGTCCACTCTGAATCGTACGCCGCTTGCGCTATGTTTAAACTCTGTAATTAATTTTAAAGGCCAATCAGAAAAAAAATGTATAAGAAAACACAAAATTTAAAAAATCTAACTTCAGATCTCTTAGTTTTTTGTTTTAAATTTTTCGGAATAAATCTAAAAACGAATCCCCGTAGGAGTTTTTTATGGAACCAGTCTAGCTGAGTTTGTTAGAAACGATTGGATCGTTGAATTATAATTATTGATACAACTGGTATTTATCGCGTTTATTTACATATTTTTCCCGTCGTGGTCACGGGATGACTGAAGTACTGGAGTTAACGCCTCAGCGACGCGGGGGGCTAGTTTATTTGTAACTACCATCACTTAGTTTTTGATACTAGGAATGTCCATCTGCGCACTTGGACGACACACAACACTAACAGTGTCCGTGACGCACTGAGAGGACATTCCACGAAGCAGAGAGTTACTTTTTTGTTGATTGGATCGTTGTCATATTACGTAACTTGTCTTAGTAGCACTTCAAGGCGCTACATGGAAGGACGCAAAAACGATAAAAAATTCGTAAGATAATGCATACATATAATACAGCCCATACAAAACACTTAGAATCCTGGTATTACCAACTGCAATAAAAAATAACGGTACATTCCTACATAATAAAAGGTAGTTTCCTTACCTGCAAGATTAAATCGTTGCCGAGAGAGCAATAAATGAACGCGTTCACAAGCGCTATACCCAGGTAGAAGGCGAACGCGAATATTACAGATATTTGATCTTTAGTTACCTAAAAATAAACTTTTAGTTTAAATTCTTGTTATCTTATATAATAATCATCTTCTTATATATAAAAATCTATTGCTGTTCGTTAGTCTCTCTCTAAAACTCGAGAACGGCTGGGCTGATTTAACTGATTTTGGTTTTGAAATGTTTGTCGTAGTCCAGGGAAGGTTTAAACGGTGAGAACATGGTAAAATTGCGCAGAAATTTCCACGCTGGCGAAGCCGCGGGACGCAGCTAGTATAAAATAAAAAAAGCATTACAAATATTAATGTGATATATAAACTGAAGTTTATTGATGACCTTTGTGGCGCGGTGGGCGAAGGCTGCAACGCAGGAGGTTACGGTTTCAATCCCGCCTCGGAACAAATTGTGTGTACGATCTGCAGATATTTGTTCCGGGTGTTCTGGTCGTTTCCTATGTATAATAAAAAATATATGAGACCTTCTAACACAAGTACTTATACTTAAATGAAAGTCTCCACTAAGGTGTAAAAATTGTTGTAAAACTGTTACAGAAATTTTTTTTTTTATTGTTTTTATTTTTATCTAATGTAATGTATTGTATTAAATATATCAGTCATCTAGTACCCATATCTAGCACACAAGCTCTGCTTACCCTGGGGCTAGATGATACTGAGTAGATTGTCGAGCATTATTTATTTATTAATTTTATTTATTTATTACTTTTTACGCCAAAACTTCTGAATGGATCAAGTTGAAACTTTCTACAGCTCGAATGGAATCGAACATAGGCTACGTTTTATCTCGAAAACAGTTCCCACGGGTTTACCTTTAAACGTTTCCATAGAAACGGCGTGCAAAACTAGTTATAATATTATAAGTAACTAAGAAATTATCTCTGCCTCTACCTAAACAGCTGAGCGGTTTTTATTTCAGGCAACGGGAGAAAAGTACACAAGACTCAAGCTGGCTTCCCACGGTCCGTGATTCTGCGGATCATCACGCACAGCCGACGATCACGGACGGCAACGCACGCAGACAGGGCTCTTCCAACGGTGCGTGCGGTCTGTGTAAATCTTTTGATAACTTCATTTCAAAATGCAAAGTGAAAGAGAACGCGTTCACGCGAGTGAAACGAGGCGCCGCACCGCACCTTTGAAGTTACCGCCTCGCGACGGATACCGGCGCACCGCCACAGACGTCTTCTGCGACCACGGACGAGACCCTTCCCACGGTGCGTGGTGCGGGCTGGTGCGCGTGCGTCCGCAATACCACGCACCGTGGGAAGCCGGTGTCAGACGGTAAAAACGAATTCTAAAGCCTTAAAAAGTAATACATTTACACGTTTTAATTACCGCGACTTATATGACGCATTTTCAATATATTTAACTGAATTAATTTGATTATTTAATTAATTTTGTTAAAATTATTTGAGCTCTGCGCACACTAGTCCAATACCGCTACCACGCAGCATAATAATTTGCATTCAAATATTGTATACTTACAGTTGTCACCAGAACCGCATTTATGCATAGCTCCAGAGTTACAGAGATGTTTTGTATAAAGAAGTAGTCTTTGAACATTATTTCCATAGAATTTGCATACCTACAACAAATACAAAAATACAAATACAATATGTTTTAAAGGATATAAAACCTTCGTGTATAGACGGCACGCTCAACCAAGGCAGACCTCTTTTCTGCTGCGAACCATCGCCAAGGAAACATCTCTATGCCCGTTTGGCCGGACATATTCATCGGTGTTAGATAGAAAGAGTGTCGATGGATAGATGTGCTTTTGTTAACACTTTGACTGCTGAAATCACACGGTATGTGTTTTCTACAAGTGACTAATATGCGTAAATCCACACTAGCGCAGCGGCTGAGAAAATACAGATCTTTGTGACTCAGCACAGCCGTAATATTTTTCGAACGAAACGCATGTGCGGCGCAACACAACCGCTGTGTAGAGCGGCAGCACGAATTTTTTAGGTTAAAAAAAAAGATCGCAGTCAAAGTGTTGTGATGTAATTTTTTCACGAGAGGGAATATTTTTGTCTCTTTACTTTTTAGTATGATAAATGTGTCCTGTGATTTAATTCATGTTTTATTAATTAAACAATTGTATATTCAATAATAAAGGATACACAGTCTTAATCATAGTAGAACTTACAACATTACATCACATTACATTACAAGGATATTTGCAGCAAGCTGATTTGGTAGAGGGCCAGCCATATTTTCTGAAAAACCAACAACGGCTGGGGCAAACTTATCCTTGAATAAAGACCGCGACTTGGTAAGCGTAGTATAGGTGCTGTGTCTGGATGATTTGACAATTTTTTATTGATATTTTTTGCATCATTTAAAGTTTTGTTGTAGAAGCGTATTCTATACGCTTCTACAACAAAACTTTAAAATATATATTTATCTTGTGTAGTACAGTTGTGGGCACATCGAGTTTATTTCTTCATTTTCGTATTTAAACTATGTATATCGTGATTTTTAGGTAACCGATTGATATTTTTATGAGTGTACAATAAGTTTTCATGAATATATTGACATGGTGCTGTCATTATGTTTATTTCTATGAATTGATCACTTAGGGATTTGTTGTAAAAAACTTCGTTCGTGACTGTTACTACTTTATAAATTTGATAAGCTTATAATATTTACCTTACTAGCCGAATATGTTTCATCACAATTTTCTTCAACTCCTCTCTCATTGCTTTCTCATTCACTTTCGTGTACTTCAGCCCTCGAATCCTCTTCTGCAAGTCTTTCAGTTGATCACATAAATATAACAAAAGACTACAGATCATACCTTCCATTGCCATAGCCCTAAGTATGAACGGGATAGCGTATATAAAGAACAGGATCTGAGCAGACACCAATAGGTTCATCCTACTCTTATACGGGTCAAAGGGCATCCAAGCTTCTATAGTCATTTCATTATTTATCAATCCTATCAAACTGAAAATCATTATCACCGAAGCGCAAAGAAACGTTACAGTGACGACTAGTTTAATCATGTTGTCTCTAGTTTTATCGGTGACCTTATCGCCAGAAATGAGGATATCGTCTATCAAAAGCTTTATTTTCTCGCGCCTGATGGTAAAACAGATGACTTTAAAGAAGAAGTTGTAGGAGACGATACTTTTGTCGATGTTGGAGAGGAATTTGATGACGTCTGTGCAACGAGCGGTACTGATCCCTGAGATGATGAAAAATATTATCATTAACATAGTGAGAGTATGCTCGTAGGCTTTGTAGAACTTCAAATTAAGTCCGACAAGATTTTCGTCAGGCCATAATCCAGTCAGAAAAAGAAATTTCAAATTGCACTCGAAAAAGTCTTCGGTGACGAGAAAACGTTTGACAATAGTGAGCACCATTTTGCAACTGAAATAAAGTTAGCAGATATTGAAATTGCAAGCAAATCATAGTCAAAGTTTACTCATTAAAATTATGGACGTGGAAACTACGAGTATGTAGGTTTTGAAAGCGTTCAACTTATCGATGAAATTGAATAGTCAAACTGAATTGTTTTAATTGTTTTATAACTTTTATGTTTATATTTGAGAGAAATAATTTAGGATCAATCAATTAGAGAAGATCAACAGGAACCCCATAAATTTCATTTTACCATATAGGGTTATGTTTTTGAGTAACTATAGTAAATTTTATGAAATTATATCGACTAATTTGAAGCCAGAATTTGAGGGACTGTATTTTCGTCTTTTTCATCTAAGTCTTTTATAGTTTTGCATTTTTTTCATTAATGTGTAACTACTTTAATTTTGCGTAATCATTTTGCTTTTTTAAATATATTTTGTAATAATTCATTGATAAATGTTTGGTCTCATATATTCTATATCTGCACTATCAAACCGACGTCATCATGTTATTAGTGTAGGTTTAAGTACGTAATGCGATCTAATGGAGTAATCGCATAACTTAGAAAACTTAGTCTAAAGTTTGATGGGTACTGAATGGCTAGCTATTAAGGTAGGACTTTCTTGCAGTTTAGGTTTAAAATTACTTAATTTTACGGTAGTTCCACCGTGCTAGGGCTAGGTACGTAGGTAATTCAAAATATTATAATCTTGGTGTAGGATTTTTTGTTGGAGCCTTCGATGTTTCATCGATGGTTGGGGCCTTAAAAACTAGATAAAATTAAGCTAATAGGAAGTAGAGTTGGGCGGTTTTATTACATTATATTGAAGCCTTTACACTAAAAAAACACTTTATATTATGTAATAAAAAACATGATTTATCTACCGACCAATTATATTACCTATTAGATGGTTTTATCTATAGTTTTTAAGGCTCCATTTACCTTCGATTTATACGTCGAAGGCTGCAACCAAAATATTCTATACCTTTTGATAATCAGTATAATAAGGAGTACGTAAAATACATTCAGATCACGTGGCAAACAAAATAGGAAAACCAATGTAATTTCCTCCGGGCTAAAGTTCAAAATGAACACAGCTATAGCTTCATAACTTTACAAATTTGCGAACAAAACCAATAGATTACAATATCTCGAAAAGCAGAAACTACAGAGCATGATTGAATTATTTTGCCAAGCTAGAACCAACCCTATAATTTTGTAACAAAGTGTAGTTTCAACAGGATTGTTCAGTCCCAACTTTTGCCTTTGCCGGCGATGTTTTAATATTCGCAGCGAGTTAGCAAAGCTTTATTTATACAAGAAGATAGTTATATTTATTCGGATGAATTTAATATAGGACTGGGTGGTACTTCGTAAAATAATTGCGGTATAGAACTTGACGCAATCGCGAACTGGCCGCATACATATTCGAATTCCAAATTTAAGTACACGAGGAAACAGAATAACGGTCGTTCGTTCATAGGAAACCGAGAATGTCAGATGAAAAATCCTTCGCGGAACCATGTCTGTCTCGAATTGAGTGTTTAGTCCCGTCTGTCCAGAACGACCAAATATATGCCTGCTGTTTCTCAGGTCATTACGCTTGACAGACCAGCTGTCAAAAACTTCGGACTGTCGTTGTAAAGGTGCGTCCTACATTTTATATGTACGCAACAAGGCGAAGGACCGTGCGGGAGCTAGTTCATTTCCTACAGTTCTAGCCGTTTACTCCCACCTGTTCTATTGAGTAGTTCTGTTGACAGAACTACTGGGTTTTTTTTTCTGATTAGTTCTGTCCAAAAAACAAATGGGAATACAATTCTCACTTGTTCTGTTGAGTAGTTCTGTTGTAACTCCACAATAACTTAGCTTTCTATTGGGGAATTTTTTTTGAAAATCGGTTCTTTAGATCCAGAGATTACCCCTTACAACGTCACAAACTCACGAACGCTACTTCTTTATAATATTAGTATAGATATGTACAAGTTTTTAAATCACAGAACTAATGCGGAGAAATTACCAGAAGTTCTGTCATCAGATTACTCAACAAAACAGGTGGGAATAGTAGAGATAAAAGTCAGGTGTAAAGCATAGTCTTTTAAGTCACAACACTAATGGGGGAAAAAATCCCAGTAGTTTTGTCAACAGAACTACTCAACAGAACAGGTGGGAGTAAATGGTTCTAGCTCAGCAATGCCGTACGTGTAATACGTGATCCTTATTATTATTATATATATATATATATATTATACGTGATCACTATGTTCTGTATTACATCTTCATGTTAACCTAGATCAATATAATAAACCAGTTGCGAACTATCATCGTTAGAGTTATCATTTGACGACCGATGTGGCGCGGTGGGCGAAGGTCTGCCTGCGACGCAGGAGTTTGCGGGTTCGATACCCGCCTCGGAACAATTGTGTGTACGATCTGCAGATATTTGTTCCGGGTGTTCTGGTCGTTTTCTATGTATAATAAAAAATATCTATCTATGTAATGTATTATGTATATCAGTTATCTAGTACCCACAACACAAGCTCTGCTTACCATGGGGCTAGATAATGCTATGTGAATTGTCCAGCATTATTTATTTTATTTATTTCCGGCACCTTGGTACCTCTAACGAACTAAATATTTACCAAAATAGGGTCCCAAATTCTTTCCAAGTTCCGGAACAGCGCTTGAAAGTGGAGTTTGAATAATGGACCCGGCGGCGTAATTTATGTGACGATTTTCAACTGCGAATTTACGTCCTCAAGGAACCGCTAGGGATTACCCGGAAGGGATTTTTTCGAGAGAAATTAGTTTTCACCTGATGAAAAAAAGGTATGAAAAATAGTGATAAATAATGCTGCACCATCACGCTCCCAGCTGGGGGCTTGATGATGCAGCATTATTTATGGCTACTAGATGACTGATATACTTGATACAATACATTGCTATTGCCAGGGTTTCTACACCGGGAACCTATGAATCAGCTACACCAAACAGCTGCTGGAGAACCTACGTGTAAACTGTACAGTTATCATCATCATCATCAGCCTATAGCAGTCCACTGCTGGACATAGGCCTCCCCCAATGAGCACCATAGTGCCCTGTCTTCAGCTTGCCGCATCCAGAATCTACCTGCAGTCTTTCGCAGGTCGTCATCCCACCTGGTCGGAGGGCGTCCTACACTACGTTTACCGAGTCGTGGTCTCCACTCAAGAACACGTCGTTGTAAAATCACAATGTAATTTAAAGTGCAGGTATGTGCGAAAGCTAGTTCACTTATAATTTATAGCTTAGCAATGCCGTACAGTACAATAATGTATTTAGGATGATGTTGGGACTGCCTCGATTTTGCAGAATATCAGACGGATGGCTTTGCTGCCATCCTCCGTAAAAAGACCGCATCCCTGATGCGCAGGGTACGCGGCAGCCCCAACACCATCCTAAAAACTATAGCAGGTAGATACACTAGATAGATATTTTTTATTATACATAGATAACGACTAGAACAAATATCTGAAATGAAATGAAATGAAATGAAATAATTTATCTGCAGATTGTACACAAAATTGACCAGAGGCGGGAATTGAACCCGCAACCTCCTGCATCTCAGGTGACCCTTCGCCCACCGCGCCACAGTGGTACACATCTATGTAATTATATACTAGAATTATAGGACTGACTGACCATATGAAAATGCCAGCTGCTTTCTCATTTTACTCCTTAAATAGATGCGTGAATCTACCATAAAACTTCCTTCCTCCCGTCTTGCATTTTGCAACACGCCTCCCGACGCACGTGCTCTGCGCCGTACAGAGCGGAATATAAGAATTGTAGAGCAGGAGAGCGAGAGTCATATTATTACATTATAGTGTACCGGAGAGAGCTCTTTTCATCAAGCATTCTTCTTCAACTTCACCATCGTCGTTATATCAGCTGTTGGACACCGATTGCAGAGTAAAGCCTTGGCATTTATGTATATTTTTTAAATTAAACTTATTATCTACCTAGTGAGAGATTAAGATTTTATAACTGCAGTAGCATTCAGTGAAGTAAGCCACTATTGCCGTAATAGAGAAAAGATCAGATGATAACTAAAGACGTTTCATTCTTTCATTTATTTTAAGTAAAATGCTTTATATACAGGGCGTCCCACAGCCATGCCACATGGAGGAAAAGTACCTTAATATTGAAGATAGTACATTTTACTGAAAGAAGACTTCATTTTGATTTTAAAAACAATTTAAACTGCATTCAAATATTTTTGAATAATCACCTGTTTGATCCGCGAACCGAACCCGCCAAATTGTAAAAAAAATCACACCTAATTTTACGATACCGATCAAAAGGCTCAATCGTAAGTATTATTTTTTTCCAAGCAACATAGCATCTTAAATAAAATAACCTACTCGTACGATAAAACTTCCTTATTTCATCCCGCCTTGCATTTTGCAACACGCCTCTTGACGACGCCCGTACTCTGCGTCGCACAGAGAGCAATATAAGAATTGTAGAGCAGGAGAGCGAGAGTCAAATTATTACATTATAGTGTACCGGAGAGAGCTGTTTTCATCAAGCATTGACTTCACCATCGTCGTTGTACAAAGTACAATAAAGTTTAAAGTGCAGGTATGTGCGCAAGCTAGTTCACTTATATTTATTGCTTAGCAATGCCGTACGTAGATGATGTTTATTGTTCTACGTGATTCCTATGTTCCGTATTGATTCTTGATGTTATGAGAAAAAAATATAGAGAGATAAACAATATGAGAAATAAACAATTTAATAAATAATAATAAATAAATAAATATAAATTTGTATTTAAAATAAATTTGGTTTGGTTTGGTTTGTCCGTTTATGCGAAAACAAACACTAAAGCTAAATACCTAGTATTATCGTGTTCGATTCGTGCCACGGGCGCGACAAAATATTTGTACAATCTGCACGGTTGCAGATCGATGAATGATGAAATTCAGGGTGTTCTAGTCGTTTTTTTTTTAATTGTTGCAAACTAGTAGGACTCATCAGACCACTGGATCTGTAAATACGCTAGTTTGCGGTTACTCTTAAAATCAATAAAAAACTGTTGTTGATGTCATTTTTGACATCATACAAGGAATTTATCTAGTATATAGGTATTATTACTTTCAATAATCACACACGCACACACACCCTCACACACACACATACATTGTAATAAAAAACCACTTAGCACTTCTCTACCCTCAAGGGATCAACAAGACTTTTACAATACAATAGGTATGTTTCAAAAATCAAAGATAAAAAAAAATAAAAAAAAAAACAGACAATTACAATATTTACCAGTGTTCTAGTTGTTTTCTAATTAAAAAAGACTATGTTTCAAAAAAAAAATCAGACAATTACAATTTACAATCAAGTGTTCTAGTTGTTTTCTAATTATAAAAGACTATGTTTCAAAAATCAAAGAAAAAAAAACGAAAAAAAAAATCAGACAATGACAATTTACAATCAAGTGTTCTAGTTGTTTTCTAATTATAAAAGACGTAGTATTAAAAGGTATTAGGTATTACCAGTTATAATTATAAGTAACACATGCTCTACTTAGCATGGGGCTAGATGATACTCTCTGAGTTTTTCAGCATTATTATCATTATTGTCATTTGGGGGAGGCCTATGTCCAGCTGTGGACTGCTATAGGCTGATGATGATGATGATGATGATTATCATTATAATAAGTAATTATAGACGAATGGCCAATCGATTAAAGGGATTTAAAATATTTCTTTGTTTGTATGACAAATCGATTAGAGCCAGTGGTTAAAACGTGTAAACTACTGATAAAGAAACTTATATAAAAAAGTAATTATCCACCTTTTTCATTATATTGGAGAAACGAGAAGACCTAACAATGAAGCTGCTGTTTATTCGTAAGAAACTATACTAGTTATAACTATACTATAGTTTCTATGTTTGACTGTATAATTTTTTAATTTGTGTAGATATGATAGTCATCGTTTTCTCTGTCATCTAAGGACCGATTTAGATGATACTTTTGCAATTGTACAATAAATTTTATTTTTTTTTGTATATTATAGTATATTCCCGAGCTGGTCCCAAAAAAATTATACAATTAATGTTTGTATGATCTGCAGATATTTGTACCGGGTGTTCTGGTCGTTTTCTGGGTATAATAAAAAATATCTATTTATGTAATGTATTATATTATGTATATCAGTTATTTAGTACTTTAATTGCGGGTTACTTTAGCTCAAATCGAAAAAAAGTATGTTCTCGCCACATTAGAGTAATCGATTTAGTTTAAGCCGGAATTTATAGAAGGCCTTACTGGCTATCAGAAATGAATGGACATACGGACAAATTGTTACTTCAAAGCCGGCCATTCTAATAGGGATTGACAAAAATATATGGGAAAAGTATCTAAAGTTACCATTACGGTACTCATAACACAAGCTCTGCTTACCTTGGGGCTAGATAATGCTGTGTGAATTGTCCGTCATCTATACTAATATAATAAAGAGGAAAGATTTGATTGTTTGTATTGAATAGGCTCCGAAACTACTGGACAGGTTTGAAAAATTCTTTCGCCGTTGGAAAGCTACATTATCCCCGGTGAACATAGGCTACATTAAATTTTCAAAAAAATTAGGGATCCTTACTAAAACTCCAATAATGTAACCCAAGGTGTATAAAAATTACCTTAAAAATTCCTTACATCGCGTGCGCTGCGAAAACTATTGATGTTAGAACAAAGTAATGTACTACAACTTTGCAGAACACATCTTATCTACAAAAAATGTCGCGACAACATTATGTATATCCAACTATTATAGTTACAACACAATAAGTGTTTTTTTATTTAATGCTGCCGATAGAAAAGGCTCTTTATTTGTACCGTGGTATAAATCCTTATCAAAATAAATACTAGATGTTTAAGACTGCTACAATACCTTAATATAACTTTTTGAATTGTTCAATTCGGACATTCCATTCGAAAGATATCATAATCATAATCTTTATTCAATTACAATAATAGAATTGTATCTGAAATTTTGTACATGCACATGCGGACCTTATTGAATATAATATACAATGTCATACACAATGAATACTTAAGTCATTTATACAAAAAAAATACAATAATAAAAAACAATTCAACCAAAAAAAAAATTAATAAATAAAAATTATGATGTCAAAACACAATATTATTCTACAACAATGTCAGCATTTACGAATTCGTCTACCGAGTAGAAACACCCCTTCAACAAAATATCTTTCAGTTTTAATTTAAATAAATTTGGATTGTCTATAGTTTTCAGGTCGGAAGGTAATGCATTGAACAATTTTACAGCTTGATATCTGCAGCAATGTTTAGAAACTTCAAGGGTTGGTTGATAGGGAGTGCTCATATCTTTTCTTCTAGTGGTAAGGCGTTCTGATTTTGCCTCTGCGGTCTCGTATCGGAGTGGGTGCTTGATAACATCCACTAGTCTATCACGAGTTCAAAAATGAGAAGTCGCGTGGCTCACACTCGGCTATAACTATGCGATGTAGGCGTCAATGGAGTACGGATAGTCAATGAAAGAAATAAACGGCCGCAAATAAATTATGAATATTGAAAATAATAAATACCCGTGCGAAAAGGTCCGCTAGTTATTTATAGATTTTTTATTTTATTTTACCAGTGTCTGCCGTGGTCGCCGCGCTGAGCACGGTGAATGGTAAGATTATTTTGTGCGAGTGCGCCCCCGTGTGGCCCGATATCATTGGAACCGATGGCCGAACCTACGCCGGAGCCTGCAACTTCAACTGCGGTCTAACCAGAAACGGCGGATTGAAAATCAAGGAAATAGTACTATAAATCCCTGGTGTTTAGATCGTCATTATGTTCGCCCATGTACATCACATCTTTTGTGCAATCATGCAAGTAAATTCAATATTACAACACTATTTGTATAACTAAGCAGTATTACATTCCGGAATGGAGATTGCTCCGAAGATATATACATAATGTTCGCCCTTAAACAAATCTTGGGCGGTGACCGCTTGTTAACCTTGCTGTGTGTTCCTTGCTGCTGCTTTAGTTATAAAATATTTCGTCAAATACCAGTAAATGTTTAATACTGTGTTTACGTTTTGGGATGTAAAATATATTGATTGGATTAAAAACTTATTGTTTCTGTGTTGTATTTCCGATAACTCTGTTTTTGTTAATACAGTGCGTATTAAGATAAACAAATACATAATAAATAAATACACTCTACACTATACTAAACTCTTAGCGATGGTTACCGTATTGAGGAAAAGTTAGATAGATAGAAAATTATTTTTTTATTTTTATTTATTTACCAACTTAAAAATATTGTAACATAAAAAAGCTTAAAAATAACACGAAGAAAACCACAAAGGTTTGTATAGAAGTGTTATTAGCTGAGAGTCAGCTGAATAAATCTCATAGGTTTGACAATAAAGTTATTCAATTTCAGGCAGTAAGATTATAAATTGGAATTAGGTAAGTTAATTGATCAGTAACTGAATCAAACCCCCTGATAATGATGTAGGTTCGATAAGAAGTGCGATCTAAGTAAGTAATTGCACTTTATATAGGAAACTATGTATGTATGAGGGATGGTCGCAGGTCCCGGTGAAATCGAACATTCTAAAGATATTATTAAACTGTTACATATGTGGAAATAATAAAGCTTTTGTTAAAATCTAAGTAAAAATCTTCGAGATAAGTAAATATTGCTGGATTTCAAATTCATCCAGCCCCAGCTAAGCAGAGCTTGTGTTATTGCTACTAAATTACTGAAATTAAACTTCTGAAACTATAATGGTTATTAACACTAAAGAAAAAAAAACTGCGCCGAAATATTGGAAAACTCAAAAATCAAATCATGGTAAATATCCCGTTTTAAATGACTTTAAATGAAATACATAATACAATGTCTTACTTACATTACTGTTATGCTTTTTTTAAAGTGCCTGTGTATTATAGACTCAAAACATCGGATCACTACAGTTCGGCACGTTGGTGTGAAAATTCAGTGTTATTATATTTGACGACCGATGTGGCGCGGTGGGCGAAGGTCCGCCTGCGACGCTGGAGGTTGCGGGTTCGATTCCCGCCTCGGAACAATTGTGTGTACGATCTGCAGATATTTGTTCCGGGTGTTCTGGTCGTTTTCTATGTATAATAAAAATATCTATCTATGTAATATATTATATTATGTATATATGTATATCAGTTATCTAGTACCCATAACACAAGCTCTGCTTACCATGGGGCTAGATAATGCTATGTGAATTGTCCAGCATTATTTATTTTATTTATTTCTGGCACCTTGGTACCTCTAACGAACTTAATATTTACCAAAATAGGGTCCCAAATTCTTTCCAAGTTCCGGAACAGCGCTTGAAAGTGGAGTTTGAATAATGGACCCGGCGGCGTAATTTATGTGACGATGTTCAACTGCGAATTTACGTCCTCAAGGAACCGCTAGGGATTACCCGGAAGGGATTTTTTCGAGAGAAATTAGTTTTCACCTGATGAAAAAAAGGTATGAAAAATAGTGATAAATAATTCTGCATCATCAAGCTCCCAGCTGGGGGCTTGATGGTGCAGCATTATTTATGGCTACTAGATGACTGATATACTTGATACAATACATTGCTATTGCCAGGGTTTCTACACCGGGAACCTATGAATCAGCTACACCAAACAGCTGCTGGAGAACCTACGTGTAAACTGTACAGTTATCATCGTCATCATTAGCCTATAGCAGTCCACTGCTGGACATAGGCCTCCCCCAATGAGCACCATAGTGCCCTGTCTTCAGCTTGCCGCATCCAGAATCTACCTGCAGTCTTTCGCAGGTCGTCATCCCACCTGGTCGGAGGGCGTCCTACACTACGTTTACCGAGTCGTGGTCTCCACTCAAGAACACGTCGTTGTACAAATCACAATGTAATTTAAAGTGCAGGTATGTGCGAAAGCTAGTTCACTTATAATTTATAGCTTAGCAATGCCGTACAGTACAATAATGTATTTAGGATGATGTTGGGACTGCCTCGATTTTGCAGAATATCAGACGGATGGCTTTGCTGCCATCCTCCGTGAAAAGACCGCATCCCTGATGCGCAGGGTACGCGGCAGCCCCAACACCATCCTAAAAACTATAGCAGGTAGATACACTAATGAAATGAAATGAAATGAAATAATTTATCTGCAGATTGTACACAAAATTGACCAGAGGCGGGAATTGAACCCGCAACCTCCTGCATCTCAGGTGACCCTTCGCCCACCGCGCCACAGTGGTACACATCTATGTAATTATATACTAGAATTATAGGACTGACTGACCATATGAAAATGCCAGCTGCTTTCTCATTTTACTCCTTAAATAGATGCGTGAATCTACCATAAAACTTCCTTCCTCCCGTCTTGCATTTTGCAACACGCCTCCCGACGCACGTGCTCTGCGCCGTACAGAGCGGAATATAAGAATTGTAGAGCAGGAGAGCGAGAGTCATATTATTACATTATAGTGTACCGGAGAGAGCTCTTTTCATCAAGCATTCTTCTTCAACTTCACCATCGTCGTTATATCAGCTGTTGGACACCGATTGCAGAGTAAAGCCTTGGCATTTATGTATATTTTTAAAATTAAACTTACTATCTACCTAGTGAGAGATTAAGATTTTATAACTGCAGTAGCATTCAGTGAACTAAGCCACTATTGCCGTAATAGAGAAAACATTAGATAATAACTAAATACGTTTCATTCTTTCATTTATTTTAAGTAAAATACTTTATATACAGGGCGTCCGACAGCCATGCCACATGGAGGAAAAGCACCTTAAATATTGAAGATAGTACATTTGACTGACTTCATTTGATTTTAAAAACAATTTAAACTGCATTCAAATATTTTTGAATAATCACCTGTTTGATCCGCGAACCGAACCCGCCAAATTGTAAAAAAAATCACACCTAATTTTACGATACCGACCAAAAGGCTCAATCGTAAGTATTATTTTTTTCCAAGCAACATAGCATCTTAAATAAAATAACCTACTCGTACGATAAAACTTCCTTATTTCATCCCGTCTTGCATTTTGCAACACGCCTCTTGACGACGCCCGTACTCTGCGTCGCACAGAGAGCAATATAAGAATTGTAGAGCAGGAGAGCGAGAGTCAAATTATTACATTATAGTGTACCGGAGAGAGCTGTTTTCATCAAGCATTGACTTCACCATCGTCGTTGTACAAAGTACAATGAAGTTTAAAGTGCAGGTATGTGCGCAAGCTAGTTCACTTATATTTATAGCTTAGCAATGCCGTACGTAGATGATGTTTATTGTTCTACGTGATTTCTATGTTCCGTATTGATTCTTGATGTTATGAGAAAAAAATATAGAGAGATAAACAATATGAGAAATAAACAATTTAATAAATAATAATAAATAAATAAATATAAATTTGTATTTAAAATAAATTTGGTTTGGTTTGGTTTGTCCGTTTATGCGAAAACAAACACTAAAGCTAAATACCTAGTATTATCGTGTTCGATTCGTGCCACGGGCGCGACAAAATATTTGTACAATCTGCACGGTTGCAGATCGATGAATGATGAAATTCAGGGTGTTCTAGTCGTTTTTTTTTTAATTGTTGCAAACTTGTAGGACTCATCAGACCACTGGATCTGTAAATACGCTAGTTTGCGGTTACTCTTAAAATCAATAAAAAACTGTTGTTGATGTCATTTTTGACATCATACAAGGAATTTATCTAGTATATAGGTATTATTACTTTCAATAATCACACACGCACACACACCCTCACACACACACATACATTGTAATAAAAAACCACTTAGCACTTCTCTACCCTCAAGGGATCAACAAGACTTTTACAATAGGTATGTTACAAAAATCAAAGATAAAAAAAAATAAAAAAAAAAAAACAGACAATTACAATATTTACCAGTGTTCTAGTTGTTTTCTAATTAAAAAAGACTATGTTTCAAAAAAAAAATCAGACAATTACAATTTACAATCAAGTGTTCTAGTTGTTTTCTAATTATAAAAGACTATGTTTCAAAAATCAAAGAAAAAAAAAAGAAAAAAAAAATCAGACAATGACAATTTACAATCAAGTGTTCTAGTTGTTTTCTAATTATAAAAGACGTAGTATTAAAAGGTATTAGGTATTACCAGTTATAATTATAAGTAACACATGCTCTACTTAGCATGGGGCTAGATGATACTCTCTGAGTTTTTCAGCATTATTATCATTATTGTCATTTGGGGGAGGCCTATGTCCAGCTGTGGACTGCTATAGGCTGATGATGATGATGATGATGATTATCATTATAATAAGTAATTATAGACGAATGGCCAATCGATTAAAGGGATTTAAAATATTTCTTTGTTTGTATGACAAATCGATTAGAGCCAGTGGTTAAAACGTGTAAACTACTGATAAAGAAACTTATATAAAAAAGTAATTATCCACCTTTTTCATTATATTGGAGAAACGAGAAGACCTAACAATGAAGCTGCTGTTTATTCGTAAGTAACCTAACAATGAAGCTGCTGTTTATTCGTAAGAAACTATACCTTTTTGGAATTTATTAGTTGGTTAAACTAATAAATTCCAAAAAGGTATAATTTCTATGTTTGACTGTATAATTTTTTAATTTGTGTAGATATGATAGTCATCGTTTTCTCTGTCATCTAAGGACCGATTTAGATGATACTTTTCCAATTGTACAATAAATTTTATTTTTTTGCAATTGTATAAAGAATATTCCCGAGCTGGTCCCAAAAAAATTATACAATTAATGTACCGGGTGTTCTGGTCGTTTTCTGGGTATAATAAAAAATATCTATTTATGTAATGTATTATATTATGTATATCAGTTATTTAGTACTTTAATTGCGGGTTACTTTAGCTCAAATCGAAAAAAAGTATGTTCTCGCCACATTAGAGTAATCGATTTAGTTTAAGCCGGAATTTATAGAAGGCCTTACTGGCTATCAGAAATGAATGGACATACGGACAAATTGTAACTTCAAAGCGGCCATTCTATTTTTTTAAGGATAGGGATTGACAAAAATATATGGGAAAAGTATCTAAAGTTACCATTACGGTACCCATAATACAAGCTCTGCTTACCATGGGGCTAGATAATGCTGTGTGGATTGTCCGTCATCTATACTAATATAATAAAGAGGAAAGATTTGATTGTTTGTATTGAATAGGCTCCGAAACTACTGGACAGGTTTTAAAAATTATTTCGCCGTTGGAAAGCTACATTATCCCCGGTGAACATAGGCTACATTAAATTTTCAAAAAAATTAGGGATCCTTACTAAAACTCCAATAATGTAACCCAAGGTGTATAAAAATTACCTTAAAAATTCTCAAAACTAACAAACCTCAAAACTATTGATGTTAGAACAAAGTAATGTACTACAACTTTGCATAACACACATCTTATGTACAAAAAATGTCGCAACAACATTATGTATATCCGACTATTATAGTTACAACACAATAAGTGTTTTTTTATTTAATGCCGCCGATAGAAAAGGCTCTTTATTTGTACCGTGGTATAAATCCTTATCAAGATAAATTACTAGATGTTTAAGACTGCTACAATACCTTAATATAACTTTTTGAATTGTTCAATTCGGACATTCCATTCGAAAGATATCATAATCATAATCTTTATTCAATCACAATAATAGAATTGTATCTGAAATTTTGTACATGCACATGCGGACCTTATTGAATATAATATACAATGTCATACACAATGAATACTTAAGTCATTTATACAAAAAAAATACAATAATAACAACAAATACAATTCAACCAAAAAAAAATTAATAAATAAAAATTATGATGTCAAAACACAATATTATTCTACAACAATGTCAGCATTTACGAATTCGTCTACCGAGTAGAAACACCCCTTCAACAAAATATCTTTCAGTTTTAATTTAAATAAATTTGGATTGTCTATAGTTTTCAGGTCGGAAGGTAATGCATTGAACAATTTTACAGCTTGATATCTGCAGCAATGTTTAGAAACTTCAAGGGTTGGTTGATAGGGAGTGCTCATATCTTTTCTTCTAGTGGTAAGGCGTTCTGATTTTGCCTCTGCGGTCTCGTATCGGAGTGGGTGCTTGATAACATCCACTAGTCTATCACGAGTTCAAAAATGAGAAGTCGCGTGGCTCACACTCGGCTATAACTATGCGATATAGGCGTCAATAGGGTACGGATAGTATATAAACGGCCGCAAATAAATTTTGAATAATGAAAATAATAAATACCCGTGCGAAAAGGTCCGCTAGTTATTTATAGATTTTTTATTTTATTTTACCAGTGTCTGCCGTGGTTGCCGCGCTGAGCACGGTGAATGGTACGTTTATTTTGTGCGAGTGCGCCCCCCAGTGGCCCGATATCATTGGAACCGATGGCCGAACCTACACCGGAGCCTGCAGCTTCAACTGCGGTCTAACCAACAACCACGGATTGAAAATCAAGGAAATAAAACTATAAATCCCTGTGTT
The DNA here is from genome assembly GCA_947044415.1 of Eupithecia dodoneata. Taxonomy (NCBI): domain Eukaryota; kingdom Metazoa; phylum Arthropoda; class Insecta; order Lepidoptera; family Geometridae; genus Eupithecia; species Eupithecia dodoneata. The sequence continues at coordinate 6,509,417 of OX345678.1, forward strand.
TAGATCGTCATTATGTTCGCCCATGTACATCACATCTTTTGTGCAATCATGCAAGTAAATTCAATATTATAACACTATTTGTATAACTAAGCAGTATTACATTCCGGAATGGAGATTGCTCCGAAGATATATACATAATGTTCGCCCTTAAACAAATCTTGGGCGGTGACCGCTTGTTAACCTTGTTGTGTGTTCCTTGCTGCTGCTTTAGTTATAAAATATTTCGTCAAATACCAGTAAATGTTTAATACTGTGTTTACGTTTTGGGATGTAAAATATATTGATTGGATTAAAAACTTATTGTTTCTGTGTTGTATTTCCGATAACTTTGTTTTTGTTAATACAGTGCGTATTAAGATAAACAAATACATAAATAAATACACTCTACACTATACTAAACTCTTAGCGATGGTTACCGTATTGAGGAAAAGTTAGATAGATAGAAAATTCTTTTTTTATTTTTATTTATTTACCAACTTAAAAATATTGTAACATAAAAAAGCTTAACACTTTGACTGCTGAAATCACACGGTATGTGTTTTCTACAAGTGACTTATATGCGTAAATCCATACTAGCGCAGCGGCTAAGAAAATACAGATCTTTGTGACTCAGCACAGCCGTAATATTTTTCGAACGAAACGCATGTGCGGCGCAACACAACCGCTGTGTAGAGCGGCAGCACGAATTTTTTAGGTTAAAAAAAGATCGCAGTCGTCGAAAAAAAATCGAAGTCAAAGTGTTAAAAATAACAAGAAGAAAACCACAAAGGTTTGTATAGAAGTGTTATTAGATAGAGTCAGCTGAATAAATCACATAGGTTTGACAATAAAGTTATTCAATTTCAGGCAGTAAGATTATAAATTGGAATTAGGTAAGTAAATAGATCAGTAACTGAATCAAACCCCCTGATAATGATGTAGGTTCGATAAGAAGTGCGATCTAAGTAAGTAATTGCACTTTATATAGGAAACTATGTATGTATGAGGGATGGTCGCAGGTCCCGGTGAAATCGAACATTCTAAAGATATTATTTAACTCTTAAATATGTGGAAATAATAAAGCTTTTGTTAAAATCTAAGTAAAAAGTCAATGAAATTTTTAATTGCAGCTCTGTATTTAATCTGTTTCTGCTCTGTCATCTAATAGATTTAGATGACTTTTTACTGGTATTGAAGGAAACTATTAGTAGAGCTGCAATTAAAAATTTCATTGAATTTAGTGTCCATATTTAATTTCATGTCATGTCTTCACATCAATATTAGATCATTGACTTTTAGAAGAAATTAGCCCTAACCAAGACGTAGTTGTGTGTGCTATTTATAGACAACCCTCTACGATTAAAAACGTTTTTGTTATGGAATACAAACAGGTACATTTCTCAGTTTGACTCCATATTATAGTACCTCTTTGGTTCTCAATGAGGTACAATCTTACCCTACCGGCACCGGTACTATAATAACTCACCCGTGAGTCTGCCCGGAATTGTAATGAATGGGACTTATGTTTCTATTTCTGTGCCCAGAGCTATGTTCATCTGTTCCAGCTCTGCTAGTTTAACTTGGTCGAAGCTGGAGCGGATTTGTTCTTTGAAAATGCAGGTTTTTTGATGTTAAAGAAAATAAAGTAGGTTCTTTGATTTTTGAGTTATTTGACTGCAAATTTATATAGTTATTGTTTGACTTGTTATCGCAATTACGGATTTTAATATTTTTTTGACATTACATCTATTCATTTGGGTTAGTTCCGCTATGCACGAGTCCCGCTTTGCTCGGATTCTACAATACCTAACTAAAAGTGCCGCTATGCTCGGAATCAGATTCTCGGACTGTAGAAAATAAAAAGCTTATGTTAACCCTTAGTTACTCGCGCATAAAAACATACATGAGTACTCGCGTAGAAAAAACTACCAAATACATACAAAATCAGACTTTTATTTATGATAAAGATTTAAAAATAAGCGTTGCAAATTCGAAAGTCCAATAACTAGAAACGATCAAATAGTCGCTGGGGTGTTAAACACCCCACGCGAGTAATTAAGGGTTAAAATATCACATTTAAAATGAATGAATGAATATGAATAAGAATTAATCAAATTTCTATTAATACATTTATTATATAAGCAAGAGAGACATTGCATGCCTTTTCTCTCAATTTTTACACCGTAATCTGTAAAACATGTCTGATACCTACCTACCCGATGACGATACCCGGGATGACGACCTGCGAAAGACTGCTGGTAGATGCTGGATGCGGCAAGCTGAAGACGGAAGGCTATGGCGCTCATTAGACTAGGCGTATGCTGGGACGCAGGTGACGCAGATCCACGCAGCGCAGGGCAGAGTAGATTTTGTAATGCATGAAAGTACCGAGTGCTCCGTAAGTTGCGGCGCAGGCACGTGCGACGCAGACATGTATTACTTTCATGTATTACAAATACTGCCCTGCGCTGCGTGGATCTGCGTCACCTGCGTCCCAGCATACACCTCCCCCAATGAGCGCCATAGTGCCCTGTCTTCAGCTTGCCGCATCCAGCACAGCAGTCTTTCGTAGGTCTTCAACCCGGGTATCGTCATCGGGTCATCGTCACCTGCGTCCCAGCATACGCCTAGCTTTAGGGGAGGCCTATGTCCACTGGTGGACTCTATAGGCTGATGATGATGAACCTACCTACCTGTTAGTAACATTTTATTAACACAATATGCAAATAAAATGATCTCTCATCTTTATCTTTACCTGACGTTCTTATTTTGTAGGCTTATCAATAGGAATAACGTTCTACTGTGCAATCAATAGAAAGACTACAGAAATACAGCATAGCACTAGAAGCGTAAGATTTTATTCATTTACCAGAAAATAAACTGCGTAGGTTGTATCTAAGCTAATATTTATTGTTTACGAATATTCCTAAGGCTTCAAGAACCCCAAGGGGGCCTTGCGTATCGATATCGCAAAACTTTCCTGTGTCAGACCGAGTTATGGTTTCCCAAAACATTTATTTACCTTCTATATTTCGTTCCTTTCTGTTTATATTTTAGAGTTCCATGCGCTGACTGGGTTTATTGAATTGTACTTTTTATCTGTCACTAGCATTATGATTTTATTTATAACTATCCTATGCCCAATCCGTTGAGAGCGGATGACGTCATTCGGATTAACAATCTGTGGACATAATCGCACGGCCGCTCCTTCCGCTTTTCCTCACTCCGGTGCTTCACTCCGCCGTCAATATCATTCGTACTAAATTCGTCACTTGCTTTGCTAATGCTACGGCTATCACGCGAACATTCATGGTGCGTTGTAACGATAAAACTTCGTGTTCGATCCATAACGACAACGTGAAGAGCATTTGTGTTCGCGATAGGACGAAATTCTTACCCAGACTTCGTCGTGAAAGCGCAAATTTTCGCGTTATCGCTATAGTGTGGCCGTAGCATTAGAAATCCAGATGTCAGTGTTAAATGTTATTCGTTTGCAAATTATCGCGTCTGCAATCCGGTTGCTGCGGTTGAAATTTATGCTTCGTCTGGCATTTCGTACAAAACATGCTGGGCGGTCTTTGGGGACTGCCAAAACTGCCGATAGAGTGAAAACTAAATAATTTTTTAATATTTTATTTATGGAAGCGAGCGGTGACGATGACGCGAGTTTCACGCTTTTTGTTCACCCAAAAAGTGCTCAACGCGCGTAAAGAAGTTTTCACTTCAAAAACTGTCTACCTATGCTACCGCATCATTTACCATACCTCTAATACTAGCCTATGAACGCCGCCTAGCCTTTTTATTGAACATGTTCCACAATATTTATTGCGGTAGATATATTAATACTTATTGAAAGCTTCTTAGCATCTAATTCCAAGCTAAACAGATTATTCGTTCATGGATTAGTACTTTAAATAAATAAATAAATAATGCTGGACAATCCACACAGCATTATCTAGCCCCATGGTAAGCAGAGCTTGTGTTATGGGTACTAGATAACTGATATACATAATACAATACATTACATAGATAGATATTTTTTATTATACATAGAAAACGACTGGAACACCCGGAACAAATATCTGCAGATCGTACACACAATTGTTCCGAGGCGGGAATCGAACCCGCAACCTCCTGCGTTGCAGGCGGACCTTCGCCCACCGCGCCACATCAGTCGTCTTACTTTACATTACGTGAAATAATTTTACTATTTAATTTCAACACTTAGTTTGGAGTGTTCACTTTAAACTTCTGTACGGAGCAACGTTTCTTTTACTTCCCTACATACCCTACATACTACGCCCAGCATAGTTATAAAAGTTATTCTGTGGTTATACTCTAAAGTTTCTACTTTCATCTATAGTTGGATAGATATATTGTTCGCCTTATGAGCTTTTACTATCTTCAACAATACAGCTTCACTTGAACAACAGAAAACTGCCACAAAAAGTTAGACTATCGCACACGACCTCGCGCTCGTTCGTCAAACTTTATCATAACCAAGAGTTTCTAGAACACCACTTTATGGTTATACAGCTTCTGCTGGTGACTTTGCTCGTTGTAGAAATTAATCTTAAATTTAATCTAGCAAGGATTTTCAGGAAATAAACAACCTAAAATGATGTCAAAGATACGTGTCTCTACACTGAGAAAAATTTCCCAAATATTCTTCTGAATTTGTCCTCCCAAAGAGGCTCCTTCTAGGGTTCCTTCAAATATTTCCCAAAATTTACCTGCTGAATTGGACGGTTACGAATTTCCTTCCAAAATAGGAAAGGAATTTTTTTTTTTACTACCGAATTGGAACGAATTTTTAGAAGGAATTTATTTAGCAGGAAAAATTGAAAGAAATTTCAGAAAGAATTTCCTTCAAAGTTCTATGAAATTCATTTAGAAGGAATATAACCTAGTGTTTTCAGATGGAATTCCATTATCACGGAGGAAACTCAATTTTACCTTCTAGGTTAATTATTTCTGGGTAAGAAGGATTCAAATTTTTGTCGGTAATTCTGGTAGGAATTGACTCTCAAAAATCTTAAGGGTTTTTTTTTAACCGAAATAGCAGGAATATTTGGAAGGAATTATGTTGGAAGGTATAGTTTGTGGATTTTTGCGTGGGAATGTAATTGAAATTATACTTTTGGTAGGAACTCAACTAAACCATCCAATTTAAATCCTAATTATTTAGTAGGATTTGATATACGGACATGTTTCCCATGAAAATAGTTGAATGTTTGGTGGATTTTTGGGATGGAATTACTTTCTGAGTAAGACTCGGATCACAAGTGGAAGGAACTTAATGCTTATAACAGGTGTGATTTGAATACAGTCGGTAATAAAAGCAAGAATTTTTACTCCACATCAGAAGAATTTTGTGATCCCACCGAATAGAACGGATTATTTAGTAGCAGTTTTCCTTGAAGTTGGAAGGCGTTTAAATGTTCATTTTGAAAAGGCAATTGTTTCTGAAAATTATTACGAATTAAAATTTAATAAATAAATAATGCTGGACAATCCACACAGCATCAACTAGCCCCAAGCTAAGCAGCTTGTATTATAGGTACTTACTAAATTACTGTTAAACTTAACACCATAATTATATTATGTTGTGTATGACATAGATACCTAGATATTTTTTGTTATACATAGAAAACGACCAGAACACCCTAAACTGCAGATCGTACAAACCTTTGTCCCGAGGCAGGCATCGAACCCGTAATCTCCTGCGACGCAGGCGGACCTTCGCCCACCGCGCCACAGAGGTCGTCATTTGTAAAAAACTTATTTTTAGCTTTCACGTAAATCCTACTAATTGTACTAATTTCAATAGGAATGTGTGTTTCAAATCATAAGGTAAGTTTATCCTACCAAAATAAAATAGATAATTGGAAGCAATTTATGTTTGAAACAGATGGAGTTTATTCAAAGGTATTCTTCTGTTGACCTTAATGTAATAAAATATTAAACCAGCTTAAGCTTAAGCGACCTACAACTTTAATATTATCCTTCTCATGTAGAAACGTAAACTTTTGACGTAATTCGTAAATGAGAATATTATCCTACCGAAGTAAAAGGACTAAATGGAAGATTTTGTTTCTAAGTTGGTAATGTTTTATATAGTTAAACAAACACTTGCACATAAGTTCATGCATAATGGACAGCTTCTGAGTCTAAATACGCATAAGAGAGTTCACTACAAAGAACGAAAAAATTCCTATGTCGATCCATAATCTAAAGGTTTTTTAGAAGGAATTATCTTTGAAGTCAGAAGGCGTTTGTTCAAAAAGGTATTTTTTAATAACAAATTTCCATCTGAGTAAGTATTCAGATGAAACTTGGAAAGAACTGATATCAAACATCCACCTAATTCAGTAGGATTTCGAACTGATCCTACCTAGGTAGGTAGGTACTTTAAGAAGGAACAAATCACCAATAACCTACATAATAAAGTTAACATTAAATTTATTCTATTTTGAGGAGTTTTTTACTGAGTAACTTATCCGATCTTATTTTGAAAATTCTAATTTATAACTTCATTAGTCAGAAGATAATTTTAATAGGTACACACTAGTTATTTTTTGTTAGAAAAAATCACTACCTACCTAAATAAATAGGATAGTACCTACAAATCAAAATATTAACTACGACATTAAAGGCATACTTTTAAAGATTTTTAACTAAACAGGATTTCGTTTTTTGTACCTATGGATGGGTGGCGTAATGTAAAAATGTCCATAATGGTGAAGGACCTAGGTACAAGTATATAAGTAGATACCTACATCTTACCGCAGGTAACTGTGTAGTATAGATAGGAAATCGAAGAGTTAGGTATACCTACTCTGATTCAACAACCTGGATATTTTTTGCATACAAAGGGATTACAAAACCCAAGGAATAATGGTGGAAAATATTTAACCACATTGTAACTATCATTGAAACTAAGCAAAAAGCTCGAAACTATTTTTGTTTTTGAAAACTTTCATTCGTCGTTTTATTAATAATAATCTTTAGTTTTCGAATTCATTTAAACATTATTTGACTCCATATGTGAGATTATGCATTTTTTAAGTTTGCATTTTAATTTTTAAAGATAACCTTGCTGTTACCTCGTTGTTTTCTGTTATTGTTAACTTTTTATAAAAAAAATTCTATATTGACATAAAATAACTTGGATTCTAAATCGAAGTATAAGCACTAAAGTAGGTACCTGAGTTGAAGATTCGTATTGAAAACGAGGGTAAAAAAAGACGGAACTGCGTAAGAATTCCCTCTACTGTTTCCGTCTATATTAGTTATTATTATTACGTTAAGTAATGGCTCTGTGAGGTCAGTGCTGCCAACTAAGGTAATTCAGTGTTTGTATGTAAAATATGATAGGCACATTTTTAAATGCTAGAATAATATGCCTAATAAATTTCAAATAATATTTTTAATGGAAATTAATTATTACTTCATTTTTATTATATTTACTTTATTAAAAATAATGAACAAAAACATAATAAGGAGTAAATATCTTGATCTTCATCAATAGTAGATATAAATGTGTGTGAAAGCCTGACAATCCGCACGCAATACGTCGCAATATTTCTACTCTGCTACGTTTAGAGATATATACTCGTATTACACATATCAAAAATACTAAATATTTTATTTAGAATAAGGTACTTGGTAAATAAGCTACGATTAATTGCTTTTATTCATAATCATGGCTACCAGTTATCATGTTTAAGTACAGATCAAGCTATAGTTATAAAGCCGAAGAAAAATGACTACAAGCCCCTACTTTAAAGCCTTAGCGAGTTACCTACACCTACATTGCTTGAATTATTGCTGACTGTACCTACCTACATACATAAACCATATTCAGGGCTTTACTGTTTTTGATGACATGCGGTATGTTATTATGTTCCGTTACGTAAGTAGTATTTTTCATAATAAAGGCACGACGACTAACATATATCGATAACGACAACCTACAAATAAGACATTTTTATGAATGTTCCTCAATCTGCATTTATTATCATAAAAGGTTTTGCATTAAAAAATTAAGTGCTGCCGAGCGATGACACTGATATGGACTTTTTTGGGATAACGAGTTGGCATCCCTCAATCGCAAGTTCGCATTGTGTTCACATACAATACAATACACGCGTTCGTTCATTTCATTTCATACGGCCGGCCATTTGCCTTGCCTCGTTCGTTTGTTAATTTGTTTGTCGTTGTTACAAAATTAAACGCATTTATAAGTGTTTTTCTAAGTGTAATACTAACTTTATGCATAGTGAATAACAAAAGGTGCTAAATTAGAACTGGTAAGTTTGTTTGTCGATTGAAAAATCGTCGAGTGAGCGGTTCGGCTGTCGGTTAATTTGCTTACTATAATTTTGGCAACAGATAGTTACTAACGTAATTTTTGTATTACCTGTATGCACACAGGTAATAACCACATTCTATAACAAAAGTGCTGATACCTAATATACCTACATAATATTCTGACGGATGTGTAGTGTTCCCACCAAATTTAGAGGTTATACCTACCTATTGTGAAGCTTACCTACAGCCATCATTTGGTGGAACATTTCAGATTGAAAAATTCATCAAACACAAAGTATACCTACAATATTATGCTTTGCAATGGAGTCCCCTGTTCCCAGCGAGTTTGAGGACTGTCTCAGGAAATTTGGAGCAACAGATAACATTGTAAAATGTTTTCTTGGTAAGCATGTTTACTTAGAAAGTAATTTTTACCAATGCTGCCTGTGCCACACACACATTGAAAGTGCAGATCAGAAACCCCATAACTACAATGTATGGGGCAGTAGCCTTATTCAAAATAATAATTTAGGTTCATTGGAACACAGTATCTGAATAACATTAACCAGAACAGGAGATGTATGTAATATGCTTATCCTGGTTATAAAGTAAGTGTACCTACATAATTTAATTTATGTTTTATAACATATTTTTTATTTCATAAAACGTGAAGAATATAAAACAAAATCTGGAAAAACTGTTAGCAAATGAAAACCGACTGGTACCCTATACACGCAGTTAAGCTTATTACGCAAAAAGCTTCTAGAAAAGGGACAGCTAAATTGCGCACCTGCAGTACGTCGTCGACGCTATCAACATATCAGAACTAATAGTACGTTACTTACAAGACCTTCAAAGGGCGTCCTGACGCCGAACTTTGGCAGAAGATTGTAATAGCGCAACTGACTATTGTCCTCCAGGTATGTATAAACAGGTTTGTTTGTGTGCCTTTTATTTGAATACATTATGTTTTGTAACGGCATTTTCTTTTCATTTCCAGAACCTGATGTTCAGGAGTTAAGACATGAAATCATTAATTAGCGAACCTGTGTACCCTCACACGTATCTGCTGAACTACTTCAAGAATGGGATGAATATATAAGAAACCCTGTGGGATTATTTTAAGCAATACAAAGGTCTTGGTGTTCCAAATGTTGGGCCGGCTCTAGTGAGTATGAATTAGAATTCATAGGATGTTATGATAGTCGATTTTTTTTATTTTATTATATTTTATTTAATATAACGCATTATTTTGACTGGCGTCACAGGTCAGTTGGTAGTAGCTCTACCTTTAAGTAAGTAAATAAGTAACTTCTTTATATTGTAGTTGACAAAGCAAGTTTAACAAGGCTTCCTTGTTGATATTGGACGTGTACTTGAACAGTCATGTTTTTCTTTCAGATAAAAAAAGATTTCCAGTTGCTTTACGAAGATTTGGGTCCAAATAAAATCCAAGATTTTATAATTTAAAAAAATAGAGACCTGAAAGAGTTAGCGACGCAAGCGCAGGACAAATTAACAGCACAAGTACACAGAGAAAAAGTGGTACTGTTTCATTCCCTGACTGAAAGTAAGTGACTTCTATTTCTGTATTAAAACGTTAAAATTGCACCAAAACTTGATTATAGGTTTTTTATTGTTTATCATTATATTTTTAGGTGACAGTATAACACACCAATCTACCGGATTGCTCTTGCTGCTGCCGTTCCTGTTTCCTGGAGTCTACCAAGTTCATAAAAATTGGAAGCCGACGAAAAGTAACGTACTGGATTCATTTATTTTTAAAGTGGATACCGAAGCTGATGTTCAAGAGGGAATCGATCAAATGCGCAATCACCTTAAAGAGATGCAAATGAAACTTAAATGGACAGAAGTAATGCACCTACAACAATTTGTCCTTGTGGTAGGTACTTCATGGACAGAAATAGATCAAACACACATTGTACTTGACTAATAATATATTCCTTTCCGAGTGTATTGGAGGCTGTAGAAGTCTGCTTTCAACTGTTTCATTCGTTCAATGCCCAATATCCACTTGAAAGTCATAATGTTTGGGAGTTTATACAACAAGCAGTCTACAATATTTATACAAAGTTTGATTGGAACCACCGATCGACATCTGAATTGGCTGAACAATTAGACCTTACTTTAAAACGGCCATCTAAAAACCAGGCAGACTAACTAAATTGTTTTGAAAATAGTCCTTATAGGTAAGAAATCTAATAAGTATTTAAACTAGTCTGCGATTACCTAAGCTGCCAAACGAATTTAGTTCTTGATTTGGAGGACTTTTTATTTCGATTTCAATAAAATTTTGCATACATAATCGGATATAGGTAGCTATTTTTGCAAACTTTTTGTTTAAAAAAAACCGTCAACATTATATGAGAGTGAAACTAATTCGCCATAGTGATGTTGCCTCTCATTTAATTAAGAATTTGTTATTTGAAAACTAAAAGGCTGCAAACATTACTATTTCTTATCTGATTATGTATGCACAAGTTCATTGAAATCGGACATGTAGTTTCTAAATAAACCGAGAAGTATGTTTGTGCGGCTTAGGTGTTGTAGCCTTCTTAATCGTAACCCAAGTTTTGTTAAGATTCTTCTGGTTTTATAAACGTATTATTAGTTTTCAACCTTAATAGTTCCAGCTAGCTTCTATGTAAAACTTTTCTAATTTGTTTTTATCTTAACAGTATTAATGCAAACTATACCAAATTTTAGATATTGATGTGAATAGTGGCCAACCAGTTTTTATACTATAAATGTTTGATATGTGTATATTATGTGAATACACAGCAAGTAATTTTTGGGGGCCGGGCATTTATATGATTATGATACCATGGTTTATGATCCCCACGATGTAGTAATTAAGCACATATATGTACTGTTATGTTTTGTGTATAGCCGATAGCCGAACCGCGCACTCAAAGATTTTCAGTTGAGTTCCAATCGACAAACAAAATTACCAGTTCTAATTTAGCACCGTTTGTTATTCACTGTGTATATAGTTAGTATTAGACTTAGAAAAACACTTATAACTGCGTTTAATTTTGTAACAACGACAAACAAATTAACAAACGAACGAGGCAAGGCAAATGGCCAATAATAATTTCGGTCTGTCTGACTATTATTATTCTGTTTAACTTTTGATATTCTTATTTAATTGTTATTTAGATATTATTATTTAATTATATTTTGTATGTGCTCTCTTCAACAACAAGCTTGGTTAACGTTTTTAACATATAACGTTATTTCTACAATCAAAATAATCATTAAGTAAGAAATCTAATAATTAACTATTTTCATTTCATTAAAATTTTGCATATATAATAAGATATAAATAGCTATGTTTGCAACCTTTCAGTAAAAAAATACCGTCATAATTAGTTGAGTGCAAAACTAATCCGCCATAGTAATAGCAATGTTGCCTTTCATTTAACTAAGATTTATGTTTTTGTAATAGTTAAAGGGCTGCAAACATAGCTATTTGATATCTGATTATGTATGCACAAGTTCATTGCAATTGGACATGTAGTTTCCAAATAAACCGAGAAGTAGGTACGTTTGTATGGCGGCTTAGGTGTCTTAGCCTTCTAAATCGTAACCCAAGTTTTGTCGAGATTCTTTTAGTTTTATAAACGTATTATCTTGTAAATTAATATTAGTTTTCAACCTTTATAGTTCCAGCTAGCTTCTATGTAAAACTTTTCTAATTTGTTTTTATCTTAACAGTACTCGTATTAATGCAAACTATACCAAATCTTAGATATTGATGTGAATAGTGGCCAACCAGATTTTATATAAATGTTTGATATGTGTATATTATGTGAATACACAGCAAGTAATTTTTGGGGGACGGGCATTTATATGATTATAATACCATGGTTTATGATCCCCACTTTGTAGTAAATAAGCACAAATACTTGTTATTAATAGTCATTATGTTAAAAATCAAAAAGTGTTTGATCATTTTACTTACCCTGCAAGTTTTGATAATGTTCCTTATTTAATAATAATTTCGGTCTGTTTGACTTTTGATATTCTGATTTGATTGTAATTAAGATATTATTATTTAATTATATTGTGAATGTGCTCTCTTTAACTTAATCTAAGTGTGTTGTTGAGTTTCCTTTGCTTGGTAAACGTTTTTAACATTATAACGTTATTTCTACAATCAAAATAGTCCTTAAGTAGGAAATCTAACAATGATTTTGATTTCAATGAAATTTTGCATATATTGAGATATAAATAGCTATGTTTGCAACCTTTCAGTAAAAAAATACTGTCATAATTAATTGAGTGCAAAACTAATCCGCCATAGTAATAGCAATGTTGCCTTTCATTTAACTAAGATGTATGTTATTGGAATAGTTAAAGGGCTGCAAACATAGCTATTTCTTATCTGATTATGTATGCACAAGTTCATTGAAATCGGACATGTAGTTTCCAAATGAACCGAGAAGGTACATTTGTATGGCGGCTTAGGTGTTGTAGCCTACTAGCGTAAGAAACTACATTACTGTATTTGTTGCCTTGTTTTTTTTGTTTGTTGTTGATTTTCCTTTGGTTTTTAATTAATAATAATATTATATTCTATATCTTTATGCATGTGTTTTATTAATCTTCAATCTTTTTTCAGAAGGTTTCACCCCGAAAAACTCATAGAGATTCTGTTCTCATCTCTATAAAATGAGGGTTGGATTAACCGAGATTTTCCTTATGATGTCTGAATATTTACTTACGATGGAGGATACGTACAGTGAGTATGCCAGCATTTTATGTCCATCTCAGATGATTCTACCGCATGAAATTCAATGATGAATGAATAACTTTCCTTCCGATGCCTAATTAAGTCATCGGAAAGAAAATAACTGAATTTCAGGCGGTAGATTCATCTGAGATAGAAGGAAAATGCTGGTATACCCACCGCGTATTTCCTACAACGTAGGTAGGAAATATAGACATCGGAAGGAAAATCTCAGAATTTCAGGCGGTAGAACCATCTGAGATAAAAGGAAAATGCTGGTATACCCACCGCATATTTCCTACAACGTAGGTAGGAAATATAGACATCGGAAGGAAAATCTCAGAATTTTAGGCGGTAGAACCATCTGAGATAGAAGGAAAATGCTGGTATACCCACCGCATATTTCCAACAACGTAGGTAGGAAATATATACATCGGAAGGAAAATCTCTTCTGATGAAATTCCTTCTATTTCGACTCATTGGAAGGTAATTATCATGGATGGAATTAGACAGAGGGAAAAAGTGAAAGGAAACTAATATACTAATATTGGATGGAAATAATCTCTTCGTGTACCTTCCTAAATGGTTCCTTCCGATAATTACCTTCCTTTTTGACTCAGACGGAAAAAAAGTTGGAAGGTTATTATTCAATGGGAATTCAACTTGAAATTCGGAGGGTTGACAGTCAGAAGATAATTCTGGACGGTAAAATTTTCCTTTTAAATTGGCAGGTAAATTACCGTCTGAGTCAAAACGGTGGGTAATCCCCCCAAAGTTTCTTCTAGTTTTGGGGGGACTTTTTTCTCAGTGTATGGCAATAATAATTGTCTCACCGGGAATGATGAACGAGTAGCGAGCAGAGCTAGAATGTAAAAACGAGTCGGCGTGAAGTGGAGAGCGAGTACGTCGTTCCGATAGTTGTGTAGCTCAGCTATAAGTGAGTGTGCGAGTTAGACGAGCGATTACTCGCATCACTCGCTGGCGGCGGCCAAATGACAGTCCGCATTGTAGAGGAATGACCGCTGGTTGCTCTCTCGGCGTGAGTTTTCTGATCGCTGAGCGAGTGTTATTTTCCTGGTTCTTGTCGCCCAGCGACAAACTAAGAAGGACTGAAGCGAGTCCTCGCCGGCAATGTGAACAGTCAGCGATCAACTATTGGTATATGCATCTCTTTTGTCTACACGGAATGTATATCTAACTGTACGTTTCTTGAGCGAGAAAATAGCCGATAGTCGTTTTCTCGCCGGCGGTGAGACAATTGCCTAATGTCTGCCATGACTTCAAAACATGAATTGTTAGATAGATAGGTAATTATTGATTGCACACTTATTATAAAATAACAAACTATAATATAAAAATAATTCACTGAATATGTTGCTAAACGCAAATCTCGAGAGCAGCTGAACCGATTTCGCTAATTCTTTTTTTAGAATATCCCTTAAAGTACGAGGATGGTTCCTACGGAGAGAAAAATTTAAAAAAATTGCCCGAAACAAATCATCCCCGGGACGGTCCACTAGTTTAAAATAAAAACTTAAAAAACAAGATACAGTCTTATCACTCAAGAGCGATCTCTACCAGACTACCATGTTATGTAAACCAAATTGGTAGGTAGATAAAGAGAATCGACCATTATTATTTCCCGATACATTTAATCTATGGTACGTTTAAGTAGATGGGTGGAAGCGAAGTGGATATTCGACAGGTTTCAAAGTACACGATATTTCCTTTCCTGAACTGTCGGAAAACCGCTCCGTGCCCATCGAAAACACCCCTTGGGAAGGTACGATTTCCATTGAAAACGGTAACTTCTTTTACAAGTTTCGGACACTGTATAAATCATCCTAAATACCTTGGATTTAAGGGTCAAAGTAGCATCCCAACAAACAGAGGAAGAATTATCGAGCTCGAGGGAGCAAACTCGAGACCAATACTAATTCTGATAATTGGGGAGAATGGTTAGCGAAGGCGGTACTTTTTATAACTCAATTCATTTTCAAGTGTCCAACTTGTTTCGAAGTTGCAAATGATGAATAGACTTGCCCCATTCTTGGTTCGAGTTATTATTGTTCATAATCTTGAAATTAGTATAGTCAATTCACATGAATTGTTTAGACTGTTTGAATAATGAGGCTCTATGATCGTGCTGGTTGAAGACTGTTCGAACAATGAGAATAATTTCAATGTATTAAAACTAACCTCTGGTTCTTGTACATCGAGCAATTCCTGCTGTTTTAGCCGTTTATGTAACTACATACTTACCTAGCTAGGTAATTCAATTTTTTTTAACTTTTCCCATTTTTCTCATCTTTCCCTTTTCTAAGAATTAGCAAGCTGTGGCAGTGGGCCGGACATATCTCGCGAAGAACCGACGGCCGCTAGGTCAAACGTGTTCTTGAGTGGAGACCACGACTCGGTAAACGTAGTGTTTGACGCCCTCCGACCAGGTGGGATGACGACCTGCGAAAGTTTGCAGGTAGATGCTGGATGCGGCAAGCTGAATATTGGGCGCTATGGCGCTTATTGGGGGAGGCTTATGTCCAGCAGTTGACTGCTATAGGCTGATGATGAACTTTTCTCATAGTGTTTTTAATGTTTTTAAATGTTAAAGCGGTAGAGAAGCTATTTATATACAGGGTGGAAAAAAAAGGGAGAACAATAAAGATAGATAATTTTACTGAGGAGAACTTTTTATTTCTAAAAACAATCAAAACTGCATTCAAAGTTTTTTTTTATATTCTCTTGCCTCATCCGCCAATCGAACCAGCTATAAATTTAAAAAAAAATACTGGTTACCTCTAAAAATATCCAGCTCTCTGTTTTTGAGCAACAAGGTCACTGTTTTCGATCGGAAGTGGTGAAAAAAATGCTTGCCCAAAATAGTAAATCAAATTCCACGCTAAATTTTATTGTAAACAAAAGCTCTTGAATGGAAATACACCAATTTATTTGAACCTAAAGGTCTGTTAAATCATGAAAAATAGAAGAAAAATGGCCAATAATAAAACGTAAACCCTTTATCGGGGGTAACATATGGCGGTGATTCAACGCCCTTTGAACGGATGAAATAACGATGTAATCAGGTCCCAAAACCTTTGGCTTCTGGTACGTGAGAAAGAAAGATAATTTGGTTTCTTGGCAACGACTAAAATCTGAAAAGTTCTTGGCAGTTACTAAAATGTGAACAGTTTGTATAAATAATTTGATTATTGTGAAAAAACTAAAAACGGACTTCGAATTCAATTAGTATTTACACAGTATTTTAAAGTTTTTCGGGACATCGAATACTTACCCCTCGGGAATACTGAGAATGATTCTGAGATGGCTCCATACTTTGTTTCATTTCCGATGGATTTGTCTCACAAAACTGAAATAACAGTGTAAATATTAAGGAATTTAAGGATTATTATTTGTTTTTTTTTAATGACAAATTATTGTCAGTAAAGAGGAAATATAGAAATTGATAGGCTCTAGTTTTTAAATACAGCGGTATATTATCTTGTCAAAGGCAGTATCTAAGCCTCTATCTATATACAGGGTGTTTGATGGAGGGTTAGACAAACTCGGTGGGTGTGTAGGTGGACCTATTTGTAAAATACAAATTAAAGTAGAAGACCCTAACTCTTTAAAAATTTTTAAATCCTGTTTTTGTGTTTTTAAATAATTTTCCGAAATTTTAACTCTTTTCCCCTAAAAATTTTTTGGAACATGTTTTCGATTGTTCTTTTTATTTGGTTTTGGTCCCAGATGTATCCTTCATCTATTGAAGGCATTATTCATTAAAAAAAACCAGTAAATAATTAGTTATACGCTCTCAAAGTTAAAAAAATTAAAAAACTGAGTTAAGAAGTTCATATTTACATCGTTTTAAAAAAAAAACTAAAAGCGATCGAGGAGTTCAAATGCTTTTAAAAATTTATCTTATCATCGCTTATTCCAACGGTGTACCACATGTAGCCGAAAAGTCTATAAACTTGTCAAAAATTAACACTTAAAGGGAAAACGAAGTAAAAATTCCAAGGAAAATATAAATCTTTTTTTCTACTTACCTAACAAACCTTTTTACTTCTTTAAACTTAGACTGATATGTCTATTAGAGGATTCAAATTTCGAAATTTGAATTTCGAATTCTAATCAATATTGTACCTAATCGTTAAATTTCCTTGTGCGCAACCGGAGGTTGCGGGTTCGAGGCGAGAGCCTCATGACACATGTTTGTACGATCTGGTTCCGGGGCTTCTGGTCATTTTTTTGTTATGTATAGTTAAATATATATTTATGTAATGTATAGTATTATGTATATCAGTTCTCTAGTACCCATAACACAAGCTCAGCTTAGCTTGGTGCTAGATAATGCTGTGTGTAAATTGTCCAGCATTATTTATCTATTACTTTGCTATCAGCATTTTTGTTTAAGTCTGTAAAGTTTTGAAATACTAAATACGTATTTTCTGATTGCATAGCTGCAATCAAAACGCAAATGAACGAACGCTGAGCTGGTAAATATTCATTTAAGGACTATGGTAAGCGTTTAAGTCCAAATAGAACGCGAAATAGCTGATTGAGTGATGGAATGCGCTTTTAACACAAATTAATTATCACGTGCTGGGTGATTTTCAGAGAGAGAATTTTAAAAGCAAAACCTAATACATGGTTATCTGGTAGAGATCGCTCTTGAGCGATAAGACCGCCAAATTGTCACATATTTTGTATTTTATTCTGTCTTGTTTGTTTTATTTTTAAGTGTGCAATAAAAGAATTTTCTATCTATCTAATATACCTCATTTTTAAAACCTTTTTTAGTTTTTGTTACATTTATTAAGTTTGAAACCTGTACTTAAATAAATTGTTATTCAAGTAGCCCCAGTTTCCTCGCTGTTTTAGAGTACCTACTTCGCACAAATGATGTCTTAGGAAAGGGAAGTCACCTCGTCTTGTGCTGTATCGCCCTCCTTGAATTAAATGCATTTTTGTGAGTGAATATTTTGTAGGTACATGATATGAATAAATAATAGGCTACCTTACTCCATTGAAAAAAAAAATATAATTGAAAATAAAATGCTAATTGTAATTATATTATTATTATTGGCCGTGGTCATCTCACTGCTGGGCAAGGCCTCCCCCATTCCCACCTAATTTTTCTTTGTGTAGGTTGGCTACACTGTAGTAAACAGCAATCAAACCAATCTCTGGTAACATGGAACAACTGGTCAATTCAGGTGTATTAGATGAAACACGTGTTGGATGAAACGCGTTTTTACTAGTATATATATATATAATAATAAATAATGCTGGACAATTCACACAGCATTATCTAGCCCCATGGTAAGCAGAGCTTGTGTTATGGGTACTAGATAACTGATATACATAATACAATACATTACATAGATACTTATATTTTATTATACATAGAAAACGACCAGAACACCCAGAAAAAATGTCTGCAGAGCGTACACATATATAGTATATAATATAATCAGGTTGTAACAGTTTGGTTATAACGGACATACGAACATGACGCTGGATGTTTATCCAACGTCATGTTCGAGTAAATTTAAAAACAGCAAATCTCATCACTCGATTCTCTGTTGCAAGTAAATGCCCTAGTCTTACTCACGTTAGCATCATGCGTGTTGGTTTGATTAACTAAACGAGAGCAAATAGACTACATATATAAGTGGGCACCACTACTCTGGACCGGCTCAGCTACGTATAACGTTGTGCTTATCCCAGTAATGACGTCACGTCCGTCCGCCATAACGTGAAATCGGCGCGAAAGTTTAACTCGGCGCTGATTCCGAAAGATAATGAAACTAGCGTACCTGACTGTTATTTTACCTAGTCAGCACATTTACCTACTCGTATGTCCACTCATAAACGTACCTCCTCTAATCAAGGGGGGGGTCTCATAGTCACCACGCTTGGTAGTGGCAGTGGGCCAGCCATTTATCACGAAGAACAGACAACAGCTAGGGTAAACGTGTTATTGAGTGGAGACCGGCAAACGTAGTGTAGGACGTCCTCCGGCTAGGTAGGATGACGACCTGCGAAAGACTGCCAGGCCGATGGTGAATGCGGCAAGCTGAAGACAGGGTGATATGGCGCTCAATAGGGGAGGCCTATGTCCAGCTGTGGACTATTGAAAGTCATCTGAAAATGTATCGCTCTACTCGGTAATACAGAAACTACGTCTTTCAAAATAGGCTAAGTTAAGTTCCTGAACAAATCTCCGTTCTAAAATGCTACTCTTCTATGGATATAGAACGTCATACATCATCATCATCAGCCTATATCAGTCCACTGCTGGACATAGGCCTCCCCCAATGAACGCCAATACCGCCCTGTCTTCAGATTAATGCATCCAGTCTCCCCCTGCAGTCTTTCGCAGGTCATCATTCCACCGGTCTGAGGGTGTCCTACACTATTTTTACAGAGTCGTGGTCTCCATTCAAGAATACGTTTACCCCAGTGGTTGTCGGTTCTTCGCGAGATATGGCCGGCCCACTGCCACTTCAGCTTGCTGATTCTTAGAGCTACGATTAGGTATGTCTTATTCAGGGTAAGTGGCATTCTAACGCCGGCGCCGCCGTGCGATCCGCATCTCTCAGAGTCACTGCGCAAGAGCTTGTTGGGCAATATTCAAAACGCACTATAAAACAGATTTGTAGTGTTTCTAAATGTTCTCAAAAATTCTGTATATAGTATCTTAAATACAACTTTATTAAAATAGAATACGAAATATTTTTTTATGTTAAACTATCAATTTCGATAGCATGTTATTATGACCCAACTTCGTACTATCTAGAGACCATTCGATTTGAATGCCCGACGATACAAGAACCATTTAACTTTATTATCGTTTTATGTAAATTTAATACAATTTAAAAAACGTATCTTTGCTAGACTGGACTTTAAGAATTTTCATCTATAAGTATATTTCAAAATGAAGTCTTTGTCATGTAAATGTTTGACGACCGATGTGGCGCGGTGGGCGAAGGTCCGCCTGCGACGCGGTTGCGGGTTCGATTCCCGCCTCGGAACAATTGTGTGTACGATCTGCAGATATTTGTTCCGGGTATTCTGGTCGTTTTCTATGTATAATAAAAAAATATCTATCTATGTAAAGTATTGTATTATGTATATCAGTTATCTAGCACCCATAACACAAGCTCTGCTTACCATGGGGCTAGATAATGCTGTGTGAATTGTCCAGCATTATTTATTTATTTAAATATAAAAATGTTCTAACAAAGATATAAAACATACCCTAAGTGCACGATATTATTTGGCATATCTTATTTGCGATTTTCTTGTCGCATTTTCTCTTTTTTTTAGCATAGTGATGTGAAATGTCGTAAAAGGTTTATGCAAAAAGTTTTATAGCTAAAAAACTTATTAAATACATTGCTTATTTCAAAGGCAGATGTAAACATCTGCCTTTACAATAATAATGAATGTCATTTACTAAAGTAAATGACATTCATTATTGTCGGCCGGCTGAATACTGAAAACGATATAAATTGGAGATTCTTGAATATTAAGCTTGTTGCCCCTATGAGAGTTGTTTAGATTTAAGTTGACTATGGATATTATGATTTATAACCTTCAAATTTCAAATAAGGTAATAGCCTCAATACACATTCTTGTAATATTTTTTCAGTATTTTTTTTTACCAAACTTTATTAGATACCTATAATTTATATGTATAAATAATAATTTATCTATCTTCAATTATGGAAATGAAAAATATCTATTAAAACTAAATAATAAAATAATAACATGGAAATTGATACTAGAGACGCAAGGATGTATGAAAATGGAAGCCTTAGCAAGTTCGTTCTTTAACCGCACTGTAAAACTTCTGAAACTATCACGGTTATTAACACTAAAGTCATTTAATACGGGATATTTACCATGATTTGATTTTTTAGTTACTCCGTGATCATGGCGCATGAAACTGTGCCGAAATATTGGAAAACTCAAAAATCAAATCATGGTAAATATCCCATTTTAAATGACTTTAACCGCATAGTACTTAATAAGATTTACTTATAATTATGGTACCTATAAGTAACTATTAATAAGGTAAAGTAGAGTGAGTAGAGAGAGAGAGAGAGAAAAAAAGTAAAAAGTCTTTATTTTGAACTTACTTAGGTGCTAGTAACAACAATATAAAGTTAATAATAGCACATAGGTAAATAAGGTTATCTTGTTAATTTTGAAATAAATATTCTTTATAATATAATACGAGTAAAACCACATCCCTAAGAGCTAGTTCTGCCGATTCATCCCTTCGATGCCGACATCCTTTAATAGATCCATTGTGAGTTCGGAATGCTTCACCTTTTGATCTATTTTTGATATTACTTTTATTATAATAGCGATTTTTATGAGTTTTATTGGAAGGTATTATATATTACTAACTACTAGAAGAAGTTAACACAAAAAACTATTCACATAAATACAAAAAACACTTCTTAGATAATTTATAGTAAAATATGTATGACTTTAAATGTATAACTATACTACCTAATTGCTTTGTAAAGTGTAACACAATAATAAATTTACTACCTACTACGATCAATTATTTATTTATTTTTTCCATATAGCGACCGCTAGTCACTCTTTACTGTTAAACCTGTATGCAGGTAGCTATTGAACCTAACTTACGAATCCAAGTGCTGATAATGCTAGTAGGTGATTAGACTCTATATATTTTATGTACGTGAGTTAATGTGTGGCATGGCAACACGCTGTAACAGACAAACCTTATCTGGTTTAAAGTGTCGTAGAAATAAGATTAGAATAAGTTTTTATTAATAAAGAAATACAAATACAAAAAATTAAGCTCTAAATGTAGCTGATGATGTATGAATGGCATGTGTGGTGTAGGTACCTAACGTGTTGGTAGGTACCGAACGTAGACGTCGAATGTAGAATAGCATTTCAGTAGGCTAGAGTAAATTATAATAATGTGCTTCGGCCCCACGCAAGCCTTCCAAAGGACCGGGTCACTTTATGGCCCGAGATCATGGTAAATGAGAGAAATAATAATAATAATATTCGTTTATTTCAGGCAAAAAACCCATATCACAAAAAATACAATTACGATTTTAAAAATATGCACAAATAAAATATAAATACTTAAAACAAAAGATATCACGACGCTTAAAGCTGTCGCACGTCATTTTCTGTTTCCCTCCATATGTAGGGAAATCTAGTGTATATATATGGGGTTGTTGTAGACCTGTTCAGAGACAGCCTTCAAAATGCTATTTTTGGAGCGGACCAACCTACCCCAGAAAGCTGCGACGCGAGAGCGGACGATGGCGAAGAAGTCGGGCACTCCCGTAAAAATATACAATAAATAGGTAGGTAGTCAAAATAGGGAATAATTTATTTATAGTACCGATTAAGAATTACGAACAGGCGAAAGAAATAAACGATGTATATTTATTTATAAGCACCGTGTTTTTGGAACACCATAGGTGACACCCCGGGCTAATATAATAATAATAATAGGTGCTTATGAATACTGGCCTATATCAGCGGCTTTAGATTCGATTTTTCTACAGAAATAGTACTTGGCCAAACATTATTATTCAGCAATGTAGCTGCGAAATAGTAACAAACAGAACGATATACTTTTGCATTTCAAATAGGTCTAAGTATGATAGTATGATACCTAGGTTTAGTGTCCAAGTTGTCTGCAAGTGGTTGAAGTGGGGTCTGCAGAAAGTCTTCCCACTTGTTAGGTACTTGTTTCTGGACTGGTTTCCGCAACTTGGCCACAGATGGGCCCTTTTTGCGTGTCGGGTGGGGGGCCTGCTAGTCTAACCACCCGATGTCCTCCAGGAAGGCCAGCAGCTCGCTGATGCCGGATGCCTCCCTAGGCGTCCTCGGTGTCCCAAGGTGATGCAGTCTTTGAGAAGCCACGCTGTCGCAATCTACAAGCACATCCGCTGCCGTCTCCTCTGCATTCATGCACCCTCTGCAAGGGGGGCTGTCCGTGATACCCAAATTAAATAGGTGTTTGTATAGCATGCAGTGTCCCGTGACAATACCGACGACTTTGCCGGAGTTTGTCACGTTTAGTAGTAGTATGGTACCTATGTAGGTTATGGATTTCGAAATTATTTGAAAATGAATCACTTAAAGTAAATAACTTGAAGATAATTTAAATAAACCGAAGTTCCAATTTAATCTTCTTGTAATTATTTTATTTAATCTGCATCAATAAGTCGGGCTTCGCTTAAAACATTTTCCGACATTCTTAATTTTATTTGCCGGCTTTAATTTGAGCGGAAAATTTATTTGCGAAGCATTTATTTACTGAGAAATGTATTTAGGGAAATTCAGGAGATAAAATCTTAGTTCGAAAAAGCCTTGTTGGCTTAGTGGAGTGTAGGTTCTGCCGATTTTAAATCAATGTGTCTTTTCTTTTTAGCTTTGTACAGGTATTTATCGCTTAACATCGTTTTATTATAAGAAGTACTGGGTTATAAACTGAACTTTCCTCACCCTAGACAAATATCTGCAGATCGTACAAACATTTGTCCCGAGGCGGGAATCGAACCAGTGACCTCCTGCGTCGCAGGCACCTTCGCCACCGCGCCACGGAGGTCTTCGAAAATCCAATCGTCAATTCCAAATCGGCTATAACAGTCGGTGATTAGTTCAAAAATATCATTCTATGCTAGTCATGTGATTCTATTCTATGTAAGGCATGCGGGTGGTGTGCGGAAGCATTGCAGCTAATATATGCGGAAACCTTTAATAATAAAATAACATATCAGGTTCCTTAATAATACACTAGCTTCTGCCAGTGGCTTCACATGCATTTTTTTTGGAATAAAAATTAGTCTTTGTTATTCAAAGTCAATAAATCTATTTTGTTTGCAAAAACTCAGTTTGCCCTATCACTAGTTATGGCACTGTCTTCGCTCAAAATTAAATAATGAATAAATAATGCTGGACAATTCACACAGCATTATCTAGCCCCATAGTAATCAGAGCTTGTGTTATGGGTACTAGATAACTGATATACATAATACACTACATTACATAGATAGATATTTTTTATTATACATAGAAAACAACCAGAGCACCCGGAACAAATATCTGCAGTCGTACACACAATTGTAAACGTCCAACATAATCAGAAAAACTTGAAATAATAATGTTACAATGTATTTTACGGTCTCAAGTATTTTTATTTGAATCACGAAATTAAATCCAAGATTGAACTTTTGATTCATCAGTATCTTGTTTAAAAGCCATCTAAATATTTACAAGTCTGATTATTGAAATAATGGAAAAAGGAATAAATTGAATTCTGAAGGAATAGACTTGGAATAAGTTATTAAGGAAATATAATTCAGATGTCGTTGGTTTTTGGATAACCAAATTTAAAAAATACTGTCTGGAATAATATAATAGCAGTCTCCATGTCTGCATTCCTCGCAATCTCCAGGTTTTTTTGTTGTATTTATTTATTTTTTAAAGAATGTACATAATTACTTAAAATTAACACTCTCACTTAACCCGTAGGGATAGGTTTGACCCGAATGTTACATTCCTCGGGTTTCAATCTAAAAATAAAATGTACATAACTTTGTACGTAGGTACGAGTGAAAAAGCTTACATAATGAGGTACACTCGGCGAACGCCTAATGATCGTACAACTTGCTTCAAACGAGGACTACCAACGCGGAAACTGAACGCGGGTTGCCTGGATGCCTTTTCACACGGTCCGGTCGTCAGGTAGCCGGTTACCCGGTAGCGAATTGTGTACAAATTACGGCGGAACGCAAGAAAGCTATCGAGCATGCCCATACACTAAGCCGCCTGATACCCGGATATCGGGACATATAAAATGGCACTAAAGGTTGCGGTAAGCATGACGCCTTAACAACGAGTGGTTAGGTTACGACAACCTCGTTTTCTGCGTGCTGTTGCTATTTTAGCTGTCATTTTAAAATGATTCTGAAGGTACAAGTCCGAGATTGGCTGCAGACTGCAACCGCACATTACGGCTAGCGGCTGCGGTTGACCGCAGTGCTGCCGGCGGTCGCGGTTGCTTCTATTTCCAACACACCACTGGCGCTGCGGTCGCTGCACGCTGCGGCCGCAGACCGCAGTGTTGCCGCGCTTGGAATCAATTTCATAGAGATGCATAGAAACCAGTAGTGTCGCTTGCAGCCTGCAGCTGCGGTTTGCGGCCTGCGGTCCATCTTGGAATTGCACCTTAAAGCTTAACGCGCACTTGTCGCTCCGTAGGAGCCGCACTCGCAGTCATCGCATTTACTGCGGAATAAATCCATTAAAAAGAAAATTGAAGTAGGAGAACTAAAAATCTGAATCTAAAAACCTAAAAAAGCATGTCGCAAAACCCGCGCTGATTGGTCCTCGAAATCCACAGCCCGTTGTTTAATAAACGAAGTAACGTCTGTTATTGTCCAACAAAGTTTGTTTGCGCGGCAAATTGGACGTGTTGTGTTAGTCTGCACATTGGAAGCGAGGTTTATTTGTACCGTAGAAAATGTAGCTCGACTATTGGACAGGTTAGCTGAGCGACAGTCAATAGCTTCAATAGCCTGTAGCTCAAATTATATCTCAGTGAAATAACAGCAAATACAAATTTTCACCAATCTATTTTTTTTCTGCCATTTTTGCAGTGGAGCCATTGAGTAGCGAATCTTAAGCATTGGTCTTATGATTTGTGACAACCTTCAGACTTGTGTCTTGACTTTTTCTAGGAAAAAAGACTGTTACGAAGAACGTACTTATCTGTTTTTATCTGTAATTCCTTGCCCGACTTTCTCTTTTTTCTTTGAAAAGTAAACAAACAGACAACTGCAAATTGGGACCTTTCATTATTAGCTAAGTATTTATATTTAATTCTCCTGTCTCCTAATTAAGAAAGAAATTGTTTTTCTTTTGTATTTGTTCTTATTTTCTTAAACTAATGAATAATCTTCTTACGTAACATAATTCATGAATGAAATGATAGTTTATTTCTTTAGGCTTACAAATAAAAACTTTGACAAGTCATATTTTATACTATTCATTATTATCAATTAAAATTATTTTATAGTTCACTTCAATTTTTGTCCACCAGTGGAAGAAGTGAGAAGAAACCACTAGTAACTCTAGTAGTAGTCATAACTTATGTTTCTATGTGTCTAGTACATTTGATTTGCTTATCTGTAAGTTGTTAGATTTTGAGTTGGAGCAAAACTCGTTCCAAGCTTTTTTATCTTCTAGATATAATCTGATATTTTGTAATAAGCCTTTTTACAAAGAATATGCTTCACAATTTTTTTTAATTTATTTATTGATAATTTTTGCAACTCACTTGGAGTTTTGTTGTAGAAGCGTATAAATTGCTCTTTAAAAGATACATTTATCTCATGTAGTCTAGTTGTGGGAACAGCAAAAGAAACAAACAAGAATCAATAATCAAAAGCTCTTTATTCCCATCAATATATGTATTAAATGTACACTTAGGTACGCCTTTTTGCACGTGAAGTATTAAGATTTTCTCTTAATACTTCACGTGCAAAAAGGCGTACCAACATTGTAAGATAAGAATACCCACGTCATACACAATAAATACCCGATTATATTCTGTAATTAAATAAATAAATAATAAATAATGCTGGACAATCCACACAGCATTATCTAGCCCCATGGTAAGTAGAGCTTGTGTTATGAGTACTAGATAACTGATATACATAATACAATACAGATAGATATTTTTTATTATACATAGAAAACTACCTGAACACCCGGAACAAATATCTGCAGATCGTACACACAATTGTTCCGTGGCGGGAATCGAACCCGCAAGCAACCTCCTGCGTCGCAGGCGGACCTTCGCCCACCGCGCCACATCGGTCGTGTAACTACATGGGATATGTAACTATTGTGCTGGGCGGTTATTAGCTATGGGCTTATTCATTACTACCCGCTATCGTCATTGTAATAACTGTCATTTCTACTCTAACTTACCTTCATATATCTTTTGATATCAACTTAACTTATTTCTGAAATTCACGATCAATTTAGATCAAAAAGGCTCATAAGAACGATATCACAAAATTGTCCCGTTATGAGCGAAATTCTATCATTTTATATCATTTTGTACGCTGTCACTCGAACGTAATTTCCCTCCATTATCTTTGGAGAAAAATAAAAGCTATAAAAAATAACAAAGGTGTTTGTAGAGACTTTTAGATATAGCCGATCCGTAACCAAGTCGGGGAAAGTTTGCTTACAAACGGAGGTCCGTCGGCGTCGAAACAAAATGTATAATAGAGGTAAATTTTTCTTCCTTAGGGAGGATTGCAGAGGGGAAAATTTGAATTATTTTCTTTATTCCACTTTTCCACCTTAGGGGCATTTTTGGGGGGGAACTGGAAT
This sequence comes from Eupithecia dodoneata, assembly GCA_947044415.1. NCBI lineage: Eukaryota > Metazoa > Arthropoda > Insecta > Lepidoptera > Geometridae > Eupithecia > Eupithecia dodoneata. The sequence goes on from OX345678.1 coordinate 6,536,886, forward strand.
AAACCAATATTTTGATAGCTCAAGATAAATAGGTATATTCAAAAGTCTTTAGTTAAAAAAAAAGCTACCTTATACATATATATATATAAAGACTTTTGAATATATAATAAGAAATTAAATAATATCCTAAAATAAAATCATTTTCGGCAGGACTTGAACCCGCGGAAAAAGCCTGTTTCAATAAGTTTTTTATGGTTTGTTTCAATAGCTTTTTTTAATATCCTAATAATTGTAAAATAAATTTGGTTCAATTTTAAATTTAATATGACATTTTGTTTAATTTCCTTTATGATGTATTATTGTGTAACTTATAATCTATGAATGTTTAATTTTTTGTTTATTTTTTAAGTTGTGTGTGTTTTAATTTTATATGGATTTTATGATAATCTGAAATAAACGAATAATAATAATAATGAACTTGGCTCTCATTCTCATTTCTTATTTATGTTTTTGATGGCATAATATTTACCTAAGTTCGTAACGTTCTCTTCCCATCAGTTTCTAAACAGCCTCTATCAAATGTTCCGTGTAACCTGATATCCACACGAACACGTTTTGTACCACATTGAAAGTAAAAGCTGCTACAATGAGATTCTCATGCCTCAATCCTATGTTTGTTGATACCTTGGACAGGTGCTTGCTTTATTCGTTATTACTCGTGTAAGGGGGATTTTGGTACCTAGCCAATGAATATTGGCCGTCCATTGTACTTTTTTATATATGTTTATTTTGTCTCGACTACGGCAAAGCATGATTGTACCTATTTACGATTGATTAGTTGGTATAACCTTAAATGCACCTTCAAATCAAATAACTTATTTGTTGAATACATTATTAGAGGTACATGTCAGGTTTTGTAGCTAGAGTGGTGTCAAATGTATTCAACCCGTAAGCTGAAATACAGAAATACAATTTATTAGTAAAATATATTTACATGTCATCGTCATCATCAGCATCATCATCATCAGCCTATATCCAGTCCACTGCTGGACATAGGCCTCCCCCAATGAGCGCCATAGCGCCCTGTCTTATGTACATGTCAAATGTGTGCAAATATTAAATAACCAGCTAAGCCGTCGTTACGTCATCAAACTGGTGAGAAATAATCTTCTCTCATTTTCAATAAGACTTTTAACTTTTTTCATGAACATTAATAAATAATAATAATAATAAAAATGCTGGACCACTCACACAGCATTATCTAGCCCCATGGTAAGCAGAGCTTGTGTTATGGGTACTAGATAACTGATATACATACTCGTAATACAATACATTACATAGATATATTTTTTTTTATACATAGAAAACGACCAGAGCACCCGGAACGAATATCTGCAATCGTACACACAATTGTTCCGAGGCGGGAATCGAACCCGCAACCTTCTGCGTCGCAGGCGGACCTTCGCCCACTGCGCCACATCGGTCGTTGATATAATAATATACCTACCGTCATCCTAAAACGAAGACAACATGTCAAATAGGTTCAAGACTGCTCCCACAATGCCATGAACAAAAGCTAGCAACAAAAACAAACAACATACCTACTGATTATTCAAATCAAGCTGAAGAGTCAAAAGGCTCTGAAGTAAGTTATAATAAGTTAGGGCTTCGTTTGCCGCGCTGGCAAAAAGCGGTTTTTGTTCTCCGCGTAACTTTTGCTATCACAGAGAAGATAAAAACTTGCGCGTGGTTACTCTTCATAAATTATGATTAAGTTGGCAGGATTTTTTGGTGCGAGGCTAGAGTTCAAACCGTTTTTGCGACGTTGTGATTCTATGGCGTAGCAACGTAGACGCTCTACGTCGTAGCTTCGTAGACGGTCTACGTCGTAGCTTCGTAGACGGTCTACGTCGCAGCTTCGTAGACGGTCTACGTCGCAGCTTCGTAGACGGTCTAAGTCGCAGCTTCGTAGACGGTCAACGTCGTGGTTCGCAGAGGGTCCACGTTTAATTGTTGTAAAACTTTTACGTCATTTTTGTAGAATGCTTACGCTACATTATTAAGATGCCGAGTGTTACCAAAATGTATTATTATGTAGAGTAGGCATACATTATTATTTATTTTATTTTTAACATCGTTTGTTTGCGTTCTGAATACATAAAATATTCAAAGATTTACGTATATTATAGCCCGATCATATTATATAATACGTAAATCTTTGAATATTTTATGTATTAAGAACGCAAACATACGATGTTAAAAATAAAATAAATAATAATGTCTGCCAAGGTATAACCAAGGTACGCGTAGGTCGCACCTTTTAAAACGAAAGCCAATTTGCATTCCCTCCCAATAAGACCGCAAGTCATACATTCCACTTTCAGAAAAGAAAACTAACTTACAAGAACTCTTTTTTCCTCTTTACAATGTTCATGAACTTTTCTACTTTGTGTGAATTTCGTTTTGTTACAAAAACCTTTTACGAGAAAAATTCCATAAACACGAACGGTTTAACCACATTTGCAACATTTTATCGCACTAACTTGTGTAATTTTAACCGAAAATACAATGTTTGTATGACTAACTGATTATACATTCAGTCATGAACGAGATTACGCAAAGTAAACGTCCTTGTAATAGAGTTCGATGAATAAAAATACGGTTATACCACAGAGTTACTATTAAAATACCTTCTACAATAGTATTTATAGTATGCAATCCTATACATAAATACTATTGCAGTAGGCATACCAGAGTTATCGACATAGCTCTAAGAATTAGTAAGCTGAAGTGGCAGTGGGCCGGCTATATGTCGCGAAGAACCGACGGCCGCTGGGGCAAACGTGTTCTCAAGTGGAGACCACGACTCCGTAAACGTAGTGTAGGACGCTCTCCGACCAGGTGGAACAACGACCTGCGAAAGACTGCAGGTAGATGCTGGATGCGGCAAGCTGAAGACGCGCTATGGCGCTCATTGGGGGAGGCCTATGTCCAGCAGTGGACTGCTATAGGCTGATGATGATAGTATACAATAGTATGTATGTATAGTCCGCCAAACTTAACCAACGAACCTGCTTACTGTCCGCTTACCATGCCAATGACACCAGCCAAAGAAAAGCTAAGAGCTCTCGCCCGACCGTAAACCCAAAATCTCAACTGAAATTTCCTCAAAGATACTTTGCTCACATAATGTTCTTATTCACAAGCATTTGACATTTCATTACTTCGAGACACTCGGAAAAGGGAATTTGGAGAGATTTCTAACAGAATATGGGGTACATATACAAGCCAGTGGCTTTATACGCGTTTTTTTTAACAGTATTTAATCAATAATCAGTTGGTTGTATAATCTGTTGTTATAAACTTTTGGGCGTTATCTAGCTTCAAGCTAAGCAGAGCTTACTCGTATGCTATAGGTGCCAGATAACTGATACACATAATACAATACATTACATTGATAAATATTTTTATTATTAATAAAAAACGACCAGAACCCCCGAAACAAATCAATAATCTGCAGATCGTACAAACATTTGTCCCGGGAAGCAAACCCGCAACCTAATGCGTTGCAGGCGGTAATCTACCTACAAGTATAATATACTATAACCGTATGGTGATTATCTAACTCGCGACCGGTTTGCGACAGGCGTAAATTAAGCAATTAGTGCTGTCAAACGTCAATTTTGTATTAGTTTGACACCAGCTACAACGTCAAAATTGGTCAAAATTGACGTTTGACAGCACTGATTGCTTAATTTACGCCTGTCGCAAACCGGTCGCGAGTTACATAATCACCCGGCCGGGCTATTTTAAACGAAAACCCGCGTGAAGGTGGATCCAACGGTTGGAAGCTATTAATGGTATATAATACAAGGAGCCTTAATCCTTCTCCAGGACAAGATCTTGGAGAAGGATTAAGGCTCCTGCGACGCAGGGTTCGATTTCCGCCTCGGAACAATTGTGTGTACGATCTGCAGATATTTGTTCCGGGTGTTCTGGTCGTTTTCTATGTATAATAAAAAATATCTATCTATGTAATATATTGTATTATGTATATCAGTTATCTAGTACCCATAACACAAGTTTTGCTTACCATGGGGCTAGATAATGCTGTGTGAATTGTCCAGCATTATTTATTTATTTTATTAAGGTTTATTCTTTCAGCAGTTTATTTATGAAAATGCAGAGAGACAAACATACAAAGAAACTTTTGCATTTATAAATGAACATGAATACAGAGTCTGAATTTAGATTGAGTGGTTCTGTAGGTAGATAATGTAACATAGTAATATAACATTGTTATTTTATAAATCATCCATACTGATTATTTCTAGAAATCGTCCACACTGATAGAACATGTTTTAAAACATACCTTTAGAGAACTATTCCAAGAAACAAAGAATATTTGGATTTTTTATTTTTCATTTAGATTCTACGCACATGGCGTCTGGTATGGTATAGGACGCCCTCCAGCCAGGTGGGATGACGACCTGTGAAAGACTGCAGGTAGATGCTGGATGCGTCAAGCTGAAGACAGGGCGCTATGGCGCTCATTAGGGGAGGCCTATGTCCAGCTTTAGACTATTATAGATTGATGATAATGATGACATGGCTAGACTCCGTTCAGGCTGCCGCCATGATTGGCTAGGAGGATGTAATTTTCAACATGGGATAATATTCGTGAACTCACACCAGTTGGGATAAGATTCATGGTGTGAGTTGACGAACGACTCAAAAAGAAAATGTTGTATTTATCACACACTCAAAATTCTACATCCTCACAAAAAAAGTTGTTTTAACACGTTCGCCGCTGAACCCTGGAAATAATAATAACGTAGTAACACGAGCGGCGCAAATGCCAGCCATTACGCATAACTCGCGGTGCTCTGCCGCTATTGTAGCGGAAAAACATCGCCTTTTTATATAAATGAGTTTGTTCCACTTGACACTGAGATCAATAACCTACGAAGTAGGTTGTATAGGCATAGGAATAGACAATAACACACTGTAGAAAGGAATCTTCTTTGACTGAGTCCCGAACGCTGCCATTTATGTATATACCAACAAAACTTCCTTCACTTAGTTACGCCCCTCTGTCGTCCAGGCATGTTGCCATGGTTCATCATCATCATCAGACTATGTTAGTCCACTGCTGGACATAGGTGTCACCGTCTATATAGTTGTTATTTAATACACAGAATTAGAGAAGGTACAAGCACAAAAAACTAAACGAAAGAATTGATCGCGTATTTTGGAGAATTAAAATAGACCTTCAGGTTATCTCACGTAAGGGAACACGACACGGTGAGACGCCCACTATCATGAAAGATAATAATAATTCTATATCTTTTATGAAAGTGAGCGTATATATATTATATATACTAGCTGCGCCCCGCGGCTTCAACCATGTGGTAATCCGTGTGTCAAAAAGTTTATAAAACTAAGTCTTTAATCACTCTATCTGTTAAAAAAACTGTATAAAAATCCGTTGCGTAGTTTTAAAGATCTAAGTATACATAGGGACAGACAGACAGCGGGAAGCGACTTTGTTTTGTACTATGCACACATCAAAAATTGCGTACATTGCTACATACATTGTACATTGCATTTATTTTTATACAGCCTAGTTAAATGCAATGGCAATGTCATGCGAGTTTGCGCTGGCTGAACAATATTATGTAAGTTAGGTCGGTACATCCATAAATTATTTTCCCACCTCAATTTGAACGCAGAATTTATCCACGTCAGAATGTCGACCCCGAATTTGGCAGTAAATTTCAACTCTAGGTCAGCTTATGTCCACTTCACACTATAAATTTGCTTTGGTCGCACGATTTTAGCCTACGTTACTAAAATTATAATTAATAGTTATAGATAGCTAGGTAACTTCTAATCTAGGGTCCATAGAAATACCATTCAGCATTAACTAAGACAAAATTATCCTTTATTTATAGATTTCCTAGTACACAGTGCTCTAAAAATATAAACCCTCAAATATTTAGGACCAATCATGTTACTCCTGCAAGTACCTACTTAACATTAGTATATTAATTACTAGCTGCGCTCCGCGGTTTCCCCCGCGCGAAATCTTATTTGTCTATTGGTTAATAAAACTTCCTTTTGAATCACTCCTAAAAAAACCGCATCAAAATCCGTTGCGTAGGTTTAAAGATCTAAACATAGGGGACAGACAGACATCCGGAAGCGATTTTGGCACATCTCAGCTGCAAAAATCCACTAGCTATTCAGGGGATTTTTTAGAGCTAAGTGTAACAAGCCCTCACCATTTCACGCTGTGGAAAATGTAAAAGTTTGGACAGTCGTGTCTATCGGCGGAATTACCCCGCAACGGCTTTATAGTAATAACAATAAAGATCATTTTACGACAGTTGACGAATGAGTTTCCACTGTGTTATTTGAGGGAAGTGTTTTGCTTTATATTTCTTGTTTATTACTTATTTGGAAACTGAATGAACTGAGCGGAGTTTAGAAAATTTTAAATTTATCCATTTGAATCATTTAGCCTCTTATTTTAAAAATATTATTAAATTAGGAAAAAAGAGAGTTCGGTGGACACCAAGGGCAACATCATCATTTAATAGTATTTGAATAGTTAAGGCAGACATACGAAGTTGCCCTTGGTGGCCATCAAACTCTACTATAGCATCTCTGCTTTAACTTACGAAATAAAACAGGCATTAAAAAAATTTACAATAGGTATTAACTAGTCAGTGAAATTGTTGAAATTCCGTTTGTAAAACGTAATAATAAGATAAAATAAATAGGTGGCGCTAGTGTGCCTCGAAGCCTTAAGGCTTCTCTAATGAGTTCCTCGCTCTTGCTTTGTCGAAACTTGTGTTAAAAAACGCGGGCTCCTGCTCTTAAATTTTTATCTTTATCTATGACTCATGTTATGATGCGAGTCATGGACACTAAGTGATACCTTAAATCATCAACCTAATAGTAGTCCACAGCTGGACATAGGCCTCCCTAATGAGCGCCATAGCGCCCTGTCTTCAGCTTGCCGCATCCAGCATCTGCCTGCAGTACTTCGCAGGTCGTCATCCCACCTGGCTGGAGGGTGTCCTACACAACGTTTACCGAGTGGTCTCAACTCAAGAACACGTTTACCCCAGCGGTTGTCGGTTTTTCGCGAGTTATAACCGGCCCACTGCCACTTCAGCTTGCTCATTCTTAGAGCTATGTCGGGCCTCTAGCCCTCGCATTTTTATCTGTATCTATGAGTCATGTTATCATACGAGTCATGGACATTAGGTGACCTTGAATCATAAAATAGTTTTAATAAGCTAGCCCTAAAAATTCTACTCTGAGCATCACACCACCCCGATTCGCGCTTCGCATCAATAGATTTGAATATGTCGATATCGTCGGAATGGAGTGAGATAGCACTTTTATTAGCTTTATCTAGCTGCGAATTCGAATGGTTTTCGCATTAATAGTCTGGGGTTGATATTTATGTTCTCGCACGCAGTGCGCGCGATTTGAATGGGATGCAACCAATTGGGTAGGTCTTCCATCAAATTTTGACTACTAACTAGTTATCTTATTAAAAGCTGGCGCGATTTTTTTATGCTTTTTTGAGAAGACGTACTACAAAGTCGAGAATTTTCTCGACAGTAAATTGTGATTTTGTTAATGATTGTGTATTATTTTTATATTAGGTACTACTTCTATATTATTATTATTATTATACAATAGTATTGCTTATTGCCATAGAAAAGTTTACTTTACATTATATTGTTATTATGTACCTTAATTTTTAATTATCGAATTGTAAATAATTCTTTACTAATAAAATGACTGTCTACTATTCATCGCGGTTACCTCGGGCTAGAACAAAAGCATTACTAAGTATATACTGTATCTAAAGGTAATTCAGTCGTTGGATAATCAAATTTCAAGTACCAGCACCGCCATTGGCTGATTGCATGCAAATTGCAGCCGGCAACACCGAGGTGCAACGGTGCAGCGAGATAATGGGAATTAGGGTGGATTAGGAACGTTTCACTATTCACTACAATAATTGTAAAGGTATAGGTAAACCTACCTTTACCTAAACTTTTACCATTATTGTCCTATAAGTAACCATCAACGTCCTATAAATGACCATTAAAATGTATAACAAACTACCAAACGCAATAAAAGACATAGAATCTGATACCTTATCCACTTGAACGCCCAAGGGTGCTGCAGTAACCAAAAAACTTTCGGCAACTTACGCCATAGGTACTACAGGACCCAGAGGGTCAACTAAAATACTAAATAAATTATTAATTGACAAATGCTATTATGATATAAATGAATTTTTAAATGACAAATTGACATTATGATAAGAATAAATAAATAAAACTGACATTATGACAAGGCAAATAAAATATAATCATTACTAAAATTACTGGACAAGTAGGTACTACTTACCTTAGTACCTACATATTTATATTTTACTAAAAACAACCTCGGTCTGCCTTCCACTTGTTGTTCACGCCCAATAGGGTTCACATTGACGACCGATGTGGCGCGGTGGACGAAGGTCCGCCTGCGACGCAGTAGGTTGCGGGTTCGATTCCCGCCTCGGAACAATTGTGAGCACGATCTGCAGATATTTGTTCCGAGTGTTCTGGTCGTTTTCTATGTATAATAAAAAATATCTATCTATGTAATATATTGTATTATGTATATCAGTTGTCTAGTACCCATAACACAAGCTCTGCTTACCATGGGGCTAGATAATGCTGTGTGAATTGTCCAGCATTATTTATTTATTTATTTATTCATTGTGATACTAATCTATACATAAGAACCTACAAAATCAGGTGCGTACTTACAGAATTATTTACTTATATGATTGTAACGCGACGCTTAAATCGAATTTGATCTGAGCGGGACAGCATGAGAGATTTATAATCAGCCCATGTAAGTCCACTGCTGGACATAGGCCTTCCCTAACGCACCAGCTTGTCGCATCCAGCATCCGCTTGCAGTATTTCGCAGGTCGTCATCCCAATTAGTTATGTTTAAAAAATAATTATTATTAAAAAATTCTCTCTAGTCTTTCCCAGTCACACGTCCCAGATTCTGAGAAACACATCGTGTTTCGTCTTACTCCATCATAATGACACAATAGTAGAATAACTCACTGAAAACCCTAAAATATACATGATACAAATATCAGCTCAGGTAAAGCTACAAATGTCCCTATAGAATCTAACTTGAACATATCAAAACAAGATTCAACTTCTAAAACAATAAAAAACTAATTTTCAACAATCCTCTAACGTTTGTTCGGGTGAGGAGATTTTATTTGCATAGAAATTGGCAAATTTATCCAAGAAACTTTACTAATTGGGACCCAAAAGAATGGATGTAAATCGACGATGTTGGAAAATCTAGATGCGATAAGTGCTCTACGTCTGAAAAGCTTATTAAATATTAGTTTCTGTCAGCGTCTTCGCACTCGTTTCTATGGAAACGTTAAAAGGTTATTTCTATGCCACGGGAACTGATTTATGGGATAAAAACTTTATTATGATTTATTCCAGGTCAACCTTCAAAACAGTTATAGGTCGACTAATAATTAAGGTGAAATACGTCCCAAAACTCATGTTTTGACTTAACGAAAAATCAATTTGAAGGGAATAAAACACCTATTATTCGAATATATTTTGATGAGGATCAAAATTTTAGGATATTAGTTAGTATGTTATGGGAGTCGAAAAACGATTGACCTAACTTGACTCGATAGAAAAAAATGCCAAATTTTCCAGTAAATCTTCATTTTTACAGAGATATCTCAGTTTTATTTGCTAGTTATTCAATATTATTGTAATGAAATTTCTTCTACGTGTTCCCTAATAAATACTTTAGACGATTATGGTTTTAGATTTTTTGCGAAACAGTATTATTTTAGAGCAATAACAAATTTAAAAATAAAAACCAGTGAAATTGCGCGCTGGCCGATCATTCCGCCACTCTTGCCTCTCTTTCTCGCCTTTCCCGCGCGGCGTTCGTTCGTCCTTGTTTCAAAAAAGCGAACTCAGGAATTTCTCTCACCATCGCCGCCGCTGCGCCGCCGCGCCGCCGTCGCCGCCGCCGGCGGTGAGACAAGTGCCTAATTAGGTCAAATTATAAATACTAATAGAACGGGTACTTATCGCATTTATTTACCTATTTTACCCGAAGTTTCAACAGGTTTACACACTGTCGTGGTCACGGAATGACTTGTAATGGGTCCTAATGATACCTAAAAACTTGGCATATCCAAAGCTGGTACATCTTTGTTTTAAATTTGTTTTAACCGTCCCCTATAGGATTGAAGTTACTCGTATATTCTGAGGTCCCTAATGCTGAATTATTTATCTCTATAGGATATGTTTGTAATAAATGTTTGATCAAATTATTATGTAGGTACTGTCTAAAAAGACCAAGAGGATGGTCACCAACCCGCTAGTCTGATCAAATTAAGGCTATAACGGGACTCACTTTGCCTGCAGCCCTGAGACAGGCCGAAGACAGAGTGGTGTGGAAGCGGTTCATCAGCGTCACCGTGAAGCCTTCCAGGACGGGCGCCACCTTCAGCAATGAAGATAACGACAAAGAAGGTACTGTCTAGAACATCTCCTTGTTTATTTTTATATGTAGATAAATAGTGTGTGGATAAAAATCAACCAATATAATACAAAACCGTTTCATTCTTCTTAACGGACAACGAAAAACATATAGACAATTTGGGAGCCTCCTCCTTTTTAGAAGTCCGTTTATAATAAATAAATACTTAAATAAGGCACTAACTTGAACATAACAAAATGGCGACTTCATTTTGATGACTATCTGAATGGAAACAGTGGGTTCAGGATAGTCATCAACATAATTATATATAGTTCCTTGTTATAGTTGAGCCTTTGTCTAATGCTACGTGAAGAACGAGACGAAAACGGGCTGGTTGATTTAAAAAACTTCTTCTCTTTCGTTTTTGTTTTGTAGCGATGGGGCGTCACCAAACCCATTGGGTCAATGAATAGCATGTCTTAATACAAGAAGATAGTGCCATCAGAATGGTTCTCAACTTCGATGGTCGGTGGTGGTGGGTCTCTTTCTAACAGATACGACCTTAGGGTTATCAGCCCTACGTTTATAATGTTGCAAGCTAATGATGCTATGAGAATCCTGGAACAAACAGACATGCTGAATAACAATTATATTATTATAAAATATCTAACGAACGGACAGGCTGAGGGCAATTATACGCTTCTACAACAAAAGTCCAAGTGAGTTGCAAAAATCATTAATAAATAAATTCAAAAGAATTGTCAAACACATCCTTTGTAAAAAGGCTTATTACAAAATATCGGATTATCTAGTTAGAAGATAAAAAAAGCTTGGGACGAGCTTTGGTCCAACTCAAAAACTAACAACCTAACGAGGTAAAGGTTTCTTGTTCGCTTCTTTACTTTACCAAGAAAAGATTGAAGTGAAAAAAAAATCTAATTGATCTCGTTATTTCCCAGTTTTACTTATGTAATTTGAAATATGTAATTTTGTGACGTCACCAAGAGTCCGTCAAGGTCTTTAGTATTTGATTTATTTGATATTTGAGAAGATTAGATGGCCCTTCCAGGCGGATTTTGGGTTAGTTCCGCTTGTCCAGTATTATTTTATTTTATCTTTATTAGGTACACAAAACACATGACAAGCAATAATAGAATAACACAAAAAAAATTATCTGGCTTGAAACGTAAACTATGTGCACACAACAAATAATAGTGACATGTTAAGAAGTAGTTATACATAATAACATTTTGGGAATTTGTACATAATACAATTTTTAAAATTTGTACATAATACAATTTTTAACAACCTTATAATTAAATTAAATTCAACTTTGAAGACCTAGGATCGAGACAAAAACAATTTACTAAAATACATACTTATTAACAACAAAGAATTAAACAACAATCCGTGTGTCGGTTGTAGTTTTATTTTACCAATCAATGGTTACTGTGGACGTGACTCCCTTTCAAGCATCATTGCCCCCAAGGCTAAAATATCTGGATATTATTATTAATAGATTTATTATTGATTACCGTAAGTAGGTCTATTTTAATGTTGACTTAATTTATTAATAAATAAGTAAACATTAATAATAAATAACCTATGGGTTTCTTTTTATGACCTGAAATAAATTATTATTATTAATTTGAAAAGAGAGTCCGTAAAAAACTTACCAATAAGAATACCCCAAGGCTGGTCCAGGCGTGTAAAAGCCTAGAGCGATGTATGATAAAGCTAAATGGTCCTTCAAGCCGGATGTCGCCCAGTAAATGCCGAACATTAGCATTGATGTGAGTCCTATAACTGCTGTTATGCAGTTTATCCATAGGCAACCTGTAATAAGTTTTTATTAGAACCACTTACGTAACAGTAAGCTGCAAAAGTTCTACATACTTACACTACCAATGTTTTAAATTCTAATTGTATAAATAAAAGAAAGTCGTGTTAGTTACACTATTTATAACTCATGAACGGCTGAACCGGTTTGTCTGGAAAAATTGGTGGGGAGGTAGCTTAGAACCAGGAGACATAGGGTACCTTTTATCCCGTTTCATATTTTTCAAATTTCCTCGCGGACGAAGCGACGGGGCAAGGCTAGTGACTTATAAGTGCAAATAACGTCGAGGCGCTTTTTTAACAGAGTTTGAGTTACCCTCAATATTCTATTTTGGTTTTATAGGAACCCTTAACAAAAAGCCCGCCCCAATTTGATTCCATCACCTTAATATTAAAGCAACAAATGCACGATTTAAAAACATCATACTCGTTTCATAAATTCTCTTTATATTATACCCTTAGGTTTGCTGTAAGAAAACTTAATTTACTTTTTTGTATGATTTACTTTGTGTGTAATAAAGAATTTAAGAATAAAGTATAAATAAAGTGGAATAATATTATTTAGTGTAAAAATAATATTAACACTTGAAAGATGGGTTGACGAAAATTTTTGAAACAACAGGAAATAACTGGGCAACCAGGGACAGAAATAAATGGCACAGTGGAGGATGTCTTTACTCGAATAGAGATCACAGAACAATAAAAATGCATATTTTCATCATTTTTAGTTATGTTCAATAACTAAAAATTACTTTTTCAACAATGTTCAATAATTTAATTATGTTTATTTATAATAATTGGCTAATATAAATCAATCAAAAATATGAAAACACATTCACTGCCCAAAACGCTCTTGATGGTTAGCTCAGAGCAGCTTTATGCACAACATGTCGTGGAATCGATCATAAAAGTGTAGGCCTATGTACGGACACGGCACTAGGTATGGACGAAAACCTTAAAATATTAATTTGGCGTGTTTTGAAAAACTATAAAGCGACTTCAAATTCCTAAATAATGAAAAAGGGTTTTAAAACTTAAGGTTTGAAAAAATAATGATCGAAATCGGTTAGCTCGGTAATTGAGATAATCTTCTTTTTGTCGCGCACATACTTAATGCAAATCTAAGACATATATGGTTTTATCATGGATGAGATTGTCAGAACTGGACCAAATTGAACCACACGGAAAGCACCGGCTTTCGATTAAAAAATAATCAAGTAAAATCGGTTCATACAGTCAAAAAAACTGAGGTAACAAATATAAAAAAGCAGTCGAATTGAGAACCTTTTCCTTTTTTGAAGTCGGTTACATACGTACCAGGCAATCCAAAGATAGGTTCAGTGGGGTTCTTCGTAGCGTTGATGATGGCCAGCCCCGCAGAGACGACTGCGAAGGTGAGCTGCACGAACAGCATCAGAAGCAAAGCTACGTAGAATCCGAACGATATCACCGGGGGGGTTTCCACTGCAGAATAAATACATTGTCACACTATGACCCGTAGTATGAAAGCTTGCGCAGTCATAGATCTTTGCTTGAGTAAAATTTATGCCCTATTTGATGACTTTTGTGCGTGCGCGAAGGTCTGTCAGCGACGCAGTAGATTACGGGTTCGATTCCCGCCTCGGGATAATTGTGTGTACAATCTGCAGATATTTGTTCCGGATGTTCTGGTCTTTATCTATGTATAATAAAAATATCTATCTATGATATAATATATTAATATAATCTATTATTATTAAGTATATCAGTCATCTAGTAACACAAGCTCTGCTTAGCTTAGGGCTAGATGGTGTGTATTGTCCAGCATTATTTATAAATTTTAATTTTATAAACGCGTATCAAGGATAGCTCGATGATTGAGCAAGCTTTCATTATAACTTTAGAATTTCGGCATTTATAGAAACCACCATTCAATCGACAGAATTCATATGTATTCCTGCGGTTCATTCGACACGCTCTGCCAAAATCGCTGTACGCCTAATGAGTGTAATGCGCTCGGTCGACACACCTGGCTCGGACATAAGAGATGGTGGAGTAAGGCGATAACTGATTTACCTTTAACACTTTGACTACTGAAATCACACGGTATGTGTTTTCTACAAGTGACTAATATGCGTAAATCCACACTAGCGCAGCGGCTGAGAAAATACAGATCTGTGTGACTCAGCACAGCCGTAATATTTTTCGAACGAAACGCATGTGCGGCGCAACACAACCGCTGTGTAGAGCGGCAGCACGAATTTTTTAGGTTAAAAAAAAGATCGCAGTCGTCGAAAAAAAATCGCAGTCAAAGTGTTAAGGACACAGTCGATACAGGAATTGGCATCCAGTGGCGAGATGGGCAGACAGTCACGTGTCGTCTTTTTTGTATTTATTTATTTATTTCCGACTAAAAGTACATTACAGGACGATTTAAAACTTTGATTACAGATATAAAGTTTCTGCCAAACTGTACAACAATTTGTTGGCAGTAGCTCTCGTGGACAAAATATACATACTTAAATTGTAAATGTACATAACTATTTAAAGTAAGCTAACAAGTATCTAGTAGTTAGTTTTTGGGTTTTCACCACGCAGTTCTAATTTGTTTCCCTAGAAAACTCTAATACAGCCTAAAAGGTTTCAGGTAGGTTTTAATTATTACTTATAAGCAATTTACATATTTCATAACTTTATGGTTATCCAAGTTAAAAATTAGATCTCACTTTAGCATATTGCTTGCCTTTCCAGAACCTAATCAGGAGTCTACGATAACTATAAGGTCCTAGGACTATATGCTCTTGAAACACAATTAGTCATAATGTCAGTAGCTCCAAGGTTGTCTTTAAACAATTCTTTTTAGGACTTATTTATCATTCTATAGTTCGTAAAGTTCAAAAAAAAAAAGATTATAAACCAAATGCTGCCTAAAAAAACATGGAAAATAAGGGAAAAAAAGACTCCCACAAAACCCAAGGACCGAGGGGTCGCCACCCCTCGAGTTGACGCCGGGGTAATGAGGCCAAGCCTCGAGGCCCCTCTCTGTGCCCCCACCAGGGCCGGAAAGAAACCTATTGATTGGTAAAATTACCACATAGCAAAGCATTAACCTTTTTTACGACCCTTAAATGACTAAAAAGCATTTTGTATAAACCTAGTACCGAATAAAATGTTTCTTGGGTTACCGTAGGGAGTAGTACAATAACATGGTGGTTTATGCCCATAGTAGTAGGTAAAGTTAAGCTATATTATGATGATGATGATAAACATTCGTAATACATACGTGGATTAGTGGTGTCAACGTCGGTGACTGACGCGCAGGTGGTGGAAGGCCGGAACCCATTAGCCAATGCTTCTACCTGAAGTATAGGTGATATAAGATATACATTAGGTTGGATATACTGATTCCGTATGAATTCCTGCCACTCAAAACATTTATAACTAAAACGTGCAATAACCTATGACAGTAACTCATTTATTCTGCTGGGTTGCTTGTGCCAGCCGTTGGCAAGTCTACGCAAATTACGCCGGGTACCCAGCACTAACGGAATAGACTCTACATTTTATATGCCATGAAAACATGTTAAATGTCGATATTTATACCTACTGTTAATGCGTTAACTTGGCTAGCTGGGTTAGCTAAAAAACATCTTAGATTCTAGCTCAAGCGCAATAATGTTGATTTCACATAAAGTCAAAGCGCTGTGCGAACTGGAATGAACTATTGCGTTAAAACATTCGCTGGCCAGGCTCTACGGTGCGAACCGAAAGGGTTTGCCGCATGTAGAGCTAGTTGAAGACGTTTATGTGCTTCATGGACAATGAAAGCGTTAAGGCTAGGACGCTAAAGTGGTACTGTAACTAAGATAAAACATTGCAAGTATAAAGAGGCCCTTATATTTGCCGCCGGAAAAACTTACTTCGAAAGTCATTTTAAACGGGATATTTACCATGAATTTATTTTTGATATTTCAGCATCCATCATGTAGCCGTGATCACGGAATAACTGAAGCACTGCTAGTAAGTTTAATATTCCGTTTTATATGACTTTTACACATTAACATGATAGTTTGAAACTTACTTCAGCTCTTCGGGCGTCAGATTCCGTTTTACAACTCAACGCGCAGGCATTTATCGAAGCAATACACGTCACTAGAACAAAGACATCTGTATTAGAAGCAAGTCTTTGCAATCAGAATCAACGAGTTTATGATCATTTCATCATCATCATTTTTAATAATTCACAGAAAGAAGTTGCTACTATACACACTGGTAGAGACCAAGTAACTCTTTAAGAAGTCCACGGGCTAAGTTGCAGCACCATATTTACGATTCTTACTTATCTTACTCGTATCTGCTCTTAAAGATGTTACCTACCTTAGATTTCGATTTCGTTATTGTCATAAATGAAACATAAAAGTGTGCGATAACTTACTCCGCAAAGTATTGGAGGTTGGCGTCGCCAAGTTGTTGAGCACCAGTTCTCCTCTAAACAGTCCATACTGTATCGTGCTGTCCTCAGGGTCTGCTGGCGAAGACGCAGTGGATATCACCTGGAAGTATTTAAATACTAGCAGTTTATACTATGCATAAACGATCAAACAAAAATTTGACTTATCTAATCACATTAGATTTAAATAGGCAATAAACCATGTATTAGACGTAGGAGTTATATTAATGTACTAGTGTTTTTTTTTCACTTCTTCCACTAGTGGACAAAAATTAAAGTGAACAGAAAATCAAAAACAACTTGTTTCTTATTTGATAATAATTTTTGGTATAAAATTTGACGCGTCTAAGTGCTTATTTTGAAAGCCTATGGGAAACAAGGATTTTTATTTTGCTTCTGGCATTTGAATTTTGGTGTCCGCGGGTTCCAATATGCTACATGTAGGTACCTTAAATGCCCCATTTAACAAATTTCCTATAGTTCGAGTTTAGAAATAAGTGCAGATTATGTCCCTAAACTTTGATCATTTTCTAAGGAAACTTGTACTGGTAGAAACCAGATTTAAAATAAAACGATTGGTTCAAACCCTTGAAATTTGCTGCACACGTCGATTGCTGAAATCACACGGTATGTGTTTTCTACAAGTGACTAATATGCGTAAATCCACACTAGCGCAGCGGTTTTCTGGCATCTTTTTTTTAACCTAAAAAATTCGTGCTGCCGCTCTACACAGCGGTTGTGTTGCGCCGCACATGCGTTTCGTTCGAAAAATATTACGGCTGTGCTGAGTCACAAAGATCTGTATTTTCTCAGCCGCTGCGCTAGTGTGGATTTACGCATATTAGTCACTTGTAGAAAACTCATACCGTGTGATTTCAGCACTCAAAGTGTAACATGAACATGAACACCAAAAACCTTTTTATCGGCAAACATAAAGGTAAAATCGTAAAGATGTAACAGCGGGCTATAAATGATTGCATTCTTAGAATCACTTTAATATTCCTAACTAAGCCGATTAATAACTTATGACGATATCTGTGGCTCAGTAGGCGAAGGTTCAATTCCCGTTGCAGGTCAAATCAGTCTGTCATCTCTGTGTAAATGTAACCGTATACAAAATAACATACAAAGATACAAATGGACGGCCTTATTGCTAAGAGCGATTTACTTATGTTGCTTCTTTTGTACAATTATATATATATATATATTATAGTATATTGTATTGTGTATCTAAGCAGCTGACTGTACATAGCGTAAGATCAAGGTTACTTTTATATTAGGTGAAGTACCTAAGCAAATTCAAGTTTATTCCTCGTTGGGAGCAGGCGTTTGTCCAGCAGTGGACTTATACAGGGTGATGATGATAATTAAATTGTTTACTTACCCAGCTATCGCTAGCTACAGCGACCACAATAAGTAAAACACTTAGAACACTCAACAGAAACGCACCAAATATAAACTCACGTCGCGTAACCGCCATGATTGCTTGCGAGACTAATACTAATCAATGATAATGAACTGATTATTGATAATACAGTGATAATGACTCAGTTATTGGGTTATCTATCGGTGACTATTGAAGCGAACAGATAATTTACTAGTGTAGTCATCCCGTGGGAATTCGGTTGCATAATGTGGATAATTTTTTTTTTTCATTGCGTAGGCCTCTGTTCGTGGCGTCACCTGTATGGGTTCTAATGGAAGACCAGCGCTGGCTAGGTCTCTTACGGAGCTTAGCCAGCATTATGCGGAGTTAGAGCCTTTTTATAACAACTCTATACCTACGTTTAGTATAAAAGTTTGAAAAAGAGCATCGCTTATAAACGATTGTAAATTTAAGTTAATATTATCTAGGAAAAATTTACGCTGGATATGTATTATATTTTGTTATATTTATAAATAAAGATATTTAAAAATTTAACTCTATAGGTAGGTACGTGTAGTGACAGAGAACCAAGCTTATCTACAAAGCTCAAAGAATTAGCAAGCTGAAGTGGCAATGGGCCGGCTATATCTCGCGAAGAACCGACGGCCGCTGGGCCAAACGTGTTCTTGAGTGGTGACCACGACTCGGTAAACGCATGCGAAAGACTGCAGATAGATGCTGGATGCGGCAAGCTGAAGACAGGGCGCTATGGCGCTCATTGGGGGAGGCCTATGTCCAGCATATGGCTGATGATGGTAGCTACTACCTGTTTTAAACTTATGCGCTTTCCAGTGTTTCGTTGTAGTTACGTATTTTTATTATGTCTTTGTTCATTCTAAATAAATGAATAAACCTATTCTATGAATATGTCTATTGTTGTTATGATTAATACAGGGACGAGTTAAATTTAGTAACTAGTCCCTGTTGTTATAAAGTTATTCGAAAAGGACCCTTTTTTGGGCTGCAACAGCTTCCTAGCTAATTCTCTTTCGGCGTATTATAACTATCGGATTAAGTCATTAGTGAGGTAATATAGCATAGGGAACAAAATGACAAGAGAAGGTGATAAAATAATATACAAGTATTATTCATAGATTTATTTAATTTGCTCAAGCATATTTAAATATTAAATTAATAATTTCATAAAATATACAGATTTTACAACATGTTACACCACCTACAATTAGGTGCTTAAAATTGAATAATAGCAATTAACTGTAACCAATTAACTATAACATAATTAATTCATATTTAACTCGAACCATATGACTGACTATAAAATAATACGAAGAACAAAGACTATATATTTAAGACTTAGATGCACGGGCAGCTTGAACTAGTCAAGATCGACTGATTCAAGCTATGATTGCATAGGGAATTATGAGATGAATTGGATAAATCCGGTTTGCGGAAGGCGTAAATTAAGCAATCAGTGCTGTCAAACGCCAATTTTGACGTTGTAGCTGGTGTCAAACTAATACAAAATTGACGTTTGACAGCACTGATTGCTTAATTTACGCCTGTCGCAAACCGGTCGTGAGTTACATAATCACCCGGCCGATATCGCTTGCTTATTTGAATGTTTAGTTCAAGAGTTCCTTCAAAGGACTCAAATAAATGCTTCTGATTTTACTGTTATTACCCAGAATATAAGGAATATTTATCACAAGTTTGATGAAATACTTATAACACTTGATGGATTAGATTTTGATGTAGTGGAATTGCTAAAGCAGTTCCATAACTATTTGTAAATAATAGACTATGCAATATGCAGTCGATCCTGATTGCTTCAAGCTGCTAGTGTATCTAGGCCCTAACATACCACTCGATTATAAATACAAATAATTTAACACTACAATTTGAATTTCATAAATATTAAATGACTTCATAAGTATTAAATTGTTGTCCATGTCACAAAATTCTTGCAAGCAATCTAGTTTGACCTAAGCGTCTTACTTTGTACTTATTATAAATAATTTGCCCATTTTCACCAAACATCTTGTTAGTTCTAGTTTTAAGTACCACTTACATTTACATTAATAAACAAGTTATTCATAGTTAATCAGGGTAAAATGACTCAATTTATGACAACTTATTGGACTACACACCGAAGTTGGCGACACAGCCCAGCTGTGGATTTGCGAGAGCCTTTTGATTGGCCTACGTAATTTGAAATTTTATAAGGCCATAAAAAAAGTTCACATGGCTTTCAAATGTCAAAAAAGGATGTGTTTTTAATTCCACAGCGGGGCGGGTTGGCGGCAAGAGACCGACAAGAGAGTTTTGTCAACTTGTTGGCAACCCGCCGCGCCGTCTTAGAGTCCGCGCCACCACTGAAGTCCGATAGACGCGGCGCTGCTTTCTTCGCAGAACTAAATGTTGCTGTTGTTGTTGTATGTAATGTTGTTTAGTTCCCGCTTTTGCCGTAAGACTTCAGTGGCGGCGAGCACTCTAGGAGTGTAGACTCTTTCGCCCTTATTCTATTAAGCAGTGTTTTTTCTCACTCTGACTTGTGTCGATGGAAGAAGACAGAGCGAGAAACAGCAATGCACTAAGTTAGCAGACTATTATTAATAAGGTGGGTAAATGAATTATTGTATGGTAAAAATGGGGTTTACACATTCGAAAAATAATGTCACTTATTGTAAAATCTTCAATTAAAATCATCTGTTTTTAAAGACACATTGATAACACTAATTTAATGTATGACTAAAAGTTGCTTTAGATTACTAGAACTAGATTTCATTTAGAATGTTTAATTGCTAAGCCAATTGGTGTTAAATCACAAAGAAGAATGAAATATTTTGTTAGGTTTTGGAATGTTTGATGTTTTATACTTGATTGTTTAGTAAACATTTTCAAATTCTTTTGGCAATTTCAAGTATAGTATAAGTAGTGCATATATCTATGCCTACAGAAAACTTTTGAATAAACCTTAGGTTAGCTGCGTTTGTGATTTTGTTATAATTGATGAAAAGGTCGAAATAGAAATTCCTTTGATTCCAAGCTGCGCATGGTTGTTTATATCAACCACTACACGTTAGCGAAGAGTTAAGCCCTGCGCGCATTAATTGAATGCCCCGATACCACACAGTACAAAAATATGCATTCAAATATAGGCTTAAACTCGATATCTTGGGTCATTTGCTCATTGTGAAATGTATCTAACATTTCATAATGAGAAAATGAACCATCCCACAAGTTTCAAATGGCCCGTGAGCTGTCCATCATCGGATGCCAGTAGAGTCTGTGCAGAAAGGGAAGTCTCTTAGGAATTGAGGGCGCGCGTGTGCCAATGTACTACTTTTGTTGCGTTAATATGTTAGTTCACCGTTTCACCACGAGACTTCTCTTTTTACACAGACTCTATTACATAATTCTGTATTTGACCTTCTCTGATTGCATGACAAAAAAAAATCGTATCGTAAATTTTACGCGGATTTGTCTGAATACTTTTTCCTAATAGGTACTCTGATTAATGCCAAGAACTAAAGTAAATCTTAAACCAGGCACTGCATCAAATCATCCAAGCAATCATTACTCTCACAGAGTTCCTTCAACCGTTCCAACTGTGCTTTACTGAACCCTGACTTAATAGCCACTGTACACAACAATCTTCTATCCTCAAACGACATCTTCACATCTCTAGAACTTTCGAAAATGCTAGAACCATTACCTTCTTGGCTATTTCTAAGCCCTAGTTTCAACTCGTAGTACGACAAAGGTGCAAGTTGTCGGATGAACTGGTTTGAACTGGCTGAGACCAGTAAGGTCAGGACGCAGTACGGGAGTAAAGGCGGTTTTATTTTCCCGTTGAGAAGGTGGCATAGAGCTTCGAATATCCAACCGCTTAAGACAGGCAGCTGGTCTTGGGTGATTGATGTTTCGAATACCTGTGGACAAAGGTAAAGGTAAATAAAAAAGAATGCTAGACAATTCACACAGAATTATCTAGCCCCAAGGTAAGCAGAGCTTGTGTTTTGGGTACTAGATAACTGATATACTTAATACAATGGATTTCATAGATAGATATTTTTTATTATACATAGATAACAACCAGAACACCCAGAACGAATATCTACAGATCCTACACACAATTGTCCCGAGGCGGGAATCTAACCCTCCTGCGTCGCTGGTGGACTTTCGCCCACCGCGCCACAGAGGTCGTCGAACTGTTAACTAAAGACAGCTGGCGACTGACCTCATGCACGACCTCAGCACTAGCGACCGCCCGCGTCCTCGCTCCCCGCTCGCAAGCATCCACAAACTCTATAACAACTCTGCTCAACGTCGCAGCCGGTGGGAGCGTTTCTCTCAGGAAGTACTTCAGCGCTGAGGCTATGATCCCCGTGGATTGTGTTCCGTGTGTTTGTTTCAGAGACTTGTAGAGGAGGGTGATGCGTTCCATGGAGTTCATTAGGACATCGGGGTCCATGTTTGAGACGTCTGTGGTGAGGCGGGGGGAGAGGAGTTTGTTGTCGGCTGAAAAAAGAGTAATTAATGATTAATCGCGGACCTTCGCCCGCTGCGCCACTGAGGTCGTCACTCAGTGGCGCAGCGGGCGAAGGTCCGCTTGTGACTTTTTTTTGTATAGATCTATATCTATAAGCCAGCCTAAGTGATAATTTTGTAAGCCTAAAGCAATAAATGCTTTTGACTTTGACCTGGAATCATACTTATTTTATATCCCATAAAACTGTTGATGGCCATAGGAACTCCTTAACAATTTGACTGCGATTTTTTTTCGACGACTGCGATCTTTTTTTTAACCTAAAAAATTCGTGCTGCCGCTCTACACAGTTGTGTTGCGCCGCACATGCGTTTCGTTCGATAAATATTACGGCTGTGCTGAGTCACAAAGATCTGTATTTTCTCAGCCGCTGCGCTAGTGTGGATTTACGCATATTAGTCACTTGTAGAAAACACATACCGTGTGATTTCTGCACTCAAAGTGTTAACGAAACGACATAATCTCGTCGAATGTCGAGTGGGTTCGTTAAATTTTTCTCCCCAAGCACTAATGATGATAATATAAGCTTGTTTTTTTTTAATATTTCAGTCGTTTGAAAGGGACTTCTACATTTTTAGTACTGTCGCCATAATTAAACTTATTTTTGCCGCCATATAAATTTAGACTGTTGACGAAATTAACCCAGATGGAG
The DNA here is from genome assembly GCA_947044415.1 of Eupithecia dodoneata. NCBI lineage: Eukaryota > Metazoa > Arthropoda > Insecta > Lepidoptera > Geometridae > Eupithecia > Eupithecia dodoneata. Next base: position 6,560,248 of record OX345678.1, read on the forward strand.
GCAGGATTGATATTTTTGATATTCATAACCCAAGACAAGATAAAAGACGAAATCTTGCAGAATTACCTGAAAACAAATGCACCATAAGTATCTGCACAGCGTGGTGTTCAGAATACTGAGGCATGTTGTCCAGGAACTTCTCTATGAGGGAGTTTTTGAGGTCTTTCGGCAGGACTTGTTGGCGGAGCGTTGTTGTTATACCCTGAAATATTTTTGATTCATTTCACGAATTTAAATAAAACTTACAGCTATGATTTTACAATAAGGTCTTTGCTTCAAATAACATGCATGATATGCTTCTGAGGGCTAATTACAAGTTTCCACATATATTTACTAAACCCTTAGGTAAAAATCAATAGACGACGATAAGATAAATAACACAAAAAACGTTCATAAAACGTTTCTATTTATTTTTATTTTTTTTCTTCTTTTGATTTGATTTGATACTTATGCTATATTTGGAACTGTATATTTATTGTTTTAGCTGTTTTTCTTAGGTATATAGATATGTATAATTTAATATGTATTTTAGGTATATATATATTATAAATTACTACTACTTATATTTGTATGTAATGTTAGCACGCCAACCCTTTATTTAAATCATGTGTTTTCCTGGTTGGCAGGTAGAAAATGCCTCGGCATTAAGCCCACCCTTTGTACCTTTAATAGTGCAATAAAGTTTAAATAAATAAATAAATAAAAAGTTCAATATTAGTTTCAGATTTCTTTCAAATGATTTGTGGGAAAACGTACAAGATCGCACCGAGTGAAAATATTTATAATAGAGTACAATAGAAAATATTTTTTGCGTTTCATATAAAATAATACAAATTAACAACTAATAATAATAAAGATAACAAATTAGTAACTAATAAAATAATTTAAATACGAGAACACAGAAAGGCTACCGGCTCAGCATTAATTGCTACATTGACACAAGTGCCAATGCAGCGCTGGTTTTCAGCGGCGCCAGAGTGCTGAGTGCAGCACTAAACACAACACAAATCACTAATAATAATTTGGGGGAGAACTTTGCCCAACAGTGAGATCCCGCTTTAAAAACAACGTAGATTGAATTCAGGAAAAAATTAGATGTGTAAGTAATGTGAAGTTGCTTATTGTTTTTGTCTAATGCTACTTGTGTTAGTAACTACATTTGATATTCACTTTTTTGTTTTGTCTCGTGTAACTAAGTTTGTGTGTGTGTTGTGTCTAATAAATAATTTTCTTTCTTTAAGTTCATAGGGAAGGGAATCAGATAACAGAACCACGCTGTGCAGCTAATTAAGCTATAGGAAAACAGTGGATCCGACTGGCACAGGACCGCCAGGGCTGCAGAGATAAGGAAGAGGCCAATACTCAGCAGTGGGTGTGACCGGCTGATTAGATAGATAGATAGAAGTTCATAAATACCTTCACAACTAAGTCCGTGCAGTAATGCGCTGGACACCGCAGTACAAAGTCCACGGCGAGGTTGATGAGATTCGGGTGTCCTAGTTCCACTAAGGTGAAAAGTACCGTCCAGTACAAACTCTGCTCGTAGAGAGATATTCTGCAACAAAATGTGCTTGTCATTGACAATGACAAAATGTGATGTAGGGTTTCCGGAAAATTACCGTGCGAGCACAGATATTCTACTTATAGTATAAACACGAAAGTTTTTATGTATGGATGTTTGTAACTCTTTCCCACATTAAATACTCACTGGAATTTCCATACAGGTACATAGTTCCAGGCCCGGAATAAAACAAAGGCTACTTTTTATCAAATAAATCTGTTCTCATGAGATAGAAACAACTTAAAAACGTTTTCATATAAACAACACGTGCGAAAGCGCGGGAAGAAACTAGTAATAATAATAATACTGTTAACTATACCTATTCCTTGGTACTATTTTATTTTTGGTTGTTCGACTGACAATCGAATAGTAAAAACTATTGTAAGTTTCAGTTTGTGTATTTTGTGTTCTTGAGTGGAGACCACGACTCGGTAAACGTAGTGTAAGGACGCCCTCCGACCAGGTGGGATGACGACCTGCGAAAGACTGCAGGTAGATGCTGGATGCGTCAAGCCGAAGACAGGCCGCTATGGCGCTCATTGGGGGAGGCCTATGTCCAGCAGTGGACTAATATACGCTGATGATGATGATGCTGATGATTGTAAGTTTCATGGATATTAACACAAGTCATTTATAACGGAATATTTACCATGATTGAATTTTTGAGTTTCCCAATATTCCGAAATAGTTTCATGCGCCTGATGACCACGGAATAACGTAGTTCGCAGATCATGGTAAATATCTTGTTATCAATGACTTTTGAATCAAAAAGTTATATCCTAATGCTAAACCGGTTCGATTTTTTATGAAGAAATCGTAATCGATTTTGTTGCGTCAATATTAAAAATAAAGTTGTTTAGACGCCCGAGTCTATAAGTCAAAAAAGTCAAAAATCATTTATTCTTTAGGCTTACAAAATAAGCACTTATTATATGTATAATCGACATTTCGGACTGTGTTAAAAGAACGGCTATACACGACATATTACGTCGTTCACAGGTCCTTGTGACCTCACCCAACCCAAGTCCAAGTCTCAGGATTATGTTCCAGTCTCTTGTTCGTTTATGACAGTTCTTTAAAGCAGTCTGAAAAGCCATCTATAGGTACTCACTTGGCACTATCAGTCAAGTACTGGCGCACCGCCACGTTCAGCTGAGTGACCAGCTCTTGGTAAGGATTGGGAGACACGTGGCTGCAGAACTGAGGGTTGCCGGTGAGCTGGAGAAGACATCCTGGAAATCAGATGATAAAATATAAGTTTATTTATTTTATTCTACGTATCGATTCAACCTCGTCATCATTCAGCGAGCGAAATACAAAATTCCATAACCAACTCTTCCTGGTTCATTACTAACAAAGAAATACATGACTACTGTAAGGCTACCACGCGTTTCTTCGTTGACCTCCAACAAGGCTACCACGCTATTAAACAATTAACATAACACGTATTATCAGCGTTATTACGCTAATTTTAGCGCAAAAACGCGTGTAAAGGGCGCATTTTTTACCTATAACACAAGCTCTGCTAACTTTGAGGCTAGACGATGCTGTGTGGATTGTCCAGTATTCTTTATTTATTTATTTTAACAGTGGACTATTATAGGTTGATGTTGATGATGTCTTACCTTGCAGAGCAGCTTGCCGCAGCGGAGCATAACTTGAAGCTAGCGACTTTAGAAGTTTTTGGTGGACGGATTGTAGCTCCTAGAATTAAAAGAACATTCAACTAAGCATAAAATCCATAATAATATCTTAAAAAGCAACAGTAACTCTGTGATTTAGCCACATGATTTAGCAAGGAGATAGATGGTCTCAATGAAATTTGACAAGGAATGATATGAATGTTTTATTAATGAATAATTTATTATATTATTTTAGTATTTATAGGCCGTGTGATCGCGGCGTAAGAATCGTAAGGCACCCGTGTGGCACCCTACCAAGGACAGCAGCTTCTTTCTGTGTTAACCCTCCACAACCTGAGGATATAATTAATATCCTTTGTGACTGAAATACCTGCAAGCTATGTTGCTTGGTTGTCTGCTGATGACAAACCGACAAGGTATGAGCCAGTGCGATAAGCAGCGCCCTCGCCGCCGTGCTGTATGTGTGCGCAGTGAGGCGCAACATGGTGGGAGACGTGAATATGGAGCTGATTTCTACTATACTGTTGATTGAAATAATTACCTGCAAGCTGCGTTGTTGTCTGTTGATGACAAACTGACAAGGTGTGAGCCAGTGCGTTCGTGCTGTAGTGTGCGCAGTGAGTCAGGGCTGGCGCGGACGCTAGTGCTGCGCCCGCCCACGCCCACTGCGTGGGAGACGTGAATGTGGAGCTGACTTCTACTATACTGTTGATTGAAATCATTACCTGCAAGCTATGCTGCGTGGTTGTCTGTTGATGACAAACCGACAAGGTATGAGCCAATGCGATTAGTAGCGCCCTCGCCGCCGTACTATAATGTGCGCAGTGAGCCAGGGCTGGCGCGGACGCTAGTGCTGCGCCCGCCCACGCCCACTGAGTGGGCGACGTGAATGTGGAGCTGATTTCTACTATACTGTTGAGGAGGGATACCCGAGCTGCTACGCCGGTTGGTGCCTGTGGGTAGATTTCATTTGAGTGAACGCAAAAAATCCGTCTCAGTAAATAAGAGCGCACTTGAAATGTGAGCTCATATTTTGTTTAGTTCTATTGACAGCTAACGTAAACAAACTACTAGTTGTTATAATCCCGCGATGTGTATTCAAAAGTTGCAAAAATGATGCCCGAAAAAGCAATTCAACGGCCCGAGTGTCTCACTTTCGGTAAGTATATGTAGAATACGTTATAATTGTAACAAATAATATCAAATTTTGTATAAAATTAGCGATTCTAAACCACCGCTACAAATGTCGGCCAATATCCGCGCGAATGCGGAACGATGAAGCAGGGAATCGAACCCGGAACCTCCTGTGTCGCAGGCCCACCGCGAAACAGAGGTCGCCTAAATTAAACAAAAACTTAAACGGCTTAAAAATAAATAGAATAACCTTAGGTTCCAACATTTGTGTCGTTACATCCATAAGTATTTGCAAACAGCTGTTTACGTCAATGCCCTTATTCTTCTTTCTTCGCTTCAGTTCGCGCTTGATTTTGTACGGCGCGTCGTCGATTATATCTGTAGACAAAAATGAGTTTTATATTGTTAGGGGTAAGGCCTGGTTTTACGGAGCCTTTAAGTTTGATCGAGGAGTTCGTAAAAATTAAATCACTATTTGGAAAACAGAATGCAAATATGAGACATGTGACCTTGAGAAGAAATGACTACATATGTAGTATAAAACAAGTCGCTTCCCGCTGTCTGTCTGTCCCTATGTATGCTTAGATCTTTAAAACTACGCAACGGATTTTCATGCGGGTTTTTTAATAGATAGAGTGATGGTTTATAAACTAGATTTCCACGTAGCGTTCCGGCGTAGCAAGTATAAGCATAAAACGAGAAATTAGGGATAAATTATTGAATATGTAGGAATGAACTTTAACAATTTTTCACATTCGATTACGATTCGATATCATTAAGTCTACACAAGTGAATCTATTTATGGTGGTGATAGTAAGCTTATTATGTTCATGTTTGATTTTTCTGTGATATGTAAGTGGCCAAACTAAGCTTATTATGCCCATTGAACTGAACAAACTAATCTGATAAACTTTAAGCTCTATTTCCCAAGCCATAAGAGCCAACTCACCCGACGCTAGCTTCAGGTAGTCCGTATTAAACTGTGCGCAATGATACCCATCGAAGCCATCCTTCATAAGCGGTATCCGTTCTAGGTTCACGTTGTCGAATAGCTGGTAAGCTGATGTTCCGATGAGAAGGTTTTTAAGGCGTGTCATTCTGTAAACAAGCATAATACTGGACATTAGACATCCGCATCTATTTTTTCCGGCTGTTCTTACTTCATAGTATAAAACAAGGTCGCTTCTCGTCTGTCTGGCACGAAATCCCCAATGAATCCTTTGTTCAACTTAATAAAAAAGATAAAATAGGTGACGGCGCTAGTTTGCCTTGGGCAGTAGGCCCCGAGGCAAACAAGCGCGCCGCCACCTAATATTAATGGACGCATTTAAATTTAAAAAAAAAACCCTTTAGAGTCATTTAAAACGGGATCGGAACGGTAATATTGGATAACTCAAAAATCAAATCATAGTAAATATCCCGTTTTAAATGACTTTAGTGTTAATCACCATGATAGTTTCAAAAGTTTTAAAACCCCCTTTGTTAGGGATTCAGCAGTAGACGAGTGTGGTTGCGATTATTCAGTACTTACGGGTTAGTATAATTCAGCGGTCCCCTAGGCACGTGTAACACGCCGGTCCGTCGGACCGCAGGGGTCGTGGAGACCAGCAGCTGTGTGACGCCGCGAACAGCCCAATGGGTGCCGTTCCCTTGTAGTGCACCTAGGAGACATACCCACATCTCTTCGAATTGTTTCTTTGAAGACCAGCCTATGAGATTCGCTCTGAAATGGAAATATGATACATTAGGAATGCTATCCAAGTTCTTCTGAAAAAATCTGTCAAATAATGTTCATTCCAAAGGTCTTTGAACAAGTTAATTTAACAAAAATGTTAACGAGCCTGACGCTCTCCATCAAATATCACTGTTTAAACAAAAATCCAATTTGGTTATAGTTTGACCGAAACCGCTATACCGCTCCTTAGGAAAGTGCAGCGAGGTGGGGGGCGAGGAAAAACGAGCAAGAGTACGCGTTGACGGCAGACTGATGGATCGGAGCGGCCGATATTTCCCCCCCGTCTCGCCGCTCGCACCTCAGGCGCGGTACAGCGGTTTTGGTAAAACATTTATTTGATGCTACGTATTACGATGGCTGGATGGAATGTGTTAAGTTTGACGTCTGTATGTGTATAATACACATACAGACGTCAAACTTAACACATTTAACCACCAAGCCTACAAAATCGACACTACTTATTGTAAACGGCTATTTGCATTTGGAACAGCCTATCTCAGACATCTGTAAATGGTAGGGGAAAAGCTGGAGTCATTTTAAGCCCCTAAAAAGGGGTAGTTATAAATTGAACGTGTGGATCTGTGTGGCATACAATATCTAGGAAAAGAGCATATACCTGAATAGGAAAGGCTCCAACACGTCTGCGTCCTGTAAGGGCTGTAATGGAAGGTCGAACCGCGAGCCATCCACTAGCGGCCACGCTATAGGCGGGATGAGCGCTATGTTGCTTACTATGTCGAGCCTGAAACAAGTAAAAGGACATATGATATACATATACATACTTAACACGACACATTACATAGTAAGAGAGTATACAAACAAGAAAAAATTATAAGGGAATAGATAAAACATACAGATAGGTACAAATACGTGTTACATAAGGGGCAAAATAGGTCCCTGTCTCAGCATTATGCCGCTACAAGCCGGAGTTAGTAGCGTAGTAGTTAGACAGCTCAAAACCGAGATGATTCAGATGCCTGGAGCAGTCTTAAATCGGAGGCCCTTTGAGTCGCTAACCCACACAATTTAGTATGAGAAATAAATAAATAATGGTGGAAAATTCACACAGAATTATGCAGAATATTAGCGGCAGGGTAAGCAGGGCTTGTTTTATGGCTGCTAGATAGCTGATATACATACACAATACAATACATAGTTATTTTTAATATACATAAAAACGACCAGAACACTGAACAAATACCTGCAGATCGTACAAACATTAGCTCGAAGCGGGAATCGAATCCGTAACCTCCTGCGTCGCAGGCGGACCTTCGCCCACCGCGCCACAGAGGTCGTCAAACAATTTGTTTGTGATTCTACTGAATGAAACATACCTCGATAAACTAACAATCAAGCTCTCAATCGGCCGCTTGCAGCATTTTGGAAGCACGTTGTTCTGTCTCACGTAGAAGTTCTGTTCCCAATACTCGATGAGAGTGACCAGTTTGTTCCCAATTATCATAAGTTCCGGCTTAGGGCTGTCTCCTGGCGTTTTGATGTAGTCTTGTAGGATTAGGGGTTTTGTGTCCTGGAATATATTAAAAATTGGTATTTTAGTCGACAAATAAATTAATCCCCATATCTTCAGTCGTAACCTCAAATCTTACTCGACTCGAGGTATGCGTTTTGGTAAGCTTAATAGAAAATCCCTTCACAAAAACGTCGCGTGAGAGTTCTGGACCAAAGTAACTACTATAGATACCTGTCCACATATTAATTTTTTGGTTTTATTAGTTAGTCATAAGCGTAAGAGAGATACGCGGGGTAATCTCGAATAATTCCTTATTATCTGTATAAGAATCTATTATATTATCTAATCTATTAAAAAATATTTTTATTTATTTTTTCTTTGATATATTCTAGAACCTAGACTATCAAGCTCCTTAATTGTTAACAGCTGAGTTATGGAAACCTAAATGTCAGAATTTTTTTTAAACACAAGTTCGTACTAAGCTTAGTACTAAAACTTAGACAAAAGCCTTGATATTGACGATGACTTACCTTAACTAAATACTTGATGACCGCATACAAGCAACAAATCGCCGACTGCGACCGATTCAAGTTACTATCCAAATTCATCTCGCCCCAAATCTCGTCGAAACTCAACGCTTTCGCAACATTCTCAACCGTCAACTGAATCACATTATCTACTATCACATTATCCGTCACGTTCACAGAAACTCGAAATGACACTTCGGTGTTCACCGGGTATTCTACTATAGACTTGTTTTTGATTAGAAATGACAGGTATTGGAGCGAAATGACTGAAAACGTAGATATATTTTTGGAAAGCGATGAGGGTAGGATATTCTCGCTGCATTTGTCGAGTAAATCGCAGTCAGTTTCGTCTAAAGTTTTTATAATTCTGTCTAAGGAGTCCAAAAAGCCGTTCAAAACTGTTTGCATGGTCATAAACTCTTGATAAAACAATTTGTCCTGAAAAACTTGATGGCAACGACGAGTGTATCTGTCAATCGTCTGTTCCAATTTCAAATTAAAGTTCTCTGATTGGCTGAGCGGTCGGTTCTGCTTCGGGAATAACCGGATGATATCTGTCAGTGATTTGTCAAACGTCGCTACTGACAGCTTGTATAAATCTGTCAATTCAGGCGGCACCAATTCCGTTTCTTCGTCAGAGAGTTGCAAGTTACCGAAACTCTCTTTTATGCTTCCATCGGAGATCGGTATGAAGAATTGTGACTTGGACTCTTTATTGTCACTTTTCTTAAACACGTGTAAAGTGTTCGCAACGTTTAGTTTATTACTGTCGATCGATGACGTTAGTTCGTGCATTTTCATGTCTCTCTGCGCTTTCAAATTATCTTTTTCTGTCTCTTTAGCTTCGTAAGCTGAGACGGTGTTTACGAATTCCTGGAGGTACTTGTCACAGGTGATTTTGAAGCATGATGACAGGAGTTTTCTGTCAAATTCTGGGCTTGTCATGACGGTTAATAGGTCATCGTGGGGAAGGTTGGCGAGCAAGCGGGCTAGCTCCATGTGTTTTGACACTTTATGTGATGAACAATCTGATATACAGCACCTGTAATGAAAAAGATAATGTTATACTATAAAAAGTTTATCAATGTGTTAAAAGATTTCGCCAAAAAGCCAAATTGTTTAAAATTTAGCAATTTTAGACAGATTTTGTTGTCCTAAAATTTGTACGTATTAATACTTTACTTTCTGCTAGATAAACGCAATATCGATATGAGAGCAGTCATCACATCATCATGATTTATTAATTTATTAATAGCTGCGCCCCGAAGCTTCGCTCGCGTGGATATCTATGTGTCAAATAAACCTTCCTCTTGAACCACTCTATCTATTAAAAAAAACCGCATCCAAATCCGTTGCGTAGTTTTAAAGATCTAAGCATACATAGGAACAGACTGATAGCGGGTACCAACATTGTTTTGTACTATGTAGTATATATAGTTTATTATTTACCTGCTTTTAACCTGGTTCACGACCCAGTTCCCGTCGACATTGGTGGTGGTGATGTACTGCGGGTTGATCGCGCGATCCAGAGACAGGTCGAGAGGCGATAGGTCGAACACGGTTGACGCTAGCGAGTTTAGTTCCAGTACTAGGTTTGAGTACCTGAAATTAGATTTGGTATTTATTTATTTTTTGAAGAACATACATAATTACATTTATAATAACACTTTCTAAGCCCGTAGTAGCCCAGTTTGACCCGAATGTACTTTCAGACGGGAACTTTTTTGCAAAAGCTCTGCTTAGATTGGAGCTAGATAATTCTACTACTACTACTATTTTATTTGTAGTATGTTAACTGTTTATGTGTGCTGTATGTCAGACCAGCAGTGGGCGAAGATCGCCACTGATTGGTTCCCAGACGTACGACGACCACGTGGAAGGCCTAGGTGGAGATGGTGGGATGAACTCGACCTGTTCAATAAAGAATGAGCCTACAAGGGAGGCCTTTGCCCTGCAGTGGGACACTCCAGGCTAATATAATAATATAGTCACCGACCGCTTGAGCCTAGCTTCGCAATCGGTTATCTACCGTTATGATATATTTTTTACTGTAGAATAGGTAGTTTCATAATATTATATTGTATTTTCTATAGAAAAAGTTTATTTTATAACGAGACTTTAAATAAATGATGTGAAATAATAATAAGAACTGTCCAGCATTATTTATTTATTTATTTCTCTGCACACTTCGGCAATGCTTCACGCCCAGTCTTTTTTTTACTCTGTGTTGTTATATTATAAAATATAAATAATATCTTACCGAACATGCACTTTATTCCTTTGCAACAACTCCAAAGCGATCTGCACATCCTCTTTCGTGAGCTGTGCATTTATTTGTTCTAAGTCCATCTCTTTTATAAGTTTGCATCTATCTACGGCTAGTTTTGCAAATCTGCAATAGAAAACAAGCTGTAAACTGCTACTCAAATAAATAAATAAATATACTAGCCGAGGCGAGAATCGAACCCGAAACCTGTTTGGTTATTCAAAGATGGACAGGGCTAGCTAGAAGACTGGTCCTTAAGGAAAATTGTCAGTATACAATTTTTATTTTGTTTTTATATTTAAGGGCCTTATCATACTAGCGGATTGCGAGCGGATTGAAAGCGGAGCGGGCGCGCAACGTACACGCGGCGCATGCGCAGCGAATTCGTTGCGGGCGCGCAACGAGATCGCCGCGAGTAGCAGCGTGGACGCCATTTTGTACTGTCTCGTACAACCCGCCCCGCCCCGCAGCCGCTCGCAAACCGCTAGTATGATAAGGCCCTTAGTATCCATAACGTATTACATCATCGAAATTTAATGCAACTGTTCCCGCGTGTGAACTTACCTAAGTCCTATAGAAGGTTCCATTTTCCCTATTATTCGGCAGATGAAGAATATTAAAGCGCCGGACTGACTTTCATGGCATAGGGTTAGCATCTTGTACGCGTTTAGAGCGAATTCGTTCTGAAATAAAGACATGGAAGTGTTAGATATTAGAAGCCTTTAGTTCCTAAAATAGCTACAGCTTAGGAGTCTTGGGTTGGGAGGCCATCCACTCGATGGACCGATGAGATAGTAGATCAGTTTGTTATTTCTTGTTTTTCTTTTTCAGGCGTGTATGTCCACCCACGAAAGCAAATATAAAAAGTATTTTGATTAAAAAGACGATGAGCATAGTTCGTTAAGTTTGCTGAATATATTATGAGAATTATAGTAGGAATTATAGAAGAAAAATTTTTTTTTTTTTTATAATTTATGTTTAATTGGTAAAATATTGTTCATTAAAATTTGTAGATTAAATTGTTGAAAATTAGTTTGATATGTATTGTAGTGCAGTATAGTACTATATTAATATTTATTTACCTTGAGACACGTCTGACATCTAGCGGCGACCGCTTGCAACAGCAACGAAGACGCCCCTTGTCTCTCCTGGACGATTTGCACCAATTTGAACACTATTTCCTCGTGTAGATGGTCGATTATTGTGTGGATTCGGTTTACCAGTAGCCAAGTTAGATGGACAGCTTCGCTTAGACCGTTTTGTACCTGAATATAACAAAAAAACGATTCTATATATATAATATGAATGCCAAAGTATCTATCAAGTCTTCAAGCTATCTTAAACCTTTCACGACTAAACTTTTTGTCGGAAAAACGAGTGAGGAGGCGTAGGCAGCCAGTAAAAACACTAAACAAACTAATTTCACATTTTGAAGTCATACAAACTTATATTATATAATAAATGCGAAAGTTTGAATGTTTAGATGTATGGATGTTTGTTACGCCAAAACTACTAAACGGATTGAGTTGAAATTTTGCTTTCAGGCTTGGATTTCAACTTAGGCTTTTATCCCAAAATTCAGTTCTCATGGGATATAAATAACTTTAAAACGCTTACATAGAAATAACAGAAAGGGCAGCAACTTACCTACATACATACATAGTTTATAATATGAGTATGGATTAAAAAAGCAGGAAACTTACAAAATACTCGCAATAAGCAATAACACACGCTGTTTGCAGCACATCGAATGATAACAACTTGGTGTCTCCGTTGTCGGCGTTGAGAGGCATCTTCTTGGCGAAACCGAGGAGTTGCTGCCAGTATTTGTCGGAGAGGAGATTCAGTCTGGAACAAAAAAATAGACCAATCTAGTGAGATTGACATACAGTGGGTTGAAAAATTGCAACATTATATAAGCCTGATAAGCAGATGACTGTAGACCACAGAGATGGCTCTTCAAACAGCAACGCTACGACGCTTTTTAACACATAACGCGCGTTATTAGCGTTATTACGATAATTTTAGCGCAAATAACGCGTGTTGCAAGGCACATTTTAGCCTGAATAACTCGTGAAAAGGCGTTTACCGCATATAAATGTGCCTTTACACGAGTTATTCGCGCTTAAATAAGCGTAATAACGCTGATATCGTGCGCTACGTTATGTGAAATAGCGTGGTAGCCTTGCAGTTCTCATTAAGTGCTTGTAGAGGATTGTTTCCTGCGGGACTGCATAGCATAGACCATGTCTAGAACGTTCTAGATAATATATCTAGAAGATTCTACTTTATGTAAGCTAATACCTGATAAGCAAGTGACTGTAGTGCACAGTTAGGAGATGGCTCTTCAAACAGATCTCGTTCAGAGCTCTTAGAGGAATATTTTCTGTGGGACTACATAGAGCCTGTTTAGAACGCTCTAGATAATATATCTAGAAAGTTCTACTTTATGTCAGAGATTACCTGATAAGCAAGTGACTGTAGTGCACAGTTAGGAGATGGCTCTTCAAACAGATCTCGTTCAATGCTCTTAGAGGAATATTTTCCGCTGGACTGTAGAGGCCTGTGTTCAGTACTGATTGTTCGTTGTGTAGAAGACTTTGAGCTGTTTTTGAGGTTAGGGGGAAAAGGCAGCCATCTGGAAAATAAGATATTAAATAAATAAATAATGCTGGACAATCCACACAGCATCATCTAGCCTCAAGATAAGCAGAGCTTGTGTTATGGGTACTAGATGACTGATATATAAAATCAATCATGGTAAATATCCCGTTATAAGTGACTTTTGAGAGTATTATTAAAACCTATATCTAATTTGTATTTAAACCACTAACCCGCCAAATGCAGCATATGTTTCACATGTATTACAATATTGACACAAATAGAATACATAAGCCTGGAACTCTGAGCTTTATCGTCCACATCCTCAAGGTTCAAATTCGCATCTTCATAACAGTTTTCTACTTCGAATATGGCGAATGTTAGAAACTTGAACAGAAACCTGAAAAAAAAAGAAAATTAATAGTTTACTAAGAAGTAAAAGACTAACAACACAACCCAAAAAAAATGATATCGGGTATTTTTACTTTTTAAATGAATGCACGTATTTAAATGTTACAAAATACCAGAATAATTTTGGACCGGTGATGTTTTAATTAATTAATTATGGTTAAGTGTACATAAACATGACTGAAAAAACTGTAAATTTAAAGAATTGTGTGGTACAAACACACAATTCATATTTATTTTTGATTCATCACAAGTATTGAAAACGTTTAAAAATTCAAAATAACATGTCTTTAATTTTATGCGTAATAATAACAAGTTTCTAAAGAATTGTAAAATACTAAAAAATTAAGGAGATAAAATCAGCCCAATGATCATTAGTTAGAACTGCGAACGAGAAACCGAGGACGGTAAGGCAAATCCCTCACTTTTACTACATATTGACGAAAAAGACTGACAGAAGTTATAGCTTCGGCGTAGTCAGGTAAAAGCATGCGGTAGAAACTAGTTAAAACTAGATCATTACAGAACAACATTTACCTGACTAAAATGACATCTGGCGACAGATTAGCGCAGTTCTCATTTACATTCTGCACGTTCAACGGATCGACCTCAGCTTTCGCGTTGAAGAATATCGACTGAGGTGATACGGAGGTCGCTTTCATATCGTTTAGAGTGAGTAGCACCTCGGTTTCGGGGATGAGTACTAGATACTTTCTGAGTAGGACTAGAGTCGATGCTAGGTAGCGAAGTTTCGTTTTTGATGGTGCTGTCTGAAAATAAAATTCGATTATTTTACGTACAGCAGAGGGTAAAGACCTTCCTAATGTACCTACGAGTAGCTCCCATAATTAAGGCGAGTGTTTTGATGAGGTTTTTTTATTATAGTGCACGAGCACTCAGGGTAATGAAGTATTTTGATACCTCTTTATTCTAAATCGGTTCAGAAGTTTTGTTGCTTTGAGGTAAAAAAAAGTCCCAAGTTGGCTGGGGCCAACCAAAAACAACTTGAAAACCTCATCTCATCAAAAAGTGGAAGGTTTTCAGTCTCCACGCCTAGGATTATGAATCCACCTTCCACTTTTCACGGACTAGTAGCCCGGTAGACGCACGGTTTGTCTTACCTGCGAGCAAACATCAACCTGCATCAACCAGTTTGCACTTTTTGACAAATTACTTACATGCTCAGGCGGCGATTGGAACAGAGTCCTGACGAGTGTTTCAACTCGAGTCTGCTCTGAGAGCGCGTCTGACGATATACACTCGAATAACGCTTCTAATGCACCTATGCATAGGGGTGTTTCTAGTTCGACGGATCTGGAACAAAGTTGAGAGTTTGTATATTCTGCTTTCACTTTTGGCAATGTATTTTTCCCTAAAGGTACCCTATACAAGGTTGAGAAAACTGAGTAAAATATTGTAAATGACGTCATTTTCATCTTTATAGTTATCGACTACAGGGGCCTTTCTTCACGGATCTTTCGGCCAACGTGGAGGTGCAGGCCAGTAGAAAGTTAAAGCTATTTTTTACCTGGCTGCGAGTAACGATAGTATGGTGTCACTGGCGAGCTCAGACCATCGGTAGTAGCTCTCGGGTTGTTCTTGGGACAGGCATAGCACCACAGATACTAGGTTAAGAACCTGAAACAATATTTTTTTTATTGTACACAACATAAAACATAAAATCGACAACGAACTCCACTATATTTATTTTCTATTACACTATTTTTTTAAAGTGTTGCTGGACAAATAGTTTTCCAAATTAGCGTCTGTAACGTTGTTGTGTTTTTTTAATATAATGTTTCTATTAGTGGCATCTTGATTGGTTGATACAAAACTATATTACTGTTAATTTTAAGAATATTGTAAACTGTTTGAACCTTAATAAACGAAAAATAAAAAATAAATAAAAATAAAATACTAATGGAAATTCATGTTTTTTGATCATCTCGAGATCATGCTGTACTAAACAATAGTTTTATTGTAATCAATGTAAGTAATTGGTTTTTAAAACGTCTTAATTAAATAAACAACAAAATTATTCGTTACCTTTATCTATAACTTAAATAAAAACGCGTAAAAAGGTGTATTCTCTCCTCTCTCAAAGAAACTAACACCTTTTCACGCATTATTCACAGCGTAGTAACGCAGATCGCGCGCTTTACGTTGTGCGCTAAATAGCGTGGTGGGCGATTTGCAGGTTTGCTGACCTTCTCTTGGTGCATAGTTTTCTGCAGCATGTAGAACAGAACTTCTCTCGTAGCCTGCGCTTCTTGCTGCTGAGCTCTGCCTAGTACACTGCTCCCTACAACAAACAAACTTACTTTGGTAATCCTTAACAGCACAGTTACTTCCACTGATCGTTTATTCAAGACACGATGATTACCTCTGATGACGACGACCTGTGATGCAGGTGGTTGCGGGTTTGATTCCCGCCTCCGTTCCGTTCAGAGGGTTACGTATGATTAATGCTACAATCACTTCTTCTTAATCGCAAACCTTCTTCTAGGATGATCTATACCTTATGTAAGGTCCAAGCCTAATTGTGGGGTGATTGAGGATGATTACTATTATTTTATAGATTAAAGAAATGTGCGCAGTTTATACATATTTTGTATTTGTATGCATCTCTTCAATGGCCACATTGTTCCAATACCGGTCGTCGTACATGCTCCTTGTCGAAATCGTTTCTACGACAGGCTGATGATGATGTCAAATATCAAAGTGCTTTATTTCCTTTACACCTTTAAGGACTCTTGGATGATGAAATGAATTCAATTTATTTTTTATTTCAATTTTTTTATTTATTAAAAATGAACAAAGAATTATATCTCTAAGATACAACGAAACACTGGAAAGCGCATAAGTTTAAAACTGTGTCGCTCCTCGTAGCGCTCAAACTTAGGATAAGGTTAAGGCCGATCTCACCAAACAGAAAGCATGGTTTAATTTTACTGTAAATCTTGATTAACCAATTAGTTAATACTTATGGCACTTTGTTTGGCGAAATCGGGTTCTAGGAGATCTGACAGTAAGTATACAAAATAATATTTAAAAAAAACTAATATAAGACAAGAAATATGAAAAAAAAATAAAAAAGGTAACTAAATAATGTATAACTAACATTTGTTAAAATTTATATGTTATGATCGAAGGTAACTCACCTCCCATATTACTGAATACTTTGACAGCGACAGGCTCCAAACCGGCGACGCATTCTGCATGCGCGCCCGACGCCATTAGGCCATCGCAGAGTTGTATCAACTGCAAAATAACTTTAGCTTTATAAGGATAAGGTGTAAGATTGACTGGTTACATGATAGGACATCAAATGGTGTCATATGATAAAGTGTGTGAAATGTATCCTGTATAGACGTCAAACAGAGAAATCGATGTTTCTATAAAACGCTTGCACGCAAAATGCGCACTGGGGCCGTTCAAGTATTACGTAAGCACTATGGGGGTGGGGGGGGGGTCTTTGTTTTGCTTATTTTGGATGACATGGGGGTTAGGGGAGTCTAGATGATGATTACGTCATCGGTAGTTATTTACTTTTTTACACGAATGGCAACCCTCACATTGTCTATGCTTGAAAACGAAACGCATTTTCGGGGATTCCCGCACAAAATGCATACGTTTAGGCACTCGCTTTAGAACCGATTAGGGGAATGACCGCGCGCTATTCACTTGTCTAAGGAAATTTACTCAGTGTATTATTTTTAAATCTATTTTCTTATATTGAATTTTTTTTTTTTATTTAGCCTGTTTCGTCCCACTGCTGGGCAAAGGCCTCCCCCAAATCTTTCCACTCAGTGCGGTCACGTTTAAATTATAATAATAATATAAAAAAAAACATTTATAATTGAAAAATGTTTACGTAAGCATGGGGGGAGGGGGTAAGAGCTTTGCTTACTTTTGCTGACAAGGGGGATGGGGGGTAAATAATTGTAATAAATCTGCTTACGTAATATTTGAACGGCCCCACTGCACTCGTATTAATCATTTCATGGCTAACAAACTAAAAAAGTCCGCCAAGCGATTGAGGCCACTCCCCACACTGATTTTTGTAGTTGGCGTTAAAATTGAAATTTCCAAGATTCGCGCGTAATTTGCCGAAAACGCAATGGACGCCATATTGCATGTGGTCATGACGTCAGCTTGAACGACTTATAACTCGACTCGTTCACTGTATACCTTTATGTTCGAAAACCTCTCCATCTACGTAAGATTATTGTGCGCGCTTAGGATTTTTAAGCCTAGCGCGGAACTACCATAGAGTCCTTGGATTTATAAAAAAAAAAACATTGAGAAGGGGGAAAAAAGATATTCCCACAAAACCCAAGGACCGAGGGGTCGTCACCCCTCGAGTTGACGCCGGGGTAATGAGGCCAAGCCTCGAGGCCCCTCTCTGTGCCCCCACCAGGGCCGGAAATAAATTTATTGAGTTTTAAAGCTTACCTATTTTAGATGAAAAAGACTTTACCTTCGGTATTTCGATTAGTTGTTTCGAATGATGTTTCGAAGAGGACAGTTGCACCAAGAACATCAGTATACTATTGACCAGATCACAGCAGTTTCTGAAAGAAAAACCAGGTTATTTAAAAACAACGATGATTTTACGTATAATGAGAAAAATAAATATTATAGAAGTTTGAGGAACAGTTTAGGAGCACAAAGAAAGCCCTTCACAACGTCACATAAACATGTTGTTAACATTGAATTTCGAACCCCAGTTCGCATCACACAGCCTTCACCAGTCCACAGCTGGACTTAGGCCCGAACCCAACTTGGACCACGACCGCACCGCGCAATAACACCTCAATATGCCTTATTTCTCGAAATCTAATCTAAATAATAATAAATAATGATGGCAATCCACACACCTAGCCCCAAGCTAAGCCGAGCTTGTTGTATGGGTAATGGGTACTAGATGACGTATATACATAATTATACATACATAATGTAGATAGATAATTTTTATTATAATTAGAAAACGACCAAAACAACCGAAACAGATATCTGCAGATCGTACAATTATCCCGAGGCGGGACCCCTGCAACCTCCTGCGTCGCAGGCGGACCTTTGCCCACCGCGCCACAGACGTCGTCAAACTAGGAGATTATGTAGGCAACTTCATACATAAGGCGCATACATAAGCTTTTAGGCGCTCCTTCCGTAGTCAGATAGAGTAAAGTGTAGTTTTACTCACGGTATCTCATGTTGCTCAATCAATTCCAGTTGCTTCAACAAAAATCCTATGAAAACTTGATCGCTGTCCAACATACAATAGTTTACTCGCAGAGTAAGCAGTTGGTTCAGTAGGGATAGAACTTGTCTGTGATGGGGTATGTCGTTTTGCATCGTATAGGTCTGGAAAGAAGGTGGGTTTTTGAATGACGATTTAAGGAAATAATTATAAAGTAGAGCTTGCTGTGGGCCTATTACGGGTACTGTTATTTAAGGTAGAATAGAGATAAATGACATCGCATCGTTATACATTGCGTAAATTATTGAAGTTGAAGACTTGAGTTTCAAATATTTTACGCATTCGATGACGATGTGACGTATTTTTTATCTCTTCTACCCTAGACGACAATCCCCGTGCTAGGGCCTACTGAAGACAACTGTCGTTGTCTCAAAATGGGTTGGCGCTTAAGATGATTCAATTTTTTGTAAATTGTATGATCGAGATGCACACTTTAGGTATAATATAGCTTTACTTACTAAAGTCTGATATATTTCTGTTATTAATAACGGAAATATTTTTAATCTGATCCGAGATTTCTAGTTACAAACAAACATGCAAAATTTACTATTTAATTTACCGTTCTGTAATCATTATTGTAGCTACCAATCTGTGACAGATGTTCTATATATCTCATTAGGTAGTCGATAAAGGTATTTAAGGGATGAAATTAAATATAATAGAAATTTACCTTCAAAGACTGAATAACCACCGGTTCAAACAACCTTATATACCTCTCCAACTCTTTCTTATTAGTACTCCATTTCCTATCACATTTATTCTTCGCAAAATTCTCCATTGCCATCAACAGCTGTTTCTGCGCCGCCATTTTGGAATTCGAATCCGTAGACAATTTCTGACTACCGCCAGAGCAATAACTACTTCGTTTCGACTCTTCTTCCTCTATGGTTTTTAAGCTGTTGAATTTTAAAACATCTTCGTAGAAGCTTATTTGTGTCTTTTCATCGATTTTGTCGCTTATTGACATAAAGTCGCTGTATTGGTTTATCATGTTAGTGCCAAATAGGCATTTAAGTAGTTGAGTTATGCAGTACACAGTTAAATCGCCGGATAGCGGTAGGATAACTTTGAGGTAGTAAAGTATTTCTTCAGTGATTGTGCCTATTTCTTTTTCTGTGGCTAGTTCTAGTTGTAATGCTAGGCTGTGTAATACTGTTTGAAGGAATTTGTGAAAGACGCTGCTTTTCGGGTCTATATTTAGCTGAAAAAGAAACAAAGGTAAACTTAAATAATTAACATATATTTATTCCCTGATTAAGTATAAGTTATAAGCATGTGTCCTATAATAACTTTGTCATTGCAGAAGGATGGTTCTAGATTTATATTATTTTTATAAATGAAAGAAACTCTGTTTGTCTGTCTGTTACATTTTCACGCCTAAAAACCTAAACTTATGAAAATGTTAATCAAATTTGGCAGGACCAAAGTGCATACAAAGCGACTAAGTGAACGCGAAAGTTTGTATGTATGGATGGATGTTTGTTACTCTTTCACGCAAAAACTACTGAACGGATCGGGCTGAGATTTTGCATAATGGTAGTTCCAGTCCCGGAATAAAACATTAGCTACTTTTTATCGTAAAATGCGGGCATAGCCGTTTGCAGTTTAGCTTGATTGTAAGTACGAGATTTTAATAACAAAATAAGTAGGTACAAGGTAAAACCTACCTTATGATTAGAGTAGGTAGCTCGCAAATTCTCATAGAACTTCATATAATAAGGTTCATTATAGAAATGCCCTGTAAAGTTCGCTTTGAGACTTGTAGCTGGTAACTTCTTCTTGAGAGGTCCTTTGTCGTCTAATGTTTCCGATACTGTACTGTTCTTTCTTTGGACTGAATCTGGAATTGCAAACTCGACTTTAAAACTACAAGTGTATGTATATTTAATGCATATATTATCAAGCCTTGAAAACAGTCATCTGTAAACATATGAAGTTCGATACTCTACTTACAAGACAGGACACTAACGTTCTAAACTGAATAAACAATGTTCTTACATACATATATATAATTTATTGTTAAAAAATAATATGTAAATTCGATACTTCTTGGTACAAAGTTAGCAGAGCTTGTGTCATGTATACCAGACTGATATAAACATTTAACAAAAAAATATTTGCGATGACATATAGATAAATTTACCTATATGTTTTTTATACCACCAAGGTGTCAAAAAAGTTGTTTTGTTGTTGTTGTATTTAATGTGACTCTTCAGGATAAATACTGGCAGATTATAACAACCTATCCTGCGGTGGGAATCGAACCCGCAATATTTGATTTCATAGACCTTCGTCAACTATGCCACAAAGATCATCGTAGAATTAATTTATTCAAACTTCGCCAATTTATTTCTCACCTTGAGTTTTCCTCCTAACCGGACTCCCAGGCAAAGCAATCCCGCTCTTATTCAAATGTACACTAGGATTAACCTCCTCAATCAAATGCACGAGAACATTTAACATTTTAAGTGTTACTTGTAGGAATTTCTCAGCTAAACTGGCAACCCTGTCGCTGTCTAAGTGCTGCCATCTCTTGGTGGTTTGAGTATCACGCTCGAAAATGTCGCGATTTGTTGTTTTGTGGCGCATTATGTTGTGGACTTCCACTGAAATTAAATAATAATAATAAATAGTGCATTACTGAAGAGGTCAGTAATGGGTTGCTGGCCGCAATGATGATGGCAGGTTCGTAGTTAACCAACTTACATTATGCTGAGTGGATTGTCCAGCATTATTTATTTATTTTTAATGTATTAGTATTAATGAACATAAACTTACCAGGATACACCATTCTGCACAAATCCAGCATAATAGTTCTAACGGCAACAGTCCCATCGCAGTAGTCCAGGTTTTCTAAACAATACGTTAGAATGCTTTGGCCGGAGTACGCATATATATTGTGCCATGGCGAGAACTTGTGAGATATAGCTTGCAGGGTTTCTAGGATGCCTTGCTGTGGGAAAATAGACTTCATCCATATCGCAATGCTTGACAACGAAAGTTTTCAATCAGTGCGTCCTACCCGTTATGACCTACGGAGCTGAGACGTGGACACTCACGATAGGGCTGGTCCACCAGTTCAAAGTCGCTCAGCGAGCTATGGAAAGAGCTATGCTCGTAGTTAGTGGAGCAAAGACCACGCCTCTCACTTTTTTGGGTCTTTAGCAACAAGTATCTGTCACTGACGTCCGTGGTAAAATAATTGAGCTCTTTTAAATAAATCAAAACTCACCGAAAAATACTGACAATTAGACTCCATCAGCTTCATCACCAAATCAGCTACAACAACCTTCAACCCCCCACCCCCTTCTTTAGCCTCTCCCCTTAGTTGCTCCGGCATATCGCTATAGAAGTATATATCTCTGACTAGCTGTAATGCTGGTCTGTTTGTGTTGTATGATAGAAGAGCTGTTTCGAGGTAGGCGACGTAAGCGACCATTTTGGATGGTGTGTCGGTTGGAGATACGAATATTGTTGGTAATATGCTGAAAGGAAAAGGCAATCGATCAAAAAATGGCCAAGTGACTGTAGTTCATAATATTTTACAAGGTTTTTTTTATTCTCGCAAGGGGCCTATACCTATAGCTTACTTCCCGTTGACGTAGAATCATGGTATGTATTTCGCAAGAACCCTGGTAGTACTATATAATTATGATTTAAATTAACTTGCGTTTTGTTGATCTTTCGAGGTAACGACCCATTGAAAAAACGTAACGTCGAGATAGAGACATCGAGGTAATGAACTTCGAGCTATCGTCATTCGAACTAGAGTACTGAGTATAGTATAGATCGATGACTGAGTAAGTTTTCATAATGTAGGCCTTAATCTATAATATACCTGACAATAGCCTGCGTAGCCGCATTCCTAACTTTGTGATCCTCGTCTTCCAACAACCGAATCAGCGTGTCCATTATCCGTTTACTTCTTTTAATGTAGTCTGGGTATAGCAAGTACAACCTGCAAATTAAATTAATTATGTATAACTAGACTGTATCCCTAAATATGTGTATACAGCATGTTGTAAGAGCAGTTCTATAGATACAAAATACTTTATCTTACCACACAAAGCGGAGAACAATACAGAAATAAATCCTTATAATAAAAGACGTACAAAGGGAACGTCCTCATGCTGAGAGCGATCTCTTCTAGGCAACCTTAAGATGGACTGGACATAAAGGAACAATATAGACGGTGGCATTTTAATAAATAAATTGATGATGATGTACGTCAAAATAAATATGAACAAACTCACCTCCTATAAGGGAACTTCTCATAGAACCTACAAAGGTTAACCCTGCACAACCAGTAACCATTACTCTCCACCTTTACAAGCGCGTTTAGAATATCAACCAGTAGCGTCCAATGTACGCTGTTGGATAGAGCGGTTGATAGAACGGTCAGAGCTGAGAGAGTGTGGTTCACTGCTGAGTGGATTTCATCTGAATGGCCCTGGAATAGAGTTTAATATTCATTTATTCTCAAAAAGACAATTAATATTAAGTCACTTACATGAGACCAGGGTTCTTAGGTTAAGTATAGATAGATACATAGGTTGTGGTCGTTCAATAGCTGACTCATTTGTTTGATAAGAAGTGAATTATCATTTATGATCAGTTGAGTTTATGATTAGTTTGAACACATTAAATGAGTTTACACTTAATTTGGGAGGGTAAATTATTGTAAAGCGGTGCGGCTTCACATAGTATAGTTTTTATCCATAGTTAGTCCGAGTTTTCCGAGAATAGAGTTTAAAAAATAAAGCGAGCAGCAACTATGTTATTTATACACAAATTAATTTACCTATTTCTTACCTTTAGCACCAAATCCACCAATACCTCCACACTTAGACCATCAACGACATCTGCCGGCAGCAAACTAAGACACTTCCACTTGCCATAATCCCCACCACACAATTTCACCGCACTCATCAAGTAATACCCCACGCAAGATCTCACCACACCCCGAATCTGGGGATCCGAATGCCCTTCTAACAGGGTAAAAGCATCCGACATATGCTGACACTGAAATTCTCCCGATTCTTTTGATTCCTCCATTTTCAACTCTTGTATACTTTCAATCATTTCTTCTTTTTGTTCATTTTTCTTTGATTTAGCGAAGGAGGAAGCTAGGTTGTCTAGATTAGTCGTCGATTCGCCGAAATGGTCGAATTTCATGTCTAAATCTATGCTTGAAGATTGGATTCCGCCACTGCTAGACATTGGGTAGCCAGTGTTGCTACCTGTCATGTTGGTTAAATTGCTATTTGTTGTGAAATTGCTGTTGGTCATATTAGTACTGTCTTGGCTCATACCGCTTGCTATAAGGTCGCCTTTTGCGTAATTCTTGCAATCTAATATAGCGCTATGGACGTCTTTTAAGCTTTTTTGTTCTGAGTCGGTTTTTTCTGATTTTTCTTTGTCTTTTCTTTGTGATTGGGATTGGCTGTCGATGCTTTTGAGTAAATCTTGACTGAGACTTTCGGTAAGAGAGTCTTGGTAGCATATGTTTCTTTCTAGATCATATTGATTCGCGTTGTCTTGGGAATCTGTGCCTTCTGTCGACCCTGGAATGTTGAAAATGGATTCAAGTTAACCCAGCTATGACGGAGGAGAACTATACAATTTGGGACTAAAATGCCACTCAATATTAGACCTTATTCGGCAGAGTTTAAACGTTAACATACCAGAAATATTATGAGTCTTAATATCGGCATCTTTATCCAAATACATGGTCATTGCTTGTGGGTATATCTTCAGTAACTCCGAGAGACAGTTCAACGCCGAGGACTTTACTGATACTCGAATTGATCTGCAATATTAAAACTTTGTTATATTACAGTTGTACGAGCACGTACATTGTGCATTGCCCTAATTAATGCCAACCTCGCATTTACGCCAGTCATTAATTTTAGCAATACTTTTTATTATATTCAGTTCTCGATCACCTGTCATTCGACACACACGTCTCACCATCATTTCATTAGTAACTACAGTTTATAGGTTAATATATCAGTTAAAATTGATCTCCTAGTTTTCGTGATATATTCAGCTTACTGTTACTATACGTGGTGTACGGACCGTACAGCAGTACAGAGAATCAAATCCAATGTGTTTATTTGAAGTAAAACATATATGTACAATTAGAAAAAACCTTTACTCAACAAAGACGACATACGAGGAAAATATAATATTATTTAACTAGAAGTATTACGTGAAACCACTGTAGTTTCACCATGACTTGTCCGCGAGCGAGTCACTTGGCTAAGCCAGACTCTAAGTAGTGTGGCACATAAGCTTTAAGCACCGTGGCTTAATAGTCAGTTAAAGATAACCTTACCTATCACTAATCAATCCTCCCTTATTGCCAGTTAGAAGAAACTTAGAAGCGAGTAATCTCGAACAGTATTTCAACGGGACATCGTCGTCAGATACGGATCCTATGTTTATCTGCAAAGAAAGATAAATAAATATTAAAGGTTTATAGCAGTTACAACGGGTTATTTAACTAGCATAATATATTTTTTGCGTTAAAACCACAAGCTATTGAAGAACATACAAAAGTCCGGCGGCGAGAATCGCACCCGTAGCGCAGTGAGCAAAATGACACGAGAGATGATTACCCTCTGTCGTGTCATTTTGCTCACTGTGCCACATAAGTAATCTCTTAGGCTACCTGTCTATTGACGCGGAGCGAGACAGTGTAGCAGATATTTATGCAATGCCATTGGTCCACTGAAACAGAGCAAAGATTTTATGCATTCCCATTGGTTAATGCATAAGTCTCCGCTCCATTGCTTCATAGGTGAAAAGTACATAAGTAACAATACCTCTATAATACATTATATCCGTCTTCTTCAGTTCATTTATTTTGCTTTAGGATGAATATTTTCTTCTCTCTTTATAAGGTTTGTTTCCCATAATCTCTACTTAATTGAACGCTAGATGACGCTGAGTGCAATAGCCAGTATTATAAGTATTCAGGATATGAAAATTAAATGGATTATGGCATACCTTATAAACATCGTGCTGTAATGGTTCAACTGCTTCCTCCTCTTTACAATCAGTTTCTTCGTACTCCTGAAGCTTTTCCGTGAGATCTTTGGTCAGTTGCTCTGTCGGCAATTCCATCTCTGTTTCGCTTTCAGGAGAATCTGGGGTCTGAAAACGAAAATAGACTTTGTAAACAAGTGTAAAATTTTGAAAAATCGATACGAAGTCAATAAATGTAGGAACAACAAACAATGCTGTAAAACGTCCTGTTAAAGTCGTTTTTTTTTAAAGAAACTATAAAAAATCCTTAAAAATGTAAGAACTCTGGTAATCCCCTCTAAAAGCTATAAGTTGATAGATTACTGCTGAACATACCACAACATCACTGCACAACCCTTCTTACTAGGGCTCTCCCTAGTAAGAAGGGTTTATATAACTTTTACGAACTTAACGACATCAAGTGTAACATCGTGTACCTACAGTGGAAATAAATTAAACAGACCTGAAAACTGAGATCCTCGCAGCTCAAGCTAGGCGTGCTCAACTGAAGCAGGCTGCCAAGCTGTAGGGCTCCGCTGAACGACAGCTCTAGCGGGTCCCGAGCTGAGGAAACGGGGCTGGGGGCGAAGCGCGACGGGGTAACTGTTGGGTTGTCTGTAACAAGGGGTCATGTCACTTTTGTAACTAGTTAAAGTTCAAGTTCTTTATTTGGTAACAAAAATAGGTTACATGCCATTAAAAATAAATTAATATACTACTAAAACTTAGTTTAGTAGATTTTCCTTGTATATCAGCGAGCCGCACCGCTGGATAGCTTAAATGATGAAACGGTAGCGGTAGCTTAGGAACTAGTCGATAGTATTTGACGGCCAGCTAACCCTCAATCTATATCAGACCCCGGAGTATATTATTAGACTTCTTTCGAACACTCACGAAGCAGATTTGAGCTCGTCACAAGTTGCGTGTTTTATATCAGGGCACGCGGCAGCGTGACCAAGCCAAGTTCAAGCAAAGGAACGCGCCGAGTGTATCATTACACGAACCACTTGGTGCCACTTTTGACCCTTCTATAACTCAAAACCTCTTTAACGTAAACACATAAAACTACGTGTGTTGAATTATATCCATAAGGACATGTAGAAGCCCAAATTTCATGAAGCTAGCTCAAACGGTTACAAAGATATGAAAGTCGAAAAGTCGTAAAAATTCACATTGACTGACTGACATACATATAGTACCTAATTCTAACCTACTTCCAGATGACCTAGAAGGATGAAATTTGGAATCCAGCTCGATAATTGTGTGTAAGCGTAGGAAAAAATAAAAAAATAAAAAAAAGTCAAAAAATAAGTGATGTTAGCGACGACGACCTTAT
Organism: Eupithecia dodoneata; assembly: GCA_947044415.1. Classification (NCBI taxonomy): domain Eukaryota; kingdom Metazoa; phylum Arthropoda; class Insecta; order Lepidoptera; family Geometridae; genus Eupithecia; species Eupithecia dodoneata. Next base: position 6,587,222 of record OX345678.1, read on the forward strand.
GTCAATGAAATAAGGTTTAAATTCGAATAGAATCCGCATTGCATAGAATAAGCAATAGTACTAACGTCTCCGATTGCGCAATAGAATACAGTGTAGTTGTTAGGGACCGGCAAATAATAGATTCTGTTTTCGAAGTAACTACATATTTTTACTACCTCACACTAGATGTCACTAGTGTAGGGGACGTACTAAGAATTATTTTATTCACAAAATTCATTTTCCAGCAAAAATAACTGTTTTGGTTAATTGTTGTCGGTTGGTTGCCCTATCATTTTCTATGGTTGCAAAATGCTTAAAACGAATACCTATATATTTTTCAGCTATTGATTTAATCAGAAGAATAATATGAATAATATGAGCAAGAACAAATATTCGTATATTTCGTCGGAGTCCAGTCTTGTCTATTAATTTTTGTGATCCATTGCTGTCTTACATTATCTTGAGATGGAAATCTAGAACATACACAATTTAAAATTGCATTAATAGGTGGGCTTCAATTTCATTAAATTTACTAAACAACTACTATTATAGTAGTTGTCTCACGGAGGGAAAGTACTTTCAATATAGAATATTTATTATAAAACATTCCATAGGTGCATTCCATACATGCTATGTTTCAACATAGCCGTGGGACATTCAGTAAAATAATTGGATTCTAAATACGGCCCTGGCCCTGTTTTTCTTTATAAGTTAATGGTTGACGATAGATGGCGGCTTGTTTAAAAATGACTATAAAAACTGAAAAATTAATATTTTGGCGACTAAAAAGTCTTTAGGAACTTAAGTTGGAGTAATTTCAGTACATATGATTATTAAAATATATTAACACTGAGCCCTACGTACCTATAAATATTTATTTCCCATGATACAATGTATCGCCATCTATTGTCAAGTAGAATTATATTTGGAAACGCCGAGTCGCAATGGAAATGTTCGAGAACTTTTAAAATATGATGCGGTATTCAGAAAAATCCAAAAAGAATTATATTGATCAGTTGTGTAGTTGAACAAATTTCAGTACATTTGATTATTAAAATATATTATTACTGAGCCCTACGTAGGTTTATTTCCCATGATACAAAGTGTCGCCATCTATTGTCAAGTAGAATTATATTTGGAAACGCCGAGTCAATACCTGCCTAGTTTTCTTTACAAAAAGTAATGATATCCCACCAAAAACATAAATGTAAAATAGGAGAGCCAAGTTCAATGCAAAAATTATGATTGGCTGTGGGCTTCGCGGCAAAAAGAATTGATATCTGAATGAGTGCCAAGTCAAATCTATGTAGGTTAGATTTGACTTGGCCAGTTTTTATCAGAATTAAAACGTTGAATAACTTTATAAAATGACTGATGTAATGAAAACTGGCCAAGTCAAATCTAACCTACATAGATTTGACTTGGCACTCATTCAGATATCAATTCTTTTTGCCGCGAAGCCCACAGCCAATCATAATTTTTGCATTGAACTTGGCTCTCCTATTTTACATTTATGTTTTTGGTGGGATACACTTTCATTGAAACCGACTTGACGTGCTTCAGTATTCCGGGATGAACATTTAAGGGTATACGAAAAGACTACCTAGTGACTTACTCAAATGATGCTTCCTCTCTCTCCTTCCTATAACCACCCGAGTAGGATGCTGCTCTAACAACGCACGAGTGTACAAACAGCTCGCTGAAGCCAGTAGAGTGCTGAGACATTCCATAGCGCAGTTCTGTGTGTTATGGTCCGAGGCTTGTTCGATGTAGAGGATTGATAGCTGGTATAGCTGTAAAACATAAAACAATGTAAAACATAAATCAATGTCTGTGTCTACAGATGTATCTGTCAATATACAGAAGACTTCTCTTCTTTGTTTCTGCGTGAAATCAAGAATTTTGCAGTATTTGTTTCAAAACGTTTACGTATTTATGACTAAACTAGCTATTGCTTAAACTTTTTATATAGCCTATTTGAAGAAAACAAATAAATAATGCTGGACAATTCACACAGCGTTATCTAGCCCCATGGTAAGCAGAGCTTGTGTTATGGGTACTAGATAACTGATATACATAATACAATACATTACATAGATAGATATTTTTTATTATACATAGAAAACAACCAGAACACCCGGAACAAATATCTGCAGATCGTACACACAATTATTCCGAGGCGGGAATCGAACCCTCCAACCGCAACCGCAATCGCAACCTCCTGCGTCGCAGGCGGACCTTAACCCACCGCGCCACATCGGACGTCAAGAAAAGATTTTTTTGTGTGCCAATGTTCAGCTTGTTACGGTAATATTGGCGTTATCTTCGGCAAACATCTTCAAACAGAACTGTTTATAATATTAGTAGGATAAGACTACCTGACCTACCTAAACGTACGAGAGTGAAAGGTTTGAGGAAGGCCTTTGCCCAGCAGTGGGACGAATCAGGTTAATAAATAAAAAAAAAGACTTGCTACTTAGCTAGCTTCTGACAGCAGCTTAGCACGCTTTTCTACTAAATTAGAATACTAGTGTTTTTGCATTTATCTAAACTTATATTATAAAGAGGAAATATTTGATTTTTTATTCGTTTGTTTGTAATGAATAGGCTCCGAAACTACTTGACCGATTTGAAAAATTCTTTTACCGTTGGGAAACTACACTATCCGCGGTGAACATAGGCTATATTATATTTTCAAAAAAGTTAGGTATACGTACCGTACTAAAACCGTGCGAAGCCGGGAAGGTCCGCTAGTAATATTATATAAAAGAGGTGTTTCGATTTATGCAAATAACTTGAAGTCTTCTTGTATTATGTAACGGCTATAGTAAATATAATTATCACACAATACAACTTACTTCTAAATAATCCTGCACTCCAAAAAGATCATTTTCAGAGAATTTCGCTAGGTTGTTGACTTGGAATATAGCTTTGATGACGCAAAACCAACCAAGCACCACAGTGTTTTCTGTCGTAAGCGGCCATAGTTTCTCTGAAACAGAATTAAAACAATTTTGACTTTACTTTACAATTTTGTGTTCACAAGAGGATGGCCTATATCTACTTGCTAATCACTACATAGTATAAAACAAAGTCTGTCTGTGTATGCTTAGATCTTTAAAACTACGCAATGGATTTTGATGTGTTTTTTTAAATAGATGAGTGATTCAAGAGAATCGTATATTAGCCATTTAACACATAGATTTCCACGGGGGCGAAGCCGCGGGCCGCAGCTATTATTATATAAAGCCTTTACTTAACTTCATTAACAAAGACAGTTACAACCAAATAATAGCGAATAACTGCCAGTTTGTGGTTTCCATGTCAGAAAGCAATGCTTTTGCTAGATAGAGATAGACTAACCAAATATACTCCCCAAGAGCGTAGTCAACAGAGTTTCCCGATGTGAACAGAGATGCGCCACGCAGTTTGAGATGCCACGTCTCACTGCCGGGTCTGTGGTTTCCACGTGAGTTAGCAGTGCTCTGGCTAGATCTGAAGACAAAGGAGGATGGATATGGGATATCGGACCATAGATGCTTCTCCATAAAATTGCAAGATTAAAAATAAAACAGAAAATGCGAGTCGGAGTTGCGCATTTGGTTCTTTTTGATTCTTTTTGATAGTGTATGGACTATCAAAAAGAACCAAAACCTAGAGTGTAATTTATATTCATTTTTTTTAACATATTACTTAGAATGTAGGTGTACCTAGTTTGCCAGCAATATATACCAATTTTTGTGATAAATAAATTCATAGAAAAAAAATGTATAGGTTCGCTAAGAATGATCTCTTCCAGACAACCAAAAAGATACCTATTGGCGCAAGCACGGCGCCAGCCACGGGGAATTTTCATCATGTCAATAGAATGTTTACTTTTTTGTGGAGTATATAAAGTTATATTTTGAACTGACCCTAAAATGTAATCAAATTAATTTCTGATCAAACCTGCAATCTCTTCATCCGTAGTATACTCAGCCAGGGCATTCAGTATCCTCGGCAAATTGCTCTCTAATGCCTCTACAATGAGTTGAATCTCCGTTGTCTGCTTAACAATCTCACAGAGAGTTGGGAACAGAGACTGAGCTTGAGATCTGATCTTCCCGATGCCGGGGCGAAGCCATATGTCACCAAGGCATATGCGGGAGAGAGCTGCTCGGATCCATCTAATTAGACAAAATTTGGTTCTAATTTAAACTTTATTTGGCAGTCGGTTTAATGACAAAATATGAAGTTCCGAATCATATTAAATGGTGCATATGTCAAACTCAAACTCAATAGCATTTATTTCTTTAGGCTTACAAAATAAGCACTTAGGCAAGTCAAATTTTATACTATTGATTATTATCAAATAACATTATTTTAATTTTAATGTTCACTTCAATTTTTTGTCCACTAGTGGAAGAAGTGAAAAAGAATCACTAGTATGTTCATATAACTTATGTGTCTAATACATTTGATTTGCTTATTTGTAGCAAAGGTATTTTAAATATTTTTTAAATTTTTATTTTTAAAGTTGTTTTGTACATGAACTTTTGTATTTTTCGGAAAATCCTTTCAGTCCATGTACCAAACACCCAGTGCAACTAAGTACATGTCTTTATTATTAGTTAATATATATTTTTTAGTAGGTAAGATAGGTAGCAAGAACCAATCTAACACATAACTTACCTTGCATTTCTATTGCTTCCAATATTATTTAAAAGAACAATATTTACTTTGTGCAAATGGAAGGAAAATGCTCCAACCACTGCACGGTTTAAGGCTTCATCTCCAGCTAAGCGCACTTCCGCCTGCAATAACAATAAACAAGTTTATCTACTAACTTACAATATTTTTTTTGTATTTATTGAAACAATTACATCTATTCTTACAGGATATGACCTAATACAATAGTGTAGTCTACATTATATATAACAGGCAAAATAATTAATAAAAACAGAATAAGCAAAGTCATTCAATAAAAATATCAATGCTCAAAATAGAAATACTTAATAAAATTCAAATGTCAATAAGAAAAATAAAATTAATTGATACACATGTCTTCTAGCAAAATAATTCAAGTACCTATGTCAAAAATAATTCCAAAAAATCACAAAAAATTAAAATTTACACAAATTAAATAAAATTATTTAATTTTAATTTAATAATATTATTTGTATTAGGTAGTAACTTCAAGAACATGGTCCAAGTACCATGTTAATATTATATATATTAGACTTGAATTACTTGGCTTTTTATTGGAAATTCAATAAAATATCTGGTGCGAGTAGATAAAGAACTTACGCTGTTATTGCTGGCCAATAACAACAACGCAGGTACAGCGGAAGGAATCAAATTAGCATAGTGGCGGGCGAAGCTAGGACGACTTCCGAGCATGCCCAGACTTCGTCCTAAAGTTCCAGCAGCCGTCTGCAGCTCATGAGGCCTACAACAAAGATATATCAACAGTAATCACCTAATAAAAACGAAATGTTGCCTTATTAGATCTCGGAAACAACTTACTTGGCAGAGTGTTCGTTAGCTTTCAGGTATTCTAAGGCCTTTTCGGCCTTCTCTACGACGTTCATATCTGTAAGATCATCAGCCGGTCGAAATAGGATACGCGTCAGACATTATTTTCTTGGATTTCAGAAGAAATTTACGAATTTTCGTCTTACAAAACGCAAACAAACTGAAATGAAAATGAAAAATCGATGTTTTTTATTGTTGACCAGTAAAATGACAATGACTGACATGACACTGACATTGAAATACAGTATTGTGTGAGTCCGAATCATTTTAATAGAAAATATTTCGTACCTACAAAAGTAGGTACCTACGTACGATAAATTATCGTGCAGTTTTTAGTTATTTTAGTCCAGTTTTCTCTTATTTGTTTGACTGTAGTTTTGTAGAACATTTTGTTGATCCACAGTTAATGTTTTTCCTTACCTATTGTAAATACTTTTTCTATGAGGCCGTCTCCACGAGCGAGAAAATCACGACGAGTAGCGAGTCCGCGCTTTGATCGTTGGGTAATATCCAATCCACGAACGAGCGATTATTCCGCCAGCGTACCGTCTCGGTCGCTCGCGACTTGTAACAGAATCGCCGCGTTCGCAACGACTCGTAACGGATTGCTTCTCGTCCTTGTTTGGCGAGATGCAATGCAATGCAACGCTGAAATGACGCGCCATTAGTAGCTATAGGCTCGCCGCGATATAAATACTTAATGAAGTTTCTAGCGCACTCGTCGTCGCATCATCGCCGCGATCATCGCGATATTATCGCCGTAGACAATGCTAAGAGTGTATAGAAATACGTGGCACGACGACGACGATAACATCGCCGAGATTCTCTCGCTCGTGGAGACGTTTACTATAAGTACTTAACGTTTACTAAGTATACAAATGCACAACCCATAAATAAATCTTGCGCGATGCTACTATACCAGAATTGCGTTAAGAAGACCGTTAAGAAGTTGATGATATAATATGATAGATAACAAATGTTAACCCTTGGTCAACCCAGGTGACGAAATTCGGCTTAATTTCAAAACATCAACAAAACGAATACTTGATTTAGTTATCTGCACAATGTCAGTGGCTGGTGACCAAGAAATAGACGTTATGTACGGGCTGAAAACTGTTTTATCTCAGATTGAAGCCGCTGTAGCGAAAAGAAGCAAGGTAACAACCATCTCTTAAGTTATGATAAACTCCCATTACTACTAGTTTAACTAAAACTTGATTCTATCAAAACAAAGCCAGTCCACAAAGACTCACTGAAAATCTGTTACATACCGAAACTTCCCATCTTGAACCAGAACCACAAAATTCAGTTTCTATTTATTCTCCATGTTTTTAGGATTTACCCCAAATTGCTCCAAGACTAATAGCTGTATCTAAAATTAAACCAGCCTCGCTCATAGTAGAAGCTTACGAAGCTGGCCAAAGAAACTTTGGCGAGAACTATGTCAATGAGCTCGCTGAAAAAGCAGTAGATCCTCTCATCCTAGAAAAATGCAAAGAAATAAAATGGCACTTCATTGGACACCTCCAGACTAATAAAATCAATAAGCTGCTTGGATCTCCGAATCTTTATATGGTACAGACTGTGCACTCAAAGAAATTGGCTGATAATTTAAATAAGCAATGGGAAAAGTTGAGGAAAGATGATGAAAAAATGAAGGTTATGGTGCAGATTAACACCAGCGGAGAGGATGGTTAGTGAAACATACTTTATACTAATTATTATCTGTATCAAAGTAAAATCTAACCTAATTCATGGTATATCACTTAAAGTTTTTATAATAAAACTGGGCAAAAGAATCTGCATCCTAGATTTATTAACATTTCTTAAGAATAATTTGCATGTTTCAGCTAAAAATGGCGTTCAACCATCTGAAACCACAATGTTAGTAGAACATGTTGTGAAGAACTGCCCATGTTTGGACTTCCAAGGCCTAATGACTATCGGCCAGTATGACTATGACCTGTCTCTAGGGCCCAATCCTGACTTTGTGAGTCTGGCCAAGTGTCGGATAGAAGTGTGCGAGCAGCTCAAACTGGATATTAACAAAGTTGAGCTTTCTATGGGGATGTCTACTGACTTTGCTCATGCTGTAAGTATTCATTACTTAGTTGAATATTCTTTTTTTTTTTTTAGGAAAGGAATTGAAAAATGTTGTGTCGCCCTAACACTGGTTATCATCACACTGACTTTTTTTCAAAACCGCGGTGTAGCATGAACATTTTGTATTTCGATAGAGACAAATAAGTGTCCCATAAAATAATGTCCTAAAGTGTCAGGTTTCCGTGTGTCAGGGTATGAAAGAATAAAAAAAATATATAAGAGCAATAACTATTTAATATCTGTGTATATCTCAGAAACTTGATGCTTTAGAACATTAGCTTAGGGTATATTTTTTATAAAATTTTTAATAATTATGCGCAGCGATTTGAAAAAACCCATGTGGTAGTTAAACTAGTAAAACTTTGTTGAATCTAAGTAAGTAAATTATAGATCTCCATAATTTTGGGATTGATAAAGCCTAAACACTGAAAAAAATGTATATATTGTTAATATGATGTTAAATTATATTTTGTGCCTAGAATAATTAGAATACTGATTATAAATATTAGCCACCTAGCTAAATATTGCCGTGCCCTAGCAGAGCGCTTGTTAGAAACATTTTACATTAAGATTTTATTTTAACCTTAAGATCCCCTGTACAACATGTTTGCAATAAAAATATTGCGTTTTGTATGCCAAAAATGGTGGACCTTGATATGCTTGCTTGACCTTGCTGCTTTATCTATTTCAGATTGAGGTAGGAGCAACAACTGTACGTGTTGGATCAGTCATCTTTGGAGCCAGACCGCCAAAACCTAACAAAGAATAATTTTATAAAGTTTCTAGCATATATAATAAGGTTTTAAAGTTAAAGTTACTTGACTGGGCTTCCATTAGTTTTAAAGTGGTATGTAAATGTATGTAGTTTAATCTACATAATATATAATTTACCCATATACATAATTCTATGTATAACCATCTGTAAGTTTATAACTTGACTTGGCTTCTTGGCATTTCCTTTTTCTATTGTATACCTGATTTGACAGCTCGTCACGTACGTCAAAGTCAGATAAGCAATGACAGGCAGCAACAAGCAAAAGCAACCAACCAACCAAGTCAAGTCAGAAGTCAGTCAGTCGATTTCCGAACGCATTCATCAAAACACGACTCGCTTCGGTTTTGCCTTGTTGTCCAAAAAATGTGAAATTCCGATAAATTTTGTGAATAAAAGTTGTTGTTCTGTTTGTAAAATACAGTGTTTTTGTTTTAATTCTGTTGATAACTTCCTTCTGGATAGTGCTAACTTTTTGTGTCAACAAGAGAACTCGCTCCCGATAACTTGATGAAAGTTTTGTTCAAACAAGGCCGCCCGTGAAACAGGTAATTTTTACTCATTTTTACTTTGGAACATTGCGCGGGCTCACGTAATCAACTTATGGAACTCTGGAGAAGTAGTAGGAAGTTGTACATGGATCTTTATACTTAGTTTATCCATACAAAATACATTTAATAAATATAAATAACAAATCCACATAGGTTGACCCTTTTAATAACTTTTAAAATTGATAGTATATATGGTGAGGTAGGTATCGATGGTAAGGATTTACAGAAACAATTTTCAAAATAAATGTTTGGATATGGAAGAATCAGTGATAAATACCTAAAATTAATCAACATGTTGATGTACATCATCATCATCATCATCATCCGCCTTTAGCAGTCCACTACTGGACATAGGCCTCTCCAATGAGCGCGATAGCGCCCTGTCTTCAGCTTGCTGCATCCAGCATCTACCTGCAGTCTTTGTTTTTGCAGTTGTTGATGTACAATGTTTATAAAAAAAACCCCCCAATTTATATGACTTGACAATTTGATCCATCTTTTGATGAATATTGTTATAAATTATATCTGAAACTCAACCAAGCATGTTTTTTGTGTTGTGGTTTGTATACAAACTTCACAACCAATTTGGCTAGTGTAGGCTAGCTCAACAAAAAATATGATTCAGGCTTTAGCACAATAATGTTATAATAATTATACTAAATTTCTAGGGGCATAGATAGATAGATATAATTATTAATTGTTACAAATTTGTTACAGTTTGTTGATAGAATCTTAAATCCTAACATAGGTTTATCTAGACACTAGAGTTCTCTTAACAATACTAAGGTTAAAATTAAAATAAATGCTAGCATAGGTGATTAGTATGGTAGGCAGTCATGCAAACAAGCACAGTGACTTTGCTGTCCGCTGCATTGTTTGGCATGATTAATAAATAAAAAGAAAAGCGGAAGTGATGTACCTTACCTAGTCATCCTCTGTGGAGCGGTGGGTGAAGTTTCGCCTGTGACGCAGCAGGTTGTGGGTTCCCGGTTGTTCTGGTAGTTTTTCTATGTATAATAAAAAAATCTATCTATGTAATGTATTGTATTATGTATATCAGTTATCTAGTACCCATAAAATAAGCTCTTCTTAGTCTGGGCTAGATAATGCTGTGTGGATTGTCCAATGTTATTTATTTTAGCTAACAGATTACTATTGTTGTAAAACTACTTTTCTGCTGACTTAATCCTACTAATATTATAAACGCGAAAGTATGGATAGATGGATGGATGGATGGATGTTTGTTACTCTTTCACATAAAAACTACTGAATGGATTTTAATGAAACATTATAATAATATAGCTTATACATCAGAATAACACAAAGGCAATTTATAAAGATATATTATATCTAATTAGTAACTTATAGAAATCTGATCTCTGTTTTTTTTTACTAGCGGCGTCAAGCATGTTGCACCTTAAGACTGAAAGAAATGTAGACTAGATAGCTAATTCTAAATACCTAATATTATACAAAATACCTTTCGCAAAACCCTCATAAACCAAGTAAAAGATTTAAAAAAAATTACAATTCAGAAATCACAAGTATCATCGGTGTATGATCCATCCTTTTAAAGTTTGCCTGGAAGAGATCACTCCTACTAACGATAAGGCCACCCTTTTTCTTTGTTTTCCCCTACCTAAGTATTTATTTCTGTATTGTTTCCTGTTTTGTATGATATAATACAGTGTTTTCTATCTATCTATCTTGAGTACATAATTAATACTTAAATGTTAATTACCATATTTTCGATTTCTCCTGCGTCGCAGGCGGACCTTCGCCCTCCGCGCCACATCGGTCGTCTTATGTCGGATGTCTATAGCAACTCTATCACAGAAAAATCTGAAATCAACGCATACTCAGCCCTGCCCAAATTTTAAAATTTGCCTACACGCCGCGCCGCGCTTCCTGTTGCACCTGCCCTATATTATTACATTTAAAAATGGCAATAACCCAGCTTAACGCTGGTCCATCAGAGCTCTACCTACCACTGGTTTCTCGTAAGAGACCTGGCTGGCGTAACGTCACGAAAAGACCTAACATAGTAACCAAAACGATCACTACATTTTTAGGGTTCCGTAACGTACTCAAAAGGTAAAACGGGACCCTATTAGGACCCTATTAAGACTCCGTTGTTCAGGGAGCTGCCATACATCCTACTGGATGGATGTTTGTTACTGTTTCACGTAAAAACTACTGAATGGATTTTAATGAAACTTTATAATAATATAGCTTATACATCAGAATTACACGTAGGCTACAATTCATAAAGATATATTGTATATTATCCAAAATATCGATCACCACGCGGGTGAAACCGCGGTGCGCAGCTAGTCAGACATAATTTGTTTGATGTTTTTATAGAATATGTACTCTATTGCATTGGGTGTTCCGGTAAAAATAGAGGTACGTTTGTAAATAAAGAAATAAAAAATAAAAATCAATAATGGTACGGAACCCTTCGTGCACGAGTCCGACTCGCACTGGCCGGTTTTTTTTATTTGCCAATTACGTTATCCGGGATAACAAAACGGCCCACTGGTTACTTTATGTAAGCCAATTGGCTCACATAAAATAGAGCCACGAATCTACAAGTTACGTAACCACAGCTACAACAATAGGTACAATTGATTAGACATTCCGTCCTACACTCCGCAACCACGTCAAGTGCTAGAAAGTGAAAAAGTGAAACGCCCATATAAAATTGCGCTCGAAGAAATTAAAACCATGCTTTGCTTGTTACACTTTTTATAGGGTGTTGCTTAACCTTTCTAGTAATTTCACGTAGCTCTGTGGATTAAAGAGTTTAAAAGAATTAATGCAGTTACGATTATTAAAACGGCAATTAATAATATCGTACATTTTTGCGGCCTTAGTGGCGTAGGGGCAAAGGTCCGCCTGTGACGCAGGAGGTAGCTGGGTTCATTTCCCGCCTCGGGACAAATGTTGGTACGATCTGCAGATATTTGTTCCGGGTGTTCTGGTCGTTTTCTATGTAGGTATAATCCTAAACATATTATAAACGCGAAAGTTAGTAATTATGGATGGATGTTTGTTACAATTTCACGTAAAAACTACTGAATGGATTTTAATGAAACTTTACAATAATATAGCTTATACATCAGAATAACACATAGGCCACAATTAATAAGATATGTATATTATCCAAAATATCTATCACCACGCGGGTGAAACCGCGGGGCGTAGCTAGTAAAAAATATATCTATGTAATGTACTGTATTATGTACCTACTCGTATATCAGTCATCCATCTAGTACCCATAACACAAGCTCTGCTTAGCTTGGGGCTAGATGATGCTGTGTGGATTGTCCAGCATTATTTATTTATACTTGACCTTTATCCAGCAGATACGGAACAAATACCTTACCTGCAGATCAAACAAAACATTCCCTCAGCGAGAATCGAACCCGCAACCTACGACTCCCAAAGATCCATGTTATGAAAACAAACGGGAAGAGAACTTAAGTACCTACTTCCTTTTCGCCACCTCTACGTTTTTCAAAACAATTGACTGGTAACAAAACACCATTCTCAAAGTGATTACAAAATACTTACGAATCTCCATAACAAATCGATGGTAAACGGCTCTCAAACGGTAGGTTAACAGTTAAGGTGAAACGCCTCCATACAAATTATCAGTGTACATTCTGTTAACAAGTAACAGCATAAGAAATATTATGTGTACAAACGTCGACACGTCCACTGCGAATTTTTTTTTAACACGTTCTCTGGCAGAACATCATTTCAAGTCCTTTCGGTGAATATGTAAGGTGACACAACGTTAAATCACGTCCTTTTTAGTTCCGATGCTAATGGTCAGAACGTGAAGCCACGTTTGATTACCACGTACTCTGTGTCATAATAACGTAACAAAATATCAAGCGTCTACTGTCACTTGCGACGGTTCAAATATTAGACTAGGCATAGAGTTGAAAATAACTTGGCTATGGGCTGCTCCCGTGACACAACGTCATTACATGTCGTATCCCCCGCACACAGCCTTACACCTCAGTCTAGCTGTGTCACAAGAGAGGGAAGCGCGTGTGTTTCGCGCGCAAATGTGAATTATGCGGACAAAAATCTAGCAAGGGTTGCAAAATCACTAGTCAACAATCAAATCTAATGACACAGAATAACAAAAACAAGATAGGTTGTTTTATTTCTTAGTGACTAAGGCTCGTAATATGAAATTTGCTCAGTCATCGATCTATGCTTGAGTAACGCTTTTCTATGGCATAAACGTATCTCAAGCATTGGTCTATGACTGAACAAACTTTCATAATACGGGCCTTAGCTTTGTTAGTAGGTACCTACCTTGATTTTCACCAAAAATACTCGTGTAATAGTATAATTTCATGAGGAACAACAACAGAACGTGTATAGACGTCGTACACTATTGTATAGGAAAATTGTGTGTCAATATATGCAGTCCGAGAAAACGGCTGGCTTGCGCGAACGTGTTAACCTAAGCCATTCGTGTTGCCTGTCTACTCAACGGTTGTATTGCGCCGCACCGCACAGGCGTTTCGTTCAAAAAAATATGTTACGGCTGTGCTGAGTCACACAGATGTGTGTTTTCTTAGCCGCTGCGCAAGTGCGGATTTACGCATTTTGAGTGTGCTTTTAAGAAACACAAGAGGTGTGATTTCAGCAATCAGCGTTAACACGTTGACTGCTGAAATATCTCAAATGCTTTAAACCATCTGATCTGACCAGTCGAAAATCTTTGTAATATTCTACAGCTCTTGTTTCATCATTATTGTTTGGTTTAAAAGTTATCTAATGATTGTGCTCCAACTGTTTGTGTGCAGGCGCTCCACCGTAACCAGTCGTTAACCAGCCGCTTGTTAATATATTATGTCATTCAGGGCTTTAAAAAAACTATGAAAAAAAATTATGTCTTAACTTCATTGACTCAACATTGACTGAACGGATGAATGTATTGCATAACGTTGTAATTGAGGTACTTACCTATACATGTTCATATTTATTTTTTATTTGAATAAAAGCATAAAAAATAAGGTGTCTAAACTAGATAGATGCCATTAATAACATAGTTCTACCATGTTATTAATAGCATACAAAATTTTAAATAAAACAAATATGTACTTATATTATATTAAATATGCGAGCAGATTTTTTTTACTATGTACAGGTTAACTATCTATCATATTTCAGTTTATACAAGTTAATGATCACAGGTGGTCGAATCAAATATATTCTTGATGTTCTTCAAATAAAACCAGGCATTTATTTCACAAACCTCTTGAAGATTGCATGCAAAATTTTAAATGAATGTATTGATAAAATTGTAAAATTTTCTTTCTGACATTTTAGTTATCTACCTTTTATGATTATATTTTTTTTTTTGACATTACTTATAAAGCCTAAGAATATTGTAGCTAATAAATTTGTAACAATTTTGCACGCCCTGACGAGGCAGAATGTATAGGAACCTTATTATTTAGAAGATCTATTGTACCTACATTCCTGCAAAAATAAATGATTTATGATTTTATGATTTAAATAAACGCAATTAAGTACATATGTATATTAAATATGCGACCAGATTTTTTTACTATAAAAAGGTTAACCATCTGCCATATTTCAGTTTATTACAAGTTAATAATCAGAGGTGGTCGAATCAGATATATTCTTGATGGACCATGTTCTTCAGTTAAAACCAGGAATTATTTCACAAACCTCTTGAAGATTTAGTAACTAGCTAGCAGTCATTGAAAATAACGAGTTATTCCAATAGAAATAGTTCACAGTGTTCACTAATCATACAAACTATTAAAAGACAATTATTTTTGTTTAAAATTTCAGTCATTGAATCAAGAGAGTTGTCATTGATGTACCTATCTATATGCTTATAATATAGGTGGTCGAATCGTAGGTATATATACTCCACGGTTGTGTGGTAGAGATAATCTCTCGCTCTTGAGCGATAAGACCGCCAAATTGTCAGATATCTTGTATTATTATTTCATATCTTGTTTGTTTTATTTTTAAGTGTGCAATAAAAGTATTGTCTGTGTATATATCTACATATATTCGTGACGAATCTTGTTCTTCAGATAAAAACAGGCACTTATTACTCAAACTTCTTAATGATTTAAAAGCTAGCTAGGGGCTGCTCAAGTATTACATAAGCACTATGGGGGGGAGGGGAGGGGTCTTCGTTTTGCTTATTTTGGATGACATGGGGGGTAGGGGAGTCTAGATGATGATTACGTCATCGGTAGTTATTTACTTTTCTACACGAATAATGGCAACCCTCACATTGTCTATGCTTGAAAACGAAACGCATTTTCGGGGAATTTTTAAAATTATAATAATAACACTTTAAAAAAATACATTCATAATTGAAAAATGTTTACGTAAGCATGGGGGGAGGGGGTAAGAGCTTTGCTTACTTTTGCTGACAAGGGGGATGGGGGGGGGGGGGAGGTAAATAATTGTAATAAATCTGCTTACGTAATATTTGAACGGCCCCCTAGCAGTCATTGAAAATCACGAGTTATTCCAATAAAAATACCGTTCACATAACAAACGCTAATGGTCGATCGTTAACCGTGCGAAATTGAAAGGTCGATTTTGGATTGCTTGTTCGTGATGTAACTTTTTGTAACTCTGTGATAATGGGCAGTAAGAGCTCCGTCTTTAGTTTCAAATTAAATTAAATGATGAATACAAAACTGCAAATTCTAAATATCATCTGTTATTCTGACTAGAGGCTTGCTTGATGCTGGTCCTATTCGTCATCATCCGTACCTGGTCCTATTCGTACTGTATTAAAATGATGCTGGACAATCCACACAGCATTATTTAGCCCCAAGCTAAGCTGAGCTTGTGTTATGGGTACTAAATGACTGATATACTTAATACAATAGATAACATACAAGTATTCCAACGAATACATCCAAAGTTATCGACATAGCTCTAAGAATTAGCAAGCTGAAGTGGCAGTGGGCCGGCCATATCTCGCGAAGAACTCACTGCCGTTGGGGCAAACGTGTTCTTGAGTGGAGACCACGACTCGGTAAACGTAGTGTAGGACGCCCTCCGACCAGGTGGGATGACGACCTGCGAAAGACTGCAAGTAGATGCTGGATGTGTCAAGCTGAAGACAGGGCGCTATGGCGCTCATTGAGGGAGGCCTATGCCTGTCCAGCAGTGGACTAACATAGGTTAATGATGATTCCAACTTACTTTTTGTTAAAATTATAAGTGTGGAGTGTATATAATAACCAAGTCAGCGTTAACACAAAACTGTTAAACAAATAAGGAAAAGCGTTTGCCAAGTCACCTTGGAAAGCGTTGCAGTTATCTCGAATTTCATTACAATTTTCTTACTCCAATGGCCAAGTCAAGACCCGGGTCAAAATCATAAAGAAAACGGTTAATTCTGGTCATTCCGTAGCTTGCGGGACTAGTAGTGTTGTGTTCAGATTTTCTTTTGTTTTGCTTCAGGGTCTTATACCTATTACCTTGCATTTCACTTCCTACACTAGTTGACAATAACATTGAAGAGACAATCAATTTACACTTTATTTCATTTTTGATAAATTTAAAATTGACTGGTCCATGAGTTTATTTTACTTGTAAGCTGCAAGAAGTAAACGTTATGATTTCTGATTTCATCATTATCATTCAAATCGACAGCTGCTATGTACCTACTGTTGATCATTGCTTCCATGATGGGACTCTCTGCACGCTTTAGCTGGAACATAATTTTTATAATGAAACATTTTAGATAGATAAATAATTTTACCCCCCACATAACAAGTCTTTATGGATTAAGGAGAGTTTATTGCGTTTGTTAGAAAGGACAATGGGCAAAATTATATAACTGACTTGGTCCAAGAGCCTCCACTGATGGGACTTGCGGTAAATGAAAGGCATAGTTGCCGTATGATTCTGGCAAAAACCTATTAAAGTCTGTCCCGGGGTTTTTTCTATTATCAGGCTCTTGGACCAATTTCGCCCAATTATTCTTTACATTTCTATCTAGCAGTTTTGTTAGCTGTGTATTAAAAACAATGATTTAAAGGTAATATCGTCGGGGTGTAAGCGAAAAGGGTTGCGCAAGAGGAGTGCATGTACGAGAAAGCCCTTAGAAGAAGGTAGTTTCAAAACGATCAATGCTTGTGTTAGCTAGCTGTCACGACATCCATCCCAAGTTTTCCTATGATACCTAAAACTTTCCAAGACAGACAGCCGAACTTCTATCCTAATGGTAATGTTTAGAGCTGCTTTTATATGGATCTTAGCAAACTCCCCGTCTCAAGATGCAACTTTGCACTATTATAAACTTGGAACTTTCACGTCACCACATGGTAGAGACGTAGTTACATAGTTGTGTTATCGAAGGTTTTGGTGGCCAATGGCTATGGCCTAAGCACTGGCATTAGTGCTTAGGCTATGGCACGGCATATGGTATCTTACATGGTTGATTATACTCGTAGATGTGAAAACAAATGGTTGAAAAGGTACAGGACTGGCTCAATCAGACATTTCCAGCTAAGTTAGTCGATTGGATAAAGCGTGGCGATGTCTTTTTACTACCTTCTGCTTGCGTTTAGTTTGAATGGTACAAATCTTAAGCTAATAAATTTTAGAAAAGTTGTTCTCAAGCGATTGCTGAAATTTGGCATACTTTTGTAAGTTCGGTGACAATGCACTATTAAAGTACTCTTGAGCTGGTCTGATGATGGAGACAAAACGAGGCCCTAGGAGCTCCTAAACAGAACCTCGTCGAGTTTGGTTTCATTGGATTTGTCTTCCCAAGCACTCTGGGCCAAAATGATTATAAAAGCTTGTTTTTAAGAAATATTTTTAAAATAATAATAATTTATTTAGGATCTTGAACTTAACTCTAAGCCACTATAACCATCGATGCAACCAGCCAACCTACCATTCTGCAGTGCGGCCGCATCAATGAAGAAATAGCAATGTCGCGAAACTTGCGACATTGATTATGTACACATGATACGTCGTCGTCAGTCACAAGGAAAGGCCTTCTAAGTAGTATCGGATTTCTTCCGCGATCGGTCCTAGAATCTTAATCTGGCGATTTGATAGTGCAGGTAGCTACCTAATTTATACGACGCCATTGGAATAAGTGCCTGTATTTATTATGGCCTTGAATTTAATATTTACTAGCTGCGCTGGAAATCTATGTGTATAAACCTTCCTCTTGAATCACTATATCTATTTAAAAAAAACCGCATCAAAATCCGTTGAGTAGTTTTAAAGATCTAAGCATACATAGGGAGACAGACAGCGGGAAGCGACTTTGTTTTATACTACGTTTATGTCGTGATATAAAGTCGCAAACAGAAGATTCAAGAAAAAAGCAAACGAATAATCAGAAACCAATAATTTTTTTGACCTGGTTTTGAATAGCTGGTTTGCATGAGTAAAACACATTATTGTGAGTCACGCACTATGCCGGATGCATGATTTGTTGCTCTCATCACTTCTATGAATTGTAGACGAGCTCTTTTAATAGGGGTCGTTATAAATATTGGTTATGGTCTTCTTTTTATACCGTATTTTTTGTTTCTCATCAATTCATCATCATCATCAATTCATCAGCCTATAGCAGTCCACTGCAGGACATAGGCCTCCCCTATGAGCTCCATAGCGTCCTGTCTTCAGCTTGCCGCATCCAGCATCTTTCGCAGTTCGTCATCCCACCTGTTCGGTGGGCGTCCTACACTACGATTACAGAGAGATATGATAATAAAAAAAATCATAAAGAAACAAAAATAACTTTTAAATTTACCGAGTGATAAAGTAGTATTTATCCCCCAAAACTGAAAAACAGAACCCAAAACTGAACTGTAGAATGAAGGGATTCGTCGGATTTAAGTTTTTTTCCAAACAGTCAAATTATCTGTATAATCTATCTAATTAAATATTATAGGTACTAGTTTCTGTCCGCGGCTTCGCACGCGTTGTTTCTATGGAAACGTTTTAAGTTATTTATATTCCATGGGAACCGATTTATGAATCGAAAGAAATATCTGCATATCGTACACACATTTGTTCCGAGGCGGGATTCGAAACCACAACCTCCTGTGACGCAGACAATCAAGTTCTTTTTTTTTTTTTTTTTTTTTCTTTTTCTATACTGCTTCTTGGCGATCTGTTTAAGTAAACAATAATCCAATCTGCTCTCCGATATTATCCGCTTTTTGTGTTGTTAGTAGAGTTGACTCCAGTGAGTCACCTCTAGGCCTTTGTCTGTGAATCTTTCAGCTAGGTTTGAGATACTGTGTCTCTTTAGTCTAGAGAATTCAAGAGTTCCAGTTCCTTGTAGTTGAGAGGCGAGTTCATTTTTGTGATTATCTAGCCGAAGCTGATAGTTTTTGCTGAAGACTTCAATTTCCTGTTTGACTGAGTTTAGCTTGATGTCCGTATACATAAACTTGTTGCTAATATGAGGTGATATTTGTAGCATGTTTCTTATCGTTTTGTTCTGAAATCTTTCCAGAATCTCAATGTTGCTGTGACTGGCAGAGCCCCACAGCTGTATCCCGTAGGTCCATATTGGTTTCACGATGCATTTATAAATTGTCATCTTGCTGGTGTCCGCTAGTTGGGATCGATTACCAATTAGCCAGTACATATTACGTATTTTGAGGTCTAGTTGTTTCCGCTTGGTCCAGATGTGTTTTTGCCAAGTCAGGCGGCGGTCTAAGTGCATTCCAAGATATTTTGCGTCTTCTGCTTGTGGGATTGGTGCGTTATAGAGTAATACCGGCGGACAGGTTTTCTTTCTAAGTGTGTAGGTAACATGTACTGATTTATCTTTATTGGCTTTGATGCGCCATCTGTCGAACCACTCCTCGATCCGTCTGAGATGCACTTGGAGGTTTTTCGAGGCAATGTCTGGGTCCTCATCCACCGAAAGCAGTGCGGTATCGTCAGCGTAAGTAGCGGTCGTTGTAGTTTCATCCGAAGTAGGCAGATCGGCGGTAAATATGAGATATAGAATGGGTCCCAGAATGCTACCCTGCGGCACGCCGGATTTGATTTCTTGCATTGCAGACAGTTCTTCATTGAATTTGACTTCAAAGCACCTTTTGTCAAGGTAAGACTTAATCAACAGGAAGATAGAGTGTGGAAGCCTTTGTTTGATCTTGAATAGAAGTCCAGCATGCCATACTTTGTCAAATGCTTGACTGATATCTAGAAAAATAGCTGAGCAGTATTGTTTGTTTTCGAGTGCTCGATTGATGATGTCTACTAGGCGGTGTATTTGTTCAATTGTACCGTGTCCTTCCCTAAATCCGAACTGGTGTTTGGGTACAATGTCTTCCAGGTGTTCACGCATTCTAGAAAGTATCGTCTTTTCGAGTAGTTTCCCAGGTATTGGTAGTAGGCTTATGGGCCTGTAAGAGGTTACTTCTTGTGCTGGTTTGCCTGGTTTTAAGATCATTACAACTTGTGCTATTTTCCACTGACTTGGGAAAATTGATAATCGTAGACATGCATTGAATATGATGGCTAGAAGCACGATCCCTTTTTTCGGGAGGTGTTTTAGTAGGGTGGCGTCAATTTGATCACATCCTGGAGCTTTCCCGTCTTTGAGTTTTCGAATTTCTATGAGTAACTCTTTAGGAGTGACACTTTTTAGCGGCAGGCACATTTGTGTAGCAGTTTCAAGAGCTTTCCCGATTTTTCTTTCATGATCTTGATTTGTACTGGGTAGCGGTTGGAAAACTCGTTCTAGGTGCTTGGCGAAGGTATCAGCTTTTTCTGAGTCAGACCGAGCCCAGGTTCCAGGCTGTATGCTTAAAGGTGTTATTTGTATTTTAGGGCGTTTGAGCTTCGAGGTCGCTTTCCACAGAGAGTAATTTGTGTCGTGGGACGGCGTCAGTTTGCTTAGGTATGTCTGTAGGTTATCGTTTTTCATGTTTTTTATTTGAGTCTTAACTTCTTCGGAGACTCTGTTAAAAGCAGCTTTATCTCTCGGGTACCGTGTATTGTGCCAAATCCTGCGTAGTCGCCGTCTTTCTTGTATTCTTTCTTTTATGCATGCTGGGTAGAAATGCTCCTTTGGGGCAAACGCTCTACGTTGTTTGGTAGATTTGTTAGCTGCTGTGTGGATTATTTTGTTTAGGTCTTCAATTGCCAATTCTATGTCTTCAATTGTTTTTAGAGGGATTTTAAGGTCTACTGTTGATGTTATGATATTTTGATATTCTTCCCAGTTGGTGTTTCGGTTATAGATTTGAAGTGGCTTCTCTGTTAGAATCGCCTTACAGTTGATGTTGAGAATGACTGGAGTGTGGTCGGAGGATAAGTCTATAACATGCTCGGTGCTCAGGTTGTTAAGTGTAACATTCTTGACAACAAAGAAGTCTAGTAGGTCGGGCAGTCGTGCTTGGTCTGTGGGCCAGTACGATGGTTCACCAGTAGATAAGCATTCGAGGTTTAAGTCCCCTAGTGCCCGGTAAAGTTGCCGTCCTTTCGGATTTATGAGTCGGGAGCCCCAGTACACGTGTTTGGCGTTCCAGTCGCCGCCGCTGATGAATCGGTTTCCTAGTGTTGACAGGTATTCTTTGTAGTTTTCTGCTGATATGCTGTGCCGTGGTGGTGAGTATACTGCTGACACTGTTATTTCTGAGCTATTGTCGGTGATTTTGATTTGCGAGGCCTGAATTTTTTCCGTGCAGAATGCTTCGATCGGGTAGTGTTTTACATTTGTTTTTACTATGATTGCTGATCCTCCATGTGCTTTGCCAGACGGATGGTTTGTTGTGTACATTTTGTAGTTATTAAATGAAACATGGGATTTTATTGTAAATCTTGTTTCGGAGATGAGTGCAATGTCAATCTTTTCAGTAATGAGGAATGTCTCTAGTTCTTGTCTGCGCTCAGTGAGCCCGTTGGCGTTCCATGTCATGATACGTATGCTGTGTTTTATTTTGATAGCAGCAAGCTGCTAATCAGTTGGATCATGCGATTCATCATGCTGTCCATCATGTTTGTCATGATTGCTTCGAATTTATTGAACATTTTGTCTAGTATTTCTACGAAGTTTTCTGTTCCAGGTTGGCTGATGACGGGTATTGATTTTTGTGCGGGTTTGTTGTTATCTTTGGTTTTTGCCTTGGTAGCTTCTCCAAATGAGTAAGATGTGCGTTTCGGTGTTTCTGTTCTGTTTGTATCTGGATGTCTATTGTAGGGTTTAACCGTCTTCCACTGGGGATTGGGTAGCCGAGGGTACTCGTTATTTAGGTCTTGCTGTTGGGTTTCTTTGTTTCCTATAGGTGAGTAGGTCTTATCAGTTGTGGGCGCTCGTATCTCTCCAGCTCGTATGTTGTGTTTGATTTCTTCCATGTTTCTAGTAAATTGGTTGTCTCGTGGTTTTGGGTTCAGTTTTAGTATTTGTTCCTTATATTGCTTGTATTTTGTACATCCTCTGTAACTAGCCGGATGTTTTTCGTGACAGTTTGCACACGTTGCTTCCGTGTCTCGGGATTTTGCGCAGGTGCTTGTAGGGTGATCTTCACCGCATTTGACGCATCTAAAGGGTCTGAAGCATTGATTCTTGGAGTGTCCGAATCTTTGGCATCTTTTGCATTGTAGTACCTCTTTTTTCTTGTACGGTGTTTCAAAAGTTACTTTCATGTAGTTTAGGAGTTTTATTTTAAATATGTCTTTGTTGTTGTTTTTTTGTTCTAGGTCCACATAAAAGAGTGGGAGAGCCTCTTTGGTAGATCTATGTAGTACCTTGACTACTTGGCGGACCTCGTGTCCTAGTTTTTCTAGTTCAGTTGTGATGTTAGATGTATCCTCTGACTGGTGCAGGCCACGCAGGACTACTCTGTAGGCTCTTTCGCTTTTAAGTCTGTAGGTGTAGTGACTGATGTTTTCATCTACAAATTTTTGTCTAATTTTTTTGTAGACCTCTACGTTTTTAGGCATTATTTTAACTATGTGTCCCGCTCTGAGTGTCGTCATGGTGTATTCATCATTGTTGGTGATTTCGTTTAGTACGCTTTTCAGAGAGTTGATGTTGATGACTCCGGTAACAAAAATTGGTTCTGGTCTTGGTGGTTTTATGGTTTCTGTGTTTGCTGTATCATCAGTATCAGCTAGCATCTGGAACTGATTGTAAGTTGGGACTGTGTAGGTGACATTATTTGTCTTTTCCTTGGTAGATAAAGCATGCTGGGGGCTTATATCAACCCGTTTCCGCTTAGCTGGGGGTACTATGTCTTTTTGCCATTCAATGTTTCTCTCTCGGTCGGTCTGTATCGGTGTCTGTGTCTTATTCTGTGACTGTGTTCTGTTCTCTCTCTGGTCTTTCGTTGGTACAACGGTGATGTTTTTTGGAATTGCTCCAACTGAATTTGATCGTGGAATAAACATGCTCTTGTGGAATGTTTGTTGGATTAGTGTAGTTTTTTGGATTGGCTTGTCTGTTCGCCCTAATTTACTTTCTCCTACTTCTACTCTCTCTTCTCCTGTTAGGTCAACTTCTGGCAAAACGTTGCCCCCCCCAGAGTACGTGGGGCAGCCTGAGCTAGGCTCAGGGAGGGATTCTCCGGCGTGGCCGGTACCCTCCTGGGGTAGTTTCTCTTTTTGTTCTGCTTCCATGGTTGAGTTGGTATTTTTTTCTTCGGGGTTAATTTCCCCTAGCCAGATTGTTCGGTTAGGTGTCATCCAAGGTTCCCTGCGCGTCCATGATCCAGAGTCCGCCACCGTCGCAAGACCAACCTTTGATTTGCGGGATTAAATGTTAGTTACACGGCAACTAGCCCCGTACCATGGACGCACAAGGGGCCGCCCTGAGGACACTAGGCGCCGAAGACTCGCCCTCGCCCTTCATACTTCGCTACTGTGATCCTGAGGCAGGTGGAATGTGTGGAGCTCATTTTAGATCACAGCATTGCCCGGGGTGGACGACTCACATTCAGATGGAGTCCCCGTATTTTTCTTAAGTTCTGTATATTTTTATTATTTTATGTTTTGTGCGTGTTGTAAATGAAATGTCATGAAGCTACCCACAAATATACGACAGTGCGATTAAATAAAAAAAAAAAGACTGTCAGTGAGGTCGTCAAACTAGAACCTTCCAAAAATATTGTAAAGCAGCAATTCCAAAGTCATACATAACTCATATAATTCGGGCCCTCGTATCCTCTCAACCTTGACAGTGTATTGTAACGGTCAGCGTCACGGAGAATGGACTTACCGCCTGCTAATAACATGTGGACTATGTGGACGCAAGGTCAATGTGGTGAGGCGGACTTTTGACCCAGTTGTGGAGTGCTGAATTGGATATTATGTATTGAGGAAAAGCAGGAGATAGAATTTGGCTTCTGGTTTCTTGCTTTCCTAACTTAATTCACAAGAATTACGTATGTACTTACATAGAATTAGCAAGCTGAAGTGGCAGTGGGCCGTTCATATCTCGCGAAGAACCGACGGCTGCTGGGGCAAACGCATTCTTGAGTGGAGACCACGACTCGGTAAACGTTGGACGTCCTCCGACCAGGTGGGGTGACGACCTGCGAAAGACTGCAGGTAGATGCTGGATGCGGCAAGCTGAAGACGCTGAAGGCCTATGTCCAGCAGTGAACTGCTATAGGCTGATGATGATGAAGACGTATGTATAGCTCTTTCGCAGGTCGCCATCCCACCTGGCCGGAGGGTGTCAAATACTATTGCGCGAGCTACCGTCTTGCCGTTCATGTTTTTCTGGTATCCGTTCGATAATAGTGAAACCGGTGGTAGTGGCAACGTTCGTAGCAAAAAACAAAAAAAGAGGGTAGACCGGTATGTCTGCCCATAAAAACTCGCAGTGCCTTCAGTTATTCCGTGATCATGGCGCATGAAACTGTGCCGAAATATTGGATAACTCAAAAATCAAATCATGGTAAATATCCCGTTTTAAATGACTTTAGTATTAATAACCATGATAGTTTCAAAAGTTTTTCTGGTATGCTTTGCAAGACGGAGCGTGTGGAAGGGCTATAATATATAAATACATTATATATAACCCTTTGTAATATCATGTAGAAATTCAAAGGCTTTTGTTCTTTGGGTTGGCTGCCTATCTGCTCAGCATGTGGGCGCGAGGTCAATGTGGTATGCATATTTGGAATTTTTTTTTTTTTTTTTTTTTATATTGTCTAATATACTTATATAAATGTTAAATACACTAGAGTATAATTACAATCTAGCCATAGAATTGGCTAATGGGTAATTTAGTTCTAACTTATTTTTATAACAACATATTACTAAGAACGTGTCCATTGGCACTTTTCTTATTGTCTCTATACTTAAGGTGAAGACACTTTGTTCATGTGTTCTTTAAGATAGCACTTCTGCACATACACTAATTATCACTACACTAACTCAAAAGGTTTTGTTCTTTTGAGCCTTCTCACTATGTCCGTGTTGTCGAGGAGCTGGATCGCCTCGACGTTCACATGATGATGAAGCCTTTGTTCGTGAGCCTCTGCGTATTTTTTTATGACTGTGTCGACAAATTCAATGTTTAGGTCCCGATGAATATCGTCATTTCTTACGTACCAAGGAGCATTAACAATTGACCTGAGTACTTTGTTCTGGAATCTTTGTATGATTGCTACGTTTGTCTTTTTGGTGCAGCCCCAGAGCTGTATACCATAAGTCCAAATTGGCATAAGGACTTGTTTATATAAAAGGAGTTTATTGTGTACTGCTAAAGTGGAATTTCTCCCAATCAGCCAGTACATCTTTTTGTAGCGAATCTCTAGCTCTTCTTTTTTCTTCTTGACGTGAGCTTTCCAGCGTAGCTTGGCGTCTAAAGTCATGCCCAAATACTTCGCTGTATTTTCGCATGGTATGATGGCCCCGTTAATGAAAACTGGATGGTATTCGAATTTTTTATTTGTGAAGTTGATGTGACTCGACTTTGATTCATTTAATCTTATTCGCCAGGTTTTGGTCCAGTTGTGAATTTTATATTTGGAAATAAAAAAATAATTTAATAATTAATATTAAACATTACATTACAAATATTAAAAACGTTTGCTTATTGAGATAATTATCTATAATGTGATTTATCCATAAAAATCCAAAAAAAACAATCACAATTTAGAGTTATGCAATTATCTGATAGTCTCAAACTGGCAGATTCAGAGTCTGGTTAAAATTCAGGGTTAGGCTGTAACTCTGACGGTCAAAGTGGATCAGACTGACCCAGTGCCAAGACAAATATTATCTAAATTAATATGAACATAATGTCTTTACATCAACCATCCACAAAGGATGTTTAAATGATCGTTTGAACACTCGATGTTGTGGTTTCGAAGAGTTTGTTGTCAAACCTTTTAAAAAGTTTCTTTGATGTCTAACGGCGCGCGGCCTACGCATTATTCATTTTGAAAGGGATTTTGAATTAGTATACCTACTCTGGAAGAATGTGAGTAGGAATTTGCATCGAGTTATGTATTTTAGGTAGGTTAGGTACCTAGTCAAACACTCACTTTTGAGAGCTAAAAGTAAATAATTTACAAAATATAACATTTAATTATTTTTTTCTAGGAAATCAAAGTCAGAATGGAGTCTAATCACCTTCATAGAGTCTTAACAGCTGTGTAAAAATGAAAAAAGATTAAATCTTTGATGAGAAAATAACCACAACCACAACAAATAAAATCTAGAACCAACATCCGGATCGGATTACGCAGAAACAGATTAAACGCTTGGGAAAGCAAAACGACGACGTCGTGCCACGACTATCCGGTAGAATCGAGACAGACGTCTTAATTCTTTTTACCGGCATTCTTGATCGTAATTACGCAAGTAGGTATACCATTTAGGAAGGAATGTTTTCACGCCTTTCCCATCACTACATAGTATAAAACAAAGTCGCTTCCCGCTGTCTGTCCATATGTATGCTTAGATCTTTAAAACTACACAACTGATTTTGATGCGGTTTTTTTAATAATATAATAAATCATTTATTTCAGACAAAAAAAGAGATCTTATTTAACTTATTCTACGGTCCATAGTAATATACATATATACCTTAAAACTAGCATAAGTAGGTACATAAAATATAAAAAGACTAAATTAATAACCAACACCCTTTTTGTGATAGTGATACATAAATAGATAAATTGATTCAAGAGCAAGGTTTATAAACTATTTGACACTTAGATTTACAGGAGGGCGAAGCCGCGGGGCGCATCTAGTACGCTATAAGTAGCTGTGTGTTTTATTGATTGATATTGAGTCTCATTTCAATTGTTATACAGCTTTTTGTTATGCGTGTTGCAGTTTGGGGTGAAATCGAGAAGTGCTACGTATTGCATCTTAATAGTTCTGCTGTGGGCTGTTAACGTTTATTTTGTAATCGGCTTACCTTAGAAAGTGCTTATTGACGAGCTCGTGGTACATCTTCCATCATGGCCTGTTGCAGCGTTGGATCGCGAGGAGTGGAAGGAGAAAAGGGAGGCCTTTGCCCAGCAGTGGGACAATAATGGCTTAAAATAAAAAATATAATAATAATAATACGTAAGCTTTATTGTGAGCGAATACGTTGTATGGCTAGTTGATAAATGTATCTATCTATTAAAAAATTGTATGTGACCACCTCCGTATCATTCTCCATACCAAAAATAATAAAAGAATGTATTTATAGGACTCACAATAATAAACAATTACAAAAAAAAAAACATACCATACCATAGGTGAATATATAATCTAATCCGGTCCAGAATAAAAATTACGGTGATATCGACTCGACGATCATACAATCGGTGTTAGTGCAGTGTAGTCTTATTTTCTTTATATCACTTACCCCCATGATAAACTAGTTTATTTGCCTTTGTTTATATTCTATGTTTTTTTTAACTACTACTGCACTAACACCCGTTGTTAGTGCAGTAGTAGTTAAAAAAAACATAAATGTCATGGGTCATGGATGTAGTCTTATTTTCTTTATATCACCTATTTCGTATTATCTCTTTATTTTCTTTATATCACTTACCCCCATGATAAACTACTTTATTTGCCTTTGTTTATATTCTATGTTTTTTTTAACTACTACTGCACTAACACCCGTTGTTAGTGCAGTAGTAGTTAAAAAAAACATAAATGTCATGGGTCATGGATGTAGTCTTATTTTCTTTATATCACCTATTTCGTATTATCTCTTTATTTTCTTTATATCACTTACCCCCATGATAAACTACTTTATTTGCCTTTGTTTATATTCTATGTTTTTTTAACTACTACTGCACTAACACCCGTTGTTAGTGCAGTAGTAGTTAAAAAAAACATAAATGTCATGGGTCATGGATGTAGTCTTATTTTCTTTATATCACCTATTTCGTATTATCTCTTTATTTTCTTTATATCACTTACGCCCATGATAAACTACTTTATTTGCCTTTGTTTTTATTCTATGCCTATGTATGTTGTACCTGTGTCCAAATGTTTTCTATTCTATTCTATAAATACAGCCGATCAAAGAAACTGTTGCTTTTTTTTTAGGCGGGTTTTAAAATCGCCATGATCGTAATATTCTGAGAGTCAAACAACTTTTCGGAAATTTGGCTAAACTCCGGGTACCTATCTCTACCCGTCTATGGAATGCTCTCCCTCTGGACATCAGACGTGCAAAATCACTCACTATCTTCAAAAAACTGATGCGTCAGCATTATTTATCCTTATGAAAACATAGCTCTACCTTATGTCTATTAAATATGTGTAATGTAAGTTTATTATAATGTTTGTAGGTATTATGGTATGTTGTGTAAGTTTTTGTTTTATTTTTTTTAATCTTTATATTTACTAAAGTGCCACCGTCTATTTTGTTCCTTCATGTCCAGTCCATCCTAAGGTTGCCTGGAAGATATCGTTCTCAGCGATAAGGCCGCCCTTTATACTTCCCTTATTCTATTGTTTATAGCTGTATTGTTTTCTGCTTTGAGTGGTATAGTAAAGTGTTTTCTATCTATCTATCTTATAAGCGCACCTAACATAGAGTCACTTTGCCTCATTTGTTATAGTTTGACCGAAACCGCTGTACCGCGCCGGAGGTATGCGAGCGGCGAGAAGGGGGGGAAATATCGGCTGCTCCGATCCATCAGTCTGCCGTCAACGCGTACTCTTGCTCTTTTTTCCTCGCCCCCCACCTCGCCGCACTTTCCTAAGGAGCGGTACAGTGGTTTCAGTCAAACTATAGTTCCACGTTTTATGTGTTTAGTTTGATAAAATTGATTGAATTGGTCTATAAAATTGATTGACTTTTACGGTAAACCGTTAACGATTTGCCGTTAGTACTGTATAGTTATTCTGTGTTATTACTATGAAGTTGTTTTTGACTTGAAAGTGTAAATTCTGGTTTATAGTTTGAGATACGGGCATGCCTATTATTGACCGCTTATTTTAAATATTATATGTTCAGCATTATTGTTTTATGTATAAGGTACTAGTGGTGGATGGGTAATTATTTTGTTCTTATTTAACACATTCTGGTAGTTCTGGGCCTGGAATAAATAAATCAGTTCTCATGGGATAGAAGTAACCTTACAAAGTTTCCACAGATACAACTCCTGCGAAGCCATGGACAGAAACTAGTAAAAAATAAAATACCTAACTAACAAGAAATAGAGAAACGAAAAGTAGCAAATTGTTCACGCATATTAGACCTGTCGCCGTCTTTCCATTAAAAACAATTATCATAACAGATGGCTTCGCGGCAATAATGCGAAAGCGAGTGGCATCTCTGATGAGTAGAGTGACAGGTAGTAACAACAGCATCCTGAAAGTAATATCTAGTAAATTTGACTGTCCAATACGACACCACTGGGTGAAATTACTTATACTCTAGATTTAGTTATTTTGGTTTTATTTTCTTCGTTGTAATTGTATTTTCCTTTTTGTAATTTTGTGTATGTGTTTTTAATGGACCTTTGGTTGTCTGATAATAAAGAATTTGAATTGAATTGAATAACCATACAAATACCAATTACCATAATCAACAGACTCGAAGTGTATTTATGACAAACCAACAGGTTTTTTGCTTTAATATTCAAGGTTGCACAGATTAGTGAGATACCTATCGCATGTGACTTGATGTGACCTCATCTCGAAAAATATTGCATCGCAAACTTGATTTCACAAGCTTCATTCAAATACGCTGTCTATCGAGTTTTTGTCGCAGAATATGCAAGAATTCGAGGTTATTCTTGATGCTAAAACGGCCCTAGCTGAAATTTTTGCATAGGTGTAGTTCATGATGTCTGAAGAATTAGCAAGCTTTGAAATGGCAGTGGGCTGGCCATATCTCGCAAAGAACCGACAACCGCTGGGGGTTTGCCCCAGCGGTTGTCGGTTCTTTGAGTGGAGACCGCGACTCGGTAAACGTAGTGTAGGACGCCCCCGACCAGGTAGGATGACGTCCTGTGAAAGACTGAAGGTAGATGCTGGATGCGTCAAGCTGAAGACAGGGTGCTATAGCGCTCATTAGGGGAGGCCTATGTCCAGCAGCTGGCTAACATAGGCTGTTGATGATGTAGTTCAATACATGGATTTAATTAGACGTCCAAACTGCAGTCATCGAAATACACAAATGTACCTACTATACTACATGTATATTATGTTACCGGCAATCTGTATAATTCAGGTATTCTATACAATACCTAGACAATGTATAGAATACCTGGGGCGTCCAGGCGATATATGAAATATTATTGTCCATTACATAATTTATATCGATGGAAGCAGTCACAGAACAATAATATCCTTACGGAAAGAAGTAAGACTCCATAGAGTAAAAATGCCAACACTAGAGCACACTAGCGCCCCTACCTTAAGCCCACGGTAACTGGTGTTTGGCGGGAGCTTCAAATTAAATAGGCGCTCAATTCAATTCGACTATAAATTTATCAGACGAATGGTAATTTTCAACAAAATGTTGAATATTCACCATTCGCCTGACTCATAAAATTATAGAATTGCACCCAATACTTAAGGAAGGATTTTGGTTAAGTAATTAAAAAGCCAATTTGGTCAAAACAGTGAAAAAATTCTAGTTTAATAGATATAATTTAGTAGGTAAATATAATATTTTTTTTTGTTTTACACGTAATTCACCTTGTTTTCACAGTATGATACTAAATAAAGAAAAAATACAAGCACTTAAATGTTTTGTAGTATATGTATTTATTTTCCTTGTCATTGCTTTTTTCGATGCTTCGTCCGTAAATTGTCTATTTTTTAACAAACAGTGCCGTTTTATGCATACCTATGCATATTTGTCGACACAATTATATGCAATTTATTTTTTTCAAGTTGCAAGTTGTAAATGCAAGTTGATATCGTCTTCAGTTTCCTTTTTGGTAGTAATATGGCATTTAGCGCACTTTCTTCACAAATAAACCTCAAAAAAGTCGAAATATTTCAAGGAAATATTATTGTTCTGTTATAATCACGGTCCCAACCAAATTATGCAAACGAGGCGGAAAACATGTAAAATTAAGTTCTTTTTTAGATCTACCGCCCGACACGGTTGTCATTCTCATTTTTGACAGTGTTCCAGGGACATTTGAGTGTCATGCCGAGACTTTGAGCATACATTTTGTTGCTCTGTCTTACATATAGAGTCCTCTCATACATTTTATTTGTCCCATGGTACTTGTGCTGTTGGCATTTCATGCTTAGCTAGTTGATACCCACTGGAAGCAGTCGTGTATGTTTTGCCTAACTATTATCAAAGGTTAAAGGTTATGTTAGAATTGTGCAACAGTCAGATTCTCTGGGAATATAAAAGTCACTTTCATTCGATAATAATCATTTAGAATCGGATTACACGGAGGCTTTGGTCATGAAAGTTGCGGTAACCTAATCCATTATAATTCATTAGTTTAAATCCCGCGACACTTTTACTTTTTGTTGCACAGAAAGTAAATTTAGTCGATATTCAATCGGTCGAAACAAACGACATCAATTCAATCTATATTATAAAGAGTTTGTTTGTTTGTATTGAATAGGCTTCGAAATTACTGGACCGTTTTGAAAAGTTCTTTCACTGTTGGGAAGCTATACTTTCCGCAGTGAATATAGACTATATTAAAATTTAGAAATGTGAAATTTGAATTTAACGCGGGTAAAACCGCGGGAAACGGCTAGTACAGGAGATCTTAAGGATAAAGTGTTTTATAATATGATACTGATATGATAACCTAACAACTATGTCTAATTTAAAACAAAGAAAGTTTATTCAAAGAATGAAGAAGAAAATGGAGATTATAAGAAAGAATTTGAAATCTAAATACTCTTGCAGGGAGTAAAAACTTAGGAATGTTTTGTTTATTTCTGATGGAATTTTATTATACATTTTTATAGACATGGCATTATAGGGTCCCGAATGAAACATTTGCAGTTTTAAGAGGTCTAGATTGTTTTGAACAGTAAAAATAGTTCCTATTTTGTGGTTGACAACTATACAAGATCTTCAAAGATGTATCTGCTTCTATTAACAAGGAAACACTCAGAAAAAGCATCCCGTTATATCAGCTACTCCACGATAGCGGTTCTCATTTACATGCAGCTGTACTGTAGCCAGCTATTTCACACCATTCGATATTGACATTACAATTAACATAATCGCTTTTCATTCTTTGTTACAGATTTTCCTACAAAACCCATCGCGACGAGCGCGAGAAACCCTGTTATGACAATCACCGACAATGGACAAAGACAAAGCCGTTCCCACATACTAGAAAATATCGAATAAAAACTTAATTAGCGGATAAAGCGATGTGACGCAACGCCATCTAGCGAAAAGTGGCTGAACTCGATAGTGAAAGTGGTGTTAATCGAAGTCAAGATGAAGCTGAATTTATTCAAGCGCTCTATGATATTCGCGACTTTTTTCGGGTCGTGCTTGTGTATTGCATTGATTGTGGCGTCTCTGGGGACAACTCATTGGATAGATGCAAGAGCTAAACGGACTTCGAACCCTGATGTCTCAGACGGAAGGATCAGTTTTGGTCTGTTCGAGGGCCTGAAGGATTTGAACTTCGCATATGGGTCGAGAATTCATAATATAAGTGGTAAGTTGCGAATCTAATTATGGTAATCATAATGGGTGCTTGAACGGTTAACTTAAGATGAGCTACGTTTATCGACGCTTTTTTGTATTTTATGGACGAAAAAGAAAAATAACTTCTGTCTACTGGTAACAAAGAATATTTGACTTGACTTTGACATAGGCCTCCCCTAATGTGCGCCATAGCTTGACTTTGATCAGGCTGACTCAAAATTCAAAGCAAAGTGCTAGAATAATAATTCTAGCACTTTGCTTTGTGAATTTCTACCGCAGCATTCACAAGTGGTGAATGCTGGAAATGGTTTTTGTGGCGATTTAAAATTTTTGACCAATGATCAAAAATTTTTATTGATAACTTCAATGTTTTCCTTATAGGCGGCAAACGGTGCTTGTACTGTACCGTACAGTTCGGAAGATTTTCGACTAATGGTTACTATTGGTTTCGATAAAAGGTTTCAAGTAACTTCTTGATTAGTCGAAAATCTTTGGCTTCTTTTCTGATGGCGCAATTGGTTGGCGCATTCAAAATCAAAATATTTTATTTCTTTAGGCTTACAAAATAAGCACTTAGTCAAGACAAATTATTTCATTCCCGTGGTGAATGAAATAATTTGTCTGTGGTCCGTGGGAGAGTGTGGGTTCAAGTCCCGTCCAGGACATAATTTTTTAGGTGATGATAATGATAATGAAACGACTCACTAATACTAATAATAACACACCCAAGCAACAGTAGGTAGGTAACACATCAAATCGGATTATAATCGACATCTACATTTCAATAGCACAGTCCAGATTGCATCATGAAGCGCAAGACAGAGATGCTATCAGAGCGAACAGACGTTTATGCAATGTGTCTTGGGATTTAATGCTTTGTATATTATTGTGATAGCTGCGCCCCGCGGTTTCACCCGCGTGGTGATAGATATTTTGGATAATATACAATATATCTTTATAAATTGTAGCCTATGTGTTATTCTGATGTATAAGCTATATTATTGTAAAGTTTCATTAAAATCCATTCAGTAGATTTTACGTGAAAGAGTAACAAACATCCATCCATACCTACAAACTTTCGCGTTTATAATATTAGTAGGATCAGAGACGCGTATTGTTGTCTCTATCGCGCGTCTAGTCTACATTACTACAACTAACAACCTTTGGTATTGTAGAAGAAATAGATAGATAGATAACACTTTATTACACCACGCAAAACAGAAAATAATACAGAGATAAAAACTTAGAATAAAGGTATAAAGGGCGACCTTATCGCTGAGAGCGATCTCTTCCAGGCAATAAGCTAATAGCTTTAATAAATAATTGGTAACAAATACACTAAATACCTACATTACAAACATTATAATAAACTTACATAGACATAAGATTTTACACAGGTTACACTTACATAGGTTTGTACATACACACACGCCACGCGATGACACACATTTTTGTGACCAGAATCACATTATTTGTATTAACACCCGTACCAACGATTAACAATTTTCTATCCATCCGAAAGCAAGAAATAACTTCTAAGCGATTTCCTATTGTAGTTAAATGTCAATGTCTATATATTATTTTCGTTTAATTTTGTGTTGTACAATAAAGAGTTTATGTATTGTATTGTAGATAGATTATGTATTGTACTGTATTCAAACAACGAGTGTTTAAAATCAAGTTATGGCCATATTGGCCATAGTAAATTGATACGATTAGATTCAACTCAACACGCATCGCGGGACAGTCGCAACAACATCCTGAGGACTTTATCGGATAATTTTCCTGATAGCTCTGGGCAAGCCTTATCCGGAAGGCAATCTAGAGAGAATATAATATCTTTATTTAATACTTTTTACTATAGTTTGACCGAAACCGCTGTACCGCTCCTTAGGAAAGTGCGAGGAAAAAAAAGCAAGAGTACGCGTTGACGGCAGACTGATGGATCGGAGCGGCCAATATTTCCCCCCCGTCTCGCCGCTCGAATACCTCAGGCGCGGTGCAGCGCTTTCGGTCAAACTATAACAGCTACTTGATTTTGTGTGTGCTACTAACACTCTATGATTTGAAATTGTCCGAAATAAACGAATTTCATTCATTTAGTTCATTTCATTCATTTAATAGCGGAGGCTGACATGAAGATACTGAGCCGTAGTAGACCCTAACTGAATACCACATTAATAGACGTCTTTCCCCTTTTCCAGTAAAGGCGGGCACCCACCCCGCCCGGCGATGGGCTTGGTGCGGCACCACGGCTCTGCTCGGCGCTGCGTTGATCTGCTCCGGCGGCGCTTGTGTGCTCGCAGCTTTAGGTTCTGCGGCCAGGGCAAGGTGCTCGCCGAAGCCTTTGCTTGCTGGCAACACTTTGACAGGTATATAGATTTTTTTTTAACTTAGAATACCCAGAAAAACAAAAACAAATCCTTGTAGATCGTACAAACATTTGTCCAAAGGCGGGCATCGAACCCGCAACCTCCTGCGTCGCTGGCGGACCTTCGCCCACCGCGCCTCATCGACCTCGCTCAATCCTCGCCAAGAATAATTGTGCAACCCACCACTATATCTTTTATAGTCTTATAGTGCAACACAATAGAGGTAGTGTTCTTGGATAAGCTCTGGCATTTCCTCCAACTTATCTTCAATCTCTTCTTTTCCAGTTCTCCTAACCATCGGCGCGATAGCTGTATGGCTGACGGAGTACTTCCTGCGGCTGCAGCACAATGTCATGTCGGAGGAGGATCTCAGCAACTTCTGGACTTCTGACGGCATGGCGGACCTCGGACTGTCCTTTTGGTAAGATGCTTCCATGCTCCTAACAATCAGTGCGATAGCTGGTTGGCTGTAAGAGTACTTTCTGTAGCTACAGCACAATGTCATGTCGGAGGAGGATCTTAGCAACTTCTGGACCTCTGACGGCATGGCGGACCTCGGACTGTCCTTCTGGTAAGATGCTTCCATGCTCCTAACAATCAGTGCGATAGCTGCTTGGCTGTAAGAGTACTTTCTGTAGCTACAGCACAATGTCATGTCGGAGGAGGATCTCAGCAACTTCCGGACCTCTGACGGCATGGCGGACCTCGGACTGTCCTTTTGGTAAGATGTTTCCATGCTCCTAACAATCAGTGCGATAGCTGGTTGGCTGTAAGAGTACTTTCTGTAGCTACGGCACAATGTCATGTCGGAGGAGGATCTCAGCAACTTCTGGACCTCTGACGGCATGGCGGACCTCGGACTGTCCTTCTGGTAAGATGCTTCCATGCTCCTAACAATCAGTGCGATAGCTGGTTGCTGGTAAGAGTACTTTCTGTAGCTACAGCACAATGTCATGTCGGAGGAGGATCTCAGCAACTTCTGGACTTCTGACGGCATGGCGGACCTCGGACTGTCCTTCTGGTAAGATGCTTCCATGCTCCTAACAATCAGTGCGATAGCTGGTTGGCTGTAAGAGTACTTTCTGTAGCTGCAGCACAATGTCATGTCGGAGGAGGATTTCAGCAACTTCTGGAGCTCTGACGGCATGGCGGACCTCGGACTGTCCTTCTGGTACCTAAGATTATTATTTACCGTCGTCTGACGATATAGCGGCAGTAGGTGTAAAATGTAACTGTTCCGCGGCGGAAATCGAACCCGGAACCTCCTGCGTCGCAGGCAGACCTTCGCCCACCGCGCCACAGAGTTCGTCGATCTATAGGTACCTACTAATATTAAGAGGAAAGGTTTGACTTTTTGGTGGTTTGTATTGAATAGGCTCCGAAACTACTGGACCGATTTTAAGGTTGGGAAGCTACATTATCCCCGGTGAACATGGGCTAAATTATATTTTAAAAATGTGAAACTCGAATTTAGCGCGGGTAAAACCGCGAGAAACAGCTAGTACGAAATACAAATAAACCACCTGTTTCGCTACTACTTCGCTTACAAATCCTAGGTTAAGTTTATTAATCAATTAATTCTGAACCTTGCACCCCTTTCATAAGAACTAATCTTTCCAGGCTAGTGGTAGCCGCGTGTATATCTGCTTTCGTCAACGACATCTGCATTCTGGTAGCGGCCGCTGACGCAAGAGACGCTGACACCATAGCACCGGCTCTAGAGGAGAAAGTCAATGGAGCCATCATGTTGTACTAACAGAAAGTAGACAAAATACATATATGCATATATGTT
Source organism: Eupithecia dodoneata (assembly GCA_947044415.1). Taxonomy (NCBI): domain Eukaryota; kingdom Metazoa; phylum Arthropoda; class Insecta; order Lepidoptera; family Geometridae; genus Eupithecia; species Eupithecia dodoneata. The sequence continues at coordinate 6,624,399 of OX345678.1, forward strand.
GTATACATATATGGTGTACTAACAGAAAATAGACAAAATACAAGCGAAAATGTATACGATGCATTCCATAAGATACGAGTGAATAGGATAGTGTCCTGGGTAAAAAAATATATTCTTCTATTAAGTCCGTCAGTTAGATTATCAGAAGATATTGGACACGTATTTTTTATTTTGTCAATCAAACAAATACTTACAAAAATAAAGCGCGTCAGAGATTAGGAGTGGGGGCTCGTGACGTCACAACTTGCTAAAAAGTGTATAAAGTGTGTAAAGGCGTGACGTCACGCGGAACTTTAACTGGCTATATCTTCATATTTTTTGTTTAATTGACAAAAGAAAAAACACGCGTCAAATATCTTCTAATAATCTAACTGACGGACTTAGTCGATTTTTTTAAGACACTTTAGCCTATTATACATACTATGCATTCCTTTAAAAACTATCGTAGTTTGATGAATTCATTACGGATGTAAGCGGGTTAACTACGAACCTTATTTGTGTTGGAAGAATACCAACGTTTCTCTCTTAACGAAGGACATCATGTTGTAAAGAAGATAGATGAGACACGAGTGAATTATACGATGCATTCCTTTAAAAACTATCGTAGTTTGACGAATTCATTACGGATGTTAACAGGTTAACTACGAACCTTATTTGTGTTTGAAGAACACCAACGTTTCATCTCTTAATGAAGGACATCATGTTGTAAAGAAGATAGATAAGATACGAGTGAATAATACGATGCATTCCTTTAAAAACTATCGTAGTTTGATGAATTCATTACGGATGTAAGCGGGTTAACTACGAACCTTATTTGTGTTGGAAGAACACCAACGTTCCAACAGCACTCACCCAGAAATGAAAATGACATAAAAATATATTTATTCTGATAGATGCCGGTACAAAAAAACTTAAGTATCTAACTAGATTAATAAAAACAACACACGACTTAAAAAGTAATATATTTATTATTTACTTTGAGCCATTAATGTCCCACTGCTGGGCAAAGGCCTCTCTTTTTTCCTTCCACTCCTCGCGATCCAACGCTGCAACAGGCCATGATGGAAGATGTGCCTCGAGCTCGTCACGCCATCTCATCCTGGGCCTTCCACGTCGCCTCTTAGCGTTAAGTGGTTAAAAATATATAGGATAAATAAATAATAATATATTAATTAAAATTCTGACACGCCTAATTTAATGATGCTTAAATCAAGCCGTGTGATGGTCCCTAAAGAAGTCCTTCGTTAAGGGATGAAACGTTGGTGTTCTTCCAACATAACAAATAATAAATAAAATAAAATTCGTTTCATCATCATCATCAGCCTATATTAGTCCACTGCTGGACATATGCCTCCCCCAATGAGCACCATAGCGTCCTGTCTTCAGCTTGACGCATCCAGCATCTACCTGCAGTCTTTCGCAGGTTGTCATCCCACCTGGTCGGAGGGCGTCCTACACTACGTTTACCGAGTCGTGGTCTCCACTCAAGAACACGTTTGTGTCAGCGGCCGTCGGTTGTTCGCGAGATATGGCCGGCCCACTGCCACTTCAGCTTGCTAATTCTCAGAGCTATGTCAATAACTTTGGTTCTCTGTCGGATGTATTCGTTACATCATCAAATTCGTTTATATCATCCAAAGAACCCCAAATCACAAAAAAATACAGTTTAAAATAAAATATGCACAGATAATGTTTGTAGTTAACCGCTTACGTCCGTAATGAAGTATATAAAAGTCCAAAAAAAGGAGGATCTCTTAGGTCTGTATTATATCTTACTCAGTCATCGCTCTATACTTGAGTAAAGTTTTTCTATGTCCCAAGCTTTACTCTAGCATAATTGATGTGTCTAGACTGAGTAACCATGACTGTGAAACTATGCGTATGTGAATAAGACTACGAAATCTTGCTCAGTCTATGCTTGAGTAGCGCTTGTGACATAGAAAAGCGTTACTCAGCATAGATGTATGACTGAGCAAGATTTCATAATACGGGCCTTAGAATCTTTTCATTATTAATTCAATTTATAATATAAAATTTAATTTTAATTTTATTATTTTACTACTAAGGCTGACTTTAGTATTAAGCTCATGCGTATGTACTAACTAGAAATTTGTTTATATTTGTACTAAAATAGTATTAAATCAATTATTAGTATTGAAATTAATCCGTCCTTTTGTACAAATTGTTTGATGTTAGATTAAAAATGGCCGAATTTTAAGATCACATTAATAATAGGAATGTTTTTATTTCAAATGTATATTAATATTGTACTTAACATGTTAAATCATGTAAACTATGGAACAAATCCGTCCTTTGTACAAGATAATAATGCATTTTGATAAATGTTGTACCTATACATTCCATTTAGTTAATGAAACATTAGTTATTTTACATTTTAACACTTTGACTGCTGAAATCTCACGGTATGTGATTTCTACAAGTGACTAATATGCGTAAATCCACACTAGCGCAGCGGCTGAGAAAATACAGATCTTTGTGACTCAGCACAGCCGTAATATTTTTCGAACGAAACGCATGTGCGGCGCAACACAGCCGCTGTGTAGAGCGGCAGCACGAATTTTTTAGGTTAAAAAAAAGATCGAAGTCGTCGAAAAAAAATCGCAGTCAAAGTGTTAAGTAAAGAGGTATATACCTATACTCTAATTTATACTTACTCGAATCAATATATAAGTACCGAATTGTGTACTTTTTAATACTTATAACAAACAGCATCTATCAATAATATAAAAATGAATCGTTGAATGTGTGCTAAGCGCAAATCCCGAGAGCAGCTGAACCGATTTCGCTAATTCTTTTTTTAGAATATTCCTTGAAGTACGAGGATGGTTCTTACCGAGAGAAAAAAGAGTTTTTTTTTTTAAATGCTTGAAACAAATGACCACCCTGGGTGAAGCCGGAACGGGCCGCTAGTTTGTCATATAGCTGCAAATTATGTCAACAAATCCCAATAACAATAACTGAAATTCATATGCTTGGAGTCGAAATAAAGATATAATTTAAAAAAGTTTAAAAAGTCCTATAGCATAGTTTCCTAATTGTTTCTGAGATATTCACACATTAAAGTTATTTTCATCTGTGAATATCTCAGAAACTTTACGCATTAGGACATTATGTTGTATAACATTTTTTCGAGTTCTGTACATCCAAGTAATCCACCTTTCATTATGCACCACTATTTTGAATAAGATAGATTTTAGGGCCACCCTGAATACAAAAATCTTCAATCCCCTTTTACGTCTTGATGATGCCTCAATAGTATTAAGAAAGCAAACTAAACGCAACATAAGACCTGCTCAGAGCTCTGTTTTAGGTTAAAGTATTTCCGTATGTACTTAAGATTTATAATATTAAGGAAGCTGTATTTTATTATAAGTTAACCCCGTCCAAAGTTCATATTATGAGCACTATATTGTATTTAGTATTTAGTTGTGCCATTAGCTTAAGCTCACGATTTCTGATGATTGTTGTATGGGTCCAAATCTTTGTATTACTTGAATATACTAATTTATACAATATTGTCTTGTTATTTATTTAAATAGGTTTAAATATTTTTAAAATTACTCGATCTGAACACATAATTATAAGTATTGATACAACGGGTATTTATCGCGTTTATTTACCTATTTTCCCGACGTTTCAACAGGTTTACACTCTGTTGTGGTCACGGGATGACTGGAGTACTGGAGTTACCGCCTCAGCGAAGCGGGGGCTAGTTTATTTGAAACTACCCTCACTTGGTTTTTGATAGTAGGCATGTCCTTCTGCACACCTGTTGAAATGTCGGGAAAATAGGTAAATAACCTAGGCTCACATCACACAATGTAATTCCGAGTTAGTAGGTAATTAGGTAGTCAGATGTGTTGGAAAATGTAGGCTATGAATTCTATGATGCAGTATTTCCATTGACTGGGTTTGGTCTCATTCGTCCAATTGCCAATTACCGGTTACTTTGTATCATTAGTCTAATTATTGCCGGTAGAGTGAACTATTGGGATGTTGAGAATTTTACTCGAATGTACCCGATGGCCAAAATACATAATAGGTCTGGCCTATCGAATGACTTCACATCAAGGTAGGTAACCGATTTTCTCCAAATAATAGTTTGTTAGAAAATATAACTCGGTAGAGATTCCAAATGCAAATTCCACTCGAAATAATTCCTTGAAAAGTTTGGTCAATTTCTGATCGAAATGTCAAATAATTCCATGTTCAAATATTGTATTAATAATAAAAATAAGCCCGCAGGGCCGCTTGTGGCGTGCGTGGTGAGGTGCGACACCACAGGTGCTCAGTTGGAAGTTCCTGGTTCTCGTCTCCGCTTGCGGAGTAGCATCCGAAGAGAACCAGATTCCCAGCTCTTGCTTGCCTTCATTGGCCGGTCTGAGTGGAGTCGCGAGAGATGAATCTTAGGATGTAGACTCGGGGGTGGATGTGTCTAATGGCGTAATAACGAGGAAACCCGGTTACCGGCAGTCTTCGTGATGGTGAAATCGGAACCTAAGTTCTGTTTATAATAAAAATATAGGTATTTATTATATAATAAATACCTATATTTGTATTCCTTTATAATAGGAAATTAAGTACACCTATTTTGAACGTCGTTTCTTCAACTTCAATAATTCAAGCAAAGTATAGTATGACAATGGGATGTCATTTAAGTCTATTCTACCCTAGGCAACAATCCATGTGCTTAGCCTACAGGATGATTGAAAAATGACAGCTCGAGCCGTTTAGTAGTTTTGACGGTGTCTGGTAACTGCAATCACCAGATGTATTTCGACGACCGATGTTATGCGGTGGGCGAAGGTCCAGGTCAAGGTCCGCATGGGACGCAAGAGGTTGCGGGTTCGATTCCCGCTTCGGAACAATTGTGTGTACGATCTGCAGATATTTGTTCCGGGTATTCTGGTCGTTTTCTATGTATAATAAAAAATATCTATCTATGTAATGTATTGTATTATGTATATCAGTTATCTAGTACCCATAACACAAGCTCTGCTTACCATGGGGCTAGATAATGCTGTGTGAATTGTCCAGCATTATTTTAAAAAAAATATATCGGTGATCGCAGGTTGATAAACATACATAGGTACATACATAAACAAATGTTTTCTATCAACTCATCCATGTGAAAAATAATTTGTTTGTTTGACAGTTTTCAATACCTATTTATATTAAAACTGTCTATCTAGATGTTTTATCGTTATACCTATTCACTGCTTACATCTAGCCAAAACCAAAACTATGAGACGTCTTATTACCAAAGGAGACATTAATGTATAGCTGATAACTATTGCTGGAGGTGTTTGAGAATCCAGCTAGGGCGGCAATATTTACTAGGCTGTAGATCTTTATACCGGAAAGCCACCCCGTAGGTACAACATCTCGTTACTCCCCTTCACACCCCTTAGGCTAATTTCGCTAAAGTGTACTTAGAGCCCTTAAAGTTTTGAGAGCGAAATGGTCCTAAACAAAAGGCACCGGTGTCCCGTAGTGTAATAACGGCATAATGAGGCGTTTATGTCAGTAATGGGCCTAAGCTTTCAGCTCTAGTTTATTGTGCAAACGCTGCTTGTACTAAGATGTGGAGATGATCCTATGTTGTCTTAGATGCCTGCCTATCTAGGATTTTGCAAAGCTTTGTCATAAAGTAACATATAATATATATTAATGAATTAATAATGCTGGACAAGCCGCAGCATCATCTAGCCCAAAGCTATGCAGAGCTTGTGTTATCAAGTGTGAAAGATAATATGGATTGGAGGAAATCTTTTGACTAAAAATCACGTTCAATATTTAGTTAGATAGAAAATTCTTAATTGCAATAAATAGAAAACTAAGTAGAGAATTTTTTTTTTTATTACAATTGGCGGTCTTATCGCTCAAGAGCGAACTCTATCAGACAACCATGGATAGATAGGATCGTGGACAGTACCAGGGGATCTGTGTGCTTAGGTTATATATTATAAAATAAAATACTTATAATACTTACACAGAAATAAAATACTTATAACTACATACATAACATCATCAGGGACTCAGGTATGCGTTTAATATTTATCTACATTCAGACCGTAGCATAAATGTATGAATTTTCCTCTTCCAAGTGTACCAATGTATATACATATATGGAATAAATGAATACTACATACAATATGTTTTCTATGTATAATAAAAAATATCTATCTATGTAATGTATTGTATTATGTATATCAGTTATCTAGTACCCATAACACAAGCTCTGCTTACCATGGGGCTAGATAATGCTGTGTGAATTGTCCAGCATTATTTATTTATTTATTTATTTATTATTTATTCATATCTGCCAGGTGACAAAGCATCCACGGTTCGTTAGGGCAGGGTATTTCACGCACACAGATCAATATCCATGTCATAAGTATTAAGACGGGACGCCCTCCGACCAGGTGGGATGACGACCTGCGAAAGACTGCAGGTAGATGCTGGATGCGGCAAGCTGAAGACAGGGCGCTATGGCGCTCATTGGGGGAGGCCTATGTCCAGAAGTGGACTGCTATAGGCTGATGATGATGATGAAGTATTAAGAAAGATTAGAGAGAGACCTATTAAACCTAAAAAGCTTCTCGTCCTCTAGCCAAATTCAAAACTCCTGAATCAACACTTTCCAAGCAGCATACCCAGATATTCTTAAAAGCTCCTCGGGGAGAAATAAGTTTGAAACTACTTAAGTTTGTTCATAAAACTGCTACAGTTGATTTAACGCTCTTACTTGATTGCACCAGACTAGACGTTTTGTAATTCAACTTAAACGCCCGACACTGCAGTCGGGGCTGTGAGATGAAAAGGAGTGAAGATCTAGTATCTACCTAGGTACTGTGCACTTGTGTAAAACACTTTTTTAAATGTAAGATCTAGGATAATAATTAATATAGGTTAACTTGTATTGTTGTCAGATAATCAGTTTATGTTTAAATTAAGTGAGAACTATAGTGCTAAGACACACCTAACATAGGCTTTAAGGCACTACTAACTTAATGATGTAACCTATTTGTATGAATAAATAATCTATCTATCTATCTATCTACTTCTGTATCTACCCTCATTCTCAAGTTGTTGCGTTTTGATTCTACTTTTTTGATTCAAACATTACAGAAGGCCAGTAGGTGCCGCCCCGTGGCGGAAGCGGCACTAGAATCGACCCCATACCTCGTGGATACCATGAGCCACTAAGGTAACCCACCAGTTGACAAATTTATGAATAATAGGTCATATCTATAGCTGTATAAATATTTTCTTTTCTCATTGAAAAGCACCGAGAACCTAAACAAATATTTGCAGATCCTATAAACATTTCGCTATCTTTGCTATCTTCAGTTTCCCGTTACATTCGAAGCCATCGAAGATTATTTACCTCATTAGCCGCGAAACCCGAGGGTTGGAAGGCAAAGGTAATGGAGCAAAAGATAATGGTGCTGGGATATCACTTTATCTGGAAACGTTTTGGAAAGGTCATTTTTATCGAGTGACCTTCATTGGTTTTTACCTCGTCGTCATCATTGTCCGGGTTCACCCACTGTATACCTATAGTATACGCTTCTACAACAAAACTCCATGTGAGTTATATATTAGTAGTTATATATATATATATATTAGTTCGGAATCCAAATATTTTTCTAAAATAAACTTAGGTACCTTACCTAGCCTAAGTTACCCGCTGTTGCATCATCTGCCAGTAAAAATCCATCAAAATTGATGCAGCTCTTTCTGACATTAGCTACAAACAGACAGACGCAATAAAACCGAACAAGTGCGAGATTACGATACCATTGTACATAACTATTTCGCAAGGAACCCTAAAAACGGGATGTTTTTTTATTTAAAAAAGCGAAAAGCCTACATGACACGTTCACCCATCCAAGTACTGACCGCGCCCGACGTTGCTTAAATTCGGTACATGGAATGAACAGTGGATCCCTAAATTATTATTTTTTTTCTGCTTGTTGCAACATTCACACCATCATCATCATCATCAGCCTATAGCAGTCCACTGCAGGACATAGGTCTCCCCCAATGAGCGACATAGCGCCCTGTCTTCAGCTTGCCGCAACAAGCAGTCTTTCGCAGGTCGTCATCCCACCTGGTCGGAGGGCGTCCTACACTACGTTTACTGAATCGTGGTCTCCACTCAAGAACACGTTTGCCACTTCAGCTTGCTAATTCTTTGAGCTATGTCGATAACTTAGGTTCTCTGTCGGATGTATTCGTTACAAATCCTATCCTTCAGAGTAACTCCGAGCATAGCTCTTTCCATAGCTCGCTGAGCGACTTTGAACTGGTGGACCAGCCCTATCGTGAGTGTCCACGTCATGCGCGGCTAGGCTGATGATGATGAACTACCACCTAAGTGACCGTAGAAATGCCTGTAGAAAGCCCTTAGGCCAAGTTGGCTTCAAGTTCTCTCGAAGGCATGTTATTGAGTTTACTTAGCTGCATTCTCAGATTCAGTTACGCCTTGCCTAGGGCGGGCAGGGTTTGAGGGCGGATAGTATAAAACTAATACGTATAGTATAAGAAATAGAGTTCGGATTCCCGTAACTTGCATGTACAATTATAGTGCTCTAAACATGGAAGGAAATAAATACTAAGCAGGCAGATGCGTGTTCAAATAATATAACATAATAAAAATGTACCTAGGTATAAATGCGAAAGTTTGGATTATCACCAGCATAGGTCCACTTATGGACATACGCCTTTTCTGTTGCATAGTAGTTTAATTTTAATAAATATTTATATAGATTTTATTTAATATTCATGTTTAAAGAATTTATTGATAGCCACAATGTTATACAAAATTACAAAAATACAGAACAATATAAGTCGTAGGGATTTCTTGCGTGTAGTCCCAAAAGTAAAAAAACTGGTCTTTCCCTATGTGCGCGGCTAATAAGGTCCAATCTCAGCTTGTTGTCAAAATCGACCGAGGACGATAGTGACACTGGTTTTCAGGCTGGACCTTAAATTCATCATCATCATCATCATCATCATCAGCCTATAGCAGTCCACTGCTGGACATAGGCCTCCCCCAAAGAGCGCCATAGCGCCCTGTCTTCAGCTTGCCGCATCCAGCATCTACCTGCAGTCTTTCGCAGGTCGTCATCCCACCTGGTCGGAGGGCGTCCTACACTACGTTTACCGAGTCGTGGTCTCCACTCAAGAACACGTTTGCCCCATCGGCCGTCGGTTCTTCGCGAGATATGGCCGGCCCACTGCCACTTCAGCTTGCTAATTCTTTGAGCTATGTCGATAACCTTGGTTCTCTGTCGGATGTATTCGTTACGAATCCTATCCTTCAGAGAAACTCCGAGCATAGCTCTTTCCATAGCTCGCTGGGCGACTTTGAACTGGCTTTGACCTTAAATTGTTAGTAGTTAAATGTCCATACCTTAAATAAACATATGTAAGTAGATACGTAGGTACCTTACTACTAAAGGTACTTTTTATCGAGGAGAAACGCATGCGAACCCGCAGGCAGAAGCTAGTAGGAACTTAGATAATCTACAGGGAATAGAGTACAAGTTCGAGTGATTTCTATGAACTGTGCAAACAATGTAATAAACACTGTTTAGTGAGTGTTATTGTTTTAGGGGTCCTTTGGGAATGTCTGCTAACTTATAAAGCTACGCGTCCACTGGGACCATCAGAGCGTACGCAGCGAATGAAGCGTCCGCATCGGTATTTTATTTACTAGTTTCTGCCTTCTGCCTGCGGCTTCGCACGCGTTGTTTCTACGGAAATGTGTTAATGTTATTTCTATTCTGATTTATGAGAGCCTATGTTTTATTCCGGACCTTGAACTACCAGTATGCAAAATTTCAGCCCGATCCGATGAGTATTTTTGGCGTGAAGAAACAAAAAATATCTATTCATCCATCCATCTAAACATTCAAACTTTCGCATTTATAATATTAGTGTGAGAGCTGTTGATGCGCTCAGCGATAGAGCCTTTTGTGTCATCATCATCAGCCTATGTTAGTCCACAGCTGGACATAGGCCTCCCCTAATTAACCCCTATAGCAAGCCTTTTGTGTGGTATTCAATATTGTATTTAATAAGTCAATAGATTCTAAACAGTTCATGGTTCGTACTTCAAGAATAGATAATAACGTATCTATAATGTCTATGAATAAATAAATAACAAATAATGCTGGACAATTCACACAGCATTATCTAGCCCCATGGTAAGCAGAGCTTGTGTTATGGGTACTAGATAACTGATATACATATTACAATACATTACATAGATAGATATTTTTTATTATAGATAGAAAACGTCCAGAACACCCGGAACAAATATCTGCAGATCGTACACACAATTGTTCCGAGGCGGGAATCGAACCCGCAACCTCCTGCGTCGCAGGCGGACCTTCGCCCACCGCGCCACATCGGTCGTCAAATATTCTTATGCTCTTATTTCAAAAGATAGTAAGTAGGTACATTGGATCTATAGACACTTCATTAACTGCGTCCAGACACTCAGCTTCAGCACTTTAAAACCTACTTAAAAGCTTTTATTACTAAACTTATTTGCTGGAACTTAAGCCGGCGTATTTATAAACGTGACCTCATTAACGTATCAGGCCAACCTTTTAAATTTTATACGTATGCTCTTATGCTTACCTACTGATAAATTTTCATATGATTGATGATGATAAGATATATTAATCAGGGGAGCCTATGTCCAGCTGTGGCCTAGTATTAGACTGATACTGTGATGTCATGAATGAATGAATGAATGAATTAACACTTTAATGCACTTAAAACTATAAAATAACACCTTATATCTAAATATAACACATAAAAAGTACAATAGGCGGCCTTATCGTTGACAGCGATTTCTCCCAGGCAACCTAGGACATAGTCATGTAATCATGTTACGATTTCCTAGTGTCTAAGTTCGTGTAGGTTATAGATGGATATTGAATGTAGGTATAAACATTACAAAGATTTTTGACTCCACTTAACATTGATAAATACATAAAAATAAATGATAAATATATAAATACAATGTGACAGTTTGTAAAATCGTGCTAGTTTTGTGCAAAAATAACGGCTAACTTAACGAAGTGACCGAGATTCTGAAAAAAAAAACACTGAGGGTCAGCTCAAAACAAGACGCGACGCGACGCGACGCTGCGCGTACTTGATTTAAAATACAACTTTATTTACTACGCAAAAAGATACAAATTGCCAAATGCGCAGCGTTAGCGTGGCGGGCGGCGGCGGCGGCGGCGTGGGGATTTTTTGTCAATTAAATTTGAACCTTTCGTGTAGGAAATAAAGTTATATTATTAATCAAGTACGCGCAGCGTCGTGTCGCGTTTCGGTATAAGCTGACCCTAAGGCAGGAAACACACAAATCTTCTCCATAATCCGCTCCAATACAAAACACATCTTGCTACCCTAAGGAATAAAACACAATTTACATCGCGCTACGTTTACAAATGAGTGTAGTTCAACAGCGTCACTAGCAATATTGCATTTAGCTGCAAGGTTGTCACCGGATTGAATTAGTTGCTATCGCCAAAGGCAGTCACCTCGGGACTAGCTGTAAGTAAATTAATATATCGATGTGGAAGTGGAGACGACCTTTGATGCGATTTGCGTATTAGCAAGCCCCGGCTACGAACAGATAGCAAAGCAGTTTGGAATGAATTATGAAATTAATGGATAATCAATTTATTGGTAAAAATTTTGCATGTTAGAAAATAATTATTATTATTTGATATGATAAATTATAGTTATAATTATAATAGTTATTTTCTAGCGTGTTTTTTAAACGATCCGAGTTTTATGTCGTAAGCAATTTTAATATTTTGTCCTATTTTATTATTTATGAACATGACTTCTATATCTTTGTCTCTCTCACCCAATATCTTCCAGCAAGGAAGAGAACTTTGCCTTTGTCATTAATTTTCTATTAAAATGTTTTGTATATTTTATAGTGCAAGAAAGAATAAATAAATATGTGCCGAAATTAGTTATTTCAATGCATACTCTGTGCATTCATTTTAGAAGATTTTTGAAGAAGAAATAGTTGTAATGCTTTGAATAAATACAAAAAATACAAATACAAAAGGTCCAGTCTGAAGGCTTCCCAAGAATCTCTACCGAATGTAAGCTAGATCGAGCACTTATTTGATTTCAACTCGTACCTACACCACATTCTACGAAAAACTTAGCTAACTCAGAACTTTCCAGAATAAGTAAAACAAAGAACAATTAGAATTCTATTTATAATTTAATTATAATAACATTATAAAATGTTTGCGTGATAACGTCTCGGAATTTCATACAGTTTAACTCCAAAACCACTCGACCAGATCCTGTCATTGGGCGTCTAAGAAATCAGAAGAATGAAACTAAAACGGTCACGAAGTTATTATTAGGGGCTAATTAACACTTTGACTGCGATTTTTTTTCGACGACTTCGATCTTTTTTTTAACCTAAAAAATTCGTGCTGCCACACAGCGGTTGTGTTGCGCCGCACATGCGTTTCGTTCGAAAAATATTACGGCTGTGCTGAGTCACAAAGATCTGTATTTTCTCAGCCGCGCTAGTGTGGATTTACGCATATTAGTCACTTGTAGAAAACACATACCGTGTGATTTCAGCACTCAAAGTGTTCGTTCTATGACCATCTATTTATTTACAGTACAACAATAAAATCTCTACAGATGATTCAAAGAACATTCAAGCCATTCAAACTGACGTAAGAGGAAGCACAAAGCCTAGTTTCCCGTTTCCCGGAGTGGAGTAGGTAATTATGCAGTATTGTCGACGTGACGGAAAATATGCTGATTCCGTCAGCCATAGCGCAGAGAAGTTTTTATCTTAAACTAGCTGCGCCCCGGTTTCACCCGCGTGGAAATCGGTCAAATGGTTTATAAACTAGTTTCTGCCCGCGGCATCGCAAGCGTTGTGTCTGTGGAACCTTTTAAAGGTTATTTCTATCCCATGGGAACTGTTTTATGGGATAAATAATTCATGACTTAGAACAACATCTGTGCAAAATTTCAGCCTGATCCGTTCAGTAGTTTTGGTATGGGAGTAACGAGTAATAATGATTTAAGGAGTAACAAAGCTCCATTTATTCATCCATCTAAACTACCGTATTATATTTATTTATTTATAAAAAAAATATTTATTTAATATATCTTTTCTAGTCATCTTTATAATAAATTAGCATTAAGCTATTGATCTGTTCACTAGTTTTATGTTTAAATTTGTTAATAGTGGAGACTTCACTGGTCTATGTAAATCCTTATTGTAACTCTTTATAATGTCTGTCTTCCAAATAAACAAAAATAAAATAAAAAATAAAAGTTTTTTATTTTATTTTATACGAAGTAGTATGTAAAAATATGTAATACCTACTTAAAAATATATTTTTTATCAAGTTGGTAAGTAAAACACTATTATACAAATTATTTGTGAACCTATAAGTAGCCAGAGGTTTGAGCCCTCGTGTCTGAATACAAGTTGCCAAACTTAGTCAGAGCGAGGCGTCATTCTTGGTGTCATTCGCACCGACAATAGTATGTAAGTAATTTGTTGTTGTGTATAGCTTTACTTAAATATTGACATGTATCGAATCATATTATATTTAGACTTAAATAGGCAAATAACCATGTATTAGACATATAAGAGATGAACATACTAGTGGTTTCTTTTTCACTTTTTCCACTAGTAGACAAAAAATTGAAGTGAACAGTAAAAAAAAATTATTTGATAATAATTTAATGTATAAAATATGACTTGTCTAAGTGCTTATTTTGTAAGCCTAAAGAAATAAATTATTTTTGACTTTGACTTTGTTTATTACGTGTAATATACCTATATATATAATATATAGGTATATTACCTACACGTAATATATAATATACCTAAGGAACAAACTAAAAGAGCAAACTAGCCTTACTACACCGAATATGTAATAGAATGTAAGTTTCTTATTACTTATTGTACTTATTGTATTTTATTGATCCTACTTTGTAAACCCATCTCTTTAAATAAATATATTTTATTATTATTTCTCTCATTTGCCATGATCTCGGGCCATAAAGTGACCCGGTCCTTTGGAAGGCTTGCGTGGGGCCTAAGCCAACACAGAGGCCCTTTGAGAAAGTTAATCTAAAGGCGATGGCTGCACATAGCGGTATCATCCTCGGGTGCACAATATGATACACCCATTGATGGTATCCGCCACTATTGCAAAGAAAAATGAAAGAAATAAAACCAGGCTATTGTGATGGATGGATTATTATTATTTATTATAGTATATAATAAAAAAAAGTCACTGCGGCCATGCCTTAGGCATTTACATCGAAAAGAAAACCATCAAAAAGGTTCGCTTTACTTACCTTTAGATATTATGGTGAATTTTCACTCGGATATGTGTCGAATACAGATGCTGCTCGAGGGTCCTTGACTAAGGGGTCGATTACGGCGCCGCCGGTGATATTTTACTGGTGAAGTGCCTCTTCGATTACAGAATTTACTTTAATTACAGTATCTAAATATTTGGCTTTCTAAATGATACGAAGCTCAGAAGATGTCACCGTTAGTAACGTGGAAAACTAGTTTCTACACGAGGATTTGCACGCATTTTTTTGTTTAAAAGAAGCCAATAATGTTTTTGTAGTTCTATACCTTCATACTTGGAAACTTTCAATCCTATCCGTTCCTCAACTGTTTATATTGGTCCACGGTTGGACGCCGCGGCGTCCAACCGCGCCGGCCGCGCCTTTAGCTTTTATCTCATGGCAGTAGTGGCCATAATCCCCACGCTGGGCATGCGGGTTGGGGATCGCAGCTCGGTGGTAAATTGTTCTGCAGGAGGCGCTGCTGCTCGCTTCATGGTAGATATCCCTTAGTCGCCTCTTACGACACCCGCGGGAAGAGTTGGGGTGGTGCAACATCTAAGCACGCACCACACGTTTTCGTAACAAAAAAATTCTAATAATATCTATCTATCGTTCAGTGACTACGGAAAATGAGTTATACTAAAGTTTACTCACTTACATTTCTACATCCCAACAAATTCATACACTTTCGCTTTTAAAAAACAGGAGATAGCTTACAATTTATTTCCTGAATAAAATATAGACTACTACGCCTCGGGACAATTGTGTGTACGATCTTCAGATATTTGTTCCGGGTGTTCTGGTCGTTATCTATGTATAATAAAAAAATATCTATCTATGTAATGTACCCATAACACGAGTTCTGCTTAGCTTGGGACTAGATGCTGTGTGGCAGCATTATTTTAATATTATTTTTAATCTCGAGTTTTGTTTTAATTTGTTTTCCTATTTTCATATCACCCTTCCTAGCTAA
Source organism: Eupithecia dodoneata (assembly GCA_947044415.1). Classification (NCBI taxonomy): domain Eukaryota; kingdom Metazoa; phylum Arthropoda; class Insecta; order Lepidoptera; family Geometridae; genus Eupithecia; species Eupithecia dodoneata. Next base: position 6,639,796 of record OX345678.1, read on the forward strand.
TCGTAGGAAGTGCATGCACTTCGGTTGTCATCAAAAACAACGCAACATGTACCTATAGTTTTCATGTCACGTAGGTAGGTTCTAAAAATGTGATATGTTGTATTTCGAAATATTCCGCGTAAATTAACCCTAAGTAATTTAGCTTTGAAATTGGCAGCTCTTCGACACCACCTCTTACGTAAATTTCTCATGAATTTCCAATTTGGCATTGTCTGAACAATACAAATGTCAGTTATGAAATTCAAAGAATTACTTTATGTCTGAACTGAGTCACAGGCATAGGTACAGTCAGCCACGGAATATATTGAGTTTGTTTGTATTAATTTATTTTTATTTTTAACATTTAAAATGCATTATATTTTTCAAACCACCCTAGTAGATCATTGACTGTACCTAACCGTACACTTGAATAGATGCTCTAATGGTTCTTTTCTCTAGGATACATCTGTATAGGTACTGTAGTCTACTACAGTACCTATACAGTATCATCGTGCAGGCGATTGTACTCAGGGCCTATTATGCTCTGCGCCGGATATCGGCCGTGAAAGCCTCTCGCAGAACAAAGACCGGGGAGCGGAAACTGGAAAACTTTTGTGGGTATTTTTGGAATGCTCGAGGTGAGTTTGAGGTTATCGAAAATAATTAATAGGTTGAATTGATTTGTGTGATGAGTAAGACCTTTTGTCGAAATAAGGATTTGCCCAGTATTTATTTCTCGAGTGTAGGCGCTCTATTTTTGGTTCATTTTGTACTGATGAATCACTCATCAATGTCTATAATAATAATAATAATGACCGCAGGGCAGCTTGTGGCGAGCTGTCGGTGAGTAGCGACACCACGGGTACCGAGTGCTCCCGGGGAAGTTCCTGGTTCTCGTCTCCGCTTGCGGAGTGGCATCCCAAGAGAACCAGATCCCCATCTCTTGCTTGCCTTCATTGGCCGGTCTGAGTGGAGTCGCGAGGGATGCATCTTAGGTTGTAGACTTGGGGGTGGAAGTGTCTAATAGCGTAATAGCGAGGAAATCCGCTCACGAGCAGTCTTCGTGATGGTGAAATCGGGGCCGCACCTCTCGACACCCTTCAGTCGTTTGCGCCAATGTTATTCTTCTCCGGTAATTTACTCCGACTTTTTAAGGAATCCATCCAGCATTCGGCAAGCCACCGTCTGCCACTCTTAACATTATGATTGACTTGTTTATGGCAGACGTCCGCAATCTCCCCTATAGCCCGATTATCCAGTCCATCCGTCCATCACAATAGCCTGGTTTTATTTCTTTCATTTTTCTTTGCATTAGTAAATCAGAGACATAATAATGCTGGACAATCCACACAGCATCATCTAGTTCTAAGCTAAGCAGAATTCGTGTTATGGGTACTAGATGATTGATTTACTTATTACATTGCATAGATAGATATTTTTTATTGTACATTAATTACGACCAGAAAACCCGGGTAAAATTTTGCAGATCGTACACATAATTGTCCCGAGGCGGGAATCGAACCAGCGAACTCCTGCGTCACAAGCAGACCATAAATGTGTAATAGCTCGCTTCTAGCTTTAATTATGCTATTTGAAATTTGTGACGTGTCCAGGAGTCCTATTAGGTGTAAAGGAAATAAAGCACTTTGATATTTGAATTTAATAATTTAAGACATATTTCTGTTAAGTGCTTTTTCAATCCAGGATGAAACGTTGTTCAACCCTTTTTATTTGATTTAGCCTGTTTCGTCCCACTGCTGGGCAAAGGCCTCCACCAAATCTTTCCACTTATTGCGGTCACGCGCGATCTCCCACCAATCTCTGAGGAAGGCGTTAAGGTCGTCTCGCCAGCGCTTTCTTGGCCGACCTCGCCCGCGGCTTCCTTCCGGGACCCAGGGTGTTGCAGCATTAGCCCACCTCTCGGGGTGTAGTATGTGTTCATAACTTTATACCTATCAATTTGAAATTTGTGACGTGTCCTGTAAGGTCTATAGTAAATAAAGCACTTTGAATATCACTAAAGTGCACTTCTCCTCTTCGTGAGTCTTGTTAAATAGAAATGCATAATAAAGTGCTGCCATTCTCTAAACTAGTATGTTTCTAAGTACCAAAACCGTGAAACGTTTTTCATACCTATCAATTTGAAATTTGTGACGTGTCCAAGAGTTCTGTAAGGTCTAAAGTAAATAAAGCACTTTGAATATCACTAAAGTGCACTTCTCAATTACGTGAGTCTTGTTAAATAGAAATGCATAACAAAGTGCTGCCATCCTCTAAACTAGTATGTTTCTAAGTACCAAAACCGTGAAACGTTTTTCATACCTATCAATTTGAAATTTGTGACGTGTCCAAGAGTTCTGTAAGGTCTAAAGTAAATAAAGCACTTTGAATATCACTAAAGTGCACTTCTCAATTACGTGAGTCTTGTTAAATAGAAATGCATAACAAAGTGCTGCCATCCTCTAAACTAGTATGTTTCTAAGTACCAAAACCGTGAAACGTTTTTCATACCTATCAATTTGAAATTTGTGACGTGTCCAAGAGTTCTGTAAGGTCTAAAGTAAATAAAGCACTTTGAATATCACTAAAGTGCACTTCTCAATTACGTGAGTCTTGTTAAATAGAAATGCATAACAAAGTGCTGCCATCCTCTAAACTAGTATGTTTCTAAGTACCAAAACCGTGAAACGTTTTTCATACCTATCAATTTGAAATTTGTGACGTGTCCAAGAGTTCTGTAAGGTCTAAAGTAAATAAAGCACTTTGAATATCACTAAAGTGCATATCTCATCACCGTGAGTCGTGTTAAATAGAAATGCATAATAAAGTGCTGCCATTCTCTAAACTAGTATGTTCCTTAGTACCAAAACCGCAACTTTTAATGAGTTTAGTGCTTATAACTCTCTCTCACACCGTTTACGGATAAGTTGGTGAAGCAAATTTTCTGCCGAATTTACGGCGAACACCTTGATCGATGTAAATTAGGTTGGTTTGTAATACCTGGGGTAGATTTAATTGATAGGTATAGCTTACGTTTCCTAACGCCAGTTATCTGGTTCCCCGGTTAATAAATAAACTTCCAATGGAACTACTCGACAATATAACACCTAATAACATAAAATATAAACTTAGATCGCACTTCTTATCGAACCTACATCATTATCAGGGGGTTTGATTCAGTTACTGATCAATTAACTTACCTAATTCCAATTTATAATCTTATTGTCTGAAATTGAATAACTTTATTGTCAAACCCATAGATTTAGTAATATTCCAGATGGAGTCCTACGGAATCACAAGTGAGTCCGCCATTGAACAGCAATGGCGGACTTGTCATAAGTGAGGGATGCCAACTGATGAAAAAAAATGCCGATAATTTTCATAAAATTTTGTACAGATCACATATCAAGCAGGTAGCTATTATTTTTTTAAAAAGTAGCGTAATGCTTTAGTCACATAAATGTTATAGTTTTTATAAGACCTACTTACTACGTAACATACTAATTCACATTTCGTTATATGTAAAAAGCTGTTAAATTTACATCACAAACAAAAAATCTATTTATTTTATTGTAACAATAAGACTCTGCTCGTGCTGCCACAAAGCAAGGCTCGCTTCGCTCGCCTTGCTGTGTGACAGTTGTCGCACTGCGGTTCACTTCACAAAATTTTATTTGCATTTGAAATAACTTGTCCCCCTTGTCCCTCATAAAAAAATTAAGAAATATGGCTCTGCGTAGGAGCTCGCCCACTGGGGGAGGTCTTGGGGGGGCAAATGTCAAAAAGTCGGAATTTTCCCTAGAAGACTTTTAACTCCCCTATACGATGCCGTGATCGAGGAAGATGGAAGGAGCTGGAGGAGGCTTTCACCGCTGAAAGCGGTACTCACATATGTATAGACAGAGATAATATATAGATTAGTATTTAAGTTAAGTGTGAGAAATAAAAGCTGTTTTATTTATTTATTATTTTATTTATACGATGCCGTAAAACAAAAAATACTTGCCCATCCACCATCAAGGAGAACAATTATGTCAGTCAGTCAGTGAATCAGTAGTACCTAATCTAGCTTCATACTATAGTAGGATGAAAAGATAAAGTAATATCTAATTAAATTCTTATCTATACAAAGTAGGCTACCTTATTCCAATTTTAAGGATTATAATATACAAGGATTCAAACATTTTTAATAAACTCCCACATTATTCGGAAATTTAGAAGTTTACGTGCTGGTAACACCGGCAAGATTTGTGTTTTTGTTGTAATTTTCTGTTGATAGTTATTTGTGTTCAATCGAAGAAATAAGTGGATGTAATTCGAAATTTACGTGTGAAATGTGATTCTGTGTTTATTATTTACTAAATTAGTGTGATTTCGGCAACATCTGACCACATAAGAAGAAATTTTTCATTTTTCGATCTATGTCACTCTGTTGGTGTCTAAAGAGGTAATGGCGGACGAGTAGTCTATAAACCGACAATGTCAAAATCTGTACCACAGTGAGTACTTCATTCTTAGGTTGACTGATACTCCATCTAGAAGTAATCTATGGTCAAACCTATGAGATTTTATTCAGCTGACTCTATCTAATAACACTTCTATACAAACCTTTGTGGTTTCCTTCGTGTTATTTTTAAGCTTTTTTATGTAACAATATCTTTATGTTGGTAAATAAATAAAAAAAATAAAAAAACAAAGCGCATAACAGAAAAATTTCTTATTTTTTTGAATTCGACACGGTACCATCCCATTCTGAGCAGGTCACTTGTATGACACACATTATCTTTTATTAGGTAATACTTATATACGTAGATAGGTACTTAAATATTAATGAACAGCAGATCTAGTGAAACCACGCTTCTGAAACCGCAAATGGGCTCCTTGCTATTGAGTTATAGCTGTTAGGGCTGTCTCAAACAGTAAGTTGTGACACTACGCGCTCAGCTGAGTAATGGCCTCGTCTTGTAAGTAGTTAACACCGAGCGTTGTGTGTTGTGAGATCGAGCTGCGTTCGATATTGTGGAAAGTTGTTCGTAGATGTAAGCTACGGCGTAGCACGTCTACTACATGCATGCATGTACTAGTACTTTGAAAGTTATTTTGTAGTTCTCCTGGGGTACATTACATACGTAACATTTGGTATTTTCAGCGTGCTGATGATTTATCATGATTTGATTTTTCCAACGGCACAGTTTCATGCGCCATGATCAAGGGATAACTAAAGGCACTCCTGGCAAGTTCTTGTTGTCAGATATACCAATCTATATCCTCATTTTTGTCTTTTGCTACGAACAACACGTAACCACGACCTATGGTTTCATTGTAGACACTCACGAAAGGGCTGGTCCACCAGTTCAAAGTCGCTCAGCGAGCTATGGAAAGAGCTATGCTCGGAGTTTCTCTGAAGGATAGGATTCGTAACGAATACATCCGACAGATGCTGGATGCGTCAAGCTGAAGACAGGGCGCTATGGCGCTCATTGTGGGAGGCCTATGTCCAGCAGTGGATTAATATAGGCTGATGATGATGATGATGAAGAACCATCCTCGTATTTCAAGGAATGTTCTAAAAAAAGAATTAGCGAAATCGGTTCAGCTGCTCTCGAGATTTGCGCTTAGCAACACATTCAGCGATAAATTTTTATATTTTAGAGATTATCCAAAATATCTATCACCACGCAGCTAGTTTAAAATATTTTTGCTGAGACATTAGGTTTTATCGAAATTAATTTAATATCTTATCTCTAGAGAAGGACAGTTTGCTTGCAAGCTAAGACAGTTGCTAAAGTAGATTATTCACTTACCGAACTAAGAAAACCTAACTGAATTAGCCAGAAGCAGAGTTGAGGATTGGCTTGATTGTTTTTCTTCTTTGGTGACTATAACTTATTTATTCTGTGCCTTGGGGACTTAGTCTATTTATACGTTAGGCGTTTTGAAGCGTCATCATCATCATCATCATAATCAACCTATGTTAGTCCCCTGCTGGACATAGGTATCCCCCAATGAGCGCCATAGCGCCCTGTCTTCAGCTTGCCGCATCCCGCATCTACCAGCAGACGACCTGCACTTTCACAGTCCTACACTACGTTTACCGAGTCGTGGTCTCACTCTAGAACACGTTTGCCCCAGCGGCTGTCGGTTCTTCGCGAGATACATATGGCCGAAGACGCGCGACGCCCAGCGTCTCGTTTTTTGAAGCGTGCGGTGTAGTAACGCGCTTTTTAAGGTTAAACGAGTCACTCATGTTTACAAACGTTTATATTGGCAGACATACCGGATATTTACCAAATCATGGTAAATATCCCGTTATAAATGGCCTGTAAATACTAGTTTAGTTTTGTTTCTATTATTTGATAGAAACTTTCTGAATTAATAAAGAAATTGACGAACAACATGAAAGAATAGAACTTATACGAGTAGATACATCTATACTAATATTATAAAGAGGAAAGGTTTGATTTTGTGTTTTTTGTTTGTAATGAATAGGCTCTGAAACTACTGGACCGACTTGAAAAATTATTTAACAGTTGGAAAGCTACACTATCCCCGGTGAACATAGGCTATATTATATTTTCAAAAAAGTCAGGGATCCGTACTAAAACCGTGCGAAGCCGGGAAGGTCCGCTAGTAATATATAAACTTTTACCACAATAAAAATACTTAGTATCTCATTTGGCTAATTATGCCTGATAACGCTCGCGACTGTTTACCTTTTATATACTCGCATTATAAACACGTAGAGCAGGAGACAATTACTAAAGCGTATACGAACTTATTGGGGGAGGCCTATCTCCAGCAGTGGACTATATTATAAGCTGATGATGACGATGATACTAACTTAGAGAATGGGATTGAGAATTATGTCATTTCGCACGCTGTCCCGCTCACCGCAACATTGATCTGAGTGGGACAGCATGACTGGTGACGTCATTCTCAATCAAGTACGTAGGTTATACCTACCTTTTCTGAATTTTATGTACCTTTGTTAATTTTCACCTCTTAGGCTCTAGACAGACGGATCGTTCATTTCAGCACGCCGACTGCAATAGAACTGCAAATGAACTGCAATCGGACTGCGCAGTTGGTTTGCAGTTTTATTGCAGTCGTGTCAACTGCATTCAAACTGCAAATTTGCGGTTGTATTGCAGTTGAAATGCGGTCCGTCTGTCTAGAGCCTTACAGCTTCAGAAGCTGTAAGTATTGAAATAAATTAAATTACTTAGACTGGTGGTGGTCTGTGGCGCGGTGGGCGAGGGTACGCCTGCGACGCAAGAGGTTGCGGGTTCGATTCCCGCCTCGGGACCAATGTTTGTATGATCTGCAGATATTTGGTCATTTTCTATATATAAAAAAATATCTATCTATGTAATGTAATGTATTATGCATTTCAGTTATCTAGTACCTACCCATAACACAAGCTTCGCTTCGCTTGGGGCTAGAAAATGCTGTGTGAATTGTCCAGCATTATTTATTTTTATTATAAAAAGGATATCGGTAATGTAAGGTTGGGTCGATTGAGCTCCCGATCTAGGTTTGCAGGTAGAACGTGCGGTTTTTATGGCGCGCGTAAATATATATGTTTATTAGACTGTTATGGTTATTATAATTTTGCAGAACCTTACTTTAAAAAGGGAGGAAGCTCGTTTAATAAAAACCAACTTTTATTAAAATGTGTGAAGAAATTTCAGTGTTTTTGTTTTACTTTTGGAATAGAAAATATTAATACAACTTAAGAACTAATAATAATAAAGATAACAACGTTTCGGTTAACGGCGTAATAGCGAAGAGCCTCGATCAACACCTGAAGAGACTCTCGCTAGGACGTTGTATCAAGGGCCAGATCCAGAAGGCGGTACTCTTGGACTCGGCACGTATCGTCAGGAAGTTCCTTTCTCTGCAGCCCTAGTCACCGGCCGCTTGAGCCTAGTATCGCGGTCGGTGATCTACCGTTTTGATATATTTTTTTCTGTAAAATAGTTTTAAAATATTTTATTGTATTTACTTTAGTAAAAAATGTATTTTATACGAGAATTTAAATAAATGAAGATAACAAATTAACCACTTGAACGCCCACGGGTACTGCAGTGAACGAATAAAATAATTTAAACACGAGAACACAGAAAGGCTACCGGCTCAGCATTAAATGCTACATTGACATAAGCCAGTGCAGCGCTGGTTTTCAGCGGCGGCGCCAGGGTGCTTAGTGCAGCACAATTTTGCGTAGATCTAAAGAAACAGTTGCGAGAACTTTGTGAATTTACGAGTACACACAACTTTACGTAGGATAAAATGAAGTCGTTTCCGATGTCTTAGATCTTTTTAACTACTCAAAGATTTGAATGCAGTTTTCAGCAATAGATAAACTGATTCAAGAGATAGGTTTATATGAGGTAGGTTTATCGAAAATTGTGCTAAGCCGGGGCGGGTCGCTAGGTTATTATAAATATGAAAGTTTGGATGTTAAGATGCATAGATTTTTATAACTGCTTCATTCTTAAACTACTGAATGAATCGTGCGTAAATTACTTTACCAAGAAATAGCCCTAAGCCTAGAGTCAAACATAGACTACCTTTTATAACATAAATTCATAAACATAGGATAGAAATAAAATTAAAACAACGCGTGCAAAGCCGCGGGCAGAAACTAGTATTACTGAGAAGTTGAGATGGATAGATGTTTGTTGCTTCTTCACGCCAAAACAACTGTAGAAATCGGGTTGAAATTTTGCATAGCTTGGAATCAAGAATTTGGCTACTTTTGTATCCTTATTTCTATCCCAGTTTCCTTTCGATAGAAATAAAAGAAGCCAAAAGTCGAAGCCAGAAGTAGTTACTAGTTTTTGCCCGCGGCTTCGCACGTGCTGTGTCTATGGAAACGTTTTTTAATTTCCATCCCATGGAAACTGTTTTAAGGGATTAAAAGTAGCCTTTATACCTCAGCCGAGTATAGAACCTCCTTCTTTTTACAAAGTCATATTTTTTTTTTTTTTTTTTTATTGTCCTGTATACTTATATAAATGTTAAATACACTAGAGTATAATTACAATCTAGCCATAGAATTGGCTAATGGGTAATTTAGTTCTAACTTATTTTTATAACGACATATTACTAAGAACGTGTCCATTGGCACTTTTCTTATTTACGAAGTCATTTAAAAATAATAAATATAATGGCCATTACTGTACTTATACTTAAATCCATTAAAGAGATTACGGTAGGTACCTACATAACATTGAAATCGCGGTTATTGCCTTGGGGCTGGGCTGTCATAACGATATTAAGTCGGTTACGGCGAGGTCGTAAGGATCAACCACAAAAGCGGGCGTAAAGAGGGAAAGCGGAATAAGTCTGTATTTAAAATTTTACTTGAAAATAGGATTTCAGAGGAACAAACTGATCGATTGAAAAGTGCAATTGAGCGGCTATCGAGCCCGTTATCGGCAGGGTTATTGGAACCAAAGTTATCGACATAGATCTAAGAACTAGCTAGCTGAAGTGGCAGTGGGCCCCGGCTTTATATCGCGAAGAACCGACCTGGGTTCTGAGATTGATAAGACTGCCTCCATGACCCTGCGCCGCAACAGAGGTTGGCTCAGCGTGTGCTGAACATTTTACGAGCGTTGTTTTTCAGCCAAAGACCTTAAATAACTCTCTAAGCCTGGTGACTAGTAACACAGGTTTTCAAACCTATCACTGGCACCAGTCTCTTACAAACAGGTATCTGTATCTACTGCACTACACCTTGCTATAACAATTACCTGTAAGATAACCTTTTTGTTATCCTGTTGCCCAAACTCTCATGAGATTGGTGCCTCAGGAGAACACGCACACAATCACACACAAACTAATTCTGGGTATAACCTACAATATAGAGCAATTTAATGGACGAACCCCCCAAAAAAAACCTACTATAAAAGCCGACGATCACCAGTCGGTAAGGGGTAAGCTGAAAAACAGCGCCGAACGTGCTTTTTAAACTTGTCGGCATTATGCTGGGCTTACTCCCATTGATATGTGAATTGTATGTTATGTAAGTACCTACTTATTAATTATAGATGTAAGTTATGTTTTAAGTATATTATGTAGTATCTATAAGTAGTTATAAGTTCATTCAATAAATCATTATTCTATTCTATTATTTTTGTGAAGAGAAATAAATGATTTATTTAGCTAAGCCCAGAACTCAAAAAACACGAGTTATAACCCTTTCACCTGTAAAGCCCACGTCCATAGAAGCCTAATGCGTCTTCCACTTACGGACAGGAGGCACAGATAACATAACACTTAGTACCAATCTAGCATATTACATAAAACTTAGTGGATATAACAGAGCCCTGGGGGCTTTGGGCGCTTACCTATATCACCGACGATTTACGAGAAAATATTGGTTGTAGCTTCATATGTTATTTATCGCATGAGAAGACAGAGGCTAATATTATGGCTACTTATAATACCTAAGTGTACTAAAACTACTACAACTATTAACTACTTAAATAAGATGTAGGCATCTATTTATTGGCTAGTGTTTGCCAGTACCAGGTTTTATTGACGGGTGTCGGTAGATATTTTTTGTTATTTTGTATGTACTAATAAGTAGTTATAGTATAAGAATACACATTTGTATACAGGGTGGTTCAAACCACCCTGTATAATATTGTCTATTCTTATGGTTGTGGTTAGGGTACAGAACTAATGGGAAAAAATCTGAATAGTCCATGACTATTGCGTATGTGTTGATACGTACCCGTTATTGTTAGCTTGTTGCTCTAACACAAATTGTTAGAGCAACAAGCTGAGTCAGGACCTGTTAGACTTGCTCACACGCGCTCGTCTGCTTGCTGTGAGGGCTACTTAGTACCAATCCAATGCTACATATGTTAGTAACTACTTACTATAAACACTATACTTAATATAAACCTACTCTACAGCCACTTCATATGTTATTTATCGCATGAGAAGTCAGAGGCTAATATTATGGCTACTTATAATATCTAAAACTACTGCAACTATTAACTACTTAAATAAGATGTATGTATTTATTGGCTAGTGTTTGCCAGTGCCAGGTTTTATTGACGGCTGTCGGTAGATAAATTTTTGTTATTTTGTGTTTACTAATAAGTAGTTATAGTTATAGCATAAGAATACACAATTACTACTTAAATAAGATGTAGGTATATCTACATATGTATTGGCTAGTGTTTGCCAGTGCCAGGTTTTATTGACGGCTGTCGGTAGATAAATTTTTGTTATTTTGTGTTTACTAATAAGTAGTTATGGCTTAAGGATACACAATTGTATACAGGTGGTTCTCAAAAAACACCCTGTATAAAGATAAAAAAAATATTGTCTATTCTTATGGTTCTGATTAAGGTACAGAACGAATGGGAACAAATTCTCTTTACTAAAGTCATTTAAAACGGAATATTTACAATGATTTGATTTTTGAGTTATCCAATATTTCGGCACAGTTTCATGCGCCATGATCACGGAATAACTGAAGGCACTGCGACTGCGAGTAATTTTTTATGGGCAGACATACCGATCTACCCTCATTTTTTGGCGCATGAAACTGTGCCGAAATATTGGATAACTCAAAAATCAAATCATGGTAAATATCCCGTTTTAAATGACTTTAGTATTAATAACCATGATAGTTTTAAAAATTCTCTGTAGTGCATGACTATTGCAAATGTGTTGATACGTACCCGTCATTGTTAGTTTGTTGCTCTAACACAAATTGTTCGTTCAACAAGCTGAGCCTGACTCAGCTTGCTGCATGATACTGTGTGGATTGTCCAGCATTATTTTGCATTTCATCCTAGACCTCCGTTTTTTTTAAGTCGGTTAAAAACATACAAACTACCTACCCTCACGCGCGTAAAAAAGGCTGTATATCCGTGACACTTTCGCGTCTTTCAAAAGCTTTCTAAAACTGCCAATCCAATCAAGCAACAATCACACCGTATTCACAACCGGGTAAGGGACGAGCCGTCTGGGCCAACTGGGCGAAGGTAAGTGAAAACCGGTCGTAAACACGACAATGAGAGGCGAGCGTGAGCGGAAACCCGGATGAGTTAGTGGGACTTTTAGTTTTTGTACCAGGGAGTGGCAACATTGTGAAAAAGAAAGCTATCGAATAATTCTTTTTTAAACTCGGGTCTCATAAGCGCCCGTGATGTAAGACATAATTAAAAAATATTTTTCGCGTACCTACTATTCTATTTTCCCCTACGTTTCCATCGCGTTACAACGATCGTGGTCTCGCATCTCGGGGCGACAAGTATCGGAGTTACAGCCGAGAATTGACGACAGTATCCACGAATATCCTCTCAAGTTTTCTTCGTCCAAGTTCACTGTGCGACAAACTACACTGGAATAAAACAAAAGGTACGTGATAAATCACTTTAAAATATAAAACAAAGCCACTTCCCTCTGTCTGTCTGTCCCTATGTATGCTTAGATGTTTAAAACTACGCAGCGGATTTTGATGCGGTTTTTTTTAAATAGATAGAGTACTCGTAATTTAAGAGGAAGGTTTATAAACCACTTGACACATAGATTTCCACGCGGGCGAAGCCGCGGGGCGCAGCCAGTACTCAGTTTTATTTGCTAGTTATTTAATATTATTGTAATTAAATTTCTTTTACGTGTTCCCTAATAAATACTTTAGACGATTATGGTTTTAGTTTTTTGAGAAACAGTATTATTTTAGAGCAATAACAAATTTAAAAATAAAAATCAGTGAAATTGCGCGCGGGCCGGTCATTCTGCCACTCTTGCCTCCCTTTCTCGCCCCGCGCGGCGTTCGTTCGTCCTTGTCTCGCAAAAGCGAATTCATTTCGCCTTAAAAATTACAATTTTTAACCCCCGATGACGTAAACGTAGATGTGTGTATAGGCACCTAACCTTCCTATAGGTTAGGTGCCTACCTAGTACAATACCTACTAATGGAGCCAAAGGTTGCGCGTCTCTATCGAGAGGCAAGCCTTGGGATCGACAGGTAATCCAGGCAGGGTCGCAATTTGAAAAGGTCCCTTCAGTCCCTTCGTATACATTGGTATTGGGACAAACTGGGAATCAATGTTATTCCAAGTGGATTTAGGGGCAAGATTTCAGGTTACTTACTGTTATCGGGAGCTTAGATCGTTAATGCTGAATTTGGCTTTAACATTTTATGTTATTTTATTCCAAAAATAGGATATTGTGTTTGATTAATTACATAAAAATAAATAATATACCTAACCGAACCTTCCAGTTGAGCTACCTGTATATTGTTAACAACAGTAGTTATGTAGTTAGCTCAACTGTTTCAAGTGTAAGTAAATAAATAATGCTAGAAAATTCACATAGCATTATCTAGCCCCAAGCTAAGCAGAGCTTGTGTTATGGGCACCAGATAACTGATATACATAATACAATATATTACATACATATAAAGTTTTTATTTAACAAAGAGAATGACCAGAACCTCGAAACAAATCGTAGACATATTTATCCCGATGTGGGTAATCAAACCGGCGACGTTCTGCTTCGCAGGCGGACCTTCGCCCTCCGCGCCACAGAGGTCGTCAAAACAAAAACGAATACTAGTTTTAATTTGGTTTTTTATTCTATAATTGTAATTTTCTTTGATATCTTTTAGACAATGAGTTACTTTTGGTACTATTCTTTGTTTTTGCAATTAACATAATTTCTAAGTAATTTTTCCTCTCTGTATAATATATTTGAACATTTCATGACGAATCCTTTGAGCGGATATTGATGAAATTTTGCAGCGCGATAGATAAGTATGCTAAGGTATTAATATTAACTTCAAAGTATTATAGTACAAGTATAAAATTAAAGTAAGTGTACTTTAATTTTGACTCAGTTTATACTTGAACACGCCTTTCTATGTACTATATATATACTTTCATATTTGTTGTTATATAATTTGTTACGTAGGCACTGTTTTTATCGTTGTGCGCTACCTGCTACTGACTGTAGGAATCGGCGGAAGATCAGCGCTGCGTGTATTGGATTAGATAGAACACGCGGCAGCGTGTTCAAGCCAAGTTCAAGCAAAGGAACGCGCCGAGTGTATCATTACACGAACCACTTGGTGCCACTTTTGACCCTTCTATAACTCAAAACCTCTTTAACGTAAACACATAAAACTACGTGTGTTTAATTATATCCATAAGGACATGTAGAAGCCCAAATTTCATGAAGCTAGCTCAAACGGTTATAAAGATATGAAGGTCAAAAAGTCGTAAAAATTCACACTGACTGACTGACATATATATAGTACCTAAATCTAACCTACTTCCAGATGACCTAGAAGGATGAAATTTGGAATCCAGCTCGGTAATTGTGAGTAAACGTAGGAAAAAATCAAAAAATAAAAAAAAGTCAAAAAATAAGTAATGTTAGCGACGACGACCTTATGTTAATGGAATAAGGTTTAAATTAAAATAGATCCGCATTGCATAGAATAAGCAATAGTACTACGTCTCCGATTGCGCCATAGAATACAGTGTAGTTTTTAGGGACCGGCCCGTATTAATACCTACCTAGCTATGTACCTATGTCGAAGCATTGCATAGAATAAGCAATAGTAGGTACTAACGTCTCCGATTGCGCCATAGAATACAGTGTATTTGTTAGGGTGCAGTGCAGTGACTTTGTAATAAGTGCGTAGTTGTATGTATTCGGTACAATAAACCGACACTAAGTGTTCTGAGGTGTTTTACTTGATTAAGATAAGATGAACATTAAATCTCAATACCTGCCTAGTTTTCTTTACAAAAAGTAATGATATCCCACCAAAACATAAATGTAAAAAAGGAGAGCCAAGTTCAATACAAAAATTATGAATGGCGGTGGGCTTCGCGGCAAAAAGAATGGAGATATAAATGAGTGCCAAGTCAAATCTATGTAGGTTAGATTTGACTTGGCCAGTTTTTATCAGAATTAAAACGTTGAATAACTTTATAAAATGACTGATGTAATGAAAACTGGCCAAGTCAAATCTAACCTACATAGATTTGACTTGGCACTCATTTATATCTCCATTCTTTTTGCCGCGAAGCCCACCGCCATTCATAATTTTTGTATTGAACTTGGCTCTCCTTTTTTACATTTATGTTTTGGTGGGATCTACCAGTACCCGTAGCATTCATGCTGAGCCATTTCCTAAATTTTTAGCTACAATCCGCATAGTATAGCTACCAAATGTACTTTCATAAGAGATTAAGAATTAGCAAGCTGAAGTGGCAGTGGGCCGGCCATATCTCGCGAAGAACCGACGGCCGATGGGGCAAACGTGTTCTTGAGTGGAGACCACGACTCGGTAAACGTAGTGTAGGACGCCCTCCGACCAGGTGGGATGACGACCTGCGAAAGACTGCAGGTAGATGCTGGATGCGGCAAGCTGAAGACAGGGCGCTATGGCGCTCTTTGGGGGAGGCCTATGTCCAGCAGTGGACTGCTATAGGCTGATGATGATGATGATGATGATGATGATGTACTTTCATAACTAGTTTTAAGATCTTGTATGTGTGATTGGTTGTAGTTAAAAATAAAATATCTTTCTTTCTTTCTTTTCTTTTAATATAATCAATAACAAACAAGGTAAAACCTTTGAAACTATCATGGTTATAACAAAAATATAGCGGAACATTTACTACTAGCTGCGACCCGCGGCTTCGCCCGCTTGGAAATCTATATATCAAATGGTTTATAAACATTCCTCTTCAATTACTCTATCTTTAAAAAAAACCGCATCAAAATCCGTTGCGTAGTTATAAAGATCTAAGCATACATAGGGACAGACAGACAGCGGGAAGCGACTTTGTTAATTATACTGTGTAGTGATAATTTGAGTTGTTCAAATATTTCGACAATTTTTTTTTTGTCTACTTGTCTAATCTCGTATCGGATAGGATTCGTCACGACAGAGAACCACAGTTATCGACATAGCTCTAAGAGTTAGCAAGCTGCAGTGGCAGTGGGCCGGCCATACCGAAGAACCGACAACCGCTGCTGGGTTAATCGTGTTCTTGAGTGGAGACCACGACTTGGTTATGGTAGTTTACGACGCCCTCCGACCAGGTGGTATAATGATCTGTAGAAGACTGCAGGGAGCTAAGGGGAAACAATAGCAGGGAGATGCTGGATGCGTCAAGCTGAAGACAGGGCGCTGTGGCGCTCATTGGGGGAGGCATTTTTCCAGGCAGTGGACTAACATAGTCTGATGAGGATGAACTCTACAAATATCTCACTTCGCTTAATTACTCTTTTTTCTTTTTGGTTTAAGGTTAAGCGTACCATTCGGTTTCACCTGGTTTACCAACCTATGGTTGAAAATATCTCAAATGTCCTGGAAATAGACGAGTAGTAATACGAGTCAAATTTATGTAGGCGTTAGTACAGTCAAAGATAAAAATCCTATACATTCTGTCTGGGTCTTCTAATTTTTAACACTTTGACTGCTGAAATCACACGGTGTGTGTTTTCTACAAGTGACTAATATGCGTAAATCCACACTAGCGCAGCGGCTGAGAAAAAACAGATGTTTGTGACTCAGCACAGCCGTAATATTTTTCGAACGAAACGCATGTGCGGCACAACACAACCGCTGTATAGAGCGGCAGCACGAATTTTTTAGGTTAAAAAAAGATCGCAGTCGTCGAAAAAAAATCGCAGTCAAAGTGTTCACTAAGTTAGGTGTGTTGATGATGATTTAATGATTTGAGGATGGTTTGTTTTATTTTTGTTAAAGGAATGTAGGTAGTTATAGCTTAGTATTTATCTTACGATATACATATATACGTATATAAAAGAATAATACAAAAAATGAGGAACAAAAAAATTGCCTGAAAATCCGACTAGCGACTCACTAATTAAAAACTAATTAAAAACACCATGCATCGTTTCACATCGAAACATTGAATTGGAAAAACACTGTCAGTTGACTTGTGATTCGCTTTTGAGACGCTATCCCTGTTCAGCGATTTTTATCACTGACTGTACCAACTAAATCATTCTAAAGTGTCTACAACAAATTATACCGTTACACTGTTTACGTAAACCAAGCATTACAAACAGGGTATAGAATAACAATAAGCCCACGCTACAATCTACGAGTAGGTAATTCCAATTCCATAGAACACAGGAATCTAATTCCAGTGACAAGGCTGTGACAAATGTGATTGGATACGGAACCGGAGTGTTTGTTGCGGTACCCTAAACCTCGTTATTGTGATACTCTGGGACGCGGCGTGAGGCGGAAAGCTTTGTAGCTTTTCAATCGACTTCAAAAAGTAGGAGGTCTATGTTCATTTCAATTTATTTTATTAGGTACACAAAACACATGACAAGCAATAATAGAATATTATTATTATTATATTAGCCCGGGGTGTCCCACTGCAGAGCAAAGGCCTCCCTCCCCTTCTTCCACTCATCTCGGTCCTAGGACTTCCACGTGGTCGTCGTCCGTCCGGGACTAATAGAATAACAATAATACGAAAATTGTTTCGCTAATGTATATTCTCAAGGAATGATTATGCTGCAAACATCAATGTTAAGGGATTCGAAATTGGTTTCTAGTTTTTTAAACAATCAATCTATTTATATTACACCTATAGGTATTCCGTCCAAGAAAAAGAAAATAAACTAAGCATAATGCTTCCAATATCTGATGACGCTAATGCTTTTCTCGCGGTTACGCCCACGGAGTGCCTCGATATAACAGCTAATAAATAGTTGAATAATACCTACTGGACATTTATTATATCATCCATCTGACCCAAAAGTAATCATTATATCAGCCTACACATGTGTACAGCTGGACATAGGCCTCCGCGACTTCCACACACATAAGATTCCTAAAATAGCGGTTCTGAGCAGACTCAATTCTTTGATTCCCTGCGACCGCAACAAAATTTGTTGCGGTCGCAGGGAATCAAAGAATTATTTTATTTTAGTAGGAGACTTGATGGACCGACGACATTTAATGTCGTCGGTCCATCAAGTCTCCTACTAACACTCCGTATAGCGTTGCATCGCGGTTGCCACTCGAGAACCTCTTAAAGTAACATTTCGGTAGGTACAATTATTCTATTTCACGAAGAAAGTTTCGCCAGAGGACTTTTCTACGATAAGTAGCTTTGTACTGACATTTTGCGTGGACCCAAAAACACTAGTGACTCGGACCGCATCGCGATCGAAACTGGTGCTCCCGAGGTTTATAACTCAATGTGCAAGTGCACGGCTAGAGGTGGGAGTTATTGGATATTTTTGCCAACAGTTATTAGTTGGGTATTTTATTCCAATAACGCTAGCACCAACCGGTAGATAGATAGATAGATAAAAGATTTATTTGGTATTAGTACCAATAAACACATACAATTAATATAGAGATACATACAATATTAAACAAAAGTACACTAGGTTTAACAATGTATAAAGGTAACAAAAAGTCCTGTAGGTAAATATGTGGGTGCTGCAGTACAACAAATATTCATATTCATATCATTTATTGTAATTTCATGCATACAGGTAGTTTCTTAGGTGTAGTCTTAGTGTACCCACTAAGACTGTACACAATGCATAAAAACCCTGTCAGGGCACAACAATAATAGGCCATGGTTCAGCGATATTTTTTGCTTAAAAGCAAAATCACTGATTTTCAGCCAAAACCAGAGAGCGAGCAGAACGAGCACAAACGGAAAACGTGTAGGTTGAGAATTACTGTGGTTATGTAGTAGTAATGTAAAATTAATATTAATTGTTTTTGTGTAGCATAGTATATATATTTTTTATAGATTACAAAAAAAAATAGTAATTATAATAATAAGAGGCATTAACTGACTGCCCGCAGGGCAGCCTGTGGCGAGCTGTTGGTGAGTAGCGACACCACGAGTACCGAGTGCTCCCGGGGAAGTTCCTGGTTCTCGTCTCCGCTTGCGGAGTGGCATCCCAAGAGAACCAGATCCCCACCTCTTGCTTGCCTTCATTGACCGGTCTGAGTGGAGTCGCGAGAGATGCATCTTAGGATGTAGACTCGGGGGTGGAAGTGTCTAATGGCGTAATAGCGAGGAAACCCGCTCATGAGCAGTCTTCGTGATGGTGAAATCGGGGCCGCACCTCTCGACACTCCTCAGTCGTTTGCGCCGATGTTGTTCTTCTCCGGTAATTTACTCCGGCTTTTTAAGGAACCCATCCAGCATTCGGCAATCCACCGTTCTTACTACTCTTCTTAACATTATGATTGACTTGTTTATGGCAGATGTCCGCAATCTCCCCTATAGCCCGATTACCCAGTCCATCCATCCATCCATCACAATAGCCTGGTTTTATTTCTTTTCTTTGCAATAGTCTCTACACCTGGCGGATACCATCTTTGGGTGTATTATATTGTGCACCCGAGGATGATACCCGCTATGTGTAGCCATCGCTTTTAGATTAACTTCTCAAAGGGCCTCTGTGCTGTTGGCTTCGGCCCCAAGCAAGCCTTCCAAAGGACCGGGTCACTTTATGGCCCGAGATCATGGTAAATGAAAGACATAATAATAAAAGAAAACAAAATAATAAAAACTTACGCTACACGCTTTATTTTTGGCATACGAAGTGCTTGGGAATACCGTCTATTTGCTTTTGCAATAAAAACTTTTTAAACTTTAATTGAAATGTGTGTTTAGTGTTAGCATTACGGATAAGGGGAGGTATATTGTTCCAGCACTTCATAGCCTTCAAAGTTACAGATAAAAAATAAAATAATAATCGTATTTTTTTTGCAAATTTCTAAAATAATATTATTTTTACTAGGCTTATGTACCGAAATTGTATTTTTTTCTTATTTCCTTAGCTAGGTAAACTATCTAGTTTTCAAATGAAACTACTTTGAATAAAATACACCGTTTACTCAAAAAGAAACGAAGAAAAAACCAGATGAAGTAGTTTTCATTAAAAAAATAATTAAATCGGCTTTATTTTTGAGATAGGTAATATATAATTTTTTATTTTTTGTTTTTTATCGATAAATATATGTCGTGTATCTGCACATCTCGTTTGATCAAGGTTCGACAATACACATTGTATAAATTTGCACGTCATCTGCATAGCAATGGTAGTTAGAGTGAGAGATAACCTTTGACAGATCAGCACAATAAATAATAAAGAGAAGAGGTCCCAGTATAGAGCCTTGCGGGACACCACGACCGGTACCCAATAACTTTACAATACCCAAATTATATTACCCCATTCTTTGGTAATTTCCCTTACTCTTCTATGATGGATATCGTAATACCTATGGAAGGAAAGGACTGACGATGACGACAGTTTGTGCATAAATAAATCAGGTACCTACCTATATTCTAAATTAGGTAAAGAGGTGCAATTTATTTATCTAACATAAGCAGTGGCAGTGGGCCGGCCATATCTCGCGAAGAACCGACGGCCGCTGGGGCAAACGTGTTCTTGAGTGGAGACCACGACTCGGTAAACGTAGTGTAGGACGCTCTCCGACCAGGTGGGATGACAACCTGCGAAAAACTGCAGGTAGATGCTGGATGCGTTAAGCTGAAGACAGGGCGCTATGGCGCTCATTGAGGGAGGCCTATGTCCAGCAGTGGTCTTATATAGGCTGATGATGATGATGATGTACATAAAAATATAGATAAAAGATAACGATAAAATAAAAATACCTCAGGGATAACATTCTAAAACAAATAATTAGGTTGGGACTTTACCTATTTATTTATCTAGTAAAATAAGCTTATGTTATGTCCAGCAAAGTGCATAGGTTTTGCTATATTCTATTCTGGGGAATCTCTAGGAGGCCTTCCTTCATTTTCTTGACTACGTCTTTTACAACCTCGGTGAAATGGCTGAATTCATCATTCGCCAAAAAGTCGTCACATAATGATTGAAGGCAATTTGTCGAAACGATCACAAAATTTCCGGACATGTATGGTCTCCGCTGATCGATGACGTAAACTCTTCAAAGGGACCCAACACTGTTGGTTATGGCGTTTTGGATCGCCATTGTTGGTCATATTGCGCATTTGGTAGTTTAAAAGCATATCTAACGCCGTTTGAAGTAGGAGAAGATTTTTTAACATCTTCTATGCAGGTCTCCAATGACTTCAAAGCATCTGCTATAGTTAGATTTAAAGAGTGGGCATAGCAGCCGAACCACTTCCATCCAAGATTTTTAATGGCATTTTCAATAGTTTTTGCGTTATCCGTAACAGCGAAAATAACTTTGGGGGTTAACTTCCATTCCTTCGTCACCCTTTTTAGTTCTTCCGACATATTTCCACTAGTATCACGCTCCTTCATTCCTCTACATTCCAGTAGGACCTGTTGATGCTCGAAGTTGTCGTCAGTGTAATGGGCTGTAACAGCTATGTAGCTCTCTGTCTGTGATGCCAGCAATCTGTTGTTAAGCAGACTGTCTCCACATCCCGAGCAACAACTTCTCGCACTTCACCTAAGGTTTTCTCGTAAAGGGCGGGGATCATTGCGGAGGATATGGTTTTTCGATTAGGAAGCGAGTACCTAAGAATATGTTTCGCAAAGTTTTTAAATCCCTTGTCCTCTACAATGTTGAAGGGCTGCTAATCATTTATAAATATTTCCAGTAAATCCCTATCCACTCTTCTCTTTTTCTCCGGAGTCATCCTTTTAGAAACGAATTTTTGCATTATTTGCAATCTTTGGCGTTTGGAAGGAGGAGGTTCCACTGATGGCGATGTAGTGCACTTGATGTTGAGGGGATTGCTGTCACTGCGTCGTTAGTTTGCTGTGCTTGTGGCAAACATGATATTTGTGGTGGTTCCTGGTGTGATGAGAGGAAAAAAACATATTACACTGTCTTTCTAATAAAGATAGTTCTTATGACGTAATTAATTGCCTATTTACTTTGTTGTTTATTTATACAGAGTTTTGAGTGAATCGAATTAAGAAATGAGTTTTCCATGGAATTTTTATTTTAACTCTTGTAAAAAAGAAACTAGCACATAAAACAAAT
This sequence comes from Eupithecia dodoneata, assembly GCA_947044415.1. Lineage (NCBI taxonomy): Eukaryota > Metazoa > Arthropoda > Insecta > Lepidoptera > Geometridae > Eupithecia > Eupithecia dodoneata. The sequence continues at coordinate 6,661,793 of OX345678.1, forward strand.
ATCAACTCCGGAAGTAAACAAAACTAAACTATGCCTGCCTAATTACTTATTACTAGTAAGTAAGCAAATCACGTAGGTAGGTACAGTTAGCGCCACTGGCCACTGGCCACCTATAACTAGTCTAATATTTTGTAAATTCATCCAATTTAAATAAGCTGAGGTAAGGTCGAATTTAAACTTATTTAGATAGGTCAACTACAATGAACCCAATCCGTCTTATCGCGCCACCTGTTATGCAACATTGCAAACTCGTACCAACAAAAATGATTGAACTTAGACGCAGTGCATAAGATGGGTACCTAATAACTATCTGGTTTACTCGCATAAGAATCCTGGTGTTAGACAGGGATGACAAGTGGTATTGGGTAATTTGAATAACTGACTATCTCGTTTACTTGCATGAGAATCATGGTGACAGACAGGGATGCCAACAAGTATTAGATATTTCTAACCAAATTAGCTGGGTGGATGGTAGCCAGCGTGCCTAGAATAGATGATAGTTATTGCAGGCTGTATGATAAAATTGATAAGTTATGGTCGAGTGACGGGTGACGGGTGAGCGGTGAGCGCGATGCTCGCTCACTTCGTACAGTTATTCTCTAGCGGTACGCGGCGGACCTTTGAATAACGCTAGATATTTTTTAACCAAGCCAAGTTATTCAGTTAGATATTGTATACCGGACTCACCTCTATGCACGGCTAACAAGAACTAAGAAAGATCAAACCTTCTTCGTGAAATAGAATGTCTATATCTATAGGTATAACATAGTTTGACCGAAACCGCTGTACCGCGCCTAAGGTATGCGAGCGGCGAGACGGGGGGGAAATATCGCCCGCTCCGATCCATCAGTCTGCCGTCAACGCGTACTCTTGCTCTTTTTCCTCGCCCCCCACCTCGCCGCTCTTTCCTAAGGAGCGGTACAGCGGTTTCGGTCAAACATAGTACACATTATAGGTACTTACGAGTATATCTACCCACCTATTAAAGCCTACCTTAACCAACAAGTAAACAAAAACAAAATCTAGTCTATTCCTGGAAAATCCTACAGCTATTGTGTTCTGCAAATTTGTTACCATTTTAAACCTTTACGGAACGAAAAATGAACCTTATTCAGTCTCAATAGGGGGCATGGTTACTTGGTTGAATGTAAGCTGCTAGCGAGAATATGATATAGCTGGAAAAATTGTGCTCTAAAGCTCGACAACGGCGTTCTTTGTTCTCATGTCATGTGCTCTGAAGTATTGGAGGTTTATGTCCTATTTGTGCTGAAACCGCTTTTTACAGTTACTTGGCATGGTATAGACTAGTTGCTATGTTGTTAATAGGTTACTGGTACAGATTTCTAATAGACAAAATATCAAAAAATAATATGTTGCTAAATTGGCTTTTGCAGTTATGACCGTCGCTTGAAAATAATTGAATTTCAAGAAATAATTCCCCTATTGCTTGAGTTTACAGAAAAATAATAATTATTATTATGTAATAGTAATAAAACCATTTATTGCCTGTAAACTTCTTAACTTAACTAAAATTAAACACAATAATAAATACTGATAACAGACAAAGGGAGTATATTCAGTATTGTGCTGCTTAAAAACAAATATATGTAGGTATACTAGCTGCGGCCCGCGGTTTCACCCGCGTATTCGTACACACAATTGTCCCGAGGCGGTAATCGAACCTGCAACCTCCTGCGTCGCAGGTGGACCTTCGCCGCTTCTACATCGGTCGTCAAACTAAGATGTCCGTGAGTGTATTTAATTTTAAATTCACCTGGCTTGACACGTGATCTGTACCTAGGCAACTCTGCTAACAAGGCCAACGCGAAACAATCAGTCAGCGGTTTAGTAGTGGAAAGACAACTTACAGAGTTACTTCATCATATATTTAGTACCAGATTTATGGAAACGTTAAAATGTTATATCTGTCCCATAGGGACTGATTTCTATGTAAGGTTTTTTTATCCTACTAATATTATAAACGCGAAAGTTTGTAATTATGGATGGATGGATGTTTGTTACTCTTTCACGTAAAAACTACTGAATGGATTTTAATGAAACTTTACAATAATATAGCTTATACATCAGAATAACAAATAGGCTACAATTTATAAAGATATATTGTATATTATCCAAAATATCTATCACTACGCGGGTGAAACTGCGGGGCGCAGCTAGTAAAAAATATTTGAACAATGAACTGCAAACTGAGTGACTGCATCAACAGTTTCATTGTGCTGTCAACCGCAAGGGAGCTAGATCAACGAACACAGCTGATGGCTCTCTTTTATTTGGACCCGGTGAATGCGAGATCAAACGTAAATTGTACATAGTAAACCTTCTCGGATTTAAATCTTAGATATTTTATATAGGTAAATAAGGGGGTTACAAAACAAAGAAATCTTTATTGACTTTGACTTTATTTTAATACAGTAGTCTGACGGCCTCTGTGGCGTGGCCGGCGAAGGTCCGCCTGCGACGCATGAGGTTCGGGTTTGATTCCTGCCTCGGGACAACTGTGTGTAGGTACATATGATATTTGTTCTGGGCGTTCTGTAATTTAAAAATATCTATCTATGTAATGTATCGTATTAAATATATCAGTCATCTAGTACCCATAACACAAGCTTTGCTTAGCTTTAGGTTAGATGATGCTGTGTATTGCATAACAATTGTATAACAACGCCCGAATTGTATAACAATGTCCGTGACTTTTACTTTACTTCATTACTCGTTTTTTCTTGTTCTTTAGTAGTTAATAGCTCATTTACTGATTATTTTTGGTCACATGTATGGCCTTTGGCACTTGCCTTAATTGTTTTGTTTAGATTTAGTTTAATATTGTTACTATAGTTTTTGTTAGTGCACTTCCTTACCCGACGAGCAAACTGAAAATGTTTTGATACCCCGCGAAACAGGCCTAGCCTAGTGCGGGGGTCACTGTTAAGTGCAACACCTCAACCAATAAACTCTTAAATGTATGTACATAAACTAAGTTAAGGTGTTATTATAATTGTAAACTTTTGGTAAATAATTTTTTTGTATTTTTTGTATTTGTGTGGATTGTCGAACATTATTTATTTATTTTAATGTATGTATATCAACCAGGCAGGCATTCCAAACCCGGTTTAGATAGATATGAAAAATCTTTATATCATTATCATACGAAGAATCTTGACCTACATACGTTGATTTTCACCTTGAGAAAATAGGTTAATACTCGTACCTACAGGAAAAAACAGCAGTTATTTTTAGACAGGGGAGTTCTCAGAGTTCTCAGTGACAGCTTGCGTGATTTGGCTGTATGGTTAAATATTCATTTCAAGCATAACTGTCTAACAGAGTATTTTCCAAAGGACTAAATTGCTATTTTTTTTGCGATTAGAACACATAATTACATGTACTCAGTCATCCCGTGACCACGACAGAGTGTAAACCTGTTGAAACGTCGGGAAAAATTGATAAATAAACGCTATAAATACCCGTGAAATTAGTACTTGTGACTTATTTGCTGTTATTGCAGATGGCCATGACAGCGTTAACTCTAGGCGGACGCCTCACCACCGCCACCACCGGTAAGATCACAAAGGATTATTCCAAGGGTTGCCTGGAAGAGAAACCAAACCAAATTATCTAGGTATATATATATATATATTTAATTATGTATTTTTTTATTTATATTAAAGCTGAAGTTATTTATTAGGTTTATTGAGCTATTGTTATTTTAATTTATGTATGTATATTATAATCTCATCCCATATTGTATTATACTCTTCGTCTGATTTGTTTCTTTGTACACTTCCTCTATCTGTTCTATCGCTTCTCCTTTAAACCTAAGGTTTGCTGTAAGAAAACTCTTTGTTAGGGTTAAGCTCACAGAACAGAGAATACATAGAAATAGTAAGTAGGCGGGGCCCGCGTCTAACCTAGTAGGCGCAGTACTGCGCACTTACGTACTTACTTACGTACAGCTCCGCTTACATCAGTCGTGTTTTAATTTAGCAGAGTAAACATACTTCAAAAAAAAAAACAAATAAAATATAAAAATACCGTATTGTGCCGTTTTAGAGTGTAAAAACGAAAGCCGAAACAAATATTTAACGAAAGGGGGCATATCATATCAACTGTCAGCATTATTTGATTGTTTTTTTGTTAGTTTTGTTCAAAATGCAAAACCGTCAAACAAAAATAGAAAACAGACATAGAAAAATAGACTGTGAGTCATAACACTTAAGGTCGATTTTTCTTAAACCGCAACTTTCGCTACTCAATTAGGGATGTGCCGTAATAAACACAAATGTGCTATCGATAACTTTAATGGTTATGATTTCGTAAACATTACCCATTTAAGTATGTTTTAGGGCGTTTTGTTTTGTTTTTGTGATGATTTAATCTGGATTTTTATAACGATGTAAAAATATTACGTAAGTTTGGTGGAGAAAAACTGTTCGAAAATATAAACTTTCATCAAGTCGGACAGATTCCCGTATCAAACCATGTCAGTGATTTGATAAAAGCCATAAATGTATCCATCATTTATTAAAATTAAACGTAAAACTTACGAAAAGACAGTTATTTAACAAGTACGTCCTATTTCAAGGACAATAAATTTTCATTAATTGTCATTAAAGAATAAAAGAAAAGGTAAGATTTTTATTTCGACCACCACAAATATAACCTGACGTACATATTTCGTTATTCATCAGTAGGTAATAATCGATATCGATAGATTCGTCTCGTATTCTCATTGGTACATCACTAAGGCAGTAGCTATGTTTTCTGGGTAATCGATAAACAGCCATTGTATTATCGATCTTATGGCCCGTTGTTAGAGACTATAATAAAAGTCGATAGCAATAGCGCCAGCGCCATCTCTTGTTAAGTAGCTTTGTGTTGTGTATAATCAAGAAAGGCAGCCATTGTATTAGTAATCTTATTTGCTGGGAATAGAGACTATAAAAATATTTGGCAAAAGCGCCATCTTTTGCTAAGTAGACAAAGTAGATATTCATTTTTTATCGCTGTTTATTTTATTGAGTTTTGAACCATGTGTCTACCGAAATAAGGTTTAATATCAATAAAATTAGTTTTATGGTTTTATGCCCTTTTAACGTACTCTTTCAACCAATAAGAATTTTTATTTCTATGTGTGTTAGTTTATACATGTGTGAGTTTAGCGACACTAGTTCTCTTAGTAAAAAGACATCATGCTAATTCTATGTATTCTCTGTTCTGTGGTTAAGCTCGCCTATGTACATATCTTTTTTTAATTAAGTTATTTTTAAGTTTTTTGTGTACCATAAAGAATTACAAGAATTGTACCCAAAGCCACCCATTTTACTTGTCGCATGTAATTTCTTTTGTATGTATTTGTTCAAAGCATTGCAATTATTTTTAGGTATTACCTAATACAATAGTGTGGTCAACTTTTTATAATAATCTGTATCTGGTGTAAAATAAAGTATTTTTGTATTGTATTGTATTAGATAGGGGCGACACGCATGGGGGCAACCACTTAGGTGCAAGCCTCGGCCTGGGCTATTGCCAGGTGCAATAAGAGGAAATGGGGGGGGGGTTACCTACGCCAAAAATCTCCTGCTTCGCCTCGTGCAGTGCACCTAAAGGCGGAAGTATTATAGGAATACATTTGTTTATTTTGTTGCAAACTAGTAGGACTCATCAGACCACTGGATCTGTAAGTACGCTAGTTTGCGGTTACTCTTAAAATCAATAAAAAACTGTTGCTATGAATGCAACATCATCAAATAACACGTACATTTATTTGGACACAAGTACAAAATACAGGCATAATAAACAATAATAAACAAACGGAGAACAAAAAAGTTTATCATGAGGACAAGTGACCCAAAAGGGTGATAGTAAAAAAAAACTGCCTCCATGACCCTGCCCCGAAATAGGGGTAAGCTCAGCATTTTCTGAAAGTAGGGGATTCTTAGACCCCGTGTCGGGCGAGGTCAGTTTTTGGTCGGAATTTGTCCCTTTGCGAGTTGATTGTGCGACAACTATAAATAGACTGGATTAGTTACAAACAACCACGTAATAAAAGTCTATCTCCGTGGCTCGCAATAAGCAATGTATTGGAAACAAACTGGATAAGTGAGAGTACAAATTGTAGGGTTCCGTAGCTTATGCTGTATTGTAGTTTACCAGTTCCTGCCCGCGCCTTTGCACGCGTTGTGACTATGGAAACGTATTAGAATATTTCTATCCCATAGGAACTGTTATGGAATAATAAGTATATATTTGATCCCAGGCTTAGAGCTAAATCTATGTAAAATATCAGCCTGATCCAATCAGTAGTTTAAGAAGTAACAAACCCATTTATTCATACAAACTTATCGCATCACACGCAGTATTATCATTGCGAATGTTCAGATGGATGGATGGATGGGTGGATTTTTGTTACTTCACGCAAAAACTCGTATCAGATTGATTTTTTTTTGTAGTCCTAGGTCTCGAATATATGTATAATAAAATAAACTACTTTTTATCCTATAAATCTTTTCTAATTCCCATGGGATATAAAGTAACCCTAAAACGTTTCCATAACGACAACGCGCGCGAAGCCGCAAGCAAAAACTTGTTTTAGATATTGTTTTTTTTTTTTAATATTGATTATAGCGCTGAATGATACCGTCTCACACAATTGGGGGAACAATGGGGATTTGCCATTATCACCACGCTTGAAATGCGTATTGATGACAAAATATGGTCGGTAACTGCCAAGTCCTTTTAAAAGTACTTTTAAGCTATGGGGCTTAAAAGTACGATAGCTACTATCACGTGGTGATGTACAACAAGCTAATTTGTGGCGAACTATAGGTACAATAATACAATACGCATTCAATTTTCGAGAACACGGCCTTTGTATAGAACTAATTGTTTTACACGGAACCCTAATAAACATCTGTGTGGGTAGTGAAGTTCCACATGGAGTGTAGATGGGTGGATAAAAGTTCTTTAGAAGTAGAGCGTTTATTTTTGTTGCAAGAGTATGATGGAAATAACTATAAATAAATAAAGAATGATGGACAATGCACAGCACTATCTAGCCCCAAGCTAAGCTTAGCTTGTGTTGTGGGTACTAGATAACTGATATACTTAATACAATACATTACATAGATATATATTTTTATTACACATAGAAAACCGACCAGAACACCCGAATATCTGCCAATCATACGACAATTTGTCCCGAGGCGGAAATCAAAGCCGCAACCTCCTGTGTCGCTAATGTGATTAAATGCAGGACAATCCATCTTTCCAGAAGGCGTCCTACACTACGTTTACTGAGTCGTGGTCTCCACTCAAGAACACGTTTACCCCAGCGGTTACCCTCTTGCTAGGTGGGATGACGACCTGCGAAAGACTGCAAGCAGATATTGGATCCGTCAAGGTGAAGACAAGCGCTAAGGCGCTCATTAGGGGAGGCTTTGCCCAGCAGTGGACTGTATCTATATATATAAAAGAAAGTCGTGCTAGTTACACTATTTATAACTCAAGAACGGCTGGACCAATTTAGCTGAAAATTGGTGGAGATTTAGCTTAGAACTAGGAGACGGCCATAGGATACTTTTAATCATTGACACAGATTTCCACGAGGGCAAAGTCGCAGGGCACAGCTAGTATACTACCTTCTCAGTGATTTTGATGATGGCGACCCTATTAGACATTACGGATTCTTCTATTATGAGTCACTAGACCAAACTTGGTCTTGAATACCCTACGTCACGTATGGCAGTAGAGTTGGCCCAATTAGTATCAACATAGCATGATGATGATGAATCCATCTTTCTAACTACAGACTATCGCTAAGGTACCTACCTAGAGGGATATCCCTCCAACCTTCCCATGGTCCTGCCAACCTTGCGGTTATACGGACCGAAACTGTGAGAAAGGAGTCACTCGGGTGACTCCAGACTCTACAAGTCCTACGCTCTTTGTCCCGAACACTCTCCCCATTCTGGAACATGCCACATCACATTACAGACTTCATTGCCGGGCTGCTCCACCCCAGCTCGGTGCTGCTCTGTGCCCCCCCCCCCCCCCCATCCCTGGTCGAAAACGTGCACTCCTCAACGCGCCTTGTCTTGTGCCAAATTTTGGCGAACTTTTTCAACTTGCCAAAATTGGCCTCACTACTAACTAGATCCGATCTCACTACTAATAGATCTACCTAGAGGGATAGTGGGTCGATCTGTTATTCACCGCACGCCTTTGTTGTCAGCTGATAATGAGAAATACCGGGCTCTGCCTTGACTCCAATAAGCAGGCCGTGCTAGACTAGACCGAAAGAATATTAATATAAGATAGATGGATACAGTTCTAGTTTCCACACGGTTTTTGTGTTACAGTTTTAAAGTTACAGACCAAATATAAAATAAAAATCATTTTTTTTTGCAAATTTCTAAAAAAATATTAACTTTACCAGGCTTATGTACTGAAATTTTTTTTTTTTCTTATTTTCTTAGCTAGGTAGACTATCTAACTTTCAAATGAGACTCCTTTAAATAAAATACACCGTTTACTTAAAAAGTGACGAAGAAAAAACCAGATGAAGAATTTTTCAATAATTTTTTTATTAAATCGGATTTGTTTTTGAGATGGGTATCATTTTTTTTTTGTTTTTATCGATAGATATAATGTCGTGTATCCGCACATCTCGTTTGATCATGGTTCGACAATAAACATTGTATGTTCATCGTACCTAATTTCCAATATTCAATAATATTTCTTTAAATAATAATACGCAAATAATAGCACCATTTAATACTCAATCATAACAATAAATAAATATTACAATCACGTAGCAAACTACATAGACCCGTAGCACATATCGTAGAGGGTCTACGCCGTAGCCGGAAGCTGACGTCAGCGGAAATGAAAGCCTGAAGGCTTCCGGCGAAGCAACGCCTTATTAATGGCGTTTCTTACGGAGTTGAAGGTGGAACGCGTCTATACAAACAGCGCACACAGTCACAAGTCAGGTTTTCTTTACGGGGGATTCATATTTGTCCCGAAAACAGTGAAAACAAAATCAGTGTTTTATTCAAGAACTAGCTGATCTCCGAAGCTTCCGACGCGTTTAAATCTATGTGTCAAATTATTCATAAACCTTTCTCTTGAATCATTCTATCTAATCAATAAAACCGCATCAAAATCCGTTTTAAAAATCTAAGCATACATAGGGACAGACAGACAGCGGTAAGCAACTTTGATATACAATGTGTATTGTCGAACCTTGATCAAACGAGATGTGCGAATACTCGACATATATCTATCGATAAAAAACAAAAAATAAAAAATTATATGTTACCTATCTCAAAAATAAAGCCGATTTAATATTTTTTTTAATTAAAACTAATTCATCTGGTTTTTTCTTCGTTTCTTTTTGAATAAACGGTGTATTTTGATACTTTTATTAGTGAATGGCTCGGAAGGGGCCAATAGGAATCGTTCCACCATGCCGGCATATTTTGCTGATAACGATATTGTTGGTCTCATTTCCTGAAGATTTGAAGTTATTATTATGAGCTCGGTAGGCTAAGGTAGCGAATTATTTAATTGGACTTATATTGTTCGGCATTTGCAAGAAGGACTTTAAAACAATCTGTACCGAAAGAACTTATTTTCAGTCTTGAGAACTTTTTCTTGACCTCACTGGTGCAGCGGGTGAAGGTCCATCGGGAGATGTTTAGGGTTCGATTCCCGTCGCGGGAAAATTGTTTGTACGATCGGAGATATTTAAATTATATAAACGTAAAAGGAGAAACGTTAGAAATTGTAGACAATACCGTATTTTTAGGAATAACCTTAGATAGTAAACTTCAATGGGGCCCACACATAGATAAGCTATCGAAGAGACTTAGTTCTGCAGCATATGCAGTTAAAAAAATCCGTCACCTTACAGACGTTGATACTTCTAGACTAGTCTATTTCAGCTACTTCCATAGTATTATGTCTTATGGCATACTACTGTGGGGGAACGCTGCAGATATAAATACCGCATTTGTGTTGCAGAAAAGGGCTGTTCGTGCGATCTATAATATGGGTCTCAGAGAATCCCTACGTGAAAAATTTAAAGAAATAAATATAATGACAGTAACGTGTCAATATATTTATGAAAACTTGTTGTACACTCATAAAAATATCAATCGGTTCACTAAAAAAAGTGTTATACATAATGTAAATACTAGAAATAAGAATAAACTCGCTGTGCCCACAACTAGGCTACACAAGATAAATGTATCTTTTAAAGGGCAATGTATACGCTTCTACAACAAAACTCCAAATTAGTTGCAAAAATTATCAATAAATAAATTTAAAAAAATTGTGAAACATATTATTTGTAAAAAAGCTTATTACAAAATATCAGATTACCTAGAAGATAAAAAAGCTTGGAACGAGTATTGCTCCAACTCAAAATCTACCAACTTACAGGCAAATCAAATGTACTAGACACATAAGTTATGAACATACAATTGGTTTCTTCTCACTTCTTCCACTGGTGGACAAAAAATTGAAGTAAACTATAAAATAATTTAATTGATAATAATGAATAGTATAAATATGACCTGTCTAAGTGCTTATTTGTAAGCATAAAGAAATAAAAACATTTCATTTTCATTTGTTCCGGTTTCGGAACAATAAAAAAATTCAACTTATAATATCGCATTCAAGTTTTGACAGGCTAACTAGGTTAACATAGCTTAGACAATAAGCTAGGTTTTGAAACAATCGAAACTTGATTGCTATTACTAGTTGTGAGGCACGTATCACTGAGGCGAGGTCGATTGTCGAGTCATTTCCCTGAATTACAGAATAACTGTAGAAATTATAAGTATTAATACAACGGGTATATATCGCGTTTATTTACCTATTTTTCCCGACGTTTCAACAAGTTTACACAATGTCATGGTCACGGGTTGATTAATACTTATAGTTATTATAATAATAAATAAAAATAAAATCAGTTCATTTCAGGCACAGAAAAATACCCATATCACAAACAAAAATACAATGATAGTTACGTACATATCGTTATGTCCCTCAGTTATGTGTTCAGATCGCGTAGTTTTAAAAATATTTATAATTTTACACAATACTTTTTTTCCGATCCATAATATAAAATGGAGCATAGAAATGGAAACAAGAGATTACTTTCCGCATTAAAACCCCTGAAACACACATTTACATCACAATCCGCAAAAACCCCAAAGTTTAGAGTTGTATACCGCTTAGCATCCCCTGATACGGCTTTTAATAATGAAGCAATAGGACATAGAAGTGAAACTGAAGAAAGAGGCACATGATTTTTAGCTGTCGACAAAAAAGCAGGGCTTCACTACATAGTACTCGTATAAAACAAAGTCGCTTCCCGCTGTATGCCTGCCCCTATGTATGCTTAGATCTTTAAAACTACGCAAGGAATTTTGATGTGGTTTTTTAAATATAGAATGATTCAAGAGGAAGGTTTATAAACTATACAGGATGTCCGGTAATTAATGGATAGCCCCGCAGGTGCTTGTGGAGGGCACCACGGTCAATCAGGAAAAAAATGATAAGAAATCTATCTACAGCAGTCAAGGATTATTTAGTTTTTTTCTTAAGTACAAAATTTGATACCTTTGTTAACGCCAATGGGCACTACGGCTACAAATTCAATGATAACGAGTTTATTTTCTCTGGGAACAACCGTGAATAGGCCTTACAATCGCGCATTTTTTTCTAACTGCACCAGTTTTTTTTTCTTAAATATTTAAAAATATATTATAATATGTGACTTGTAACAAAATGTTATCAATAACTAGGAACAACAACATTTATTTAACTAAGAACTCGAGTTTCACTTCTTACCACATTATTATCTTCTGCTGGATCCATAATCTCGTTTCAGAAAAAGTTTATACGTTTTCCCAATATAGAAGTTTTACAAAAGTTTTATTATTTCGTACAGAAAAATGGACTTTTTTAGCAAAGGCCTAAGTTGTTCTCAATCCTAACGTGTATTGTAAATGACTTGGAAAATAAATATGTATCTACATTTCAACGGTGGTTTCTATAGCGGAGTGAGAAGGTCAACATGAGGTGCAGAATATGCGGGTTCGATTCCCGTGCGATAAATGTTATATGATTGGCGAATCTGTGCTGGTAGTAGTATTTCCTATGTACTTTTATTTGCTTTGGAGTGGCTTTCGTTCCTATGTACTTACTTATTCTTAAAATATCATAGATTTTTAACATACTGCGGCTCCAAAATGGGACTGGATGTAGGCTGTGGAGTGTACGGAGAGCGACCCAGGTTTGGCACAAGTATAAACCTGGGAAATCACGCCTCTATCTTCCAAGCAGAAATATTTGCCATCCTAGAATGCGCGGATATAAATCTGAAAAAGCGCTACTCCAACCAAACTATAATTATTAACTCTGACAGCCAGGCGGCACTCCTAGCGTTGGACTCGAAGGTCATCACGTCCAAGCTAGTCGAGGACTGTCTGTCACGACTCAACGCTCTGGGCTCGAATAACAGTCCTCTTAAGATGGGTTCCGGGGCACGCAGGAATCAACGGCAATGAGTGTGCCGACGAACTTGCGCGCTCCGGAGCCAAGGGGACTCAGCTGGGACCCGAGCCGTTCTGTGGCATACCCAAAAGTTTGGCGCACAGAACACTCATGGGATCCTGCCTTGAGGAATCGCACAAGCTCTGGAGAAACTCCTCGGGCATGGATCATTCAAAATCTCTGATAAAAGCCTTCGATAGTCGGTATACCAACCGAATCCTAGCGCTAAGCAGAGGTAACCTTCGTATCATGACAAGAGCCCTAACTGGACACTGTCGCCTTAACAAGCACATGTTCAAACTAGGGCTAAGCGACACACAATCCTGCAGATTCTGTGAGGAGGCGGATGAAACGCCCCTCCATCTGCTAAGTGAGTGTGGAGCACTGATGCACAAACGCAGCATCCATCTGGGCAAGCATTTGCATAGCCCAGACGAGCTGAAAGACAGCACCCCGAAGAAAATCCTGCAGTTCCTAGCAGCTGCAAGGGTTAGTGGCGAACTATGAACGCCACGGCTTCGGGACTGAAACGTAAAAGTGGCGATCACAATAGGCCTATCATGGCCGCCGTGATACGAAAGCCACCCCAAAGCAAATAAATAATAAATACTGCAGCACACACAGGCATCTTACCCATATTTATTTTATTTTAATAATTGTTTGTGGAATGATTTGGGGGAGGCCTTTGCCTAGCAGTGGGACGAAACAGGCTAAATTTTTTAGTAAATAAAAAAAATTGTTTGCTTTTTCTTATTTCAGCTAACTGTGTTTTATGTTTTTTTTCCCAATGCAATGTATAATTGTTGTATTTTGTAGAGTAGTTATTAAGATTTGCTCTTACAATTTTATCAGGAGTTTAGATTATCTAATTCATGGCTACAGATTAAAAAATATTTAATTAACTTTATAGAACTGTATATTTTATGTGTGTCTGAAGTCGTAAATAAATGGTTTATATATCTATGTATATATCTATAGATTTTATCAGTCGTTTGGTTGGTCTGGCACCCGTTACAAGTAGCTGCTAGATACTAGGAGACAAGTGCTCGGTGAAAACTTCCAGCATTATAAATTTAAGAACATAAATGATGTCTTGTCTTTGGTGTTAATTAGCTCGCTTCAGTTATTCGATGCGAAGTAATTTAAATCATTGACGACCGATGTGGCGCGTTGGGCGAAGGTCCGCCTGCGACGCAGGAGGTTGCGGGTTCAATTCCCGTCTCGGAACAATTGTGTGTACGATCTGCAGATATTTGTTCCGGGTGTTCTGGTCGTTTTCTATGTATAATAAAAAATATCTATATATGTAATTTATTGTATTATGTATATCAGTTATCTAGTACCCATAACACAAGCTCTGCTTACCATGGGGCTAGATAATGCTGTGTGAATTGTCCAGCATAAATATATAAAAATAAAAATATAAAGTACATAAATTATGTCTTGTCTTTGGTGTTAATTAGCTCGTTTGAGTTATTCGATGCGAAGTAATTAAAACCATTGAAAAGTATGACAGGCATATCTTTAGTGATTTGTGTTTATGGTCATCATGTACTTACTGTTTATATACGTAACTTGGTAAATGGAAGCGATAACGAGTGAGCTTCAGAATGCGCATTCTAAAATGAGCCTTATTGCAAGGGACGAGAATCACAACCACGCCGTGAAAGTGTTATACTAGCGCAAGGTAGAGCGCGAGAGATAGATAATTCTATAAATGTTTATATAATACATATAAATAGTAGTATAATACGTATATATAGTACATATCTATATATATAAAAGAAAGTCGTGTTTATTTAAAACGGGATATTTACCATGATTTGATTTTTGAGTTATCCAATATTTCGGCACAGTTTCATGCGCCATGATCACGGAATAACTGAAAGCACTGCGACTGCGAGTAAGTTTTTATGGGCAGACATACCGATCTACCCTCATTTTTTGTCTTTTGCTACGAACGTTACCACTACGAGGGCAGTATTACCTTCAAATTGACGGAGTAGCAATGGGCAGCCCAGTCGCCCCCGTAGTAGCCAACATTTGGATGGAGTATTTTGAGAGTGTGGCCATCTCGTCTGCCCCTGTACAAGTTAAGTTGTGGAAGAGGTATGTAGATGACGTTTTTTGTATTGTGAAAGGAAATACACAGGAGATTGAACTTCTACTATCACACCTTAATGGCGTACATAATAAGATCAATTTCACATACGAAATGGAGACCGATCGGCACCTGGCATTTCTGGACGTGTTGGTACAGGTCGGAGATGGAGGACGCGTAGGCCATTCCGTTCACAGGAAGCCTACACATACGGACCGTTACCTACATGCCAACTCACATCACCACCCTCGGCATCTTAACTCGGTAGTAACATCCCTTACTAACCGTGCTTACGATCTATGCGATGATAAAAGTCTACAGAGTGAGTTGATCCACGTCAGAAATGTTTTAGTGAAGAACGGCTATAAGGTTCGAGCATTGCCAGCTCGTTCCGGCACCATCCATAAACCACACAGGAGTACAGTAGAACGCAAACCAGCATTCTTGCCTTATATAAAAGGAGTGACGGATAAAGTCGCAAATATCCTGCAAAAATCCTCCATTAAAACTGTTTTCACGCCGCTGAAAAAGATCATACACTACCTGCGCACGCCTAAAGATACGTTCCCACTTGAGAAACCAGGGGTGTATAAGATCGACTGTAGCTGTGGAAGCTCCTATATAGGCCAAACGAAGCGTACTATTGCCTGCAGGGTCAAAGAACACATACGAGCAGTTAAGAATCGGGCAACCGAGAAGTCTGCCATAGCGGAACATCTTCTCGAGTCTGGTTCTAACCACTGGATCGAGTTGCACAACCCACAAGTAATCTCAACAGAACGACACTACATACCAAGAATGGTACAGGAGGCCATTGAGATTACGAAACATAGGAACTTCAACCGAGAAGATGGCTTCCAATTATCGGGAACCTGGAACCCTGTTGTGAGAATGTGCAAAAACCGAAGAAGTGATGTACCAACCGCGTCGTGTTCTGATACCGTCAGTGTTGTGTGTCGTGATCGAGCTGCGTTCGATAATAATGAAACCGGTCGTAGTGGTAACGTTCGTAGCAAAAGACAAAAAATGAGGGTAGATCGGTATGTCTGCCCATAAAAACTTACTCGCAGTCGCAGTGCTTTCAGTTATTCCGTGATCATGGCGCATGAAACTGTGCCGAAATATTGGATAACTCAAAAATCAAATCATGGTAAATATCCCGTTTTAAATGACTTTAGTGTTGATAACCATGATAGTTTCAAAAGTTTTAAAGTCGTGTTTGTTACAACACTTATAACTCGAGAACGGCTGAACCGATTTAGCTAAAAATTGGTGGAGAGGTAGCTTAGAACCAGGAGTCTAACATAGGATACTTTTTATCATTTAATTTTAACCATTTGGACATATGGATTTCCACGGGGGCGAAGCCGCGGGGCGCAGCTAGTAATATAATAAACAATAAATTTGTTGGAATGTTTTTGTAAAGTTTTGTTTTTTTATTGTTTATGTACCTCATATAGTTTTAAGTATACTCGGTTTTCATAAGAAGGCATCATCATCATCATCATCAGCCTATAGCAGTCCACTGCTGGACATAGGCCTCCCCCAATGAGCGCCATAGCGCCCTGTCTTCAGCTTGACGCATCCATAAGAAGGTATAATGAAATGAAAAATGTAATGTTACGAGTAAAACAGGATTTCATTTACAAGTTCATCAAACATAAAAAACAATTCGCAAAATAAAAATTCAAAAAAGGGAGCTAAAATAATGATGTTCAGCGCGTACAGGTCTAAGTCGCCGCCATCCTAAGTCCCATAGTCACAGGTTAGACAGGCATACATTTGATGGTATACTATCTTCGCATATCCTTCTATGTGTCTCCATTCTGAACATAACTGCTCGCCACTGATATGAAGTAGATCCATACTGAAACAATAATATTATATTCTATTGATTTAAAATATGCTTCAACCTCTATTCTTATGCTATGTTCGTTCACATGCACGCCGTGCAGCCCGGTGGGCTGCCTGGCGGGCTGCGCGGCATGCAGCCCGTCCCAGGCCGGCGAAAATTCAAGCTGTTCACACGCACGCCGTCGTGTCAGTCAGTGCCAGCATGGCGGGCGAGGATCTCGGTGTTGTTGCTGCCATATCCTTTGGCTTAACTTATTTTTATTGGAAAAAGAAACAAAATGATGAACGACGGAGAAAAAGACTGCAAAGAAGAAGATGCTGGATGATAAAAGTTCACAGAGACTGACTGCCCGCGCGCCGCGCGCCGCGCGCGAAAACAGTCACCGGGCGCCCGCACATTCATCCTTTGAACTTTGCCAAAAAACCGAAACTCGCCCGATTCGCGGCATTCACGTTCACAGGCGCGTTTACGGGCTCGGGCGTACCGTTTACACGCTCGGGAATGTGAATGTGCACGTTGAATGTCGAGTTGAACGCGCGCATGTGAACATAGCAAGAGATTGATCCCTCAAATCATTCTTAAAACAACGCTTTTGGTTTTTTTTTTATATTGTTGCAAACTAGTAGGACTTATCAGACCACTGGATCTGTAAGTACGCTAGTTTGCGGTTACTCTTAAAATCAATAAAAAACTGTTGCTATAAATGCAACATCATTTGGTTAATTAAACTGGAAAAGAACAAAGTATTAATTTTAGGAAACTTACGGCTAAACATAACAAAACAAGATTAATTCTGAACGGATTGCTGAAATTATTTATCCAGCCTGAAAAAAAAAAACAAAAGCTACTTTTTCCCATAAATCAGTTCCATCACACTAATATTATAAATACGAAACTTTGGATGTTAAGCTGTTTGGATGTATGGATGTTTGCAAGGGCGGATCCAGCTTTGATGCCAGGGGGGGTCACATAGTTGTGGTCAAGTCACAAGAAGTTATAATTTAATTTTTATAATCATACATAAAAGTAAAAAGTAGGTATTTTATTAATGTATGTATAGTCTGGCAAAAACGGAACAGCGAACAAAGCGAACCCTGAAAATATAGGATGTAAGGACTTGGTATTGATAGATAATGGGTAGATTAAGCGGCGGGCGAGCCGCGTTAATTTTGGACTTTGGTGAGGTCGGTTTAGCAAGAACGACGAGGAAGCTACAACGGCGGAGGAACGACGGAGATAAACGCAGAATTTTAGAGATTTTTTAGGCGACACAAAATAAATATATAACGGGAGTGGAGCGAGCCGCTGAAATTTTTGTTACTTTTCTCAAACTAGTTAAGAAGAGTATGAAAAATAAATAAAAAGGAGCGGGAGCCCTAAAAATGAAACAGTATTTTTGCAAGTTTTCGTGTCTGGCAAAATTATCTTAATGTGAGCACTTGACTACACAAGAAGAAGAAGACATTGTCGGCGAGCGGAGCGAGCCGCGAAAATTTTGTGGTTTTCGTTAGAATTTTGTGTTATTTTTAAAGTTTTTCGCTTTTTTCTATAGCCAGAAGGAACAATTGTTATTGGTTTGTGTAACTTTTTGGTAGATTTTTGCGTAATTTTTTAAAGTGGGGCTTTTTTCTATGGCCAGAAGGAACAATTGCTATTGGCTTGTGGAACTTATCGCGAAAAACGACGGAGATAAGCGCAGCATTTCGAGATTTTTTTGGCGATACAAAAGTAATGTACACAAGATATAACGGCGAGCGGAGCGAGCCGCCGAAATTTTTGTTACTTTTCTCAAACTAGTACTCTTTTTGTACGAAAATAATTATATAAAGGAGCGGAGCAAGAGCTGAAAATGCAAGACTATTTTTGCAAGTTTTCGTGTTTGGCAAAATTATCTTAACGTGAGCACTTGACTACCCAAGAAACAGAAGAAATTGTCGGCGAGCGGAGGGAGCCGCAAGTCTCCTTAGATTTTTATGTGCCCTGAAAGGGCACAAAAAATTTGATTTTGCTCTATTTGTTGTCGTAATTGAGTTGATAAGAAAGGACTGTAGCAATATAGGTGCCGTTGCTTTTGCAGAACTGATACGCAACATAACAAAACGCCCAAAACACGAGTAATATCGGCGAGCGGAGCGAGCCCCGATTTTTTCTTACCGCAGTGTATACGCGGTTAACCATATTGTTAAGTTGCATGTTAGGTAGAATAGAGTCTAAAATAAAATTTATTTGATTTTTCGGGCATTTTCTAGTGATTTTTTATACCTAAACTAAGATTAGGGGGGTAATGACCCCCTCGACCACCCCTGGGACCGCGTATGGGTCCAGGATTACCAACCCTAAAAAATATTTACCCCTAAACATAAGTCAGTGTCACACGAAATGTGACATCAGATGAAAGGAGGCGGTGGCGCCGTAAAATTCAAATTTTCTATGCGTTCGTTCCCGAATAATGCGTTTGCCATCATACAAAATATTAATTTATAATAAATTGATTAAATATTGAAGGTTTACATAAAATCTATATTGTGACAAAAAAAATATCCTTACTTAAAATCATTACCTATGTTTAACAATTTAAAATAGTGGTCCACGGTGGACCCAGCCCAGGGGGGGGTCATGACCCCCATGACCCACCCCCTGGATCCGCCCTTGGATGTTTGTTACCACTTCAAGCCAAAACTATTGAACGGAATTGTCTGGATTTTTTCTTCAAAGAGCGCGGCTAATGCCCCCTGTGTAAGTACTTTGGTAGCCTCCTACCTCAGAATACAGAAAGTCCAGAAACCGTGAGCGCGCCTAATACTGACGCTACAAAAACTACTCTTAAATAGAGTAGTTTGACGCGCAACTGATCAGTTACTTTGTGAACGTCGTATCGCGTGACGTATTTTAGCGATGACCAATTTAACTAAATTATGCCGTCCTGTGTCGTTCCTACCTGTAAAAATGCAGCGGGTCTAAAAAAGAAACAGGGTGGGATCACATTTCACGTGTAAGTATCGCATTTAGGTATCGTCTTATTTAAATAATGAATTAATTTCTCTGTTTTCAATTGTCATAGAGAGTGATGCGTCCATCTTGTTAGTGTTGCCAATATAAGAGTTTTGATTTACCCTTCTCTTTATTACCTTTTACGCCTTTAGTACACCTACGCAATCGCATGCGGCAGCGAAACGACGAAAAAACTGTAAGTTGTATGGCAACGTTTCGCATGTGTTATGTCTCGCTCTACTATATAGCTAGATGAAATAGTTGCGTCCTTGTCGGTATTGTTTCGCAAGTAAATGCGAAATAGCTGTTACACAGACGCAGCAGTTTCGCTAGTGGAGTTTCGCATCGCAAGGCGTCACCACGCGTTCTGTCGGTGAGGACAGAATTTCGCATAATGGAAGCCGAAAATATTGAAATGTTATTGAATTTGATTCAATATTTTTTCAATATTTATTTAAAAATTCAGATGACATTCTGAAACGACGTCTGCACCTACAGCCCACGAAAGCTACAATGACATTTCCTTGCGAAAGAACTGCAGTGTACTAACGTTCCGCAGATGTTTCGCTACCGCAATTATTTCGTAAAGACTCGCAGCCGCATGCGATTGCGTAGGTGTACTAAAGGCGTTAAGGGCTTTTATTCGTTGTAGAATATTAATAAGTTGTGACGACCTCTGTGGCGCGGTGGGCGACGGTCCGCCTGCGACGCAGGAGGTTGCGGGTTCGATTCCCGCCTCGGGACAAATGTTTGTACGATCTGCAAATAATATTTGTTCAGGGTTTTCTGGTCGTTTATGTAATATAAAAAAATATAATTAATATAATAATAATAATAAATACATTTATTTTCCACTCACAATAAGGTCTTACAAAAATTTTCGTATATAATATACATTTTATGATCACATTGACCTGTTTTGTGAGGGGCTGGTGCTTGAGGTAGGTTAAAAAACCTGTATTACAAGTCACCAGTGCCCCACTCCGCGGGTGTTATAATGATAAATCTAAAACAATGAGTAGGTAAATTAACAGTAAAGTAAAGCAAGGTCAATTAACTGTCTAATTTATAGCTATAAATATAAGATAATATACAAAATGCTTTACAGAATGACTAAGAAAAAAAACACAAAAAAAAAAACAATAGTATAAGAGCTACGAATAAGAGATCAATACTTATTTCTTAACAGAGAATAACCGATTCATATTAAATGTAGAGTAGCAAGTTAATCAGGAGTATTATAAAGATTATGTACTGTAATGCTATATTTGACTATGGGGAGGAAGTTGAGTGCTGTATCTAAGTAATAAAGTAGAGAAAAAAAAAAAAAAAAACATAACGAGGGATATTGGGTAAATCTGTTGGGAGGGAGAAAGCTTGGGGGGATAAGGCTGGTAGGATTAGTAAATTGAACGACTTAATGAGAGTTACGAGAGTGTTACTAGTAGTTTTTCCGTGTCCTCGTAACTTAGAGTTTTGAGCCAGTTTGTAACAGCTGACTTACATTTTATTCTAGGTAATGAGTAGATTGACAATTTTGCATTAACCATATTGTATATATAAGGCCCCAGAAAAAGTGAAAAGCGATTGGCTTTTCTTCACTTATTTGTTATTTGGTCTTTACTGTATGTTATCTTAGTGTGTTGGCTTAGAACTATTTGCAACAGGAAGTATTGCCTCACAGTAAGTACCTCCCAGTCCTTGTAAAGGTCTGTGGTAGGGAACCGATACGGCAGACCTGCACCTACCTTTAGAATGGCCCTTTGCGCCCTCTCCAGCCTTATAAGATGAGTTTTAGCGGTACCCCCCCAAGAGGAGATACAGTATCCTATGACAGGCTGGCACAAGGCCAGGTACACCATTTTGACTATGTTTCGGTCGGCAACCTGCTTTAGGGCTCTGAAGACGTAGATGAGCTTTCTTAGTCGCGAAGATAAGGAGTCTATATGATTTTTAAAAGAGAGCGTTTGGTCCATGTAGACACCCAGATATTTAGCATTATTAACCCGTTGCAAGGAAGGGCAGGTACAGACGTTGTTTTGGAGCGAGGAGGTATTACAGTTGTGAGCAATCAGAGAGAAGTCATCAGATGGAAGTTGACTGGTTTTTAATACGAACGGCATATAGTTGGATTTTTTTACATTAAGTGTTAGAATATTTCTTTTTAGCCAGTTGCAGACCCTACTGAATCCTAACTGTGCCCTGCAGAAAACATCGTTCCAATTGTCCCCATAGAAAAAGAGCGCGGTGTCATCTGCAAATGTTATCACTCTACCATTACCTAGTTTCATATTGCAAAGTCCGTTAATATAGGTAAGGAACAATGTTGGTCCCAGGATGCTCCCCTGTGGTACACCAAAGACAACGGGATGCTCCTCACTGATTAGGTGATTGATTTTTACTCGCTGGCTCCTCTGACTCAGGTAGTCCCGAAAAAGACTAAGAGGTTTCCCCCTTATACCACATGCTTCAAGTTTATCTACAAGAATAGGGACCGAGACCGTGTCAAATGCTTTGGCCAGGTCTAGAAATATCACTAAGCACTTATTCCTTTGGTCCAAATTAGTAATTAGTGAATTGGTAAGCTCATGAACAGCATCATTTGTTGACTTGTTAGCGCGAAAACCATATTGGGAAGATGATAGAATCTGGTTTGCTTCTAGAAAGTTGGTCAATCTTTTATTCATGATTCTTTCCAATATTTTTGACAGAGTCGGGAGTATGGAGATTGGCCTGAAGTTATCGACACGGTCACTGTCACCACTCTTGTAGATAGGTCTAATAATAGCAGTTTTGAACGCGTTAGGGAACACTCCGTTATCGATTGCGAGGTTGCAGATGTGTGTGATGGGCCCAGTCAGAATAGTTGCGTACCTCTTTATGATCGTGCTAGATATTTGATCTATACCTATGGCGCATTTGCTTTTAAGCCCTAAAATTAGCTGCAATACCTCATTCTCATCAGTTGGGATCATCACCAGTGAGCTTACTGGAGGTGTACCCGGATCCTCGAAACCGTCCAAGGCAGCATTAGGAACAGAAGAATTGATCACGCTATCGGCTAGCTGTTTACCAATGTTTGCGAAAAAGCTATTGACTTCATTAATGCTCCCAACCTCATTATTTGGAATTAATAAATTAGGAGAGTGATCAGTAGGTTTCTTTTGACCGCTTATCTCTTTTACTACTTCCCAAAGTTTCTTTTTGTTATCTTTTGCTTTCTCAATTTCTTGCTTTTCATAATTTCTTTTTGCTTTTTTCAGGAGAGCGTTACAGTAGTTTCTGTAGCGCTTATAAGTCGTCTTGATGACATCGTTATTAGGGTCTTTTTTGAATTTTTTATGGAGATTGTCCCTGTTACGCATGCATCTGAGTAATCCCGTTGTAATCCAGGGTTTATGAATCCGTTGTCGTTTTGCAATTTTTAGAGATATCGTATTTTCGTTGATAGCTGTTTTAAGAAGGTCAATAAACATGACGGTAGCTTCATTAGCATCGAGACAGTCTAGAACGGGGGCAAAATTTATGCCACACATAGTATTGTCAAGGCCCTCATAACATACTTTTGTTGATGTTGTAACATCGTGACCTAATTGAGAGTCCAGAGTCAAGATTAAAGCCACACAGTCATGATCAGTAATCGATGCTTCAACAAGGAAGCAAGAAGCATTTACTTTGGTTTTAACCATCATGTGGTCCAAGCAAGTAAGTCCGTGGGTAGGAAGAACCAGACCCGGGAGGAGGCTCTGGCTAGCTAACATACTTAGGTAGTCATCAGAACGTTTGTCCTCCGTGTGTTCAGCAATGTCTATGTTTATATCCCCGCACAAAATAATGTTTTTAAAGTGACGTAAACTGGTAAGGATAGAGTCGATGCTGTCAAGAAAGGCGGTTGTATTGTGTTGAGATGGGGGTCGGTAGATCCCTAGAATAGCTGTTACATCATTAAGCTTTAAAAGAAGACAGTTGGCATCAGTAATTGTAGGTTCGTCATACGTTAGCTTTAGTAGTTTTTTATAATATATGACTACACCTTCGTTCTGTGTTCTATTTCTTGTTGTGAAAATACTAAGATAGCCATTCAGTTCCGGTATGTGCTTATTTGACGGGAGCCAGCATTCCGTAAGGACTATTACATCCCAGTCTATTTTTGATCGTACTACAAGAGATATGAAGCTATCAAAATTACAGGTAATACTTCTTATATTTTGGGAAATTAATTTTAGATTTCTTTTGTTGCAATTCGGAAGATTTTTTGTTATTTCCTCTACGTCACATTTTATTGTCCTAGCAGTCGCCAATGAGTCCAATCCTTGGTTAATAAATTCAATATTATTTATATCAATCATTTGTACTGATTTAAATAAGTAACATCCCTATTAATAAGGGATTTGAGATTAAGTTGATTATAATTTGAACCAAGGATTAGGATTAGGCAAAGGTACGATGACGACAACGACATGAGCGTTAGTGGACGAAGGGAATATTTTATGTAGGATACTTTGATTACGATCGCATGGTATTGAGACTTAGGACTTAAACGTACGAGTAGTAGATATAGGACACTAAACGCCGAGCGAGTAGTGATGCCCGAAAGGTTGTTTACACATAGCCTCTCCTCGTACTTATGTAGGTTTACATACATGTATGACCGGGTAGCCATAGGCAGGGAAATTACTGGAAGTTTGTATTGTTGGGTTATGTCAAGCATTACAAGAAATAGGCATCGGTTATTCAGAAAAGTACAATGAAAAAAAGCACAGTTAATACTAAAAATTAGTTTAAGAGATACAATAAACAAAAAGCTCACATAGTGGGGCACATAGGTTTTAACATACGGTATAACTAGTCATTGTGTAATGTTTGATAGGTCGTCCTCTGTACCGACACATATCGGCGCCGATCCCTCTTCTCTCTTGACATATATCTTCCCGAGAGAGGTCCATGCTGCAACTAGTTTCTTATGTTTCACACCGTCGCGGGCAAGGAAAAACAAGTGGCGGGCCTTACCGGTAAGCGACTCCGATATGTAGATAGGGCGGGGGGGGGCCTTGCATCTTAATTTGCGTAGTATTTAGCTGGTCCTCCTTGTTTAGGCGCCGGGTTTTATTTAATTTCCTGTAGCCCAAAATAACATCCTGCTTCCTTAGCGAATCGTTAAAATTCACTACAATAGTGTCATTTTTTAGGCGAAAGATGTCTCTTCTCGAGTTAGTGTGTTTTGGCCAACGGAAAATTATCGTTTTGTTTATACCTAAGTTTTGCTGGATTGTGTTTTGAAGGTGTTTTGTGCTTACTAGTGCCGTTTTTTCATGTAAAGGAATACTATTTCCAACAAAGTTTTATATCTATAGCGTCACGTAAGTACATACAATCTTTTTCAAAATATAACCTAGACATTGTGCATTCTGCCTTTCGGTATTACCTCTAAGTAATATTTACAAGACCCACACTAACCATCATAATGATGACTCGTAAAACCGAGAAGTTGAACCTGGCTCTACAGGAATTGAAGGTAGCTAAGAGGCAGATTGGACAGTTAGAAGCAGAAATAGCTGAAAACGAAAATATCCTTATAGAAGCCCTATCAAATAACAAAAATCTAAAAAGCGAAATGTCTGAGTTGCATTCCCAGAATGCTTCTCTTTCTGAGGAACGGGATAGGCTTCAATTGATAATAGATAGGTTTGATCAAAAATGTGGCATTGAGTTTGAGTCCGTCCTGCATAAAACTTCAGTCCTGGAGAAGCAACTGTGTGACGCCCACCTCCGTATCACCCAGCTGGAGGAAGACGCCGATAACTCTGCCACCGCGAAAACACAAAGTCTATTTGATGAATTAATGTCCGCTGAATCGACCTCAGGCCAAGTTTTTGTTGCCGGCAGCAACTTACATACATTGCAAACAATTGATTTAACTACAGATGACTCAGTGTGTAATGTGGAGGCTGGCAGCAAAAACAACAAACACAATCTTAGCAAAAATAAGTTAAAAAAATATGTTAAAATAAGTAAGTTCATTAAAAAAACTCAAACTTTGTTAAAAAATCAAAAAAATGTAGTATCTAAACTAAAATGTAAAAGAAAAATTCTTGATAAATTAGAGCTCTGTACATTACAGCTAAATTTTAATCAGACCCAGTATGAGGCTGAAATGCAAGATCTGAGAAGCAAACTTGGCCAGGCTGAGCACTCCCTGGAGCATTACATCAGCCTTTATGAACGCACTACCACACAGACAAGGGAACTCAATCTGGCCATGGATGCACTCCTTAGAAGCCAGGTGAGTCTGGAGGGCAGGGTTCTGGATGGCTGTGGCTGCTGTAATCCAGGCCCAGTCACTGACCACTCAGGTCCGGACAGTACTGTGTCAGCTACATCCCATCTGGATCCCAGCGCTTCATGCTTAGTTACAAAAACAATAATGTACTGTGATGAAATTGGAAAAAATATGGGCCAGTTCTTAAATAATAGTATGGAACATCCTATAATAAATAATTGTTTTCCAAATTCCAACCTGCATAATATTATGCAAAAAATTGACAATGATTCATTTAATACTAATTCAAACTTAGTAATATGCCTCGGAAATAGGGGTAATGTGAACAAATCTGACTTAATTCAATATTTGGACAAACTGTGCTCATTAAACTTAAAACAAATTGTGATGTTCACATTCCCCTACAGCGACAGCTTGCCACAATCGGAAAATAACCTTAGATATAAGCTAAATATTACATTGCATACTATTGCATGCAACAATAATGTACATGTGATTGATACTAATAATATTATTAGTAAAAAATATTATTCGACTGAAGGTAATTACTACCTACCCAATTTTTATAAAAGACAGATAGCAATTTCGCTATCCTATTATTTTAAAACGACAGCCAAAAACTTGGCTATAACTAATGCTTCTATTGAGCATTGTAATTATTTAAAAAACCAGACCTTGGAACTTATTCCAAGTCATTTAAATTAGAAATAGCGACAATAGAGGAAGTCTCTAGCCCTAAAAAGTTAAACATTATTACTATGAATCACAATAAAAAATTAAAAAAACAAAATTGTAAAATAACTGGAAAGTTTACTAACTTGGTGCACCAAAATATTCAAGGAATTAGAAGTAAATTATTAGAATTAGAATTATACATGAACTCATTTCATATTGATATCATCTGCCTCACAGAACATTGGCTGAAAAGCTATGAGCTCATGTTTAACTTCAGTAACCACCAGGTTGGTAGTTCTTTTTGCAGATCACATGCTATTCGTGGAGGCTCTTTAATATTAATAAATAAATTCATAAAATTCAAAGAACGTAAAGACATAGTATGCTTATCCGTTGAAAGCCACATTGAAGTAGCATGTGTTGAGTTGGAGCATACTATTGTAGCAAGCGTATACAGCCCACCATCAGCTTCTTTTGAAATATTTGAAAAAAATATGGATGATATCTTATTTAAAATATCAAAATCAAATAAAAACCTCATAGTATGTGGAGACTTTAATATTGATCTTCTAGAAGTTTACTCCCTCAGTAGTAGATTAACAAATTTATTTAATTCTTATAATCTTAGGCCAACATTTATGGAACCTACTAGAATAACTGAAACATCAGCAAAATGTATAGATAATATATTTGTTTTCCAAAATGAAAAAATTGTCAGTCACAAAATTATAAGCAATTTAAAATCAGACCACTTAGGTCAACTTATTAAATTAAAACATCAAGTTAAAAATAATAATTGTAAAAAAAAAATTAAGTACATACCTGTGACCACAGATCGATTTGAACGGTTGAAATTGGATTGGGATTTTAAACCATCACCTAACTACTCACTTAACAATCCAAATGAGTCGTATTGCAGTTTTTTTAATAAATTCACTACTGCGTTCAATTCAATATTCATACCCAAAACAATCTTGGTCTCAGAAAAACTTAGCTTTAGTGAGTGGGCAACAGTAGGTATACATAAGAGTAGACAAAAGTTGTATGAACTGTACGGTGAAAAGCAGTACAATTTTAGCCAGGAATTCAAAGAAAAAGTAAAAAATTACTCAAAAATATTTAGAAAAGTTTGTAATACAGCCAAATCAAATTATATTAGCTCGAAAATTAAAAATAGTGAAAATGTAATAAAATCAACCTGGAAAATAATTAATAGTGAGACTGGAAAGGTCAGTACCTACATTAATGATTACAATTTAAAGATTAATGATTGCTCCATCAAAAATGATGTTGAGGTAGCACAAGAATTTGAATTTTTTTTTACTGACATTCCAATCTGTACTACAAAGTGTCTGAACTCTTCTCAAGTAATAGCCGAATCATTACTTAAAGAAAATGTACCTAAATGCGATAGTAAATTTAATTTCACCCATGTTAATGAAAACGATATAAAAAAAACCTTTAAACTTTTAAATATTAAAAAAACTGCAGATCTCTGGGGCATTTCCGTTAGAATTATTAAACCTTTAATCGATACCATTGCACCAGATCTAGCTTTTATATTTAATGAATCCATTGATTGTGGTGTATTTCCTGATCTAATGAAACATAGTAAAATAATCCCATTGTTTAAATCGGGTAGTAAGTCTGACCCCACTAACTTTAGACCAATATCAGTACTGCCTACATTCAGTAAAGTTTTTGAAAAACTTATTTTACACCAATTGCTTAGACATTTCAATAGCAATGACCTGCTACATTGTAAGCAATTTGGGTTTACTCGTGGCAGGTCAACTACTGATGCCGGTGTAGAGTTGGTATCGCATATTTTTGATGCTTGGGAGAAGTCGCAAGATGCTTTAGGCGTTTTTTGCGACTTGTCAAAAGCATTCGATTGCGTTCATCACGAAACATTAATCAGGAAACTACATCATTATGGAATTAGGGACAGCTCTTTGGATCTTCTTACATCTTACTTGAGTGATAGGATACAAAGAGTTGACATTAATGGGAAACGATCTAAAGGGTCTGTTGTTACAATGGGTGTACCGCAGGGCTCTATCTTGGGTCCTTTCCTATTTTTAGTTTATATTAATGACCTGCCTCATCTTGTAAAGAATGATCATGAGATTGTATTGTTTGCTGATGATACTTCATTAATTTTTAAAATGAAACGACAAAACACAAATTTCGACGATGTAAATACTGCAATCTCAAAGGTAGTCCATTGGTTTAGTATTAATAATCTTTTGCTTAATGAAACCAAAACAAAATGTATAAGATTTATTCTACCTAATGTAAAACAAGTTAAGGCTGATATAAACGTAAAAGGAGAAACGTTAGAAATTGTAGACAATACCGTATTTTTAGGAATAACCTTAGATAGTAAACTTCAATGGGGCCCACACATAGATAAGCTATCGAAGAGACTTAGTTCTGCAGCATATGCAGTTAAAAAAATCCGTCATCTTACAGACGTTGATACTTCTAGACTAGTCTATTTCAGCTACTTCCACAGTATTATGTCTTATGGCATACTACTGTGGGGGAACGCTGCAGATATAAACACAGTATTTGTGTTGCAGAAGAGGGCTGTTCGTGCGATCTATAATATGGGTCCCAGAGAATCCCTACGTGAAATATTCAAAGAAATAAACATAATGACAGTACCGTGTCAATATATTTATGAAAACTTGTTGTACACTCATAAAAATATCAATCGGTTCACTAAAAAAAGTGATATACATAATGTAAATACTAGAAATAAGAATAAACTCGCTGTGCCCACAACTAGGCTACACAAGATAAATGTATCTTTTAAAGGGCAATGTATACGCTTCTACAACAAAACTCCAAGTGAGTTGCAAAAATTATCAATAAATAAATTTAAAAAAATTGTGAAACATATTCTTTGTAAAAAAGCTTATTACAAAATATCAGATTACTTAGAAGATAAAAAAGCTTGGAACGAGTTTTGCTCCAACTCAAAATCTACCAACTTACAAATAAGCAAATCAAATGTACTAGACACATAAATTATGAACATACTAGTGGTTTCTTCTCACTTCTTCCACTGGTGGACAAAAAATTGAAGTGAACTATAAAATAATTTAATAGTATAAAATATGACCTGTCTAAGTGCTTATTTGTAAGCTTAAAGAAATAAAAACTTTTCATTTTCATTTTCATTTTCTCTTACTTCTGTATGCTGAATAGGTGTGTCCAGGCCCAACGTCACACCAATGTTTTCAATAATAGTGATCAAGTTACGTTTATTTTCATGTTCTTTCTTCGGAACATTTCGAATCTCGATAGAGGACCCTTGAGCCTGTTTTTCCAGGTATTCAACTTTGCTTTCTAAAATTGAGATACGGCTCTTATAATCATTGTTTTCCTGGACTAGACCGTCCACTCTTGAAAGCAGTTCACTATACTGTGTATTCATAGTGGAAACGGTTTTTTGTATCTCACTGTTTTGAGCGATAATTACAGTCAAAGCATTGCTCAGAGAATCAAACTTTTCATCGTGTTGAGATTTCATCTCGTCGAACATGGCCTTAATTCCCGATATACCCGAGGCTGAATTTTCGGCGCATAGGTCAGTAAAATTTCTTTTTATACGTTTGCTGGCGTTCAGTATATCGCTATCAACCCCGATAGCCGAAGTGTTAAGAGCTGTGTCAGAGGAGCTATGTGACATCATGGGGGGTGGCTTCAGAACCTGTGCCGTTTTGCTGGGTGAGCGTGGGAGCGGCATATTTACGTCGTCAGGCAAAGTATAACGTGGGAAGAACAAATAGTCGGCCAAGACTGTAGCAGGGGCTTCGCGGCATACAAGATTATGTCTTAGAAAGCGTAGCACTCGTCGACTGTGATCCGTGAGTCACTGCGTAGCCGCTTCGTAGCACACCGAGCCAACTGTCTACGCCGTAGGCAGTTGTTCCGTAGCACTGGTTCTGCGTTAACTTGTTAGTAATTTCGAGCGCGCCGCTTATGATTAGATGGTGTAGTGGTTGCAGCACCAGGCCGAGACGCGCCACATTCGGGTTCGCCTCTCACTAAGGCAAATAAATTATGTTTTCCACTCACAGCAAATATCCGTTCGCCGACGCAAGCCGCCGCTGCCAGTAAAGTCCACGTCTGAAGACCCGTTGAAAGCCACCAGGGAAAGCTGAGGATGTTGTTGGCGAAGTCCTAGGACGCCCCGAGCTATTTCAATATTTAAATTTAAATATGCGAGCAACACGTCTTATTCGTATGGCGCCGCGGAGGGAAGGGGGATTTAGAATTTATCTAAATGTAAATCTTTGTTAATTAGTTCAAACTACAACAGACAATATTTTAGAAAGCCTACCCAGCAAAAAGGAAATTAAATATTTTTTTTTAATCTTAACCGTGTTTTATTTGATGAACCTATCTATTTCTTGAGATAATCAGGTAGGTACATAGTTATATAGAAAAGGACAATTTTTATTCTATTATTATCTTAATTCCAATACTCCCAAAATTTACCCCAAAAACGGGCAAATAATGCCTGAGCTAACAATATTACGCGGGTGGGAAGGTGAGGCGGGCGGGGGACGTTGTTTTGTTTTTGGACACAGCGTGTAGCTTGCAATTACAGTTGAACGCGGTTTCTGGACTTTCTGTATTCTGAGCCTCCTACGATACCTACAGGAAGAGTTGGGGTCGTGCAATACTAGGCCGGCTCCACATAGCCACTCGTCATCATCATCAGCCTATGTTAACACAGAACAGTATCAAAGCGGAACCAATCAGCCAGTCCATGCTCTTCACGAGACATGGATCCTCCCTGCCGGTACTATCCGCCATGTACCCGTAGATAGCAGCTCCGGCTACCAAGAACCCGAGTATAACAGTTACTCACCAAGCAGATACATAACACAGAACAGTATCAAAGCGGAACCAGTCAGCCAGTCCATGCTCTTCACGAGACATGGATCCTCCCTGCCGGTACTATCCACCATGCACCCGTAGACAGCAGCTCCGGCTACCAAGAACCCGAGTATAACAGTTACTCACCAAACAGATACATAACACAGAACAGTATCAAAGCGGAACCAGTCAGCCAGTCCATGCTCTTCACGAGACATGGATCCTCCCTGCCGGTACTATCAACCATGCACCCGTAGACAGCAGCTCCGGCTACCAAGAACCCGAGTATAACAGTTACTCACCAAACAGATACATAACACAGAACAGTATCAAAGCGGAACCAGTAAGTCAGTCCATGCTCTTCACGAGACATGGATCCTCCCTGCCGGTACTATCCACCATGCACCCGTAGACAGCAGCTCCGGCTACCAAGAACCCGAGTATAACAGTTACTCACCAAACAGATACATAACACAGAACAGTATCAAAGCGGAACCAGTCAGCCAGTCCATGTCAGTCACGAGACATGGACTGACCGTGCCGATATTATCCGCCATGCACCCGTAGATAGCAGCTCCGGCTACCAAGAACCCGAGTATAACAGTTACTCACCAAACAGATACATAACACAGAACAGTACCAAAGCGGAACCAGTCAGCCAGTCCATGTCATTCACGAGACATGAACTGACCGTGCCGATCTTATCCGCCATGCACGCGTAGACAACAGCCCCGGCTACCAAGAACCCGAGTATAACGAGCAGGAACATCCCCACCACGAACACCTGGACCAGGCCTTCCTCGCCCTGGAAAATAAATCAGCATCATCAACATTTAACTTATATTAAGGCTGGCCTCAGACATCCGGGATGTCTTCCTGAATTCAGAAATGGAATTCAGATTCTAAAAGTAAAAAAAATAATTCTGAAGTAAATAATATTATTACTATAATATTATATACTTTAATATATACTTTACTTTACTTTATTTTGACATATACTTTAATATTATACTATTTAAGTTAAGTTATTATATTATTCGTTCAGTATTATATCTTAATATATCTGACGACCTCTGTGGGGCGGTGGGCGAAGGTCCGCCTGCGACGTTGGAGGTTGCGGGTTCGATTATTGCCTCGGGGTAAATGTTTTTACGATCCGCAGAGATTTATTCTGGGTGTTCTGGTCTTTTTCTATGTATAATAAAATAAAATAAAACTATTATGTTTCGCATTATGGGCGAGTATATCATCACCCAATACAACATAACACAAACTCTGCTAAGCTTGGGGCTAGGTGATCTTGTGTGGATTGTCCAGCATTATTTATTACTAGTTTCTGCCGACGGCTTCGCACGCGTTTTTCTATCGAAACGTTTTAAGGTTGCTTCTATCCCATGGGAACTGATTGATGGAATAAATAGTAGCCTATGTTTTATTCCGGGCCTTGGACTACCTGTATGCAAAATTTCATCAAAATTTCATGCCCGATCCGTTCAGTACCTTTTGCGTGAAAGAGTAACAAACATCCATATATACCTACAAACTTTCGCGTTTATAATATTAGTAGGATTATATTTTACGGAGGCCTTTGCCCAGCCGTGGGGCAATAATAGCTAAAAATAAATATAATAACAAATAATATTTTACAAACCATTAACGTTGCAATTAACAGCACCAATCCCAACACCATAGAAGCAAGTGACATGTAGCATAATAGAGATACTATGAAGATCGATAAATCCGTTAACATTTTCTTCTGTGAATCGGTAATAGGGAATCTAGCTGTAATAATATTATTATTATAGTAAAATCATTTATTTCAGACCATAGAAAAGCAAGAGATCATTAACATAGGTATTTGTATGTAACATAATATGAAATTTCATGTTGTAATTAACTACATAATAACGCACACAGATCCCCTTTTTCAGTCCAACGATCCTATCCATTCACGGTTGTCTGGTAGAGATCGCTCTTGAGCGATAAGACCGCCAAATTGTCACATATCTTGTATTATTATTTTTTACCTTGTTTGTTTTATTTTTATGTGTGCAATAAAAGTATTGTCTATCTATCTAACATATTCTTTGGTCCAAAGTAATATATACGCTAGCACGGGTGGTAGAGAATGTTTTAACTTGTATGCTTCAGTAGAGTTTTGTTTCTTATTGTATTTCTCATACCTTTAAGTATATATGGTTTTTATAAGATGGCTATAAGACTGTCACTTTTCCCTTTGTCTCACCGCCGGCGAGAGAACTACTAACTATCGGCTATTTTCTCGCTCAAGAAACGTACAGTTAGATATACATTCCGTGTAAACAAAAGAGATGCATATACAAATAGTTGATCGCTGACTGTTCACACTGCCGCCGGCGAGAACTCGCTTCACTAGTTTGTCGCTGGGCGACAAGAGCCAGGAAAATAACACTCGCTCAGCGATCAGAAAACTCACGCCGAGCGGTCATTTCTCTACAATGCGGACTGTCGTTAGACCCGGCCGCCGCGAGCGAGTGATAGCCGAGCTACACAACTATCAACTTACTAACACAACTAACTAACTATCGGAACTACGTACTCGCTCGCTCCCCGCTTCACGCCGACTTTCTACATTCTAGCTCTGCTCGCTACTCGTTCATCGTTCCCGGTGAGACAACTGCCTAATGGAAGAAGTGAAAAAGAAACCACTAGTATGTTTATCTCCTACATATATATGTCTAATACATGGTTATTTGCATATTTGATGGCTAAGTCCGAAACACAAGAGTTAGAGAAAAGTCGTGGAAGGAGCATGACTCCTTCCACGACTTTTCTCTAACCCTCGATTTATATGAAAACAATAATTGCATATTTAGTTTTTTTTAATCCTTTCCTAAAACCTTTGTTTGTTTATGTTTTTGATCACTCGGAGAGAGACTTAAACGTATGCATTGGAGTCATAGAAAATTTTTAAGGAACTTACTAGTTTGGTAAAATTGAGATATAAATTCTAAGTGAAAAACTGAAAATTGTTTATTGTATAAAAATATGTTACTTTACATGCTAGACAGTTGTTAGGACCTCCTTTTAAGTAAATGTTTCTATTTCCTTTAATTTTTAGTTTTACATTTCTTTGCTTGGTTGATCCTCATACCCGCTACAGACTGTATATTGATAGATGTAAAGGGGTGCTTAATTTTATAGTTACCTATTTATTTTATAGTTACCTATTTATTTTAGCTTGTACTTATTTTCATTGATTATTTTAAATATTAATTAATGTAACGACTATCGATCACTGCGATTTAATATTTGCACACCTGCTTGCGAGTTGAATACATTTGACTCCACTCTAGTTATAAGACCTGACTGTGCCTGTAATAATGTGTTCAGCAAATAAATGATTTGATTTGACCCTTAGTTGCCTTTCAGTCTGTACTTGGCATAAATATTTATTAGTAAGGCGTAATTCTTACCGAGCAAGAGGTTGAATGGATTACGATTTTTAGCTTCATAATGTGCCACTGTTGAATTTTTTTCAATAGCACTCAATGCGAAGGAGCCAGTCATCTGAAAATACAATACAATACAATACAATACAATACAATACAATACAATACAATACAATACAATACAATACAATACAATACAATACAATACAATACAATACAATACAATACAATACAATACAATACAATACAATACAATACAATACAATACAATACAATACAATACAAATACGCTTTATTGCACATCAAACACAGAAAAACAAAGATACAGATGCACAATGAGCAGCCTTATCGCTAAGAGCTATTTCTTCCAGGCAACTTTATTAAAATATTAAACTTTAATATATACAGGGTCACTGCGGAAGACTGCAGGTGGATGCTGGATGCGGCAAGCTGAAGACAGGGCGCTATGGCGCTCATTGGGGGAGGCCTATGTCCAGCAGTGGACTGGATATAGGCTGATGATGTATGGTGATAATGTATGATGGGTATACATGATGGCCTTTCGAGATAAGGTTTTTACATTTTAAATTTTTTTACACGTTGGGTTACATTATTGGAGTTTTAGTAGGGAACTCTAACTTTTTGAAAATATAATATATCCTAAAGAATATAGCTTATGTTCACCGGGGGTAGTGTAGCTTCCCAACGGTGATAGAATTTTTCAAATCGGTCCAGTAGTTTCGGAGCCTATTCAATACAGACAAACAAAAAATCAAACATTACCTCATTTTTATTTTTAATGTGTTTTGTATATCAGTTATCTAGTACCCATAACACAAGCTCTGCTTGCTGGCTAGATAATGCTGTGTGAATTGTTCAGCATTATTTATTTATTTATAATATTAGTATAGATAAAACATGAAATTCAACAGTTTTATGTACATAGGTAAATAAATAAGACTTACTATAGCCAATATGGATATAAATAACATCCCTACTCGTAATGAGAGGAACATACAACAATTTTCAACTTCTGGAAATATATTACACATCCTCAAGTTTTGTTTGTTTGTTTTTCACCACTTGTAATATACCTAGTAGGTAATTTTTATTTTGTAGTTCCTCAAAAACAGCGAATTATCATTTAATATTTTGCTGTATTTCCCAACATATTTCTTATACAATCCTTAAAAAATAATAGCAAAACAAAGATTAGTAGGTCGGTCATCAAAGATAATACAATAACCAAAGAGTATCTATACTATTTACAATAACTAAGTAGCAAAGAGAACACACTTTTATCTATGCCCACTTGCAATAGACTACTTAATAGTCTGGAGTATTGCATTCTCCTTGCGATTATAAAATAATGTATACGTAAGTAATTATAAACCCCTGTACTTCAAATAACTAGATAAACACTGGTCTAACAAGTGTGTAGCTAACCAGTGCCTAAATAGATACACAAGGGCTTGACAAGAGTTTTACTCTCGTTACCAAAAAACCGTGTTTAGCGCGTATCTTTGTAAACAACGCGAACGCCTATAGTTTGACCGAAACCGCTGTACCGCGCCGGGGAAATATCGGCCGCTCCGATCCATCAGTCTGCCGTAAACGCGTAGGTACTCTTGCTCTTTTTTCCTCGCCCCCCACCTCGCCGCACTTTCCTAAGGAGCAGTACAGTGGTTTCGGTCAAACTATATCTCAATCTCTTTACGCAAATAATAGAATGTACCTGTGTATTTTTTTTAGTGCGTCTATCTGTCAACCCTGTGTAGTTTACGCTTTGAGAATTCAAGTTGTATTCTCAAAGAGTTTACGCAAATATTTTCGATCAAAACCTTTTTTCTTCTCCAACAAATATCACTTAAGATGAGAACTTAGGCCTAATTGTTTTCAAAGTAGGTACGAGTACATTAGTAAATACATTTGGGCGACGAGCTTACTTATTACAAGGTAACTTTGTCTTAATTAATAATAAAAGTATAGTATAGGTTTCAGTACTTTGGTAAACAAAACATCCATGCAATTTTGCGTACCTATTAAGAACTGTTCAAGTGTTTTTTGCAGTTTGTTCGTTGCAAGGTATTTTATAATATTGTTCTGGAAAGTTCACTCGAAATTTAATGTTAAGGAGATTTTCAACCTCATAGACTAATTAATAATTCCTTCAACCTTATAACAACAGAAAAACGTTCTAAACGGTCAAAACTTCCTTGAATCAGTGCTTTCTGTAAATTGGGACTGGGCCATAGCGAGCTATACTAACTCAATTTTTTTTTTTTGGAAACCAAGGAATTACAAAATTTGTGAAAAAGTGGCGTAAATTAAACGACACATTTCATCACAGCAAGTATGGCAGAAGTTTGTAACAATTTTAGGTTTTGCCATTTTAATTTCCTTGTGTTTTTATTCGTTTGTTGTCAGTTTCCGTACTCTGATTTGAACATAATTGCTGCGCTTGCGCTATTATGCGTTGCTGAAGTTTGTGATATTATTATTTTCCTGTCCCATATGATTACGAGAGGCAGGGAATTAAGAGTGCACAGGGGTTCACTCTTTCTTCCCTGACTGTTTGCGCGAACACTTGTGCACTATATGTGTAATAATGTCCTGTCTAGCTAGCCTTTGTTTATACCGTCGTGGCCAAAATTCGACTAGGAGGTCATCCTCATCATCGTCATCAGTTTTTGTGAATTTTTCAGTCATAAAATTACTTTGTTGACATAAAATATCGTGGATTGTACTGCCGATTAAAACAAAGTTATTTGATACACTATATGTTTGATGTAGCTCTAAGAATTAGCAAGCTGAAGTGGCAGTAGGCCGGCCATATCTCGCGAAGAACCGATGGCCGCTGGGGCAAACGTGTTCTTGAGTGGAGACCACGACTTGGTAAACGTAGGACGCCCTCCGACCAGGTGGGATGATGACCTGCGAAAGACTGCAGGTAGGTGCTGGATGCGGCAAGCTGATGACAGGGCGCTATGGCGCTCATTGGGGGAGGCCTATGTCCAGCGACTAGTGGGCTTCTATAGGCTGATGATGATGATGATTATTCTTTTACACTAGTTAGGAAAATTTTCTTCTATTGGCATGCTAGATCTTAGTGCGTCCTATAACCTCTATAAATAGTCAAAGAGCTTAACTCATTCCGCCTCGCTTGCAAAGGCTAGTATAGACCAAGAGCAGCCAATTAATTTGCAAACTGACTTAATTCAATTACACGGACGGGGTTGCTCCTGAACTATTCAGTGACTGGACGCGAAATAAACTTACATTTACATATATTACGACATCTACAAGCTGTCGGAGTAATAAAAAAAGCGTGTTATTAATTTACTCCTTTTATATTTTATGAATGCTAGTTTTAAGGTATATATTACTATGGACCTATAATTAAGATCTGTTACTTTTCTATGAAATAAATGATTTATTATTTTATTATTATAATACGTATATAACTTAAAATATATGACGACCTGTAACGCGGTGGGCCTAGTTCCGCCTGCGACGTCGGAGGTTGCCAGTTCGATTCTCGTTGTGTGCACGATCTGGAAATATTTATTTGTTCCGGGTGTTCTGGGTATTTTATTTTCTATGTATATGATTGCCATAAAAAAAATTTTTGCTTATCTAATTGTATAGCGTGTTTTCATACTATCATTTAGCCGTGAAGGCCATTTATTAGCTTCACTACTGTTGCTAGGTTTATGTTACTTATTTTATATGTATTTAAGCTGTAGGTTTTCCTAAAAATAAATATATAATAAAAAATATCTATCTTTGTATGTATTGTAATATGTATATCAGTCACCTTGTACCCATAACACACGTCAAATGAATACTAAAAATAGTAGAAGAAATACATTTACAAATATTTTTATCGTAGCTTATTTGAACATAAAAAATGTTCCTTGTCGTTTCGTCCAGTACACCAATACTCCAAGGCGAACCGCGTCGGAATGAGAATTAAAAACAAAATTAAATCCTACGATGTAACAGCTTGATAAATGAATGTACATAGTTATAAAACAAGGAGTAAAGTCTGGTCCGTCTGTTTTTCTCACAAAGGAAACAGACTTTCTAATGATGATTTGATTAAGTTGAGACCCGACCCATGTTCAAAGATATATTTACTTACATTTTCCTTCCACTGTACTTCTGTTCTAAATCGAATCTGTCGTAAAACCAATCTGCCGTAACCGGAATCTAACTTTAAACGAACAAGGGACAAACATTATTTACAAAAATCTCCGTTTTGCTACTTCAGAAACACACATACAATACAATACAAATACGCTTTAACAGGTAAGAATAAACAGACAAAGATACAGATGCACAATGAGCGGCCTTATCGCTAAGAGCGATTTCTTCCAGGCAACCTTTGGATGGGCACGTACCTATAGTATAGGTACCTATAGACGGAAGAACACATACACAAGAAGAAAGAAAGAAGAAGTCATCTTTACCACCAGATATTCTGAGTAGTATTACAAACTACAAATATCCTTGTGATTATTTTATCAGATTTATAAATTGCACTGAAAGAGTTAAGCTCAATGCTCCAATCGAGTTTGATGCACTGAGCTAATCCATTAATGGATTAGGTTCTACTTTTATCCACTTTTATCCATAGCCCGGTAGATTCGTTTCTGATATTCGAATCTATTACACTGTGATCCATAGCGCGGGTGGATTAGTTTGCACTACTTGAATCTATTACACTGTGATCCATAGCGCGGGTGGATTAGTTTGCACTACTTTAATTCTATTACACTGTGATCCATAGCGCGGGTGGATTAGTTTGCACTACTTGAATCTATTACACTGTGATCCATAGCGCGGGTGGATTAGTTTGCACTACTTGAATCTATTACACTGTGATCCATAGCGCGGGTGGATTAGTTTGCACTACTTGAATCTATTACACTGTGATCCATAGCGCGGGTGGATTAGTTTGCACTACATTTTGTTGCAGTTACGTTTTATTCTTTCAAACTGCTTCATAAATAGTCGAATCGAAAGCTAAGAAAGATTCAAATTCTTGATGACAGATGCTTAAAGGCCCAGTGAGATGGCGTGACGAGCTCAAGGCAAATCTTCCATCATGGCCTGTTGCAGCGTTGGATTGTTGTGTTAAAATGATAGAATACTGTCAGAAAATGACGATCATTGCAAATACTTGACTTTTTCTTTTCTTTATTTATTTATATACTTGTACGATTTTTAATGGCAGCATCCAGGTTCAGTCGGTGAAACCAGCATGTCATTTAAGAAGTAACTTATTAATTATTTATTTATACTTCTTGCGCGAAAATCATAACACAAAACTTATTCTAGAAAATGTATAAAAGGCGAACTTAACCCTAAAAAGAGTTCTCTTCCAGCAAACCTTATTGGGAGAGAGAGACAAAGTGAAGAGAGAAGTGGGTACATGTGCATAAATAAAATTAGAAATAGACGAAAGATTAAATTACTTATTTTATAGCCATTTCAAAAGTTGAATCTGTGTTGGCACCTCGCACACAAAGGTAATATTAACGACTCCATATTCCTGAGAATAGATTGACCTTCATAATTACTTGAAATAGCATTACTTTGTTAACTAAGTTTAAATTAGCATAATTTGAATTTCAAGCACTGACATGACATGGCACTTACCTACTTACTTGGTACTTACTTGAAAACTAATTTAGTAGGTACCTACTTGAAATTCTTGAAACAGCATTCATCGTCTTACGCCGTTTTCTGATTAGTTGGTAGCTGTTGTCGGTTAACACATGTTGTCGGTTGCTGCTGCACAGCAGTACGACATCAACACGACCAGTATACGCTATACCTACCGAAAGCATCATCATCATCATCATCATCATCCTATGTTAGTCCACAGTTGGAAATAGGCCTCCCCCATTGAGCGCCGTAGCGCCCTGTCTTCAGCTTGACGCATCAAGCATCTACCTGCAGTCTTTCGCAGGTTGTCATACCACCTGGTCGGAGGGCGTCCTACACTACGTTTACCGAGTCGTGGTCTCCACTCAAGAACACGTTTGCACCAACGGTCATCGGTGCTTCGCGAGATATGGCCGGCCCACTGCCACTTCAGCTTGCTAATTCTTAGAGCTATGTTGATAATTTTGGTTCTCTGTCGGATGTATTCGTTGCGAATTTTATCCTTCAGAGAAACTCCGAGCATAGCTCTCTTCTCAGCATCGAAAGCATACCGAGCCTATATTACTATTGGTTGGTGCGGTAAGCGCGACAATGCCATTGGTGCGATACAGAGTCGGTACTGGGGTCAAATACTGCTAAAAAATCACTACTATGCGTCATAGTACTGATTTTTTGGTATGGCACCCATGCTTACGCTAGGGTCATAGTCTATGACCCTAGCGTAAGCATAGGTACCAGAGATTGTGTTCACTCTTTGAACCTATAGATAATACAATACAATACAACAATTCTTTATTGTACACCATAATCAAATCATTACAAAAATACATTATATGCGACAAGTACAATGGGCAGCCTTATCGCTTAGAAGCGGTCTCTTCCAGGCAACCTTTGGATGGAAAGAATTAAATGAATTTAAGAAAAGGCAGGGGGTGAACCACTCGTAATCTAAATATGAACATAAGAAGAATACTAAATAATAAATATTACATACCAAACTAAATAATACACTACTTAAATATATAAATAAATAAATAGTAAGTACCAATATTCATTTATGCTTTAAAAACTGGCAAGGATATAGTTTTTCTAATGGACTCTGGTAGTGCATTCCACAACCTTATGGCCTTGATAACCACATATCAAACTTATCAAATGAATGACAACTAATTATTCATGTAAGAAATGAAATGAAAAACGACCACCCGATGCCAACTTTCTATGCCGAGCTCCCACTCGAACTTTTAAGGGCCCATACAACCTCAACTTTGTGTGAAAAGGCTAGACTAGACATATGATTTTGCGTTCATAAGAGCGGGACAGGGCAATGCAACGCAAGTCCAAAAATCTAGTTTTAGCTTATTACCTATTAATTAGGACATTATTTGAAAAAACCGAAACATATAACATTTTTATTTATACTTAATTCTATTACCACGCTTATTGTCAAGATCTGAACTTCTGTATTTATTGAGAAATTTAGGTTTTAGTAAAAATTTAGAGGTAACTTTGCGATGTTTTTCTATCGAGAAAATTTCATGGAATCGTGTTTTCGAAACATATGATCGATAGATTAAGTCCTGAACTTTACCATATATCAATTTCAAAGTTAAATATTCAGTAGTTTAGACGATATGGACATCCGGCGGAGTTGAAAATTAGCAGTTTGAGGTAGTATACACTCTTAATCATCGAAAACCAAAAATAGGGACATTCTATGTTCGGCTGTAGGTATTATTTTATGTATGCACGTCAATTTCTCCGTCAATTAGGGACCGATTTGGAAAACTCCGGTGAATGATTCCGAGTTGGTCTACTATGAAAGTTATGTACACTTTCTTTTAAGATGAATATAACATTCGGGTCAAACCAGAAAGAGTGTTATAGATGTAAGTCTTATGTATATTAATAATGCTGGATAATTCACCCAGCATTATCTAGCCTTATGGTAAGCAGAGCTTGTGTTATGGGTACTAGATAACTGATATACATAATACAATACATTACATAGATAGATATTTTTTATTATACATAGAAAACGACCAGAACACCCGGAACAAATATCTGCAGATCGTACACACAATTGTTACGAGGCGGGAATCGAACCCGCAACCTCCTGCGTCGCAGGCGGACCTTCGCCCACCGCGCCACATCGGTCTGCAGATATTTGTTCCGGATGTTCTGGTTGTTTTCTTTATATAATAAAAAATATCTATCTATGTAATGTATTGTATTATGTATATCAGTTATCTAGTACCCATAACACAAGCTCTGCTTACCATGGGGCTAGATAATGCTGTGTGAATTATCCAGCATTATTTATTGAATTTTTTTATTTTAATTAACGCATCATGACGCAAATATTCAATTTTAGAACTGGCCGACCCAACTCAGTTGACCTTTTTGCCAAAAATTCAAACTTTTTTCTCTAATTATAACTTTTTAGAGTTTTTCTCTTTGGGACAGCGAGCGGGCTAATTAGCCATAGGAGCCAATTTGGACCCGACAGAGTAGATCATTAAAATGACCTACAAATACCTATGAAATATTCAAAACATTACAATTTTATTGAGTTTGATAACTTTTTCAAAATGGGATAAAAGATTCTCTAGGCGCTCATTTTTTATTAAATAATGAT
This sequence comes from Eupithecia dodoneata, assembly GCA_947044415.1. Classification (NCBI taxonomy): domain Eukaryota; kingdom Metazoa; phylum Arthropoda; class Insecta; order Lepidoptera; family Geometridae; genus Eupithecia; species Eupithecia dodoneata. Next base: position 6,704,915 of record OX345678.1, read on the forward strand.
TTTATTAATAAAACTTAACTACATAGCGATTTGCTTGAAATGTGCAAAAGATTACAAATACCTTCAATAATATTCTGAACTTAGGCTATCTCCAAAGTTCGCTTAACGACCGGCCGTGCTGTCATCAATGCATACAAGATGTCTTTGACTCAACAAGAACTTTAAGCAACTATGATTTGTCATAGTTCTTCGGTGCTTAGGTCATGCCATATAATGCGAAGTAGAAGTCACAAAGATAAACTTATTATTGAATTTTACAGCCTCTCTGATACTGTCACGCTTAGATCATATTCATATAATTTATTGTGATTTCATGCATACAGGTCATTACAGGTAGTTTCTTAGGTGTAGTCTTAGTGGGTAGGAACACAATGCATAAAAATTTAATTATTTATTTATACAAAAAGTATAAATAAATAATTAAATTTTTATGCACGATAAACTATATACAAAACCTATTCTAGAAATTTAATAAAAAGGTGAACTTAACCCTAAAAAGAGTTCTCTTCCAGCAAACCTTATTGGGAAAGAGAGATAAAGTCCCTGTCAGGGCACAACAATTTTTGCGTTCTTTCTTGTTAGATGTTAGCTAAAATTCTAAACGTTTGTTGTGACCGAATTGTCGTCCGTGACTTCAATTAGTAATTAAGATCTTTGGCTGAAAAACAGCGCTGAATATAATAATGTTCAGCACACGCTGAGCCAACCCCTATTTCCTAGCGAAATGACTAATAACTTTTAGTTGTCAAAATAAAAATTAATACATTTTTGAAACCATTTTCATCGTCTATGAAAATTAACAGACTTGCTTTTTACACAGATATAGCCACTCATCACGTCTACGTCTCCCGTAGACCATTTTCGGCGAAAGCCGTATTGATAGTCACTAAGGAGGTCATTGTCTTCCAAGATATGCTTAGCTTTCCATTCAGAACACGTTCCATGCATTTACATAACAGGGATGTGACTGAGATGGGGTAATAGTTCCTACCTTACCCTTCTTACCTACCTTTAGCCTTTCTCGGGCACAGGCTGCATATTAGCAAGCTGCCAGGCCTTGGGAATTCACCGGATTTAAAAAGACAGGCGTAAGAGCAGCGAAGGAACTGGTAACTCAGGAGCACAGGTTAAGTTTAAAGTGAGTTTATTATTATTATTATTTAATTATGGACGAGCAAGCTCATATTTAAATGCTCATTTTTGTGTTTTGTGGCAGTGGGGTTGGACGTGCGAGCGACAACCTTAAGTTGCCTTTTATTAGTCTCTACTGTACCCAGTATAACCATTTAGGTCCAAATCTTACCTTCATGAACTTTATGCATCGTTTGATTCAATTTTGTATCAGAATGTGATATTTGAATTCTTTTCAATAACACTTGAAAAGGACCCAGTCATCTGTACATTAAACACAATGATCGGAGTGGGTAAGCAAACGATATCAGTGGCAGCTTGGGTGATTTGGCTGTATGGCGAAATATTCACTTCATTTCATTTCATTTATTCAACCGTATATATAAATACAAATACAAAAAAATTATTTACCAAAAAGTTTACAAATAATTAATTTATGTACAATATGTACATAAATTAATGTTGAGTTGATTTTTTGAGGTGTTGCAGTTAACAGTGACCTGCCTGGGCCTGTATCATCATCATCATCAGCCTATAGCAGTCCACAGCTGGACATAGGCCTCCCCCAATGAGCGCCATAGTGCCCTGTCTTCAGCATGCCGCATCCAGCATCTACCTGCAGTATTTCGCAGGTCGTCATCCCACCTTGTCGGAGGGCTTCACACTACATTTACCGAGTCGTGGTCTCCACTCAAGAACACGTTTGCCCCAGCGGCTGTCGATTCTCCGCGAGATATGGCCGGCCCACTGCCACTTCAGCTTGCTAATTCTTTGAGTTATGTCGATAACCTTGGTTCTCTGTCGGATGTATTCGTTACGAATCCTATTCTTCAGAGAAACTCCGAGCATAGCTCTTTTCATAGCTCGCTGAGCGACTTTGAACTGGTGGACTAGCCCTATCGTGAGTGTCCACGTCTCAGCTCCGTTGGTCATAACGGGTAGGACGCACTGGTTGAAAACTTTCGTTTTCAAGCATTGCGGCCTGTATCGCGGGGTATCAATACATTTTCTGTTTGCTGGTGAGGTAAGGGAGTGCACTAACAAAACTTTCGTAAGAAATAAATCTAAATTAAATAATTAAAGTAAGTGCTAATGGCCATACATAAATTGGAATCTACTAAAAAAGAAAAAGTAGCAACTTATAAAAGAAAAATCCAAACCAAAAAGATATACTATATGTACTCGTAGGTACATGTTGATACACTTTTGATATCGTTAATATAAAATCTACTTTACTATTATACATTATTACTAAATGATTATTATTAATAGTAGTAGTATTTATGGTATATATTATTTATATAACAAAAAAAATTTATGTAGAAAGGAAACACTGCAAGGGATTTGATGGGTGTAGAGATGAGGCATGTGAAAATTAAATATACTGGTAATTTAGTGAGACCTTATCCATTGAGGGATTTTTGAGAATTTTACCAAATTTGGTCTCCTTGGGGTCCAAAAATATCCTCCTTTTGACTTACTAAGTCAAAAGGAGGATATTTTTGGACCATTACATGTTTCGTGACACCCTGTGTAAATAAATATTTATGTATAGCAGCTATTCTATACTAATATAATAAAGAGATTTGTTTCATTTTTTGTTTGTTTGTTTGTAATGAATAGGCTCCGAAAATACTGGACCGATTTGAAAAATTCTTTCACCGTTGGGAAGCTACACTATCCTCGGTGAACATAGGCTATATTAAATTTTCAAAAAAGTTAGGGATCCGTGCTAAAACCGTGCGAAACCGTGAAGGTCCGCTAGCCATAAATATTAAGGTTTAGGTTTATTATTTTTAGTATGTTTTTCTCATTATATAAGTAATGTATTTTGCTTACCTTATAAAGTACACGTAGACCAATTAGCTGGCAATTTCCATAATCTGTAGCTGTTAACATACAGGATGCTGACGATGCTAACTGGAAAGCAAAACGCAGGCGATTTGAGACCTATTTATCAAAACTGAGTTTGATAAAATGTGGTGTTTAATTATAATGAAAATAAACGATTTAAAATTACTGGAGAAACATAAAACTGTTTTAGAAACCAGTAGTTTTACTTTGACATGTATTATGAAACTGTGTTCAGTCATCGATCTATGCTCGAGTAATGCTTTTGTCATATAAATCGTTACTCAAGAAAATATTGATGACTGAGCAAGCTTTCTATAAGTCTTAGTCTATTTCACATAGGAAGGGTACCAGAATTTATCATAAATAAAATTAACAATGCTAAGTGAAATAAACCATTTTTTTAAATCCAAATAAGTTACTTTTCGTGACTTAAAAAATATCTCCTAAGTCAAATGTGGGAGTCAAGACCGCCACACTGAGATGGAATTGGGCGGGGCACATTAGCCGAATGCACCCAGAGAAGTGGACTAATGCTGCAATGCAATACCCTGGGTCTTGCAGCATTAGCCCAATTGTTTGTTTTTTATTTTTTTACTGTATTCCTGTGTACTGTATAATTGTTATATTTTGTATGTGTGTCTGAAGTTGTAAATAAATAATTTATATATCTATCTACGCTAACTGTAGCTCAAATAACGCGTGTAAAGGCGCATTATAACGCGAATAACGCGTGAAAAGGCGTTATTCACGCGTTACTTTATGTGTTAAATAGCATGTTATCCTTGTAGGTAAGATATTATACTCGGGGCTACTTACAGACAAACATAGCAGCGAACACTGCGATATGCGCGTACGCATCGTTTTCCTTCGTTCCCTGCATCGTGAAGAGTATGCAGAATACCAAGTGGTTCACCAGACAACCCAGCAGCATGGCGATCCAGATCTTGAGGAGCTGGTCCGCATGCTCATCCTGTTGATTAAATCTGATAGCACATCATTTTTTTTCTTACCGTTTATGTCACTAAAAGACTCTTTTGGAAGACCAGCGTTGGTTGTAACAAGTTTAATTGTATATTTACAAAAATATACTACTATATACACGGAAAAGTTTGAAGTAGGTTATATTTGTATGGGATTTGCATAGCATCCTGTCCGCACGATAGAGGCGCTGCAGCTGTACCAAAACCTATGGAAAAATGAGCCGTCTCGATCACGTCTCGATACTATCGTCAAATGAAGTCTGGGCTCTATTGTCCGTCATACGATATCTAACAAAAACACAATAAAACATTGGCTATGTAGAAATTTACCCTGTCTATCATAAGAACAAAAAAAATACTTATAAATTCGTTTTAATAATCAATAGTATTTTTGTACTTCATTAAAAGATCGATTAATCTGGCAAAATTATTGTTTTTCATCTGTCCCCGTGAGAAATTACCGGACGGAGACCGCTTACTGACATTAAACGTGTTAAGGTTAAGAATTAGCAACAAAGCAAACCTTAGGATTGTAGGGCTTAAAAAAGCTTCAAGGAAAGAATTGAGACCAATTAAGTGAGAAAATAAGTTACTAACATGAACAAATCCAGATATTGAAGCGTCCAATGCGTAAGTGGTCACAAAGTATGATGCTATGATCACGTAGAACCAATACAGGAAGTTGATTGAGTTTATATAGGGCAAATGAAGGAGTTCTTCTAGGTAACATGCTCCAAACCCAAAGAAAAGGCTGAAAAACTGTATGAACAGACAAGTTAAGAAAGCATAGGGTTTTAACACATCGTGTATAGTTATTCTGTGCCTCGGGAAGCAGGTAAAGCGGTTGGTCCTACGCCTGACCCCGGGGAGAGGTCAGGCGTAGGACCGTATCGGTCTGTGTCCCATTGGATTATGAGGGTGAAAAGCGATTGCATCTGTGTTTGTGCTAACACTTGTTTCAATATAATTATGTCCTACGCTCAAGGCTAGTCTTCCATTTCGACTGGCCCTGTGTACTGGCAATTTCCGTGGCTGAAATTCGGCTTGGTCGATATCATTGTCTGCGGCTAGACAAAGCGGACCTTGCTCGCAATGATTTTTATGACCTCTGTGGCGCGGAGGGCGAAGGTCTGTCTGTGACGCAGGAGGTTGCGGGTTCGATTCCCGCCTCGGAACAATTGCGTGTACGATCTGCAGATATTCTATATATATTCTGGTCGTTATCTATGTACGAGTATAATGAAAAATATCTATCTATGTAATCTTTTGTATTATGTATATCAGTCATCTAGTACCCATACCACGGTCTGCTTAGCTTAGGGCTAGATTGTCTTTGTCCGGATTGTACAGCATGATTTTTTTATCAATGAAAATACCCTGCGAGATGAAGCTTTTCATCGCAACTCTTAGAAAATAATGTATTATTCCTCTTACACACAAAACAACAATAATGCAATGAATTCCGTTCTGGAGAGAGCAACAGCAACACTTTTTTACAGCGGGCATTATATATTACGATGTTTTTTTTATAAAATGTTATGTAAAAATAGAAGTTATATATATAACTACTAATAAAATCATTATAAAGTGCAAAGATAATAATGATAACTACGTTGAGTTATTGTATTCTCTTGTAAACAACTTCAACTTCTTGATGGACGTCTGTTTGTTAGCCACATCTTGACAGTAGCTGTTCTTGTTAATGCTCGGGCGAAGGAAATGTCAAGGGGCTCTATGATTGCTACAAGAAATAGGTATTCAAGCTGTATTCAAGTTTATGTTTATTGCCTCGGAAGTTCTGTTCGCCTTGATTTATTGAATTACGAGCACGGAAGAAGTAAAATATTCTAGCTTAGCCGGTTTTCGTTTAGCAAAACAAAAAAAGCTTCATCACGTTTTGATATTGTGTTTCACAAAACCACAAAGTAACAAATAAAAATATTGAAATAATCGATACTTGTAGGTACAATAAGTGGGCAAAACGTTTTTTTGTTGAGCGTACCGATATTTAACATTTTGACTGCGATTTTTTTCGACGACTGCGATATTTTTAACCTAAAAAATTCGTGCTGCCGCTCTACACAGCGGTTGTGTTGCGCCGCACATGCGTTTCGTTCGAAAAATATTACGGCTGTGCTGAGTCACAAAGATCCGTTTTTTCTCAGCCGCTGCGCTAGTGTGGATTTACGCATATTAGTCACTTGTAGAAAACACATACCGTGTGATTTCAGCAGTCAAAGTGTTAAATCATGAAATGGCGAAGCAGCTACGCTAGGCCATAGCATAGCGTAGCAAGTGACTCTAAAGTAGACTGCTGAGCTAGCGAGGGATATTTTTATTTATTTCGGAACACCATCAGATACAATAATGTCTATAGACTTAAAAATGACAACAGAGAGCTAATAATAGGTATTCACTGATAGAATCTAAATAAGCTATTTATGTGTGAACACTAACATTGTGACAAGAAAGAAAGCGTACTTTATGGGAAACCATAAAGTGTTCGTACTTAAACTAGTGACAAAAATAATAGAAAACATAAAACAGAATATAACACAATTATCAAGAACCGACCTAGACCTAAGTTAAGTGCCAAAAAAGTCAAGAGACATGTGACGCCTTGCCTTAAAAATATAAGGCAAATTAATGTTTTTTTTCATGCCGTATAAATATAAGGTATGAAAAAAAACATTAAGGTACTCTTAAACAATCAGGGACGACGCAGACAACGTTTTACCTCGACTAATGAGAAAATATTTCGTTATATATATAAAAGAGGTCGAATATCAGAAACTAATTTTTGTCAACAACCATGGAGGATTAGATTGATTGATAACACGAATAAAACGCGCTCTTGCTACTTAAAAAATGTAATAGTAAAGAAACAATTTGCTATTGACGATAAAAATATGATTTAATTATACTATATTATATCATATTATAGTTACATTTATACTGGGTAAGACAGTCGTGTGCTGTTCAACAAAACTGCTATGTAGAAACTACCTGAAAAAAAACTTTATTTTAAGAAATATATCTTTAATGTTAATTTTCTCGTGTGCAGGACTGTACATGTTCGTTTTGATATTATAGTTTGACCGAAACCGCTGTACCACTCCTTAGGAAAGTGCGGCGAGGTGGGGGGCGAGGAAAAAAAAGCAAGAGTACGCGTTGACGGCAGACTGATGGATCGGAGCGGCCGATATTTCCCCCCCGTCTCGCCCCTCGCATACCTCAGGCGTGGTACAGCGGTTTCGGTCAAAATATAGTCCCATTTGCTACTAGGTCATGTTGCTAATAGGACGTTATACCGTTTTACTTTCAGGACGTTCTGTTATAAGGGCGTTCTGCTTATATTACCTTTCGATACCAGACGATCATAACATACTAGTTAAGTTTTCAAAAATTAAATAGACGACTTTTTTAACCTTCAAATAGTCTCTTATGTGTATTCTACCTGCTATATTAAATATTTATTGTAAATTTAGTTATAGTTATTGTACTAATTTTATATACTACAATAGTTTATTTGTTGTTTATTTGTCTAATAAACTACTATATTTAGGTAATTTCTCTATCATATTTTACAAATAAATGATACCTTTCTTTTGGGACTTTCTGAATAACTTTTTGAATGTCTTTCTGTTTATTTTTGTATGTATATCTCTTAACAGAACTAACCAGAAAACGCAGAAGATAAAGCCATGTAGTTGACAGCCGAACCATACTTCGGGCAAGCTCCATACCGCGCGCAAGACCGCGTGTACATTATACAATACGCTAAATGATTGACAAGGACTATTGCACACGCTATTAAGTAGATTTGAGTCATCTTCGCCACACTTTCCTTATTGTTACTCTGTAAAGAAGAAACAATATTTTATTTGTTTAAAAGGCTAAAGCTCTGCGTATAATATTCCAATGCCGCTACCGCAGAGCTCACAAATGTGCATAGGCTAGAAGAGAACATTATTTATTTAAAGAAGGATACATATTTTAGCCAATATTGCACCATTAACCCTTAGCCTGCGTATCCTAGTGCGAGTAATTTAACACTTAGTCTTCTGATTTCGGATTTTCTGCAGTCTAAGGGTTAAGGTTTTATTGCAAATCAAAACGCAACTAGACTTAAAAATTCTTTAATTATTTCGTAAGTCTTCTAACATGACGTATATTATAGGTAAGTAGCTTTATCTCTATATTAACATGGTATAAAATGAAGTCGTTGCCGCTGTCTGTTCGTTTAGATCTTTGAAACTACTCAACGAATTTAATTCAGTTTTCAAGAGTGATTCAAGAGGAAGGTTTATATGATTTATTAACACTGCCCCATATTAGTACCGCACCTACACACAACAGGATCGCACTACTGATACTGGGCAGTGAATGCGTTAAGTAGGTGCTTACTATACATACATATATTGTACTGACCCGTTTATTCCACATGAAAGTCAAAATAAAAATGGTCCCCAACCACGCACTATGTGTAACAACACACCAAGTATAATAACTACTATCTTCTGGTAAAACCTTCGGGAACACTGGTATTAACACCATGGTTATGAACTGAAACAAAAATAATAACATCTTTAATTGGTGAAGCATTATTTATAGGACGCCCTCCAACTAGGTGGGATGGCGACCTGCGAAAGACTGCAGGTAGATGCAAGATGCGTCAAGCTGAAGACGTGGCGCTATGGCACTCATTAGGGGAGGCCCATGTCCAGCAGTAGACTAACGTAGGCTGATAATAATATTCTCAGCAGTGGGTGTTACCAGCTGGATAGATAGATAGATATATAGGTTGGCAAACCTAACCTAAAATATTATCTATATAATATATCCCCTCAGCCATATTTCGACCACGGTAATCAGTCTCTACGGAGGCTGCCATGTGCGCAGGACATAATAATATCCACATGTGTACAAGTGTGTGAACACAGATGCACTCTCTGTTCATACTTACACCGAAAGCGAGCGGTGCAAGAATAACCCCAAGTTTTACATGCAAGCAGAAGCAAAAAGTCTTCACTACTGGTAGGTAGTATAGACACATAGAAGAACTAATAATACTTAGTTATAATATGCATAGACTGATATACATATAATAAAATGAAAGAAACAGCGGGAATTTTCTGCAAAAACTAAAATAAACAAACAAATATGAACGGCCGCACTGCAGGATGGCAGGTAGGCGACTAGTTTGGTTGGTTATTTTGATGGTTGCTGAATCTTGACATCTGACAGACGGACTGTTATTCTTGAATTTAGAATCCTAGATTTATTTGTATACAGATTTTACAGCTGTGTTACAGAGGCAAAGAAATTGGTGGATAATATTAACGAAACTGATCGTCGTCGGAGCAAACCACAGAGGTTCAAAACAGTTTTTGTATTGGACTCCAGATTGTGCCCTTTTTTGCTTCATATGTGCAATTATGCGCTCTTGAAGTTGTTTGAATTTTTTTGAGACCTTACCGTATATTGTTTTTCTCTGTTATGGTCTTATTTTGTTGTTTTAAAAGGTGTACAAAATCTTTGCGAAACCCGTATTAGAAACTTCTTGTTTGAGCGGTTCCGCACGTTTTCATACCTTTGTTTGACTTGACTTCTTTGTTTATGGCGGGGCAAAAAGTGTCCAATTTGTCGCTTTTCTGCCAGTGTCCGGTTCATGGCAATTTCATAGTCATGGAATGTAGGCGAGGTTAGATTAATAAATATGAGCTGTAAATTTTGAAAAACTCCAAAGACCACTCTTAACACTTTGACTGCGATTTTTTTTCGACGACTGCGTTCTTTTTTTTTAACCTAAAAAATTCTTGCTGCCGCTCTACACAGCGGGTGTGTTGCGCCGCACATGCATTTCGTTCGAAGAATATTACGGCTGAGTCACAAAGATCTGTATTTTCTCAGCCGCTGCGCTAGTGTGGATTTACGCATATTAGTCACTTGTAGAAAACACATACCGTGTGATTTCAGCACTCAAAGTGTTAAAGACAAAATATATTTTTGTTTGAACGAACATTTACCATCTAAGCCACCCTTTGCAGTGCGGCCTTGCCCTCAATGGCAGTTGACTCCAAAGCATAGCGAGTAGAGGTTGAGGTAGAGGTAGGTACTTAATGTAACTAATTAAGGAGGTTCCAAGCCTTTGAACTTCAGGTAAGTCACAAATAAATAATTAAAATATCAAGCAATTTACAAGTAAGTGTTAGTTCACACAGAAAAATCTGTAGTTAAAAGCATATACTCGTATAAACATACAACTACGTTCGACATAGTCGAATGAAAACGTAAACGATAAAACGGGCCTGTAAAACGGTCTGCTGTGTGGACGTACCCTAAGTCGTTTAACGGTCGTTGAATCGAATTAATATTTGTTATTTCGAGAAATTTCATTCGACCTTCAAGTTAAATCTAAAATTTCAAAAATCCAACTGGAATGGAAATCCTCTTTAAGCACGTATAACCGAGCATGATTGTGCACGATTGTCCCTTGATTAATCACGGTAGGGGGCGCTGTGGTAGCCTTCAGGATGAGGACTGATAACCAGTGAATGAGAAGCGATTTTTGATTGAAATTTCAGACTCCTAGCAAGAGATTGAGACATAGGTGCGTTCGCTTTATTCGAACGGAGACTTATATGTACGTAGAACAGGTGTACTCGTTCTGGACGGCAGAACACCGTCACAACTGGTGACAGGTCACGCGCAGGACAATGGACGTCACACCACAGGGTTTATGACCTATATAATCAACAGACCTTCGTTTAACCACAATCTCACCTGATGGAAAGTGACGATGTCTCTTTCCATCAGTCTGTCAGAAGATACCGTCTCAAGTTTTGAAGCGACCCAAACTAGTATAGCGACGACCGATGTGGCGCGGTGGGCGAAGGTCCGCCTGCGACGCCGCATCGAACCCGCAACCGCCTGTTGCGAGTTCGATTCCCGCCTCGGAACAATTGTGTGTACGATCTGCAGATATTTGTTCTCCGGGTGTTCTGGTCGTTTTCTGTATAATAAAAAATATCTACCTATGTAATATATTGTATTATGTATATCAGTTATCTAGTACCCATAACACAAGCTCTGCTTACCATGGGGCTAGATAATGCTGTGTGAATTGTCCAGCATTTTTTATTATTTATTTATTATTATTATATTGCAGATAGGATACCATGCCATACGCCGTCTCGTTGTCAATATATTGCCAAGCAAGCTGTCACTGTTATACGTCACTGACAGGTGGACATTAGATCAATCTAGTACGTGTCAGACAGTCGGATGATGGGGTTGTTACCCAGATGTAGATTTGGAGACATTTATTATTGTCTACTTATTATATGCAAGAATAAGAATATTTAATTGTAAAGTACATAAAAAAGAATATTTAATTGCAGTTCTGGAATATGCAGAATTTCAATTTTTAATTTGAAACCTTATTCCATCATCATAATGTCGTCATCACTAACATCCGGTTTGAAATATTGGTTTTGTTGTGCGTTGTAGAGATGTTACACCACAAACTTTAGCTGAATCCGGGCTGTAACTTGTTAATAGGGGTTGAGGTGGCGCTCATTAGGGGCTCAGAGGCCTAATAAGCCCCTTAATAGTAATGATGATGATGACTGTTAATATCTATAAAAATAAATAAAATAAAAATAATCATTTATTTTCTCTTCACAGAAAGGTTATCATACAATATAATTGTTATGCAAGGTGTAGTGCAGATACCTGTTTGTGAGAGACTGGTGCCAGCGATAGGTTTTAAAACTTGTGTTACTAGTCACCAGTGCCTCCTTCACAGACTTCAGTAAATTACTAGTTATTATTAGTGGTTTGTGCCTTGATGCGGAAATATTATAAGAAAAAAATAATATATACTTAATAACTATAACAGAATATCTACTGATGTACTGTGTAGTTAGAATAATTATTCTATGTATGAGTAAGTACTCATACATAGGATAATATATTTATTATTCAAGTTATTCTCTAACCTTTTTATGGCCAAAAAGATGTATCTTTATCTTCTGTAGGATGGTTAACAATATCATCGCGTATCTTTCTCTGGAGGGAAAGCCGATAGATCCTTGATTGCGTCTGCGGATGTAACCCTAATAATATTAAACGAGTAACTCTAGAGCTGTTTTTGATTTTAATTGCGGTTCTGTACGAATGTTATTCTTTTGTGGTCGTTTTATACGAAACTGAGAGATTATTGTTGTTTGAGTGGTTATGCGGATTGTGTTTTGGATGAGTTCCGAAATAACTTTTGTGCAGCTTTCGTGGTTTGACGGTGAATCATTTTAGAATTTAGTTATGGGTATGCTGTTTTAAAGGCGAAACATTTAATTTTCTGTCCACTAGTATTTTTATAAGGAATATCTGGTTGTATGATATGTATGAGTTATCATCATCATCATCAGCCTAATAGCAGTCCACTGCTGGACATAGGCCTCCCCCAATGAGCGCCAAAGCGCCCTCTCTTTAGCTCCCGGCCGCCTCGCCATGGCAGCGGCCACGGTAACGGCGGGGCGGGGGGTGCTAAGAATCCCCGGGCTACATCAGACTGCCATTCATTGTGAGTTATCACAATGAATGGCACATAACTGCATCTAAATCGACTAGCAAAACATAAGGGATTCCTTAACTTAGCAGTAAAATGAACAAAATTAAGGAGCTGTGAGTTGCTCTCAAATAGCTGTGTATGAGACACACGGTTCAAAACGTTAATTGAAGTTCATACGATTTGCTATTAAAATAAAATAAAATTCGATTCTTGATTATGTAAATCGGTACAAGTATTAAAATTAAATGTCAGACAGTTCCAGCTCGTCAAATAATTAAAAAAAAAAGAGGAAACACTAAGAATTCATTTAAAAAATCTTTTTGGCACAATTGTTGATCAGGCTTGGCATTCAGTGACTTTGCAGATTGCTGCAAATTTTAATATTACTTATGTTTTCTATGTCCCATGTACTCGTATATCCGATGATCTTATACATACCAAGTTGTCTGGCAGAGATAATGCCGCCAACAATAGATTTCTTTCCGGCCCTGGTGGGGGCACAGAGAGGGGCCTCGAGGCTTAGCCTCATTACCCCGGCGTCAACTGGATGGCGAACCCTCGGTCCTTGGGTTTTGTGGGAATCCTTTTTTTCCCTTGTTGTCCCATGTTTTTTTTTTTATTGTATGTTTTTTTTTTTGTTAATGCCGCCAATTGTCAATTCAAGTATTCTTTTTCTATCAAATATGCACATATTTGTTCCGGGTGTTCTGGTCGTTTTCTATGTATAATAAAAAAAAATATCTACCTATTAAATGTATTGTATTATGTATATCAGTTATCTAGTACCCATAACACAAGCTCTGCTTACCATGGGGCTAGATAATGCTGTGTGAATTGTCCAGCATTATTTATTTATTTATATTATTATCCATATCATATCCATAAAAAATCGTCTAAAATAATTCGTTTAAAAATAATTCGACTAATGACAACTCATCTCATCTAACCTATTCGTGACGGTTTTGTGTAAATGTCCGATCCGTATTAGAAAGTTTTTTGATTTAGTTTCACCTATTTCGGAGACCCTGCCTAGGCTGGGCATATTAAATTATTTTTTCTTCCGTGTGTGTCGCTAACGATTGCTGCGATCTCACCGTCACGCCCTGCGACTGCCGGCACATTAATATTTTATATCCCTTTAATGGCCGCTTTGCGACGAACTTACCTACACCTTGGTATTAGGTGCCTCTGGAAATACAAGGCACGATACTTGTAGTAGTCATCATCATCATCATCATCATCAGCCTATAGCAGTCCACTGCTGGACATAGGCCTCCCCCAATGAACGCCATAGCGCCCTGTCTTCAGCTTGTAGTAGTAAGTGCTTCTTAAGTTGGTCTTAACAAAACAACGCAGCTCAAAATATTCTTATTTCTATATGACTTCCGGTCATATAGAAATAAGAATATTTTGAGCTATTTGAGGCTATTTGAGGCCGATTAGAAAAATCATAATACCTACTGTTGTTTTGGAGATTTCCTGAGGATCCTAACCTATCCTAACGAAATAACTTTTCATGAATTTGTAGCACGGATCTACATTTGAAATGAAATAGATTGCTCAGAGGTTCTCTGAAGGATAGGATTCGTAACGTGTCTAATAAAACAGAGCGTTTGGAAAAATAATGCTTCGTGTTCATTAAAAATTTATATCATTTATATTATTTTCACCCAAAATACTTGAACTTTTGATGGTAGGATACTGGCAACCCTAAATAAAAAGTCCTCCGGTTTTCTAGTCAATTTATTTTTAGTTCTTTGGCTACACGTGTATGCAAATAAAAGTGGATAAACACACGCGTGTAAATTTTTACAAGCCTTCAAACTTGCAAGGGCTTATGCCCCATATGTGTGTCATGCAGGTACGATCAGACCCTCAATATGCACCACCGATGGGTCATGCACAGGGAACGTGTTTAGTCATACAATTATTTCTAAAGGAAAGCAGGTTTCTGCAGGTTTAAATATAAGCCTGGCTATTTTTAACTATTTGACCCTTTAAGTAACCTCAGCCAATAAAGAATGCATTAAACTCTAGCCTTGGCCAGCAGACGATGGATGGCGTCTTGAGGATTGATAGCTTATTGATTTTATGTGCACGAGCTGAATTCCAAGAAGTTCTACTTGTTAGATATATGTTTTAGTTTCTATTTCCATAGAGACCTCTACGAATGAGTTTATCGTATAAAATAATAGATGCGCCCCGTGGCTTCGCCCACGTGGTTATCTATGTATGTGTCAGATAATTTATAAACCTTCTTCTTAGCCCTTAGTTACTCGCGCTTAAAAATATACATAAGTACTCGCGTGGCGTGCTTTCCACCCCAGTTTTAGAATTAGAAAAAAACTACCAAATACATACAACATCAGACTCTTATTTATGATTAAGATTAGCGTTGTAAATTTGAAACTCCAATAACTAGAGACGATCAAACAGTCGCTGGGGTGTTAAACACCCCACGCGAGTAATTAAGGGTTAAATAATTATATCTATTAAAAAAGCCGCATCAAAATCCGTTGTTTAGTCATAATAGTCATAATAATAGTCATAATAGCTTGCTAATTCTTTGAGCTATGTCGATAACCTTGGTTCTCCGTCGGATGTATTCGTGACGAATCCTATCCTTCAGAAAACACCCGAGCATAGCTCTTTCCATTGCTCGCTGAGCGACTTTGAACTGGTGGACCAGCCCTATCTTGAGTGTCCACGTCTCAGCTCCGTAGGTCATAACGGGTAGGACGCACTGGTTTAACTTTCGTTTTCAAGCAATGCGGTATGGATGACGTGAAGACATGACGTAGTTTCCCAAATGCTGCCCAGCCTAGCTAGAACCTTCTTTTGGCCTCCTTCTCGAAACTGTTTTACAAATTTATCCATCTGTCTTTAAATATTTTAAATCAGATATCCGTTCATTGTAAGAGAGAGACATACTCTACGGAATATCCTGTCGAATACCGTAAAAAAATGTAATTTCTCTCTGAATATTTCAAATCATTCCGTTCATTGTCTCCACGGAACCATCGCAGGTTTCAGAGTTCTGTAGGATTATGCCATATTAGGCCCAGAGGACCAGTCTGCCATAGAATGGTTATTTTCACAAATGTTAATCCTTTATAACTATGTGGATAAGGTTCAAAATTGTACGGTAACGTTCGTTGTATTTTTTCGTAGCAGAAGTTTTGGGGTTTCACTTAATTGTAATGGATTGTGTTTTGATTTTGGGGAACGTAGGACGAAGGTTACATGTATTATTTTTAGATTGATATAGATTTATTCCCTGGAAGGGTCATTTCCAATATATAATTTATTTCCCTAATTTTACCAAGCACCTGCCTCTAGATTTTTTGAAACATGCTGATATTAGCTCAGCTATTTCAATTGTAAATAGGGAGTCGTTGTAATTTGTTTGTATTCTTTTTTTTGTTAGATTTACTAATATACATGTAGATAGGTATCTAATTGATAATTCTGCAAATATATTACAGATTTATTACTTAACTAATGCGCCCCGCAGACAGACTTAGTCTAGAACTGCACGAGCAAGGGAAGATTGGAAGCAGTTGGAAGAGGCCTTTGCCAAAACCGGGCAAACAGATGAAATAGGGGTTGCCGATGTCTAATTTTAAGCATGTTTATAAAACTAGTTTTAAGTATCTGAATAAGCTTTTATTATTATTGTCTCTCATTTACCATGATCACGGGCCATAAAGTGACCCGGTCCTTTGGAAGGCTTGCGTGGGGCCGAAACCAACAGCACAGAGGCCCTTTGAGAAGTTAATCTTAAGGCGATGGCTACACATAGCGGGTATCATCCTCGGGTACACAATATGATACACCCAAAGATGCTATCCGCCAGGTGTAGAGACTATTGCAAAGAAAAATGAAAGAAATAAAACCAGTCTATTGTGATGGATGGATGGACTGGGTAATCGGGCTATAGAGGGGATTGCGGACGCCTGCCATAAACAAGTCAATTATAATGTTAAGAAGAATGGCAGACGGTGGCTTGCCGAATGCTGGATGGGTTCCTTAAAAAGCCGGAGTATTATTATTATAATGCACCCCGCGGCTATGCCGGCGTGAATATCTATGTGCCAAATGGTTTATAAACCTTCCTCTTGAATCACTATCTATTAAAAAAAACTGCATCAAAATCAATTGCTGAACAAAAATAGTTTTAAAGATCTTAGCGAACGTAGGGACAGACAGACAGCGGGAAGCGATGTTGTTTTATACTATGTAATGAAGGTTTAGCTGATAGATAGTTGATTACTCTACGTCGAAGCTTACCAAGTGTTTGCGACAATGATGCTTCTATGAGCTGAGGAATGCTGTTATATGAGTTTCAGGTATAAAACTGTAGTACAGGTGTGTACATACGTGACCAGGTAGTGACAGCGCCTAGTCTCTCTACATTTAAGCGGAGACTTAACACTTTGACTGCTGAAATCACACGGTATGTGTTTTCTACAAGTGACTAATATGCGTAAATCCACACTAGCGCAGCGGCTGAGAAAATACAGACCTTTGTGACTCAGCACAGCCATAATATTTTTCGAACGAAACGCATGTGTGGCGCAACACAACCGCTGTGTAGAGCGGCAGCACGAATTTTTTAGGTTAAAAAAAATATCGCAGTCGTCGAAAAAAAACCGCAGTCAAAGTGTTAAATCGTGGCTAAGACGTTCCACAGTGTAGACGATTATGTTACAATTTTTAAATAATGTATAATTAATTTATTATTTCTTTTTAAGAATTATTTTTTGACTTGTACTATTTTGTTACCAATAAATTGATTATTCTAATTATTCATATTGGGATAACGTCGGCTAATCGAACGAGCGTAGGTGTTGTAATTCGTTCGCGCGCCGGGCAATCGATCATTACGTATATTATACATTATTTCCCCGATTGTACTTGCAGGGCCTACTTGACTCCCAGATACTACTTACCTATACATTTCCACGCGTACCGCAGGGCGTAGCTGGATGTGTACATACCTGTACTACAGTTTTGTACTTGAAACTCATTCAACAGCATTCTTGATTAAAGCTCCATCACTGTCGCAAACTTTGATAAGCTTCCACGAGGAGTAACCAACTATCTTTAGAAATAAATAAATCAGCCAGGCAACTGGAGCAAGGATGCAGTAAGGTTGCTTTCTCCATCTATATTATCAGCTGAAGGATTCTGTTGAGGTACAGTCAGGTGCACAGAGATTTGTATAGTTTTAGTCCAAGTAGGTAGGTCTCTAGCGCGCGCTTTGGAAACGTGCGTTTTAAATCATCGGTAAGGGAGTCTTCGTCACGAAATCTGATACGATATGCACGTGATTTATATATTTTAGCGGATATTAATCCCTCGGGAATAAAATTTGTATGAGACACACTCCATACAATAACGAAATAATTTTCAAAATCGTTTCATAATTAACAGAGAAGTCGAAGAACATACACAAAAAACACGTAGGTACAGAAAACAGAACCTCCTCCTTTTACGAATTCGACTAAACCTCTATTATTTGACAATGTTTTTGATTGTTCGTTGTTCTTTTGTTTGTAACATTATGTCTCCGAAAGACATGGTACTAACTAAAGTGTTATTGATCCAACTGCAGGCGATTGTACTTGGCTCCTTGACTGAAGGTCGCCTTAAGTCATAAAACCCTTGCAATTTTCTTCAATGTCGACACATTACGATGTGACTTGATAAAAGTTACAATGTTGGTTTTATTTTCGTAAGCTGAACCTTAAACTGAGTTTTAGTTGGTCTAGACTTGGTTCTAAAACATCTAAATTTTTTATATTAGCGAGTACCTAGTGATTAGAGGAAGAATTAGCAAGCTGAAGTGGCAGTGGGCCGGCCATATCTCGCGAAGAACCGACGGCCGCTGGGGCAAACGTGTTCTTGAGTGGAGACCACGACTCTGTAAACGTAGTGTAGGACGCCCTCCGACCAGGTGGGATGACAACGTGCGAAAGACTGCAGGTAGATGCTTGATGCGTCAAGCCGAAGACAGGTCGCTATGGGCCTCATTGGGGGAGGCCTGTGTCCAGCAGTGGACTTATATATGCTGATGATGATGATGTGAGGTTTAAGTATAAAGCAAAAAAAAATATCCTGAAATTATCATTATATTTTCAAGTGGACGGAGGAAATCACATTCTTACTATTTTTCAGAACTAGAGAAGACGAAATATTATTTAGTTAGGTAATAGACCAAAGACTGAGAATGGCTTACTCTATGCTCAGTCTACGTAATAGACGTTTACTTTACTTATAGGTACTTAGTTTTGGCTATGTTACAGCTCGTCAACAATTTCCAGCTGTCATGCTTCTGTTATCAAAATTTGCCGTTCATTTTAATTTTACAAAAATGTGAACATGTGAACCAAAGAGCAAAGGGAACACAATAACTTGATGAGAATAATCAAATGTAATTGATAAATCAATAGTAGATTTTTAAATTATTGATTGCGAAGGACGGTTGCAAAATTACAGTGTCTAAAGTATTTGGTAACCAAACATAGAGATACAGCAAGATAAAAGCTGTATAATGGGGTTGCCCGCATTCATGAACCGGCTACCAACGGTTATCAGCTGTTGCTTTTGCTGCTTTCTCAGGGCTGGAAATATCCTAATATCATTATTCTCTTTCGTAAGTATTATATACTTCAATATCTGTTTTTTGTTACAAAAAAACACAACCAAAACACAATAACAACATTATCATCGCACATAACACACTATTAACACAAGCTCTGCTTACCATGGGGCTAGATAATGCTGTGTGAATTGTCCAGCATTATTTATTTATTATTATTATTTATTATTTATTGACAACAACAATACACTCTTAATGGACACTAGCGGGCCGCCGAGAGGAAGGTTTATAAACCACTAGCTGCGCCCCGCGGTTTCACCCACGTAGTGATAGATATTTTGGATAATATACTATATATCTTTATGAATTGTAGCCTATGTGTTATTCTGATATATAACCTATATTATTGTAAAGTTTCATTAAAATCCATTCAAACTTTCGCGTTTATAATATATGTAGGATTTTTTAATTACTTCTCCGTTGTTCCAGTTTGTTGGTATAACGTTCGCACCAAATGTGGCCCAAGCGAAGGGTTTCTGGGATATGGACGTCATTCTGTCCAACTATGGCGCAGCCACCGAAGGGGCAGTTCAGATCGTTCTAGGCATAGCTTCTATTATGCTGTGCGTCATGAGTTTAATCCTTTTGATTGGAGTGTGCTGTGTGAGTTTATTTTGTACATACCTTCGTCATCATCATCGTCAACCTATGTTAGTACACTGCTTAGGCCTCCCCCAATGAGCGCCATAGCGCCCTGTCTTCAGCTTGACGCATCCAGCATCTACCTCAGTCTTTCGCAGGTCGTCATTCCACCTGGTCGGAGGGCGTCCTACATTAAAAATGACTTAGTGAAATCCTACATATGTATATCCTCTTCCCTCCTCCTCTCTTTCATACTCACACACCCACACTCACAGCGGTAACTCCTGTTGCCCGGACTCTCATAAGACCGGTGTCCTCGGGAGCACTGCACTCTCACATACCTACTCACACGGCACACACCACACACACACACACACACACACACACACACACAACACACACACACACACACAACACACACACACACACACAACACACACACATATATCTCTTTTTTTATTTCTTTAAAGAAACATCCCTATTTATTTTGTTTGCGGAGGAAGGCGCTGACTCCGCTACACAGCTTTAACTGTTACGGCAGTCAGCCCACAATTGTACCCTATACTAGTTGTACTCCTATCTCTTGTTTCGAATAAAGATTTTTGTAGTTTTTAGGGTGTATCGTTTTGTGCTCCCGAGGCTGATACCCGCTACTTTAAATGCGATTTTTTTATCCTTAGTTGTTTGTTAATTCTTTAAGCCTTCATCTACTCAACGGATTGGGTTGAAATTATGCATGGATGTAATTCTAGGTCCAGTTCTTCTAGGCCTAGAATTACAAAGAAGGTTTTTTTTATCTCAGAATGTGGAAAATGGTGGCTGGAAGCTAGTAAATGATAATGACCTTTGTCATTTAAAACAAACGTCATTTAAAACGTGATATTTACCATGATTTGATTTTTCCAATATTTCGGCACAGTTTCATGCGCCATGATCACGGAATAACTGAAGGCACTGCGAGTAAGTTTATATTGGCAGACATACCGATCTATATTCATTTTTTGTCTTTTGCTGCGAACGCTACCACTACCACCACCGGTTTCATTATAAAAAAGACGCATAATAGGATACGCGTTCGTTGCTTATAGCAACATATTTAGGCAATTGATGTGTTTGAAGCTACGAAGAGGTTTGAAGCGCTTCTGTAGCGCTTCTGAGATGTTAACGCAGGCCCGCGTAGACTCTTTTAACGCTATACAGCGGAAGAGGATTGGTCTTTCATGACCAAGAGTTGACTTGTCGTATTTTTAAGTTAGATTATGGATAATTTATATCTGGAATAAAGACCTATTATTATTATTATCGAACGCAGCTCGATCACCTTTGTCTATGTGTAATTGCAGAACCTCCCTTACCTAATCCTGATCTACCAGTGGGGCGCAATCATATACAGCAGCATCGTGATTGTTCTCTTCCTGGTGCTGATAGTCCTTTGTTTCTTCGTCCACTCCAACTGCCTCTTCGCTGGAGGAATGGTCTGCCTCTTGTTGATCATGGTTGTGGCTTGTGAGTATCCCTATATTATCGGTTTAAAGATTCTGTATTTCCTCAAAGAACATACATTTCGTTCACTTAAACGACGACCGATGTGGCGCGGTGGGCGAAGGTCCGCCTGCGTCGCAGGAGGTTGCGGGCTCGATTCCCGCCTCGGAACAATTGTGTGTACGATCTGCAGATATTTGTTCCGGGTGTTCTGGTTGTTTTCTATGTATAATAAAAAAATATTTAAGTAATGTATTGTATTATGTATGATTTGATTTTTGAGTCATCCAATATTACGGCACAGTTTCATGCGCCATGATCACGGAATAACTGAAGGCACTGCGACTGCGAGTAAGTTTTTATGGGCAGACATACCGATCTACCCTAATTGGATGACTCAAAAATCAAATCATGGTAAATATCCCGTTTTAAATGACTTTAGTGTTGATAACCATGATAGTTTCAAAAGTTTTATTGTATTATGTATATCATCTAGTACCCATAACACAAGCTCTGCTTACCATGGGGCTAGATAATGCTGTGTGAATTGTCCAGCATTATATTATATTATAACACTATATAAAATAAACTAACAATACCAACAGTCTAACATTAACAAATCAAACAAACAAACAAAATACAAATTACAGATTATAAGACAGGTACATTTAATTAGAAAAAAGATTATTTTTATGAGTAAAATTAGATACAATTACAACACATAAAGAAAAAAATGTACTAAAACTATTATTTATAGAGTCCTCCTGCAGAACTTTTAAAATATCTCTTTTAAATCCTACTTTACTGGCATGAAATATGTCTGTGGTGTAAAATTGCAAATTATAGAGTCTTTGTAGCCTGTTAACAATAGAGTAATGTGCATAGTTATAGTTTGACCGAAACCGCTGTACCGCGCCTGAGGTATGCGAGCGGCGAGACGAGGGGGAAATATCGGCCGCTCCGATCCATCAGTCTGCCGTCAACGCGTACTCTTGCTCTTTTTTCCTCGCCCCCCACCTCGCCGCAATTTCCTAAGGAGCGATACAGCGGTTTCGGTCAAACTATAGTCGAATACGTTGTAGTGGCAGAGTTTTGTGTTGGTATGTCTTGTGCGTCGTCTTGGGGCCCATATACGTAGAGTCCTAGCAGTAAGTTCAGGGCAGTACATCTACCCGTTACATGGACCATGTAGGAATGACATGACCATCAAAGTGCGTCGATCTTGAAGGCTTACGGGGTAAACTTACGGGGTAATAATATTTTATAAATTTATGTTGAATTCTTTCAAGGTCGTTAATATAAGTTGAGTATCTGCTTATAATCTTTATTAGTACGAGTGTGCTTAAACATATATTAGCATAGTAATTATAAACCAGACTCTTAGCTTCGCACACGTTGTTTCTTTGGAAATATTGAACGGTGATTTCTATCCTATTGTTTTGAATGTTTTGAAAACTAAAAACCGACTTCAAAATCCCTAATATTTAAAACTCATTTAACGATACCGATCTAAACGCTCAACCGTAAGTATTGTTTTTTCCCAAGTAACAAAGCATCTTAAATAAAAGGAAGACCATGAAATTTATCATTTAAAAGATTTAGTTTACAAGAAGCAGCATGAAAATGTGCAGGAGTTACAAACTCAACATAGGGGCCGTTCAAGTATTACGTAAGCACTATGGGGGGGTCTTTGTTTTGCTTATTTTGGATGACATGGGGGTAGGGGAGTCTAGATAATGATTACGGTAGCTATTTACTTTTTTACACGAATGGCAACCCTCACATTGTCTATGCTTGAAAACGAAACGCATTTTCGGGAATTCCCGCAAATAATAAAAATAAATGGTAAATAATTGTAATAAATCTGCTTACGTAATATTTGAACGGATTATTTAGACTTATTAATTTAAACATTCAACATTAAAAGATAAATGAGTCAACAGGGAGCGAAATTATTAAAAGAGTAAGAATTTGTAAATCCCTAATATTTAATTTTTTATGACATATACTTGTGAATAAAAAGTCAAATACAAAAGTGAAAGAATTTTCAAAATCGGCTTCTAACTGAAAAAAAAATCGACGAAACAGATCTTTCAACTTGGAAATGAATGAAAAAATATCATGCTACCTAGTTTCAAAGTACCCGCAAGCTTTTCTCTTAATGAAAATATGCAATGATTGTAAAAAGTTTGCGAGACTGACTTGGTGGGTTGCCAACTGAAAATTAGACGATGCCATCTGTAGATTGTTTGAAATTGAAATGAAATAGTTTGAAACCCTAATTTTGGTTAAATTGAATTGTTCATCAGTCAGTAAGTATTGGAATTTTTATTGCTTGTTAGTGCGCGTAGAAAGAAAATGAATTCACAACTGTTAGCTTTAAGAGTGTATAATACCTCAAACTGCTAATTTTCAACACCGCCGGATGTCCATATCGTCTAAACTACTGAATATTTAACTTTGAAATTGATGATCATGTGTTTCGAAAACACGATTCCATAAAATTTTCTCGATAGAAAAAAATCGCAAAGTTACCTCTAAATTTTTACTAAAACCTAAATTTCTCAATAAATACAGAAGTTCAGATCTTGACAATAAGCGTGGTAATAGAATTAAGTATAAATAAAAATGTTATATGTTTCGGTTTTTTCAAATAATGTTCTAATTAATAGGTAATAAGCTAAAACTTGATTTTTGAACTTGCGTTGCAATGCCCTGTCCCGCTCTTATGAATGCAAAATCATATGTCTAGCCTTTTCACACAAAGTTGAGGTTGTATGGGCCCTTAAGACCAATTTTTTAACACCGCGGACAATCCTACTGATATCATAAACGCGAAAGTTTGTAAGTATAGATGGATGTTTGTTACTCTATCACGTAAAAACTACTGAATGGATTGTAATGAAACTTTACAATAATATAGCTTATACATCAAAATAACACGTAGGCTACAATTTATAACGATATATTGTATATTATCCAAAATATCTATCACCACGCGGGTGAAACTGCGGGGCAGCTAGTGTAACTATAATTCTAATATCACTACTATGTATATATCATAAAAACTCCGTATTTTTTTATGTAAGCTTGATAAAACAATTCTTTTCTCTCATGATAAAACATAAAAACATTTATATATTTTTTTATTTGACGACCGATGTGGCGCGGTGGGCGAAGGTCCGCCTGCGACGCCAGGAGGTTGCGGGTTCGATTCCCGCCGGAACAATTGTGTGTACGATCTGCAGATATTTGTTCTCCGGGTGTTCTGGTCGTTTTCTGTATAAGTAATAAAAAATATCTACCTATGTAATATATTGTATTATGTATATCAGTTATCTAGTACCCATAACACAAGCTCTGCTTACCATGGGGCTAGATAATGCTGTGTGAATTGTCCAGCATTATTTATTTATTTATTTATCATTAATGTATCGTTATTTATTCTATTTCAGTGACGGTGTACTTCTTAATAGTGACGAATAGTCTACGAATCTCTCTCACGCTTCTGTCGCCTGAAGACTACAATTCCGTGCTTTGAAGAAAAGTAAAATGCTAAATGCTCGTGCAACTGTGGTGAGATTGTAAATTGTTGTGATGTAAAAGTCATAAATAAAAGCCATTTTTTAAACATCGTCCATCATTTAAAAAAAAATGTAAATTAAATGAATTTATTTGCTATAAGACTTACACAGAACATAATGAACTTAAACTAAAAGGCAACGTGTTGATAAGCATGTAAGTCCAGTAACAAAATGGCTTTGCCTCAGCATGAGTGGGAGGACTAGCATGCTAGCAACCAACGCTGGTCTTCCGGCAAAGCAACTTGTTGGCGTTACGGACTACTTACTACCGCTATACAACCAAACAAAAAACACACTAATATAAAGAAAATCATCAAGAATACAAATAAAGATAGAAAGTGAAAAATAAAAAATAAAGAGGCCTCCGGAGGGACGAATTCTTCATACAAACGTAATACCAAAATGATTTCCAATTCAAGAATATTTGCACTATAATTTTGTATTCGCATTTTGCACATTTTTATGCGAAAATGGAATTTTTTTCTTGCTATTTGTTTCGTATTAAAGACATCAATATCTTACGTGTTATTTATTAAGGAACATAGCTTATATTGTCTAGTTACAGAATAACAATACTTTGTGAAGAATACAAAAACTTTTCAGTCATAATTTTTGGTATTACGGAACAAACCAAATTTTGAACGGCTAATATTGCAATCGCGCACGCATGGGGCACGGCGCAAGGGCTAAACAGGGACAGCTATATTCGGAGCGATTTTTGCTAGCGAGGGTCGCCGGACCCTACTGACTATTTTAACAAAAGTGAATATTAGAGAAAACAAAACAGAAAAATATACTTAGAATAAAATATTATAAGATTAAACTGAATGCTTTATTATTTATTATTTTTGTATTATTATTTTTTTAAAGAGAGAAAAATGTTGGTATTTTACTAATGACATAATTCTATACCAATGAAATGATGTGCTGTAATTTAAAAAAGCCTTCCATGCAGAGAACCGAGATGAAAGGAGGGACGGGCCTTTGCCCTGCAGTGGGACTGTGGGACACTCCTGGCTGATATAATGAAAAATAATACTAAAATATGATAAGGTTTTATTTTAGATGTTTGCGCAAGCGGCTTGACGGTCGTGACCGTCTTTGGCAGAGACCGTTGTGAAAATCATATGCCCTCAATCAGTCATCGATAAATGACCTCCAACATATTTAATTGAGCTCAGTATTGGTGACTTATACACCTACTTATGCTTAATTTTATACTTACCTAAACTTACTTATACTTACCTAAACTTACTTATACTTACTTATACTTACTTATGCTTACTTATACTATGTTGTACAAATAAATGTGGTGTGAGAAAATGGATGGAATAAGCTTGTGTATCTAACATGATTGTGTTTTCTGTAGACAATGTTAAAATTGCGGTATTACCCGCAATTTTAACATTATTTTTCTACACAATATGTTTCGATGTTTATCAAAGGGAAATATAAAAATGATGAATTAGGCACATAACAATTTGCTATAACAATAAATTATAATTGTGGCCCTCTGTCTTTACATTGAAATGAATTCTCGCTTTAATTTCGTAGAGGACAAGGTTCAAAAACGTTTCCCGACCTTTATTAGGTTATAAATCTGTACGAAAAGGTATGGAGTGGAAGTGTAGGAGGCGTTTTTATCACGCTTTTATTAGCTTCACCTGTATGTATGTATGTTTGTTTGTAACCGACTCCTTTGGACTTGATTTTGACCCACTTTGAACGGTCAGATTTCATTTAAACTTAGTAAACTTATTAATAACCGATGCCAATACAATAATTTGATAAGATTAAACTAAAAAATAAAAAATAAATAATAGTAAAAAAACCACGCTTTTATAAATAAACCGAACTAAAAAGTAGAAAATATTTTTTAAATAATTCAAATTATGGATAAGAGTTATAAATAAAAGAAATTATTTTAATGTAAAAAAGCGTGGGGTGCTTTCTGAAAATATTTCTTCAATGTCGCTACTCCTATCAGTATCTAGTGTGTGAGGCAAGTGTGCGCTGTTGGCAAGAGAACGAATCCATGATCCATGCACCCCACGCGTTTTTTTACAGTTAACAGACGAACATCATACGTAAATATGTAAAACTACTAGAGTTAATTGTGTAGAACAACTTTAATCCCTAACCACTTTAGGATAAGAAATGAAACGGCCTGTAGGTACTTTGAACAGCTTGTAATGAGGCTATTCGGCAGAATGTGTGCTACATGACATTAGGAGATACATAGGTGAATCACAAGAAACTTGAAATATTTATTGAAGTAAGGAATTGAGGTTACTATTTACCATCGGTCGTCGCACTAGGTAAAGCCTGTATCGCGAAGACCAGTAAGGTATAAAAACCAAATTAATAATTATGTACAACACACATTACAAAATTATAGGAAAAAATGAATATCAAGACCGAGATTGATTTTCTACTTAAAAAATATCACTTTGGTCTTCGATCGCAACAATAAGTCGTGATAGGAAAAAAATAATATCATGACCGTGATTGATTTGTACTTAAAAAATATCACTTTGGTCGTCAATCGCAACAATAAGTCGTTATAGGAAAAAAAATATCAAGACCGAGATTGATTTTCTACTTTAAAAATATCACTTTGGTCATCGATCGCAACAATAAGTCGTGATAGGAAAAAAATAATATCAAGACTGAGATTGATTTTCTACTTTAAAAATATCACTTTGGTCATCGATCGCAACAATAAGTCGTTATAGGAAAAAAAAATATCAAGACCGAGATTGATTTTCTACTTAAAAAATATCACTTTGGTCGTCGATCGCAACAATAAGTCGTTATAGGAAAAAAATATATCAAGACCGAGATTGATTTTCTACTTAAAAAATATCACTTTGGTCGTCGATCGCAACAATAAGTCGTTATAGGAAAAAAATATATCAAGACCGAGATTGATTTTCTACTTAAAAAATATCACTTTGGTCGTCGATCGCAACAATAAGTCGTTATAGGAAAAAAATAATATCAAGACCGAGATTGATTTTCTACTTAAAAAATATAACTTTGGTCGTCGATCGCAACAATAAGTCGTTATAGGAAAAAAATAATATCAAGACCGAGATTGATTTTCTACTTAAAAAATATCACTTTGGTCGCCGATCGCAACAATAAGTCGTTATAGGAAAAAAAATATCAAGACCGAGATTGATTTTCTACTTTAAAAATATCACTTTGGTCGCCGATCGCAACAAAAAGTCGTGTCTCCTAAAATAAAGATGTCACGGCAAAGATATGATATCGGGTTGGGGAAATAATTTCCAAAAATAAATAGTAAGTGTTTGCGTTCCATTCGGGCTAAGCCTCCCTTTCGCGGCTTTTCATTTTCACTTTAGGGTAAGGGTCTGCTGTAGCCGAAATAATAAAGCTTTTACAAAAAAATGCTTTATTATTATTAATTAACGGATTTATAGCCGTTAGCCGTAAATAATAACTAATCAATAAAGAACTATAATTCATTATGTTAGTTATCCTAGGCTACTTTAGTTTTTTATTGACCTTAATTATTTTTTTATTATTGTAGAAACTTGTCATGACTCCAATAAATAAGACCCTGCTTGAACTTGGTCGATTCCTCATGGGGCCTCCTTCATTGAATCTAAGTACTGTAAAAAAAAATTTATTTTTAAGAACTTATTTATTGAAAGTCAACGTGGTCTAATTTTGATTTAATGTAGGACGAAGTACCTATAGATACTTAATGATTATTCATCTTTAAAATAAGAGTTAAATTTAATTAATTTAGTTTTAATTAGAAAAGGTTTGTTAGTAAATCTGTTACTAACTTTCTGTTTCGACTTCAATATAATAAACTCTCTGCTAACTTACATAATTAAAAATTAGATGAAGATGTGGGTTTTCCATTGTAAAATAATTTTTTACAAAACAATACTTTGATGGACATCAGTCCTAATCCTCCTGTGGTTATTTCGAGCTTTTTCATTTTTTGAGTAAATACTCCCTTGTCCACGAATCGTTGTCGAAATGAAAATAGCTTTATTTGATTGTCTGAAATTTAATACAGATAAAATTGTTGTGCCGTTTTGGAGCTTTTTTGATGAAATAATATTTTTAGTCGTAAAATTACCAACACGTTTAATACTTTTAATATAACTTGTAACGGACGGGCTAGACGGGCGCTCTTGACTTCTAGTGTAGTTTGATGAGTTTATATTTGACTAGCTTATTCCCTGCGGTTTCACCCGCGTTAAACTCGAATTTCACTTTATAAGGTGATTATTAGGTGATATTTTTACACCTTGGGTTACATTATTGGAGTTTTAGTAAGGATCCCTAACTTTTTTGAAAATATAATAGCCTATGTTCACCGAGGATAGTGTAGCTTCCCAACGGTGAAAGAATTTTTCAAATCGGTCCAGTAGTTTCGGAGCCTATTCAATACAAACAAACAAACAAAAAAACAAACATTTCCTCTTTATAATATTAGTAAAGATACGCGCTACAAACTTATAATAAATAACGAAGTTTTATTTGACCTCTGTAACACAAGTGCATGATGCTGCTTCATCTATGTTTCGTTTTATTTATTCCACTGTGGGTACATGTTGATACACTTGATGTTTACGCAAGGGTTGCTTGTTCGATTCCTACCGCGGGACAATTATTTGTGCAATTTGCAAGTATTTATTCCAGGTTTGTTGTTTTACTATGCTAAGTAATATGAGTAGTAATTCATGATAACTATGATTATTCGCTTTAGCTTAACATTATTATAATTATTTGTTTTTTGGTCATTTGGGTGGCATGAAGCCGAGGCCCTTAGCACAGAGGCCCTTCATGATTATTATTCCTTTTTTCGTTAGCCTGATTCGTAATAATAAAGATAAATATTATAATATCTATCTATATCATTTATTTTAGACCATAGATACGTAAGAGATCTTGTTTAAGATATTCTACGGTCCATAGTAATAAACATGTACCTTAACACTTTGACTGCGATTTTTTTTCAACGACTGCGATCTTGTTTCTAACCTAAAAAATTCGTGCTGCCGCTCTACACAGCGGTTGTGTTGCGCCGCACATGCGTTTCGTTCGAAAAATATTACGGCTGTGCTGAGTCACAAAGATCTGTATTTCCTCAGCCGCTGCGCTAGTGTGGATTTACGCATATTAGTCACTTGTAGAAAACACATACCGTGTGATTTCAGCAGTCAAAGTGTTAAAACTAGCATACATCACTATATTATAGTATAAAACAAAGTCGCTTCCCGCTGTCTGTCTGTCGATATGTGTGCTTAGATCTTTAAAACTACGCAACTGATTTTAATGCGGTTTTTGTTATAGATGGAGTACCTAAGTCAAGAGAAAGGTTTATAAACCATTTGACATATCGATCTACGGGGCTTAGCTAGTTAAATATAAATAAAATTAATTAATAGGACATGTCCAGTCCATCCCAAGGTTGCCTGGAAGAGATCGCTCTCAGCGATAAGGCCGCCCTTTATACCTTTATTCTAAGTTTTTATCTCTGTATTATTCTCTGTTTTGTGTGGTGTAATAAAGTGTTATCTATCTATATATATCTAATAGGACGATGTTTTGTAATAAAATTATTGTAATAAGTATGAATATGTACTGGTTAACATGACTGTTAAAAATATATATGTATGTCAACATACAAAAAAACGAAGAAAAATGCGCGTAGATTTTATAAATTTTTTGGGGCTTTTATAAGGCCGGACGCTTTATCTGGGTAAATAGTGTATCGGTTATGTATTCATTTGTTTAATTGTCAATGTATGCAGTTATAATAGGTATATAATAGCTCTCGAAAGAGGCCGATAACAAGATATATACTACTCTACACCTACGATACCCATGTACAATGTTTATATACCCGTTTCCTCGTAATAATATTAGTAATGAATAAGTGACAATATTCGTTGTACGTGACTGTCCTTTAATAGGAGCACGAGGACATGCTTATCCTTATGCTCCTACCGGTAGGAGCATCAGGACATGTTGGTACTCGTGCTCCTACTAGTAGGAGAACCGAGTAGGAGCAATAGGAAATAAATAAATAATGCTGGACAATTCACACAGCATTATCTAGCCCCATGGTAAGCTGAGCTTGTGTTATGGGTACTAGATAACTGATATACATAATGCAATATATTACATAGATATTTATTTTTTATTATACATAGTAAACCACCAGAACACCCGGAACAAATATCTGCAGATCGTACACACAATTGTTCCGAGGCGGGAATCGAACCCGCAACCTCCTGCTTCGCAGGCGGACCTTCGCCCACCGCGCCACATCGATCGTCAAAACGGTCATCTAAAGTACCTAAACACATATTTACTTCAGCGATGACGCTGTGTGAAAATATCCACCACTTCTTGTTATTATATCCCAGGTTTTAAAAATACAAAGCGCAAAGCGAAATTTTAATAGCAGCATATAAAATGAAAATATACCAACCAACATTACTTTCACGGCGTTCCACTTTTAGTGGGAGTAATCAACCCGCTTCTGTTATATTTGTGTAGCTATTTTTCTGAAAAAAGTTCAGTACTTACCGGCGAATAGCATGGACTTCATACTGCAGTACGAGTGAATAAAAATATAAATGCTATATATAAATCTATACTAATATTATTGACGTGGACACTCACGATAGGGCTGGTCCACCAGTTCAAAGTCGCTCAGCGAGCTATGGAAAGAGCTATGCTCGGAGTTTCTCTGAAGGATAGAATTCGCAACGAATACATCCGACAGAGAACCAAAGTTATCGACATAGCTCTGAGAATTAGCAAGCTGAAGTGGCAGTGGGCAAAAATCTTTTCGAGCATAAAGGTAAATTTACTCTACGTTCATTGCAAAATGTTTATAAAACAAATCTCCATCCGAGCGAAGCCGAGACGGGCCCCTAGTATATTATATAAATACAAACTTCATTCATTTCAATGTATTCAGTTGCCGTTGAAGTTATGAAAGTTGATCGAAGTGGAATACGTTTAGATTTATTGGTCAAATAAATAGATTTTTATGCGGCTTCGTATGCGTTTTCTAAATATGTTATTCCAGGTCTGAACCTGAATTCAGAGCCTCGAATCGCGAGACGCTACGATCACGTCTCGACACTATGGTCAGACGAACTTGGGGCTTAGTATTTGGACAAAACTCTTCACAATGGCCTAAAGTTTCACCTTAACAATATTAGTAGCATTGACCTCCACCGCTAGTCTGTAGAAAGGTGGGTAATTAACTGACAAGCCCAATCGATCTAAACTAATTACCTGGCGTTGAGAAGTTAGGGTAATAGAGTTAGTTAATTTCAGATGGTTTTCTTTTCCCTAGTGTTTTCTGCTATTTTACTTGAGAACTTGCGGTTAAATACCAAAAACAGCCGCACTGCAAGGTGGTAGTTTGGATAGTTATGACGTGTGTTTATTTCAAGACATGATATTTCATCGTAGCGCTTATGCTACTTTTATCTTAAAATATTATTATGTGTGTTTATTTAAGGACATGAAATTTTACCGTAGCGCCAGCTACTCTTGTCTTCAAATATTATTATATGTGTTTATTTAAGGACATAATATTTTACCGTAGCGCCAGCTACTCTTGTCTTCAAATATTATTATGTGTGTTTATTTAAGGACATGATATTTTACCGTAGCGCCAGCTACTCTTGTCTTCAAATATTATTATGTGTGTTTAGTTAAGGACATGATATTTTACCGTAGCGCCAGCTACTCTTGTCTTCAAATATTATTATGTGTGTTTATTTAAGGACATGAAATTTT
This sequence comes from Eupithecia dodoneata, assembly GCA_947044415.1. Lineage (NCBI taxonomy): Eukaryota > Metazoa > Arthropoda > Insecta > Lepidoptera > Geometridae > Eupithecia > Eupithecia dodoneata. The sequence continues at coordinate 6,737,579 of OX345678.1, forward strand.
ACCGTAGCGCCAGCTACTCTTGTCTTCAAATATTATTATGTGTGTTTATTTAAGGACATGGTATTTAATATAGCGCCTAAGTTACTCGTCTCATTTTGATAAACGAGGTATCAATCGAATCATTATAATACGAATACTGTCAGTGACCGATATACTTAAGTGTAGATTAATTCGGAAGCTGTTTTAATATTTTATCTCCACGCATTTCCATTCGAATATTCTAGAGCTTTCGAGAGACGCGTAGAAAGCCGTAGAATAATGCTGGATAAAGTCTATGTTGTTCATATTGTTAGAGTTCTAAATCGAACTAAAGCTAGATTATAGATTATGGAATAGTTAGTAATCATCTTCGAATGTACCTACTTGGAATATGTTTAGAATGAATCGAAACAAGGACAGCAAAATTCTTCTTGACTAAAGAAAGAGGTACGCCCTGATACACCAGTCATTACCCGCCTTTACAAAACTTATAGAAAGGTCTATTAACCCAAAGCAACATAGGCTGTGGTTTATCCAACTACTGTGAAATAGAAGCCACCGGCAATATAGTTCTTATTTAGATAACCTGTGGTACACCCCCTGCCTTTTCTTAAATTCATATAATTCTTTCAATCCAAAGGTTGCCTCGAAGAGATCGCTTCTAAGCAATAAGGCCGCCCATTGTACTTGTCGCATATTGATTTGATTATGGTGTACATAAAGAATTTTAAAGAATTTTTGTATTGTATTCGTATATACATATAAACAAACATTCCTCTTGAATCACTATATCTATTGAAAACTGAATTATAATCCGTTGAGAATTTTAAAAGCGAACAGACAGCGAAAGCTACATTTTATACTATGTACAGATACTCCAGGATAAATTATTAAAATTAACCATAATCTAATTAATCTTGAGAATAATTAATTTAATTCCGCCATAATCTAACTTATCTTAAACGGGTTCAAATATAAGGGTGGATAAGTACGTTATCGGCGAACGGGAACATTACAGGGCGTGTTCACTCGAGCGAGGAAGTTAGTACGCTTGAGGGGACAAATGTTCCGTTTTAAACTGAACATGTGCTGGTACTAGCTTCTATAAGGCCATGGCCGCACTGTAAGCATGTTCATCATCAGCCAGTTAGTACAATGCTGGACATTGGCCTCCACCAATGAGCACCATAGCGCCCTGTCTTCAGCTTGCCGCATCCAGCGTTTGCATCGCAGTCCTTTGCAGGTCGTCATCCCACCTGGCCGGAGGGCGTCCTACACTACTACCTTGCCGAGTCGCGGTCTCCACTCAAGAATACGTTTGTCCCAGCGGTTGTCGGTTCTTCGTGAGATATGGCCTACCAACTGCCACTTCAGCTTGCTATTTAAAGCACGTTGGTTGGCTGAAACTCCAGTTGCATTGGCATTTTTGTCTGGTTAGACACTTTTATGTTAGTGACAAGTAATGAAAAATAATTGTAAATTATCTGAGTTATCATATTATGAAGATTGTTTGGTATTTTCATCAGACCCTAGTTCGTTATCTAGCAGTGCAAGTTAGGTTGGCTTGGGAGACGAGACGTTGGACTCTCTTACACCCCTAACAGGTTAAATGAACATAGATTTTGCCAAGTTTTGACTTGGCAAAATCAACCTGTTAGGGGTGTAAGAGACTTGCGTCAACGCAAATCACAACGCGTGATTTTTGTTTGACAGATTTCATTAAAAGCTGTGTAAATATTGGGTATTTAGAATTGAAATAAATAATAATAAAATAAATGAAATAAATAAATGTAGGTGCTTCATCTGATTGACGTTTAAGCAATGAGGTCGTAACAACTTTACAACAAAACTACACAGATTTATCGATTAAGCATACTCAAGTACGTTTTAGAGTTTGGGTAGAGTATGAACTTATAACTAGAGATAAAAAGAGCCTAGATTTCCTCAAAAACAAAATATAAATTCCTCTCAAAGAATAGAAACACTGAAACGCACATTTTAATATAAAATGTGCAGCGTAGCGGCCCGTAGACCCTCGTAGCGATGTCTCGTAGCACTTGCTACGGCGTAGGCGTGCTACGCCGTGACATTTGGCTTTATTGAATCTAACGGGAACTAAAATTAGACACACATTTTTGATACTGTATTTCATTTCATCATCACATCATCGACTTATACTGCTTGAAACAGGCCTCCTAATGCCAGCATCTGCCTGCCAGATATATCGCAGCAGCATTACCCGTACAGGCAGTCGGGGCTATTCATCATGGATCCTTAATGATATCCGATTCGTATTAATTTGGGATTTGATAAGCTACCTGTAGACTGTTCGTAGAAAATATTTATTTGCGTTTCAAAATATCAAACACTGCAAAGTACGAACTAATAATTAAAGTACGCATAGTTCACTGCTTTATTTAAAATTCTTACATTTTGTTAATATTTGTAGCCTAGTCGTAATTTAAATACTTTTAAACTTACGCGATCTGAACACATATTTATTAGTATTAATACAACGGGTATTTATCGCGTTTATTTACCTATTTTTCCCGACGTTTCAACAGGTTTACACACTGTCGTGGTCACGGGATGACTGATGATGACTGAGGATGACTGTCGTAGTCATCCCGTGACCACGACAGTGTGTAAACCTGTTGAAACGTCGGGAAAAATAGGTAAATAAACGCGATAAATACCCGTTGTATTAATAGTCGTAATTTACAAAAGCAAAGCTGCGGGCAACGCCTAGTTCACTTATAATGAGGCTACGTTGAGCCGTTGCAACAACATAAATAACGCGGTAAGTGACATCTGATTACACATGAGGATTTACGAGGTAATAACGCGGAGCCAGGAGGAAACTGACCTGTTTAGTAGACAAGCGACGCGGGTAAGACAGTATCAAAAGAAAATAGTTTGTAAAATTTGTAAAATAATGCTGGACAATCCACACAGCATTATCTAGCCCCATGGTAAGCAAAGCTTGTGTTATGGGTACTAGATAACTGATATACATAATACAATACATTACATAGATAGATATTTTTTATTATACATAGAAAACGACCAGAACACCTGGAACAAATATCTGCAGATCGTACACACAATTGTTCCGAGGCGGGAATCGAACCCGCAACCTTCTGCGTCGCAGGCGGACCTTCGCCGACCGCGCCACATCGGTCGTCAAGTTCACTATAGTAAATAAATAAATAAAAAAAAAATATTTACGTGATATCCTAGTTGAATCCTTAATGGACTTATGGTGTCTCATGATGACCTCTGTGGAGCAGCTGGCAAGGGTCATCATCATCATCATCATCATCAGCCTATATCAGTCCACTGCTGGACATAGGCCTCCCCCAATGAGCGCCATTGCGCCCTGTCCTCAGCCTGCCGCATCCAGCATCTGCCTGCAGTCTTTCGCAAGTCGTCATCAGGGTTCAATTCCCGTCTCACGAAAAATGTTTGTACGATCTGCTTAATCGATCTGTTCAGGGTGATCTGTATGTTTTCTATGTATTTTAAAAATATCTGTTAATGTAATGTATTAAGTATATCAGTTATCATGTAGGTACCCATAGCACAAGCTCTGCTTAGCTTGGGGCTAGATGATGCTGTATGGATTGTCCAGCATTATTTATTTTATTTATTTAATTCAACAGTTCAATTGGCACCTTATATCTCGAGCTTTAGAGTTGGTATTGGTTGGAATTCGGTTGAGGTCAGGCAATCATCTATGGCATCATAATATTTTCGACCTTATCTCATAAGTCTTAAGGTTGAAAGGTGAAAGGTAAGAGTAAAGGTCAAATCACATTTATAAACCACCGGTCCCGCTCAGCATCCGCACGTTCGCAAACCGGATACATTTAGACACTGTACGAATACAATATAATGCTCCTAGCCTTATTTCGCCTATATATTCCTTATTCATATATTATGTATAATATAGTGCATTATTGTGTGCTTAAACTGTAAAGTTTATAAATATACTTCAGGCTAAATGCCCATATTTGAATGATTGTTTATGTGAGGTATAAATGAGTTTCAACCTTTAGGCTTGAAACGTTCTTGACCGCTTTAATTAGAGAGCTGGGTTTTCTTTTAGTTAGACTTTCTTTGAAGAATGGTTTACATGTTCACACAGGAACTGTGGACGACCTTGGAGGGTTAGTGAGTCAGTGGAACCCACACTCTCACCGAAATATATTATAACTAGTTTCTACCCGCGGCTTCGCACGCGTTGTTTTATGGAAACGTTTTAGGTTTATTTTTAACCCATGGATAAAAAAGCCCATGTTTTATTCGTGCCTGGAACAACCTTCTCCTCTCCGAATCCTTCAGCCCACTCTACGGACTCCAGCGACCTGTGAGGAACTCGAAATGACTGCAGCTTGGAACTCCTGACGCCTGTACAGTAGGTTATCATAGAACCTTCACTGTAAAGGCCACTCGGCTATGGAACAGTCTTCCCATTGAATATCGCGAGGCATCCTCGATAAATGTCTTCAGATCTAGAGTCTATAACTATTTTCTTTCGCAAGAATAATTTGGTACGTAATTATAATTATATATTAATTATTTATATAGGTATATATATTACTTTTTAAGTATAATATAAGTAGCTTAGTATCATTATGAGTAGTATATTTTATTATCTCTATTATATAGCACTACCTACAAAACTGTTGTCCACACTACCCAAAGGTTAGCAGGTAGAGAATGCTATCTAGCATTATGCTCGCCTATGTACAACTTTTTGTGCAATAAAGTATATTCTATCTATCTAACCTTTTTTTTCTTTATTTATATAAAGGAGTTTAGTCAACATGACTATGCCACTCCCGAAGATCTGGAACAACCTGGATGCAACATTTCAGCACGATCCTTTCATTCGTTTTTGCGTGAAAGAGTCACAAAAAACCATACAAACAAACTTTCGCGTTTATAATCAAGCATCCTACTAATGTATCCTACATTGCATGCGTAGTGGATTTAGCTATTTGGGCTGTTCAGAAGTATGTAAGTGCTAGTTTGATTTACTATTTATAATTTAATTATTCATTTAATTCATGTTCACCATTATGCCTGTTGCAGCGTTGGATCGCGAGTGGAAGGAGAAAAGTTAGGACTTTGCCCAGCAGTGGGACATTAATGGCTAAACTTTATATTTAGTTTGTTGCGGAAGGTAGATAGATAGATAGAAAATTATTTTATTGCACACTTACAGAATAAAACAAACAAGACAGAATAAAATACAAAAAATGTGACAATTTGGCGGTCTTATCGCTCAAGAGCGATCTCTACCAGACAACCGTGGATGGATAGGATCGTTGGATTGTACATGGGGATCTGTGTGCATTATATTAATTTATAAAATATTATATTATTAGGTATGTGGGTGCATGGCTATTTTGTTGTGGTTTGGTATCTTTGAACCAATCTCACTTATATTATATTTATGGGATATAAACAACCTATATAGGTTTCCATAGAAACAACGCGTGCGAAGCCACGGGCAGAAACTAGTTACCTATAAATTTAGTAGGTTATAACTACCTATCACCGAAATTTTACTTCCATCGGAATCAACATGGCAAACCCACCTCAATTTTATCTGCATAAAACTGTACTAAACAAAGTCGCGGGCACAACGTTTACTTAAGGGTACTTCGTCAAAACTTTTATTAAATTCTATTCAGAAAAGAACCGCAAATATTTCTTATATCCAAATATTTGAAGCACCTGCGTTCTTTGAATCTTAACAAAGTTAATAATGAAATTTTTAGATTACCGTAAAGTCCAGCGGATATCATAAAGCAAAATTTACTTCATATATAGTAACATTATTTTGTCTCGATTTGGTGTCTTTGACTTGGATTCAAAATAAGAACCTATTTTTTATGAAAAAATCGTATCTAACAATTATAATAATATTATAAAGAGGAAAGGTTTGATTTTTGTTTGTTTGTTTGTAATGAATAGGCTCCGAAACGAATGGACCGATTTGAAAAATTCTTGACCGTTGGGAAGCTACACTATCCCCGGTGAACATAGGCTATAATATTTTTTCAAAAAGTTAGGGATCCGTACTAAAACCGTGCGAAGCCGGGAAGGTCCACTCGTAGGTATATATATTAATAGCTTCTACAAAGTTATTGTAGACCCTAACTTGACCTTTCTTCGATCTAAGTAACAGAAGTTTCATTTTGTGTAAGTTATTAAAATTATGATGAATGGACGATTCTTCGTTGTTGTGACGTTTACAGCAACCGACACGACGTATAAATCGGTCCTGGTATAGACCTCATACCCATGAGTCGTAGCTAGAACAAAAGCGACAGAATACATACCTAACTTTCCTATATAGGTCGTACTAAAGTATTAATACCTTATTAATATTACATAGCAAAACCAACACTAACAAAAAAACTTCAATAAATAAAAGACAGGATGTTTTTTTTCCGATTCCACCCTTTTTATCAATTGCAAAAAATGCGACGGTAAAGTTTCAAGGCACAAAACCCAAATTCAGATGTAGTTTGGGTTTTGTGCCAACGGAATCAACACCACTGGTCAAGTATTTTTACAGGAATTACCTAATACAATAAATAAATAATGCTGGACAAATCACACAGCATTATCTTATCTAGCCCCATGGTAAGCAGAGCTTGTGTTATAGGTACTAGATAACTGATATACATAATACAATACATTACATAGATAGATTTTTTTTATTATATATAGAAAACGACCAGAACACCCGGAACAATATCTGCAGATCGTACACACAATATATATAGTTAGGTTGTTTCCGAGACTACATGGCGCTAAACTCTGCCTTCTCTAGCGCTTTCTTAAGTCGTATCGTGTAAACAAGGTCCTCCGCTATCAATATTGTATTAGCTTGCTCTTTGGGCTGTTTGATGAGGGAGCTAATTATGTGTTGACTTATAGTTAGGTTTTAGGGTGGTAGATCATCATCGAACATCGAAATTTGGCTAGGAGGGCATCCTTTCCTAGCCGAATTTCGGTTTAATTTAGTACTAGCCAGGCAAGACACATAATAGTGCACAAGTGTGAGCGCAAACACAAGAGCACTCTTTCACACTTTTCCCTCATTAAGGCTAGTAGATAGTGGCAGTAGTACGTTGTATTTATAATACTTTTTTTTGTTTGTTTTGTGTAGTGTACATATTTAAAACAATAAGTCACGTACCTACGAAAATGTCACCACACACATAAGTCCGTAGATTGATTGCAACAATCTGCAATTAGCTCAGTTGTTTCTATTGTAAATGCAAACACATTTTTTTTAAACTTGGAGAGTCAGACCTGGGTCCAATATTATTGGATTGTCCAATATTATTTGATTTCATATCATCAATATTATTGATCTTATATTATTGATGATCTAATGACAAAGTCGCCTTCCAAACCAATAAAAGAAATCACAATCGATTCATCCGTTTGAGCATTATTAATTACCTAGATAGACAGACATACATCTACAAAACCTTGCCTATACAGATATATCGGATACGATTATTTTCAAACACCCTGTGTTTTCATTGTTGGTTCATGAAAGCACATATTCCGTCAAACTCAAATACAGCAATTATTATACAAGCAAATAATATTCAATACATTTTGAAATCTATAGCGTAGAAGTTAGGTAGGTAACTATGCATTGTTTTCGTTATAATTCTATTTCAATGAAAAACTCATTTGTTTCAAATAATTGAGCTGTAAGCCTATAGTGGGCTTTTGTAGGCTGAAGCCGTACAAGTGTTCGGCTATTATACAAAGTTATACCTCTTTTATCGTAAGCTACTCCTTTGTATTATTATATTATAAATTTCAGCAGTTATTACTTTAAATAAATAAATAAATAATGCTGGACAATTCACACAGCATTATCTAGCCCATAGCTAAGCAGAAGCTTGTTTTATGGGTGCCAGATAACTGATATACATAATACAATACATTACATAGATAGATATTTTTTATTATACATAGAAAACGACCAGAACACCCGGAACAAATATCTGCAGATTGTGCACTCAATTTTTCCGAGGCGGGAATCGAACCCGCAACCTCCTGCGTCGCAGGCGGACCTTCGCCCACCGCGCCACATCGGTCGTCAACTTTGGACGATGACCTCTGTGGTTCTGTGGACATTCGACTGTATTGATGTTGTCGCTCTCGTTTCTTTCACCCCTTCACCGAGTGACATGAACGAAGCGCGCCAAATTCAAGCCTCTGACGGTCCGCCCGACCGTCCGTCAGTCCTTCCGACAGTCTCGCATCGTCACTCGAACCTGCGACCAACGAGCAGAGGCGAGCCATCGAGTCGAGAGAGCCACGACGAGAACACATCCACTTTGCTCCTGACCGCCGAACAGTGAACTACAACTAATAACTACAGCTAATACCTAGTCCGGCCGGCCCCCTGATTATGTAACTGCGACCGGTTTGCGACAGGCGAAAATTAAGCAATCAGTGCTGTCAAAAGCCAATTTTGTATTAGATGACACCAGGTACTACGTCACCCAGCAATCGAGCACTAGGTTTCCCTCTGCCGGACAATCGGTGAACTAAAAATTGCTTGCTAAAATTGCGGTCGCGGTCGCGTCGCTGTTGCTGTTGCTTTTACATAATCAGCCTGCGGGTGATTATGTAACTCGCGACCGGTTTGCGACAGGCGTAAATTAAGCAATCAGTGCTGTCAAACATCAATTTTGTATTAGTTTGACACCAGCTACACAAAATTCAAAATTGGTCAAAATTGGCGTTTGACAGCACTGATTGTGTGAACGATCTGCAGATATTTGTTCCGGGTGTTCTGGTCGTTTTCTATGTATGTATAATAAAAAATATCTATCTATGTAATGTATTGTATTATGTATATCAGTTATCTAGTACCCATAGCACAAGCTCTGCTTACCTTGGGGCTAGATAATGCTGTGTGAGTTGTCCAGCATTATTTTATTTATTTATTATTTATTTAGATAGATACTTACCATATTACCTTATAATTTAATGTGATTACTTACCTATGTCTTGTGAGATTATACGATCCATTGTCTAAACCTTCTTGTATCTTTTATTTATTAGCTACGTACACAATATGATAGTCTCAGAGGGATAATGTCTCATTCAACTTTCTTGAATTTGTAACCAAAACAAGTTCAAGAAAATCGTTGAATGACACTATCTCTCTGCAGCAGTTTTTCCTCTATGAATCATAGCAATTTGCATAATACGAGTAAACCAGTTGCTGTAAGTATTTAGTAACAATACAATACAATACAATACAATACAATTATGCTTTATTCCACTTGATTTGCAATAAAACGTATTACTACAGAATAACACAGAAAAAAACAGTAAAGTGACCTATTTATTTTTAATTAAAGTCACGTGGGAAAACAAAATTTCGTTATGCTGTAGGAACTGTAGGTATTTAGATACCCGCATATCATTATCAAAGGTTATGTAGTTAACAGGCCCATGCTGACTTGTCAACGTCCTTTTCATACAAACTTTTCGCCTTGCTTTTTAATGAGACATACCCTTAGAATATCCTTCGACGTTCTTTAAAACTTTCTGGATCTTAAAAAAATCTTACGCATGTCTCAGGTATCTTCAGTTTCTATCTATATAGCTGTCGCAGGCAAATGAAAAAATCTGTGATTTTACTAGATCTCTAGACACTTCTATCATCATCATATCATAGCCTCAAGCAGTCCACAGACATAGGCCTCCCTCAATGAGCGCCATAGCACCCTGTCTTCAGCTTGCCGCATCCAGCATCTACCTGCAGTCTTTCGCGGGTCGTCATCCCACCTGGTCGGGGGGTGTCGGCGAGATATGGCCAGCCCACTGCCACTTCAGCTTGCTAATTCTTTCACTTCTAGGTATGATAATATGCAAAAATTATCAATTTATTTTTGCATTTACAATGAAAATGTAATTAATTATTATAAGACATAAAAAATTACTCTCAGATGTTTATTTCTTTATTGTAATAAGTTTACAAAGCGGTCTACAATTACTTAAATAATAGAGTTACAGTAGTGAACCAGATTGTAGACCTAGGTGTAAACATAACAAGTTTAGAAAAGTGTTGCAAACATAGCCAAAACAATTTACATATAATACAATGTTCTTATTAAAGTTAAAGTTTCTGTTATATATACCTTAAATAACATTATCCTTCTGCTGTGACAGCAGCGTGTTTTTCTCTATGAATCAAAGCAATTTGCATATTAAACCATTGCCAACCAATTGCTGTAATTATTTAGGCACCTATTTATTTTTAATTAAAGTCACACGGGAGAACCGAATATTGTTATGTGTTGGCGGAATTTTGTATTGTATTGTTATATAGTTTTGATACATCCGACAGAGAACCGAAGTTATCGACATAGCTCTGAGAATTAGCAAGCTGAAGTGGCAGTGGGCCGGCCATATCTCGCGAAGAACCGACGACCGCTGCTGGGGCAAACGTGTTCTTGAGTGGAGACCACGACTCGGTAAACGTAGTGTAGGACGCCCTCCGACCAGGTGGGATGATGACCTGCGAAAGACTGCAGGTAGATGCTGGATGCGGCAAGCTGAAGACAGGGCGCTATGGCGCTCATTGGGGGAGGGTTATGTCCAGCAGTGGACTGCTATAGGCTGATGATGACGAGTTTTGATTCGACATCTTGATATGAACTGTCTGAAAACGGTACCGTACACATCATAGTACAAAGTACGTTCGGTTAACCGTTAACTAAACACACATCGGCTTTGCTAACACGAAGCTGATCCAAGGCTGATCCCTTCATTAGGACTGCATTAATCAGGAGTGGAATACCAAACACCTCTGTAACTTAGACGAACTTAAAGGGACGATGTCGATCGATGGTAACAGGTCACTGCTGTCAGCCATTTTAAAATTTAAATTCCTAATTGTTCTATGATGATTTGCAAATGTCCGCCTTATTATACATTAGTCTATGATACGCCACCGTCTATACCTACACTATAGCTACGTGTCCATCCAAAGGTTGCCTGGAAGAAATCACTCCTAGCGATAAGTCAGCCCATTGTGCATCTGTATCTTTGTTTGTTTGTTCTTTACTGTTTTTTTTCTGTGTTTGATGTGCAATAAAGCGTATTTAAATTATAAAATAAATAAATAAATAATGCTGGACAATTCACACAGCATTATCTAGCCCCATGGTAAGCAGAGCTTGAGTTATGGGTACTGAGATAACTGATATACATACATAATACATTACATAAATAGATATTTTTTATTATACATAGAAAATGACAAGAACACCCGGAACAAATGTCTGCAAATCGTACACAAAATTGTTCCGAGGCGGGAATCGAAACCGCAATCTTCTGCGTCGCTATGTCGATAAATTTGGTTCTCTGTCGGATGTATTCGTTACGAATCCTATCCTTCAGAGGAACTCCGAGCATAGCTCTTTCCATAGCTCGCTGAGCGACTTTGACCTGGTGGACCACCCAAGCCACCCAAAAGGAAAAAGTACCCTGTCTTCAACTACCAAGAGATACCTAGTCAATTTCGCAGATTTTTTTTCAAATTCTAGTTACATGTTTTCTCATAATTAAAAACGAAAATAATGTAAGTACAGCCTTGTTTGCTAACTTTTACTCCACTTATCATCGGCGAGACATCAATTTATTTACCTACCTTCATAAAAATAAATAAATAAATGATTTATTATTATTATATTATAAAAACACCTCGTAAACTACTTCGCAACAGCAAATTATCTATCCGAAAGACATAAAACGGAATTGTCGACACCAATAGCCGCGTCCATACCGGACAATCCAACGCGCTCCGATCGCGCGCGGCAGGAGCGCGATCCAATTGGAGCGGGCGGTGTGGACCCGGCTGTGACATCGATTTGGAGATCGTCCAACTCAAATCCACATAACAACGCGTCGTCTATTCAATTTGTCACTTTATCTGCCTCCGACACAGAAGGTGGGTTCGATTCCCGCTGTGCGAGACAAATTATTGTATGTGGAGGTGTTTTTTCTAGTCTGAGTATAATATAAATAACTAGCAGCGCCCCGCGGCATCGCCCCAGTGGGAATCTATCTGTCAAATGGTTTATAAAGCTTCCTCTTTAATCACTCTATCTATTTGAAAAAAAAAACGACTTTGTTTTATACTATGTAGTGATTTATTTTAACAAACCGTTAAAAGGCCTGAAACCACATTTAAGGCCTTATGTAGACAGTTAGGGTTACAATATTAAGTTCAACATAATTGATAACATAACACAACCCATGTCGTCTTCATGTAACCTACATATATCTATGTAATTATGTGTTACCATCAGAGTTACCTTTGAATTATCATCATCATCAGCCTATAGCAGTCCACTGCTGGACATAGGCCTCCCCCAATGAGCGCCATAGCGCCTTGTCTTCAGCATACCGCATCCAGTATCTACCTGCAGTCTTTCGCAGGTCATCATCCCACCTGGTCGGAGGGCGTCCTATACAGAGTCGTGTTCTCCACTCAAGAACACGTTTGCCCTAGCGGCCGTCGGTTCATCGCGAGATACGTTCGGCCCACTGCCACGTCAGATTGCTAATTCTTAGAGCTATGTCTGTTATTCTAAGATATATACAAATCCCATAATAAAATTTATTTAATAAAAAAAAAAAATATTTTTGAGCTCGACGAAGAATGATATGTAACTAACTATTACGCGCATTGTCTTCCACGCCCAACTTGTACTTAGCCGATGCTATTTTCAAGACAACGCAACAATAAACAAAAAAAACTACTTACAAAGGAATCCGAACAAAAGACTCAAAGATCAGACTCCAAAGAAGAGCACTCTTACCAACCCACCTCAGGGGATTGAGAAATGATCAACTGCAGAAGACCGCAGAATAAACACTAGTTACTGTAAAGCTGAAACGATTTTGTAGACGGGCGATTAAAGTCGCTTCAAAGTTGGCGCAGAATCAACAGAAGCACGAAATATAATTTATTGGTAAAATCAATTTATAAGTCAAGTTTTTATGAAAACATTTTAAGTATAATTATAATACAAATTGTATGGTTCAAATCAGCAAATATGTCGGCGTTTGTGAATTTAAATTTGAAAAAGAGTTGTTTTGATCACAACGTCTCGCTGTGACATGAACACCCCGCTCAACGAGTCAGGAGGTGGGGCGATACATGAAAAACATATTAAATGAACTATAACTTATTATTGTTATTGCTCGTGATTTAGTCTTAATTATTATTTAGTTTATTGCAAGATAATTTGTATACTTTGGAACTTAATTTTGTATAATTTTATTTGTGAAACTAATCTAATTTAATTTTAATCCCTTTCTTATTTATACTCATTTTTAATTTAATACATTTATTTTATCTTATTCAATGTTTTATTATGATTTAATTAATGTTATAATGTTTAATTGAATGTATACTATGGATTTTATTATCTGAGTTAAATAAATACAATACAATTAGTAAAATTAAACTAAAAAATAAATAGAATCAAAAACAGAAATACAATAAATTATAAATTTACTGTTCTAAATTCAACTTAGAATCATCACCGCCTGAACTCGCGCCGATCAGTATTCTTGTTTATGTCTATTGCAATAACAATACATCATCTATTTTTGTGAAGCTCTGTTACAATCAATCATCATCATCATCAGCCTATAGCAGTCCACTGCTGGACATAGGCCTCCCCCAATGAGCGCCATAGCGCCCTGTCTTCAGTTTGCCGCATCCAGCATCTACCTGCAGTCTTTCGCAGGTCGTCATCCCACCTGGTCGGAGGGCGTCCTACACTACGTTTGTCGAGTCGTGGTCTCCACTCAAGAACACGTTTGCCCCATCGGCCGTCGGTTCTTCGCGAGATATGGCCGGCCCACTGCAACTTCAGCTTGCTAATTCTTTGAGCTATGTCGATAACCTTGGTTCTCTGTCGGATGTATTCGTTACGAATCCTATCCTTCAGAGAAACTCCGAGCATAGCTCTTTCCATAGCTCGCTGAGCGACTTTGAACTGGTGGACCAGCCCTATCGTGAGTGTCCACGTCTCAGCTCCGTAGGTCATAACGGGTAGGACGCACTGATTGAAAACTTTCGTTTTCAAGCATTGGTATGGATGACGTGAAGACTTGACGTAGTTTCCCAAATGCTGCCCAGCCCAGCTGGATACTCCGTTTGGCCTCCTTCTCGAAACTGTTTTTACCCAACTGCAGAATCTGCCCAAGGTAAGTGTACTCGGAAACAGTTTCGAGAAGGTGACCATGTACGACCACCGGCCTTGGATCAATGTGACCATTGATCATGACATTGGTTTTATCCAAATTCATGCCAAGACCGATACATCGGGAGGCTGAAGCTAGGCCGTCCAGCATCTGGTTCAGTTCCTCAAGCGACTCCGCCATTAAGACTATGTCATCAGCGAATCGCAGGTGTGAGATGTACTCGCCGTTTATATTAATGCCCTTTCCTTTCCAGTCCAGCAACCTAAACATATCTTCCAATGCGCACGTGAACAGTTTCGTAATATCATATCAATATCGACTTAAATTACTGTGTGCCTAAACCAAATAAATAAATAAAAAATAATGCTCGACAATTCACACAGCATTATCTAGCCCCAAGCTAAGCAGAAGCTTGTGTTATAGGTACCAGATAACTGATATACATAATACAATACATTACATAGATAGATATTTTTTATTATACATAGAAAACGACCAGAACAATATCTGCAGATCGTGCACACAATTGTTCCGAGGCAGGAATCGAACCCGCAACCTTCTGCGTCGCAGGCGGACTTTCGCCCACCGCGCCACATCGGTCGTCAACTTACATTACCTTCTTTAGTGCCTTGGCCAGAGCAATTGGCCTATTTGTTGCCAGTAGTTGAATACTCGTAAGAAGCCCACAAAGTTGCTTAAAGTTGCTTGTCTACAGCATGCCTTATCCTCGGATTGCTTTCCAATTGTTTCTTCCAAGTAGTTATTCGCAAGTTGGATTGCGTTCGTAACTTGGTGCTAAGTTTTGTCTTATCATGGCGTCTGCCGTTTTCTACCAAGCAAACATTTTGCAATGCTGTAGTTAGGTTAAAATACATTTTCGAAATCAAATGATTATAAAGAAAAGTTGTATTGGTAAAGTTTTGTTTAAGTACTAAATTTATGATTTATCGCCTGAAAGGCACATGCATTATCTTATCTCATGAAAATATAAAATTCAGTACTTTCTGCAATCTTTTTAGTCCTAATTTATTCTTGAATACATTATTATTTATTACTAGCGGACATTCCCGGCTTCGCACGGTTTTAGTACGGATCCCTAACTTTTTTGAAAATATAATATAGGCTATGCCACCGGGGATGGTGTAAGTTTGTAATAAATAGGAAATGAAATTTCATTTCATTTCATTTCATTTCCTATTTATTACAAACAAACAAAAAATCAAACCTTTCCTCTTTATAATATTTGTATAGAGTATAGATTAGTTTATTTGTAGCTTATAATCTCAATAAGGAGATGTAATGGGGCATTTTTTCATTGGCATACAAAAAGAAAAATAACATAATTTATATCATGGCGATTACACATTCCTCGAGACGTCTCGTCCAAAGACAATAAAAACTAACCAAAAACCAAAAAAAAAAACAAATAAAACCTCTCCGTTAGTCTCATCGAACAACCCGAGCGCTCCAATAACACATTCCGCCTATTTTTTGGCGCGTGACGAGTGGTCCCGCCATTGGTGCTGCCATAAAAAAAAAGTTTGTTATTGGGATATCATGTCACGACACGACGACGTCGATATAATGAAGGGTCTCAAATCATAAGTTTTTTATTTCTTTAGGCTTAAGGATAAGCACTTATACAAGTCATATTTTATACTATTAATAACATTATTTTAACGTAATGTGATGCGATGTGTGTGTGTTTGCCTCGGAACAATTGTGTGTACGATCTGCAGATATTTGTTCCGGGTGTTCTGGTCGTTTTCTATGTATAATAAAAATATCTATCTATGTAATGTATTGTATTATGTATATCAGTTATCTAGTACCCATAACACAAGCTCTGCTTACCATGCAGCTAGATAATGCTGTGTGAATTGTCCAGCATTATTTATTTATTTATTTATTGGTCAAGCCAATGAAAAACGAGAACCTCTTGGTCGTACGATTTATTGTAGGTACTCAGTTATATGTCTGAGTGGCGTTAATATCATCTTCATCATCATCAGCCTATAGCAGTCCACTGCTGGACATAGGCCTCCCACAATGAGCGCTATAGCGCTCTGTCTTCGGCTTGACACATCCAGCATCTACCTGCAGTCTTTCGCAGGTCGTCATCCCACCTGGTCGGAGGACGTCCTACACTACGTTTACCGAGTCGTGGTCTCCACTCAAGAACATGTTTGCCCCAGCGGCCGTCGGTTCTTCGCGAGATATGGCCGGCCCACTGCCACCTCAGCAGTTATATGCCCGGGTGGCGTTAATGTCATCATCATCATCAGCCTATAGCAGTCCACTGCTGGACATAGGCCTCCCCCAATGACCGCCATAGCGCCCTGTCTTCAGCTTGCCGCATCCAGCATCTACCTGCAGTCTTTCGCAGGTCGTCATCCTGGTCAATGTCCTGGTAAATGCCATAGAATGCGATATTCATGCTTATATGGATAACTGAGCAAGCTTTACGTGACCAATGTCCGATGACAAAATATATAAGCCATGAAAAAGGCACAAAATGTTATTGAAACAAAATTATAAATTTTGTAATATGTAATTTTTAGTATAAGTAGTTATAACATCGCCTTAGGGCTTAATAAAAAAAACATGTTATGATGTTATTATCTCAATAAATAAAATATTTCATAAGTGTTATTATTTTTAGTCTATTATTTATTATTGGTTGTCCATATCAGGACATGACAACAAAAATCTGACATAATTTAATTCTAAATTCAATTCAATTCTAAAATTATAATTTACCTACACGACTACTAATTCTTTTTTTTACTATTATTATTGTTTTAAAATTGTACAACTATAGGGATATGGAATAAAGCTGTTTTTTTTTTATTTATTTTTTTATATTTTTTTATATTTTTTTTTTATTTATTTATTTATTATTGGTTTAGTCCTGATCATCAAATCTGACAAAAAATTGAAGTGAACAGTAAAATAATTTTATTTGATAATAATTTATATATAAAATATGACTTGTCTAAGTGCTTATTTTGTAAGCCTAAAGATATAAATGATTTTTTACTTTACTTTTTACTTTACTTTTACATCAACTTTAATCCAAGTACCTTTGAACCAAGTGAGAAAAGCCGTAGACAAAAGCTAGTTAGCTTAGCTACATACATATAAATATTGCTAGTATATCCTACTAATATTATAAACGCGAAAGTATGTAAAGTATGTATGGATGTTTGTTACTAGATTTCACGTAAAAACTACTGAACGGATCTTGATGAAACTTGGAACATACACAGTATGTGTACTAGAATAAAATATAGGCTACTTTTTATCGTGGTACCACGCAAGGGAAGTGAAATGAAATGAAATGAAAGTTTATTTTCCTTAGGCTTACAAATAAGCACTTAGACAAGTCATATTTTATACTATTCATTATTATATTGATGTTCACTTCAATTTTTTGTCCACCAGTGGAAGAAGTGAGAAGAAACCACCAGTATGTTCATAACTTATGTGTCTAGTACATTTGATTTGCTTATCTGTAAGTTGTTAGATTTTGAGTTGGAGCAAAACTCGTTCCAAGCTTTTTTATCTTCTAGATAATCTGATATTTTGTAATAAGCCTTTTTACAAAGAATATGCTTCACAATTTTTTTAAATTTATTTATTGATAATTTTTGCAACTCACTTGGAGTTTTGTTGTAGAAGCGTATACATTGCCCTTTAAAAGATGCAATTATCTTATGTAGTCTAGTTGTGGGAAGAAGCCGCGGGCGAAAGCTAGTATGGAATAAAATAAAAATAAACATGCTACATAAGTAAATATTTTATTTAAAATCATTACATAAATATTGCAAATCAATTTCAAAATGTCTACCTTAACACAATATCAATTTTAAATCTTTTTTCTTACCAATGACGTTATTATTCTAATTAATTAATATTTACAAGTCCATAAAAATATTTATTCAATAAAAATACATTATTTATTTTTATTTGAACGTTTGATACACGCTCTATGAGCTCTAATGTATTGATTTGTTTTCTAATTTACAATTGATTTCTACTATTATAACTAATAACACTACTTATTAAAAATTCACAATAATTCATTTTACTAACATTATTTATTTTACCTCTACTATAATTATGTGGAATTAAACCTACGAAATTTGGTTATATTCTATCTGCACTAAACTGGGACCAAAAAAAACCTCATCAAATTAATCTACGGAAATTTTTAAACAGAGCTACAAAATAGACGAACGAATATTAAGCCCAAACTCGCAAATGTCAATGAAAAACTTAATTTGGCGCATTTCCATGGACATTTTCATTATTTGCTGCCAAAATACCCACTTCTGCAATGCTTGGACTTCTTGTTATTAGAGTAATTCAAGTTAGTTTTTTACGCGACAGCTCAAAAAGGAGTTTAGATTCAAAATGTTTTTAAGGTTAATATTTGTACCTACGATCAAAATGGGCCAACTAGGATTGCATTCATACCATGTTTTATTTAAGAATAGTATTGCATCGAAAAACAATACTCTGTTTAATAATAACAGATTATAATCAGTGGTTATTCAATATTAAGATATACAAGCTTACTCAAGTGGTACATTGTTATTATAGTTTGACCGAAACCGCTGTACCGCTCCTTAGGAAAGTTTGGCGAGGTGGGGGGCGAGGAAAAAAGAGCTAGAGTACGCGTTGACGGCAGACTGATGGATCGGAGCGGCCGATATTTCCCCCCCGTCTCTCCGCTCGCATACCTCAGGCGCGCTACAGCGGTTTCGGTCAAACTATAATAAAATATTCACTAAACAATTTTTTTAGATAATTTTATGCTGTCAGGTAAGCATAATTAACATAAATACTATGATTTGTAACTTATGATTTATTAATGCGCCTCAACACGCGTTATTTGCGTTAAAATCAGCGTAATAACGCTGATAACGCGTTACGTTATAAGTGAAATAACCTGGTAGCCTTGCTGTTAAAAGTATAATAAAACAGTAACGTTCCTGAAAATAAATTGATATCACTATAAAAACTCCATTTCAGTCTACTATTGATTAATGTTATTCTACTAGAGTGCTATTGGATTTGGCCTAGTCACCTGACAGAGAGCCAAAAGGTATGCTGTATCACAGCTGAGGTATATTCTACTATACTTGGTATATTTCTCTTTTGTACATGGTATTAATTTTAAACGTACAACCATAATTCAGTAAGGTAACTCGGATCATATCGGTACTTTGTTTGCATTTAGAAAAATAAATAGTTAATTTAGCTGGGATAATAAGATTATAGTTAAAGTCATTTAAAACGGGATATTTACCATGATTTGATTTTTGAGTTATCCAATATTCCGGCACAGTTTCATGCGCCATGATCACGGAATAACTGAAGGCACTGCGACTGCGAGTAAGTTTTTATGGGCAGACATACCGATCTACCCTCATTTTTTGTATTTTGCTAAGAACGTTACCACTACCACTTAATATCCCGTTTTAAATGACTTTAGTGTTGATAACCATGATAGTTTCAAAAGTTTTAAGAGTATAATTGTCAGCAATACTTAACAAACTATTGTTGCTGGGCAGCACCAATAGCTTGCTAAGGGTTCTGGTGGACAGACATTGCAGTAGCCTGCAAAGGCACTGGATGTCAAGTCTAATGAACCCTTATGCTAAACAAATTTATTATATAAATTAAATGTATGTAATTTGACCGATTTTATTTTAACTACCTATAAATAAATAAATAAATAATGCTGGACAATTCACACAGCATTATCTAGCCCCATGGTAAGCAGAGCTTGTGTTATGGGTACTAGATAACTGATATACATAATACAATACATTACATAGATAGATATTTTTTATTATACATAGAAAACGACCAGAACACCCGGAACAAATATCTGCAGATCGTACACACAATTGTTCCGAGGCGGGAATCGAACCCGCAACCTCCTGCGTCGCAAGCGGACCTTCGCCCACCGCGCCACATCGGTCGTCGTTAATAACGAATATAATTTAATGAGACTGACATATCTCCGATTCGCCGACGACATAGTTATTTTCTCTTCAGCAGCGACAGAGCTTGTGATAATGCTCATATAACTGAAAAGGACCAGCCTCATTCTTGGACTCAGAAAGCTAATATAATAATATAATACATTTTATTTAGGCAACAATTCGTAACAGAAAAAAAGTTTTCTAATTGGTCAAAACGCAAAAACTATTAAAATTTGTTTCAATAAGTCACATGTAACTTTAGCTCTCACGTCTTGTAATCTATTTTGTAATTATTGGTCACACGATGTACTTGTTTTTAATCTTGCTTCACTATCCACAGAATATAGACTCAAATAAGCAGAGCTTGTGTTACAGATTGGTTCTCGATGTCTGATATAGTGCATACCACATAGATATGCATTATATTACATCTACAAATAGAGGTTTAAGATATTTATTTATTCTCAAAATAATTTACAAAATTTGCTGAGTACTTAAAAATTTTACTTAGTCTAAATATTGTGCCCTTATGCGTTGTGTGATCATAACTTTATCGACAAATAATCCCCAAAAAGGTTTAAAAGCATGCCCTATGTCTATTGAGTTTTAAAATATTAAGTGGAATATTTTACGTGTATTAAAAAAAGTATAATTGTCACACATAATAAAATACTGCTCTCAAACTTAAGTACACTCCAAATTCTAGAATTACTTCATAATAAAATATCATTAGTACGTAGGGTAATTAAATTCTAATTATAATATCAAAAGATAATACGCGGCTTTCATATATACACAGGAATTTAATTATAAAAACTAAGATGCTAATAGACTCTAGTACATACCTACTAGTATGATTTCGAGGCGGAGATTGGCTACATACCTTAGACGTTGACTGGCCTAACTATGTACCTAGAAGAACTTATTTATAACTAACTGCGCCCCGCGCCTTTGGCTGCGTGAAAATCTATGTGTCAAATGGTTTATAAACCATCCTCTTGAATCACTCTATCTATTAATAAACCCGCATCAAAATCCGTTGCGTTGTTTTAAAGATCTAAGGGGTGTATGCATCCCTATGTACTGTACACATACAGACACACAGACAGCGTGAAACGACTTTGTTTTATACTAGGTATGTAGTGAAGTCAAACCTTGAAGTCATCAGTTTTCAATACAAAACGAACTTTAAGTACCCCAATTAAGGTTGATATTTAATTCCTTGTCGATTCATGAAGAAATAATTGGACAAAAGGCTTTCTTGGAAATGAAAATGGTATGAACTCTGACCTACCAACATTCTTAATGGTGATTGAAATTATGCTAGCTTTTTAAATGTAATTTTGAACACGTGTAACTTCACATGCTCGGTTATCGTCCATGAAAGAGTCGTCGTATTTTTACTTTTATTCATTTCAGATCATTCACATATTAAATAAATAAATAATGCTGGACAATCCACACAGCATTATCTAATAGCCCCATGGTAAGCAGAGCTTGTGTTATGGGTACTAGATAACTGATATACATAATACAATACATTACATAGATAGATATTTTTTATTATACATAGAAAACGACCAGAACACCCGGAACAAATATCTGCAGATCGTACACACAATTGTTCCGAGGCGGGAATCGAACCCGCAACCTTCTGCGTCGCAGGCGGACCTTCGCCCACCGCGCCACATCGGTCGTCATATTATATTCATATACATATCTATGTAATGTATAGAACATATTAAGTATATCAGTTATCTAGTACTCATAACACAAGCTCTGCTCAGCTGGAGGCTTGATGATGCTGGATGGATTGTCTAGAATTATAATTATTCTGAAAGAGTTACATTTTGGTTTCGGAATTCAAGGCCATTCTAAATTAAAACACTGTGTAATGTATAATTAAATATAATGCAATCCTGTTTACATTTTGATGTCAACATCACGCTCCTGACGACTGTGACGTGACACGATCCTTCTACTCTTCACTGAAAATCAGCGCTGCATCGTGCATCCAGCACTATGCTGAGTGAAGGCCATATTTGCCATGAACACTGCTACGTACAATAATTTGTAATATAGGTAGTAATAATTTGCGTAGTTTAAGTTTGTTGTGTATAGTAGTTTTAAGGTGAATAAAAATATTTTATTTCCTTCTTTTGGTGTCGTTTTGAAGGTTTTAAGCAACTGATACAAAAAACAACGCACAGCCTAAGCCGCTTGTCTTATATTAGGCCATGTCTTTTTTCTGTGAATACAAAATACTTTTTTTTAAACCACGGCACCTACTTTGTTACTCAAAAGAATATCTTTATAAAAATGTAATTTAGTAAGTCAAATACAAAATTGAAACAGTAGTAAAAGTCGGTGTACCTACTAAGTGTAAGTTTTGACAATTTTTTTAACAAACATGGGTGGTTTTCGGTGACCAATCGAAGTTAATTACTCATTTGCTAAATGGCTTTGACTTCACACACTCCAAACTAGTAGGAACTAGTAACTACTACTATCACCTACGACAACCATTAATATTATTGGAGGGTGAAAAAAATACAAAAAGTATGTCTCACAAAACATGGGATTATTAATAGATTCCATTTTGTATTGTTCTGAGCCTAAATAAATAAACAGTGGCAGTGGGCCGGCCATATTTCGCGAAGAACCGACGGCCGCTGGGGCAAACGTGTTCTTGAGTGGAGACCACGACTCGGTAAACGTAGTGTAGGACGTCCTCCGACCAGGTGGGATGACGACCTGCGAAAGACTGCAGGCAGATGCTGGATGCGGCAGGCTGAGGACACGGCGCAATGGCGCTCATTGGGGGAGGCCTATGTCCAGCAGTGGACTGATATAGGCTGATGATGATGATGATGAAATAAATAAACAGAACTCTCACAAAATTTTCCTTCATAATCGTACTTCAGTATCGTTATTTATACAAATAGGCTATCCAAGGGCTCTCTCTTACTGTTTCCCCTAATCTCCTTTGGCACCTGACCAATAGACGTACGACTTCCATATCTGCTCAATAATTCAACCAATCGATAGCTTTGAATGCTTTATGGTTGATCCAATAGCATCGCTTCTCGGAAGTATTCGAATTTAAATTGTTGGCGGGAAAAGAATGAAACTATTTGTGACGTTGTTACTGCGAACACTCATAAGTTGGAATTTGGTTGAGCGATTTGTGTTGAGCAGTGGAGAACAAATAAATAAATGGTGTGCCTGAGGTTTTGCGAGAGAGATGAATGATAGGAGTAATATTTTGAGTTTGTTTGTTTAATTTATTTTTAGTTTTAAAATGCATAATGTTTTTATACAATTTAATATGCCTGGATTTTTTATAAATGATCAATTATTATTCGTTTTTCTTATTGTGTAATTTTATGTATAATTTTTTCTTATTTTTGTATGTTTCATTTGTTCTAATATATGTATAGGTATTGTAATTAACTAGTGTAATTGGTTGTAATCGTGCTAGTTAATAATTAAATAAATAAAAATAAATAAATAAATTCGTTGGATGCCGCTGCTCATGCTCACCTCAGTTGAGCATTGGAAAAACTTCCGGAAATTTCTTTTGGTACAGAAAACATTTTTAAGGTCGACGACAAAAGGAGTGTTATAATGTTTGAATCGAAAGAGCTATGCTCGGAGTTTCTCTGAAGGATAGGATTCGTAACGAATACATCCGACAGAGTACCAAAGTTATCGACATAGCTCTGAGAATTAGCAAGCTGAAGTGGCAGTGGGCCGGCCGTATCGCTCGAAGAACCGACGACCGCTGGGGCAAACGTGTTCTTGATTGGAGACCACGACTCGGTAAACGTAGTGTAGGACGCCCTCCGACCAGGTGGGATGACGAACTGCGAAAGACTGCAGGTAGATGCTGGATGCGGCAAGCTGAAGACAGGGCGCTAAGGCGCTCATTGGGGGAGGCCTATGTCCAGCAGTAGACATAGGCCTCCCCCAATTGTCGAATTTCAGTTTAACTTAGCTTCATTAAAGATTTATATATTTTTGTAAAATAACTAACTCTAAGAAACGCTTCTCAGTTGCGAAATATCAAAAGACAGTTTCAATATAAAAATCAACCTAATTAAGTTGATAATATATTAATATATACATGGTCTTAAATAATAGCTTTAATATATGCACGTAAATTAGAATATTTCCTTGGAAAGTCTGACGTGTTCTAACTTGTAATTCGGTTTCGAGTTAATATCGAGATTACTTACACGCCAATAGCAATAAGCGATAGGTACTTTAAGCTGTGCGTCCACCGCATCGGAGTCAAAACCTACACAGCGTACGTTGTTCCAGAAAATTTGCGCGCTGATTCAATTCAATACATTTATTTCAGCTTTATACAATACAGAGATATAAGTTTAGCCATAAATTAATGAAATAATTTCACAAAAACATCTTTAAATAAGGAACAGTCTTCACAAGCGCATGGCTCTATGTGTGCGCGTCCAGTGCTTCATGAAAGCGCAGTCCGTGTCCAGCCTTTCAGCTATAAGTTTTGGTAATAATAATCATAATTTAATAATATATTTAATCAGTAGGTTAATTTCACGCAGGTATAGGCGTATTTAATGAAGTGCGTACAAATCCCGGAACAAAAACTGTACCACGTACGCTTCGCACGCCCGTATGCAGTGGACGCACAGCTTTAGATACGTATGGAATGCCTCGCTCAGAGGATGTACCAACAGGCATGCGATTCATATCGTGGATGGTAATTGGAAATTTCTCAGCTTTTCTAGAACGTTCGAACTTGGAGGAAGGTCGAAGGATTATGTAAGGTCTATTAGTGTATTGATGACCTCTGTGGCGTGGTGGGCGAAGGTCATTACTTTAGTTCCTAGTTTTACTAATGTAATATGAATTTTGTGACGTGTACAAGAGTCCTATGGTCTAAAGGAAATAAAGCACTTTGATATTTGATATCATCAGTTATCTAGTACCCATAACACAAGCTCGGCTTACCTTCATCATCATCAACCGATGATAGTCCACTGCTGGACATAGGCCTCCCCCAATGAACGCCATAGCGCCCTGTCTTCAGCTTGACGCATCCAGCATCTACCTGCAGTCTTTCGCAGGTCGTCATCCCACCTGGTCGGGCGTCCTACACTACGTTTACCGAGTCGTGGTCTCCACTCAAGAACACGTATGCCCCAACAGTCGGTCTTCGCGAGATATTCACTGTATACACACCAATACACTCGCACTGCTTACCTTGGGGCTAGATAATGCAGTGTGGATTGTCCAGCATTATTTATTTATTAGCAGCCCTCTATATGTAGTTCTATACCTCTTCATGTCTTCATGCCTGACCTAGTTCTGACTGCAAACCAGCGCTCTTTCACAAATGACCTTGGTTTGATAGAGCAACAAGCTGAGTACCTGTTAGATCTCCCCACTGAAACGGACCCACTGAAAAACTTTACACATCTGAGTCTCCTGTTGCCCAGACTCTTATGAGACTGGAGCCTCGGGAGACCCAAGTACACTTAAAACACTACACACACTCACACACTACATTACCCACATACACGATCACGCGCAATAAAATAAAATAAACTAATTTACGTAACTTAATCTACTTTTATCTAATTTATTTTGGAAGAGCGAGATTCCCTAACACAGGTATTTCTTTTACTTAAAAGGGAATCACTGTTATATTTATTGTACATTAAGTTAAAGAAATAAATATATTGTATTTTATTTTGTATTTTGTAGATCTACACACGCTTTAATGCTCATGCTGTTACTCCTTTATATACAAATATATCCAGGTTTTTTAAGCGGAACGGAACAGTGTAAATAAGAACATCCTTGATGAAGTCATCTATAAAATAATACTATTATAAATAAATAAATAATGCTGGACAATCCACACAGCATCATCTAGCCGCAAGCTAAGCAGAGCTTGTGTTTTGGGTACTAGATGACTGATATACATAATACAATAGATTACATAGATATATATTTTTATTATACATAGATAACGACCAGAACACCCGGAACAATTATCTGCAGTGCGTACACACAATTGTTCTGAGGCAGGAATCGAACCCGATCGAAATCGAACGGGAATCCAACCTCCTGCTTCGCAGGCGGACCTTCGCCCGCCGCGCCAAGGAGGTCGTCGTCATAAATAATAATAATAATACTGATTTATTTGTGTATGGCAGACATCCGCAATCTCCCCTTTAACCCGATTACCCAGTCCATCCATCACAATAGCCTGGTTTTATTTCTTTCATTTTTCTTTGCAATAGTCTCTACACCTGGCGAATACCATCTTTGGGTGTATCATATTGTGCACCCGAGGATGATACCCGCTATGTGCAGCCATCGCCTTTAGATTAATTTCTCAAAGGGCCTCTGTGCTGTTGGCTTCGGCCCCACGCAAACCTTCCAAAGGACCCTTTATGGCCCGAGATCATAGTAAATGAGAGACATAATAATACTAAATCTAAATCAGTTCATTTATTTGGGAACTAAGATGTCATACGTTAAATTTATAACATCATTTTTTATAGCGTGCTAAAAATATAAATACTAAAATAAAAGCGCCTATAAAAGTTTCCTCTCGTCTATTTAGAAATGTTTAAGTGGTTCCGCATATTTAATGTCAACCCGACCTCAATTAGAGCAATCGTAAAGGTGCAGACCAACTGCGGTATACCGCGTCGATCACAGTTAAGAACAAAGGGTTACAAGAATTTTGAATTTGACGAGTGTTTAATATTTCAGACTACATTCTAATGTTTGTTTTATTTTTATTAATTGGAACTAAACTATTATAGTAACACGCGAACCAACGAAATGCGATTCGTGTTGATTTATATCAAATTGTATGAATTGTGTACATATGACCGGAATTAGTAACCCTCGACGCGACGACACGTCGTCGTCGGGAGTTCATAAAGCGGTTCTGGACATAGAAACCACATCGAAACTAATACTATTTGATTCAACTCAACACGCATCGCGTCGTCGCGAATGGCCTTTCGTTGGAGAGCCGGAGTTTTTAGAAAGAAAAAAAGTATTTTAATTTAAAATTAATTAAAAGTAATTATCTTCCATCATGGCCTGTTGAAGCGTTGGATCACGAGGAGTGGACGGAGAAAAGGGAGGCCTTTGCCCAGCAGTGGGACAATAACGGCTTAAAATAAATAAATAATAAACAAATAAAAGTAATTAAAAGTTTAATTAAAAAGATTTTAGAATCAAAATCTCTTCTACTAATGAACACAATCCACCAGCCGTTAAGAACTTTTTTATAAATTTTTTCACGACCTAGTGGAACGGTCGTGAAAAAAAAAGACCTCCATCTTCCTCATCAGTGCAAACGTCCAATGTTGAGCATGCCTCCCCCAAACAAGAGGTTTGGGCGGTTTTGCCATAGTCCATCCCGTCCAAACATAATGAAAATGTTTCGTTCTAGCACCGCAGTTGATTAGCAGCCTAAGTGCCCCATTAATAGATATTGAAATTTTCTCTACCTTTGTTCTAAACGTTTTGTCCTTTCTTAATAACAAGGTATTAATTGATTCATGAATATTTAGATTTATTTCAAAGTCTATGTTTATAAAACGTCGACAATAATTTGGTTTCATTTTATTTAGTTTGTCATTTATTTTTACATAGAACATGCAGAATTAATTTAAAAAAAACCTGAACACCACAGCCTCATTGGGCCAAAATTTGTCCAGAGCTGGAAGAATCGAACCCACAACTTTTACGACAGTTGTAGAACCTTCACCAGGCCACTGAGGTCTATTTATTGTTTTTATTAGTATTTTTGTTAAGTATTTTTACAGCCATATAAAAATAAATCAAGTTTTAACCCGTCATCGTTATTTAAACTTGAATATTATTATTAAAATTTGAATATTATTATTTCAGTAAGTAGGCATTATTTAAGTGAAAATCGACGGCATATACTTTTCCTAATATATTAATATTCTTTTTTATACATTTATACACACAGGTACATAGACAGCAGCAAAATAAATAAATAATGCTGGACAATTCACACAGCAGCCTGGAGTGTCCCACTGCAGAGCAAAGGCCTCCCTCCCCTTCTTCCACTCATCTCGGTCCTCAGCAAGTAGAGCCCTCTCTTTGTTGTATAGGTCGAGCTCATCCCGCCATCTCCGCCTAGGCCTTCCACGTGGCTGTCGTCCGTCCGGGACCCAGTTAGTGGCGATCTTCGCCCACTGCTGCTGACATACGCAACACATGACCCACTTGAGTTCTTAATCGCAAATACATATTTTCAATTATATTTCTTCTATTCATTGTTATGTGTACTAGATAACTGAATCATTCGCAATTCTTACTTTAAGCATTGCCCTAGTCGGGTAAATTGATATTTACCTGTCTATTGTAACGAACCAAAGCCTATGTTGGCTTTATGAGTACCAGATTATACGTAGTAATAGCGTTTCAGGCTCATCAATTTGTTGAGAGCTTCAATTTGCTGTAGCCAATCAGTGACTGTCGAATAATACAGGTTATGGATGGTTCTCGTACTCTTAGTACTACTCTACTCGTAGTTCGAATGACGTTAGCTCGATGTTCATTACCAGAACTATATAAACACCTTCAAATTATATTTAAATTAACTTTGGTTTTATTGATCTTTCGAGGTAACGATCCATCGACGGAACATACCGTCGATGTAGAGACCTGTCGAGGTAGAAACCCTTCCAGGTAATGACCCACCGACGAAACGTACCGTCGAGATAGAGACATCGAGGTAATGACCATCGAGCTAACGTCATTCGAACTAGAGTACGAGACCCCTTGTGGGGGACTGTACATACAAATAATGTGTCCCTGTTTATCCCCATTTATCCGAGTCGAATCAAAAGTGTCCAAAATGCCAGATAAAAGCTGTAACTCCCGAAACGTCCGATTCACATCCCATTTTACATTCAACTCACAAGTATCTGTTACGTCACTGCTCTTACGTTGTTTGCTATCGCACTCTCACTCGGATTTGAAAGGGATTATTCGAGGACAAGCTTTAGCCGACAGTACTTTTCCGGTTTAGACGTGCCATTTTTAACAATCGATCGAACAGTCGCAACAAGAGGGCTCTTTTACTTTTTGGTTAAAAATGACGAAAGTTTTGTAACGAGTCAAACATTGTGATGGTACATGCTATAGACGCACGACACAAGTGGGCCGACCTTTTTTTTTTGTTGATTGCCTTAGCTACGCAATCCATAAACTACAAACGTCAAGACCAACATAAGATTTAGTTGAAAGAAATCCTACATCTGGTAGCAATAAACATTTATCCCACGAAAGGCCATAGGACTTTAGATAACATAACACTTTAGAACAATCAACCTCGCAATAAATATTAATTCTTAAGTTTTTTAAGATAAGAAAGAATTCTGTCCGTCATGTGCAGTTTGAGACAAGAGGTCTTTTTTTTCAATCAGTTTAAATGGATTTCTTTTACAAAAAGAAGCCATTCTTTTTGTTATTCGGCGCGTCAAGACTTTCTAATATCGCTTGCACGTGTACAAACAATAAGTATGAAAGTTAGTTTTAATGAATGATAGATATATTGGCAATGGTTAACATTTAAGTTTAATTATAATAAATGCATGATGCTTTATTCATTCTCGTTGGAGACGTCACAACGGAAATGAATACTTATTAAATGAGGCTTCTCGTTTTACAGTGAGATATTTATATGCCATACAATTGGCGAAATATTAGTTTTATTCTACCATGGAAGGTCAAAGATAATGATTCCCAATACTGTTATAAGTTATAATTAACGCACATGCATTTCATTCTTTTAAGAGCCATGAGTTTCGCGACATGCAGCGACATCTTGTGACGGGACGCAGAAACAATACAAAATGGGGAGGTTTCATCCCAAGTTTGCTCCACCCCTGGCCGTTAATGGACCAATTAGCAGCAACGTCTAAGCAGCCATTTTTGGGAATACCGTTATGCGCGTACGCAGGCGGGGGTTGACGGAAGAAGGTTATATACCCTTACAAGAGAGGGGATGGGATCAGTCATCAGAATTAAGAGAGGGAACGGGGCGCTCAGCTCTAGGTCCTAACACCGCGTAAAAGTCTTAAAGTCTGAGTCATATCTCGCGTAGTATTAATCCTTGTGGCTTGGCCGTCAGAGTAGAGTCTGTGTAGAGCAAACAAGTAATTTATAAGTAAAATCTGTTATAAAGTTTGGACGAGACGTTTCGACGATTGACGAGTGTTCCGGTTCGAGTACAAAGCTAAGTTTATTCTATAATGATTGTACCCATACGATTGATATTAGCGATCCTTGAATACTCAGCTTACAGAAAGCCCGAGAGGCCTACTCATTCACATAATCAACACTTACTGTGGCTAAAACCAATCGTACGATACATTGTGTTTTTCTCAGGAACATCCCGCCTAATTTTGAGGCCACAAATCCCCTTTAAACTCTCCTGAGTCTGGGCGACTGTGTTTCGCACCTTGCATAATTCTCTGGTTGGTTACCGGGTACAAGATTGGCAAGCAGCCTTCAGTTCTTGACAGTCTTGGAGGCGCTGTTATTAATACAGAATGGGAGGACTATTAGCTGAAAATCTTGTTAGTCCATACGTGGAATCTAACAACATTCTCCGTTACAGAGCCGAAAGGGTGGCGGAACCAACCTCAATTTATAATTGTTTAATTGACTTATCATATTATCTCTTTGTGCACCCTAGCAATAAGTTATGTCTGTCTTTCTGTCTATTTACTGTATTTTAATGTACGTGTGTGTATAAAATATATTAAACAATACTAAATTCCTGTCAACCAGTTTGTTTACATTTTATCTTAAATTTCCCTGCAAGTTAGAGATTTCATGAGGCTTAGGCTAATCAATTTAGGTCAAGGTTATTTAAAACTCTTTTCTAACAACAATTAATTTTAAAGAACACCTTACTCACAGCTAAAGTAAACTCATTCAGTTACAGAAATGGATTGATACATTATTTTGAAATGTTATTTACTAAAATAGAAGAGCACTATCTGAATTTGATTTGGTCTATTTCAACTAGAATGTAACACATGTATGACCCACATAGCGGCATACATGTAGCAGTCCGAGGGCCCTCATACAAAAATACAAATACTTATCACGCATCCCGTTGATGCAGGACTGCCTCCGGTAAAGCCCATAAACTGGAAGACACAGGCATTTGAACGATTAAGAACAAATCAATTGGTC
Source organism: Eupithecia dodoneata (assembly GCA_947044415.1). NCBI lineage: Eukaryota > Metazoa > Arthropoda > Insecta > Lepidoptera > Geometridae > Eupithecia > Eupithecia dodoneata. The sequence continues at coordinate 6,769,093 of OX345678.1, forward strand.
TTAAAACCAGACCACAGGTCTTTAATCCGCACGGACCGGTTTAACTAGCTGGAGTCCCACAGCGAGAACTGAACCTTATAATCTCAAACTTCCTGCTCTAAGTGTTATCAACCCATAACCTGTATAATTCGACAAAGACACTGATATATAAAATCTCAATAAATAGATGAGCCTGAAACGCTATGACTACATATGTATAATCTGGTACTCATAAAGCCAACATAGGCCTGGGTCCGTTACATTTGGTGCTCGTGAGCAAGGATCTAGTGAAGTGCGAAGCGATAGCCTAGCTGCTAGATAGAATCTGGTAATATAAAAACATATAAACACAACGTAGACTTAACATTATGACGATCACAAATCTCACAAATCCAGATTTATTTTTACAAATAACGACCATTTGTCGAAAGCATATAAACATGCGCAATTTAGCTAAAAAGCAAAGCAAAGAGCTTGCCGCTAAACAAGCTGGTGATAATAAACATTAAAACATAACTTGGTTCAAATTGAACAGACCGTCAAGTTTTATGGCCGTAAACCTTATGTCGAATAGACAGCACTCTGATATCTTGACTTGTTGGGAAAAACATTTATGCAGTGATTTACAAAATTACTGAACTTAATATGTCACAGAAATTTAGTACTGGTTGGTATATTTAAGGCTTACAGCGCATGATAATGGTATTATTTTAGCATGCCAAGCGAATTTTAAAAAGTCTTGATACGAATTTTGCACATAAACCCATTCGCAGAAAGGTAAAAGGGATACAATAAATAAATACCACTATAAAAGACAAGATAAAATTACTACAACAAACGAATGTTCCGTTAGGATTCAATACAGAAAGATAATGACTAATTTATGAATCCAACTTACTTCAAGTATCTCATCGTTATGAAAAGATCTTGATTAATTATTTGAATATAAGTAAATAATAACGCCTAAATTGAGATAAAAGCACAACACAAGTACAGGTTTCCAGCGGTTTATTTAAATCGTGTTACTTGCTAAATAAATAAATAGGGATTTAGAGGAGTTAAACATACCTCATCTAGATATGAGTTTTAATTTAGGTATAGATTAGGTATTTAAGATTGAGTATAAGGATAAATACATAGTTAGATGAATAGAGACAGGAGAATAACTAGCGAATTAAATCCCTAAATGATAAAGCCCTAGATTGATCGCATGCAAACAGACAGCCAATTGAATGAGCTTCAATCAATTATAAATGACTCTGATTAATAGAGAAACCGCCAACAATAAAATTATAGAATCAAATTCTAAGTGAGATTCTACCGTATGAAGAAAGATCCATGGTGTAACCTGCAATAGTAGCGGTACACAAATCTTTAGACAGCTAATTAAATGATAAAGTAAAGAGCATCATTTTGTCTGCCTGGAATTATAACAGCAGGTAATGATGACATCACAAGCCTATAAGTTAGCAAAAATATTGACAAACCTAGGATATCTAGTTACGATCAATAAGGCTCAACTGAGTTAAGCTCTAAAGCAGTTATTATGAAAATATTGCCTTATTTCAGTGTGGTTACAACTGTATAAAACAAATCCTAACTATAGTATAGTTTGATAATACAATACAAAAATACTTTATTTATAGATCATTATAAAAATGACATTACTTGCGACAAGTACAATGGGCGGCCTTATCGCTTAGAAGCTTCCAGGCAAACTTTTGATAATAGAATCGGTATGAATGAAAGGCAGGCTGCTCAGCTATTTATTACTACAATAATAACTTTTAAAAAAGCCGATAGCTTAAGGCACGTATTTGTATAGCAATATATTTACGGTACAAAACAATTGCAAAAAGGAATTATGTCTAACGGCGGCGTTACAAAAGAAACAATTGTTTGGTAACCCTCAGTACCTAGGAAAGGCTGAAATAATGATGACAAAATAAACGCACACAGTTATAATGCCTAAAGGCTAAGGCTCCTTTTTAGGAGGCGGTTTTGTCTAGTTCAAAATCATTTAGATTAGACAAGGCTAAGTCATTTAAATTTAATGGATATGGCGTTGTAAAGTTAATAAAGCCCTGTTAAAGATATAAAAGCGGGTTCGATTCCCGACAGTTTGATAAAAGTTGAAGTTACATCTTGATGAAGATCAATATAATAAAATACACAGGGATTATTAATCATTCTAACGGGTTCGATTCCCAATACTCTGCAGAATGTATATAACTAAGCTAACATTATTAATAAAAGTCAGTTTTAGATATTATTATGCAGCGGGTTCGACTCCCAACTGTCTGCTAATAATTGAATAAACTTGATTGGTAAAGGTCAGCCTAATGTATAAAAGACGACAACTTTGATTGAAAAGGACAATCGAAGAAGAAAATTATTAAAATATGGGAGGTTCGACTCCTTCCTCAATACAAAAGGCTGTATTTATAATGATCCAATGGATTATTTTATTGATTCAATGGACTGAAAAAGGTTTAATTAAGATCTAAGAAACAAGAGTTCAACTCTCTTGCGTACCTATAAGATATTTTTATGAACATAATTATTTCAATTAATATTATTAATTAAGGTCAGTCTTAGATAAGAGATATTATGCAGCGGGTTCGACTCCCAACATTCTGCTAATCAATAATTGAAAAACTTTATTGATAAAGGTCAGATTTATGCTTAAAAGACCACCAGTTCGATTAAAACGAACAAATTAAAGAAAAAAATTAAAAGAGGGAAGGTTCAATTTCTACCTCAATACAATATAAACATAATTGATAAAGGTCCTTATCATAGCATTATAAGCAACTGATTCGATTCCTATGTACCGCAATATAAAAGGCTAAGGCTGTATTTATATTGATCAAATAGATTAATAAAGGTTTGATTATGACCTAGGAAACGAGAGTTCGAATCTCTTAGTGGAAAATATATAATATATAAACATGTTTTACATCCCTGTAAACATAATTAATACAGATCTGCTTATGACAAAAACGGTACAGATTAGATTATTACGGCAATACAAAGGATTGTATTTATATATATATATAGTTATAACTAATAGTCATTATTACTACTGAGTTAGTAGAATGAGGTATGATGAAACCAGGGACAACACTGTTTTGTAAACTAATTGTTCAAGACGTGCTATTTGGAAAAATAACAGCTTTTTAAACACGAAAGTTAAATAGAATCGAATACTATCATAATGAGGTACTATAATACTGATTATAAAATAATCATATGCCCTAACATCACGACAACTATAAAACAATTAGCAGCGTCCCTAAAGTAATGGACCAAGGGTATTATAACATACGAAGATATAAACAGAAAGGCTGTATACATAATTATAAAGCTCCGATCTGGAAGCATAATAAGGGTTCGATTCCCTGATACCAATCGTAGAAGGGATGCATTTTTGATTAAGAGAAAAATGAACGCAGTCAATTTATTTAATGTATGATATTTTTGATAATGCGAGTTGCATTACAAACAAGTAACCAAGACCATAAGTTTTATTTAAAGGCAAGAGAAGAAACACAGTCATTATACAAAAATCATTAATGATCTATTTTACAACAAGTGAAATAGGAATAAGACATATAACATTAAATGTAAAAATAACCCATAATTAATCGATCGCACATTAATCACACAAAGGACCAAGGTGTGTAAGAACAAATTAAAATATAGTAATGGTATCCGATGTGTAATAAACTTTACACTAATTGTCGCACATTAATCACACAAAAGTCCAAGTGTGTAAGAACAAATTAAAATATAGTAATGGTATGCGATGTGTAATAAACTTTACACTTATTGTACTATACGTATATATGGGATGAATCGATTATTAATCAACATTGGCGACTGATTTATACATGACAATGTTATTTCAAAGGCGATGATAGCGTTGAACTTAGGCTATGGAAAACATAATGCCATTAATAGTCGCAAATAAAACTTTAATCAACAGTTGACTCGTTCGGTTTAATATCAGAAACGGTGTCTAATTAAGGATATTGCTTGGGCCACATTATAGCCAAGAGTTGACTTAAAATATTGCCGCTATTGTTAAATACAATAGAACCTTCAGTTTAAGGATCTAGGAACGGAGGAATGATGAGATGCAATTATTATTATAAAATATTTTTTTATACTATAAATAAACGAAGACTAAGGTTGGTAATTGGTTAGGTAGGAATATAGATATTGGTTTATTGGTTAGGTAGGAACATAGATATTGGTTTATTGGTTAGGTAGGAACATAGATATTGGTTTATTGGTTAGGTAGGAACATAGATATTGGTTTATTGGTTAGGTAGGAACATAGATATTGGTTTATTGGTTAGGTAGGAACATAGATAATGGTTAATTGGTTAGGTAGGAATATAGAAATTGGTTAATTGGTTTAGGTAGGCGAACACGTGTACTGTGGAGAGATATACTAAGGACGATGACGATATTGATTAAAAGTAGATAGGTGACAGATGGATGAGCACATTTTTTTTGCGTTTAGTTGTTATGCGTAGCATAAAAAAAACCGAAGGTATGAGGGTGGTCAGTTGCGTTTTAGTTATATTTGGAGAGGACGTTTCCTCTTTGTATGTATATACATAAGGAGATGAAAAATAATAATAATCAATATTGAATTTATAAGCGTATGTCCAGTCTGAGGGTGGACTTGGGTAATATCATAAATATACTAGACTACTAGCATAGGTGTTATACTTATGACAATCTAATTAGGAAACAAATAAGGAAAAAAACAAACTAGAAAAAAAAATATTGATAATTTGGATACGAGAATGGTCTTATGAAAACTTCATCACTCGAAATTTTCTGCGTGTAGAATTTTCAGAGGGTGGAATGTGATGGTACATGCTATAGACGCACGACACAAGTGGGCCGACCTTTTTTTTTTGTTGATTGCCTTAGCTACGCAATCCATAAACTACAAACGTCAAGACCAACATAAGATTTAGTTGAAAGAAATCCTACATCTGGTAGCAATAAACATTTATCCCACGAAAGGCCATAGGACTTTAGATAACATAACACTTTAGAACAATCAACCTCGCAATAAATATTAATTCTTAAGTTTTTTAAGATAAGAAAGAATTCTGTCCGTCATGTGCAGTTTGAGACAAGAGGTCTTTTTTTTCAATCAGTTTAAATGGATTTCTTTTACAAAAAGAAGCCATTCTTTTTGTTATTCGGCGCGTCAAGACTTTCTAATATCGCTTGCACGTGTACAAACAATAAGTATGAAAGTTAGTTTTAATGAATGATAGATATATTGGCAATGGTTAACATTTAAGTTTAATTATAATAAATGCATGATGCTTTATTCATTCTCGTTGGAGACGTCACAACGGAAATGAATACTTATTAAATGAGGCTTCTCGTTTTACAGTGAGATATTTATATGCCATACAATTGGCGAAATATTAGTTTTATTCTACCATGGAAGGTCAAAGATAATGATTCCCAATACTGTTATAAGTTATAATTAACGCACATGCATTTCATTCTTTTAAGAGCCATGAGTTTCGCGACATGCAGCGACATCTTGTGACGGGACGCAGAAACAATACAAAATGGGGAGGTTTCATCCCAAGTTTGCTCCACCCCTGGCCGTTAATGGACCAATTAGCAGCAACGTCTAAGCAGCCATTTTTGGGAATACCGTTATGCGCGTACGCAGGCGGGGGTTGACGGAAGAAGGTTATATACCCTTACAAGAGAGGGGATGGGATCAGTCATCAGAATTAAGAGAGGGAACGGGGCGCTCAGCTCTAGGTCCTAACACCGCGTAAAAGTCTTAAAGTCTGAGTCATATCTCGCGTAGTATTAATCCTTGTGGCTTGGCCGTCAGAGTAGAGTCTGTGTAGAGCAAACAAGTAATTTATAAGTAAAATCTGTTATAAAGTTTGGACGAGACGTTTCGACGATTGACGAGTGTTCCGGTTCGAGTACAAAGCTAAGTTTATTCTATAATGATTGTACCCATACGATTGATATTAGCGATCCTTGAATACTCAGCTTACAGAAAGCCCGAGAGGCCTACTCATTCACATAATCAACACTTACTGTGGCTAAAACCAATCGTACGATACATTGTGTTTTTCTCAGGAACATCCCGCCTAATTTTGAGGCCACAAATCCCCTTTAAACTCTCCTGAGTCTGGGCGACTGTGTTTCGCACCTTGCATAATTCTCTGGTTGGTTACCGGGTACAAGATTGGCAAGCAGCCTTCAGTTCTTGACAGTCTTGGAGGCGCTGTTATTAATACAGAATGGGAGGACTATTAGCTGAAAATCTTGTTAGTCCATACGTGGAATCTAACAACATTCTCCGTTACAGAGCCGAAAGGGTGGCGGAACCAACCTCAATTTATAATTGTTTAATTGACTTATCATATTATCTCTTTGTGCACCCTAGCAATAAGTTATGTCTGTCTTTCTGTCTATTTACTGTATTTTAATGTACGTGTGTGTATAAAATATATTAAACAATACTAAATTCCTGTCAACCAGTTTGTTTACATTTTATCTTAAATTTCCCTGCAAGTTAGAGATTTCATGAGGCTTAGGCTAATCAATTTAGGTCAAGGTTATTTAAAACTCTTTTCTAACAACAATTAATTTTAAAGAACACCTTACTCACAGCTAAAGTAAACTCATTCAGTTACAGAAATGGATTGATACATTATTTTGAAATGTTATTTACTAAAATAGAAGAGCACTATCTGAATTTGATTTGGTCTATTTCAACTAGAATGTAACACATGTATGACCCACATAGCGGCATACATGTAGCAGTCCGAGGGCCCTCATACAAAAATACAAATACTTATCACGCATCCCGTTGATGCAGGACTGCCTCCGGTAAAGCCCATAAACTGGAAGACACAGGCATTTGAACGATTAAGAACAAATCAATTGGTCTTAAAACCAGACCACAGGTCTTTAATCCGCACGGACCGGTTTAACTAGCTGGAGTCCCACAGCGAGAACTGAACCTTATAATCTCAAACTTCCTGCTCTAAGTGTTATCAACCCATAACCTGTATAATTCGACAAAGACACTGATATATAAAATCTCAATAAATAGATGAGCCTGAAACGCTATGACTACATATGTATAATCTGGTACTCATAAAGCCAACATAGGCCTGGGTCCGTTACAACATATTGTGACTTTATGTGTCATCGTGGCATCGTAGCTTTTTCAGCCTATTTAAATAATCATCATCATCGTTAGTCGTAAGACGTAGTCTAGTACGCCCTTCGACCAGGTGGGATGACGACCTGCGAAAGACTGCAGGTAGATGCTGGATGCGTCAAGCCGAAGACAGGGCGCTATTGCGCTCATTGGGGGAGGCCTATGTCCAGCAGTGGACTAATATTGGCTGATGATGGTGATGATGATGATCGTTAGTCGTTAGTCTACTGCTGGACATAGGCCTCCCCCAATGAGCGCCAAAGCGCCCTGTCTTCAGCTTGACGCATCTAGCATCTACCTACCTACATACAGCCACAATTAACCAAGACGGATAAAACATTTTAAAAAAAATGAAAAATATGTTTGTTACTACATCTAAACAGAACTAAAGTTAATACAGATTTGGTATGGTTTAAGTAGAGACAATTAATAACCAAAAGTGCTAATGATTCCCACACTATAGGCTGGGCCTGAATCGTGGGAACCAACATGATTACCAGGTAAGAAGTGCCTCAATGGATATTGTACGATACCCTCTCAAATATGAGACTGCGGAGAAGAGAACAAAAAGACTTCTGACACGAAGAAAAGACCTAGAGCTCGGGGTTTGTCCGAGGCTTAATGTAGCAAAGCATGGCAGTAGATATCAAGCTATCAAATTATTTAATGTTCTTCCTACTGAATTGAAAGCAATTGGCAACCCAAATATTTTTAAGAATAATTTAAGAAAACTTTGGCTGAAGTTTTTATACTATTGACGAATTTATCAGACGAGAGTAGTTAGTATTATGTATGCTTTTGATTCACTAACCTATTTTTATTTTTATTTATTTTATTCAGATTAAGTATTTGTAGCTATATGTATTAATTCATACACAATATAAATTGTTTCTGAACAAATGAACTGAACTGATTTTACGAGTAATGTCAAATCGATTAGTTACCTAGTAGGTTACCTATACAATAAATTAGTATAAATATGTTTTTTTTTTTAATTTTAAAAACTATTTTCTATGTCTCTTAAAAGTAAATTTGCACTGAACTGCGTGGTACGAGAGGTTTACTCGGAGTTTCTCTGAAGGATAGGATTCGAAATGCATACATCCGACAGAGAACCAAAGTTATCGACATAGCTCAAGAATTAGCAAGCTGAAGTGGCAGTGCGCCGGCCATAACTCGCGAAGAACCGACGGCCGCTGGGGCACAACGTGTTCTTGAGTGGAGACCACGACTCGGCAAACGTAGTGTAGGACGCCCTCCGACCAGGTGGGATGACGACCTGCGAAGGACTGCTGGCAGATACGAGAGGTTTAGTTGATTTAAAAAATCGCGACCTCTACTGCAATAACTAGCCTTAATTCGTCGTTGTATTTACATTATTTGCAATTTACCAAACCTGAGAACTAACAAAGAATAGACCCCGAAGATGAAAGAATAGATAAAAACTAACGAAGTAACTTTATGAACATAAAACTGTACTCAAATAACGCCCGGTCCTTCAAGTTTTCAAACTAATTTCCATTTCTGAGGCAAACACGTACAGTCTGCTGAGAAGATATGTGTACACCTAAGTCTTTACATACTATAGTTATACATAGGTTATACTTAGATTCTCGTTGTTTTTCAATTTAAGTGTCAGAATGCGGTACCCAAATTAATTATTTGATTGTTGATAGTTTTCAATTTGACTAAAATCTTCAAAAAACTTGCATCAGTATTATTTATCTATATGAAAAGATTGACAGCTTTATCTTAGGTCTATGTATGTAAGTGTATTATAAATAAATAATAAATAAATAAATAAATAATGCTGGACAATTCACACAGCATTATCTAGCCCCATGGTAAGCAGAGCTTGTGCTATGGGTACTAGATAACTGATATACATAATACAATACATTACATAGATAGATATTTTTTATTATACATAGAAAACGACCAGAACACCCGGAACAAATATCTGCAGATCCTACACACAATTGTTCCGAGGCGGGAATCGAACCCGCAATAATATTTGTAATATTATAATGTTTGTAATGTAGGTATTATGGTATATAGTGTAGGTAAGTATTTGTTTTATTTTCTTTATCTATCAACGTGCCATGGTCTATACTGTTCCTTCATGTCCAGTCCATTCTAAGGTTGCCTGGAAGAGATCGCTCTCAGCGATAAGGCCGCCCTTTATACTTCCTTTATTCTAATGTTTATTTCTGTATTGTTTTCTGTTTTGTGTGGAATAATAAAGTGTTTTCTATCTATCTATCTAAATTCATAATGTTATCTACATTACCTACTTGGGGAGTTGGATTAATACTAGTGGACAAAAAATTGAAGTGAACAGTAAAATATTTTATTTTGATAATAATTTAATGTATAAAGTATGACTTGTCTAAGTGCTTATTTTGTAAGCCTAAAGAAATAAATGATTTTTTACTTTACTTTAGTTTACTAATATGCGCAGTACATTTGCAACTTTATGCTCCCAAGTTTTTCAATTCAACTTAGTAGATAACGTAGGTAACATTATCCATTTAGTTTCATTATCAAATTGAAAACTTGGCCAACTCACCAATGAAGTCGCACAAGTCCACTGACGCGTAGTGTGTCTATTATAATTGGCCGCGTGGTGCCACGCAGTTCAGTGCGAAATTACCGTAAAGGTATTTCCGCTGCTGACTGTATCTAAGTTACTAGCTTCCTACTACAGTTATTCAAGTGGGTAAACAAAGTCGTAAGCCTAAGTTAGCTATTTCTACTACTGCGCCTTTTTAACTCACTTCAGAAAAGGAAGAGTATCTCAAATAGAGAACAAGAGAGGTTTTCTTTATTAAAATCGAGCTTATCCGGGTAATATAGATACAAACCTTTTTATTATGTTTTTTTGTATGCATACTAATATTATAACCGACGGCCGCTGGGGCAAACGTGTTCTTGAGTGGAGACCACGACTCGGTAAACGTAGTGTAGGACGCCCTCCGACCAGGTGGGATGACGACTTGCAAAAGACTGCAGGTAGATGCTGGATGCGGCAAGCTGAAGACGCAATGGCGCTCATTGGGGGATGCCTATGTCCAGCTGTGGACTGTGATATAGGCTGATGATGATGATTATAAACGCGAAAGTTTGCAAGTATCGACGGATGGAAGGATGGATGTTTGTTACACTTTCACGTAAAAACGACTGAATGGATTTTAATGAAACTTTACAATAATATAGCTTATACATCAGAATAACACATAGGCTACAATTAATAAAGATATATTGTATATAATCCATAATTGTATGAAAACATTAGTTGGAGAAGCCATTGGTTCCTGAAACACAGTTTTTTACTAGTTCAGGGGCCTATGGACTCGTATCGTCCGTTTCACTGTCTATTTTGTCAATAAATAAAATGTTTACTTCACTTTACTTTATAATCCAAAATATGTATCACCACGCGGGTGAAACCGCGGGGCGCAGCTGGTATGTTTATAAAAAACATTCTAAAACAAAAATTATGAACAAAACACTACACCCTTTTATCTCATACATCGTATAAATTTCCTTGAGTAGCTGTTGTACATAATAGTTTACGTAAATTGGTTCAGAAAAGCCCATATTCTTTGCAGGAAAAAATTCAAAAATACTCTACCATACCCTCATAAAATATATCCCACGCCGTCATATTTTTCTTCGGAAGAAAACATTAACATTTATTTATACCTTTACCAGCTTTTAATCGTAGCTGTTCTGGGTCCGTTCAAGTATTACGGAAGCACTATGGGGGGGTGGGTCTTTGTTTTGCTTATTTTGGATGACATGGGGGGTAGGGGAGTCTAGATGATGATTACGTTACTCTCTTGTTCTAAACCCAACAAAATCAAATTATTTAGTAATAAGTACTAAAGCTAGTCTCAAAAAACTAAATAATTTTAGCTTCAATATAAATATTAACGGGGAACCAGTTCAGTGTGTTTATGAGGCTCAGAACCTACGGCTGAAACTGGATAGCAACCTTCGGTTTGAAAATAAAAGGTTCAAACTGAAAACCAGCGTTGTTCCGCGCCACGCGTGGTTCAGCACATAGCTGAGTTTGACCCTTTTTGGCCAGCAGGCTAGCACGGTAGCCATGTATTATTATAGTTTTTGTTTTTATGTAGGCTTTTTATTTATGTTTTTTTATACTGTGTACTGTGGTTTTTTTATTTATGTGTGCTTTAATTGTGTAGCCTGTTTTTTTTTAGCCAAATAAAACAATTCTTTCTTTCTTTCTTTCTTCTTTAAAATCATGTTGCAAATAATGTACGCCAATGCTTCTATAGGTTAAAAATACTTTACAAGATCCGACCATACTTATGTGAAAGTATTCGCATAACTCTGTGCGAGTCCTTAATTTTATCTAAATTAAATTATGTCGATGTATTTTATGGCCCTTGTCTCCTAGGTAGAAGTGAAAAGCTAATTCAGCGAGTGCAGAATGCCTGTGCTCGCTTCTGCTTTCATATCCCACCACGTACACTTGTCACCCCTTATCTGAACTCAGCGAAAATGCTCAAAATGAAAGCTCGTAGAACACTCTTGCTATACTCCTCTTTGGCCTAAACAAAAATATGTTACCTCACTACCTACACTCTAAGCTTACCAGCAAAATGAACTCGCGCTACCCAAGACGAGAGTGCACAGATATTTTTGAAACGCCCCAACACAGAACTGTCGCATTTAGAGGATCGTTCCGATTCGCATCCTCTAACTACAGTATTGACGATTATGTGCGAAAAATTATGTAATATCTTGAGTATTATTAGTTTATTACTTAGTTATAATACATTTATTATAATCTAATTATCAGTTATTTGATTAATGTCTAATTATTTTATTAACATTCATTTATAATTATTATGTGACTTGTAATATTAGTTTTTTACCAATAAATTGATTATTCTGATTAAAGCTTCTAACTCTTCGATTGATTTACTTCTCTGAACTTGTTATGAAACCTTAGATCCAATTTCATCCACCTCATTACAAGTTGGCCGAATCCTCAAAGATATCGAGCAAAAATTGCTTCTGATGACAAAAGCGTAACTTCTTTATCTTTTTATCGCATCTTTATCCGAAAAGTTTGGCAAGGTACGCAAGAATGTGCGATGAAAGTGATAAGTGAATTCTCGGAGAAATTCACTTAAGAGGCCTCCGGAGGGACGAATTCTTCATACAAACGTAATACCAAAATGATTTCCAATTCAAGCATATTTCCACTATAATATTGTATTATTTGTATTTGAATAGTATTTATCTAGGTTCCTAAATAGTTTTTTTTTTCAAAATACTTACCTAAAATTAAATGAAAGCCAATCGCATTTTGCACATTTTTATGCGAAAATGGACAAGTTTTCTTCCTATTTGTTTCGTATTAAAAACAACAAATATCTTACGTGTTATTTTATAAGTAACATAGCTTATATTGTCTAGTTACAGAATAACAATACTTTGTGAAAAATACAAAAAGTTTTCAGTCATGATTTTTGGTATTACGGAACAAACCAGATTTTGAACGGCTAACATTGCTATCGCACACGCATGGGGCGCGGCGCAAGGGTTAACACTTTGACTGCTGAAATCACACGGTATGTGTTTTCTACAAGTGACTAATATGCGTAAATCCACACTAGCGCAGCGGCTGAGAAAATACAGATCTTTGTGACTCAGCACAGCTGTAATATTTTTCGAACGAAACGCATGTGCGGCGCAACACAACCGCTGTGTAGAGCGGCAGCACGAATTTTTTAGGTTAAAAAAAGATCGTAGTCGTTGAAAAACATCGCAGTCAAAGTGTTAATAGGGACAGCGATATTCGGAGCGATTTTTGCAAGCGAGGGTCGCCGGACCCTTAACTATAAAAATTGAATATTGCGTAGGGGAGACGGGGTAATGACGCTCAAGTCTGTTTTTTATTACAACTTATGTTACGTATTATTTATATAATATTTTTTATGTATGATAAGTAGGTAGGTAAGTCGTTTTATATTAAAAAGTTAATTTATTTTTTTATCGAGAATAGACTCTCTTTAGACCCCAATCTCAACTGAAGGTAAGTGACAATTTGATATCACGAAGGTCTAGAAGACACCTATTCATTTATATCCCAGGAGACAGAGAGACAGAGAAATAGTGAGAGAGTGTGTTAGCCGGGAAATCAGAATCAGGCAGCTTTTTGATTTCAAACATAAAAGCGGTATGAATGATAAAATGATGGAGGAGAGTTAAAAGTATTAAGTGGTACCGTGATCCACCCAAAACATTGGGTGGTCCTGTTAACGGGACCATTAGGTACCAAATGTATTTTCAATACTTTTGTTAAAAAAAAAAAAATGCTGGACAATCCACACAGCATTATCTAGCCCCATGGCAAAGCAAAGCTTGTGTTATGGGTACTAGATAACTAATATATGTACATAATACAATACATTACATAGATAGATATTTTTTATTATACATAGAAAACGACCAGAACACACGGAACAGATCGTACACAAAATTGTTCCGAGGCGGGAATCGAACCCGCAACCTCCTGCGTCGCAGGCGGACCTTCGCCCACCGCGCCACATCGGTCGTCAATATAATTGATATTTTCCCGTAAGTGAGCAGCATTCACCTGTGCCCTTTTAAAATAAAGAGGCACATAATAAAGTAATTGCATAATACTGTCGTAAAGTATCATTAAAAAGTATTCATACTTTAGAGCTCGTATGTACATAGGTACAGTCGCGTTCAGTCGGAAAACTAAGATTTTGTATTATACAAGCTTGCTCAGTCATTCGATATGCTTGAGTACCGTTTTCTATGACATAAACGCCACTCAATACGTAGTCATAGTTATTCTTTGCTCAAGCATAGATCAAATTAGATCTAATTCCGAGCAAGCTCTCATAGTAGGGGCCCAAATTTCCCCACCTAGACTTTTCAACACTACGCTAATTGAAATTAGTTAGGTTTAATCCAGTTTATCCATTCTTCACAGTTTAAGATAATAGACCTCTAATATAATTGATTTTTGAAATTGAATGTTCTTTTGTCTTGTCTAGCTCATTCTTGTCTGATGAAAAAGTTTTGAATTGAATTAAAATAACTAGACATGACCTCAACTGATAACCTTGTAGATGTCGAGAGGATGGTAGTGGCAGAGGGCCGGTCATATATCGCGAAGAGCCGACAACCACTAGGCTTAAACGTGTTCTTGGGTGGAGAGTATTTCGTGGTCGAGTGTAGACCGTAGGTTGACGACCTGAGAAAGACTGCAGGAAGATGCTGGCTGAAGACAGGGTGCTATGGTGCTTATTGGGGGAGGCCTATGTCCAGCAGTGAACTAACATAGGCTCATGGTCGAGAGGATGGAGGTGGCTCAGGACTGCTATATGTGGCATCGTAGTATAGCGCAGGCTTATGTCCAGCAGTGGGAGCTTCTGATTATGATGATCTGACATCGAGCGATCATGTCTTGCCTTCAGTGGGCAAGATGGCGCGTGTAAATTAGGCAGCTAAAGAAAAACTAAATGTATGTCTTGGAGCGTGGAGTAATTTTTTTGTACACTGCAAATATCGCCCAAACAGTTATTTGCCCCTTCTCATATTCATATTTATTTTATATCATCATTGTGTACATTTGTAGGTCTTAGTATCTAGGTAATGTATAAGAGACACAATGGTACCCACGCAGGGCGTGGCAATAGTACTGAGAGAGGAAGTGGGCCGGGTTTCTATATAACTCTGTTAATTGGAACTTATTAGATTTCAGCAGAAAAAAATAATGAATTATCATAGTTTCATTTAGTTGAGTTATATAGGTATTAAGTCACCTTTTTTTTCATTTTTAATATCATTTACCGTTAAAAAATATCATTTAAATCATAAAAACATTTATGTAAAAGGTTTTTTAACCAGATTGAAACAATATTCAATCTGGTAAAAAAAATCTCGCAATTTGCTTCCCTCTTACATACCTATGATTTTACTTGTGCTATGTCATACTAGGTTAGGTACTCACTTTTACTGTGTTTTTAATAAAAAAGCGCCTCCTGTCAGCTGAAGAAACTATGTTAATTTAAGGTAGGTAAAAATATACATAAAATATATAACATACCCCTCTAGCCCTCTTTAGGCTAGAGGTAATGCCCAAACAGCATTTTCCCATCTTAAAAAAAGTAGGGAAAAATATAAATAAATATAGTAAATTTGAGTTTCTTTCACCTACACTTCCAACTTGATGGAATTCTTATCATCATCATCATCAGCCTATATTAGTCCACTGCTGGACATAGGCCTCCCCCAATCAGCGCCATAGCGCCCTGTCTTCAGCTTGACGCATCCAGCATCTACCTGCAGTCATAAGGAATTTTTGTAAAAGAAACATATTCTATATGTCGGAGATCGAGCCGCCGCGTTGATTCATTTGTGGTCCGGTCCGGTCTCCAACGCCATCTGTTAGCGAATTAAGGAGTGTGTAGTTTGTAAGAAACGTCAAGTAGACAAATGTCATTGTCACTTGAGTGATAGTAGTAGGAAACGTCGAGTAGACAACTGTCATTGTCTCTTGGGCATGGTCGAGACAGAGTGTCAGAGAGGTTAGGTCGGACGGTGAGGCACGTTCACTTTGTTGGCGACTTCCGAGCAGAGCACTGGTCCCGTCTGGCCTCTGTCTTGAACTTGCCGCGTTTCACTATTAGCGGTATTGTACGTAGCGAAGTGATCAATCAATAAACATCTGGACTACACATACGTTGCATTTCCTTATTGTGAACTTCGAGGCATGTCTGACGCTCCGAACGGCAGGTCTCGGGACCCTTCCCCGTCATCAGAAGTGGGATGCAACCCGGATCACCCACGTGAACGCGATTCTATCGGTGAGCAACATAACCTACAAACACGTGGTTTGAATATTGAAAAAGATGAAGAAAAATGGCGCCATCTTTTTGAACAGCAAAATCGAAATTTCATGGCATTGGTGCAAGCTATAAAACTACCCGCATCTTCGAGCTCGATTCGCTTTCCTGATTTTGACCCGGAGAAAAAGGACAACGATGCCCATGCTTGGATTACGACCGCCGACATGTGTGTGGCTGATGAACACCGCCAAGGACCATCGCTGATGATCGCTTTAAGCCACGCACTTAAGGGCGAAGCATCTTCGTGGCTGTCTTCAATATCATATCCTGGTATGACGTGGGGCGATTTTAAGGAACTATTTGTGGCAAGGTATGACTGTCCTGAAACTGCTGCTTCTTTTCTTATCAACATGCATGATAAGCAACCAAAGGATAATGAATGCCTAGCTTCTTACACTGCTACCCTGATGACATCGTTAATGGCAAGATGGAATGGGATGACTACAGAACAGATAGCGATTGCCACTGTCTTAGCTCATATCTCAAAGCAAGAGCCGCGAGTTCAGAGATTAGCCATAACAACTGACATCAAGACACGCAATCACCTACAAAAGGAACTGAAGGCTGTTTCGTTCTTGAAAAGAACTTATCCGTTGAGCAAAGATCCGAATGGACCTGACGCCAAAAGGAACCGTCCTAGTGGATCAACGGCGACTATCAAGTGCTTCAATTGTGGGAAATCAGGCCACAAATCATTTCAATGCCGCAGCAAAGGAGATTGGAAGACGCAAGATGACCGCAAACCTTCTGCTTCGAGCAACCAGTCCACAGCGAGACCTGACCGCATCACCTGCTTCAGCTGCCGAGAACAAGGCCACTACGCATCCGACTGCCCGCAGCGGAAGACCAAGGACGGCGCTGGTACTGCTGGAGCTGGTCCAGCCAAGGAGAAACGAGTGGACGTGTGCATTGTTAATGCGCCTTCGGGTTCTCTGCGTCACTCTGGTGAGTCGTTTCCTTTCACATACGATTCCGGTGCAGAGTGCTCATTAGTTAAAGAATCTGTTGCTTGTAAGTTTAGTGGTAAGCGTTTGTACGATAATGTAACTATGACAGGTATAGGGCAAACGAATGTAGTCTCGACGATGCAGATTTTGACTCATGTAGAGATTGACGATATAACCTTGGAGGTACTTCTTCATGTGTTACCTGACTATTGTTTGCGACACAGTATCATGATTGGACGTGAAGTTTTGGCTATTGGTTTGACTGTACACATGACAGTAGACAAAATTAGGTTTGAGAAAATAAATGTTGTGGAATCATGCGATATACTGTCGAACGTGGGCATTGATCTTGACTTTATAGATACCGATGTTACTCCTGAATACAGATCTAGTTTGTTAAACATTTTGGAACGATTTAAGACTAGTTTCGTTACCGGTGTGCCTACTTCACCCGCTGATACCGAACCGATGCAGATACGTCTTAAGGACCCACATAAGACGGTAAGTCGACGTCCATACAGGTTAACTCAAGATGAACGTCAAGTAGTTAGGAATAAGATCGACGACCTACTGAAGGCTAAGGTAATTAGGCCTAGTTCTTCTCCATTCGCGAGTCCGATACTCCTCGTGAAGAAGAAAGACGGATCGGACAGAATGTGTGTTGATTACAGGGAGTTGAACGACAACACCATTGCTGATCGTTTTCCGTTGCCACTCATATCAGATCAGATTGCTAGGCTGCATGGAGGGCATTTTTTCACGATATTAGATTTAGCATCGGGATTTCACCAAATCCCCATTGAGCCGGAATCTATAGAGCGCACAGGATTCGTAACAATGGAAGGTCAGTATGAGTATGTTACCATGCCGTTTGGATTAAAAAACGCGCCATCGGTGTTTCAGCGAGCTCTCATACGTGCTTTGGGTGACCTCGTAAACAGGTACGTTGTAGTGTACATGGATGACGTGTTAATTGTGGCTAGTGACATCGAAGAAGCTCTCGAAAGACTTCTAGTAGTACTCGGGGTCCTCTCAGAAAAAGGATTTTCACTAAATCCCAAAAAGTGCGCTTTCCTGAAGGAAAAGGTAGAGTATCTGGGCTTCGAAGTTCAGCAAGGTCAAATTCATCCCAACCCACGAAAGATAGTAGCGCTTACTGCTCTACCGCCACCCAACACAGTTACTCAGCTGCGACAATTCATTGGACTGGCATCGTACTTTCGCCAATTTGTTCCTAAATTTTCGCAGATTTTAGCACCTCTGTATGCCTTGACATCTGGAAACGGTAAAATAAAATGGGAGCCGCAACACGAGGTAATAAGACAACAAGTCATCTCTATTTTAACGAGCGAACCGATATTGACGATTTACGATCCCAGTCTAGTGACGGAGCTACATACGGACGCCAGCTCGATTGGATACGGAGCAGTTCTGGTTCAACGCAAAAATGGTAATTCGCATGTAGTTGCCTATTACAGCAAGCGTACGACAGCTGCAGAGTCCAAGTACCACTCGTACGAGTTAGAGACTCTTGCCGTGGTGAACGCTGTCAAACACTTCCGGCAGTATTTACATGGACGTAAGTTTGATGTAATAACCGACTGCAATTCACTTCAATCAACGCGTAAAAAGCTTGACCTCACCCCACGTGTTCACAGGTGGTGGGCGTTCCTACAAGGATTCGATTTTGATATTGTTCATCGCAGTGGTAAACGCATGGCACATGCCGATTTCTTTTCAAGGAATCCCTTGCCGGTTGAAAGTGAAGAATTTGGTCCAAGCGTTTCTTTTAAAAAAGTAGAGTCAAAGCAGGTAAACTTGGCGGAAATTACCAGTAGCTGGTTGATAGCGGAGCAGCAAAGAGATGGAGAAATTTCCAAACTGATGTCCGACATGAAGGAAGGTAATGTTCCAGCCGAGGTATCTAAGACCTACGAACTCCGCTCTGGCATACTTCATCGAAAAATCCAAAGACACGGTAAAACTCGTTGTTTACCGATAATTCCTAGGTCATTCCGCTGGTCAATTATAAACAGTGTTCACGAAGGTTTGCAGCACTTAGGATGGGAAAAGACACTTGAAAAGGTTTATGACTTGTACTGGTTCGAAAATATGTCCAAATATGTTAGGAAATTCACCGAGAACTGTGTCACATGCAACATCTCCAAAACACGTTCAGGTAAGGTACAGGCCGAACTGCACCCGATCCCGAAAATAGCAATTCCGTGGCACACTGTACACGTTGACGCAACAGGTAAACTTAGTGGTAAAAACGACAAGAAGGAATACGTCTTCGTCCTCATAGATGCCTTCACCAAGTATGTGTTACTTCATCATACTCTACACATTGATACAGCTAGCAGCATCAAAGCTCTTAAGGCTAGTGTTGCTCTATTTGGAGCGCCGAGTCGCCTGATCGCTGACCAGGGTCGATGTTTTGCCAGTAAGGAATTCAAAGACTACTGTGAGTCCGTTAACGTCAAGTTACATTTAATCGCAACAGGTAGCTCGCGAGCGAACGGCCAAGTTGAACGGGTCATGAGTACGTTGAAGAACATGCTGACAGCCGTCGAGACCAGTTCACGTTCATGGCAGGATGCTCTACCGGATGTCCAGCTTGCCCTCAATTGTACCATAAATAGAGTCACGAAAGCTAGCCCACTGGAACTACTTATTGGTAAGGTTGCAAGGCCACTAGATATTTTACTCGTTGGAGATGAAGAACCCCAAGCTGACATTGAGCAGGTAAGAGCCCAAGCTGCAGAGAACATGGAGAAAAGCGCTTCATATGATAAGGTACATTTTGACAAAACCAAAGCTAAAATAAAACCATTCTCTGTTGGTGATTTTGTTTTACTACAAAATGAGGAACGTAACCAAACTAAGCTTGATCCGAAGTTTAGAGGTCCTTTCAGTGTAACAGAGGTACTTGACGGTAATCGTTATGTGCTTAAAGCCTTAAACTCCAATAGGACTTACAAGTACGCACACGATAGACTGAGACTAATGCCCACGAACGAGGTTGTTGACGAGGATGACTTGTTGATCTTAGGTAGTGCTGACCGAGATAAGTGCGAAGGTGATGGGGATGGACCATCACGTAGTTTACGGACACCAGATAGAGGTGTCGCTGAGTCACTGGATGGAAGTGACTAGATGATGAGGAAATCGGGAACGATATGGAAGTTTCCAAGAGTCGCTTGTGGAAGTGACTAGGTGATGTGGATATCGGAAACGAGATGGAAGTTTCTAAGAGTCACTAGATGGAAGTGACTAGATGATGTGGTAATCGGAAGCTGGATGGAAGCTTCCAAGAGTCACTAGATGGAAGTGACTAGATCAACTTGACGTGAATGAGATTATTGATTTGATGGTGACTTTAGATTATGTACAGGCTTCTTTAAAATTTAATTAAGTACTTTGTTTATGATGATTGTTTATTCCGTTTTAATGAAAAACATTGCTTGTTACTTTTGTTATTTTCATTGTAGATTTATTACGTTCTGTGCGATTTGTTTTCATTAAAGAAAGTCCAAACCGATAATGGAAGTTTTTACTTAAGGTCAGGAACGGCCGAACGAATGACATTTTACTCTGCGGAATTCTCTTTCTTTCCAGAAACCCCACGCGAGGACGCGTGAGTTGTCAAGATGGCCGTGTCGGAGATCGAGCCGCCGCGTTGATTCATTTGTGGTCCGGTCCGGTCTCCAACGCCATCTGTTAGCGAATTAAGGAGTGTGTAGTTTGTAAGAAACGTCAAGTAGACAAATGTCATTGTCACTTGAGTGATAGTAGTAGGAAACGTCGAGTAGACAACTGTCATTGTCTCTTGGGCATGGTCGAGACAGAGTGTCAGAGAGGTTAGGTCGGACGGTGAGGCACGTTCACTTTGTTGGCGACTTCCGAGCAGAGCACTGGTCCCGTCTGGCCTCTGTCTTGAACTTGCCGCGTTTCACTATTAGCGGTATTGTACGTAGCGAAGTGATCAATCAATAAACATCTGGACTACACATACGTTGCATTTCCTTATTGTGAACTTCGAGGCATGTCTGACGCTCCGAACGGCAGGTCTCGGGACCCTTCCCCGTCATATACAATATGAATGAATGTATTGAAAACTAAATCAAGTAGGTCTGTGATCTAAAATGTCTAACTTAGGAGGTCTGGTCCACGAAATGTCTAACTAAGGGTCTAGTCTACTAAAGCGTAACATACATAAACTTCTAAGCGTTTTTCGCTTTTCACAACCATACATAATACACAGGATCTAATGAATCACAACCTAATGTCTAATCTAATAGGGTCTATTTTAACGATGACACTTGAGAAAATATATCTATTTAGAACTATTTATATATATATTATATATATTAATCCTACACTGTGATCATATATTTATCTCTAATACCTGCACATTTATTTCTAACATATTTACATTTATTAAATGTTTTTGTTCAATATATTTAATTTCCTTATTTTGTTTTTATTTTACATTTTTTACGATTATACAACCTTGCTCAGTCACCGATCTTTATTTGAGTAACGGTTTCGTATGATACAAGTGTTACTCAGGCACTGATCGATGACTGAGTGAGCTTTTATAATAGGTACGGGGTTCAGATAAATATATTGCTAGATAATCTAGACGCATATTAATAGGTAAACTACTCGTATCAAACCAATATGAATATTAAATGAAATCAAATAATGCTGGACGATTCACACAGCATTATCTAGCCCCATGGTAAGCAGAGCTTGTGTTATGAGTACTAGATAACTGATATACATAATACAATATATTACATAGATAGATATTTTTTAACATACATAGAAAACGACCAGAACACCCGGAACAAATATCTGCAGAGCGTGCACACAATTGTTCCGAAGCGGGAATCGAACCCGCAACCTCCTGCGTCGCAGGCGGACCATCGCCCACCGCGCCACAGAGGTCGTCAAAAAATAAATAAATAAAATGTGGAATAAAACAAAGGTAAAACAAACTAAAATTACTTAAATATTTAAAATCCCCGACGAATTCAACGACACTGACTCTAACTTGATTCACTCAAAAAAACTGCGTTCATTTTGACACTTATTGTTTCACTTTTGTCGTTCAATAACGAACTTTACCCGTTGGCCTTAAAGCTCACGTCCCAAACACAATTTCATCTGGTTTAGACGACGACGCCTGCGCTCTGAGTAAATCAGCTGATGTTGACTTGATGCAGTTGTTCATGTGTATATCTGATACAAAGATATTTAATGCTTTAAACATTTTTACTATAAAAACTATCTTAGGCCTGTATGAAAGTTTACTCAGTCATAGATCTATGCTTGAGTGATGTTTATTCCATGAAAATGTTATAGATATATGCTTGATGAAATGAAATGAAATGAAAGTTTATTTCTTTAGGCTTACAAATAAGCACTTAGACAATGAGCTTGATGCATTGATGATTTTTATTCCATAGAAAGATTACTCAAGTTACTTGCGTTACTCAAGCATGATGACTGAGCGAGCTTTCATACTAAAAATAATAATAGGGGCCTTAGTTAAAAATAATAATATGTTAAGAAACGGACCTATCCAATTAAGTTTGTCTGAGAGATATTGCTCTTGAGCGGTAAGACCGCCCATTATCGCTTATAACAATAATGTGTGGAACTCAATGCACACTGAAGTAAGATCGTAAATTGACAATGAATGTGTGATGCGTATAAATAAAAAACTGTGTGGTTTGTTTACAATCATTTCACATCGGACTTGGCTGTAGTATAGTTAGCTCACATCCATACTTTTTTCATATCAATAATTTGAAAATAAGTTTGTCCGTCTATCTGCTGAGCCGTTTAAACGCAAAAAATTAATGTAGCATACATATTTTCGCTTAAACGGCTAAACGGATCATAATGAAATTTGGCAGGGTAAAATGTAAATATGTATATTATATATATAAATAATATATTATAATATACTATAAATATATAAAATAATATACTATAAATAAAAAACTAATTACCCATAGTTTTTTATTTATTTATTTAATTTATAATATATTTACATTGTCATACAGTTCAACACCAAAGCGACAAATATATAATAGTAACCCAGGGTCGGACATTGGCTACTTTTTTTCCCTTACATCTTGCAAATCTAATGATTGATAATAAATAGAAATATACCTGAGGACGCGTTGCTATGGTGATGATCGCGCCGCGGCCGCTGCCAGCAGTATCGGCGGGCCATGTCGCCGCACAGTGTCCTGGGGAGATTGAGCCTTTTGAGAATAGAAATAGAGTTGTTTATTGCTTAATTTAAAGTTGTAAGTGAACAAAAATCCGGACAATTCACACTGAATCATCTAGCCCCAAGCTAATCAGAGCTTGTGTTATGGGCACTAGATAACTGATATACATCATACGAGTACATAGAAAACGACCAGTACACCGTGAACAACTATCTGCAGATCGTACAATTACATTTGTCCCGAGGCGGGAATCGAACCCGCAACCTCCTGCGTCGCAGGCAGACCTTCGCCGACCGCGCCGCAGTGTTCGTAATATTAATTTTAAATGTCGTAGTAATTTTAAAAGATTAATTACATTAAGCACGTCAACATTTGATAAAATTAATATCTTTTCTGCTGAACAGTACTTATGAAAATGAAAAAAAAAATGAAAAATATGTTTATTACTACATCTAAACAGTCTAGTTAATACAGATTTGGTATGGTTTAAGTAGACAGAATAAATTAACAAAAGTGCTAATGATTCCCACACTAGGCTGGGCCTGTATCGTGGGAACCAATATGATTACCTGGTAAGAAGTGCCTCAATTTAATGTCAAATCTATGCAGTTATACAAAATAAAGTTTAAAAGAAACAAAAAAATAAAATTAGTTTTAATGTACAGATATTTAAAAAAAAAACAAATAGGAAGTAACTAAAGCAAAACTAAAAATAAATTAGAAACTTATACAAACTACAAATTATTATATTTGATAACAATGAATAGTATAAAATTTGACTTGTCTAAGTGCTTATTTTGTAAGCCTAAAGAAATAAATGATATTGACTTTTGACTTTTGATATATATGGCCTGTAGGTTGGGAAGTAACTATAGGAATTGGAAAAAGCGAATAAACTTTGCACAACAGATTTCCATGAAGGAAATGTTAAACGACTCGTAAAAACGACAAAGTAAATACACATAAACAGGTTTATTGACAGTTTGATATCACTATTAAACTTAATACGAGATTCTTTCGCAATATAACAAGTTATAAAGTAACGGCGAGGTCTTATCTGATGGAGGCGGCTCGGGACCGCTATTCGTAGCGTCACTTGAGGAAAGCCTATGTTCAGCAGTGGACATGATAAACTTCTTTGTTTGTTTATTCTATGCCTGTATTTTGTACCTGTATCTAAATAAACGTTTTTTTTTATTCTATTCTATTTTATATCTTTATAAATTGTAGCCTATTTATTTTGATGTATAAGCAGATATTAAGTTTCATTAAAATCCATTCAGTAGTTTTTACGTGAAAGAGTAACAAACATCCATCCATCCATACTTAGAAACTTTCGCGTTTATAATATTAGTAGGTTTAAATTTAATACGAGATTCTATCGCAATATAATAAATTATAAAGTAACGGCGAGGTTTTATCTGATGTTTATGCCATAGAAAAGCGCTTCTCAAGCATATAATAAATAAATAAATAAATAATGCTGGACTATTCACACAGCATTATCTAGCCCCATGGTAAGCAGAGCTTGTGTTATAGGTACTAGATAACTGATATACATAATACTATATATTACATAAATAGATATTTTTTATTATACATAGAAAACGACCAGAACACCCGGAACAAATATCTGCAGATCGTACACACAATTGTTCCGAGGCGGGAATCGAACCCGCAACCTCCTGCGTCGCAGGCGGACCTTCGCCCACCGCGCCACATCGGTCGTCAAATATTATATCGATAACTGAGCAAATTTTCATAATAACTTCTATGTTACTTTTCAGCCTAAAATGCAATGTTAGTGTAGTGTTCTGACGAGCTTTGAACATAATTATTTCATCAGCGAATTCAGAACTCTAAGGCAAATCATCCGAGCGAATCTAAGTTGTTTCCTTTCCTAGGAGCTACATTGGATTAAAGTGGTGCCAATTTTTATTTCGTATTTGATCTCCCCCGCTCGACGGTAATTTTTAAGAACAGCATTATTAATGGCACAGATAATATAATACATACTGTATTAATGGTAACCGATTTGCTCGCGTGGAGCATCTTTGTGAATGATTTCGTTCGTGCATTACTCGTATATATAAAACATTATGGCCTCCGATGAAATTGGGGATATAAATAAAGTAACTAAAGATTCCATGTGTCAGTCCCTGTTATGTATTATATATGTGGTTATTATATTTGTACTGCTGGCGCAAACATAAAACTAATCGAATCGTTTCGGCATTGGCACCATGTTTCCTTGAGGAACACCCTAATTTAACTTTCAATGAATCCACTGATGAGTTTCAGATCGAGTCTACCCTCGATAGCTAAATAAATAGCGATAATTATTGTTTGTGATAAATATGTGCCTTTCATTCCATTCGGTAACTTTAATTAGTTTGTAAAGTAAATAAACAAGCAGAATGCTTGGAAGGAACCAGTTAAAAGTTACATCAAACAACGTTCAGCTTGTTTGTTGTGTACATAGACGGGTTTAAAGGAGATTTTCTTTGAGTTGCGTTAATAAAACCGGCCTTGTACTGGGAAACAGAGTGTGCTAATGGAGTCTAAACACTAAAGTCGGCAACATTGCCCGACGCGTCGGGTTGGTACGACATTTTGGTGTATGAAGCCTGAAACAAACTATTAACACACCATTTGACGACCTCTATAGCGCGGTGGGCGAAGGTTAGGAGGTTGCGGATACGATTCCCACCTCGAGACAATTGTGCGTACGATCTGTCGATATTTGTTCTGGTCGTAATCTATATTATTAAATAAAAGATATCTATCTATGTAATCTATTGTAATAAGTATATCAGTCATCTAGTACCCATTAAACAAGCTCTGCTTAGCTTGTGGCTAGATGATGCTGTGTGGATTGTCCAGCATTATTTACTTTTTATGCTCAGAACCACACTGTAAAAACCCGATGTGAACACGCATCGCATTTCGTCGAGTGCCACGGTCTATAGTGTGTCGCCGAGACTTGAATATTATTTATATTATCTGACAGTATTTTATGAACATGTTGACGAGCCACGGGCTCTTTAATATTCATACACTGATACTTAGCACCAACCCGAAGGGCTGTGTCGCCGACTGTTGTGTATAGACTCCATTACACACATAACACTCCTTTCCTTTTAAGTCAGAGCACGGCAAATTGTGGCAGAATATTTATAATATTTATTTTGTATTTGTACCTTCGTCGTAGTCACGAGAAAATTCACGACTTCTGTGTTAATAATAATAATAATCTATGAGTTCAGCCGACTGTAATTTTTTTGTTTGTTAGACTAAAAAACATGTTTTTTAGATCGGGACAAATTTTTGTACAGCATTATAATTCAGTATTATTTATCTTTTTACTTGCAGATAGAAACCAGTGTATTTCTAAAAGTGGCCCCGAAGTATCTATATTGAAGTATGCATAGACATAGAAGATTTGGAGTTAAAGTTTATCATCAAAAAAACGGTTGCACACACAACAAATAAGTTAAATATCTGTGTTAGGTGTCTTCTGAGGCGAATTCTCATGAATGCGAAAAAAGGACTTGGGTCTCTCTGCGACCGCTACGATGTCGTCGGTTCATCGGGTGGATAGTCTCCCCACACTCCGTTTCGCATTGCACCGCGGCAGCCACTCGAGATTTTCATTCTCTCTCTGAACTCTCCAGCGGTTATGAGTTCTGCGGGAACTAGAGTAACGTTAAGTATATTTTTACCTGCAGCAAGAATCCAGCGTCTTCCTGAAAGCGGCCCTGAAGTCCCTATTGAAGTATGCATAGATGAGGGGGTTCAGCGCCGAGTTGAAGTACCCCACCCAGAAGACAGCTGCGACCACTGGTGGGGGGGAAGGACAGACTCGGTCGCCGCAGAGCGCTGTTATTATGTACCTGTGGAGGGACAAGCTAATTATAATAAATAAATAACACTGGACAATCCACACAACATAATCATCAACAGAATCATGGAATAAAGATTTATTTCTCTATATCTAAACTACCTGACTTGGCTTCATTGATTTGGCAATAAGGGTCTACCATAGACTGTATAAAATTACTAATGTGAAAAATTAATAAATATATATTATCTGTTTTATTTTTGTGCTATTTAAATTTAAGGCGTAATTTAATGTTGCCTCTCTTCGTTTTTCCTTTTCTATATGGCTTTTTTATGTTTACCTACTCTTGTCTTCTTTTATGTAAGTACCTACCTAATGTTTTAAAGCTTTGTGCCACCACACCAGGACCTGTCTGAAAATCAGCGCCGCTACTGACTCCGGCTTGTAGCGGCATAATGCTGAGACAGGGACCTTTTTCTATCTGATATTTGATCTTTATGTTTTTTTCTATCTCCTTATAATTTATTTTTTCTTGTATGTATTTTTCTTATTATGTAATGTGTGGTGTTTTGTGTTATGTATGGTGTCAAATAAATGTATTTTCTTTCTTTCTTTCATAATCTAGCCTCAAGCTAAGCAGAGCTTATGCTACTCGTAGGTATCTAATAACGCCCGAATACTCAAACGCATCTTACGTGACGTCGTGTCGACGACATCGATCGTGTCGAAGGTAAGCCTTATGTTTTTTTATGTTTAATCCACTCCCAAAAAATAAAATAAAAACAACAGAATAAAACATAAGCGTCATTTATAACAGGCGATATACCGTGAATGATTTTTGAGTTCTCCAATAATTCGGCACTGTTTCATATGCTATGATTATGGAATAACTGAAGGCAGTGCGAGTATAAGAGAGTCAAATCATGGTAAATATCCCGTTATAAATTTATTTTGTGTTAATAAGCATAATAAAAGTAGAATAAACCATTATAGCTAGTTTAGAGTATAGAAATGTCGAGGGTAATAATTGTACGTAAATTATCCCATTCCCGAGAGCTAAATATAGGATTCAATTCAATTTCAAGTTCTGGTACCACGAGAACAAAGTAGTTGAAGCCAGTTAGATTAATAGTAGTTTACCATAAGAAGAAAGGCAGCCAACATGCCAAGAACGCCGACATGATAATGCCAAGAGTCCGCGCTGCTTTCCGCTCTCGCTTCATCTTATTGCTGGCCATAGGCTGCATCTGTAACACAGATAATTTAAGAAAATGCAATGAAATCTACGTGTTCTTAAGTGGAGACCACGACTCGGTAAAAGTAGTGCAGGACGCCCTCCGACATCCCCTAATGACTCGCCCATTAGATCCATTATTCCAGTTTTTTTTTAAGTCCCTTCCCATGAAAGCTTTTATGCTTTGGAATTACTTAAGGTCTAAACAACAACGTACACAGAAACACATAATTTGTACGTAGGGATAAAAAAAAACAATATGCACAGGACCACAAAACAAAAGAGTTTTCAGCCAGACCAAAAAAGAGGTAAACCCTCAGCCTCATTGTCTAATTTAAGTCAACTTCAACTTCTTGCTAGATGGCTCTGCGTCTGGATTTACGCAATTCTGCCGATATCCATCTCATAATAGCAACGCAAGCTTTCATTATGGGTATACTAGTATAGTTAAACATTTAGAAAGTATTTTTACAATAAAGAAAAACATTAACTGTGAATTAACAGAATATACCACAACTAAGTCAACTGGTAATCAGCTTGGACTTCATTTTTGACATTTCAAATCAAATCAAGTCATTTATTTGATGAACCTATTATTACAGGCACAGTCAGGTCTTATAACTAGAGTGGAGTCATATGTATTCAACCCGCAAGCAGGTGTGCAAACATTAAACCGCAGTGATTAATGGTCGTTAAATTAATCAATAATTAAAATAAACAAGGATAATAAATAGGTACAATCTAAAATAACTAGTTAACTTTAAGATAGTTAATTCACAATCGTTCGAATTGTCAAAACATAATAATTTTTTTAAACTTAAACTTAAGATTAATATATTCATGTACACTATAGAAACATTTGTCAAACAGCAATTTATTTATTTTTGTTTAAATAAATTACCATTGAGGTCTTTAATAGATTCTGGTAACTTATTAAAGATTGTAATGCACGTATTATATTAAAAAAAATATAGATCCAAACCTAGCCCTTCTTACCTGTATACTTTGCCGTTCCCTCATCACCTGCCCCATGGAGATGCCATTGATCTGCAGGTGCTTGTCCAGAAGCAGCGCTGCTACTTTACTCCTGAGGAACAGAGGAAAAGCTTTATTTAAAGCACCCTAAAAGTGGTGCATGTGTCGATTTGGATGTAGCAAAAACTAATCTCATTCTACAGCAATAAAACGAGGTTGTCCCTAATTTTTAAAAATTACTCGGGTAATAGGATTTAGATCGTGTGGCCCAAAAAACAAAACTACCATTTTCATGCCTCACACAGGCCGAAAAATCAAACACGAATGTACCTCTAAAAGGTCACCTTTCATTTATTTTATCTTTTTGCTTTGTTACAGGTAGGTATAGATATCCATTAGGCTTATGTAAATGTGATGTAAATGTACCTATCTATAACAGTGAGCTGTATTTCCAGTAAAATTGAATTAATTGAACCATTACGGAGGATTTCAAGAACGAATATCTTATCTACAAATACTTCGCTAAAATAATGAGAGTGCTCTTTGACGTCGGTTAAACAACTTTAAAATCGGTTTCTCATAAATATTTTTTTGTATGAAATGTTGTGGTTGAATTACATTTTCTGCAGGGCAGATTGGCGCATGTTTTTTTTTTTAATTTTACACTAAAGTCATTTAAAATGGGCGTGGCGCATGAAACTGTGCCGAAATATTGGATAACTCAAAAATCAAATCATGGTAAATATCACGTTTAAAATTACTGAAAATGAAAATGAAAAATGAAAATGCTTAAAACTCTTTCACAAAAAATAACAAAGCGTGTTCACTGTTTAATATTTGATCCAGTACTGAAATGGCTGTCTACACTATTCCATTGGCGCTGGAATGGGCGAGTTGGAATTAAAAAGTAGACCGTTAATCCGGTCATTTGATTGGATTGCTCAGTGGAGTGGGGTATATTTTACCATAGATCTAAGTAAAATTCATCTAAGCATTTCAGTGCCGGTTTACATTATTCCAGTGGCATTCCAGCGCTGGATTCGAACAGTGAACCGGCCAGTGTCATTTTTTTCAAGGCAGCCCGACCATTTCTAAGGCGGGTTGTATTTTGGCTACTCTACAAGTCGGCAGCTTCACATCGAGAAGTCAACCACTCACAAGGCAAACCCAACGACAAAACCTGCCAGTGTGTCGGTATATGTTCGAATATTAGTAGATACATCAATAGTAGGTACTATTACAGGAAAATCCTACTAATATTATAAACGCGAGAGTTTGTATGTATGGATGTTTGTTACTCTTTCACGCAAAAACTACTAAACGGATCAGGCTGATATTCTGCACACAGGTAGTTCCTGGCCCGAATAAAACACAGGCTACTTTTCATTCCATTAATAAGTTCCATGGTATAGAAATAACCTTAAAACGTTTCCATAGAAACAACGCGTGCAAAGCCGGGGGCAGAAACTAGTAAGTAAAAATACTACCACCACCGGGCTGAGTCGGCGAATTTGCCAACGTGTGTACACTTCATACGAGCCAATGAAAACTGACAGTTAAAATGTACGTAGGTTTTACTTGATATCTCAACTATCAAGCATCAAACTGTCAGTTGCACACTCATTGATTGACAGACAGACAGACGTTAGAAGATAATGTGAAAGCATCTTTGGATCTTTGAATTAACATTATTTCGGTTTTATTTTTTCAAAATGTCTCTAATATTAAGTATATTAAATGTGATAGTTTTTATGAATGCTTAAAAATCATTGGATTTTTGGATACCTAGATGTGAGTTAAACTCTTCAAGCAAAAACTACAGAACAAACAGATCTTGCTGAAATTTTGTATGAATCACTACATAGTACAAAACAAATTCGCTTCCCGCTGTATGTCTAGATCTTTAAAACTATGCAAGGAATTTTGATGCGGTTTTTTATAATAGAGAGAGTTCAAGGGGAAGGTTTATAGACCATATGACTTATAGATTTCCACGCGGCCGAAGCCGCGGGGCGCAGCTAGTATTAAGTATAAAATGTGAAAGTTTTTATGGATGTTAAAATCATTATATTTCTATTATCCTTCGATGGATGTTAGTAACCTCTTCATGCAAAAACTACTACAGAACGGAACAAGCTCAATTTTTTAATGAATTAAAAAAGTAATTTTGTTTAAAGTAATAAGTATATTACCTGAAATAACCCATAGGCTACTTTTTAACCCGAAAAACGTGCGCTTCCCCGCAGGCAGAAGCTCCATAATTTAAATTTACTCGAATCGCTTGTACAACGCGATACAAGCTTTAGTCGGCCATTTTCTTTTTCTCGCTCGGCTGGAGATGGTTTTCTTAAACTTTAAGGTTCAATTTAAGTAACTTTTATTAGAAAGCGTTGGACATTTTAATGCTCCAGGCACTTTTGTGGTCTCAGGGCGGCTCTCAACGTTTGTTAAAGTTGAAAATGTAAAAGTAAAAATGCGTTTATTTTTTTCCTTAAAATATACTTAGCAGAATAATCAGGGGGTGGGAAATATCTTGATGGATGAAATAAATTATTTATTATATCATCATCATCATCATCATCAGCCTATAGTATATATAATAATATATAATATTATATATAATAATATATACTTTTATATATTATTATATATAAAAGTTAAATATAACTAAACTGTCTAAGAAAATATTTACCACGATGACCACACAATCGTGCTAAACACTGGCTAAATATTTATTAGACAGTCTTGAGTTTTCTTAGACTTCGACACAAATAAATATACACATATTGCAAGCACCTAGATTGTTATTAGCTGGTTGTTATTTGTGTTTACCATACCCTTTTCCTTGTAGAGGGCAAGAGAAAAAAAATCTATTCATCTTCATCATCATCATTAGCCTATAAGTCCATTGCTGGCCATAGGCCGTTTGAGAGATGTGAAAAATTAAATAGGCTTTGTTGGGCACCAACGGCAACTTCGAATCCCTGCCTAAACTATACAAAATAAAACTATTACAGAGGTGTTAAATTTTTTTTAAATAGGTATCACAAACTGCCCAATGAAATTATTGATATTTCCTTTGTTCAACGTAATAATAAGATAAAATAGGTGGCGGCGCTAGCTGTGCCTCGGGGTACCGCCTTAAGGGTCCGGCAACCCTCGCTTGCAAAAATCGCCCCGAATATCGCTGTCCCTGTTTAACCCTTGCGCCACGCCCCATGCGTGCGCGATAGCAATATTAGCCGTTCAAAATTATGGTTTGTTCCGTAATACCAAAAATTATGACTGAAAACTTTTTATATTCTTCACAAAGTATTGTTTTTCTGTAACTAGACAATATAAGCTATGTTCCTTAATAAATAAAACGTAAGATATTGATGTTTTTAATACGAAGCAAATGAAACAAATATCAAGAAAACTTGTCCATTTTCGCATAAAAATGTGCAAAATGCGATTGCTTTCATTTCATTTAAGGTAAGTATTTTGAAAAAAAAAACTGTTTAGGAACCTAGATAAATACTACTCAAAAACAAATAATACAATTTTATACTGAAAATATGCTTATATTGGAACCATTTTGGTATTATGTTTGTATGAAGAATTCGTCCCTCCGGAGGCCTCTTAAGAGAAACATTCAAAGACACTGTTCACCTACGGGTAACCTTCATACGTCACTTCACTGCTACTTCGTGCGACTGACATGTGAGTTAGGTAACGAATGAAACTTGCTTTGAGCTAGATCTTATAGTGTAAAGATAAGGGTGTAAGGGAGACTCCAACATCTCGTCTCCCAAGCCAACCTAACCTGCACGTATGTACCACGTGCAGTGTACCACTGCTAGATAACGAACTAGGCTCTGGTGAAAATATCAAACAATCAC
Organism: Eupithecia dodoneata; assembly: GCA_947044415.1. NCBI lineage: Eukaryota > Metazoa > Arthropoda > Insecta > Lepidoptera > Geometridae > Eupithecia > Eupithecia dodoneata. The sequence continues at coordinate 6,802,365 of OX345678.1, forward strand.
CATAATTTAACTTATTGATAGATAGATAGATTATTTATTCATACAAATAGGTTACTTCATTAAGTTAGTGCCTTAAAGCCTATGTTAGGTTTGTCTTAGCACTATAGTTCTCACTTAATTTAAAAATAAATTGATAATCTAGGTACTGTAGTTAACGAACGATCTGACAACAATACAAGTTAACCTACGAGTATATCTTACATACATTTAAAAAAACTCATTTATACCTAAGCATAAACACACTTATCATCATCATCATCATCAGCCTATAGCAGTCAGACATAGGCCTCCCCCAATGAGCGCCATAGCGCCCTGTCTTCAGCTTGCCGCATCCAGCATCTACCTGCAGTCTTTCGCAGGTCGTCATCCCACCTGGTCGGAGGGCGTCCTACACTACGTTTACCGAGTCGCGGTCTCCACTCAAGAACACGTTTGCCCCAGCGGCCGTCGGTTCTTCGCGAGATATGGCCGGCCCACTGCCACTTCAGCTTGCCAATTCTTTGAGCCATGTCGATAACCTTGGTTCTCTGTCGGATGTATTCGTTACGAATCCTATCCTTCAGAGATACTCCGAGGATAGTTCTTTCCATAGCTCGCCGAGCGACTTCGAACTGGTGGACCAGCGCTACCGTGAGTGTCCAAAACTTTCGTTTTCAAGCATTGCGGTAAACACACTCACACTTACCTAATGCATATTTATCAATATATTTATGAAAACTTGTTGTACACTCATAAAAACATCGATCGATTCATTAAAAAAAACGATATACATAATGTAAATACTAGAAATAAGAATAAATTCGCTGTTCCCACAACTAGACTACATAAGATAAGTGCATCTTTTAAAGGGCAATGTATACGCTTCTACAACAAAACTCCAAGTAAGTTGCAAAAATTATCAATACATAAATTTAAAAAAATTGTGAAGCATATTCTTTGTAAAAAGGCTTATTACAAAATATCAGATTATCTAGAAGATAAAAAAGCTTGGAACGAGTTTTGCTCCAACTCAAAATCTAACAACTTACAGATAAGCAAATCTATGTACTAGACACATAAGTTATGAACATACTGGTGGTTTCTTCTCACTTCTTCCACTGGTGGACAAAAAATTGAAGTGAACATCAATATAATAATGAATAGTATAAAATATGACTTGTCTAAGTGCTTATTTGTAAGCCTAAGGAAATAAACTTTCATTTCATTTCATTTCATAATGTAAGGACCTAAGTGAAGACCCTTACATGTGTAGAGATGTAGTTGTAGGCAGTTTACCTATAGCACCTCACTTTGTATTGTTACCGTTGGTAACGTAGTAGTTCAGTTAGTTGAGCACGTAAACTAAACACACGATTCACAAAGATAAAGTTTATTGAGTAACTTAAATGACAGAGTTCGGTAAAGGTGGCAAATCTTCCCTTCAATGTCACTCTCGCGGTAGTAGGTCACGTACTGACGTTTAAATAATATGAATGTAAGTAAATTGCATCGCGCGCGTGCGACACGGAGTACCTAAATCGCCGCGTGCGCAAAACAGCAAATGTAGGGTGAAACCATACACATAAAATGTTTGAAAGAATGCTGCTAATTGTTTAGCGTGAACCTAGCCGCTTATCGCCACTGACGCACGCGTTGACAAAGTATGGAAATGTGCGTGCGTTCACCACTTGACTTGACACTGGCAGAGGTGTCCAACCAGATACAGTTGCCATTAACAATGTATCATCTTATAGCTTGACTAGCTTCTTCTCCTAGCTTCGAGCGCGATTTTTAACGAAAAAGGTATTTAGTTGCCAAAAAACATGTGTTTGTTTAAATAAATAATACTGGATAATTCATACAGCATCTTCTAGCCCCATGTCAAGCACCATCACAACGTTACAGCCCTCGGGCGGTAGCGACATTAAGCTGAGTCCAGAACCTGTGCTGGAACTGTTTAGCCGCGCACTAGGCATCCAGCAGTAGATGCGGGATGCGGCAAGCTGAAGACAGGGCGCTATGGCGCTCATTGGGGGAGGCCTATGTCCAGCAGTGGACTGCTACAGGCTGATGATGATGATGATGAAACTTGAATTATCATATAGCCCATATTTGGACGCACATTTTTGTGCCGCGCGGTAGCGGAGGCGTTGGATTAATGAATGAATGAAAAAGATTATTTAGCACGTCACAAAACATACCCTTAAACTTAGACACTAGTTTAGATTATTTAGTCAATAAATATTTAGCTTATTCAGACATAAATACGTAGAGGTTCTCTCTACTTGCCACTCAACAATCACTTTATTTTCATTCTGTACGATTCTCAAGTGCACTGCAATTTTCCGCCCATCCGTTTAGATTAGCTCGCAGGCGGAACGATTCCTATTATTCTAGTCCATGCGCTTTCACTATAATACCAAAGAGAGGTGTTCTTCTTTTTTCGACCACAGATAACTGTACCTAGATAGAATTATGTTACAGATATATGTATATTATATTACTTGCGAATGCAAAACTAACTTATATCCACACCCACAACTTCTAGTGCCATTGTACTTTTTAAATAATTACAAAATATAATATGCCATTGAATTTAAAATTATTTAACTATTATTTAGTGAATGTAAAGATATCATTTTTTATTTCATGTATTTGTAAATTATAGATTGGTACCTACTACATACACATTTTGATCTCCTCTTATGTGGACTGTTGTTCTGTTTAATTGGTGAATTCTTTAAATGAGTTATGTAATCTCTATTGCAAACCGCCTCCCGGGATACATATTCTGAACCCAGTACCATCTGTTTATCTTTATTTTTTTTAGTAAATAATGTGCTTTTTATATTTTATTATAATAAATGAAAGTGCACAAAAAAGTACAAAGAGAATCGTTCCACCTCAAATGCAAAGCGCTGTAGGTAAGCTCCCAATGGGCCTGTCAGCTAGCTTTGACATTGACAGATAAGGCCAACGCTAATATAAAATCACTTTAGCGTCTGGCCGAAGCGACGCGTGACCCGAGAGCTCTTGCTTAAGGGTCCGGCGACCCTCGCTTGCAAAAATCACTCCGAATATCGTTGTCCCTGTTTAACCCCTGCGCCGCGCCCCATGCGTGCGGGATAGCAATATTAGCCGTTCAAAATTTGGTTTGTTCCGTAATACCAAAAATTATGACTGAAAACTGTTTGTATTCTTCACAAAGTATTTTTATTCTGTAATAAGACAATATAAGCTATGTTCCTTAATAAATAAAACGTAAGATATTGTTGTTTTTAATAAGAAACAAATAGCAAGAAAACTTGTCCATTTTCGCATAAAAATGTGCAAAATGCAATTGGCTTTCATTTAATTTTAGGTGAGTATTTTGAAAAAAAAAAAACTATTTAGGAACCTAGATAAATACTATTCAAATACAAATAATACAATAGTATAGTGGAAATATGCTTGAATTGGAAATCATTTTGGTATCACGTTTGTATGAAGAATTCGTCCCTTCGGAGGCCTCTTAAGATGCGCGAAGATACAAAATTGATCTCTTTGTAGTTCTGTCTCGCTCTATTTTGTGCACATAATGAAACAAATGCACGAAACTGACGAGACACAGGCGCAATAAATATTGTATTCTGGCTAGTTTAGTATCTGGTGCAACACATCAGCATTGCCATACAGCGGGGCAATGCAGCCACCGTCTTGGGGACGCTTCCGATCGGCAATGATTTTGCCGCCGGATCCAGTTCCGGATCTTAGAAATATCCCGTTTGTGGCATGGCTAGGCCGATTGCAAAAGAAACGCTGAATTTTCGGTAATACCATTCATAATAAAAAATATATTGATAAGACGTTAGTCAGTTGAGCTACCTCTAACTTGTTTACAACATTTTCAACAATGGAGCTTACTCCATTGTTGAAAATGTTAATACAAGGTATTTCTAAATTAAATGCATCACAAAAAAATCTATTTCGGTGGGACTTGAACCCGTCGGGAACTTTTGTACGGGAACAACTGCGCTACGAAATCAAGTAACCGCCGATATTAGTTAATTTCAGAGAATACCCCGATTGCGAGGACTTACGCACTTTAATAACAAAATCAATATTTATTATACCTTTCTATTCATTAATTGTAATTTTCTTTGTTAATTTATTGTTAAAATTAAAATAAAACATTTTAATTTTGTATAGGTATATCTAAAGCGCTGGCGAGACGACCTTAACGCCTTCCTCAGAGATCGATCGCGGGAGATCGTGCGTGACCGCACTGAGTGGAAAAATTTGGGGGCGGTCTTTGCCCAGCAGTGGGACGAATCAATCTAATTCAAAAAAAGATATATCTGAGATTTTTTTTTACTAATTCTGAGTGGAGGCTAATATTCGTAAAGATCAATAAACTAGCTCTCAAATAAATCGAGTAAAGGTAAATTTCATTAACAAATTCTCCGAACAGTAGAACAAAGATACTTTCATAAAGTTTGTGAAATTATTAGCAAAGCTTTTAGATAAAACAAAGTTATTAAAATAATGATCTCAGAGTGGAGGATTACTTCATTTTACATCGTTCGATCAATTAGTACCTACATAGCAAGCTGCCAGACAAGGTTAGGGACGCACCGAGTATAGATAATTTCAAATTAAAACTAAAAAACTGGCTCATAGAGAAGGCGTTCTATACCTACGACGAGTTTTTAAACTATGCTTAATATAGAATAATATTATTTTTGAAATTTTACTATAATTAGATATTATAATTTTATTTTAGAAATGATTGATTTATAAAGTGTGACATATAATTTGACAAATTATGAATAAAATGTTTATCTGTTTTATCTGTTTATCATACATAATTATGTCTATTTAGGCAGTAAGGCACACTAGCGCCGCCACATATTTTTACGTTGACAAAGGAAATTTCAAAATTTTAATTGGACTGTTTGTGAAAACTATAACGAACTTTTTTATAAAGCCGAAATAAAATAACTGGTGTTACAAAAGAATTAAAAAGCTTATAAAAAATAATAAATAATGCTGGACAATTCACACAGCATCATCTAGCCCCATGGTAAGCAGAGCTTGTGTTATGGGTACTAGATAACTGATATACATAATACAATACATTACATAGATAGATATTTTTATTATACATAGAAAACGACCAGAACACCCGGAACAAATATCTGCAGATCGTACACACAATTGTTCCGAGGCGGGAATCGAACCCGCAACCTCCTGCGTCGCAGGCGGACCTTCGCCCACCGCGCCACATCGGTCGTCAAGATAGTATTTAACAACATCAAGTGTACCATGTATAACTACGGTGGAAATAAATAAACTGAAACTGATACAAGCAGAACAAAAACACATAAAAGCGCGCAAAAACCCCCGGCGTTGGTACAAAATGATATTATAATGTTAAGATTTACCCCCATATCTTTAGTCATTACCTCAAATAATTCTCCACTCAGACTTGTTCAAGGGCGTTTCGAGCATTCCTCCAAAACATGCTCGAGTTTGGTATGCTTAGTCGTTAATTTGGTTATATATCAACCTCTCTTATATACCTTCGCGATGGGTAATTGTAGGTTTCATCGTCGTAAATGTAATTGAGATAGTCTCCAAAATCCATTGTAAATAACAACAAACTATTTCGAGGAGCATTCAAGGTAGGTAGCGAGGTACCTTGAGATGACAGTTCGTTATTCCACTCGTATGAAAAAACCTCGAAGGCTGTTTCGAGTGAAGGATTTTTTTACGATAAAGCATACCGAAACGCATTTGGAGGTTGAGTAGAGTTTGAATCGAAGTCGAGGTAATGACTAAAGATATGGGGGTTAATGTAGGTGGTTTACAAGGCCTACGAAATGTCCGAGATTAAATATTTAAGAGAATTTTCCTTCCTCATCTCTCATATTAAATGAAACGCCAAAAATACACAGAGTTTTATACAAAGTTATGCACAATCACGCTAAAGGAGATCCATTGAATAATGTACGCTTAATCCGTGAGTGTGCCAACTCGTTTACTAGACACACTGTTTTTTCCCCTTTGTTTATTACTAGCTGCGCCCCGCGGCTTCGCCCGCATGGAGATCTGATATGTGTCAAATCCTACTAATATTATAAAGGCGAAAGTTTGTGAGGATGTTTGTTGCACTTTCACGCAAAAACTACTGAACGGATTTTGATGAAACTTCTTAAAAATAACACATTATGCAATACAATTCATAAAGATATATTGTATATTATCCAAAATATCTATCACCACGCGGGTGAAACCGCGGGGCGCGGCTAGTTTATAAACCTTCCTCTCTATTAAAAAACCGCATCAAAATCCGTTGCATAGTTTTAAAGATCTAAGCATACATCGTGGTAGAAAGGTGCAATTCCAAGATGGACCGCAGGCCGCAAACTGCAGCTGCAAGCGACACTACTAGTTTCTAACTAAAATATCAAAGAGAAATACAGTCATATGGGTAAGGTTAAATAATATGACTTGTCTAAGTGCTTATTTTGTAAGCCTAAAGAATAAATGATTTTGACTTGACTCTAAAGAGTCGCTTCGGAACGCATGATTATAATTTATGCCAAACTAGTTTCTGCACGCGATTTCGTACGCGTAGTTTCTATGGAAACGTTTAACACTTTGAGTGCTGAAATCACACGGTATGTGATTTCTACAAGTGACTAATATGCGTAAATCCACACTAGCGCAGCGGCTGAGAAAATACAGATCTTTGTGACTCAGCACAGCCGTAATATTTTTCGAACGAAACGCATGTGCGGCGCAACACAACCGCTGTGTAGAGCGGCAGCACGAATTTTTTAGGTTAAAAAAAAGATCGCAGTCGTCGAAAAAAAATCGCAGTCAAAGTGTTAAAGGTTATTTCTATCCCATGGGAACTGATATATAGGATAAAAAGTAGCCTGTGTTTTATTCCGGGCCTGGAACTGTAAGCAAAATTTCACTCCGATCCGTTAAGTAGTTTTTGCGAGAAAGAGTAACCAAATATGATTTTTTAAAATGTTTATATATGTATATGATTTTTTAAATTGCTGGACAATCCACACAGCATTATCTAGCCCCATGGTAAGCAGAGCTTGTGTTATGGGTACTAGATAACTGATATACATAATACAATACATTACATAGATAGATATTTTTTATTATACATAGACAACGACCAGAACAAATATCCATATAGTATACTTTCTCGTCATATTCGTAGGTTTTTCCGGGCCACAGTGACCTATATACTAATTTAGCAGCATGCCATGGTATTTCGACCTAGGTTGCCTGGGAGAAATCGCTGTCAGCGATAAGGCCGCCTATTGTACTTTTAATTATTTAGATATAAGGTGTTCAGTTGTTATTTTTAGTACAATAAAGTGTTCATTCATTCATTCGACAGTCGTCGTCAAGTGCACAAGCCTAAAGGACCGGAGGCTGTTCCCGAGGTGTTAGAAGGAGTTGTTTATGCAAATTTTTCATCTCGCCGCGAACCAGTGTTATTTTAAGTACAATAAAGTGTTCATTCATTCATTCATTCATTCGACTGTCGTCGTCGAGTACACAAGCCTAAAGGATCGGAGGCTGTTCTCGAGGTGTTAGAAGGAGTTGTTTATGCAAATTTTTCATCTCGCCGCGAACCAGTGTTATTTTGTTATTTTAAGTACAATAAAGTGTTCATTCATTCATTCATTCATTCGACCGTCGGCGTCGTCGTCAAGTGCGCAAGCCTAAAGGACCGGAGGCTGTTCCCGAGGTGTTAGAAGGAGTTGTTTATGCAAATTTTTCATCTCGCCGCGAACCAGTGTTATTTTGTTATTTTAAGTACAATAAAGTGTTCATTCATTCATTCATTCATTCGACCGTCGTCGTCAAGTGCGCAAGCCTAAAGGACCGGAGGCTGTTCCCGAGGTGTTAGAAGGAGTTGTTTATGCAAATTTTTCATCTCGCCGCGAACCAGTGTTATTTTGTTATTTTAAGTACAATAAAGTGTTCATTCATTCATTCATTCATTCGACTGTCGTCGTCGAGTGCGCAAGCCTAAAGGACCGGAGGCTGTTCCCGAGGTGTTAGAAGGAGTTGTTTATGCAAATTTTTCATCTCGCCGCGAACCAGTGTTATTTTGTTATTTTAAGTACAATAAAGTGTTCATTCATTCATTCATTCATTCGACCGTCGGCGTCGTCGTCAAGTGCGCAAGCCTAAAGGACCGGAGGCTGTTCCCGAGGTGTTAGAAGGAGTTGTTTATGCAAATTTTTCATCTCGCCGCGAACCAGTGTTATTTTGTTATTTTAAGTACAATAAAGTGTTCATTCATTCATTCATTCATTCGACCGTCGTCGTCAAGTGCGCAAGCCTAAAGGACCGGAGGCTGTTCCCGAGGTGTTAGAAGGAGTTGTTTATGCAAATTTTTCATCTCGCCGCGATCCTAATGAAATGTAGCGAGAACCTTTTTAACATTCTCTGGGAGGATTAAATTGGATTCTTTGTTGAATTTTACGCGAAACGTTTATGTTAAAATATAGGGTTAAGAACTGTGAAGATTTACTTTAAAATATAGTAGATAAATGAAATTGAGAATCCTCATTCACGATAAAATACAATACAAAAATTCTATATTGTACCTCACTTGCAGATTCCAATATTTCGGTGTTTTTCCTTTCATTCATATTGTGGGCTGTCATTATCAAATTGCGTTGAAAGTTTGAAATTAAAATAAATAAATAAATAATGCTGGACAATTCACCCAGCATCATCTAGCCCCAAGCTAAGTATAGAGTTTGTGAAATGGGTGATGCTGATGACTGATATGCTTAATACAATACATTATATAGATATTTTTATTATTCATAGATAACAAGAACACCCGGAACAAATGTGTGCAGATCGTACACACAATTGTCCCGAGGCGGGAATCGAGCCCTCAACCTCCTGCGTCGCAGGCGGATAAGATTTATTACATAGTTCAAGTACGATATAATTTAAAAACGTCTGGCAGTCCATTGGATATAGTATTGATGGATGTGATCCAATGTGACAGATCACTTTAGACTATAAAAGCCGAAGGAACGTGGGACAAGCTCTATTTCTCATCATCACCCGACCAAAAACCGACTCCGCCGGATGCGGGGTCGAAGAATTCCCCGTTTCCGCCCTTAGGTGCACTCGTGCACCTAAGGCATTACCTTCCTACCCTCTTATAGCATCTGGCAACAGCCCAAGCCGAGGCTCGCACCTAAGTGGTGGCCCTTGTGCGTGTTGCCCCAACCTAATTTTACCGGCGAGGCGCCCTCTGCGCCCGCCAAAAGTCCGGTAACGCTGTCATGGCGGTCATCAGCATTATAGACCATTCGAAAAAAAAACAGACCCTCTTTCTGCCACAAATCGCCGAGCTGCATGGACGTGCTCTCCCTCTGTATGTTGTAATAAGTTATAGATACCTAAGCGTGATTGCTAAAAGTAATTCTAATTGTTTAGATTGATTAGTTTTTGATTGTAAATAAGTAGAATCCTTTTAGTTTATAAAAAATATGTTTTTTTAAAATAAATTAGCGTTTGAGTCCTAAAAGTATGTATATAGTATCGATAGTATCGAGACATGATCGTGACGTAGCATATTTGTATGGGATTTTTGTAGTTCCTTGTCCGCACGATAGAGGCGCTGTACCAAAACGTATGGAAAATGTGACGTCACGATAGCATCTTGATACTATCGTCAAAAAGACTCAAGGCTGTGTGCAGTACCTATGAGTTCAGCCCTATAAAAAACAAAAGAGAGTAGGTAAAAACCCGTCCATCATTGTCCAATCAAAAATATCAATATCCGTGGTTATACGACCACATGTGGACATCAATGTGATGAGGTATCGAGCTCGGAATCTGACCGAGAAATATTGAGGACGATACAACTCAGCTTATTGACAGGTACAGTAGCGTTCATCGCTTGCTGACCATCATCATCAGCCTATAGCAGTCCACTGCTGGACATAGGCCTCCCCCAATGAGCGCCATAGCACCCTGTCTTCAGCTAGCCGCATCCAGCATCTACCTGCAGTCTTTCGCAGGTCATCATCCCACCTGGTCGGAGGGCGTCCTACACTACGTTTACCGAGTCGTGGTCTCCACTCAAGAAAACGTTAAGGACTAACATAGGCTGATAATGATGGTGAGATAGAGCCCTCTATCTCACCATCATAATATTAAAACTACCACCTGGTACTAGCTTTAACGTAACGTAAGTAGGCAAGTACTATATCATCTGAGTTGCCTATTACCTATCTTTATGGTAATTCAGCTAGTTGCCGTGGCCCAAGTGATTTGCATCAGCTGGCGATATTAACTTCAGGTCAACTTGAATATTATTATTTTAAATTGGTATTACTAAATATGCTTCCATTAAATATAGTGAAATAAGAATTATTTCTTGTTATTTTGCTTAGTTTTCTAAACTTTCGCGATCAGAATACTTTATTGAAATATAAAAACTATTTGGTAACTGTATATAAAAGTACCTATAGTATACAGTGGTGTGTAGTGGCCTTAAGTACAAACATCCTTTACCGCTACCACACAGAATAAAATAAGTATTGAAATATGTTCTTAAGTTGATTATCTTTAGGTGACCGATGTGGCGCGGTGGACGAAGGTCCGCCTGCGACGCAGGAGGTTGCTTCGATTTCCGCCTCGGAACAATTGTGTGCACGATCTGCAGATATTAGTTCCGGGTGTTCTGGTCGTTTTCTATGTATAATAAAAATATCTATCTATGTAATGTATTGTATTATGTATATCAGTTATCTAGTACCCATAACACAAGCTCTGCTTACCATGGGGCTAGATAACGCTGTGTGAATTGTCCAGCATTATTTATTTATAACATTATGAGTCAAACCCCATTTTTATATGCATATTGATATGCTGTTTGGGAACGGTATAATAACGGCTCTAATCTGTGATCACCTTAAGCCTGCTGAAATGTCAAAAAAAATAAATTAATATAATTGGGAAAAATGCCTATGATTACTTTTTATAATGATTTAGGTAATTACCTGCCTAAAGGAAAGTGTATATTCTATATTTGCTATATTCTACTTGTCTTACACATGCGTTAGAGATCAAAGAGCCGAAAGAATCCGCTAATTTAGCGGCCACGAAAATTCATTAAAAGTGCCGCAAAATCATTTTTATTCATAAACAGACTAATTTAATGAAGTCCCGAGATTAGCGAAACTTTCCGGTGTTTGATCGCATTTGACTTTTAAATCCCGGCCCCGACTTTGGAATCTCTCTCGAAATTCGTCACCAAATAACTTCCACCAGACTGGCAAGTCAATTTATGGCATTCGCTAACTGAGAGTATTTTCACCGCGTGTGGTCTACATTCTGCATATGAAAGAGAACCAAATTTCCGCAAGCACATTGTGCCCACATGGGCCACCGTAGCTGGATTAGATGAAAATGTTATGTAGTTAGCTGATTACACGTATTACAAGATATAGAAACCTCGTCTCGAATAATATACCTACGTGTATTTAAGGCCGCCTTACATCAAACCTCTATAAAATTATATTGAATACCCAAAGAATATATATTAAAAACAGGGCATTTTAAATATATATTATTTTCTTTTTTTAGTAGGAAACTTTAGTACCTATAAAGCCACTTTTACATGGCCCTTTTTACATGCATTGTAAGTGGCCCTTATTAAGACTATGAAACAAATTCCACAAGAATCAATGTAAAATTAATAAAATATTGATGTAATGATTAAACTTTCCTTGATAAGTCAACGAGATTTACTAATTTTACCTTAACAACGCAAATTATGTAAATAACATTATATTTTACACACAATGATCCGTTTGGTGAAGACGTTTTTTACTGTGGAGTGATCCGTACCAACTATCAACTTTCGTGGCTTTGACAAGACCACGGATCCGATCAAGACGCAGTTTCGGATATTAACTCTGCTATCGGTCCTAATTATGTGTGCATAACTAGAGTCCAAAAAAATTTTGGTAGTGCGTTTTCTGAGTAGTGGCCCATGTTAGCCGCCGGCCCTTAATACATGCAGGTATCTTCGTTCTAAATCATTCTCCAAAGTCAGGGCTCAAGTTTTTTTAGGTCGAGGGGACTCTTGATTGTGAATTTACAATTTTTGTTGTAATTTTATCATTTCTTTGAAGACAACTTTTTGACGTACAAAAAAGAAGACTATTTTATACAGTCGTATAGTACCCATGATTATAACAAAGCAAAAATGTAACGAAAAAGAACAAGATGATTTAGGAAGTGGACAAGGTAGTCCGGAGGGGATCGTTCGTTTTTATAAATTATAATATATATTTATATTATATTATATATTTATTTATTTAGGTTTTTTTTTCGTTTATACCGAGACGGAGTGTAAGTTATGAAAAAAAGATTCCTATCTAGCTAGGCTCAGGACCGCTATTTGTGGTGTCGGTTGGGGAGGCCTGTGTCCAGCTGTGGACGTATACTGGCTGATGATGATGAAAGTAAAGTATTCTTTATTGCGTGACATACTTGTGTACAAAAGAGTTTTAGATATAAAAGTAATTCAATAAAAAATTCGAAGTAAAAAAAATGCAGCAAATAGAAATAAATAAATAATGCTGGACAATTCACACAGCATTATCTAGCCCCATGGTAAGCAGAGCTTGTTAGGTCGTCAAATAAAGAAAGATAACATTTTCCCCATCTTTCCTGTGAAAGCGAGGCCGCGAAATAAAGCTAGTACGTACCCACTAATAAATGATGAACTTGCAAACTCGAAGCGTGAATTTTTCAGTAGACGCGAGAATTCTCAGGAAGTTGTTCCGTATCTACTCTTTAATACGAATCGCAGACAAACGAGATTTATACGTACATTTCTACGAACACTTATTAAAAAACAGTTTCCAAATGAGTAAATAACTGAAAGTGGAATTTATTCCACGAAAAAAAAGCAATGGAGAAGGCAGAAAGTAATTTTAGAATTGGTTTTATGAAATCCTTTTAAACCATAAGAAATCCCTAACCCTAAAAGCCGCCACACACAGAAACCGTGGCCGAGCCGGAGGCGAAGGCGTGCGGTTTGTATCATACCAATTTACATAATTATATGAAAGACTACACATACACCAAAACTTTTGAAACTATCATGGTTATCAACACTAAAGTCATTTAAAACGGGATATTTACCATGTCAAATATGGTCATGTCATGTATAATCAAATCATGGTAAATATCCCGTTTTAAATGACTTTAGTACACCTACACCGCCGGGCGGCGGTGGTGGCACGGTGCTCGTAAATTAGTATGAAACAACCTGCACGCTTTCGCCTCCGGCACGGCCACGGTTTCTGTGTGTGGCGGCTTTTAGAGTGATTCAGATTCAGATTTCTTTATCGTTATAAATCAAACATATAAAGTTTACAATATAATGGTATATACGTTAATTATGCTGAGGCTACGACTCAACAAAGAAAAATACAATTTTGCTGTATAGGGGCACGTTAATGGTGACCTATCAGTCTCAGTTAGGTGATGTCAAGTGACTACAGATTTTATATTATATTGATTAAAATCGTTTTCCATAAACTCTTTGATGCATACCAACAGCGTTTTGGCATGATAAAGATTTATTTTAATTCTAGAATAAAACTTTTTTCATTTATAATAGCTTCAACTCTAAATTGAACATATTATAAAGTTGTTGGTTTTAGGTGGTGCAGGGATACCGTCATCTATACTATATACTAATATTAAAAAGAGGAAAGGTTTGATTTTTTGTTGTTTGTATTGAATAGGCTCCGAAACTGGATCGATTTGAAATATTCTTTCACCGTTGGGAAGCTACATTATCCCCGGTGAACATAGGCTATATTAAATTTTCAAAAAAGTTAGGGATCCTTATTAAAACTCCAATAATATAACCCAAGGTGTAAAAAAATCACCTAATAAAGTGAAATACGAGTTAAACGCGGGTGAAACCGCGTGGAACAGCTAGTCATCAATATATTAGCAAACACACGGCTGAATATACAAAGTTGTCCCTAAAAATAGTCAAGCTTACATTATTACCTATATGTTATTTAATATTTCAGAAATTGTGTATAGTGTGTGCGCGCCTTTACTTTGCTCTGTATAGTATTTTTGCTAACTACCCACATAATTTCAATAATATAGCTCGTACCGAACTACTAACATAATAATAAGCTTATTTTGTTTCTCACCAGTGATTATTAATCTTTTGAGAAGTAAATATATGTCTTAAACCTAAATATAGAATTCTAATACGATAGAATCCCAAGTACGGAAATAAATGAACCAAAGTAACCGACATATTTCTCAGAATTGGCTTCAGCCTGACAATTCTCAGAACTTTGAGTCGATGCGCAGGCCATATAGCTCGCAGAACCGATAACCGTTGAAAAGTAAAGGTTTTTGAGAAACAGAGTGTGGGAAAACCTCCTAATCAATGGATATAGAACTTTTTTTTAAGTTAAAAATTCTTTATATTAAAAACATGCTTTTTTCTATTTTTAGTATTAAATATGAAAATACTTGACTAAAAGATTAGGTACGAGTACCTACTCTATTGCATTGGGTGTGCCCGTTAGGATAGATGTACATTTTTATAAATAAATAAATAATTAAGGTGATAATAATTACTAATAAAATAACAAAATATGAAGCGATACGACCCGCAGAAATAAAATACTGAGTTGCAGGGTCGCAACAAAACATTATATTGACGACCGATGTGGCGCGGTGAGCGATGGTCCGCCTGCAAAGCAGGAGGTTGCGGGTTCGATTCCCGCCTCGGAACAATTGTGTGTATGATCTGCAGATATTTGTTCCGGGTGTTCAGGTCGTTTTATATGTATAATAAAAAATATCTATCTATGTAATGTATTGTATTATGTATATCAGTTATCTAGTACCCATAACACAAGCTTTGCTTACCATGGGGCTAGATAATGCTGTGTGGATTGTTCAACATTATTTATTTATTAATTTAAAATCAATTTAATATCTATTAAAACAATAATATTATATATTAGTCGTGATCGTCATACATTGGCTGGACCGATTTGACTGAAAATTGGTGAGAAGGTAGGTTAGAACCAGGAGTCTAACATAGGATATTAAAAAAAAACCATTTGGCAAATCGATTTCCACGGGGGCGAAGCCGCGGGGCGCAGCTAGTGATTTATACAAATCAAGACACTCTACATAATTACACAGATAATCAAGTCTTATCTTTATTACACGATTAATCCGACTATTATAAACGCGAAAGTTTGTATGTATGGATGTTTGTTACTCTTTCACACTAAAACTACTGAACGGATCGGGCTGAAATTTTGCATAGTTCATTTATTGATAAATTTTTGGTTACAGGTCACATATTATATGCAATATGTAAATACACATATTATATGCATACAAGTTTCGTTTCAGGCCCGAAATAAAACGTTGGCTTTTTATACCATAAATTAGTTTTCATGGGATAGAAATAACCTTAAAACGTTTCCATAGAAACAACACGTGCGAAGCCGCGGGCAGAAACTAGTAACTAATTGAAATGATCAATAAATCAACTCTCAGATTCAATAATTGAGTTCTCAAAGTGTTGGCTAACTCCAAATCCGTTCAGCTGAACTAAACCATTCACGTCCATCGAGTTAGTCTAACTTTATGGTAATCCATCTTACCTACTCGGCATGTCCAAGTGATTTGCATCGGGAATTGGTGATGGATAATAATCTCAATTTAGCTGTGGTCAAAGTCCAAATTTCATTGTTTAGGCTAGTTTCCTAAGACGGTATATCCTTTAGATCCGATTATGTTAAACTTAGTTATGGGGTGAGGGAGTAATAAGCGGTCAAATGGTTTTGCATTGAAACATTACTATTTATACCCATTTTGGTCGGTGTCCCACTTAGATCGGATAAAGGCCGATGTGGCGCGGTGGGCGAAGGTCCGCCTGCGACGCAGGAGGTTGCGGGTTCGATTCCCGCCTCGGAACAATTGTGTGTACGATCTGCACGCTGCAGCAGAGCAGAGCTTGTGTTATGGGTACTAGATAACTAACTGATATACATAATACAATACATTACATAGATAGATATTTTTTATTATACATAGAAAACGACCAGAACACCCGGAACAAATATCTGCAGATCGTACACACATTTGTTCCGAGGCGGGAATCGAACCCGCAACCTCCTGCGTCGCAGGCGGACCTTCGCCCACCGCGCCACATCGGTTGTCAAATGGATGGTTATTATTATGATACAAAAATCAAGTTCGGAATATTACAATCAAGTTTTGATAGGTTAAATATGTAGGCAGCCTAGAAGTTAAGACAAATATTAATACCTAGCGATACTTGACTGTGATTGTTTCAAGTACTTAATGTTTTTCAGCAGAAGGACACACACGTGTTATACCTATATCTAATGACGTAAAGTTCATTGATATTCAGTGAAGTACTGGGTCATACTATTTTTCTTAACCTCAGCCTGAATAGGCGCAAAAAAGGATCCCGAAGAGTTATTATACGATATTTAGGAGTATAATAACACCTTCCTAAATATCGTATAATAACTTCTTAAGCGGTGAAAATAGTACAAGCGAATCACTTACTGAATGACTAATAAAATTGGCCAAGAACAGAAGCCCTGTTTCTGTTGTTGGCTGGTTTTTATCTATGTAATTCTTCAAACTAATCGCTTTACCATGATAATCGTATTCACGCAGATTGACCATAAATGAAAGAAACTGTAGATAGGTGCGTGCGGTGCTATTTGCACAGAGAGAATGATAGAATAAATAAATAAAATAAAATAAATAATGCTGGACAATTCACACAGCATCATCTAGCCCCAAGCTAAGCAGAGCTTGTGTTATGAGTACTAGATGACTGATATACATAATACAATACATTACATAGATAGATATTTTTTATCATACATAGAAAACGACCAGAAGACCCGGAACAAATATCTGCAGATCGTACACACAATTGTTCCGAGGCGGGAATCGAACCCGCAACCTTCTGCGTCGCAGGCGGACCTTCGCCCGCCGCGCCACATCGGTCGTCAAATGGTTTGAACTTAGACACTTATAACACGCATCCCTCCATCTGTAGTTTCTTTCATTAAAGGTAAAATACCAAAATGTGTCATTTTAAGACCATCGTGGTAAGGTGAAGCGATTAGTTTAGTAGAATAAGGGCCGAAGGTTTGTTTTATTCACTCACCTGTACAACATTCTTTCTTGCCGATCCGCCTCCATATAAATCCTATAGTACATATACAGCATTATAACTCCGGGGATCCAGAAACTGACACTACTGGATATCACTGCATACACCCTGTTCACTGTAAAACTGCACACTTTGGGAAACCGCCTCCGAAAGTCCAAATGATCCTCCGTCGTGTACCAACCCATAAAGATTGGTAAAAACGACACTAAAGCCGGACTGCACCAGACGACCGCTAACATTATTCCAAGCTTTGCAGTAGTCATTATCAACGGGTAGTCCAGTGGTTGAACGATAGCGTAGTATCTATCCACGCTGATACAACATAAGTGAAGAATACTCGCTGAAGAAAAGTACACGTCTAGAGAGTTCCAAACGTCGCACATAAAGTATCCAAACAGCCATTCTCCATTCGTTAATTCCACGGAGAAGTTGAAGCACATAGCCCAGATCGCAACCAGCATATCAGCTAACGCCAGAGATACCACAAAGTAGTTCGTTATCACCCGCAGCTTTCTATGCCGCATCACCGAGACAATCACTAAAAGATTTCCGAATATAGCCGCGATGATAATAAACAGCATAATCAAACATTTTACGACCACTAAGAACACTACAAATGGATCGTCTTTGAATTTGTTGGAAAAGAAAACTTCTTCTGTAGTTTGGTTGTCGAGGGTTTTGTTTGCAAAGCTGTCTGTTAGATACATCGAGGTGGAAAGATCTCGGAAATCTAATGTGAAGTTGTCGATGCTGAATATCACTTCTTGCATGGTTCATTAGCTCTCACATTTCGCCTTTAACCCTAGAAAGATAATCTGCGTAAAATTCACGCATCCGCGCTCGAAATATTGCTCTCTCTTTCTAAATAGCGGGATTTCAAGGGCGTGCGTCACGGACATTTCATTCGTCGGCAGGACCTTTCGAGTGGCAAACGCATTATTTAGGTAAGTATCACCATTTTTGAATTTTTGGTGCCTAGTGAGTCAAAATTACGCATGATTATCTTTTACGTGACTTTTAGAACATAATAAGGGATGGGAACGGTTTATGCATTTGTGTGTTTTCTGTTTTAGATGTTGTGTTTTTGCACTTTAAGTAGGTGTTTTATGTTTTTGTTTTATATTTTAGATGTCCTGGTGCAACTATGACTAGACCGAACCTGGATGAGGGGGATATTTGGTCTGCTCTTCTTCAGAGTGATGAAGAGGTTTCGAGCGATCCTGCGAGCGAACAAGAGAATCACGACAGCGATTATGATATACAGAGCGACACAGAAGAGGCGTACGTAGATGAAGAACAAGCGGAAGAGCCGTCACTAAACGAAAACCAACCTGCAGGTGAAGAAAACCTAGAACAACCCGCATCGTCATCGTCGAGTTCTCGAATAGTAACATTGCTTCAGAGATCTATTAGAGGTAAGAATAAGCATTGCTGGTCAACAGCGAAATCCATCAGGCGTGGACCTATGTCAGCACAGAATATTGTTCGAACTCAGAGGGGCCCAAAACGAATGTGCCGTAACATATATGAGCCTGACATATGCTTCAATTTATTTTTTACGGATGAAATTATCGTCGAAGTCGTAAAATGGACTAACGCCGAGATATCTTTGAAGCGACAAGAACCCTTAGCTAGTTCTGCCACCTTTCGTGAAACGAATGAAGAGGAAATACGTGCTTTGATTGGCGTCTTGATAATGACAGCAGTGAGGAAAGATAACCATATGTCCACAGATGAACTGTTTGATCGATCTTCGACAATGATTTACGTTTCTGTGATGAGCCGTGATCGTTTTGATTTTTTGATCAGATGTCTCAGAATGGACGACAAAAGTATACGACCAACACTGCGTCAAAATGATGTTTTCACTCCGATCCGAAAAATTTGGGATATTTTTATCAACCAATGTATAAATAATTATACCCCCGGAGCTCACGTGACAATCGACGAACAGCTACTCGGTTTTCGAGGGCGATGTCCGTTTAGGATGTATATACCCAATAAACCAAGCAAGTACGGTATAAAAATACTAATGATGTGTGACAATGGTACTAAGTACATGGTAAATGCAATGCCTTACTTAGGAAGAGGAACTGAAACCAATGGCGTTCCACTCGGAGAGTATTATGTAAAGGAGCTATCGAAGCCTATACATGGTACTTGTCGCAACATTACTTGTGACAATTGGTTTACCTCAATCCCCTTGGCAAAGAATTTACTCCAAGAACCATATAAATTGACCCTTGTGGGAACTGTACGTTCAAACAAACGCGAGATACCAGAAGAATTGAAGAATACTCGGTCCAGGCGTACAGGAACATCGATGTTTTGTTTTGACGGACCCCTCACACTAGTCTCGTATAAACCGAAACCGGCTAAAATGGTTTACCTTTTATCATCCTGCGATGAAGATGCGATCATAAATGAGACTTCAGGAAAACCGGAGATGATTATGTATTATAATCAGACAAAAGGCGGAGTAGATACGTTGGACCAAATGTGTTCCTTGATGTCTAGCAGCAGAAAGACGAACAGGTGGCCTATGGCGTTATTTTACGGCATGATAAACGTGGCCTGTATAAATGCCTATATAATATACCACCACAATGTTGTGACCAAGGGCGAGAAGCCTCTAAGCCGCAAACATTTCATGAAAAGCCTAAGTACGGCTCTCACATCGCCATTCAAGACCAAACGCTTAGAGGTCCCTACGTTGAAAAGATATTTGCGGGATAATATCGCTGATACATTGCCAAATGTGTCTTCCAGTTCAACAGAAGACAACACAGAGCCTCCAGAACCAAAGAAACGTATATATTGTACGTATTGCCCTTCAAAAATAAGGCGTAAAGCTAATGCTTCCTGCAAAAGATGCAAAAAGATTATTTGCAGAGAGCATAATGTGGATGTGTGCCAAAGCTGTATATAATTGATTTATTCTACTAATATGACCTTAAATAGAAAAAATGGTCTTAATTGATTTTAATTTTAATTTAAAATGACTGATTACTATGTGCCAAAAAAAATTTCACTGAAAATAAAAATTGTTATCTCTTTTTCATAGTTTATGTAGTAGTTTAGATTAAGCGTCCGTCTTTTAGAAAATAAACATAAATAAACGATATTTTTTGGTGTTTATTATTTCATCTGAGCCTAATTAACCCATTTACGAACCTTATGCTCAATTCTATTAGCTAAATTCGAAATAACAGGTACTTAAAATGCATGCGTGAAAATTACGCATGATTATCTTTACCGTAGTATCAAATATGATTATCTTTCTAGGGTTAAACTGTTTCAATAGCTACGATTTTATCCGAATATTTTCTTAAATTCGAAGCTTCAGCTTTCATTTGTCTTCATCTTTATAGGTTTCTGATAAAGCACATTATTAAGCTGCTTTTGTGTTCGTTTTCTTCAAGTTTTGAAGTCTTTGAATGGGATATTTTTGACGAGGTGTAAGCATCTTCGTACCGCCATTGTGTACCTGAAGCAAAAAGGATATCTTGAGATTTCTTTTGTGGTTTAAGTAAATCCGACGAGATTTTGAAGAAATACTCGCTAACAATAGAGTGGGATTTGCGATACATAAATAATGCTGATATCGAGCCCTTAATACAGTTTATTGGTGATATGATATTCTGATGGTAGGAAGAATACATTGTTATACATAAACAAGAATCTAGCATACATTCTTTGTGAATGATATCAAGTATTTTATAGAAATCTAAACTATATAAATTTCATTGAATGAATTAATCAATTATTAACACTATAATGTGCCCCTACGCATAAAAACAGTATTACTAACTATGTATAACGACCGATGTGGCGAACGACCGGAATGACGACCGATGTGGCGCGGTGGGCGAAGGTCCGCCTGCGACGCAAGAGGTTGCGGGTTCGATTCCCGCCTCGGAACAATTGTGTGTACGATCTGCAGATATTTGTTCCGAGTGTTCTGGTCGTTTCCTATGTATAATAAAAAAATATCTATCTATTTAATGTATTGTATTATGTATATCAGTTATCTAGTACCCATAACACAAGCTCTGCTTACCATGGGGCTAGATAATGCTGTGTGAATTGTCCAGCATTATTTATTTATTTATAACAAGTACAATATCGGCCTTATCGATTAAATGCCAAAGCTTTTTAATGTCTTCTAAGGCTAATTATTTCTTGCACATAACGTTAGAGACACATTCTCCGTATTCAATTTCAACTTGAAAGCATAAGTTAGCTCCCAGATTGCGTCAAACACACTGTAAACAAGCTGAAACTCTATTACACAAGCATAGAATAAAAGTTTGCTTGTCGCAAACGCGCAAACAATCCTGTTTCCGATTTTTCACTCCATTGTGCAAGTGCTAAAGCCCATTTTACATTGTGTCAACTTCCGTAAGCCAGTTAGAAACATGCTGTGACTTTGTTGTCCTTACCCTTTGTGTTTTCTGTTTTCAGCGTTGATTTTCTGTGTATTTTTGAAGGGTGTGGGTATAAATTTAGACTAGGTAAAGTGGAGCAGGGAACTTTTATAGAAGGGATGATGGAAGGTGACCGAGAAGGGTAGGAATCTAACCTTTTTTTATAACTTATCAACCGACAAGTAAATGACCTACCTACATAAAAAGATAGTAGAGAAACAAGCCACTTTCTACCTGATTTTAAGCTTTAGGTTTAGGTTATTTAGATATTATAGTGCGAAAGCCCACCCTCGCTCAGTTGTTTGGAGCATTCTCGGAAGTTTGCGGGTTCAAGTCCCGCCGAAATCCATGGGGCTAGATAATGCTGTGTGGATTGTCCAGCATTATTTATTTCTTATTTTATTTATTGCTTATAAAAAAGGTAGGTGGCCTACGTGAACGTTATCTTCCCAGTCTAAAAAAGCTTCAACGCGGTTTGAAGATGACCCACATCGTGCCTGTCCTTCGATGCAAGGGCTTAGAGTGAGATATAAGCAAACAGCCACCGTCGCAGTGAGCCGTGTGAGCTGATTTTACGAAGATCGGCGATAATGTAGTTTCTACATACTAAAGTCATTTAAAACGGGATATTTACCATGATTTGATTTTTGAGTTATCCAATATTTCGGCACAGTTGCATGCGCCATGATCACGGAGTAATATCCCGTTTTAAATGACTTTAGTATTAATAACCATGATAGTCTCAAAAGTTTTATAGTTTCTACATAGTATAAAACAAAGTCAAAGTTCCTATGTATGCTTAGATCTTTAAAACTAAACAACGGATTTTGGTGCGGTTTTTTTTAAGATTCAAGAGGAAGGTTTATAATCTATTTGACAAATAGATTTCAATGCGGGCGAAGGCACGGGGCGCAGCTAGTTAATAATAAAGAGTTATAAACTTTTACACAGCACTTTCTAGCATCACATGAGTCAGATTATTGATCTCTAACTAAACTGTAATCTGTAGAAAAGTGTAGGTTATAACCTAGCCCAGGATGCTTGTAGTTTGACCGAAACCGCTGGTATGCGAGCGGCGAGACGGGGGGGAATAATCGGCCGCTCCGATCCATCAGTCTGCCGTCAACGCGTACTCTTGCTCTTTTACCACCACCTCGCTGTACTTTCCTAAGGAGCGGTGCAGCGGTTTCGGTCAAACGATAGTATGAGTGTTAAAAATTCGAACACAAATAGGATAGTCATTTTAATAGTCAATAATATTTACAAGTCGATTAAAATTGAGTACATACATACTAACAGTTCTATCACTACATAGTATAAAACAAAGTCGCTTCTCGCTGTCTGTCTGTCTGTCCCTATATAAGCTTAGATCTTTAAAACTACGGATTTTGATGTGTTTTTTTTAATAGATAGAGTAATTCAAGGGGAAGGTTTATAACTATTTAACAAATATATTGCCACGCGGGCGGAGCCGCGGGGAGCAGCTAGTAACGGACTAACCTGACAGGTGATCGCTGACAGTAATGTCCACTGGGAAATTAGTCCAAATTACTTGATATTTCTTTGAGCAAAACTTTGAAGATGAGACTTCTAAACAAATTGCTTAAAAGGTTTCTTAATTTTGAAACATAAAATAGAAACTCTACAAGAAAGAAAAATATCAAAACAATCGCGCTCATTGCTGAGTGGAGACCGATTTTGTCAGTTTCTGTCTTCTGTTCATCATCAGCCCATATTAGTCCACTGCTGGACATGGGCCTCCCCCAATGAGCGCCATAGCGCCCTGTCTTCAGCTTGACGCATCCAGCATCTACCTGCAGTCTTTCGCAGGTCGTCATCCCACGTCGGAGGGCGTCCTACACTACGTTTACCGAGTCGTGATCTCCACTCAAGAACAACGTTTGCCCCAGCGGCCGTCGGTTCTTCGCGAGATATGGCCGGCCCACTGCCACTTCAGCTTGCTAATTCTCAGAGCTATGTCGATAACTTTGGTTCTCTGTCGGATGTATTCGTTACGAATCCTATCCTTCAGAGAAACTCCGAGCATAGCTTTTTCCATAGCTCGCTGAGCGACTTTGAACTGCTGGACCAGCCCTATCTTGAGTGTCTTCTGTTAATCTAACTTTAATTTATAAGAGTCTCAGAGTTCTGACAAAATAACAATATTTTTACTTTACTTTGCTTTATTTCACTGGGGGAGGTCTATGTCCATCAGTGGACTAATATAGGCTAATCATGATGATGTTGAAATATAAGCGAATACATCTGAATTTACCTTCTGCAGATGAAGTGAGCACTTACACAGATAAGCAAGGGATACTTTACAGGGTAAGTTTTTGACGAGCTAAGTTGCGAAACCCCAAAGTTGCGAGTTACGGGATGCTATGGTGATAATGCTTGTCCGACCCTCGTTCCAAAGATAACTTATAATTGGGGTTGGTTTTTATGTAAGTGCTTTTAAGCGGAATACCTATCATAAATCACCAAGCTATATTTTTCAACCGACATGAAATAAAATTTTCGGCCACTGGTATTCGGCTGAAAGTCTTTTTTGCTGTATTTATCCATGTTTGTTATTTGATATCTTCGACAAGCTTTATTTATACATACAAAATGTCTCTTTAACTTTAAAAAAAAACAGTGGAAATATTCAGGGATTCGAATTCAGCTGTTGTTTGCCGTACATAATATAATATTTTTTCACCAAGATAATTTCTAACGAGGTTATTTTTTTAAACATACAACATTTGTTTGTTTCTTTTATGTTTCCAAAATTTCATAATTATTAACACAAAAAATACCCGAGCCCTGATTCTGGTTGACAGTATGGAGACGTGATCGTGGCGTCCTATGGAACAATAGATAAAGGTAAGATAAAATAAAAAATAAAAAATTTGGCCAAAAACAACAGTTTCAGTACAATAACACAATTCAAGCAGTAAAACACACTAAAACACACTAAAACACAGTACACAGTATCAAAAAAATTAAATAAAGTAAGCCTACAGAGAAACAAAAATAATAATAATACATGGCCAAAAAGGGTCAAATTCAGCTATGTGCGGAACAACGCTGGTAGATGTCACAATCTCGTCTTCATTATTAAGATCGTCAACTTGACTTGTACTATATTTAGTAACTAGCTGCGCCCCGCGGCATCGCGCGCGTGGAAATCTATGAGCCAAATGGTTTATAAACCTTTCTCTATCTATTTAAAAAAACCGCATCAAAATCCGTTGCGTAGTTTTAAAGATCTAAGCATACATAGGGACAGACAGACAGCGGGAAGCGACTTTGTTTTATACTATGTAAAGATGAAATCTTCGGTCAAAATCGTTAACTAAAATGTTGTTTTCCTATTATTTTTAGAGAAGACTTGTTTTAGTTCTCTAAATAAACCTCAAATCCGCAAATAACAGGCCATTGGCGGTCGATCGAGCCTTTAATGAAAGCGTTGGCGAGAGTTTAACATTATTTAAATTGTTCAAAGGTTACAGTAAATTTTACAGTCAAATTATGTAGGCGGATCATTCTCGGTAAACAGAAAGTCTCAATTCAGCGACGAATAAAATAAATGAATAATAAACTAAATATAACTAATAATAAGGTGAAAGTTTGTAAAGATGTTGTGTTTGTAAGTTGTGTGATTTTTAGGCAAAATCAAAGACAAAGAAAAGGCCAATGTTTGAAGTTAATGGCCTTTGATTGAACGTAATTGGCATTGTACAATAGCACTAATAATGTATAACTATTTATTTTTGAACTTGAATCTAACTATGCCCAAAGGCTGGTATAATTTTACTAGTTTCTTCCCGCGGTTTTACACGCGTTGTATCCATGGAATCGTCTAAAGGTTATTTATATCTTATATATTGTTAGACGACCGATGTGGCGCGGTGAGCGAAGGTCCGCCTGCGACGCAGGGGGTTGCGGGTTCGATTCCCGCCTCGGAACAATTGTGTGTACGATCTGCAGATATTTGTTCCGGGTGTTCTGGTCGTTTTCTATGTATAATAAAAAATATCTATCTATGTAATGTATTGTATTATGTATATCAGTTATCTAGTACCCATAACACAAGCTCTGCTTACCATGGGGCTAGATAATGCTGTGTGGACTGTCCAGCATTATTTATTTATATCCCATGGGAACTGTTTTTTGGGATAAAAATTAGTCTATGTTTGATCCCAGGCTTACAACTAGATCTGTGCAAAAATTCAGCTATTTGATCCGTTCAGTCGTTTTTGGCGTAAAGAAGTAACAAGCATCCGTCCATACATCGATCTTAATACTCGTATACAAACTTTCGCATGTATGTAGTGGTGTGATTTGTATGACCGTAATAATTAAATTACTATTTATTAATTTATTTATTTCCACACATATTATATCCTGAATCTATTTGGCTAAGAATACAAAAAACTAATCAAATTCTTTATTTATATATTTTATACTTTTTGCACGATAAAATATGTACAAAACTTATTCTAGTAAATTATTACAAAGGCAAACTTAACATTAAAAAGAGTTCTCTTCCAGCAAACCTTATTGGGGGAGAGAGACAAAGTGAAGAGAGAATTTTATTTATGCACATATACCCATAAATAAAATAGACAGAAATTAAATTTTAACTTACTTATTCAATATAGGTACTACTAAATACGATATATACTACTAAATACTATAATATAATACTAAACAAGAAATACTATTAAACCTAAATTCTATACTTACGTCTCGGTTACGACATAGATCAGCTATGTACATCGTAGACCTGCTACGACGTAGAGCCACTACGACGTAGAGCTGCTACGACGTAGGCCCTCTACGGCATATACTTACTTCGTAGCCCTTTATCTATCTAGTAAAAACGCATCAAAATCCGTTGCGGTTTTTTAAAGATTTAAGCATACCCCATACCCCGCGTGACCCCGCGCGCAGTAACATTGCGCTCCGGAGAAATAATTATTTTAAAATAGTAAAACTCTTCATTTTGAAGTTAGCATACCACTACCGGCTAAAAAAAGCCTTAATACAGAACTGTGAGTGTTATCTGGAAGAAAAAAGCACGACAACTGTGCCAAATAGTGGAATATATTTGACGAGAATGTATCATTAAAAAAACACATACACAGGGACAGACAGACAGCGGGAAGCGACTTTGTTTTATACTATGCAGTGATTTCCCAGATAAATAAAAGATAAGGGCTTCTAGTGGAGTGTGAGCGGAGCGAGTCCATGAGAGCAGAGCTTAGAGACTTATATAGTATGAACCTAATGGATATTGGTGTTATCCAAATTATAGTAGCCACCGCACTGAGTGATGCGGCAAATAAATTATTTAAATTACTTTTAGAGATTATTTATTAGTTCCAGTTGTTGTTTTTTAGTTTATTGTTAAAATACGGGACTGACGTCATCATCATCATCAGCCTATATTAGTCCACTGCTGGACATAGGCCTCCCCCAATGAGCGCCATAGCGCCCTGTCTTCAGCTTGCCGCATCCAGCATCTACCTGCAGTCTTTCGCAGGTCGTCATCCCACCTGGTCGGAGGGCGTCCTACACTACGTTAACCGAGTCGTACTAGCAGTCGTACGTAGTCGGGACTGACATAGTCATTAATATGACTCAAAGTCCCTTAAATATAAAAAAAATGCCCTTGTGAAACTTACTTCATCAATCTGCCTCTATCCCGGTTTTTTACCTTTAATTCCCATGGAGACTAAACAGGAAATAACATAGAAAAGGTTCCGATAAAAAATGTACTGATAAGCGAAAAATAAATCGGCTTTGTCTACACCATTTGGCACTGAGCTCGCAATTTACTTTTAAATTATACCAAAGGGCCATACTGTAGCTGTTTAAGGCTGGCACCCACTAAGCGATTTTTTGGCTCGATTAAATGTACTGTTGCTCACACAAGATTCAGATACTATTTACTAGCTTCCGCCCGTAACATTGCACGCTTACAATACAATACAATACAAAAATACTTTATTGTACACCAGATACAGAACATTATGAGAGATATTACATGTGAAAAGTACAATAGGCGGCCTTATCGCTTAGAAGCGATCTCTTCCAGGCAACCTTTGGATGGAAAGAAATGTGTGAATTAAAGAAAGGATGGGGTGTACCAAGGATAGAGCTAGAAATAAATGTTAAATATATATATATATATAAAATATGTATAATATACTACTTAGTAATACTTACGCTTTATGCAGATAAGAAAATGTTTTTTCTTTTATTTATTTTTTTCGTAAATTTTCCAATGTTTTTGATAGTTATGCTGCTATTCGGGACGGGGACAAATACAACAAACCAAAAACCATGAAAATCCGTTCAGCCGTTCTCGAGTGTTCGAACAAACCCTACTTTGTTTTATATACCTCTGTATAGATTATTATTACCTTATAAGATTTCTTTGTCTTATTAAATTACAGTTATTATGAATTCCAGATGACAGATTAACTGTAAAGACTAAAAATAAACTTCTCAAAAACTTAAATAACATATAAGTTTTACGCAATGGATGAAGACTACCTGAATTACATGCCTAGTCTAAGTATATCCAAAGAACCGCATGCGAAGTAGTAAACAGATGCTTTCTATAGTGTCAAAGAACTCATGGACCTAAATTTGAGAATTAAGGGGCCTCCGGAGGGACGAATTCTTCATACAAACGTAATACCAAAATTATTTCTAATTCAAGCATACTTCCACTATAATATTGCATTATTTGTATTAAAATAGTATTTATCTAGGTTCCCAAATAGTTTTTTTTTTTTTCAAAATACCTACCTAAAATGAAATGAAAGCCAATCTTATTTTGCACATTTTTATGCGAAAATGGACAAGTTTTTTTGCTATTTGTTTCGTATTAAAAACATCAGTATCTTACGTTTTATTTATTAAGGAACATAGCTTATATTGTCTAGTTACAGAATAACAATACTTTGTGAAGAATACAAAAAGTTTTCAGTTATCATTTTTGGTATTACGGAACAAACCAAATTTTGAACGGCTAATATTGCTATCGCGCATGCATGTGGCGCGGCGCAAGGGTTAAACAGAGACAGCGATATTCGGAGCGATTTTTGCAAGCGAGGGTCGCCGGACCCTTAAGTAGCACATTATTGACATGTTCATAGTTTATAACTTATTAATTAAAATCATTTTAAAATGACATTGTATAGGAACCTAGTTTTAGAAATGTTTTGCATGCCATGTGTTTTGGTGAAGTATGTTACACTACCTATTTTAATGTTTAAGACCTTGTATTATGACCATATTTCTTGCAATAAATGGATTGAATTGAATTGATAATAGTTTGGTTTGCAATAAAGCTGTTTTCGTACCGTGGAAAACCAGCTTTTGGTAAAATCAAGAGACGCGTGTAAAATTCACTTATGGAAATCCTTTTTTCGTGCGGAAACCTTTTTTGCGGCCATACTTTTTGAAGCGTGTTGAAAGTGTTGCCTTTGTGTTGATATTAGGTACCTACTCGTTTATTATTATGTTTGGATTGGAAAAAGCAGGAAATCCGTTTTCCGGGTCAAAGCGGTTTTGCGATTTCTTCTTTATGGGTCAGACCCGAAACAAATATTTGCAGATATCTGTATATTGATAGGCCTTTCCATATGTATAATCATTTTTAAAATTTATAAATTTAGGTGCTGTCAATTCAGAGTTCGCCAAATTACTTTGACAGCACAAAACGTCATATTGCTGTCCTTTTCTAAACAATCTAAATTATAATGTGTTGTTAGTGTTCATACATAAATAGCTTATTTAGATTCTATCAGTGAATACCTATTATTAGCTCTCTGTTGTGATTTATTACTCTATAGACATTATTGTAGCTGATGGTGTTCCGAAATAAATTAAAAAAAAAAAAATGCCAAATGCATGTCGATTCGCACTCGAAAATTTCCATACGAACGCAAAAAACTATTTCGCAAAAGGAATCCTAAAAAGAGATTCTCTTCAAATATCACATTTCAGAAAAAAAGCATACAGAGCTGGATATAAACACTAGTCTTCCATAATGGCCTCTCCGCAATAATGGACCGTATTACTCGACAGACTATGATCTCCCAACCGGCCGCGTCCATTATCTACATAATTTCCGTCCCTTCTGAGTTTGCTTCTGAGGGATTATCCTATGTTTGTCGACGGAACAATATGTAAGCAGTTTGTGGACGGTTGGATGGAAACATTCATTGTTGTTTACAACTCATGAGGGGATAGATGTGTGAAAAATGATTATTTTAATAATAAAACTTTGCTTAACACTTTGAGTGCTGAAATCACACGGTATGTGTTTTCTACAAGTGACTAGTATGCGTAAATCCACTAGCGCAGAGGCTGAGAAAATACAGATCTGTGTTACTCAGCACAGCCGTAATATTTTTCGAACGAAACGCATGTGCGGCGCAACACAACCGCTGTGTAGAGCGGCAGCACAAATTTTTTAGGTTAAAAAAAAAATCGCAGTCGTCGAAAAAAAATCGCAGTCAAAGTGTTAACAGTTGATTCTTCCCGCGGCTTCGCACGCATAAATCGAAGAGCGCTCGATCACGGCGACTTTTGCGATGCCGTCGCGTATTTTGTAAAAAGCGCGTCGTGTTACACGGCGAGCGTTCAGTACGGGGAAAGAAGACATTCGGTACGAGCAACGAGACAGATTTTAACAACATGAGGCAGAAGCCAATTTCAATATCGGGACGATAGCGTCCCTTCCCGGATTGCGTCTCTGAAAAGACGACTAACAAACCAACCGACAACGGGTAACCAGTCCGTCGATGGCGGTACATAGCGGTATAAACCGAACTCAGAACAGCAACTGCGTGATAAGAATCCCGCTCATTAATTGACCATCACTTGAAAGGGTGATTTAGAACGAACACCCTCTCAGAAACCATTTTACTGTGTAGACACGGACTCCCCTAGACTAACACATGATGTATCGTATCATTCATTCATTTGACGACCGATGTGGCGCGGTGGGCGAAGGTCCGCCTGCGACGCAGGAGGTTGCGGGTTCAACTCCCGCCTCGGAACAATTGTGTGTACGATCTCGTTTTCTATGTATAATAAAAAAATATCTATCTATGTAATGTAATGTATTATGTATATCAGTTATCTAGTACCCATAACACAAGCTCTGCTTACCATGGGGCTAGATAATGCTGTGTGAATTTGTCTAGCATTATTATATTATTATTATTATTCTCTTCTCATTGCGAATGGTATATTACGCCCCGTAACACTGGTCAGCCACCTGGCCTAGAGTTTGACAAAAGTTTAATAGAATAGTTAGGTCAGTAAATTGTTAGGGCGGTTCTTCTAATAAAAACAACTTATGGTTAAAAAACTTTTGAAACTATCACGGTTATTAACACTAAAGTCATTTAAAACGGGATAACTCAAAAATCAAATCATGGTAAATATCCCGTTTTAAATTTATTTTAACTTATGGTTATGTTCAAGTTATAACAAAGCCCGAAAATTGTTGTGCCCTGACAGGGTTTTTATGCATTGTGTACCTACCCACTAAGACTACACCTAAGAAACGACCTGTATGCATGAAATTACAATAAATTATATAAATATGAAAAAAAAGCTCAAAATACTGAATGTATCGGGCTGGAATTTTGCATAGAAGTCTGGAATGACAGTTTCATGGAAACTGTTATTCCAGGTTTATACTGATAGAAACAACGTTTCAAATGTTATATAATCATGGTATAATTTTGAAAAAGCTTTTTGAACAACACTTTCTACTTAAAGCTTTAATTCTCGAAATTCCTATTAACCTAAGCAGAGAGACCTATTGAATATCACTCTCTCAGAATTGATACTCCCACGCTAAGCTCTAGTATCGAACACATTATCATAATTGATTTACGTCAGTTCAATGATAACTGGTACTGTTGTATTATACAGCAGTATCAGTTATCAATATCTATATTTATACATACAGCCTATTATACATATACCTATCTAGGTTTAGGTTAAGCTAAGGCGGCGAAGCTAAAAGGAACCCGTGACAAATGTTTGTACGATCTGCAGATAATGATTCAGGGTGTTCTGGTCGTTTTCTATGTATAATAAAAATATATATCTCTGTTATGTATTTTATAATGTCTATCAGATATCTAGTACCCATAACACAAGCTTTGGCTTATCTTGGAGCAGCATTATTTATTTATCAGTTATCTAGTACCCATAACACAAGCTCTGCTTAGCTTGGGGCTAGATAATGCGTTGTGAATTGTCCAGCATTATTTATTATTATTTATAATAGACTATATCACTACTTAATGCTATGTGTGTAAATGCACTTTCAGAGCACTTGAGTCTGAGTAGGCATCACAGAGCTATGTAGGTCAAAGAGCCCAGTTCAGCGGGCACCGATTTGTGCTATCTATAGCTCTGATTTCCTTTCTAAAGCGTCATTCAGGTTCATTTCCTATTCATACCGTCTGCATTGGTATATTTGGATAGGGTGCTTCAAAATAAGGTGCTCTAAAATAATTTACAAAGCTTCCCTATTTTTAATAAACAATAAAATAACATGCCTCATTGACACTCGACCTTTAATAGTTACTAGCGGATCTACCCATCGTCATCCAAGAAAACACCTTTAGTAACCTTGTAGTCATGGGGGACTTCAATGCTCAAATCGGAACTAGGAGACAGGGTGAAGAAAGTATATTAGTGGAAGGGGTTGGAGGAGGCCTTTGCCAAAAGAGGGCAAACAGAAAATATAGATGTAGTTTAAGCAATAGTATTTAAGTAAAACCATGTATATAGTATTTTCTGAATAAAAGGTTTAAAATGAAAATGAAAATGAGCGGATCTACCCGGCTTCACACGGTTTTAGTGCGGATCCCTAAATTTTTTGAAAATATAATACAGCTTATGTTCACCAGGGATAGTGTAGCTTCCCAACGGTGAAATATTTTTCAAATCGGTCCAGTAGTTTCGGAGCCTATTCATAACAAACAAAAAAAAATCAAACCTTTCCTCTTTATAATATTAGTATAGATAAACATGTACGTAAATGTAATTGGTCAATAACATAGAACAGGGAAATTACTAGTCCAAAACATTGAGTCACCTTGTAGTTATCCGTTCCGATTCAAGCCTAATTTTGAGTCCTCCTCAAATAGGTCAACCGGTAAATTTTTCGAGATAAATTAGATTCTGTTGAATATTTGAGGGTTGACCCAACATCGTTCTAAAAACATAACTATATCTATCAAGCTTTAGGTATCAATTCTATTTGGGGGTTACCTATGTGCGCAAAGCACATAAGTAACCCTAAAATTGAATTATTAATTAATAAATAAATAATGCTGGACAATTCACACAGCATTATCTAGCCCCATGGTAAGCATAGCTTGTGAAGGGTACTAGATAACTGATATACATCATCATCAGCCTATATTAGTCCGATGCTGGATATAAGCCTCCCCCAATGAGCGCCTTAGCACCCTGTCTTCAGCTTGCCGCATCCAGCATCTACCTGCAGTCTTTCGCAGGTCGTCATCCCACCTGGTCGGAGGGATTGCTACGCTACGTTTACGGAATCGTGGTCTCCACTCAAGAATACGTTTTCCCCAGCGGTTCTTCGCGAGATATGGCCCACTGCCACTTCAGCTTGCTAATTCTCAGAGCTATGTCGATAACTTTAGTTCTCTGTTGGATGTATTCGTTACGAATCTTTTCCTTTAGAGAAACGTCAAATGTTATACTGTTCATTATTATCAAATAACATTATTTTAATGTTCAATACAATACAATACAAAAATTCTTTATTGTACACCATAATCAAATCAATCATTACAAAAATACATTATATGAGACATGTAAAATGGGCGGCCTTATCGCTTAGAAGCGATCTCTTCCAGGCAACCTTTGGATGGAAAGAATTATATGAATTTAAGAAAAGGCAGGGGGTGTACCACAGGTTATCTAAATAAGAACATAACAATACTAAAAAACAAATAATAAATATTACAAATACCAAACTAAATAATACACTCCTTAAATACATAAATAGTAAGTACCAATTTCAAGTTCACTTCAATTTTTGTCCACTAGTGGAAGAAGTGAAAAAGAAACCACTAGCATGTTCATTTAACTTATGTGTCTAATACATTTGGGAACAAAGTCGCAGTTTGTTCCCAAATGTACGAGTATTTCAGTATCGGAATTATAATGGCTTTTGAACCGAAAGTCGACGATTTTATAGCAATGTGTAGCTATTCTGTAACTGCATTCAGATTATCTAGAAGATAAAAAAGCTTGGAACGAGTTTTGCTCCAACTCAAAATCTAACAACTTACAGATAAGCAAATCTATGTACTAGACACATAAGTTATGAACATACTGGTGGTTTCTTCTCACTTCTTCCACTGGTGGACAAAAAATTGAAGTGAACATCAATATAATAATGAATAGTATAAAATATGACTTGTCTAAGTGCTTATTTGTAAGCCTAAGGAAATATTTCATTTCATTTCATTGTACCTAGCTCTGATTGATATGATACGTCATCCTATCAATCTGAGCTACAATGCAGTTACAAAATAGCTACACATCCGTCAAGACCAGAAATTGCTTTTAGCTTGACACGTTATTTTGATGTCACTAGGCCAAGTTGAGACTGAGTGGGCTTCAGTTAGTCTTGAGTCTTGACCCTTGTCGAGTCCCGTCTAGTTGGTGCAAAAATAGACAATTGTGCACTAGGAAAGACGACCCAATCTATTATTTTTCATAAAAAGAAAGAATATACACTTTTGCACTTTTACAAAAAATAAAAAACAACTTAATTTTTACAGTTTTTTATATTATTTTACCGGATACAATAATACCTTTTTATGTTTAATGATACAATACATACATTCTTTATTGTACACCAGATGCAGATAATTAAAAAAGACATTACATGCGACAAGTACAATGGGCGGCCTTATCGCTTAGACGCGATCTCTTCCAGGCAACCTTTGGATGGAAAGACTTTATGTGAATTCAAGAAAGGCAGGAGGTGTATTAAGATAATCAAATATGAACATAACATGACTACAAAAAATAAATCATAAATAACTGTTACAAATACCAAACTAAATAATATACAACTTAAATACATAGTAAGTACCAATATTCACTATTTTGGCAGGAAAAACTCCTTGACACGAGCTTTAAAAACAGGCAAGGATACGAAAAACTGTATCCTTGCCTGTTTTTAAAGCTCGTGTCAAGGAGTTTTTCCCACCTAAAGGACTCTGGTAGTGCATTCCACAACCTTATGGCCTGGATGGAGAAGGATTTGTCGTAGAAACTGGTTTTGTGAAGTGGCATACTCAAAACCAGATTTTCTGACGACCGAAGGACACGGGAGGGCTGAGGATGAGAATTGTGGAGGAATTCAAACGCTCCTTTAAATAGAAGGGGGTGACAGGGTAGGGGACAACTATTTTAAAGTTTACCCTACTAAAAAAAGATACGTTAAAATATTAAAGAATCTGATATATTTTAGAACAGGGAATATAAAATCCCATCTTATTTATGAAAAATATCGCAATATCTACCTTCCTTTCCATCTTCTAAATGTGACTGAGAAACCTTCCATTAATTTAATGAATCACATCAAAATTAAGGATCGGTGCAAATAAACCTCGTATCTTGAGTGCTGCCATCAATTATTTTAATATCACTAGGTTGATAGGTTATCACCTCGATAAATGTCTTCAGATCTAGAGTCTATAACTATTTTCTTTCGCAAGAATAATTCGGTACGTAATTATAATTATATATTAATTATTTATATAGGTAAGTATAATATAAGTAGCTTAGTATCATTATGAGTAGTATATTTTATTATCTCTATTATATAGCACTACCTACCAAACTGTTGTCCACACTACCCAAAGGTTAGCAGGTAGAGAATGCTATCTAGCATTATGCTCGCCTTTGTACAACTTTTTGTGCAATAAAGTATATTCTATCTATCTATCTATCTATAGGTTATCACCATCAGCTGTGCGAGGCTTATGCACTATAATAGTAAAAACTTAAGAGATATAGGGCTTAAAGTCAAAAGGTAAAGCAGTAAGTAATTCACGTACCTACGAGTAAATCTCCAACTGTTAGTAACATAAATCCGCTCTGCATATTTACTTAAGATAATCCTATATTTCTCTATAAGTGAATGTATATGTATATAAGTAGTATAATAATAATAATAATGATGATCTTTATTTCAGACTACATGGGTCCATATAAACTTAAAAGTACACAATAATAATTAAAAAGTCACATAAAACTACAAAAATTAAAAATAAACATGAGATAATTGAAGGGAAAAATAACAAAAATAGCAAAATAATCAAAACAAGAAATTAATAAATATATAAGTATATATATTTCATGATATTTATGTAGTATATTTTCATGTTAGTATTATATTTAATTTTATAATATATAACATGCAAGCACACAGATCCCCTGGTACTGTCCACGATCCTATCCATCCATGGTTGTCGGGTAGAGATCGCTCTTGAGCTATAAGACCGCCAATTGTATCTAGTTTTTTTTAATTTAGAGACAATATTTTACATTGTCATTTTATACTTAGTGTGCAATAAAGAATTATCTATCTATCTATATTATTTTGAGAAAAATAAATTTCTAAAACCGTAAAGTCTACAACTCTGTCACAATATCTGTGCACCTTGAGCCAAACATTTTGTATGGCTCAAGGTGCACAGATATTGTGACCGAGTTGTACATTTCTTGCTTCTGACTAAATCCTTAGTTTTATCCATTTTTTAAACTGGCATAAACCTTTGTCAATAAAAGTAATAAAACATTTTATTTGTATTTTATTATTCAGCGTTGTAGCATATGGTCATAAAATATCTCTAGTGTTTCCCGCTTGCACCGCTTGGCTTTTCGTAGACGGTTTACAGGGTGACTAATTGATGAGATAGGAGTGGATGGCCAAATGCGAAACCATGACAATTAGAGAAAAGTCATGAAAGGAATCATGACCTCGATTAGTGGTAAAACAAAAACTACATATTTCGATTTTTTAATCTTTAACTTTTCAAGGAAATCGATCGGATTCATTTTCCAACCGAATTTTTTCTTCTTCATCAATCTTTGCATAGAAATACCTTATTGAAAATGAAAAGGAATAGTCATTTTTTACAAATTTTATTTAAAAAGTCCCCCTCCGAAGCATCACAATACTATGTTTAAACTTCAACTAAACATTTTCAATAATATTTTCTAATACCATTTTGCTGTCGCTAGCCAGGATACCTAGCCTGCATTTTAATGGGGCTTATTCGCGATAAAACATGTATTCGAAGAATACATCCTACTAACATTATAAACGTGAAAGTTTGTAAGTATGGATGGATGTTTGTTACTCTTTCACGCAAAAACTACTGAATAGATTTTGATGAAACTTTACAATAATAATCATATCAGAATAGTACATAGGCTATTCATGAAGATATATTGTACATATATTATCCAAAATATCTACATCACTCACTACGCGGTTGAAACCGCGGGGCGCAGCTAGTAAATATAAATTCAAAAAAAAAATAAGAAAAAAAATCTGTTTTTATTTTCTGGTAAATTAAATCCATGAGTCAATTCACGACTTTTCTCTAACTCTCATAGTTTCTGATTTAGCCATCAACTCCCATCTCAAAGAACCACCCTGTATAGTGTACAATACCTATTGGCAGGACGCCCCGCTCAATTTATCTTTATTATCGGAAGGCATCATTAATATTCTATCATTAATACAACTGCCAAATACCGCACGGTGATGAATCATCGAATCAAATAATAAACCATGTATTTATTACTAGCTTATGCCCGTGGCTTCGCACGCTTTGTTTCTATGGTTATTAAACACGACAACGCTTACAGAAATAACAGACAAGGGGTGTAATACCAAAGGGTTTAAAGTCGCTCAGCGAGCTATGGAAAGAGCTATGCTCTGAGTTTCTCTTAAGGATAGGATACGTAACGAATACATCCGACAGAGAACCAAGGTTCTCAACATAGCTTTTAGAATTAGCAAGCTGAAGTGGCAGTGGGCCGGCCATATCTCGCGAAGAACCGACTGCCGTTGGGGCAAACGTGTTCTTGAGTGGAGACCACGACTCGGTAAACGTAGTGTAGGACGCCCTCCGACCAGGTGGGATGACGACCTGCGAAAGATTGCAGGTAGATGCTGGATGCGTCAAGCTGAAGACAGGGCGCTATGGCGCTCATTGGCGGAGGCCTATGTCCAGCCGTGGACTAACATAGGTTGATAATGATGTAATACCGGTAACTTAGTAACTCCGTGTTATGTTATTCCAGGTCCAACAGTCATAGATATGTATCATATTAAATACATTAATCATTTAGTACCATATTTCATATTTATTTTATTGCATCATTGTGTACATTTGTAGGTCTTAGTATCTAGGTAATGTATAAGAAACACAATGGTACCCACGCAGGGCGTGGCAACAGTACTGAGAGAGGAAGGGAGCCGGGTTTCTAAAAAGCTCAGTTTAATAGATAAGAGAGAAAGAGAGAGCGGAAAATTTAAATTCAATCACATATTAAATTTAAATTTAGTACCATAACACAAGCACTGCATAGCTTGAGCTAGATGATGCTGTGTGAATCTCCAGCATTATTTATTTAATTGTTTATTATTTATTTATTCATAGTTATATGAATAACTTTACATTTATCACATAAGAACAATTATCAGGGAAATAAATAAATAATGCTGGACAATTCACACAGCATTATCTAGCCCCATGGTAAGCAGAGCTTGTGTTATGGGTACTAGATAACTGATATACATAATACAATACATTACATAGATATATATTTTTTATTATACATAGAAAACCACCAGAACACCCGGAACAAATATCTGCAGATCGTACATACAATTGTTCCGAGGCGGGAATCGAACCCGCAACCTCCTGCGTCGCAGGCGGACCTTCGCCCACAGCGCCACATCGGTCGTCCGGCAAAAAAAATAATCCGGCATTATTATCGCGACACAAAAACCATTA
Organism: Eupithecia dodoneata; assembly: GCA_947044415.1. Classification (NCBI taxonomy): domain Eukaryota; kingdom Metazoa; phylum Arthropoda; class Insecta; order Lepidoptera; family Geometridae; genus Eupithecia; species Eupithecia dodoneata. The sequence goes on from OX345678.1 coordinate 6,841,175, forward strand.
AGGTAGTTAGTCACCTACCTTATTATTTTAGACGACATGGAATAAACGTAATATATTTGGAATAATGAATGAGCTCAGCATATACAGGGGGAATATCATAATTAATTACTGCCTTTTGTTCGCGGCTTTGCTTGCGTGGCTTCAGGAAAAAGAACAATGATGTTGGTAGATAATTAGCTGTTGGATATCCATCGACTTAGAGGAAAAATAGTACAGAGCGCGCCTTACAAATTGTAGAACCATTGACAAAACTCATTGATCGCTGATCGCTATGATCGCTATGGCGCTCATTGGGGAGGCCTATGACCTGCTGTGGACTGCTATAGGCTGATGATGATGATGACAAAACTGAAACTGAAAATATTTGATTTCATGAAGTTATTTTTCCGTCAAAAATAATACAGGTGGCACATTTAGATCGGTCAGTATGGGAACGTCTGAGACTATAAGACATACGAAGATCTTCTCTTAGGAACGCTGACATCCATTTTAGTAATAAGAAAAACTACAATCATACATTAATAATCTTGTACTGGGCTAGGGAATCGAACCCGCACGTTTTGAAAAATAAAACGACCATTATTTATATTTATGTAGGACCATTGTAGCAAGATCTTGATTTGCCCATCTACTGCCACGCTGTAGTCTCGTATAGTAGTCCAAAAGCCGACGAGTATAGCCATCTAGACTAGCTTTTAGCTACTATATGCGAGGACACATAAATGGTTATAAATTATTTAAGTTATCTGTTAAGTGTGTAAAACTGTTTGTCTTCCGAATAAAGCAAAATAAAATAAAATAGACTTGGCCATCTATTCCCATCTCAGTCACGGTGTAGAGTCTGGTTTCTTAGTACAAAAGGCACCAAATATGACAATTTTAGCAAGATCGGGATTCTGCCATCTACTCTCATCTCAAAAATCCACACAGTATTTATCGGTTTTGTACTATGATACTAGACTTAGTATCATAGTACAAAACCGATGAATATGACCATTTTAGCAAGACCGAGATTCTGCAATCTGCTATCTACTCCCATCTCAAATAAAAACACACTCTCTTCTCTTCTTCTCAGGCTCATATTTTTGTACAAAAGGCGCCAAATTGGACCATTTTAGCTAGCCGTGAATTTGGCTATCAACATCTCAAAAAACCACGCTGTAGAGTCTCGTATCTTAGTACAAAAGGCACTGATTAGTTTTTATTTTAGTACAAAAGGAGTATGGCCATAATTTTTTTTATTTTATTTTTCGTTTATTAAGGTTCAAACAGTTTACAATATTCTTAAAATTAACAGTAATATAGTTTTGTATCAACCAATCAAGATGCCTCTAATAGAAACATTATATTAAAAAAACACAACAACGTTACAGACGCTAATTCAGAAAACTAATAAAACAACAAATCAAGATAAGCCTAATGTGTCCTACATAGGATTATTATACCACAAGTATTACTTATACAATGTGTATTGTCGAACCTTGATCAAACGAGATGTGCGAATACACGACATATATTTATCGATAAAAAACAAAAAATAAAAAATTATATGTTACCTATCTCAAAAATAAAGCCGATTTTTTTTTTTATGAAAACTAATTCATCTTGTTTTTTCTTCGTTTCTTTTTGAGTAAACGGTTTATTCTATTCAAAGTAGTCTCATTTAAAAGCTAGATAGTCTATCTAGCTAATAAAATAAGAAAAAAATACAATTTCGGTACATAAGCCTAGTAAAATCAATATTATTTAGAAATTTGCAAAAAAAACCGATTTTTATTTTATTTTTGATCTGTAACTTTAAAACTGGGTTATTGAGGTGTACTTTTTTGCATGTTGTATTAAACTTCATAATTTAATCTACAAATCCTCCAAAAATTATGGGTAATTTTTTATTTTTTGTTTTTTATCGATAAATACATATATGATCAAGGTTCGACAATACACATTGTATAGTACGTAATACCACCTCAACGCTGCCTGATATCCCATTATCAGCCGTCATAACAATGAAATAGAGGCTGTGTTTGCGTTGTCTATTTGCCGAGATTATTTCAGTAGATAATATCACATCATAATACTATAAATGCGAAAGTTTGTAAGTATGGATGGATGGATGTTTGTTACTCTTTCACGTAAAATCTACTGAATGGATTTTAATAAAACTTTACAATAATATAGTTTATACATAGGCTACAATTTATAAAGATATATTGTATATTATCCAAAATATCTATCACCACGCGGGTGAAACCGCGGGGCGCAGCTAGTAATATTATAAATGTGAAAGTTTGGGTGTTTAGATGGACGGATGAATGGATGGACGGATGTTTATTTCTTCTTCACGCTAAAACTACTGAAAGAACGAATTAATGAATTTGAATGAATGAATGAATATAATTTTTACTTGTTATAAGAGTTACACAGAACATAATAAACACAATATAATTACATTTATTTATCTTTAAATATTCATATTATGTTCATTTTTTCCAATTAGTTAGTAGTTATGTAGTCTTTATGGTGTTGGGTAGTTAAGGAATTAGGTAAGCAAATTAATTAACTACAAATAGTTGTTTGCTACAAATAAAGATATTTCTATTCTTTTCTATTCTTTATTTATTCTAGCTTATCTGTGGTAAACCCAGTTCTTAAATTCACATAATTATTTCCATCCAAAGGTTAGGCAACCTTTGGATGGAAATAATTATGTGAATTATGTGTGAATAATTATGTGAATTTAAGAACTGGGTTTACCACAGATAAGCTAGAGATGGGATGGGATCATCACATAATTATTTCCATCCAAAGGTTGCCTAACCTTTGGATGGAAATAATTATGTGATGATCCCATCCCATCTCTTCCGCCTGGAAGAGATCACTTCTAAGCGATAGCCATAGTACTTGTATCATGTGATGTCTTTTATAATGATCTGTAACTGGTGTACAATAAAGTATTTTTGTATTGGATTGTTATAAACTTAAACTAAGAGGAAACGTCTGCTTTTTCATAGATGTAGTATGAAACCTCTAATGCTCCTTCTTATCCTTCTTCTTGCGTTGTTCCGCGCCACGCGTGGTTCAGCACATAGCTGAGTTTGATCCTTTTCGGCCAGCAGGCTGGCACGGTAACCACGTATTATTATTATTTTTGTTTTTCTGTAGGCTTATTTTATTTATGTTTTTTTTATACTGTGTACGTTTTTTATGTGTTTTTACTGCTTTAATTGTAACTTTTAGCCTGTTTTCTTTGGCCAAATAAAACTTTTCTTATTCTTATTCTTTATCCCTTTTAACAGTTTCCATGGGATATAAATAACCTTTAAACATTTCCGTAGAACGCGTGCGAAGCCGCGGGCAGAAACTAGTTGATTAATAAACGTTTATTGCTTTGTTTGAATCAGGATTCAAGTGTTTTGTGATCGTCATAATATCTATATAGTTATTCTGTGATAATATTTAATCATAATCGTTTTACACACACCGTTGGTTCATCAAATAAACTCAGAATTAGTATAATCTTTAGATTTATATTCCTACAGCTTTAACATTTTCATCATCATCATCAGCCTATGATAGTCCACTGCTGGGCATAGGCCTCCCAATGATCGCCATAGCGCCCTGTCTTCAGCTTGCCGCATCCAGCATCTACCTGCAGTCTTTCGCAGGTCGTCATCCCACCTGGTCGGAGTGCGTCCTACACTACGTTTACCGAGTCGCGGTCTCCTATCAAGAACACTTTTATCCTAGCGTAGCGGTTATCAGTTTTGCAGTCAAAGGCACGCTATGTTACAGTCAAACCAAACAGTTTCTAATATCTTACGTTAATTATATATATTTTAGGTTCTTACGTTATTCTGGCCGCTCATTGGCTGCATTTGAAAAACAAAAGAAAACGAAACAAATATTGGCGCAAAAAATACGAGTGAAACCCTCACGAATACATCTAAATATATCATCTGGAGGCGTGGGGACTCATACATTTTGTATGACTAGTGCAGTCCTACAATACTTCAAGCGATGCGACGCGGGAATAGAATTTTTTGGATTCTATTTTTCCCCTTCAAGGGAGATTTGTGAAAGGGGAAAACTGGAATAATCCTAAAAAACAATTTAAGGTGGTACAATGTCACAGATAACAGATATATACATATTTAATTGCGCGTGCAGTGCTATTTGTACGGAGTGGTGTATAGATTGCGCGTGCAGTGCTATTTGTGGAGTGGTGTAAAGATTGCGCGTGTAGTGCTATTTGTACGGAGTGGTGTATAGATTGCGCGTGCAGTGTATAGATTGCGCGTGCAGTGTAAAGATTGCGCGTGCAGTGCTATTTGTATGGAGTGGTGTATAGATTGCGTTTGCAGTGCTAATCGCACGGCATCCTTACCCCGAAGACACCCACAATTTGTCTCAATACATCTAAATATATCATCTGGAGGCGTGGGGACTCATACATTTTGTATGACTAGCTGTGCAGTCCTACAATACTCCCACGCGATGCGATAATGTAGGTACTCAACTACGCAACTAACAAGGTAAAGGTTTCTTGATCGCTTCTTTACCTTACCTCATAATGATTGAAGTGAACAAATAATCAAAGGGATCACTTTATTTCCTGAAATTTGTGACGTGTTCCAGAGTCCTGCGAGGTCTAAAGGAAATAAAGCACGTTGAGTTCAGGGCAATACCCCACAGGGGTCACAGTTAGCGTTCCTAAGCACTAGCCTTAATCGCGAGGGCGGTTAACGACTAGCCGCTTTTCCGATGCTTAATATGCAACCGCTGGTGACTGTACAAGATGTGGACACTCACAGTAGGGTTGGTACACCAGTTCAAACATAGCTCAAAGAATTAGCAAACTGAAGTGGCAGGGCCGGCCATATATCGCGAAGAACCGTCAACCGCTGGGGTAAACGTGTTCTTTAGTGGAGACCGCTACTCGGTAAACGTAGTGTAGGACGCCCTCAGGGGGGATGACGACCTGCATAAGACTGCAGGGAGTTGCTGGATGCGTCAAACTGAAGACAGGGCGCTATGGCTCTCATTGGGTCTATGTCCAGCTGTGGATTAACATAGGCTGATGATGGTTCAACCCCGGCAGCCAGCCGCTATTGCGTTCCTAGGCATATAATTAGTTCTACATCGACTTGCCCCGAATTAGTACCAGTAGATGTGACTGTTCTATTATATAAAAATAAGGTATTTTGGTAATCATTAATACTTATTATATATAATGTACATATGTATATTATCTGGTAATACGGACCTGTACATAGGTATGTTTTAGTCACCAATCAGATATAACACCTAATACGCACTATATCTTAAATTTTGATTTTTGTTATCTTATGATTTTTTAATTTAGAATAGAACAGAATAGAATAGAAAAAACATTTATTTAGACACAGGTACAAAATACAGGCATAGAATAAACAAACAAAGAAGTTTATCATGGGGGTAAACGACACAAATAATATATAAAAAAGTGATATTAAGAATAATTTGTAATGTAGACGTCACCTACAAGTATAAAAAATGCTTCAATAGTCAAATGAAAATGAAAAGTTTTTTATTTCTTTAAGCTTACAAATAAGCACTTAGACACGTCATATTTTATAGTTCACTTCAATTTTTTGTCGACTAGTGGAAGAAGTGACAAGAAACCACTAGTATGTAAATAATAAGTCAAGTAACCGAAAGTATTAAGGAATAACGAATTTAAAAGAAAATGGTTTGAAAATTTTGTCGAGCCCTACCTTAATGAATGGGAAACCGATACACTTTCTGTGATATCAATTTTCATTTCTGTCGTCAATCCATTTCACACTTTCAGGCGATGAGAATAAAACAGAAAACATATTATCTAAGTACACACAATGCCTTTACATGTAAAATCAAATAAAATGCCACTCTACATTGGTACTTATATGTACTAGAATAGCTATTGCTTTTCAATGTTTCGCCTACTGAAAAAGTTTTGCACAGAGTTACCAGAAAAGCTTTTTATTATTTTAAGTCTTTTTGCTCTACTTACCACTAGCGAGTCGAACCAATCACAACACGAATACACACACTCACTATTCCGTTAACTTCAAATCTCACAAAATCCAACAGCGAGAGGCCACGACCGCTCTCGGCAACGCGCGAGCCGCGACTGAAACTGAAAACCCTGCAGTGGAACGAAATTCAGATAAGGCGCAGATTTCGAAATTCGAACGATGCAGTATAGTACCGGGAAATTTCGAGGTAGATACTTTAAAAATGGCGGAATCAGAGGCATTTTAATATTGGATCACAGGAAATAATTACAGCGAGATTGCAAAGATTCTAATGAGAACCCGAGAAGGAAATGCGGACGTTTTTCCTGTTTTTGTTATTTATACGGATTTATTTCTTAATGGGATTCTCATGGTTTCGGGATAATGTGATAGGTTGGAAGAAATTCTTGAAGGTGAAGTCATTTTATTAGACACTATAGCTGCGTGGAAATCTTTGTGTGAAATGGTTTATAAACCTTCCTCTTGAATCCTGAATCACTCTATCTATTAAAAAAACGCATCAAAATCCGTTGCGTACTTTTAAGCGGGAAGCGACTTTGTTTTGACTTTGTAGTGATTTTATGAGGTAAATAAAATGTATACGACATTTTATTACCATTCTTGTATTTAATGTATTTTTAAATTTAAATAAAAATAAATGTATAATATAAGGCAATCTAAAGACAAATGATGACGACCTCTGTGGTGCGGTAAGCCTGTGGTATTTTCGGTTATGGTGCATTTGCCCTAGAAACCAAGATGTTATTCTAAATTCTGTGAATGCAGTTCTTAACAGTAAAATATTTTTTTTGATAATAATTTATATATAAGATATGACTTGTCTAATTGCTTATTTTGTAAGCCTAAAGAAATAAATGATTTTTTACTTTACTTTACTTTTTATGTTTCAAATGACGAATGTTTCCTTTCAGTATAATTTCTTAAATATTTCGGGTCAAAAAACTATACAGGGTGTTAGAAACGAACGTCAGATAACGTTCGTTTCTTACACCCTGTATACTAAAAACATTTGCATAAACTAACTTCAATTCTTTGTTTTCATAATGAAAAATAATAATTATAAAATAAGCTCAGAAATAAACTATTACTTTTCACTTTAATCTTTGAAAACTAGAGTCTAAAAATTAAATACAGACCTCTCCCAAGTATTTATATTTTTTCGAATTACAGCTATGAATCTTGCTAATGAGATTAAATTATTCATAGCTTAAATAACAGCAAACCTAAATGGCCTGTTAACATGCTCATAAAAGGTACATGACCGAGTGTAGGTTCTATTACTAAAATCGTAAAAATGCTAATACGAGTACACTTAATAAACTGCTGTTATTACGGGGCTAATGTGAGCTTAACTAGGTACAACTAGTTAAATAAAATAAATAAATAAATAATGCTGGACAATTCACACAGCATTATCTAGCCACATGGTAAGCAGAGCTTGTGTTTTGTTATACTAGATAACTGATATAAATAATACAATACATTACATAGATAGATATTTTTTAAAAAACAAGTATCTACAGATCATACACACAATTGTTCCGAGCCGGGAATCGAACCCGCAACCTACTGCGTCGCAGGCGGACCTTCGCCCACCACGCCACATCGGTCGTCAAAAATATTTATTTATTTTTATTTTATTTATTTAAATCACGAAAGCTAAATGTATAGCTTACGTACCTAATCATCATATTTAAAAAAAATGCAGGACGATCCACACAGCATCATCTAGCCGCAAGCTAAGCAGAGCTTGTGTTATGAGGGTATTAGATGAGGTATATACATCACCATCAGCCTATAGCAGTCCACTGCTGGACATATGCCTCCCCCAATGGCCGTCATAGCGCCCTGTCATCAGCTTGCCGCATCCAGCATCTAGCTGCAGGCTTTCGCAGGTTGGAGGGCTGTGAGCTTAACTAGGGACAACTATTTATTTATTTAAATCGCGAAAGCTATATTATGTAGCTCGTCATCATATTATTAAATAAAAATAAATAATGCTGGACAATCCACAGCGTCATCTATATGACCGACCCACTGCCACTTCAGCTTGCTAACTCTTAGAGCTATGTCGATAACTTTGGTTCTCTGTCAGATGTGTTCATTACGAATCCCAGTGTAATAATAATAACATGGAGGCATTTTTAACCCTCAACAGCATCATATACTTTTTAATCTAGCAAAATTCGAGAAAAGTTTGACTGTTATTAATAAAACGGTCAAACTTTTTCTTGAAATTTCCATCTTAACCGCTGGATTAAGAAGCCGGCCAGCCTCAATTAAGAGTATGATGAGATGTTAAGGTGAAAAGCCAAGTTGCTTAGGTATTTTCGTTTCTATTACTGTCGTTTTTTTTAACTTTAGTATAAAACACGACATCAGACGTGCAAAATCACTCCCTGTCTTCAAAAAACTGCTGCATCAGCATTATTTATCCATATAAAATATTGATAGCCTTATCTTATGTCTATGTAAGTTTATTATAATGTTTGTAATGTAGGTATTTAGTGTATTTGTTATCAATTATTTATTAAAGTGCCACCGTCTATATTGTTCGTTCATGTCCAGTCCATCCCAAGGTTGCCTGGAAGAGATCGCTCTCAGCGATAAGGCCGCCCTTTATACCTTTATTCTAAGTTTTTATCTCTGTATTATTTTCTGTTTTGTGTGGTGTAATAAAGTGTTATCTATCTATCTATCTAAAACAGGCATTAAGTCGCGCTTTAATCTGAATTGCGTTGGGAGTATTTGAGCTTAAGGCCCGTATTATTATTAACTCATTTATTTTTTATTTACAACCTATAAAACATACAAGCATGTTAGCAAGCTGAAGTGGCAGTGGGCCGGCCATATCTCGCGAAGAACCGACGGCCGCTGGGGCAAACGTGTTCTTGAGTGGAGACCACGACTCGGTAAACGTAGTGTAGGACGCCCTCCGACCAGGTGGGATGACGACCTGCGAAAGACTGCAGGTAGATGCTGGATGCGGCAAGCTGAAGACAGGGCGCTATGGCGCTCATTGGGGGAGGCCTATGTCTAGCAGATGACTAATATAGGCTGATGATGATGATGAAAACATAAAATAATAATAAAAATATCAAATCATATAAAAATAGAATATATGTATCTTATATTCTATTTAATTTGATACTTTTGCGACATTATAAAAAAATTGGATCTAACATCACTACAATACATAAATACCTTCTCACCGAATTACAAAAGAAATTGTATAATGTATTGTATGAGTAATTATACAATGAAAGCTTACTCAGTGATAGATCTATACTTGAGTGACATTTATGCCATAGAAAAGCGTTACTCAAAATTTATCACACTCTAATACAATATAATACCTCTTGTAATTCTAGTCATTCTTTATAAACAAAAAACTTAAAAATAACTAAAAAAAGATATGTACATAGGCGAGCCTAACCCTAACAAAGAGTTTTCTTCCAGCAAACCTTAGGTTTAAAGGAGAGGCGATGGAACAGATAGAGGAAGTGTACAATGAAACAAATCAGACATCATTCATTCATCATTCAATCACTCATTCAATCATTTTAAATTAAGCAAATTCAAAAATATTACCGCTTTTATATTTGGTATCCTTAATTTTTTTTCTCAAGGCTCTCCCTTAAGCCACGAAAAAACTTAATTAGTAACACCAAATGCTTCAATTTCGTGAGTTACGAGTTTGCGAAATGTGAATTTTTCCTCTCAAGTTCCCCGGCGAAGTGTGGGTAGCGTTTGCTCTATTTATACTAAAGGCGATGTCGGTGTTCACCGACCACGACCTATATAAAAATAAGATCCTTTCATGGAGTCATATTTTGCAATGAAGCAATGTATAACGATCGATGTGGCGCGCTGGGTTCGATTCCCGCCTCGGAGCAATAGGGTTGTCTCCTGGGTAAAAATATATTTTTCTATTTAGTCCGTCGCGTCAGTTAGATTATCAGAAGATATTGGACACGTATTTTTTCTTTTGTCAATCAAACAAATACTTACAAAAATAAAGCGCGTCAAAGTTTAGGAGTGGGGGCTCGTGACGTCACAATTTGCTAAAAAGTGTAGCAAGGCGTGACGTCACGCGGAACTTTAACTGGCTATATCTTCATATTTTTTGTTTAATTGACAAAAGAAAAAACACGGGTCAAATATCTTCTAATAATCTAACTGACGGACTTAGTCGATTTTTTTAACACATTAGCCTCATGGGTGCTTTGTTCGTTGGTTATGTACATAATAAAAAATATACATATATCTATGTAATGTATTGTATTATGTATATCAGTTATCTAGTATACCCATATAACACAAGCTCTGCTTACCATGGAGCTAGATAATGCTGCTGTGTGAGTTGTCCATCATTATCAATTTATTTTTAAATTAAGTGAGAACTATAGTGCTGAGACAAACCTAACATAGGCTTTAAGGCACTACTAACTTAATGATGTAACCTATTTGTATGAATAAATAATCTATCAATCAATCAATCTATGTTCAAGTAATATAATCAATCAATCTATATTCAAGAGTCCTGCAAGGTATAAAGGAAATAAAGCACTTTGATATATGCGTATCCAATATTTAAACGAGTAAGGTATTTTGCTAGCCATGGCAGTTGCAGTGAAAGAATAAGACCTCTCCAACAAAGCCTGAGGAGGGGGTCGTACAAGCCGACTTAGTCAACTGTAAAGACACAAGTCCGAGATGGGCTGCAGACTGCAAGCGCAGGCGACATTGCGGGTAGTGGCTGCGGGTGACCGCAGTGCTGCCTGCTGCGGTCGCGGTTGCTTCTATTTCTACCACTTGCGCTGCAGTCTGCGGTCGCTGCGCGCCGCGGTCGCAAGCCGCAGTGTCACCGTACTTGGAATTAATTTCAAAGAGATGCATAGAAACCAGTAGTGTCGCTTGCAGCCTGCAGCTGCAGTCCATCTTGGAATTGCACCTTAGTCTTAGTAAATAAGTTGATGTGAGGTTAGGAATTTTGTATGTTATAAGAAATGAAATCGTGAAGTGAGTGTTCGTTATTTCGTCATTCAACTAAATGTCATACAAAGAGCTGGTTAGTAATAAATGTATGAGATATTTTATTTATATTTTTATTACGTTTTCTGTAACTTCCTAGTTATTTTATTGTAAAACAATTTTAATGAGGAAAGATGTTTTACAATCCTTTATAAGATACTGTTATCTATTTAATGACGTGTTTCCGCATAGGGATGGTAAAAGATCACTTTATTACTATAGTTTGACCGAAACCGCTGTACCGCGCCTGAGGTATGCGAGCGGCGAGACGGGGGGGAAATATCGACCGCTCCGATCCATCAGTCTGCCGTCAACGCGTACTCTTGCTCTTTGTTCCTCGCCCCCCTCCTCGCCGCACTTTCCTAAGGAGCGGTACAGCGGTTTCGGTTAAACTATAAGATGGATTGACACAATTATTCTATTGTGATCACTATAACATAGTATAAAACAAAGTCGCTTCCCGCTGTCTGTCTGTCCCTATGTATGCTTAGATCTTTAAAACTACGCAACGGATTTTGATGCGGTTTTTTAATCATCACTATAGTAGTATAGTAGTCCACTGCTGGACATAGGCCTCCCCCAATGAGCGCCATAGAAAAAATAGATACACAAGACAGGAAAAAACAAATACAGAATATGTTGTACAATGGGCGGCCTTATCGCTATGAGCGATCTCTGCCAGGCAACCTTTGGATGGACATATAGTTTAGTTCATACAATGTACGTATCACAAAGGAGACTTGTCCACTAAAGAACAACACTCCCTATATTCAAAAAACTGCTGCATCAGCATTATTTATCCATATAAAATATTGATAGCCTTATCTTATGTCTATGTAAGTTTATTATAATGTTTGTAATGTAGGTATTTAGTGTATTTGTTACCAATTATTTATTAAAGTGCCACCGTCTATATTGTTCGTTCATGTCCAGTCCATCCCAAGGTTGCCTGGAAGAGATCGCTCCCAGCGATAAGGCCGCCGTTTATACCTTTATTCTAAGTTTTTATCTCTGTATTATTATCTGTTTTGTGTGGTGTCATAAAGTGTTATCTATCTATGTAAACAAAAATCAGTTTAGAAGCATTGTTCATACGTCCAGTCTAGGCACATATTATATCTCTGTGGTTCCAAGCGTTCTATTTTCCCGCAGGCTAGCTACGTAAATAGATGCTAAAGCTCTCGCTAATCCTGAAATACACGGTCGTATAATAAAAACAACAGGAATGCCGAAAAGGTAAATATATGATCGCCTTCTGACACGGCACCTAGCCCCGAAATAAGTAGAAAGTTTTTAAAATGATGATGAAGATTTCTTCCAGAATTTTTACCACGGCAGCCAGTCAACAGAGACCCGAGGAATCCATTATAGTGCACAAGTGTGTGCGCAAACACAAGTGCACTCTATTTTCGGCAGCCTGGCATAAACGGGGAGAGGTCAGATGTAGGACCAACGGCTTCGCGCGCTTTATGAGTATAGATTAGCACTCTAAGTAGAATAATGATTTACTACCTGAACTTATAACTACTTATAGATAAAATAAATAAATAATGCTGGACAATTCACACAGCATTATCTAGCCCCATGGTAAGCAGAGCTTGTGTTATGGGTACTAGATAACTGATATACATAATACAATATATTACATAGATAGATATTTTTTATTATACATAGAAAACGACCAGAACACCCGGAACAAATATTTGCAGATCGTACACACAATTGTTCCGAGGCGGGAATCGAACCCGCAACCTCCTGCGTCGCAGGCGGACCTTCGCCCACCGCGCCACATCGGTCGTCAAATAATAATAGATACTACATAATATACTAAAAAAATAACTTAGGTATATCTATAATCCATCTATAATCCAGGGTTGTTATGAAAATGCGAATGAGTAACGGAGCTGATCGATGCTGATTTTTGCTGCTGATGCTATGAGCTTACTTTAATATTTTTTTAAATATTTTATTTTTATAGTTACGGGTTCCTCGGAGATTGGTGGGAGATCGCGCGTGACCGCACTGAGTGGAAAGATTTGGGGGAGGCCTTTGCCCAGCAGTGAGACGAAACAGGCTAAATAAATAAAAAATTGTTCTAGTAGCACGTATTTTTTTAAATATTTTATTTTTATAGTTACGGGTTCCTCGGAGATTGGTGGGAGATCGCGCGTGACCGCACTGAGTGGAAAGATTTGGGGGAGGCCTTTGCCCAGCAGTGAGACGAAACAGGCTAAATAAATAAAAAATTGTTCTAGTAGCAAAATAATTTCCCACTGTGGAAATTGCAAATTGCAACTGAACACTCGGCTTGCACGTCCGAAGCACACTTGGCCAAAATCAGCATCACCATTAGCATAGATTATGTCTAAAAATCGCATCAGCAACAACTCCTTTCTAACGAATATTCAACTTACTCATTCATTCATTCATTCATTCATTCAAATACATTGTTGCTATTTTAAAATACGTTATATAAAAAAACCGGCCAAGTGCGAGTCGGAGTCGCGCACGAAGGGTTCCTTTATCTTTAAAAAGGACAGAAAAATCATGTTTATTGTATGGGAGCTCTTAAATATTTTTTTTCTGTTTTTTAGTATTTGTTGTTATAGCGGCAACAGAAATACATCATTATGTGAAAATTTCAACAGTACAACTATTCACGTTTTATGAGATACAGCCTGGTGACAGACGACTAACCCTTTAGGTACGGAACCCTAAAAAATATGCCTTCCAATAAATATCTTTCAATTATGTTTCTTATTTACAGATTTTGAACTCAGTCTTGCAAACTTAAGTCTTTTGTAAAACAACAAAAGAAATTTCCTTTAACATTCTGAAACAGTTGAGACAGAAAATGCAAAAGCTAATATACTTTATATTAAGTAAATAATCTTAGGTTTCAGGGCTTAGAAATACCATTTATCAGAAAAACAAATAGCATTCACAAAGAAACTCAAGCCTATAGAATTGTAACTCCATAACTCCATTGAAACGTTTAAAAAGTAAACAGTTTTGGTTGAGTACACGGAGAGAGGAATTGTAGAGTACACGTTGATATTCGCAATAATACGGTAGAGCGAGCAGTTACAGTACATTAATGAAATGTGTATAGAACAGAAACTAGATGAGCAGAACTAGACAGAAGTGAAAAAGGATTCGTTTGAGTATGTCTCCTCTTTAACTTCGCTTATTCCTGGGAGTTCTTAAAATACTGGGAAAAAGATGTAACAGTAGTTCTGTACACCAAAAATATATTACTAATTGTTGTAATGTTGACTAATGATAAATAGACTATATCACACACAGTAACACGCGTTATCGTGGGCATAAGCAGTTTGAGAATGCTTCGATATAGTTTTAATAGGAGTTCCTTGAGAGACTCAAAAGCATCTTACAGACCGACGCAGCCTGCGGGGGAAGCCCGTATAATTTGACAGCGAATCCGCCACCGCAAGCGGCGTCTAAGAGATACTTCAAGTAAAGTATTTTGTATTTTATACGTATGAATATGAATTATGTGATAAATATTTTTAAACTTACGCGATCTAAACACTTAATTATATGGGGGTATTTATCGCGTTTATTTACGTCGGGAAAAAAGGTAAATAAACGCGATAAATACCCGTTGTATCAATACTTATAATTATGAATTATGTGAACTAATTTGAAGCCTAAGACCTTTATAATACTATTTTTCATAGAATAAAGGGATTATGATTAAGTAGAAATAAAAAAGCCGCGTCTAACTGGGAGGCTTAAGAGCAAGGTATACATTAGGGCTTTTAAAACGCGCGTTACGATAGCCAGCGAACTATCTGAATCCCTGACAAATGTCAGGGATTCACTGCATTGTACACACAAAAACGCGCGCTTCTATGATTTCAAACGCATAGCATAATGTATGTACTTATCATTTCAGAGTTAATTCGAGTTTCACATCTCCTGTCGTTATTTCTCTAGCGTGCAGTGCTGGTTACGCTCCAGTGCTACGCACAACTGTGTAACGGCGTAGCACTGCTACGGTGCTACGAGTAATGAAACTAAAACGGTTGAAATAAATACATCGCTCATAGCGATAAGTCCGCCCACTGTACAACAAATTTCTATGCACACCCAATGCAATAGAGTACCATATATCTTTGTCAAGTCTTATCATAGTTAATATTTATATATGAAAATCATTAAACATACTAGAAAAATAAAAAGTAAGTTAGCTAAGAGTTAGCTGTTTTTGACGCAGTAAATATATATTTAGAAGAATAGAATAGAAAAAACATTTATTTAGACACAGGTACAAAATACAGGCATAGAATAAACAAACAAAGAAGTTTATCATGGGGGTAAACGACACAAATAGGTTATATTAAGAATAAAATAAGACTACCTCCATGACCCTGCGCCGAAATAGGGGTTGGCTCAGCGTGTGCTGAACATTATTATATTCAGCAATAATATTTCTTTTTTTTAGACTAACTAACTGTATATCAATCGAGAAATTTCGGGTGAGAGCTCAGACACATAATGTTATTAATTTGAGGGTGACTGTGGCGATCGTGGCGTAAGAATCGACCCCTTCAACTCAACTTGTAGATGTCGTATGAGCCGACACTGAATAAAATCATAATCACGAAGTGTTGTGATTGTTATTTTCTTCATTGCAACACTCGTTTCTAGTTTAAACTATTTTTTTATTTAGCCTGTTTCGTCCCACTGCTGGGTAAAGGCCTCCCCCAAATGTTTCCACTCAGTGCGGTCACGTAAAATAAACTATTAATACTTATTACTAAGGTTAACCGTGAACGGGTTTTGGGGTGATTTCCTTCGTCCATGCAAGATTACGTACGACCTACGATCAGGAGTTATTTCTTTCGTCCAAGGCTAATACTATGGACATGAAGAATTATTATATTATTTACGTTCTATATTACTCTTTGGTTATTTTTGTTAACAAGTGGAGAATTTGTAAAGTTTTTCGGCATTCATATCAAATCACATTTATTTCAGATATAGTACAAAGCGTTTGTTTGTATTCATCTAGGTACAAAGCATACACAGTCCATATAGCGGGACACATTTTAAAGCACACACAGAAGTAACACACAGCAAATGATTTCATTTTTGCATTGTTTTAGTTTTTCTGCTATGAGAGACCTACTGCAATAATACAAGATATATTGTAAATTCTGGATAAGCTAGACCTACCTGTTCACTACGTCCCTCCCACTTCTGGATAAATAAAACAAAACTATGGGAAATAAGTAAGTAAAGAACCAAAAAGGTGCTTTGGATAACGTGCCTGTTTTTGCTGCCAATATGCATTGAATTACTAAATGATTAGACCTTCCCGGCTTCGCACGGTTTTAGTACAGATCCCTAACTTTTTTGAAAATATAATATAGCCTATATTCACTGGGGATAGTGTAGCTTCCCAACGGTGAAAGAGTTTTTCAAATCGATCCAGTAGTTTCGGAGCCTATTAATTACAAACAAACAAAAAATCAAACCTTTCCTCTATATAGTATTAGTATCGATTACTGGCTGTGCTGGGTAGCCTATTCCCAGCTGTGCGCGTCTTTTGGTTGAAATATAGTAGGTACGTCACATACCCTTAACATACGATCTGCTTAGTTTAGGGCTAACTAGTCCCAAACTAAGCAGAGTGGCAAAGCTGGCAAAGTCACATTGCATCATCTGATCCTGTGTGACTTTTCAAGCATTATTTTTTATTATGTTTAATTGTCAACGCTAAGAGGCGACGTGGAAGGCCCAGGATGAGATGACGTGACGAGCTCGAGGCACATCTTCCATCATGGCCTGTTGCAGCATTGGATCGCGAGGAGTGGAAGGAGAAATAGGCCTTTGCCCAGCAGTGGGACAATAATGGCTCAAAATAAATAAATAAATAAATTATTGTGTTTATAACAATTTTATGCCAATGTTTTAAATAGGCTATTTACTTTTTTAGTTTATCTATATTTAAATAAATAACCTTACAACGTTTCTATGGAAACAACGCGTGCCAAGCAACGGGCAAAAACTAGTTGTTAATATTCTGACTTTGTAATTTGCCCTCCGTTTCCAGGGTTTCTCGCTGTGAATGCTGCAAGGACATTTATCTGGAGATACATCGGGCGAGACCAAACCTGACCACTCCTATAGACCGCATCGGGTACCCAGAGAGCTGCTGTTACTGTTGCGATCCGAAAACAGCTTCTATCTTCACCTGTAATCTATCCATAGTGAGAAACCATGAGACTTGAGGATCCTTTCATCATGATCACTACATAGTATTCATATAACAAAGTCGTGCCGCTGTCTGTCTGCCCTCTATGCTTAGATCTTTAAAATTACGCAACGGATTTTGATGCGGTTTTTTTTAATAGATAGACTGATTCAAGAGAAAGGTTTATAAAATATGCGTAGCTAGTCAACCTATAAAAATACACTGCTAGACATAGGCCTCCCCAGAGCGTCATAGCGCTCTGTCTTGAGCTTGCTGCATCCAGCATCTGCCTACAGTCTTTCACAGGTCGTCATCCCACATGGCTAGAGAGCGTCCCACGCAACGTTTTCCGAGTCGTACTCTCCTAGCTCGCACTGTGTAAACCAGCCCTTAGTGCGGTGAGCCATTTTTAACCAACAAAACGAAAAACTACACGGTTCTTAGAAAAAAGTTTAATATAACAATACCTACGCTCACCTATTTATAATAATATGGATAATTCACAAAGCAAACCTGAATATAACTGAAATGTAGCTAACCTGAAATATTAGGTAAAGTCTGTCCCAAGAGTCATTCACAACCAGTGTTAACCCCAGACTAAGTGATAATAAGCATCTGTGTATCTAATATGAGAAGTTAATCACAGTAAGTTATCACAAAAATAACTTTTTCGTTCATTAAAAATTGTTTGAGGGTGTTCGCAAAGCATGACTCATTACAATAACGAACTTTTTTAACAATTTTTAAAAAAGGCTAAACAGAGCAAATTGATTTCAGCTGTGGTCAATCCTGGAGATGTGCCTGACTCAACGTTTCCTGACATCCTTCTTATCAAAAGAAAGCGAGGTTTTCTTCGTGTGCAATATAATGTACCTTCTTCTGTGCACTTTCTTCTTGGTTGGGAGTGCCATACTCGCACTTGGCATTATTTTGGTAAGTTTGAACTAAAACTTAAACCTGTTGCGTCCCGCGGGCGAAACAAAAACTCAAACTTCAAATATTTTATTTCTTTAGGCTTACCAAATAAGCACTTAGCCGCGGGACGCAGCTAGTAGATACATAAAACAACCTTTGACAACCCTGATAATTTTCAAGCAAATAAATGAATCGTTATCTTTATACCATGTGAAGCAAGAAATCTGTATCTTCATTTTCAGAAAAGATACGAGTTAATAACCGTCTACGTGTGGATAGCGTTCTTATTCTATGACTTATATCTCATCATCAGTATCAGCTCCATCTTCTATAAGGTGGTCATAACACAGACCCTAACGAAGAAAAGGGCAGTCTTGAAACTGATCGTCCATGTTGCGTGGGGCTGCTGTAAGTCTCTCAATAACAAGTAGAATTATTATTATGTATCTCATTACCATGATCTCGGGCCATAAAGTGACCCGGTCCTTTGGAAGGCTTGCGTGGGGCCGAAGGCAACAGCACAGAGGCCCTTTGAGCGAGTTAATCTAAAGGCGATGGCTACACATAGCGGGTATCATCCTCGGGTGCACAATATGATACACCCAAGGATGGTATCCGCCAGGTGTAGAGACTATTGCCAAGAAAAATGAAAGAAATAACCTATATTATTATTAGCCTTAGTGAGCTCACTGCTGGGCAATATTTACCTATATTAACTGATATTTTCTTTTCAGTGTTTATCTACTGTCTCGTAATGGTTAACAGCTACAGGATAACTTTATGGTATAAATCACTTCCTTTGATAATACAAAAACGATATAAATATGTTTACTTACCTAGTTCTTTTTCCCACTCGACTAGCTAGAGGATTCTTGTTTATTTATATCTCTCATATTTTAAAAATTCCCACGCGGGCGAAGCCGTTGGGCTCAGCTAGTCTATTTATAAAGGTTATTGGAATATCCTCTACGTATTATTATGTCATCATCATTAGGAGCCTATATTAGTCCATTGCTGGACTTATTATGTATGAGCAGTGGCGTTGCCAGATGGACAAGGGCCCCGGTGCATAGAGAAGGAATCGGGCCCTCACCGCCCCTCTTTACAGTTTCCACGTAGCAATGAACATCATACATTAGAATAGACGCAAAGTAAGAGCGAACGAAAAATTAACTAAAATGTTGACGGGTGGAATAGTCGAATTGATCACACGACCATGTAGGGCGTCAAGCACGTGAGCTTATCGCTGATACAATGTGCTACGGACGTACACAACCAGACTACCAAATAACAATAACAAAAAATAGGGAATTCCGTGATTGTTGATGTTCATTTAAAATCATTAAAAAACACTTGTGAGCAGGCTTGTAGCCTAGCTTCGGAAGCTGGCTGACCCTATCTTTTCAAAGCTTAGATTAGAGTAGAGGGCCCCTTGAGCTCCGGGGCCCTGGTGCACTGCACCGCCCAGCCCTGCGATAGCTACGCCGCCACTGTGTATGAGACATTGTAATACCTAAATACTGATTTATTTCTTTGCAGGTTTAAAAATATTGGTGCAGTATAAATGTAGGTAGGTACCTAGTTACTTAGATTTTATAAATTTACATGGAAATGGATAATAATACTATACGTTTTTTTACACACTCCGCACCCCTTTAGTAAATTTACTTCATAGTTACCTACCAAAGAGAAAAACATACGTAGGTATTTACCTAAGTTATTATGTAAAAAATCATAGCATTCCGTACTGAGGGTGAGTTGCGGGTTCAAGTCCCGTGGCTATCGAATATTATCAAGCTTTTGAATATTCAAATCATTAAAGGGGTTTGATAATTTTGACCCTCACATGCACTACCTACGACATTGTGTTTTTCCTAATCGTTGCGCACACTGAAAGTTATATTTCTATGTTATTATCCAAATAATATTTATTTACTTATGTACCGATGTATATTATTTGGATTGAATATAACTGAATATACCTACTTATTTATACAGATAAAAAAATGTTCTCTTACATTATGTTGCTGCTTCTTATGTAGGCAACGGTTTATTTGTGAAAATAAGACTGATGGCCTGACTTGCTGTGATTTTTGAGGTGTGGAGAGAAATATAAGATGCGTACTTCTCCATTTTCTTCTTTCTCATTTCATATGCGTATCCAGTATGGCGTGTAATCGTAATGACGAGTGTTACAAGCGTTGAGGTGAGGTGATGGTTGGGGTGTGGCTAGAGGTACAATGTTTCAAATTAGGCGCGAACACATTATATTCTCGCGAAGAACCGACGGCCGTTGTGGCAAACGTGTTCTTGAGTGGAGACCACGACTCGGTAAACGTAGTGTAGGACGCCCTCCGACCAGGTGGGATGACGACCTGCGAAAGACTGCAGGTAGATGCTGGATGCGTCAAGCCGAAGACAGGGCGCTATGGCGCTCATTGGGGGAGGCCTATGTCCAGCAGTGGACTAATATAGGCTGATGATGATGATGATGACATTATATTCTAAAACGTCAGGTTTCTGAGATTTTCACAGATGAAAATAACTATTGATCTAATGAATTTTAATTTCTCTGAAAAAGGAAGGCCTATTTTAATTATTTTAAATACGCAATCTGTGGTTTCGTTTCGTTTTTTTTCGTGCAAATTAGTATTTTAATTCGTTGAATTAGAGTACACCAGATCATCATCATCAACCTATAATAGTCCACTGCTGGACATAGGCCTCCCCTGATGAGCGCCATCGCGCCCTGTCTTCAGCTTGCCGCATCCGGCATCTGCCTGTAGTCTTTCGCAAGTAGTCATCCCGTCTGGCCGGAGGGCGTCCTACACTAAGTTTTCCGAGACGCGGTCTCCACTCAAGAACACGTTTACCCTAGCGGTTGTCGGTTCTTCGCGATATATGGCCGGCCCACTGCCACTCCAGTTGGTCGAAAAGAAACCCCTGGACTCCTTGCGCTTTAGGATGAAGTATGTTATACTTATGACATTTTTTATTTGTATATGTGTCCTCTATCCAAATATATAACTTTTAACCGACTTCAAAAAAGGAAGAGGTTCTCAGTTCTGACAATGGCATCCATGAGAAAACCTACCTCGTCTTAAATTTGCAATAAGTAAGTACCTATGTGCGAGACAAATGGACGAATAACTCAATATTAGCTTTTTTTTTTATTGTGAGGAAATCCATCATGGATATCTTCCATCCCCGGTGGAAGATTATGTCAGACTCCTACTGACTAAAACCTCACGAATTTCTCCGGGCACATATGCTAGGGATCGCGGGGACTTTCGGGAATACTTCCGCGAACCCCAACAGTGATGTTCCACTTGTGGAACCCTTAAGAGATGGGGAGCACATGGTTTTTTCGCGTGTGATGCACGCGCATCGCTTATGACCAGCAGCGAGGTCGTTTTTAAGGCTGAACAAGAGCACCAAAGGCCCTTCTTCTTCGCCCGTTCCGCCTTCGGCGAGTTGGGTCAGTGGAGGAATCCTCCCTTTCCCTTTCCGCCGCTTCCTTAGCCAAACGATTTCGGTGATTCTTTTTTTAAAACCAAGTTTAAAACCCATTTTCATTATTGAGGAATTTGAAGTCGCCAAAATTACCTATTAGGTATAATGTCCTGCCTTCCAAACGCGTACAAAACCAAAGATATATATTCTCTATATAGGTATCAAAACTAGCAACCCATGTTCACCGATTATTCTCGAGACCACCAAGATAATCTACTCAGCCAACATAATCGAATTGAAACTCAACTTCAACAATAAACAATCACTAACTTTTAGATGGCATTTTGGGATCTTATAGCACCTTAGCTTCGTCGATGCTATCGTAATGAGGTTAGAAAAGACGTCAGACCCTTAACCATATTTAAATAGGTCAGGTAGACCTATTAACATTCATTTATTTATTTATTTTTAGCCATTATTGTCCCACTGCCTCCCTTTTCTCCTTCCACTCCTCGCGATCCAACGCTGCAACAGGTCATGATGAAAGATGTGCCTCCAGCTCGTCACGCCATCTCATCTTGGGCCTTCCACGTCGCCTCTTAGCGTTGGGTGTAATAATTATAGCTAATTAAATATGGTATAATTATTATAACATTGGGACTAAAAAGATAGCAGTAAGCAAAGAGATTTTACATATAGAGACGTCATACTCATTGTAAAGAAATAAAAACATTGCGATATTTTACTATAGCTACATACCTAGCATCGACGTTCGAACATACAACGCCTATCTCTGTCACTCATAAACTTAACGCATTTCTTGTTTCGTTCGTGTTGGTGGCAAAGCGGCAACGCCGCGCGGCAATGATTGTTGAGTAAAATAAAATTCACCATTTTACATTTTAACATATTAAACAGTACTTACGTATGAAAAGATACACCCTTTCTGGTTTTTATAGTCCTTGTGTAGTTATTGCACTTTCGGAACACACAACTTGGCATTTTCGAGGTTTATTTAAGTATATTCCGTAAGTAACCTCGTGTTCAACGAACGTGCGCGTCGCGGCCAGGAGCAGGACGGACTGAGTTCAATTAGGATACGTACACGTAACTGATTTTCGTTTTGTAAGGCAGACCTCGATACAACGTATCTACGTATATATAACATCATTGAGCCTAATGGCTTTATTCAGCCATATTTTCTAAAATTGGCTCTGTAGTCCGATGATATGTATTGATCAGCATCATCGGACTACTGACAGGTACTAGGCCTTTTCTACGACGCCATTTTATTGGCGTATTATTATGTTGTCAGCATTAGAAAATAAGGCCTAATTCGGCTACAATTTATATCAACCGGTCTTCACCCGTGTCCGATCATACCTCAAAATACCATAGGTATACTTTGTTTTCATGAATTGTGTTTTATGACTTCTTAGTAGTTAGTAGGTAGTAGTAAACAAATATCTGTAGATCGTACACACAATAAGGTGGGAACAAAACCGACCTTCTGCGTTGCAAGCGGACCTTCATTCGTCCACCGCGCCAGAGGTTGTCATGATGTGGTGCGACCCTAACTTTCAAAGTTGTGTAAAGTAGTTAGCAGACAATCACTTATCAAGTTCCGGACCGTGACATTAAAGCATGAACGAACATGGGCATCAGTTGGTTAAGCCACAGATTATGGAGTAGGTACTAAGTTTAGCTTTATGTTACTTGCTCTAGTTTAGAACTGGGTTAGGCAGATTGGGGTAAACGTATTCTTGAGTGGAGACTCGGCGTACCTACTTAGCTACTCCAGCTAAATTTGATGTGATATGTATATAAACAAACTGCCCATACTTGACTTTAAAATTCAGTCTGTTGGCGTTTAATATTTAATGCAATTTAATTATATTATTATAAATGATTTATTATTATTATTATTATATTACATTCGTTGTCAATTTGAGATCTGTCATTCGATAAATATTGCTAACAATTTTCTTAACTATACTTATATAACTTTTCCGTTGTGGTTTGATGTTTACAAAGCTTTCGAGTATAGTGTAGAACCTTGTTTATTTTCTACTAGCGGACCGTCCGGTTTTAGTACGGATCCTTAACTTTCTTGAAAATATAATATAGCCCATGTTCACCGGGGTTAGTGTAGCTTCCCAACGGTGAAAGAATTTTTCAAATCGGTCCAGTAGTTTCGGAGCCTATACAAACAAACAAACAAAAAATCAAACCTTTCCTCTTTATAATATTAGTATAGACATACTCGTAGATATGCCATGACTGCAGCAGCGGCAACGGCGCGCGAGGCGTTGCGCGTTGGAGCGAGCCAATTAGTAGGTTGCGATACTTTAACATATCGATGTACCTACCTACCTATGTAGAAATATGCGCGACAACGTTTGTACTTACATATCTCGCTTCACTAACTTGTGATTTGCGGCGGGTAAGTCGCCCAGGTAAGTACCTATACCTATATAGGTCTTATAGGTATAGGTACTTACTTGGGCGACTTACCCGCCGCAAATCACAAGTTAATGCAAATCATAAGTAATGTACAATACAATACAAATACGCTTATTGCACATCAAACGCAGAAAAACAAAAACAGTAAAGAACAAAGATACAGATGCACAATGGGCGGCCTTATCGCTAAGAGCGATTTCTTCCAGGCAATATGTAAAATGGCAAACGTAGTAGTTTAAATTTTGTGACGTGTCCAAAAGTCCTGCAAGGTCTAAAGAAAATAAAGCACTTTGATGTTCGACGAATAAGTGGTATGTAAGTAGGTACCTAAGTGCCTATATTTATTTGATATACTTACCACTAAGTGTTTTTATAGCGTTGGTGTTTAGTATAGCAATAGCAGTTGCCGCGCTGTTTTATACCGGTCTATTTTCGCGTCTATTTCCGGTAATTGAGTCAACCCACTCACTGGTTAGTGGTAAGGGAAAGTGGTTGGTAATAAAAAAAGGCTTTTTATACAAAGCTATAACGTGTGTTAACCTTAAGTTGACCTTTGCGTGACTACTACCTACGAAAACCTTCTGTTATTGTTTTATTCATCACTGCGACCACAAATACTATCTAGATTTCGGGTCACATACAAAATCAAAGTTAAAAGCCGTCTCCGTAAATAAGAGCTCACTTGAGCTAAGTATGTAGAATAAGTTATATTTTTAGCTTTAACAAATAATATTTTTATTTTTGCTTTTAAATATACATTGCGGCATTGTGATACGTGTTTACGTTGGCTGTATTTCAATCATCATTATCATCAGCCTACGCAGTCCACTGCTAGACATAGGCCTCCCCCCGCGCCATAGCGCCCTGTCTTCAGCTTGCCACATCCAGCATCTACCTGCAGTCTTTCGCAGGTCATTCCACCTGGTCGGAGGGCGTCCTACACTACGTTTACCGAGTCGTGGTCTCCACTCAAGAACACGTTTGCCCCAATCCATGTATTTCAATCGAACTCAACAAAATAAGAGCTCACATTACAAGTGCGCTCTTATTTACGGAGACGGATTTTTTGCGCTGACCCCATATCTAGATAGTATTTGTGATCGCATATTCATCATCACACGACGACCGATGTGGCGCGGTGGGCGAAGGTCCGCCTGCGACGCAGAAGGTTGCGGGTTCGATTCCCGCCTCGGAACAATTGAGTGCACGATCTGCAGATATTTGTTCCGGGTGTTCTGGTCGTTTTCTATGTATAATAAATATTACTATCTAAGTAATGTATTGTATTATGTATATCAGTTATCTGGTACCCATAACACAAGCTTCTGCTTAGCTTGTGGCTAGATAATGCTGTGTGAATTGTCCAGCATTATTTATTTTATTTATTATTTTATCATCATATTAAAATAGACGTCCGCTGGACACAAGCCTCCCCTATACGACGCCACGAAGAGCGGTGCCGTCTCCATCCATCGACTCCCCGCGACCTTTGCTAAAACATCAATATTAATGGACGATACCTTAGGAATTTTCATTTTTATTATAATCATGGCGCCCTGAGGCGTTTTAAATTAATACCTATGTGGCGCTAGTTTTATACCTAGTCCCTTGTGTGGCATATGTACCTATATACTATTACTATGGACCGTAGAATAAGGTAAATAAGATCTGTTACTTTTCTAAGGTTTGAAATAAATTATTTATTTATTTTTATTAAATAAAACAGATTAAAACAACGAAATAAGTAAATACCTTGTATATTTTATAAAAGAGCCTTAAACTCAACTACATTATTTAGATTGTACAGTTGCTTACAACCAATCATGTGTTTAGAAATTCTACTTTCATGGACATTTTAGGCCGGTTTCCACCGCGAACGGAGCGGACCCATTAAGGACTCCGTACAACTCGTAAAAGTAAACTGCATCTTTGTATTTCCACCAACAAATAGTCTAGCGGAAAGAACTAAGCGAGCAGAAAGCGTTAAAATGACGACGCTTCGCTCATCTCTCATAATTTTCGGTGAAAAAATATTATTATTTATTAAAAACTTTATTGCACTAAGACAAAAAGTAAGGGCCTTATTGCTGAGGCATTTTCTACCTGCCGAACAAAACATGTTTTTACAATAGTAATTCTTTCTTACAATACAATAAAAAAATACTTTATTGCACCCCCGATAAAGATCATTACAATAAACATTACATGCGAGAAGTACAATGGGCGGCCTTA
Source organism: Eupithecia dodoneata (assembly GCA_947044415.1). Taxonomy (NCBI): domain Eukaryota; kingdom Metazoa; phylum Arthropoda; class Insecta; order Lepidoptera; family Geometridae; genus Eupithecia; species Eupithecia dodoneata. The sequence continues at coordinate 6,867,551 of OX345678.1, forward strand.
TCGCTTAAAAGCGATCTCTGCCAGGTCACCTTTAGATGGAAACAAAACTCTTTGTTGGTGGAATTGTAAACCTATTTCATTTAAAAGGAGTCCGTCCCGCCTATTTCCCACTCATTACTCTTTCGCGGTGGAAACACGACTTTTGAGCTAACCAGTTGATTCTTTTCACATACAAAGTATCAGATATGATTCAAATAAAATTTGTAAGGCTCGAGTTTATCACAGTTAATCGGACAATTAGCAGCTGACGGTTAACTTTGACGTTTACTATGAAAAATTATATCGAAACGATAATTTTCAATGTAATTGCGCGATTATCTTTTTGAAGAACACATGTTTAGGTAGTAAATGATTTGTTTTTCTTCATACACGCTTAAAAAAATAACTTTGTATGAAGTTAGAACAACTAAGAAGCTCACATAGTCACATCACAATTTACCATAATAAAAAAAACTATTCCAAAATACAAAAGATTTGGCATTAAATATACTTTCGAACGTTATTAAAACTATGATTTCAACCTTATAAATGTAGTAATAAAGTTTATTATAACGCAACACTATCCTACTATTAAAACTTTCGTAGGCAGTTTGATGAATACATTACCTACGGATGTAAGCGAGTTAACTAAGAACCATATTTGTGTTGGAAGAACACCAAAAAAATGTCAAAGTCGCGCGAGCTACGGAAAGAGCTATGCTCGGAGTTTCCCTGAAAGATAGGATTCGTAACGAATACATCCGACAGAGAACCAAAGTTATCGACATAGCTTTAATAAATAGCTAGCTGAAGTGGCAGTGGGCCGGCCACATCTCGCGAAGAACCGACAGCCGCTGGGGCAAACATGTTCTTGAGACCACGTCTCGGTAAACGTAGTGTAGGACGCCCTCCGACCAGGTGGGATGACGACCTGCGAAAGACTGCAGGTAGATGCTGGATGCGTCAAGCTGAAGACAAGGCGCTATGGAGGAGGCCTATATCCAGCCATGGACCAATATAGGCTTCTGATGATGATGAACACCAACCTTTCATCTCTAACCAGGGACTTCTTCGAAGTCCTGACTCCATGAGAAGTCGGATAGTAGTAGTGGTCTTCTTCCTACACACAGATGGTTCTTAGTTAACCCGCCTACATCCGAAATAAGAACTCCATCATTTGATTTAAAACCATTAGTCCCAATAGGCAGTGTGGTCTTTAATTCTAATTAACAATTAATATTTACAATGCTTAAACATAATTACATCAAATTTACACTACAATTTATTTTGTCAGTTTTATAATTAAGTTTTTTTAGATTCATGAAACTAGTAAAAACAAAATTAACAGTTGTCTTGCTGGTAATATTATGTGTCAAGATGTCTTAACACTTTGAGTGCTGAAATCACACGATATGTGTTTTCTACAAGTGACTAATATGCGTAAATCCACACTAGCGCAGCGGCTGAGAAACTACAGATCTTTGTGACTCAGCACAGCCGTAATATTTTTCGAACGAAACGCATGTGAGGCGCAACACAACCGCTGTGTAGAGCGGCAGCACGAATTTTTTAGGTTAAAAAAAAGATCGCAGTCGTCGAAAAAAATTCGCAGTCAAAGTGTTAATATAAATCTAAATACAATAATATTCGTTATTGCAGTGTTACGACAAATCTATACAACAAAACAATGTTAAAGCATAAAATTGTCCAGCAATAACTAAAATGAACTAACATACGTATAAAGTATACTAAACTTAACTAAATATTTAGTAGGATACACAGCACGCTTGGTGCTTTAATATAACTAAGTGTACTTTAGTATAAGGTAACATGATATTCTATATTCAATTTTGATTCATGCATTATCCGCCTAACTTCAAAGAAACAATCTTCATTAATCCAACATGGCGGCCGTACGTCGTCATTTTTATTTGCATTTACTTTTCAAACTTCTTGCACACAGAAACCTTTATAATTCACTTCAATCATTTACTTCTATTCTGTTATCACACTTAAGTCTTTTAGCACAAGGTTCACTATCATTTAGCACTGTATCCGATGTATTAAAAGCTTTCCTCTTCACTGTTTTACTTTCTATACTATCTTTCATTGGAACAGAGTCAATGTTCTTTTGCAATTTAGTTTCTACGTCATTTAATATTCTAACTTCTTCCGTTGTACTAGGGTTTAATTTCGTTAAGACTTTATCGTCATTCGATATGATACCATTTAATTGTGCTTCTATTGCATTTGTTTCTTCTACTTTACTCAATTCTTTGCCGTCTGTGTTTGAAATTGCATCCTGTACAGTTGTATTAGAGTCTCTTTTCTTGTCAGTAACACTCGGTGGTCTAGATTCGTCACTATTAGGTGTTGCACTTTTGATTATAAGCAGGTCTTTTTCAATTTCTGTGAGTTCTTTCGGAGTTTTATCCTTACGTGGTCGCCCTAAGGGTCGTTTTGCATTGCTTTTACTCGTGGTTGGTGAATCCTCTGTCTCTTTTCGTTTTGTGTATTTTCTTTTCCCCGTCAGGCCATGTTTCTTCCTTTGAGATTCATCCTGTAAAAGTCACATTAAAAATAGTTTAGTTAAAATAATTCTTATTAATAATACTGGAAAATCCACGAGGCATCTAGTATCACCCCCATATCTTTAGTCATTACCTCGACTTCGATTCAAACTCTACTCAACCTCCAAATGCGTTTCGGTATGCTTGATCGTAAAAAAATCCTTCACTCGAAACAGCCTTCGAGAATTTTTTCATACGAGTGGAATAACGAACTGTCATCTCAAGGTACCTCGCTACCTACCTTGAATGCTCCTCGAAATAGTTTGTTGTTATTTACAATGGATTTTGGAGACTATCTCAATTACATTTACGACGATGAAACCTACAATTACCCATCGCGAAGGTATATAAGAGAGGTTGATATATAACCAAATGAACGACTAAGCATACCAAACTCGAGCATGTTTTGGAGGAATGCTCGAAACGCCCTTGAGCATGTTTGAGTGGAGAATTATTTGAGGTAATGACTAAAGATATGGGGGTTAGTCTTATGTCACTTCACTATATAGTATAAAACAAAGTCAGTTCCCGCTGTCTGTCTACTCTATGCCCTATGTATGCTTATATCTTTAAAACTACGCAACGGATTTTGATACGGTTTTTTTTATAGCGATAGAGGTTCAAGAGGAAGGTTTATAAACCATTTGACACATAGATATCAAAGCGGGCGAAGCCGCGGGGCGCATCTAGTGCATAATACAGCGTCTTTACTTACCAACTGTTTAGGCTTAGCTCCGATATACCCGGAGCAGCGTTTGGCGCCGCACATGCATCGCTTCTTTTCTATCCCTGAGCATTCCAGGTTGTAGTTGAAAGTCACTTCGCTATTCTGCAACAGAAAGTAGTAAACGTTAGCCTTTTACCAGCACTTTTTTATCGTGAAAACATAATTTTTTACATTAAACTTCTTGGCTATCCATGCGAACCAGGGTCGTATTACTAGTTGCGTAAAAGTAGATAATACATACCGCCTTAATATCGTCTATTGCAAACAGTCCCACTCTGACGTCACCCAGCACGGTCCATTTCTGCGTTTCACAGTTCGGCTCGCAGCAGTGATTCATAAACCTGAAACATAAATCTGTTAGTTAAGGGGCCTCCGGAGGGACGAATTCTTCATACAAACGTAATACCAAAATGATTTCCAATTAAAGCATATTTCCACTATAATATTGTATTATTTGTATTTGAATAGTATTTATCTAGGTTCCTAAATAGTTTTTTTTTTTCAAAATACTTACCTATAATTAAATGAAAGCCAATCGCATTTTGCACATTTTTATGCGAAAATGGACAAGTTTTCTTGCTATTTGTTTCGTATTAAAAACATTAGTATCTTACGTTTTATTTATTAAGGAACATAGCTTATATTGTCTAGTTACAGAATAACAATACTTTGTGAAGAATTCAAAAAGTTTTTAGTCATAATTTTTGGTATTACGGAGGGTCGCGGACCCTTAAACACTATCACTACATAGCGTAAAACAAAGTCGCTTCCCGCTGTCTGTCTGTCCCTATGTATGCTTAGATCTTTAAAACTACGCAACGGATCTTGATGCGGTCTTTTAATAGATACGAGTAATTCAAGAGGAAGGTTTATAAACGATTTGACACATAGATTTCCACGCGGGCGATGCCGCGGGGCGCAGATAGTTATAAATAAATAATGCCGGACAATTCACACAGCATTATCTAGCCCCAAGGAAGAGCTTGTGTTATGGGTAAATGCAGATCGTACAAATATTTTTCCCGGAAATCGAACCCGCAACCTCTTGCGTCGCAGGCGGACCTTCACTAATGCGCCACAGAGGTCGTCGAAGAAGAAAATAGATCTATGGTTACTTCAAAACGTATTTTCACGGACTCGAATCGGATGCAGTGCGAAACCGCTCCAACTCCGGAGGAAATACGATGCCATAGCTCGTGTGTCTTGCTCAGTCATTGATGCTAGAGTGATGTTTATGCCATAGAAAAGCTTCCTCAGCATAGATAGCTGTGATCGAAATCTGAGGGGCTTAAATAATATTATAATCGGTAAGTTTCTTCTCTTGATAAACAATATACTGCCGAGGTCTCATGAACTTATAATTATAGTACTATTTTAACGGGTATTTATGGCGTTTATTTACCCATTTTTACCTATATTGTGAAACCACGGGGCGCAGCTAGCACTATAATTAACAGTAGTATTATAATTATGTGTTCTGCTCGCGTTAGTTAAAAAGCTCTTATGCTCTTACCTAGCTAAGTTCCCCTTCGGTCCAGCGTCTATCATCCTCTCCTTGTCTAATGTTAGAAAATAGAAGTTCTCGTCTCGTATCTCGTGCTGCCGCTTCATCCGCCACTGGAACTCCTCTTGATCTATCAGCTCGCCCACGTATTCTATCACGAATTGTCCTGTTAAGGTTTAAGTAAATGTTTATTGCATTAACTTAAAAGCTATAAATACAGGTTCTGGAGTCACCCTTTAAGCAAAATTTGCTTAAAGGGTTTAGGAGACCCCGCTCTTACCATTAATACATTAACAATATTTAAGTATTTACTAACAAAATATACTAAAATACTAAACGTAAGTAACTTAATGATAATCTGTAGAAGTGAAAAAGAAACCACTAGTATGTTCATCTCTTATATGTCTAATAAATGTTTATTTGCCTATTTAAGTCTAAATATAATATGATTCGATACAATGTCAATATTTAAGTAAAGCACATAGTTTCCTACTTAAATTGCAATAAAGTATTTTCTATCTATCTCTTATATCATTGTGAATAAATACAAATACTTACCTTTATTTAAGAGCTCACAAGAATATGCTTAGGTGTATAGTATAGCATAGCTGTATATTTTAAAGGTACACACATACCAGCTTTAATATTCTCCAGAGTCTTCAAGCCCCAGCCGCGATGCGACGCTCGGTACGGCGTCAGTTTCGGGTACTGTCGCTTCTCGAACGCTCGGTTGTTGCAGCGGTCGCCCGCCTGGCAGGTCGGCCCGCATTCTGTTAGTAGTACCCTGGAATTAACATTGTTTAAAGAAAGATAATTTATTTGCATAAACATAGGTATTTAGAAAATAAGACCTAGGTATTTGCTGTGTTTAAATATTATTAGGTTTATTTTAAGCATAGTAAGTTGTATAGTTTGACCGAAACCGCTGTACCGCTCCTTAGGAAAGTGCGGCGAGGAAAAAAGAGCAAGAGTACGCGTTGACGGCAGACTGATGGATCTGAGCGGCCGATATTTCCCCCCCGTCTCGCCGCTCGCATACCTCAGGCGCGGTACAGCGGTTTCGGTCAAACTATAGTAGGTAGCGTGTTGGTGTATTTTGTTAGTTTTTAGTCAGTGTATTTTATATTTAACTTTTTTTATTTCTTTGTCGCTTTGGTGTTGCACTGTTATGACAATGTAAATATAGTAATATAATACCTGTCTTACCTACTGAATACGCGGTCAGTCCATAACTTTTACCTATACCGAGACATTGCGAATTAGGTCCATAATGTAAGGTTCCCTATTGAGACACTGCGAATTCGGTACATCTATTGAGACAATTGAGACACGGGAGATTAAGTCCATAGTCCTCCATAGTACTCTTATCTATTGAGACACTGCGAGTTCGGTCCACAAGGCTCGATATCCGTGGGGTTACATTCGCATTGCGTCAGTGATAGCGACGGAACCTCAATCTTGCGGCCTAGCGTAGAGCCTATCGGTATATTGCTTTTTAACTTTACGTCAAGTAGTAGCGCCTTATGATACATGTCTTACCTACCAAATACACAGTCGGTCCATAAAGTCCTGTTACCTATTGAGACACTACAAATTTGGTCCATAATGTGAAGGTTGCCTATCGAGACACTGCGAATTCGGTCCATCTATTGAGACAATTGAGACATGGGAGATTAAGTCCATAGTTCACCATAGTACTCTTACCTATTGAGACACTGCGAGTTCGGTCCACAAGGCTCGATATCTACGGGGCTACATTCGCACTGCGTCAGAGATAGCGAGGGATCCTCAGTCTTTCGGCCTAGCAAAGAGCCTGTCGGTTTGTTGATCTTTAACTTGATGTAGTGCGGGGGGAGTAGGGATGAGTTGATTTCGGAAGATTCGTCTCCGTCGGGTTCAGCGTCTGAAAATAAAATATTTTATTTTACCTACCAAAAAGAAAATATTTAGTTTTTTTTTATATATATTTTTAATATTTTTATTTATTTCATAGAAAAACGGACAAAATAATTCCAAAACGCAGTCTCCACTCAAGAACACACCCCAGAGGTTGTTGGTTCTTCGTGAGATATGGCCGGCCCACTGCCACTTCAGCTTGCTAATTCTTAGAGCTAAACACTTACTTTTGAGTATTCTGTAAGCTCTTTGCGCATGCTCAATAGCTGTTGTAAATGCGGCGTCGATCTTAGATTTTTGGCCCGATACTCTGCCGGTGTCACCTGAAAAGAACAAATAAATAAATCTGTTACTGCTCTTGATATAGCCAATATTTTGAAACTAGACATATTCATAGGCCCCTAGCTAGGGTAAGCATTGAATATTATACCTAATAATCGATAAAACCGACGTTGTATACCTGACATCTTTATGAATAAATATATTTGTATTTGTATCTTTCCCTCGACAAGAATAAACAATTCTTAGACGTCCGATTAGACGGATTCTGTGGCGCGGTGGGCGAAAGTCTGCCTGCGACGCAGGAGGTTGCGGGTTTGATTCCTGCCTCAAGACAATTATGTGTACGATCTGCAGATATTTGTTACGGGTGTTCTGGTCGTTATTATAATACAAAATATCTATCTATGTAATCTACAGTATACCAGTCATCTAGTACCCATAACACAAGCTCTGTTTAGCTTGGGGCTAGATGATGCTGTGTGGATTGCCCAGTATTATTTATTTATTCTTACTTACCTTCTTGATAAGGGAAGACGCGGCCTCTGTTCACCCAGTAATGATCATACTGGCCGAAGAATCGAACCACGAACTCTCCCAAGCCGTGCTTGACCGCCATTATGTTGTCCGGGATCTCTGAAGGGTGGAGAACTACGCCGGGCCACCATCTAGAAGATGAGACAAATACATATCAAGTCATATATTATAGAAGCGACAAACATAGAGAAGGAGGCCAAGAGGAGGATTTAGCTAGGCTGGGCAGCGATTGGCTGGTAAAACTACCGAGTCTTCTAGTAATTCATACCGCAATGCTTGAAAACGAATGTTTTCAACCAGTGCGTCCTACCCGTTATGACCTACGGAGCTGAGACGTGGACACTCACGGTAGGGCTGGTCAACCAGTTCAAGGTTGCTAAGAAACTCCGAGCATAGCTCTTTCCATCGCTCAGCGAGCTATGGAAAGAACTGAAGACAGGGAGCTATGGCGCTCATTGGGGGAGGCCTATGTCCAGCAGAGGACTAGTCGACTAGCAGAGGCTGATGAATGCTTGTTACATCTTACCGATAATGTCCAAGTTTCACCCACACCATCTCGCCGTATAGCGGCAGCCGACCCGTTTCGCAGTCTTCACACATGTAGTTACCTGAAAACAAAATACATAGTAAAGTTAATTCAATAATATGCTTTGACAGAAGGACTAGCTTTATTCCGCCGCGCCGTCCTATATCGCGAAGAACCGACAACCGCTAGGGTAAACGTGTTCTTGAGTGGAGACCGCGAGTCGGCTAACGTAGTGTAGGCCAGGTGGGATGACGACTTGCGAAAGACTGCAGACAGACGCTGGATGCGGCAAGCTGAAGACAGGGCGCAATGGCGCTCTTTAGGGGAGGCCTATGTCCAGCAGTGGGCTATTATAGGTTGATGACGAAATACATAGTAACATTAATTCTATAATATCCTGTTGACGGAAAGACTAGCTTTATATTGCGCCGTCATCATCATATTTCAGCTGAAAAACGTTCACCGCTGGACTTAGGCTTTTCGATACCCACAATAAATAGTGTTAATGTATAGCATCTTCGAAAATTTAGCTTTTTCAAAGAAATCTTCACTATAAGTATTGTTCTAGAAAAGCTCCACGAATTTTCTACTTTATCTGTTAAGAAATAAGGTTGAATCTTACCTTCCGGTGGTTTTATGTTTAAACACTCGGCATGGAACGAAGTGGGGCAGTATTCACAGCAGATAAGAGAGCCTCCTTGCGCACAAATGAAGCACCAGCCGGTGTTCACATGGCAAGGGACTTTGCCTGGCCTGTGGAGGGAAATAAAGGATTAAGGTTTTAAGGAATAAGGTTCATTATTCTGTGGTGTGATAGCGTGTTTTTATTCAAGTTACCATTGAATCATAGATTCATTTGTAGCTAAGATACTTAGTACTATACAATGTGTATTGTCGAACCTTGATCAAACGAGATGTGCGAATACACGACATATATTTATCGATAAAAAACAAAAAATCAAAAATTATATGTTACATATCTCAAAAATAAAGCCGATTTAATATTTTTTTTAATGAAAACTACTTCATCTGGTTTTTTCTTCGTTTCTTTTTGAGTAAACGGTGTATTTTATTTAAAGTAGATTATTTATTTAAAGCTAGATAGTCTACCTAGCTAGGAAAATAAGAAAAAAATACAATTTCGGTACAAAAGCCTACTAAAATAAATATTTTTTTTGAAATTTGCACAAAAAACAAATTTTATTTTATTTTTGATCTGTAACTTTAAAACTGGGTTATTGAGGTGTGCTTTTTTGCATGTTGTATTAAACTTCATAATTTAATCTACAAATCCTCCAAAAAATATGGGTCAATCTCTTTTCGTTGTTATATTATTCACCATTGAAAATAGGTACTTTCTGTTTTGTACAAAGATCAACAGGAATATCAACTGATACAACTACATAAATTATAAAATAAAACGAGGCAAGATAGGAAGAAATGGAATGAGGTCTTTGCCCAGCAGTGGGATAGTAACAGTTTAAGATAAAGTTTTTGTTTTTTTTACTCTTGACAAGACAGAAAATACCTATTTTAAATGGTGAATAACATGACAACAAAACGAGATAGACCCATATTTTTTGGAGGATTTGTAGATTAAATTATGAAGTTTAATACAACATGCAAAAAAGCACACCTCAAGAACCCAGTTTTAAAGTTACAGATCATAAATAAAATAAAATTTGTTTTTTTTTGAAAATTTCAAAAAAAAAAATTATTTTACTAGGCTTTTGTACCGAAATTGTATTTTTTTCTTATTTTCCTAGCTAGGTAGACTATCTAGCTTTCAAATGAGACTACTTTAAATAAAATACACCGTTTACTCAAAAAGAAACGAAGAAAAAACCAGATGAAGTAGTTTTCATTAAAAAAATTATTAAATCGGCTTTATTTTTGAGATAGGTAACATATAATTTTTTATTTTTTGTTTTTTATCGATAAATATATGTCGTGTATCCGCACATCTCGTTTGATCAAGGTTCGACAATACACATTGTATAATAGTCTATCTATCTACCTATCTAGTTTCTGCCACGCGTTGTTTCTATTCAAACGTTAAGGGTAGAAATACTACCTGTGTCAAATAAATATTTTTACTTTTACTCCATGAGATAATGGAATCTGATTTATGGGATAAAAAGTAGCCATGTTTTATTCCAGGTCTAGAACTACCTTTATGCAATTTCAGCCCGATCCGTTCAGTAGTTTTTGCGTGAAAGAGTAACAAACATCCATACATACAAACGGGTTTATAATATTAGTAGGATTCGACTTACCTATGCTCATAATGCCTCGGACAGATGATGAACGACGCCGTCAATATCTGCGTTCCCGCCGGCAGACATTTATTGAACGAATGGTAGGTCGCAGGGCATCGTACGCACCTCGCCAACTTATCACCGCTAAACCGAGTCTTGCATCCTCTAGGGTCATCCGATACGCAAGTATGGCATACGTGTCTGGGGCAGCTTAAAGCTCCTTGGGTCAAGGTCTCGGTTTTCGTCTTGGACCATTCTGCGGTGTTGAACTGCGTTTGGGGCCAGTGGTCTAAGCATTCCCGGTGGTAGTAGCTATGACACTGAGCTACGTTGCATTTGTATCGGATTTTGACGTCGGTTTTCGAGACTGCTGATTTACACACGAAGCAGATTGGCTTGTCGTATTTGGAACAGTTGTTGCATTTGAAGTTAGAAACGTCTATTTGTGTTCGTTTCTTTAGTTTTACGTCGACTAATTCGCATTTCCCAGGGAGAGTGTCTGTCCAATCTGTCCCATCGTCGCTTGAGTAGGAATCGTAATTGATTTGTTCTCCTTTCGCCATGATTTCGTTCATCTTGGCTTCAAGTTCAGATTCGAGCGTCACGGCGTCTATCGTCAAACTTTCCGTTTCTTCGAATGATATATTTTCTTCTGATATATCATGGTGCTCGTCATTCGATTTTCTGCCGTTCAGTGGCTTTTTCTTTTTCTTTCTGCCTCTTGTTACGCACGGTTTCTCAGTATCTGTTACTTCAACCACTCTATTCACGCATTCATAGTGAAACATTCCGTGGCAGCCTTTACACTTTATCAGGTTAGATATATCTTCGCAAATGCCGCAAACCTTTTCACGTATTAGACCTTTGAAAACGCTAGGTTTGGGCGACACTAGCTGCTTGAAATAAAGTTCAACATCGTCTAGCGTGTTGATTTCCTCGCATATATCTTCAACTTCGTTATTGAGCTCTACTTCTGATTTTATATCAGTTTGACGTTCTTTCTTAGGAGAATCTGGTTTCGATACAACGGTGATTGCCGTCTTTTTTGTCTTGAAAATCTCGAACACTTCTAATTCTTCTTCAACATCAGAGAGCAGTTCTTCATTATAATAGTGCGATAAAGTTTTTCGTTTGGGTTTTTCTTTGGGAATTACTTCGTCTAGGTCAACTTTCTCCACTTTAGGTTTACGCTTTGCCCTTCGCTGGGGTGCAACTGGTTCCGTATTTAGACCTTTGACTAGATTTGACGACTCAATTTCATCATTTTTTCGTATTGCTGATTTAGAATTTTTTTCGTAAATCCAAGTTTTGTATAAGTATGCCGTCAATTCATTGTGAGATAGGTGAGGATTTGAATCTATCAAACCATCTTGATTCTTTTCCATGTATTTGATAAATTCCGGATCGTGGGACGAACCTTCAACGCCTTTTGTTTTTGCTGGTTTGATTAGGGGTTCGTTGTCGGAACTAACAGATGCTGTGTCTTCGGCTTCATTTTTGAGTTCTAAGATTTCATTTTTTAATGTGTTGAGTTGTTTCACCTGAAGGACTTTAGATCGTAATTGACGCAAAGGCATTTCACTTTCTGAATCCATCGATTCTGGTTGAGCACCTTCATCTTTTATTTTAGTAACTGATACATTCTGTGTTTCAATAACTGTTTTACTTTTTTCATCTTGTTGTTCATTATGATCACTAGTTATGTTTATGTCTTTTGTTTCATTTTGTAAATTTTCACATGGAAGGGGATCAGGGTCTCTTTTTATTGACTTTTGTTCTTTCATAGGACTTATTACGACGACAGGCACTTTTTTATTTTCCGAATTATTAATTTTCTTTGTCAAATTAGACTTAGGACTTATTATAACTACGGGTATTCTTTTATCCATCGTATTATCAATTTTCATTGTCATTTTAGAGTCACTTCCCAAAACTCTGGGCGAAATAGTTTTCTTGCGTAGTCTCTTCGGTGTTTTAGGTGAACTTGATTTGTTCGTTTCATTTATTAGTTCAACTTTGATTTCTTTAGTCACTTCTTTCTCGATTTCTAAAGCCTTGGCTTTGGACGTTATTGATTTATTTCTTCTTTTAGATACAGGCGTGCAGACTTCATTACTATCTTTGCTGTTTCCTAAGCCTGAATCTACAGGTGAAACCGATAAAGTTTCTCTTCTAGGTGTTATTTGTTCATTGTCTATAGAAGTTCCAGCGTTATCTGACCTATCCCTGTCAATTATTGTACTCTTATTGACTTTTTCTCGGAAAAAGTGTTCTATAGTATTCTTAGTTTGTACCTGTTTTTTAGATTTCTTACGTGGTGTTGTTGGCGTTTCTTTTTTACTTGCTTGGTTTATTTTTAGGGGAGATTCTTCCAATTTGATTTCAGATTGCAATTTACGTGAGTAAGTGTAGGATTTATAAAGATACAGAACTATGTCATCTCTAGTGAGCTCAGGATGTTCATCCATCAAATCATCTTCTCTTAGTTCCATGAATGCTCGAAAGTCTGGATCCTCTAATCCAACCTTTTTATCAGGTTTCGACCTGAGACTTCTTCTAGGTGGTGTACTGTTATGCGGTAGGGAAACCACACTATCTTCTGAGCTTACAGACGCGTTGTCTATATCAAAATCACCGTCTACAATTTCAGGAGTTTCAATTTCCTTTTTAAATTCATTGTGCATTATCCCGGGGATGCAGACTTCCCCGTTTTCGATCGGAAGCCTCTTGGGTTTGCTCTTTATTATTTCTTCTATTTGGTCTATGGTTTTATACATAGGATTTATGGTATTCTCATTAACCAAAGAAGTTTCACATTCATTTACACTTTCAGTTTTTAGTTTATTTTTCTTCAGAGACAACTGGTATCTCTTTTTGTCAGATGGGGATTTTAGTTTGGTTTCTAGTAAATTCGTGACGCCGGCGACGTTTTCTAGAATTTCAGCTTTAGCCTCTTTCATTCTCGACATTGCAGTTACACTAGATTCGAACTTGTCGCTTAAGAGACTGAGCTCTGATAGAATTTGTTCGTCCTTGAGTGTTGCATTAGCTGCATTCATTGCTAGAGACTGTGCGTGACTGATTTTGAAAATATTTGATTTAATATCGTTAAGTTTGATTTTTGAATCCTCAAGTACAGCTATTTCATTACAGACTTTGACCAGTTGTGCATCATCCTTTCTGTCAGTAATGTTACTTTCAATGCACATCATGTGCTGTCTAAAATCCTCCTTTATTTCTTCTTCTAAAGGTTCAAATTCTGGTGATGGCTCATCGTCAGAGTCTTCAGTACAATCACTATTACTTTGATCTAGTTCACTATTTTTTTGACAATGAGTCAAATCTGGTGGTTTGTTCATATCTTCTGCGCGAAAAAAATGTTCCCTATTGACAATGACTGAGTCAACACAGTCAATATTGCGACTATCATCTAAAAAAGGATTCATAGTATCGCATTTATTTGAGTTTTCATATACTTTATTTTCAGATGTCTCAAAATAATCTACAATGACACCTTCGGTTGTACTGTTTTTTGGCGATAATGGATTTCCAGCTGGTAATGGATTATCGACAGGTTTTTCAATCAAACCAATTACTTCACTGTCAATTTGAAGGATAGATGCTGAATCACCACTTCGATTCAGCAAATCTTTCTTAGTAACTTTGTCTGCCATTTCGTCAAAAAACGTATGATTTCGTTTAGGTTCATCTGTTTTCTTAACTGAAATAGCATTAGTAACAGAGCTGTGTTCTTTATCAGTCGTGCCTAGAACATCATTAACTATAGAAGTTTTAGTTTTATTAATTAGATCCATCACATTATTTATTTTTCGTGCGCGCAATGCATAGTGACGTTTATTATGTTCAAGATCTACAGATCTACAGCTAGTTTCATCTAATGATGTCACAGAGTTACTTTCATCATCTGTCAAGGTAATGTTTTCAGGTATTAACACCATTTCATTGTTTTTTAAAGGTGATGACTTCTTCTCAGTAATAATAGTAGATTTGTTAGTTATTTCGATGACTTCTTGTGTAGATTTTGTGTCGGTCGCAATCAATACGCTCTTAATCGGTCTTTCAATTTTAACTGGACTCATACCTTTGACAATATTAGTAGATAACTTTTCACTTTTTAACGAACCATTTTTCACCAAGTTTGTTTCAGATGATTCTTTTTCAATTTTGACTGGACTATCAAGAACAACAACGGTTTCCGTAGCAGTAGATGATTTAACTGCAACCTGAACATCACTTTCTTTATCTTCATCCACATCCATTTCAGGTTTTATTTCTATGTTCAAAAAGTCAACTTCTGCCGTGGAAGTTCTTTCAGATACAGTTTTTGGAGTAGATCTTTTCTTACCAATTGTTTGATAATGTTTTTCTATCGTCGAATATTCACCTGCTACATTTGCTATGTCCAAAGCTTCATCGTTATTATTTATTAGATTGTTTTGGGGTTTCTCACTTGCATATACTACTTCTTTTTTCGTAAGTTCATTTCTTGTTGAATGTACATCTGTAACTGTAATTGTGTCATTATCAGCAATTATATCAATTGATTTATTTTCAGATTGTTGTATAAATGAATTTTGAGATTCGTATGACCTTCTAAGGCCATAGACTTTTGTAATCTTAACCTCTTTGGGAGGTAACTTTCTCTTTTTATTATTTTTCACGGGATTTTCGATTTTACGGTTATCATTGTGAACTTTAAGTGATACAACTTTTGGGGCAGCAAGTTTATCGATAGGTTCCATTTTCGGAATGACGATAGGAAATTTTACCGGGGTTTGATCGTTTTTTGTTTTGACTTTCTCCGGTGTCTTAGATTTCGCTTTCTGTAGCCATCTATCCATATGTGACTGCCTTTGAATTTTGATGTTACCTGTCTTAGCCGCCATATTGTCTAAGCATGCAGTAACGATTTCAGATACATCAAGCGACCTATTTTTGGTCCTATTTCTCGTGCGGATTGAATCATCTTTGCTATCATCTTCGGAAAACAGTGAATCGTATAGGCTTTCGCTCAACGACACATCGCTATCAGTTCTACTAGATACTTTGCCGCTTTTTTGTTTTTTTGATTCCCTTAATTTATAAAGTGCATCATGAAAAACGTCTACTCGAGTTCTTTTAGGCTCGCGGTTTATCAATTCTGCCTCTTCAACTGACGCATTCCAGAGGCTCTGTTTCTTCTCTGAGATGAAGAAGGCTGCGTACAATCTTGGATCCTTTTTCTTGTCCTGAAAAGTTTTGTTTAACAGGATTTACAACTAAAACTAAATGCTAATTTTTAATACAAGTAAATAGATGGCGCCACAAAAAATAGAAAAACTACCTGTTAATTATGTTGCGCTTGCGTCGCATTTAAGCCTACCACTGACTTATAATTGCGCTATGTCTACACTTTGCTAGTAAGCTTTTTAAACACATTCCACCTATATAAACGTACTTATTCGGAGAATGCTATGGATCTTGTCATTTTGCAGCTTTATTTGAGCACAGAACATTACACATTGAATGCTAGATTACATAAATAAATAACAACACCACACAGCATTGTGTATCTAGCCAAGCTGTTGCTTGTGTTATGGGTACTAGATAACTAATATACTTAATACATTACACTCATCATCATCATAAGTCCACTGCTGTACAAAGGTCTCCCGTGATGGTCGCAATACTGCCCCGTCTTCAGCCTGCCGCTTCCAGTATCTGCCTACACTATATAGATATTTTTTTACTATACACAGAATATATCCAAAAAAGATATCTACAGATTGTACTGATAAACATTCGTACCGAAAATGTACGGGAATCGAACCCGCTACCTCCATCGCAGGCGAACCTTCGGTCGCTGCGCCACTGAGGTCGTCACAGTACAAAGTTAAATTAAGCTTTCATACTATTAAATGCATAGGAATTTTACCTCAGCTGTGAATTTATCCCTCGTGGAAATAAACTCATCTAGTCCTTTGTACTGTCTGAGCATATTGTCAACTACCCAGCTCCTTCTGCCGTTGTCAGCAAAGAATGTTACATGGAGGATATGGTGTACCACTCGGCCAAACACTGGAAGTAAAAATAATCAAATCAAATAACATTAATTATTAACTAAGTACTTAATAAGTACACATACACAGTCCATATAACGAGACACATTTACAACATAAATAATGGAATGTTATTTAACTTTTAGACACCTTAATGTTTCTTACAAAATCTAAATGTTACTTAATGGATGATATTGATACACAAGTTTTTAAAGAACTCCTCAGTATTCTTAATACCCTGAGGGATGAGATAATTAAAATAATATAAACAAATTAGAATTTGTCTACAATTAAAACATTTGAAATACTACCAGACTTCAAAATCAATCTAGAAGTAGCTCAACTGATCTATGTATACTGTTATGTCTTAAATTAAAGTATTCCCAGTTTTAATAAATGTTGTTTGTCTATTTGTCCCACAGCTGGGCAAATAAAAAGAATATGCCTAGTAGATAGTTAATGCTCAATAAAGATCATTTTAATTATTGATATACTTACACTTTGTTCTAACAAACATATTGTTAGCTGGATCCCTAGTTATAATACAGGGCCAAAAGGGAAAGGTGCCCATTCGTGCCCAAGCCAAATCTCCAACTTGATACAGGCTTGCTGCCTCTATTTCAAACAGCTTACTAGGAACTGACTTTTGATCCATCTCATCTTTCTTCATTTTGTTACTACTAGAGTCATTTTTGTTGCCATCATAAGATTTTTTGTTACATACATTTTGTTTGTTACTTACTATATCAGTTTTGATTTCATCAAAATCTAATGCTTTCACAACTGATGCATTATCAACATTTACACATGCAATGAGCTGTTTTTGTTTTTTGGAACTAGATTTGGTTTTCTCTGAAGATTTTAATGGTGTCATTCGTTTTCTATTTGATTTTGGAGTACTTTTTGATGTACCTTTTGGTGAAAATAGATCTTTGATGAGGATAATATCATCGTCATCATCACGGTTTTGGATCAGATCTTTTTGTATATACACTTTTGGTGACTTTGTCGCTGAACTTGTTGCATCATTATTTGTGTTAAAACGACTTAAAGTTTTATTCTCTTCATAAATATTGTCAATATTATTGAAGGAATTTTCAAATGCCTTTTTAGATGAGTCTGACTTGAAGGAGATTCTGTTACTTTTCATGGCAGTAGACTGTCTCATAGGAGATTGCTTGACAGGAGTATTTTCAGAAGTGGGAGACTTCAACGATTCCATAGAAGTATCACTATCATCCCATTTTTTTTTATGTTGAGCTCGTCCATATCTACTGGCTCTTAAACCATCAGCTACAGTGGCAGGTAAAGTTATACGAGCAGTCATGTTAGTTTCAAGTTCACGTTCCACCAAGGAACGCTTCTTTGGTTTCTTGACCGCAAACGGGTTAAGAAGTTTTTTTCCATGACCCATATTCATTTTTTCATTTGTGTCATCCATTTTGATGCAACCCAGATTAGTTAGATCCGTTGATATAGCGCTGACGTAACGCTAGGAACATCGTAAGTTGTAAACTGAAATGGGAATATTTCATACAAAATCCGAATTTAGTGTAAGCAGTAGTCAAAGTTGGTATTATTTATGAGCCCAACACTCTATTTATAGAATCCAATCATCAAAAGTCTGGTATCTTGCCCCACTGAAACAAAAGAATCAAAATGAAGTTTCGTTTTGCAAGGCAAATAGGTTAATCCAATATTTGTACAGAATATCTCTTTGTATCGCGAAAAACTTGACAAATTATGAATTAGAATCATTTACATAGGACTCACCGATGCGTTATGTAGATTGATAGCGTCACAAAGCGTAATTTGCACTCACCAGTAGGTACGATAGGCAAGCTACTACAGCTCAGACCAATCGTGATATATCAAAAACTTGGTTTCTTTTTTTACACAAAATTCACAGAAGCTGGGTAGTTTACAATCACCTTTCTAGAATCCTCATAGAATACAGTTCCAGAAAACTTTGCTCAATTATAAAGCGTCCGAAATTCGCACGAGCAAAGTCCCTATTTCAACGAGAATGCTTCCAGTCACTAGTAGTCAAACGCGCGCCATTTTTCTTACAGTAAAAATTTCGTTTAAACGAGCTTTAATTCCATTGTACTGAGAATAAGCGGTCAAATATTTGCGGCTTCGAATATTTTGTCAAATCACTAGAAATATGTAAGTTTCAGAATTGGTACTTATTTTTTTAAGTTCATTCTCAAACGCTCACGCTTGGCTTACAAGTAGTATAGTACGTACGGACGGGAGTACCGCGAAAACACACACAAACAAACATGACATGTTTCATGTCAATTTGACAATCAAAATAAAAGTATTGGATAGGTATTTGAGTTTAAACCACGGATTTATAATACTTCGTAAAACTTGAAGATCGAATAGAAATCGCAAGCAAGTGTGTGTGCTGCCAAAAAAAAATTATTTAGCCAAATTTTAAAATTATTGTAAACTAAACACAACGAAATATAAAACATATTAAGTACACGTTAGGCCTGTGTTTGACCTCCAGTTTCATACATAAATTGCTAACAATATTCACTGAAGGCAAGTAAATTGTTTTTAAAAATATTATGACAACAAAATGAATTAGGTTGAGTAGGAACGGCCTATTGTTAACAATCATTTCACTTCAAATTTGACTGGATTAAAAACATTATGTAATTATAATATGGTTAAAGCATGGTTATAGATTAATCCCGGTGAGTCCTGATGAACTGTTCCTTGTGGCCACTATTTCATGATACAATACCTTTTCTTTAAATCATCAGCCTTTAACAGTCCTCTGCTGGACATAGGCCTCCCCCAATGAGCGCCATAGCACCCTGTCTTCAGCTAGCCGCATCCAGCATCTACCTGCAGTCTTTTGCAGGTCGTGAACCCATCTGGTCGGAGGGCGTCCTACACTACGTTTACCGAGTCATGGTCTCCACTCAAGAACACGTTTACCCCAGCGGCCGTTGGTTCTTCGCGAGATATGGCCGGCCCACTGCCACTGCTTTTTTTAATACCCTGCATTTATTTCATCACACAAATAAATAGGTACGGAAACACTTCTTACGTCCATTCAAATGTCAGCAGTTATTAACGGAACGCGCGTTATCAGCGTTATTACGGTAATTTTAAGCGCGATCACCGCGGTTTCAGGCACATTTTAACGCGAATAACAGCTTTCCACGAGTTATTCGCGTTAAAATGCGCCTTAACACGCGTTATCCGCGCTAAAATTAGCGTAATAACGCTGATGACGCGCGTTACGTTATATGTTAAATAGCATGGTAGCCCCACAGATTGAGATTACCTCCTTCTACGGAGATTACGCAACGCACCAGCCAGCAGCAGCGCGGTACAGTTTCCAACTTCTTTTTTTTGTGGCCACTTGAGCTTTTATGTCATGAACGGAAGAAACACCCTTTTTAATGTGATTTCATAGAAGTACAAAGTGATTTCCGTCGGGAACAAAACAACTACAGGAATAGGATGATTTGAATTTTGTGTAAGGGATTTAGGAATTTTTATGATAATATCAATTAAAAATGGAATTAAAGAACAGTTTCTATATGATTATCACTAAGCAGGAGGTTGGTTGTTTCCAAAACCATAGATTTAGTAATTCCAGATGGAGTCCTACGGAATCACAAGTCAACGACAGCAGTGGCGGACTTGTCATAAGTGAAAGATGCCAACTGATGAAAAAAAATGCCGATAATTTTCATAAAAGTTTCTACAAATCACAGATCACAAATCAAATAGGTAGCTATTATTTTAAAAAAAAAGTAGCGTAATGCTTTAATCACATAAATGTTATAGTTTTTTTATAAGAGCTACCTACTACGTAACATACCAACCTATGATTATAAATGTGGAGTAAATGTCAAAAAGTTGGAATTTTTCTTAGGTGACCTAAAAAAAATTCCAACTTTTTGACAAACCCCCTCTATACGATTCCGTAAAAAAAACATACGTCCATCAAGGAAAACAATTATGTCAATCAGTAAGTCAAGTCAGTCTGTGTTAATTTAGCTTTATATAATCAAATATTTCAGAAATATCTATTTCAATTCTTATTTATGTTAGGTAGGCTACCTACCTCATTCCAATTTTAAGCATTATATTATGTATATAATATACAAAGATTCAAACATTTTTAATAAACTCTCACATTATTCGGAAATTTAGAAGTTTACGTGCTCGTAACACCGGCAAGATTTGTGTTTTTGTTGTGATTTTCTGTTGATACTTATTTGTGTTCAATCGAAGAAATAAGTGGATGTAATTCGAAATTTACGTGTGAAATGTGATTCTGCGTTTATTATTTACTAAATTAGTGTGATTTCGGCAACATCTGACCACATAAGAAGACATTTTTCATTTTTCGATCTAAGTCACTCTGTTGGCGTCTAACCCTTTCAGTCCGGAAAGGGGGTACACCAAAAGGACTGCACATACAAAAAATTAATTCCTTGTGTATTTTGTTTGAAATTGATTTAACTGATTACTAGAACCCCTCTATATATATTTAGGTATACTTTTCAGCCTGAAAAACCACTATTATATTATGGGATTGTGTATCCCATCAGTCCTGAGACATACAAAATTTCCATGGTACCTGCATACAAATTCTGTGAATTTTTGTATTTCTTTCAGATAAATAAAAAAAATGTTATTCTATAATAGTTTTATTATTTAAATTAACTAAATGAGGTAGTTTGACATTAAACCTACAAATTCAAATGCCACGGTGTGAAGCAGTTCTTGCATAAAAATCGTTCACACCCCTTGCATTTAGTATGAGTGCGGGTAGCACACAACTACGCACTTATTACAAAGTCACTGCACTGCACTATTCACTATTTAACTATTTACTTTCCTGAAAACTTATTCACTTCGTCACTTGCGAAATCAGAACTAACTAAACCTGCGTACAAGCTCGGCCTTTATACCTCTGCCGAGCCTTACCAGAAAATTCTACGATTTCTTCCGGGCTATACCTATCTCTTTCTATATTCCAGAACATTTCTGCTTTCCCTTTCTATCCTTTTTATTCATTCGAGAACATGTACTTAGCTAGGTAGGTATATACACGGGCCGGTCCCTAACAACTACATCCTAATCTGTGGCGTAATCGGAGACATAAAGTACCATTGTTTATTCTATGCAATGCGAAATTTTGTTTTTTAATTTAAACCTTATTAATTTCATGTCGTCGTCGCTAACATAAACAGAGAACCACAATGCCGCGCAAAACATCGAAATGCAATGAGAACATTCATTATCCTCTTTTAGTTCGGCAGTTGGGTAAGTATGGTAAAAAGACTGATGGGTCACACCATCCCAAAGACAGTTTTTACAAAAAACTTTCAAAGGTTTTCCTACTTCATTAGTAACATCCGAAAATAAACACTTTATTCATAGAAATACACATAAAACTTACTGCAAAACACAACGAAAATCTCTTGTAAAAAAATGATCTTGAAGCGGCTGTGACTACGCGTGTTAGTTTATCAACCACGGAATAAAAATAAATGTTGCCATCCTGTAACTGTCAATGTTAATCTGTCAAGTAATGTACCTAGAACCATTTGGGATGCAATAGCCCAATTTCTTAGTAGAAATATTGCCGCAGTCCTGTGCTAAAGTAGCGTGGGATACCGTATCCCATCGGTCTTGATTATGTATACTGGGACGTATGCATACCATCAGGTCTGTAAGGGCTAAAAAGGTAATGGCGGACGAGTAGTCTATAAATTGACAATGTCAAAATCTGTACTACAGTGAGTACTTCGTTCTTCGGTTGACTGAGACTCCATCCGAGTATTTTTTTCATTCATGTCCAAAACCATAACCATTTGGTAAGATACGACATAACATAACCTGTCATATGACATAAATAATTAAAAAAAAAATTCAAGAGGTGAAGCGCGCTGTTGTTTTGTGTCAGTGTCAATGTCATGTGGAAATAAACCAAATTTAATATTAATTGTGTGATTTCCATTTTCCGGGCAAAGTAAAAGAAGGAAGGAAGGAGTCTGTTAGTGGTTATTGTGGACGCTGTACCTATTGTAATAAGCAAAATGTCTGTTACAAAAGCAAAGGACAACAAGCTTGAGCCTATAGCTTACAGCGAGGCGGCCCTGAGAAACAATTCTGTGGTTGTGGAATACTGTCGAACATCCATGGCAGCGATATCTGGGTCCACTGCTGGTGAGTTTGCTGGTTTTTATTCTTCGAATATCATACATAAGCATTCACTTCTCTTCTCAGTCCGCAAAAACATACCGCCGAGTTCCTACACTTATGCACGCCAGCACAATCAGTCATCATACCTAACTTTATCCACTGTTTTCCAGTTTATTTTCTTCGAACTTATAGCGTCGTAAACTTACAGAAAGTACCTATAATAGTCGTGAAACAAAAATTTGTTTATAATATTAAAATGATGATGTCGTCCTAGCCAAATTTTGGCATTGAGGCCTTATTATATTTCTCTTCACTTCAATCTTTTTGAGGTAAAGTAAAGAAGTAAATAAGCAACCTTTATCTTATTGGGTTGTTAGTTTTGGAGTTGGAGCAAAACTCATCCCAAACTTTTCTCTCATCACGATAAACTGATATTTTGTAATAAGCCTTTTTACAAAGGTTGTAGAAGTATATGAAGTAACCACAAATTAATAATCCAAATGTTTTCTTATTAACCAATATAAGTAGGTTATTACAGATGTCTTATCTATCAGTGTTTGTCCATCACAAAGCTGATTGGACATAAATTTGCTTTACACTCCGCTGCATGCAAATATAACAAACAATGTGGAGCGGCGATGAAGGTCCACATGCGATACGGGAAATTTGTGGGTTCGCTTCCTCCCTTAGGTTGTTTGAACAATATTTGTTCCAGGTGTTCTGGGTATTTCTTTATATATAATAATTCAAAATATGTATTTCTGTAATATTAATATACCCTATTAAGTTATCTAGTACCCATAACAATCTGTGCATAGCTTGGGTCTAGATAATGCTATGTGAATTGTCCAGCATTATTTATTTATAAGTAAATGGTCATAGCATTAACACTTAATACTAAGTAGAAGTAGCATAAGATTTTGTATTGTGTGATTGGTGGCCAAAAATAATGATAACAATTAATTCATACTACTTTCTCTTTATTTTCAGGAGTCCTTGGCCTGACAGGCTTGTACGGCTTTGCCTTCTATGTCTTTGCTGTGATAAGTCTCTGGGTCATGTTCTTGGGGAAGGCTGGTCCAAATTGGAGCAAATACTACGTCTCTCGGCAAAGTCTTCTGACAAATGGCTTCTTTGGAGCACTATTCACTTATGTACTGTTCTGGACATTTATTTATGGAATGGTACATGTTTATTAAGCTATTTCAGTTTTAATAACTGTTTCAGTTTTCATAACAGATTATTTTAATTTAATGTTTTTAATAACTAATAACAGTGAATTTAAGAGAGATCAGAAAAATTTTTATAAATTGGTAGGACTTATCATGTAAATATTCTGGAATTAGTTATTAAAAATAGTATAGTTAGAGTACTATATATAGTAACCTATACTACTATTTATAATAGTAGTAGTAGGTATAGGTCTCGTCACGTAAAAAGAACGCTGGAAGAAAGTGGAAGGGATGTGTTTGCGCATGGGTACACTCGCGCACCATAGTACTATGCCAGAGTTGTTATTCAAGACCAAGTTCGTCTAGCGAGCCATATGAGAGCTCATGATAGAAAAAATCCGTGATTACCTAGGGTCGCCGTCATCGAAATCGATGAGGAGGCCTATACTATGCCAATTTGCTGAGCCTATTTTAAACAAATATTTCGCTCGCGGCTTGGTATTGGTTATTAGAAAATAATATTAGATTAAAATTAAAATCATGTTCGATTCAGTTGTTTTTTAATCTAATTACAAAAAATTAAAGTAATGTGGCAACTACATCCATTAAGTCGTCTTTAGGACGCGTTTTAAATTATCAACAGCATTTTTATCTGCCTCTCTCTGCATAAAACAATATACGTCATAAATCCTTTCTTCACTTTTATATGTAAAACCATTTCGTAAACTTTTGTCCGCAATGGTATTTTGATAAGAAACATGACATACGACACCTATAAATCGCCCACTGCGCAGCTTGACAGCCAGCGTTCTTTTTACATGACGCGAACTATAATGTAATGTGGCCATTCTATAGAGTTTATGACAGAATGGATTTAGACCTACTATGCATATTATTATTAATTAAGTTATGTACTATTTAAAAGTATGTGGAGAATAAGTATTTGTTATGGGTGAATATTGGAATAAAATGTATTGTATAACAAACAATTCTAGTATATTTTAAAATAGGTAATAACTAATAAGTTAACATTTTACAAATATTGGAAAAATAAGACAATTTCCTTAGACATACTATTTCCCTAAACCTTTGCAGTCTACAAGAAGCAATTTTTGAAAGATATAAATGACCATTTATGTCCTAACTGCATAACTTTCCATGGTCCAGAAATGGACACAGGTTTCTTATCCCATCAAACTGGATCCTCTGGCGACATCAGTTGCTTTCAAATCGTAAAAAACAAGGCTTATTCTGAAACAAAAGATTAACAGTTGTAATTAGGTAATTCAGGCTGATTTCATCAAAAGGAGGTCTATAAACAATTGCAGTTGTTTTGTGAATTTAGATTTAATATTATCTTATTTCATTTACAGGTCTCCAATAGATTGTAGTTGTTTTATGAATTCAGATTTAATAATAAGTACCTTACTGAGTTCTTATTTATTTTATTGCATTATTGTGTACATTTGTAGGTCTTAAGTATCTAGGTAATGTATAAGAAACACAATGGTGCCCAAGCAGTGCATGGCAATAGGTACATGAGAGTGGAAGTGGGCCAGGTTTCTAGAAAATTCTTGAATGAGATTTCACCAGAAAAATATTTTCTAATAACATAGTTAAAGGTGAATAATGAAGTCTACATAAAATAGGACCGCTACGGCGCGATTATAATATAGCAAAATATCAGTATGAAACCAACTAAATATAAGAAAGTATTTTTGTCGTCGTTATCAATATTAAGATAAACTTTGGACAGCTCAATATATATAATATAAGTAGGTATGTAGTTGTTGATTACGATATCCGTCTGTAGGTATGGTGTGACATCTTGTAACCTTAGGTTACCAACAAATAGGACAGGTAGGTAGGTAGGTTTTTTTAAACATTTTGCCCACAATCCCACCTGATGGAAAGTGATGATCACGAAGTTTTAGACGAGACCTATGATATATTTTTTTACAAATTTGAAAGGGAATAAATTGAAATTTATAAGATTTTATTAGCATAGCTGCGCCCCGCGGTTTCACCCGCGTGGCGATAGATATTTTGGATAGTATATGTATTTTTATGAATTGTAGCCTATGTGTTATTCTGATATGTAAGCTATATTATTGTGAAGTTTCATTAAAATCCATTCAGTAGTTTTTACGTGAAAGAGTAACAAACATCCATCCATCCATCCATACATACAAACTTTGACGTTTATAATATTAGTAGGATTAAACTGAGCGCTGTCTCCACAATATACTAAGCCACATTTCTTTCGCGCAAAATGTCACGCGTTCTTCGGAATATTCGAGCAGATTTTATATTTCAAAATCTACAAAAACCCATCTGATTCGCTTTTAATGTTTCTTGACCTATGTGTTCTTCACCAAGTTCAACCTTTGCTATGTGTTCTTCACAAAGATGATCGGGTAATTGTATTTTAATAGGGCACTTCATCATCAGCCTACATTATATTAGTCCACTGCCACTGGACATAGGCCTCCCCCAATGAGCGCCATAGCGCCCTGTCTTCAGCTTGAATATAATAGGGAATCTACATACTTTCATTTCCCATGACATGACGCATAATGTACTAATGTACTGACGTGTTCTCAGAGTTACACCGCAGAGGCTGGGCATTAATTGATAATGCGTTCGTCGAGTGCGTTAATTGATAATGTTTTCACTGCCCAGGCTCACGGGGCGCTGGAGAAGAATATCTACGTCGTAGGCATGAAAGTGTTAAACGTCAAAGTTAACCGACGCTGCTAATTGTATGATTATCTTTTGGTTAATATCTAGCCTTATGCCTCACAGCGGGAACGGGAACGACATCTGAAGCTGGTTTCAAGATGGCCATAGACAAAGATGTCACAAAACATATTGATGATGATGATGAATTATGTTTCTTTGTTAATGGCAACTGTGTCTGGTTGGACACTTTTCTGCCAGTGTCAAGTAATGGAAAATAATTGTTCATTAAATTACTAGACCGTCACTGGAAGCTTTTATAATGAGAGAGCACACCCGTTTCCGTCGAATTTGACTACTTTTTACCAGTACCATTTGTAGTACATCCGGTCTGAAGGGCGACACCTAGCGTCCGCGCGCCATTTTTTAGTTTACGTAAAATGGACAGCGCCATATTTTCTCATTGGCGTTTCGTTCTCCGTCGAAGCAACTGGTCCGCAGCAGCTCTGGCTCTGTTACAGTTGCGCTACACTTGCAGTAATAATTATACTAAAGGTATACCCTAAAGTGAATAGTGGATCGCAGAAAAAACTGTAAGTTTTTGAACATACTTGTTTTCTTGCACATGAAATATCGTAAGATTTTTTATTTTTATTTTTTATCGACCGTGTTCGTAAATTATCTTTTTATTTTAGATAAAACATAAGGACCCGTTTTTATTTTTATTTAAACAATAATTGTCCCTCTGCAGGGCAAAGACCAACGCACGTGGTTTTTAAGAAAGCACGTGGTCTAAATTTTTAATCTTAATCGTAACGGGTAAAAATTTAACGGATTTTTCCGTTCGGATCTCGTATTTTAAAATACCTGATCATTTATTTTATATATTACCGGTTTGTGGTTCGTATATTCGGTTATTTCCATTTCGGATCTCGTATGTTAAAAGAAAATACCTGATCATTTATTTTTATAATTGACCGTTTTCTAATCGGTTTTGGATCTTTTATGTTAAAAGTAAATACCTGATAAATTATTTTAATAATGAACCGTTTCGTATTCGGTAATTTCGGTTCTTTCCAGCTCGGATCTCGTATTTTACAAGAAAATACCTGATCATTTACTTTTATAGTTAACCGTTTTATATTCGGTTTATTTAGTTTTTCAGTTCAAATTCAAATGTTCCCGCCGAGTTCGGTTACAGTTTGAATATCGTATTTTAAAATTAGTACATTTATATCTATCGGTTCAGGTCCGGTATTTTCAGTACTTTGAAAGAAATTAAGAAATGATTTGGTAAAATATATTTTTCTGTCTACCTTCTAATATTAGTTTATACAAAAATACAAATGCTGTGAATGGACTGAGCGCCCTGCGCCACCACCAAAACAGCCGCCTCAGTGCAAAACGCACTCTGCGTCCTGATCCCACAGTTAGCAAATTCGTTGAGGATATAGGTAAGCTCCAAAGTTTTATAACTCATTGCCCGATCGGGTCATTTTAAAACTGCTTGCTATGATGCTAAGGTACCTATCTACCTGTTCTGACGTTTGTAGCGCTTATACGAACAGAATGACGTCACTGACCGATGTCTTGACAAGGTCAGTAATCTGAATTTACTTTCAACCTCGAAACAAAGCTGAAGGACCCACTGGTACCATGAACAAGAGATAGCTTTACGAGATAGCTGGGTGAGATTCAGTGCTTAGGTAGCACCCCTAGGTCATAGATAAGATACCTTCAACTACACTCCAGATTTCATAGACTTTAGTTCAAACGAAGAGGTGAAAATGTATGACACCTTACGTTACGTAATTTGGCTCACGCAGATAAATCCTATAATGCCATTATTATCATTTTGATTTCGTGACCTTCTTTCCAGAGTTAAAAAGACCTGAGCGTTAATTTTAATAACTTGATGGCCTTAGATGACCTTCAATAAGTCTCTTCAGACCTTTTACATTAGTGTGTGGCCATTGAGACGAAATTATTGTACAAAGTAATAAATGAGCTGAGAAATAATAACTAGACAAGCACGACACTTTCAAAACTTCACTTAATAGCATACCCCCTAATATTAATTATTTATTTGTTTCAATCTCGGCTATTCACGGCCCGTTTTGAAAAATCAATAAACACTTTGCTGTTTTATAATAAATTCATTAAATTTTTTACTAGTATCGATTAAATGATACTAAAATTGTAAGCCTTAAGAAATAGAAGTTACTGAATTGGATTATTTGATGTAGAAAGCTGAGTGGTATTTAAGTAAAACCTTTTTGTCAGGTAAAACCTAATCAAGGTTCTTACGGCTTCTCGCAGGGTAGAGCTTGCACACACCAGTAGGTCCATCGCGTGGAGCTCGAGGCCCCCTTCCGGAATCAAGGCAAAATATGTATGCCTAAGATATTCATTCATTTGCTATTTCGTTACAAATACCTATTAATAAAATAAAGGTCAGAAAACCTAATCACGGTTTTAGCCGCCCCTCGCGGGGGCAGAGCTATGGCACACAAATAGGACCTCAAGGTTCCTTTCAATGCCAACAATAACACCCTCGCGGGGTGGAACCATAATAACCTCCACTAAGATTAGCTTAGGAGTAGCGAAAATAAGAACCAGCGAACTCGCGAGGTTTCTTTCATGGCCGAGGCTCGTAGCTCGGCCAAAGACGTGATACAGGACGCTCCAATGCTCCTAGTAGACACTAAAAAATGGTACAGTACGCTCCAATGCTCCTAGTAGAGGGTAAACAATGTTACAGGACGCTCCAATGCTCCTATTAGACACTAAACAATGGTACAGGACGCTCCAATGATCCTAGTAAACACTTAATAATAGTACAGGACGCTCCAATGCTCCTAGTAGACACTAAACAATCGTACAGGACGATTCAATGCTCCTAGTAAACACTTAACAATAGTATAGGACGCTCTAATGCTCCTAGTAGACACTAATCAATGAGTCTAGCACATTTGTTAGTTCGCAAACCCTTGCGATATCATTGAAAAGGTTAAGTAGCTCCAGCTACCAGAGTTTTATATCTTATATCAGGTTTTAGTTCCATAATCTGACGGATCGGTCCATCCATCCCATTTTTAACCGAGGAGTATATATTATAGTATTGAAACGAGTATGTTATTTATGACTAAACCTTTTCACTTGATGCTTCCTAAACTTTCTGTAACCACAAGTCTGGTTATGCAAGTCCTTTCGCAGCCTTATTCTACACCAGTAATTATGAAGGCCGCTTTCTGCGCCTAGAGTTGTTAGAATTTTCATTAGGCTACAGTTCAGAATAACTTTATAGTATTCATACCCAACAGCAAAATCCTTTTTTTTTTTATCAAAAGGAATAGGGTGGCCCAAATACTGCTCAAAACTGGAATATGAGAATCCTAGCAATCTCGACTTATTCCCTGATGTAGTGCTTCGCGAGCACAATCTTGATCCAAACACCTACGTTAAAACTTTTGACTATCATGGTTATTAGATATAAATACTTACGTACCTAAGTGGGAAGTTAAATCTCGAGAATCCGGTTCCCAAACTGCAGAAAGAGATAATTTAGGTTGTTTTATTGTGGAAGCCCTGGGGCAGTCAAAATCCATGCCATAGTTTTATACTATTATTATCGTCAGAAAATAAATCTTATTCGCTCAGACGTTTTTAATTTGGTTTTCTACAAATCTAACTAAAAATTGGAAAAAAATAGTGGCCTTCTAAAATTCATATGGTTTGTCGTTGCTGGCTGCTGTCACAGGCTTAAACATCGACAGTTGACAATTCGTCGCTGAAAAGTTTTTGGTAGACCTACCTACTTTAAACTTAATTTACAAAATAAACAGTTTGATATGCATAATGCACTTTAAACAAATTGTGGTAATAGATGCTTCATACATCATGTTTATAAGGAGTACAAGGCAAGTCTAAGTACTTGTCTAAGTGCTTATTTTGTAAGCCTAAAGAAATACTTTTACAAGACTTTTATCGTGCTCACGATAAAAGTTACTCCTTCGCTGTAATTAAGAATAAAATATTATATATAAGCCAGGCATAGAAATACAACACGCGCCGCTCACAGCTCAGTGTGACAATCATACGGTATTAGTTCCTCTGCAAAAGAGTAAGCAACCTTGTCTCATTATCTTTTACTCTCAGTGGCATCTACTGTCAACGTTTGTAAACTTTGCAAAGCAGGGAGCTCTTATACTCTGATGTAATTCATCTATTTTTCTTGAAGACCGCGCGAGATCTGAAAAATTAAGTATTACAACGCATTCAGTGTTCTTGGAATCGCCCAATAGCATAGGTATTTCTACTACCATTTCTTATCCCTATATTATCGAATTATCTGAATCAAGGAATATAATAAGTACTTGATGAGTATTTCCTCGACAGAAAAAAGTATTGACGCGCGGACCTTGAAGCCAGAGTGCTAGCGGCTCCATTAGCGCTGAAAAACTGTAACAAGTATTTTAAAACTAACGAGTATAATATGGAACACTTGACAATTTGTCGTCTTATACTTGCTATAAAATTATTATGTGAGTAATGAGTTAGCTTGTAAACGTTCGACTTCTTGGTCTAATGCTAATGATGTCGATACAAAAACCGTGCAGGTGCATCATTGGCCCTGTCTTAATCAGATTTATATTTGAAGCATAAATAAACATGCAGTACAAACATCTGTTTTTAACGTTATGTAATGTACACATCTAGCTATTAGAGTGCTCTTGTTTTACTTAATCATTTTCTGAAGCACTTGCTTTGAAAAACCTATAGATAATTTAAACCTCGTCTTTGAGATGCGAGAAAACCAAATATAGATTATATTTGGTTTTCTCGCATCTCATATATAACATATATAATACAAATATTTTGTACAATATATATATATATATTTTTAAATATCTCGTTATACCGTGATATTTCTCTTGCTCTGTTCGGGTAAGAGCATACCTTGGTTCTTGGACTTGGTTCCAATTATGACAGAGGTTAAATGGAATAAAGTGTTATGAATTAATTATGTATATAGCTGTGTCAGAAATACTTAGCCTAAGAACGGCAAAGCCAACTTCATGTACCTACTGTCGTTGCAGGGTGGTTCAAAATCCTATTTTTAAATAAGCTGGTATCAGAAGTGATATCTGAAGATGAGGGATTGACGGGCCGTCAATTTTATAGCGAGAAATAATAAATGTTAAACACTAAATTTATGTCCGCTGAAATATTAATTTATGTCTATTTAAGCTGTTCAGAGCTTAAAAGTCATAATTATATTAAATATATTTTTATAAAGTTTGAACAAAACGATTCTTGTTCACATAAAGAGTGTCATACTAATAGTTCAACAAAAGTTAGAGAACATAAAGTGCTTTTTCTAAACACTTATTTGTTTGACATTCTGTTGTTTGATAATGTATTATCTTATCACATTGGCGCTATTCCCTCAAACTATACAAGTGGCGACACCAGGCGAAAACAAACAGATCTCATTATAAAAGCTTCCAGTGACGGTCTAGTAATTTAATAGAAGCGTTTTACCTGAAATAAAACGCATATTAAAATACTTACCTCACTGGAAGCTTTCCTTTTAATTCTGCCTGGTGAAACTTAGCCAATAAGAAAATATGGCGCTGTCCATTTTACGTAAACTAAAAAATGGCGCGCGGACGCTAGGTGTCGCCCTTCAGACCGGATGTACTACCAATGGTACTGGTAAAAAGTAGTCAAATTCGACGGAAACGGGTGTGCTCTCTCATTATAAAAGCTTCCAGTGAGGTAAGTATTTTAATATGCGTTTTATTTCAGGTAAAACGCTTCTATTATCCGATGATATTTTCACCAGAGCCTAGTTCGTTGCAGGTAAGGTTGGTTTTGGACGAGATGTTGTAGTCCCCCTTCACCCCTCAAAGCATATAAGTAGTAGGTATAGTTAATGTGGTCAAACCTTTGTTGGTCGACACCAAGTTCCCTCTCGATGAAATCCGCGATATTCTTCGCAATGACTTTGTTCTCCACTGGTCCAAGATGGCCGATGGACTCCAGAGAGGCCACGATCAGAGGAGTCTCTCCATCGCCGTTTATGGACTGAATGCAGTCCGTTGTTATAGACACGACAAATTTCTGGAACAAAAAATTACAAAAATGTATATCATCAGCCTATAGTAGTCCACTGCTGGACATAGGCCTCCACTAATAAGCGCCATAGCGCCCTGTATTCAGCTTGCCGCATCCAGCATCTGCCTGCAGTCCTTCGCAGGTCGTCATCCCACCTGGCCGGAGGGCGTCCTACACTATGTTTTCCGAGTCGCGGTCTCCACTCAAGAACACGAAACAAGAGAAATGTATATATTTACCAGAAAATTTAGGTAGGTATGTAGGTATATTTCCCCACGGATCGTAGAGTCAGCCCGTTGGTGTATAGCTAGCCGCTTTAAAAACGAAACGGTGTCATTCAGTTGTTGAGTTGAGATCGAATCTAAGTGACGAATTAAATTAATAATATTCCTAACAAATCGCGTTCGTTTTGTAAGCGGACTAGCCATTCTGTAAACGGACTGATAACCCCTTGAGAACTGAGAGATCTCACGGTTTTTTATTGGCAATGCCGCTTAGGTACCTACGCAAGGTAACATGAACTTAAAGAATTTGCCGTTCATAGGAAAATGGGTGAAATGAAATGTAGACGCATATTGTGTGAAAATTTCAACTATCTTCCTATTACGGATCAGGAGATACACTGAGATACCAACCAGCCGCCGGCTGACGGACGGACGGACAGACAGCGGGAGCTTAGTAGGTAATAAATCTGGTCCCTGGTAATAATAACTTTCACCCTTTGGGTACGGAACACTAAAAAAGTTTAGGTATGTACACTACTATAATAATAATAATATTTATTTATTCAAAAAAGGTCTTAAAAACAAAACAAAGTAATAAACAAAACTAAGTAATGTATACTCTAGACCTATTTCACTTCTTAGTTTCATTCGACACCTTGCTCTAAGTTCTAGACTTGTGATGTAGACGCAGACACTACTTAAGTAGTTATTCTTTAAGAAATTTGAAGTCTCACTTTAGTATTTTCAAAACAATCAAATGATATCTTGTATCTCTCACTCACCTCAACTGGCTTGTTCACAGATTTCGCCAAAACCGGCAATATTTTTCCCACAAAATCCTTGGGAATGTTCGCCCTTTGCAAATTCGTGAATATTTTTAACATCGGCATTGTTCGTAACTGCTAAACACTGACTGAGTAAATGACACGAGTATTTTTATTTACTACCTACTGCCAAAGAGATAAGCTATCTTTGCTCTTGATATATAAATGATTTAGGTACCTAATTCATGAATTCAAATGTTACGGGCGACTGGTAAATCATAATTATTAATCATTTACGTACGGACAGTAAAACTTGCATTTCATATATACTAATATTATAAAAAGGAAAGGTTTGATTTTTTGTTTGTTTGTAATGAACAGGCTCCGAAACTACTGAACCGAATTGAAAAATTCTTTCACCGTTGGGAAGTGTAGCTTCCCAACAAATTTTTCAATCCACAAAAAATCAAACCTTTCCTTTTTATAATATTAGTATAGAAGAAGTTTTACTGTCCGTGCGTA
The DNA here is from genome assembly GCA_947044415.1 of Eupithecia dodoneata. Taxonomy (NCBI): domain Eukaryota; kingdom Metazoa; phylum Arthropoda; class Insecta; order Lepidoptera; family Geometridae; genus Eupithecia; species Eupithecia dodoneata. The sequence continues at coordinate 6,901,553 of OX345678.1, forward strand.
AATGATTATGATATCGCTGGTGGCTATAAATAAATAAATAAAGTAAATAAATAATGCTGGACAAATTCACACAGCATTATCTAGCCCCATGGTAAGCAGAGCTTGTGTTATGGGTACAAGATAACTGATATACATAATACAATACATTACATAGATAGATATTTTTTTATTATACATAGAAAACGACCAGAACACCTGGAACAAATATATAATTATATTATATGTATTTAAAAAAGTTAGGTACCCGTACTAAAACCGTGCGAAGCCGGGAAGGTCCGCTAGTTGTTGATATTTATACAGGTAGGTACCTTGATAGATCACGTTAGGTAGGTACAATAATAATTAATCATTTATTTCGTATATTAACTAGTGGAATCCCGGGTGTTCTGGGTATTTTCTAAGTAGGTATACATATATCAAAAGGAGGTTACATAACTTATTTAACAGTGCCCTAATTAAAGCTAATGCTAGGTTTGTCTGATCTGAACACTTAATTTACATAAATTGATTATATCTAATGTAGTTAATGTACAATCCGACAACAATGCAAGTTATCCTGCGTCACTTACTAGATTATGTGTTTATAGTGTATCACCTATGTTACCTAAATCAGTTATGGATGACTAATATACCTACTTAATTTTAAATGATACATCTAGTACCCATAATACAAGCTTTGTTTAGCTTGGGGCTAGATGATGCTGTATGGATTGTCCAGCATTAAAAAAATCAAAACCCGCTGTGTTTACAAACGTTCAAAAGGCAAGTTTCTCGGCCTAGACATAGAGATACGGAGTCAATGCCCCAATTTTACGGGAAAATGTCGTTTACGTCGAAATGTCCTGTTTTTGCCTTTACGGCGTGTAAGGACCCTGTACGGCTGAAGGCAGACGTAATGGGGCATAGCGGACCCTATTCTTATTCGTACATAATGTCGGATAGACATAATGTAGAGTGGTAGATATGATACGTCTATCGAACCCTGTCTCCCTCTCTTAATCTAGATATCTAATTCTATTTTAGAATGCTTTTTCGGAACGATGTACCTACAACCAAATTTGTTTTTCAGGGTTTAAACAAATAGCTGCGTACGTAAAAAAATGAATCGCTCAATACTTGTTTTAAAAAATAGCGTCAAATAATGACGCCATTATTTCAAACAAGTATTGAGCAATTCATTTTTTAACCGGCCGCTCCGATCCATCAGTGTGCCGTCAACGCGTAGGTACTCTTGCTCTTTTTTCCTCGCTCCCCACTTCGCCGCACTTTCCTAAGGAGCGGTACAGTGGTTTCGGTCAAACTATAAATACACGATTTTAAATTTAAGTATACGTACGTACATATGACGTACCTACGTTCTTAAAGAATGGGAATTAGAATGATGCCTTCTCATGCTATACCGCTCAGATTGGATTCGAACTGAGTAGGACAGCATGAGAGATAACGGCATTTTCAATCCCATTCTTTACACACGTAGGCTATTATGTAGGTGCTATTCATAAATACAAAATGTGAACATAGATCTTTCACCAAGCTTTGTTAAAAAAACCTAATGAAGATAACAAATTTCTACACAACTCTATCGGACCTACGAGCTATCAAAGCTACTCGTAGCTATCAAAATGTCGAATATGGAAGTGAGCTTGTCGATTTCACGAGAATAGGGCCTAACCAATGCAAACAAAACCACTTACATAAGTGTTTTTCAGGAAATGCCAGAAAAAAAATAACATTAGGTCAGTTACACTTAAGCGCAGTTATACATAGGTTAAACTCAAAAGGTTGCGGGTTCGAAGACCGGAGTGGGATTACTTTTTTATAGTCAATAGTGAACCTGGCGTAGTGGGCGAAAGTCCGTCTAAAAGGCGATGCAGTTCGATTCCCATCGAGGGGAGTGTAGTCAAAGTATATTTTTTCCATTGATTTTTTACTATATTGGTTGCAGTGGCCAGAAATGTTTAAAAAATCTTTCACGTACTCCATAAACATCTCTGAAGTGGCGTCTTCAGAGATCCAAGTCTATTATCTCAAATGGAGAACAATATGAATCCTAATCATATTATAAACGCGAAAGTTTGTGAGGATGTCTGTAAGTAGGTATGTTTGTTGCTTTTTTACGCAAAAACTACTGAATGGATTTTGATGAAACTTCACAGAATAGACAGCGGAAGCGACATCATTTTACATAGGTAGGTAAGGTACCTACTATGCCAGCATCATCATTAGCCTATGTGAGTCCACTACTAGATACAGGCCTCCCCCAATGAGCGCCATAGCGCCCTGTCTTCAGCTTGACGCATCCAGCATCTACCTGCAGTCTTTCGCAGGTCCCTACTTTGTAACCAAAGATAAATACTCAGTTTTTCGAGAGTTCTTTTGTTTTTTACAATATCGCGGTCCCTTCTAGGTACCTACAGTAGGTACTTAGGTGCCTAAGTGCTCTTCACTAGGCATAAACATGGGCTCTCTAGCTTAATGGCGCCATTTGCATTTTAATTGGGAATACTACAACGGCAATAGTCCAGACAATATTAAAGCTTGTGGAATGGCCAAACTTCACATTATTGTTGGGGAGGCATTGTAATTGCCTTACTTTTCTGAGTAGGTAGTCTCAGTACTCATTATCATCGGCCTATGTTAGCCCACAGCTGGAGATAGACCTCCCATAATAATCCCCCTGTCTTCAGCTTGACGCATCCAGCATCTGTCTGCAGTCTTTCGCAGGTGTTCATCCCACCTGGCCGGAGGACGTCCTACACTACGTTTACCGAGTCGTGGTCTCCACTCAAGAACACGTTTACCCCAGCGATTGTCCGTTCTTCGCTAGATATGGCCGGCCGCTGCTTCAACTTGATAATTCTTAGAGGTATGTCGATAACTTTGGTTCTATGTTGGATGTATTCGTTATGAATCCTATCATTCAGGAAACCCTGAGCATAGCTCTTTCCATAGCTCGCTGAGCGACCTTGAACTGGACCAGCCCTATCGCGAGTGTCCACGTCTCAGCTCCGTAGCTGTTTAAACGGGTAACAAACATACAAATTTTCGCATCTTAGTGATATTACATTAGTTTGATCCGAAATACTATATTTTACCTATTAGTGTTCATGACACTGAATTAACTATAAAGATAGATATGTAGGTATATAGAAAACACTTTATTCATCACACATAAAACAGGAAAATAACAGAAAAAAACAGTTGCTAGCTGCGCCACGCGGCATCGCCCGCGTAGAAATCTATGTGACGAATTATTTATGGACCTTCCTCTTGAATCACTCTCTATTTTAAAAAACCGCATCAAAATCCGTTGCGTTGTTTTAAAAATCTAAGCATACCTACATAGGGACAGACAGACAGCGGGAAGCGATTGTGTTGCATTCTAATGCTTGGCCAAATGTCGTCGCTCAGTTTCGCACCGACAGGAGTATGTAAGTAATTTGTTGTTCTGCATAGCTTTATTTAATATTGACATTGTATCGAATCATATTATATTTAGACTTAAATAGGCAAATAACCGTGTATTAGACATATAAGAGATGAACATACTAGTGGTTTCTTTTTCATATCTTCCACTAGCGGACAAAAAATTGAAGTGAACAGAAAAAAAAAATTCTTGATAATAATTTAATGTATAAAATATGACTTGTCTAAGTGCTTTTTTTGTAAGCCTAAAGAATAAATGACTTTGACTTCTATGTAGTGATGATAACGTTGGACAATCCACACAGCATCTAGCCCCAAGATAAGCACTACGCCAAAAAGGCCTTTGAGGAAAACTTAGGATAAATCCCAAAGTCTCTGTCACGTCCTAACTAAACATCCTGCCAACAGGCACATTTGATTTATGTTCCCAACTTCCTAAGTTTAGGGCAATAATAATATTTTCCTGGACTAACTGTGGCAGGGATGTTGACCCATGGAGATTTAGTTTTCACTGCGGGCACCCTGTGTATTGGAATCAAATACACATGTCAATGTGTATTTGATTCCAATACATATTAGGTCCGAGGTGGTGGGCGGGTGCCCGCAGCTTTTGGCATTATTTTTAAAAGTGTGTTTTTTTTGAGATTTTCTCTTCACATAATTTTTTGTCCACTAGTGGAATAAGTGAAAAAGAAACCACTAGTACATTCATATATGAAGTACTCTAGTAGTTTCCTCTAGAAGTCACAAAAACAAAGCCCCTACAAACTCTCGACTCGCTAACACTAGAAGCATTTTCCGCGCAATAAACAGCTAACAGGGTCCGGCCGTCCTACTCTGAAACTGGATCGCGTGGGGTGCGCTCGTAACGGAGTAGTAACACTATATACGGCACGGGTGGGTGTGATGGGCTACCGTGAAATTCCCCACATGGAATGAAAAACAAGAAAATCTGTCACTGACCGCAACGCAATTGAAACAGCGAAAACAAGCGAAACAGAGGCGAAACTGCCTGTTCCGACTCACAGATTTGACTATGGTTCCATCTCTTTCTTCTCGTGAATCTCCACGCTTGGTCCGCCATTTCGTTGCAATACTGAGTTCGTTTCGCGTGTATCTTGAAGCATTCGACAATTTATAGCGGTTTCGTTGCTATGATTTCGCGACGGAGATGTTTTAGGGACCTAATGGCCGATTGCTACATTGCATAGGTTTATAGCAAATGGTGTACAAAGGTCGTCGATGATCGGAAATCTACTTATCTGAAAATTCAGGCAAGCTGCTGTAGAACCCAAAAAACAATGAATTTCCTGCGCAACCGAAAACGATCCGCCGTCAACTGAAATCAGTAGCGTCCACTGCGTTTAGACAGTTGTTGAAACGGAAAAACGGTATTATTTCCCACGTTTTCGCGGTAGCACTAAAACTGTGCTTATTGCTTTCGCCAAAGGAACAATACTCCCTGACCTATAAGGCAATATAAATCTAACTTACCTAAATAACATATACACATATAGTTTCTTTTGTGATTTTGTTGCATTATTATTTTGTAGCTAGAGCCAAGATACTGCTATCATCCAAAATCATATTTTATCTGGATGATAGCATTATCTTCTCTCATCTACTTACACGAATCGTCAGTCAGTTAGATAGTAATCTAAATCATTGATGATCTGCACATAATATGCGTATTTGAGTGCCTCAGTATAAAAATATGTTACAAGTAGCTTTTTTCATTTCAATTTAATTGTTTAGGTATTGCAACCATTTTGTTTACAGTAGTGGTAGTCTGCAGTACCTATTTTCATGAATTTCATAATAAAGAAATATAAAGGTAGGTACAGTAAAATACGTCCTACGTTTCGTAACCACGGTCTCATCGGAAGACCAGCGCTATGGCTATCTGCTCTACCATAGCACAAGTCGAATTGCTTAGTGGAGACCAATTTTGACAGGTTTATTCGCTCTGTTTAAAAAATAACTTTTACTTTTTTTACATTTTAATAAAATTCATCATTATCATTATCATCATCAGCCTATAGCAGACCACTGCTGGACATAGGCCTCCCCTAATGAGCGCCATAGCGCCCTGTCTTCAGCTTGCCGCATCCAGCATCTGCTTGCAGTCCTTCGCAAGTTGTCATCCCAGCCGGCCGGAGTATTTCTCCGGCCGGGTGGGATGACAACTTGCGAAGGATTAATAAAATTACTTTATACTAATTTTATTTTGTTTGTTAAATATCATTACTAATGGCATGTTAATATGTATATAATTACTAATATACAATATTAATGCTAATAACCGTTAAAGACAAAGTTTTGACCAAGTTTCGCTCTCCGTTCTGAAATCCCCCTGTACCTATGGCTATAGGCATGAGCTATATCCATAGAGAATACAGGATGTAGTAATTCCGAGCACTCGGAAGTCAACTAGTTACTATATCCGCCCATACTTGTTGTGTGACCTTTCGCCCTTGACCTTCTGATTTCGGGAAAGTCGAGGTCACTGTTCTTAAGTACCTACCTTGCTGGGAAGCGCATGTTTTCGCGTAAGGGTCTCGTCTATAATATCAGATATTAGGGTTACCAACTGTTTTTTTCTTAGGATAAAGAATCTATAATTATCACTACATACCTAATATAAAAAAAGTCGCTTCCCGCTGTCTGTCTGTCCCTATGTATGCTTAGATCTTTAAAACTACGCAACGGATTTTGATGTGGTTTTTTAAATAGATAGAATAGAGTGATTCAATAGGAAGGTTTACATACACATAGATTTACAGTCGGGTTAAGCCGCGGGGCACAGCTAGTCTTATATAAGAGAGAATGTGTGTCAAACCCAATAAACCTATAATTTGTAAATAAGAATGGACATTTGAAAGATCGGAGCAGATGTTAAAGTGGAATCTTTATATCTGCTTCCATCTTTTATTAGATTGCGATGTTCCGTATATCGAATTTTAGCTGTCCGTTATAGTGTAAACTAGTTTTAAGTCCGTGAAGTATTTCCGCCGAGGGAATTTCAAATAACACTGCCTCTGGACAGCCGGGACGTCGAGGATTCTGTAATCTTGGAGCACCAGCCTCTGAGCACATCTGGGACAAACGAGCTACGAGATATGAAAAATGTTTTTTACTTTCGTTGGACTAGAGTTTGATGATAATTGATTATGAATAGTAAGAATAAAATGAAAGTACCTACGGTAAATTTCTGATTTCAAATAAATTCAGCATTATTACGAACATTATATGACGACCGATGTGGCGCGGTGGGCGAAAGTCCACCTGCGACGCAGGAGGTTGCGGGTTCGATTCCCGCCTCGGAACAATTGTGTGTACGCTCTGCAGATATTTGTTCCGGGTGTTCTGGTCGTTTTCTATGTATAATAAAAAATATCTATCTATGTAATGTATTGTATTATGTATATCAGTTATCTAGTACCCATAACACAAGCTCTGCTTACCATGGGGCTAGATAATGCTGTGTGAATTGTCCAGCATTATTTATTATAATTATTATTATTATATACAGAAAATCTATTCAAAATAACATAGAAAAGCATTATTTGTAAGTAGGTACCTAGTAAGTGAATCAAGCAATCAAAACTAGTGTCTACAATACAAATGTGTGACTCATTCAAAAAGATTTTTGTGTTTATCACATTATTTATTGGAACTTACATGCGTTATTGGTTTCGAATTATATCTATAGGTATAATTATCAAAATGTCGTTACAATTAATCATACAAGGAGTAAGACCTCAAATAATAATCGAAATAGAGATAAATAAATAAATAAATAATGCTGGACAATTCACACAGCTTCATCTAGCCCCAAGCTAAGCAGAGCTTGTGTTATGGGTACTAGATGACTGATATACATAATACAATACATTACATAGATAGATATTTTTTTATTATACATAGAAAACACCCGGAACAAATATCTGCAGATCGTACACACAATTGTTCCGAGGCGGGAATCGAACCCGCAACCTTCTGCGTAGCAGTCGGACCTTCGCTCACCGCGCCACATCGGTCGTCGTTAACAAGATCCTGGAATAATAAATTTCCACGAATATTTGAATGTTAGGTTGCAACATTCGATTGTCTTTGGGACAGGTACGTTACCTGTCATAATGACAATCGAATGTTGCAACTTTCGGAGGCTCCAGTTTCTGCTTTTCAATTCGTAGACATTGCTCGGCGTTAACGAATTATTTTATTATTACTTTTAAATTATGCAAGTTCCTTCTTATAACTATGGCTGTATCATGTACCTACATTATTGTGATGCTGAATAATGAATTGAAACTAGGGAGTTTTTATAGCACAGCGCGTAGAGGCATCGTACTTGTGTATAAAGTTTTCGTAGCAAGGCGCGTAGAGGCATCGTAGCTAGCGTGTAAAGTTTTCGTAGCACGTAGAGATAGATGGCCTGTCGTAGATGGTTCGTAGCATTGTATAATTTTTAATGTTAATTTGTTGCAATTATTGTAATTAACTTGTGTAATTGGTTCTCATATAATCGTGCTAGTTAATAAGTAAGTAAATAAATAAGAGTAGCATATGATACTGTTCAGAAGCCACGTCTAGCGCCATCTACCCAATCACGGTGGAACTACATCAACAAGAGTCAATGATACCCATAGCTGTCAAAATTATTTCTAACCTTTAACTGGTGACGTGGGGCCTCACAGGCCCGTGAGCACAAAACGTTTTTTCACCCCTTTCCCCTCGAGTCCCGGGTTTATGTGTCTCAGTAGCTTCGAGTTTGGTTGCACCCATACAGTGGATAGGGATAATAGTGTCGGTGGGGGCAAATTCGGTGAGTTATAGGCATTTAAAGTTTTACTGAGGCCTCTCAGGCCCTACGTCACCACTTACGTTACTTTTTTTTTCAGAGTTGTTAAGTTGTTATTTGTGATTTAGTATGGGGTATATCTCAAAACATAAAGGATGAATTATACAGAACCACCTAGAAAAACAGTAGAGTACTGGAGCAGAGAAATACAGAATAAAGTACTAGTATACAAATTATACCGGGAACCAGTTCAAATGTTGATCAACAAATCGAAGAATGGCTGGGGTGTGAAAAATTTAGTGGTTCTGCAGCTGATGATTTAAAGACAAATTTTATTAATCGAAAATGCTATAATTTTTTTTTCCATATAATATATTAAAGAATTGTATATAATTCCACCAAGGGAGGAATGAACGCATGTGAAAAACATGTGAAGTTTACCCAGTGTCAGTTTTGTGATTTAAATTTTGATAAGAGATTTATGTTATTTTATAAGATGATTCAAGTCTATACTAAGATTTCAAAATGTTATTATTTATAAGTATGTCGTTTTTTGTTTTTTATGACCAAATAATGATATCATATCGTTTTTTCGAATAATACGAGAGCTCATTTTGATATGTCTTGTTTTTAAATAATAGTGATAGTTAGAATACACATAATTGTTTTATTTCATAACTAAATATCCATATTAACACAAATAGGTAGGCTACAGTCATTCATTTGTGTACAGTTTGAATTATACGTATATTCATCCGAGGCCTGTCAGGCCTAACGTCACCACTTACGTTACACAAATGCCACGTCACCAATTAAAGGCTAATCTTCCATTCATTTCTTTGATTCTATGTAACTGCACTCATTCGTTCCTTACCATTACACACCAAACAAGGGCGGCGCGACGGCCGGCATTAGAACATTGTAAGCCGGAACGATCTTTGCCGGCGGCAATGGTCGCGGAATCTGCGGCCTGTACCATTTAGCAGTTTAGTGAGCGAGCGAACATGAAGTGACGGCGGCATGCCCCGCCGGCCACTGGCAAGATTATCGCAAAACCAGCAAGACGGGCAAAGCGGCTTGGCGGGTTTGGTGTGTAGACCATTAAAAGAAAATTCGAACCTACGAGTATGTACGATTGTACAGTCACAGTCAATGCCGAAAATCGTTGAACAACCAGTTTCTGTTGTCTTGCGGGCGTAACGTATGGTTCAGCGTTTTCTGTTTCTTTGTGTGTACACAGGGTTTTGGATACCTCATCTGTTTAACGCTTTATTATTGTGACTGTACATAGAATCGGTTTTCTATATAAGTTTGCTTAAAAGCTTCCGGACGTTCTGAGATACCTAAACTTAGATACATTCGAATTTATCTCAAGAATCATAAGTTTATAAGGAGGAAAATGGCATTTACTCTTCGACTGCGAATAATACGTACATATATTATAATCGCGAAAGTTTGTAAGTATGGATGGATGGATGTTTGTTACTCTTTCACGTAACCACTGAATGGATTTTGACGAAACTTCACAATAATATAGCTTACATATCAGAATAACACATAGGCTACAACTCATAAAGATAATATTGTATATTATCCAAAATATCTATCACCACGCGGGCGAAACCGCGTGCCGCAGCTAGCTGCGCGATGGATACTAATACCATCGTATGGCTATAACAAAAACGATTCAACCTAGAATGTTTCTCAGTACACAATGTCTCAGTGCTAAAATGCCTTTCTACAATCTACATCAGTACCCAACGGTTTATGTTCGGTATATGAAGAGGGATAGCCTATAAAATTCTCGTATTTTCTCGAATATTCTCGATTTCTCTGAAATATCCTCGAGATCGTATGGGCTGGCAAATAAACCATTTTATTTGGACATTGGTTTCGGTGAAGCTAAAGAGATTGCTTTGGAAAAGGGTAAATCATTTTATTTTCGGACTTGCGACTTGCTGGATCATCTACTCTCGAAGTAAATATTATAAACGAGCTTAAGCCCGCAGCTTCACACGCGAATAAAAAGTAGGTTGAAGTGACTTCGGCCAAACACCTTCACAACTGCACAAGTGCACAGCGGTACAGCAGCTGCTAAAACATTATAATTTCATTTTTATTATATAATTAGTTCTATTTAAAATTTAGTATGACATTTTGTTTTATTCCTTTTATGATTTATATTGTATAACTTAATAATCTATATCTAATGTATGAATGTTTAATTTTTATGTTTATTATTAAGTTTTCTGTGTTTTTAATTTTTATATGGATTTAATGTAACTACTGATAAATCTGAAATAAACGAATAATAATAATAAAACTTTCACCTACTGTAACACGCATCAAAATCAACCATCAAACGACACTAGAAGTCAAGCCAATTGCAAACAAATCAGTAACTTTAGCTAACGGAGAGGTGAGACTCGGATTACTCGGCAACCGATCCGTTTGGCTAAAGTGGCCATCCCGTCCACTCGGGACAAACCCCTGTAACCGCGTTCCTTGGCTAAATAAACCGCGTCTCGACGAAGAGTTGTGTTTTACTGCTACCCCGTCTAGCCCCCTCGTTATACTACATAATTTTAGTAGGATGTGACTACTAAAATGATGTAGTGTAGTGCGAATCGGACTGTATCCATACTAACTTAATAAGTAAATAAACGCGATAAATACCCGTTTAATAGAAAAAAAATTATGTCTACTCTGCAGACATTATGAGTTCTACGAGATAAATTTATGAATATGAATTCTATCTGTCTGTGTCTATGTCTGTCTGTTACCTTTTTACGCCTTAAAGGCTGAACGACTGTAATGATTTTTTTAATAACAATGGTCTCTGAATTGGACATACAAATAGCAGTAGATTCTCACACTGGCCAATTGACGACCGATGTGGCGCGGTGGGCGAAAGTCCGCTTGCGACGCAGGAGGTTGCGGGTTCGATTCCCGCCTCGGAACAATTGTGTGTACGATCTGCAGATATTTGTTCCGGGTGTTCTGGTTGTTTTCTATATATAATAAAAAATATCTATCTATGTAATGTATTGTATTATGTATATCAGTTATCTAGTACCCATAACACAAGCTCTGCTTACCATGGGGCTAGATAATGCTGTGTGAATTGTCCAGCATTATTTATTTATTTTAATTGTATAAAATTATCTTGAACTATGGTTTTAATGTTTTTAAACTTGTCTATGCAAAGTAAATTAGTAAAATGTATTTTTTCCACCTTAACAAGTGTGAAGTTACAGACTTTGACCCCAAGTGACCGTTAAATGTAATCTTCTTCACCCTTCCAGTACGTACTTATTCTTAAGCGCTTATTATGCAATTCTAGCCTTTATGTTCTAGGTTTTAGAGGCTAAAATTCTGTGAGCAAGATGTTGGCTCTCTATAAAACGGTAGATAAGTTTCTATTGCATATTTACGATGGTTTTTAACAGGTTTTCAAACGTGTGGTAAGTTATGAGGTGTGTGTTTTTGCAAGATTTTTTTTGCAGTATCTTATGCGTCAAATATATCTACTAATTTTATCAGGACTTTTGACAACCGATGTCGCACGGTGGGCGAAGGTCCACCTGCGACGCAACCTACTGCGTCGCAGGCGGACCTTCGCCCACCGCGTGGGTTGTATTATATTCCCGCCTTGGGACAAATGTTTTTGCGATCTGAGCTAGAAGCTAGAAACAGACATGGATCTCGACAAGATAAATTGAGTGACTTGTTAAACCTTCAGGGAAGGAATTCCTTCACATCCCCAGCGCTTGAGAAAAGTTAAATGTAACTGAAAAATCCTGTTAAGATTTTACTTCTAAAGGCCACCGTCTAATACAGTGAAGTCCATAAAAGCCACATCAAATCATGCTTTATGTTCGTTATAAACTCGAGTCCACGCATGATAAGTTTAACGTTGTCGGAGATAAAACACAATAATGTGATGTTCTTTATGATTTTGTTAGATTAAGTCTATTGTCTGTGTGGTCAACGTTTTCCTACAGTAAAGCCTACAGCTTCTTAGGGCGGTTTTTAAGCTTAACACTTTGACTGCGGTTTTTTTTCGACGATTGCGATCTTTTTTTTAACCTAAAAAATTCGTGCTGCCGCTCTACACAGCGGTTGTGTTGCGCCGCACATGCGTTTCGTTCGAAAAATATTACGGCTGTGCTGAGTCACAAAGATCTGTATTTTCTCAGCCGCTGCGCTAGTGTGGATTTACGCATATTAGTCACTTGTAGAAAACACATACCGTGTGATTTCAGCAGTCAAAGTGTTAATAGGGTTCATTATTGACTAAGGAATTCTCTTAACGGTTGGTAAATACGAAGTTTTCGATTTCGTTTCGGTTTTATGCCGATTTTTGCAAAAATAATATTCACTCAACAAATATGAACTATTTATATAGGTACCTATAAAAGTACTTATTACCAGTCTTTGTCCAGTTAAGTTAGGTTGTCAGTATGTAAGGTACAACCTGCATGTATTGACCTTTCACTTAGCTTAACCCTTAGTTACTCGCGCATAAAAACATACATAAGTACTCGCGTGGCGTGCTTTCCACCCCAATTTTAGAATTAGAAAAAAACTACCAAATACATACAAAATCAGACTTTTATTTATGATTAAGATTTAAAAATTAGCGTTGCAAATTCGAAACTGCAATAACTAGAGCCGATCAAAAAGTCGCTGGGGTGTTAAAAACACCCCACGCGAGTAATTAAGGGCTAAGAATGAAAGAATTAATTAATTAATTATTTAATTTGCATTACTCGAATTTGGCATGCGAGTAATGCAAATATAATGCAGATTATATATTATTCATATATATATATTATTTATCGATATTTTTGTTGATTGTAATCTTGTAGGTTATCTGTTTTCTTTCTGTATCTATTCTTTGCTTGCTCACATTTTTTATATTCTTCTACACGTGAAAACCTCTTAATAGCCTTCTGTTTCTATGTTCTTGTTTTTTAATTTACTGTATGTGCTGCTGGTTTTCCTTATAATAAATAAATAATATACATGACATGTAAGCAAAATTAAATGAATATTTGTAAAAGTGTGATATAGAAGTGTTACTACATAAGTAAGTAGGAGGTAGGCTGTACTATACGTAATGCTGCTAAGAATATATTATGTATGTAAATAGGTACAATTGGACGACAGGCAGGTGCGGATATAATGCAGTCTACTCCAGGCCCAGACTTCACCAAAGCGGAGACGAGAAGAGACGTGGGGGGGGTGTCATCATCATCAGCCTAATAGTAGTCTACTGCTGGACATAGGCCTCCCCTAATGAGCGCCATAGCGCCCTGTCTTCAGCTTGACGCATTCAGCATCTGCCTGCAGTCCTTTGCATGACGTCATCCTACCTGGCCGGAGGGCATCCTACGTTTTCCAATTCGCGGTCTCCACCTAAGCACACGTTTGCCCCAACGGTTGTTGGTTCTTCGCGATATGGCCGGCCCACTGCCACTTCAGCTTGCTAATTCTTAGAGCTATGTCGATAACTTTGGTTCTCTGTCGGATGTATTCGTTACGAATCCTATCCTCCAGAGAAACTCCGAGCAACCGGGCATGCGGGTTGGGGGGTGTACCTGCTAGAAAGCTGAATGAAATGCACCAGCGATAGATATGCCGCAGAGACCGCGGCCCGCGGGTTGAAAGGTTACAGAACTGAGCACGAATCAAATTTATTCGAGATCGTGTGGGGAATACTCGCGCGACATGAATATGTTTCTCATGCTTTTACTTCGAGAACTCGATCGAGCGTACCTACTCTAAATTCATCATCATCATCAGCCTGTATAGTCCACGGCTGAGCATACGCCTGCCACAAGGGACGCGCAACGCCACGAATAGCGGTGCTGATAGTACACTACATTATGGATAGATATTTTTTACAATAACTATTTAATGTGTATTTATCGCGTTTATTTACCTATTTTTCCCGACACATCGAAAAACTGGTAACAAAGGATAAATTCCCCTCTGGCCACGTGGTCCTACTACCTTTGCCCTACCGATCGGACCACATAATACCCTCTGGCCACGTGGTCCTACTACCTTTGCCCTACCGATCGGACCACATAATACCCTCTGGCCACGTGGTCCTACTGCCTTTGTCCTACCGATCGGACCACATAATACCCTCTGGCCACGTGGTCCTACTGCCTTTGTCCTACCGATCGGACCACATGAACTTTTTTTCCTACCCGTTCAAAGTACTTCACTACATAGTATAAAACAAAGTCGCTTCCTGCTGTCCCTATGTATGCTTAGATCTTTAAAACTTCGAGGACTAGTTTCACTACTTTTTGACAAATATGTAGATTTCCACGCAGGCGAAGCCACGAGGCGCAATCATTATAATAATAAATAAATGAAAATTGTTTATTTCGAGTACAGGACTCGTACAAAAAAAATACATTTGAGTTAAAATTATGAGTTGAGATAAATATTGAGTTCAGATCGAACTTTAAAAATATATATGTATTTGTCTGTATTACACGCCACCACCGTCTATACTTTTTCCTGATGTCCATCCAAAAGTTGCCTTGCAGAGATCGCTCATAGCGATAAGGCCGCCCATTGTACAATCTATTCTTTATTTGTTTTTTTCCTGTCATGAGTATCTGTTTTTATTTGGTGTGCAACAAAGTATTATATTGTATACTGCGCGCCCCGCGGCTTCGCCCCCATGAAGATCTATGTGTAAATGGTTTCAATGATAAAATCCTATGTCCGTCTCCTGGTTCTAAGCTACCTCCACATAAATTTTCTGTCAAATCGGTTCAGCTGTTCTTGAGTTATATATAGTATAACTAACACGACTTTCTTTTAGATATAGATTTTAGTATCTAAAAATATGTAGAGTTATCGTGTACGTCGTCGGTGCCTAGTTTTCTACTCCACGGGGAGTCGTCTCTACGATCGGTGTCATAGAGTGCTGCGAATTGCCAAATGTCTCCTATCACTTTCATGTATTTAAAGTGAATTGGCAAAAAGCCCACCTTTAGGAATTGCAAAGTAGGTGAAAGTAAAATACGCAAGAAGTGCTTATTTGATTGACGTTGGGAAGTTTGCTTTTTAAAATATACTACCTTGGTATGTCACGTCTGATTTCGGGTACGGACTGTCTGACTGGGCAGCCATTTTAATTTAAAACAGGTACCTACATAAGATTATTATTTATTGTATAACTGTTTATAATTATATATAATGCTGAACAATTCACATAGCATTATCTAGCCCCATGGTAAGCAGAGCTTGTGTTATGGGTACTAGATAACTGATATACATAATACAATACATTACATAGATATATATTTTTATTATACATAGAAAACGACCAGAACACCCGAAACAAATATCTGCAGATCGTACACACATTTGTTCCGAGGCGGGAATCGAACCCGCAACCTCCTGCGTCGCAGGCGGACCTTCGCCCACCGCGCCACATCGGTCGTCATAATTAACCAATGATTTGACAAGATTTTTACCGAGACCTCGGCTCTTAACCGAAAAGAGCATGATTTTAGGGGATAAATAAATTTATTTATTTACTAGCGGACCTTCCCGGCTTCGAACGGTTTTAGTACGGATCCCTTACTATTTAGAAAATATAATATAGCCTATGTTCACCGGGGATAGTGTAGCTTCCGAACGGTGAAAGAATTTTTCAAATTTGTCCAGTTGTTTCGGAGCCTATTCATAACAAACAGACAAAATTCAAACTTTCCTCTTTATATAACAAACAGACAAAAAATAAAACCTTTCCTCTTTATAATATTAGTAAAGACTAATATAGATGAGAGTAGCAGCCTGTGGTTGATATCTTTACCATACGTTTGACTAAACTCTATTCAGTCAAATAATTAGGAATATAAAAGTACTAATAAAGTTCAAAATCTATTATTTCGTTAGTCTTACAAAATAAACGCTTCGACAAGTCAAATTATATACTATAAATTATTATCAAATAAGAAATAGAGTTTTGATTTTCTGTTCATTAAATTTTTTTTGTCCTCTTGTGAAAGAAGTGGAAAAGAAACTAGTAAATTCATATATCACTTATGTGTCTAATACATAGGTCTAATATCTAGGTTGCCTGGGAGAAATCGCTGTCAGCGATAAGGCCGCCTATTGTACTTTTTATGTGTTATATTTAGATATAAGGTGTTATTTTATAGTTTTAAGTGCAATAAAGTGTTAATTCATTCATTCATTCATTCATACATGTTTTTTTTCTATCTAAATCTAAATATAATGTGCTATTAGATACATGTCATTATTTATGTAAAGCTAAGCACAATATTTAAATTTCTAACATATCTACATAGGTACTCTCGGTGCGAAAAAGAGTGACATCTGTCCAAGCATTACGGTCTTAGAAATTTATTTTTCTCAAAAGAATATACATTCACTTATAGAGAAATATAGGATTATCTGAAGTAAATATGCAGAGCGGACTTATGTTACTAACAGTTGGAGATGTTTTCGTAGGTACGTGACTTACTTACTGCTTTATACAACACAAAAATCTTTACTATATACTAAAATGTATATATATTAAAGGATATTAAACCTTCGTGTATAGACGGCACGCTCAACCAAGGCAGACCTCTTTTCTGCTGCGAACCATCGCCAAGGAAACATCTCTATGCCCGTTTGGCCGGACATATTCATCGGTGTTGTTGGATAGAAAGAGTGTCGATGGATAGATGTGCTTTTGTTAAGGAGATGTAATTTTTCACGAGAGAGAATATTTTTGGCTGTTTTTACATTTTAGTTAGATAAATGTGTCCATTTAATTCATGTTTTATTAATTAAACAATTATATTATATCTATTCATAAAACTATATCCTAACATAAAAACTATACTGACATACAAAAAAATATAATTTCTGTTCCGATCTGTCTGTAAACATTTATGGAAATATTCCAGATTCATTTGTGTAGAAAAAGTAATAATGCAAAAGCGGGTAGACCGAAATATTTTTTCATATACAAATACAAAAATATATATAACATTAACAAATACAAACATATATATTTGATTTTGCCATTTTTTTTTTTCATTTTCAATAAAAATACGAAAGCGATGCGACCTGCAGAAGTAAAAAACTGTGTCGCAGGTCGCAACGCCCACCTCCGGGAGTTATAGTTGTAATGTGTTTCAATTCAACAGAGTGAAGGTACATACATAACAGATTTATTGATATAGTTAAAATTAAGTTTAAGTGCCATATTAAAGTTACATAAGCTATATAATTAAAAAAAAGAGAAGTTTGAAAGGTGCAAAAAAAAAAGGAAATCACGAAATGATGTTTATGAACTACATTGGTGATGGTCGCCATGTTTTTGCGAATCATGTCATGATTTCTTTGATTAACTTGTTTATAAGATAATATTTGAACAAGCTACGAAATGAATCTCCTAATAGAGGCATCAGAACCTAAGCGCTATATCATAGTTAATGGTGTCAAAGGTCTTTGATATGAATCCAACTAATTGCTTCATATATCTTATTAGTATATTTGAATGGTATTTATTGGGCAATGGGTTGGATTGGGCAATGGGTCGAATTGGGAAATGGTTGGCTTGAATTGAATTATGATCGCAAATGGGTTTGGGAAGGTCCATAATCGTTTGTTATCGACAAAAACCAACACAAAAAAATTGTTGAGCTATTTTCATAAAGGATATTTTTGATGTTTTTAGATTATAAAGTATTTAGGATAATAGTAACAAATAAAATACATGTGTTTTATGTTGTTTATTTATTTCCATCGTAGGTAGTTATGTTACACTTGATGTCGTTGAATACCTATACATACATTTTAAAAGTTTAATTACATTTTTATTCTATAACACACCAACTTTTGACAAAAGAAACACCATAGGGTATTGTGCAAAGAAAAGCAGACAGACATGCCTTCTTAAAAAATTAAAGTAAATTGATTTATAATTATTTATTAATAAATTTACTATACTAATACAATTAACACAATAAAACAGATAATAAATTAGTTAAAAGAAATAATAAATGACATAAAATGTCAAAGTATGCTGCTGTATCACACACAAAAAACATTAACAGTTTGACTGCGATTTTTTTTCGACGACTGCGATCTTTTTTTACCTAAAAAATTCGTGCTGCCGCTCTACACAGCGGTTGTGTCGCGCCGCACATGCGTTTCGTTCGAAAAATATTACGGCTGTGCTGAGATCTGTGTTAACAAAGAAAACCTACACCTACATTAAAAGAAGTAAAAATAAGAACACACTAAGGAGTCCGCGGGCTAGCTATGGAAAGCGAAACATAATGTATGAAGGTTCACAGATTTGTAATAACTTACCTGATAACATCTGAAACTGTTTATCATTATATCGTCGTTGTAGAGCGAGAAGTCACTAACTAAGAATTTTGGCCAAAATGACTTAATGATGTCAAAGTATTTTTAAACCTTATAAAAATGTAAAAGAGCTGTTTTTATTTTAATTTCGGGAAATACAAGAATGTCAGAAGTCCTTAACTACTTGTTGAGCCAAAAATCAGTCTACGAAAAAGTACTAAGAGTACTTAAGTAATTTATTTCACAATCGTTTACTATAACCTTTTTTTAACTACTGGGGGCTGCACTGCTCATTAAAGTTACTTAGTGACTATTTGCATACAATTGTATTTGACACGATCTTCCATAATGGCTCTTAGTTATTATTTAACATTAGTCACTAATCACTATCTGGAACAAAGCTGTATCAAGAAAAATTACTTAAGTAACATGGAGAGTTAATTAACTAACCAAATAACATCTTATTGAGTTTGCTAGAATTAACTAACTTACTTTTTACAATGTATCTCAGTAACCGTAAAAATATTTACAGAACTTTTTGAACGATAGGATGTATGGTAAAATGATCTATATTTTGTTCATAGAAATCATTTTTGTAACTTTAAGCTTTAATGAGTTACACCGATTTCAAGATCAAAAAATCTTTGATCGCGATTATCTCCGAACTAGCTTTTTGCAATTAGTTACTTCTCGCTCTACAACGACGATATATTTTTAATAAAAGATAAAAATAACATATTTGTTAAAACAATATCACTAACAACACACTAACTTGTAACCCGTTGACTGCAAATAAATGATTTGATTTGATCACTGTAAAATTACTTAAACTAATAGCTAACTACTTAAACTACTAGCTAAATACTTAAACTACTAGATAACCTATAGAAACGAATATTGTATCCCACATTCTCATTTAAGTGAACTTTGTTCTTTTGAGAAAAAAAATCTTTAAACGAACTGAAGTATTTTGACGACGTCTGTGGCGCGGTGAGCGAAGGTCCGCCTGCAATGCAGGAGGTTGTGGGTTTGATTCCCGCTTCGTCCACCTCGCCACAGGTCGTCAAAATCCACGGGCTGAGTTGTGTAGGTACCGATGTCGGTGTCGAGTCGGGTCGGCAAATATAAAACTATGGTATATAAATAAATAAATAAATAAATAATCCAGGACAATTCACACAACATTATCTAGCCCCATGGTAAGCAGAGCTTGTGTTATGGGTACTAGATAACTGATATACATAATACAATATATTACATAGATAGATATTTTTTATTATATGGTATGTAGTGTAAGTATTTGTATTTTTTTTTTACCAATTATATTAAAGTACCACACCGTCTATATTGTTCCTTCATGTCCAGTCCATCCTAAGGTTGCCTGGAAGAGATCGCTCTCAGCGATAAGGCCCTTTATACTACATTTATTCTAACCATTTACTTTTGTATTGTTTTCTGTTTTGTGTGGTATAATAAATTCCCGTCTCGGAACAAATGTGTGTACGATCTGCAGATATTTGTTTCGGGTGTTCTGGTCGTTTTCTATGTATAATAAAAATATATATCTATGTAATGTATTGTATTATGTATATCAGTTATCTAGTACCCATAACACAAGCTCTGCTTACCATGGGGCTAGATAATGCTGTGTGGATTGTCCAGCATTATTTAATTTATTTATTTATATTGTTCCTTTATGTCCAGTCCATCCTAAGGTTGCCTGGAAGAGATCGCTCTCAGCGATAAGGCCCTTTATACTACCTTTATTCTAAGCATTTACTTTTGTATTGTTTTTTGTTTTGTGTGTATAATAAAGTGTTTTCTATCTATCTATAAAACTCCCCATAACAGGCCGCTCTTTACCAACGCTTAGCAAAAATACCCTACTCAAACAACACGCGCACCAGAATGAACGACTTTGAACTTGCGTGGTAAAATCTTATTACATTTGTTTTGATGAAACTTGTTGGGCATTTGTGGCTTTATTTTGCTAATTTACTCAAAGTCAAAGGTCAAAACTTTATTCTGAGGTTTCATTTATATTTCTAGTTGAAGGTATCTACTTAAATTGAATAGATACTTTAATAATAAAACTTTTTTTAAGTTTTGCGACATTCGGGCATATTTTTTTTCACTATCGAAATCATTTTCTATACAAAAGCGAAAGAATCATCAAAATTCAACTTCTAATCTGATTGCGTACTATAGCGTATTCAATGACGACCTCTGTGGCGCAGTGGGCGAAGGTCCGCCTGCGACGCAGGAGGTCGCGGGTTCGATTCCCGCCTCGGAACAATTGTGTGTACGATCTGCAGATAATTGTTCCGGGTGTTCTGGTCGTTTTCTATGTATAATAAAAAATATCTATTTATGTAATGTATTGTATTATGTTTATCAGTTATCTAGTACCCATAACACAAGCTCTGCTTACCATGAGGCTAGATAATGCTGTGTGAATTGTCCAGCATTTTTTTTTTTTTTTTTTTAATATTCACATTGTCATTTGGCCGTGAAGGCCATAATTGACGAAGAAATCAAACATAATTATTAAGACAAACATAATTACATACATAAAATGTAAAAAAAGCACACAAAAATCTGTCAGATCACTGAATCAGTTTAACTTTGAAAACGACTTTTGGCCCTACCGGGACGGTCGCGGCGTAAGAATCGACCCCCACGACCCGCGAATCATCACCAATCAAGGTGGTGATTATGGCTAAACCCCTCTTGCTTAGGGTAGACACGCTCAGCAGTGGACCTAAAAATGCTAACTCAAGATAAAACGTAAAAAAATATCCTCTTCCTGCCAAGATTCTTTAGCTTGTCCCTACATTGTGTATAACGTCAGACATTTTTCCATTAAACGCTTTTAGAACGCTACAATCTAGCGCTTTACGCGATGTAAAGCGCTTCTCCTACGACCCCCAGTAATCGATGTAAAGCGCTTCTGTACGACGTCAAGGGAGGTTACTATAGAAACCATTCCACCTAATCCAGCGCCCGATGACGGTTTCACTCAAATTCTAATCTTATTTTGACAGAATTTGGCACAATGGTGACAGAAGTTTTCTGGGAGGGAAGACTCCTATAGTAGTCTCAAGTCCAAGCTAGGCAGAGCTTGTGTTATGGGTACTAGATAACTGATATACATAATACAATACATTGCGTAGATAGATATTTTTTTATTATACATAAAAAATGACCAGAAATCCCGGAACAAGTATCTGCAGATCCAAATCGAACAAAGATTTGTCCCGAGGCGGGAATCGAACCCGCAACCTTCTGTGTTGCAGGCGAACCTTCGCCCACCATGCCACAGAGGTCGTCAAATCAATCTTTAATAAGTTAATAAATCGTGAAACCTTAAAGAGTTTTAATATAACCTATACCTAATTTAGTTAGATACGTCCAGAAAAATTCCAACCGTGCGTCCCTAACGTCAAAATTGTCTCAAAATCGAATATGATCGAATCGGCGTACCATCGACCAGAGTATCCCACCAGTAATCCGTTCGACATCCATCGTAAATGATTTTCAATCAAGTCGAGAATCGTCCGCCGGCCATTCAGTGCAGTTTCCACGATCCTGAGCTATCAAAGACAGGGTTGGGCCATCAATTGTAATCGTAGGATCGATATCGATAAAATGTCTATACAGTCTTCATCCTATAATAGTCCACAGCTGGACATAGGCCTCCCCTAATGAGCGCCATAGCGCCGCCCTGTCTTTAGGTTGCCGCATCCAGCATCTGCCTGCAGTCTTTCGCACGCAAGTCGTCATCATGAATATACAGGCTTAGGTACCATTGATATAAAGTTAGGTTATAAGAAAATACACAACTGGCAGATGCTGGATGCGTCAAGCTGAAGACAAGGCGCTATGGCGCTCATAAGGGTAGGCATATGTCCAGCATTGGACTTACATTTTGTATGTTGATGATGTATATCGGTTTGAAAGTAAGTTCTAATTTATTCACCAGAAATAGCTACTGCAGCGCCTCAGGGATGTTTGCGGCGGCGCGAATCCACTGCTTTCATACCACCATGCGCAAGCGCGCCGCCTCCCTGGTGCGCAGGTTGCGGGCCAGCTCCATTACAGTTCTCGCAATGACAGCTGGGAGGGTGGACTGCCCGTACACCAGGCACTGTTGTGAGCGCCACCTTCCCAGCATTCCTTTTAGTTTTTAAGATTCTCTTGTTTATTTTCTAATATGAGTGTAAATGCTTGAAATAAATACTTTTTTTTATTATTATTTTTAATAGACCTTTATACTAAACATACAATGTATAAACATTGTCTAGATTTTAACTGGTTGCCACGCCATTGCGGTAGACTATACAGGCTTACAATACAATGGATAATGAACAATAAGCATAACTTTGATTAAAAGAGACTCCTTAAACCACAAAGAGGTTATAGAATGAAATAATTAAAAAACAATGTACCTACTTGGAAATTAAACAAAAATAAACAATTGTATATCTAAATCCATACTCTAAGTTATAAACGATTATTACGAGTAAGTCTGTCTGTTAGTCTGTTACCTATTCACGGCTAAACGGCTGTACAGGTGTTAATGAAATTCGGCAGGAGGTCTGCCTGCCTAGGTCCATTCCCAGGAATGGACGTAGGTGATAAATATATTATCTCGGTAAACTGTGTACGAAGCCGCGGGCAAAATCTAGTCTAAAATATGAACAGTATAGCAGGAGGATTTATCGTTGAAAACGATTTCTACCGGTTTTTGTTATTATAGTGTGTACTCTGGGTTAATGTCTTAGAAATGAAATATTATTCAATTTTTAACCTTAATTAGGCTTCCGATCAAGGAGAAGGCATTATATCTAATATGATAGGTATTCCCTTAATATTATATCTTCGGACTATCGATACAGCATGTCCCATCACTATAGGGCAGTAAGGCGACCGGCAAATGACAGTCTTTGACAAAAGATAGCACCTCACTACCAAAGACTGGCAGTTTCTTTTGAACTAAGCGGGTAAGTATATTTATTGCCTGTTTTTTCTACTCGAGTCAATGAGTACCTACTTTAGTCTTTATTTCCCTTAGCTTTGTTAGATTTTAATGAGATTTTCTATTATTTTTATTTTTTTATTTTTAATAATGCTGGACAATCCACACAGCATTATCTAGGTAAGCAAAGCTTGTGTTATGGGTACTAGATAACTGATATACATAATACAATACCTACAAATACATTACATAGATAGATATTTTTTATTATACATTATTATACAACATAAGTTTCAATAAATAATTATTAGCTCGGTAGATACGAGTAGCAATCAAATTGGCAGCATGAGAGACGGTATGGATTTTCGGGTAAACTGGGGCCGAATTCGGCTAACCAATTGCTTTACTATGGCAATGGTATCGTGATAGAATCGTCCATAGTTAAAAAAAGAATCCACAAAATACAGTTATTATGCTTTTGTTTTATTCATTATTTTCCCCTACGTTGGGGCAAACGTGTTCTTGAGTGGGGACCACGACTCGACTAACGTAGTGTAGGACGCCCTCCGACCAGGTGGGATGACGACCTGCGAAAGACTGCAGGTAGATGCTGGATGCGGCAAGCTGAAGACAGGGCGCTATGGCGCTCATTGGGGGTGGACTATGTCCAGCAGTGGACTGCTATAGGCTGATGATGATGATGGCACCGATCGTGGTAAAAAAAACAAAAGGCGATAAATACTCGATTAGGTAATCTAAATATTTTCGGTATTGGTCAAAATAATAAACGGGTGAAATTTAATGGTGGCACTTCACATGGCTATTTGTGTTCGCTATTGGGTATTTGTTTTATTTGGCAAAATATATGACGTTCAGACGAACATGCAAAAAGAGGTAAATACGACCATCCACACATGGCACACAAATAACAAACACACAAACATTTGGCAGCAGACTGAGCAGAGCGCAAGGTGCCAATATGGCCATTGTGTGGACGGCTTATTGCGTATTTGCCTATTTGAATGCTTTGATGTGCCTCGAGAAACCGACAAGCGCTTATTTGTCAAATAGGCAAATAAGGCGAACACTTTGTCAAATAAACTGTCCACACATGGTAATTGTCTGCCAAATATGCCAAATACACAAATACAAATAGCCATGTGAAGTGCCACCATAAGAAAGACCGTGTCATCTATTATGTGGAATTTTTGTCATCATCAGCTAGTCCACTTTTGGTCTTATAGGCCTCCCTACAGCTGGGTCCGTTCAAAAACTTTGGTGTTACCTACAGCTATAAAGATTTACGTAACTTGCCAAATAATAAGCCATTCATAGAAAAGTAGCGACGTTGAATAGACATTAGAGAAGTGAATACTACCCAATTAAATAAAACGTTTGAAAGCAAGCTAAAGAACCTTCTGCGTCTGTACGTGACTTCTATGTAAAGGAGCAGTTTGGCGAGGCGTTCTGTTCGCTATTGAATTTGATGTTTCCTTTTAGTTTCTAAGAACCTGAATATAGCTGGATATAAAAATTCGTAGTGTGAATACCTAAGTTTTGTAATAGGTACGTAAACATACTCTTGGGTAAATTGGAGCTAACTTGTTGTCTACTATAAATGGAATGGAATAGAATGGAATAGAATGGAATGGAATGGAATGGAATAGATTGGAATGGAATGGAATGGAATAGAATGGAATAGAATGGAATAGATTGGAATATAATGGAATATAATGGAAAAACATTTATTTGGACACAGATACAAAATACAGGCATAGAATAACAAACGGCGAATAAAGTAGAATTGCACTGCAAAACATAGATTTTTCATTCGGAAAGTTCATTCGCACTCAATCTGCAGGTGTAATACTAATTTTGAGTTATATTCGTGTTCACGCAATAAAATTGATATGCGCGTCGAGAGCGCAAATAAAACATTTCGCACTTCTGATCTATACATCTCGGATTTGAGTAAGGCTGTGTTTACAACACAGAAAAGCAGAGAAAAGCGGAAACGAAGCTCTCACTCGTCAAGAGTATAAGAGTACTTCAAAGAGCTGGACTAGGACCTGGTTAGTCAAGGGGACAATGCTCAACACTAAACGCAGACGATCGCGCGTTTGATTCCCGCTACCATCATATTAGACGTAGCTTTCTATACTAATATTATAAAGTTTGATTTTTTGTTTGTTTGTTTGTTTGTAACGAATAGGCTCCGAAACTACTGGACCGATTAGAAAAAATCTATCACCGCTAGGAAGCCTAAATATCCGTGGAGAACATAGGCTATATTATATTTTCAAAAAAGTACGGGATCCTTACTAAAACTCCAATAATGTAACCCAAGGTGTGAAAAATGTACCTATAAAATTCCTTGCATATCAATACGCCATTTTTTCTAAATAAACGTGGTTGCCTAGCAACGCTCTTTTGACAACAAAGGTTTGATAACAATTTACAGTATGGAAACTATTTTGTTAGGTTGTACGCCTCTTGCATATCAATACGCCATTTTTTCTAAATAAACGTGGTTGCCTAGCAACGCTCTTTTGACAACAAAGGTTTGATAACAATTAACTGTATGGAAACTCTTTTGTAATGTTATAAAGAGGAAAGGTTTGATTTTTTGTTTGTAATGAATAGGCTCCGAAACTACTGGACCGATTTGAAAAATTCTTTCACCGTTGGGAAGCTACACTATCCCCGGTAAACATAGGCTATATTATATTTTCAAAAAGTTTGGGATTCTTCCTAAAACTCAAATAATATAATGTGGTAAACAAGGTGTAAAACTTCACCTAATAAAGTGAAATACGAGTTTAACGCGGGTGAAACCGCGGGGAACAGCTGGTATACAATATAGCTATTGTCCCTATACTCGACTATTATTACATCAGCATCCCGGGAAGAGCTAGCCGCGATTCCTTCTTGGTCCTTCGAGCCGGATATACCTCCTACTTTTAAGTATTAGGTAAATAAGTCTAATATTAATGGTTCTTTATTTTTATATAATTTTCACCTTACTTGTTCTGTGCTAACTGTGTTTGGTCCAATAAATGTCTCTCTATCTACTATATTCTCAACCCACACGTTTTCCGTTTGTGCTCGTTCTGCTCGCTCTCAGGTTTTGGCTGAAAATCAGTGTTTTTGCTTTTAGCAAAAAAATATCGCTGAGCCATGGCCTATTTGTTGTACTGCGGCACACACATGTTTACCCACAGTAAGTAATTTAGTAGCCATTTTAATTGCTCGTTTTATTAAATTGTTTTATGGCAATTTAGTTTAATATTGTCTCATTGTTTTAATATTGTATCTTTTTCTATGTTAATTGTATGTGTGTGTTATTAGTACCAAATAAACGTTTTATCTATCTATCTATCTATCTATATCTATCTCTCATAGATGCATATTATCCTAAACACTTTACACGCAGCTTTACAATAAAAGCTTAAAATAATATCTATCACACCACATTTATATCGCGCTGGGATTCATTGGCTATTCCTGTAATATATGAACTCGTGAAAAGCAGCTCGGACGCTTCAAGAAGTAATAATAAGGAAAGCTACTACCTATGAGTAGTAGAGCCTTTAGATTAACTCTCTCAAAGCGCCTCTGTGCTGTTGGCTTCGGCCCCAGGCCCTTTTATGGCCCGAGATCATGGTAAGGAAAGCTACAATCACACAATATAAACAAATTAGAACTATGTAGTATTTATAATTGAAAGAAAGATTTCGACATAAATACAATGGGCCGCCTTTTCGCTTACAAGCTATCTCTTCCAGACTAACGTATTCGTAAGGTCTGGCAATTTGACAGTTTAAATAATGAACCCTAATTAAACAACAGGTACATTCCCGTAAAAAGCAATCAAGTAAAGCCAGGTTATATTAGTCTCAGCCCAAATCTATAGCCATAGATTACTAATGCTTCGTGATATTTGACGACCTCTGGTGGTGCGGTGGGCGACGACGGTCCGTTATTATTGTGTGTAGGATCTGCAGATATTTGTTCCGGGTGTTCTGGTAGTTATCTATGTATAGTAAAAAATATCTATCTAAGTAATCTATTGTATTAAGTTTACCAGTCATCTAGCACCCATAACACAAGCTCTGCTTACCATGGGGCTAGATTATGCTGTGTGGATTGTACAGCATTATTATTTATTATTATACGGAGACTTGAAAATTTTCCTGTTGCCCTTCAAATAGGTACCTACTGATTGAGAGAATTGGAAGACAATGACCTATAGAACTAGGGCTGGGACAAATTTGAAAAATGTTTATCGATACAAATAAAAAATATCGATATTAACAAATAATAACCATATTTCATTTCTACTTAGTATACAACGTGCAGGTCATTTAAAAAAACCAAATAGGTTAATAGGTAATTTGGTTTCTGAATATCTGACAGCTCTTATTAAAAAAATGATAGTATGTATGTATGTTAATTTTCCTCAATTCAATTATAAAAATAAACCAGCCGAGTGCGAGTCCACGCGAAGAGTTTTGTATCATACTTGATTCAAATTCAAATTCATTTATTGCATGAAATACCTGGAAGAGATCGCTTCTAAGCGATAAGGCCGCCCATTGTACATGTCGCATATAATGTATTTTTGTAATGATTGATTTGATTATGGTGTACAATAAAGAATTTTTGTATTGTATTGTATTGTAATACATGATATAAAGTTCTTATACATAAATATGTACGTATGTAATGGTCACAATGTATCCTGCGCTATTGGGCGTGCAATGTTGTAATATTTACAATATAAACTACAATTTTTTTGTATTATTCTTAAAAAATAATACAAAAAAATTCACACGCAAATCATAATAGCAGTTTTCATTTTAAAACCTTTTATTCAGAAAATATTTACAGGATATGGTTTTACTTAACTACTATTGCTTAAACTAGGTACATCTATATTATCTGTTCGCCCTCTTTTGGCAAAGGCCTCCTCCAGCCCTTTCCACTTTACTCTATCTCTCGCCAACCTTATCCACGTTTTTCATAATAGCAATACAATAAAAAAAAAAGAAAAATAAATGTCATATCTACGATTTATCGGTCATATATTCATTAAATGAGTACGTAAGTAACGTAAGTACGTAAGTAAGTAGTAGTAATAATATTTTTTTGTCAATAGTTTAGCCATTGATACTTTCGCAAAGCGACAAGAGAAACCCTAAAAACATAATTTTTTATGGAATTCTGTTAAAATTAGCAATATCGTATTTTCAGTAGGTACTGCTCAAACTTTTAGCTTTTGCTGATAATAACGCAACGAGTTTAATCAAACCACTCCGATGAATATTAAATCATACTCCAAAATTGGATGCTCACGAGGCAGTTTCAATTATGGTGATAATGTTTGTACATTTTGTGATTATGGTGATTTTCTCCGGAAAACTCTATTATGTCAGGGTTTGGGATGAGGTTAATCATTTTCATTTTTCACATCATCGTCATCATCAGCCTATATCAGTCCACTGCTGGACATAGGCCTCCCCCAATGAGCACATTATTATTTTTCACATTTCTTCATTATTATAGTTGGTTTCGTTGGTTTTTTCTAATATTTAAAATAATGATTTAAATGTGTTTCATTTAAATCATTATTTTAAATATTAGAAACCAATAAGTCGAATTTAAACCATAAATTTATTGATGTTCTCAGAATGTAAATTTAGAACGACAGAGTATTAATATTTCCTGTGTACATTAGTAAGTAAATCATTTACATAATCATTACTTACTCACAAAAGTATAATTAACACTTTGACTGCGATTTTTTTTCGACGACTGCGATCTTTTTTTAACCTAAAAAATTCGTGCTGCCGCTCTACACAGTAGTTTTGTTGCGCCGCACATGCGTTTCGTTCGGAAAATATTACGGCTGTGCTGAGTGACAAAGCTCTATATTTTCTCAGCCGCTGCGCTAGTGTGGATTTACGCATATTAGTCACTTGTAGAAAACATATACCGTGTGATTTCAGCGCTCAAAGTGTTAACAAATACTTACATCGCCCAAGATGCAAACATTTCAGCCCCTTGTAGCTCGGTTTTATAATTAAACGTGAAAATTTCAGCTACAATATAATAACTGCATATTTAGTTTTTTTTAATCTCTTACTCTTTGATGGAAAACGATCGGAATCGTAATCGGAATGTTTTAAGATTCCATCCCATAGGAACTTTTTTAGGGATAAAAAATTGCCTTTGTTTTATTCCAGGCCTAGAACTACCTGTATGCAAAATGTTTGCCAGATCCGTTCAGGAGTTGCACCGTGAAGAAGTAACAAACATCCATCCATCGAAATTAAACATCCAAACTTTCGCATTTATAATATAAGAGGTAGTGTGGTAGCATCAACATTAAATATTGACTACTAGCTGCACCCCGCGGCTTCACCCTCGTGAAAATCTATATTGCAAATAGTTTATAAACCGTCCTCTTGAATCACTCTATCCTATTAATAAAAATAATGACCTTTCAGGCCTGCCTCGCTTCCTCATCGATCATAATATTCGGCTCGTTCCGCTATTCGGTCAAGTGCCAAACACTGCCCGCATGGCTTAGCGCCGTCTATCAATCTGGGGTTACTTATTGTTAGAGTGACTGGTGTAAGTAATACACTTGGATACTTCCTACTGATCCTAATACTATGAGGGCGAAGTTATATATCTGAAAAAACATAACGTCAACTTTAGAAAAAGTTTTAGAATGAAAACACAAAAATTTACGGTAAAATTGTCGAAATTTTAGTTTTATTAATATAATAAAATAGGTAATACCTAAATAACATTTTTTTTTCGCTGTTTCAATTTTTTGGGTGGGTAGTTATCTACTTTATTCTTCCATTTTACCTTACAAAGATTAAAGTGAACAAAAAATCAAAGTGATCACTTTATTTCCTAGTTTTACTTATGTAATTTGAATTTATAAAATTGTTTTTTTTTATTTGGCCATATCTCGCGAAGAACCGACGGCCGATGGGGCAAACGTGATCTTGAGTGGAGATCACGACTCGGTAAACGTAGTGTAGGACGCCCTCCGACCAGGTGGGATGACAACCTGCGAAGGTTGCTGGATGCGTCAAGCTGAAGACAGGGCGCTATGGCGCTCATTGGGGGAGGCCTATGTCTAGCAGTGGACTGCTATAGGCTGATGATGAATTTGAATTTTATGACGTGTCCAAGAGTCATGTAGGTCTAAAGCAAATAAAGCACTTTGATATTTGATTTCTAACAGACTTCGCAAAAATGGTTCTTTGTTCGGCTTTATTTGTGTTTGTCATTTATGGACCGATATTTTTAAACTTACGCGATCTGAACACATAATTTACCCCACCTGGTCAGAGGGCGTCCTACACTACGTTTACCGAGTCGTGATCTCCACTCAAGAACACGTTTGCCCCAGCGCACGGCCGCTGCGGCGGCGGCCGTCGGTTCTTCGCGAGATGTGGCCCACTGCCACTTCAGCTTGCTAATTCTCAGAGCTATGTCGATAACTTTGGTTCTCTGTCGGGTGTATTCGTTACGGTCATTTATCGCATACAACAGGTTTACACTCTATCGTGATCATCCAGTGACCACGACAGAGTGTAAACCTGTTGAAACGTCGGGAAAAAAGGTAAATAAACGCGATAAATACCCGTTGTATCAATATTAATATTTATGGACCGATTTGGAAAATTCTTTTGCAATTGTATAGACAGGGTGATCCCAAGCTGGTGTTATATTTTTTTATTCCCAAACTATAAGTATTTTCTCCGCAAAAAATATAAAAAAAAACGTTTTAAACTAAAAGATCTCTCTAAGTCTATTCTATATTCGTTTATTGCATAGATATATGAAACAATGGAGTTTGAACACTGTCTCCTGTGGTACAATGTTACACACAAACGAAATGAAATAAATATCGATGCTTTCACATCCCTAGCAGGTACATTGTTTTACGCAAATCGGTTGATATCAGATACCCAGCCTGGGCGCGTGCCAAAAACACAAAGAATGCGGTAATGGAATAAACAATTTATCTTTACAACTCAAAATGCCATCAAAGTACCTACTATTATGAGTATTCGTTCTCTTGTTGGATTTTTAACCAACTAGCTGCGCCTCGCGGCTTCGCCCGCGTGGAAATCAATGTGTCAAATGGTTTATAAACCTTCGTTTTGAATCACTATATCTATTAAAAAAACCGCATCAAAATCCGTTGCGTGGTTAAAGATCTAAGCATACGTAGGGACAGACAGACAGCGGGAAGCGACTTTGTTTACTATGTAGTGATGAAGCATGAATCGAGAGGTCGATTCACACATATAAATGACGACGAAGTCGGATCACGGACGCCGCGGCATCAAAAACAAAATGGAGGACGAGCAACAATCACGATACTTGACGACGGACACGTTTTCACTGAAGCTCCGTGAACTGAGTACTAACTCTAAAATGTGTGAATAGAATCACTGACGCAACACTGTAGCACTGACACCGAACTGAGCGAACACGTTGACGGAACTGTGGCTTCACTGATATGTGTGAATCGACCTTAAGAGGACGAATAGTCCAATAAAGGAGTGGTCAAGAGAGGAGTAGGGTAGGAAAGTCGAAACCAGAAAGACTTTTGAACTTGGTTTGGACTGGTTATGAATCGACGACCTCTGTGGCACGGCGGGTGAGGGTCCGCCTACGACGCAGTAGGTTGCGGGTTCGACTCCCGCCTTGGTACAAATGTTTGTACGATCTGCAAGTATTTTTTTTCGAGGTCGAGGAGGGATTTATTTTTGTGTATATTTCTAGTTTATGGTAAGGAATTAAGAAGCAATAAATAATTTATTATTTATTTATTTAATTTGCTGTCGTCATTTATTTACTGAATTTGACATCAATTCTACCTGACTTTACTCTATGTTACCTACGTTTTTCAGTGCAAACCGTGAACAAAAGCGAGTCAAGCATACCAATCGATCATCCGCAGCAATCAACTGATCTAGATTGTAAATTCACAGATCATACCCGCATCATAAATCGAGATGGATGACATTGGATGACATTATCGGCGCGTCAGGATGACACGAGGTGGTGATTGAACGACTGGCACAGCGTAGAATCACAACAGCTGGCTTAAATGATTTACTTTTCCCGACATTCCGCGTCCTGTTTCTATGAAATGTTTACTCTCCCTAACGTTTTCTCTTGCAATTAAATATAAATAAATAAATATTGCTGGACAATTCACACAGCATTATCTAGCCCCATGGTAAGCAGAGCTTGTGTTATGGGTACTAGATAACTGATATACATAATACAATAAATTACATAGATAGATATTTTTTATTATACATAGAAAACGACCAGAACACCCGGAACAAATATCTGCAGATCGTACACACAATTGTTCCGAGGCGGGAATCGAACCCGCAACCTCCTGCGTCGCAGGCGGGCCTTCGCCCACCGCGCCACATCGGTCGTAATATTTCTTCTTTGTAAATCTATTGATGTAAGTAGGTAAATAAGATAAAATTCTAAGTATCTGCGTTATCTAATTACTAATACAAGCTCTATATTGTTTGTTATTGTTCATTATGTATAATGTTTTTGATTTCCTTATTTTCTTCAAAGTTTAATTAACATTATTACTGTAATTCCGCCTCCATTCCATGACTATGAAATTTCTATGAACTGGACACTGGCAGAAAAGTGGCAAACCAGTCACATGTTGCCAAATGAAAGAGTCAAGTCAAGAATAAGAATTAGTGAGAATCATCAGCTTGGAACTTATGAAGTCATGACACAGGCTCGGTCTAGTGAGAGAATCTCTAAGCCAGCAATAACTTTATTTTAATTCATATTTATTTTATTGCATCATTGTGTACATTTGTAGGTCTTAGTAATCTAGGTATAGTGGGTAATGTATAAGAGACACAATGGTTGGTACCCAAGCAGGGCGTGGCCATAGGTACTGAGAGTGGAAGTAAGATAAATAAATAAGTTAATAAATAATGCTGGACAATCCACACAGCATCATTTAGCCAGTATCAAGTTAAGCAGAACTGTTATGGTTACTATGTACCCATACTATACAATGATGAGTTGATATACATAATACAATACAATACAATAATAGATCTTATTAGATTTCAGCAGAAAAATAAAAGATATATGTGCTTCTTTTTCTTCTTTAGTAGTGATAAATAGTCAGTACACCAGCTATTCTACAAGGCTATGTCTGCGTGCGGTCCAGTACACTTGGAATGATATCGCTTGGACATTCGACGACGAAAATTCATAACCTACCTCGTAGCTCGATTAATTGGTGGGTCATCAAAACCAATGGACTACTGACCTGTTAACTGGGTAAATTGATTTTATTTTAGCTGAAATATATTAATAAATCAATTTATTTTTACGTGACAATGGTCATAAACAATTTAAATTGCAGTGCTAAGAGAGTGGGGGGTACATTAGTACTATATGTATCATCATCATTATCATCATCAGCCTATAGCAGTCCTCTGTTGGACATAGGCCTCCCCCAATGAGGGCCATAGCGCCCTATCTTCATCTTGACGCATCCAGCATCCGCATACAGTCTTTCGCAGGTCGTCATCCCGACTGGTCGGAGGGCGTCCTAAACTAACCCCCATATCTTTAGTCATTACCTCGACTTCGATTCAAACTCTACTCAACCTCCAAATGCGTTTCGGTATGCTTGATCGTAAAAAAATCCTTCACTCGAAACAGCCTTCGAGAATTTTTTCATACGTGTGGAATAACGAACTGTCATCTCAAGGTACCTCGCTACCTACCTTGAATGCTCCTCGAAATAGTTTGTTGTTATTTACAATGGATTTTGGAGACTATCTCAATTACATTTACGACGATGAAACCTACAATTACCCATCGCGAAGGTATATAAGAGAGGTTGATATATAACCAAATTAACGACTAAGCATACCAAACTCGAGCATGTTTTGGAGGAATGCTCGAAACGCCCTTGAACAAGTTTGAGTGGAGAATAATTTGAGGTAATGACTAAAGATATGGGGGTAAGTTTACCGAGTCGTGATCTCCACTCAAGAACACGTTTGCCCAGCTATTAGGTATACATTTCTCAAAATAAATTCCTTCTGAATTTCGGGATCAACAAGTGTCACAAAACCTATCTGGGAGTGGACCCGACACTTGACTAATGGACTGCGGAGCTAACAACCGGGCATGGCGTCGCATACCGAGACCTTTGCTGATTACTTTCAATTATCTTTTGTTGGTCTTGGAGGAAACTAAGGCTTTTGTGTTCTATCTAGATTATGTCAGAGCTTCAACTCAGATAAAGTGTTGAAGTGACGGCGAGTGAGCTAAACTTATTTTACGTTGACACAACGCTTTTTCGAAACTTGAAAACTAATAAATAATGCTGGACAATCCACGCAGCATCATCTAGCTCAAGCTAAGCAGAGCTTGTGTTATGGGCACCAAATAACTGATATACATAATACAATACATTATAGATATTTTTATTCTACATAGAAAACAACCAGAACACCCGAAACCAATATCTGCGAATCGTCCAAAAATTTGTCCCTAGGCGGCAATCGAAACCGAACTTCCTGCGTCGCAGGTGGACCTTCGCCCACAGCGTTACAGAGGTAGTCACAATATCTGTTGATCTTCCAAAAGTTTGTTCAAAAAAAAGTCAAAAACATTTATTCTTTAGGCCTACAAAATAAGCACTTAGACAAGTCATATTTGATACATTCAATTATTATCAAAAAAATACATTTTACTGTTTTCTTAAATTTTTTGTCCACTAGTGGAAGAAGTGAAAAAAAAACCACTAGTATGTTCATCTCTTATATGTCGAATACATGGTTATTTGCCTATTTAAGTCCTAATTATAATATGATTCGATACATGTACAATATTTAAGTAAAGCTATGCACAACAACAAATTACCTACATACTATTGTCGGTGCGAAACTGAGCGACATCTGGCCAAGCATTAACATCGTTGAGATAATCATTTATGGAGTAGAAAGCCTTCTTGATGAGATTTTGTTTTATGTTATTTTTAAATTTACGAATAGGGAGCTCAGTTGCTTCAGATGAAAGCTTTGTTCAGAGGCGGCAATCGAACGCGCAACCTCCTGCGTCGCAGGCGGACCTTCGCAAATTATCTTGTATTTGATGAAATCAGGCCTTTTGAATAGCGCCATAGACTATACACTACACGTCAAAAGCAAACTAGGACCGCCAAATAAAAACTTCGTGGAAATGGGTTCGCGGTAAAGAGCTCTCGAAAACGCTTTAATTATTTCTAGAGTCCAGCAAATGGGACAGCTTTGCGGATGAAAATAGTTCAAAAAAGTTACATAAATTTTAGGTTCTGTGAAAATTAGAGGAAACTCGTTCAAAACAAACGGGGTTTTTAATCATACCCGCCTTTTAGAATGGACTTTAATTATACATTTTACCACTGGGTAAGTTAGAGCTACTATGTTCTAAGAATTAGCAAGCTGAAGTGGCAGTGGGCCGGCCATATCTCGCGAAGAACCGATAAAAGTTGGGTAAACGTGTTCTAGAGTGGAGACCGCAAACGTAGGGGAGGACGCCCTCCGACCAGGGGGGATGACGACCTGCGAAGGACTGCAGACAGATGCTGGATGCGGCAAGCTGAAGGTAGGGCGTTATGGCGCTCAATAGGGGAGGCTTATGTCCAGCAGTGGACTGCTATAGGATGATCATGATGATGAGTTATGTATCTTAGTATCTACGTATCTTTTGGCTTATTGACTAGTACATGATCGCTACAACAATGCAAACTCTTGTCGCTCCGTTATATCTACCCGAAATGCAATTTTTTATTATATTTATCAACAAATTTGTTAAACGTAATCGCTAACTAGAGTTAGAGATTAAGTAAGCTTTGGAAAGCTTACGTAGGAATTAATTAAATATGGTTAATGAGCGCCACAGCCCTGTCTTCAGCTTGCCGCATCCAACATCTGCCTGCAGTCTTTCGCAAGTAGATATGCCAACTGGCGTCCTACACTACGTTGACGCGGTCTTCATTCAAAAACACGTTTACCCCAGCGGTTGTCAGTTCTTCGTGAAATATGGCCGGCCCACTGCCACTTCAGCTTGCTATTTCTTTGAGCTATACGTACCTAATTCACTATAAGCCTACCGATGACGTGTCGTCAAAAAATGTTCAATAAAATGTTATAGGTACAATTTAATTTCCAAAATGATTTTGCACAAAAGCCTCGATATTGGAGTCGTAAAGCGCGCAATAAACACAAAACTGCCATAAATACCGGACAGCAGTTTTATTTTAGTTCCCGTTGGCAACTTTAAGCCGGTGGGTATGGAGTTTTGTTTTTGGCAAAAAGGCAAAACTAACCAATGCCATTTTTAATCCAAAACATGATAAAACTTTATATTTGGCACCCTTATGAAATCCAATCCTTCAAAATCTATTTTATTTAAAGACTGCGCCGCGCCCCACGGCTTCGCCCGCATCGAAATCTATGTGTCAAATGGTTTGTAAACCTTTTGATTTTGATACGGTTTTCGTATAAAAAAATTGCGTTGCGTAGTTTTAAATATACATACATAGGGACAGACAGACAGCGGGAAGTGACTTTGTTCTATATTATGTAGTGATAACGACCTACTACTTTTATCAAGCAATAAAATTATTCAATTTTCTTCCTACTGAATTGAAAGCAATTGACAACCCAAATATGTTTAAGAATACTAGTAAGAAAAGTTTTGCTGGAACGGTGTTTTTAAACAATTGGCGAATTTATCAGACGAAAGTAATAATTATGTTAGCAACAATGAATTGAATAATTTAGAATTGCATGTTTTGTATTTACTTACCTATTTTATTAAGAATGTGTTTAGATTATTTTGTAGCTATTAGTATTCATTCATACACAATGTAAATTGTGTTTGAATAAATAAACTAAACTGAAACTGATAAAATTGAAGACATCTGAATCTTCCCACTGGTCTCCCAACCTCCAAAACCTACGCACATTTTTCGTGTGGCAACACTATGAGAACTTAGGTACTATAAAAGCACTATAAAACATAAGAACCTTATCAGCTCACGAGAATCCCCTTAAATGGTTGAATTCACTCAAAAACCTGCTGTTCACAAGTACCTACTCAAAGCGCTCTCATAAAAACAAAATATTAAAATTCCAAATCGTATCTTAAAAGCCGAAGTGCATATTTATTAGTTAGTAAAATTCTGTTGTTAGCTGGTGGCTTTTTGCAGAACTTTAAAGGCCGTTTTAGAAATTCGAGTCAGTATTCGATACACAAGCTCTGCTTACCATGGAGCTAGATGATGTTGTATGGATTGTCCAGCATTATTTATTTATTTATCTTATTGTCACAATAATACTCGGCGAAATACCTCATACCGCGCAAAACCCAAATCGAAGGCTACCGCTACCGTTCTGGAAAGTAAAAACAGAAATAGAAATACAAAATTCCCATGAGATATAAATAACCTTAAAACGTTTCCATTGAAAAAACGCGTGCAAAGCCGCGAGCAGATACTAATTTTATAATAAAGTTCCCAAGAGAGCTCATTTGTAAGACATTTAATTGTATTTTTAATCGAGTTTGATACGATTTTAATGTCTGAGCTTTATGTTAATTAAGTACATTATGTTTACATCACAGAGCCGATCGAAAAGATGTAGTAAAAAGCTCTAATATATCATATATTATATATAATAAAATCTCTAATATATCATATATAATAAAATCATCATCATCGCAGCACTCAAGTCACCCTCCGTCGAGTATTTTGTATTTTTTTATTTTTTTTATTTCTTTATTCATAAAAACTTATTCTAATCTTATTTCTACGACACTTTAAACCAGATAAGGTTTGTCTAGTGTCGACAGTTACAGCGTGTTGCCATGCCACACATTAACTCACGCACATAAAATATATAGAGTCTAATCACCTACTAGCATTATCAGCACTTGGATTCATAAGTAAGGTTCAATAGCTACCTGCATACAGGTTTAACAGTAAAGGGTGACTAGCGGTCGCTATATGGAAAAAATAAATAAATAATTGATCGTAGTAGGTAGAAAATTAACATTGTATTATAATTTACAAAGCAATTAGGTAGTTATACATTTAAAGTCATACATATTTCACTATAAATTTATCTAAGAAGTGTAAAGCACCTGTAGCCAACCAACTACCCGGAGTTACAGGTGCTACGTAACTTAATGTGGGTACCATTAGCGAGCATGATACGTTCGTAATATGCGAGGACGCAATATGGTTACGAGTTATTATTTAAGTTTATATGTAAAGTGTGTAAAACTGTAAATAAAGTAAACCGATATAAAATAATATGGAATTGAATTGAATGGAATAAAGTCACGCCGTGTGGTGAAATATGTACGTATTATTGACGACCGATGTGGCGGAGTAGGCGAAGGTCCGCTTGCGACGCTGGAGGTTGCGGGTTCAATTCCCGTCTCGGAACAATTGTGCGTACGATCTGCAGATATTTGTTCCGAGTGTTCTGGTCGTTTTCTATATATAATAAAAAATATCTATCTATGTAATGTATTGTATTATGTTTATCAGTTATCTAGTACCCATAATACAAGCCTGCTTACCATGGGGCTAGATAATGCTGAGTGAATTGTCCAGCTTTATTTATATTTATTTATTTATGTATGTTGTTTTCTTTCCTCGTACTAACTGCACGAACGCGCGATGTGTATCTAATATGTTACATTACGCTTCGTAACGGTCTGTACCCACCTTAAGGTACATCACATCTGTCTGCCTCCCTTGTCCCATGCTTCTTACATCGGTCCCTCTTTTGCTATGTCTTTGGCTCAACGCTCTTTTAGTTCGATCGATCTGAAAGGGCTGAAAAAGTTGGGCAGATGCTCCACCGTCCAGCATCAGCTAGCAGTCTTTCGCAGCAGATCATAATTTCACCTGGTTACCGGGCATCACATACTACGTTTACCGAGTCGCGGTCAAAATATACTTACTTAGTACTTATATTTCTGAAACATATAAAATGTAGCACGCCAACCATCTTAATAAAACATGTGTTTCCTGGTCAGCAGGTAGAAAATGCCTCGGTATTAAGCCCACCCTTTGTACCCTTTGTAGTGCAATAAAGTTTTAAAATAAATATAAACACTTACCCAACAACTGCCAGTAAATAAAAATAAAAATAAAAAAAATAAAAAAGCCTTTTATTCCTTAACCATAACATTGATCAATCATGCTTATGAAAAAATTGTTAAACCTAATGTAAGTATGTCAAATATTATAGAAAATGTAAGTATGTAGATTTCATGATTAATGTATATTAGTTTATTTAGTAATTTATTTGTATTGTTTATTTCGATTGATTTTAATGCATATATTTAATAAGTAGTTAGGACCCCTCTCGGTTAAAGGCCTCCTCCAGTTCTGTCCAGTGTTTGCGGTCTTCTGCGACGCTTGTCCAATTTTGTGTTTTTACATATTTTTTTACTTCGTCTGACCATCTTGCTAGGGGTCTACCAACACAACTGCCAGTTCAGCTTGTTAATTATTTGAATCGACAACTTTGTTCGTGTAATACATCTTTTTGTTTACAATCAATTTAATTTACGAAGTCACTTATCTTTGCGGCTTTATTAATTCCATTCAAGATTATTGCCACCCACATGAATAAGGTACCTACCGATATTTAGCATCGGCACCGCCATTTTGTAGAAATGTTTATTTTACATCTTGGTAAAAACAACAGTCGAGTATCTTTTATAGTACTACTAGCTGCGCCCCGCGGCTTCGCCCCCGTGGAAATCTATGCGTAAAACGGTTTAAATGTGATAAAAAGAATCCTATGTTAGACTCCTGGTTCTAAGCTACCTCTCCACCAATTTTCAGCTAAATCGGTTCAGCCGTTCTCGAGTTATAAGTGTGTAACAAACACGACTTTCTTTTATATATATAGATGAGTTTTAATAAGTAATATACATAATTATGTTAATTACCTACTCTTTTGTTTTTAGTATCTGGAAGCCTGCTTTCTTTACGAAATTTCGGTTTTGTTTAGTCCGATTCCTACCTATTCTAATGGAACGAAAACGGACACATCGTACGAAATTGAGTTACTTTGTCACTTCGGAATGATGATTATATATTATCTTTATACTACTTCACACTGAAATTTTACAACTGTTTATATGTATAAATATATTAGATAGTCAGAATCATGAAATTCGTTCGAAAAGAGCCCTTTCGTAATTATGATAGAGCTTGAGTTTTGCGGCCGTACTTTGCAACGGCAGATGAAAAGAACTAGAGACGGCCTTCAGTATCGACAGATTTGTGACGTCATTCAGCGTGGCTAATTGAACGAAAACATAAGACAAATTGCGCGAGCTTTTAAAAATGTACCTATAGCTACGTTGAGTGAATGTTTCATAACACTCCATGTGTTGCAGTGCATAGCAAACAAAGATTCTCTTTTGAGTTGTTAATATCTTAAATAATTTACGAATTACTTTCTAATTTATTTATATTATATTAGTATGGAAGTATGGATGCTACGTTTTTGTCTTTTTCCAATTTGTCTGTATTCTAATAATTTTCTTTGTTCTGTTTTTCTTTGTTCAATAAAGAAATTCAGAATTACGAAATCAGTATCCCAGCTAAGCCGTACCCAAAATCCCGATTACCTACAAAATAAAAGTAGCCAACAAAGCTGTTGTTTTTCGTTACTTTTTCCCGGTTGTTTAATCCACTTTACAAATGAATTAAGCTGGCATTAATCGTCGGGAAAAGCCTGTGGTTTTGTGAAAAACCTTTTTTCTGAAATGGATAAGCACTTACCCGAGGAATATTTAACCGAAAACGGACGTTCATGGAACTTATGACGTTGTATTGGTTCCTTAAGAACTCCACGGAGGACCAGCGCTATGGTACGATCTGCTCTACCATAGCACATGCTGAGTGGAGACCGATTTTGTCAGTTTCTGTCTTCTGTTAATCTCAGTTTAATTTATAAGTGTCTCTGTTCTGACAAATTAAAATCTTTTTACTTTTACTTTACCTTGAACTCTTTAGTTTAAAAGTTCAAGCCTGTACGATTTAGTGTAGTGTCTGCAATTATGTAATAGCTCTAACAAGTTAAGTTAATATTGGTTTATATTTTTTTTAATGTTGTATAATGAGTGCTTAAAGTTAAATAAAGATTAGTATTTCATAGTAAAATATTCCTCGGTTATGTATACATTGACTTGCAGGGCGATAATATCGACGCTCTTCAGTTCAAAGGTAAATACTTACATTATATGTAGGTAGGTGTTTCGAATAAAGATTTTTTTGTTTTTATCTTCTAGACAGGATCTGTCTTGAAGATAAAAAAAAATTATTTATAGGATCTTCTCCATTCTCTCGACGTGCCCTAGCGACGAAGACGAGCTCTCTTAGGGTCGGTACATAGCTGACGGAAAATGCGTCGAGCGTATCATCGGTTGCGTCTATTCGGTCAAATCAGACCTGCAACATTACGCGTCTTGTTAGGTTACAAAACACACGCCTGTACACAAACAATTTCCGCCGATGTTACGCCTAGTCTGAATGCATCAATCAAAATACACGTGGCGCGATACGTTATATCGACCGAAAATGCGTTGACGGTAACGGAACAGACACTGTACAGTCAACGCACTAACGCATTATTGGTTCAGTGTGAAAGGTTGGATGTTTTATTAGATATTTGTCTGTTCTGGCGTTACGCAATCGATCGCGCTTGAGCGATAAGACCGCCAATTGTATCTTGCTTTTTTAAGTTTTTATTTTACATTGTTCTTTTAAACTACTAGCGGACCTACCCGGCGTCGCACGGTTTTAGTACGGATCCCTAACTTTTTTGAAAATATAATATAGCCTATATTTATCGGGGATAGTGTAGCTTCCCAACTGTGAAATAATTTTTCAAATCGGTCCAGTAGTTTCGGAGCCTATTCATTACAAACAAACAAACAAACAAAATTTCAAACCTTTCCTCTTTATAATATTAGTATAGAAGTGTGCAATAAACTATTTATTTACGCGACCGATAATACGCGACGCATTTTCCGTCAGATATATACCAACCCTAAACCCGCTTACGACGTTTACTGTAAAAGGGTAATTACCTAAATAAAACATTAAAACAAGTGATCAATGTAAACACATTTAATTCTTTGCACAATAAATGGCGTTACAATCGTTTAGGTACTTCATGTAAATTCTACAAATCTAACGTTTTGTTCCTTTCCTCGAAATTTGGCACTATCCTTTACATTCATAACGAGGCAGCCTTAGAAATATAGGTATCTAACTAAGTATATACCATCAATTCATCAATCTCTTCAAAACAAATTATGTTTGTAATGCTGTGAAATTTGCCAACAAACGGAAAACCAATAGACAGTAGGTACTTTAAAAATTTATAAAAAAGAAATTAAATATTGTAATTAAAAAATAATGCATGCTTACATATTTTTATCTTATTTTTTTTAAATTATTATTTACTTTTAAATTCATTTTGTATTTACTTCACATAAACTGCTCTTTGAACAGTTTATGTGAAGTAGTAGCTGTGTACACATACTCGTATTTAGGGATACAGTCTAGTTTTAATTATTATGTGTTTCTAGTTGTATAATATTTGATTGTATTCTGTTTTGTGTGCCAAATAAATAAATAAATAAAAGTACCTAATTCACTGTAAACCTGCCGATGACAGTAAGAAAGAAGGAAAAGAAAAAAGATATAGCCTTACATACATAATAGCATATGTATAGCAAAAAAGATATAGCAGAAGTAAAAAGGTATGATTTAATTTCCGACATGATATTGCACAAAAACCTCGATATTGGCCTCGTTAAATGCGTAATCTTAAGTCATTTAAAACGGGATATTTACCATGATTTGATTCGTAGTTCAGTGGTTCGTAGCAAAAGACAAAAAATGAGGGTAGATCGGTATGTCTGCCCATAAAAACTTGCAGTGCCTTCAGTTACTCCGTGATCATGGCGCATGCAACTGTGCCGAAATATTGGATAACTCAAAAATCAAATCATGGTAAATATCCCGTTTTAAATGACTTTAGTATTAATAACCATGATCGTTTCTAAAGTTTTATCGTAACCTTAAGGTTGAAAATGTATCTGCTAGACCTTCGTGATACATCGGCCACATCGTCCCTCACTGAGTGAGACTGTAGTCAAACGAACAAATTCTATACGATCAAATAAATGTGTCTCATTGCACTCACTTCATGTCCATCCAAAGGTTGCCTGGCAGAGATCGCTCTAAGCGATAAGGCCGCTCATTGTACAACACATTCTGTATTTTGTCTTTTTCCTGTCCAGTGTACTTATCTGTTTTATTTAGTGTGCAATGAAGAATAATTGTATTGTATTGTATTGTATTGTCTCTTTAAAAACAAGTTTTATAATCATCTAGGACCAAAGTATTAATCAAAAAAAAGGTCGAATCTAACGAATCCAAACTCGACGGGGTTAAGTCGTTTCGTTCAGGAGTTCCTATGACTCTTTCTGTCTCAATCATGCTACCATCAGACCAGATTGATGGTACCATGACATTGCATTGTCACGGAACTTACAAAAGTCGTTCGAGGATTCCTCAACCGATTGAACTGATATTAGGCATACCAGTATGGTGATTATGTAACTCGCGACCGGTTTGCGACAGGAGTAAATTAAGCAATCAGTGCTGTCAAACGCCAATTTTGACCAATTTTGACGTTGTAGCTGGTGTCAAACTAACACAAAATTGACGTTTGACAGCGCTGATTGCTTAATTTACGCCTGTCGCAAACCGGTCGCGAGTTACATAATCACCCGGCCGTTATCCTCTATGAGGATAATTGGTCAAAAATTCAGTTGCAAATTTTGTCCCACATACATTAAAAACCTTCTGTCTCCATCATAAGACCAGCTTGAGGGTACCATGACATTCCACTGTCACCAAACTCACTAAAGTATGCCAAATTTCAGATCAATCGGTTGATGATAACTGCCGAGTGATTATGTAACTCGCGACCGGTTTGCGACAGGCGTAAATTAAGCAATTAGTGCTGTC
Source organism: Eupithecia dodoneata (assembly GCA_947044415.1). Lineage (NCBI taxonomy): Eukaryota > Metazoa > Arthropoda > Insecta > Lepidoptera > Geometridae > Eupithecia > Eupithecia dodoneata. The sequence goes on from OX345678.1 coordinate 6,946,298, forward strand.
GAACGTCAATTTTGTATTAGTTTGACACCAGCTACAACGTCAAAATTGGTCAAAATTGACGTTTGACAGCACTGATTGCTTAATTTACGTCTGTCGCAAACCGGTCGCGAGTTACATAATCACCCGGCGCTGGTCTAAATTTCAGTTGCAATATTGTCCCACATAAGGTCCCACATATATATATGCTGCACTCAGCACCTGGCGCCGCTGATAACCAGCGCTGCACTGGCTTATGTCAATGTAGCATTTAAAGCTGAGCCGGTAGCCTTTCTGTGTTCTCGTGTTTTAATTATTTTATTCGTTCCTAATTTGTTATCTTTATTATTATTAGTTCTTAAGTTGTATTATTTTATATGAAACACGAATAAACATTTTCTATTCCTATTTCTATTCTATATATTAAAAACCTGAATTTATCATCAGACCAGTTTGATAGTACCATGACATTTATTTGTCACGGAACTGACACAAGTTTCAGCGCAATCGTTTGATGATAACTGGTCGAATATTCAGTTGCAAGATATGTGCCACATAAACTAAAATGTGTAGAATATATTTTTTGCCGTTGTGATTTTTACAGTAAGCTAAATATACCCGAGTCTAACCCATAAGTTACCATCTTTCTAAGGCCGCCTCGACATTCATTTACATACCCACAATTTTGTTAGTCTTACTAACATTAACAGATTAACACCACTGATAATGGAATGATTATTCATAAATAGCTTTTATTAGTAGGTAATAATAATATTATTTTTATGTAACAGATAAGTTATACCTATCAAAATAAAACACAATGGAGCTTCGTACAGCAATATTATTTGATTACGTTTCGAACCCCAAAATTATGAATGCGAAAACTTTTGCAATCTGTTTTCATTTTAAACAATTGTTTGCTTTTTTAGCTCACATTTGTTTTCACTGAAATGGTTTTGGAACTAAGGAATCGTAAAAAATGTGGTTAAAAGAAAAGAATGGTATCACATTAATCAAAATCTTTCAAGTCGTTTATCAAGTCGAGACTAACTAACGGCACAGTACTGTGGCTTGAAAGTAAAAAATAATGGCGTCTACCAAAGATTTTAGTAGCCTAAGTTTGTAACTTTTCAAAAGCTGGCGCGGTCCCCTTTGGTTTTTGTATACTAAAGACCTTGATTTGTGACGTCAACGTGGAGAATTTTACGAAAAAACAAAAGAAAATCACGCTAATCTAACATTCAAAAATTATACAAATTGGTTGACATTGCCATTACTATAATTATTTCTTCTCTAATTTTATCTGTGATGTTAGGATGTGCCTTTCTTACAACCTTTGTATCATAAAAAAGTAAGTCCATTTTTTAGCCATAAGTTTAGATTTTTAGCATGTTTGGGTTAAGGGCTGTGGATTTTGTATAATAAATAAATAAAAAAAACATGTGCTGTAGAGTCAAATAAATGTGTTATCTATCTTTCTGACAAAACACTGCAGCTTGCAATATTCATACACTGAAATAAAGCACCAACACGCTATAGCGCTGGGCTGTACCGTTGACTTTGCCTTTGGTGTGTAAGTACTAAATACAGGTTTACTTATACACTTTAAAAAATAATTTAGTATTTTTAATCAAGTTTACTCTTTTCTATTATGCTTTTATTTCTTATTTTAGTTAGGCTAAAGTCGCTGTCCCACCGCTGCGTACGGAGAGGCTACGCACGTATGTCTCGCTTCGTTTTGCTAGAAAATGTATGTGATAGCGTCCAACCCAACACGCTACGCTTGAATATGAGTAGTATATGTCTATATGATATGATTGATGATGATATGAAGTCATTGCACGCGTGGCATCCACGCAGCTAAACGCTGTCAAACCCTTGCGTAGTTGAATGTGAGAAGTGGGGCGTCCAAACTATGTTCCGCTACAGTAGTCGTGGGTTAATTAGCATGTACATATGTCTAGTTTGCTGCAGTGGAAACGCAGACCCACGTCGTAAAACAAACGAACCCATGCAGCTAAAATCCAACGCTTGGTCGTGCTTACCATCGCCGCGGTGAGACAGCGGCTTAACTATATTATTCCATTTTTTATATACCTACTCAAATATTTTCTTGTTGAACATTGATAAGAAATCAGATATTTACAAAACGAAACAATTAACTAATTGAGTGAAAATCTCATCTTTATTTAATATCGGTTATAAAAAGGAATCGAACCACGGTATCTTGCCATACAGTAAACAATTCAACATCTTCAGCACCAGACGCGTTTAAATGATTACCTACTCCTAAATCATCTCGATCCCTAAATGCATTGATTTTTTTGGCCAAATGCCAAATCCGAGTAAAATCTTATAAAAAATCTTAATCCTAAGTAATTGACTGAACGCGAACATCCAATTCATCATTTGTCAGATTGTGTATGCTCTGCCTATTTTCACTCTATTCTCACATACTGTATAATGTTGTGGGGAGAGTAGTGTTTAAATTTGCTGATGCAAATCATAAGCAGATATTCAGTGGGTGTTTTATTTCTGACAGTGCATTAATTTTGAGTATTATTAAGGTGTTGAATTTATAAACATCATTAGATTTTTCGCTCCCAGTCAATTTAACAATCTACACAAAACTCTCTTTACTCATATAATCGTATATAAATATATTTTTACTGTCTCTATGAGCTGGTACGCATACAAACTTATTTTTACCTTCCTCGCTTACATCTAAGGTTATTGAATACACATTATTTGTTTTAACATCTAAATTCAATATTTGTATTTGTTTATTGTTCTCAATGGCAGTGTCGTTTATTTCTAAGTCATCGAATTCTTGTATCTCATCGTCGTTTATTTCGTTTAAAGCAGCTATTATTTTCATGCTGTTACGTCTAGTATTTTCAACGTTGACTATTTCACCCACTTTGAGTAGCTGAGCGGATTTATCATCCTTTATTTTCTTACTGTCTTTAAGTACGTTCTTTTGTGAAGAAGCTCTATTGCTATACCTTCTCCAGAAAGAATCTGACGTATTCTGGCTGCTTGAGAAGCCTGTAGAAGTTGTCGTGTTAAAAGTATCCCTCCTTTGCATAGTTTCCCTCAATGTCCTGCTATATCTCATCAACTTATGAATCTTTAGCAGTTTCACAAAGCCTTCCCTGAACTTCGATGACATCAAGTTGTACAATATTGGGTTTATCGCCGAGTTCAAGTACAACATCACTCTACAAAAATATAAAAGTATGTAATACCCATCTATACCTAACGACATTATTGTCTCGGGTGGGAATACGATGATCCACAGCGTTAAGGCTTTGAATGGCAGTAGACAGATGAAGAAAGACAAGACAACGGTACCAAGCATTAGTATAACCTGCTTTCTGTATCGGATGACGTTACCGCTGTTGCTGTTTTTGTTTTGGGAGATGATGACGGGGTTTTCCATGAGGTTCTTGGCGATGACGCTGTACAAGACGAGGAGAACAGCCAGGGGGATGATAAAGAAGACAGCAATGGTGAGGATGAAGAAGAGAGCTGACCAGAAGGTGTCTGCTTGCGTGAGGCAGACGGGGTTCTGCGAGCCGTCTTCGTATTCTTCATACTCGAAGCTTGCAACGCCAAGGATGGGGCTGAAAAAAAGAATGAAGTATTTGAATAATTACGGATATATAGTCGGTTTATTATTCCAGGTAGACATTTGGAATTAGAGAGAGACGGTGGATTTAGCCAATCGGGCTGCCTGTCTATTGAATAAAATATAAATACAATCTAGGTTTTTTAATTCAGTTTTCGAGTAAGACAAAGCATGCTTAATAACTCTATTATCTGTTGATCCGGGTTTTGAAAAATTCTTTGTTTTATAAAGAATAAACACATTTTACAACTATGCGGTTTACATTTTAAGTTCATATTAAATTTTGTGATGTCATTAACCATTAATTATGAACCTTACTGAATCTCACGAATGGAGTAAGATTCAGAGAAACTTCACAGGACAAGTACAGAATTCTAGAAGATTCTGAAATTTTACTCGTCATCTACTATGCTCGCACAGATAATTTTGTACGGAAAAACATTAATGAACTGAATCTCACGAATGGAGTATGATTTTGAAGACAACAAACTTCACAGGACACGTACAGTGTTCTAGAAGATTCTGAAATTTAACTCGCATCTACCATGCTCGCACACAATTTGTATGGAACCAGTTCTATAGAAAGTTTGCCTACGGTGCCGCGGCGTAGCATTTCGTAGCACTTCGTAGCACCGTAGAGGTTTCAAGTTTAGCTCGTTACTAATCTATGGGTGGAGTGTTAGAATAACGTTTATGGTGGATACTAGGAGCGGAAGCGGATTTAGATATTTTTGTCGTGGACTTCGGAAGCAAATCGAATGGATTTTATTATAGACTAGTTTCTGCCCGTAGCTTCACACGCGTTGTTTCTATGGAAACGTTTAAGATTATTTCTATCCTATGGGAACTGATTTATTAGGAGCCTATGTTTTATTCTGGGCCCAGAACTACCTGTATGCAAAATTTCAGCCCGATCCGTTCAGTAGTTCTTACGTGAAAGAGTAACAAACATCCATCCATAGATAAAAACTTTCACGTTTATAATATTGGTAGGATTTTCATAGCATTTTGACGTTTACCTATTACTACGCATATTCCGTTGAATATGCGTGAAGTAACTCGCAGCAGTCTAACTTACAATCGAAAACTCTTTTATAATAAAATCGCACTGCTCATGATGAGCTTTTTAAGGGTGCACCGGTTACTGGTGGTCGCTCGTGTCCAAGGTTTTTGCTATTATAGTGCAAAATCCTCACGCGCGGGGGGTTAATTTATAAGACATCGACAGGACGGGCGCTTGTGTCAGACGGAACTCCCATAGTTTTTCAATTACTATGCTGCTTGACCTCGTAGGGCAATACTTGCAGATCCCGATTGATGAAGAGTTGCGGGTTCAAGTCCCGTCGAAGTCAGATTTTTTTGTGTCATTCTACATTTCTGAGAATTGATAATTCAGTCCGCTATTTTCTTCTTTCGCAACACCTGTGCGCACGAGACCTAACATGAACTTAAAATCAGTTCACATCTAAGTCCTCGTCAACTTTTAGTGAATAGCTGGCTTTAAGTGCAGGAGCTTGATACTGACGGATTATGAATCGATAACGAACTTTATGAATACTAATTGAGCTTTCAATGAGTCTATCAACTCAAACTGTAGACTGTTGACTTTAAATAAATAAATAAATAAAATAAATAATGCTGGACAATTCACACAGCATTATCTAGCCCCATGGTAAGCAGAGCTTGTGTTATGGGTACTAGATAACTGGTATACATAATACAATATATTACATAGATAGATATTTTTTATTATAAATAGAAAACGACCAGAACACCCGGAACAAATATCTGCAGATCGTACACACAATTGTTCCGAGGCGGGAATCGAACCCGCAACCTCCTGCGTCGCAGGCGGACCTTCGCCCACCGCGCCACATCGATCGTTAAATTATCGAATCTATAATGGGTGCCTATAATGGGCTAGGTAGCTAAGCAGTGAATTTGCTAAACCTATCAATAGGGTCGGCTTTTCTATAGCACAGAATAGCAATGCAATGCCGTTACTGGGTTTCTCATGTCTCTATTTTCATGTGTCTAGCTCTCTAACTGATAGTTTAAAATTTTTGTGAATAAACTTGATATTTACGCTTTTCATGTGCTATAAGAACTTACTTCTTACAATATTTTATGATTCTTGGTCAACGGGAAGTATTCTTGAAGTTTTGTGTGCATGAAGATCCCTTGGAAGTTTCAAAAAATTCAATACATTACAAAAATTCTTTATTGTACAGCATAATCAAAATAATCATTACAAAAATACATTAAATGCGACAGGTACAATGGGCGGCCTTATCGTTTAGAATCAAAGAAAAATTCAGGCATAAACGGCTGTCAATTTTGACTTCGTTGACACGTACACGTCTCCAAGAGGTTACGAACCTTGAGTATTTGATGTTAATTTCGACTCAATACCTCCTGGCGTCCCTGAGTAAAGATAGAAGAGAGGATTGACAGGCGGTCGGACACACAGACGTACAACAAGGAGATTCGATTCAAAGATTCAAAGATTCAAATATATTTCTTGCGTCAAACATGGTATAAAGGTCTTAAGTTCTAAGTAATGCACTCATGTCTCACTATATTCTAGCATGCAATAATTATGATGACTAATTAAATTAGATAAGTATTATTATTTATTATCGAACATTTAAAAACTCATTGATGTCATAAAAAATCATGTCATTCAGCCACCTACGCAATTTGATTTTATATAAATAATTATTTAATAATTTGATTTCATTTGGTAATTTGTTGTATATTTTTACGCATAGAGTCAAACAACTTTTAGAAAACTTGGCTGAACGCGGGGTATCTTTTATAATAAGTCTATTTGGGTCTCTACACAGTCTAGGGTGTTTGTCACATGCTTTTATAAATAAGTTTAAATTATTTCTAACAAAATTTGATACTTCATAAATATAAAGCGACGGTAGAGGTAATAAACCAAGTTCCTTAAACAAGGGTTTGCATGACTCATCAGGGGGGATTCCACAGATCGCTCTGATGCATTTCTTTTGTTTCTTTCGATATAGATTCTATAAGGGTTCCTTTTTTCCTTTTGAAGTACGGTACCCTAGAAAACAACACAAGTCAATACACCAGCACAATACCAGACAGTTCACATTACAGTCCAAGTTTCTATTACTGTTGCTGTTATACCCACTAGAAATACTACGGATGTGGAGCCGGGACGCTGAGAAGCGGTGGCCGGTATGTGGCGGCCGTTTCAAGGTCAAAAACAAAATACGTTCCCGTATCGAAAGAAAAATACCCCGAGTGAAAAAAAAGTCTTGTGCATTCAGAGATTGCAGGCCTATATAAACGTTGACACACACTCGACAAATTGCGCTAGTTGAATCAAATAGTACCTACATGCATTTTCTAGGACCAAAATCACTTTATAAACATCCGACGACGCACCGCTACGCTCGAATGTAAACGGGGTGTTGGCATCGCATTACGATTTAATAATATATTTGCGCCTTTAATGGATTATAGACTCGTTTTATCACGTCAATTTTCAATAATAATAATCATCAACATCAGCCTTACCAGTCCAGTGCTCGACATAGGCTGTGACATAGGCCTCCCCCAATGAGCGCCATAGCAACATGTCTTCAGCTTGCTGCATCCAGCATCTGCCTGCAGTCCTTCGCAGGTCGTCATCCCACCTGGCCGGAGGACGTCCTACACTAAATTTGCCGAGTCGCGGTCTCCACTCTAGAACACATTTACCCCAGCGGTTTCTAATAATGTGTTTTCATAAATAAATCGTCCTAGGTCATACAACAATCATGACTTTCAGAGACCGCTCCTTAACTCGGTCGGTTACTCTAATTGCTGCATATTTGGCCCTTGCATGTGCAATTTCAGCATATTGCCCGCCAGTTGGGAAACCGTGCCATTTCTTGTCGATACGATGAATGGCTAACTAGGTTCTGTTATTGAATAACTGGCCTATTTATTATTCATTTTACCTATTCTTGTAATTCTTTATAGTATACAAAAAACTTAAAAATAACTTAACTAAAAAAGATATTTACATAGGCGAGCTTAACCCTAACAAAGAGTTTTCTTCCAGCAAACCTTAGGTTTATAGGAGAAGCGATAGAACAGATAGAGGAAGTGTACAAAGAAACATATTAGACTTATATACAATAATACAATATGGGATGAGATTATGATATACATACATAAATTAAAATAACAATAGCTAAATAAACCTAATAAATAACTTCAGTTTTAGAGCGAGACCCTCTAGCACAGGTATTACATTACTTAAAAGATGAAGGGTCCCATACCACTGTAATATATTAATTAATTTAAGTTAAAGCAATAAACTATTTTGATTTGATTAGATTTTTTGAGTTTTAATATAAATAAATAAAATATATATAATAACCTATGTATTTTTCAGTATTTGTATTTGTTTACCACGATACAGGCTATTGTCTGTGGCTTCAGTCTTGAAAAGATAATGCTTCAGTTCACAGTCACTATTGTTTATTATCATCCTACTAATATTATAAACGTGAAAGTTTGTGAGGATGTATGTAAGTTTGTTTGTTGCTCTTTCACGCAAAAACTACTGAATGGATTTTGATGAAACTTCACAATAATATAGCTTACATATCAAAATAATACATAGGCTACAATTCATAAAGTTATATTTTATATTATCCAAAAAATCAGGGGCGCAGCTAGTTGTTGTGTGATAATAACCATAAATAATATTACAGCTAATTCACTGTGCATAATATTAAAGTATAATAAAAAAAACACAAAAAAACCTAAAAAGAAAATACTTACTTAGGTACCTACTAACAGAATAAACACGTAAAAATTACACACAAAGAAATCTGAACAGAGAAAGGGAACTGTTCAATATTTAAGTATTTTTTTCTTTTTAGTATTTTCTTTGTCTGTCTTTTTGTGATTTTTATTTTATTTATTTTTATAATTTGCTTTATGTAACGACTTAGTTCTAAAGAGCTGTAATGCTACATATATGATTTATAATAAACAATAAATAAATTCGAATACCTACCTACATTTTTGATAAACTAGCCCAAAAAAGAAGACTTAAGATGACGCCCACCATTTTGTTCTTAGTGTTTATTATTTTCGTATCTTTCTGTGATTCTTTGTTCCACACACAAAACTAAAAATGACTTCATTAAAAAAGATATGTACGTACATACGAGTACATAGGCGAACTTAACCCGGAGCTTAACGACGGCCGATGTGGCGCGGTGGTCGAAGATCCGCTTGCGACGCAGGAGGTTGCGGGTTCGATTCCCGCCTCGGAACAATTGTGTGTATCGTAGACACAATTGTTCCGAGGCGGGATGCAGATATTTGTTGCAGGTCTTCTGGTCGTTTTCTATGTATAATAAAAAATATATATCTATGCAATATATTGTATTATGTATATCAGTTATCTAGTACACATAAAACAAGTTCTGCTTACGATGGGGCTAGATAATGCTATATGAATTGTCCAGCATTTTTTTTTTTTTAAAGTTAGAGTTATCTTTGAATCTATATTTTATTTATATCTTAGATCTTTAGAAGGGTATATTAATGTAGTGTGTTTGCAGTCTCCTCGACGCTGCCACATTTTTGGTGTTCCTTTGTGCAAATCATAATAACTCACAGAAACTTTCACCGCCGTCTAACCGACCGTTTTTACGAGTGATCTCGAACCAGATTAGGTTTGTGGGCAATATTTTACTATCCACAAGTGCTTTATCTATTTTAGGGGCAATACCATTAGGGCTGTCAAAGAAATGGCGCTCTCCGTTTTTGTTTACAAACCGAAGTCACAAAAGTTCTGCTGAATGTCTTTTTCGTTGATTTCCCATTGCCGACCGACATATCCCATGATGTTTTTGGGGTTCCGTACCCGATGGGTGGGACCCTATTACTCCGCTGTCCGTCCATCTGTCTGTCTGTCTGTCACCAGGCTGTGGCTGTGGCTGTGATCTCATGAACCGTGATACCCGTCAGTTGAAATTTTACAAAGATGATGTATTTCTGTTACTGCTGTAACAACAAATACTAATAAAAACACAGCACACCAAGCAAACAAGCCCTGTCTTCAGCTTGCCGCATCCAGCATCTACCTGCAGTCTTTCGCAAGTCGTCATCCCACCTGGTCGGAGTAATACTACATAGTACTCGTATAAAACAAAGTCGCTTCCCGCTGTCTGTCTGTATGCTTAGATCTTTAAAACTACGCAACGGTTCTTGATGCGGTATTTTAATTGATACGTGATTCAAGGGAAGGTTTATAAACCATCTGAAAAAGAGATTTCCACGCGGGAGAAACCGCGGGGGCATGTTGTATGAAATAAAATAATCTTGATATTACAACCCTATATATTGATATGCCTTTCGTAATTTTTACGGTGTTGTTTTATCTAACCCGAATTAATATCGGGTACCTATTCTAAACACTCCTGAGTGATTATTCTCTGTGCCAACGTATTTAATACATTTTATAAGTACAATAAATAACATTGGTAAGCTCGAAATAAAAAGGCAGCCATGTATTTTAATTACGTGAAAAAATAGGCCTTTAGCTAAACATTTTGGGTTAACAATTTATCTTATTCATGGACATACCAAACCTGTTTCGTAATGTGCTTGGAGCTGAGGTCTATAGCTATTTCCACTCTCTTATTTGCTATTTGAAAGTAATAATAATTAAATGCTGAAGTGGCAGTGGGCCGGCCATATCTAGCGAAGAACCAACGGCCGCTGGGTCAAACGTGTTCTTGTGTGGAGACCACGACTCGGTAAACGTAGTGTAGGACGCCCTCCGACCAGGTGGGATGACGACCTGCGAAAGACTGCAGGTAGATACTGGATGCGGCAAGCTGAAGACAGGGCGCTATGGCGCTCATTGGGGGAGGCCTATGTCCAGCCGTGGACTGATATAGGCTGTGACGTACGTTTACAGAGTCGTGGTCTCCACTCAAGAACACGTTTGCCCCAGCGGCCATCGGTTCTTCGCGAGTTTTTGTGTGGTAGGTATAATAAAGTGTTTTCTTTCTATCTTATAATCCGAGCGCGATCAGAATGGGATGCACCGTTTTGAAAGTAAACAGGTGCGTTCTGAAATGTACTTTGACAAGGTTCCTTACCATTCTTATCGCGCACGGACTACACCAACTCAAATAAGATGAATTTTATCGTTCAAATCACAAAACAACGTCCACTGCACTAACCGTGTAGTAAGCACAATAAGCAAATAACTTAAAGTTGGCCATTCGCAGTAACTTAACGCACTTGGATGCTAATCTGACGGGTATTGTTTGCACACAGTAGCTTGTGCAGAACGACAATCCTACTAATATTATAAACGGGAAAGTATGGATGGATGGATGTTTGTTAGTCTTTCACGTCAAAACTACTGAATGGATTTTAATTTGAATTTGAATTGAATTGAATTTGATTTGATTTGAATTTGAATTAAATAATTAGAAACTTTACAATAATATAGCTTATACATCAGATTAACACATAGGCTACAATTTAAAAAAAAAATTTTTTTTTTGAAAGATATATTGTATATTATCCAAAATATATATCACCACGCGGGTGAAACCGCGGGGCGCAGCTAGTTAAAATATATAAATGTTATGCATGCTGTCTTCACCTATAGTTATACTAGTAGTACACCTAGTTATACTAGTTTCTACAGCAACCCAACCATTACCGACCAACTTGTTAGATAGATAGATAGATAGAATATACTTTATTGCACAAAAAGTTGTACATAGGCGAGCATAATGCTAGATAGCATTCTCTACCTGCTAACCTTTGGGTAGTGTGGACAACAGTTTGGTAGGTAGTGCTATATAATAGAGATAATAAAATATACTACTCATAATGATACTAAGCTACTTATATTATACTTAAACAGTAATATATATACCTATATAAATAATTAATATATAATTATAATTACGTACCGAATTATTCTTGCGAAAGAAAATAGTTATAGACTCTAGATCTGAAGACATTTATCGAGGATGCCTCGCGATATTCAACTTGTTAGTAAAGATCTAGTTTAATATTTGTATTATGGTATGTAGTCTAAGTATTTGTTTTCTGTATATTAACTAAAGTAGGTACCACCGTCTATTTTGTTTCTTCATGTCCAGTCCATCTAAAGGTTGCCTGGAAGAGATCGCTCTCAGCGATAAGGCCGCCCTTTATACTTCCTTTATTCTATTGTTTATTCCTGTATTGTTTTCTGTTTTGTGTGATATAATAAAGTGTTTTCTATCTATCTAGTTATTTGATGCAAGCCGATAATCACAGCAAACGAAAGTCGACTGCTTTGCTTTCGTCTACACCAATTAAAATTTAATATAGACGAGCCGCCGCCGCCGCCTAACAGCTCTCAGCTATTTTGACTCAGAAAGAACTATTTTTTTTACAATATACATACATAAGTACATATAGTTTTAAACAACAAAATATCGATCAAACTACTTTTTACGTGGGGCCGCCAAATTAAAGTGGCATAAAACCTACTTTTTGGATATTATGTATATATTATACTAGCTGCGCCCCGAGGCTTCGCTTGTGTGGAAATCTATGTGTCTGGTTAAATGGTTTATAAAGCGTCCTATTGACACACTCTATCTATTTAAAAAACCGCATGAAAATCCACGTAGTTTTAAAGAACTAAGCATATATAGGGACAGACAGACAGCGGGAAGTGACTTTGTTTTATACTATGTAGTCTATCTACGTATCTACGTCATCAACTAGTCTTAAGGTGAATAAGTAGGGATTTTTTTTCAAGACGCTTCATAGTTCAAGTTAATTTATTGGTAAGATAATTGTTACACGTCAATCCTTAATATAAATAAGTATAAGTTGGTTTGTATACATGTAATAGTTAATTATAATATCTATGATACTATTAGAACTTACCCACTGTAAGCATTGCACTGTGATATGCAGTGGGATTGCCCTCATAGCCCAGGCTATAAATAAACGACGTCGTCGGCTCAACAGAGCCTGTTCACACGTTCAGGGTTCATTTAATAGCGATGAGACTGAGGATTTGTTGGTTCGATCCGAATATCCTTACTACTTTGAATCTATGATATCCTAGTACCTAATCAGGTTCTGATAATACAATTTCAATATCCTTACTTCTTTGAAGCTATGATATCCTAGTAATCAGGTTCATAATAATACACTTTCAATATCCTTACTTCTTTGAAGCTATGATATCCTAACAATTATCTTACATTTTGAATGCTGTAAAATAACTTTTTATTTATCAAGCTGTTTTATAAAAAGTTATATTTGCAGAGTCATTAATTAGTGACAACTCGACCTAAGCTGATTCCGGATTCATCAGGTATTACAGCGATGAGAGGATTCATTAGTGCGAGCTACCAACGAGTCTCATAATACCTTTACAGTCATGATTTCCTGGTACAGTAGGGTAATCTACACGGCGGGATGTTCGAGATTATAGCTGTTCCTGAGAATTGGTTAAATCAATAAATCAACCTGTTTCCTATAAAGCTATGATACCCTGGTAATTGGTATCTGGTTAATAAAAAATTATTTGCTTGATTTAGAGCTATTTGAAGCATAGCAGAATATTTGAAGGCATTTTGATTGCAGTATTATGCGACCCAGTATGTAGATCTCAATTTGCCCTTTCGCGACGGCTTCCTTTTTAGAGACGTGTGTCTCAAACGCGAACTGACATCATAATTCGAAAGCACTTTTTGGGTGAACGAAAATCATAGAACTTGCGTCATCATCACCGAACGCTTTTCTAACGGTGTATACCACTCACACACTCGTACACTCGTATGTGTACTTTTTGGGTGAATAAAAAGCGTGGAACTCGCATCCTCGTTACCACATGCTTCCTCGTTACCACATGCTTCCCAGTATAAATAAAATTACTTTTCATTTCTATCGGTAGTCACCAAAGGCTGCCCCGCATGTTTTCTATACTAATATTATAAAGAGGAAAGGTTTGATTTTTTGTTTGTAATGAATGGCTCCGAAACTACTGGACCGATTTGAAAAATTCTTTCACCGTTAGGAATCTACACTATCCCCGTTGAACATAGGCTATATTAAATTTTCAAAAAAGTTAGGGATCCGTACTAAAACCGTGCAAAGCCGGGAAGGTCCGCTAGTTTTTTTTATATAAGTAGTAAAGCAATACTATCGCGAGTGAATTATTCGCTTATGGACGTAGAACCTTTGAAGGCACGCTATTCCGAAGGGATGACATACAGCAAACTAATGCCAATGCACTTTACTATCTGATGGTACCACATTGTGAAGTCCCTGGGAATTGGTTCAGCAAGGTTAGTAATTCTAACTACCATGCTGACAAAAAGTTCTATTCACCTACTCTTTGAATACTAGTTTATCTAATCCCTAGAATATTTTAATAGTGTTTTTATGTTTAAATAAATAAATAATGCTGGACAATCCACATAGAATCATCTAGCCCCCAGTTTAGGTAAATTTTTAACGGATAAAACCGATTATTGGTTGCTATTTATCAAATAATTTATGGATTGTGAATCTGAGAATAAATGAGTTAATTATCTCTAAAACCAGCTAGCCCGCTATTTCCTCCGACCAGGTGGGATGACGACCTGCGAAAGACTGCAGGTAGATGCTGGATGCGTCAAGCTGAAGACAGGGCGCTATGGCGCTTATTGGGGGAGGCCTGTGTCTAGCAGTAGATTGCTATAGGCTGATGATGATGACGATGATGATTTATCTCTAGATGTCATATTATTATAATAATATATACGTTTTATACACATAGAAGCCAGCTACCAAATCTGGCTACGAGGTGGGACTTAATACTTCCTGTTAACTACTAAAAATATGTAATTTTTAGTAGTTATAAGTAGTTATAACATCGCCTTAGGGCTTAATAAAAAAACCTGTTATGATGTTATTATCTCAATAAATAAATAAATTTGACTCTAAATTTCACTCTGTTTGGTAGCCAGCTTCGAATCGGGATTATTTCTCCTATTTGGAAGCCAGCTTCCAAACCTGGCTACGAGGTGGGACTTAAGAATTCCTGTTTCGTAGCCAGCTCTGAATCGGGATTATTTCTCCCATTTCGTAGCTAGCTACCAAATCTGGCTACGAGATGGGACTAAAGGGGTAGGTCTAGTTGCTGATGGGGGCATAAACTTTCTAAGAAATAAAACAAACTGTATTCAATTTATTTCGTAGTAGGATTCCTGTAAAATAACTGAAAAACCTTATGTGATATTTTACATAATACTTTATTTATATGAGAATTCATTTTTATTTATTAATCAATCACATTTACAAACACGCGTATTATAATATAATTAATCTTACTCAAAATATAGTCTTTCTTCTTGAACTTTCTTAAATAGATACTACTAGGCATAGAAGAAGAAGGTATAGAAAGTAGACATAAACAAGGTTTTGCTAAAAATTCTGCAAATTAGTCTCAAATTCTTATTCGTATACGTGCACTTGTGTGTGTCAAAGCACTGAAGTTATATTGTCAAGACACACATTAATTAGTTTTCGATTACAGAATTAACAAAATTGTTAAATGACTCTGTGACAGAAGTGTGTTCTTCTTCTATGTTTCTAGATATATTATCTAAATATACAGGGCATCCCACAGCCATGCCACATGGAGGGAAAGTACATTAAATATTGTAGATAGAACTTGTTACTGAAAGAAGACTTCATTTTGATTTTAACACTTTGAGTGCTGAAATCACACTGTATGTGTTTTCTACAAGTGACTAATATGCGTAAATCCACACTAGCGCAGCGGCTGAGAAAATACAGATCTGTGTGACTCGGCACAGCCGTAATATTTTTCGAACGAAACGCATGTGCGGCGCAACACAACCGCTGTGTAGAGCGGCAGCATGAATTTTTTAGGTTAAAGTCACAGTCGTCGAAAAAAAATCGCAATCAAAGTGTTAAAAACAATTTAAACTGCATTCAAAGATTTTTGAATAATCGCCTGTCTGAACCAGGAATCGAACCCGCCAAATTGTAAAAAAAAATCATAGCTAACTTAACGATACCGATCAAAAGGGTCAATCGTAAATTTTATTTTTTTCCAAGTAACATAGCATCTTCAATTAAAGGAAGACCATGGCTATGGGACGCCCTGTATATTGAACAATAATTTGGCTATACAATGGTAGCAATATGTTGTCTAAAACACTTGTATATTTACACGATTATAATTGCATACATAGTATCTACATTTCATTGTATTATCCAACAACAATAATCTCATCTATCCCTTGTTTTGAGAATAATAATATTTAGCTATAATTTGGTTCTTCATATCCATACTCACACTACGTATATTCATCATTACGTATATTTAGTACATTTTACATACATAATTGGATATTCTTTACAAAAATAAAGATCGACTTCAAATATCTGTAAATTTATAGAAAAAATTTTATGCTTTACCTTTTTGGTCTACATGTTTTGCTCGTAATATTATTAAAATTGTCTGTATGCACGTTGTGATGTGACAATCAAGTTTTAGACCCACATTATTTCATCATTGTTATTTTTTGTGGTTGCAATATGTTTTTTGCGTCAAAATAAAAAGATAGTCTAACACCTTCTTTCTCGTTCGTTGAAAAACAATCAAACAAAACTCTCAGGCTCTAGATCAACAACTCTAGTTTTCTGATAAGCAACCACACAGTCCACTTTCACTTTCTGATAACAGAACTTATCGTCCGTATTCCTAGCTGCATTTATAAGAGCGCTTCTCCTAAGCGAACCATGCCGGTCTTCCTCTTTATTGGAATGAATTTTTATACTACTTTCTCCTACTGCATCTATGTTACCTTCGCTTTTCATTCTGTTTATAGCAGCGGGCTTTGTGCTAGAACAAACAGGAGCTGATTGTTGTCTCACAAACGTCTTATTTGTAAATATCTTAGTAAACAAACTCTTGCTTTCACCTTCTTCTTTAGACTCCGACTCTATCTCACTTTTATCAACGCTCCCTCTGTGAAAAAACTTCTTCAGACTATTTGTAGTTCTCGTTAAACTGCTGCTTGTTGTTGATCCATTGGTGACAGTTCTCTGCGTTCTGCGATTCATATCCTCAGATTTCTTACAAATACACACTTTGCAGAAACCAATGCGAAATTTCGACGACATCAAATTGTATAGGATCGGATTGATAGCTGAATTTATGTACAACATTACTCTGGCGAAATATAAAATGTTATACCACTTCTCTGGAGTTAGATCGTCGTTTATGTCGTCTGGAGTCATTATGACCCATAGCGTCAGAGCTCTGTATGGCATGAGGCACAAGAAGAAGCATAAAACTACTGTTCCTAACATAAGTATCACTTGCTTTCTTGCTCTTGCGTTGTAGGGGTCGAAGGTTTTGTTCATTACGACCTTAGAGGCTGCAGTGATGAGGTTCTTAGCAATAATACTGTATAAGACTATGAGTATAATTAAGGGTAGGAGGTAAAGAAGGATGATGATCATGATGAAGAATACGATGGACCAGGAGGATATGGCTTGCGTGAGGCATTGCGAGTAGATGGTGCCGTCCGGTCGAGTCACTGTATGATGCTCCGCGATGGCCAGGATAGGGCTGGAAAAGAAAAATACTGTTTTAAAAAACCTATTTAATGCATTTCTGATATGCTACTAATTCCCACGTTAGGACGGACAAGTATTAACAATCTATAACATCCCAAAAATTTTATCAACATAAAAATAATTTTAAAGGTTATAAATTGACGTCGTTATAAATTTTTGGAATGTTATGACATTCAACTTCTATACGCAGTATCTACACATTTATCTACAGGGTGATCAGAAGTAATGTACAAGGTGAAAATAAATTTACATACAAAACAGGGTGAAACAGTATTTCTCTGCAGTGTTTCAAGAAATTGATGACCTTCATAACAAATATTAATCTCAAGCTCCGAAATACGACCCATCAGAGTTTGGCAAGTTTCTTTATGGGTTAAATAACTGCCGATTTGATCTATGGATCGGTCATTGACCTGCCCTTATCTGTTGGCAATAACCTCCTATCGTTAAAACTGAGCACCAATTTCAGGAAACACTTTTATTGAAAAGGCTGATCAGATCGTATTAAAATGCCACAAAGTCCCTTTGACCGCTATGTTTAATGTCGCAAAGAATTTTCTTTTGGTCCCTTTATTTTGGAGTTGGTCTCCAGGCCAATTTAACCCTTTAGGGACAACACGCTGTGAAGCATAGTATAAAACAAAATCGCTTCCCGCTGTCTGTCTGTCCCTATGTATGCTTAGATCTTTAAAACTACGCAACGGATTTTGGTACGGTTTTCTATACTAATATTATAAAGAGGAAAGGTTTGATTTTTTGTTTTTTGTAATGAATATGCTCCGAAACTACTGGACCAATTTGAAAAATTCACCGTTGGGAAGCTGCACTATCCCCGATGAACATAGGCTATATTATATTTAAAAAAGTTAGGAATCCGAACTAAAACCGTGCGAAGCCGGGAAGGTCCGCTAGTTTTAAATAGATAGATTGATTGTGATTCAAGATGAAGGCTTATATGTATATAATCCATGCATTTGCATCCGTGTGAAGTCAGGCGGGTCGCTTGTAAGTTATAAAATCATCTTTTATGCTCATATATCGTCAATTTCTTAGAAAATGGCAGACAGATTCGGAAAATATTTGTCGTACAGTGAGCGTGTTCGCAGGTGCTCAGCTTGATTTAGTAGAATAAGGTTTTCATTTTCAACAAAGCGAAGCGAAGCGTAGATACGAATCTATTTACTTATCAATAGAATCTCGAAATGGTATGATGGATATTTTTAGTAAATTTTTTTTTTGTCTTTAATTGTATGAATAATAACTGGACAATTCACACAAATATTATCATAAATTGACCACGTGTCCACGTAATTGTCGCGTTTATTAAAAAAGTCTAATTGACCATCTGCTTCAGTGGAAACTGGCCCTAAAATGATATACAGACGTCTCCACTGTTATTAGATACTTTATATCTTTCCAAAGATAATAAGATTTACAGCGAAATAAAGTTTCTCTTATCGGAATTGTTTCTTCTGTGTATAAATGGTCCGTTAAAATTTTACGATGGCGGAGCAGTTGTCAGCCAATTCGAAATGTAACTATTACGAACAGGTTTACCGATATTGTTTTAATTGTTTTTTGTTGTTTTTAATTTCTTCCATTATACTTAAAAATAAAACCACAGGATTATTTTTAGTAATATGATATAACCATGGCTCATGGCACCATGGGCTACAAGCAACAAAAAAATGGATTCAAATATTTTTTTCACAAAATATTGCACATTAAATTGCGTTAAAAAAGTGTAAAAATGGAAAAGAAATGAAATGAAATGAAATGAAATGAAATGAAATGAAATGAAATGAAATGAAAATTATTCATTTATGTTTATTATGATGTAAAGATGCGTCAAGCTGAAGACAGGGCGCTGTGACGCTCATTGGGGGAGGCCTATGTCCAGTAGTGGACTAACAAAAGCTGATGATGATGATGTAAAAATACCTTTGGTAACCACTCTATACTCCGCCTAACAAAAACACTTAAAATGCAGGAAGTGTTGTTAGGCGCCGGGAAACAGCATATCTTTAGCAACTATACCCATTATGAGTTTTTAGCAAGAGGTGCCAGAAAAGTTACCACTCGGATAACTGGCTTGTGGAAACTAAGCGTTTATAATGTTAATTTTCCATAAAAACAAGATATTTTTAATTAAAAGCTTGGCTAAAAGGGATGTCATTTTCTTTTTGACGATCCCTGTGGCGTGGTGGGTGAAGGTCCGCATGCGATGCAGGAGGTTACGGTTTCGATTCCCGCATCGGGACAAATATTTGTATGATCTGCAGATATTTGTTTCGGGTGGTCTGGTCGTTTTATATCTATAGTAAAATATGTATCTATGTAATGTATTGTATTATGTATAAACAGTACCCATAATACAAGCTCTGCTTAGCTTGGGGCTAGATGATGCTGTGTGGATTGTCCAGCATTATTTATTTATTTACATAAGATGAACATACATAGGTACTAGTGGTTTCTTTTTCACTTCTTCCGCTGGTGGACAAAAATTTGAAGAATATTATTATAATAATATAAAATATGACTTATCTAAGTGCTTATTTGTAAGCCTAAAGAATAAAACTTTTTTTGATTTGATTTACCTAGTTCAGCCTCCACTGTCAATTAGTCTGATGAAGTTAATGATTGAACAAAGCCAGGCGATTAGCTTGTTTTACTAGAAAGCAAAGATGTGTTTACTGACACGCACCCACATTTCAATTACCTAAAAAGGTAAGTCTATAAAAGCAAATAGACCTTTGTTTGGATTCACCTTCATTCTTATTTAGTTTATTTACTTTGCGGAGGTAAATATACCTTTTTGGCTTAGAGTCAAATGAAATGGGCTCTAGTTTATTTTATTAGTCTAGGATAAAGTACCTTTACCGCGGTTTGGTAAACCTTTGTGTTAGCGGTGGGTTTGTTCCACAATGAGTCGTTTGGAAAAATGATTTGTCAATATTTTGAAAATACTAAAACTGTCTTGAAATTATTTAGTATCTAGACTGTTTGTTAAGTTTTGCGGGACAAATGCTGTCTCAATCAATGGCCTCTACATCCACTACGATTGGTTTATGTAGAGTTGGGAACTTAGGTAAGTGCCCAACTCTACATAAACCATCCGTCAATCTAAGTAGGTACTTAGATTATTTTTAAGTTTGTACGGGAACGATAGATAAATAAATAAATAAAATAAATAATGCTGGACAATCCACACCGCATTATCTAGCCCCATGGTAAGCAGACCTTGTGTTATGGGTACTAGATAACTGATATACATAATACAATACATTACATAGATAGATATTTTTTAATATACATAGAAAACGACCGGAACACCCGGAACAAATATCTGCAGATCGTACACACAATTGTTCCGAGGCGGGAATCGACCTTTGCCCACCGCTCCACATCGGTCGTCATATACAGTATAATATATCACTAATATGTAGTGGACGTATTTGTCACATATATTAGATTTTTTATGTTGTTTGTTGAGTGTGCAACAATTAATTTTATATCTATCTATCTATTATATATAATTTTTCATACCCTATTTCCGTTATTCTGTAACGGGATTCCAACCATTCTCGAATACTTAGATCATATCATGGGCCGGGCTGTAGAAGGCACATTATGCCATAAACAATACCGAGTGGGTGGAATGGATAACGAACAAGGAAAGAGCTCATCATAGCTAAGGCGTGTCTTTAGAGTTGTATAATATCTTTAGAGAAATAAATACGAAATAATGCTGAACAATACACAGCATCATCTAGTCCGAAGCTAAGCAGAGCTTGCGTTATGGGTACTAGATAACTGATATACATAATACAATACATCACATGGATAGTTTTTTTATATCCATATAATACACGCAGAACACCCGGAATAACTATTTGCAGATCGTACAGATATTTATCCCGAGGCGGAAATCGAACCTGCAACCTCCTGTGACCTGCGAAAGTCTGCAGGGCACAGGGCGCTATGGCGCTCATTGGGGGAGGCATATGTCCAGCAGTGGACTAACATAGGCTGATGATAATTTATCTGGAATTAGGAAACTCCAACAGTATGTTGCGGATGATGATGAGTTTGTTTGAACTGTGCTCTGTGTACACATACCCTTTGTTTTGGATGATTCATTTGCTTGATTCAAAGCCAAAAAGGGTAACCTAACGGTCTACATTCCGAACCAAATAGTAAACCTAAAGAAACTCCATTAGAAGAACAAAGCTAAAAAACCCATAAATATAATGGAATCTATTAATGTTTATACAGATACGAAAGCTTTAGAATTCTCATTCGCGGATTTAGCTTTACTATACTCCGATTTAGAATCCAAGATATTTTATGTCAACAAAGACATTTATGAAAACTTAACAAAAATCGATAACAATAACAGAAAACGACAAGGCGACAGCAAGGTTATCACTAAAAACTGCAACACAAACTTCAACAACAAATAATCCCACATGTGGAGCGAAATAGATTTAAATTTGAATTCGAAAATGAAAGAGAGATCAATTAAATGATGAATGAAACTTTTCAAAATCAAAAACTGTTTCGAGCTTCTATGCTTTGCTTGGATGGTACCAACATCGTTTAAAGAAGAATAAAGAATAAAGAATTTATTTATAGCCACACACCAAAATAAACAAAAAAAAAGGAAAACACATTAAAAATACAAAACAACTTAAGTAGTAGGGATTTAAACTTTATATAATGTAGCGTGGTAGTAGAGTCCCAAGTGTAAGAATAACTGGTCTTTCCCTATGTGCGCGGCTAATAAGGTCCAATCTCAGCTTGATGTCATTATCGACAGAGGACGATAGTGACACTGGTTAATATTATGGTTTAATATTTTCCACCAATATTCCTCGGGCTTTGTAACCCCTTTGTATACAAAAAATATACAGGTTTTTGAGTCGGAGTTAAGAAAAGACGAGGAAAAGCTCAAAGTTATCTTTGGGTAAATTTCCGAGAATATTATAAATAGATCCAATGAATAACTACACAAAAATGGTTATTATCTATCTACATCTTCATCTTTGTTAAGCGGCCTTTCCTGTAGGGCAAAGGCCTATCCCTCCTCCTTTCACCCACCTACACAAATTATAAAGCCGGGTACTGACCGGCGTTACAGGGCGTAATGTAACGTATCTTAAAAAAAAAGAATAAAATAATTTATTTATAGCACAACAGTTACAAAAAAAGTAAAACACACAAAAATACAAAACAACTTAAGTAGTAGGGATTTAAACTTTACATAATGTAGCGTGGTAGTAGAGTCCCAAGTGTAAGAATAACTGGTCTTTCCCTATGTGCGCGGCTAATAAGGTCCCGTCTCAGATTGTTGTCATTATCGACCGAGGACGATAGTAACACTGGTTTTCAGGCTGGACCTTAATTTTATCGTATCTTGTAGGTACTTTTTAAGATGGTAAAATGTACTAGGCATAACGATTTGGAGTTATCTGTAATGTAATGGATGTAATGTAATGGACGTAATGTAATGGACGACCGATGTGGCGCGGTGGGCGAAGGTCCGCCTGCGATGCAGGAGGTTGGGTTCGATTCCCGCCTCGGAACAATTGTGTGTACGATCTGCAGATATTTGTTCCGGGTGTTCTGGTTGTTTTCTATGTATAATAAGAATAAGAAATTTTTTATTTGGCCAAAAAAATAACAGGCTACATAAAAAAAATACAGTACACAGTATAAAAAAACGTAATAAAAAGCCTACAGAAAAACAAAAATAATAATAATACATGGCTACTGTGCCAGCCTGCTGCCCAAAAAGGGTCAAACTCAGCTATGTGCTGAACCACGCGTGGCGCGGAACAACGCTGGTTTTCAGTTTGAACCTTTTTCTCAGTCACATCACGGGCAAGGAAGAGAGATGCTCAAAACAGACGAAAAAGAATAGTAAAAAACAATTAGTAGTAAGCAATAAGTAGTAAACAGATAATAAAAAAGGGTTGTTGTACATTTGCCACAAAGTAAATTCGTCACGAAAAAAAGTAAGTTTAGTAAAGTTCTGTTTTATTATTTTTGGTTGTTGTAAGTTCGTCAAATAGATTTTTCCGTAGAGACAGCAGAAAAATCAAACAATAAGTAGAATAGAACAAAACAAATGTTTTCACACTCATAGATAGGGTTAAATAAAATTCCATATAAAACGATATTAATTTTTAATGATCAGGATTTTGAAAATGTTACCTTTCATTATACATAACAGTTGTACAACAACCCATAAAAAATATCTATTTATGTAATATATTGTATTATGTATATCAGTTATCTAGTACCCATAACACAAGCTCTGCTTACCATGGGGCTAGATAATGCTGTGTGAATTGTCCAGCATTATTTATTTATTTATTTAAATTTTATGGTCTTATGTAAATAATTAATTATTCATTTGAACGTGTTATTCAGCGAGCGTTCGTGAGGTCATTGAAGGTCAGTTGAAAACAGGGCGCTATGGCGCTCATTGGAGGAGGCCTATGTCCAGCAGTGGACTTATTTAGGCTGATGATGAAACTTAATAGAGAACCTTCTTATCTAAGTAATCGATTTTGTTGAAATTTTGGATTAGACTCCTACGGACTAGATTCCTCCAAAACATGCTCGAGTTTGGTATGCTTAGTCGTTAATTTGGTTATATATTAACCTCTCTTATATACCTTCGCGATGGGTAATTGTAGGTTTCATCGTCGTAAATGTAATTGAGATAGTCTCCAAAATCCATTGTAAATAACAACAAACTATTTCGAGGAGCATTCAAGGTAGGTAGCGAGGTACCTTGAGATGACAGTTCGTTATTCCACTCGTATGAAAAAATTCTCGAAGGCTGTTTCGAGTGAAGGATTTTTTTACGATCAAGCATACCGAAACGCATTTGGAGGTTGAGTAGAGTTTGAATCGAAGTCAAGGTAATGACTAAAGATATGGGGGTTAGGCCTAGGCTGAACGTTTAAACTGATGACTCAGCTAAAGGGTCAGTTACATTAACATGCCACTAAAAATTAATAGTGCGTTACGAATAGTGCTGCATAATTTTGTTTTGTTCACTATCTCATTAAGCAACCTCTTACATACCTTCTTTCTTTGCAGTATAATCGCATCTACCTTTATAATATATAAATAGATATGATAATTTAAGGGGCCTCCGGAGGGACGAATTCTTCATACAACTTCTTCCACTAGTGGACAAAAAATTGAAGTGAACAGTAAAATAATTTTATTTGATAATAATTTAATGTATAAAATATGACTTGTCTAAGTGCTTATTTTGTAAGCCTAAAGAATAAATGATTTTTTACTTTTACTTTACTTTACTTTACAAACGTAATACCAAAATGATTTCCAATTCAAGCATATTTCCAATATAATATTGTATTATTTGTTTTTGAATAGTATTTATCTATAGGTTCCTAACTAGTTTTTTTTATAGTTTAGTATTACGAAACAAAACAAATTTTGAACGGCTAATATTGCTATCGCGCACGTATAGGGCGCGGCGCAAGGGTTAAACAGGGACAGCAATATTCGGAGCGATTTTTGCAAGCGAGGGTCGCCGGACCCTTAAGGAGTGGTTAGTAAGGGCCATCTTGGATAAGCCTACCATACCTACCTATCATCATCATCAGTCTGTTGTTGTCCACTGCTGGACATAGGCCTCCCCTAATGAGCGCCATAGCGCCCTGTCTTCAGCTTGCCGCACCAGCATCTACCTGCAGTCTTTCCCAGGTCGTTTTCACAACTGGTCGGAGGGCGTCCAGCACTACGTTTATCAAGTCTAGTAGTCTCATCTCAAGAACACGTTTCCACTATTTCCACCTAAAACACGATTACCCCAGCGGGGTAATCGTGTTTTAGGTGTTTTCGGATCTTCGCGGGATCTGTCCCGTGCTTCAGCTTGCTAATTCTCAGAGCTATGTCGATAACTTTTGTTCTCTGTCGGATGTATTCGTTACGAATCCTATCCTTCAGAGAAACCCTACCTACCTATAGGCTATAGCCACTCAAAAATGGTTATTAGTTTATGTATACGCATAGTCTACTTGCCGTGCTTAGAGCATAATCAAGTACGAAAAAATGGTTAACACTTTGATTGCTGAAATCACACGGTATGTGTTTTCTACAAGTGACTAATATGCGTAAATCCACACTAGCGCAGCGGCTGAGAAAATACAGATCTTTGTGAATCAGCACAGCCGTAATATTTTTCGAACGAAACGCATGTGCGGCGCAACACAATCGCGGTGTAGAGCGGCAGCACGAATTTTTTAGGTTAAAAAAAAGATCGCAGTCGTCGAATTGTCTCTAAACGATTTATTAACATTATTATAGGTTGTGCCTTAGCGTCCATTGTTAGCAGAGGAAGCAATAAAGCGCGAACAAACAGTTTGTATTAAAAATTCTTGAAATAATGCAGTTGGCGGTTGGCTCCCTATTGTGAGGATGCGGTTATTGGAATTCGCTTGGTATTCTTCGGACAAGCTACTAGCTTTTGAAACTTTCTATTTTTCATCACAACAATACTGTTAGAGAACGATTACCATTTTATTAAACGACTTCAAAAAAGGAGGAGGTTCTCAATTCGACTGTTTTTTTTTTTATTTTTGTTACCTCAGAACTTTCGACTGGGTAGACCGATTTTGATTATTCATTTTTATTTGAATGCTAAGGTCCCATTTCAATTTGGTCCGGTTCTGATGGAATTCATGAGAAAACCATACAAGTCCTAAATTTGCATTAAGTGCGCAATCAAAAATAGTAAAAAAGTAAAAGTAAACATTTTATATTTTTATTTTGTCAGAACAGAGACTCTTATAAACTTAACTTAGATTAACAGACGACAGAGACTGACAAAAATCGGTCTCCACTCAGCATCTGCTTGGTAGAGCAGATCGTACCATAGCGCTGGTCTTCCGTGGAGACCGTGGTGCGCAAGGTGACCTAATGTAGTAAGGAACCAAACTAAAAAATAAAATCGACAAATCATTTGATTTGACGGCGAAAACAGTAAATTTTCGTCAAGGGTTTACCTTCGAATTTTTGTGTAATAAGCTTGGGTCTTCTTCTCGTTAGCTCCTCTTTGAATTGTTAATACTAGCACTAATTTATTTCCATTCGTTCATTGTGATTTTCTTTGTAAATAAAGAGATGCTTATAAAAAAAATCAAATTACGATTAGCGATGATTTCATACACCGTTTTGAAGAAAAACCGTCCACTAGGCGTATAGTAGGTTGGTGGTTAACAAAAGATCGCACAAAAGCGCCATCTGTCTTTATTCTACAGTTTACCATACGAATAGCGCAACTTGACCGAGTATTGTACCTTATAGATATAGCCGGTCCAGTTTATAGAGGTCAGTGATCTTCATCTGAGAAAGTTTCTTATACTTATGAGTTTTTAGTATAAATCGCTCGATTTTGTAACAACTTTGTCCTATAAAAAAAATTTAAAACTACGAAAGTCATTAATAACGGTAGGTATATTTACCATGATTTGAATTTTGAGTTTTTCATAAATTCTAAATATTATATTTTTTTAGGCTTTGACCAATTTTGACGTTGTAGCTGGTGTCAAACTAATACAAAATTGACGTTTGACAGCACTGATTGCTTAATTTACGCCTGTCGCAAACCGGTCGCAAGTTACATAATCACCCGGCCGAGACAATAATTCCTGTGCTTACAGGGAGACAAAAATGACGTCCCTTTACCATCGAATGCGTAAATTATTTGAAATTCATTCCTTCTACTACAATAACGTATGCAATGTACGACAATGCGATGTGATTATTGTCTATACCCTAGAGAACAGTCCCCCGTGCTCGGCCTACTGAAATCCATCAAAGGTCTATTGTCTATTCCCAAAACGCCACTGGTCTTAAAACCTACATCGTCAACTACAAGCCCTGCAATTTACGACCACTTGTAAAACTGTTCTGTTTCAGCAGAATGGATCATTTTACCCCGTTTTACTGGTGCTTTATTGTTTTTATAGATGAGCCAAGTGATTTTAAACGGGTTTAGCTAGATAGAGGAAGTACCTATTGAGATGCAAGTTTACGCATAAATTGACCCTTGCTTGTTTTTGTTTGAGGGTATGCTGAAACTGAGCTTAAATCGGCCCTAAAACGAAATATGACATGGCTTGGCGTACTCTGTCGTTAACTCGGGTTAAGCTGTGAGAGCGGAGTTTAAGTCACAAGATAAACATAACTAGGTTTAATCTGTCGACACAATGAAGACGTAGATTATGTTCCAGAATGTTCTTAGGATCGATTCTCGTTGATTTTCGAACTTCACCGAATAGAAATCTATACATTATTCGTTTTGTTTTGTGTTTTATTCGGCTATATTCGGTGTAGAAGTTCGAATAACGTGAACACACTATCCCCACATCGTGAACAGCTGCGAACTATAATTATGCCGAATATTTTTTCTATCTTTTTCGAATCCGACGCAAAGATAAACGTGTTAACAGCAACAGCGACTTAATAATTCCTTTGTGTTAATTACAAATACATGTTTTGCGTACGTATTATCAATACCAACATACGTCATCATCATCAGGATATGCTGCTGGACACATGCCTCCCCTAATCGCCATAGCGCCCTCCAGCTTGACGCATCCAGGATCTGCCTGCAGTCTTTCGCAGGTCGTCATCCCACCTGGCCGGAAGGCGTCCAAGTTATAACAAAAAACTCAACGTCCGTCGCAGCCGCGCTCCGCAATTTAGATATAAAGTGTTATTTTGTTGTTTTATGTGCAATTAAGTCATTAATTCATTCTACTGAGCAAGCCTAGTGTAGACGGTACACGAACTTTTTCAGTACATTCGCAACCTTTGATGTGTGACCGAAAACCGACAGCCGGCGGATACGTGTGTTCGGTTCTTTGCGTATTCGCTTATTCGTGAAAAATAGGCGAATAAAGTCACTTCACATCGTCGTATTTGTGAAAATAGGACGAATACGCGAAGACGAATAGCGATGTGAAGTGCCACCATAAAGATACCTCAGGAGTACCTTAGTTCATTGTTGAAAATGCCTCCTCTAAACGGAGAGGGTCAGAGAGGTCGACTTTTACGTCGCGACCGCAACAGCTAAAGGTACCACCTAATTAGTACTACGTAACATTCTAGTGTAGAGATAGGAGTTTGTACCTACTTTGCCTCCGCCCTCCGACCAGGTGGGATGACGACCTGCGAAATACTGCAGCTAGATGCTGGATGCGTCAAGCTGAAGATAGAGCGCTATGGCGCTCATTGGGGGAAGCCTATGTGCAGCAGTGGACTAACATAGGTTGCTCATGATGATCTACTTTGCAGTGGATAAAGCCAAGCTGTAAATGACCTTATTCTTTTTTCACAAGTTTTAAGCCAACGAAAAGTGTTACGTATTTTCCTTGTCCACTTCATAATGACAGATATTACTAAAACAAGTCACCATAAACAATTTCCCCTCGACAACAGAGCGAACAAAAAATATCCAGCTAGTGCGAGTATAATTCAGCGCATTTCAAACGGATATCCGCAGTGAACAATAGTCGTCACCTTTAGACAAATGTCGACATTTGTTTCCCTCTGCAAAAACAATAGAATTTTCGCCGGCGAAATAGACTTTTCGCTAACGAAATACGGGACGAAATAATTTACACTCGTGAGGAAGTGAAGACATGGCGTGAGGAAGTAATTGTAGATGATATATTGGTGTTATGGTGATGCCTCATTTTGGAGCACTCGAATTTAGCAATTCAATCCAATCCTTCCCTTTTTTATGAAATATGGTTTCCGGATATAGCTTCGAGGGAAAATTTACTTTTGATTTTTGACGATTTTAGGTAGATTTATGGTTTTCCCTTTCATTGTCATTCAGTGATTAAAACCGAAACTTCAAAGGCCAATTTCTGATAAGTTCAGTTACATAATTTTACTACCAAGCAGACAGCTACGTATATGTATCATCATCATCAGCCTATGTTAGTCCACTGCTCGACCTAGGCCTCTACTAATGAGCACCATAGCCCCTTGTCTTCAACTTGAGACATCCAACATCTGCCTGCAGTCTTTCGCAGGTCGTCATCTCACTTGGCCGGTCGGTGTAGGTATACATTATTATGTTTAGTTATATTTTTAGTGAAACCATATTACCCAATTAGATACTTCG
Source organism: Eupithecia dodoneata (assembly GCA_947044415.1). Classification (NCBI taxonomy): domain Eukaryota; kingdom Metazoa; phylum Arthropoda; class Insecta; order Lepidoptera; family Geometridae; genus Eupithecia; species Eupithecia dodoneata. The sequence continues at coordinate 6,975,763 of OX345678.1, forward strand.
TCAAAAGTTCAATACATCGTTTCGGTGGCCAGTTATCATATATGTCTAATATAACTGCTGAGCATAGGTAGTGATAGAACAACCGTACCTACACGAATTCTAGAATTATTGTAACTAATATTTTCTAACGATGTGCAGTGAGCAAAATATGAATATCAATGAACTCATGAGCAGTGAAATGGGCCTCGAAGTTTCCAGTTTCTTTGAGCAAGTTATACGCTGGCAAATGAACCGGTGCGTCTAGCCGTTTGGCATTTCCTTTAGTTTATGCACGCCTGGTACTTTCCCGTGAAAAGGTAATCTTGGGAAATGAAAGGGTTGTTTGTATGACTGGTTTTTTAGAGCTCTGGAGGGTTGGATGAGAGTATCATTTGGTTTATGGTTGTTATTTGGTAAGAAAAATAAAAATATTTTAGCTTTTATTTTTGTATGGCGCGTCTTTTCAGCGACGACATGTGCTTTTTACAGTGAACATGTTAACACGGTTACAAAAAGCATTACACACATCAATTTAGCAGATGATAACATCAAAAGCTGGTGCTCAAACAAAAATTTACAACAACAAGCACACGAATAATTAACAAATCACTTACTCATATTGTAACTTTCAATTTGTTTCACCAATCACTGAAAACTTGTTAAAAGCCGAGGGTTTTCACTGTTGGTATTAACAATCATTTTAGTTCACACACGAAGCAAAACCTGAGCTTGTAAAGTTGATAGAGCTCAGATTGGCATCAATTTCCAATAAAATTGTTTCGGTAGCATCAGATTCTAAAGAGGTCTATTCTAGGGAAATAAAAACAACTCTGAGTTTGCGAACCAAACAGAATAGGCCTCCTTACAAACTAGGTAAGTCAATATTATAGCATTGGGCTTAGCATTCACGCATCAAATCCATTTTGAGCGTATCAAAAGCGACTGGATTCACTCTGGTAGCTTTGAAATCCATCACACACAGGATAGGGTAAACGGATTATTTGGAAAATTTCCATCAAAGTCTTGTTATGGGATCACCATGTCGTTTCGCGTAAAAACTGACACCTAAGCCGGAGTCTGGCCTAGGCATTTCCTGGGCAAAAATGTACCTCTCCGTAGGTCAAAAATATCACCCAGTTGTTTAATTTAAATTGACAAAACGTCGCTCTGTGATGCCTTGGCCTTTCCAAATGCAGAGAAATGTCTCATTTTAGCGTAAACCTAGGTTTATTCTGATTTTCATTAATATGATTATTATTGCTCATATTTAATTCATCGCGATTAAAATAAACACAGATTAATGTAATCTCTGTTTTCTTGCCGAAATTGCGCTGGTATGGTGGTCATTATACCTGATAGCAGGAACTAGAGATTCCTTCGCCTTCCTTTATAAACATACATCCCTTCTGACTTTCAGAACTTGATGGTTTGCTTACCTGAACAAAGCTGTAGAGGCAAGAACCACCAATTTTCAGTAGATTGAACAAATGTACCAGGCAAACAGAAGCAATCAGGAGACTCTATAGTATTGCACCTCTGTTGAACTGCTTGATTAAAAACCCTACCTCCCTGGATATAAGACTCACCTGGTAAACAGAGCAGCGAAGAACCAGACCAAAGCACAGATGAGGGTAGCCCGCGTTTTCGTGCAGACATACCCGGCTCTCAGAGGTTCGCAGATGGCGTAGTACCGTTCGAAGCTGATGGCCAGGATGGTGAGGACAGATGCGTGGGTGACTGTTAGCTCCACGAAGGGAACGGCGAGACCTGACGGAAGAAATAATAATAATAAGTAGTCATAGCCTTTAGATTAACTCTCTCAAAGGGCCTCTGTGCTGTTGGCTTCGGCCCCACGCAAGCCTTCCAAAGGACCAAGTCATTTCATGACCCGATATCATGGTAATGAGATCCAAGGTAAGCAGAGCTTGTGTTTTGGGTACTAGATGACTGATATGCATACTCGTAATATAATTAATAACATAGATAGATATTTTTTATTATATTTATTGATCAAACAAACATTTGTGCTCAGGCGGGAATCGAACTCGCTACCTCCTGCGTCGCAAACGAACCTTCGCTCGCCGCGCCACATAGGTCGTCGAAAGAAGAAAGTATTGTGAAGAGAAATTTAATCATGTTTCTTGGATCTGTCCGGATAGAATAAAATATAATTGGATGGAATAGGAATTTACTATTTATTAAAATACTTTAATTAGCTTCTGCCTGCAGCTTCGCATGCTTTATTAGAGCCTTATCACACTGCCGATTAGCGAGCGATTTTAACGAGGCGTGATAAACACTGTTGAAATAAACAAACACGTTTTAAACACTGTTGTAATAAACAAACACGTTTTAAACACTATTGTAATAAACAAACACGTTTTAAACACTGGCGCCCCGTGCGTCGATGCCGCGCCGGTGTTCAAAACGCTGCGTCACGAACGGGTCGTTGTCGTCGCGGCGTGCTTCCTGCGCAATCGCCTCGCTTTAAAATCGCTCGGAAATAAGCAGTGCATTTTGGCTCTGAAACTTTTGGCAAATCTGTATCACACACCGTTCCTTCTAAATTTCTTTTTTCTTCGAAATTTCCAATCCAACTTTTATAAATTTGATTCAAACCAAATCACGTCGCACCGATAAAGCATTTTCGCCACAAAATAAGCGGTTACTACGTTGATACAGTAGGTATTCCCTTGGCAACGCTCGAACCGCTCAACAAAGAGCAGAGTGGGTGTTCTGTATAATTTGTTATTTTCTTTGTAACATGAATGGAATCACGAATAACACAGATATTCTTTTCTTTCTGTGACGTCAAGACATGACACAGGACTGAGTGTTTTATTAGACCCACATTATGAGCCTACTAGTTTCTGCCCGCGGCTTTGCATGCGTTGTTTCTATGGAAACGTTTTAAGTATATAGGTATTTTATATCCCATGGGAACTGTTTTTTTGGATAAAAAAAGTACTTAGCCTATGTTTGATTCCAGACTTGGAGCTATATATGTATGCAAAATTTAAGCCTGATCCCGCCTGATCCGTTTAGTAGTTTTGGCGTGAAGAGGTAACAAAAACATTAAACACCAACCATACATTTAAACATCCAAACTTTCGTCAATTTTATCGTGATATAAATACGTGCGACATGTTTTCTTCGAAAAATATTATGAAAATCCCAGCAAAAAAGAGCTGAGAGGAAGTTGAAATCGAACGCCAGCACATGCTTTTAAAAACTAAACGCTAAGTGCCTTTAATACCGACATACGCCGTTCACGGCATGACGTCACAATGTGCTGAAAGGTACCCGTTTATACCATACGACATCGATTTAAGTGTGAAAATAATCAACATGCAAGTCTGGTTCTTGTAGCTAATTCAAACACAATTCTGGTGGTTTATAAACTTAGGTGGAGTTTTTAGTAGTACCTACCTAGCTATTTATAGAATAACTAGCACGGCATTATAAGGCTTCAGGTTCACCAACTGAGGACTAAAAATCGATTAATTCATTCAAAATTATATTTAATTTAGTTTATTTCTTAAATCCATGTATTTGTAAGGAAGAGCAGGACAACCTGGCACATGTATACTTCCATATTTAAAAGGATGTCCTAACAACTGTCTAGCATGTAAAGTAGGTAACATATTTTCATACAAATAAACAATTTTCAATTTATTATTACGTGTATAAGAGCATTTCATACAAGTAATTTTAAATTGCATGTCAGGGCCTATAGTCTTTGTCTAAGTTAATTATACATTATGTGACAAGATACCCTTAAAAGCCGATCACCGAAGTTAAGCAACGTCGGGCGCGGTCAGTACTTGGATGGATAACCCTTAAAAGTTCTTCTTCTCTTTTCAAATCGAATAGCATAGAATCGTGACGTGACTTATGAAGTATCCCCCAGTGACATCTAGCTGCAACTTGAAGATGTTTGCTCACAATCCCGATGTTTGCTGCGAGTAATGTTTTTATTCCACTCCAGTTGGCGCGGGGACTTCGGAAAACAAATGAAGAGCAAAAGCTTTGTTTCAACAGTTGCTTTACAAAATAATGAGTTGGAACTTTGATATGGTTGTGCCATAGAGTAAAAACACGCTGCTGCCACAGCAGAGGGTCTCATTATCTACTGTCATTCGAGGTTATCACGATTTGGCAGAATTGCGTCAATCCAGACGCAGAGCCATCTAGCAAGAAGTTGATGATCATAATCGACATTATGTGATATTCACTATGACAAGACGATATTTAAACCAAAGTTTATGGTTTTTGTTATTAAAGTGTGTTAGCCTTTTACATGTATACCTACCTACAGGAGAATCCACACAGCATTATCTATCCCCAAGCTAAGCAGACCTTGTGTTATGTCATGGGTTACTTATGATGACTGATATACTTAATACAATACATTAATAGATGAAAAGATTTTTTAAAATTATACCTACATTACGACCAGAACACCCGGTACAAACATCTGCAGATCGTACAAACAATTGTCCCGAGTCGGAAATCGGACACGTAAGCTCCTGCGTCGCAGGCGGACCTTCGCCCACCGCGCCACAGAGGTTGTCATAATATAGTAGTAGTATATTATTTGTATGTCTATTGCTATGTCTAATCGGAAATCAAACTAGCAGACCCTGACTAATAGATATTCCTAGAACGGCAACTGAAGGCATAAATCTAACCCGCATAAGCATTGTTCGCACTGTCTCTATTATCTAACGAGTGGCCTTTCTGAATTTACGACATTGCTATGGATAAAACTGTTTTTTGACCTTCCATGTTAGATATTTGGAAATAATTTGTGGGAGCCTTCGCCTGACCTACTTTTTACGTAGACTTTTTACTAGACTGGCTGTGTCTACATTTTGAAGATGGAACCAAAATAGAAATAGAAATATCTTTATTTGTAGCATTAACAAATGTACTAAACTAATTTGATAGCTGAAATCACACGGTATGTGTTTTCTACAAGTGACTAATATGCGTAAATCCACACTAGCGCAGCTGCTGAGAAAATACAGATCTGTGTGACTCAGCACAGCCGTAATATTTTTCGAACGAAACGCATGTGCGGCGCAACACAACCGCTGTGTAGAGCGGCAGCACGAATGGCTTAGGTTAAAAAAAAGATCGCAGTCGTTGAAAAAAAAATCGCAGTCAAAGTTTTAATTACCCAACACCATAAAGACTACATAACTACTAACTAATTGAAAAAAAACTTTATGCTACAAAATGGCGTCCGACTCAGCATTACATTATGTTGGGATAGCCAAGCAAAATGAACCTAAAAAAGTTGAAGAGCATTTTCAGCGGACTTTTGAAAGATTTAAGATGTTTGGCAATAATAATGGACCATAACAGTAATTAAAATATATTTTATTATAATTCAAAATTAATTATGTTTATCTTAATATTTTATTTTATAAATAGCGGACCGTCCCAGCTTCGCACGGGTATTTATTATTTTTGTCATTCATAATTTATTTTTGGCCGTTTATTTCTTAACTTTGACTTCCCGTAGGTTCCCGTACCCCATTAACGCCTATATCAGCATAGTTATAGTTAGCCGAGTGTGAAATAAGGATTAATACCACGGTAGGTCCAAATGCTTTTTCTAGCGGCGGCATTATTAATAAATTTTTAAAATAAAAAAAAACACTTATTGTGACTGTAATAGTTAGATAATATTATGCTGTCGCGACATTTTTTGTAGACAATGATGTGTTCTGCAAAGTTGTAGTAGATACATTACTTACTTTGTTCAATCATCAATTGTTTTCACAGCGCACGCGATGAAAGCAATTTTTAAGGTAAATTTTTACACCTCGGGTTACATTATTGGAGTTTTAGTAAGGATCCCAAATTTTTTTGAAAATATAATATAGCCTATGTTCACCAGGGATATAGCTTCCCAAAACGGTGAAAGAATTTTTCAAATCGGTCCAGTAGTTTCGGAGCCTATTCATTCAGTACACACAATCAAAAAATCAAACCTTTTCTCTTTATAATATTCGTATAGATATATTGATATTATTAGATAATTTTTGTTAAACCTCTACACGGAAAACTATGTTTCAAAATACCACCAATATTTGCCTTAAAAGGAATCTTAAATTTCTTCAAACAAATTGAAATGACAGATGGGTTGCCATTGCCAAGTTCTCCAATGACAGTACGCTGGTGTGAATCCAGCCTATTCAGCTTTTGAGTTTTGGCGCTAAAACAAAACACTGCAATTTGGACCGAGTCGCTTATATTATATGGAGCCAAATGTACCAAGTTTGCCAGAAGCGGTTTTATTTATTAATCAGTTTATAAAGTATAATTCCAAGAAGTTGAAGTTAAAAAGTATAATTTACAAGCCATCAGTAAATTATACTTTAGTAATTTTTTCAGCCAGGGTAGCAAAGCAAACAATTTGAAAGATACAGGGTATTGGGACCGACATCAATACCTATAGCTGTGTAATAGCTATAAGAATATTAAATGTTGTGTCCACCTTTTAAATGTATATATGTATATTAGAACTTGTCTCATAATAATATACATATATGTATAAGCAAAATTTGTATACTGTTGTTGTACCTTTAAAAAAAATTTAATTAGAACACGCGGCAGCGTGTTCTCATTTAAGTTAGCGACGACGACCTTATGTCAATGGAATAAGGTTTAAATTAAAATCCCACCAAAACATAAATGTAAAAAAGGAGAGCCAAGTTCAATACAAAAATTAAGATTGGCTGTGGCCTTCCCCGCAAAAAGAATGGAGATATAAATGAGTGCCAAGTCAAATCTATGTAGGTTAGATTTGACTTGGCCAGTTTTCATTACATCAGTCATTTTATAAAGTTATTCAACGTTTTAATTCTGATAAAAACTGGCCAAGTCAAATCTAACCTACATAGATTTGACTTCGCACTCATTTATATCTCCATTCTTTTTGCGGGGAAGGCCACAGCCAATCTTAATTTTTGTATTGAACTTGGCTCTCCTTTTTTACATTTATGTTTTGGTGGGATAGACATACACACACGACAAAAGACGAGTCGAAGGGGTCATAGGCTACATTTTTTCCATTAGACTCAATGTCCTAAGTGTCACTTTTGCTGTGAAATGATTTTATTAAATATGTTTGAAATAAACTCAATAATAAACCTAAAAAAAAGGTTTACAAGCATTCAAAGTTCAAATTCTGTGTAAAAATAAATTGTGACCTTATTTATGGTGTCTGTTTTTCAACACAGGAATAAAATTATATACAAATATTTTAGGGTAAGCTAAGCTATTTTGTGAAACTTAAATCCCGTAACCATTTCCCCAAATCTCATAACGGGAGGCCACCAATAAATTCAGAATATTTGGGAGATAACAAGTAGAATAGTACAACACAATACAGAGGCACATTATTCTTCTAGGAGAGATGTATATAACTAGCACAAAGAAATGTGCTAGTTTTTTTATTTTATTTTAATGTGTTTTACTTATTCCTCTAACATTATCAGAGACTTTATGTATCTAGTTTTAAATTAACATTATTATATTTGTGTGAAATGTGCTAGTTATGACCTAGCTATATACATGGAATCTCGTGTCCTCCTCTGGTGGTTTCCCTTAATTGGCTTTTAATATGACCTCCATGGGCTGAAAGAGGTGTCAATTAATCTATCTGTCAAGCGCAGAGATAGCCTTTAGGGGCGGTATACTCGCGACTGTCTAACTAAAGGTAAACAACCTAGACCACTCGCATTTCGTGTCCTTTTCCAAGTGACGAAAATAATACCTACTCAAAAGGTCTCATTTCGTGTCCCTTTAAATAAATTTATGAGAAGTGTCATAGAACGTTGCTAAACAGGCAAATATTTTGTCATTTTGGATTTCGGCATGTTTAACAGAAGTTACTATACAAGTTGGATTTAATGGTCGGGGCAGTAAGGGGTGTAGCTACCAGAAAATGGTCTTAGGAGACTATCCATATTTTTTAAAAAACATTCCATCCCCATTCTTAAATATAAAAAAATCTGTTAGCAATAAAAAGGCTCTTTTTTTGTCAGGACCATGGCACCAACTTCTCATATTTCGTCACCTAACGTGCCCACACTGCATATTATTATGCAGAGGGCATTACAAAGTTTTTGCTTTTGCTTTCCTAACGACAATTTAATGTTCTTGAACATGTTTTGATCCCGTGTGCATGTCGTAATGGAATTGCCCCTTTTGGGGTAGAGCCTAATGCTTTTAGGTTGTTAGGGCTTAAGTGGTTAATATTATAATATTAATTTAAACTTGCAACTCACAAAGCTGGGATCCATATTGTGATATGTCTTACCAAAAGATAACGTTAAGGTAGGACATTGAAAAATTAACTTTTTTTAAATAATTCGTCGTGATTTTCTCGAAACTCAGTCTGGATCTAGACCAAGACTTTATCAAGACAGTCTGAATCTTATTTTACTCCGAATTAGAATCCAAGTTGTTTTATATAAAAAAATATAAATGAAACGTAAACAAAAACTGTTAACAATAACAGAAAACAACAAGGTTACAGCAAGGTAATCAAAAACCTAAAACACAAAGTTCAACAACGCATTATCTCATGTATAGCGCAAAATTTTTACATTTGAGAAATCAATTGACGACTTCTGTGGCGCGGTTGGCGAACGCCCGAGGAGGTGCGACGCAGGAGGTTGCGGGTTCTATTCCCGCCTCGGGACAAATGTTGGAACGATCTGCAGATATTTGTTTTGGGGTCTTCTAGTAATTTTCTATGTATACTAAAAAATAGCTATCGATGTTATGTATTGCGTTTAGTATACCAGTCGTCTAAATACCCATAACACGAGCTCTGCTTAGCTTGTGGCTAGATGATGCTGTGTGCATTGTCCAACATCATTTATTTATTTATACTATTGCCTACTTTTTTTCCTATAAATCAGTTTCCATGGGATAGAAATTACCTTAAAACATTCTCATGGAAACATCGCGTGCGATGCTGTGGTCACAATATAATTAAATAATATAAATAATAATATAATTAAATATAAATAAACTGTAAACTTACAGAGTTCTTTCCCCAACACCCAAGTCTCAGGCCTCGAGCTGACTTCCACCAGGACAGTAGGCGTACACACCAGCAACACCAACAGATCGGCAATACTCAAGTTCACCAGAAAAATGTTCGTAGAGTTCCTCATATCCTTCGTCTTCAATATCACTATCGGCACCATAACATTGCCTATTACTCCCAAACACATTATCACTATGCAAAATGTCATAGAAGTAGCCTTTATATAATACGGTATTTCAGGATACTCGGTATAGTTATTTGAGGGTAGAGAGATATTCGAAGTCGCATTCGACAAGTCGAAATCTCGAAAGTCAGAAGTGACATTTTTGAATGTGTGTGTTAGGTTCTCGTACAGGTTCACATTTGTAGTTGTGTGCGTAATGTTTGAAGAAATCATGTGGGTCAGTTCATAGTTCACATTTTTTTGGCGTTAGTGTTTTGTTTCTGCTCACGGTGTCATTTCAGTTTTCGATTGGTGATCTGAAACAAGAGAGTAATCGATTAAAATTTTTATCTTCGAATATCCTAGGTACACTTACAAAGCCCGAGGGTATCTGCACTGGGCGCCTTACAACACGGCCTTTATAACTAAATCTAAGCCACATTTGGGCTTTACACAATAGAGAAACTTAAGCGGTTCATCATTATCATCATCTGCCTATGTTAGTCTACTGCTGGACATAGGCCTCCCCTAATGAGCGAAATAGCGCCCTGTCTTCAGCTTGAGGCAGAATGCAGTATTTCGCAGGTCGTCATTCCACCTGACCGGAGGGTATCCTACACTACGTTTACCGAGTCGTAGTCACTCAAGAACACATTTACCCCAGCGGTATCGTAAAGCGGTTCACCATTATCGAAGATGACGAGGAGAGTGACGATTTTTCTGATCAGCTCAGATTTACTGATTTCTGGGTCCCATTAAAAATTAATTTATCGTGTCGTCATTATTTAATAAATAATAAATAATGCTGGACAATTCACACAGCATTATCTAGCCCCATGATAAGCAGAGCTTGTGTTATGGGTACTAGATAACTGATATACATAATACAATACATTACATAGATAGATATTTTTTATTATACATAGAAAACGACCAGAACACCCGGAACAAATATCTGCAGATCGTACACACAATTGTTCCGAGGCGGGAATCGAACCCGCAACCTCCTGCGTCGCAGGCGGACCATCGCCCTCCGCGCCACATCGGTCGTCAAATAATTTAGCTAACAATTAGTAATTAGCTATGTTGGAATATCACTTAAAGGGACTTCCACGTCTTATATTCAATGTAGGTGAGCTACCTAAGCATTTGATGTGCCTTAACCGTGTGATAACGCACGTAGATTTTCCCTCGCCATTTTTACAGCGCCTCTATCGAGCGTAAAAGAAACAAAATTGAGAACACGCATAAATTGTGTAGATAAATTGTCGTTCGCGTAAAGCCAACGTTCCGAAATTCCCTGTTAAAATATCTTTCTACTACTCTTTTCACTTAGAAGACGACCTCTGTGGCGTAGCGGACGAAGGGTCACCTGCGACGCGGCAGGTTGCGGGACCGATTCCCGCCTTGGAATTTTTTTTGTACGCTAGAACTACTGAACGCATCGAGCTGAAGTTTTGCATACAGGTAGTTCTAGGTTAGGTCTACATAGCTCTAGGTAACCATTCCAGGGTTTATGTTAGCCTATGTTTTACCTGTTTTACATAAGTTAAACATAGGTACATATTAGGTACTTAAAATACTTAGCTTAAGATTTTTTCTCAGATAAGTGAAATGTAATTTCTTTTCAGAAAATAAATATTCTTTAAACCGATAAACACATATTTTATCACAAAAATCAGTTTCCATGGGATATTTATTTTATTTTGCTTTATTCGGAAGAAAAACAGTTTTACACACTTAAAAGATAACTTAAAACCATTTATGTGTCCTCGCATGTAGAAGCTAAAGGACTGCTTGCTTGCGGAGGAGGAATGAAAATGAAAAAAAAAAAACAGCATATATAAATCATTTTTTTCAGTTTCCATAAAAACAACGCGTGTGACGTCGCGGTCAGAAACTGGTTTTTATATATACACGCTAGTTTTCAGTGTATACAAAGTATGGATAAATAAATCTATCTTTCATCTGCCAACAAGAGTCAGAATCCATATGAAATATTGATAGCCTTATCTTATGTCTACGTAAGTTTATTATAATGTTTGTAATGTAGGTATTTAGTGTATTTGTTACCAATTATTTATTAAAGTGCCACCGTCTATATTGTTCGTTCATGTCCAGTCCATCCCAAGGTTGCCTGGAAGAGATCGCTCTCAGCGATAAGGCCGCCCTTTATACCTTTATTCTAAGTTTTTATCTCTGTATTATTTTCTATTTGTGTGTGGTGTAATAAAGTGTTATCTATCTATCTATCTATCAGAATTTCCTCGTCCATGGAATCCTTCCTACGTGACTTTTGAGCAATGCCCCGCCTTACCCTACGACGCCTCACTGTAATAATTATTTCCACGTAAATCCCTTCGATTAACTTGTTTGTTTTATTTATCTGCGAACTTGCGAAGAGGGTTCAATTGCTTATTATGTAAATGGGATGGCAACTCTAAAGGTAACAGGGTAATTTATTTTCTCAATTAATATTTATCAGGAAGTCATTTGTTTTGTACCTGTCTGTGATAGTAAAGAGGGAGGTACGTCACTAGACTGTTTTGTCTTTGATGTGCGCGCCCGCATACATACAAAAGGGAAACCGATAATCGTTACGTCAGATTTGTCGCCGCGCAGTTCTTGTAGGTATTAGACAATTTTGTCTATGAGACGTTTTGTTTGAAGTTTGCGCATCTTCATAAATTTTGTAAAGCAGTAGTCTGTCTTAAAACTATCGTGACTCAAGTCTGCGCTCAGCCTTAAGTACTCACTTACACTTTTATTTACTAACACCAGCCAACAGTCCAGTTGGACCTAGGCCTACCCTAATAAATAATAACCCTAAAAAAATAAATATTAGTGGACAATTCACACAGCATTATCTAGCTCAAAGCTAAGCAGAGCTTTTGTGTACATAAAAGTTTAAATGTAAGTTTGACGATCGATGTGGCGCGGTGGGCGAAGGTCCGTCTGCGACGCAGGAGGTTGCGGGTTCGATTCCCGCCTCGGAACAATTGTTTGTACGATCTACAGATACTTGTTCCGGGTGTTCTGGTAATTTTCTATGTATAATAAAAAATATCTATCTATGTAATGTATTGGATTATGTATATCAGTTATCTGGTACCATAACTCTCTTACCATGGGGCTAGATGATGCTGTGTGAATTGTCCAGCATTATTTATTTATTTTATTTATTTTTAAGTTTGTTTTGTTGGTGTCTATATTTTGTAAATATATACTTGTGTTTTTTTTTGTGTTATGTGTAGGCACTAGATTACTGATATACTTAAAACAATACAATACACTATGCTGCTAGATCACTTCATCGATATGTTTTATTATACATAGAAAACATCCAAAACAACCTGAACAAATATCTGCAAATTCTGCGATAGACTAATACACAAATATGTAGTATATAGTAATCGATGATGATGAACTCGTATCGACAACTTTAGTTTTAATTCTGTCTCCTTTATCTCTGCACCGCTTATTGTAAGTCTAAGTGCTTTGTAAGCCTAAAGAATCATTTGATTATGATTTTGATTTTTACCCCTTCCTACCCCCTATTCCAGGACTTCAATTCTTCCTCCCTTCCTACCCCTATCTCCCATTTCCAACAACTATTATATAAAATACTCAACAGAAGATCTCAAAGCTATTCTGTAAACAACTGAAACTTATAAAGCACTAACTTCTCAACTGAATTAGTTATAAAGTTAGTGTCGATCCCTTCACAATGTAGTAAAAACTTCTTTATTTGTTTCTAGACTTAATAAAACGAGTTTATGCAGATAGTAAGTTTGCTGATTTAATTACGATTATGGATATGCTATAAAATTTAAAAGTCATCATCATCATCAGCCTATAGCAGTCCACAGCTGGACATAGGCCTCCCCCAATGAGCGCCATAGCGCCCTGTCTTCAACTTGCCGCATCCAGCATCGGCCTGCAGTCTTTCGCAGGTCGCCATCCCACCTGGTCGGAGGGCGTCCTACACTACGTTTACCGAGTCGTGGTCTCCACTCAAGAATACGTTTGCCCGAGCGTCAGTCTCGTTCTCCTCCTTCGTTCTTCGCGAGATATGGCCGGCCCACTGCCACTTCAGCTTGCTAATTATGGGTATAAAGAATTTTGGTGCTTGGAAAAAAATTACTCGACAAACATGAAATGTTGTTCCAAACCTACTCTATCCTACTTGCCACTTATTTGAAACGGTATAAGATACGTTTTTTTCTTTTAATTAATCCCATTGACATGATTGTAGATGCTGGATGCGGCAAGCTGAAGACAGGGCGCTATGGCGCTCATTGGGGGAGGCCTATGTCTATGACTGCTATAGGCTGATGATGACGATGATGGATGATACCCATAAAAGCTATAAATAAGCACAGCAAATGTGCCATACGCTAAAAATCTACATAGTCGTAGATACCTAGTTCAGATTTTATTAACAGTTCAATAAACTAACGCAAGCTGAGTTAGCAAAACAAAAAGAAAATATGAAACCCATGTTTTCAGCAAAATGTAAATGCAGATTTCACGAAAAAGCTGTAAAAACTAAAGTGGCTTTCAAATAACGAACATGTCGGTAGGTACCTACCTACATTGAATATCATTAAATAAATAAATAATGCTGGACAATTCACACAGCATTATCTAGCCCCATGGTAAGCAGAGCTTGTGTTATGGGTGCTAGATAACTGATATACATAATACTATATATTATATAGATAGATATTTTTTTTATTATACATAGAAAACGACCAGAACACCCGGAACAAATATCTGCAGATCGTACACACAATTGTTCCGAGGCGGGAATCGAACCCGCAACCTCCTGCGTCGCAGGCAGACCTTCACCCACCGCGCCACATCGGTCGTCGAAATTTCTTATTAAGTTGGATTTATTTCTCGTTCGAAAATGAAGTGGATTTTGTGAATGAAGAGAGTTACACGATGACACCGAATGGGTGCACGAAATGGGGTCATTTTTAAGTTAAGGGTGAAATTTTCGTCACATGTTTTCTTTATAGTCAACTAGCTGCGCCTCGCGGCTTAGGCTTCATGGAAATCAATCTGTCAAATATACTACTCAAAACAAAATAAGGGCCACACGAGTATTTTTGTTTCGAGACTATTTTTTGCTGACCCTCGCTACGAAAATTATTTTTTATGAATGCCATATTGTTCTCAAGTGTTTCGTTAACGATAATAGTGAAGCACTAGGGATATTAGTGTTGACGGTATGGTAAACAATTTTGATGTTCCACTTAATGTGAAGTGGGTAGAGTTTTGGTTTATTTTGTAATTTGATCCCAGATTAGTTTACCCAAGTCTACTGACAACTACGGTTGTTCTCGGAAGTTAAACGTGTAATTTGATCATTTTAACGTAAAATGCCAAGAATTCGCCGCCATTTGAACAATGCTTCTGCTACCAGAGCCGTAACGATGGTAGAGGCTGGGCAATCGCAACGTTCCGTGGCTTTACAGCTGGGATGTTCGCGAAGGGCTATCCAAAACCTTTGGAACCGGTATCAGGAGACCGGGAGTGTATCCCGGCGTCGTGGCTCTCGAAGAATTCGAGCTACCACCGCTCAGGAAGACCGGTACGTGAGACTTACTGCACGACGTGATCGTAACGTGACAGCGCGGGCATTACAAAACCGATTACGCCGGACTACTGGTACCCTTGTCAGCGACCAGACCATTAGGAATCGTTTGCACGAAGACCAGCAACATTCACGAAGGCCTGTAACCCGCACTAAACTGACCAGGGCTCATCGTGCAAATCGATTACGGTTTGCACGTCAACATCTTGAATGGGGTATGGAGGAATGGCGTAAGGTGCTTTTTACGTATGAGTGTAAGGTGAAGTTTTTTAGTGACGATCGACGTATGCGAGTGTGGAGAAGAAGCGGAGAAAGATTTACCGATCCTTGCATTCACGAACGTGACAGATATGGTGGTCCCAATGTCATGGTCTGGGGCGGGATCAGCTTACAAGGTAAAACTGACCTTGTTTTTCTGAATGAGGGCACTGTGACATCTCAGAGTTACATCGAACGGGTTGTCAGGCCATATGTGATCCCATTTTCACAACGAGCGGTGGACGGTTTCATCCTGATGCAGGATAATGCACGACCGCACACAGCCCAGGCGACTATCTCTGTCCTGGAGGAAGCCAATATTCAAGTTATGGCATGGCCTGCGAACAGCCCTGACCTGAATCCAATTGAACACCTTTGGGACCAATTAAAACGCCGAGTCCGTGCAGCTGAAGAGGATGTCCACAGCCAGCAAGAGTTGATTCAATTGCTGAAAAGGTGCTGGGAGGAGATATCACTAGAAAACATCCGCCATCTTATTGAGAGCATGCCATCGAGGCTTCAAGAATGTGTTTTGAAGAGAGGAGGACATACCCGATATTAAACAAAATAAAAATAAACAACTTAGCTGTGCTTTAGTCTACAATTTAATGCTATTGTCAGGTGTAAACAGCCATAAAAAGTGATAAAACCCAAAAACATTGAAATATTAATTATGTTATGTCTAATTGCATTAAAATTCATTTAATTTAATTTAAAAAACATCGTTTTATTTAATTTAAAACAATCAAAGCAAAAAATCCGAACCAAAAATTAAAAAATCGGAAAATTCGTGGTGGCCCTTATTTTGTTTTGAGCAGTAAAACCTTCTTCTTGAATCACTTTCTTTAATATTTATCTTTACAACTCAAAATGCCATCAAAGTACCTACTATTATGAGTATTCGTTCTTTTTTCGATTTATAACCAACTAGCTGCGCCTCGCGGCTTCGCCCGCGTGGAAATCTATGTGTCAAATGGTTTATAAACCTTCTTAAATCACTATATTTATTTAAAAAAACCGCATCAATATCCGTTGCGTAGTTTTAAAGTCTGTCTGTTCAAAGCATGCATTAGAACAGACAGACAGCGGGAAGTGACTTTGTTTTATACTATGTAGTGATATAGACGTTCGTTTGACCACAACTTCACCTAGTAGAAAGTGAAGTTTTGGCCGACGACATTGTATCACGAAGGTCTAGATTCTAGACGCTAGAAGATACCTATACACGCTTGTCTTTAAGAGACCCAGGTAGTAATTGACCGGAAAAACCGCAGCAAGGCGTGTTCCAATCCCCTGCGGTATATTTTTAGAATTCCGTAGTCAACCAGATATAATGATACTCATACATATAGTTGGTTATATCCGTCCGTTTCAGGCTTAGCTCAGAAACTATACATGTACTAGAGCCCTATATTTTTTCATTTAATTATTTAATTAGAACGGTACAATCACCAATTACACTAATTATTTTACATATGAGAATGACGAGTCACCCATCCCTCTCACAATAGATCAAACAAACTGACAAAATTTTTTTTACTTCGTCTGCGAATATATCGCAGTCAGGGAAGGCCTTAAGTAAGTTTCATGGGTCATTAACATTATACATATATATTGTTTATATATATTTCATGGATAAATTATAATCATTTTTAATCAACTTATGTCGGTCGAAGAAAATCAGGAACAAATTATTATTATTACTTAGGGTTTTCTAACTGTGGTAGGGGGATTAATTTTTTCTCTTGTCTACCCCATGGTGTAAGGTGTAGTTGGATAGCTCGTTCAAAAAACTAATTAAAATATTCATTGATATATTCTGTTCATAATTAAAATCAAAATCACCACTCACTCGTTTCACTCTGAAAAATGAGATTTGATTCTCCAAATAGAAATAAAGTTAAAAGCTAGAGACTCCTGAAGTGCTTGAAGTGTTCAATGTAGATCCTACTTGTCTAGACGTCGTCGCCCATGCGAGGGCAGGGGATTCTAGGACTCAGATGTAAGGCCTTCTACAGGGACGGAGTCAGGACTGACTTCCTGCTCAACTTATTTATTGTTTCGAATGGCTTAGATATGATTAGTGAGTTAGTGCCAGTGTCCCGGCTTAGAAAAAGTTCCACTGAGTCACTACTCGGTTTGGAAAGTCCACTGAGTGACTTTCCAGTATTCGAGTAGCAACTCAGGGTTAACCTAAGATTCTAAGTAAAAACACGTTTTATATAGATTACAGTTTATTAAGTGACAATTATAACAATATTGTTTATAGCCATATTGTACCTATATAGTATATAATATAGCCTGAAAGGCTAAGTTATATTTAACTTTTAAATAAAACCTAGCTCTGTCAGGGGCTCTGTCAAAGTGAGTTACAAAAACTTCAAGTTGGGGCTTGAATTATAGTCACAAAGAAAGTTAATTATAACTAAGCAAGTATTTAATAGGTACAAGTAAATATACCTACATGTTTTACAAAATACACATGACACAGTTGATCAAGCTGCGACGTGTTGCAAATAATTGATGCAAATCAATACCGTTTGGAACGACTTTTAATATTTTGGTGGTTTATGAAAAACAGACATCTCCACTAACCTTCACATTTATATTATTAGAAAGATTTAATTAGCTGTGGGTGAAATAATTCCATTCAGTAACAATTATTACACAATTCATTTTTTATTTTATTTCTTTAGGCTTACAAAATAAGCACTTAGATAATTCAAATTCTATACTATAATTTATTTTCTAACAAGATTGTTTTACTGTTCACTTATATTTTTTGTCCATTAATGGCAGACTGTAAGCTGGCGTCCAAAGAAAAGGCGCCCAGCAATTTGCGACATGGGCGTCTACGGGCCAGGAACATCTTCCACAAGATAACTGATACTGGATACAACCCTGCCCCGTGTGGGAGTACGTAATTGATAAAGCACATTACGTGGGTGGTGGAGACAGCTTAATTAGATGTTTTAGATACGGCTGGCCACTTGTGTCTGTATTTGAACCCCTGCCTCAAGAGGTGAGGTTCTTTCGTGTGAACCTCACTTAAGAGTGGAATTAATACACCAAACATCTAGAATTCTAGAAAGATCTTTACGTGTAATATGTATTTACTTCATAATATGATTATGATCGACCAGGTGGGATGACGACCTGCGAAAGACTGTAGGTAGATGCTGGATGCGGCAAGCTGAAGACAGGGCGTTATGGCGCTCATTGGGGGAGGCCTTTGTCCAACAGGACTGCTATACGCTGATGATGTTGGTGATGGTTATGATTATAGACCACAAGTTGTCTGAAATTTAGAATTTTAATTTTCAACCACACTCACTCTTACGAAGCCTGATTTATCTTCGCCCCGGCTTCGCACGGGTGCAAATTCATGTATTATATATTATACATATAAACCTTACTCTGAAATCACTCTATCTATTAAAAAAAACCACATCCACATAGGGACAGACGACAGCGGGAATACTTTATTATATACTATGTAGTGATATCGCGCGTCGGTGGCATAGCGTCATCCTTAATTAGATTGTTACTAGACAATGCCCCTAATGGCCTCCTACAAAGCACTTATAACAACCATTATAGCTCATCAGCTCTATCACTACACTATAATACAACCTCCGTGAGATCCCAGAGGATGGAATATGTAAGTATCTATTGAGGGTAGGCATTTTCTTTCTTCGACTTCAAATAGTTAATATTTTATGTATATTAGTGTCCATAATCAGTATTTATTTCCATTAATGTATATACAAGTATTTAAGTATTTGTACATGTTATATACCGTAAAACAGTGCAACTTTGCCCAATTTTCTTGGATTTGGTGGTTCAATTTTAGATAATTTTAAAAGTATGTATAGTTCAAACTATAAGTTTGCGCTACATTATTTTAAATATACAGTTCTTTGCAAATAATAGATTATAAATCGAATAAAATGGGACGGTATGTGTAAAAATCATAATTTAGAGAGCGGGCCAAATATAAAAAACTTTTACAAGTTTGCCCATTTTGCAATAAAAATCGTAATTTCGGTATTTTTGACCTTATGATCACAAGAATTAATGAACAAGCAAAAGGGGCAATCAATGTTACTTTATATCTTAATATGAAACGTTCAAGCAAGCAAATTAATAGCCTAAATTGAGTGGGCAAAGACACAAATAATTTTTAGACATTTTTCATACAAATAAAAAAATGTGCTAGGGTTGTCACATTTTTTCACAATAATTTTTAGTTCTAGTAGTACAAATTTTCCGTTTTCTTGTATTTTTCTCATTTAACCTACTCAAATTTTCACCTTGATCACCTTTTGGTGTATGATATTTTTCAATTTTCGGTATCACTACTGTCAACTGAAGTGCTGATTGTGTTATAAATTCAGCCCCCACTGTTATGTTTTTCCCGATGTGTGTCATTTCTTCAGCGGTAACTTTAACATCTGAAGTTATTATAACTTTAGATTTCGATGTTTTATTTGCTGTCAATTTATTACTGCTTGCAGTTAGCTTTAGTAGTTGTAAACACTTTGGCAAATCATTTTCATTCATGGCCATAAAAGACCGATTCTGTTCGTCATTTTTGAACAATGTATGTAATATTGAAACATCTGATGATCCATAATGTGTGTTATCTTGCGCTGACAAACCCAAATTAATGTTGATAAATTTAATACAAAGTCTATCAAGTTTGTCAGGATTACAGGTCACCGGTTCAAACGGTGGCAGCGATGCGAGATTTTTGCAACTGATGTTTCCAATTGATCTGTTCATTCTGAAAATAAGCATTACATTAAAAATAGCTTTTATGCTTTACCAAATCATGGTAGAAACTTTACCCTAACTGTGGTTATCAGTAGCTGACACAAAAAAATCTTAAGGTAGATGGAATAAATATATAAATATGTTTATAAATGATGATAAGTACCTCATTTAGCTTATAAAACAAATTAAGGCATCAATATACGAAAAAACTGTAGAAATGGTATATTTTTCATTACATTATTTGATAAAGAGGAATTGAATAAAATTAATAATTGGAAGTACTCTGCAATATGATCGGAACACTTGTTTTGTAGACCTTCCTTATAGCATTTATACCCACTACTAAACGTACTACTAATAGGACCTACATAAACCAATTTTAATTTAATGTCGTAGTGACAACCCTGACAGCAATATTTTGGTGGGCAAAGTCGTAAACAGTACTCCAGAAAAAGTACTTTGACATTGCCCACCTTAATATTTTCGAGTTTAAAAGAGGTTTCGCGTCAAATATTCAACAGGTACTGTTTATTTGTTACAAACTTATAGTGGTAAAAGAATTACTTACCTGTTGTAACTGCAAGTACTGTTTTTGAATAAAGTTTTCCGCACGAACTTTGACCCGCCAAACACACCACCAACTTTGACACCATCTGACAGTCAACTGAAGTGAAATTCGCGACAATCGGTTATTTAGTGTCGCCAGTGACATATTCAAATTTCTACAAATAAACAAGAAATAAAAGCTACTAAAAAATTCTCCATAATCTTAAGAATTTTAAAAAAAGTACCCTGGTGGGCAAAATCAAATCAGTTAGGCAATCTTGTAAGGTTTTACGGTAACCTATTGTATTTTAATTTATACAGGGTGTCCGGTAATTAATGGATTAATTACCTTAGTACTTGTGGGGGGCACCACGGCCAATCAGGAAAAAAATTGTAAAAAATCTATCTGCAGCAATCAAGGATTTATATAGTTTTTTCTTAAGTACGAAATTTGATACCTTTGTTCACGTCATTGGGCACTACGGCTACAAATTCAATGATAATTAGTTTTTCTCTGGGAACAACCGTGAATAATTGGCCTTACCATCGCGCATTACAAATTTTTTCTAGCTGCTCCGGTTTTTCTTTAATATTTAAACATGAAAATTAATATTTTCAATATTTTATGATAAAGTTTGAGCACCTGTGGTATAAAAAAAGGTATGGAGACCTGGGTGGCCCATAGCTTAAAAAAATGCCTATTTCATGAAAAAAAAGCTTTTAATGGTATTAAACTATTTTTTTTTACTGTCAAATTATCGAGTTATTGCTATCTATCTTTCTCTACCCGTATTTCCTTATAACTGTTGAAATTGTTATAAAATAGGAAATTTGAAATTTATTATTATTATTTTTTTTATTTCGGAAATCTGTGGCAGAGTATTTTGGGCTGGTTGGGGTGTTATTTATAAATTGAAACGACTATTTCAAATTGGCAATTATTTCAAATGATAATTTACCAGGCCTTTTAGAAGATATAAAAAAACATCGTTTTCGATTATCAACATTAAACAGTGTAGTAGTTACCCTTCCCACGATTGTCAGACGAGCGACTCTTTTAACCTTAAGGTTACAATGATAAGTCGTTTCCTCCTAAACTCGACTGACAGTTCGCTTGACAATCCTAATGAATCCTCTACCCTCATCAAGCTAAAGGGACCTCGATCTTGTGTCCTAACAATAATACATCCAGTCACACGTTTAGTCTCTTCTTAGTTAGTATTCGTCGCTAAATGGGATTAAAATATATTATTATATTATATGGATTAACATCATCATCATCAGCCTATGATAGTCACTGCTGGATATAGGCCTCCCCCAAGGAGCGCCATAGCGCCCTATCTTCAGCCTGACGCATCCAGCATTTACCTGCAGTCTTTCGCAGGTCGTCACCGAGCCGTGGTGTCCACTCAAGAACACGTTTGCCTCAGCGGTTGTCGGTTCTTCGCGAGATATGGCCGGCCCACTGCCACTTCAGCTTGCTAATTCTTAGAGCTATGTCGATAACTTTGGTTCTCTGTCGGATGTATTCGTTACGAATCCTATCCTTCAGAGAAAATCCGAGCATAGCATATTTCTATAGCTCGCAAGGCTATAGTCTAAACAGGAATTACCCATTTAGATACAATGGGTCTATACTCCGATTCAAAAACCTGGATATTTTTTGTAAACAAGGGCTATGCAAACCCAAGGACTATTTTTAGAAAATATTTAACGACATTGGTATCATCGAAGCTAAGCATAGAAGCTCGAAACCATTTTTGTTTTTGAAAGCTTTCATTCATCGTTTTGTTCATATAATCGTTAGTTTTCGAATTCATTTAAAAATGTTTTTACTCCACATGTGGGATTATGCATTGTTGAAGTTTGTGTTTTAGTTTTTAAAGATAACCTTGCTGTTACCTCGTTGTTTTCTGTTATTGTTATCAGTTATTGTTAAATTTTAATTCAAAAATGTCTATGTTGACATAAAATATCTTTGATTCTAAATCAAAGTAACTTTCTTCCATAAAATATGAAACACCTTGCGACTTGTACTCGTAATAGGCTTTTAGCGTCTTATCATATGCTCTTAGGTAACCCACGACTAGGTAATCCAGGGGTCCGATTCTGCTAACCCTTCGCTTCACTATGATGTCCTCCTTACCGAATTTCAACTCTAGTAGTCCGACCGAGACTTTTTATAGGCGATCGAATAAAACTACACTTGATTTCAACAACAGACGAATACTAATTTGAAATGTATCAACGGAGACTAATCATGTGTTCATTCAGGACATATTATAGTGCACAAGTGTGCGCTAACACAGGTGTCACTATCTATTCCCTTAACACTTTGACTGCGATTTTTTTTCGACGACTGCGATCTTTTTTTTAACCTAATAAATTCGTGCTGTCGCTCTACACAGAGGTTGTGTTGCGCCGCACATGCGTTTCGTTCGAAAAATATTACGGCTGTGCTGAGTCACACAGATCTGTATTTTCTCAGCCGCTGCGCTAGTGTGGATTTACGCATATTAGTCACTTGTAGAAAACACATACCGTGTGATTTCAGCAGTCAAAGTGTTAATATGACTATCCGATGGTGTATAATTATTATTATTATTGTAAAGTGTTTAGTTAGTAGGATTCGGCTCCAGAATAGGACCCCAGGTGATTTGTGTCACAGGCATTTTATGAGCTTGAGTAAAGACACTCGTATTTATGTTATGTTTGTATGGGGTCAAGTATTTAGCAGAATTAACTTTTAGCACCTTGGTTTAATGTTTATTTATAAGGAGGTGTATAATAGAAGTACTAAAAAGCACTCAAATGCATTCACAGATGGTTTATATTTAAATAAATAATGCTGGACAATTCACACAGCATTATCTAGCCCCATGGTAAGCAGAGCTTGTGTTATGGGTGCAAAATAACTGATATACATAATACAATACATTACATAGATAGATATTTTGTTATTATACATAGAAAACGACCAGAACACCCGGAACAAATATCTGCAGATCGTACACACAACTGTTCCGAGGCGGGAATCGAACCCGGAACCTCCTGCATCGCTGGCGGACCTTCGCCCACCGCGCCACATCGGTCGTCGATTATCGATTTATCTTTACCTTTATAAAAAAAATGCATCATTATCAGCCTTTATTAGTCCACAGCTGGACATAGGCCTCCTCTAATGAGCGCCATAGCGTCCTGTCGTTGTTAATTTTTATTTCTTTATGTTCTTATTTATTTTATAATATGTAGTAACTACATAGTTGTACATACTTCAGTGAATCAATAAATGTATTTTCTTTCTTTCTGTCTTCAGCTGGCCACGTCCTTCATCTGCTTGCAGTCTTTTGCAGATCGTCATGTGAACGAAGGGCATCCTACACTACGTTTACCGAGTCGCGGTCTCCACTCAAGAACACTTTTACCCCAGCATTAGTCGGTTCTTCGCGAGATATGACCGGCCCACGCCCAATTTGGTGCAATTCTTAGCCACACAGCTAAAAAGCTTATAAAAATTCAATGAATCTATTAAAAGAAACCAATTCGAACTTAGAAATAATATTTTCAATTGAACAATTGAGCTTGAAAGTAGACTGTTGCCAACAATCTAGAGGTCGCATCGCTTCATATTTTGTTATTAGCACCTTAATTATGTTTCAAATAATGACTTTTTATGTTTTATGTAATCTACAGGTGAATAAAAACTATCCCATTCGTCCTAACAAAATCTTCAGCTGGAATGGTAGTCCCGTTGGATTACCTTTCAGTCTACAAATTGCCCAAAGGGGGGTCCCCCACAGACAGGAAAAACAAAATAACTGACATCTCTAATAGTTTTCCAACATTAATCATAAAATGGAAAGTCCTTGCAATTATCGCAGACTTAAAACGAATAAGAGATAGAAGAATTGTAAAAGTTAAATGAAAGAACTGCGCCGTAATGGCGGCACAATTCAATTTTACCGCAATCTTGGCGCCCTAATTCGAGAATTGAGTTATTTCATTACGAAAGGATATTAGGTGACATAGTTTCTGCAGTTTGCTAGAAAAATTATGAAGCGAAGTTATAGAAAAGTTGGAGCTGTAATCGTATATCCGTTTTGCTTGCGCAGTTTAGTTTGTGCCGTTATAACTCCAATGTGGCGCGGTGGGCGAAGGTCCGCCTGCGACGCATGAGGTTGCGGGTTCGATTCCCGCCTCGGAACAAATGTGTGTACGATCTGCAGATATTTGTTTCGGGTGTTCTGGTCGTTTTCTATATATATAATAAAAACATATCTATCTATCTATGTAATGTATTGTATTATGTATATCAGTTATCTAGTTCCCATAACACAAGCTCTGCTTACCATGGGGCTATAGATAATGTTGTGTGAATTGTCCAGCATTATTTATTTATTTATTTATAACTGTGCAAATTAACTGAACACGGTATAGTTATTTTTTATTGTAATCTAATTTGTTCTATTCCAATCTATTTGTAATTTTAGCTAATGTAATTTAATTTTAACCACATTTTTATTTTATTTTATTTAGATACTCTCTCACTTCATACTTCAGCTTGCCGTATCCAGCATCTGCCTGCAGTATTTTGCACGTCGTCATCCCACCTGGCCGAAGGGCGACCTACATTACGTTTGCTGAGTCGCGGTCATACTGAGCCGAGTATTTTTTTTATTTCAAGTCATTATTGTCCCACTGCTGGGCAAAAGCCTTCCTTTTCTCCATTCACTCCCCCGATCCAACGCTGCAACAGGCCATGATGGAAGACGTGCCTCGAGCTCGTCGCGCCATCTCATCCTGGGACTTCCACGTCGCCTCTTAGCAGAGTATTAGTAATAAAAATACGCCGAGTACAGAGTACTAAACGACTATACGCTTTCGACGTCCTCTGCGCATCTCTAGTAAAAGTATTTACTTTGACAAGATTTTTCCCATTCTGGTCGCGCTTGGTTTTAATGAGCGAGTTCGAAAAGATTTTTACGCTCCCTTTCGTTTGTAATGGCAAACGCAAATATGCATCGGACCTAAACTAGTGCCTGACAGTCTATTCATAGTTTTAATGGCATCCACTCGTACTGGTTTCTTTTCCTTTCATACAAAGAGTTTGTAGTCAAAGTCAAAAATCATTTATTATTTAGGCTTACAAAATAAGCACTTAGACAAGTCATATTTTATACATTAAATTATTATCAAGTAAAATTATTGTTGTATATTACTGTTCACTTAAATTTTTTGGCCACTAGTGGAAGAAGTGAAAAAGAAACCACTAGTATGTTCATCTCTTATATGTCTAATACATGGTTATTTAATAATATCTATGTAATAAAAAATATCTATCTATGTAATATATTGTATTATGTACATCAGTTATCTAATAGCCATAACACAAGCTCTGCTAGCTTAAGGCTAGATGAAGAGAGGAGAGAGACAAGTTTGTAAGAGTGAATACGTCTATTTTTTTCTGCAGATCGTACAAATATTTGTCCCGAGGCGGGAATTGAACCCGCGCCGTGCCACAGCGCGCGTCATTTATGTGTCCAGAGTTTACACAGTATCTCATTTACACACAAAATGCAAGCTCTCAGAGAAGGAATTCCCAAACACACGGGTAATAATTAAAACGGGAAGCGGAGCACACGGGAGCAAACCTCAGGGACAGATTGAAAGCCCAAGTTTTAACTAAGTTTTAGTTTACCTACGAATTATACGGATTTCCAACACAGGTTCGGGAAAGAAAGGAATATTATTTACATTCTATTTACTTATTTCTACTATGAAATCAACTATGAAAGGGTTTTCAGGTTCATAAACCAACGGAGCGAAAAACAAAAGAAGGAGAGGTTCTTTAGTTGGCTGTTGTATTTGTATGTTCGTCGATTTCTCCGTCAGCTATGGACCGATTTGGAAAATTATTTTGCTATTGTATGGAGAATGGTCCCAAGCTGGTCCCATAAAAAATATGATTCCCAAGGGATAAGTATTTGTCCAGAAAAACTTTTAAAAACAGTGTAAGCACTAAGAAATTTGACGGCAATTACTGTTTCAAGTTTTTTCAAAACTATGCAATTATTTATGAAATATTTTAAAATTGAGAAGGGTGGATGATATCACCAATATCGGCCGGTGAACCTGGATGAGATTGGCGCAGACCCTTTTGGAGTGGCACGAAAGTTTCCCCAGCTGTGGGTAAGATAATGATTTTAAAATAGTTTCCTAAGTTAATCTAGGTTAAACCAATTTACATATTTAGTTATTGTTAAAACTATATGAGTTTTCGAAGCAAACACACTAATGCTTAATTACTGTGCTGAAAAATCCTATCAGGGTCCAGAATCACCACCCCCTTTTCGGTTTAGTACACATGTTAAGTGACACCCTGTAAAAAAGGGCTACTTAGCAGGTTTTTTTCTCGTCAGAGTTCTAAAATAAATCTAAAAATAAAATATGATGTGATGACTTTGTCTTAGCCGATTTGGGCATAAAAAAAGAAAGTATAGGTGTACCATACAAGGTAAAAACTCAAACTCTCTAAAAACTCAAAACTAGTCTATTATAATGAAGCAATTCCAGGTAAATGCAAAAACTTCAAGTTGTTAATTCAGGGACCTGTGGCTTTCCTACAATTCATAGGAGCGTGTTTGCAATAATTAAACTTGCAAACAGAAACAGTGGAACTTAAATTAAAACGCGACTTTTAGTCGCGACAATTAGATTTTCAGATTACTTTGAGTTTGTTTATTTAGTGACGTGAATTCAAAGAGATTTTACATATAGAGACGTCATACTCATTGTAAAGAAATAAAAACATTGCGATATTTTACTATAGCTACATACTAGCGTCGACGTTCGAACATACAACGCCACATGGCATTATCTCTGTCACTCATAAACTTAACGCATTGCTTGTTTCGTTCGTGTTCAAAGCGGCAACGCCACGCGGCAATGATTGTTGAGTAAAATAAAATTCACCATTTTACATTTTAACATATTAAACAGTACTTACGTATGAAAAGATACACCTTTTCTGGTTTTTATAGTCCTTGTGTAGTTATTGCACTTTCGGAACACACAACTTGGCATTTTCGAGGTTTAATTAAGTATATTCCGTAAGTAACCTCGTGTTCAAGAAACGTGCGCGTCGCGGCCAGGAGCAGGACGGACTGAGTTCAATTAGGATACGTACCTGATTTTCGTTTTGTAAGGCAGACCTCGATACAACGTATCTACGTATATATAACATCATTGCGTGAATTGCCAACTTTGTGTAAGTTCTGTTAGAAAGCTTAATATGGGATGAATCAGGAATGAAATCAGCATTGAATTAGATTTTCCTGCTTCGGGCTAGATTAAGATGAAGTCAGTGGGACGAATGGGGAATAACTGTCACTTCGATAAACATAATCAACACAAAAATG
This sequence comes from Eupithecia dodoneata, assembly GCA_947044415.1. Classification (NCBI taxonomy): domain Eukaryota; kingdom Metazoa; phylum Arthropoda; class Insecta; order Lepidoptera; family Geometridae; genus Eupithecia; species Eupithecia dodoneata. The sequence continues at coordinate 7,003,578 of OX345678.1, forward strand.
AGTACTCAAATATGTATTGTATGTACGTATCTTTAAATACATTGCAAACAAAATTTAGATTTTACAGTGACGTGACAAAAAATGGCTTCCCACAAGCTTCAGACGAGTGGATCGCGAGCTGTCTATCATCATCATGCCGACAACATTAAAATAAATATGAACTGAATGTTATTATGAGTAATAAAGTCAATATTTAAATGTAAACAAAAAGACGTGTAACAAGCTTTATTTTGATATTAAAAAGAAGTGTGACAAGCTTTAAATGAATATCTCGCGACTTAAAATCGCGTCCGAAAAATCCTCCAGCTAAAGTAGTAAACTTTTTACGAGCGACAGGAATATTCATTACAAGTTCCCTGGATCCACAGTAACATAGCTATGGCTCAATTTATCCACCTGTATCATTATAACTGTTACCTTCCAGCATTCTAGCACCAGCATTCTAGTGCAGAGTGGCGTATAAGGGTTACAGGGTGATTCGCGGGAAATATAGAGGGTGATGAAATTTGAGGAATGAAGGGTGAATTAAGGGAAACTTTATGGTCGGCCTTTTTAGATAACGTTAGAGTTACGGGGTTAAAAGATATAGAACGGGGAAAAAAATTGCATGACTTCGAGCACAGGGACCTCCCCAAATAATAAAAAATTATGCTGGACAATTCACACAGAATTATGCCCCAAGCTAAGCAGAGCTTGTGTTATTATAATTGATATACGTACGAGTATATGTAGGTACCTCATACAATTTTTATATAGATAGATATTTTTTATTATACATAGAAAATATTAAGAACACCCGGGACAAAATATCTGCATAACGTACAAAAATTTGTCCTGAGGCGAGAATCGAACGCAGGAGGGTAGCCTCCTGCGTCGAAGACAGGGCACTATAGCGCTCATTAGGGGTGGCCTATGTCAATGTCCAATAGTAATTACAAAATTCTATCTATGTAATGTATTGAGTATGTATATTAGTCATCTAGTACACATAACACAAGCTCTGCTTAGCTTGGGGCTAGATAATGCTGTGTGGATTGTCCAGCATTATTTATTAATTTTATTTTATAATAAATACCTACAGTACCAGTACATTTTATTCTATAGTAAAACAGTTGTAACGTTGAATTTAGTTAGTTTTCTCTGAATAGGGAGTGAAATAAATTAATATGAACAATTCTCGCTGCTTTGAAATTAAACGAGAAATTACGAGTATTATTTAATTAGTAAGCAATTTGAGTTCAAAATGTTTAAACGAAGTAGTAGCTAGGAAATTATTTCCACTCATAACTCAGATGACGAAAATGTGCAGTTATTTCCTAGGAAATGTAGCGTAGAGCAAAGCAGAAGGTGGATAGAGAGGAAATAATTTAAAAACTCTAAAATTGATAGCCCATTGGGCACTTCTTATTTTTTTTTTAGAACGCAATCAAGTAAATTTCATGGGTTCGTGGGTTAGGCCCCCGGTGTGTGACGCCCCCGTCGTGGAGGCACCCGATTTCGTTTTAGTGCGATAAAAAGTATAAGTTGAATATTTTTATCCTAATGTTGCAACCAAATACGTAATCATAAAACGAATTTAGAGCTTGGAAATACGCCATTTTTTAATTTTTTATCACCATCCTATAGAAGTGATGTGTGATGAAGAAGAAATCATTTTAAGTTGTTAAATTTTATGTTGTTATAAATAAATTTCAGGACTGGCCATTGAACTTGGCACACACTTAGATCTCACTTTTAGTCGATGAAGTCAATAGGTAAGGCATAATATCATAATATTGAGCTTAGCTCTGTTTCAAATTCATGTTTTTGATGGGATTAGGTTATTATGAATGTGTTCGTTAATCGTTTTGTCTAGTCTATACTTGCTGACGCTCCTTGCTCTGCGCGTAGTAATAAATTAAACCAACTCGGCGCCCCCACGCACTGGGAGACCCCCGGGAGCAAGGCCGCTCTTCATTGCCATCGTTGGTATAGTTTTTTGTACTTTAACGCTTGCACTGCCCAGAGGGAGAGAGGGATAGAGGGGCGTGCTGCAGGTATTACGAGCCGAAGACATTGTGGCATGAACAATGAAAGTTGAAAGAAAAATGTTAATTTATTTATTTATTAGTATCATCATCATCAGCCTATATTAGTCCACTGCTGGACATAGGTCTCCCCAAATGAGCGCCATAGCGCCCTGTCTTCAGAGCCAGGGTCAATTTAGATAGGGTGTGGTAGTAATGTATTAATTTTTTTAATATATGGCATTCAGTGCCCAGCCTCATGAGAGCGGTGCTGCACGGAAGGCGGGTCCTGTCGTTGTACGAGCTAAAAACGAACTTCTGTGGCGTGGGCATTGAGAGTGTTAAAAATATCTACCCGCGCGACCCGCAGGACAGGCCCCGTCCCATAGTACAAGCTGAAGACGGATACGTGTGAGGTTCGTTTTGGCAATGGATAAAAAAAATTGGGTTTTCTACGTCCTACAAGGATTATTGCCGCGAATTGTAAACTATTTTCTATGTTACAATAACTATTTCCCAAAATTTATTCATATTTTTAATTTCACGTGAAAACACAATTGGAATTGTGTTTTCACGTGAAATTAAATTTTGGGAAATAGTTGATTTTTAATCCAAAATCTCTTATTTTCCAAAATACTCTAAAATACTTTATGAGTATAATTTTTATCATAAGTTAATAGAAAATGGTTTACGATTTGCGGCAAATTACTTTTCCGCTAGATTCATTCCATGTAGAAGACACAAAAAAAAACTAAAAAAAAATGAATCACTCGCAATCACGAAACGACCTACCTTGATTGCCTTTGTTGTTTCGAAGTCGTCATCGAATACCGTCATTATAATTTGAAGATAATAATATACAATGGCCTACAAATTTAGTCATTCATAAAATCGTCTTCGATTTTATGAATGACGATAGAAAGTTGAAACGCTTGATTTGGCATTAGGAACACAGGAAAGATATTAAACTCCTACGTTAGCCTGTTTATGACGAGCACAACTTTAGATTTAAGGTAAAACGAGTCAACAGTATGATAGAGCGCGCTAGGATGAAATACACAATGACTCATTCCTAAAACGACCTGGTAAAAAAACGAGAATAAATTTTTAACACAAGGGTTATTAATTTTATTATAGAAAAACTGTTGAGTGTATTTTGAAAAGACTCATGTTTTGATTTGTAGGTTATTATATTACTAGGTATTTGGTTTCTTAATTTAGTGTGTAGTTTTCTAGTTATAAACAATAGATAAACTAAAATAAAGAATGCTGGACAATTCAAATTATCTAGCCCTATGGTAAGCAGAGCTTGTGTTATGGGTACTATTTACCTAACTGATATATGTACATAATACAATACATTAAACAGATAGATATTTTTATTATGCATAGAAAACAACCAGAACACCCGTAACAAATATCGTGCACACAATTGTTCCGAGGCGGGAATCGAACCCGCAACCTCCTGCGTCGCAGGCGGACCTTCGCCCACCGCGCCACATTGGTCGTCAATAATTAGTTTTTTGCGCTTACGCCTTTCCAAAAATGTATGCTGTCCCGCTCTTATGAACCCAAAATCCTATTCCTGTCCTATTCGCACAAATGGCTGCACCGTGCCCTCGGACCTGTATTTATCTTAGACTAGCGACCCGCCTCGGCTTCACACGTTTATAATATTAGTAGGATCATCATCAGCCTATAGCAGTCCACTGCTGGCCATAGACCTCCCCCAATGAGCGCCATAGCGCCCTGTCTTCAGCTTGCCGCATCCAGCATCTACCTGCAGTCTTTCGCAGGTCGATACTATAGTGAAGTGCAGTGTTGTCTAAAGTCAAGTCTAAAGTTGCGTTTGTATAAAATCAGTGCAGTCTAAAATCCATCAAGTCTAAAGTTGCGCACCGTTTCGTGGCTTTGCGGCATTTATACGCACTAAAAGGTGATTAATAGTCTAAGCGAGAAGCGATTTATAAAAATTTGCCGTGCTGTCAGAGGCTCTTTTTCAAGCAATTACGGACATCCATTTTCATCATTCACCCTCTTGACGCGACTACCGGTGGATAATAAAATTTATTAGGCCATCCGCACTTAAATTCATATTTTTGGCAATGAGGCTTTTTTTTTTCATAAAATAGTTCTACCCTTGTACTAATAATGACACTATGAGTTTGACCACCGGAAAGAGAGCGCTTTTACGTAGGGCTATCAAATTAAAGTGGCATAGCCCGTGCCTATTTAGACATGATACAGGCACGGGCTATGCCACGTAAAAAGCGCTCTCTTTCCGGTGGTCAAACTCATAGTGTCATTATTAGTACAAGGGTAGAACTATTGTCATAGGATGGTACATTATTATGTACCATCCTATTGACGTCATAGCGCCTCTTCGCGAAATATCCACGCCATTTTACGTACATAAGGATTTTTTTTCTAGAAAACCAATCATTCTGTAATATTGAATCAATGTGCACATGAGCACACAAAGGGTTTATTTAATCAAAAAATCTAGACTTACAAATCGAGCGCTAATTTTCTCCTTTACCTAAAGAAGCGTTTTCGAGAGCGGTAGTGACTAGTGAGGAAGGTTACGTAGATAGAAGATAGAAAATACTTTATTACTCTTTTATATAAGAAACTATGTACTATAAAAACTTTATTAGTCTAATCGCTCAAGAGGGATACATGCGCGTTACATCCTAGGGGTGGATCTGGCAAGCCGTGATCGAAACGAAAACGTCTCGGTACTATCGTCTACTAGACTAGAGGCTCAATTCCCAATGGAAAGTTTGCCTACCATCACCTACTATTGAAAACATCCTACAAGGCAGCTACAAACTCCCAGGTAATTACTCGCTCTTCCGGTCGCTTTTGCTTTTCACCAAAAAGGTGGCCTTAGTAACGTTACCTAATCTTCCTACAAAAGATTTATGTTATTGCGATAAATAACTTGGCAGAGACACGACAAAAATCCTAGCTATTCACTCGGTTCACGGGCTCTGTTTTCCATATAGTTTTCTTGCTAAGGAAAGTAGATGGGTTTATGATTTTTGTCAAGTATTTTTAATATCCACCTGTCTCCTTTATAACTGGTTATTATAATTCTGTCTCTTATTTTCTATTGTTTAAATATATGTATAATTACTAGCTAAGCCCCGCGGTTTCACCCGCCGCGTGGTGATAGATATTTTGGATATTATACTATATATCTTTATGAATTGTAGCCTATGTGTTATTCTGATATGTAAGCTATATTATTGTGAAGTTTCATTAAAATCCATTCAGTAGTTTTTGCGTGAAAGAGTAACAAACATCCATACGTACAAACTTTGACGTTTATAATATTAGTAGAATTGTAATTAATGCCGACGGGAGTGACGTAGTCATGGTAACTAACTTCATTTAAAATAAATAGGGAAAAAAATCTACTATTTTACTTTTTTAAGGTACTAGTTTCCAGTTCCGAGTAAAAGGAAAGAAAACAGTTATAAAAAGGGAATTCCGAGGTCGGTTTTAGTTCTTTTTCAAAATTAGACCATATAATTTCCTATTTCAATGGTTTCTTGCAACTTTAAACACAAAACGAATAAGTTTTATTCACCCCTATTATACTATACATAAGAATGATATTCGTATATAGGTCAGTGTAACTAAGCACCGTGGGACATGGCTACCCACTTAGCCAGTGTATGGAAGCGTGTTAACATTGAACACGACGGCCAATATTGCAGCAAAAGGAAAATTATGATTTCGCAGAATTATTTAGGGTTGACTAGCTGCGCCCCGCGGCTTTGCCCACGAGGAAATCTATGTGGCAAATGGTTTAAACCTTCCTCTTAAATCACTTTATCTAGGTATTTAAATAAACCGCATCCAAATAAGTTGCGTGGTTTTAAAAATATAAATTACAAACAATCAATCCTTTTTATAGATATATATGTAGATAGATAGACAACAGCTCTTGGTAAGTACTTATGCACTACAAGGAATTAATTTCCAAGGACAATATTTATGCCCCTAAAATATAACAGCGAGTTCCGACAATATTTTATCCAGAAATATTCCCCTGTTGTAATTTTAAGTTAATTTGTAGATTTGGAGGGAATTTGAGACTTCTGCTTATCCTAGCTGAATTTATAAATTTCCGTCAAATTGTCAGTAACACAATTTGAGAGCTTCCGAGTTGTTTATACGACATCATCATCATCAGCCTATATTAGTCCATTGTGCATATGCTTCCCCTTATGAGCGCCATACCTTCTATCTTTACCTTGCCGCATCCAGCATCTGCTTGCAGTCTTTCGCAAATCGTCAACCCACCTAGCCAGAGGGTGTCCTACACTACGTTTGCCGAGTCGAGGTCTCCATTCAAGAACACGTTTACCCCAGCGGTTATCGGTTATTCTAGTTAACCGGTAGAATTTTGTTACTTCTATTAATTTTAGTAATGATAAAACCCTCCTAGAGGTAGTATATCAGTCATCTAGTACGTATTGGTACCCATAACACTTATTAACATTTGGTGCATATTCTAAGTAAATGCATTCAAAACCAAGGTGGCGCGCTAGTCACAAAGCAATCGCTAATAATTCTAATAATAATTCGCTAATAATATAATTCTTCCGAGGTCTGCGCCCAAACATTTTAAAAAATCACCTCATCAAATATGTCGGTGTCACAAGAAATCGTAAAAAAACTCATTTTACAAAACTCACGGGATATTCTTATCTTCGACAATTTGAGAGCTTCTTATCTTGTTACAAAAAGAAACGATATTATCATCGGATTTCAACCTCGTTGACTTTTGTCTTCTTTTAGCCAGAAATAAAACACTTCGAGTCGGTTATCAATAAAATGGGTAAACCTTGGTTTAACATTTTAATGTGGTGCTAGACCGACCGCGACCATCCCGTGCCATCCCGTTGGATTATGAGAGTGAGGGACTAGAGAGTGTTCAATCACACACTTGTGCACAATAATAATAATATATTACCTAAATCATTTATTTCAGTCAGACCATAGAAAAGTAAGAGATCTTATTAAAATTATTCTACGGTCCATAGTAATAAATACCTTAAAACTAGCATACAGAAAATATCATCATCATCAGCCTATATTAGTCCACTGCTGGATATAAGCCTCCCCAAATGAGCGCCATAGCGCCCTGTCAGCTTGACGCATCCAGCATCGACCTGCAGTCTTTCGCAGGTCGTCATCCCACCTGGTCGGAGGGCGTCCTACACTACGTACAGAAAACATAAAAAGACTAAATTAATAATACGATTTTTGTGATTACGCCGACAGCGTGTAGATGACGTAATCAGGGTGTCAGTTGGCGTCGGTGCACGGCGGTGCAGCGGTGTCCCCTTGCAGGCGGCCAGTGAACCTTCGAAACCATGATATTCCGCGCATATGACATGTCTTCTTTGACTGGCTACACTTATACGACTACGAGCAGGGAATCTCTATTGGGTAAGCCGTATATAAAAGGCACACTGACTGATGTATCACGGCAGTTTTAAACTAGGGTTAAACATTTTTACTTATAACATGGAAAAGCGTTTGATGGATTTAAGATGAAAATGTAATTTTAACTTTTTATGAAGCCAACTGTCGGAAACAATTAAATTGAGAGAAACAGATGTACAAAACTTAATTTAGCTTTAATATGCGGGTAGTTAAAATCGGCACAGCTGGGTAATAAATTACCGAAGAACAGAATAAGGAATAAGGGATTTTTTATGCGAATTAGAATTTTCTTTCCTTCTAGACCTGCATTAGGTTATAAAAGCTTATTTCTATATTATTATACTAGCGGACCTTCCCTTCGCACGGTTTTAGTACGGATCCCTAACTTTTTTGAAAATTTAATATAGCCTATGTTCACCGGGGATAGAATAGCTTCCCAACGGTGAAAGAATTTTTCAAATCGGTCCAGTAGTTTCGGAGCCTATTAATTACAAACAAACAAACAAAAAAATCAAACCTTTCCTCTTTATAATATTAGTATCAATGATGTTATATATACGTAGATACGTTGTATCGAGGTCTGCCTTACAAAACGAAAATCAGGTACGTATCCTAATTGAACTCAGTCCGTCCTGCTCCTGGCCGCGACGCGCACGTTCGTTGAACACGAGGTTACTTACGGAATATACTTAAATAAACCTCGAAAATGCCAAGTTGTGTGTTCCGAAAGTGCAATAACTACACAAGGACTATAAAAACCAGAAAGGGTGTATCTTTTCATACGTAAGTACTGTTTAATATGTTAAAATGTAAAATGGTGAATTTTATTTTACTCAACAATCACGCCGCGCGGCGGCGTTGCCGCTTTGCCACCAACACGAACGAAACAAGCAATGCGTTAAGTTTATGAGTGACAGAGATAATGCCATGCGGCGTTGTATGTTCGACCGTCGACGCTAGGTATGTAGCTATAGTAAAATATCGCAATGTTTTTATTTCTTTACAATGAGTATGACGTCTCTATATGTAAAATCTCTTTGATTAGTATAGATATTCTGGGACGCCGCAAACAAAGCAGCGTGGGGGCGGAAACCAAATTACCAAATCCGATGGAAGTTTTCGATGTAGATATATTACCTAACGATTCCCTTATACGATTGCTTGAATGCCAAAACGCTGGACAATCCACACAGCATCATCTAGCCCCAAGCTAAGCAGAGCTTGTGTTATGGGTACTAGATAACTGATATACATAATACAATACCTACATTACATAGATAGATATTTTATTATACATAGAAAATAGATAGATAGATAGAAAACCACAAATTATACCACAAAAAACAGAAAACAATACAGGAATAAACAATGTATAAAGGAAGTATAAAGGGCGGCCTTATTGCTGAGAGCGATCTCTTCCAGGCAACCTTTGGATGGACTGGACATGAAGAAACAAAATACATAGACGGTGGTACTTTAGTAAATATATAGATTATAAAAAGAAAACAAATACATACACTACATACCATAATACCTATGTACATTACAAACATTATAATAAACTTACATAGACATAAGATAGAGCTAACAAAATACCCAGAGTACTCGGAACAAACATTTGTCCCAAGGCGGGAATCGAACCCGCAACCTCTTGCGTCCTTCGACCGCTGCGCCACATCGTCAAATAAAGTACCTACTCAGTTATAAATACAATACAATACAATACAAAAATTCTTTATTGTACACCATAATGCAAGGGCGGCCTTATCGCTTATACATACGTTATATTTATATAAATGTTTTTCTATTCTCTTATATAACTTACGTATCCATTCAAAGAACCATATACATACATCATTCAGAAACAGCGTGCGCTATGATTGCGATCTCCGCTGGCGTCCTCCCAGCCGTTTGATGTCGCCGCTATGATCTCAACGTGATAGTAAATAGTGTACAGCAGCGCAACGCTTTGTCGGAAGAAGTTTCCCACGCGTTTTCATTGATTGATGTACTGTTTCACACGGAAATTAAGTTTATATCGCTTGTTAGTTTTATTAGATGGTTGTTAGAGCATTTTCTGTTGCGGTTTGACGTAGCTATTAAAATAATTGGTATTGTATGTAGCCTTTACTGTGCAGTATTTTTTAGTTCGCCCCGCACTGGTGGTATATGTATATATATTTTATGATATTTATGTAGTTCTATGTAAGTATTATAAGTATTTTATTTATCATATCTCATAACCTACAAGCACACAGATCCCCTGGTACTGTCCACGATCCTATACATCCATGGTTGTCAAAGATCGCTGTTCAGCGATAAGACCGCCGATTGTAATACATTTTTAGGTTTTAATGAGGTATGAGCATCTCCGTCTGTTTCATAGGCAGTTAGTGTTAATATTAATTTATGAAACGTAAAAATCTGATGATCTAAAAATAAATTTAGTAAAATTCCATTTTCAAAGGTCTTAGTCGAACTTCGGCACGCAAGATTTTAAATGGCTGCACCATTTAAAACTTTTTTTGTTATTCAATATATGTATATCAATGAGATTCAGAAAAAAGCCCCAATTTGATAATGTTAAAGTATTCGATACAAAACTTATGAGAAAAAAACTCAGTGGGTATCATAATAATTATGTATCTAATGAGGTTAATTAGAACTACTAAGAATGACAAAGGAAAGTGAGTGTTGTTTGTGAGTCGCCTTACGGGCATCTGACCGGGTTTTGGCGGTTGGTCGCCACATAACAGTGTGAATAAAATCTATTTTCTCATAGGTACCTACGGACGGCTAACTGCGTTCCAGCTAATCGGACAGCTGACCGCATTCCGGCTAACCGTAAAGTGCGTAAGGCACCATAGAGTGATGAATCAAATCAAATGCGATTGTTTGTAGTAAAACATTTAAATAAACCCTTACCCAATAAAACAATACGATAATAACGATATACGACGATAATATAACATTATTAAACTTAGTTTTAGCTACAAAATGGTCCCAACTCAGCAAGCAGGTGTTAAAAAAAGCTGGGCTGGTTTATGAGATGTCTTACTGCATCCAATGTTTACTATGTCAACGGCTTATGGCGTCGTGCGATGAGCAATTTGCGACCGACTAGCTTTGAATTGAGTACAATTGGAATAAAGATTATCTATTCTATGCTAATCAGATTATTAATATTAGTAAGTTTCTTCCCGCGGCTTCGTACGCGTTGTTTCTATGGAAACGTTTTAAGGATATTTATATTATTAACTCATTTATTATCAGATTCTCAATCCATATACAAACTTAAAAATAAAAACATACAAAATTAAAAATAAATGTCATTAAAATAAATCAGTCATAAAATCAAATAAAATTAAATAAAAATAGAATAATATAACTAAGGGAAAATTAAAAAAAAAAATATTAATAAAAACACAAAATGAAAACTTACTAACCTAATAGGACATTTATATGGATATCGACCCCATCAATATTTTCATCCATTTGTATTGGATGGGAAAGTCCAGACGTGAAACAGTCATTTTCAGGATGCCGTTGCTACTGGCTCGCGCACGCTGTAGTAGGGAAGCGACTTTTTATCCCATGGGAACTGATTTATGGGTTAAAAAGTAGCCTTTGTTTTCTGGTCGTTTTCGATGTATAATAAAAAATATCTATCTATGTAATATGTTGTATTAAGTACATATATCAGTCATCTAGTACCCATAACACTTAGGGCTAGACGATGCTGTGTGGATTGTCCAGCATTATTTATTTACATATATAATTATTAAATAGAACGGCATGACCGCACGCACTTCGAATATCTAATGTTGAATTTCTTTCATGGAAGATTGCTGGAAGAGAACTCTTTTTAGGGTTAAGTTCGCCTTTGTACTAATTTTCTAGAATAAGTTTTGTTTATGGTTTATCGTGCAAGAAGTACATATAAATAAATAAATAAGATTCTTTGATGATACCATTTATTAAAGTAAAGCGATTGACTATTTTATTTTATTTTTATTTTGCTTTATTCGGACAAACAGTTTTACACACTTAAGGGCCCATACAACCTCAACTTTGTGTGAAAAGGCTAGACATATGATTTTGCGTTCATAAGAGCGGGACAGGGCATTGCAACGCAAGTTCAAAAATCAAGTTTTAGCTTATTACCTATTAATTAGGACATTATTTGAAAAAACCGAAACATATAACATTTTTATTTATACTTAATTCTATTACCACGCTTATTGTCAAGATCTGAACTTCTGTATTTATTGAGAAATTTAGGTTTTAGTAAAAATTTAGAGGTAATTTTGCGATTTTTTTCTATCGAGGAAATTTTATGGAATCGTGTTTTCGAAACATATGATCGATAGATTAAGTCCTGAACCATATTTCAATTTCAAAGTTAAATATTCAGTAGTTTAGACGATATGGACATCCGGCGGAGTTGAAAATTAGCAGTTTGAGGTTTTATACACTCTTAACAGATAAATAATAACTTACCATTTATGTGCCCTCGCATGTAGTAGCTAAGGGGTTGCTTAATTACAGAACAGACTAGCAGAATTCAGCCCCAGAACTTTTGTTTACCAGCCTTTAGCATTATGAATAAAATATTAGTTATGTACCTAAAAGAAGCAACTCCATAAATAACCCGAAGGTAATCAATTATCCAAACTTTCGAAAGGTCTTTCAGGATTCAGCTGTTTTCTTTCGCCCTTTTGTAGTCGCTGGGACAGTCACAATGACAAATTAGTCATTTAACTTGATCCATCACTAACTTTTGCCTGTGGTTTTAATATTATCCAGATAAATAAAAGGTTCGTTTAACCCGAAATTAGAATAAATGAATAGAAAATGAATGAAAATAATGCTATGTGGACAATCCAAGCATCATTTTCATCTTAATTTTTCTTCTTATTATATTCATTTTTCATCTTCATTTTCATCCGGCATAATGCTGGACAAACCACATTATCTAGCCCCAAACTAAGCAGAGCTTGTGTTATGGTGCTATGCAGATCTGTACCTACTCAAATGTTAATTTTCTTTGTTTTTGTTTGTATTCATTCATTTATTGACATTATGTACATGTATGTATTAACTATTTTATGTACGTTAAACTTTCGCCTCATTATATGAGAAATAGGGAAAAACCACATATTATGACGACCGATGTGGCGCGGTGGGTGAAGGTCCGCCTGCGACGCAGGAGGTTGCGGGTTCGATTCCTGCCTCGCAACAATTGTGTGTACGATCTGCAGATATTTGTTACGGGTGTTCTGGTCGTTAAATTGTATAATAAAAAATATCTATCTATGTAATGTATTGTATTATGTATATCAGTCATCTAGTACCCATAACACAAGCTCTGCTTGGCTTGGGGCTAGATGATGCTGTGTGAATTGTCCAGCATTATTTAAATTTATATTTAAATTATGTAGTATGATAAACTGTACTGGATATCTAAGCACTCAAACTACCCGTAAACTACCTTTGCAACTAAAATCCATTGGAACACGAACCCGCTTTAGTAACTTTCGCCTTTGACTGTACTCCTATTATTAGTTAACTCTAGAACTCTTTACAACTTCTGTTTTTTATGGTCTGGATTTTGGCCGCTGAAGTATTTTTTTACTGGATTTATGGCCTGGGGCTGAGGTATATTTATTTTATGCTGGAAGTTCTAATTGCCTGAAATATTGAACATTTGCAACAACAAACTGTTGGAGAACACTAAATTTCAATTAATGTAGATATGGATTCCAGTTCGATTCATTGATAAAGATAACTTAGTCATTGATTCTATTGTTTCTTAGGAACCTTGCCTATATTTCATTCATGCATTCGTTATATATTTATATCATTGAACGGAAGTTTCAATGCGGATTATGTATACAGTTGTCACGTACCTACTTCTTTCTCGAATAAATGATTATTTCAAAAAAGGGTACAAATCTATAAAATGTAAAATCTTTAATCTAGTCATCATTTACATAAAAAAGCTATAAACCTCTGTGTTGTCCAGTAATGTTTATTTATTTCATTAAAAAAAATTATACGGAAAAAGAGGTACCTAACTGTTTTTTGAGTTTTTTTTTAAGTACAGTAATAGTTATACTATCTTAAAAAAAACAACTTGGTCTATACGGACTCTAAATAATGTTATCTATAAGATTTTGCAAAAAAATTAAATAATGCATTGTATACGAGCCGTAAATTTTTGGTCCCCTGTAAACAAAAACATAAAAAACCCTGCATCAAGGCAATGCAACCAAGCTAGTGTTCATGTCCATACCACATAACTTTACAAGTAGGTATTTAGTTATCGGAAGCCCGTAGCTAATTCAGTTATCTCAGTTTGAAACTACGTTGAAGCTTGCCACCTAATTACCGCAGCTTACTGGGAATTTGCTCCCAGCTTGAAATTCCGATAACTTGATAACTTCATGTTTGCATGCTATGATTACTTTTAGGTATCAAGTTACATGAAATACGCCACGATCAATAGTCAATATAAAAGACAGATCAGGCGTCATCATCATCAGCCTATGTTAGTTCACTGCTGGACATAGGCCTCCCCCAATGAGCGCGATCGCACCCTGTCTTCAGCTTGCCGCATCCAGCATCTAACTGCAGTCTTTAGCAGATCGCCATCCCACCTGGTCGGAGGGCGTCCTACACTATATTTACCGAGTCGTGGTCTCCACTCAAATACACGTTTGCCCCAGCGGTTGTAGGTTCTTCGCAAGATATGGCCTGGATATGATCTGGAGTGCCAATTAATATTTTTATCATTGTAGCGGAGATGCCCCAGAGATTTGCAGTTTTCTCTAAACATATCCCGATTTTTCCGGTTTTTATCCCGATTTTTATCGATATTTTTTTCTAATATCCACGCAATTCGTTCGATCTTGTTTCGAAAAAACGTTGTATTGTATTGTATTTAATTGTATTTAACCCCCTAAGCTAAGGCGGGTTTTGCCATAATCACTATGCATGGCAAGCCGATGGATATTTTGTATAGGTCATTTATTACATTACCTATGAAATAAACTGCATTGCTTCGCGGCTGCGCTTTAATGGCTTATATCTCATGGGGTATTGCCCATAATCCCCACGCTGGGTATAGCACGCGGGTCACATGAGTAGATAAACTTATCCACTCATGTGCGCGGGTTGGGGATTGCAGTTCGGTGATTCAGCGGACAGAGAGATAAGAGATGAACGAACATAGCTACCAGTGGTTTTTTTTCCCTTCGTCCACTAGTGGACAAAAAATTTAAGTCAACAGTAAAATAATTTTATCTGATAATTATTTATAGTATGAAATATGACTTGTCTAAGTGTTAATTTTGTAAGCCTAGATAAATAAATGCTTTTGACTTTGACAAGTTGCCCTCACGGAGATTTTTTTTTTTCACATAATGCAATGTTGCACTGAGTGAAAAAAAACTTTAAAAATATATGAGATAAAATACTTAATTGGAAAATAATCGTAATTTCCGGTTTTTGAAACCGGTAAGGAACAATAACATCGATTTGTGCGTATCGATGTTATTGTTTTTTTAAATCACCTTGTAGTAAACACATCCTCTACAGAACAACTCTTTTTCCCGCCTATAACATGCAAAATGACACCAGTTTTGCATCGTAATCATAACTCATTAGATAAGACGCGACATTGACGAGGCCTATTAGGCCTACCTGCCCTTCAAGGTTTATTGACCAAACTTGAACAAAATGTTGAATATTTGTAAATAAACCACCCTTTTTTTGCTGATTCAGGGCCTTTTTGCGACCACTTTATGTACATTTACCTTTTGAACGTGTCCTATTTTTCTCTTTGTTAATTTTACTATTAAAAAATTTGCGGGGCAGCTTTCGGGATTGCTGATAGAAGTGAATACTAAGTAATTTTATATTTTATTTATACTGGGAAGCGTGCGGTGACGATGACGCGAGTTTCACGCTTTTTATTCACCCAAATAGTACACATATGTTTATACACAGTTAGGATAGCGTTCGGTGACGATTACGCGAGTTCCATGATTTTTATTAACTCAAAAATTACCCACACATAACATACACAGTTAGGAAAGCGTTCGGTGACGATGACGCGAGTTCCATGATTTTTATTCACCCAAAAAGTGCTCAACGCGCCTATAGAAGCTTTCACTTCAAAAAACCTTATTTTTCTTAAGTATTTAAAGTTACCAGTAACATTGTAACCAGCGACTTTAAAGGCCCAGGACGAGATAGCGTGACGAGCTCGACGTTCATCTTCCACCTTGGCCTGTTGCAGCGTTGGATCGCAAGGAGTGGAAGGAGAAAAGGAGGCCTTTGCCCAGCAGTGGGACAACAATGGCTCAAAATAAATAAATAAATATAACATTGTAAATTCAGACAGCATTCCCTCAACTCAATCAAAAACACATCACGCCGCCATCCTGAAATAAATGGCCAAGTGACCTCTCTGCCATTGTTTTCATTGCGAATACAAAAATACTTTAACAATATAAAGTTCGTTCTGTGCTAATTGAGAAGCTGAGCGATTCTTGGATTCTGTGAATCATCGGATAGCGTACGGATTTGAACCAGCGTCTTGTGGACGCTTCCGATTCATCATCATCATCAACATTATAGTTGTCCACTGTTGGACATAGGCCTCCCCTAATGAGAGCCACAGCGCCCTGTCTTCAGCTTGCGGCATCCAGCATCTGCCTGCAGTCTTTCACATACCCAAAAGACCCGGATCACATACATTGCCGATCATACAAGCATTGTCCCGCCGAGATTCGATATGGAATCGAACCCGCGAAACTTCGCCCGCTTCGGTTAATGGTAGATATTTTAAAAATAATGTTTATAGGTAAACTAGGGTGTATAGTAAAGTAAAATGTGTATAGGCTCCCTCGATACAGGCCTAGCATAGTGAGGGTGCCATCAGAAATTACATAACATTGTAGATAGGTACATCTCGGCAATAACACAATGTATTACACTAAATTTCAATGATTATTAATATGTTTCTCTTATAACTTCTCACCATGTATGTAAGTGCTAATTATAAAATTGAAGTGTATTTACTTATTAGTTTTGCCTTAATAAATGATTTTTATCTTTTTTATCTTTTAAAAGTAAAAAGCTATTTATTTTCTCATATAAAATACAAAAAACACATAACAGGTACAACTGGCTTTATTAAATAAATAAACAATAGCATCATCAATCAAGCACCAAAATAAGCAGAGCTTGTGTTATGGCTTCCATCCAGGTGACTGATAATAATACTTACTTAATAGAATATATTACATGGATAGATATTTTCTATTATCATAGAAAATACCCAGAATGCCCAGAACAAATATTTGCAAATCGTACAAACAGTTGCCTCAAGGCGGGACTCGAACCAGTAACCACGTCGCATGGTGGAGGCGGATCTTCGCCCACCGCGCCACATCGGTCGTCTTAATTAAATAATAGGTCAAGCATTCTTCGTAAACACAGTCTGTTTTCCACATTTTCCTCTGCTAACGGATGATTCAAAGTTCAAACTTCAATTAACCAGTTAAAAGTTGAGGAATTTCTTCCAGCTACAGCTCTCGGCTGTTGCTCTAGCACAGACTGCAGAAAGACTACCTAATGCCACGCCCCGCGCCGCCGCGATTATAATCGTCTCTGATAACATTAACGAAAAAATAACCTACAATAAAGATCAAGAAATAGATGGATGGATGAATTGTGCAACGTATGATGACAATGTTTCAGTGGGTTTATCATCTTTTTGCGGTTTTCTCACGTTATGTTCCCACAAAAGATTGAATCATTATTCTCCTTCAATTCACTATCATCACTAGTCTTCGTCTACGTTTCACAATAAATATTTCTGAAACAAAATTTAATTGTGTTTACTTCTAGTTTTTACTACATTCTCAGCCACAGTTTTGGAAATTCTACCGACAAAAAGTTTACATACCGCTAATGCATGAGACGTAATCATTCAAAAGAAAACCTCTTTGGTTCACGGAACACTCCTATGGTAGAATTAAACAATGATAAGATTCCATGGCGAGGTCAGACTGACCATGTTTTGTCGAAAATACTCTATGGTTTTATATTTTCTGGCAAAGAAGCCAAATTGTGTTTCAAACCTATTCACAAAATACAGGCATATTTTTTTTGTAAGGTCGCATCCATAGCCTGCTAGATCTAGGGACTAATGGGTGTTGTAAACTTACGCCATATCAAGCGCCGACGACTGTGCACTAACGTAACTGTCAATAAGTAAGCCAAGGAGTGGGCAAAGTTAAATTAGACACTTTTAACGTTGACTAACTTTTTATTTCCAGTCCATTTGTTGCGATGGTATCTTTCTATGGGTATATACAGACCTACCTACGTAGGTAGTGCACACTCATGGTAGTAAAGCCTTAAATGGACATTCATTTAGTGAGTTTCTGATAATTGGTGTCGATTTTAAGTAGAATTTTAAACAAAACTACTCTTGTCTGTCTTTTTTAAATCGATCGTTAATAAAGATGGTCATATTATTTATTTTTTTCGATAGAGTTTTTCTATCAAAGATTTTTAAGTTTCTCTATTTATTTATTTTAGTTTTTTCTTTTCATCAATGATTAAAATAGACACCCATTTTAAAATCGATCGGACTTAAGTTTAAACTCAGTTTAAGACTATCTATGTAAAATATTTCATTATTACATTTTAATGTTACAGTTGTCAGCTACAAATAAAGTACCTAGTGTACCTACATACATATATCTTACCTATGGGTGAAGTAACACCATAAAAGGGAATCGAATAGGCCTAAATTATGTAATTAGCATAGAATCAGTCAATTTGGGTAAGTTTATATTATATATGCCATTTTCATCCTATATATATTTTATGATAGGTACGTATTTTCATCCTATATTTATTTTATGATAGGTACGTATTTTCATCCTATATTTATTTTATGATAGGTACGTATTTTCATCCTATATTTATTTTATGATAGGTACGTATTTTCATTCTATATTTATTTTATGATAGGTACGTATTTTCATCCTATATTTATTTTATGATAGGTACGTATTTTCATCCTATATTTATTTTATGATAGGTACGTATTTTCATCCTATATTTATTTTATGATAGGTACGTATTTTCATTCTATATTTATTTTATGATAGGTACGTATTTTCATCCTTTATTTATTTTATGATAGGTACGTATTTTCATTCTATATATATTTTATGATAGGTACGTATTTTCATCCTATATTTATTTTATGATAGGTACGTATTTTCATTCTATATTTATTTTATGATAGGTACGTATTTTCATCCTATATTTATTTTATGATAGGTACGTATTTTCATCCTATATTTATTTTATGATAGGTACGTATTTTTCTTGTGCTGATCAAATAAAAATAGATCTGAGCCTATCCCCGTTAATACAGAAGAATTATGAAGGTAGACCTTGGATCCCAATCAAGTACTACATCAGCCCTTACGTCAGCTGGGCTATAAGGGCGCGTTCCCATTAGACGACCGATGTAGCGTGGTGAAGGTCCGCCTGCGACGTAGGAGGTTGCGGTTTCGAATCCCACTTGGAACAAATATTTGTACGATCTGTAAATATTTGTTCCGGTTGTTCTAGGTATTTTCTATGTATAATAAAAAAAACTGTTTAAGTAATCTATGTGCCGTTTACAGACCAGCAGTGGGCAAAGATCGCCACTGATTGGTTGCTTGACGGACGACGGCCACGTGGAAGGCCTAGGCGGAGATGGCGGGATGAGCTTGACCTGTACAATAAAGAGTTGAGGACTGCGATGAGTGGAAGAAGGGGAGGGAGGCCTTTACCCTGCAGTGGGTAAACTCCGGGTTAAAATAATAATAATAATGTAATGTATTGTATTCAATTTATCAGTCATGGGTTCTAACAAGCTCATAACACAAGCTCTGCTTAGCCTAGCAAGCTAAGCCGTATTAATCGTAATATGTCCGAAGAAAGTGAGAATGCGACCTTGGACGATGTGTAAATATATTATTAGTAAACACCAATTAAATATAGAAGCCACTATTAGTCGTGACGTCATGACAAAGTGGGAACCCGGCCTAATGCCTACCCCTGTTAAACCGCACGGTTGTATTAAGTGATTTAAGGACCTAATGTTTTGTCTTTCTAGCACATTAGCTTGCATATTCTATAAGAATAATGTAAGTGGGCTAGGTAGTAATGGTAATGATGTAGCTTCGATGGTTTTTAAATGACTTTGAGAAGGTTCTGTATTCGGCTGTAGGTTTTTTAAGTGTATCAATCAATCAATCAAATCATTTATTTGCAGAACACATTATTACAGGTACATGTCAGGTCTTATAATTAGAGTGGAGTCAAATGTGCTCAACCCGCAAGCAGGTGTGCAAATATTAAAGCGTGTTTTAAGGTCGTTAAATTCATCAATAATTAAAACAATCAATGAAAATAAATAAATAGGTACAATCAATAAATAGTTAACTTTAAAATTAATTCACAATCGTCAAAACATAATAAATTGTGTTATTCGTCGATTACTTTTACAATGTGGATTGATTTGGTTTATTCTTTTGCTATTATTATAATATTATTGTAAAGAAAATGATCCCGATATGGTCGCATAAAAAATATTCCCTAGGGATTTGTATTAGTTCCACAAGACTTAAAAAAAAACATTATAAATATGTAATTAAACAAATTTAGTCAAATTTAGTTTTTTATCAATCAAAACATGTTTTAGCATAAAAGATAAAATATCCTACGTTATAGTTGGGAAATTGTCATTTGATGGAGATTTTTATATACCCCTTCACCTCAACAGGGTTTGCCCTACTAATATTATAAACGCGAACGTTTGTGAGGATGTATGTAAGTATGTTTGTTGCTCTTTCACGCAAAAACTACTGAATAGATTTTGATGAAACTTCACAATAATATAGCTTACATATCAGAATAGCACAAAGGCTACAATTCATAAAGGTATATTGTATACTAGCTGCGCCCCGCGGCTTCACCCGCGTGGAAATTTCTGCGCAATTTTACCATTTGTTGTTTTCTTCACCGTTTAAACCTTCCATGGACTACGACAAACATTTCAAAACCAAAATCAGCTAAATCGGCCCAGCCGTTCTCGAGTTTTAGCGAGACTAACGAACAGCAATTTATTTGTATATATAAGATTATCCAAAATGTCTATCACCACCAGGGTTGGAAAAAAAACAGTTTTTTTTATATTTTATAAAACAAACAGTTCAAAATGTTTAAAACAAGTGTTTTTTTTGTTTTTTTTACTTATCAATTTCAAATCAATTATAGCGAATAATAAAATAATCCATTTCCAAACTATTTCCTAATTCAAATTAGTAAAAATTAACAAAACGATAAATATTTATAACGATATATACTTTTGTTGCATATCTCAGTACCTCTAATCTAATTATTAAAAATTATTATTATTATTAATCAGTACAAAACACTTACATACACCTTGTATGTTGTAGGTCGGTAGAGAACTAGAGAGAGAGCGGGGAATAGGTACCGTACCCATTAATCCACTGAATTACTTTCTTTCGACGGCCGACATAGGGACTTTCCCTGCGGGACTTTACTGGCGGGGAGTTACCTATGCAGTGTATAAATACCATAGCCTGTCTGTGGTATTTATACACATTCATTTGCAATTAAAGGTAGTTTTAAACCCTGTTTTTTTCTTAATATAAAACATAGTTTTATTTCAAACTGTTTTAAACACTGTTTTATAGACGTGTTTTAAAACAACTTGTTTTAATCATGCCAACCCTGATCACCACGCGGGTGAAACCGCGGGGCGCAGCTAGTTCCAAATATTTCTTGCAGCCACACCTTAGACCACAATCTTGGTGACGCTGACGAAGGTCAATAAGTGTCTGCGATGTTTTCCAAACTTGACAGATTTATGGAGACAGCCAGTATTTATAGGACGAGCAATAAAGGGTAATGCGATGTATGAGGTAGAAGGAGGGAAAATTACCAACAATATACACCTACAGCCAAACCTGGTAGTTTTTGACCCTTTTAGTCACCTACAGTACAGCCAAACCTGGTAGTTTTTGACCCTTTTAGTCACCTACAGTACAGCCAAACCTGGTAGTTTTTGACCCTTTTAGTCACCTACAGTACAGCCAAACCTGGTAGTTTTTGACCCTTTTAGTCACCTACAGTACAGCCAAACATGGTAGTTTTTGACCCTTTTAGTCACCTACAGTACAGCCAAACCTGGTAGTTTTTGACCCTTTTAGTCACCTACAGTACAGCCAAACCTGGTAGTTTTTGACCCTTTTAGTCACCTACAGTACAGCCAAACCTGGCTGATTTCTATTCGATGTAATTTCCTTTATAAATAAGATTTGTTAAGTTATCTTCATATAAATATAAAATAAATAAATATAATGCTGGACAATTCACACAGCATTATCTAGCCCCATGGTAAGCAGAGCTTGTGTTATGGGTACTAGATAACTGATATACATAATACAATACATTACATAGATAGATATTTTTTATTATACATTGAAAACGACCAGAACACCCGAAACGAATATCTGCAGATCGTACACACATTTGTTCCGAGGCGGGAATCGACCGCAACCTCCTGCATCGCAGGCGGACCTTCGCCCACTGCGCCACATCGGTCGTCATAGAAACCAGAGATGAAATATAACACAACACTATGAAACATTACCTCATGTGTAAGGTGAGGTATATATATTTAGATATATAGTCTATAGAATATTTATGTTTAACTACCTAACAGCCATTTCCTATTCGTATCGTATTAATTAATTAATAAATGTATTAAACATGTTTTCAAATTGTTAAAGCGTTTGACCGCCATCACACTTCGGAAAGCGAAGATGCGGTCTAAGATAGAGCACGCTTACCCAGAAAGAATTTATTCACCCGGGATATGAAGACTACGATATTATACTCTACCGGGAAAACACCCAAATCACCCGGAACAAATATCCGTAGAGAATCAAACCCGCAACCTCCTGCGTCGCTAGCTTTCGCATGCTGCACCACAGAGGTCGTCAACTGATTATTTCATTAAAATCATACAAACAACCAAATAGGAAAAAGGTCTCTACTTATTTCTTATATTTCTAGTTTACTACAAAGCTGTAACTGTCGTAGATACTATGCCATAAAACTGTGGAATGCACTACCCATTTCTGTTCGACAAGCTAAGTCTCTCCCTATATTCAAACATATGGTCTATGAACACGTCCTTACATCAACATCAAACTGTTAATTGATATATTTATATACATCATACCTATATTATATATTTATGTGTATATTTTTTAATTTTTATTTATATTTCATATTTATGTATGTATTTATACTTATAGCTATGTATATCAGTAGGTATTTTATGTATGTCCCTATTAAATATTATTCTGTATTACACGCCACCGTCTATACTTGTTCTAGCACTTCATGTCCATCCAAAGGTTGCCCATTGTACAGCATATTTTGTATTTATTTTTTCTTTTCCTGTCTTGTGTATCTTTTATGTATTTGGTGTGCAATGAAGAGTTATTGTATTGTATTGTATGCAGACCTAATTCTCTCAATAAAGCGCTAATTTCACCACTCCACTGTCCCAGATACTCCCTATTGAGTTATTTTGTTCTGTTGTGTTTATCTAATTAATTGCCGGAGCCTAAAGATAAAAACAACCCAAAGCAATACCTACAACTTGTTTTTGCGAGCTCGAGGCTTTCCACCCACAGACACTTAGTTAAACGAGTTTATCTTATCGTTTATTGTTTTAATATCAATTGACGTCATTTAGATAAAAGGTATACAATACAAATACAAAAATCTTTATTTGAAACAGACACTTATTGCAAAGGGTACAATTGTGGGCTGACTACCGGAGAAGTTAGAAAACTGTGTAGAGTCGGCGCCCTCCTCCGTAAACAAAATTAATAGTAGTTATGGTTCATCTATAAAAAAAAGAGGTGTCGCTTTTAGACTGGGTAACCCTCTGCCGTCTGCTGTTTGTCCAGCGACTTGTGGGCAAAGATAACCACAGAGTGAAGCCCACCCAAAACCGAAAAACAAGAACTTTTGAAATAAAATTATTAAATGAGTAATGTGGAAATCCTGAACTGCCACTTCAATGTTAAAAGAGATAATTCCTTTATACAGATGTAGGTTAGGTAGGTACTACGCATTGACCTTGTATATAACCATTCTACAAATGGGCTGATTCTACTATCCAGCGGTTGATTCAACACACTCACTGGTTGGAATCAACCATAAATAGAGTATTTGCTCTGGATGTTTCCGAAAAGAGATAGGTACTACGCTTAACTCTTAATTTTTAAAACAGTGACCCAAGCCTTTTTCTAGAGTACCTTTGTCAAAGTTTTTACTAGCGGCTCCTTCCATAAAGATTTCTTTGAATGATTTAACGTGTTACATTTTTAAACTTCTTTTGAATCCCTGGAGAATTTAAGGTTAATACAATATGTGACCTGCCTTTTCCGATTTTTTTGAAAACGTAGAGCAACCCTATTTTTTTAACCCATAAAGTATTACGACGACCGATGTGGCGCGGTGGGCGAAGGTCCGCCTGCGACGCAGGAGGTTGCGGGTTCGATTCCCGCCTCGGAACAATTGTGTGTACGATCTGCAGATATTTGTTCCGGGTGTTCTGGTTGTTTTCTATGTGTAATAAAAAATATCTATCTATGTAATGTATTGTATTATGTATATCAGTTATCTAGTACCCATAACACAAGCTCTACTTAGCTTGGGTCTAGATAATGCTGTGTGAATTGTCCAGCATTATTTATTTATTTAATATTTTATTTATTACCTAATGAAAAACAGCACTTAATTTCAATCCAAATTCATAGAATGATTAGATAGATAGATAGAATAGATAGAAAATTCTTTATTGCACTTTATCTATAAACTATGTACAGTAAAAACTTAAAAATTAAGTACAATTGGCGGTCTTATCGCTCAAGAGCGATCTCTACCAGACAACCATGGATGGATAGGATCGTGGACAGTACCAGGGGATCTGTGTGCTTGTAAGTGATTACAATAGATCATAAATTTTATAGAGACTACACCATAAAATTATTGAGCTTCAAAAACTCTGGGGATTACCCATTCTCTTCATTGTTACGAAACTTTTATAGCGTAAACAAAAGTTATAGGAATTTTGTTTCGTAAATGAAAACAATTCGAAAATATTCAACCATGAAAACCAAACATTTTTACGTTCAAACTTTTTATGACTTCATAAACAATACACGTAGGTAGATCTCTTCTTATTTCTGTTTAATTTGACGTTTGAGATGTTCTAACAATAGACAAATGTTCTACATTGTCTATTGTCATGTCGAAATTTTTATAAACTGGTAGGTAATCGGACAAAGCTTTTGGAATATTCGTGAAGAGTCGTTCAAAAAAAAAACTATGTAAATGTTATATTATTTAATATTATAACTACGAATTCATTACTTGCTGAAAATTAGTATAAAATCAAAATAATAATAAAGCCGTAGAAAAAGCTATCGAAAATTGTTGTTGTAAATAAGAAGTTTTTTAAAAAGCTTATTTTGTTTCTTGGTTTTGTTTATGTTGTAAATTGAGACCGGCCGGGTGATTATGTAACTCGCGACCGGTTTGCGACAGGCGTAAATTAAACAATCAGTGCTGTCAAACGCCAATTTTGACCAATTTTGACGTTGTAGCTGGTGGCAAACTAATACAAAACTGACGTTTGACAGCACTGATTGTTTAATTTACGCCTGTCGCAAACCGGTCGCGAGTTATACGGGTTATACGTTATACGGAATTATTTTGAAATATATTTATGTATCTACCTAACCCCACTGCCCATAACACCACCTGCTCCTTCCTTATGGGTTGCTGTGACTTTATCTTATCACAAACGTTTTCTTGCACAACTAAGCGAGACGGCCATAGCCTCTTCGTGGGTTTTAATGGTTATTATTTATATATTCGATCGAAAGTATTTAATAATTCGGTGGTGACCTCGATCCATAGGAACTTAGGTACCGTGTGTTTGTTGAAAATAAACAAAAGAAACTTAAATTGATGGTGTTTTGTTTGGTCTCATTGTTACAAACAATGTTTGAATTATTTAAACTTCTGTGTTCGGCTGTATGCTTTTTTTATTAATAAACCACAGCTTATTATAAGAAACGGCCAATGTTTCTATCACATATCCATGAGCTAAGGGTTAAAATAGTTTACCTACCTAATTTTAGGGACGAGTAAAATCCAAATTTATTTGAATATAATAAATAAAATAAAAATTCTTTATTTCAGACATCTCGAGGAAGACATATCATCATCAGCATCAGCCTATACTAGTCCACTGATGGACACAATCCTCTCAGGCTTCCTAGAGTAAACACACTTAAAATAAAGTTAGTATTTCTACAAAAAAGACTCTCTGTTGTCTATAATCTCTACTCTGTGAGCAAAATAAATAGCCTATCAGAGAGCTTTATTGGTAGGAATCTTGTTTAATAAAGAAGCTTTATTCTGTATGACGAGAACTTATTAAAACTCTGAGAAAAGTGGCTCGGCTTCTTTGAGAGGAAATTTGTAAAAGAAATGTTATTATTTGTTTTTACAAGAGCTTGTAAAATTATCAATATGATTTTACTAGTATTTCTGAATGAGGTAAATGAATGGTGCTGATCTGAGGTCTGAAAGAGATCACTCAAATCGATAAGGCCTCCCTTTGTAATTAACTACAATAATAACAAATCAATAAACAATGCTGCAATACTCAGCGTCATCTATCCCTGAACTAAGCAGAGCTTCACTACATAGTTTAAAACTAAGTCGCTTCCTGCTGTCTGTCTGTCCCTACGTATGCCTAGATCTTTAAATCCACACAAAAGGTTTTGATGCGGTTTTTTTAATACATTTAAATAGGAAGGTTTATAAACCATTTGAATTTCACACATACATTTGCACAATTTTTCATTAGATATTGGTTAAGATTTTGTATGATTTTTTTATTGACATTAGAGACATACGATTATAACAATTCCTTAGATTTTGCACACCTGATAGATTTACACGCGGGCGAAGACGCGGGGCGCAGCTAGTTTGTTTCAAAAACAATAAAAAGCAACGTAACATTATATCAGCAATAAGGCTATCTATAATTCGTTCTCACATTACAAACACAAAGCTAACAAAAGAAAATGGAAAACCCGATAAAATGAATCAGAAGCCAACAAGCGAACAACAAGTCTCTAAATTGCCGCGGAACTCCGAATGTGGCGGAAAACCTAATCAGATGGAAAATTGAAGACGTAGCTACTGTGAGAATGAAAACTTATGTTATAGAAAAAGATATACATTTGAAGCCTTTAATGTCGCATTCACTCACTTTCGACGACCTCTGTGGCGCGGTGGGCGAAACTCCGTTAACGAAAGTAAGAATGTTTAGTGAACCTATTAAGTGGTACGTGATAAAATAATTTTAGCTCAACACGTTTGACGACCGATGGTCCGCCTGCGACGCAGGAGGTTGCGGGTTCGATTCCCGCCTCGGAACAATTGAGTGTACGATCTGCAGATATTTGTTCCGGGTATTCTGGTCGTTTTCTATGTATAATAAAAAATATCTATCTATGTAATGTATTGTATTATGTATATCAGTTATCTAGTACCCATAACACAAGCTTTGCTTACCATGGGGCTAGATAATGCTGTGTGGATTGTCCAGCATTATTTAAAAAAAATAACTTTGGTTCTCTGTCGGATGTATTCGTTGCGAATCCTATCCTTCAGAGAAACTCCTAGCATAGCTCTTTCCATAGCTCGCTGAGGGACTTTAAGCTGGTGGACCAGCCCTATTGTGAGTGTCCACGTCTCAGCTCCATAGGTTGCTGACTCTTAGAGCTAGTGGAAAGTAACGATCGCCGACAACAGTGAATGTAAATGTAAACAAAAAATATGAAGGTATAGAAGACGCCTCCCTCTTGTCTTGAATAAACCCTACCCAGATCCAATTCTTCGCGATCACAACTCATGATGTGCCCACAGAGCTGAGTGGGCGCGTATCTTAAGTCTTCTCGACTTTTAATAGGTCAACCGATGTATTAAACGAAGCGCTTTGTAGCTAAGAATAAATTTTCTCGGGTCGCTATTAACTTAATTTACATAGACGACCTCTGTGGAAGCTCTCCCGAGACCCTTGAGGTGCGGGCTCGATTTCAGGCAATTATTGATTGAATCTGCATATTTGTTCCGGGGCTAGATGCTGTGTCGGTCTGTAAGAGGTTGGTGCTCTAGCATCACCTATTTTTTAATAGTTAGTTTTTGTGTACTCGCTTTAGAGTTATATATATTATTTAAATAAATAAAATTGACTGCTATATGCCCTTGATTTGTTTATTTCACATAATTAAAAAACCCATATTCACATACAAAAAATTACTCAGGCAATACAATAATAAATAAGATTACATAGCTAAATTATGTAACATTCAAATTAATATTATTAACCCCGGTGGCGCTTTGGGCGAAGCCATCACCTGCGACGCAGGAGATGGTTGGGTTCGATTCCCGCCTCGGGACAATTTTTTGTACGTCCTGCAGATTCCGGATTCGTTTTCTATAATATCTATACATGTAATGTATTTTACCTATTATGTTTATCAGTCATCTAGTACCCAAGATTTGCTTAGCTTGGGGCTAGATGATGCTGTGTGGATTGTCCAACATTTATTTATGTATTTAATTATCTAACGTAGAGGTAAGATACCCATAAATAAATAAATAATGCTGGACAATCCACACAGCATTATCTAGCCCCATGGTAAGCAGAGCTTGTGTTATGGGTACTAGATAACTGATATACAAAATACAATACATTACATAGATAGATATTTTTTATTATACATAGAAAACGACCAGAACACCCGGAACAAATATCTGCAGATCGTACACATAATTGTTCCGAGGCGGGAATCGAACCCGCAACCTCCTGCGTTGCAGGCGGGCCTTCGCCCACCGCGCCACATCGGTCGTCTATAGATGTAAGGTAGTAATTTCTTAAAGAAGTTCTGAAACCTCTTTAAAGTGCTAAATCAAAAGTTCACTGGTTAAATTTTATTAATTATCTTCAAGCTTAGACCATTAAACTCCTAATTTGGAAGATTTATTATTAAAAACTTACTACTTCACTTCAGATCATTAAACTCTTTAATATCAAAGATATAAAGAAAGGGAATTCAGGGGGTCCAGGTTGCCTGGAAGAGATCGCTTCTAAGCGATAAGGCCGCTCATTGTACCTGTCGCATATAATGTATTTTGTAATGATTAATTTGATTATGGTGTAGGTACAATAAAGAATTTTTGTATTGTATTGTATTGTATATAAAGTCGGTATTTATGTACTAGTATTCTTAGAAGACGGTATTTTTTGTATTGTTTTTTCGGTGCTGTAGTTTTTCTGGCCTAAAGGGGGGAAATATGTTTTCTAAATTAATGGTAATTTTACTTTCTACTTCAAACCTACCTAAGAATATCCTATGTAGAACTATTCTGCAAACTTAACGCAGTAAAAACCAGAAAGTAAATAAACAGGGGTACAAATACAGATCGTACATGTGTATTTTATGGTTTTAATTTAGTCTTTTTCTATTATTTGAATTATTCACATTTTTCTAATTTCGTAAGAAGCGACCTGTTCGTGACGTCACCTTTGCTGGTTCTCACGGAAGACCAGCGTGGCTTGGTCTCATATGGAGCTTAGCGTTTAGTTCCTACCACTAGAGCTAAAGATTTTTTTCTCCGAAGAGTTCCTATTCCTGCAGATACGCTAGCTACATAGAGAGATTAGTATCAATGTGTTCAATTGATGAGATTTATTGGACAGCGCCGGTGTTGCCACACTCCTGGCCGCGGTGTGGTGTTACCATCATTTTGGTAATCCAGGGACATGTAGATTTTTTTGTTAAATATAACAAAGTAATAAAAAAAACCTATAATAGGTATGTATATCGTGATCTCATCATAATTTAACAGCGCTTGGCGAAAGTGGAGGGGCCTTTTACGCAAGTGTGATCATCATCAGCCTATGATAATCCACTGCTGGACATAGGCCTCCCCCAAAGAGCTCCATGGCGAAGCTGATACGCGACACCGCGCGCATATTTCGACCCAGTGCCAATGACACGAATCTTTAAGATTTATAATTATGTATTTAAGTCTCTTCATCATCATTATCATCATCAGCCTATAGCAGTCCATAGCTGGACATAGACCTCTCCCAATAAGCGCCATAGCACCCTGTCTTCAGCTTGACGCATCCAGCATCTGCCCACAGTCCTTCGCAGGTAGTCATCCCTAAGGCCAAGTGACCGGAGGGCGTCCTATACTACGTTTGCCGAGTCGCGCTCTCCACTCAAGAACACGTCCACCCCAGTAATTGTCGGTGCTATGCTACATTTAAAAATCGACTTCTGCGCATTTTAAACTAGGCTAATAACCGTGACTCGACCTGTATAAGCCCTAACAAAACAGATTGAAGCTAACTAGATGTAATTATATGTATATACCTACTACTTATAATATAATACGAATGTACCAGGTTGACCATGTTTTTATTTTTACATTCCGTTCATCGTAAAATTGTAAAAAACAAATAAAACTTTCAAGAACACCTAGTAATAAGAACAACGCGTCAAAGATGTCTTCATAAATTGGCAAACTACGATTCTTCGGAATAAAATTAGTCACTTTAGGTATAGCAAAAAATAGACTGACATCAATATTTACTCCGGAGTTCTAAAAAAAATTCCATTCACCCGAAGAAATAAATCAGAAAGCATAAAACATATTATCTGTAAAATACCAAAATATTGATAAAAAAAAAACTATAAACCTTTGCAATGATATAAAACAGAGCAAACATTTGAATCACACGCGTACAAAATATTAATCAAAAAAATATATAAACGTCCTCACGTGTGCTTTTGAGCTCTATATATCAATTTAACAACATCCGATCTGTCTGAATGAATTATTTCTCCTAGTTGTTGGCGGGGTGCCAGTTTTGAGTGCAGTCAGGTTTCTTTCAAGGTGATTGTGTGGATGAAATACAACGGGAGACAGGTACGGTCTATGCTTAGAACGAAATAATCAGGGTAAGTAGTCTTAAGGTGGGTACTGACTGGGGTTACGAGGCGTAATGTAACGTTCGTAGCGAGTATGATTCCGTAAGTAATGTTTTTTAACTGACTACAAAAAAGGAGGAGGTTCTACATTCGGCTGTATGTATGTTTTTTATGTAAATGTTCGTCGATTTCTCCGTCAATTATGGACCGATTTGGAAAAATACTTGCGCAATTATATAAAAAAAACTATTTCGAGATGGTCCGGTCGGATGGTGGTGATAAGCATTTGTCCCGCAAAACTTAGAAAATATTGTAAATTCATATTTACAACTTATTTTTAGGAATTAATACCGAAATAAATGTTTAGATTTCTCAAAACAACTTGTTTTTTTTACTTGGATAAAAAGCTTATCTACTTTTTATCCAATTAAAACGCGAGTGAAACCACATGCAGAATCTAGGCTTTTTATCCAATTAAAACGCGAGTGAAACCACATGCAGAATCTAGGCTTTTTATCCAAGTAAAACGCGAGTGAAACCACATGCAGAATCTAGGCTTTTTATCCAAGTAAAACGCGAGTGAAACCACATGCAGAATCTAGGCTTTTTATCCAAGTAAAACGCGAGTGAAACCACATGCAGAATCTAGGCTTTTTATCCAATTAAAACGCGAGTGAATTCACGGGCTTGTAGATCATTATTATATTATTATATATCAATCTGAGCAAATTCAAAAGATGCTAAATACTTCCATAAAAAGCTTAACAGTTAACATTACAAGGAAGCATCAGTAATTATAGTGTCAATGACACTATCGCGTCATGAATTAGAATTCTCAAAGTAATTGCATAACTAACTGGCAACATCCTCAATAATTACTGATTTAATAAGAGATCTGTTACAATAATATGCAAATAGGCAGCGAAAGTTTAAAATTCTAATACAAATATTTTGCTATACTCAGATGAAGAATCCAAGATATTTTTTTGTAATTATATATTTATACCGATAACTTTTCTAGATTCTTTTCTAACCTATACCAGGTTAGAAAAGAATCTAGAAAAGTTATCGGTGGAATAAAACACTTTTCGGTTTTAGAAAAAATTACACAACATCGCAGAATTTCGAAATAATATTTGGCCTTAACAGCTTCCATACACAATTCCATTCGTCTCTCGTACGTTTACGAATTTAAATTTGCACCTTTTCGCAGCACGGTTATCAGTTTAGGTAAGTTAAGTTTCAATACATTTTAAATAAATATCATAAATATCTTTGTTTACAAATAATATCTTGGAATCTAGATCCTATCTATCGATATCTATAAATACCTACTTTTATTTCCTTGAAAGTACTTTATAATATAAAAGTCACACAACCCACTTAAAAACGTCAAAGAGCTCTAGATCTTTTGCAAATCAATGAGGAATCCATTCTAATGGTTCATCAACACATAATAATATGACGGGTAAAATGCAAGCCCATTGTGGAAATATTATGTACGTTAGGAAGTTGATCTTCGGATGCTCATTAATTTTAACCAACTTCGTAAAAAGGAGGGGTTAAGATCAACATCATCATCAACCTATAATAGTCCACTGCTAAACATAACAATAAATAATTTTCAAATTTTGTTTTACCTCTTAGCTTATTTCACCCAGTTACTTGACTTTTGGTACATAAGATAGGATACACAGTACGCCACACTTCAATAAATAAAATGTCTAAAGGACTAGTAACCGTCAGGCCGTTTACCAACGTCACGCAACAGACCAATCGCAAAAATCCATTCAGTAGTTTTTACGTGAAAGAGTAACAAACATTCATCCATCTTTCATCTCTCCATATTAGTAGGATTAAACACAGAAGTGTTTTATTGGTAAAGCAGCTAAAAAGCTCCGTTTTTATTATTTCACCTGTAAGGCTACCACGCTACTTAAAACATAACGTTAATGAAAAGACATTATTCACGCTAAAATGCGCCTTAACACGCGTTTTTAATTGTTGTCTGGTAGAGATTGCTCTTGAGCGATAAGACCGCCGCCAATTGTAACTTGTTTTTTATATTTTTATTATACATAGTTCTATACTAAGTGTGCAATAAAGTATTATCTATATATCTTATTAGCGCTAAAATTAGCGTAATAACGATGACACGTTATTTTCGCGTTACTTAATTAACGTTATGAGTTAAATAGCGTGGTGGCCTTGCTGGTCCAAGCCGCATGGTCACCCTACAATATAGAACATTTGTTTGGACCATAATGAAGACACATGCGCGGGGTCAGTTTTATGTGACAGACCCACTGCTCCCTCGAGAAGTGACCTGCCAAAAGATTACATCCAAAGTGGAATATGTATTTTAAATTAGGTTTTTTCGGATGTTGTCCCTTGAAATCAGACTCTAATCAGGTTAGGACTAGGTACATTTTCTTTTCTCATTATTTCTCATACTTATTTCTCGTCTTACGCGATCTGAACACATCATTATAAGCACTAATATATTTTTATTTATACTTACACAAAAGTTTTATCGTGTAAGAAGTATAAATAAAAATACAAAACTTATTCTAGAAATTGATTACAAAGTCGAACTTAACCCTAAAAAGAGTTATCTTCCAGCAAACCTTATTAAGAGAGAGAGACAAAGTGAAGAGAGAAGTGGGTAGGTAATTATTAGAAATAGACAAAAGATTCAATAATCTAATACAACGGGTATTTATCGCGTTTGGTCATCCCGTGACGATACCCCCACAATAGTGTAAACCTGTTGAAACGTCGGGAAAAATAGGTAAATAAACGCGATAAATACTACGTACAGTCGTACATATTAACGTAAAACGTACATATTAGTGTTTTTGATAAGGTTATTCTTTAGAGAGAAAAATAGTGAGTACCTACCTACTAGTGCGCGTTACAAACAGTGAAAGGACGAGAAAATCATCAAACACTGATGTCATTTGACGACCGATGTGGCGTGGTAGTACGCCTTCGACGCAGGAGGGTTCGATTCCCGCCATTGCAAAAAAAATTGAATCTATAACAGTCATCTAGTAGGAGCCATAACACAAGCTCTGCTTAGCTTAGGTCTAGACTAGATGATGCTGTGTGGATTGTCAAGGTTAATTATTTATTTATTGTTCTACCTCATTTCACTTTAAAGCTATTTACTCTAGCTTTATTCTTGGTACACCCCCTGCCCTGCTTTAATTAACATTATTCTTTCCATCCAAAGGTTGCCTGGAAGAGATCGTTTCTAAGCGATAAGGCCGCCCATTGTACTTGTCACATGTAATGTATTTCATAACGATCTGTATCTGGTGTACAATACAGTATGTTGGTATTGTAAAGCCGACCTCAAAGTGTGAAAAATTTTAACGGACAAGGATTTTTGCGAAGCCTTTCCTTTGAAATCAGAATCTAATACGGTTAACCTAAATAAGGTAAAGGTTTGGGTTCGGTATTCAATTTTGTTGGAGAGGGGATTGTCACATTGTAGAACGAGGTAAGTGGCTACTAACTAATGTAATTCTTAACTGTTCCAACCCAGCTGAATTTGGTCGTATATAGTAATTAATATGATAAAGAAGAAAGGTTTGATTTTTTTGTTTGTTTGTATTGAATAGACTCCGAAACTACTGGACCGATTTGAAAAATTCTTTCACCGTTGGAAAGCTACACTATCCGCGGTGAACATAGGCTATTTTATATATTTTTTTTAAATTAGGGATCCTTACTTAAACTCCATTAAGTAACCCAAGGTGTAAAAAAATACCTCAATAATTCCAATACCCGTGCGAAGCCGGGACAGTCCGCTAGTTATAAATATTTTTAAGCTTACGCGATTTGAACACACGCGTTATGACCAATTCGATATTTTAAATTTTGTGTAAATATAAAAACATATAAGTATTTACTTTTCTTTTGTTATATTCAGGTGGCAATTAGTTATTTCTTTAATCTATGTATGTACTTCGAAAAACGGGGGAGGTTCTATAGTATAAAGTAAAAATAACTAAACAAATAATGCTGGACAATTCACACAGCATCATCTAGCCTAGCCCCAAGCTAAGCAGAGCTTGTGTTAAATATAATGTATTGCGGGTTCGATTCCCGCCTCGGAACAATTGTGTGTACGATCTGCAGATATTTGTTCCGGGTGTTCTGGTCGTTTTCTATGTATAATAAAAAATATCTATCTATGTAATGTATTGTATTATGTATATCAGTTATCTAGTACCCATAACACAAGCTCTGCTTACCATGGAGCTAGATAATGCTGTGTGGATTGTTCAGCATTATTTATTTATATTTATATTTATTTATGAACGGATTTTTTGCAGTTGTATATAAAATATTTTCGAGATGGTCCTACAACATTTTATTCCCAAGGGATTAGTATTTTAACCGCAAAACTAAAAAAAAGGCGTTTAAAACTAAAGGATTCAAATAAGGTTTTTAGTTTTGATCAATCAAATGGGTATTCATTAATTATTTATTTATTTTAGGGTAACTATCAGCACACTGTTACTAATTAGGGTAATACAATAGAACATTTTAAGGCTATTTTAAAAAAAAACTGTTGACAAGCTTCGAAATCACCCCCATTCGGCTAAATACCTACATTAATATAATTTGGCAGGTTCACGCTTTCACTG
The DNA here is from genome assembly GCA_947044415.1 of Eupithecia dodoneata. Classification (NCBI taxonomy): domain Eukaryota; kingdom Metazoa; phylum Arthropoda; class Insecta; order Lepidoptera; family Geometridae; genus Eupithecia; species Eupithecia dodoneata. The sequence continues at coordinate 7,038,924 of OX345678.1, forward strand.
CCCAGCCTATGCAACGCGACCAGCAGGAGAAGCTCTTATATGACTGCCTTTTGCGTCGTGGACAATTGAAGTGTTAATAGTGTAGCCTAGACTACATTAATAACCTGCCTATCCACATAAAAAATGATTTACGACATTTGACTTCTCACCTTCTGTCTTTTATTCATAAAATTCTCAGTAATATATAACATAAAATTAATTTGTTAAGAGATAAAATGTCCTAAACATGTCTTTATAATAAATGATCTCTCCACCAGAGCGTTTACAAGATTTATGACACAATTTGTTAGTGTAGATTTTTTATAACTAAACTAATTAATATGCTTATTAAATATTTGAATAGGCATGGGTACCTACGAGGTATATAACATTATATTTCTAACTTATGATGGGTATTTATTTCTAAGTTTAAAAGAAAAGTTTGTTGATTTAAACCCAAAAAAATTATTTCATGCTTTCTTTGATTAAATAAATGTATTTATGTTTATTTTCTGTAAAGTATGTACTCGTATTTATCAAAATTCACATACCCACACGATTTGGATTGAGGTTATTTTTTTTATTTAAAAATATTAATCAACTAAGTAATCCTAACAGAAAATAACACTCAAAACGTCAACACGAACATAATCCTTAATGTCCCCCACATTCAATAAATAAAAAAATTACAATTTAAAATTAATCCAGTAATTCACACTCACGCTTCTCTTTGATCCGAAAAATTAATCACTTTAAGAAACTCGCAAGATCTCCAATAAATCAATTAAAAAGTTCAATGACCGAGTTCGAAAATAGTTATTTGTACTTACCGGGTTTTTCGATTTGGGCCGTATCATTCACAGAAAACAAGACACAACACAGTTTCTGTCACTATTTAATTTTCGCACTCTCGTAAATGGTGCGTAAAAAGTTCGCGATAGTTCAGTTATGTTCGGACGTGACGTGCGGTCTCGGCGCCGTTCGCGCGGTTACTGACGCGCTGAGACCATTTTTCACAGCCAGAGCAATTTTCTCTTTTCAAACTCGAGCGGGAAAGCCGATTCGAAAAATGAATTATATTTCGTTGTCTATGACGCCTGTGGGACATCTATGACTTAGATAATAATATCGCTTCAGATTTACTAAATTGTTTCGCTGAAAATGGAAAGCATTTTGTTCATTGTACATTTTCTTTTATATTTTTAATCTAAACTTGCAAACAAAACTTTCTGTTCTTAGAAAATATTCCCAAACTGTATTGCTCTTGAGCTAAAAACCAACTTTCATAATAATATTTTTTGAGAAAACTCTTACCACTCTTATTCTTTGAAAGATAAACTTGGCTTTCCTCTCAAGAAGTACCAAACATTTTACGTGGGTTAATTTGTAGATAAATAAATATAACATGATATAACTAAACTAAACGTGGAAGGTCACCATCATCCATCATTATTATCATTAGTCTACGTCCAACAGTGGACTAATCCCATATTAGTAAATATTTTTAATATTTTTATTAAGCTGATTTACTGATACTTTGTTTATTTTTTTTTAAATTTAATTGACATAATGTGTACTGTGTTTATTTTGGATTTTAAAGTGTACTTTTTTATTTTATTATAATTAAGTTGTTAAAAATGCATGTAAATCATTAATTATATAGACGACCGATGTGGCGCGGTGGACGAAGGTCCGCCTGCGACGCAGGAGGTTCCAGGTTCGATTCCCGCCTCGGAACAATTGTGTGTACGATCTGCAGATATTTGTTCCGGGTGTTCTGGTCGTTTTCTATGTATAATAAAAAATATATATCTATGTAATATATTGTATTATGTATATCAGTTATCTCGTACCCATAACACAAGCTCTGCTTACCATGGGGCTAGATAATGCTGTTTGAATTGTCCAGCATTATTTATTTATTAAAAAAAAAACATGCGAGTCTATAAAAATCTAAATCCTAATAAAAAAAAATTGCAACGCCCTTAAAGGACAAATTACATTGACACTGTATTAGTTTATGAACCATCTTCTCACATGTAATTATGCAATAAACATACTTTTACTTTACTTTTTTTTACTTTTAGTCTACTGTTGGACGTAGACGCAAAATTACTAGCAGGTACCTACTAACGGTTAAAGAGAGACCACGTAGTTGTGCTACGGCGCGTAGCATTATCATTTGACACACATAAGCGGATTACCAGCAGTTGCAAGCGTAGCAGATGCGGTGGTATGCGGAGTCCAACTTTTATAAAGGTAAATTAGTGCGGGACGCGTGTTGGTTGGTCGAATGGTTTGCGAAGACTCAAAGCACCAAGATGGCGGCTTTCTTGCGGTCCCCTGCATGGGGCGTGTCGGTGCAATCTATACCAACCTTTGACGGATAGTTCACCAAAATAAGTTATTAAAATAAGACATTCTTAATAGATAGGTGAAATACCATCCAATCAAGACAGCGCGGTATAATTATTTACATTAATTTATAAACAATCCCAACAAGCGTAACCAAATACCGTAATTTGCTAAAATTGGGATATACCTTTCTTGACGTGTGATCCCTGGGCTGGCTACAAGCGACTTCGAGTTTATTTAGATTACATTACAATACAATTATTCTTTATTGCAAACCAAATAAAAAACAGATACACTGAAATAGAAAAATAGAAAATGTTTATTTGTGTTTCATATAAAATATTACAACTTAAGAACTAATAATAATAAAGATAACAAATTAGGAACGAATAAAATAATTAAAACACGAGAACACAGAAAGGCTACCGGCTCAGCATTAAATGCTACATTGACATGGCCAGTGCAGCGCTGGTTTTCAGCGGCGCCACTGGACAGGAAAAAGACAAATAAAGAATATTTTATTTTATTTTATTTATTTTTCGTTTATTAAGGCACAAACAGTTTACAATATTCTTAAAATTAACAGTAATATAGTTTTGTATCAACCAATCAAGATGCCACTAATAGAAACATTATATTAAAAAAACACAACAACGTTACAGTCGCTAATTTGGAAAACGAATAAAACAACAAATCAAAATAGACAAATCATGCAATATGTTGTACAATGGGCGGCCTTATCGCTTAAAGCGATTAACCCTATTTTTGTTAAGTTTTTCGGGACCAATACTTTAATCCCTCTGAAAAAATCTACGATTCGATTTTAATCTTTCCTTCGCTCCAACGATTCGATCTTAATTTCATTTCGTTTTGTTCGAGTTACACAATTATTGTTCGATTTATTCAAGGTCAACACATGGATCAACAAGTACACCTATTCTACAGCATAAAGGAAATGACGGACTCACGATGATAATACAATTATACCAAGTATAATTTAAATAGGTCACTTTTGACTCAGCATTCATTGAAGACTAGAAGGTCGAATATTATTTTACCTCGTGTCACCATTTTTCCTCGTCATTATGAGAATGTCCGAGTGTTCAGTTGGTTTACACTTGTTCCTGGGATTAGTCTCATAGCACGTGGGAATTCCTATAAACATTTCTTACGAACAAAACCGGATTCTTACCTGATAGCGAAATAAACACATTTAAAATAAAAAATATCTATCTATGTAATGTATTGTATTATGTATATCAGTTATCTGGTGCCCATAACACAAGCTCTGCTTAGCTTTGGGCTAGATAATGCTGTGTAAATTGTCCAACATTATTTATTTTATTAATTTTTTTTATTTTATTCTTTTTATTCGTTTTATTCGCTTTTTTTTCTTTTGTGCTGTTTGAGTGACTTATATACTTAATAACTTAATACAATAGATTACATCAATATAATATATTTTATTATAGATAACAACTCTGGTTGTTATCTATAATACACCCGGAACAAATATCTGCAGATCGCGCCCAATTGTTCCGAGGCGAGAATCGAACCCGCATCCTCCTTCGTCGCAGGTAGACCTTCGCCCACCACGCCACAGAGGTTATTCTGCAGGGGTCGCTACTGCCCGTTGACAAAACACTGTCAGTGAAAATCATAAAAACGAAAGCAATACACGTAAAAACGAAAGCACCTAAGTATATAATTCTTACAAACTGCTCCACTTTTTTTATCTATCCCAAAAACATAACACTTTCCAGACAACGGATGAACAGACAAACACTTGCTTTTACGACTCGGTTTGTCTATGATTTTCAAAGTCATAAAGTTTGTGTAAACAACTGACGAATGTAGGTTAGGACGTAAAATCAAAGCAGTTTTTACTCTATGACTGTTTTGTATATACTACATAGGTAAATTACAGAACTACATATAAGACGTGTCTTATTAGAACTAAATTAACATATTATGTCTGATTGAATCAAATTTTAATGGTTATTGCGTTGTGACCAATTAGAAAACATATTTGCAATGACGAATTGTTACAAAAACTTAGAATAGAGGCATAGTAAGGAAAAATGGCAAAAGGTGATAAAAATTGAAAAAATTCTTAAATAAAACATTTAATTCTAATGTTGAAATTTTATCTAGTAGACCCCATTAAGAACTTTAATAACTAACAAATTTAAAATCAAATTAGAACTAGTATTTTTGATTTTTTGTATGTTTTTGAATTACAACTTGAAATTTAAAATGACCTATGAATAATATTAATTATTTACATTACTTATTCATAAAAGAAAGAAAAGAAAAAAAAAAGAAAGAAAAAGAAAAGAAAGAAAGTCGTGTTAGTTACACTATTTATAACTCAAGAACGGCTGAACTGATTTAGCTGAAAATTGGTGGGGAGATAGCTTAGAACCAGGAGACGGATATAGGATATAATTTAATTAAACCATTCGACTCATAGATATCCATGGGGAAGAAGCCGCCGGGTGCAGCTAGTGTATAATATATATAAAAACTCTTTCTCAGAATGTTGTAACGCCCTAACAAGTAGATTCTGCCTTAAAATGTTTACCTTGTTATGGACATAAATGCAATTAAGAAATAAGTCGGTAGGTATAACAACAAACAAAAAAAATCGGGCAAACTATTTCATGTTTTAGCGAGACTAACGAACAACAATAGATTTATTATACATATATGTATCATCATCATCAGCCTATGATAGTCCACTGCTGGACATAGGCCTCCCCCAATGAGCGCCATAGCGCCCTGTCAGCTTGACGCATCCAGCATCTACCTGCAGTCATTCGCAGGTCGTCATCCCACCTGGTCGGAGGGCGTTCTCCCCTACGTTTGCGGTCTCCACTCTAGAACACGTTTACCCAACGGTTGTCGGTTCTTCGCGAGATATGGCCGGCCCACTGCCACTTCAACTTGCTAATTCTTAAAGCTATGTCGATAACTGTAGTATATAGATGACCGATGTGGCGCGGTGGGCGAAGGTCCGCCTGCGACGCATGAGGTTGCGGGTTCGATTCCCGCCTCGGAACAAATGTGTTTACGGTCTGCAGATATTTGTTTCGGGTGTTCTGGTCGTTTTCTATGTATAATAAAAAATATCTATCTATGTAATATATTGTATTATGTATATCAGTTATCTAGTACCCATAACACAAGCTCTGCTTACCATGGGGCTAGGTAATGCTGTGTGAATTGTCCAGCATTATTTATTTATAGATAAAATAAATAGCCCCTTATGCAATAAGCACCTAGTCTACATTGTTTGTTAACCTGTTAAACCAATCTCTTAGCAAATGAATCGCTTAAAACTTGCAGACCAATTAATAACCATCGATCAAATCTTGTTTGTTTTCGTTTGTTGGTATAATTCATACATCGATCATAGAGTTGCAAACAAGGTGAGGTAGACAGGGGCATAGAGGTGTCGGGTATAGATATTACTTAACTGTAGCATTTGAATAATGTCTTTGTCTAAAATAATACTGAGGTAAGGCCCGTGCAGATCCCCGGGCGTACCCCGCGGCAGACTAGCGCCGCCGCCACCTATTTATTATATCTTATTATTATATTTATTTATATTAATTTGAAGGAAAACTAAAGGGTTATAAATAACATACAAACAAATTGATTAATACTAAAAAGCTTATTAAAGGTTTTCACGGATAGAAATAAAATAAATAAATAATGCTGGACAATTCACACAGCATTATCTAGCCCCATGGTAAGCAGAGCTTGTGTTATGGGTACTAGATAACTGATATACATAATACAATACATTACATAGATAGATATTTTTTATTATACATAGACAACGACCAGAACACCCGAAACAAATATCTGCAGATCGTACACACAATTGTTCCGAGGCGGGAATCGAACCCGCAACCTCCTTTGCTCACCGCGCCACATCGGTCGTCTTAATAAAATAATACAATACAAAAGACTGTGAACATAAAGTGACTTGCTAACATTATAGCATCTATAAATTTATTTAAATAATTAAGTTACAAAAAATTTTACAAGAATGTTTGCTTCGATCGGCTCAGCAGAGAATTTTTTGGCATCAATAATAATAATGTTGATACCTCCATCAACATTATTGACGCTAAAAATTCTCTGCTGAGCTGCCGCCTGGCCGATGTTGAACACTTCTTCATCTGCGGATCGTATAAAAATGTGTGTAGTCGGCAATCGAATCCTCGTTCCCGGCTGCTGCGCCATAGAGGTTTTCAATATGTAGTTTTGTAATTTTATTTAGCAACTAAGTAATTTTATTTAGTATATGCCCGCGGCTTCGCACGAAACGTTTTAAGGTTATTTCTATCACATGGGAACTGGTTTATGGGATAAAAAGCCTACGTTTAATTCCGGGCCTAGAGCTAATTATATGCAAAATTTCAGCCTGATCCGTTCAGTAATTTTTGCGTGAAAGAGTAACAAACATCCATACATACAAACTTTCGCGTTTATAATATTAGTAGGATCATCATCAGCCTATAGCAGTCCACTGCTGGACATAGGCCTCACCCAATGAGCGCCATAGCGCCCTGTCTTTAGCTTGCCGTAACCAGCATCTACCTGTAGTCTTTCGCAGGTCGTCATCCACCCTGGTCGGAGGGCGTCCTACACTACGTTTACCGAGTCGTGGTCTCCACTCAAGAACACGTTTGCCCCAGCGGCCGTCGGTTCTTCGCGAGATATGGCCGGCCCACTGCCACTTCAGCTTGCTAATAATTAGTAGGATATAGAAAACTAATTCAGAACAAATTATTTTGAGCCTGTAAAAAAACCGCTTGGAGATCATCAAAATTGTATCCACTATATAAACTCACAAATTAGCACAAACTAGGTACAAGAGTGTAAACCTGAAATGGGCCAAACAAACAGCCAAACAGCCCAATCCATTAAGTACGGAGTTCTTATTTGCACTCCAGTTGTTGAGTCAATATTCGAACGTTCTAGCTACGCGATCGGGTTTCTCGAGAAGAATAGAATTTAGTTAGACAAGACCTAAAAATCTAGGATATATTTTATTTATACGACCCGCTCCGACCTTGCACGATTTTCGATACAAGGCGACCCATAGCCAGGCCACATGGAGGGAAAGTACCTTAATATTGTAGATTTAAAAAAAAAATATAGTATAAATTCTAGATTTTTTTCTTCACGGATTTTTTCTATCATGAGCTCTAATATAGCTCGCTAGACCGAACTTGGTCGTAGTATGGTCGGCACGTATGGCAGTAAGGTTGACTCTAGAAGTTATTAAGTATACGTGTAGGAAGGCTTAGGTCTCTGTTTTCATCCTTTTAATACTATCTATAGATAGTATTGTACCATGTACCATGTTTTTTGAGACATTGTTGTAGATTAACAACGTCTCAAAAAACATGGTGTGAGATTTTATTACAGAACTTTAAAGCCGGCCAAGAAATTTTACCTTGCACGTCGAAAGATGAGTCTCCTACTATATTTTAACAAGACAATTTTAATATTGCTGATTTATATTTAACCGAATTCAACATTTAATAAAGGAGGAGTTTGTTGTTCGGCTGTATATATATTTTATTATAATAAAGGTGGAGTAAATTAGGCGCTTCTTAATATGTTTTATAGATATCCTAATAGCGAGTATACAATCACACAGCATTATCTAGCCCCAAGCTAAGCAGAGCTTATATATGGGTAGGTACTAGATAACTAGAACTGATATACATAATACAATACATTACATAGATATATATTTATTATTATACATAGTAAGACAACCTGCAAACCCGGAATTTGTTCCGGCAGTTGTTATCTGCAGATCATTTGTTCAGGGGCGGGAATCGAACCCGAAACTGTGTCGCAGGCGGACCTTTTCCCACCGCGCCACAGAGGTCGTGTAGTACCTATATAGGTTTGTGGATAATCAAACCAAAACCATGGACTCTATACCACAAAGGAGTTCGAACATTTTTGTATGGAGCCTGGCATACCTACTCGTCCGCCATTTTGAAAAAAACGCGATTCGCCGGCCGGTGATGAAACGCATGTCAATCGACAGAGTAAATGATTACAAACAAAAAGTGTTCTATGATCAAATCTCCTAAGTTATACGGTTTTTATATAGATATTTGAGTCAGAAAAAAAGAAAAAAACGTTATACGATTCGTACTATCGTATAAACACCGTATAAAGAAAGCCAGTAATAGACCCGGCTCAAGTATAAAATTTAGAGTAAATACCAGTTTCCGATGTCCAGATGCAAGTTCCTCGTATGACTTGGATCTTGAGTTACCGCAAGTTTGACTAGTTTAGCTCATACGTGAAGTTTGTTCCTCTTGAGATAGGTACTACGGTTGTGTTTGGCCTGGGCTTACCCCTACCATCTTACTAATATTATAAACGCGAAAGTTTGTATGTATGTTTAAAATTTTGTTTTTTTAGAACACAGGGTGTTAGAGTCAGTGTGATGTAAGCTGATTTATAGATGTTTATTATTCTTTCACGTAAAAACTACTGAACGGATCAAGCTGAAATTTTGCATACAGGTAGTTCCAGGACTGGAATATAATATAGGCTACTTTTATCCTATAAATTCGTTCCGATAGGATAGAAATAACCTTAAAACTACTCAAACGTAAGATAACTCAAGATGCAAGTTCCTTGTATGCCAGAGACATAGTACGTGATTTGTTCCTCTTCAGACGGATAGGTCACACTATTTGTACCTATCTTTATATTTATGTATTTCCTTCATATGATTTTTTCTTGTTTGTATCATCATCATCAGCCTATGTTAGTCCACTACTGGACATAGGCCTCCCCCAATGAGCGCCACAGCACCCTGTCTTCAGCTTGACGCATCCAGCATCTACCTACAGTCTTTCGCAGGCCGTCATCCCACCTGGACGGAGGGCGTCCTACACTACGTTGACCGAGGTCACCACTCAAGAACACGTTTGCCCCAGCGGTTGTCGGTTCTTCGCGAGATATGGCCGGCTCATTTGCCACTTCATCTTGCTAACTCTTAGATTTTAGAACCGAGTAAATACGCGTTTAAAGGTTAACTCCTGGCTGACCCACCATTTTGTATTTGGGTCATTGACCGTACTTACGAAAAGGGATTCGGCTTATTCCAATAACGCCACAAATACGAATCCTGACGGACATTTGCGAAACTTCCGCAAAAGCTGTACATTACCCTTTTGGATTAAACTTTGAACACAACTATCTCTATCATATATAAAATGAGTTTGTTTTTTAACACTTTGACTGCTGAAATCACACGGTATGTGTTTTCTACAAGTGACTAATATGCGTAAATCCACACTAGCGCAGCGGCTGAGAAAATACAGATCTTTGTGACTCAGCACAGACGTAATATTTTTCGAATGAAACGCATGTGCGGCGCAACACAACCGCTGTGTAGAGCGGCAGCACGAATTTTTTAGATTAAAAGAAAGATTGCAGTCATCGAAAAAAAATCGCAGTCAATGTGTTAATAGTTATAAACCATCTAAAAAATGAAAAGTGAGGTAAGTAGGTGCTACAACAAATGAATGAATGCAGGATGGATTCGCCTGTAATATTGTGTAATGCTAATGACTAATGACTGTGTACTATACTTACCTTTAGATCATAATAATATTATGTAAAATTATAAATAAAATTATGTTTAATATTTTCAGATAAATAAAAATACAAACTTGGACTAACTGAGGCATTACCATGACCTGCTTTCCCCATCTTGCACCTCTTCAAAAGCACGTACCAAACTACTCCAGCAGTAGTGATTTCCATAGTCTGTCTATGTCTGCAGAGAAGAGCAGCATTTGGGTGCATTTCCACCAGAGATGTGCTGACGATGAGTGACACTTATCGTCTGGCTTACGGAGACAAAGATGAGTGACACTTAACTTCTCTGTTTTGTGATCGACTCCCATCTTCAGTTGACAAACTCATCAAGAACTAGCGATATTGGCCGGGTTGTGATGACGGCTATGTAATTAAAATAATATAGCGTACTTGATTCTTAGCTTGAGCATTACTATAGTTTAGCATTGCGTTTGGTTAATTATAATTAATACAACGATTTTTATAATATCTATTCTAGGTTAGTATCAACAAATCATCATCAGCCTTTGTTCTACAAGATATGGAGTCGTGTTTTGTCGTGAGTAGTCGTAGACATTATCATGTTTTTAACAAACTTTGTAAAAAGGAGGAGGCTCTGTCGGCTGTATGGAGCTATATTTATTTTTTCTGAATATTTGTTGATCTCTCCGTATTGCACCGATTAGGAAAATTATTTGGCTATACAATAGCGAAATAATTTTCCTAGTAGTACTACAAGTTCGCCATGTGACCAATAATTTAAAAACGAAGACATGTTCTATTAGAAATAAATTAACATACTCGTAATATGACTGATTGAAACAAATTATAATAGTTTTTGCGTTGTGACCAATTAGAAACCTTTTTGCAGTGACGAATTGTTGCCTAAATAAGATTATTAAGATTGTCACATAAAAAAACTTACCAAATACTGTGCTAGATACTTAGGATTTTCAAAACAATCAAATTATCTTCTATATCATATTTTATTGTTCATTAAATGAAAATGAAATGAAATATATTTATTCTGATAGCTAAGACTTAATTATCTAACTATAGTAACAAGCACACGACTTATAATAATTAATAATATACATTGATTTAACACAAAAGAGACATTTCTTAATTAATGTTGTGTAGATCAAGCCGTGTGTGATGGTCAGTGCCGTGTTGCTGCGCTATCAGAACAGGTTCATGCTCAGCTGGAAGTAGCCCCACAACGCTGATTTTCAGCATGTATTAGGATCATATTTTCTTTTATATCAGCTGTCAACTTGGCTTTAGGACTTGTGTCCTATTTCACACAATCTATTTTCCATTATCTCTAGCAATCAGAAGTGCACTGATGGGAAAATGTGAACGCAAACATATGAACCATGTAGATATAAAAACATTGTTTAGAAGCGACGGCGAAGAGAAATTGGAAATCTCGCTGTAGGGATCTATCGATAATGACATTTCATTGTATTATTATTGCCATTCATTTCAACGTAACAATGCTGCCAGTTTTCTGGGTAAAATTGATATGAGTGTAAATACTGGTTCATTGTTTTATAATAAAATAAATATAATAATACAACAGCCAGAATAGATAAATCTAGTCAGTAACTGTGCTCTCGTATCCTACTTAATTCAACAATAAAACTAAATACTATACAATACAATATAGCTTTATTGCACCATCAAATACAAAGAAAATAATAAAAATAAAGGATCTTAATACTAACTAAATCTAGTGGCACAATCGGCGGCCTTATCGCTAAAAGCAATTTCTTCCAAGCAACCTTTGGATGGATAGGATCGGTACGTATTAAAGCTGACGGTGGCTTAATTATTTAGGATAATTATATATAAAATAATTAATATTTATATTAAGAATATACATATATAAAAATAGAGCACAAATACACAAAAAACAGGAACAATTAACATAATAACATAGAAAATAAAAACAAAAATTAAGAAAACTTATCAATAGCGGTCAGATAGTGTTGATGAACCATACTTTTGAAGATAGGAAGGGATTTCGCTTGACGGATAGAAACGGGAAGGGCGTTCCAGAGTCTGGCGGCCTGCAACGTGAAGGAATCACCATAGAAATGGGAAGTGTGTGTAAAAATATTCTGTTATTGAATAAACGATTATTTCTTAGTCAAGTTCACTCCACTGCGCGGCAAAGTTATAAGATAAATAAAAACCAAGTTATTTACGCTTATTCCTTTTCTAAAGTTTTTGGGCTTGCAATGTTGCTTCTTTTTGATGTTAGAATTATATTAATTTTCGTTTATTAAGGCACAAACAGTTTACTATATTCTTAAAGTAAACAGTATATATAGTATATATATATATATATATACACCAATACAGATGCCTATAATATTAGAAACATTATTTATAAAAAAAAACACAACAAAGTTACTGACGCTTATAGGAAAATAGCAAAAAGACTAACAAATCATCAATATCTGATATCAATTTGGCCTGAAACCCTAAACGTTTTCCAACCGCATAGACCTAAGAATGCGCCAGAATACATTTACAGTTATAATACTTTTTTATTAATTCTTTCATGAAAGAAAATCAATCTTAAATTCCATCGCCATTACTCTGTCTCTCATAACTAATGATTTTCCCTGAAAATATTCCCATTATGAAACTTTTATACCAGGAACGAATTCCGTATGTTTAATTGCGCAAAACGCGACTTTCATCCATTGTGTTAGAGTTATTTATTAGATCGTTATGACATTGCGGGGCCAAGGTCACGATGTAGAGTGGCTAGATGTGGCACGATTGGTGATAGCTTTGGGAAATGTTTGGGAAGCAGTGAGACAACTAATGAAATTTTGGTGAAAGTCTTTAATAGCAAGCTGAAACGGCAGTGGGCCGGCCATATCTCGCGAAGAACCGACGGCCGCTGGGGCTAACGTGTTCTTGAGTGGAGACCACGACTCGGTAAACGAAGTGTAGGACGCCCTCCGACCAGATGGGATGACGAACTGCGAAAGACTGCAGGTAGATGCTGAATGCGGCAAGCTGAAGGCCTATGTCCAGCAGTGGAATGCTATAGGCTGATGAGGAAGTCTTTAATAAAAAGGAATACTAAGAGCAATTAATGACAGATGTAAGCGGGTTAACTACGAACCTTATTTGTGTTGGAAGAATGCCAACGTTTCCCTACATAATTCAATTTCGTATTTTATTTTTTAACATTCGTAATGAATTCGTCAAACTACGATAGTTTTTGTAGTAAAAAAGAAAAGACTTATTTTTTCAAAATTTCGATAAGTTAATATATGTGTCAAAGATTTTTTATAAACTCTAAAATTAAACCAAAAAGAAAGTATTCACTCTTCGCCGCCAATCTAATTCAACCTTGTACAATCATTAATTCAAAGTGAAGATATTTCTTCCCGACACATTTGTAAGTAAATCATCAACTAAACCCGTTACAAATTACTATAATCATCTCATTTCACCGTCGATGCAATAGCTCAGCAGCGCTCGTAAATACACTTCTAATTTTAGTGCACAGACATAGTGCATGATCTAGAAGTGTCAGTTGCAGCGACCCGTCGTCGTCGTCGTCCAGCCACCTGCCGCCTCTATGTCTGCTATAGTCTACATACCTAGGTGCTATAATAAGGTGTGTTTTAAGTGTGACTATGCTAATATTAGCACTGGCAGAGTTAATATATGTATAATTTGAATTTGAATGAATTCATTCAAATTCAGAAGAACCGACGGCCGCTGGGGCAAACGTGTTCTTGAGTGGAGACCACGACTCGGTAATCGTAGTCTAGGACGCCCTCCGACCAGGTGGGATGACGACCAGCGAAAGATTGCAGGTAGATGCTGGATGCAATTCAATTCAAATTCAAATTCGTTGGAAAAATCCAACGATATAAAAATGCCATAATACACAGTATTTATATATTTATCATTATCATCATCATCAGCCTATACAGTAGTCCACAGCTGGACATAGGCCTCGCCTATTGAGCGCCATACAACACTGTCTTCAGCTTGCCGCAATGTTTATTCCGTATAAAAAAGTGTTTAATACTGAAATCATAATATACTAATTTAGAATATTTAATGGGTCTTCGTAACACAGTTTAGTTCCATTTATGTCGAGTCCCTTTACGTCGACTCTGAGAGTCTATTTTTTGCTTTCTATTACCGTTATGTCGAGTTTGGTTCATAGGTACAGTCAAGACTTGAAAGAGCTATGCGCGGAGTTTCTCTGAAGGATAGGATTCGTAACGAATACATTCGACAGAGAACCAAGGTTATCGACATAGCTCTAAGAATTAGCACGCTAAAGTGGCAGTGGGCCGGCCATATCTCGCGAAGAACCGACGGCCGCTGGGGCAAACGTGTTCTTGAGTGGAGACCACGACTCGGTAAACGTTAGTGTAGGATACTCTACGACCAGGTGAGATGACGATCTGCGAAAGACTGCAGGTAGATGCTGGATGCGTCAAGCTGAAGACAGGGCGCTATGGCGCTCATTGGGGGAGGCCTATATCCAGCAGTGGACTATCATAGGCTGATGATGATTATGTGTCTATATTGGGCGATTTATCGAATCATTTTCAGTAACTTTACATCTAGACTGTGTATATGATAATGTACATTCCAGGCTACAGAGCGTTTTGTTCTAAGTGGAGAAGTATTGACGAAAACTGAAAGACTCGGCATTCAATAATTCATTCTGACATCTAATTTTGTTTTTCGTTTATTTTCATAAAGCTATTTCTTTTATTGTACTTGTCTCATGTAATATCTTTATGTTGTGTTCTTTTTGTGTACAATAAAGTATTTTTTTATTGTATTGTATTAAATTACCAAAAGTAGGTTTACATATATCTCTGGTTTCCATGAATAAGGAACGATTTCATCAATGTTGAATCCGAATGTACCTACTGAAATGCACATAAAGTGTACCAAGTTGAGTACTGAGTTTTATAATAATCACACTAATACGCAGGGCAGCTTGTGGCGAGCTGTTGGTGAGTAGCGACACCACGGATACCGAGTGCTCCCGGGGAAGTTCCTGGTTCTCGTCTCCGGTTGCGGAGTGGCCTCCCAAGAGAACCAGATCCCCACCTCTTGCTTGCCTTCTTTGGCCGTTCTGGAGTCGCGAGAGATGCATCTTAGGATGTAGACTCGGGGGTGGAAGTGTCTAATGGCGTAATAGCGAGGAAACCCGCTCACGGGCAGTCTTCGTGATGGTGAAATCGGGGCCGCACCTCTCGACACCCCTCAGTCGTTTGCGCCGATGTTGTTACTCTCCGGTATTTACGCCGGCTTTTTAAGGAACCCATCCAGCATTCGGCAAGCCACTGTCTGCCACTCTTAACGTTATGAGACTATGTTTATGGCAGACGTCCGAAATCTCCCCTATAGCCCGATTACCCAGTCCATCCATCCATCACAATAGCCTGGTTTTATTTCTTTCATTTTTCTTTGCAATAGTCTGCACCTGGCGGATACCATCTTTGGGTGTATCATATTGTGCACCCGAGGATGATACCCGCTATGTGTAGCCATCGCCTTTAGATTAACTCTCTCAAAGGGCCTCTGTGCTGTTGGCTTCGGCCCCACGCAAGCCTTCCAAAGGACCGGGTCACTTTACGAGATCATGGTAATGAGACTAATATTATAAATGCAAAAGATGTTTAGTTGGATTGATCGATCGATCGATCTTCAAACCGAAACTTCAACACGCTGGGCCACAGAGTACAATCGAATAATTTTGCGTATTTTAAAATCGATTCTTTATCGATAATATTAATCGGTTGGCGTGATATTGAGTTTTTCGTCCATTTGACGCGCATATGACTGCAGGTAGATGCTGGATGCGTCAAGCTGAAGACAGGGCGCTATGGCGCTCATGGGGGAAGGCCTATGTCGTATGAAGATAATTATAACTTATCTATAATTGTTTTCTCATGGATACTATTGTCAGTACTGGACCAAATTAAAATGAGACCACACGAGAAGCACCAGTTTTCAAATAAAAAAAGAATCATCGAAATCGGTTCTTCCAGTCAAAAGGTAACAATAATAAAAAAATACAATCGAATAGAGAACCACCTCCTTTTTTGAAGTCGGTTAAAAATGGTCTAAAACCTTACCAACGTAAACATCCGACCATTTCAGTTCGAAATGGTTCCACCCATAAACCATGTAATTATCTAATGTCATGAAAATCTATAAATCCAACAAACAATCACATACTGTTCCACTAACAGCGTTATCAATCACTAGCGTGCGCACGCGTCTTCGCCCGCTTCGTCGGAAATGCAGCTACTGAGAAATGGACAATTTGTACATCAATAGAATTTTAATGAAAGACGCTAAAGTTTGTTTTCCACTGAATGCCAAGCTTTTCAAAGCTTTGAACTTTTAAAAAGCAAATAAACATAGCTATTATTCGATAATTTACTCGCTACTAGTTTCTGCTCGCGGCTTCGCTCGCGCTTTGTTTTTTTGATTAAAAGTAGCCAGCTATTTTGTATTTTTCTATTTGTATTTACTTAGAACTGCTTTGAACATGTTGTGTACCTACCCATATTTAGTTATACAGTCTAGTTTTTATTATTGTGCGTTTCTATTTGTATAATATTTGATTGTATTCTGTTTTGCAGGAAGTTGACAAGCATGTGCCCCCTGTGGTTCCTGACTCCATAACCATGCGGGCCTATTCGGGATTCGTTGCCAGTCTGGGTTCCCACCTTGCCGTTAAAGTCCCCCATAACAACGTTGAAGTGGGCCTTAGTGGTGTTGTGTAAGGCTTTGGATATGTCTTCGTACATATCCTCCACTTCATCATCCAAGTGTGCCGAGTTCGGTGCGTAGACCTGGATGATCTTCATGCTGTACCGCTTGGACAGCCGAAGGATCAGGTACGCTACCCTGGTCGACACACTGGAGATTTCTTGGACGTTGCTAGAGAGGGCCTTATTGACGAGGAAGCCTACGCCACCCTGGGATGTTTTATCACCCTCGCCAAAGTAGAGAAGATGGCCCGAGTCTAGGGTTACGGTGTCCTCCCCCTCTCTACGGACTTCACATAACCCCAGAACATGCCATTTGATGTTCTCTAACTCCACTTCCAACTGCGCTAGATGATGATCAAGCCTCAGAGTGCGTCCGTTAAACGTAGCCAGGGTCAGTTTAGGTAGAGTTTGGTAGTCTGATGTAGCCCGGGGATTCCTAGCACCCCCTGCCCCGCCGTTACCGTGGCCGCTACCATGGCCAGGAATAGCGAGGCGGCCGGGAACTGGGGGCCACATTCTTTTGGCGTATCTATCCATGGGGGGTTGATGCCCATAATCCCCACGCTGGGCATGCGGGTTGGGGATCGCAGTATAGGGAGTGTGCTGCAAGGGACGCTGCTGCCCGCCCCCCGGTGTATGTCCCTTAGTCGCCTCCTATGACACCGACGGGAAGAGTTGGGGTGGTGCTATTCTATCACGGCCGACACCACACAGCATGGAATAGACTGGTATAGAATGGAATAGAATGAAATAGAATTGAATAGAATTGAATAGAATTGAATAGAATTGAATAGAATTGAATAGAATGGAATAGAATGGAATAGAATGGAATAGAATGGAATAGAATGGAATAGAATGGAATAGAATGGAATAGAATGGAATAGAATTGAATAGAATGGAATAGAACGGAATAGAATAGAAAATTATTTATTTCTGGCATTAAAAAATTTACTAAACTAATTCCTTAATTACCCAACACCATAAGGACTACATAACTACTAACTAATTGAAAAAAAACTTATATGATACAAAATGGCGTCCAAAAACAAAAATAACAAATAACTAACTAACACTAATGGACGCCCCCAAACTGGTTCACCATCCTAACTACGACTTAGCATGCTTGTCATCATCAAAGAGTAGCAGATGTTTCTAGGAATGATCTCGCGACGACATCTTGCAGCATCCAAACGACTGTTTAGTAATAAATTATGAACATTGTAGGAAATCCTCTGACAATTGACCCACTGGGAAAATTACACCTAGGAACCGTTTATCCCCCTGACACAACCAGTAGTGTCATCATCATCAGCCTATAGCAGTTCACAGCTGGACATAGGCCTCTTCCAATGAGCGCCATAGCGCCCTGTCTTCAGCTTGACGCATCCAGCATTTACCTGCAGTCTTTCGCATGTCGTCATCCCACCTGGTCGGAGGGCGTCCTACACTACGTTTACCGAGTCGTGGTCTCCACTCAAGAACACGTTTGCCCCAGAGCGGCCGTCAGTTCTTCGAGAGATATGGCCGACCCACTGCCACTTCAGCTTGCTAATTCTTAGAGCTATGTCGATATCTTTGTCGCGCAGCGCTGCTGCCCGCCCCCCAGTGGATATCCCTTGGTCACCTCTTACGACCACACAGTCCACACAGCATCATCTAGCCCCACAAGCTAAGCAGAGCTTGTGTTATGGGTGCTAGATGATTGACATACTTAATAAATAATAAAAAATTAAAATAAATGCTCAATAATCAATACCTATTTTTAGTCTATGTGATACATTACATAGATAGATATTTTTTTATTATACATATACAATGTGTTTTGTCGAACCTTGATCAAACGAAATGTGCGGATACACGACATATATTTATCGATAAAAATAAAAAAAATAAAAATTATATGTTACCTATCTCAAAAATAAAGCCGATTTAATTATTTTTTTAATGAAAACTACTTCGTCTGGTTTTTTCTCCGTTTCTTCTTGAGTAAACGATGTATTTTATTCAAAGTAGTCTCATTCGAAAGCTAGATAGTCTACCTAGCTAAGAAAATAAGAAAAAAATACAATTTCGGTACATAAGCCTAGTAAAATCAATATTTTTTTTGAAATTTGCAAAAAAAATACGATTTTTATTTTATTTTTGATCTGTAACTTTAAAACTGGGTTATTGTGGTGTACTTTTTTGCATGTTGTATTAAATTCCACAATTTAATCTACAAATCCTCCAAAAATTATGGGCCTATCTCTTTTTGTTGTCATGTTATTCACCATTTAAAATAGGTACTTTCTGTTTTGTCAACAGTAAAAAAAACAAAAACTTTATCTTAAACAGCCGTTACTATCCCACTGCTGGGCAAAGACCTCATTCCATTTCTTCCTATCTTGCCTCGTTTTATTTTATAATTTATGTTGATTAAATCAGTTGATATTCCTGTTGATCTTTGTACAAGACAGAAAGTACCTATTTTTAATGGTTTTTAAATGGTGAATAACATGACAATGAAAAGAGATAGACCCATAATTTTTGTTTAATACAACATGCAAAAAAGTACACCTCAATAACCGACTTTTAAAGTTACAGATCAAAAATAAAATAAAAATCGTTTTTTTTTTGCAAATTTCTAAAAAAATATTGATTTTACTAGGCTTATGTACCGAAATTGTATTTTTTTCTTATTTTATTAGCTAGGTAAACTATCTAGCTTTCAAATGAGACTACTTTGAATAAAATACACCGTTTACTCAAAAAGAAACGAAGAAAAAACCAGATGAATTCGTTTTCATTAAAAAAATTATTAAATCGGCTTTATTTTTGAGATAGGTAACATATAATTTTTTACTTTTTGTTTTTTATCGATAAATATATGTCGTGTATCCGCACATTTCGTTTGATCAAGGTTCGACAATACACATTGTATAGATAACGACCAGAACACCCGGAAGAAATGTCTGCAGATCGACACACTATTGGACTCGAACCCAACCTCCTGCGTCGCAGGCGGACCTTCGCCCACCTTGCCACAGAGGTCGTCAATTAATTCTAAGCCCGCACGACAAAATACAACGGCCAATAGATTCAGATCCCACTATATCTATGAATTTCAGCACAAATCCGCCTAATCTCACAACGTAGGTTAGTGACAACACCCACATCACTATCAGAAAATTAATTACCAATACGAAAAACAATCTTGACCCGCCACTCAAGCTGCCAAACGACGTAAAAAAGTAATCCATTCGCGTCAAACACAGACAGTTTCCTCACCCACACTATCCATTACCCCCCACGTTCGAATATCTCGAAACTTTTACAACAAAGTTCAAACAAAACAAGCAATGGTTGCTGTAAAAGAGGGTTCCCGTTTTTGCTCGGTAGCTAACATGAAAGACACGTGTCTTTTTATGAGTGGTTGATTAATTATTTTTGTGTATGGACTTTGTTCTATATATGTTTATGAATAACACGAGTTAAGTACGATTAATTAATTAAGATAATTTTTATTAATTAGTGGGAAGTTGTCATAATTTTAATATTTTCAGTTATGTTCCGAATGACTAAGGATTGTCTTTCTTTGATTTTCTGTTTGCTCTTTAGGCTCTAGACAGACGGACCGCATTTCAACTGCAATCCAAACACAAATTGCAGTTCAGTTGCAGTTTGAATGCAGTTGACACGACTGCAATAGAACTGCAAACCAACCGCGCTATCCGATTGCAGTTGAAATGCAGTCCGTCTGTCTAGAGCCTTAATGAAAGAGAGTAATTTTTACCTTACCTACCCTCAGTACTTACTTTTTTTACTTTTCCTTCATTATCAACATCAAACTAAGTAACTTCAAAGTAATAATTATACATATATCTGCTTCCAGGAAATGCAGTACTTTCACGAAAAATGACAGCGAATTCTTTTGTGATTATCGCGTCACAAAATATTTGTCTGGAATGATGTATTCTTATGATTTTTATCTTATTAATGACTGCACCATGATGTTTATAACGGCTGCGGAGCTTTATGAATGAAAGTATTATTAGATATCGCCATCACCACCACCAGCCATTATCAGTTGATGGACATAGGCCTCCCCCAAGGAGCGGCATAGCGCCCTGTCTTTAGCTTGACGCATCCAGCATCTACCCGCAGTCTTTCGCATATCGACATCCCACATGGCTGTAGGGTACCTATCCTACACTACGGTTTCCGAATCGTGATCTCCACTCAAGAACACGTTTACCTCTTCTTTAAAACTACGCAACGGATTTTGATGCAGGTTTTTAATTAGATATAGTGATTTAAAAGAAAGGTTCAAAAACACATTGACACATAGATATCAACGCGGGCGAAGCCGCGGAGCGCAGCTAGCACCTATCAAGTAGCAAAACGTGATATAGGTTGCGTAAACAAATCCTTTTTCAACAACGAAGCCAAATAAACAAGCTATCATCTCCAAACCGTCCCCAAATATTGGGCAACTGACCTGTGACATGAAACAGCAACGCAAATATTAGGAAATCGTATATATAACGCCACTGTATCACTGTTTGTGTGACCTTCAGGACATTGGCGGTGACTACGTAAATACAGGAGACTATTTTATGATGAAGCAAGAACACACGGGAAAAAATCTTGTATTTAACCGACTTAAAATAAGGAGGAGGTTCTCAATTCGAATGTTTTTTTTTACCTCATACTTTCGACTGGGTGAACCGATTTTGATGATATTTTTTTTATTTGAAAGCGTGATTTAAAGTTTTTTTTGTATAGTTTTAAAATGTGTGTAATGTAATGTGTATGTTAACATTGTACTATATCTGAAATAAATGTGATTTGATTGGAAGAAGTACCAACCTACCTAAGCAGGTGTACAAGCGATATCTTCACGGCGATATTCGTGAACTCGCCGCGACTCTTTCGCCCATAGAGGTAGACCCTAGCCCCAATACTGTGTTTACCCTTTACCCCGATATTTCCATGTCAGGGTCACAGGGCATGCGGTGTGCAAATCTAATCTCGACTTACAAGAACATCAAAGGGTTCTTATTTACTCCGCGGTAGGGTGGCCACACGTTTCTTATTACTGATATTATTGTATCTTATCTTATGATTATAAATAAAAAAATAATGCTGGAAAATCCACACAGCATCATCTAGCCCCAAGCTAAGCAGAGCTTGTGTTATGGGTACTAGATGACTGATATACTTAATACAATACATTACATAGATAGATATTTTATTATTATACATAGATAATGAACAGAACACCCGGAATAATTATCTGCAGATCATACACACAATTGTTCCGAGGCGGGAATCGAATCCACATCGGTCGTCGGTCATTATAAGGTTCATTATGACTGGAATTTGACTTTTCTTAAGGTAGGTCGTAGGATATATTTTGTTTTTTTATGGAAATAAAGATTTTTTACTCTGACTTTAATAAGAACCTATATGACTTTACTGATATTTAGTGAATTGTATGTTCGGGTACTTAAGGATACACAAGTCGACGGCGCGAAATACTCACTTTTCAATGGTTTATTGCTTACATGTGTACAGATAGCTCTTAAAATATTATCACAAAAGTCCAAAATCGGCGCGAGGCAACAAGCGAGGCCTAAATGTAGCTATCTCACCTGTCATAATGCATATCAGGGAGAGGCCTGCGTCTGTGTTTCTAGCTTCACTTTACAAGAAAATGTATAATAAATAATGATGATAACGTCCACCGCAACCCACATACACGATACACACGTATCCGATATTAATAACGTAATTGCGTGGTGCATATGGCGCCCACGCAGGTGTCCTCTTCGTCCATTTTGTTTAGACTCAGGTACCTACCTTACCTACATCAAATAAAATAAGAATTTGTTTATTTATAGCAGTATAAATTATCTATGTAATTAGAAAATATACAAAATACAATACTACAAAAAGGCGACCAAGACGCCATTTTATAGCATTTATTTTTTACGCAAAGCACATCAAAGCATTAATCCTTAACCTTTACCAAAAAGCTTACCAGTTTTATTCTATATGCCGATCGGCAGCATGGTCACCCTACTCGAATGTATTAAGATCCTATTTGTTTCCGAAATAAACAAAACCGAACAAAGAGCAGAAGCTAAACACTTTACCAAGTTACGAAATTCTTAGATAACTCCATCATCAAGCGTGGGCATGAAATGTATAACTGTGTAGGTATAATGCGCACGCGATTAGATTGGGACGGAACCTTGTCAAGTTATTCTCACATATGTACAATTTATATGCAATACAATTTTTTATTTTTTTAAGCAGTGGATCCAACTGGCAAAAGACCGCCAGGGGTGCAGAGATAAGGAAGAGGTCAATACTCAGCAGTGGGTGTGACCGGCTAATTAGATAGATAGACAAATAAAATTTACAAAGTCAAAATTTGTTGGAACCTTGAAAAGGCAAATTTCCGACCGCATTTTTTTCAAATTTGTTTGTCGACCGATGTGGCGCGGTGGGCGAAGCCCGCAACCTCCTGCGACGCAGGAGGTTGCGGGTTCGATTCCCGCCTCGGAACAATTTTGTGTACGATCTACAATGATGTTATACAGCGTGTATCAAGACCACTACCGAAAACAAAGGGGGGTGGTGCAGTACCCCAAAACAAAACCAATAAAAAAAAACGTTTTCCGAAAAAATAATTCTAGCTGGAGATATGAATTTTTAAACATTTTTATTTGTTTTGCTAGCCAGCAATGTACGTAATACACGTAAGTTTGCAAATGCCGTAAGTTAGTTATAGGTACCTATGTATGTAGGTTAGGTACTTACGTAATTCCGATGCAGACTAGGTCGAATCAGAAATGGCTCGAACTGAGCTCCTCCTCGTTCTTGGCACAGCTGATTGTGGACCGAGGAACACGACCTGTTCTTGCACCAGAACACCTACCCCTCTGCCACCCCCGCGCCTTAGGGGTGTAAAACGTTCATTATTCAGAACTCTTTGATAAGCAGCCGTAAAGAATCTAGCATCAGACGGATGCGTCTGGTTGGGATACCTATCCCGGTAAACGCGCAAGGCTCGTGACGCATTTCCTCTAGCTTCACCGTAGCACACAACCATTTGTCCATACTCCCTCGCACTAAACATAATAAACTCGTAGTAAACAAAACACTACACACACACACACTAAAACTTATTTTAAGTTAAGTAAAAAATGTATTTTAAGTTTTGATGTTTCTAATAAATTCTTGGTATGCTTTCAAGAGCATGGCCGCTTATTAAATCGTTGGTACCTACCTGCAAATTATTTATTGAAAAGATAAGTTCGTAGGCGCGGGAGTTTCACGTGTCGGTACCGGCCGCCGGGCGGCGGCAGGGCACTGACCTGACCGCGGTCAGCTGTGCGAAGCGTGCGGACTGTTAGCGTTTTAGAATACATTGCTGTTTTTTTTATTTTATTATTTTTTTGCTTATTTAAACTACATAATTAGGTAGATATGTTATTATAGTGTTGTCCTATGGGTATGTACCTAGAAAAAAAATGAAAAGAACGTTGATGGGTCAACATATTTTTCGCGTTTTTTTTTCGCTAAATATTTTCAAAATCATGGTCTGATTGCACCCCCTCGGTTTTCGGTAGTAGTCTTGACACAACCTGTATATACGAATCTCATTGACGATCTACAGATATTTGTTCCGTGTGTCCAGAACACACGGAACAAATATCTGTAGATCGTTTTCTATATATAATTAAAAAAATCTATCTATGTAATGTATTGTATTATGTATATCAGTTATCTAGTACCCATAACACAAGCTCTGCTTACCATGGGGCTAGATAATGCTGTGTGAATTGTCCAGCATTATTTAAAATAAAATTAAACTAAAAATAAAAATAAATAAATATAAAAGTCTACTTTGAAAAATGAACTAAGCTGACGGATGAGGTCGACGAGGCGTAAAACACTCGCAAATAAATCTGAATTGACAGCTGATCGTAATGAACTCGTTCTATCTCATTCGAATCGCGTGCGATTTATAGCTCTGTGCACATTTATCCAACACCGCTACCGCACAGTACAAAAATGTGCAGTGAAAATAATAGGTAATAATAATAATATGAATTGTGCAACCGAGGATGATACCCGCTATGTGTAGCCCTCGCCTTTAGATTAACTCTCTCAAAGGGTCGGCTGTGCTGTTTGCTTCGGAAGGCTTGCGTGGGGCCGAAGCCGAAGAAGTGACCCGGTGGTCACTTTATGGCCCGAGATCATGGTAATGAAATAATAATAATATGAAAATACATTTAACAGTGACAAAATGGCTACCAACAAACGAGTGGCCCGGGGTGCGAGCTTTGTATCATCTTCCGTCATTATAAATGACATCTAAATATTTCGAGTTAGAGCCCATATTTGAATGCACGTTTTTGTGCTGTGCGATCGCAGTGCAGCCCTAATCTGCGACAACCTTAACCCTCATCACGCCATTCTGTCCAAATCCGTGCCACCAAACTGTGAGACATACATTTGGAAAACATTTGCAGTACCTATTTTATGATTTAGTGATCCCTTTGACTATTTTTCTCTGTTCAATACCTAAATAATATATTTTTCAGTTAGTTACATTACAGTATGGCCTTCCTGAAGTCAACGTCTTTCTGTAATTTGACCAGCACTATTTATTCACTAGCATTTCAATAAACGCTCAGCACAAATACGATACTTCCGTCTGGCAGTTGGCCATATTGAGTGCCAGCATGCCCTGCGAGACGATATGAGACAATAGTCGACGCGACGCGGTATTGCACGAAATGGGACACGTCGGGAGACGGTATTAGACAGTGTCTTTGGTGACATGCTGTTAGGTACTTGGTTGGCGATGTAGCTACAACTACACAATAGTTACGTGAGGTTTCCTGGAAGAGATTGCTATGAGCGATAAAGCCGCCCATTGAACAAATGTTTCTGTATTTGTGTTTTTCTTCATCCTAGTGACAATGACCACACAAAAATCAAAATTGGACTTAACCTTGTGAAAGTAAATACTTGCTTTTACATTGACGACCTCTATGGCGCGCGGCGGGCGAAGGTCCGCTTGCAACGCAGGTTGCGGGTTCGATTCCCGACATGGGACAAATGTTCGTACGATCTGCAAATATTTGTTCCGGGTGCTCTTGGTAGTTTCTATATATAATAAAAAAACTATGTAACGTATCGTATTATGTATATCAGTTATCTCGTATCCATAAAACAAGCTCTGCTTAGCTTGGGGTTTAGATAATTACTGTGTTTTGTCCAGCATTATTTATTTATTTACTTTGACAAGGTACCATCCTATTCTGAAAGCACGCGGTTTTCATTTAAACAGATAGATATAGACCTGATAAAGAGGTAGATCGCCTCGTTGTAAATTTAGAGTAAACGTCCCATAGTCGTCACTCCTTAGATGAGATGAGGTCAAGGCCCCCCTCAGATCCATGCGCCATCCATCATGCGTTGACGTCAGGCTAAAAGCTTGTCACCAAAGAAATGATAGCATTGAGCCTCACGTTACGGATTAACGTTAACGTTTAACGAACGCTTAACGCGACATTACGTTACATCTTGCGGGAGTTATTTTTAGGTTCGAGGTTTTTAGTGCTTGAAATATTTTTTTAATAAAGAAAGTTTCTATCAAATAATGGAATATCATTTCATATAATCCACCGTAGGTACATGTTGATACATTTTATGTTGTTTAATCTACTTTACACATTATTACATAATTATTATTATTTGTATGACAAAAGTTTCCTTGGAAAGGAAACACCATAAGGGATTGTATGGAGAAGTAGAAATAAATAAAAATACGAATGCTGGATGCGGCGATCTAAAGACAGGGCACTATGGAGTTCTTTAGGAGAGGCCTTTGTCCAGCTGTGGACTAATATAGGCTGATGATGATGACTGCGAACACCATTCCAGCTGTCAAGGCGAGGGACGATCAGCAAAGTAATTGTTGAGAGAGTCGGTCATAAATACCTCATATAAAGCTCGACCTCTGTGGCGCGGTGGGCCATGATCCACCTGCGACGCCGGAGGTTGCTTTCGCTGGGTTCGATTCCCGCCTCGGGCCAAAATTGTTTTTTTTTATCTGCAGATATTTGTTGCGGGTGTTCCGGTTGTTATATTGTATAATACAAATATCTATATATGTAATTCCTTATTGTATTAGGCCACCTTGGGCACCACGGTCTCCACGGAAGACCAGCGCTATGGTACGACCTGCTCTACCATAGCACATGCTGAGTGGAGACATTAGTCAGTTTCTTGTTAATTTGTTTTATTAGTTAAGTTAATTTATAAGAGTTCTGACAAAAAAAAAACGTTTTACTTTTTAAACGATTGTATTAAGTACATATATCAGTTATCTAGTACCCATAACACAAGCTCTGCTTAGCTTGGGGCTAAATGATGCTGTGTGGAGTGTGCAACTGTATTTATTATTATTATTCATAAAGCTCTGCAGCCGTTATAAGCATCATGGCGCAGTCATTAACGAAAAATCACAAGAATTTATTTATTTGTTTACATAAGACCACACTAGGTTGCCTGGGAGAAATCGCTGTCAGCGATAAGGCAGCCTATTGTACTTTTAATATGTAATGTTTAGATATAAGGTGTTAATAGTTTTAAGTGCAATAAACAGTTCATTCATTCATTCATTCATTCAAGACCATATTTCAACATTACATATAGCTCCAAATCGTTATGCCTAGTACATTTTACCATCTTAAAAACTACAAGATATAATGAAATAACACACTAGAAAATGGAAGAATAACATAAAAACGTAGGTACAGGGTTTTAACTTCAAAACTCAAAACAAGAATACATCATTCCAGACAAATATTTAGAGACGCGTTAATCCGAAAAGAATTCGTTGTCGTGTTTCGTGAAAATACTGCATTTCCTGGATTTAAATGTATTTATTTTGGATTACAAGCACATCTATCGTTGTCAGTCCAGGGCTGTAGTCAGGGGGGCTTGTGGACACACAACTTCTAGAACTTTCCGACAGGAATCGTCTTTTGGAATTCGTTTTATGAACCGCGAGCGTCATAGTGGGATTATTTCACTATCGTAAGGAAAATGATCCTGAGGTTTATTTCCGAGGGGTATTTATCCCAAAAAACTGAGTTCGAGCCACCTTATGTAGCTATGGTAAAGTAATGTCCCAAAAAAGTGAGTTCGAGCCACTTTAAGTAGCTATGGCAAAATAAACACACAAAGAATCCTACATATTACAGGATATACCCATTCCGGTCTTTACGAACAAGTAAAGCATTCACATAAACTGCCAATGTCCGAATAAGTACCTTGACAAAGTCCCAAAAGGACTCATCTGAACTTACGACCAATAACTATCCAGTTCCTCAGAAAGGCACAAAGTTATTGACTAAAAAAACCGTCACAACGTCGCCTGATGAAATTCCTTGGAGCTAGTAATCTATTATTATTCTTTGCTAGGGGTAATGCCCACTGTAGCGTTCGATTTATATAAACCTAATACAATAGATTACTAGAGATATATTTTTATTATACAGAGATAACGAAAAGAAAACCCGGGACAATGATCTGCAGATCGTACACACAATTGTCCCGAGGCGGGAATCGAACCGCAACCTCCTGCGTCGCAGGCGGACGAAAAGTGATGTTATATTTTAATCTGAAATACATAAAATTCTGCTTTAGTGTCCACATGCCATTATCCTCAGCAACTTTGTAGAAAATGACTGCGAAGTGTCCCACAAAATCCTTTCGCGGTTGCGACTTACGCCCTCTATCGTTTTGTTTACAGAACTTTACCTCCAGGGTAGATCCCTATTATTGTTAGGGAAAACTTTTTCAAGGTCTTTTGGCATTAAAAAGGCCTTGTACAGACAATGTCAGAAATTACTGATTTTTTATTTACGATAGAAATTCGTAGTTAAAAAATTAATAGTTAAGGTAGCTGTACTTACTGGTTCATCATAATCATTAAATATTTAAAAAAAAAATCTTCTTTTATAGATAGGATAGAAATAATTTTAAAACATAGAAACAACGCGTGCGAAGCCGCGGGCAGAAACTAGTAGAAATGATTTATAAGTAAAACAAAAATTTCTCAAACAACAAACAAAACACATTTAATTTGAATGTAACACAAAAAGTCACCAGCAAGCTATATAAGCTTAGGTGACCTCTTAGCTCAGTTTTCAAAAGAGAAAAGAACGAATGATAGTTAGTTTTTTGGATCACTACATAGTATGTGTTCCTTCTGCCTATTTTAGTGGACTGTATCTGTATCGGATGGGGTACTGGTGAGAAATGAAAGATCTTCGTATAACTTGAAGATGCACGGCGCGGGTTTAAAAGCTCGAAGCGTTGACTTGTGGACTTCTGGTTTGACTAAAAACGGTGCCTATATTTTAACAATTTTATCCCCGCGCCGCTATGCACTGTGGCGAGCAACTTTATTTATAAATTTCACAATGTTTGTATATTATATCTATTCCTAACTATATCTATAACTATACCTATATCTTAATTATATCCTTCGCTACTGTCGTGCACAGTATGGTAGATGTGGCGGTAGGTTTTTGGTGATTTGGCCGTGTTGAAATGGAGTTCAGAAATAGGCGCTTAGGTGTTTAACCGTAATTGTGGACCAACAGTCATTTGTCACTCATGATGGCACAATATTTACAACTGAGTTGAGTGTTGTAGAAAGCGTGTAATGGTTAATTTGTATGAGTCATCGAAATGGGTCAGTTAGGTATACACATTTTATTCATAATACGTAAAATTTTTTAGCTTTAGCTTAAAATTATACGGTAAACGTAGTGTAGGACGCCCTCCAACCGGGTGGGATGACGACCTGCGAAAGACTGCAGGTAGATGCTGGATGCGGCAAGCTGAGGGCGCTATGGCGCTCATTGGGGGAGGCCTATGTCCAGCAGTGGACTAACATAGGATGATGATGTGGCTTATAATTACCTAAACTTGGTGCGTCCCTAACCTTGTCTGGGAGCTAGAACCTAGGGTTTAGACATATAGATGATTAATATAAAGCGTTTGATAAAATAAATACACACATAATTCTTCCCATCCAAAGGTTGCCCGGAAGATCGCTTCTAAGCGATAAGGCCGTCCATTGTACTTGTCGCATGTAATGTCATTTTGTAATGATCTGTATCTGGTGTAGAATAAAGTATTTTTATATTGTATTGTATAATTAAACCACCATTTTTTATACAATACAATACAAAATAGATAAATTCAAAAAATATGATCTATGTAAACCTAAGTCGTGTAGATCGACTTGCTTTGAAAAGCTGGCTGATGTGACGGACAAACCATTTGCCTGCGCAGTTTATGCATTTAAATATAAATAAATAATGCTGGACAATCCACACAGCATCATCTAGCCCTAAGGTAATATCATCATCATCATCATCAGCCTATGTTAGTCCACTGCTGGACATAGGCCTCCCCTAACGAGCGCCATGGTAGCGCCCTGTCTTCAGCTTGACGCATCCTATACCTGGAGTATTTCGCAGGTCGTCATCCCACCTGGTCGGGGGGCGTCCTACACTACGTTTACCGAGTCGTGGTAAATCATATTTTAATAAACCAAATGCATTCCATCCAGCCATATTTACATTAATAATTTAGTTATTCTGTGCCATTTCCAAATTATTTTTTTGTAAATGTTTCAAGTCCAATCACCGACATGATAAATGGCCAAAGAATAAGATTTTCAAGTCCGAATCCAAAAACTCAAAGAATACGGAAATTAAACTTCCTCTAGCTTCATTTCTTCACAAACGCCGTTTTGTAAGTCCTACTAGTAACTACTTTATCTGCGGGAAGAATCTTCGGTGAGACGAAATGATTTCTTTTCTTCGGTTATTGAAACTGTCATTTGATTCCTTTGAGGCTTTGTTTGTGGTTCTTATTGTGCTTTGCTTTGTGTCGGAGCTTTTGTATATCTATACTAATATTATAAAGAGGAAATGTTTGATTTTTGTTTGTTTGTTTGTATTGAATAGGCTTCGAAACCGATTTGAATAATTCTTTCACCGTTGGGAGCTAACTATCCGCGGTGAACATAGGCTATATTATATTTTCAAAAAAGTTAGGGATCCTTACTAAAACTCCAATATTGTAACCCAAGGTAAAGAAATCAAACACTTTGATATTTGTATAGGTAAGCATGTTTGAGGCCCGTCGATCGGGATCTTCTGAAGTAAGCACGCAGCAGGCTTAAAAAATAAAGTATATATAAGTATTTTTGTTTTGTATGTTACACTACTTATTGAAAGAAGGACTACAGCCAGCCGAAGTCCTTCAGACCAATATGCCTTTCTTCCTTTCTTCTTAAAACAATGGAGAAAGTGGTAGACAGACACATTAGAGACGTGGCGCTTGTTGCGTCTCCCATCCACCATAGCCAACATGCCTATCGCAAGGGCAAATCCACTGAGACGGCGCTTAGTAGCCTCATCGACAGAGTGGAGAAAGCTATGGAGGACAAGGAAATCGCACTCTGTGCATTCCTTGACATTGAAGGGGCTTTTGATAACTCCCCCACATCACTGCTGGTGAATGGGCTGACAAGCAAAAATGTCGACCCAACCACCACCAGATGGGTTGAGGACATGCTCACCCGTAGGGGAGCAAAAATATCCCTTCACCAATCAAACATTGAGATCATCACGGCTAGGGGCTGTCCTCAAGGCGGAGTCCTATCGCCTGTACTATGGACCCTAGCCGTGGACCAGCTCCTGTGCAGACTGGCAGACCTCAATATCGATGCGCAAGGTTATGCAGATGACCTCGTGATCGTCGTACGAGGGTTCTGCCAATCTACCATCTCTAGCATTATGCAGCGAGCTCTCAACACTGTCAGCGACTGGTGCAGCAATAGTGGACTCTCGGTCAACGCTGACAAAACTGTGATTATACCGTTTACCAACAAGCGGCGACTAGACAAGCTCGCAAAGCCCAAACTAAACGGTAAAATCATAACCTTTTCCACAGAAGTAAAGTACTTGGGCGTAACCATCGACCAAAAACTGACGTGGAACACACACCTAGCCAACGTCTTACATAAAGCAAAGATGGCACTAGGTGCTAGCGGCAGACTCATGGGCAACAACTGGGGTGTAAACCCCAGGATTGCCCTTTGGCTGTACACTGCCATCGTGAGGCCGATTATCACATACGCCTCTATGGTATGGTACGACAAGGCCTTTCAGTCTACCGCTATCAACAAACTGAATAGCCTACAAAGGACTGCTTGTCTTATGGCCACGGGAGCCATGTCCACCTCCCCCGGTCAGGCACTAAATGCACTGCTGGGCCTTCCTCCTCTCCACATGTACATACATAAAGAGGCAAAGACCAGCATGTATAGGGCTAGCTGCCTGGGCGGAGGCAACTGGCTCTCCCACAAACTGAGATCTTTAAAAGACTCAACTATGGAACATCCCATTCTGAGCATGACAACTGATGCCATGCTTCCACGCCATGTGTTTGAAAAGCACTACACAGTGGAACTTCCTTCCAGAGAAGATTGGCTAAATAGACAACCTCTCTGCAAGGATGGATGCCTAATCTGGTACACAGACGGCTCCAAAATGGGACTGGATGTAGGCTGTGGAGTGTACGGAGAGCGACCCAGGTTTGGCATAAGCATAAACCTGGGAAATCACGCCTCTATCTTCCAAGCAGAAATATTCGCCATCCTAGAATGCGCGGATATAAATCTGAAAAAGCGCTACTCCAACCAAACTATAGTTATCAACTCTGACAGCCAGGCGGCACTCCTAGCGTTGGACTCGAAGGTCATCACGTCCAAGCTAGTTGAGGACTGTCTGTCACGACTTAACGTTCTGGGCTCGAATAACAGAGTCCTCTTAAGATGGGTTCCGGGGCACGCAGGAATCAACGGCAATGAGTGTGCCGACGAACTTGCGCGCTCCGGAGCAAAGGGGACTCAGCTGGGACCCGAGCCGTTCTGTGGCATACCCAAAAGCTTGGCGCACAGAACACTCCTGGGATCCTGCCTCGAGGAATCGCACAAGCTTTGGAGAAACTCCTCGGGCATGGATCATTCAAAATCTCTGATAAAAGCCTTCGATAGTCGGTATACCAACCGAATCCTAGCGCTAAGCAGAGGTAACCTTCGCATCATGACAAGAGCCCTAACTGGACACTGTCGCCTTAACAAGCACATGTTCAAACTAGGGCTAAGCGACACACAATCCTGCAGATTCTGTGAGGAGGCGGATGAAACGCCCCTCCATCTGCTAAGTGAGTGTGGAGCACTGATGCACAAACGCAGCATCCATCTGGGCAAGCATTTGCATAGCCCAGACGAGCTGAAAGACATCACCCCGAAGAAAATCCTACAGTTCCTAGCAGCTGCAAGGGTTAGTGGCGAACTATAAACGCCACGGCTTCGGGACTGATGTAAAAGTGGCGATCACAATAGGCCTATCATGGCCGCCGTGACACGAAAGCCACCCCAAAGCAAATAAAAAAATAATAATAATAATAATACTCTACTTATTTGTCTTCCAGTGGCAAGTTAGAAGTCAAGATATTTCTTAGGTGTTTTTTGTTTTTTATTCCAATATAAAAAACAAAAAACACCTAAGAACAACAAAAACACAAGAACAAGGAAAATTCGAAGAGTTTATGAAATTATAACATTTTTCTACTACACGTTGTTTATGTCATGTCGTTATGTCACGGATTGTTTGATTCTTGATTGAATCAAACAATCCATGACATAATGTGAAGATAACTCTCATTTGGAAGCTGCAAAAAAGAATGCGATTATAAGTACCAACATATTCGAAAATCGAAAATTCCTTATTAGACAAAACCTTGTTTATGCCGGGAAAGAAGTCCTGACCAAAACGCAAGAACCCAACAAAATAACTAGGTGCTTACCTACCTAATTCCTCGGGCATTTTCCATACAAACTACGCGTTATAGTGCACGTTCGATGCCCGCGTGATCATTTGTTACGAGCCGGCCTTTATGTAGCTGTCATACGAATACATTCATCATGCAAACCTTTGGAAACCTTTGAGAATCTACTCGAAATTATCTCATTTGTAACTAATTCATCGTAACTGTGAATCTGTGTCATGGGCTTTTATGGTACTTATAAATGCCATCACACGATCTTCCTTCAAAAAATTAATAAATTTATTATGTCCTGTAGTTTTTTCTTTAAATGAATTTAGTAGTATAAGTTGTCACGATTTATGAAATACTAGCTGCACCCCGCGGTTTCCCGCGTGGTGATAGACATTTTGGATAATATACTATATATCTTTATGAATTGTAGCCGATGTGCTATTCTGATATCTAAGCTATATTATTGTGAAGTTTCATAAAAATCCATTCACTAGTTTTTACGTGAAAGAGTAACAAACATCCATCCATCCATCCATCCATACTTACTACCCTTCACTTTTATAATATTAGTAGGATTACACAGATTTTTGATATTGAACTTTTTTTAAGTGATGTCAAGTAATTTTTTTTTTATTTGTACACGGAAAAATAAAGCACCAGTGATTTTGTGGCACTACAACCACAATAAAAAAAGGTAATACGTATCTTTTTAGATCATATTATGATTTAAAGGAGAGATTGTGAGTGATTTTTTAAACAACTTAAAAAATAATGTCTCAGCGAGCGCGACACTTAGGAAATTGAGTCTGACAAAATGTAGCCCATGGCGACTCGCTAAAAATGTCGGTCCCAATACCAAACACCCTGTATACTCGAGCCCCGAGTAGAAAATTAGTTAGGTAATACATTGAGCTTTTGAAGCTTATGTTTTTGTTTACCTTCCAAAGTAAACTCCATCAAGTGTTATTATTTCCTAGTTGTTTAACAGCTAGCCCATTAACACGTTAACCCCATTTGGGCACGGAATAATTACTAGTAGTTCAGGGGTAGTTTTGAACCTTTTAGAGCGTGAGTTATGGGGTTTTAAGACTTGTAGACGAACCCTGTGGTGGGTTAATTATGCGTAGGCCTTGTCTGGGTAACAAACAGTTTAAAATTATTAGGAACCAACTTCGCAAATAGAGGAGGTTCTGTGTTCGGCTGTATGATGTTTTGTTTGTTCGTCGATTTCTCTATCAATTATGGAGCGATTATAGTTATGCACAGTAAAGAAATACTTCAGGAAAGACTAACAAAATAAATATAATAATACTAATAAATCATCATCATCAGCCTATAGCAGTCCACTGCTGGACATAGGCCTCCCCCAAAGAGCGCCATAGCGCCTAATAATCATAATAAATATCATCTACTAACTCAGTTGCTGTGAAAGATAGGATGTTTGAATGTTTTTATCTTCTCTAGTACTACTCAATGGCCGATATTGATAACTTACTGAAGTTTTTCATACTTAATTTAGTAGTTACCTACTTGGGCTGGACATGTGTCGTTCCCAATTCCGCTTCCAATTGCTATGTAGCGAGGCGAGGTAATGATAGATGGAGCGCTTTGAATGCCAATGCTAATTCGTTTACCGAAATATAAGCCAGCTTTCCGATAACCTGTAGTCTTTATGAGATGTTTCGTAAGATGTGTGCCAAGCAAGACCCCAAACGGCTGCTAAAGGTACTCTCGGTAGGTGGTGTAGGATACCTATCATATATTTGAGCCTTGGTTGGTCAAGATGAGCGTAACACTTATGAAACGATCATAGTTAAATACACAAAAGTTATTTAAAACGGGATATTTACCATGATTAGATTTTTGAGTATTCCAATAATCACAGATTAGTAAACTTACTCGCAGTGCCTTCAGTTATTCCGCGATCATGGCGCATGAAACTGTGCCGAAATATTCGAAAACTTAAAAATCTAATCATGGTAAATATCCCGTTTTAAATTACTTAAGATGAGCGTATTCTAATAGCTTGTAGTAGCACCTAACAACAATCCATATCCTACATATTAAACTTATTCTCATATCGATTACCTTAATGGCCAGGCCCTAGATTGCGACATAGTCACTACGGCCCGGAACAGCACAGCTGCTCTAGGTAATTGATAGCAGCTACATTATTGAGTGTCTCTACTGCATTAGCCAGAACGGTTGGTTTTATTCTTTTTCTCAGAATAAAGATATCTTACTTACCTACTTAATAGGTCGGTCCATTATGTGGATGGCAGCTTTTATTTTTATTCGATGCTTTTTTGTGCTTCACAACTTGAGTCGAAGAATCTAATTCATGTTCCCTTGTAGCTTTAGCTATTCTTTTACGTGCTGCGATATAATTTAGTATTGTTAGCCCCGTAGCGTCGTAGTGCGCTAACGTGCTACGTCGTAGCATTTGTAGTCGTTCTTTGTCGTGTCATGTATCGTGCTAGGCCGGATCCCCGTAGCATGCTGTCATAACCGTGCTGCGTCGTAGCTCCGTAGCATGCAGTCGTAGCCTTGCTACGTCGTAACCCTGTCACCTGCTACGTCGTAACCCGTATTGTGCTATGTCGTAACCTGTAGCCTTGCTACGTCGTAGCTCCGTCAACTGCTACGTCGTAACCCGCAGCGTGCTACGTCGTAGCCCGCAGTGTGCTACGTCGTAGCCCCGTCACCTGCTACGTCGTAACCCGTAGCGTGCTACGTCGTAGCCCCGTCACCTGCTACGTCGTAGCCTAGTAGGTACTACTATTGTTTCCTTGTGTCGTATCGTAACGTAAATTACACCTACACGTCTAATATAATATTTTAACAAGAAACAATAAATATTTAGCCTGAGCCCGTCCTCGATAAAAATCGAAATTTCTGATTAGTTTTCGTGCAATCGCTATCTTATGCAATGAGTTCATTTTGCACGAAAATAAATCAGAAACATCGATTCTTGATTTCCGAGTAGGCCTCTTACGGTCTAGTTCGAGCTTTTTTCTTTTTCCCGTTACTTTATGAAATAGTCTGTTTTTACACGACACAAATATTTCATAAAATAATGAGTAGGTAATACAATACAAATATAGGTAGGTACTTTATTGTGTCGCTTGTAATGTAATGTGGCGAATACAATGGGCGGCCTTATCGCTTAGAAGCGTTCTCTTCCAGGCATTGTACATACATTTATTCTTCTATAGGTATTCTAGTATTTTCACTACAATTATAACTAACCTATTTATCACGCGCTGTCTTTGAAAGGCCATTGTAATCTATCTGAAAAACAATAAAACCCCGCATGTAGATACTAACGAGATTGTCTGAGAGGCGCCAGGCTTGGGCACCCCGGGGCACGGGCCATCCTAATACAATGGGGATGGTTGGTTACCCTACACTTTGTGGAGTGCTGGGACAAGTACAGTTTAATTAATAAAAATAGCCGGACCTTGAATTATTTCCACATTGTTTCCACTCTTTTGTTTTGTCTGTATTACATGTTACCTAGTACTAGCTAGTCTTATATTCGTGTAACTATGTTTGTTGTGTCGATTAAATAATTTTCTTTCTTTCAAATGAATGCGGAAAATTCGGTGTCGGCTCATAAATTTCTAGTTTACACGGCACGTTATCGACCGTGTAGATTCTCTCATTTTGATTTTATCAAAGTTTAGCAACTCATATCCTAGATTGTTATACCTTGCCCCAAAATTCGGCTTGTTCTTACCAATGCTGCTAAACAATGCGCGCTGCTGCAAAATTAAAGCCTATGACAAAAAGCCGGTACCGGCCGGCTTTTTGTCTTTTTTTTTTGTTGTCATTTATATTTTAACATCCCTAATGTTTATGATGTAAGTACAGAGACAATATACGGTTTCTTTGTTCTCTGTTCCTTTGTCTCATGTTAGATGGATTCGAATAGGCACTTAGTTTTACCCATTATTGTGGGTAATGTGTGGCTCCAAACAGGAGCAATAAGTAATACAAAACTCGTGGATTTTCAAACATTTTATTTAGTTCTATTAATATTACTAAAATTTTAGAGCTATGTATACATACTTACAAATAATGCAAGATATTCCTTTAATTCCGCGAAATGCTATGGAATGGAGATACGAGGGTTACATACATTAAACGCTTACCAGATTTACGAATCAATTTCTAACTGGGCATTATAATATAACTATTTTAAGGTACAAAAAAAGATAAATTAGATTTAGCGTGTTGTAAAACATTAAATTCCATATCTATTGGAATATGTGCATAACCTACTGCCAAAGACATCTAGGTCTAAGGGGCCACTTAGGCATATCTTAAGACCGGTGCCATTTATGTTAATTAAGGTTGTCGCAGATCAAGAGGTCTACTTTGAAAATGGAACGAAGTTGACGAATGACGTCGATGATGATTCTTGGTTAATGGCAATTTTGTCTGGTTGGACACTTTTTTTCTTTTTTAGTCGATCGCACAGATGGAACAACCTTACACCAATTGTCTAAGAAATATGTAAGAATCATTTTCAAAGTACGTTCACCGATAAAACGCAGTCTTTCGTTTTTCAAAGTAGACCTCGATTTTGTCACATTAAAATGTACCTAAAGATAACGAATTTAAGCCCATATTTGAATGCTCTTTTGAATGCTGCGCCGTTTCGGCGTTGGTTTAATGCTCGGAGCTTTAGACTGGGCATAAGTAGTCCCCTAAAGAAGAAGTCAAAGCATTACAGCTTCGAATAAAACCTAACCGGCAATCCCAACTATGGCTTCAGACGCAAAGTACTTAACATCAACATCTGAATCCACATTCAGCTTCTCAAGAACTGGCTTCACTTGAGGCTGGATGACTGTCGGGTCTAAGAACGGAGCCATCTTCTGGAGCGTCTTAGCCACATTGAATCTAACATTCGCGACGTTGTCATCAGCCATGGATAAAACCGTAGGTAACAGAACCCGAGTAGTAATATCCTTGCCGCAAACCTCCGAAAGAACGTTAATGCAGAACAGATAAGTCATTCTATGCAGGTAGTTTTGCTCGCGCGACATAGCCAGAACTTTCGGTATAACGTTAGTTTCGGCCCAAGCGGACCCGTATTGCTCGACCAGCTTCTTCAGATTCAGGGTAGCGGCTTCCCGGATAGCGTAGACGTGATCAATCAACCAGGACATGCAGAGACCTGTGAGTTTCTCGTCGAAGAATTCTTGTCCGAGCTGGCCAGCTAGCAAAGGCATGTGTTCGATGATGGCTAGTCTCACGCGCCATTTTGTGTCTTCAGCGAGTTCTACTATAGCTGGGAGTAGGGATTGAACCAGTTGCTGTATTCCAATGACCTCGTTGACACATTCCAAGTTGGAGATTATGTTCAGCCTGACTTCGGGGCATTCGTCCTTGAGCTGAGTGAGGAAAAGGGGGAGGAGGTGTTCGATGGTGTTCTGTCGTCCGACGATGGGGCTGAGTCCCATGATGACGGAGGCGAGGGCTGACTTAACGTGTTGGTTGGCGTCGCCGACCAGCTCCTTGATCTGGGGCAGGATCATCGTCATGATGATGTGCTCTTGGTGTGCTTTGTCCAGGTTCATGCAGAAGTCTTTTACCTGAAGAGAGATTGTGTGTTAGTTTGTAAAAACATCAAAGTTTGAGTAATTAAAATGTTAATGCTAGAGAATAAGGTGTTTTTATAATTTGCTGATTGCAAGTCGAATAACTGGCAGAATTCACTAGACAATATAAAGATTCGACAGTATTTGCTAACTATTTTATTATGTCTTTACATCATCCATATATTATTCATAATGGAATAATATATAATACCACTGAACATGCCCAAACAACGGAGTTATGCATAATTGTTCCGAGGCGGGAATCGAACCCGCAAACTCCTGCGTTGCAGGCGGACCTTCGCCCACCGCGCCACAGAGTTCGTCAAAATTTTATTTACAATTACAATTTTGAATTTATCTTACTTTTCCAGCGGCAGCGGCGCGCACTTCCGCCTCCGTGTCCTTGAGCAGCGCCTGGAAGATCTGCGTGAGATCAGAGCGAGCCAGCTCCGGACCCACGGCTTGCTGCAGCTCTACGAACCTGGGGGAAATAATTGCAGTTAGGCACTACACACATAGACATAGTATGTTCATTGATGCTATCTTGAGACGGTCATTGGCAGCAGAATTGCGTCAATCCAGACGCAGAGCCATCTAGCAAGAAGTTGAAGTTAACGATCCAATAAATAAGTTATAAGTAGATATAACATCCCCTTAGGGCTTAATAATAAAAACCTGATATGATGTTAATATCTCAATATATAAATAAAATTAACAATTTTGAATTTAAAAAAAACTTATAAAAAATAAAATAAAATAAAAAGAGCTTTATTGTTCCAAAAAACACTAATGTTAACAATATTAACTAATAAAGGTTTAAGTAAGTATACTATTTGTTTATATAAAAAGAACTTTCCTAAATTACTTATATACTAACTTATGTACTTAGATAGTGTTAGGACCGCCTAGAGCGGTGAAAGCCTCCTCCAAGTTACTCCATTTCTCTCTGTCTATCGCTGTGCGGGGCCAGAGTTTGCCCGCTACTTTTATTATATCATCGTCCCACCTCTTCAGCGGTCGTCCTCTTTTTCTTGTCCATTGTCTAGGTACCCAGTTTGTGATTATTTGAGCCCATTTATTAGGTGTCATCCGCTGTAGGTGCCCAGCCCATCTCCATTTTTGGCGCAGTGCATGTTGACCTACGTCTTTAACTTTTGTTATTTTTCTTATTTTTTTATTTTGAACTTTATCCTTAAGCTTTATACCCAGGATACTTCTCTCTATAGATCTTTGACAAATTCTGACTCTATCTTGTTGCTTTTTGGTGAGCGACCAAGTCTGACAACCATAGGTGAGGCACGGGGTAAGGCTTCATCGTTCATCGCTTTAGCTTTCAATGAGACTGGTAGTGTGCTCTTAAACACTTCTTTCATAGCCCAAAACTTGTTCCATGTGTTCTGTATTCTTCTATTTATTTCTTTGTCCATACATGTTTGGAATGAAATGAGGTGACCTAGATAGATGTACTCTTGCACGTATTCTAGACTTTTTGTATTTATTGTGATAGGTACTCTGATTTTGTT
Source organism: Eupithecia dodoneata (assembly GCA_947044415.1). Taxonomy (NCBI): domain Eukaryota; kingdom Metazoa; phylum Arthropoda; class Insecta; order Lepidoptera; family Geometridae; genus Eupithecia; species Eupithecia dodoneata. The sequence continues at coordinate 7,079,751 of OX345678.1, forward strand.
AGTCATGACTTTGGTTTTTTCTGAGTTTACTTCGAGACCTATAGCCAGGCTTTGTGTACTAAGGGATTCAATCATGTATTGTAGCTGTATTGGACATTCTGTGAGTATTACAATGTCATCTGCAAACCTTAGGTGAGTGAGGTACCTACCATCGATTTTTAGTCCCATGCTTGTCCAGTTTAGGCGTTTGAATATGTGCTCGAGTACGGCTATAAATAGGTTTGCAGAGAGCGGGTCTCCCTGTTTCACTCCTCGCTCTATATTGAACGGGACTCCTGCTGATTCCAGTCGTACTCGTGCCGTGCTTTTTCTGTATATTTCTTTTATGATATCAATATAGTTGTTATTTACTCCTTGTTCAGCTAAAGCGTTCCATATTGAGGAATGTGAGAGAGAGTCGAACGCTTTGCGATAATCTATAAAACCAATGTATAGCGTTTTGTCGTGCTCTATATATTTTTCTATTACCTGTTTCAGGGTGTGAAGGTGGTCTATAGTTGAGTATTGTTTTCTAAAACCTGCCTGTTCGACTGGCTGACTTTCTTCTAAGGTTTTTGTTACTCTTCTAAGCAGCGAGGAAGAGAAGACTTTGTATAGGCATGACATCAAGCTTATAGGTCTGTAGTTGTTGATGAGCTTGGTAAAAAAAACTTAACACACTTAAAAAAACAACTGAAATGACAAGGACTGGGACTGGCCATCTCTGGAGTCGGTGGCCAAGATAGATAGAAGTACTTTATTTCACACTTAGTATTTATGAAACTATGTAAAATAAAAGCTTATAAATTAAGTTACAATTGGCGGTCTTATCGCTCAAGAGCGCCTATACATCCATATCCTCTAGCCTAGCCTATCTTTGCCTATCCATCCATAAATATATATATGTAAATAAATAACAATTTATTGGTAAAACCACTTTACAAGTCAAGTTTTCGTATACAATTACATTTTGATTAAATTCAAAACAAATCATATTAAATCAAATAAATTAACAATAAAGTCAGGTTTACAATTGTGTAGTTCATTCACAGAATAGAAATTCTGCTCGACGAGCCAACGTTTAAGTCGTATACTGGTGATACTTACTTGTCTGCCACCATATAGCGCACTCGCCACGAGGTGTCGCCGGCGCGCGCGCGTACAGTCGGCATCACCAGCTGCTCCATGTCTTCAGGCGGCAGCAGCGCCGCGACGGCTGCGCACGCCTCGGCGGCGAGCAGGCGGACAGAGTCTTGCTCATCCTGGAAACGATACATCACTCATTTAGATAAAGGAGCATCCTGTAGCTGAACTCAGGCCCAGTGGAGTCGCTGCTCGATCGTGATTGGTGGATCGCTTGTGTGCGGCTGGACAGCGGACAGGGACGTCACTGTACTTGTTTGCGTTACTGCCTATCGAGCTAATTACCGATGCTAGCATTCATTTTCATTTTAACCTTAGTATTGTTAATAGAACTCTAGTGTCTAGATAAACCTATGTTAGGATATAAGATGCTATCAACAAACTGAAACAAATTTGTATCAATAAATAAATATATCTATCTAGATATATTTATTACAAATTATACAAATTATATTTTCATAACAATTATAGAAAATATATTAAAATTGTGTGAATAACTTGTGTAGAATTTGATCAAGGACATTATAATTGCATAATGTATTGTTTTTGTATTGTACCATCGTGTATGTACCATGATATAATGGTGAATAAATACAAATATACAAAAAAGAAATACATAAATAGCTTTTTTGAGCCTGTGAGTCCTGTTAGGTCTAAATAAATAGGAAATATCATTATTTTATATCATTCCAGTGAAATGCACCCTCCATCTTTAAATTTGAACACTTTAATTCTTTTGGTCAAGTTCAAGTACAGTCCATCTTTTAAGGCGTTTTATATTGTCTTTGTCCTGTGTTTTTTGTTTTAAATATGGGAATGTTTTTGTTTTGAATTAAATATGGGTATGTGTTGCTATGATTATTCAGTCTTTTGTTCATGCATTATGTTTTATAGGATTTGGTTCGCCTGGAATGTTTTATGAATTATTTAATATTTTTAGTTTTTCTTATTGTTTAATTAATAATAATAATGCTGGACAATTCACACCGCATTATCTAGCCCCAAGCTAAGCAGAGCTTGTGTTATGAGTACTAGATAACTGATATACATAATACAATACATTACATAGATAGATATTTTTTATTATACATAGAAAACAACCAGAACACCCGGAACAAATATCTGCAGATCGTACACACAATTGTTCCGAGGCGGGAATCGAACCCGCAACCTCCTGCGTCGCAGGCGGACCTTCGCCCACCGCACCACATCGGTCGTCTTATTAATATTAATTATATTTATAATGTTTAATGATAATTTGTTGTAATGTATTATAATTTACGAGTGTAATTGGTTCTAATATAATCGTGCTAGTTAATAAGTAACTAAATAAATTTGTATAAACACAAGCTTGTAAAGATCATGTATTCAACCTACCTGAGCCAAAGTGACGAACATAGGAATGAGGTCGCTCTTCACATACTCCACTTCGACGGAGCGAGCAAACTCTCCTAGCTTGTAGGCAGCCGCGCGCCGCACCATGGGGGTGTCGTCTTGGCAGAGTGAGCGGAAGTGTTGACGGAGCTCTGCCTTCACGGGGGCTGATACTCGGGTGTAGCAGACGCTGGAATTATATATGGGTTTGTTAAATCACTACATAGAACTGCCATCTTGGAAGTGTATAAGCGATTAAACGTTGTAGAGATTTTTTGATAAATCTTTGAGTTTTCTGCTCAGTTTATTGATTTTGAATTCCCATTTGATTAGCTTTTGTATTGTCTTTCTCTGTATGGTGTTGGTTTTTGTGTAAGTGCTGTACTTTTTGTGTTAGCTATCCTTGTTGCTAGCGGCGTCGATCCCAACCTATAAAGGTTGGTGACTTCGCCGCATGGGCGACAATCCTGAGCCGGCGGCTTAGCCGCCGGCCCCCGATCCCCCCGATCCTCCAGAAGACATGTTCGTCGAGGTAAGTACCTCATCTTCCACGAAACGTCCTCGCGAGGAATCAACAGCTGCGGAAATTCCCCCGCCAAAAAAAATCATGACCTCTCCTGATGCAGCTGCACCGAGTTATCAAACGATATACACCCACCCGTCTGTAGTTGTAGGTTCAATCCAGGCCTACTCCAACAGCGACAAGGGCCCATTCGTGGTCCATGTTTCCCGACCCGAAACCGACGCCCCCATAGGCGCTCCAATAAAATCTATCAAATTCGGACAGTTCCTAACCACAAATAAATTTGAGAACATTTGCCCTGATGGGGTAAAACGAGTAGGACGCAGCAAGATTTCTGTAGAGTTCCAGTCATCTCAAGCAGCAAACAACTTCATAATATCTCCTATTTTAAATATGTGTAAGTATATTGCCACCATACCCACATACAATGTTACTAGGATGGGTCTTGTGAGGCAAGTCCCCACTGACTTATCCATGACCGACTTTGCAAATGATGTCATCCTTCCTCCCACATGTGGCATAATAATAAAGGCAAGAAGACTAAACCGAAAAGTTATAGAAGAAGGTAAGGTTTCATGGGTCCCTACCCAGTCTGTGGTAGTGACCTTCCAAGGGCAAACCCTTCCACCAAAGATATTTTTGTACTACAATTCTTTGCCAGTGGAAATATATCAATTCCCTACAATCCAATGCCACTCCTGCTGTCGCTATGGACACACCAAGACCCAATGTCGCTCCAAGCCCAGATGCTTCCGCTGTTCTGCTGAACACTCAGGAGATAGCTGTGATGTGTCAGAACATAATGCTCTCTGTCTACATTGCAAGGGAAGTCACTTTGCTACTAGCAAAAACTGCCCCGAGCAAAATAGACAGCGATCAATAAAGGCTGTAATGGCCCTAAATAATGTGTCATATGAGGAAGCTAGTACTAAATTTCCACCCGTCAGTCGCTCCTACACAGAGGTTGCTCAAGAGCTATTTTCCCAACCTCCAATACCCCAGTCTCCACGCAAACAAGTCCTCCAATCCCAACCCAGGCACTCATATTCCAAGACTGTATATGCGAATCCCAAACCTAAACCCCTACTGGGCAAATCATATGACAAGGTCGCCCACAAAAATCTTATCTCCAATCCCAGTTCAGATCTACCTAATGGATGTGCTCTTGGCAACATCCACCCCGGTCCTTCCTCCATGAATGAGAGTTTGATTGACACCCTCCTCTCACTACTTATAAACATTCTAACTTCTAACCCTAACTCCCTACCGTCCAACGTTGCCCCTAAACTAACACAATTAGTATCCCTATCCGCTCAGTATGGATCCAGTGTCTGTGCTCCAATGGAACACACAGAGCATCCGAGCAAAAAAACATGAACTTGCATATTTAATCAATAAATTCCGCCCGTCAGTCATTGCCGTCTCGGAGACATGGCTGAAGCCTGAATCCAGTTTCAGGATTTCGGGTTTCACCTGCCTTCGGGACGACAGGGCTGACGGGCATGCCGGGAGTGCCTTATTAATAAGGCGCTCCCTTTCCTTTTCCCGCATTCCCCTCCCGTCCCTCCCCCTTGGTATCAACGCTGTTGCCGTTGATATCAAGTCTTTTAATATTTCATTTTTATCTATATATATTCCCCATCCAGACTCCTCTCTAATTCCTGACATTCTCTGCCTTTTCTCATCTATTCCTTCCCCTATGATTATCATGGGGGACTTTAATGGTCACAACACTGTGTGGGGCCATAATCATTCGGATATGTTTGGACTTTCTCTTTTAGAAATCATTGATGAGGCAAACCTCTGCCTTCTCAATAATGGTTCCCCTACACGCAGAGTTTTCCCATCCCAAAATCCGAAAAGTGCTGTAGATCTCTCATTGTGTTCTCCCTCTCTGGCTTCAGATATTTCATGGCAAATACTACCTAATTCACATGGTAGTGATCACTTCCCCATAATCTTGACCATTCTAATTAATTCCTTGCATGGCGTCATTCCTCATTGTAATCCCCAACCTACTTTAAAGTATAGAGTTACTGGTGCTGACTGGTCCTCTTATTCTACGTCTCTTGATCTTAAATTAGATTCCAATCTTCTCTCTGTTGAATCCCCAATTTCATCCTATAAATACTTCATTGAGAGTATAATCACGTGTGCTGATCTCCACATCCCTATTAAAAAACCCACTCGAGACTTTAAAGTATCTACCCCATGGTGGGATGCTGACTGTACAGCAGCTGTGGCTGAGAGAAAGTCTGCTGAGAAAACATACACTCAGTCAATGACAACAGAAAACTTTCTGAATTATAAGAAATCTGCTGCAAAACTCAGAAAGCTTACTGCAAAAAAGAAAAAACAGAGTTGGATTAACTTTTGTGAAAACTTATCCCCTAGAACTCCCTCTTCTATAGTCTGGAGACAGATACGACGCTTTAGAGGTACATCTCGTCTAGACCAAAATTCAGCTAGTGATCATACATCATGGCTTGAGGCTTTTTCGGATAAACTTGCTCCGCCTTCAGCCCCATCCTTATCTTCCCTCCCCTCAATCCCATCTTTTCTACCTTCTACTTCATCACTCGATGCTCCTTTCTCTTTTAATGAATTAACCCTTGCACTCAACGGACTAACCGACTCTTCTCCAGGAATAGATGGAATACCTTATTCCTTCCTAATTAACTCATCAGAAAAAACTAAAGAAATGTACCTATCCCTCATCAATTCTTTCTTTGATGAAGGCATTATCCCAGATCAATGGAAAACGCAAATTATTATCCCCATCCCAAAACCAGGTAAAGACCCTGCCATGCCATCTAGTTATAGACCAATAGCCTTGTCATCTGTTATGGCCAAGGTGGCGGAACAGATGACAAAACGTCGTCTTGATTGGATGTGTGAAAACAACTCTACACTCGCAAAAACCCAATTTGGTTTCAGAAAAGGTTTTAGTACTGGTGCGAAATGGTACACCATGCGTATAATGACGCCGCGGTCCCCTCGACGAGGGGTGCTAATTCATTTGCAGAAACTACAGCATCTAAAAACTATGGGATGACCTTGGATAATTAACCCCCGACAGATACTTTGGGAAGGCTTACCTGTCTGGGCGTCCTCACAAGCTCCTTTCAATTCACGGCTGTAAGTCCAGGGTCACACGTCACGCACAAAGTTTATAGGTTAGGTACAATGTTCAGTTCTTGAGGATAGATCACTCAGTCGCGACCCGCGGGTATTATGTATATTTGCGAATGAATTCTCTCGACAACAATATTTTAGTTGGAGAGGCGATATTATATGGAATCAAATACTGCGACGATTCCTTGGTTTGAGACGTCCGTTCCGGCTGGCGTCGCTCGGAGGCTTTTTGAATGGTCAAGCGACAACTGCATCGAACGTCAGATCGGTGCAATGACAGCGAACTTCAGGGTTGACTGCATGACGATTTCAGAACAGTAAACCAACCCTTTAAGTACCTAGATAGGTAATAACCATCCAATGTCACCCACAGTTATATATGTATATAAATTAATACAAACGCACTATTAGCGTAACCATATTCCCCGGCTTGAAAGATCCTACTTTCAAAACACAGAGAAAGCGAAATTATATTATTGAGAAAGAAATTAGAATTGTTTATTTATATAAAAATATTATAATTGCATATCGTCGCGAAAGCTCTACCCCAGCGGTGTGAGTAACAAATTTAAATTTATTTATATATATAGGATATTATACATATACGAAGCTACCAATAATAATAATCTAAATAAGGTTTACTGAGTTGGGAGCGGGCACAATTTAACAATCGGTCTGCTCTGAAGCATTCCACCTTTTACCTTCACGGACGCTACTCTACATATCCCTTTCTTGTCCGGAAAGATTTCTGTGATTAAACCTAACGGCCAATGCAAGGGCATTACATTATCCTGCATGGAAATAACAACCATCCCAACACGTACTGGGTTAGAAGGAGTATTCCATTTTTGTCTTGATTGGAGGGTGTGCAGATACTCATTGCGCCACCGTTTCCAAAAAGATTGGACGAGTTGATCAGTGAATTCGTATCGTGAAACTTCGCGAGCGGGTAAAAACACAAGCGGTTTTGTATTAAGAAAATGTGCAGGTGTAAGAGCGGTAGGATCTGACGGATCTGAGCTAAGTACATAGAGAGGTCGGGAATTTAATAAAGCCTCGACTTGAGCTAACATAGTGTTAAGCTCATCAAAGGTGAGTATTTGTTGACCGACGACTTTCAACAGATGCGTTTTGACACTCTTTACTTCACTTTCCCAGCATCCACCGAAATGTGGAGCTCTACAGGGGATGGTTTTATGAGTGATCTTATGCTCCGTCAGTGCGGTTTCCCAATAGGGGCGGTATTCTTGAGATAGGAATTGGTAGAGATCGCGAAGATATGATCTGGCGCCGATGAAATTGGTGCCGTTGTCTGTATATAGACATTCGACGGGACCACGGCGCGAGAGAAAGCGTTTTAGTGCTGACAGGAAGCTCGCAGTGCTGAGATCTGAGGCAACTTCCAGATGCAGAGCACGCGTTGTCAAGCACGTAAAGAGACAAATATAAGCCTTACGACTCCTTTGGCCTCTGCCACGCACAGACGTTATCATGAGCGGTCCCGCGTAATCACACCCAGTGTGTGAAAATGCTTTAGGAGCGACGTCAACCCGTGATTGAGGCAGATCAGCCATGATTGGAAAAACCGGTCGTGGCTTAGCGCGGAAGCAAATATTGCAATTAAAAGTTATATGACGAACAATACGTCGTGCGGACAGAATCCAATACCGTTGTCTCAGGAGAGACAAAAGTAAGTTTGGACCTGTATGGAAATTTTTGACATGATAGTGGGAAACTAGAAGTTCCACTACGTAGTCCTGTCGGGGAAGTAAAATTTGGTGACGAGAGTCAAAGTCCAACTTAGAATTGGCTAAACGTCCACCAACGCGAATAAGTCCATTGTACAGAAACGGACTAAGCTTCTGTAGTGGCTTAGAACATAATTGTTTGCGGTTTAAGCGATCAAGATCTGATTCAAAATGGATTCGCTGAACAGAGCGCCACACTACTAATTCAGCGAACTCCAAGTCCGATGCGGTAACGGGTCCTTTAGGGAGACGTTTAAGGAATTTAAAAACGAAACAAATGGTTTTCAGATATTTAATCCAAGAAGAAAACCTATTCGCCCGGCTATACAGGAGATCTTCCGCTGAACACCTGGGATCGGAATTCGAAATGTCTGCCGTCGGTACTGCAGGTAGAGCCACCGGCTTCAGTTCGGGCAGTTCTTGCATTTCTGCGGATGAAAATGGCGTCACTGGCCACTCGTATCGGGGTGTTCCCAGCCATGGAGGTCCACTCATCCACAGTGGATGTTGAACTAACTGGGCCGGAGTTAAACCTCGAGAAAGACAGTCAGTCGGATTCTCCGTTCCTTTGACATGAAAAAAGTGATCTGACGAAAGATTTTCCTGAATTTTAGCGACGCGGTTGGCCACATACGTGTGCCAGCGATGTGGTGAGGAATGAATCCAAGTCAAAGTGATAGTAGAGTCCGAGAAAGCTAAAACCGCCTCAATGGCGTATCGAGGGGAATAGAGATCGAAAACTCGTTTAATCAAAATTGACAACAGGAGAGCGGCAGATAGCTCTAAACGAGCAAGCGATATAACCTTAAGAGGTGCGACTTTAGATTTTGCACATACCAGTGAAACGACAATGTCACCATTTGGCTTAACTACGTGGGCATAGACAGCGCCACCGTAGGCCTTCTCACTGGCATCAGCAAATCCAACTATTGAAACTTTACAATGTTCAACAACGCCAATATGACGCGCGAATTGGAGCTGAGATATTTCAGGTAACTCAGCTTGAAATTGATCCCACAAGCGAACAATCCGATTTGGTGGGACATCATCCCATCCTATTTTGGCAAGCCACAGATCCTTGATCAATAACTTAGCATAAAGGATCATGGGCGCGACTAGACCCAATACATCAAAAAGGCGAGCGATGGACGACAGAATATTCCTTTTTGTGCAGGGGCGATCATCAGGGTTGACCTGGAAGGCGAAATAGTCTTGGTCGGGAAACCAGCGTAGACCAAGAATTTTCAGAGTCGGATCCTTATTTAGATCGACACTGTGCGAGAGTCGCAATGACTCGGGAATAGCTTGAAGAACTTCAGCGCTATTACTTGACCATTTAGTCAATTCAAAGTCACCAAGTGAGAATAACTTAATCAATTGACGAGAAGACTCTATTGCTTGCTCGACATTGAAGGAAGAGCTTGCTATATCGTCCATATAAATATCTCTGCTCAATATCTTACTGGCGAGAGGAAACTGCTCTCCTTCGTCTTTGCACAACTGTTGGATTGTACGGATTGCGACAAAGGGAGAACACTTAAGTCCAAAGGGAAGAACTGAAAACTGAAGAATTTTCAAAGGTTCATCTTCGTGGAAGCGGTAGAGTATACGCTGAAGAGGGCGATCTTCAGGACGAATGGCTATTTTGAGATACATAGCCTTCACGTCAGAAGTTATTGCCACAGCGAAAATTCTCATGTTCAACAATATGTTCAGCAAGTCCGCTTGAAGAACGGGACCTGCATACAGAATGTCGTTTAGCGAAATTCCATTGTCTGACTTCGCACTTGCGTCAAGAACCACCCGTAGTTTGGTGGTTGTCTTATCCTCGCGAATAACAGCATGGTGCGGGATATAGAACGAGACTTCCCCTGGAAGTACTCCTTCCACTAAGGAAATGTAGTTATTTTTTAGATAATCTTTAATTACGTTATCATATAAAAGTTTGACGTTAGGATGATTTTTAAATTTACGTTCGAGGCTAAAAAACCTACGACGTGCGATTTCCAAAGAATTTCCTAACGCAGAGGCGTCTGTTTTAAGTGGTAAAGCAGTGACATATTTCCCAGAGGGGGAGCGAGTAGTGGTAGAGGAATAAAACTGCTCGCAGTGTTTATCATCCACACTTGTTATTGAAGAAGCCTGAACTTCCTCGATTTCCCAGAATTTACGCAAGTCACAGCTTTCCAAAGAAGACGTCGCGCAAAATGACATCGTAGCGGTAGGAGGGTCTATAATAGGCGCTTCTCCCATAAATATATAGCCTAAGACAGTTTCTAAAGCATCTGGATACCCAACAGTAGAAGTAACTTTACTTGGTTGCAATAGCTTAGCAAACAACTTTACTCCAAGCAGGATGTCAATATTCCCCGGCATTCCCCAAGTATCATCCGCGAATAAATGCGACCCGATATGATTGAGGTGAGCAACATCTATCGAGCACAATGGAAGCTGTCCGGTTATCTCATCGAGTACCAGCGCATCAATGGAGTACTTGGGTTGGGCGCAAAGGCGCGAGCTGAAGGTGAAGTCGACTGAACCGCGAACCGACTGCGAAGTACCACCGATACCCTTCACCGTGACTATAGAGTCGTCACGAATAGGTAGCCCAAGCCTACGGCAACATCGGGTGGTAATATAGTTCTTCTGAGAACCCGGATCCAGTAGACAGCGAACGACAACATCCTTCCCTTTCCTACCTACCACTAAAACTTTCGCAGTAGCTAAAACCTCCGTGGTGCGAGTACTATTATGAGCCGAAGCTGAATGCGTACACAAAGAAACACGTTCTTCATCCGAGGTCTGATCTACAGCACTGGCAGATGGCGCGGCGCCGACTGCAGGCGTGGGTTTCGATTGTGGTGGCGGTGGTTGATCAAAATGTAACAGGGAATGGTGTTTACCGTTGCATTTCTTACACGTGAACGTTGATTGACATTTAGATACGGTATGTTGAGTACTTAGGCAATTACCGCAGATACGATTATCTTTTATGTGTTTAAATTTATCATTCGTATTTAATTTTAAAAAAGCGCTACACTTGTATAAGTTTGTGTGTACCGAACGACAGAGCGAACATTTAGGTGATGTAGCTACATACACCTGCGAGACCTTAGATGAAGGTGCGGGGGGCACACGAGCGCTGGTGCCAGCAGCCGAGCGCTCAGGCCGTTGCGGAGCTGTGCGATAAAGAATTTTTACTTGTTCTCGCACGAACTTCACAAAATAATCATAGTCAACACTTTGAGGGTCCTTTAAAGTGCGAAGTGACATTTCGTAATGCTTCGCGATGTCGGAGTCTACTAACTTAAGACCCGCGTACATAAAGATAAAATCAGACATGTTGGCGATTTTTAATTGTTTGAGTCCGGCCACAATAGCGGTGTATTTATCAAAAACCTTTTCTACATTAGCGGGCGACGAACCAGCTGGCTTTAGCAAAAATAGCTGATCTAAGTAGTTCACAGCCAATGCGTGTGTGTCCTGGTACTTAGCGATAAGCGCGTCCCATATAACACGATAATTTTCTGCAGCAGGGACAATTCCAGCGGCTACGCCTTTGGCTTTGCCTTTTAGGTGACCTAATAAATAATGGATGCGATCAGAATCCGATAAATCAGAATTTGTATGAATGACGCGTTTGAATGTCTCAAAAAAGAACGGAAAGTTCTGAATGTCACCATCAAAGGTAGGGAGCTCGATTCTAGGTATTTTGATATGCGGAGAACCTGAGTTCTTCCCGCTAGCCGATGATTCGTTACTTGTGGTTAAAGAATTCAAAACATTTTTTATTTCACACGCAAGATCGTCAAAGGCATTCAATGAGTTATAATTAACTTCATATTTGGGATCAACCTTCATTGAAATAATATTTATATTATCAATCGTTGTTACAATTTCATTACGCATTAAATCGATTGTTTTAGCCTGCGCAATAAAGGTGTTCCGCGATCTCTCATTATCTAGACATTTTATCGAATCAAATATTTTTTGCGCACGAGAAAAATATGCGGCGCGTTTGCCTTCATACAACCTTAATTTATTTTGTAAATCTTCCATTTCAAATGATAATTGAATCGCCAACAAAAATCAGAAGTCACAAAAATCACTTAAAAAATGGTACGGAACCAACTTCCCTACCTACGGAACCTTAATTAGAATGCGCAACAAACGTTATATAAAGTAATAGGTACGGAATCACTCTTCCGACCGCGCGATAACCAATCACAATAACTTAGTGACAGTTATAAGAAACTACGACGACAACCTTGCACAATAACACCCTTTCGGCAAGTAGGTAGGTATATGTACCGTACTAAACTATCCGATAGGTAATTATTACAATTAGAATCAAAGTAGAAAATAAAAGATAAAAATCCGAATGCGAACATAAACCTAAGTAGTAAGTACCTTAATAAAATACTGAGTACCTAGATGCGAAACTCAATAGGGTAAACTCATGAAAAAAGTAGACCGTAATAATCCTAAATATCTTATAGTAGGTGCGATGCGAGATAAGAACCAAAGTTCAAAGAACAACTTAGGTCTTTTTTAGGTATGGAAATAATAACCAACCATGATGAAACCTACTTCCCGTAGATGTAATACAGAAATAACTTATCCGATCTTACAATCGTAGCGTTAAGTAGGTGCGGTGTGGATACACAATTTTACCTACCAAAAACAAGATGAACATGAAATTGAGTGCGATTAATTTAACTAAATTGCAATAATTTAATCAAATGCGAAGTGGACTGTATTGCGATTATATACTCGTATAATACGAGGCGATTAAATAGAATAACATTTACCTATAAGATTTCAGTTCTAACCGAGTTCAATATGACAAAGTTCAATGACCGATCAACAATAATAATTGTGGTTCCTGGAATCACGGCGAATGTTAGTGCAAAAGGTAGGTCATTCAACACACACGATGTGAGAACCCCAACCACGCTGGCTTTTACGTTCACGAAGTGAAGAAATTTCCTACCCGCTATCACAAATATGATGGAATGTTATGCGTAGTTCTTGGAAAATACCATATTTTACGACACAAATCACTGTACTAAATGACTGATTAACTTACGTTATGATTTTAGTAATATAAATGCGAAATAACAAACTATAATTATGAAATGCCACCGAACTTCGATAAAGAATGCAGATGATACTAGACCTTACGCACGTCGCAATAAGGTCGAGCTTCCTAAAACGATATGCAATTTTATGACGATAATTTTTAGATTTTTATAGATAGGAACAATTAAATATGGTTTTAATGACCAACATATATATATATATATATACGGCTCGAATGGATCAAAATGGTGCGAAATGGTACACCATGCGTATAATGACGCCGCGGTCCCCTCGACGAGGGGTGCTAATTCATTTGCAGAAACTACAGCATCTAAAAACTATGGGATGACCTTGGATAATTAACCCCCGACAGATACTTTGGGAAGGCTTACCTGTCTGGGCGTCCTCACAAGCTCCTTTCAATTCACGGCTGTAAGTCCAGGGTCACACGTCACGCACAAAGTTTATAGGTTAGGTACAATGTTCAGTTCTTGAGGATAGATCACTCAGTCGCGACCCGCGGGTATTATGTATATTTGCGAATGAATTCTCTCGACAACAATATTTTAGTTGGAGAGGCGATATTATATGGAATCAAATACTGCGACGATTCCTTGGTTTGAGACGTCCGTTCCGGCTGGCGTCGCTCGGAGGCTTTTTGAATGGTCAAGCGACAACTGCATCGAACGTCAGATCGGTGCAATGACAGCGAACTTCAGGGTTGACTGCATGACGATTTCAGAACAGTAAACCAACCCTTTAAGTACCTAGATAGGTAATAACCATCCAATGTCACCCACAGTTATATATGTATATAAATTAATACAAACGCACTATTAGCGTAACCAAGTACTATGGACAGCCTAAGCCTCTTGACGTCTGACATTTTCATAGCTTACCAAGAAAAAAAGTACCTTGTTGGAGTCTTTCTCGATATCGAATCCGCTTATGATAACGTCCTGCTTCCGGTTCTCAGGAGCAAACTCACTCAGCTGAGAGTCCCTGAGAAGTTGGTTCGTTTTATTTGCAATATGCTAATGGAAAGATCAGTCATCATCAAATCCCCTACTGGCCTCCTACCTCCAAGAACAGCTTGGAGAGGTTTACCCCAGGGCTCTGTCCTCAGTCCATTGCTGTACAGCCTGTACACTTACGACCTTGAACAGACTGTACAATCTTTTAGTAATATCCTCCAATATGCAGACGATATTGCCCTATACAACTCTAGTTCTTCTATTGAAGACTCAGTAACTTGCTTGAATTCTGCTCTTTCGTACCTTGCTGATTGGCTGGCCAATCATGGGCTTTCTCTTTCTGCATCTAAAAGTTCTGTAGTTCTATTTACCAAAAAAAGGGTTATTCCACAGGTTAATGTGTACATTGAACAGGAGGTCATTCCTCAGGCCAATAAGGTTAAATTTCTAGGTGTCACACTGGACTCGAGGATGTCTGGCACCCCTCACTGCACAGCTATAGTTCAAAAGTGTGAAAGGAACTTAAACACCCTTCGTTCACTTTCAGGCGTATGGTGGGGTTCCCATCCATACTCACAAAAATTATTGTACAATGCCATAGTAAGAAGCCACTTTGATTATGGTTTGTTCCTCATATCAAATCTTTGCAATAAATCTGGTTTAGATAAGATTAATAAAATTCAGTCCAAATGTTTGCGCATAGTGTTAGGAGCCATGAAATCTAGCCCTATAAATGCTATGCAAGTGGAATGTGGTGAACCACCCTTACACTTGCGCAGACAATACCTATCTGATAGGTTTATTTTTAAATTGGCTGAAAATTCTAATCACCCTCTCCTCCCTAAGCTGAATCGACTTCACGAATTATTTAGATACTATGACAAGAAACCTTGTATCCTACATAGCTACATAACTTTCTCTCAACTTCCCGACCCTATTGCCCAGTATCCCTTAAATCCTCTTTATCAGACTCCCTATGATGCCTTGGTCCACAAACCTAATATTATCCTAGACTTTGGAATTCATAAGAACTCTCCTGATGCTCGTGCCATTTTCAATGCTGAAGTTGCTTCAAAATACCCGGGGTGGCATCTAATCTTCACCGACGCCTCCAAACTATCTGCGGATGGAGAGGTTGGTGCTGCAGATTGGATCCCCTTTACTTCTATTAATCTTAGTTTTAAGTGCCCTCCCACCTCATCAGTATTCACTGGAGAAGCTGTGGCCCTCCTTGAAGCCATACTATTTGTAAAATCACATAACCTAAATGAATCAATAATTTTCACTGATTCTAAAAGTTGCCTCCAGTCCATTCTATCGAATCCCTTTAAGCATAATCGCTTCCCCATAATCATCCAAATTAAAAAAATCCTATATGAATGCCACCAAGACGGCATCAGGATCCTCCTTGCTTGGATTCCTGGCCATTCTGGGATTCCAGGTAATGAGGCAGCTGATAGCCATGCAAAATCTGCCATTCAATTGGGTTCCCTTGAGCATTACAAAACCTTTTCTCATGACCTCTGTCTTCTTCCTAAAAAACTGCTTGATAAATCCTGGACAGATGACTGGAACTCATCCAAACAAATTAAAGGCAAGCATTATGCTGATATCCAGCCAGAGATACCTTCAGTACCCTGGTTCTCTATCTTTTGCAAGGCAAATAAATTTACCACCTCTACTTTGTGTAGGTTAAGGCTGGGTGCCTGCTGTTCTCCAGTTTTTTTGTGCAAACTTAGGATAAGGAATCATTCTATTTGTGAGTGTGGTTTAGAAGAAGGAACCATTGACCACATATTTTTCAACTGCTCTAAATTACATTTCTCCCTCTATGACCTACTCCCTCCTGATATCCCGCGTCCTACTTCCCTTAAATGTTTATTATCCTTTATATTTTCCCCTCCGGTAAACTTTTTATTATGTAAATTTGTAAAATCTAATAAGATTAAACTGTAAATAACTACTAACATATTAATTCCAAATTTGTAAATTTTCTATTTATTAACCCTTTGTGTGTGCATGCATTCTTAACTTTGTGTTGTTTTCCAGGTACAAATCAAAATGGTACTACTCAAAAAGATAAAACTGTTTACGATTAGTTATCATTAATAAAATTTCATTCGATTTTTCTCTACTAAAGTTTATGACTCTTCACACGGACACTGGCAGAGTTGTGACAACACAGTCACAGCGAGCCATAAAAATAAGAAGTTGAAATCACTACATAGTATAAAACAAAGTCGATTCCCACTGTCTGTCCCTATGTATGCTTAATTAAAACTATGCAACGGATTTTGATACAGTTTTTTGAATAGATAGAGAAATGAGGATGGTTTATAAACCATTTGACACATAGGTTTCAACTACGGTAACAAAACAAATCACAGCATTGCACAAAAGTCATTTATAACAGGATATTTACCGTAACTACTTTAAAAATGAATTTTGTTTTAATAACCATGATAGTTTCAAAAGTTTTATCACAGCATTGCAGTTGGATAAATTAAATACCCTGGACTACCCTCATAGTGCATTGTTTCAGCAACACCCATTCTCTATGTAGAAGTGAACTCTTCGAGTTATCGTAAGAGTTTCCAGGGATAACTCGGCTCTCGCTTCTTCAAGAAGCTGAAAACAATGATATAACAATTCTGTTCACCTGAAAAGTCCACAAGCTGAAGCCCTGGATGTGAACCAGTCTCCACCAGCCAAACGCTGCACTAGTGGCACAAAGTGCTGTTCCAAGGCCTGTGGTGTGTGGTGTGCGGCTACGGCTCTAAGTGATGCGACTGCCTTGTCACGGACCACTGTCTCCTCCACGGTGGCCAGGGACTCCAGTGGTGGGAGCAGGCAGTGGGCAAACTCTCCTCCACCCACCAGGTTGATGAAATTTCCTGGAATATTGGGTTACTATGATGTGATAGAAGAACTAATTATAGATAATAAACTCAAACACTTTGGTATAGACATATCAGACAAAGGCTACTCATCTATTATCAAATATAAATTTGTAATAGAACAAACCAAACTTACACGTAGACTGGCAGTTTAGAAGGTTTACATTGTTTTTTGCTATACATACCAAACTTTGTTCATAACATCTTTTTGGTAACGAATATGTAGTTATAGCTTTGTGAAGATTATATTTCCATCTTTTGCCAGCCGGTAGGTAGGCGGTAGATATAATAGGAAAGATGAAAGAATGCCTTTGGAATTTCCAGAAACTCACCAAGTTGCTCTGCCAATGCCAACAACACTTCGTCTTCATCGTAAATAGTCTCCGTGAGGAAGGGGATCAGCTCGGAGCGAGTCCTTTCCACTCCCAGTGCCAGGGCGATGGTCGAAAGCTTCTTGATGGAGTTCAAACGCAATTGAACGTCCTCATTTTTCAACTCGTCTATGAGAACAGCAATGGGATAAAGTGACTCATCCGTTCCAGAGTCGCTTGCCGCCATTTTTGCACAACACGCTACTTTGGTTTTATAATTCTTTTAACAAAACTGATTTCACAGGGGAACAAAACGTTTACGAAAAGACTATGAAACGAACGTGATGAAACACAACCAAAGCAGCAAAATGGCAGGCGGTTGAGGTTGACGAAGGAAAACCTACCGACCATAGATCATAGATGAATGAATTGATTGAAGTCTACATTCTACATACATGAGATGAGATCCAGAAAAAGTTGCCACCTTGTAGTTTTGTACTTTTGCGCGAAATATTTTTCGTCGTGCAATGCAATTAGATCGCCGAACGAAGGTACTACCTATTGATTTATTTTAGATCTGATTAAAACATGTTTGACTAAGTATACCTAATAAAAATGTAATTTTCTATAGTAGAAAAATTGCGAAAGTGGCAGCACATTTCACAGACTATAAACCCTATTTTGGTGTAAGCATAGACAAACCAAGGATTTGTACGTAACGTTATTTATATCTGTAGAAAAATGTGCGTAAGCACCGCGAAATTCAAATATTTGCGGTACCTTACCTAGCCAAAAAATAGTTACTTGGAGTTTTTTAACTTTAATAAAGTGTTTTTTTTCTTCAAAATAATGACTAAGAGGCGAAGCCAAGAGATTGTAATGAAGTATACCTCATCATCTTTATCATTTTTCTGTAAACATCCACTGAAGATGGTACACTTTAGGAGGGATCCTGAAGTGTTCGTTTGCCCGTACTTACGTGTGAGAGTATCTCACACGTAAGTACGGGCAAACGGTATATAATAGGTAAGGTACCTTGTGACCTCACAAGGTATCTTACCTATCTATTGAATTTATGCTCAAATTTAAGCTCAGAACTTAAAGGAAGCATGAACGCTATTCGCCTTACACGGACAACTAAACGCGACGCAGGTGGTTGCGAGTTCAATTCCCGCCGTCTTTGAGAATTCAGGGTTTGGTTGAATTCTCTAAGCCCGCCGTAGATATTTGTTGCGGGTTTTCTGGGTGTTGTCTATGAAGGTAGGTATTATGAAAAATTTCTAAGTAAATACCTACCCATATGTGCTAGGTATGGTAGTATAGTTATTATGTGCCAGTACGTAGGTAACCCTGTGATGTGATGATAGCCATTTCATGAATCGTTTTCACTTTTCAGCAGAATGTTCAAAACCAAATCTTGTTCTATTGTACGTAGGTACATACCTACGAGTATTAGTACTCTAACCAAATTCGATTTTAAACGTTTGTTACGGTGTGTTGTGTGCAACAAATGTTGTGTATAAAAACAACGATTTATTTTGGTTTTTTAGAATATTCCTTGAAGTACGAGGATGGTTCTTACGGAGAGAAAAATGAGTTTTCTTTTTAAAAAGTTGCCTGAAACAAATGACCTCCCGGGCGAAGCCGGGACGGGCCGCTAGTAGTTTATAAATTCCTTGTCTCTTCCGTCTTTAACTCTATGATTAATCTAGACAGCAAAAAAAGTAGGTACTCGATGCCAACCTAATAAAAAATTCCGGTATTTTATTATTTATGGATTTTAACCTTTGTTTTTTTGTACATAATTTTTGATCTCTATTTAGCTCTGTTGAGCTCCATGTTTCTAAATTATTTTAATCTCGTGAAATTTTAATGTTGTACCTATGTTCTGCTTTGATATCAGTTTGCCAGAAGACAATGTTATCAATATCTCAATTTCCCATATCATGCTTGCTTGCCTGGCAGCGCCTAGTTACGCGAGCTCGACTCAACATTACTCGCATCCAGGTGTACACGCCAACTTTCTCACACATGGCGTTCTGGGATTCCTACACTTTCGAAGTAAGTTCTATCAAATAGTTTCGTACAACTGGCCAATGGAGATGGACTTGAAACTCTCCCAAGTCTCCCATGTTATCTTAAGTTGCCCGTTATTACGTGGGTATGCTCAGTTCCGGATTCGTAACGAATACATCCGACAAACAACCAAAGTTATCGACAAAGCTCTAAGAATCAGCAAGCTGAAATGGCAGTGGGCCGATTATATCTCGCGAAGAACCGACAACCGCTGGGGTAAACATGTTCTTGAGTGGAGACCACGACTCGGTAAACGTAGTGTAGGACACCCTCCGACCGGTGGGATGACGACCTGTGAAAGACTGCAGGGAGATACTGGATGCGTCAAGCTGAAGACAGGGCGCTGTCGCGCTCATTAGGGCAGCCCTATTGTCCAGCAGTAAAATAAAAATATGAAAAAATATATAAAAATACTAGCTGCGTCCCGCGGCTTCGCCCCCGTGAAATCTATGTGTCAAATGGTTAAAATAAAAAGTATCCTATGTTAGACTCTTGGTTCTAAGCTACCTCTCCACCGGTTCAGCCGTTCTTGAGTTATAAATTGTGTAACTAACACGACTTTCTTTTATATATATATAGATGTAGATACAAACCGAAGATGCCACGTTTGTCTTTACATTTTAATCATTATTAACAGCTTTTACCGTCCACAGCTGGACATAATACGTAGAGGGATTTTTTTATCAATTCTTAGATCTAACCTACTGTAGAAACCTAGGTGAATCTTGGTAATTCACTTAATAATAGCTATTAAAATACTCGTATAATGGGACACCATCAATTTCCATCCACGAAAGTGAAAAATGGAAATAATTTAACTTTAAAGTCATTATTAACGGGATACCGTGAATTATGTACCTATATGTTGAGTTCGTTATTTATTATTGCGATATGTGATCATGACGCATGAGATGCGAGTGACTGAGTGTGTAAGTGAATAGTGTTAGTAACCTCATGGTTACTAACACTATTCACTATTCACTTAGGCATCGTTTTAAAAGTTTAATCACGTAACTAACGTTTACTTTTCAGGCTTCGGTGAGGAAAACAATGATTTCGGCCCAGCTTACATGATCAGCTTCTACGCCACCCGATACCTGCCCCTTCCATGCATCGTGGCCGATATCTTGAAGTCTCGAAACAATCAGGGTCTCGGCACCGCCTTCCTTCTTTCCGGCATAATCCCCTTTACACTAGCTATAACTCGATCAGACGACCTCCATATAGATATTGGCAACGCTATGATGGCAATCAACGGTGTCACCCTCATGTGCCTTTCGCAAAGTGTCGGGGGATGGGCATTATTCACGGCAGTAGTTGGAATGTGTACTCATTTCTGTATTAATGAAACGGGGCGCGTTAAGATGTTTTATCCCGTAGGGTTGGCACTTATAGAATATGGGGCGTATAGACTGTTTACTGCAGGCTCTCATCAGGAATAGAAATGTAGGTAGGCCGTTGCCCTAGCACTGGGCAAAGAAATGGACAGGGACCGTTTCGGTCACATGATAATGGTAATGGTAATGGATTATTATTTTTGCGTAATGGCTACGAGCGTATTTAAGCTTTCGCACAAATAATATATACCTTCGTAGATAACTTTAGAATAGATTTCAGGTTATTTATGAAAATAATGTATAAGCTGTTTGCTAAATTCGGCCCAAAAGTCCAAACGATAAATGGATTGGAATAGAATCCCTGATCACCTTTTTTTGATACCGTGTACCTAAGTAGTACATACTTATTCCTTGTTTTTGTTCTTATTAACAAATTCATTATATAGTTTACAATATTATATTGTTGTTATGTTTGTAAGGAAAAGAAGAACATTCAAACAATACATTTTTAACAAGATCTTGTTTTGATAACTTGCGGCCAATCCTCAGCTAGGACCCTTCCTGAAAGAACGTTCAATTCAATCCCTTACTACGCTCAGGATTCTAAGAAACTATGCTCAGTCATCGATCTATGCTTGACCGCTTTAGCATTATCAAATTGTTACTCAAGCATTCATCTCTCGATGTAGCGCGGTGGACGAAGGTCCGCCTGCGACGCAGGAGGTTGCGGGTTCGATTCCCGCCTCGGAACAATTGTGTGTACGATCTGCAGATATTTGTTCCGGGTGTTCTGGTCGTTTTCTATGTATAATAAAACATATCTATCTATGTAATGTATTGTATTATGTATATAAAGTTCTTGGTGACCCCGTTGACCCACTCACTGACGCTAACCTAGCAACCCCGCTAATTCAGCTTCCGCACACTAACCACTCGACCAAAAACCGACCCCGCCGGATGCAGGGTCGAAGAATTCCCCGTTTCCGCCCTTAGGTGCACTCGTGCATCGAAGGCGTTACTTCCCTACCCTCTTATAGCATCCGGCAACAGCCCAAGCCGAGGCTCGCACCTAAGTGGTGGCCCTTGTGCGTGTTGCCCCAACCTAATTTTACCGGCGGCGGCGAGGCGCCCTCTGCGCCCGCCAAAAGTCCGTGATGGCCATCTGCGGTCAACAGCATTAATAGTCCATTAGAAAAAAAACAGATAAGCGTTCAATTATTCTGTAAACTGTGTTACAAGCTACTGCGGTGTGCAAAACCAATGACCTCTCCGCACAGACAGTCGACATCACGCTGCGAATTGCGTGGTGATCAAGACACCAAAGCATAGTCGAGAGCCGACCAGTCCCCTAGATTCATAATAAAGGTGCGTACACACTATGATGAAACGTAAACATGAAATGTATAATTCTACCTTTAGGGCAGTCTTACCGCGCATTCACTACGAACCTCCACGCACACTGCGCGCGCACCCCTTTGTCTACAGTTATTTTTATCATTATACATCACCTGTTTTGTTCTTCATGATTGGGACTACCGTGGTTTTCATCAGCTTCGAGGGAAGATAAGCGTGACTAATGCACAAGGTGTTAAAAGTCGTCAAGACATTAGGTAGATGAGGACCGGCTACGGCGCGGCGCGCGTAGCATATAAAAGACTTCAACGCGCTTACTTTTCTACAACCAAATTAATGCCTCGATATCTCTCAAATCTAGAAGATCTAACGAAGTTGTGGTAAGTACCTACTGTTTACCTACTCCGTACCGTACCCCTCTTCAATATGCAATAAGCGATTATTTTTGTAGAACTCTGTATAGCGCCTACCTACTTCCATAGGTACCTACTAAATAAATAATGCTAAACCCACAAAGCATAATCTAGCCCCCAAGCTAAACAGAGCGTGTGCTATGGGTACTAGACGACTGAATAGATAGATATTTATTAAGTACCTATACGTAGAAGAAACTCTGAATGATATTCCGAATCAAACCCACAACCTTCTGCGTCGCAGGCAGACCTTCGTTAGTGTGTTATTTATAAACTTTTGGTTTTCCTTCAAATAAATATAAATATAATAATAAATACGATGGTAAATAATCAATGATATCCTGCCCGTTGAGAAGCAGTCTCCTTTTTATATCCCGGAAAACACACGCAGGCCTAGGGTAGAAGATATAGTTTTACAATAAAAATACCTAACTTTTATCATTTAGCCTAGCAACGTTATCGGCAAATATCCTCATCATTACTATGTCAAAGTTTTGCGATAGCGCAAATTGAAGGACTTAAGGGTTGCAAATAAAATAAAAACGCGAAAATTTCTGAAAATTGTAATATAGAGGCAATATAGGTACATCGCCATGACCAGAACATAACTTGATCGAAAGCACCAATTTAGTGTGCAACACAAGTCAAGGCCTTCGGCCGCCTGGGGGAGGTGGAGCCGAGATGATACCACCAAGTCTGTACGAGCAGTAATCCATCAGAGCAAGCCCTAACGGGTACAATATCTTGACTTGACCAGTCTGACTAACCATGAAGTAGGAAAACAACGCGCACCCAGCTGTATACCAACCCCACTCTAGATTACGATCGAATGAAACGTAGAGAAGAGAGACCAAGTTACACGTTAGACATAGATGCCCTAAGGGTGCATTTTCTTGTGAAGTGACGGCGATGACGAAAGGTAGAACACCAGAGATTAGGTGGATGGCGCTGAGCGCCTGGTTGCTCTTCCAAAGGTCCGCCATCAGGCAGGGTAAGGGCAGGCATCGAGAAGCTAAGAGGCTAATGCGATAGACTCCTGCGAAGTCTGCATTGAATGTACCGCCTGGAAAATAATAACGTAAGTTTAAAACAATAGAAATAATATATTACGATTATAAGGAAATAAATTTATAGTCGTCGGGTGCTAGGTATGTATTTCATATTTATTTAAAATGGGTATATTATACACAATAAAAATGGGTGCCAGGTTGCTCAAGGACTAGTTATCTTTTAGTATTTTGTCCAAAAATGTCAAGGAATTTTATATTTTTCCGGTGTTTTATGATCGACCTGTTCTGAAGCATACCAGTTCAGTCGTTACTTTTTGTTACACCTGTAAAATTGTTGGAACACGTTTTTTCTGGGTGCATTAGCATAGCATTAAGTGCATAAGGCTATATATATATATATATATATATATATATTATTTCGCTTGAGTACGCACAAAGCTAGTAGGTGCTAGTCGTTGTTACAGAGAAAGTCCATCGCTATGTCAAATACAATGCATTTGATGACTCAACTAGGTTAAATATAGCATATAATATAGTAAGTAGGTAAGGGATAATTTGAAATAAACGTACTTTGAAAGTGTAGAAACCCAACAATGCCATGAATGAATAAGTTTGAGTGCATGCCAGGGTATCTGAAATTTTGTCCTGCATGCTGGACGTCACTGATGCCGCGGCCCGTGGCGGCTGCCAACACAATGTGCGCGAGTGAGGCATTTAGATTATCATCAGCTCCCATATCACATTAAAAGACTAAGGTATAAAACAATGTAAATTATAAAAATCCATAAAGCTTCGCTATTATTTTGATTGGTGACTTTCTACCATAAAATGATGTTAAAATATTTCATTTGATGAAGCATGTAAGGAGGATTATTTCTCGAAAGTAGTCTTCATTCCGAAACTATAAAAAAAAAAAAAAATCAGATAACTTTATCCATAGATTGTTAGTAAAATTAAACATATTAAGAACTTATTACTAGGGTTATAGTAACTAATATTAGAAATTAAAACTAAATTAAATTAAATCCCCATGAAACATTTCCACAGGGAGAGGTGATATAGTTTTTAGGATGGTGTTAGGACTGTCGCGTACCCTGCGCATCAGGGATGCGGTCTTTTTACGGAGGATGGCAGCAAAGCCATCCGTCTGATATTCCGCAAACATTCCCGATGCACTGCAAAATCGAGGCAGTCCCAACATCATCCTAAATACATTATTGTACTGTAGGTACACGTAGGGTCTCCAGCGTCTGTATGGTGTAGCTGATCCATAGGTTCCCGGTGTAAAAATAGCAGGCAGTAAGTAGGCTTTAAAAAGCGTTACCTTCACTTCCTATGAACACCGGGAATACCTATGTATCAACATATTACCTCTCACCGCTAGCAGTTTGACTGCGATCCTTTTTTTAACCTAAGAAATTCGTGCTGCCGCTCTACACAGCGGTTGTGTTGCGCCGCACATGCGTTTCGTTCGAAAAATATTACGGCTGTGCTGAGTCACAAAGATCTGTATTTTCTCAGCAGCTGCGCTAGTGTGTATTTACGCATATTAGTCACTTGTAGAAAACACATACCTACCGTGTGATTTCAGCACTCAAAGTGCTAGAGCCCTACGTTCACGTTCAATGTCTACATTGTCTTTAAGGTCGTCGGTGATATAATGCCCCAGATATTTGAAGGATGTGACTTTATTTATGATCATGCCATTTAGGGTTATATCTGGGAAATCTTTGAAATTATTTCCGGCGGCCTTAAAGACAATGTATTCACACTTCTTGACATTATAGCGGAGACCACGGGAAGCAGCGTAGTCAGCACATACCTTCAGCATCTCTTCGACTGATCTCGCTGTCGGGCCCAACAGCACCATGTCGTCCGCGTAGCTGATGTTGTTTATAGAAACGCCATCTATACGACAGCCGACAGCATGCCGCTGAGCTCAACAATGAGATCATTATCATACAGGTTGAAGAGCGATGGAGAGCTTACCCATCGCCTTTAGATTAACTTCTCAAAGGGCCTCTGTGCTGTTGGATTCGGCCCCACGCAAGCCTTCCAAAGGACCGGGTCACTTTATGGCTCGAGATCATGGTAAATGAGAGACATAATAATAATTATTATTCAAAGATACTTTTTTGACCGGCGAATTGGTGATCGCCGGTTAAATAAGTTAAAAACACATAGACGGAAGCTATTTACCTTCATCTGAATAAGATGACTTAGGAACCTATCAGATGATCTGATAGGTTCCTTAGTTGGCTATTATGACATCCACGGACTGAGTTAAGTGGATTCTTACGCTGCGACCGCCACAATGTTTATGGCTGAACGTAGATTAATATTTTTCAATGCACTTGACTTGAGAACCTTCTTCTTTTCATTCGTGACGTCATTGGCCATAGTCGAAGACTGTGACAGCATCAAGTTCCTCTATGATAAACACCAAACCTGCTATTATTTAGAAAATTATGGATTTTTATAACTTCTTAGTATTTTATTTTTATGAAATCTTAATGTGATATGACTGACGAGAAAAGTTGCAATGCCACGTTTTCCCATCTTGTGCTTATGGCCACTTCGGGCTTCGGCCTCAGCCAAATCAATAAAGTAGGTCAAAATTATACGTACCCGGGCGTGCACGCTAACTTCTTTATCCATGGCGCTATCGGCTTCCTAAAATATCAAAGTGAGTTTATCATTATTGAACCTTTGTCTAATACTTCCTGCTCACCGATATTACGATAGTCTTCAGAGTGACTCCCAAGTGAGTTGCAAAAATCACTACGTAGTATAAAACAAAGTCGCTTCCTTAGATCTTTAAAACTGCGTAACGGATTTTGATACAGTTTTTTTAATAAATAGAGTGATTCAAGAGAAATGCTTATAAACTATTTGACACATAGATTTTCACGCGAAGCCGCGGGGCGTAGCTAGTCATCAAAAAATACATTCAAACAAATTGTCAACCATATATGTACGTAGGTATGTACTTAAATATATGTTTGACAATTTGCCTTTCTACAACGTAGGTAGGTATGTAGTTTGTAGAAAGGCTTAAACAACAATATCAGATTATCTAGCTAGACGTCAAAAGCTTGGGACGAGTTTTGCTCCAACTCGAAAACGAACAACCTAACAAGGTAATGGTTTCATGTTCGCTTTTTTACTTTACCTCAAAAAGAAAGTGAACAAAAAATCTAAGCGTTCACTTTATTTCCTAGTTGTATTGTACCTACTTGTATAATTTGGATTTTGTGACGTGTCCAAGAGTCCTGTAATTAACAGTATTTTTATACGTAGATTTTTTTCCACAGGTACAATAAACGTCGACGTCTCAAATTTCTACAGTATTAGCTTCTTATCCACTCGATACCTGGCGCTGCCCTGCCTACTGGCGGACCTTTGGAAACGAAACAAACCACTCAGCGCAATCCACCTAGTCTCCGGCGTTCTTCCCTTCGCCATCGCCGTCGCATCAAAGGACAACGAGCAGCTGGGACAGTGGTGCATAACCTCCAATTTCATCTCCCTAATCTTCTATGCCTTCGAACGGAATCGAGAATGGGGTTGGTATGCAGCTGGGAGTGCGTTTGTCACGTACTTTTTAATCGGTCAGACGAGCCAATCTAAGATGCTGTATCCTGTGGGATTAGCGCTTCTGGAGTATTGTGTGTATAGATTGCCTACGGAAGCGGACGGTGGTAGAGGTAGATCACCGGCTAGACCGGCAGGCAGGAAATGATAAGATACGATACGTTTGGATGAAACGCGACTTTGAAAATTCGAGTTTTTTTTGTAAGCTCGTAAAGCTACTTTTTTGTTAAGGTTGGTTCCACAAAGGTTCTATGGCTCCACCTGGGTTTGCATTTATTACACATTTATGGGTCAAAATTTCGTTTGTTATTTTTTGACTGTACATTTTTGAATTCTAATTTACCTGTGCGTCATATCTCGATTTTCGTATTATCACACTTGTTTTCGATACAGGTACATTTAGGGTTTTAATGGTAAGGTTGGTGATGTGAAGTATTTAGATTTATTTATTTAAGACGTTGTTTATTAGACGTATTGATAAAATTGAGATTTTTATTTACCGAGAACTCGCTAAAATTCCAGTCACGTAGGTACCTACATTATATAATAGATATACACAAAGTGTGCCAAATAATACAGGTCGTTTACTTCTTCGTCCACGAAATCGCAAAATGCATTGAAATTTATCGCTATTATGTCACTTTCTATACAAACCTAAAGCGCTAGAGCATCCTGGTACAAGCTTACCTAGTAGGAAGCAAAAGACAAACAACACAACCCAATGGAAACTGGATATAGGCCGCGTAAAATGCTGGTACTTGGTGCAAAAACAAATAAAACGAATAATAACTTTCTATATGTTTATTTCCATTGAAAACAAATGACCTATTCACTTGACACCGATACCTGACATCTATTGAGTGAACGAGTAACATTTTGGAATGTAACACAAGTTACTGAATAATGCTTTCATATTTACACCAACACGAACTGTAGTATCACATAAATTATATATTTCAATTCATTTAATTTGTGCACAATGTTTTTCCGAAGATCCAAGAACAAAAATAAATTTTATTTAGGTAAGTAATTCATCAACATTTTATAATTTTGGGATAAATATGTACAGAAGACGGCAACATTAACGGAACGGCTAAATACCTATCCATAGAACGCGTTATATAATTTTGCTTGATCGTTATACATTATAATAAAATCTAATAACAACTTACTATTAAAATATGTTTATCTTACAATAGCGTGGCCCGATAAACCAACTGGATATGAATAATCGAACTACTGAATGTTGAGGAGAGTTGGTCTATTGGGCCACATTGTACAGAAGGCCTTGAGTTATTGTCGGCCAGAGGCAGGTTACCATGAACACCACTAGAGAAACTTTACCAATTCACCAATACATAAGAACGCAAGCGGGTTAACTACGAACCTACTAACGTGTTCTTCTAACACAGAACACCTGGAAGAATTCGTTAAACCACGATAGTAAAATATATTAGAAGCTGAAACTACCAAGTATGCTGCCTAGGTTACAAGCAAGCTTACAAGATTCAGTTTATATTCCCGGCTGTTTTCTTTATAGTTAAATCGGACAAAATCTTAGGAATTACAAAGGCCCTGATGGTACAAGCACGCGCTATGCAGCTAACATGCAACTTGGGGATAGTATTCTTGCCTGCCAAGCGATAAGAAGAGCTTCTCCTAGGTGATCGCCAAACGCAACGCGATTCACAAGTTTATTAAATTCTTCTATCTTGCTGCGTCACGTCGCGTCCAATTTGTAGTACAATTAAAGAAGTTTGCACATCCATCCAGCACCTACAGCACTGCACAACGATATGCATTCAAATTTAGCTCAACAGGTGCACTGTCCACAGCCTGTATATATGGGCTGTTTGCAGAAAGCACTGCCAGTCCTCAGCCCATATACGGGCTATTAGCCGATACATTTTGCAACCAGGCTTAACTGTGAACTTGTGAAGAATGACATGTTTCATTCGGACTTTACAGGACATTCAATTTTGACAAAAACACCGACTTACGAGCAATTTAATATCTGATGCTTGGACAGCGAACCCGTCCTACCTTAACGCGTCAACTTTACACATATTTTATACGAAGAAAATGTCTTACCGCTGTCTGTTATCCGATTCCTTATTGTACGCGTTAAAGCCTATATTTGAATGCATATTTTAGTGGTATGTGTCAGTAGTGTGGTCTAGTGACCTAAGACCCAAAGTTACAAGATGAATGTAAGGTTTCTAGTGTGCTATATAGTTTAGTGGCGCGAGTCTCTCGGGTAGAACTCCGCGAGCGTGGAGGCGGGGATACGCTTGAGCATCTCCTTGGGGAAGATACGGAGCAGTTGCCAGCCGATGTCCAGGGATTCGAACACTGTGCGGTTCTCGTAGTTACCCTGCAGAGATAGATGGATAATTCTTTAGTGCACAGTTAGATTATTAGAACAATGTTAAATAAAAACTTTAAAAACTAGATACAATTGGCGGTGGTATCGCTCAATAGCGATCTCTACCAGACAACCGTGGATGGATAGGATCGTGGACAGTACCAGGGGATCCGTGTGCTTGTAGGTTACAGATAATAGATAATAGAGTTGGATATAATAGATACAATTAAAAAAAACCTGTAATAATAAAATTAATATATCAGTAAATAAAGAAATTTGTGACGTGTCTAAGAAACCAACGGTCTAAAGGAAATAAAGCACTTGGATGTTTGATGTTTGGTTGTATTATTTAGATGTAGAGGAAGCGATGGCGTGACGTAATAGATTTTTTAAAGAGTGTCTTTTCATCGCTTTTTCGCTGTGAATGGTGGATAACACCATTACACTCCGTTTTTTTCCACTAGTGCAAAAAAAACTCAGGGTCCAGCTGTCTCAGGATTGAGGACCTAGGGAGATCTTAGTCCACCAGTGGCACTGCTGGGCATAGACTATTCCTAAGAATAATCACAAGAGTCTAAAGGACCCCGCTATCATCAATTCAGCTCTCCTAGACTATTATACTTTTCTCTTCAAAATGTATTAGGTATATTATAATGTATTTTTGTACTGCAAAAAAGTCTTCTGAGCGGTCTTCAGATAAGAAAACGTACACATCTATCATTACAGTATACATATATTTGTAAACATACCTGCGTGATGAAGTTCTTCTCGAACTTTGTGAGGAACTCTAGGTAGAGCAGATCGTCCGGAGTCAGCGCCTCCTCTCCCACGACGGCCTTCATGGCTTGCACGTCCTTGCCGATGGCGTAGCACGCGTACTGGAAATAGACAAGGAAACATAAGTATAGAATTTTTAAAATGGATAATTTTTCTTGAAACCATCGGCATCGTAACGTCAGAAACGCGACAGAGGGGGTTTGTAAATTGCAGGGAATTAAAGCCAGCCAGCTATAACAGAAATAAGGTTTATTCAGACAATGTGACGTTTGTGTTTACAAGATTCGTTGAGGGAAAGAGGCAGCGCCACCGTCCATGCCTCCTTATATAGTCCGTGCAAAGCGCCGCCTCGGCGGTTGTCCGAACTACATAAGGAGTGATCGATCTAAGCAAGATGAGCACGTAGTGCCACATGAGCGTCCTAGATGGCGCTGTGTTTAACAGCGTTACACAGCAAGGCGATCGAAGCGAGCCGCGCTGTGTGATTGTATACCCACTAATACGGGTATCGTTTTCGATCAACTCGAACTCGTAGAAAAATATGTCCATTTCTAAATCCAAGATGGCTGACATAGTGTACGTTCATAGAGTAAGGTGTTGTGTTGGTAGTGGTATATAATATAGTCCTCCTCATCAATTTCGATGACAGCGACCCTAGACATCACGATCGTGTATGGAAGTCCCATGATCTCAAGCTGGAGACTAAAATAAGTGTCTATATTATAGCATAGACACTCATTTTGATATGAGCCTTAAAGACTCTTTAAGGCGCTCATCATCCCCGTCCTATACGGCGCAGAGACATGGTGCCACTACAAGCCAGACATCAAAAAGCTTGACACATACCACCTTAGGTGTCTAAGATCCATCTTAAAGATCAAGTGGCAGGACCGTATTCCTAACTCTGAGGTTTTGCGTGGAATGTACGGCATGGAAGCACTTCTGATGCAACGGCAACTTAGGTGGTAGTGGTATAGGTATACCATCATCATCAACAACTCACCAGCTGGTTGGAGACGTCGGAGTGGTCCTTGCGAGTCATGCCCTCGCCGATGGCAGACTTCATCAGACGCGACAGAGAGGGCAGTACGTTTACTGGAGGGTAGATCTGTCTGTTGTGGAGTTGACGGTCTACGTAGATCTGGAAATTAAAAACGTTTCAGTTAGTTCTTCACGTCAGTCTTATAATTACAATATATACATCTGACAATTACAAAATAAAGCACTTGACAATTTTTAGTAAATGTCTTTGTCGACATAAAATATCTTGGATTCATTAAGGTGTAACCCCGAGCGAAACTAGCGTTGCCATTGTATTTTATCTTATTACTAGCTGCGCCCCGCGGCTTCGCCCCCGTGGAAATCTATGTGTCAAATGGTTTAAATGATAAAAATTCCTATGTTATCCTATGTTAGACTCCTGGTTCTAAGCTACCTCTCCACCAATTTTCAGCTAAATCGGTCCAGCCGTTCTCGAGTTATAAGTGTTGTAACAAACACGACTTTCTTTTATATATGTATATAGATTATGTTGAACGAAGGTGCCCTTGGTGGCCAATAAACTCGATTTTCACATCTCTATCTTCTCTTTCTTCTAAACTTAATAAAACGACTAAATAAAACTATTTCAGAGGCATTAAAAAAGCTTACAATTGGTATAACGAAATTAATTACCTCTGAAATGTTTGATATTTCCTTTTTCAACGTAATAAAGATATAAAATAGGTGGCGGCGAGGCACACCTACTAAATTATATTTCTTCTATTTAAACGACTACTGTTTATGTGTAACATACCTGTCCCTCAGTAATATAACCGGTCAAATCGGGGATGGGATGAGTAATGTCATCGTTAGGCATGGTCAGGATGGGGATCTGCGTGATGGATCCGTTGCGGCCCTCCACTCGCCCGGCGCGCTCGTAGATCGTCGCCAAATCCGTGTACATGTAACCTGAAAAAATGCTCAAAATTATTTATAACGTGAAATATGTATGAAGCATATGGAACAACAAGAAAGAATCCCAAAATTGTTGTACCCTGATAGTGTTCTTATGCATTGTGTATAATAATAAAATAATAATAAATAATGCTGGACAATTCACACAGCATTATCTAGCCCCATGGTAAGCAGAGCTTGTGTTATGGGTACTAGATAACTGATATACATAATACAATACATTACATAGATAGATATTTTTTATTATACATAGAAAACGACCAGAGCACCCGGAACAAATATCTGCAGATGGTACACACAATTGTTCCGAGGCGGGAATCGAACCCGCAACCTTCAGCGTCGCAGGCGGACCTTCGCCCACCGCGCCACATCGGTCGTCTATATCGTCGGTCGGTATCATCAAAGTTATAATAAATATATTATAATATTTATCATAACTTTGATTTGAATAATTCACTATTGGTAAAATTACCAAAGAAATTATTTATTATAAACTCCTGTACTTAGATTTTGAATATTTTGTATTTTTCTTGTTATTTCGTTATGTATTTTCTTTGTTTCTTATGTATTTATTTATTTTTGACATATAAGAATATTCTTATTAATAAAGAACTGGACTGAACTATCCACTAAGATACTACACATAAGAACAATATACCTGTATGCATAAAACCACAATAAATTATATTAATATGAAATAAACATGTGTAATGATGAATTTCTGCTATTAGACACAATGTTCAGCTAAACATGCCTCCCCAAACAAAGGGTGTTTTGCCATAATCACCACGCTTGGTAAGGTGGGTCTATTCCTATACAATTACTATAAACAAGGGTAAGGTGGGGTAATATCGTACCTGGGAAACCACGTCGTCCGGGCACCTCCTCGCGGGCAGCCGACACCTCACGCAGCGCCTCCGCGTACGAAGACATGTCGGTTAAGATGACCAGCACGTGTTTCTGTAACAGCAGTTCTTAGTTTAGGTATAGAAGAAGAGCTTGAGAGTTTTGATTGCATTGGATCATCATCATCATTTCAAGTAGTCCACGGATGGACATAGGCCTCCCCCAATGAGCGCCACAGCGCCCTTTCTTCAGCTTGACGCATCCAGCATCTACCTGCAGTCTTTCGCGAGACGTCATCCCACCGGTCGTCCCGAGGTCGGAGGGCGTCCTACACTACGTTTACAGAGTCGTGGTCTCCACTCAAGAACACGTTTGCCCCAGCGGCCGTCGGTATCGGTTATATGTGAGTAGCGTTTGAGTATTTTGGGGTAAAGGAAATAAATCACTTTGATATTTGATATTGTTTGCACATTACCTCGCACTGGTAGGCCAGGAACTCAGCAGAAGTGAGTGCTAGACGCGGAGTGATGATTCTCTCGATGGTGGGGTCGTTGGCCAGGTTCAAGAACAGGCATACGTTCTCCATGGAACCATTCTCTTCGAAGTCCTGGAATAATATCATATTTAGATTACCACAATATACTTTATATTCACATGTGTAATAAATAATAATACTGGACAATCCACACAGCATTATCAAGCTAACCAGAGCTTGTGTTTTGGGTACTAGATAACACAAAGCGACCGTACAGCCAGCGTACAAACATTTGTACCGAGGCGCGAATCGAACCCGCAACCTCCTGTGTAGCAGGCGGACCTTCGCCCACTGCACCACAGAGGTCGTCAACTGTTTAAAGCAAATAGTCCATCAGGTGGGAGTAATAACTGCATAGGAGATATATTACCTGCTTGAAGAATCTGGCGGTTTCCATGTTCACACCCATGGCGGCGAACACGATGGCGAAGTTGTCTTCGTGGTCGTCTAACACGGACTTGCCGGGGAGCTGCGGAAATAATTACACAACATTTTAGTAATTCAGTTAATATAAATCGCAAAAGGGACGAGGCTATTTCTTCTTAATTGATATTTGGTTTGTTTAGAATGTATTGTCAATTTTTTTTATATTACTCTTTTCATTTAGCTCTACATCACTAATAGTATAAAACAAAGTCGCTTCCCGCTGTCTGTCTGTCCCTATGTATGCTCAGATTTTTAAAACTACGTGACGGATTTGATGCAGCTTTATTTAATAGATAGAGTGATTCAAGAGGAGGAGATAGAGACAGACAGACAGCGGGAAGCGACTTCGTTTTATACTATGTAGTGATAGTAGTAAATAAGTAATATGTATAATAGTACCTTGACAAGACCGGCTTGCCTACAGATCTGAGCGGCGATCTCGTTGTGCGGCAGACCAGCAGCGGAGAAGATGGGGATCTTCTGGCCACGGGCGATCGAGTTCATCACGTCGATGGCGGAGATACCTGCGATCAAATAACAGAACAATTTAGATAGGTCATATAAATAATTAATGGAACGTAGCAGTTACTTCGTTTGTCTGAAAAAAACGGGTTCTGCCTGAAAACCACGGGGGCTGCCTGAAAACCACGGGGGCTGCCTAAAAACCACAGGGGCTGCCTGAAAACCACGGGGGCTGCCTGAAAACCACGGGGGCTGCCTGAAAACCACGGGGGCTGCCTGACAACCACGGACTCTGCCTGAATAACAGGGGCCGTGCCAGCTTTAGCAAATAAGAGCATTCAAAAAGAACGACATAATGTTTCAAAAAACAACCAAAAAAGTTCATAGATATTTGATATTGTAACCACTTTATAACGGTTTTATACCTAACTAATTTTAACACACTTATATCATAAAACGACTAGTCAGTGTGTCTGCAATGCAGCTACAATCAATCATGAGAGTTTCCGCTTGAATAAGATCTGGCATTCGGCCACTAAGTGGAAGTTCACATTACGAGCGTAATAGACATAGACATCCATATATTTGCTGCTGCAGTAGAAAATATACAAATTATGAAATGTAGTTTGTTTTGTTCTTGGGTAAGTAAATTTAAGAAGCTGCTCGCAATAGTTGGTCCCTAAGAACTTTCCTAAGGGACCAAATAACAACTGACTAATATAATCAGAATAAAATAGACGGGTTCGATAGGCATCAAAACAGTACTGTACATTTTTTTCTTGAAATCTGTAACTTTATGAATATTTGTGTATATAGGTACATTTTTTTACAAAGCTGCGTAGTTTTTATCTGCCCTGTCCGAAAATTCCACCCTGTATGTATAGGTCAGATAAGAATCAATCAAAGGGGCGCCCCCTTATACATGGGCTGTTAGTGTTAGTAAGTAGGTTAGGTACATACCAGTCTGGATCATCTCCTCTGGGTAGATACGTGACCAGGGGTTGATGGGCTGTCCGTCGATGTCCAGGTAGTCCTCGGCCAGAATCGGGGGTCCCTTGTCGATGGGTTTGCCAGATCCGTTGAATACGCGACCTGGAATATATGAAACAAATTAATAATGCTAGAAATTTCTAGATTCTTGTGTCTTTTACACGTCGTTGTCTGTTCCATAAGTAAGCAGAGCTCGTGTTAAGAGTATGTCGAATACTTATAAACCCAGACCATAAATATATATCTCCCGATTATACAGAAATTTGTTCAGCAACATTTTTACTTGGTCTGTGTAAGTAAGTGTAAAAAATCTTGTCAAAAAAGATTCAAAGCAGTAGAGAATTTTATCAGCTTTCATTACGTAGTAAAACGAATTAGTAAAATAAATTTCCTATGACGTATCGTTTACGAGATGTAAGCTAAAAACTAAAAAGAGGGTCCTTCTCTGTGCCTCCTAGGGCTCACTGGGAACTTTTAGTATGTTTGTCTCATAACTAGATGATATTATTTGATTTCTTAGTCTAATCAAAGTGCCGAACTCATCTCGGCAGATGTAGATGGAAATGCAAGACTCAATAAGGCTCTTATTGAAAAGACCTTTGGTCCTTGACAGCTGCGTATCAGCGTTTCTAGGGGGTTTAGACGGGTTTGTTGTTTAACTTCGTAATGCTTTGCTGTTCAACGTCTTCATCTCAAAAACGTCTTCATTTTGATCGTCAAAAACGATACAGTACTAGATGCAACAGAATTAATATCAGAGCTGCTATCATTGTCGTATCTCTGTATGATTTTTGTTGCCTCACTGACGCCTAAACTTAAGAACATTCCAGAAGCACTTACCCAACATGTCCTCGGACACAGGCGTGCGCAGAATGTCTCCTGTGAACTCGCAGAGAGTGTTCTTAGCGTCGATACCCGATGTGCCTTCGAACACCTGGACCACGGCCTTGGAGCCGCTGACTTCCAGCACCTAGGTTACAAATTACAGATATTTTTAACCCAGTAGTTGAATTTTAACATTTCTTGCACTGACATCATTAAGCACCAATTTTGTCACGTGTAGAAAGGTAAGAACGGTAATTTTTTGTCGAACTTTATCGAAAACCAGTGCTTAGGTAGCGATCCACATCGAAGTCTGTGCTCGCACTTCAGGGCTAGTTTTACGTTACAGGTGTTCAGGTGTTAATCGTTACAAATCCTTATGTCCTTTGCCCAGCAGTGACGGTTGGACGAATCAGGCTAGTATGTTCCTACATAAATAAAACGTAAGATATTGATGTTTTTAATACGAAACAAATAGCAAGAAAACTTGTCCATTTTTGCATAAAAATGTGCAAAATGAGGTTGGCTTTCATAGGTAAGTATTTTGAAAATAAAACTATTTGGGAACCTAGATAAATACTGTTTTAATACAAATAATGCAATATTATAGCCGGAAATATGCTTGTATTAGAAATAATTTTGGTATTACGTTTGTATGAAGAATTCGTCCCTCCGGAGGCCCCTTAAATGAAATTGTATTTTTAATTAAAGTGCGCTGAGCGTCGCGTCGCGTCATGGTGTAAGGTTATCTTATATTTGATCAACTGTATTGTTGATCAAAGGCTTTAATATTATTTCTTATGTCTCATCAACATAATCTCAGAAACATTGATCTCGCTTTAAATAGTTAAAAGGTCACTCCATGTGGATTTCAATATTTGTATAATGTATTTATTTATTTATTTAAAAACTTTATTGCACTACAAACGGTACAAAGGGTGGGCTTAGTGCCTAAATGAAAAATATATGTACTACTTAGTGCTAAATGAAATTATAAGTTAATTACCTGTCCCGAGCGTAGGGTGCCATCGGCAAGTCTTAACTGGACGATCTCGTTGAACTTGGGGAACTTGACCTCATCGAGGATAACCAGGGGTCCGTTGACACCCGACACCGTCTTGTATGCTGGTGGACAAATAAAATAAATTAAATAATAATGCTGGACAATCCACACAGCATCATCTAACCCCAAGGTAAGCAGAGCTTGTGTCATGGGTACTAGATAACTGATATACTTAAATCGATTACATAGATATATATTTTTTATTATACATAGTTAACGACCAGAACACCCGGAACAAATATCTGCAGATCGTACACACAATAGTTCCGAGGCGGGAATCGAACCCGCAACCTCCTGCGTCGCAGGCGGACCTTCGCCCACCGCGACACATCGGTCGTCAATCAATTATTAATTACATGTTAATATTATAACGTCATCCAGAGGTTCAGACTGAACACCAGCGTCGTTACAGCCCTCGGGCGGTAGCGACATTAATTAATTTCTATATCAGCCGAAACTAGTCCACTCAGCGTCATAATTGCCACATCGGCCTGCGGTCTTTCGCAGTTTTTTGTTTTATGCATAACCCTATGATATACAAAACACTCGTTTCTCCGAAGGATAGGATTCGTAATGAATACATCCGACAGAGAACCAAAGTTATCGACATAGCTCTAAAGAAGTGGCAGTGGGCCGGCCATATCTCGCGAAGAACCGACAGCCGCTGCGGCAAAAGTGTTCTCGAGTAAAGGTAGTGTAGGACGCCCTCCGACTAGGTGGAATGACGACCTGCGAAATACTGCTGGTAGTTGCTGGATGCGGCAAGCTGAAGACAGGGCGCTATGGTGCTCATTGGGGGAGGCGTATGTCCAGCTGTGGACTAATATAGGCTGATGATGATGATGAACTACACAGTACAAAAACATACTCAAACGCGGCTTCGAAACAAAGTCCTGGGTAACAGCTAGTATATTCAGACGTCTCATTGTCGTCTCCCCACACTCCGCCATTTTACCAATAAACCTTTATTTGAATGAATATCAAGAAGATACAATCAGTAAACACTGAATCAATTACTTTACTCTTTGTATTGAGCTTGGAATGACTTGTTTGGTTTTGCAATTAGCTCTGTTGTTTACAAAAACGTTAGAGTTTTATATAATTGTCTGCATGTTGTCTGCTATGAAGACAGCAAGGAGTACTGAAGCTTCAATCAGTATATTTCTTTATATGCCAAGAAAATAATAAAGAGGTTCTATCTTACCTCTATGATCAAAAATATAGCAAATCCTCATTTCCCAGAGTTTTATATTTTTGAGTTATGGGAGTTTTTGAGAGAAAGGGTAACCCTGGCGCAAACTCCCAATTTTACGTCTTTGTGAAAGGAGATCCTAATCTACTTGGAAGTATAGAAACCAATAAACCTTCATGGTTAGCAGATAACCAATTTAAAAATGGAATGTTATACAAAAAAAAGTCAGCAGAAGCATAATAATGGCATTTTTAAGAATCAGTGTTAAGAATTTTGTATAATTAGAATTAAAAATTTAACAATGGCAGTCCCTTTAAAAACCATAAAAATAAAAAGGATGGCATCATCATTTGGGCTGTCAAATTAATTTAGTTTAATTTTGGCAACATCTAAATTGAAACCATTATCTAATGATAAGAGCCATTGAAGGTCAATACCAGTAAGCATTCATGCTGAGCCAATTCCTAAGTTTTTAGCTACAATCCACAATATAGCTACGTAATGCACTTTTATAATTATAGTTTTAAGTTCTTTATCTGACTATGTGATTGGTTGTAGTTAAAAATAACATTTCTTTCTGATTAACACATTCTTCAGTTAGGTTTCCATAACCCGTTTCTGGGTTTTGGATGATTTTGATTATACAAGTACATAGCATCTCAATGATTTAATTTATTGATTGAACTTCAAGTTGTAAGAAAGTGAATCTTATTGGGAAAATATTGCATCAAGATGGTTGAGCTCTACTATGAAATCCCTCCAACTAATCAGCGGAGTTAGAAAATCGTATCTTCAAAGCTTTACTTTTGTTTATTCCACTGTAGTAGATATTCACTATTATCACTAGACTTGCTAACTAGATTGAACTAAATAACTATGGGATATTTTTGAAGTTCTTTTTATGGGATAAATACTTTGAATGCATCTATGATCCTAGCATGAGGGTAGTTCGTACATATTGTCATTCGTTGCCATTATGAACCTACTTAAAAATAATTCAGTTATTCCCTAATTATAGTGCAATTTGGGAAACTCCAACATATATTGATCATGATAAATATCCTAATTTAACTAAGTGCTATGTACCTATTTATTATTTTCAAAAGACATCAACTTATTTGAAGATCACTTGAGCCTGATTTCAATGAATATAAAAAAATAAAAAAAAATAAAAAAATCTAATTTCTAGAATGTCACACCCAATATTAACAATTGAATATTCGAATCCTACTGTGCTACTGTACTTTACTAGCAAAATCTAGTTAGGTACATAGGTAAGGTACCTAATTCAGACTATGATTGGGAGATTAGGTCACTTTTAAGAAAATAAGTAGATTTTTTTTTTCATGTTTATCCAAGCTTAAAGAATTAGGGAAGGAAAGGTATCAGGACTAATACTTAAGTTTTCTACATAGGTAAATCTGTAATCTAAGACATTGGATGGAAATCAACCTTCAAAAATGGTATTTGCAAAATCAAGAAGGAAATAGAAGCTATTGATAAAACAGAAACAGAAAACAAAAGAATAGCTCCGTGAAAGTGCTTTAAGCAACCAAAAAGGCTTGAAACAAGGAGTTCATGCCAAAATCGATATTACAGGAGACGACCAAATCTATGACGTTACTCCAGACAGGTACATTAGGTGTTCACTTTAGGGTACTCACTCAGACGTGGTTTGGAGATGAAGTCCCGGGATACGGCCAGGACATGCTCCCTGCTGGCTTGAGCTGCGGAGAGGGTCTTTGCCATTTTGGAAATTTCACTTTTTTGGCAGGCCGTTCAATAAAATACAGAACTACACTGCCTCCTCGCCCGAAAACTGACGAATGGAAGGTTTGTCTATGCCACTTCACGTGCTGTCACGTGACCATCATCACAAGATAAATAGTTGCCAGCACTTTGGATAAAGAAATATTTCAACACTCCCAAAACGGTGCTTAACAATTAACCAAATAAAAAAAAAAAAAAAAAAAAATACGAATGCGCATAATAGCAACGAAACGTACGAAAAATTTAGTTTTATGAGTTTTCTTAAAATTATTATTCATTTCGTTCATGGTTTGAAAGAGGTTTTTAAAGCATTCCTTGGTTGTTGACGGAAATTAGTTTATTAAATTGAATCTGTTTTATTCAATACAAAATACTTTCTCGAGGCAAAACGTTGTTCATAATATGTCACGCAAAGGCAAAATAATTTTATTTCGTTCATTCAAATCCATGACATCATCGTTAGCTCAACAGTCTACTTTAGAGCCACTCGTTACGCTCATGGTGACCTTATTGATAAAGATCACCAACAGCGAAGTAAGCTTTAATCATAGTGGTTTGAACAAAATGGGCAAATTTAAAAAAAAATTTGGTGGGCAGAAATCGAGCTTTGGTATAACCTAGTTTTTTAGTACCTACATAATAAGCACAATAAATAATTATTCATTTATTTGATGCTGCAGTAGTACAAATAAAAACATAGGTAGTAATATATTTTGAATAAAAATATCACAGTTAACTTATATCGAGAAAACAATTGCATAAAATATTATTCTAAGAGAGTAAGCTAGAGAGAGGAGCTGTATGTTACAGCAAATAGGTATCGACTCAGTATAAACGGGATTCAATATTTTCGATTTAAATCAATGTTAAAGTTTAAATTTCCTAAAACAGAACGAATCGAGTAAATTAGTTATCAATTAATGATAAATTATGTCATTTTATGCCACGCTACGCTTACGTCTATGGGGTGGGGACTAATGATTTCTATGGTGTGGCAACATTTTTTTCATCATCATTTTGTCTAGTTTCTCTATGGCAAGATGAAGCATAAACTCCACAGAATAAGTACAGTAAACAATGAAATTGTCATTGTGTCATTTTGTCAGTATCAAATTCAATCAATAATACCTATCTATCTTCTAAGTCCCCCCGACTTTAGTTTGGGGACTAATGAGATCTTTGGTGTGGCAACATTTTTTCATCATCATTTTGTCTATTTTCTCTATGGCAAACATGAACTCCACAGAATAAGTACACCACGAAATTATCTATAATTATGTCATTTGTCACTATCAAATTCAATCGTTTCTAGTTGTCAAAAGGCCTTTCACACTTTTAAAAGGTACCTAAAATACGTTCTCGGTGACCTCTGCATTGACCGTCATGAGGACTGCCATGACGGTCAATTCAGAGTTAAGTGCAATGCAACATTGCAAATAGGGTATTATAAAATAAATGTGAATTATATGATATTTCATATTTTTCCGAATCTTTATGTAGAAAAAAAATCAATGACATTTACCTCGTCGAAGACGACAGGCTCTGTGACGATGACGGGCGGCTTACAACTGTGTCTGTGTCAAAGGAAGACGTCATCGCGCAATGGAGTACTGCAGCGCCCGTGTAATAAAATAATTTTGAACGAACATGCAAACTTTGATCTTAATGTTCTCAGACATTTCCACAAAACTTATTGTTTTTTTTTTTATTAATTAAGTAGATATTGTGTGTACTTATATACAAAAATATGTAATTTTTAGTATAAGTACTTATAACATCGCCTTAGGGCTTAGTAAAAAAAACCTGTAATGATGTTACTATATAAATGAATAAAATTAAAAGAATAATCACAGTTATTTTCGTAATTATTTTTCATCACTGGCATTTTTTGAAGAAAAATAACCTTTTTCCCCGTTGTTGATTATTATGAGATAACCTACCTACCTGTCACTCGTCACGTCATCTCAGCTTTCACTTCTTTCATTTCTATGTCCTCTTATTAGGTAGGTATAGATATAGGAACCTACCTATATCTATATAGGTATGCACTTATTCTCGCAAATTATTTATGATTCTTTTCTATTTATGCTCTATTGATTAAACATATCAACAAACGTGAATTCGAATATTTGTACGCTACCATAACGGAGACAGATTATGTAGCTTAGCGCAAGCTTGCTTGCGTTGGTTCAACCAACGTTCAGCCAACCAACTTGGTTGGCGACGACGGTTACGGATTCGCGTGAGAGGGACGAATTGGGACGTGCGGGAGAGAGGGGAGCGCGCACATTCCATCGAGGTTCGAGTTGACGAGGTCCACAGATATATCCTACGGGTTAAACAAAATACATTACGTATAATTAATTAACCAAGCTCTGCGAACATGGTTATTGAGTGTGTAGCAAAGCAAACGATTGTATCTTTTTTTTACGAATGAGACGGCGAGAGACTTCCTCTCGCTCGACATTGTTGGATTTGATTCATTCATTCATTCTGATTGAACTGAAATCAGTCGGTCCAGCAGGGTTGGATTTCGTAGTATAATTATGCTATTTGTACCATTATTTTATAATGCGTAGTATGTAGTATCGGAAGTCCGTTATACTACGCGAAAATACCATAATTTTATCATCAGGTGTGAGGTGGAGTGATATGTCCGAAAACTACCCATTTCAAGATATTTCCAAATTTGCTCTTGATTTTCTGGTTTTGCCTCACGCAAACGCTGATTCTGAACGAGTATTCAGCAAAGTCAACTTATCAAAAACAAAGCTCCGAAAAAAACTTGGAACTTGCTCCATTATTGACTCCCTGATACTTTCTTGCGATGCGGTAAAAGAAAGTA
Source organism: Eupithecia dodoneata (assembly GCA_947044415.1). Classification (NCBI taxonomy): domain Eukaryota; kingdom Metazoa; phylum Arthropoda; class Insecta; order Lepidoptera; family Geometridae; genus Eupithecia; species Eupithecia dodoneata. The sequence continues at coordinate 7,122,749 of OX345678.1, forward strand.
AGTCCAATATATGCATAGAATTTATGCCATCTGAAGACATGTTACGTCGTCGTGTCAATGCTAAAGACGAAGTTCCTATTGACGAATTAGCTGAGAGCGACGTCCACTTGCCTCAATTTGACTGAGTCGACTCTCCTTTGAAAGCTTGTGATAAATAGCCATTAACCAAGAAGTTGAAGTGTAATATCCCAAAAAAAATTGTAACATTGTGTAGAGGCTTTTGTTGCTGTACACTACTTATATTTTTGTAAATAATAAAACATTAGTACTTATTACCGCATTTTTTTTTGCAATCTAAAACTAAACCAAAAATGTAGTATAATTTTGGAAAATTAGTATAATTTTAATTTCCATATACCTCATTTACATTCAGCCCCTGCCGCTGCCCCTCGCGCTGCCGGCAATAATTCCCTAAATACTGCTGCAGCAGGATCGAGAGCAGTGTGTGTTTACATACTGCCCTACTGCACCACTTCGCTTTCAAGTTTCGGCAATGGCAGACGTTGAAATAATTACAGCGGCCGCGCTGTCTCTTTTTGCGATACATAATTATGTTCGATATTTAAAAAGATATCGAATACAAAAAAGAATGTTCGTCGTAGACGATATCTAAATCGATGATAAATTACTTTTTCCGTTTCCAGTAGTTCTAAGAATTTTAATAATAATATAAAATGCTGGACAATTCACACAGCATTATCTAGTCCCATGGTAAGCAGAGCTTGTGTTATGGGAACTAGATAACTGATATACATAATACAATACATTACATAGATAGATATTTTTTATTATATATAGAAAACAACCAGAACACCCGAAACAAACATCTGCAGATCGTACACACAATTATTGTTCCGAGGCGGGAATTGAACCCGCAACCTCCTGCGTCGCAAGCGGACCTTCGCCCACCGCGCCACATCGGTCGTCAATTATTGTAATCACATTGTTCCATTCGGACGGCATTTTCGATGATCTAAACCAAGGATTCCCAAAGTGGTCGATATCGACCCCTTGGGGTCGATATCGGTTTCCTAGGGGTCGACATAAACGAAAACTGATTTTGGGGGTCGACGAGGTCTAGAAATCGACCCCTATTAAATTAACACAAGTTCTTATTTAAAACTTTCAAGATAGGTAGGTTAGTTACTGTATTGTTTATGTTGTGTTACGTGTACTAAGAATAATTAATATTTTTGTAAGAAATAGCATTGTTGTAGTAATGTAAAGTCTCAAGTTCGTACAAGATGAAAAACTCGGCAAGTCAGCGTGGACAAGGTAGGTACCTAGGTATTTTGTATCAATAGGAAAAAACTAAAGATAGGCCCCCTTATTCATAATAGTCAGCTAACTTAAAGCATTGCTAATTCTCACTCTGTCTTCTTCTATTGACCTAAGTCAGAATGAAAAATAACACTCTGTAGCAGCTGTTTTACGTTAGCGGACCATTATGAATAAGGGGGTTGATCTTAAAAGTAGGTAATTTGGCCATGGGGGTCTGAGGTAACAGTTCATTTTGGAAAAGGGGTCACTTGTCCAAAAGAGTTTGGGGATCCCTGATCTAAACTAAACGAACGTCTTTCTCCTCCAGGCGCTCGGCGAGTACTGAGCGTCGGAGCAGAATGTAAACACGCACTGCCGCTCGCGCTGCCGGTCCTTTGACTTCCGTACAAAAACCGCCATTTTGGGGAGCGCGCGCCGCCGGGCAGCGCGAGCGGCAATGGCAGTGGCATGAGAAGTATCGCGTTTACACACTCGTCCTGCCCACTTCCCTGCTCACTACGGCTGAATGTAAACGCGACAATAGACAATAATTTTGTGAAGCTCTGAATCCAACCCTGCGGTCCAGTCTAGTCTATAAGTCCGCGACACATATTGGACAATTTTGTACATGTACAGTGCCATTTTTCCGCAAAAGTTTAGTGTGTTTATTTGATCTACCCACGTACAAAGCGGCCGACTTACCAGCCAGTCAGCCGGATAATTAAAAAATAACTTCCGAACGTTCAAAATGTCACAGTTTTTGTGTATTTCTCGAGTGGGACATGGGTTCGCGCGGATAAGTACCGTGATAACTCACGGGAAATCCAGGACTTATTTTACGTACTCCAACGAGCTTTCGATGCCCATACCTAATAAGAAACCAGACTTCCTGACTGCTAAAGAAGTGTTTGAAAAATGTTTGAAGTCAAGTAAGTTCCATAACGTAAACAACTGATCAAAAACGGCTGCCTACTTTTTAGCTATTTTCTTGTTTATTCTTACCCCCATATCTTTAGTCATTACCTCGACTTCGATTCATACTCTACTCAACCTCCAAATGCGTTTCGGTATGCTTGATCGTAAAAAAATCCTTCACTCGAAACAGCCTTCGAGAATTTTTTCATACGAGTGGAACAACGAACTGTCATCTCAAGGTACCTCGCTACCTACCTTGAATGCTTCTCGAAATAGTTTGTTGTTATTTACAATGGATTTTGGAGACTATCTCAATTACATTTACGACTATGAAACCTACAATTACCCATCGCGAAGGTATATAAAAGAGGTTGATATATAACAAAATTAACGACTAAGCATACCAAACTCGAGCATGTTTTGGAGGAATGCTCGAAACGCCCTTGAACAAGTTTGAGTGGAGAATTATTTGAGGTAATGACTAAAGATATGGGGGTTAGTCTTAGAGGCCCCCTTTCTTGATTATGTTCAATACTTACTAATAATTATAGAGAGAAGAAGAAATAGTCATGCGTAGTTGCTGATTTAAAATGGTAAAAATACAATCAAAACAAGTTTAATTAGAATATAATTTATGTTGATTTACGATTAATCTTAACAGATGTTTCTAAAAGATTCGATGGAATAGGCTGACTGTGTAATTTCTATCAAGTTGGGTTGTCCAAGAATGCAATAGGTTTTTATTATTACACATAAAGAACACATAAAAGTACCTAATAGGTAGGACCTACAAAGTTGGTATTTATTTTAGACGGGAGCATGAGAGATTACTTGCAAAATCCTTTACATTTGGCACTCCCCTGCCAAAGTTTCATATCCATAGTGATAAGCTTAGCTCCTTCAAACCTTTCGTATGATAAAAAGACATCAATAGGTAATTGATAAGTGGTTATAGTATGGTACAAAGTCCAAAAGTAAATGTATTTTATCACAATTGTTTGTGTAGGTAACCTACAGTAAGATCATAAAATTCAAGCAATTAAGCACATGGTTTCTGAATTTCTGATAATAGCCCTGTTTATTATACCTATTTGATTATAATCTACTCTATGTACCTACAGGTTGTTTTGAATCATAAATTTCAAACAATGAGTGCTGAATACTCATAAAAAAGATGCCTTATTTGCATGAAGAGTTTGAATAAGTCAACCATGATTAACATTTCGCATATTTTCTTGCAGTTTTTACAAAGCATCCTACAAATTCTTATTTTAAAAACAATACAAGTGATTTGTAAGAAATTTGTAACTAGCTCCTGCTTGCAGCTTCTCTCACAAGGTACCTGGATAAAACATAGCATATTCATAATTCACTCAGGGCTAATGTACTATTCTATTAACACATTTACTGCCGCACCCTGGCATTGCGACCTGCAGGTGTGCGCCGTCAACACATCCACCTCGATGCTAGATGGACATCTTGGGCCATAAAAATTTTCATGAAAGAATGTTCAAAATAAGCCCAGTAGTACCAGAGAGAACTCCCTCCACACAAACTAAAAAACAAACAAATTCTATCTCTTTATATTAATGTACCCCAATTAAATATTATTCTGGTTATCATACCACCGTCTATACTTGTTCTAACACTTCAGTTCCATCCAAAGGTTGCCTGGCAGAGATCGCTCATAGCGATAAGGCCACCCATTGTACAACATAATCTGTATTTTTTTTCTGTCTTGTGTATCTGTTTTTATTTAGTGTGCAATAAAGAGTAATTGTAGTGTATGTAGAAATGTAGAAACATGCAAAGTACTTTCCATTCTAAACCAGTTTCAAAAATGTCTTATAATCAGATGCAAACAGTTGGCTGTGTGCCCAATTTGCTCAACTGACCTGACTCATTGTCCACGCAAATATAAATTCCAAGCACTTTAAGATAACATAACTGAGTTTTGTATGATTTTGTATGACTTGTCCAACTTACAAAGTTGACAGATGACAGGTCAGGTGTGGGAAACCAATGGATGTGGGTAGCCATGGATCGGTCATTGTGGCGATCTTTGAAAAGAAGAAAAATATTTATTTTTGCCCACATTCCACAATATTTTTCCCATAGTTATTAGTTAGCAGCTTGGGTGGACAGATGGGTATCTGTGGTGGGATCTTGGGCCATGAAAGTGTTAATGAAAAACTGTACAAAAACGAAAGAAGTAAATAGAGTAATGAACATAATAAATAGGGTAAAAAAGGCTAGGCTTTTTTTTTCATGTGTAGCATTTGGCTAGCCCAATGCTACATTGGTTTTCATTAGAGCCTGGATGAGAAATGATTTACATAGCTCAGACATTGACGGATTGGTGGATTGGAGGTCGCGGGTTTGATACCCGTCTCGGAACAATTGTGTGTACGATCTGCAGATAATTGTTCCGGGTGTTCTGGTCGTTTTCTATGTATAATAAAAAATATCTATCTATGTAATGTATTGTATTATGTTTATCAGTTATCTAGTACCCATAACAAGCTCTGCTTACCATGGAGCTAGATAATGCTGTGTGAATTGTCCAGCATTATTTATTTATTTATTGACACATAGACAAAGTAGGTATTTACCAAACAACATAGAAAAGCATAATGCATTATTAAATTGAATATGTACGCGACATTTAGGTACATTGTACACATTTCATATAATATGATTTTTAAGTGATTTTTAAAAATGAAATAGCAAACTAGCCCCGCCAATAATTTTATCTTTATCGCCATTTGCAGGCGCCCGATGTTTCATTTGAATAAAATACCTACTTTTACCTGTTTGCCTACATTATAAATTCCAACATAGCCGACCTATGTGTCTGTCTACATAGTACTTATAGATAAGTAACATTGTAATAGCAGATTATATTGCTATTAGCATGGCCTTCCTCAATGCTCTACCTACATCCAGATGCTATAGGTACATTACATACCTTGGAGAGACGACTTATTATTATTGAATGGAGTGAGTGAGCGAAGCGATCAAAGTTCTCAGTGGCAGCTTGTATGTGTGATTTGGCTGTATGGTGAAATAGACACTTCGAGTTTAACTGTCAAATAAAAAAAAAAAAAACTATTTCTATAAGCTTACAAAATAAGCTCTGAGACAAGTCAAATTTTATACCATAAATTGTTATCAAATAACGTTTTACTGTTAATTTTTTTGTCCACTAGTGGAAGAAGTGACAAAAAAACCACTAGTACCTTACGTTCATAATATCACTTAAGGGGCCTCCGGAGGGACGAATTCTTCATACAAACGTAATACCAAAATGATTTCCAATTCAAGCATATGTATTTCCACTATAATATTGTATTATTTGTATTTGAATAGTATTTATCTAGGTTCCTAACTAGTATTTTTTTCAAAATACTTACCTAAAATTAAATGAAAGCCAATCGCATTTTGCACATTTTTATGCGAAAATGGATAATTTCTTCTATTTATTTCGTATTAAACATAAATATCTTACGTTTTATTTATTATTTATTAAGGAACATAGCTTATATTGTCTAGTTACAGAATAACTATAATTTGTGAAGAATACAAAAAGTTTTCAGTCATAATTTTTGGTATTACGAAACAAACCAAATTTTGAACGGCAAAATTGCTATCGCGCACGCATGTGGCGCGGCGCAAGGGTTAAACAGGGACAGCGATATTCGGATCGATTTTTGCAAGCGAGGGTCGCCGGCCCATACTCCCTAGTAGGGAGTATGGGCTTTACCGCCGCATCCCCAATCCGTATGATTAATTAGTAGGGAGTTCATACTAATTAATCATGCGGATTGGGGATCGCAGTTTCGTGGTAGAATTGTACAGCAGGAAACGCTGCTGCCCGCCCCCTAGTGTATTATATTTAATTTTTTTCAGAAAATGTATTATTCCATTTCACATATAAACAAAATCAAAATAACCCAGACAATAAAACGGTAAATAAGATAAGATAAATAAGGTTATATAAAATTCAGACTATTATTAGAATAAAATAAAATAAAAATAATAATATTAAATTAAATTACAGCTTATATTGGGGGCCGCCAGTAATGTGTACATATACATATAAGTGAAATGGCAAATAAATAATTTTGTATTATATTAGGGCTTAACCTAATCAGGCATCATATCTACAGATATCTGAAATTTTATTAGTGACACCCGCGGGAAGAGTTGGGGCGGTCCAAACTCTAAGCCGGCACTACATAAACTCATTCTCCATCCTAATAATATGCAAAAGACTTGCAAGGTTACCACGCTAGTAAAGGCGCATTTTAGCGTGTAAATAACTCATGAAAAGGCGTTATCCACGCTATATTGCACCTTTAAACACGTTATTCACGCTAAAATTAGCGTACCCAATAACGTTGAAAACTCTCGTTACGTTATGTGTTAAATACCGTGGTAGCCTTGCTTTACCTGAAATTGTTATTATAAAACGAGTATTGAAGGAGCAAGTTAAAGTTCAGTTGCGTCAGTGATCGTAACTCGGTCAGATCGAGTGCAAACGGCCTTAATTGGCTGATACGTAGGCTGATACAATACAAAAGTATTGTTCAATAACAACACTGTTTTTCGCCCTCATTGAAGGTAGGCATATAGGTACATTACACTACACATATTTTTATGAAGTTGAAAGTTTCGCGTAGTAGGTGAATGGATCCCTTTGGTGCAATTACAGAACTAGCTACGAAAAAGACAATTTATTTCAGTTTCATAACTAAATGGCCTCTTTGTTCCTTTATCAGGCTAATGATCTTGCTGAATTATTTTTTACACCGCTCTCAAATACTTAAAATAAAACGCAACAAAATCACGATTTTAATAAAAGTGTGTGGTAAGGACATTTATTGACATGGGTAAAGGAGTTTAAGTTGTCAATGTCGTGTCAAAAGAAAAAAAAACGTCATGTCAAAGTTACTCGAATTCAAGCACTGAGAACACAGTTGGTATTTTGATAGGTATGTTTGTTTTTTTATGTGAGAAAAAATGGATAATGGTACTGCCGAAACAAATTGAGGCCCTCCTTCACTACCTCAACTGCCACCGATAGTTGGGGCTGGGGCATTATTCTAGAAGTAAGGCGGGCCGAGAGCTATCTAGAAGGCAGTGGAACGAGATAACTCTGATATGAAATGGTATTAGCTCAGACTCACCGGCAAAAACGGGAGACGAGTGGAGATGGTAAGGAATGCAACTATTATATTCTATATGAACCCCTGTACTCAATACTCCATTTTTTTTATCGCAAACAAGTACAGAGAGCATTAACCATGTAAATAAAAGAAAATAATAATAATGCTGGACAATTCACACAGCATTACCTAGCCCCATGGTAAGCAGAGCTTGTGTTATGGGTACTAGATAACTGATATACATAATACAATATATTACATAGATAGATATTTTTATTATATATAGAAAACAACCAGAACACCCGGAACAAATATCTGCAGATCGTACACACAATTGTTCCGAGGCGGGAATCGAACCCGCAACCTCCTGCGTCGCAGGCGGACCTTCGCCCACCGCGCCACATCGGTCACATCGGCCATGTAAATGCCTTCCTAGATAGTTTCACACTTCAACAAGCATAAACTAGTACCTACTAAAACCAAATAAGTAATCTACCGTTCTTTTTCAGTACTGCAATTAATACAATGTATGAAAATGTTGTATGCTGTCGTCGCTTTGCAGTTGCTGATGCTAATACAAAGTTTTACATAATAGGTCTGCGGAGCATTATTTTTACCGCTCGATCTTTGTCTTTTCAACACATAACAAAATTATTACCTACACTTTCTACGTAAAAAATTTGACTAGTGTTCGATTGCTAGTTTTGATTAGTTTAAGTGTTGTTTTAATTAGCATATGTGTAGGTTATTAATGAATAAAAAATGTGTATAAAAATAGTAGGTATTTATTTTTACACTAAACCAAAACAAAAAAAAATATAATTATCATTACACAATTAGGTACAAGTATTTATAAATTAAACAGCCATCAGCACTATCTGCGGAGTGCTCGCTGATCTGCGGACTCTTGCATATATATTATTAATACTATGTATTTACATTATCATCATGACAGCCATAATCTTTTCGACACGGCTGACTCCATGCCTTTTTTGTACGTTTAGTTTTTCTCCATCCACAATCTGCCAACGAGAGCCTGCTGCAATGCTCGACCTGCTAGAATTTTCGGTTTGGCTCGACTGTGTGGATTATTCTGCTTTCAGCGCTGGCTTTCAATTCTTCTGCAATCTGTAGAAAATTATTACAATGAATGTACCTATATAGAATTAGGGTTTAGGTGCAAAATGTGAGGGGTACTAAACAGCTAAGCTAGCTTCTGTTTTCATTATGACGATACGGTAAATAATCGGTCTCGAGTTTAAGGGAGACAGACACAATGATTTCGACAGTCAGATATCATATTCATGAACTCACTCGCTCTTTTGTTCCTTTGATTTCTTCGTGTTGGCCAAGGAACATATTTGAGATAGACCTTTGATAAGTGCCTCGATCACCTCCCTTACAGCTCTGGAAACAGCGGACTGAGATATTCTGAAAAGCACTGGTCAACCAACGTTTTGGTAAGATCCTGTGGTGATAAATACCACTGCAGTCAATATCTGCAATATAAATTGTTTTATATAGTAGGTACTATCTAGTTAAATAACATAAACATTATAAAGCAAAAGGGAATTTAATCAACAAAGATTGTTTTACCTTGGTCAATATGGAAATGCCATCAGTACGGAGTTCCTTGCGAGAATAAGGAGTGATCTCTTTCGCTTATGTTTTGTTTTGACTGCCCCCTTGCTAAGACGACAGGTTTTTGTAAATTCCCTTTCCGTAAGGTCCTGCAAGGGGTCGGGCGTCTCTCGCTGAAGACTAAGTCGTCGCTAGTTTTGGCGCTCTACAAGCCGACGAGTGTTTATTATGCCTTGAAGACGCGCTCGAATAAGAAAACTCATTGTAGAAACTTGAACTTTTGATTCTCTCACGAGAAAAATAACACTGACGAGTGTTTATTATGCCTTGAAGACGCGCTCGAATAAGAAAACTCATTGTAGAAACTTGAACTTTTGATTCTCTCACGAGAAAAATAACACTGACTAACTACCTTTGCTCAATGATACAATAATTCGTCATAATTGCTAACCATAGACTAAATTAGCTGTCAGAAAAATAATAGAATTCCTATGTTTACTCTCTACATCACAAGCGATCAAAGAGGCCGTGATTAGAATACGGTATTCTATTAGTGACGATCTTGGACAAGTTTTGGTATTCTGAATACTAAAACTTGTTCAAGGTTGTCATAATCGTTTTTGCTTAATTGCACTACCTACTGAGAATTATAAGTAGTAATACAACGGGTATTTATCGCGTTTTTTTACCTATTATTCCCGACGCGATAAATAACCCTTGTATTAATACTTATAATTACCTATGTGCTCAGATCGCGTATGTTTAAAAATATTTATGGCTGCACTACTGAGGTCCAATCTTTCTGGTCCGAGTTTAGCTCATCCCTTACTCATTGCTATTTATCAGCTTTGGTTTCCAACGACCTAGATTGGAATAACATAAATAAAGTGATAGAAGCAGGCGGAAACTTGTTTATTTAATAATAATTACTTTATATAAATATCTTGAACGTAAACAGTGATAAAAGTTGATGTCACATGTTTATAAACTTGCGATCGGTTGTTTCCGTTGTTGGCATTATCAGAGGTCATTGACTTTGAATCTAGAGATTGAGTTTGTGGTCGTCGCCTGCGTCAATCTTCTCAGTACTGTCCTAAGTACAGTAGGTACCTATAGGTCCCCAAGAATTAATTCCAGGGGATTTAATTTTAGGTTTCTGCGGCTCTCAAAGCTATTTAATATTTTTTTCGCACCCTATGCTATGCTCATACGGAATTTATGTATCGTAGACAAGACATAAAATGCGAACCTATCCGAAGGCAAGTGAATATAGCGCTGTTATAAAAAGGTGTAGGTTTTATCAAATGCAATGCAAACTGATCGAATGCGGTGTCCTAATACAAAAATATTTACTTTTACTTTATTGTATACCAGATGCAGATCCTTACAAATAAATAATAGTTAAAAAAAACTAAAAAACCACACTTATAAATAAACCTAACTAAAAAGTAGAAAATATTTTTTTAAATAATTCAAATTATGGATAAGAGTGATAAATAAAAGTAATTATTTTAATGTAAAAAAGCGTGGGGTGCATGGATACATGGATTTGCGTTCTCTTGCCAACAGCGCACACTTGCCTCACATAACTAGATACTGATGATAGGAGTAGCGACATTGAAGCAATATTTTCAGAAAGCATGTGCAAAGTGTGAAGTGTTTCTTATCCTTCGCATAATATATTCTAGGCGTCTTATAAAGCGCCTTTGTAGATTAATTTCGGCGGTGTATGTCACCGCCATCATCTTTGTAGGAGGCATACACCGCCGAAGGTGCTCCATAACAGGGAGTAACGGACATCTCATGTCATGACATATAAAAGTCTATTTAATCCTTAAATTATAATGTGCGTCATTATTAAATTTTTAGTATTATTATTGTTTATAATTGTAACTACTATAATGACTTGATTTAGAATAAAGCTCTTTTTTATCTTATAAAGTAACTAATTTATTCAGTAACTCTACAGGATAAAAGCACCGTGGAAGATCATCAGCGAGTTTATCCTAAACGGATTTTTTAAATTTTATTTTCAGTCTTTCCTGTCGCCTTCCTGGGTCTCGAACCACCGCCCTGACGATTCAACCCAACCTTTTTTTATATTTTTTTTTAATCCAGGTTCGACAGTTTACGTCCAAGGAGCGGCGGCAACACCCGTGCACCTCCTTAATGCGATGACTGACGTCGGTAAGGCAGCGAAGTTGAGAGACATCAGGGTGATCCATATGCATACAGAGGGTGATGCAGCGTATACGGCACCTGAGTGTAAAGATATCTTTAGGTGAGTGTGGTTTAAGTTGAGGTCCTATCATTGGCTATAGTAACTATACCGTTCGAGGCCCGTGGCAAAGTCATTAAGTTCACGCGTTATTCACGCTAAAATAAGCGTAATAACGCGCTGATAACGTGCGGGTAAATAGCATGGTAGCCTTGCTGTACTAGACTAATGTTGCCTGAAAGAAATTGATTTTTATTCCACTTAATTTATTCCAATTCTCGTTATAAAATATTTTTTTTACTATAGAAAATACAATAAAATATAATAAAACTGTAAAACCATATCAAAATGGTTAGATCACCGACCGCGAAGCTAGGCCCAAGAGCGCCGGTGACTAGGGAGTACTCCAGGAGTACCACCTTTTAGATCTGACCATTGATCCAACTTCCTAGCGAGAGTCTCTTCTGATGTTGATCGAGGACCGTTGTACTATACTATTCTAGTTTTAAACCTAAGCTCATTGTGTGAAGATAATAAAAGATTTTATTATTTTATCTTTCATTTACCATGATCTCGGGCCATAAAGTGACCCGGTCCTTTGGAAGGCTTGCGTGGGGCCGAAGCCAATAGCACAGAGGCCCTTTGAGAAAGTTAATCTAAAGGCGACGGCTATACATAGCGGGTATCATCCTCGGGTGCACAATATGATACACCCAAAGTTGGTATCCGTCAGGTGTAGAGACTATTGCAAAGAAAAATTTAAGAAATAAAACCAGGCTATTGTGATGGATGGATGGACTGGGTAATCGGGCTATAGGGGAGATTGCGGACGTCTGCCATAAACAAGTCAATTATTATTTTTATTATTACTTATACTGCAATAAATGCGTACATTTGTTATACTTGTAACGAAAACAAAGAACCCTATACAAGCCACAGGATGCAGCTACTCAGTTAATTGACAATTGAGATCGAGGTACTGTAGGGTGATCGAATGTCGACCGACTTACGTACAAGTCGTATGTACCTAGTGTTTGTACTTGATACGACCTCAGTGGGCGAAAGTCCGCCTGCGGTGCCGCTGCGGGTTCGATTCCCGCCGCGGGACAAATGATCTGCAAGTAAATACTTCTATGTTCCGCGTCTAAGCCTGGAACATATATTGGATTAAGACCACCAGATCTGGTCGTCTGGTGCTCTTAACACAAAATCTTTTTACATTCGGGCCAGGTTACTGTGCCAATAATATTTTATTGATCAATATTAAGTATAAAAAATCAAAGTGATCGCTATATTTCCTAGTTTACTTTATGTCATTTAAGTTTTGTGACGTGTCCAAGAGGCCTGTAGGGTCTAAGCCCTGGTCGCCAAATGACGGACCGCGGTCCGCGACGAACTCGACTAATGAATCCCCTTGAGAACCTAGTTCTATTCCACTGTTTCCCACCAGGTCCTGTTCCCTGTTCATGGGCGGGAACGTGCGCAAAGCTGTGGCGGATGGCAGGGCCGACAGTATCCCCATATTTCTACAGGACATCCCTAAGCTGTTCAAGAGGAAGATCGTCGAACCAGACCTCGCTCTTGTTCAGGTATGCGGAACTGAATAATTATTTTTATTATACTTAGGGGCCATCCATAAATTACGTCACACGTTAAGGGGGAGGGAGGGGGTCGAGAAGTGTGACATTGCGTGACAAGGGGTGGGAGGGGTCCTAAATTTCGTGACGTCACAAATATCAAAAATCATGAAATTCGTGTGACGTAATTTATGGATGGCCCCTTACATAACGACCTGAACATCCGGAACAAATATCTGCAGATCGTACAGACAATTGTCCGAGGCAGAAATCGAACCTGCTATCTCCTGCGTCGCAGGCGGATCTTCGCCTACCGTGCCACAGAGGTCGTCAAAAATAATGGTAATGATGATATCCTGTTCGTTTCTGGCAGGTCTCACCCGTAGACGAGCACGGATACTGCAGTTTGGGTACATCCGTGGACTGCGTGCGCGCCGCTCTAACAAATTCTAAAGTTATTATCGGTAAGATCAAATCTCTATTACTGTATTAACGGAGGAGACGACGGGATTTTTGTGGAGACCACGACTCTGTAAACAGTGTAGGACGCCCTCCGACCAGGTGGGATGACGACCTGCGAAAGACTGCAGGTAGATGCTGGATGCGTCAAGCTGAAGACAGGGCGCTATGGCGCTCATTGGGGGAGGCCTATGTCCAGCTGTAGACTAATATAGGCTGATGATGATGACTGTATTAATGACTGGAAGCTTCCGGTAAGTATTGATATTAATCAGTTGAGCTACCTTTAGATTCTTGCAACAGTAGTTGGTTCTACGTTCGGTCGTGTTTTTTTTTGTATGTTCGTAGTTTTTTCGGTCAATTATGGACGTAGAAAGTACCCAGAACACACGGAATAAATATCTGCAAATCGTATAAACATTTGTTTTCATTGTTTTCAATTATATCTAGCCAAAAATTCTAGTTCTCTACGTTCAATAGGCAACGTAGGATGCTACGATCTTTGTATCTAGCTTACACAGACTTTTGCTATGGTACGTACAGTCAGCGTCAAATTAATATGAGCGTCTAGAATTGCTCATATCAATTTGATGCTGACTGCACGTATGGTATAGTTAGAAATAAGAATAAAGTCGCTGTGCCCATAACTAGGCTACACAAGATAAATGTAGCTTTTAAAGGGCAATGTATACGCTTCTACAACAAACCTTCAAGTGAGTCAAAAAATATCAATAAATAAATTCAAACGAATTAAAAAAAACATCCTTTGTAAAACGGCTAATAAAATATTAGATTATCTAGATGTTATAAAAGTTTACGACATATTGAAAAACTTAAAACACAAATTATGGTAAGAAAGAAGTATAATATGACTTTTGTATTAATAATTTATAATCTTGATAGTTTTTGTAGCGGATCCCTACAGTTTTTAATGTTTCTTTAATCTAAGGTTGTTACCTAAGATTAAACATTTTCAGTTTTTGAATATTGATGTGTCAATCTGAGACCATACTGGTCTCAGATTGACACATTTTGGCATACCATTGCCATTGTCCTAGTAAAGCCATTCGTATAGCGGAATAAAGCCCCTGTATCCGATTTCCCAAAGTAAAATCGTGTTTAAGAACTTTTGTAAAATTAACTTGCAATAAAATAAATCAACCCGGGCCGTTGCCCAAAAGTTCAATTGTAGGGCATTTACAAATTCGAATGCATAATGCATTAACCTTGACGGAATGTGTAAATCGTTTAAACAACGCAACAGCCGAAAATAATAATTGTGAGTACTTACAATGAGCAGGTGTAGTAAGTACTAAATTTATTTATTTATTAAAGCTACACCAACAGTATACATAAATTCAACAAACAAAAAGCTTTAGACCTTTGTACATCCAACAGTGGACTTGTATAGGCTGTTTATGTACGGAGACCTCAGTACGAGAGCCTTCTCTTATAAGCCTCCGTATAAAACTGTATAAAGTATTTATATCGACGACTTCTGTGGCGCGGTGATGCAGGAGGTTGCGGGTTCGATTGCCGCCTCGGGACAAATCACCATCTGCAGATATTTGTTCCTAAAATAAATAATATCTATCTATGTAATCTATCAGTCATCTAGTACCCATAACACAAGCTCTGCTTAGCTTGCGCCTAGATGATGCTGTATGGATTGTACAGCATTTTATATTTTTTTATTTTTGTTTTCCAGCCCAAATAAACCCGAACATGCCGCGTACGTTCGGCGACGCCATCATCCACTCGTCCCACATAGACTACGGCGTGTGCGACAACACGCCGCTGCCGGAGCACGGCGTCGGCGGCACGCACAGCGCGGAGGAGAAGGCTATCGGCAAGCTGGTGGGAGAGAACCTGGTGGAGAATGGAGCTACGCTGCAGATGGGTAGGTCTACCCTCGGTCTAGTTCCCACATAGACTACGGCGTGTGCTACAACACGCCACATCAAAACATAAAACATTCAAAGATACAGATTTATATTTGTCAAAAACATGTGTTATGTATGGTATATTCATTTTGTGGATACTTGACCGTTTCGGTATGCAAAAATATTTGAGAGCAATTATTTTATGCTAAACTAAAATTTATCGTTGAAAAAATCGTCAATATTATTATAGCAACATTTACAAATTAACAACATTTTTAATTTCTTTCTAAAGAGTACAACATTTAGCTCTCCACTTACTATAGTGCAATAAAGTTCGTTCGTTCATTCACTCATTCTTCCCCAGGTATCGGCAGTATCCCGGACGCGGTGCTGGCTGCGCTCACGAACCACAAGGACCTGGGGATTCACTCAGAGATGTTCAGCGTCGGGGTAATGGATCTGATCAAACGGGGATGTGTTACTAACAATCAGTAAGTTTTACTACTATTGATAGTGTAGATGACACGAGTAGATGTACTTATTTTATGTAAATAATTATTTGATATTTAAGATTTTGTTTCCATATTCATTATACAGATTTTGATCCAACTTTGTAGTGTAACTTGCTACTTTTTTATATTAATGCATATATTCGCAACATGTTACGCTATCTGTTGGTTTGTCTTGGATTTCTTTGTAAGTTAGTAATAGTTAATAAATAAATAAATGAAATCGTGGGTGCACACAGAACTTGCATAAAAATGTATTGTTTTTTACAACATGTAGGTAATTGTAGGTAGTTGTAAAAGTGGAACGGCTGCCGACTCCGGAGGTGGCTCTGTAAAAATATCTCACAATATTTTTTTTTTGCCTAGCCTTACTCTATGCGTTATTTTTTTGCCTAGCCTGACCCTATGCATTTTTTTTGTCTAGCCTGATCCTATGCATTTTTTTTTTTTGCCTAGCCTGACCCTATGCATTTTTTTTTTTCAGGAAGAAGAATCAGACAGGTCGCATTGTGACCAGTTTCCTCGTGGGGAATAAGGAACTTTACGATTACGTGGACAACAATCCTTTTGTTGGTGAGATGCCTTAATAATTATTTATAAAACACCTGCTAAGAATGTTGATTATCCCTCGGAGCTGAAGAGCTTGTGCTATGGGTACTAGATGACTGATATATATAATACATTACATAGATCGTTTTTATTATACATAGAAAACGACCAGAACACCCGTAACAAATATCTGCAGATCTTGCAAAAAATTGTCCCAGGGCGAGAATCGAACCCGCAACTGCTTGCGTCGCAGGTGGACCTTCACCCACCGCGCCACATAGGTCGTCGTTTTCCAAACATAAGGTAGAAGTACGTCATTGCTAGCGTACAAAATTATTATTATTATTCCACTCATTTAATTAAATTCTCGTATAAAATACATTTTTTACTATAGAAAATACAATAAAATATTATAAAACTATTCTACAGTAAAAAATATATCAAAACGGTAGATCACCGACCGCGGAGCTAGGCTCAAGCGGCCGGTGACTAGGGCTGCAGAGAAAGGAACTTCCTGACGATACGTGCCGAGTCCAAGAGTACCGCCTTCTGGATCTGGCCCTTGATCCAACTGCCTAGCGAGAGTCTCTTCAGGTGTTGATCGAGGCTCTTCGCTATTACGCCGTTAACCGAAACGACTATCGGGACTATAGTCGCTGAATCTACATCCCACATGATGACAACCTCGTTAGCCAAGTCAAGATATTTGCTAAGTTTATCTTTCTCAGCTCTAACGAGGTTTTCTCAATTATTATTATTATTAATTAATATTTTCATTGAAAACTGTCATCAAATGGCTAATTGAGACGTTCTTTTAAATCTGAGATGCGTTTGAGTAAATACTCAAACCGACCTTTTATGAAAATAGTTACGCCCAAAGGTCGGTTGACTTTGGCAGGACTAAAGGCTCACGGCCATGTTATCTCTTTCAGAATTGCTGGTGATTGACTACGTGAACAACACCCACATTATATCGCAGCAGACAAAGATGACAGCCATCAACTCTTGCCTAGAGATCGACCTGACGGGGCAAGTCTGTGCGGATTCCATTGGTAAGTTTGTTCTATTATTCAATTTTAATGTTCTTTATTGATATAAAAGTGCTTACAGTACAGTTCCATACCCAAACTGTAACAACAGAACTGAGTTCTGTTTAACAACAGAACAGAGTTCTGTTCATATCCATATATGACAAATTACCATTGGCTAAGTGTGTACTGAATTCTGTTTAACAACAGAACAGAGTTCTGTTCATATCCCTATATGACAAATTACCATTGGCTAAGTGTGTACTGAATTCTGTTTAACAACAGAACTGAGTTCTGTTCATATTCATATATGACAAATTACCATTGGCTAAGTGTGTACTGAATTCTGTTTAACAACAGAACAGAGTTCTGTTCATATCCCTATATGACAAATTACCATTGGCTAAGTGTGTACTGAATTCTGTTTAACAACAGAACAGAGTTCTGTTCATATCCCTATATGACAAATTACCATTGGCTAAGTGTGTACTGAATTCTGTTTAACAACAGAACTGAGTTCTGTTCATATTCATATATGACAAATTACCATTGGCTAAGTGTGTACTGAATTCTGTTTAACAACAGAACTGAGTTCTGTTCATATTCATATATGACAAATTACCATTGGCTAAGTGTGTACTGAATTCTGTTTAACAACAGAACAGAGTTCTGTTCATATCCCTATATGACAAATTACCATTGGCTAAGTGTGTACGTGCATTGGAATTTTTAATTACTACTAGGTAAATTAATTGGGTAATTAATTTACGTAGTAGTAATTAAAAAAAAATAGTGTAGGGTTACACTAATATTTTGACTAATATATATATTTTTTTTATTGTTTGACCACCGATGTGGCGCGGTGGGCGAAAGTCCGCCTGCGACGCAGGAGGTTGCGGGTTCGATTCCCGCCTCGGAACAATTTTGTGTACGATCTGCAGATATTTGTTCTGGATGTTCTGGACGTTTTCTATGTATAATAAAAAATATCTATCTATGTAATGTATTGTATTATGTATATCAGTTATCTAGTACCCATAACACAATCTCTGCTTACCATGGGGCTAGATAATGCTGTGTGAATTTGTCACGCATTATTTATTTATTAATATTAATAAAATTCTGATACGGCTTTATAGGGATAATAAACTACAATTTAAATAAGAATAAAAATAATTAAGTCTTTTTCCTGTCTTGACACACAAAGAAAATAACAATGTCAATGTCATTTACATCATCATCAGCCTATTAGGAGTCCACTGCTGGACATAGGCCTCCCCCAATGAGCGCCATAGCGCCTTGTCTTCAGCTCGCCGCATCCAGCATCTATCTGCAGTCTTTCGCAAGGTCGTCATCCCACCTGTTCGGAAGGATTCCTACACTACGTTTACCGAGTCGTGGTCTCCACCCAAGAACACGTTTGCCCCAGCGGCCGTTGGTTCTTCGCGAGATATGGCCGGCCCACTGCCACTTCAACTTGCTAATTCTTAGAGCTATGTCGATAACTTTGGTTTACTTACCTACTGTTAACTCCGTCAGGTACCCGCATGTTCTCCGGTTTCGGAGGCCAGGTGGACTTCATCCGAGGCGCGGCGGAGGCGTACGACGGACGCGGCAAGCCCATCATAGCCTTCGTCTCGCAAACCAAGAAGGGAATCAGCAAGATTGTTCCTACCCTCAAACCTGGTAAGTCATACACTCAAGTGCTGTTCGCCCTCCGCGGAAGACCAGTTCTATAATAAACGTAGGTAAAATACATCACTATCGATATTCAAGAGTATGCTAAAGAACCACTATTTGTCCTTACGTCACTGACCATACCCTTGTTTCCCTTTATAAAATTAAGAGTATGTATTTATAAAATAAATAAAAATAAAATTCTTTTATTTCGGACTACTATAGATTTATGTTTTTGTTTTTTTTTAATTAGTATAATGTTTTATAAATTAATATAATGCCCACAGATCCCCATATACAATCCAACGATGCTATCCATCCATGGTTGTCTGGTAGAGAGCGCTCTTGAGCGATAAGACCGCAAAATAGTTACATATTTTGTATTTTATACTATCTTGTTTGTTTTATTTAAAAAAACAAAAATATAGTGTGCAATAAAAGAATTATCTATCTATCTAACATAATTAAGTACAAAATAGTGTAAGAACTACTATGTACGTATACTATTATTACATAGCCCCACTAGCTTTATGATCATATGTCATCATCAAAGGTCTTCAACAGTTCGTCTTTCGAGCGAAATGCGGTTAGAATCGGACTAAGGTTCTTTCTTCTAGCTTCAACGTTGAGCGAGACGTCACTCTAGTCTTGAGTTACAGCAATGAGAGTCCTGCCGGCCTCTCAGTTGCTGTTCAGCAGCCGATTGGCTGCGATGGTATTCTTGCGTTTGGACATCATCGTGGTGTTCCAGCAGTTCCCGGGGAAGCGGTCGCCAGGAAGGTCTTGTATCTGGCGGCCTCGCGTGTAGTGATGTCTTCCAACCTTCCAAGAAGTCTCAAAATTTATTATTGTCAATGTCAAAATGATTAGTGCTCACACTTAACCCTTTTTTTGACATTTTGTAATTCCCTCTCCTGACTCGACCGACGCCACCAACTCGTGCTTCTATCCATGATTGAAATTGTAAAACCGAATAAACTCCTGAATTTAACGAAGATTTACCATTGAAAACATCCTGCAAGGCAGCTACAAACTCCCAGGCAATTACAGTATGCTTTATATTTTTTGTAGAACGGGGAAGATATTTGATTTGGGCCATCGTGAATCGAGCGTCCATAATAATTTAATAACCTAATTATGAGTACTAATACAACGGGTATTAATCGCGGTTTTTACTGTACATATTTGAGTACGTAGTAGCTGCGCCCCGCGACTTCGCTCGCGTGAAAATATGTCTCAAATGGTTTGTAAACCTTCCTCTTGAATCACTCTATCCAGACGCAGAGCCATCTAGGAAGAAGTTGAAGTTGAATCACTCAATCTATAAAAAAACCGCGTCAAAATCCGTTGCGTAGTTTTAAAGATCTAAGCATACATAGGGACAGACAGACAGCGGGAAGCGACTTTACTTTATACCATGTAGTGACAATTATGTGTTCAGATCGATAAGTTTAAAAATAATAATCCTACTAATATTATAAATGTGAATGTTTGTATGTATGGATGGATGTTTGTTACTCTTTCACGCAAAAACTACTGAACGGATCGAGCTGAAATTTTGCATACAGGTAGTTCTGGGCCCATAAAACATATCCTTATTATCCCATAAATCAGTTCCCATTGGATAGAAATAATCTTAAACGTTTCCATAGAAACAACGCGTGCGAAGCCGCGGGCAGAAACTAGTAATAAATATTTATCTAATAAATAACCTTTCCAGGCGCTGGAGTGGTCACAACCCGAGCTCACGTCAACTACGTCGTGACAGAGCAAGGCATCGCAAACCTCTTCGGCAAGACGCTGCGCCAGCGAGCATATGAACTCATCAAGATCGCCCATCCCAACCATAGAGAAGCACTCGAGAAAGCTGCCTTCGAGCGGCTTAAGTGCATGCCTGCCGCTTAAAAACGTTACTAATAAAGGCCTGTTCAAACCTACGCGGTACGTAGTGGTAGCGGCAACAAATCAAATAATTTATTAACAGGAATATACAGTACAATAGCTTGTAAATTGATGTTACTCCCATATAATCTGCCTCGTCAGGGCACGCAATATATAATAATAGACGATAACATAGAAAGCTAAGAAACGTTTATTTGTAACTCGGACACTCACGCGTTATTCACGTTAAAATGCGCCTTAACACGCGCGCGTTACGCTATGTGTTATATAGCGTGGAAGCCTTACTGAACCAGGTTTGCAATAGAAAAGATAACGAACATCGAAAACAAAACAGCCTACTCAAGCACAACTCGCATTTAGCCGTAGCGCGAAACCATAGCTGGACCGCGGTATTTTCGCCATAACTAGTCCGTTCTTCGCGAGATATGGCCGGCCCACTGCCACTTCGCTCCGTTACGTCGGACACCAGTTATCCGCGCTTGGTCGTTATACTAAATCGCGCGGGAAAGAGATAGAATCATAGCCAAATATATGCGTTAGAACAGGCAGTTTCGCGTCTGTTCCGCTTTTCTACGAAACAACTGCGGCTTCACTTTCCATTATGTAAGATTGTGATCATAGGAAGAGCTAGAGACTACAAAATTTAAAAAAAAACGGTTTCGCGGCGTAAGTGAGCACGTAGCGACGATGTCACGATTATTTGACAATTTTCACTGAAAAACTCTAAAAAATTCCTCACTGAAACGTTCTTAAATCAGAGTTAAGTTTGATTATTCGGAGATGTGTCGCAAAAAGTGCGAGTTCGGTAAGTTTCGCTTGGTATCCGCGCTCGGCTTTGCACGGTTCTCGGTATTCCGCTGAATATTTTAGTAATAGAGTACCGCATACTTATTCGCATTTCGCTATTAGTCTGGTAATACCGTGTTTGAACAGGTTATAAGTCTTCTGTGTGTACTACCAAGTTATCATGAAGTTAATTATACATATATATTGGTTAAATCTCTTAAGTTCAGTTACAATCTAGCTACAATCTATTCCGCTTTAATTCTAACCCTATTTCAAGGTCGTTATTACGGCCATGGAAAAAATTGTGTTAGAACAGGTTAGAAATCTTCTATTGAAGCAAAGAATTGGGATGCGACGTCGATTTATTATATCATCACTCATCGTCAGCCGTCATAGGACAGAGACCTATGTCCAGCATTGGACTAACATAAGTCCAATGCTCGTCTCTGTCCTATGTGTAGCTGAAGACAGGGGTCTTCAGCTTGCCGCATCCAGCTTCTCCCTGCAGTCTTTTGCAGGTCGTCATCCCACCGGAGGGCGTCCTACACTACGTTTACCCGTATTACGTACATAATATGATGCAATAAATAAAAGAAATGAAAATTAAATATCTGATTAATGTTAATTTATTAAGTTAATAAGAAACTTAATGGTCATACTTTCGCTTTTTTTTGTATGTAATGGTTTATTCTTCAAAGTTTATTCTTATACCAGTTTACTTTCAAAATCTAAGGATTGTTTTTGCCAACTCCACAGATAACTTGGAAGTACTGTAAAGTGCATTTTACGAAAGAGGCATTAAGCCATTAGCAGTAGGTAATGTATCCAAAAAACATTTGTACCTAATTCCGAAAAAAGTGAAATCACTGAAAACGCTAACACGTAACGATCACCCTTAAGATAGAAACGCCAACCTAAAGTAAATTCATCTATGGATTATTGTAATAGATGCATACTAAAAAATTTAACCTATTGTTAATCACTATAGACTCGGCGCTTTAGATAGTTTGGTCTTCTCGGATGCTGACCGAGCGTCAGAAATGTCAGCGGTTTTCCTTCTAACTGCCTATACCTGCGATCACAAATACTGTCTAGATGTCGAGTCGGCGCAAAAAATCCGTCTCCGTAAATTTGAGCGCACTTGTAATGCGAGCTCTTATTTTGTTGAGTTATTTGAATCACAGCCAACGTAAACACGTGTCACAATGCCGCAATGTGTATTCGAAAGTTGCAAAAATAAAAATCAAATATTATTTGTTATTAAAGCTAACAATATAACTTTATTCTACATTTACTTACCTCAAGTGCGCTCTTATTTACGGAAACGGCTTCAGCTTTTATTTTGTATGTGACCCGAAATCTACAGTAGTATACCTAAAATTTTACGTACGTAATTCTACGCCTTAAATAAAATACGTACGTTTATTTTCATACAAACTTAGAATATGGAACACTGCTAACATCAAACATCGTGCGGCCTATCAAGACCTAACGAAGGCCTATAAAGATTCGACTAACAATGAATGCGCCATTAGGTTAAATTACATTAGTATAATCAATAATGCATTGTATTGAATTATATACGGTAATGCTTAGTGTAAAAGTGTAATGAAGTCGCCTTATTACTGTTATTTAGTAAGGTAACAACAATAAATAGTATAAAAATTGTTGGTGTTTTTGGTTTCGAAGAGCAACACGAATTTATTTTACTAGACTTTATTGTAGTGTTGGATTTTTTTTTAGATAATATTATTTTGTTCTATGTCCACGTGTATTATTTGTCCACATGTAACATTTTCGTTGTAATAAATATATTAACTTAAAAGTTTTTTTTTTCATTCGCATGTCAATTTATTAAATTTTTTTCGGACTCACTAGTGTTAGTAGCATTTGTCATGTTAAGTATTACCCCCCTCTGTTTTGATAGAGATCATGCTTCGATCATCCAGCCTTTTTTTTGTCATTTTTGGGTGACGAGTCTGCTGAATGATTATAAGCGACTAGCGGACCGTCCCGGCTTCGCACGGGTATTTATTATTTTTAGTATTCATAATTTATTTGCGCCCGTTTATTTCCCGTACCCATACCCCAGTGACGCCTATTTCGCATAGTTATAGTTAGCAGAGTGTGAGCCACTCGACTTTTTTCTAATACTACCATTTTTGCAGCAGAGCTTGAGTTATGGGTACCTAACCCATAACTCAAGCTCTGGTTAGCTTGTGGCTAGATGATACCTTGTGGATTGTCCAGCATTATTTAATATTAATTTTATCATAATTCAAGAAAGAAATTCCGTATTAAATGACGCGAAATTAAATGATGGAAAAAATTTGATCTGCTAATTGCCGCGAGACTTTCATGAAAAGTAAAGTGTGTTTTTTAACGGCAATCTACAGATTTCCGTTAAAAAACCTATAAATTTTGTAACTCGTTTCTAACCCTAGAAAGAGAAGTTTCTAACGCAGCAAGTAAAAAAAAATGCTTCGTAGTCATAGATTAATAAAGTTCGTAGTCTATGGTGTTTGGACATATAGAATGACAGTTGACAATGGTAGATTTTGACATGTGACAGCTTGCAACCCTTACGAGTCTTCTCTTGATTGAAAACCATAGACCAACGCAGCTGTTAGTGTAGCGTGTCGAGGTGTTTGTTTGAGTAAATTTATCAAAATCTAACAAAATTTCCATTATTCAGTGAACTTATAAAAGTAAAACGGCAGAATGTCGTTTCAACAAATGCTGGCTTACCGACGGGAGTTGCAGATTGCCTCCAGATACAGGATATTAAGAAAAATTGGTGGTGGATCGTTCGGGGACATCTATTTGGGGATAAACATTGCGAATGGAGAAGTAAGTAGCCCTGTTTCTACGTATTATCAGCTCTATCTGAATGTTCTATACGAGCACCAAGTTATCATAGAACTGAAGATGTCAGGAACAGCTGAATTCGCGATGACGAAGTATCACCTCAGTGGGCTGAGTATTGTGAAATTTCCATGCTAAGGCCATCCAAACGTTAACCTACATTGTAATAATCTTTATTATTCTCAATACCTCAGTTGCCTGAGTAGGGCAGCCTTAGATGCTGATTCCAGGATATTCTATAATGTTAATTACTAACTAAATTTTGTCTCATTGTGCTATTTTGTGCCAGGAATTTCAAAATAAAAAGAAAATCCCGCTATTTGGAAATAGTATAAGCTAATATAGGTACTGGGTGACTTAACAGGTACCTCAGAAACCATCAATAGGTTTAATCTTGAGTTAAAACCTAAGCTTACATTTTAAAAGCAGCAATTTAATTTTATTGTGAGTAATTAAAACTATGACCATGAACATCAACATGAGTTTCATCACAAGAAACCTTATAGGTACCTAATTATTCTATTTGTGTGTGTACTCATGAATTAAGTTATCTGAATAATGATAGGTAACTTTAATAATTTTAGGTAGAACTTTTCAGGGCCTTATCATAAAAGGAAGGAAGCTAATATGTTTATAAAACTACCTCATTAATCTGATCAGTGATCATACTAAAAATAATAATAAAAAAAACAGAACTCATTCTTAGCAATTAGGTAGTACTCAGTACAACATTTTTGACTTTTTGACTTATACTAAGTTGTACTCATTCTCTATCTCTCACAGTTACTGAACTGTGTAGGTAAGTTCTTCAGTTAGTCATGGTGTTCTTACAAGAACAATTTAATTAATGTATGCCCCCCTAATTCATTACACATATTTCTTAGTATATTCTCTCAATATTAAGAACATAAGAACAAATAATTGTTAAAATACTGAATTTTTAATACAATTTAATTAAATTCAAATTGTTAATAATAATAAAGAAATGTATCTTTCCTAATTTTACCACTTCAAATATTTAAAGGTATTGCAACTGTTAAATTACCTCTGCCAAAATGTTTAAAATTGCCATTTTTGAACTAAATCTACTAACTGGATATGGGCTGAGTAATATATATTATTTATCCTAATTATATTCATAAAGTTGATCAACATGGTAGAAGTTAGCAAAACACAATTGTCGGTCTAATGAACACTGACCCATGACCATTGTAAGCTGATTAATCTGATAATGGCGAACGATTAAAATTATTCACCACAATCCAGCTAATGAATATCACCTCGAAAATTAACTACTTGAGCATCACACAAAACATTCCTTTAAGTTGTGTGAATAATTTTCCATAACCTTGCCTCTTGTATCAGTAAAATTAGTCTTTCAATATTGAGCCCATTCACCACAATCTTGGCAAGAAAATTTCAGCAGTAGTTGCCAATCAGTGGGTTATGGCAATTTTTCTGGCATCCTGTCAATTTTTTATTTACCTTTGTTGACCTATTTACTATTTTCTTACTATTATCAAAAAATTACTGTAAACATTACTGAATCGTATGGTAGACAATATATCGGCGAAAGACAAATAAATTATTGAGAGAAGAAATAATACATTGAATCATACTTATTCATTTAAACTCTACTTCACTATTCTGCCAAAATAGTAATATTTATTAAGCTGGCAACATTCATGCAAGATATTTCGTTCAAAAACTGGAAGTAGGCATCCAAAGATTAGTATGTCGTGATTATTTTTTTTGGTCAGAAAATCCTCGTCTGAAAGTATTTCAACTTAAATTTATTTAATTTTTATGTGAACACAAAAAAGGATATAAAAATATTTAAGCTCAAAAGTTTTATCGAAAGAAAAAAGGTCAAACTCTACAAACTATGTTTCCGAACGACAGTCGTCCATCATTCTTTTTCGTTCCGTCAGTCACACAGTTTCGTATTTCGTAAAATGTAGTTCGTGAATTTCTATCATTGTTCTATTCAGTGCGTGATTTTGTGCCCTTTATAGTTTGATATTTATAATAACGAGACGATTTTGTTATAATCTACAATCATGTCGACCTTCATTCGAAATGAAATCCTGATCACGGGAAAGTACAAGATGCAGAAAAAAATTGGTGGAGGATCATTTGGTGACATTTATTTGGCCATCAACATCGATAGTGGCGAGGTAAAAACGCTTGCTATTTAATCTGATTTCTAATTTTAAACCCTAGATAGAGCCCATGCGTGATTGTACCTCGTTTTTTCCGAGGACATGCGGAGCGCTATGTGATTTCTCGTGACGTACTACAATATGTTATGCCCAAGTTTAGCATCTACTCAGATCAGAGATTATGATATCGTCAGGGTCGTAGGTGATTGCATGAGAAATCAACACTGGGTATTGGTTTCTGAGTTATTATACTGGCCCGGTTTATGTAATGGTCTCACTTGAGTAGTACCCTCTGGGTCCATAATTTTTAAAACTGGTTAGATTTGACCTGCTAGCTAATGCAGTATGTTGAAGTTAAATTATGTAAACAATATGTGATGTTCATTTTCTCCAATTGGGTTCTATTGGGGTTAGTGGGCCAAGAGGGTCTGACAAATAATATGTGTTAATTAAACTTTTACTGTTTTGTGTTTATGTAGATACCTACCTACATAATATCTGAATGAACATCAAGTTCTAGCATTGAATAATCAAATCAATAATCCAATTGACATGAATACAGTAGGTATTATCATTTGTCAAAGAACATTATCTGGCTTTTTTTAGAAAACCTCTTCAAAATCATTATGGGTCCCTCTTCTCATACTTAATGATCAATTTAGTAGCTTGATAGCTACATATGGTGGCCGTTGATGTTATTCATACTAACTATGAAAGTACCGCTCCAAAGGGGTTCAGTTTTGACAATCTTATGTAAAACCAAAGTCGCTAAATTAAGCTTGTGCTATTTCGTCCTCGATGAAGTACAATGACTTCAGTAGTCAGATTTACTCCTAACATACTCACAAAATTGTTGACATAATCCAACAATGGTGTTTGCAGTAATCTTTCATAAACCATTTCAAATACCTGTAACTGGAGTTGTGGTTGGAAGTGAAGGTAATAATGTTCTTCCTCCATCTTTTTGCCTACAAATTGGGAGCCAGTGTGACCTCATTTCATAACCTGATTGCATTTCTTATTCTAATGCAATGAAATCCTTGCTAACAACCAAAATTTTACCTAAAATAAGAAAAAAATATTTATTTGCCCCAAGCTATTTGTTGCTTAGATGTTTAGCTAGATAATGCTGTATGTACTTCATACAGCATTGCATACCAATGAATTAGGGAATTTTAAATTAAAGTTTTCAGAGTTAAACTCATTCAAAGAATCAATCAAGAAATATTGAAAATCAAAAACCCATATACCTAATCATTCTGAATAAATTTCAAAATAAAAAAAATATTTTGATCAAATAATCACAAATGTTGTATGTTCTCATCTCGATGTACAATGAACTGCATTGATAAGGAACCTCCATAACAGGGTTCATAGTCTGACATTAGTTTTTTTATTTTTATTGAATAAGTTGTTTTTAAAAACAGTCTCAATCTTACAGTGATGGGATAGAATGTTTTAATGAAAATAACTCTGTATTAAGTAGGAATTGTCTTAAATCAATCATAACATGTTTACTTTGTGGGCAATTCTCTGTATTTGGAAAAGAGTTTCACATTATGATTAGGTACATGGTTTTTTGATTTGCAGTATTTCTTGACAATTCAATTTCTTTGTATGAGCATAACTCTGAAAACTATGATTAAATATTCTCTAATTCTTTGGTTACCACAGAAAATAATGAAGATAGAAATAGGATTGATTTCCTAGAATCGCGTCGTGAGTTATCGCAAAGCATCAGCGTTGTTATATTCTCTTGAAGGCGATTATTACGGAAACTGACAAGGTCTTAATTTTATACGCCAAATCCGGTTGAATTCTTCATATCCTTAGTCCTTGGCGTTTCTACCATTTTATTTTTATATCACTGAGGCTTTTGACTGTCTGGCAACATCGTGGTAATTTTTGTGGTAGTTTTTGAATATGTTAATGCTGGCTACACAGCCATTGTGACGTCACGTCGAAAAGGCTGTCGCTGTCGACATCTTTTGAGACTCTGAATAAAATGGTTTTCAGAGGGTTTTTCCTGTGTTCTAAACTTCTGTAAAGTAATTTAGGATATTTTGGACGCTAAATTGTGAAAGTGCTGTGTGAGGTTTACACTCGGTGCGATGGAACATCAATAAAGTTTCTGTGACAACGACTAAAGCAAAATGGCTACCTTTGGAAACATGTTGATAGCCCGAAAAAACATAGTAATAGCCAATAAATATAATGTTGTCCGAAGAATTGGCGGAGGTAGTTTCGGTGACATCTATCTGGCAGTCAATATTTGCGGTGGCGAGGTAATTTTATGTTATTTTTTATTGATTCTTCAATAAACATTCCCCGAAGGATAGCGCGTCTTGGCAAGACGGTGAAGTATTTCGGGATTTTTGGCCGCGAAGATGGCGGCCTGGGCGTTTTCTTCCTTGTATTACAACTAACGGGATCTGCTTTATTCAATTCCATTGAGGTTTCCTCGGTGCAACGCCTTGCTATTGTGTATTTCGTAAGTGGCACATAGGTAGGAAGTTACACATCTTGAAATGTGAAATCTGAAAGGAGACCATTGTTAGACCTTTGGCTCCTTGTCAACATTGTGTTTGTAATGCGCCCAGTTAAATATGTAGGTAGGTATATAATTTAATTGAGCATTTTCCTATCCAATTTCCTTGCCATTATGTTCTATCTATGGAAATGGGTCACTAATGATCTCTAACTGTATACTCCTGTCCAAGTGACGAACCTCATTATTCTGGACCCGTAACATGAGTATCTGTATGATAAATTTGTGTTCATTACCAATGGTTTTTTTATCATTCACAACTCCTGTCCTGTCAATGACATGACTCACCTGGGATCATCTCCGTTTCAAAGGTCAACCACCCCTTGGATCTTCTACAAGTCTTACTGTGACATACTTAACTTGATTTGTTGTTTCAAAACAGCTGTTGCTGATATTTGTACAGCTGGTGCCTTATCTTGTATTGTTATTTATTTCCTTTAGCTTTATCTCTTTATGTTTGCTTCATGTAATACCATGCATAGTGTTTTAATAAGAGTGAGTTATTAATTCTGGATAATAGCAAACAAACATTTTGCAATAAATAAATAGCAAACAAGAAAAGTTTAAACTATTAAGATCAAAGGTGTCCCAACTGAGATTACTGATATAGCAACGAGAGCTCAAACTGGTTATTATTGGAATAGTCTAGCCTCTTCCCTGGCTTGTTGTTTGAGTTTGTGAGTACAGAATAATTATGTCCATATAAAAAAAAAACACAAAGGTAGGTAAAAATTCTGACCTCAATTGAAAGGGACTTTTGCCATAATCACCATGCTAGGTATGATCACAGTTAAAGTTCACTGAAGGAATATGCTGGCCTTTCTCTCTTAGGCTGAGTTTTAGTGGTCGATTCATATAACATGTCATATAGTAATCAGTGCTAACTTCTTCTGTTTGTTGCAGGAAGTTGCAGTAAAAGTTGAGTCGATAAAGGCGCGGCACCCCCAACTCCTCTATGAGAGCAGGGTTTATAAAATGCTCCAAGGGGGCATTGGAATTCCGCATATAAGGTAAGAACACAATATATATAATAAGAGTACAATCCGGAGCTATTCCTGTCATACTGCTGCCTTCCTAGTGCATATGAGTGACTAGGGACCGGTTAGGGCAGCTATGATTTGGTATTTCAAGCATATAGGTTATCTGCCGCAAGCTCCGGTGCTGTCAACTATCCCTTGTACCACAAGGCACTCTACTGAGACCTACCCTCAGGGCAAACATGGCTAAAGAAAATGAAAATGAACGCCCATACTATAGAAGAGTAACATAATTATACATCAGTATTCTTTTTAAGTATAAAGGTGTTCAACTAATGTGTCCTGTCCTGCCCATACGTTTGCTTCCGAGATATGGCATCTCGCAACGGAAAAACGAGAGAGTACATAACACGAAGTTCTATGGAGCGCGCCATGCTCGAAATCACTCCCACGAATGTTGTGGCCATTTGTTATTCCAAGAAAATGTAACTTGAATCCACGCGGTAGGTGTGATTTGCTGAAGTAAAATCCATCATACCAAACATGTTCTTAGCTTTTGTATATCTGTTATATTGTTAAGTTGACATTATATTTGAATTGAGATTTGAGAATGCAAGCTATACAAGTTTGTACAAAATACATAATTTGCATTCAATATCAGATTGCTATTACTTAATCATGCATTTAATATTCTTAGAAATGCATCTATGTTTTTTATCATAATCACATTAATCACACTTATATTTATAAAGCAAAAGTTTGTATGGATGGATGTTTATTACTTCTTCACGTCAAAGCTACTGAACAGATTGAGCTGAAATTTGGCACAGGTGTGATTTGCACAGTTTTAAGCCGGGAATAAAAAAGTCTACTCTTAATCCCATAATTCAGTTCTCATGGGACAATAACAACGATAACCTTAAGTTTCCATAGCAACGCATGCGAAATCGTGTGCAGAAACAAGTTAGCAAAAAGGCTGTAAACAAAGCTGACTTATTTTTATTCTCATGAACAAAAGCCAAAGAACCTCTAAAACATGATTTTCAAAGCTATCAAATCCTTTGTCTGAATTTCGCAAGACTCTTAGACCTAACCTACACAGCGCGCAGGCAAGGCCAACGCTGTCTTATAACGACGCCTACTCGTCTGAGATCGCCTATTTCGGTAGAGGCTAGAAATGCCGTTTTCATTATTATTCAAACTAGCCTTACTGTAGGGTATCATACAGAATTATGAACCATCTTTCAGCACACTAAAACAAGCGTATTCGCGATATATAAAATAGAAAAATATTAAATCACAAGGTAATCGCTAAAAACACAAACTTCAATAACCGATAATTGCCCGCGCGCAGCGAAATAGGTTCAAATTCGAGATCGTAAAACAGAGTAGAGACAAACAAAAGCTTTGAAAACAAAAAAATAAATGTTAAACCCAGACCTATTGCTGCGATGATAGTGTGCGTGGTGCGGTGTCGTACAAGATTTTTCACAAATATATCTTTGGGAGCCCTTCAGCTTAAAAAAAATATCTAGTAAATTTTGCAGGAAAGTCCTTGATTTACGGAACTAATCTCACGCACACTGAAAACAAGTTTGACCTCCAGTCGTAAATATCGGACAAGGTTACTGAACGAAAAGTTAAGCCCGAACTGTATATAAATTTTTTAGTTGATTAATTTATGTTTTAGTTTGGTTCCTTACTATATTAGGCCACCTTGCGCACCTCGGTCTCCACGGAAGACCAGCGCTATGGTACGATCTGCTCTACCAAGCACATGCTGAGGAGACGATTTTTGTCAGTCTCTGTCGTCTGTTAATCTAAGTTTTAGATATTGACCATGTCCGACGGTACAGTCGGCTCACGACACGACGACGCACACTTTTTATTATTATTATTATTATTATATTCGCCCGGAGTGTCCCACTGCAGGGCAAATGCCTCTCTTCCCTTCATCCACTGATCTCGTTCCTCAACAAGGAGAGCCCACTCTTAATTGTTGCACATAATTCCACAAAGAAGAGAGACGAAACCATCTTCACAATTAAAATTGAAGGAGTGTGCGTCGTGTGACTCTCGACAATCACCTCTCGAACCATCCTTTTGTACTTTTGTTGTGGCGTTTCTTACTTACTACAAAAGGATACCTAGTTCAAGAGGCGATTCAAATCAAGAACACTAATTGTGAAAAGGGTTTTTGTCTATCTTCCTCTTGGGATTCCAAGAGGAGACGAAAACAGAGACAAAAACCCTCTTCACTGTACTTAAGGATCATGTAGCTCAATCCAGTGGTTGGTTACCGAGTCTTTTCAACATGTTACCAACTACATATCTATGCTTTATAAAAGCCAAGGAATCAAGATCTTCGCGGCATTGCGGCCGCTACCTTGAGCTATTATTGTGTGTGTATTAAATTTCACTATAATACAACTGTTAGTTACCTACAGTTTGTATTAATCCGTCGTTAAATTTATACAACTGTTATAACGGCCATATGAAAGTGAAAATTCGTCTGTAACATCAAGGTCATGCGCGTTGCTTCGTGCAAAAAGGCTTAATTTTATCTTTGCTGATTCACTGTTTATGGAATTAATTTGATCAATATTTTGCTAGGTGGGGTTGAGTTATCAGAAGTTGACTAATGGTTCATGTAAAGAAAGACGTGTAAAGTACCGTTTTCTGTGAGTCACCGTCACCATTGTGAAAGCACTAATCGCTCAAAAACTATGAACTACTGAAAAATTGTGACTCCAACTTTTATATGACTTCTCAGACAGTAGCATGTTTTTCCGTGAAAAGGGCGACTGATGTAAAGGTTTTGTCTGCCACTCATTATTACAGTTATCACAATAAAGGTAATTGAGATAATGTGATACTAGGTTGTACAGGATTGCTAACCTTTTTTAGGGCTGACGTAGTCGGCGTTTGGCTAAAAGCCCTTTTAAAATATAAGATTTAAATAAATAACGAACCTATTTTAAAAGACTTAAAAAAAAAACCGAGGAGGTTCTTTTTTAGACTGAATGGTTTATGTATGTATGTCGATTTTTCCTTGAAATATGGACATTATGAAAATTATTTTATAATCGTATATTCGTATACAATTAAAATATTATATTCGCCCTGAGAGATCCTGTTACCTCCTTTTATGCAAGCAGTAAAGTAAAGAACTAATCCAATCAATGTGCCAGTAATGTGACACCGATGCGACAATGTCGGACTTAATTCTATTTCGAATCGTGATAAATAGCGCTCGGAAAGGCCACGGAGACTTTAATCTATGTAAAGCTGTTTTGAGACTTCCTACTCTATTCCTTGTAGTCGTATCAACGTAAATAAAGTAACCTAGAGTCCAACTTTTGGCGACATTGTCATCTTATGTGCAAAATACGAGGATAGTGCGAATAATAGGTAGATAAATATTTTTTGTTCAACCACACAAAATATAATGAAAACAACATAAAAAGAAAATGTTGAGAATCACGCGAGTACAGATTATCGCTACGGGCGATCTCTCCCAGGCAAATAAACAATATACCGTAGATATAAAACAATTACGTAGCTATCTTGAGCCGAGTTGAGCTTGAGCCCCATCCAATAACCCAACTGCGCAAGGAAGGAAAGGATTTTATAAAAAAAAAACAGAATCACGCGAATACAGATTATCACTACGTAAACAATCTACCATACGCATAAAACATTTTCGTAGCTGCCTTGAATCGACTTGAGCCTAATCAGCAAAGCAAAATAACTTCGACTATAGGCTAACAAGGTTATGCCAATAACCCGACTGCGCAAGGAGGGAGGTTTTTTATAAAAAGCCATGTGTTCCTCAGGAAACCAAACCTGCTCTGTCAAGTAACAAGACGTGGTCTCAAAGATTGCTTCTATGAATGCAGCTTATGAATGGACATCTGCTAACGAAAATTACCTTCTAAATGGGACAGCTATGCCCGGACGGGACCGTTATAAGAACCGGCTTTGGGGCGCGACGAGGCTGCTTGTACGGAAATGTGATGAGAATTGTGTTTTCACTGTCCTGACCACATGTAATTGCTGCAGGTTTTTAATTGAGACAGTGGTCGTTTAAGGAACCTGTTTTGCAAAGATTTATTGATGTAAAGTAAAAAACAGCTCGGTTTGGACCGTCTAACAATTGTCGGTCTAGAAGTTGAGCTGGTGCATAACGTATCGCTACCTAGCATATGCAAGTCTTTTAGAAAGGTTATTTTTATCCCAATGGGAACTGATTTATGGGACATAATAATAAAATCATTTATTTCAGACCATAGAAAAGTAACAGATCTTATTTAACTTATTATATAAAATGATATAAAGTAGCCCGTTGTGTTACCCCCATGTTTTATACTAGGCCAAGAACTACCTGTATGCAAATCTGCAGCCCGATCCGTTCAGTAGTTGTTGGCGTGAAGTAGTAACATGTAACATCCAAACTTTCGCATTTATAATATTAGTGTGATTTATTTTGGTAATCACTCCTCCCTCGAAATATCTAACGGTGCAGCGGTGCTTCCGTTGGGTATCTCATAACACCCTGGAGATTATTTTGGGTATCAATCGATAGGCTTCGAACTCATCTGCGTTGTGTCTCGCCCTGGGCCAACCGAGGCTGTACAGGTTTGGACTCGTCTCGGCCTATTTATGTCCGATTAACAGTCTACATAAAACCGGTTCTAAAGCTGATATTAGTCACAGTTCGTCGTGACGAAATCACAACAGTCCTTTACGTGAATACAATTTTGATTTAGGTTTGCCTTTTTATAAACTCGTAAGAGGCGACTAAGGGATATCCGCTGGAGGGCAGCAGCGCCTCTTGCAAAACATTTCATCAGCGAACTGCGATCCCCAACCCGCATGCTCAGCGTGGGGATTATGGGCATTAACCTCCATGAAATAAAAGCGAATAAGGTACTTATCAGGGGGAAGCCTGCTTCCAGACTTTAGACTCTGAGAATCACTGCAAATCGATATGATATTAAATGTAAAATAATAAATTCTATACTTACTTAGAAAATAGTAAACAAATAAATGTGTTTGCGTGTGATACGTACGTGATTATTAACACGGTAAATATGCACAGTACCTTTCGATAAACAAGCGTTGTGTTTTCCGTTAACTTCGATATGAACTGGCTTATACAATGTCTAGAAAATGTAAATTATACAGGAGCTCTATATAAAACGTCGATTTTATGTCTGACCTAAATGTGCAGCACTCAATGTCCCACGTACACATAATGTTCCACATTGCATCAGCTTTAGAATTAGTGTCAACAATAGTTTCCTTTACCACGCCTGGCGGTATTAAATAGAATAAAATTCGTTTATTTCGGTCAATTTCGAATCCTAGGATCGCACACAAAAAAACAAGTAAAATTAACCTAGTTGTTAGTAGGTGTACAAATTATTAAATATAGCTAGAGGTATCCTCGCCTCGCTAGATCGCCTTCGGATAAGGCTTCTTAGTAAATAAAATATTTTATTTCAATAAGTAATTTAACTAAAACATTACCAAGGCAACATAAACTAGCAGAAGTTGAAAAGACAGCTCACATCCATCCTATGTTTTATTCATACAGCGCATACAGCACAAACGCACGGTGATTATTTGATAGCGAGAAAAAGTTTGAAACCGAACGGTCACGCGTCGCTGCCCGCGCCACCAGGATCACAGAATTAATTACAGTTACTATTCAACGGACTTTCACTTTGGTAACCAACTTGTGCAGAAAATGTATGGCATTTGCAATCTGCAAACACTAATAGGTTTGGTACTGAAACTGGCTAAAAATCTTAGCAAAAAATGGCGTTTTGCTGTAAGAGAAAGCAGACTTAGCGCGAAATTGACGACAGCTTTGTAACGACAGTTAAGAATTAGGATTATGTAAACTACTCATTGGCTTCTATCATTAGAGGGTGATGTCATAATCCTCACGCTTACTCTCCTCTCCTTCCCTCCTTCAAGCTGGGCATGCTAGTGATAAAATATATAAAAACTAAAACCTGACTATGTGAATTCTTAACCAAATGTACATCGATGGCCCTTATCATTTCCTTTTGATAATTAGGTAGTCGGAGACGTTTCTTCCTAATTGTACTCTACGTATATGAGAGGTGGATTTTTCGACCTTTACTCGGATCCCGCTATATCGTTAGACCTTCATTTTATCTGATGTCGCATAACTCATAACTATCGGGTTTTTGAGACTTCATACGAATCATACGACACCTCATTTGTTGACATCAGACCTGTAGTTTCAGCGAAACGCTGGAAGAAAATAAAAATTGGCTATATACACACAAACATAGGGTGTCAGTCAACCTTATTATAACATTACCTTCCGTTGCTAGTCGGGTAAAAAGTCAATAATGCGCTTATCAGGTAGAATAGAAAAAAATTATTTGTGTTTCAAAACAAATCAGGAATTAATAAAAAGAAATTAACTACGAGAACACAAATAGGCTACCGGCGGCTCAGCATTAGAGGTCTATGCCCAGCAGTGGACAGGTAAATGCTGTTGTGTGGGCTTCAGTTGCGACAGATTTTACGTGGTCCTCGTATCTTGACGAAGGCCTTATAAACAGTGGCACAGGCTTACAACTAGCATGAAATCGACGTCACGACCGCGGCGCGTCAAGCATCTAGTTGATAACGTCTGCTGGCATGCTTTGCCGCGATTTCTACCTGGAGATTTCTGTTGTGTTCTGTTTTGTTGTGACGCAATAAGCATCGGTGCTTTGTTACAGGCGGCTTGTTACGAGTGATTTTGAGCTTGGTAAAATAAATATTTTTAAACTTACGCGATATGAACACATAATTATTAGTATTAATACAACGTAAACCTGTTGAAACGTCGGGATAAATAGGTAAATAATCGCGATAAATACCCGTTGTATTAATACTCATAATTATTGTAAAATTAGACTTTTGAATACAGTTCTTGTGTGGTGTAAATATTTCCTAAGTAGCTTTCGAACGCGTTTTCCTGGATGAAAATAGTTCCTTTCCCGTGATACCATGCCTTATTATATCACACTAATTTTTATTATAAATGCGAAAGTTTGGTTGGATGTATGTTTGTTACTTCTTCACGCCAAAACTACTATGTTAGTTTTGGCGTGAAGAAGACTACTGATGGATTAGCAGTCTTCTTTATGCCAAATGTTAATTCGCGCATAGCATTCTTAGAAAAACAAGTCCATAATTCACTTCTGTAAATATCCTACGAAAAATCCAAAAATAGCCGTCATATATTAAAACGTAAGAAAATCTATAAGTAGGGTCGCACTACGAGACATTTCGTCGCCTTTCACCATCTATTTAGGCATACTGTGCATCATTTTAGCAGTACATAATACCAATGACCTCGAAAACCAAATAAAGACGCGGAAGTAGGGAAGCTTATTTCGTAACTCGTCGCTGCGAAGACGAGGAAGGCGTTCCAGGATTGAGCTCTATCTTATATTCAAAGTTGGCAAGGTGGCTCATCCTTCAACCTTGACCGTTGTTACTTACATAAATTGGTAATGCAGTATTCTATTACGTGTTTGATTGTATCTGTATTCTATTTCTTAAGGCCTGGTTTACCACATACGTATTTGCTTCCGATTTTGTATTATTATATTGAAAGGTATATT
Organism: Eupithecia dodoneata; assembly: GCA_947044415.1. Lineage (NCBI taxonomy): Eukaryota > Metazoa > Arthropoda > Insecta > Lepidoptera > Geometridae > Eupithecia > Eupithecia dodoneata. The sequence continues at coordinate 7,160,471 of OX345678.1, forward strand.
TTTATCTTCAGAAATAACGTCTATATTTTGAACCAAACATTAACTAACCAGTTTTGCCCGCGGCTTCGCATGCTCTGTGTTATTTATTACCTATGGGAATTGTTATTTGGGTTTTTTTTTTGAAAAACCTATGTAAGTATCTATTTTTGATTTCAGGCTTATAGCTACATCTATGCAAAATTTCACCCCTATCCGTTCAGTAGGTGAAAAGGAATAGCACACATCCAAACTTTCGCATGTATTATATTAGTATGTTATTGTACAACCTCCACAGGCATCATCTCGTCCTTAAAGTAAGCCGAGCTTATGCAATGCCCACTAAATAAATCACTCTATTTGTTCCAGATGGTATGGCTACGAGAAAGACCACAATATCCTGGTTATGGATCTGCTTGGTCCATCGCTCGAGGATCTCTTCAACTTTTGCTCGCGCCAGTTCACCATCAAGACTGTTCTCATGCTGGCAGGTAAGGATCTTGCAATAGTCTGTTATGCTACGTCAATATGTCATCGTATACGTCATCGGCCTCCCGAAATTAGTGCCATTCATGACGGCTCTGCTAAAGAAAGTGGAGTTTGCGGCATCATAAAAAAACCCTATAATAAGGACTCCTAAACTTAACGCGGTTAGGCATCGTTAACCCCCTAAAACTATTAAGGGTCCGGCGACCCTCGCTTGCAAAAATCGGTCCGAGTATCGCTGTCCCTGTTTAACTCATGCGTCGCGGCCACATGCGTGCGCGATAGCAATATTAGCCGTTCAAAATTTGGTTTGTTCCGTAATACCAAAAATTATGACTGAAAACTTTTTGTATTCTTCACAAAGTATTGTTATTTTGTAACTAGACAATATAAGCGATGTTCTTTAATAAATAACACGTAAGATATTGTTGTTTTTAATACGAAACAAATAGGAAGAAAACTTGTCCATTTTCGCATAAAAATGTGCAAAATACGCTTTCATTTAATTTTAGGTAAGTATTTTGAAAACAAAACTATTTAGGAACCTAGATAAATACTATTCAAATATAAATAATACAATATTATAGTGGAAATATGCTTGAATTGGAAATCATTTTGGTATTACGTTTGTATGAAGAATTCGTCCCTCCGGAGGCCTCTTAACGCGGTCGGCCTCTTAACGCGGTCAGACATCCTTAACCGCTAAAACTTTTAACAAACGCACATCCGTGATCATAGGCATTAAACTGAAATCACACAATTAAAAAATCTTAATCATGGTTTAACATATTTAAACGTATTATTTTTTGTTAAAACGTTTAAGCTTTTGAGCTCTAAAGGGGTCATAAAATTGCGTGAATCCTATGGTGATGCCTCAGATCTAGTCAGGCAGTCAGTTGTTGGTGGTATCCGGATTCTGAAGCCAGCATCGACTGCAATAAACTCGCACAATTAGTTTCGAGTGTTCCAGTTCTTATGTTGAACCAGTTTCACGCATACAGGGCACGAATCGTTTGGTGTGGCTATTTACGAACACGGCTGTTATTGATAAATCGAACGATCGAGCCGCTAAGGAATATTGGGAACCAAAAAATAAATATAAATAATTATGTGTGTGACATGACATGACGTATGGAGTATACGTCATGTCACACATAAAAAAATGCAAATGGCTGTAAGAATGAAAATGTAAGTTTTTTGGTTGGTTTCTCTATTTTGCAAGCAAATACTGTTGTATCTGGTAACTAACAATCGTTAAAATTGCGCGATTTTTCTATATTAAAAACATGACGCTTTATATTGAATGTGATAATGGTAATTGCCAAGTTTGATAACTGATAACTATTATTGCAATTTGATTGTCTATCTTATCTCGTGTATGCAATAGTTGGTGTATCAAAGACTGTCGGACCTAAGTTTACGTAAAGGTACCATCAAATATAAACAATGAGCCCGAAACGCACCACTCATGGCCGCCCCAGGCTAGGACTGCTGTGTGGACCTATGTATAACAGGGCGTTTTTGGGCTGATATTTTATTTATTTATTGAACTATACTTCGATTTAGAATCTAAGATATTTTCTTATTTTTTTGTCAAAAAATCCATTATGAATGACTTGCGGACCTTCCCGGCTTCGCAAGGTTTTAGTACGGATCCCTAACTTTTTTGAAAATATAATAATAGCCTATGTTCACCGCGGATATAGTAGCTTCCCAACAGTGAAAGAATTTTTCAAATCGGTCCAGTAGTTTCGGAGCCTATTCATTACAAAAAAATCAATTTTTCCTCTTTATAATATTAGTATAGAAAACTGAACAAAAACTGATAACAATAACAGAAAACCACAACGTAACATTAAGGTTATCATTTAAAAACACACCAGAGAATGAAATGACTTTAGTGTTATAATTATAACCATGATAGTTTGAAACGTTTAATAATGAAACGTTCCGTTCCAGATCAGATGCTCGGGCGCGTCGAGTTCATCCACTGCAAGTGTTTCATCCACCGCGACATAAAGCCGGACAACTTCCTGATGGGCATCGGCCGGCACTGCAACAAGCTGTACATGATCGACTTCGGACTGGCCAAGAAGTTCCGCGACCTACGCTCCCGGTCGCACATCGCTTATCGCGAGGATAAGAACCTTACTGGTAAGACTGATCACCAATGTGCTAAGCATGGACTGGACTGCCTAGGCAAGGCCTTGTCTAGGATAGAGTTGACAAAAATTACGCCGAATTGTCTATTTATTTATACTTCTTGCACGAAAAACATAAAACAAAACGTATTCTAGAAAATTTATACAAAGGCAACTCATCAGGTCATCTCGAATTCGTAAAATATATGGAATTCATTCTATCAAATTCAGTAAATTACGCATTGTATGAAATTTTTAACTTAGACAAAAGCTTGTCCTGAGGAAATGTGAAGGGACAAAGTCGCACTCTTTCCTAGTGCAAAAATGAGAAATGCCTCGGCATTAAGCCCACCCTTTGTACCTTTAGTAGTGTAATGAAGTTTAAATAAATAAATAAAGATATTCCGTGTCAGACGACTGGTAATGTGCTAATGTCTGGCCCAGGTCCACTCAGAAAAATGTAACTTCACATGTTTCCAGGTACCGCAAGATACGCGTCCATCAACGCTCACCTGGGGATCGAACAATCGCGGCGGGACGACATGGAATCACTCGGCTATGTACTTATGTATTTCAACAGGTAAATACTTCCTATACATCTCTAAATGATATAGTTCAATTTCAACTGGTGGTAAACGAACAATAATTATGACAGTCAATATTCATCGATACCCCGCGAAACAGGCCTAGGCTAGTGCGGGGGTCATTGTAAATTCTATATACAACTAAAGTTAGTAAATCAATTAAAATGTTGTGATCTTATTTCCAGGGGGTCATTACCGTGGCAAGGTCTGAAAGCGATCACCAAGAAGCAGAAATACGAAAGGATCAGTGAGAAGAAGATGTCTACTCCCGTCGAGGTGCTAACCAAGGTAAAGTCTCAGTTCTAAAACCTATGTACTGTACATATACTCTATATATATTACATATATGGTCCTCCTATTTACATAAATATACTTTTGTGGACAAAAGTTGTACATAGGCGAGCATTATGCTATTTCATTGAAACCCTGACGAAAAGAGGAGTGTTTAGGTTATAGCAGATCAGAAGCGCACTGCTTACCGCTTAGCTCATAAATTTGCATTCAAATATGAGCTTTAAATCGTAACATTAAGATGCATAGCAAATTGACGGTATCAGATGACGATACCTAGCGGGCGTTTGAATCTTGTGGGAAGACGGTGACAAAATTCACTGTAAAATGTATCTAAATGTAACAAGTGCAAGTAGTAAGCTCTTTTTCAATGGACATTTTTGTGCTGCGTCGTAGCGGCGTCGGATTGAGTGCGCAGAGCTTTATGAGCTTGTCGCGTGTATCTGTGTTTGTCTGAGGCGTAGCTCCCAATCAGATACGTCTGTTTTGGATGGATACGTCCGGGGAGCTATGGCTTTGTGCTAATGAGAACTTGGAAACATTTCAATAGAGATGCTTCTGAATTCTGTTAATATAATTTTTATAACATTTCTGTAAATTTATACGAGTATGTACCTTATACTATTCGGCTCTGCTCTGGCAATATAAAACGTATTTCCTTTTTCTTTACTTTAGATGAAAATATTGAATTTCCGTGACCCGAGATTCTCTTATGTATCAATGTACGAAAGGTTTTGTTTGTACGCAGGGTTTCCCGGCCGAGTTTGCGATGTATTTAAATTACTGCCGTGGGCTGACCTTCGACGAGGCGCCCGACTACATGTATCTTAGACAGGTAAGTTAACCACTACCGATGCGATGTCGCACGAACCGAGTACTGCCGCTATCACACGATATTTGACGACCTCTGTGGCGCGGTGGGCGAAGGTCCGCCTGCGACCCAGGAAGTTGCAGGTTCGATTCCCGCCTCAGGACAAATAGATAGATAGATAACATTTTATTACACCACACAAAACAGAACATAATACAGAGATAAAACTTAGAAAAAAGGTATAAAGGGTGTCCTTATCGCTGAGAGCGATCTCTTCCAGGCAACCTTGAAAAATGTTGGCAAATGTTTGTTCGTTCCGGGTGTTTTGGTCGTTTTGTATGTATAATAAAAAATATCTTTCTATGTAATATATTGTCTGATGTATATAAGTTATCTAGTACCCATGATACAAGCTCTGCTTGGCTTGGGGCTAAATAACGCTGTGTGAATCGTCCAGCATTATTTATGAAAGGGTCTAATGTAAATGGTTTGTTGTTTACAGTTGTTCAGGATCCTCTTCCGCACAATGAACTACCAGTATGACTACACATTCGACTGGACCATCCTGCGGCAACGCAAGCAGCACATGGAGGGCGGCGCCGCGCCCGCCGACCGCCGCTCGCCCTCTGTCCAGCGCCGCGCCGCCAACCCGCCGCAGCCGCAGCCTCCGCCTAACAACGAGGTATGTACTGCACAACGCAAGCACCATAATACCTCCACCGCTAAACATGCTTCCCCTAAGGATGTTTTGCCCTAATCACCACGCTTAATTCAACGCGCAGCTGGATTGGTGCTGTGGAGGTGTTCACAGGAAGCCACTGCCCTTGTTTTGGTAGGTTGATTTAACACGATACGATATCCACGGCCGTCGGAAACGAAGATTTACGAAAGACTTCTAGCAGAATACAGGGCAAGCTCGTGCCTCGTTAATACCTAACAGGCATACTTCCCCCGTTTTTAATTCCCTCTTCTACGAACACACAGGAGAGAAGCTTTCTTTGTGCCCGTACTGCGAGGAAAAGTTTGCTCTAATATATGATCCGTCGCAAACGGTCCCACACCGGGGAGCGGCTGACACCACAAGCCACTTTAAAAAGAACCGCCTCCGCAGCTTTCTTCCGTGCCCCTGCTACCCGTAAAGACACGTGTTCAAACATCAAACCGCTTTTATTTCCTTTAGCCCTTACAGGACTATTGGACTTGTCACAAATTTTAAATAGCATAAGTTGAACTAGGAAATAAAGTGATAACTTTGATTTTTGTTCACTTCAATCTTTTTAAGGTAAAGTAAAGAAGTGAACAAGTACCTCGCAACAGATAGGTAGGATCGTCATCATACACCGCCGCAGGTATACCTATCCTCCCCTGTGTTCTCCCATACCTCACCATCCCCTCTCCTATTCTAGGTGAAGTCCGTCCATGCAACCAACGAGTCAAAGCAGGCGGTGAAAGGCCATCAGTCCGTTAGTCAGCTCAAGAAGAAACTAACCACAATCTCCTAACTTCAACTATGAATCGTTTTAGGTCTTTAACTTGATGACAAAGTATCTTAGGAAAATTGCGCGTTGACACGATTCCAGGATCGAATGACATGAATAATTTTAGATAGCTATTTGGAGGCGAATGTGCGAAAATTATATGTCCTTGGGTTTTAGTAGGCGCTCCGAGAAACAACCTCTGAGAAATACTGTATTCTAGGGTCTTTTTATTAATTTTTAAGTTTTCTTGTAAAATTTAGTAAGGGCCAACTTTGCGGTGGGTATTGAAAATCGGTCTGGATGATAGAAGAAATTAAGTTGTATTGTTTTGTTGGACGCTTCCAGTATTAATGGTATTGAGCGTTTGTCTTGTGTCTACATTTCTATGTAAATTACTTAAGACTTAAGATTATTTTACTGTTAAATAAACATATTTGTTGAAATGGCCACGTGGCGTCTCCGACACTGTTGGAGACAGCGTCAAGATGTGGCTGACTTGAGTTCTATATTTCGATGAAGCATTTAGCAATGGTAAAATATCAAAAAATTGTATAAATTTAAAAAATGAGTGGTATAAACTCTTAAAAATAGTGTTATGCATGAGTTAAGCAGCATTTTTTACAGACAGGAATGTAAATTTTATATAAACAAAATAAAAACAAGCATTTTTGTGTTACCGCTATTATTTGCACTTGAAACTAAACGTTATGGGAAAGGTAATCAGTTTCACGCTTGTTGTGCTCTGTTAGTCATTTTAGAAACATTTTCTGATCTGTATCTATCATTTTGAGAATTATCGTTCAATGTACTTTTACTATTCAGCCAACTGAAGCACTAAAATCATTTTTTCGTCACTCGTTTTCGTTACGCAAAGTCAAATTACCTTATATCATTATTTACGAATGTAAGGGTCTGCTCACACGAAGACGCGAGCACTTTTTAAGATAGTGATTCAAAATACAAATTTATTTACTACGACAAACCACTACTAAAAGATACATTTCTTTGAGATAATACGTAAATGCTCCTCGGCGCAGCGCGACATCGCTGGAAGCGTTATAATATTCCACTGGAATCTTGATATAATCGGACTTATACTATAAAACTTGAGACTCTCCACTGCGCAGCGTACTATTGCGCTGCGTGAAACCACTGGCCTCTTCAAGCAGCGTCGCGTCGCGTCGGGTTTCGTTGTGAGCTGACCGTAACCTATAGATATCATCTGTATATCTTCAAGCAAATAATTATAAATTAGATTCATAGATCACTAAATTCCGATCAATAAACAAAGTATTGCTAGTGTAGACGATTGTGTTAACATAAATGACAATATCTAATTCTGTGTTTTTCTTTTCAGTGAAAGAGATTAAGTCGTTCGGCGGTGAAGGATGGTCCTGCGAAGAAACGGAAGCACCCTCTGAATGCGTGATAAACGGACCATCCACAGTGATACGCGACAGCTAACAAATACCTTTTGTTACTACATGACGTGTCAAAGTGATGTGAATAGTTCTTGATCAAGTTTTAATTTCTCAAAAATAGTTGAATTGGGTTGCATTTAATGTAATCTATCTGAGCTGGTGTGCGTTTTCACTGTGGCCTGCGAAACCCCGTTTTCTGACCGTCCTTACGCGCTGGACATATTTCGATAAGGACTACAGCTTTCACTCTAGAGGCCTTCTAATGCTGGTTCTTCGTGGAATTTGTACTAATATTTGAAGTATTCGCCCAAACACTATTTTCTTATTCCTCTATCCATGTTGTATGCGACTATAAAATGCTAGTTTTGACAATACATTTTCTTTTTCTATAATTTAACAGTAAAAACCTCTTTCAAAGATAAATAAGCCTTACAATGGCTCAGCTGCGGCTACCAAATATTAGTGCAAATAAAACGGAGACGGCAGAGTGTTTGTGCAAGAGACAATGTGAAACTTGTGTACAAACTGAATACGAATCGTATTGTATATTTTTAATTCGCCTTCACGTGAATGGGCGTGTGACCGACGGTGTGCATTTTGAAATTAACTGTGCGCGTCTACGTATATAGGGGAAACCCCCGTTTCAAAACCTTGTCTAGGAAAGTTTTCTGATGTAAGCCCATTCCTAAAAAAGACCAAGATTTTGTCCGCGCCGTACAGCTTTGTATTACACTAAATATATCCGAACGCGATTATTTGCCTATTTCATATTCCCTGGTGCAACTATTCTAAAAGTCATCGCCGTTCGGCTGCGTAATCGACGAATCTTGTCAGCTTTATTAGTTTGGGCATAATTTTCCTGCATTTTATAAACGTTACAAAACATATGAATCGAAACGAATTGCTGGATGTGTTTTGTAGCGTTTATAACTTGCCACTGACAATGTTATTTATAAAGTGGGTCATTCATTTATTGAAACTGTACTTGTGTCTCATTGCTTTGTTACAAAAGAAAGAGACAGTCGTCAGTATGGGCCTCTTCTATCATTGAAAGATATTATAGTCTTATTTTGTGTCTTTGTAAAAGAAAATCCAAAGCTTATTAAGAATGGATCTTTCAAGTCCTTACAATCTAAATTAAAGGAGGTAGTGATAAAACCTTTCCGTTGTCTTTTAAGAGTTATTGTCGGATATTTGTAACTCATAAACTTGAAATGTAGAAGAGGTCCCGATTGTTCAAGGCCCGAAGGCTACGTGGCGTAGGTAGCCAAAGTGTTTTGTTAGTTAAAACTCAATATTTACTTCGTTTTTCGATGTTAGTTTTTTCTCAATTTTAGCTAGTTGTTTACATTAAATTTATTGATAGAAGTCAAGTGTTTCGAGTTTCTATAGCATACTTATAAAAACTATTTAATTTTGGGTTGAACTAAAATGTGCGGTAGGTTTTATAAGTAAATGTAGATATTGTAAATACGTGCGGATATTTGAAATACTATGGCCCCAGAGGACGAGATGTTAACATATTGGCTAAAAATGTTCATTAAAATTACTGATTTATTTACTAATAATGTAAGTAGGATTCTGTATGAAAAAAAAAACAAAGAAAAAGTATAAAAAAATATGCTTAGGTAAGAGAATAAAATTGATTCCCTTTTCATTGCGGCGCATCCTTCGGATAGTTAGTTTTTTTTATTTTTGCTATAATTTGCGTTCGTCTCTTCCAAATTGTACATAGATTTGTCGATGGCGGTGCGTCGCAAAGAAACTCGGTACGGACCGTATCATATATTTTAAAATAATTTCGGAAAATGTAAATATGAGAGAGTGTTCATTTTAAACTGTTATTTTTTTAAGGACACGCTAATTTTGTTTGTTCCTGTCTTGTATCACAGTTAGACCAGAAATTCCATATTGACCGGTGATATATTAATCACTTAATCCTATGCTTCCTTAACTAGTTGCTAGCCTTCAGGTTCAGTGTCACAAGGCAGGATATAATCTAAGGGCCAATCTCATCACTTCTTGTGGTTACTCATTATATCTAACTAAAGTTATATTAGCTGTTGCTGCAGTTTATAATTTTCAACTTCATTTGGGTTAAAAGTGCTTCTAAAGAACGCTGAATGCAGATTCTAAGGCGAATACAAAGGTTTGAAAACGCCAAATAACTGAAATCAAGTTTTTGGGACGGGAACTGTCCCATCGCAGTCTTCATTTATAATAGACGACTAAACCCAGAGTTCATTTGATGATAATATCGAGATGTCATCGTGATGTTTCGTAATTGTATGGGATTTGTGTAGTTCCCTATCCGCACGATAGGAGGCGCTATACCAAAACGTATGGAAAAAGGAGTTACGAACACGTCTCGGTACTGTCGTCAAATAGACTCAGTCGCAAAGTTTCAGTCATTTGGCGCGCACTGTGTTACTGCCTAATTGTATATTACCATCGACTAAAACACAGCATTGTTTCGCCTAGAAATCTGTAGAAGACAAATTGTGATGAGGGAAGCCACAAGAGTAAATAAATATAAGAAATGAATGCATATTGTGTGGAGCGTGATGAGAGTTGAGTGTATCGAATGGATACAGAACGCTAGGACGATGCCTTCGCTTTATCGTGATAGATAAACTCTGAATACCGCGGACTTTGCTTTTTGAAGGCAAAATCTACAACGGGATGGATATTTTTTTCTGAGCATTGTGAGAAAATGTTTAAATTTTTTTGATATTGTTTTGTTTAAAAAATAAATAATACAGTAAAACTAAATAATTATCAGTTTCATGATAATTTCATATGGTTTTTGGTTTATATTCAATTAGTTAAAGTCAACTTAAAAACACATTTAATTTTTCAGAACTAAAAATTGATCTCACCCGTCGACAGAGAATGGAAGGTTTCTCTTGGCATTCTGTTTCCACGATAATAGAATGTACTGCACTTAAATGATAAAATTAATAAACGATAATAATAAATGTTTCTTTTCTTGCTACCTATTCCAAAATTGCAAATTAACATATTAGCTACACATCAGCTACTACATCATTTGATTAGCCAGGGTCACGTGGTGCTATGGGTCAAAGGAAATCGGAAATTTCGATCCACAAACAACCATTACCGTACAATACTTACCTACCTTCCAATCCAGCTGGATACTAAAGGTGACTTTTAAGGGTTTTAGGCCGGAAGGCGGGGTTCCCAGGCGGGTACCTGGTCTCTGGGGCTCACTTGGTCGTGAGGGGTTTTTTGGCTTTGTCCTAATGGCATAACTATTTCGCCTAACTGATTTGGCTACGAGGACTAACATATCCTCATGGCCGATAAGTATTTAAGAGGTATTTTGATTTAACCAAGTAAAAAAATACTCTGCAATATGCCTCAAAAAATAATGTTAGACCGATGAAGGGTGGATGGCGATGGAGGAGATTAGATACAATAAAACAATAAATTATTTTTACACTTTATTCAACATTGTCATATAACTTAATACAGTAATTAACAATAACCTCACGTACTGCCCGCAAGGCTTACGGAACACCTAGATCTAAATGTTATTTTGCGAACTTTCCGGAAAATCTATTACATTGAGGGAGATCATGAGGACCCTAATTTCTGGTAGTTTTTATTATAATACGAGTTTTATCGAAACCAAGTTCAACTGTAACATTACTTTTTTTACTCAAGGCAAATTCAGTATTTACTGTTTGTAATTTGTAATAAATTAATTTAAATTCACATGCTTGGAGTAGAGTTTACAGACATAATTATTAGCATTATTTATTGAAATCCACAAGGAATGTGTCGCGTGTACAAATACACAGCAATAAATATAATTTTAGGTTAAGTACAAACAGTTCACATCGAATTCAGCTGAGAGGGACTTAATTATCCAGCAGTGGTTAGGGTCAGATCAGTGGATGATGATGAGTTTTCGAAATGTAAAGCCCTTGATTCTGGCTTGTTTTTTAACTCTGTTTTTTTGTGAATTCGGCGGTAATTATGTTTACTGATGTGAGGTGTGTTCTTCAATGTGACCTCCATGGCCACGATGAAGGTTGAAAGGTCCTGATTGACTTGATATGTTTTGAGTAAACCTTAACTTTTCTGTGGCAGTAAAAATAGTGCCGTCCCTTTCAAACCGATCGAAGTAAAAAGGATGGCATCACTTTTAGTGCTGATTTATTTCGTTGAGTTGTGAGTGTCATCTGAATTGATACTCTTCTTAGGCTACTTGGGCGCGTTCACACAGCGGAACCGTTTTTTACGGATCCTTCGCTGTAAACAATCGTTTAATTTATGGATATTGAATGGATCCAGAATATCTACCGTTGTTTGTGTGAACTCGCTCGCTCCTACAATCGCCATTTCCAAGAAAAACGGATCCTGTAAAGCGAATGCTGTGTGAATGCGCCCTAAGTTAGGACAACGGCACCTGACTTGCACCGCAAGTAAATTTTAACGTTATTGCTTCTTTTACCTAGGTACCCTCATTTTATAGCCAGTAATGATAGGTCTCTCACTCACACCCATATATGTAGGTAATGTATCGGTACCATTCGATCCATGGGTGTGAGTGAGAGGATCCGAGTATTTTGTTGGGTGGTTTTTCGGTATTGTTGACACGAATTTCGATAATTTTTTTTAATAAATGGTCCTCTACATTTACATTGACAAAAGCGGAAAATAGACTAGGCTTTCGGCCAGGGACCGCGGAAGTACTGCGTGGCGGGGGCTAACTTTTTCGGTCACCTTCCTCCAAGCTCCGGCCTTCTCTGGTCAATTTATTGAAATTATAAGACTTTTATGATTTTTGGGGCTCGGGCCCACCCCGTTTGATTGGAGGGGCATTTGCCCCCCTGCCCCGCAGTTCCGCGGCCCACGCTTTAGGCATCTAACTCTGCACTTTTCACAGTTAAAGCTGGGGGAATTGATTTTAAAGTGCTTGCAAAATGGCGCTCGAAAACATAATTTCTCCAATGATTGTCTTTGGATAAAATGTTAGTGCTTTTTATCACTACGATTCGAGACAATTCTTATCAATTTCAACCTACACTTTTATTGCCCATGCCATCTTAATGTTTCAGCTAGTAGAGCTACGGGGCATCGCAGAGGCTGGGCAGTGAATGGGTTAAAATTGATTCATCAACAACATCCAGAAAGTAGGCAGTAGGTATACAGAAGACGCGTTCTAAAAGTGTCTACATTATACACAAGAGACCTTAGCAAAGGCCCTAGCAGGAGTTACTTATCGTATCATTACCGATAACTTAGGGGTACAAAGGAGTTAGGCATTTTACGAGCATTAATTATACTAGGGCACCCGTAGGTAGTTTGGTACTTTTAAATTGGTTAAATTACTTCACTCTATGTAAAATCTTAATATCTACTTGAATAAACATCAAATTGACAATATTAATTGATGCACATTTAATTTAGTTACTAGTTTACTTTATCCGTACAGACACGGATTAAGAACGAAGGAAGGGGCAAATAGTTATATTGTAACATTTCTTATAATGTGCTTTGTATGTAGGTTAGTATGGAAACTTTTAAATATTTTTCAAATTGAAAATACGTCGTTTTAAATATTGAAATTGACTTCGTCTTGCACAGTCAGCTAAGGCAAATTACAGTTGTTTTTTTTAAACCTTTGGATTTAATGAGTTGAGGCGGTATGATTAAAATGTAGTATTAAGTAAATAGTAGTATGAATGATGAACAATTTATTATATGAATATGATTATGGGTATATATTTTATAAATAGTTACACATACAAAATAGCGACCGCACATTGAGCGATATCAAGGCTCATATAATATTTTAACATGACTGAAGCTTTCAAAACACTACATTCTAAAAATAATATGGATAGAATAAGTACGTAACTTTTAGAACACTTAAATTTTCTACATTATTTGACTTTGTCTTTTATATTTGCTAAGGAACATTTACTATAAATGTCTTACCTACTTGTTTCAAAGCTAAATGTTGCCCAGCTTTTGGTATCTATACCTAACTAATGTATGTTGCAATGGAGGTAAAAAGACAGTGTCATACCATAACAGATGAAATCTTAACAGTGCCTTTTTACATCCACTGCAATCAAAGTATCTGTGATGTGACACTTATCTAGGTTTATGTAGGTACGAATTGTTTACAACAGTGAACATTATTTATTTCATATAAATTTTACAAACATTTACTTACGTTATAAGGAGAAACATAATTACATTGCCCATGATTTTTACTTCTTATAGGGATAAATGAACCAACTACTAATAAATATTTAAATAGATCACAGAATATAAGGGTTGAGAATGAAATAAAAATAATGGGTTAAACGAGGTATTTCAGTTGCTATATTCTGGTAAACATCAACGATTATGTTTTTAGTCGAAAATATGGGAAGATACAGATTTAGCTCGTTCTTGGAAGATTTCACGGAAGGTAAAGGAGCTGAAAAGGTAAATGTATTCTTATTTACATACATAGGTACTATTATTATTTTGTAGGCTTCTTACTTTAGGAAGTAATCGTCTACTCTACGCTCTTCAAAATGCTAAACTACAGTGTAGTTAATTCGTAATTTCTCGATGTTTGGTATATAAGCACAACTAAAATTTAAACACAAACTCCAAACCAACTTACAGTAAAAATAAATTAACTTATTAAAACGAATCGACAAATGTATGAAAATTATTAATTCAGCTACTTAATTTCACAATTTTATTAAAAAACCTATTATTGTTCAAAATGTTTTATAAACACTTGCTAAAACTATTTATATTCCTAAGTTGATTTATCATTGCACGAAATCCAGGGCCGCCCCTAGAACGTTAAGCGGGGGCTCTTGACGTTTGTTCTTTTTAATAAAATGGCTACTTGCTCAATATTGATAAGTACACACAGTGCGTAGAAGATTCTTGTTTATAGAACAAACAGTCAGGATTGTGCGCAAGCTGGTCTCAAAAAAGCTATTTACAAATATCTTCCCTTACCGTCCCTTTATTCGACGCGTATTTTACAGAAAAATAATATTTACCTTTCCAATAGGTAAAAAATATATACTATTTATAAAAACATACCTATGTAAATTACTAAGTTAATAAAAAACGGAAGTAATTTTGATATTAATTATCATTATCGGTACCTACCGTCATATTTTTTTCGCAGCACATACCTTTAATTTAAATTTAATGTAAAAAAACGTTATAATTATTGTTTAAATAATCAATCTGTACGCGACGGACAAAGAGTAGATAACCCCCCATACGTTTGAACACTTACAATGTATTGTGTGAAAGCATGCATCACTTACTATACAAACTAACCTAGCATTTCTATTGTGAACTGTGAATTACAAATTAAGCTTTATACTGAGCACAGCTGTTCGATTCAAATGTATTTATGAGTGTATCCCTCATACTCGTACCACTGTGCTAAATGTTATGACATTTAAAATTTATAAATTTCCTATAAAATTTGATCACAATCATAATAATATAAGAACACACGATGTAAAAAAACACGAATGGGAGGAAAAATTACCCAATTTTTTTCAATAATAAAAAAAAATTGAATATCGTGAAACAAATGTTGATCGGTGTCCACAATCACCCCCATTCGGCTTAGTACACTACACATGTTACGTACCTGTATTTTCAGCGCTTATTCGTTAATTTCTGTTATTTTTTATTCGAAATCAAAATACATTCAATAATCGGTAAAAAGAATATGAGTGACACACTCACGAATACATCCGAATCGATCAGCAGCTAAGGCTAAGCCATCGAATAACTCACGTGCTCAATACAGATATAAAAGGTATCCTAACATCGATACCAATCATAAGATAACAGCATTTACTATACTCCCATTCAAAAACTTGGATATTTTTGTATACAAACGGGTTAAAAACCCCAATGAATATTGGCTGAAAATATTAAACGATATTGATATCATCGCAGCAACAGACAGAAGTTGGAAACAATCTTTGGTTTGAAAGCTTTCATTCATTCATCAAAATCTCTCATTCGATTTCGAATTCAAATTTAAACATTTTCATTTTCACATGGGAGATTGCGCGATTATGTTTTACTTTTTCGTAATAAACCTTGTTATTTTCCGTAACTGTTATCAGTATTTAATATCTCTGTTTATATAAAATATCATGGATTCTAAATCGGAGTATAGTTGAAAACTTATAATCTAATAATACTGTCAAAGATAAACCTCAACAATTACACGTAGGCCGGCAAACTAACTCTCCCACTTTGATTATTAATATGAATAATCAAAGCTTATACAATAACATTCATTGAAATCGTCCAGATTAAAGGTGCTGTCCCACTGCTGCGCACGTTTTGCCACGGCCACGCGACGTATTTTCAGCTGCGTGGGTTCTTTTGTTTGACAACGTGGGTCAACGTTTCCACTGCAGCGCACACTATAAATGAGCACTGCCACGCTATGCAAGGCTATGCGGGAATTTTAGCTGCGTGAATTCTTTTGCTTAATAATAATATATATAGATCTACGTTTCCACACACTATACAATACAACAAAGCTACCACGCTACTTAAAACATAACGTAACGCGCGTTATCAGCGTTATTACGCTAATTTTAGCGTGAATAACGCGTGTAAAGGCGTTATTATTTTACCATTGATGTCGTTAAGCTGCCATATTCGAGCTTCATATTCAAGCCACGCGTGTAGCAATGACGTCATTCATATCATATTCGATTCGATTTTCTGTTGATGACACGCTAATCGATGATTCATTCATCGAGTAGCATGTCATATACATTTTCTTTCAAAGGGAAGCAAGGCGTGCGTAGCCTCTCCGTGCGCAGCGATGGGACAGTGGCTTAATCCCCTTGATAATAAACCTCTGCCAACTTTAAGTAATTTTATCTTAGCAGTGTTTTTACTCATTCTGAATTTATGTCAACATAACAAAACAAATGATGCTATAAAGTTGTCTGCTTAAAGTTGGTAGATTTTTATAACAGGGAATAACTTAGCTACAAATCTACGATTTAACCCTACCGAGTCCTTTGAATCCAGTAGTAGGTAATTCTACAAAACTGTTCTTTCTATACACCAGCCAAACTCGACGTAGAATGTTTGTAAGCAAGCCGCCCGTACTTAACCTAAAATTCACTCAGTTCACTTTGTCTGCCGCGTCTTTGTATACGGAAATTACATTACTTGTCGATTTGAGATCATTTCTTTAATAAATATTGCTATGCTATCTGAAACTTGCCGCCAAGCAAGCGAGTTTTTTTTTTTTTTTTTTTTTTTGGTATCATGGTTTGTTTACAAACATCCTACATCAAGTTTGGCTGGAGTATAGTAATGACAGTCATACAGAGTAGGTACACAAGTGCAGTAAGTAACGAGTTCTTTACAAAACAATAAAAGGTATCTATAATAAGTGACTAGAACTTAACCTAAATGCTACACTATGCATGGGTTTCGTGAAGCGAAGTTTGGTATGATTCTTGTGTCTCATAAAACAATCCTTATTATGATGGAGTTAGGGCATAATGCGTTGTGAGTATTTCGAATCTCCACGCTTGCTACGAAACTCGTGGGTTGCTACGAAAATCGTAGGTTACTACGAAACTCGTAGGTTGCTACGAAACTCGTAGGTTGCTACGAAACTTGTAGACTGCTACAAGTTTGCTACGGAACTCGTAGATTGCTCAAAATTTGCTACGGAGCTTGTAGGTTACTACGATACTCGTAGATTGTTACGCGCTTGCTACGAAACTCGTAGGTTGCTACAAATTTGCTACGGAACTTTACGATACTCGTAGATTGTTACGCACTTGCTACGAAACTCGTAGGTTGCTACAAATTTGCTACGAAACTTTTAAGTTACTACGACACTCGTAGGTGGCTACGCGCTTGTTACAAGATTATATATGAATGTTATGCGCAAGGAATGCTGCGGGAATGTACTAGATTTTTCTCACTAAAGCCTGAAAAAGTCTCAGCAACTTAAGAATAACCAACAGAGATATTTAAGTATGCGTGTCAGGAAGGTCCTCCTCAATAGACGGAGCTACAATCTACAGAAGAGAAACAAAAAAAGGTGCGCCTCAATAGATGGAGATACAATCGGGGTGGTTGAACTCCCCGAAGACGTTCAGCTCGTAGAGGCTGGCGAGGGTGATGAAGAGGATGTACCAGATCATGAGCACCACCCCGTACTTCCGGTCCAGCTTCCAGCCGTTCGCGTGGGTCGCTACCACCAGGAAGATGACCGTGGAGAAGAGAGAGAGAGTGGAGTAGATTAGACCTGGAATTATAAATAAATAAATAAACTTTCGATGTCGAAAAAGTTCGATTCCCGCCTCGGAACAATTTTGACGATCGATGTGGCGCGGTGGGTGAAGGTCTGCCTGCGACGCTGGAGGTTGCGGGTTCGATTCCCGCCTCGGAACAATTGTGTGTACGATCTGCAGATATTTGTTCCGGGTGTTCTGGTCGTTTTCTATGTATAATAAAAAAATATCTATCTATGTAATGTATTGTATTATGTATATCAGTTATCTAGTACCCATAACACAAGCTCTGCTTACCATGGGGCTAGATAATGCCGTGACAGTTGTCCAACATTATTGATTTATTTACCTTTGCTGATGACATTGACGTGCGAGCCGGGCTGGATGATGGCGGTCTGTATGAACCAGGGCAGCCCCAGGCACACCAGGATGTCGAAAACGTTGGAGCCCACTGCATTCGAGACTGCCATGTCACCGTAACTGAAGAATATAGTGACAGTATTAATAATACATCTTTCCATGTCACCGTAACTGAAGAATATAGTGACAGTTTGACTTTTTAAACTTTCAAAATTCTTTATTCGTTTTGAACATGGGTATGAGATAAATAATACAGATGGTCGTTAAATATAATGTTTCATCATATTCTGCTTTTGGAGCATACGAATTATAATAATTTCTACATTACAAGCTGCGATCAAAAAGTAAAACCGACGAGTGTTTACTGGCTATTAGAAACTGATTGTGAAGCTGGCGTTTCCATCAAGAGAATCGACTATTAAGCGAAATCGCTTGTCAAAAGTGTAACTCGGCTACACATTTGTATGGAAATAATCATTCGATGTTGTCGATTCGTTTGGTGGAATCGAAATGTATGTACATTGTCTACCATTATTCTATACGTTAAAAACAGATCACGTGACATATCTAAGGCTTAGTTTGGTTTTGGACTTTTCTACTATCGCTTTCACTAATCTATTGTTACATTGTCTAGGCCCGCTGCGTGGTTGGTTTACCCGTAGCCGGCATTCGACACTCGTCGAGACGTCTTATGACGATTCCGGCGCTCGTTCGCTCTACGTGACTTCACGAATTGCACCATGTAGAGACTCGTGCTCGGCTTGTCTCGCGGTTATCTGACAGAGCATGTGACTCACCCTTCCTTGATGACGGCGAGCGAAGACAGCGCGTCAGGGACCGACACGCCGGCCGCCACGAACGTCAGGCCCATCACCGTGTCAGGAATGCCGAGCGTGTAGCCTGCAATATCATTGTTCAAACAACCGAATAAACATAAAATAACATGGTGGGAAAAATGTATAATGTATTTCTCCTGAAACACATTACACAATCTTTTGTCTCACCATTGGCTTCTCCAACGAATATTTACTGATAATTGTGTCTCGTCTATGTAATCAATTAGTTATATTATAACTATCTCAAAACAATGTTATTCAAAGACTCTGTTGTTGTACCTATTATTTCGTATTTATTCGCGGAGAGCGAACGATCTAACGTAATCAAAAAGGAGGTTCTAAACAAAACCCCACCATAGAGATTAAAACAGGTTAACAAAAAAGGTTCCAACCTAACAACAAAAAAGATGCACTAAGCAAGAAGGTTTCCTCACCGATAATAGTAATCATCCAGACCATGAAGTACGAATAGAAGGAGATCCACAGCATGCTGATGAGGAAGGTGACGGGGTACCAGCGCCCGCGGCAGTCCGGCATCGTGTGCCGGCACGTCCAGTGCACCGGGAAAGCCACGTACCAGCACGCGAGCTGGAGGTGGTCTGGAAGGTTATCAACTCATTTTAATTATTGTTTTCGAGAAGGAACTTATGCAAACAGATGCATAACTTCCATCTAAAGACTGCAGGCAGTGCACTCCTTTGCAGCTCGTCATCCTACCTAGCCGCTTAAAAATGCGGACAAGGGAGCTATCTATAATATAAAAATGAATGTGTTGCCAAGCGCAAATCTCGGGAACAGCTGAACCGATTTCGCTAATTCTTTTTTTAGAATATTCCTTGAAGTACGAGGATAGATCTTACGGAGAGAAAAAAAAATAAAAAATTGCCTGAAACAAATGACCACCCGGGCGCAGCCGGGACGGGCCGCTAGTTACACATAATATAACGGTCAATACCGATGGTGATGCACTGGGGAATAATATCTTTGCAGATCGTAGAAACACATGTTGTAAGGCAGATCTTCGCCCGCCGCGCCAAGACGGAGAAAGTGAAATAAACCGTTCAAATGTGTGACTTACTGGCTCCGATGGGTTTGACGAGTGGGTCGATGGCAGTCTCGGGGTTGTATTCTTTCGCCTTGTAGTACTCCGGCGCCGCGGGCTGGAATGTAAAGGTCAGGTTATGACTTGGATCAGTTTAGTTTACGTTGACGTAGCTTTCTTCAATTCTATATTAATTGGAACTTGATTTTAGCCAAAAATGCAACCATAGGGTGGTGTGAATTCGTCTCGCAGGTGTCGTAAGAGGATAAGAGAGTATAAAAGGAATATCCGTCGGGGGGCGGGCAGCAGCGCCTCCTGCAGATCGATACACCACCGTTTTCTGTGTATGTTTCAAAATGTGTCTCGTTACTATGGACTGTGGACCTATCTATGTATATGTTAAGTTTGTACTATGTCTGAAATAATTGTGATTTAATTTGATAAGTATAGAATAGGATTAATGTGGCCATTTAATTTTTCATTCATTACATAAGTTACCCTAGTATGTAATAAATATATTTATTATGTTTCTATATCCAATTAAATAAAAAAAATATCAAAATAATTAAAATTTACATAAAAAAATAAATTATATAAATGTCATTTTTATTATTTTATAAATGTTTTATAGATTTGAAATCTGAAATAAAAGCCATCCAAAGGTTGCCTGGAAGAGATCGCTTCTAAGCGATAAGGCCGCCCATTGTACTTGTCGCATGTAATGTCTTTTGTAGTTATCTGTATCTGGTGTACAATAAAGTATTTTTGTATTGTATTGTATAAAAGTCAGTTAATAATAATAATACTTTACCTGCTGCGGGGGCGCCTGTGTGACGGCGGGGGTGGCGGGGGTGGAGGCCTGCGTGGCGGACGCAGCCGCGGCCGGGGGCGGAGCACCCCACGATTGCTGCTGCTGCTGTTGTCCCTGCTTTGTTATCATACAAAAAGATGTGAGTTTGCCAGTATATGCAAATACAGCCAAATAAAAAAGTGCCCAACGCGCCTTGGGGTCGGTACATATTTGACGGGAAATGCTTCGAGCGCATCATCGGTCGCGTTTATTCGGTCAGATTAAACCTGCCACATTACGCGTCTAGTCAGTTGAAACGGCCTGTACACAAACGATCTCCGCTGATATTACGTCTAGTCTGAATGCAGCATACCAAAATACACGTATTGCGTTTGCGACACATTACGTCGACTGACTATGCGTTGACGGAATCGTAACAGACGCTGTACGCTGAACGCTTTAACGCATCATCGATTGAGTGTGAAAGGTTGAATATTTTATATATATATTTAAATATATTTGCCTGTTCAGGCGTAACGCGACCGATAATGGGTACGCGACGCAGATATGTACCGACCCTAAAAAGGTTAACACTTCAAAATATGTATTGTGTATTTACCGATTCGTCCCAGCTCTGGTTGGGGTCCCAGGCGCGCGTGGGGTCCCAAACGGGAACAGGCTCCGCGTTGTACGCTGCGTTCACGTACGCACCGTCCGGGTTGTACCCTGCAATCGATTGTAAAAACACTGTCAAACTAAAACAAGATAAAGGTTTCTTGTTTGATTCTTATATTTGATTTTGTGTTAATTCTGTTTTTACTAACTATTGTAATTTTTTGTGTTTTTGGTATGTACATTTTTTATTTTATTTTTAGCTTTAAATTGCTGTAATGTTACATTTATGATTAATTACAATAAATAATTAAACTTAACTGTTCGCTTCTTTACTTTACCTTAAAACTAGCTGAAGACTGAACACAATGGCTTGTGTTCAAAACAAAACTTTAGACGTTATTTTTTTTGACGACCGATGTGACGCGGTGGGCGAAGGTCCGCCTGCGACGCAGGAGGTTGCGGGTTCGATTCCCGCCTCGGAACAATTGTGTGCACGATCTGCAAATATTTGTTCCGGGTGTTCTGGTCGTTTTAATATCTATCTATGTAATGTATTATGTATATCAGTTATCTAGTACCCATAACACAAGCTTCTGCTTAGCTTGGGGCTAGATAATGCTGTGTGAGTTGTCTAGCACTTTTTTTTATGTGTGCTTTTTATGTTATCATAATCTAGTTGTTAAAGTGCATGTAAATTAATAATTGCACGCCCATAAAGGGCAAATTACATTGTTACAGTATTATTTTGTGAGCCACCTTTTAACATTTAATTAAGCAATAACTTTTCTTTTACTTTTAAAACTTAGCTAATTGAACTGCAGAGGGTAGATAATGATGACTCACCAGCATCTCCTCCCATGGGCGTCTCCTTGGTCTGTCCGTCCACCTGCGCGTAGTCCCCGTTTCCGGCGAGCGGTGCGGCCGGCACGCCACTCCTGCGCAGGAACGCACATTTGTTAGAAGTTTGCTGTATTTACGGACGAAAATGGAATACAATTCAATACCACTGCATAGGTTTCCCTACCCGCATGGGACGAAACGGGAACCCTATAAATAAGGCTGGTTTTATTGTTACGCGTTTCGGCAGCGCCGCCGCCGTTGGAGCGCGCGCGTTCGGAGATGTATGGAGGTAGTAGTTGCGTTTCAAAGTCGCGCGCGCGCTGCAGCGCCGTTCAGTAAACGTTAACAGCGCGCTGCCCAGCGGCGCACATTATACGTACTTGTAAGTGACTAAGGCCGCTTGTTCCTCTCTGGTGGGCAGTTTGATGGGCAGCGGTAGGGTCATCGCCCACCGCTCCAACTGCGTGTTGAACCGTAGCGCCACGCAGTACACGCCGTACATTATCAACATGAACAGGGCTTCGGGCCTGGAATGAAGGATTTCATGTCAGAGACAGTGATGTTTTAAATAATCGGCCTCATTTGAACCAATCTAAGTAGGTATACCAACGAAACTCTGTAGACAAAGATGGAAAGACGAAGAGAAGTCTTGGTATCTTTGAAATATGAGTAGGTAGGTATGCAATATTCTTTAGTCCTTTGAGGACTTTTGGACACGTCACAAAAACAACAGTGGTTTTTGTTTCACCATTCACCCGTATTCGTTTCCAATGAAGCTCTTTGATTCAAAATATAACTTTATTTACCAAGCAAAAAGACACAAATTTGCGCTAGTGCACCTCAGCGAGACGTCACAGGAAATGAAATGAAATG
Organism: Eupithecia dodoneata; assembly: GCA_947044415.1. NCBI lineage: Eukaryota > Metazoa > Arthropoda > Insecta > Lepidoptera > Geometridae > Eupithecia > Eupithecia dodoneata. The sequence goes on from OX345678.1 coordinate 7,183,313, forward strand.
TCATATTATGTCAATAACATCTGTATCCTTTTGCTTGCTAAAAAAAGTTATATTTTGAATCAAAGTGCGTGTAGCTAAGCGTTGCGTTTAGCTGACCCTAAGGAAAAAGACTACCTTGCTACTACTACATTGCAGATGGTGCAAAACATGACGAGGTTGGAGATAGCGTACAAGAAGCAGTCGCGACAGAGAGACCACCAGTTGAGATAACAGTAGAGAGAGAGAGAGAGACAGAAGTCATGGGACAATTCTAGATGAGGTTGGAGACTTACCAAGACACGTATCCATTGCAGATGGTGCAGAGCATGACAAGGATGGAGATAGCGTAGAAGAAGCAGTCGCGACAGAGAGGCCACCAGTTAAGATGCGAGACGGTGCCGGCGCAGAGCGCGCAGACAGAGATCACGAACATTATGTTGAACACGGCGGAGCCTATCACGCCGGATACACCTGGAAAACAAGTGCTGTATTAGGTTCTGAGCTTCATTCACGAGGGTTTATTACACATTTTTTTATGATTAACATAGCACTCAAGGTTATTTATATATTATAAGGTTCCTATCGCCCATTGTTTACATTTACACTTAAGGTGAAATGAGTCCCAAAACGCACGTTTTGACTAAACGGAAAATCAATTTTAAGGGAACAAAACACCTATTTTTCGAATATATTTTGATAAAGATCAAAAGTTTAGGATATTAGTTAGTAAGTTATGGGAGTCGAAACACGATTGACTAAACTTGACTCGATAGAAAAAAATGCCAAAGTTACCTCTAAATCTTCATTTTTACAGCGATATCTCTACGGAAAAACCAGTTTTATTTGCTGGTTATTTAATATTAATGTAATGAAATTTCTTCTACGTGTTCCCTAATAAATACTTTAGATGATTATGGTTTTAGTTTTTTGAGAAACAGTATTATTTTAGAGTAATAACAAATTAAAAAATAAAAAGCAGTGAAATTGCGCACGGGCCGATCATTCTGCCGCTCTTGCCTCCCTTTCTCGCCTTCCCCGCGCGGCGTTCGTTCGTCCTTGTCTCGAAAAGACGAACTCATTTCGCCTTAAATAACAGTATTTAATTTACAATATGGTTTTTTTTTATTGTTGTCTATTGTTTGCAGCGATCTGCAGCTGCAATTAATTCAATTATAAATATATACGAGGTTGTATATTCAATAACTTAATAAATAATAAGTATTTGTTTCTTTTTCTAACTTTTTTACAAACATAAAACATCTGCCTTCTTTTAGATTTTTTTCTTAGTTTTTTTTTGAGAATTTATAATATTAGAGTTTTTAAAAGGAATGATAGCGTAAATATTTGTAAATAATTGCCTTAAATTAGCTAACACTTTCGCTATTTACCGAAAACACAGCCCTGAATTTAGAGAACACCTTGTACATTGAAACATCTAAAGAAACAATTGAAATGAACTTTACCGATGTCATCTTGAGCGCAGAAGACTCCAATAACGACAGTCGCCAGCTCAGGCGCCGAGCTGCCGGCTGCCATGAACGTAGCTCCGGCCACGTCAGGAGCCAGCTTGAACTCTGTAACACATAATTTGGCGTGTTTTAAAAACAAAACTACTTCAAATTCCTAAATAATAGAAATTGGTTTAAAACTTAGTTTTAAAAAATAATAATCTGAATCGTTTTGCGTGATACTGAGTTGTTCGTCCATTTGTCGCGCACATACAAAATGCAAATTTAAGACTTTGAATTTTTTTATATGGTTTTCGCATGGATGCCCGCTATGTCATAAATGGTAAGATAGATAGATAGATATATTTATTTATTGATACAAATTTGTAACAGTTTATATATAGATAGATCTTAAATCCTAACATAGGTTTATCTAGACACTAGAGTTCTCTTAATAATAATACGGATAAAATTAAAATTAATGGTAGCATCATCGGTAATTAGCGAGGTAGGCAGTCACGCAACAAGCACAGTGACGTGGCTGTCCGCTGCATGACTTGGCTGGCAGCCGCACACAGGCGATCCACCAATCATGAGCGAGCAGCGACTCCACTGCGCCTGAGTTCAGCTACAGGATGCTCCTTTAGTGTTAAGGGTGGGATAAAAGGTAAAGGTATGTGATAAACATACCTTCACAGATGCGGTCGAGACTGGACACAAAGTACTCGTCACAGACGATGGCGAGGCCGATGAAGGTAAACACGCAGACCAGGATGTGGATGATCAGACCCCCGTGCTTTCTCGCGTTTTGTCCCATCAGGGGGCGAGGGAACTGAAACGAAATATATTTATTTATATTCATATTCATTTATTTATAGCATACACATAATTTCAGCTTAGGTGTAGGTATATATGTACCCTGTAAGGGCTCAGCTATTTATTTATAAATAATAACAATAGTAACTAGTATTTTTTCGACGACCGATGTGGCGCGGTGGGCGAAGGTCCGCTTGCGACGCTAGAGGTTGCGGGTTCGATTCCCGCCTCGGAACAGTTGTGTGTACGATCTGCAGATTTGTTCCGGGTGTTCTGGTCGTTTTCTATGTATAATAAAAAATATCTATCTATGTATGTAATGTATTGTATTATGTATATCAGTTATCTAGTACCCATAATACAAGCTCTGCTTACCATGGGGCTAGATAATGCTGTGTGAATTGTCCAGCATTATTTATATTTATAGTATTTAAATGTACATAGTAATCGGATAATGTATTATATGTCTGTATCAAATGTTTTTAGTTCTAGTCGAGTACATTTTGCGATTTCCGACAAAAAAATATAATTATTATAGGTGAAATAATAACAATTATTTATTTATTTCAAACGTAAAAGAATGAATCAAATAAATCTTCAAGCTTGCCAAATTCTTGGGTTATTTATGATTCAGCCTTGGATAAAACCTTTTTGGCTGTATCCTGGTTTACAATGTGTCATTTTACTAATTCCACAATCAAGAATTGGTTTTATATATTACTAGCTGCGCCCCGCGGTTTCACCCGCGTGGTGATAGGTATTTTGGATAATATACAATATATCTTTATAAATTGTAGCATATGTGTTATTCTGATGTATAAGCCATATTATTGTAAAGTTTCATTAAAATCCATTAGTCCAGTAGTTTTTACGTGAAAGAGTAACAAAAATCCATACATCTAACTTTCGCGTTTATAATATTAGTAGGATGTATTTGTTAATTAATGGCAGCACCAACATCTTTTTCTACTAACATTCTTTAGAATGTTATTATATTAGCCTTTAGGATAAAGTTAAATAATAATCTATATATGTATATAAAAATGAATCCCTATTTCCCTTGGTCACGGCATCACGCGTGAACGGCTGGACCGATTTCGCTAATTCTTTTTTGTTGTGTTTGTTATTGTCAGAAAAAGGTTCTTATGAAATAAAAAATTAAGAAAATTGCGCGGTAAATTTGAAAATTTAAGAATACTTAACCACCATATATTAAATTATTTCTAATTTAACCATAGCACTTTTACAATTCAAACTTTTTTGTAGTAACCTTATGGCGTTTGACATAACATTGACAGAATGCGTGCTGCAAATATCGTCAAAGAGGATGTAACCAATTCGAAATCGATATTCATAGTTCAGACAGGACAACGTCTGTCGGGTCCGCTTGTACTGAATAAAACGGGTACGAGGTCGAGGGCACGGTAATGATAAACCCGTTTAACAACATTTTATCAAATGACGAAAGATGTGATAAAAATGCTACGCAAACTCTGTATTCAGATAAACATGGTGTACCTGCCTTAGTGATAAAGCAGTTTCTTATTAAATAAATAAAACAATGTAATAATAAAACTATTTGTTTGTTTTGATAAACTAAAAACTCAAATACCTTTTTATTGACACTGTTTTTCAGGTTTAGCGGGACAAATATAAACTTATTCCTAGGAAATATATAAAATATTTTTTTATGTGTTCATTACCTTTCATTACATATCTACAATATCGAAAGAATTTCTAAAATCGGTTCTCAATTACCGGAGAAATGGACAAAAATACATTAAAAATTTAAATAATGCTAATGCCGCCTGCGACGCTCCGAGGTTGCGGGTTCGATTCCCGCCTCGGAACAATTCTGTGTACGATCTGCAGATATTTATTCCGGGTGTTCTGGTCATTTATGTATACTAAAAATATCTATCTATGTAATGTATTGTATTATGTATATCAGTTATCTAGTACCCATAACACAAGCTCTGCTTAGCTTGGGGCTAGATATCTGTGAATTGTCCAGCATTATTTATTTATTTATAAAAAAACATAGGTACGTACAGCGGAACTCCGACCATTCTATTTTAAATGACTAACCTGTTCAATGGCAGGCGGGGTGCAGTTGTCCCGGAGCGGGTGGACCGTGGGGATGGCAGACCTCATCAGCACACTCTTCTCACCTTCACGCAGCTTCGTCATCTCCGAATCCTGGAATCACCATCAGAATAACACCATTAATGTAGATCACGTAATCACTACATAGTATAAAACAAAGTCCCTTCCCGCTGTCTGTCTATCCCTCCCTATGTATGCTTAGATCTTTAAAACTACGCAACGGATTTTGATGCGGTTTTTCTTAATCGATAGAATGATTCAAGAGGAAGGTTTATATGCATTTGCACACGTGCGAAGCTGGGACGGATCGCAAGTATCTGTATAACACAAAGTCGGGTTTGTTCGAGTACTCGAGAACGGCTGGACCAATTTTCATGATTTTTGGTTTGTTGTATACATGTCTCCGTCCCGAATAGCAGATTAAAAATCACATCAATCAACAATCGACGTCGAAAAATATTAAATTGCATGGCGGACCAAACTTGTTTGTTTTAATTTCAGTAACAAACCTCTGTGTATCCAGCATCCTTCTGACTCTTCTTATCGTCTTCTTCATCCAGCAGTCCTTTCATCTTCTTCTTGTTACCTTCGGAGCTCGTCTCGTCGCTGTCTTCACTCATTCCCGCTGGAGTGGTCCCTTTGAGCTCTTCTGGAAGATACAACGGGATTATTAGCTAATAATTAATTTTCACTTCTCTTGCTCAAAAAGCGCGAAAACATTGTTTTTTTTATTACAAATGAAGGTGGCTTACGGAAAATGTCTTCAAGCTAAATTTATGCCAAAAAGAAGTAATTAATATGATTCTACCTGTTGCGGTCGAAATCACGTGAAATAAATACAATGGCTTACGAAATATTCGTGAAGAATTCAAAATAGTGCGCAATGTTTTATTGAAGGTAAGTTTTATTGTATTATTTTCTCGCAATCGAAATGAGTAAAGTAAAGTAAGTAGTGAAAAAAGTAAAGTTTTTCACTCCGGCCATAACCATACAATACAATACAATACAATAACTCTTTATTGCACACCAAATACATAAAAGATACAGACAGACAAGACAGGAAAAGAAAAAACAAATACAAAATATGCTCTACAATGGGCGGCCTTATCGCTAAGAGCGATCTCTGCCAGGCAAAACCACCAATCATTACTCGGTCTTGTCATCCTCCCTTGCGTCGCACCGTTTGGGACTTAAAAACGGGTGCTTCGGTCTCAAAATAATTATTAGAGCTTGTGTTATGGCTACTATACTGTATTCAGTAAAGTATACTAAAAACTATAATTATTAATTGATTTATAGATATCTCTGGTAGAGATCGCTCTTGAGCGATAAGGCCGCCAATCGTATCAAGATTTAAGTTTTTATTTAACATTGTCATTTTATACTTAGTGTGCAATAAAGAATTATCTATCTATCTATATAAGTATATGTCTATAACTAGCTGCTCCCCGCGGTTTCATCCGCGTGGTGATAGACATTTCTGGATAGTATACAATATTCTGAATTGTAGCCTACGTGTTATTCTGATATGTAAGCTATATTATTGTGAAGTTTCATCAATATCCATTCAGTAGTTTTTGCGTGAAAGAGCAACAAACATACTTACAAACATCCTCACAAACTTTCGCGTTTATAATATTAGTAGGATAGGATATATCAATTTATAATTACAGTTTTTAGCATTCCACATATTATTATTATATGTGGGATTTAATGGGAAGTTCAAATCCATCTTAGTATATTCACCAACATACCTGTAGAGCCCTCCGTCTTGGACCTCAACGATGTGTATTCATAACTGGGAGAAGTTTCATCAGCGGGCTCTGGCGTGATGGTGGCGCTGAACACGGCTTGGAATATCGAGTAGGTGATGAAGAACACGGAGACTGTGAGCCAGCGGTGCCGCCGGGGCCGCCTCATTCTCTGTGGACGAATACATTGCAGGTTTTAATAACATAAGACGAAGTTGGCTCGCTTTTGCGAGACAAGGACGAACGAACGCCACGCGGGAAAGGTAAGAAAGGGAAGTCGAAAGCCGCGGAATGACCGGCCCGCGCGCAATTTCACTGATTTTTATTTTTAAATTAGTTATTGCTCTAAAATAATACTGTTTCGCAAAAAACTAAAACCATATTCGTCTAAAGTATTTATTGGGGAACACGTAGAAGAAATTTCATTACAATAATGTTAAATAACTAGCAAATAAAACTGGTTTTCCCGTAGAGATATCTCTGTAAAATGAAGATTTCGAGGAAACTTAGCGATTTTTTTCTATTGCGTCAAGTTTAGTCAATCTTGCGTGTTTCGACTCTCATAGCATACTAACTAATATTTTAAACTTTTGATCCTCATCAAAATATATTCGATAAATAGGTGTTTTATTCCCTTAAAAATTTATCCGTTCAGTCAAAACGTGGGTTTTGGGACGTATTTCACCTTAAGCATTTAGGCCCGTGTTATAATCGCTTGCTTAGTCATCGACCTACATATGCTTGAGAGAGGAGATGTTGGAGTCCCCCTAGCACCCCATATTTGTCTAGACTTGACTTCGTTTATTTGGCAATATGAGCCAATATGTGTCTGGTTTGAAACTTTTCAATTTTTATTTGTTTTTATTCTGTTTTTGTTTTGAAGATTTTGCCGCAAAATGAGACGAATGACAGTTGACAGGTACGTAACTTGATATACATCCTTATCTATGCTAAATAGAGCATGAAACATTCAATAATATAATGAAAGGAGATACTATCAAATGAGTATCAATACCATTGAGTCAATGAGCATAAACTTGTTACTTTTTTTATTTATTTGCCCTTCTGACCTGACGATAAAAAAGCAAAACTGATTGTCGACAAAATCATTAGTTATTTTTTAAATACTACTGGAAAAAGTCGCGCTTGATTACAATAATATGATAATAAAATATAATATCTACTTTGCATTCACTTGCACAAATTAAATTGGAATGTTTACCTACAACTCGGTCACAATATGCACCTTGAGCCAAACATTTTGTATGGCTCAAAGTGCACAGATATTGTGACCGAGTTGTACATTCCAACCATTGGCAATTATTTTATCGATTAGTGATGATGAATTTTTAAATAATCGATAACAAAAAATAATTGCCAATAATCAGGAACCATTGCAGTTTTTTAAAATGTTAGACGCAATTGACAATTAGACGATTTTTAGAAAATATGTACCTCGCAATTGCACGCATGACTCGCAGGTACTAATGCAAAAATATATTTCATACGGCGGCACTCACCTCGTGTCCGATCCTACTAACAAACTATACCTGATAATTAACATACGATTGGACGACCTCAGTGGCGCGGTGGGTGAAGGCCCGCCTGTGACGCAGGAGGTTGTGGATTCCATTCCCGCCTCGAGACAAATGTTTGTACGACCTACAGATATTTGTTCCGGATGTTCTGGCTGTTTTCTATGTATAATAAAAAATATATCTAAGTAATGTATTATGTATATCAGTAATCTAGTAGGTACCCATAACACAAGCTCTACTTAGATTGGGGCTAGATGATGATATGTGGATATTCCAGCATTATTTATTTATTTAATTACTTTAATAAAATAGTAATAATTCTAAATTTACAAACTCTAGTCTCCGTTTTAATTTCTGTATGCAAAATTATATAAAAACCTTTACTTGTAGCAACATAAAGGTCGTTTTTCTTTCATCCCATAAATCCAAACCCTGCATCCGAGCCCTATCTGCCCTTTCGCGATAAAAAGGGCTTTATTTCTTGTATCTTCCAACATTCAAGACATCAAATCACCCGGATTTTCCTCAAGCCACATCTGCAGACCATTTTCGACTCTACCACCTGGGATTTAAGACAGCTTTATCTTCGAAAATAGGATCAATGATTCAGTTTTTGCTAACAGAAAGGCCTATTTTGAACCTTGAGTGGCTGGTTTAAGATCGGAAATAAATTCACCTTTGACGCCTTTCGAATGGCTCTTGGAAAGGGATTCGCGGCGTTGAGTACACTTGCTGTCAATAATTGTGGATTTTATTATAATTTATTGGTGAAATACGTCTCGTAACAGTGTAATGTACTAAGCTGAAAGGATTCTGAACCCCGAGGGGATCATATTGTAAATAAAGATAAAAAATTGTTTACTTGTTTTTTAAGCAAAACCTTGTTTTGTCATGAAACTACAAAAAAAATTACAATTCTATGACATTTCAAAATAATAAAGTTGTAAGAAAAAACGTAAGAGAACACAAATATGAAGAAAAACGTCCAAAATAAAAAAAGGAAAAAATAAATTTAAAATCGTAGAACAAAATGTGGATCGCCTCGGAGTCCAGAATGAATACCATGAATACTCTGATCCCTTTCGGATACATATTTTGTGGTACTTATGTAAAACACGAAAAAGCATTGGCGTCAACTCAAAAAAGCTAAAAATAATGCAAAAATTAAAAAAACTGAAGGGGATTTTACTTTGAAGCATCACGACATTAACAGCGTCGCTGATTTTTATCAAACAAGCTGTAACGAGGCCTACGTCAAACTTATCAAAACTCTTTTTAGGTTAGCGCAAAAAAATAATACCTACACATAGATATTGTTAGAATCTATATAATATGTATAATAAAATATATTTGTTACAAAGATCACGTAAAACAAACAAATGACAAGGGAACACATTGAGGAATTAAAAAAATCTTTCGTTTGTTATAAGTACTACGGTAGGCTACGTATTAAATATTTCAATAATATTAATTATTATATTATTCAATAAATTAATAAATTTAGTAGTAGTATTAAGTACATCAGTCATCAAGCACCTATAACACAAGCTCTGCTTAGCTTGGTGCTGTGCTAGCCGATGCTGTGTGGAATGTCCACCATTATTCATTTATTTATTCTAACAATTCCTTCCCAATCCTAATGTCCTAAAAGAAGAAAATATGTAAAGATTTCTTTGTTCGTAATCAATGCCAAAATTACCGAACGGTTCAAACTGAAATATGCAATAATGTAGATCTAAATCTGGAGTATCTATATAACATACAAAAAACTGCGTGTGCGAAAAGAAGCTACTCCTACATCGATTCTCAACAGAAAAACCACAGCCTAAAACCTTTAAGCTAAAACCTTTGCCTTTAACAAATTTGTCGCAGTCTAGTTTTATCGTTCCCATTGTAATTTCGTTGTCTACTTTATTGTCCAATACACTTTTCTGTATGACAGTACATAAAGGGCGTAAGTAGAGCCAGCATGAAAGTGACTGTTGTAGTATTTAAAAATCGTCTTTCATTTGTTTCCAAAAATCGTCTTTAAAACTTAGTTACATACTTTGTTAGTAATTTAGTTCGGTTGATACTACCAATACTAAACTACTTTGACAGCACTCAAAATATCGCTTTCAAATTTTTATTTCGTATATATAAATAATAAATAATGCTGGACAAATTAATTCACACAGCATTATCTAGCCCCATGGTAAGCAGAGTTTGTGTTATGGGTACTAGATAACTGATATACATATTACATAGACAGATATTTTTTATTATACATACATAGAAAAAGACCAGAACACCCGGAACAAATATCTGCAGATCGTACACACAATTGTTCCGAGGCGGGAATCGAACCCGCAACCTCTTGCGTCGCAGGCGGACCTTCGCCCACCGCGCCACATCGGTCGTCATACATAAATACAGGAAAAGCATGCATTTTTGGAACTGTCAAATTTGTTTAGTTTAGGTTTGGCCATTGTAATTTTATTATTAACAGAGAAACCTAGACGAGATGGTTTTATCCTACAATATTACTATGTACAATGAACGCAGGCTAAAATTAAGTGTATAGTAATGTTATAATATTGTTATTATGTAATATTTAGATATAAGGCGTTATTTTGTTATTTTGAGTGCAATGAAGTTTTCATTCATTCATTCTTCTTAATCATGGTTTGAAAAAGGACACAAACACGCTCTTCTCACCCTCATCCTTCCGTTTTAAAACGAGCGTTTTCAAATATGCTTTTTTTAAAAATAGGTTTGTACTATCCACAGTGTTATTATAGTTCTGTGATACTACATTAAAAACTAAATAATTACGTAACTTAATCTACTTTTAATATTTGATTTATTTTGGAAGGGCGAGATAACCCTAACACAGGTATTTCTTTTACTTAAAAGGGAATCGCAAACACTGTTATATTGTAAATTAAATTATAATTTTTTTTTATGCTGTCGGTACAGGTACAGCCGCGTACAATAGTGCTCGCATTGTGTCGTTTTCACGTAATATTTGTCGAGCGCGCGTTCCATCTGACCAATATTATCTGGTTTATTATCGCATAGCGACGCATTTGTAAAATGATAGAATAGCATATTAACCCATTCGCAAATTGACACATCAGTATTTAGACGGATTTTAAAAATGACCAATACATTCTGATTCTCGCAATGACACATCCGTACAACGAAACATTATGTAGCAGTTTTAATGTTTTCAAACCTTTTTTAAACCCAATCAAAGGTACTCTTTAATCATAGGCGGTGGCCACTTGAAAGTCTATCTTTGACAATAGAAGTGCTACTTCAACAATCGACGACCGATGTGGCGCGGTGGGCGACGGTCCGCCTGCGACGCAGGAGGTTCCGGGTTCGATTCCCGCCTCGGAACAATTGTGTGTACGATCTGCAGATATTTGTTCCGGGTGTTCTGGTCGTTTTCTATGTATAATAAAAAATATCTATCTATATATGTTATGTATTATATTATGTATATCAGTAATCTAGTACCCATAACACAAGCTCTGCTTACCGTGGGGCTAGAGGCTAGATAATGCTGTATGAATTGTCCAGCATTATTTATTATTATTAATTTAAATCATTTAAATGACGGACAATAGTTTATGGTCGTCAAATAATATTAATTGGAAACAGATTGGAAATGAATTACAATGCAATTTTCAACAAATCAGAAGGATTTCCATCTTTACTATTTTGCCGGATCATTGGAATCCATTAGTTAGTGCATGTTTCATTTTCCATTTTACTGGATTTATTTGTTCCATGTTCCATTGAACCTACATCGATAACTTTGTATTTAGTCACTACTCAAACAATGGTTTATAAGATTGTATGTATATACGAATATTATAATTATCTTGATAATTACGCCACTGTCAGCTTTAAAACGTACCGATCCTATCCATCCAAAGGTTGCCTGGGAGAGATCGCTTTTGGCGATAAGGCCGCCGATTGTGCCACTAGTTATAATTAGTATTAAGATCCTTTAGTATTTTTATTATTTTTTTTTTGTATTGATGGTGCAATAAAGTTATATTGTATTGTACGAACATCGAGTGTAGGACGCCCTCCGACCAGGTGGGATGACGACCTGCGAAAGACTGCAGGTAGATGGGCCTCCCCCAATGAGCGCCATAGCGCCCGTCTTCAGCTTGCGCATCCAGCATCTGCCTGCAGTCTCTCGCAGATCAAACGAAGTCCATTTCTCCCACCTCGGAAAGAGGTAGGATGATGATCAGTCGGAGGACGTCCTACACTACGTTTCCCGAGTCTTGGTCTCCACGACAGAACACGTTTATTTCAGTATCTAAGAATTTAAATTTTTACCCCTGAGGGATTCGCGTTCTTAGGAAAAAACAATTTCAGTATCTAACTGCGTGCGAAGGTGGGAAGTGAATTATCGATATGGTTACAGATTAACCCCCATATCTTTAGTCATTACCTCGACTTCGATTCAAACTCTACTCAACCTCCAAATGCGTTTCGGTATGCTTGATCGTAAAAAAATCCTTCACTCGAAACAGCCTTCGAGAATTTTTGCATACGAGTGGAATAACGAACTGTCATCTCAAGGTACCTCGCTACCTACCTTGAATGCTCCTCGAAATAGTTTGTTGTTATTTACAATGGATTTTGGAGACTATCTCAATTACATTTACGACGATGAAACCTACAATTACCCATCGCGAAGGTATATAAGAGAGGTTGATATATAACCAAATTAACGACTAAGCATACCAAACTCGAGCATGTTTTGGAGGAATGCTCGAAACGCCCTTGAACAAGTTTGAGTGGAGAATTATTTGAGGTAATGACTAAAGATATGGGGGTAAGTCTGTTTGATTTATTGTGTGATTTCTACATGCAAGAGAGAGTATTTTTTAATTTGATCTAAAATATGAAAAGGCAAGGGAATTATAAATAATATAAAAATAACATATGGAGATTCCAAAAACTTTGGGCCTCCTTCTATTACCTCAGAACAATCCTATTGTAGTGTAGGTATTATGGTATGTAGTGTAGGTATTATGGTATGTAGTGTAGGTATTATGGTATGTAGTGTAGGTATTTGTTTTATTTTTTTATGTATATATTTATTAAGTACCACCGTATATTTTGTTCCTTCATGTCCATTCCATCCTAAGGTTGCCTGGGAGAGATCGCTCTCAGCGAAAAGGCCGCCCTTTATACTTCCTTTATTCTATTATTTATTCCTGTATTGTTTTCTGCTTTGTGTGGTAACTATTTTCTATCTATCTATTTATTTAGCCTATTTATCCTCAAAGACCTCAAACTGTCAAAACGTTCATTATAACTTTGATCCAGGTTAGTTATTCATCCGTTTTATCGAGATACCGACATCAGTGGAACTTTCGCCACAGGCCCTCATACAGTTGGTAATTATTTTGCACCCTCATTGATATAAGGGTGCGAAAGGTTTCAGGCAACTTTTAATTAAAATTTAAAGGTCGATATGACCACTCTGTGGCCACTGAGAAGTCTCAAACAACCACCCACGCGTTTAGGGTGTGCCTATTTATTATTTTCGATATTGCTGGTCATGAATATTTTGTAGATGCAACTTTTTAAACTTTCGCGATTGGTTAACACAATGTTGTATTAATAAAAATAAAATAGCCTTTATTGCTGAACTAATTTTTACAATGTTTTACAGTTTTCTTACAAATATGCTTACTTTATAACAGTTACTTATCTTTTTACATAAATTAAGTATCGGTAAACGGTCGTTTCTGTATTTCAGCTTGTCTTTCGACATAGGCCTCCTCTAAAGGTTTCCACTCTATTCTATCTTTCGCTATGCGGGTCCATACTGGACCCGCCACTTTTATAATGTCGTCCTCCCATCTTCTAGTCTGTCTGCCTCTTTTTCTTTTGCTATCTCGTGGTTGCCATTCAGTTATTAGTTGTATTATATTGTATTATTAAAGATTAATTAAGAATTATTGATATGTGCACAAACTTCTCATAGGTAAACACCACTTGCATAATAATTAGTTATGATAGGTGTAGGTATATAATGATTAAACGGAGTTGTAATATTAATATTAAGCTTTCATTTGAATATTTATTGTATCTCATTATAATTGAACATTTTTGTTTTATGAGAAACTAGCTGCGCCCCGCGGCTTCGCCCCCGTGGAAATCGATTTGTCAAATGGTTTTTTTTAATATCCTATGTTAGACTCCTGGTTCTAACCTACCTTCTCACCAATTTTCAGTCAAATCAGTCCAGCCGTTCTCGAGTTATAAGTGTTGTAACAAACACGACTTTCTTTTATATATATATATATATATGTATATATAGATAAACATTTTTAAACAGAAACTACGAGTATTATGATTAGCAATAACATGAAGTACTTTCTTATATCATGTTACCACAATAAACAAAATATAATTTTGTTTATTGGAGGTTGCGGGTTCGATTCCCGCCTCGGAACAACTGTGTGTACGATCTGCAGATATTTGTTCTGAGTGTTCTGGTCTATGTAGAATAAAATAATCTATGTTACCTGTTGTATTATGTATATCAGTCATCTAGTACCCATAACACAAGATCTGCTTACCTTGGGGCTAGATGATTTTGTGTGGATTGTACAGCGTTGTTTATATTTATTTATAATAATTTAATCAGGTTTATTTACTTTTCCATAATCGTAAATATATCACACAAAAACGTAGGTAAATATCTACATATAATATCCAATGACAGCATTGAACAGAGTCGAGAGCCTCTCGGAGGCATCCTCGGGAGTCGAGTGCGCGCTGCATAATTGATGCCACTCGATGGCTTGCGACGGGTGACCTCCACCAAAAACTTAGTTTAGTTAGTCTTGGAGTCTCGGAGTATTAATATGGACTCGATGAATTTTCAGCACTAAGGTTTTAGGGTAGAGTACTTTACCTAAAGGTAAACTTAAATGTCATATAGATAATCGTAATTAGTTTTAGATAAGTACTCTGTTAACCTTTAGTAACCATTTTTTGAAAATAAATACTTATTATTATTTTTTTATTATTTATTTATTAAGTGCTTTGTAAATATTGTAAGAACGATTCATCATCCGAATCAGGAACGTCTGATTTCTCAGTCATTAGGCAGAATAGAAAAAAATATGTATTTCTCTATTTTGCCTTGTCAAAGCCTTGTCGAGGTTACATAAACAATATGTTAGTTCTTTGATTTCACAAAAAGATCGCCCCTTCTACACATAACTACCACAAATCATTAACACTTTCATGACCCATGACATGACACAAAAACTTAAATCTATAAAATTCAATGACAGCATTGAATGGAGTCGAGAGACTCTCGGAGGCATCCTCGGGAGTCGAGTGCGTGCTGCATAATTGATGCCACTCGATGGCTTGCGAGGGGTGACCTCCACCAAAAACGTACCCCATATTTTAAGATAATTCTTGAACAAATCCACTCTACCTCTGCGATCACAAATACTATCTAGATGTCGGGTCGGCGCAAAAAATCCTTCTCCTTAAATAAAAGCGCACCCAAATCTACGAGTAGCTAGTATTTATGATCGCAGCTCAAACTCGTCTGAAGTGTCAAGGTAGGTCGTGAGGTATCTTAAATAAATAAATAATGCTGGACAATCCACACAGCATCATCTAGCCCCATGGTAAGCAGAGCTTGTATTATGGGAGATATTACCTTGAGATGACAGTTAATTTCTTCACTTGCGAAGTGATTTTTTACGATCGATACCGAAACGCGTTTGGAGTTTGAGCAAAGGTTGAATCGTGCTCGAGGTACGACTAAAGATATGGGAAAGGATATTTATAAATACTAGTATTAATTGTTTCTATTCTTTAGTTAAGAAGTTCAGCTGAAGAATACAAGGTTTTAAACGTTTTGACGTTACCTACGCAGCTGTCACTCCAACGGTTTAACTGAGATTAAGAGCGTCGACCGCATTTGAAGAGTTTGATGGAAATGGGCCCGAGGGTGAACCAGGGTGGGCTGTCAAACGGCGATTTGCTTGCAGATAATAGAGTTGTTGAGGATGGAAGTTTATTTATTGGTTTTTGTGGAAACTCGGAATGTTTAGTTGATTTCTTGAACATTAATGACGACCTCTGTGGCGCGGTGGGGGAAAGTCCACCTACGACGCAGGTGATTGCGGTTTCGATTCCCGCCTCGGGACAAATACGGCAGTGCTGCGCGCATTGCCGAAGCTGGGCAGTGAATGAGTTATTAAAAACTAAATAAAGAATGCTATACCATTCACTCAGCATCATCTAGCCCCAAGCTAAGCAGAGCTTGTGTTATGGGTACCAGATAACTGATATACATAATACCATACTTTACATAAATTTCTATTTTTTACTATACATAGAAAACACCTAGATTCCCGCAACAAATATCTGCCAGATCGTAATAATACTTTTCCCGAGCCGAGAATCGAAGCCGCGACCTGCGCAGCAAGCTACTTTCGCCCGCTGCACACACAGTATGATTTTAAGCTAAGTGTATTTGCCAAGCGAGAAACCTACAGTAGACGATTACGACAAACAAACATATGGTTGAAAACGCAAAAACATACTCGTATATTATACATAATTATTTGAATCGTATGCTTTCGTTGAGCGTTTAAAATGGAGTAGTAATATGACCGTTCTTACAATAGTTACAAAGCATTTAAAACTCTATTTCCCACGTCCGAAAGCTTTATCATCATCATTATCAGCCTATAGCAGTCCACTGCTGGACATAAGCCTCTCCAAATGAGCGCCATAGCACCCTGTCTTCAGCTTGCCGCATCCAGCATCTACCTGCAAGTCTTTCGCAGGTCGTCATCCCACCTGGTCGGAGGGCGTCCTACACTACGTTTACCAAGTCGTGGTCTCCACTCAAGAACACGTTTGCCCCATCGGCCGTCGGTTCTTCGCGAGATATGGCCGACCCACTGCCAGTTCAGCTTACTAATTCTTGCTATTTTGATAGCTTTGGTTCTCTGTCGGATGTATTCGTTACGAATCCTATCCTTCAGAGAAACTCCGAGCATAGCTCTTTCCATAGCTCGCTGACCGACTTTGAGCTGATGGACCAGCCCTATCGTGAGTCCACGTCTCAAAGCTTACTTTACCATAATTATTATAATCCCGAAATGCACAGAGTTCCGTATGCAGAGTATTGATCGATATACCAGCCAGTATGTCTTGAGCTCTGGAACCGGAGGTAGTTCCGTCGAGGTACAAGTTGTTTGGGGCAACAGAGGGGTGGGGTAGGTCAAGTGAGGCTGGCTAGGGGTTGCTTGTAAAATGGAACGCTGGATACAATATTAATTCGGTGGGAATTGGGTGAATGTTGCTTTTGTATTACAGGTTTTGTGGAAAGTCTCTACAGGCTTTGAAAAGGCTATATCGGATTTAGATCTTTTTTTTTGCCGACGAAAACCAAAAGAGTTTTGTATATTTTTGGCGACCCATGTGGCGAAGGTCCGCCTGCGACGCAGGAGGTTGCGGGTTCGATTCTCACCTCGGAACATTTGTGTGTACGATCTGCAGGTATTTGTTCCGGGTGTTCTGGTAGTTTTCTATGTATAATAAAAAATATCTATATATGTAATGTATTGTATTATGTATATCAGTTATCTAGTACCCATTACACAAGCTCTGCTTAGCTTGAGGCTAGATAAAAAGCTGTGTGAATTGTCCAGCATTATTTATTTATTTTATATTAAAGTACATTCCATTTCGGCTCTATGTATTCATTTTCGTTTCGTATCGAAAGGACTTTTAAGCAAAACGCCCTATTAACAAAACGTCCTAAAAGCAACATGACCTAGTAGCAAATGGGACTAATATCAGAATTGATGTATAATCGTCGATTTCTCCGACAATTGCAATTACTTGTAAGAAAATTTGGAAAATTATTTCACTACTGCTATTTCTAAAATGACAAGGAAAACCGACCCCAAAGAAATAGTAAATAGAATATGAAATCGCTTTGCGTATACCTTTGTGTGAAATATTGGCCGTACTACAGTGAAAAAAGTACTTACTGGTTTTTTTAGTATTATAGAACTCTAATTTTGTTTTTTTGTGTTTTGATTTTTAACATTTAAACTTGCTATTTGACTGTCTGTTTAAAAATATCCATGTATAAAATGTAAATCCGTCATTGGTCGTAGGAAAAACATATTATTTTAAGTATATCTAGAATAAGGACTGTGGATTTTGTTAAATAAATAAATTTAGAAGAAAATTGTATATTTTTAATTGAAAACGAAAGAAGCTGAAGACAAACAAATAAAAACCACAAGAAGAATACTTTGTTTCTAGAAAATTGTCACAATCATAATGCTCCCAAATAAAATAAAGCCGTACAACTGTAACAGGTGAGAAAGAAACAACGAAACTAAATCAAAACCAAAGAAAAGTTGGTGCCGTTCTCCCAACATTTCTTAGCTTCGCAGACGCCCTACGGGCTACGATATTTCGTAGGACGCGCTACGCCCTACTTAGGTTTAAAGAACTTTATTCTCATACAAACACACATGGTTCACTTATAATAATAAATAAATAAATAATGCTGGACAATTCACACAGCATTATCTAGCCCCATGGTAAGCAGAGCTTGTGTTATGGGTACTAGATAACTGATATACATAATACAATACATTACATAGATAGATATTTTTTTTATATGTATAATACATAGAAAACGACCAGAACACCCGGAACAAATATCTGCAGATCGTACACACATTTGTTCCGAGGCGGGAATCGAACCCGCAACCTCCTGCGTCGCAGGCGGACAAATATCTATCTATGTAATGTATTGTATTATGTATATCAGTTATCTAGTACCCATAACACAAGCTTTGCTTACCATGGGGCTAGATAATGCTGCGTGGATTGTCCAGCATTATTTATTTATTTATTTTATATTTACTACTAGCAACAACCGCTGGGGCAATAGCAGTGGACTAACATAGATTGATGCTGATGTTCAGTTCAGTTCTTTATTAATAAAAATATTCCTATATAATATTCTTAGATGATGATGACGTATATTATTGTATATAGAATGACTCCGAGGTATACTATTGTGTGTATATATATATATACGTATATTGTATCCATAAGATACAATATACGTAAGTTAATATATTGTATTTATAAGTTTTACATCAATCAGCAGAACTATGTTTTATTCTACGCTTAGAACTACTGGTAGAACATGTACAAAATGTCAGCCCGATCCAGTCAGTAGTTTTGACGTGAAGAAGTAATAAACATCCATTCATAGAAACATCCAAACTTTTGCATTTACAATAGATTAGCATGGTTTAATAGAAAATAGTTTACAACGTGCGCAAAACTAGAAAAATCATTTATTTATTCAAGTAATTTAGCATCGGATGGCGATGGGATGCTTTAAAATGGCTAAAATATAATACATACTAGAAAATACTAAAAACTCAATTTTTAGTCCTCCAGTCCGTAAGCACTTATTCAAACTCGGAGCTTGCTTCGCTCTAGGGGATTCAATATTAAAACAATGTAGACTTTCCCACCGACTCAAATATTGTTTGAAGGTAATTTAAATTGCTATAAAATATTCAATAGCTCTTGAACCTTATTTCTTGTTGAATTGCTTAGCTTTCCGTTTAGCTAAGGTATTTTTCGTATTTTCCCATGTTTTATTAAAAACTAGTTTCTGCTTGTGGCTTCGCACGCATTGGAAAAGTTTTGAGACTATTTCTATCCCATGGGAACTGATTTATTTATTTAATACAAGGAAAACCAGCAGCACATACAGTAAATTAAAAAAACAAGAAAATAGAAACAGAAAGCCTTCTGTTTCTATTTTCTTGTTTTATTTTAATTAAAGAAAAGCTCTTAATAGCCATTAAGAGGTTTTCACGACTAAGAAGAATATTAAATTCCTACATAAAAAGTGTGAACAAGCAAAGAAAACAGATAACCTACAAGATTACAATCAACTTAGTACATAGAAGTAAAATAATAATTGTAATAAATGATAGATAAAGAAGAAAAAAAACTAATTATAATATTAATTAAAAGTAGCCTGTTTTATTCCAGAACTACCTGAATGCTAAATTTTAACCTGATTCAGTAAAGTAAAGTAAAAAATCATTTATTTCTTTAGGCTTACAAAAAAAGCACTTAGACAAGTCATATTTTATATATAAATTATTATCAAATAAAATTATTTTACTGTTCACTTAAATTTTTTGTCCACTAGTGGAAGGAGTGAAAAGAAACCACTTTTCACAATTCGTTCAGTAGTTTTGCCGTGAAGGGGCTTAAAACATCCACCCAACTTTCTATCCATTTCATTTCATTTATTCAGTTCCACCGTAGGTACCGTTACACTTGATGTCGGTCAGTTGTACATAAAAATAATATAACAATTTTATTATAAAACACACATTAATTTTGATATAGGAAACACCATAAGGGATTGTGTTATCCAATTGTTTATCCTAATTTTCGATTTAATAATATAATTTTTTGAATGTATGAATGATCCGATATATTACATAATACATACCAATACTCATTCAAAAACCTGGATATTTTTTGTAAAAAAATGTAATTGCCTGGGAGTTTGTAGCTGCCTTGTAGGATATTTTTTAGATAAATCTTCGTTGTATTCAGGAGTTTATTCAGTTTTACGTTACAATCGTGGATAGACGTACGAGTTGGGCGTCGGTTCCAGGCAGTGGCAACATTGCTAGGTAGCTCACTGTCCCAATCTATGGGTTACAAAACCCGAGGAATATTGGTGGCAAATATTTAACGACATTGGTCTGATCCAAAGCAAAGCATAGAAGCTCGAAACAGTTTTTTATTTTGAAAAGTTTCATTCATCATTCAATTAATCTCTATTTCATTTTCAAATACAAATTTAAATCTATTTCGCTCCACATGTGAGTTTGTGTTGCAGTTTTTATTGATAACCTTGCCGTCACCTTGTCGTTTTCTGTTATTATTATCGATTTTTGTTAAGTTTTCATGCATTAATGTCTTTGTTGACATAAAATAAATAGAATTCCAAACCGTTTTAAAATTTTATGGGAACATCTCGGGTTTATTCTCCATACAATAGTGAAATAATTTTCCAAACCAGTCTATAATTGAAAGAAACATAAAGCATAACATAGAACCTCCTCCTCTTTTGTTTTTCGTTTCGTAGATTAAAAAAATAAATGCTATGAAGTATCATCCTTAATTTTTCTTTTCATAAAATTCCCCGAAAATGAATTTTGGCTTCTTTGAATAGGTACCTTTCAACTGAAATACTGGATTTCAGTTGAAAGGTATTCAAAGAAGCCGCAAAATTTACGAAGTAATTTTCAGAGGCGATGTTTGTTCGAAATACAAGGTTGTTGGTAATAAACTTAATTTACATATTGTATGTTTTTAAATACAATGTATTTGGCGGTTTACATGAAGAGGGCTTATTTTTGGGTTCCATGGAAATAACACTGTTTATGAACGAAATATCAACCGAAAAACATAATCTAACTCACCCACGAAACCAACGAGGTTTATACGTGGGAGGCTTTATTCATATTTGCTTTTTTGTATATATAGGTCATATATAGGTACTTTGATTAGGTCATTAAAAAACAATATCTCTAAGTTTTTACGAAAGAAGGTTATAATACAATGTACAAAGTTTTATTTGAATTTGAATCTCCGAAAATTTCGACCATTGTTTAAGAGCCTTTATTCCTAAAATGCGCAGAAACAGTACTTTTCAAACCCGTTTATATCATGAACCACTTATCTTATAGTATATGTTATTTACTAATAATTTTAGGAAATTTTAGTGTCCAACGAGTTTGACTATAAAATATTTCGATTAATATAGTATGTACGCGTTCTATCAAGATAACTTGTGAGAGGTTTTCATAATTTCCCTTTCAGCATCAGTTTCGAAGCTCAAAATAATAGAAAATACTGACATATCTAATTAAGAAAAAAATATAACCTACTGATGAGACCCTTGGCTAAAAACTTACTTAGAAAGATGTTTGGTTTTGGTATCCTACTATGAGAAATTAAAATTCAAAAAATGTGAAATATTACGAATATTTCACATTTTCGAATATTTCACATAGCAACAAAATCATAAAAATTTTAAATGTGTGATTTTAAAAAAGATGCTTCACTTTATTGGTAGGCTATTATTATATTAAATTAAATAAGGTATATCGGTAAAAACATCATTTAAAAATGTGAAATATTCGTAATATTTCACATTTTTTGAATTTTAATTTCTCATAGTAGGATACCAAAACCAAACATCTTTCTAAGTAAGTTTTTAGCCAAGGATCTCATCAGTAGGTTATATTTTTTTCTTAATTAGATATGTCAGTATTTTCTATTATTTTGAGCTTCGAAACTGATGCTGAAAGGGAAATTATGAAAACCTCTCACAAGTTATCTTGATAGAACGCGTACATACTATATTAATCGAAATATTTTATAGTCAAACTCGTTGGATACTAAAATTTCCTAAAATTATTAGTAAATAACATATACTATAAGATAAGTGGTTCATGATATAAACGGGTTTGAAAAGTACTGTTTCTGCGCATTTTAGGAATAAAGGCTCTTAAGAGTGTATAATACCTCAAACTGCTAATTTTCAACTCCGCCGGATGTCCATTTCGTCTAAACTACTGAATATTTAACTTTGAAATTGATATATAGTAAAGTTCAGGACTTAATCTATCGATCATATGTTTCGAAAACACGATTCCATAAAATTTTCTCGATAGAAAAAAATCGCAAAGTTACCTCTAAATTTTTACTAAAACCTAAATTTCTCAATAAATACAGAAGTTCAGATCTTGACAATAAGCGTGGTAAAAGAATTAAGTATAAATAAAAATGTTATATGTTTCTGTTTTTTCAAATAATGTCCTAATTAATAGGTAATAAGCTAAAACTTGATTTTTGAACTTGCGTTGCAATACCCTGTCCCGCTCTTATGAACGCAAAATCATATGTCTAGCCTTTTCACACAAAGTTGAGGTTGTATGGGCCCTTATCATTAATTTTTCTTTTTTTATCAACTTCTAATCTGATTGCATTCCGTAGTTATTTAATATACACACTGTCATTTAGCCGTGAAGGCCATTTTATTAGCTTTTTGATGGTGAGGTTCATGTAACTTATTTTATTTATTTATTCATTTATTTACATTTGACTTACAGTTATATACATACTAAAACGTCAAACATTATATTTTATAAACTAAAGTAAGTCAATTTTTAACATTAAACATTGAAATTCAAGTCATAAACACAAAATAATAACAATCTGATGAATAAATTCTAAATATACACATATCTAATAAATTTTATACTAATTTATATCAAAAATTAAATTTTGTAGCCTTTCACATTAAATAAACAAAAACTGACATCGAAATCCGCCGCATTCATTGCTTTTATAACATATTACATGATAATAAATAAGCCATAACCAAACAATTTTTTACCATAACATAACTAAGTAAATAAAACGAAAGCGTTATTCGTGTTGACTACAACCAAACATGGCGTGACTGTGTAATCAAATAAATTCTTTGACTATGTTTTAACACGACTTTTATTTTTACATTATAATTAAGACTGACATGCATGCATTTGCCTTGCCCTGAAATAACTATTTGATAGCTATCTATGAATTCAAACTAAATTTTTACCATTTTATATAAATTACTAGCTGCGCCCTGCGGCTTCGCCCACATGAAAATTTCTGCGCAATTTGACCATATTTTCTCACCGTACACTTTGACTGCGATCTTTTTTCGACGACTGCGATCTTTTTTTTAACCTAAGCCATTCGTGCTGCCGCTCTGTCACAGCGGTTGTGTTGCGCCGCACAATCGCACATGCGTTTCGTTCGAAAAACATTACGGCTGTGCTGAGTCACACAGATCTTTATTTTCTCAGCCGCTGCGCTAGTGTGGATTTACGCATATTAGTTACTTGTAGAAAACACATACGGTGTGATTTCAGCAATCGAAGTGTTAAACCTTACCTGGACTACGACAAACATTTCAAAACCAAAAACAGCTAAATCGGCCTAGCTGTTCTCGTGTTTTAGCGAGACAAACGAACAGCAATTGATTTATATATTATAGAAGATTTTGCGGTTCCGTTAAATCCTACAACTTTGCTCCAATATTTGCTCCAAATTCAGGAAATTGTGAATATATTTTTAACTATTCATTTTTTAATATATAAACGCGTATTTTATATCAATAAATACGATGTAATCTAATACACTTTCCAAGGTTATTCAATACAATACAATATAATACAAAAATACTTTATTGTATACCAGTTACAGATCATTATAAAACACATCACATGATACAAGTACAATGGGCGGCCTTATCGCTTAGAAGCAACAAACAAATAAAAAACAAACGAATCAACGTAATGACGTAGGTATTAAAGAATGGATAAGTACTCGTAGCAAAGTTACCTATGGGCTTGGGAATCTTTGCTCCTAGGTATAGTTAACTACTAATTTTAATGATAAAAGCTAGTATCATCTCTATGTACTCCTATTTAGAATTCAAGATTGTGTTATATATAATTGATTCATCTTGATTAAAGTTATTTAGGTCTTGATCTAAATTATTATTAGTAAACTATAGGTTACTAGGAGCAAAGATTTGGGAATCTTTGTGTTATATATAATTGATTCATCTTGATTGAAGTTATTTAGGTCTTGATCTTAATTATTACTAGTAAACTATAGGTTACTAGGAGCAAAGATTTGGGAATCTTTGTGTTATATATAATTGATTCATCTTGATTAAAGTTATTTAGGTCTTGATCTAAATTATTACTAGTAAACTATAGGTTACTAGGAGCAAAGATTCCCAAATCTTTGCTCCTAGGTACTCCTTACTAGTAATTTTAATGATATGCTTTTAGTATATGTAAGTGTTTGTAGTTTATGTATATTTAAGCACTCCGATTTAGAATCCAAGATTCTTTTGAAAACAAATTTGATTAATCTTGAATAGAGTTATTTTGGTCTCGATCCAAATTATGAAGGTCACCGGGATAGAACATTTTCAAGGGTCGATTAACATTCGGAATCTACCTTTTATCTTATGTACCTACCTAGGTAGTTATAGTTAGTCCTGAAGGTAGTAATTATAGTTATATAAAAGATAAAAGGTAGATACAGACCGGACGTGGACGTGGTGGAGACCACGACTCGGTAAAAGTAGTTTACGACGCCCTCCGGTGAGATGACGACCTGCGAAAGACTGCAGGTAAATGCTGGATGCGGCAAGCTGAGGACAGGGCGCTATGGCGCTCATTGGGGGAGGCCTATGTCCAGCAGTGGACTAATATAGGCTGATGATGATGATGAGATACAGACACATTACGAATGTTAATGGACCCTTAAATATTTTATGTCCCCGTGACCTTAATAATTCAGATCAAGAACTCAATAACTCTAATCACGATGAATCAAATAGAATCACGTTCGGTTTACCAAGAGATAACCACATTTTATTTGAACAGCCAGCCCGTGACGTAAGCAATGGCGCCGTGACGTCACCGCTGACGTAGATGCCGGAAGTAAAGCCGATGTCTCACTGCGGACGTTGTCTAGCTTCACTTTGTAAAGAAACTAGCTGCGCCCCGCGGCTTCGCCCGTGTGGAAATCTATGTGTCAAATGGTTTATAAACCTTTTTCTTGAATTACTCTATCTATTTCAAACCGCATAAAATTCCGTTGCGTAGTTTTAAAGATCTAAGCATACCTAGAGGGACAGACAGACAGCGGGAAGCGACTTGTTTTATACTATGTAGTGCTGTTTGTAATGACCCGCGACCCGTGCACCCACTGGCTTCACCCACCGGTGGGTGTAGGGGTAATTCCTGTTTACCCGTGTACCCACTGCGATATGGTTGGAATTAATTATCGATGAAAAAAATAAAAAAATAATACGATAAGTCAATTTGTTTATTAAAACTAACAAACTAAAGGAGACTGGATTACATTGACAGGAACAAACTAATATATAATAATTAACGTAATTTGTCTAAAAAATTACCAACGCTTATCTCATTTGTTCGTCCACTGCAATATGAAAACTTTATTGCTACACGCGTGGCTTGTTTGAATATAGCACTCTTAATGTGGCTCTATGGCGTCAAAGCTATGTACACGGTACACGCCATGCACGGGGAATACGTATACCAGTAACGTAGACCCACGTTGTCGTTTTCAAACATAAGTCGTTGAAAAAGTGGACAGAAATACGCCTTTCGGATCAAACCCAGTCAAATCCAAAGCACTTGCTCTTTCAGAACTGGTTAAATCCGGTCAGCCAATCAGGCATATGCGCTGCGTGCGTGGCCGTGTAAATCTTGCGTTATAGTGTATGCTGCAGTGGAAACGAAGACCCGTGATATCAAACAAACAAAGCACAGCGTGCGTGTCGGTGTGACAGCGACTTAAATCTCGGTACATGTGTACTAAACATACCTTTCTGCAGTGGGTGCTGAGCTTGACCTTTACGTTAAGTAGCATCGCTGTAAGAGGTAAAAGAATTTATGTGATGTTCATTTCAGAGCATGAAATTTAATGAAGATCAAGCAAGACATAAAAAAATGCGCTACGGACCAGACTTATCGACTATGTACGTACGTAGTTTTGGTTTGAAGGAGTAACAAATATCCATAAATACATCCAAATTTCAAACCAAGCATCCAAACTTGCCACGCGTGACTCGAGAGCTGGTGAGTATCTGGCGCAACGCATCAGCATTGTCATACAGTGGGGCAATGCAGCCAGCGTCTTGAGGACGCGCGCCGACTGGTATTTTATTTATATGGATCAGTAGAGAGAGCAGAGCTACCTGTAGATTATTTGCAATAGTCAGCAGTTTGCTCAATCGTTTCATTTGTAAATACTAGTTCCAATTAGTTTCTATTATTTGATTGTAACTTTCTTTGTTAATACAGAGTATTTTTTTGGTGTTGTTAGGTAAATACACATTACCGAAATACATATATCTGGGCTAAATCATCTAGGTCCAGTCTAATCTTCAAAGGCATTATACAGTAAAATAACCAGGCAATTCTGAAACATCCGAAGAATAACTCAAAACTTTAGCAATTACGTCGAGTAATAAACCGAACTTTTTTGAGACATCTCCCACTTTGCTCTGTAGAACGTGCCCTTTGCACTTATTGTCTCGTTTTATTTTATAGCAGCTTTTATAAAACACAACTACATATTTTTTGACTCCATTATTTGGTCTAATACCCACTAATATTATACATTAGGTAAGATTTGTAAGCAACTAACCTCTTAAAACCCTACCAAATCCCGGTCCTGACGTACGGGTGCCAGACCTGGGCCCTAACAAAAGTTCATACCAAAAAGTTAGAAGTGTGCCAATCGGCTATGGAGCGAAGCATGCTAGGAAAAAGGAAACTAGATAAAGTCAGTAACCAATCCCTCAGAAAAATAACTAAAATAAAAGATGTTACAGTAAAAATAAGGAAACTGAAATGGAGTTGGACTGGACATACAGCAAGAGGAAGAGACAAATGAAGCAAAACGCTGATGGATTGGTTTCCAAGATACAAGAAGCGAAATAGAGGGACAGTTCAAAAGATGGGAGGACGAGCTAAGAGACGTAGCAGGGAAAACGTGGATAAGGTTGGCGAGAGATAGGGTAAAGTGGAAGGGGTTGGAGGAGGCCTTTGCCAAAAGACGGCAAACAGATAATATAGATGTAGTTTCAGCATTAGTATCTAAGTAAAACCATATTATGTACATATTTTCTGAATAAAAGGTTTAAAATGAAATGAAATGAACCTATTAAAACGTTTGAAAATATCATGTATAGGTTATTATTAGGCATGCCTGTCAGTTTTTTCTTTACACATTCCCATACGGTGTTTTCTATTTTAACAAGGTGTATGATAATTGTAATAAAACAATTAAGAATTTATACAATTTATACAACTTAATAACATCAAGTGTAACATGTGGCAATGGTCACCGTCATCGGTAAAACATATTTGATACCTACCTGTTTGTAACATCTCAATAACACAATATGTTTATGCATAATAAATGAACTTTATCTTTATGGACAAATATGTACTAATAACACAAAAGTAGGTAATATACAACGGGATATGAACCATAATTTGATTTTTGTGTTTTCCAATATTTCGGCACAGTTTCATGCGCCATGATCACGGAATAACTGAAAGCATTGCGGGTGCTGAAACTGTGACGAAGTATTGGAAAACTCAAAAATCAACAATTCATGGTTAATATCCCGTTATCCGACGGGATGACGACCTGCGAAATACTGCAGGTAGATGCTGGATGCGGCAAGCTGAAGACAGGGCGCTATGGCGGCGCTCATTGGGGGAGGCCTATGTCCAGCAGTGGACTGCTATAGGATGATGATGATGATGATGATGATGATGATGATGATCCCGTTTTAAATAACCTACCTATTGTTTATTAGTAATGCAATCTGTGAGGAGAAATGCAATCTGTGAGGAGAAAAGTGCAGCCAACTATTACTGCACAGTTGTACATTTTTTATAATTTCTTGAAAACGCAAAACAACATAACGCGTACCTAATGGTAACTCTCAACTATAGTGATTACTGATTAGTATAAATATAAATAAATAAATAAATAATGCTGGACAATTCACACAGGATCACCTAGCCCCAAGCTAAGCAGAGCTTGTGTTATGGGTACTAGATAACTGATATACATAATACAATACATTACATAGATAGATATTTTTTATTATACATAGAAAACGACCAGAACACCCGGAACAAATATCTGCAGATCGTAACGTACACACAATTGTTTCGAGGCGGGAATCGAACCCGCAACCTCCTGCGTCGCAGGCGGGCCTTCGCCCACCGCGCCACATCGGTCGTCAAATATGTATCTTAAATATGTATTTACTGCTTAAACTGAAATAAACTCGCATTTTAACTTGTTATTCTGCTTTGACCTTTACGCCAAAATACCCTAAACGGATATCTTCGACGGCTGAGCCAATCTTAATGTGATTTCTATCAGCGCCGCAGCCGTGACCAGAATTTGACATTATCTCAAATGTAATTTCGAATTGGCAATGGAGATACGTATTTGTTTGAACATAAATAAATACCATTTAACTCATGAAATAAAATGTTTTTTTTTTCCTATTTAGGATATTCTTCTCTTTACGTATAATTAATCTCCCTATACTTTAGCAATGGCGTAGGGTAACGAGGCTTTCCGGGTTTAAAAAAAAACGTCTGGTTGAAGCGACGCGTGGCCCGAAAAATGGTGAGTATCTGGCGCAGCGCATCAGCATTGCCATACAGCGGGGCAATGCAGCCAGCGTTTTAAACACGCTTCGGACTGGTATCAGATCTCTCTATCTGGATATATCTGGATCAGTTGCACTATTTATCAAGAAAATTACCTTACCTCTTAGGTAGGTAAATAGGTACATAAGAGGTACCTATTTAACAGTTTCTCTGCCCACGATGCACATATAATTCCGAGAGTACTTGTAACTGCGTCCTGCAGGCGCCTCTAGGTAGTGCGTGCTGCAGATGCTAAGCAGTGAATGCGCTAAGGGTCGGTATATATCTGACGGAAAATGCGTCGAGCGTATTAGGTCGCGTCTTTTCGGTAAAATTAGACCTGCCAGGTTACGCGTCTAGTCAGTTGAAACGGTCTGTACACAAACGATGATCTACGCTGATGTTACGCCTAGTCTGAACATGTTACGTCGACCGACTATGCGTTGACGGAAACGTAACAGACGCTGTACGCTCGCCGCACTAACGCATCATCGGTTGAGTGTAAAAGGTTGAATGTTTTAATATAATTTGCCTGTTCTGGTGTTACGCGACCCATCGGTCGCGATACGAGACGCGCATTTTCCGTCAGATATGTAATGACCCTATATGTAAATGCTGGTAGATGCTGGATGCAGCAAGCTGAAGACAGGGCGCAATGGCGCTCATTGGGGGAGGTATATGTCCAGCTGTGGACTGATATAGGCTGATGATGTGATGTTGTAAATAGGTATATTCTCGCAGACAAATAGTAAAATCGCCAACCAACCCCAATAGCTCTAACCAACCCCTAAATGTGGAATAATAGGTTAAGAACTAAAATGTCGGTGTCCTAGTTATCCCAGGACTGTAACAAGCAGGGAGGTTAGCATTACGTCATGCTCTACATCTTGTGGCTAGACCGACTGTCTGGCTTTTTGGAACACTCTATACTATAGACTTGTTTACGAAGGATATTATATAAAATATGAAGTCTATATGCTTTTACGAGCATTTGCTCGCAACCGATACTCGTTATAATTTTAGTAGGTATTATGTAAAGTAAAGTAAAGTAAAGTAAAAAATCATTTATTTCTTTAGGCTTACAAAATAAGCACTTAGACAAGTCATATTTTATATATAAATTATTATCAAATAAAATTATTTTACTGTTCACTTCAATTTTTTGTCCACTAGTGGAAGAAGTGAAAAGAAACCACTAGCATGTTCATCTCTTATATGTCTAATACATGGTTATTTGCCTATTTAAGTCTAAATATAATATGATTCGATACATGTCAATATTTAAGTAAAGCTATGCACAACACAAAAACTTACATACTATTGTCGGTGCGAAACTGAGCGACATCTGGCCAAGCATTAACATCGTTGAGATAATCATTTATGGAGTAGAAAGCTTTCTTGATGAGATTTTTTTTATGTAATTTTAGTTTTACGAATAGGGAGCTCAGTTGCTTCAGATGGAAGCTTATTATAGAAGCGCACGCTATTGCCCATAAATAAATAACATATGTTCTGTATTCAAATCATAAGGTCTTTTTGTGCCTGTAATAAACTGATTTTTTATTTATTTTTATTGAGGACATTTGTGATTATATTTTATGTTATTTTGCTTATTGACATGTAACAATATCTGTGCACCTTGAGCCATACAAAATGTTTGGCTCAAGGTGCACAGATATTGTGACCGAGTTGTATATTGGATTACTTTTGCTCATTGACATGTGTATATTTGATTATTAGTTTTATTAAATTCGATGCTAGCGATTAATTAAGTTGACTACACTATTTTATTAGGTGATACCTGTGAAAATAGTTGTAATGCTTTGAATAAATAAATACATACATACATTTATAATAATTATTAGATCATTATTCATTTAGAGTTTCATGAGCATTCTGCAAAGCAATTTTTAACTTGAAATATGGGAAGTGGTTTGTAGGATAATAACTTCAGGCCTAGAACAACCTTTATGCAATATTTCAGCTCGATCCGTTCAGTAACTTTGACGTAAAGAAATAACACACATCCATCCAACTTTCGCATTTATAATTCTAGTGTGACACAGAAATAACTATGCAAAGGTCCGGTTTCTTCAATCAATAGCTTACGTTGTATTGTAAATACTAGTTCTAATTTGTTTCCAATTTTTGATTGTAATTTTCTTTGTTAAGGCGGTACCCCGAGCACGCTAGTGCCGTATCCTTAAAAAACCATCTTATAAAACGTTGAACAAATCATTTTTTTTAAATTTCTCTATGTAGTTATTGATACATTTTATAAGCTTTTTTTAATGCTAGTGTTATTGGCGTCAGTTACCTCCTTAATAAAGACTTTTGAATAAAAAATATTATGGTAATTCTGTATCATTAGATGTTCGTGCATCGGTGACGTCATAGACAGTCGCCATTAGTATTAAAACGTAGTGAGCGAAATAAAAATAGTATTTTTAAAACATATTTTTTCTTAAAAATCCATATTTTGGGATAAATAATTCTAGTAATATAATAATGCAACCCACACAGCATCATCTAGCCCCAAGCTAAGCACAGCTTGTGTCATGTCACTGACTGATATACGAGGGTTCTCACTAAAAATAAATACTTCCCTAGCATCAACTCCCCTTAACTTTGGGTAGGTACTTGTGTGAAAGCCCACAAGGGTAGTTCAAAGGCTACGGCATCCGATTACCGATCAAACTGCGTTTAACTTCCGACATTTATACTGAACGTGTCAGGTTTAATTTTAATAATGGAGGTGTTTTTGGTTTAGTGGTTTGTGAGTTCTCTTGCGATTTAGTTGCGGGTTTATAAACGGTCAAAAATTTTAAGGACAGCTCTTTTGGGAGGATTGTCTTTTCCAGTTTTTACTCTTATAGTTACAATTGGCGGTCTTATCGCTCAAGAGCGATCTCTAACAGACAACCTTTATATATAAAATGGTTTTTTTACATGGGAGTGGATGGTCAAATCGATAAGAGAAAAGTCTTGAGAGGATTACCTCGATAGAAAACAAAACTGAATTTATAACGTTTTTTTTTAAATATTTTTTCAGGAAATCGTATGTATACGTAACAAATAGGTATGCAATTATGGCTTTAATAAATTAACTCACTATTTTAATTTTACGATTTTTCTCAACTCTTATGGTATTGGATTTGGCCATCCACTATCATCTCATAAAGCCACCCTGTATATAAATATCTCTTGAAATCTTACCTATTTACTTCTCTTTCTTCTGACACCGTTTTTCATAAAAACCTAACAATAGGCACCATTGAATACCTTTATTATTATTATACTTCCTGGTAATCTCACTGATAGGCACATCCATTTTATAGTTTTAAGTGTAATAAAGTGTTAATTCATTCATTCATTCATTCATCCATTCATTGAAATACCTACACAATTTAATAACATCAACATTACAATGCTATACAAAATAAATTGATTGTATGTACCAGAAAAAGAACATTACAAATAGACATTAGATGAGATAAGTACCGTGGGCATAAGAAAATAATTTTGAAAATTAGGTACGCAATTTTTACATGACCGAAAATTTTATCATTCCGTATACTATTCTTGTGAAGAAAATATTCTTCAGATGCTCGTGCGAATGGTAGTTACATTCTGTATGCGAGGTTTAGGAAGAAATTGCAATTATTTAAGTCAAAAACGTTTGAGTAGTCTTGTAGGTTGTCTAAGATTAAAAAGTAATCTATTGGAAGCGATGTCTAAGTCTTAGAAATCGCTAGCAATCAATACAACACGCAAACAACTCCATAAAATAATGAAAGATTCAAAATCGTTCGAAAACTATGTAAACCTTTTTATTACCTTCCTACTTGCATCTAGCATAATTTTTATTTGTGCCAGCATTCATGTTTTCGAAAATGGAAAACGTCCATTTGCAGCAAATGAGGCCAACACACCTCAATGGATGAGTGTGTACTACAGCGTAGCACCGTAGCACTCTCTACGAGCTACGAGGCTACGAAATCACATTTGTAAAGGTAGCTATTGTTATAAATTTCATAACGTCGAGTGGCTCTGTGAAATCTTTAGAGTAAGAAAAGAGGTGTAACGGGCAGTGAAAAGGAAAATTAGGAGAGATTCTTACCGTAGGCTGCATGGCTGGCTGCTGGCCAGCTGGTCTCAATCGTGGCTGGCTATTTATACGACGCTATCGATTTTGCCCGGAACAGTTACGTAACTCACACACGACACGGCAAAGGTTCGGCGCTTCTGACGGCAATCATCAAAATACGCACAATAGAGGGAAATCAATATAAAAATTTAATTGCTACCTATTTTTTTAATTAAAATTAAAACTATCTTCGATATTTTTTGCACTTTCGGATTTTCGAGACAGGGGTTTTTATTTTGTAAATGGAAGGCGGGAATTGACTAGTTTTTTTTTTAATTTGGAGTAATGGCTTGGTCCTTGGATGCTACAGCAAGGAGGTCGCGACTGAGCTCAGTGGCGCCGCCGAGCACACTGCCGGCGCGCCGCGGCGACTGCGCGAGTTTGGAATGGACTACCAACATTGTTTAATTACTTTCATCTCTATTTCCAAGCGTGTAAAGTTCAAAATTATGCGCGGAGAGGGCAGTATTCTTTACCAAACCTTCCAATGCTTCATTTTTCCTCTATTATTTGGACAACAAAGTATAATTTGCTTTGTATTTCCTTTACAAGTAGGTTTGTTTCGTGTTAGCATTGTTTTAACATTGACGGAAGAGTAGACACGGAGGCGTCTATTTTTCATTCATTTGTCAGAGGATTTGATGAAATAAATCTACATTTTGCGAATTAGATTTATTTAGCGCGTCTGGGCATCATGGCTTTTAATTTAGACGTTTTGGAAAGATGAGGCTTTTGTGAAGACAGATTGTAAGACAAAGGTGATTTTATTGATTTAAGCTAAGATGATGTAGCCATTTGGGGTTCAGCATCTCACGACCTCAAAAGACTTTTGTCGTAACTTTTTATGGATACTAGAGGTAGTTTCTGCCCGCGGCTTCGCACGCTTTGTTTCTGTTCTATACCTATAACATGGGAATTGATTTATGAGATAAAAGTAAAATATGTTTTATTAAAAAAACTAGGATCTACCTGAATGCGAAATAGATAGAGTGATTGAAGATTTGACACATAGATTTCCACGCGGGCGAAGCCGCGGGGCGCAGCTAGTTATAAATAAATAAATTCTGGACAATTCACTCAGCATTATTCTAGCCCCAAGCTAAGCAAGCTGTGTTATTTGGGTACTAGATGACTGATGTACATAATTAGAACACGCGGCAGCGTGTTCAAGCCAAGTTCAAGCAAAGGAACGCGCCGAGTGTATCATTACACGAACCACTTGGTGCCACTTTTGACCCTTCTATAACTCAAAACCTCTTTAACGTAAACACATAAAACTACGTGTGTTTAATTATATCCATAAGGACATGTAGAAGCCCAAATTTCATGAAGCTAGCTCAAACGGTTATAAAGATATGAAGGTCAAAAAGTCGTAAAAATTCACATTGACTGACTGACATATATATAGTACCTAAATCTAACCTACTTCCAGATGACCTAGAAGGATGAAATTTGGAATCCAGCTCGGTAATTGTGAGTAAACGTAGGAAAAAATCAAAAAATAAAAAAAGTCAAAAAATAAGTAATGTTAGCGACGACGACCTTATGTCAATGGAATAAGGTTTAAATTAAAATAGATCCGCATTGCATAGAATAAGCAATAGTACTTAGTCTCCGATTGCGCCATAGAATACAGTGTAGTTTTTAGGGACCGGCCCGTATAATACCTACCTAGCTATGTACCTATGTCGAAGCATTGCATAGAATAAGCAATAGTAGGTACTAACGTCTCCGATTGCGCCATAGAATACAGTGTAGTTGTTAGGGTGCAGTGCAGTAACTTTGTAATAAGTGCGTAGTTGTATGTATTCGGTACAATAAACCGACACTAAGTGTTCTGAGGTGTTTTACTTGATTAAGATAAGATGAACATTAAATCTCAATACCTGCCTAGTTTTCTTTACAAAAACTAATGATATCCCACCAAAACATTAAATCTCAATACCTGCCTAGTTTTCTTTACAAAAAGTAATGATATCCCACCAAAACATAAATGTAAAAAAGGAGAGCCAAGTTCAATACAAAAATTACGATTGGCTGTGGGCTTCCCCGCAAAAAGAATAGAGATATAAATGAGTGCCAAGTCAAATCTATGTAGGTTAGATTTGACTTGGCCAGTTTTTATCAGAATTAAAACGTTGAATAACTTTATAAAATGACTGATGTAATGAAAACTGGCAAAGTCAAATCTAACCTACATAGATTTGACTTGGCACTCATTTATATCTCTATTCTTTTTGCGGGGAAGCCCACAGCCAATCGTAATTTTTGTATTGAACTTGGCTCTCCTTTTTTACATTTATGTTTTGGTGGGATATAATTCTAGCAAAAATTTTTTTTTTATACATAGAACAACTGATAATTGAGATAAAAAGTAACCTGTTGTGTTTTAAGTATCATGTTTGAATCCAAATTTAGAGCTATTAATTCGTTACTAGCTATAGTTTCGTAATCAAGTTATTTTTTGTTTCCGTCGTTCGCTGCCGGACTATATAATATTATATATACTTACTATTATATACTTTTCATAACTAAAAAAACATTTAAACGGTTTCTATGGAAAAAATATCATATCTCGCAAAGAACCGACGGCCGCTGGGGCAAACGTGTTCTTGAGTGGAGACCACGACTCGATAAACGCCCTCCGACCAGGTGGGATGACGACCTGCGAAAGACTGCAGGTGGATGCTGGATGCGTCAAGCTGAAGACAGGGCGCTATGGCGCTCATTGGGGGAGGCCTATGTCCAGCAGTGGACTAATATAGGCTAATGATGATGATGATGGAAAAAAGCTTGCGAAGCTACGGGGGATACTAGTAGAAAATACTATGAAAAACAGATTTTGTCGCACACCATTTCCGTTGCATATCATTTATCAATGCACTCAATAATTTGGCGTATTTTAAAAAACTAAAAACTGACCGACTTCAAAATAATCAAATCTTCGTTTAAAAGAAAAAGAATCATCGAAATCGGTTGGCGTGATATTAAGTTATTCGTCCATTTGTCGCGCACGTACTTAAGGCGAAATGAGTTCGCTTTTTCGAGACAAGGACGAACGAACGCTGCGCGGGGAAGGCGAGAAAGGGAGGCAAGAGCGACAGAATGACCGGCCTGCGCGCAATTTCACTGGTTTTTATTTTTAAATTTGTTATTGCTCTAAAATAATACTGTTTCTCAAAAAACTAAAACCATAATCGTCTAAAGTATTTATTAGGGAAAACGTAGAAGAAATTTCATTACAATAATATTAAATAACTAGCAAATAAAACTGGTTTTCCGTAGAGATATCTCTGTAAAAATGAAGATTTAGAAAACTTTGCCATTTTTTTCTATCGAGTCAAGTTAAGTCAATCGTGTTTCGACTCCCATAACTAACTAACTAATATCCTAAACTTTGATCCTCATCAAGATATATTTGAAAAATAGATGTTTTGTTCCCTTAAAATTGATTTTCCGTTAAGTCAAAACGTGGGTTTAGGGACTCATTTCACCTTAATACAAATTTAAGACTTATAATTATAGTTATAGTTTTTTCATGGATGCCATTATCAGAACTGGACCAAATTGAAAACGAACCACACGGGAAGCACCAGCTTTCAAATAAAAAATAATAATAAAAATTGGTTAACGCAGTCGAAAGTACTGAGGTAACAAACATTTAAAAAAATACAGTCCAGGTCCAGTCAATTGACCTCCGCCTTTTTAGTCGGTTAAAAATTATTTGTATATTAACTGTCTCTTCAATCGAAACAAAATAAATTAACTGCCATAAGCGGCCAGCGGCCAAGATATCTACGATAGCTGATGACGTCACCCAAACAAATCCAGTCGATGCATAACTAGATGTCGCTAGTAAAAGTGAACGAGCTCTAGATCGCGCTGACGAGAACGCACGGCATTGAGTGAGTCAATTGTATGAATTGTTTGTTCGTCACTCTGGTTTCCCTTCAACACGTATAAATCTTTCGCCTTTTACTAAAGATTTCCGTGGAGGGGAACACTCAAATGAGTCTAATTGACTGTTTTTGAATGCTTTGACTTCGGTCAAAGCTTATAAATATGAAATAATAATAATAAAAGTATTTATTTTCAAAAACTTTTAGAATAATAATTAGTAATAGATAAGTACTATGTTAGTTAACCTTTAGGTTACTAAATCTAAAACTAATTACGTTATCTCTTATACATTTAAGCTTACCTTTAGGTAAAGTACTTTACCCTATAACCTTAGTGCTAAAAATGCATCGATTCCTCGCTCTAAGTAAAATTTGTGTTTAGACGCGAGGGCTACTCTGCCTCACCATTGTTCTGTGACAGACACCGGGGGTGCGATTAAAGTACAATGGTATAGTTGGTACAGAGAACTTATCTGACAACCAAATGCCAGTATTCTATTGTTTTATCATTTATTTTCTATCCGGCACATGACAGAATGTTCGGTAAAGGAATTAAGTAGGTTGTAAGCAGTACTCGAAAGAGTTTTTATGGATAATTAACTGCATGATAACAAACAATACATTGTAAGTATTAGTCATTATAACATTGATACAAATTGGACATTTTGACAATCATTCATTTATGCCGTTAAGATTTTATACATTCATAAAAAAGTCATTTATTTCATCCTTAAACTTATTTAAAGCACTTAGACATGTCGAAACATTACATAAAATTTGTATAATGTACCCAGATCACACTTATTATTAAGTATCAGAATTTTCTTCACAAAATAAAGATGTGTCAGCCATAGCTTAGTCAATTGTATAGTAACATTTTTTAATTAATTCTGACACTCTATCGTTCTAACACTTGCACTTTGTAACAATTAGGTCATTTTGATACTAGCTCGTTCTGACAAATTATCTATATGAGTAATAATCCATGTAACAATCGTTCTTTCAAACAATCGTATTATATGTCTGTTGTGCATTTTGACTTTTTATTATCTAGCACATAGGTAATCGAACAATTTGGACATTCTGTCATGTGTGCAGCCATGACCCGGAAGGATTATGTTTAACAATTGAAGGAAAAGCAATTAACTAAGTATAACTAAAACATCAAATCGAAATTCGAGCTTAATCAAAAGTCAGTTACCTTAAGTAAAACAATAAGTATAAGTAAACAGAAAAACAAAACTAAGATCAAGCCCTAAGCAAAAGTGTTTATGTATGTAGAGTTTTGTAAGTTAGATATGTATGGATATGTGTATGCGTGCAAAAAATGTTGAATAATTTAAATGACCTAATAAATATGTATATTGTGTTTATATAAAATTTAGAGTTACAGAAATTATTTATAAGAGCATTATGCTAAATATGTGTTCTTGAGTGGAGACCACGACTCGATAAACGTAGTGTAGGACGCCCTCCGACCAGGTGGGATGACGACCTGCGAAAGACTGCAGGTAGATGCTGGATGCGGCAAGCTGAAGATAGGGCGCTATGGCGCTCATTGGGGGAAGCCTATGTCCAGCAGTGGACTGCTATAGGCTGATGATGATGATGATGCTAAATATGTATACAACATTGTGAGCAAACGAACAAAGAAACGTTATTTACTTATTTTAAGCAAATTTTCTGTTTCCCGGTAGTCACAAATCAGTAAAAATAAATTTTACTTCCTTTTCAATTCAAAATGAGTTGTATCATGTAAAGTGATTGTTTTGTTTATTTTATTATGAAGATATTTTCCAAGGAAGGAGGAGTGCTTTTGTGCAAAGCCAGTTTTACACGATATCGTTTGATATTTAATAATTCTCCGTGTTTTATCCTGCAAAAGAGAGTCTTTTGCCTTCATTGCCCGAAGTCTAAGAATAGTCTGCTGAACAAAAAGTTTCCTAAGAGTGACCTGACATTCCATAAAGAGTTGAGATGTAGTGTTTACAATGACGCACAAGTTTATGAGGAACATAATAATAATACTCGTAGGAATGAAGTCGTCTAGCATTCTTTACACACGTTTTACGGATTGCAATATTGTTATAAAAGGTACTTTTTATATTTTATTTATTCCATAAATCAAAATCAGTTCCCAAGGTATATCCTACTTCCTAATATTATAAACGCGAAAGTTTGTAAGTATGGATGGATGTTTGTTACTCTTTCACGTAAAAACTACTGAATGGATTTTAATGAAACTTTACAATAATATAGCTTACACTTACACATCAGAATAACACATAGACTACAATTCATAAGATATAGTACATATACATATTATCCAAAATATCTATCACTACGCGGGTGAAACCGCGGGGCGCAGCTTGTAATAAAATAACGTTAAAACGGCTCCTATAGAGAAATGCGTACGAAGCCGCGGGGAACACTAGTAAAGAATATGTGCAGAATATATTTGGTCGCATACCAATTTTTCCAGCCATGCACTAAAAACTTAGAGAATTAAACTTAATTAATTCTCTAAGACTAAAAATGATTTAGAATTAATTGTCTCCTCAATCGAAACAATAACTTCTCCTGCCACAAGCGTTAGCTTAGCGGCCAAGGTATCCACGATAGCTGGTGACGTCACCCAAACAAATCCGGCCCGCGCATAACTAGATGTCGCTAGTAAAGGTGAACGAGCTCTAGATCGCGCTGACGAGAACGCACGGCGTTTAGTGAGTCAATTGTATGAATTTTTTGTTCGTCACTCTGGTTTCCCTTCAACACGTATAAATCTTTCGCCTTTTACTAAAGATTTCCGTGGAGGGGAACACTCAAATGAGTCTAATTGACTGTTTTTGAATGCTTTGACTTCGGTCAAAGCTTATAAATATATATGACAAAATAATAGCGCGCTATTTTATGATGATGATTAAAAGACTGTTGTCGCCTAGCATTTAGAACATACGTTGTATTGACTGCTTGCAGAAGTAATTATACTTACTATATACACCTTAGGACTACATATTGATTTGACCACAGAACAGAGAGTTCTGTGGATTTGACTATAGCACTTAGGACATAATCGCTTTCTGACTAAATCGCGTTAGGACTAGATAGCGCACAGACTGGTAAAACGACCAAAAACCTGGTCAAAAATATTTTGTTATTTTTTCTTTATCGGATCGATGGCCCATGACGAGAAATGATATTTTTCATAATAAAAAAATACTTTGAAGATATTTGGAGAAGGAAATAAATAAATAAAATATAATTATGCAAGGTTTTTTTTTTATTGTGTTAACAAAGAATAAAATACGCGTCGAAATACAGTAAAATTATATTTTCTTTCCGTCAAGCAATCGCTGCGGACTTGCTCTAACTAATTCATGAAGCTCTTTCCTTGTCATGGATTTGACACAATGTAGAGAGTCTGAAACAATAAAATTAATCGTTAGAAAATTGCGGTCATAGAGACAGTTTTCAGAGTTAAAAATATTTTTTATGTGAATATATGTGAATGTTTTTGCTACCTAGTATAATTGCACATATCTTCTAGTTTATTAAAATATTACTATAATGCAGTTGCGATGAGTTGCACATGTTTAAAAACACTAATTTTAACAAAAAAACAATGAAAAATACAATATTTTTAGGCATGTTGATATAATCCCAATTAGGACATGAATAAGCTCTGTTAATAACTAAAATGGATAATAGAACGTAGTACATACCTGGATTGATAGAATCCATCACACTTTTTTTATGTTGAACCACTTTGCACATAAATGAGAGCACAGAGAATTAACTATTTTTTAGAGTTGCCGCGAACAGAGACGAGTGTTATCAACAACCGCTAGGTTCCGACGTGTGGTCAACGAGACGGGGACTCGGAAGCAGGTAGAAACTTTGCCTAGTGACGCGGGGATTATCTACCTTTTATGGGATTAAGTATGAAGTCTAGGAGACCATTTTGAGAAATTTGATTTATGGCCAGGTTTTCGGTCGTTTTACCAGTCTGTGAGCGTTTGGACTAGATCGCCATAAGGCCTGAAAGAAATACTTCGATATCGTGATGTAATTTGCAAATTATTGGATATCTAATTAACACTTTGACGGCGATTTTTTTTCGACGACTGCGATCTTTTTTTTAACCTAAAAAATTCGTGCTGCCGCTCTACACAGCGGCTGTGCTGCGCCGCACATGCGTTTCGTTCGAAAAATATTACGGCTGTGCTGAGTCACAAAGATCTGAATTTTCTCAGCCGCTGCGCTAGTGTGGATTTACGCATATTAGTCACTTGTAGAAAACACATACCGTGTGATTTCAGCACTCAAAGTGTTAAAATTCAAGTTAGATTTAGTTTGATTGATGTGATGGATGAAAAGACCACACAGTTAGTTTACAGCGATCGCGGTTAAAAAACGTAAACGGAAACGTAGGCGAAAATAAAACACGTGAAATCTTTTATATGTTAAAAAATCGTGTAAAAAGTTTCAAAATGTGTACCTATGTTTTAGATACATAAAAAACACAACTAATATTGTATAATATGGTGGTGTAAGGATTCGTAACGCTACGAAAATGGCTGGCTGCCTAACTTCTCCAGCAACTGGAAATATTTTCTTCTAAGCTTTATTACAAATGCTTGACACCCTCTCTCGGATGAAAAGATATTATTGACGTCACTTTGTTTCCGGGTGGTTAGGTCCGAATGTCATAATGTACTGATCTACATAACTA
The DNA here is from genome assembly GCA_947044415.1 of Eupithecia dodoneata. NCBI lineage: Eukaryota > Metazoa > Arthropoda > Insecta > Lepidoptera > Geometridae > Eupithecia > Eupithecia dodoneata. Next base: position 7,225,157 of record OX345678.1, read on the forward strand.
ACGTACGTACTTCATAAAGAACTTTTCCCGAAATGACTGATTTTCTATAGGTCTTCCTTATTATTTGTACCAACTGGCTTGCCGGTGACACAGCTTAGAAAGAGAAAAAGGTTTTTAAATTATATGTAGTTATGGCAGTACCTATTTTATAAAAGAGTTTTTTTTTGTGTAAGTATTTGTATTTATTTATTTTTAAAGAATATACATGATTTCTTATATTTAACACTCTTTAAACCCGTAGGGGTTTGACCCGAATGTTACATTCCTCGGGTTTCAATCTTAAGATAAAGTGTACATAATTATGTAACTTTGTATGTAGGTACAAGTGAAATAGTTTTCATAATTTTGTGTTCCATACCCACCTTTAGATCATAATATGACACAAATGTAAGTATGGCACTCTGTCACATTACTCATTAATTATACAAAGCTCTAAGTACCTACGCGTTATTCTGAGTTATACAGTACAGTTGTAGCCCATCTAATAAAAATGAAAAAGTGAGGTAAGTAGGTTCATTAATTGCCAATAAGGTAATAAATAAACAAATTAATGAATGCAGAATGGATTCGCTCGTACAGTGTAGGTAGATCATTGTCGCAGTGTTCGAATAGTTAGAATGTATTTTGAAATCTAATTATCATCATCCACAGGCGGACATTATTTACTCACTACTCAGCTAGGAATAACCCTTCTGGATCTCCAGAAGGGTTATTCCTAGCAGATTCTAACCTAACATGGTCCTGTAGGACTCTATTAGCAAAAGGATTTATGTTATTGGTGGTATGTATAAATCTTATGGGTATTTGAACAATTTGGTCTTATTAGGTAAGATAAGAAACAAATTATGTTCGTAATAGTTTTACATTTCATTCATTGGAATGCTCCAGTCTATACTCACCTTTAGATGTTTGTTTTCACTTGGGTGACGAATTTCGAAAAAAGATCAATTAATTTATGATTTGATATGATCTCGTCACGCCATCTATTATGGGTTGATCAAACTTTTTCGACGTGGTCGCTGGCGAAGTAGTTTTAATCATGTTAACGCCTAGATGGCAGCAAGAAAACAATATTTTATTTATTTATTATTATAGCCATAAAGTATAAATATAAAAGTTAAGGTTTTTGTAAATATAGTGCATAAGTCCTCACACCTGGGGTAATCTCTAATAAATTAAATAGTATCCCAGATTTTTTTGGCGTTATCATTTAATTTCTTCGAGATTACACCGAGCATCATGTTAGCTTTTGCTTTTTTTCGACATATCAAAAAAAGAACATTTTTATGGTTTCTTTTGCGTACAATTTTTGTTCGACAGAAAGGAACCGTGTGAGCTGACTTGCACTTGGTCGATTTTATTATTACAAAGAATACTAAAAATATAATATAGAAAAGTTTTCATTGACTACTCATGCAGACTTAGGCTACTTAATATGATATTGATGATTTCTACAGAAGATCAACATTTATGGCCATGGTCTGAATAAAATAATTTCTTACCACCCCGTATCAAAATACTCACTTATAACTTTGGCCACAATTTCTCATCACCGCGATTATCAAACGCATTGACTTTGTAATGGGGTGACAACGCGCGGAGTCCCACAATAGCTAAATGTATGGGTGTGGCGGAACAGATGTGTGGTTTGTAATATATACTATTGAATGTGTGAGTTTTATTTGTATTTAGAAAGGGACGGTGAGGAATTAGAAATTGTAAATCGCAGAAATAAAAAATAACGGAAACTCAACCAAAGTGTCTAAGGGTCTTCCCGAGTTGTGGTTTAAATGTGGACTGTCCATTATTATTTTATTTTATTATTATTTTAAGCCATTATTGTCCCACTGCTGGGCAAAGGCCTCCCTTTTCTCCTTCCACTCCTCGCGATCCAACGCTGCAACAGGCCACGATGGAAGATGTACCTCGAGCTCGTCGCGCCATCTCATCCTGGGCCTTCCACGTCGCCTCTTAGCGTTGGGTGGGCTCCACTCTGTGGTGGTCTTTGCCCACAAGTCGCTAGACATACGGCAGACGTGTCCGGCCCAGTTCCACTTCAGGCTTCCGGCTGTCTGACCAACGTCAACGATGCGTGTTTTGGAGCGTAGTATGCTGTTCCGCACGCGGTCTGACAGCTTGACTCCTAAGATGCTACGCTCCATGGATCGTTGGCAGACCCCAAGGGCGGACTTTTGACGATGGGTTAGAGACCAAGTTTGAGCGCCATAGGTGAGGATGGGAAGAATGCGTACGTCCATGAGTTTCTTTTTAAGGGATAGAGGTAGTTTGCCCTTCATAAGTTCTTTCATTGACCAATAGCATCTCCAGGCGTTTTCTGTGCGTCTTTCGATCTCTTGGACTTGTCTCGCCTGGAGAGAGACTATTTGGCCAAGATAAAGGTACTCTTGGACGTACTCAATCCCCACACCGCCGACATCTATTTGGCGCTCAGTACTGTTCGTCATTATCTTGGTCTTCGTCATGTTCATGTGCAGTCCGACCTCGAGGCTTGCGATGTTTAGCTCGTTGATCATGTCCCTTAGCTCAGCTGCAGAAGAGGAGAACAGTACGATATCGTCCGCAAATCGTAGGTTGGTTAACCTTTTGCTACCGACGATAATTCCTTTCTCTTCCCAGCTATTGTATAGATTCCGAAATACTTCTTCTAAAGTGGCCGTGAAAAGTTTGGGTGATAAAGGGTCACCTTGTTTGACGCCTTTGTGTATTTTGAAAGGTGGGCCAGAAGTGTGGAGTTTAATAGAAGCTGTGCTGTTTTCATAGATGCGTTCCAATAGGCTGATGTACGTAGGCTGTATTTTCTGGTTGTGGAGAGCACGGAAGATGGAGTGATGGTATAGGCTGTCAAAAGCTTTAGAATAATCTATGAAAGCGAGGTAAAGAGGAAGTTGAAACTCAATGTGTTTTTCCAGTACTTGGTTTAACGTATGGAGATGGTCTGTTGTGGATAAACCCCGTCGAAAACCAGCCTGTTCAGCTGGCTGGTTTGAATCAAGCTGGCCAGATATCCTAAATTCTATTATTTTGACAAAAGCTTTGTAGAGATGAGAAACGAGGCTAATCGGTCGATAATTACCTATATCTGATTTGTCTCCTTTTTTATGTAATAAAATGATTTCAGAGTGACAAAGATCTTTTGGAAATTCTCTTCGTATTAAGGATTGTATTAAATATGTGTGTGATATGGCGGAGGAGGGCAGGTTCACCAACTTTCAGGGCTTCTGTGGTAATCCCATCGTGACCGGGACTTCTGTTGTACTTCATGTTAAGAAGTGCGCGATGCACTTCGTCTTCTGTAATCGGCTCTACATTCTCTGAACATGAGTACGCTGATGTGGTCGTTTGGCAAGCCTGATTAGAGTCATTTGAATATAGTGATTTATAATATTCGGTACAAATTTGCAATATTTGTGTTCTATTACCTGTTTTAACGCCGTTTCCATCTTTCAAACAGCCTATGACTGATTTTCCTACGTATGTGCCCTTTATAGCTGATTTTAAATTACGATTACTTTCTAATGCTGTTTGAACTAATATTTCGTTATACTTCCTCTTATCTCTGCGAATACTTCGTTTAACCTGTTTATCTACGATTTTATATTCCTGTGTGTACATAGTTAATTTTTGTCGTTCCTCTATAAGCAGTTTGGTGGCATCGCTAAGCTTTTTGTGTTTATTTTTTATTAATTTAACGTTTTGGGAAGCTAATTTTTATGCTACTTTGGATCATTATATATTTATTTAAAGATAATTACTAATTTGCCTAAAAAATGTTATAGGGGTTTGTTAAGTTTTAATTATGTTTCTATTTTTACAATCCTACATGATAAAATAACTGGTTACAACTTTACAAGACGACAATCAAACTACAAAAAGTGAAATAATTACTAAATTCAACACTGTGTGATATAGACATACCAGCATTAAGGCTGCTCGTTTATAAATTAACAAATACAAATATATGTTAGTCCACTGCTAGACCTACCCTAAGGAGCGCCGTAGTGCCCTATCTTCAGCCATATTTGAATAAAAGACTTGAAATTAAAATAATCCAAAATAAATATTAATATGCTACGTAGAAGAGATATGCAATTTATAATATAAGTAAATCTAACGGTACCACAACTAGAATGCAAAAATATAACAATGAAAGTGTCACCAAATCTTTCAACTTTCTCTGAAGTCTCAAGCTGAGTCGTCAATTGGAATGTTTGCGATTCGACACGCGATAAACCCCGTCACACGATTTACCAAAGTCAAAATTTCAATTACGTACCTCAATACAAAGTTAAGTCGTACTTTTATTTCCTAAATTCATTGAAAACTGAGCTTTATTTCTATAGATGTAAAGGTCTTACCTGTGTTTACAATTTATTGTGTATATCGAGTACTTAGTATAGATGACAATGTTGAAAAGATCATGAGTGTATTAGCTATTGTGCGAACCAATACAAAAGTACATTCAGTGATACGTCAACGAGATCCCAAAGAACATTTTACCCTGGATTGAAAATGTATCCCTATTTCTAAAAGACAAGGTTTAAATTGACTTAACTAGATGATTGGTGAATAGAGTTTTTTTTAGTTGCGTTCACTAAATTGGGTTAAGAAGTATTATGTTATATTTGACACTTGGAATTTTGAGTGTTTAGGGTTTTATTCATAATCGGATTATTCTGTTTATTATTGTTTAGTTCTGTGTTTAAAAGATTTGACTGTTGGGTGGACAAATGGGCAGGTGTTGGGTTAAGCATTGGTTTTGCTTTTACCTATTGTGGTGTTAATCTGATAGCCGTTATTTTTGAGATAATTGAGTACCAAATATTTAGTCAAGTTTTGTATGTCTTTATCGAAGATAAAATACCTTCTTATAATAAACAATCAAGTTTTTAAAGAAACGAAAAAATGTTTCGGTGTTTGTTTTGTAGAGTTTCGGTTAATAATATTAGGACTGTGACGCGGTGGGCGAAGGTCCGCCTACGACGCAGTAAGGTTTGATTCCCGCCTCGGGACAATTGTGTGTAGATATTGTTTGGGTGTTTTGGTCGCTACCAATATATTAAAAAATATAATACAAAATATATCTATGTAATGTATTGTATTAAGTATATTAGTCATCTAGTACCCAGCACTGTTTAGCTTGGGGCTAGATGATGCTGTATGGATTGTCCAGTATTATTTATTTATTATCTTTACATAGTATAAAATGAAATCGCTTCCGCTGTCTGTTCACACTAGCCCCAAGCTAAGCAGAGCTTGGTCCTAGATAACTGATATACATAATACAATACCATTACCTAGATATTTTAGTAAAGATACATAGGAAACGACCAGAACAACCGAAAAAAATATCTTCAGATCATACAAACATTTTTCGGAAGGAACCCGCAATCTCCTGCGTCGCAGGCGGACCGTTACCCACCACGCCACAGAGGTCGTCAGTTTTGATCAAAAGGTATTTTCGATATCATAGAAGCTCGTGCTCATTATAAAGTTTTTATAGGAGCAGCTGTGGTCGCATCTCCACCTTATTGTGTCGCGGCCACATCTGACACCGCCGCCATTGTTTGTGGCCGATATATCTTTTGATGCCGTCTCTATCCGCGGTCAATGGACCAGAAATTGCGGCCTGCAAAAAGTTTTCGAAAACCTTCTTACTGATGATATTAATTTAATAACGGAATCATGCGTGATCGTCAGCATAATATACGTATAGGTAGGGTCATACATAACGGTGGCATGACGACCTGCGAAGTAGGTACTACAGGCAGATGCTGGATGCGGCAAGCTGAAGGCAGGGCGTTATGGCGCTCATTGGGGGAGGCCTATGTCCAGCAGTGGACTGCTATAGGCTGATGATGATGATACAGCTCAGCTCTCAGCTCCGTAGGTCATAACGGGTAGTATATAATACTATCTCTTATACGGGTAGTATATAATACTATCTCTTATACGGGTAGTACTACTACCCGTTATGACCTACGGAGCTGAGACGTGGACATTCACTGTAGGGCTGGCTCTCTTCATTTGGATAGTAGATACCTAAGCTTGAGAAGTACGTTTATGAAACGTAAAAGGAAAAACGTTAGAAATTGATAATGCCGTATGATTAGGAATCGTAATATTAGTTAATACCCTTTTAACTAACTTTTAATATTACGCGAAAGACTGCAGGATGCTGGATGCGTCAAGCTGAAGACAGGGCGCTATGGCGCTTATTAGGCCTGTAACATAAAGTATCATATAAAGATCGCTTACCTATATAACCAAACTCCAAGTGAGTAGCAAAAATTATCGATAAATAAATTCAAACAAATTGTCAAAGATATCCTTTGTAAAAATACTACAATATCATATTATCTACACGATAAAAAAGCTTGGGATGAGTTTTGCTCGAACTTGAAAACTAATAACCTAACAAGGTAAAGATGGATATTGTACGATACCCTCTCAAATATGAGACTGCGGAGAAGAGAACAAAAAGACTTTTGACACGAAGAAAAAACCTAGAGCTCGGGGTTTGTCCGCAAATCATGGCAGTAGATATCAAGCTATCAAATTGTTTAATGTTCTTCCTACTGAATTGAAAGCAATACCCAACCCAAATATTTTTAAGAATAATTTGAAAACTTTTGCTGAAGGGGTGTTTTTATACTATTGACGAATTTATCAGACGAAAGTAGTTAGAATTATGTATGCTTTTGATTCACTAACCTATTTTTATTTTTATTTGTTTTATTCAGATTAAGTATTTGTAGCTATAAGTATTAATTCATACACAATATATTTTTTTTCTCAACAAATGAACTTAACTAGAGGGTCGCTTCTTTACTTTACTCTAAAAAGATTGAATTGAACAAATAATCGTGATAAAAGTGATCACATTATTTCCTAGTTTTACTTTGTAATTTGAATTTTGCGACGTGTCCAAGAGTCATGTAACTTCTAAACGAAATAAACCACTTTGATATTTGATGTATAGTTTGGTGTTTCTTTGATGTTTTAGCAGGTAAGGTGTTTAATAGATATGCCCATACACAGACAAATAAAAAAAAACATATCACGACGGCGGCGGGACACTTCAAAAGTCCAACTGACCATAAGCAGACCGATCGTCACCTAGCAAATCATTTATTTCGACAAAGCGGTCTCGCTTTAACGAATTATTTAACAAACATACACGTCACCCAATAAAGGCATTGTCAGACGTCTCTCAAAGGTTACCGCGTACAGAAATTCTTTCTGCACGTCCCGACAAAGCTACCGCGCCCCGCCCCGCACGAGTTTGTATGGAAAGTGACACTTGAAAATGTGATTGTAATGCTGTAAATTAGATTACAAGTCGGTACAGCCTTGATGTGGCGAATTTTTGTTTGCTTTTGTAGTCAGGTACTTATTTGTTCGGGTGTCGTCCGATTTTCTGGATTGAGGTGTGAGATTTCTGTACGGCCGATCCGTTCAGTGGTCAATGATCTACATCGGTGCTAAATTTCAACTAGATCAGATCATTTAAGTACCTACCCATGGGAACTGGTTTATGGTATAAAAAGTGGTCTATGTTTTATTCCAGACTTAGAGCTACTTATATGCTAATATCCGCCCAGTAGTTTTTTCGTGAAGATGTTGCAAACATCCATCTTAACATCCAAACTTTCACATTTATTATATTGTTCGATTAGATTAAGTATTAGGTCGATAGGTCGGTATGGGTATAATCATAAAACGCCTGTACTCAACAAAAATATCCATCTATTCTAACATCAACATCAACATCCATCTAAACAAACTTTCGCATTTATAATACGAAGCGAAAGTTTGCGTTATCAGTGTGAAGTGATAAATTATAGTATGATAGTAGCGAACATATCTCTCCTATTTTTTTTTTTTTATAGAGTGAATGATCTTACTGGGTACCTATAGCACTCATCATCATCATCAGCCTATATCAGTCTACTGCTGGACATAGGCCTCCCCCAATGAGCACCATAGCGCCCTGTCTTCGGCTTGCCGCATCCAGCATCTACCTGCAGTCTTTCACAGCAGTCGTCATCCCACCTGGTCGGAGGGCGTTCTACACTACGTTTACCGAGTCATGGTCTCCACTCAAGAAAACGTTTGCCCCAGCGGCTGTTGGTTCTTCCCGAGATATGGCCAGCCCACTGCCACTTCAGCTTGCTAATTCTTTGAGCTATGTCGATAACCTTGGTCTTCTGCCGGATGTATTCGTTACGAATCTTATCCTTCAGAGAAACTCCGAGCATAGCTCTTTCCAAAGCTCGCTGAGCGACTTGGTGGACCAGCCCTATTGTGAGTGTCCACGTCTCAGCTCCGTAGGTCATAACGAAATCAAATAAAAGCGTTTATTTGTAGTTAAACATAAATAAAATGTACAAACAGAAAAAAAATCGTTACCACTTACAGAAAATACGACATACAACCTACGAAGAAAATTATTTCTTCGTAGCATACAACGAAAATATAATATTATTAATATAATTATATGTATAACGGGTACTGTATTACCCTGTAAAGCTGTATTACCAAAACTTTCAAAGCTAGAAAGCTATCCACATCACCTTTCATCACGCCGCAAGGGCGGAGTCACTCCGAAGCCTCAAAGAGGCTGCCTGCGCCACCTTGTACAGATGTACAGACAGTTCCATTATATGTTGTTGTGTGCGCTGGAGCGTGGAAGGATTGATGTAGGTTTGCGAAGTTGCGTGACTTGTCTGTGATGTGACATGTTTTGTTGGAGGCTGTGTTCAGGTGCTCGGCTCACGGGTTGAGGGAAAATGGAATTCGGCATGAATATAGATTATGAACGAGTAAATTTAAATTATTTTTGGATACCTACACAGCCAAAGTAAGCAGAGATTACGAGTATGTTATGGGTATACCGATCTCAGCTAAATGCGCATCTCTCCTCTCGGCTCCGCACGAGCCGCACTCGCCGCAATCATCGCATTTTGACGCGTTTCAGTAAAATCATGTGCGGTTCCTGCAGTGCGGACAGGTGCGCGTTCAGCTTTAACCAGGTCACCAGTTAACTTTAATAATAACAAGTCAACTTTAATATTTTCCAATAATAGTTTAAACTTTTTATTTAATAAGAAAAGGTACCTAATATCCGTAGACATACACAATATCATATTCTAAGGTCTATGTTGCGAAGAACCCACAACCGCAGGGGTAAACGTGTTCTTGAGCGGAGACCACGACTCGCGACCTATAAGAATCGTTGTCATAATACGAAATGTAGTTGCTCTCGACCCGTAGGGGCGCTAAATAATAGAAAGGAATCGATGAGTATTCGTAAGTTCCACAGTCTAAACACTATTTATTTATTTTATACTTTTTGCATGAAAAACATAACACAAAACTTATTCTAGAAAATTTAAACAAAGGCGAACTTAACCCTAAAAAGAGTTCTCTTCCAGCAAACCTTATAGGGAGAGAAAGACAAAGTGAAGATAGAAGTGACACTGATGTGAAATCGAATCCATTTCCGCTATAACAGTAAATTTATATTGGCTTGAACCTAATTTCAGTTTGTGTAACTTTGTGATAACTTTACTAGTCCTCGAAGTGCAACGCAGTCAAACAGAAGGGACTTCATTTAACTTTGTGTAGCTTTGTCTCTACGCTGTCTGCAAAGCTTAGTTTCTAGGCACATGCAACCTGATTTATTTTGGAAAGGTTTTATTCTTTATTGAACAAAAGGTTCTTTATTTCTTTATTTATAACGGGATAATGACTTTTCCAATATTTCGGTACAGTTTCATGCGCCATGATCACGGAATAACTGAAGGCGCTGCGAGTAAGTTTTTATTTGCGTTTGCAAATATGATGTGAGTGTCTATATCGATTTATCCTATTCTAAACCTGGAGGAGGCTCTCACCAATTTGTTTGCAATTATTGAGAACTAGGTGTTCCCCGCGGTTTCACCCGCGTTAAACTCGAATTTCACTTTATTAGGTGATTTTTTTACACCTTGGAGTAAATTTAATTATTGGAGTTTTTGTAAGGATCCTTAACTTTTTTGAAAATATAATAGCCTATGATCACCGGGGATAATGTAGCTTCCCAACGGTGAAAGAATTTTTCAAATCGGTCCAGTAGTTTCGGAGCCTATACAATACAAACAAACAAAAAATCAAACATTTCCTCTTTATAATATTAGTATAGATTAGTATGATGTGGCTTGAGTATAGTTATTATAAGTATGTATCACAACATCATTTTAGAAGTTACTAAATATGCTCGTTTAATGTTCCTGTGAAAACATGCATCTACCTAAGTACCTGTACCTACTTAATTAGGTAGATACATATTAGTATCCCATAGAATCTATGGTGTAATATGAAGTAGCAAAGCCGCATTAGTCTCAGATCTTTGGCATAGATACCAATGAGGCTTACGGACAAACAAAATTACCGTTTAAGTTAGCGTCTAGATAAAATATATTATGCTTACTGCAAACCCATATATAAATGAAAAAAATAATGGATAAACCTACACACGGCGAGACCAAATTGATATCTTAGATATCAAATAATATCTCAAAATATATATATAGCTATGGCGCTCATTGGGGGTTGGCCTATGTCCAGCAGTGGACTGCTATAGGCTGATGATGATATATATAGGCCTCCTCATCGATTTCAATGATCATCCACAGGCTAGATAATCACGGATTTTTTCTATAGAGTTCCACGTGAGGCCCTCTGCCTCATTCTCCAAAATTCAGGGTATCCAAAGAAGTTTGTCTTAAAAATTACCCCGAGTGTGAAGGCTTACGCACAATAATAACAAAAACTTATATTGAATTCCATTCATCTCAATTAGTCAAAGTATTTTTAGGTGTTTGAGTGATCAATAATGACGAAAAGACGAAAGGGTTCGTTCGTTCGTTGAAAGCTTGTTAGAACTGATTGATCGATTGGTTTTGACAGGTGAAATACTAAATAGGACTATCATAGGCCTTATTATGAAAAAGCTACTGGTAGGCCCAGCACGCACTTTTAGATAAAACTCTTTTCCACAAAAACAAGAAATAAACCTATGTACTTCGTCTTTATCTTACTTTTTGTCTTATAATTTTTTTAATAAAAAAGTTGCAATCATGTAATGTGTAGAAACAAATTGGAACTAGTATTTACAATTGAGTTAGGTAGATATAGGTGTTTTGAGCCGCCTCCATCCATCGACTCCCTCCGACTGCTACAACTGAATAAGTTCGTAGTCTGATTTTCAATACTCAATAATAAAAATTATTTATTGTTGTCATCACATGAATTGGCTTAATTACCTAGGTGATTACATAGAGAAGTATAAGTGGCTAAATTAAAAAACCCTATAATGAGCGTAAACAAGTGGAAGGCAGACCGAGGTTGTTTTTGTTAAAAATATGTAGGTCTATTTTTAACAAAAACAATTTCTACTAATTTCTATTTCTAAAGTTAAGTTCAATTTTTTTTATGATGATGAAAACAAGCTACCTACTACTTAGGTACTGTAGTGTATATTCCAAATGAAGCAAGTTTCAAAAACCCTAACATGCCTACTACTTAGGTACTGTAGTGTATATTCCAAATGAAGCAAGTTTCAAAAACCCTAACATGCCTACTACTTAGGTACTGTAGTGTATATTCCAAATGAAGCAAGTTTCAAAAACCCTAACATGCCTACTACTTAGGTACTGTAGTGTATATTCCAAATGAAGCAAGTTTCAAAAACCCTAACATGCCTACTACTTAGGTACTGTAGTGTATATTCCAAATGAAGCAAGTTTCAAAAACCCTAACATGCCTACTACTTAGGTACTGTAGTGTATATTCCAAATGAAGCAAGTTTCAAAAACCCTAACATGCCTACTACTTAGGTACTGTAGTGTATATTCCAAATGAAGCAAGTTTCAAAAACCCTAACATGCCTACTACTTAGGTACTGTAGTGTATATTCCAAATGAAGCAAGTTTCAAAAACCCTAACATGCCTACTACTTAGGTACTGTAGTGTATATTCCAAATGAAGCAAGTTTCAAAAACCCTAACATGCCTACTACTTAGGTACTGTAGTGTATATTCCAAATGAAGCAAGTTTCAAAAACCCTAACATGCCTACTACTTAGGTACTGTAGTGTATATTCCAAATGAAGCAAGTTTCAAAAACCCTAACATGCCTACTACTTAGGTACTGTAGTGTATATTCCAAATGAAGCAAGTTTCAAAAACCCTAACATGCCTACTACTTAGGTACTGTAGTGTATATTCCAAATGAAGCAAGTTTCAAAAACCCTAACATGCCTACTACTTAGGTACTGTAGTGTATATTCCAAATGAAGCAAGTTTCAAAAACCCTAACATGCCTACTACTTAGGTACTGTAGTGTATATTCCAAATGAAGCAAGTTTCAAAAACCCTAACATGCCTACTACTTAGGTACTGTAGTGTATATTCCAAATGAAGCAAGTTTCAAAAACCCTAACATGCCTACTACTTAGGTACTGTAGTGTATATTCCAAATGAAGCAAGTTTCAAAAACCCTAACATGCCTACTACTTAGGTACTGTAGTGTATATTCCAAATGAAGCAAGTTTCAAAAACCCTAACATGCCTACTACTTAGGTACTGTAGTGTATATTCCAAATGAAGCAAGTTTCAAAAACCCTAACATGCCTACTACTTAGGTACTGTAGTGTATATTCCAAATGAAGCAAGTTTCAAAAACCCTAACATGCCTACTACTTAGGTACTGTAGTGTATATTCCAAATGAAGCAAGTTTCAAAAACCCTAACATGCCTACTACTTAGGTACTGTAGTGTATATTCCAAATGAAGCAAGTTTCAAAAACCCTAACATGCCTACTACTTAGGTACTGTAGTGTATATTCCAAATGAAGCAAGTTTCAAAAACCCTAACATGCCTACTACTTAGGTACTGTAGTGTATATTCCAAATGAAGCAAGTTTCAAAAACCCTAACATGCCTACTACTTAGGTACTGTAGTGTATATTCCAAATGAAGCAAGTTTCAAAAACCCTAACATGCCTACTACTTAGGTACTGTAGTGTATATTCCAAATGAAGCAAGTTTCAAAAACCCTAACATGCCTACTACTTAGGTACTGTAGTGTATATTCCAAATGAAGCAAGTTTCAAAAACCCTAACATGCCTACTACTTAGGTACTGTAGTGTATATTCCAAATGAAGCAAGTTTCAAAAACCCTAACATGCCTACTACTTAGGTACTGTAGTGTATATTCCAAATGAAGCAAGTTTCAAAAACCCTAACATGCCTACTACTTAGGTACTGTAGTGTATATTCCAAATGAAGCAAGTTTCAAAAACGGTAACAAAATAATTCCCAAAATGGTTTACCACAAACTGCTTTACAATAAAAATAATAATACCATATCCCTACGTGCCATCCCAGCCTAGGGGTGAAGGCTCCACCCTGTTTGACCCTCGTGTAAATACCATTAGGGGGTTCGATTCCCGCTTGTGGTAACTTTGGGGAATCATTTTTGATCGTGTCACTCTCGCTTTGCGGTTGGGTGGATATTTTTAATTAAATTAGATAGTTGATGCGCCCTGCATTTTGATCTGACATTAAAATTTAAATAAAAAATACAATAGGTATCCATTGTATAAAATGCGTAGATAAAGATTGAGATTGAAAATGACCGGCTCTCCTATCATGGCTTGGCTGGCCCGTTTCGATCATATTTCAAACTAACTGCAACCCGCAGCTTCGCCCGCGTGTAAATCGATGTGTCAAATGGTTTATAGACATTCCTCTTGAATAACTCTCTCTCTATTTAAAAAAAACCGCATCAAAATCCGTTCCGTGGTTTTAAAGATCTATGCATACATAGGGACAGACAGACAGCGGAAAGCGACTTTGTTTTATACTATGTACCTACCTATATGATGAGAGATATAGCAAAATCCATAGAGGAAATACACGCTGCTGTCACAGCAGAGGGATAATGTCATTCAATTCAACAATTTCTTTGTTTTTTTTTGTAACCAGAGATTAGTCATCTATGTGTGAGTCGGCATATAACTTCAGTGCTTTGACACACACAAGTACACGTATACGATACGAATAGGAAATTGAGACTAATTTTTCGAAGTTTTTTTGGCAACACCTAGTTTGTGTCTACTATAATTATAAGCCTTCCTTTTCTATGACAAAATCCAAAAAATAAACAATAGAAAATGTTAGCAAGAGCTACTTGAGAATGATTTAAACCGACGAAATACAAAAGAGGAGGAGGTTCTATGTTCAGCTGTATGTTCATCGATTTCTCCGTCAATTATAGACCGATTTGAAAAAATATTTCGCTATTGTTTTTGTCTTAAAAAACTTCAAAAATCGTGTAATTGATAAGGTATGTCTGCCTATAAAAACTAACTCGCAATGCTCACAGTTATTCCGTGATCATGGCGCATGAAACTGTGCCGAAATATGAAAACTCAAAAATCAAATAATGGTAAATATCCCGTTTTAAATGACTTTGGGTTTTTAGTTTTTTCAAAACATACAAATTATTTTTACTGTTCAAAAAATACGATTTCGATTTTAGCAATATTAGTTTAACTTCATATTTATTTATGTTCTTATCTACCTACCTACTTATTAAACATTTCTAATCAATTAATGGCCTCTGCCTTTTCATAAAGCTAGTTCGTATTTAAAATTGATACATCAGCTTCATTCATTGCAACTCTACGACAAAGAGAATACAATAACTACGTAAGCTTTACGAGACAACATTGCACAAACTACAAAACTCTACCAAAACATGAACTTTTTACACAGAACCTCCTTACAAGTTTCGAGGAATAAGCAGATCATACCAAAGAGTATGAATTAAAAGTAAAAAAAAACAGACACGGCGTCAGTGAGTCTACAAATCTATGAATGGCGCGACCACAATAAGGCAGTGGACACACTTAGGATTTATGACTTGCTTTGTTCTATCGTGGGTTATGAGGTTTCGCCACACTCGAGTTAGACCACACAGGGAATCGCGAAGAAACGGATACAGGGTGCTTTATTTTAGAAAAACTTTAAAAAACCCTTACGCATATGTATAAATATGCAATAGAATACAAAAACATTCGTGTACACAATTTTTTTTAAACCTTACACGACATAATAACAACTTGGTACTATATCTACAATCTAAATGTATTTCAAGAAATAAATAATTTCTTTAGATAAATAATTTATTTGCCACCAGATGTAAGTTCACACAATATAAATTAACCAGTTCAGTCCATCACAAGGTTGCCTGGAAGAGATCGCTCTCAGCGATAAGGCCGCCCTTTATACCTTTATTCTAAGTTTTTATCTCTGTATTATTTTCTGTTTTGTGTGGTGTAATAAAGTGTTATCTATCTATCTAGCTATTAACAATAATTTTGAAATAGAATACTTAATGAATACTAAATGATACAATAAAGAACTCAGGTGCTTCACTTTACTTTCTTGATGAGAATCCTATTCCACCTATTTGCCGAAATATGTAGGCAGTTATTAAGAGCATCCTGTACTTTACTCCTGCTATCTCTGCCATTCAAGAGCTTGCTCAATTTTACGACAACCGTGATAATGGAGGCCACAATACTTATATAGCTAAAAACTACCAAATATCGAGCAAAAAAACTGATGCTATATCTATGAAGTTGTCACGCTAGCTAGAAATTTTACTAAAAGGTAAACTATTATAGTTTCCTTTATTGATGAGATTTATATGAATTTCATAAAGAAATGAAGGTAGACCGTGGCGTATTAGTATTGTTGGGTTATTGTGAATGAATTGTGGTTTTATTCGCCATGAATGAATGTAAGAGATATGTGAATCTCCTTAATGTTAGAGAGGAAGGTTAGCCAACTATAAAAGTTTGATAAGTGGGAATGATTCGACTTATTATTTACTAGCTGCGCCCCGCGGCTTCGCCCGCGTGGAAATCTATGTGTCAAATAGTTTATAAACCCCCCCTCTTGAATCACTCTATCTATTAAAAAACCGCATTAAAATCCGTTGCGTAGTTTTAAAGATCCAAGCATATGTACATAGGGACAGACAGACAGCGGGAAGCGACTTTGTTTTATACTATTTATTTATTGATTAAGAAAATCTCAATAAGAGAATAAATAATTACAAACGAACTCCTGAAATCGCCATCTTATTCTGAGTGGCTAAATACGAAAATGGAAAATAAGCTCCGTTAAAAATACTATCACTAGATGAATAACCCCATTAGATGTAAACCGCCGTCAGTCTGTCACACATACAAAACTTAGGTACGATCGCCGCAAGACCTTCCTTTCCAGTTTGAAACTATTTTGCCTTGCGTTGTTTTTGGGTCACAGGTCACACCTTTTCTTTCTTGTCTAGAATTTTGTTGTCTAAAACGTAAAAAGTATATTGTTTGTGTTTCACAAGCAATTTGTACTGGGGTATCCAGGATCAGTTGAGCTACCCCTAGTTTGTTTACAACAGTCTGCAGCTAGCTCAATTGTTTCAATTGTAAATACTAGTTCTAATTTGGTTATTTAATTGTAATTTTTCATTTATTAATTTTTAATTGTAATTTTGTTTTAAAAACAAAAGAAATTGAGCAAGCCTGGGGTGGCAACCGGTTTCACACAAAAATCACGCTTGTGGTGTATAGGCAGATCTTGCGTACCTACTGGGCCATGATTCTGTATGACATAGGAGATTTCTTGCCCAAATCGTGTGAAGTCAATAGAGAATAAAGCCCCTGCTTTTACAATTTTCAATTTGAATTAATATGGCGCACGCAGGTTCTCCAACTCTCTCAGCTCTGTCGGAATGTCATCAATAGTTTTTGTCTAATTTAACCGGATTGGACTAGTACTTACAATCTAAACAATTGTTCTGCTGTTATTATTATTATTATTCATTTATTTCAGATTATCATAAAATCCATATACAATTAAAACACACACAACTTAAAAAATAAACAAAAAATTAAACATTCATAGATTATAACTTACACAATATAAAAGAAATTAAACAAAATGTCATATTAAATTTAAAATTAAACCAGAATTATACAATAAAAAATTAAATTATAAGAAATTAAAATTAACATTTAAAATTTGGATCAGATGGAGCCCATCAGTACCCGCATCCACCTGTTTTGTATTGGGCAGTCTGTCCGTGCCATAATCATCTTCAGGATGCCGTTGCCGCTGCCTCGCGCACGCTGGAGTAGGGAAGCGACTTTCTTGCGAGTAATCGCATGAAAGTCGTCCGTGCGCGCCTCCGCGAACATCCCTGATGCGCTGCAAAAGCGAGGCAGCCGCATCAACATCCTAAAGATATTATTGTATTGGACTCGCAGAGAGCTGGCAGCTCGCCGGGTGTGGTTTATCCATAGACTGCTCGAGTAGAAGGACTGGCAGTAAGCCTTAAACAGAGTGATTTTCACTTCTCTCGAGCAGCGAGCGAACCTGCGCGCGAGCATGTTACCCCGGATCGCCAGCGCTCTGCGCTCCCTTTCAATATCCTCGTCATCTTTCAAATCTTCGGTGACAATATGCCCTAGATATTTGAAACTCCTAACTACTTGTAGAGCCGCACCATTGAGCATAATAGGCGGAACATGGACTGGTCGAACTCTACCACTCTTAAACACGAGAACTTCGCTCTTTTTAGAGTTATAGCTCAGTCCATGTTCAGCCGCATATACCTCACAAATTCCTACCAGTTGGCGAACAGAGCCCACCGACGGTCCCAGCAGCACCATGTCATCTGCGTAACTCAGGTTATTTACCGCGACTCCGTCTACAAAACAACCGGTGTGGGTGCTGCTGAGCTCGCAGATGAGATCATCAACATAGAGGTTGAACAGCAGAGGAGATGTGATACCGCCCTGCCTCATCCCGCACTCCATTCTGTACGCGTCGGACAACGCACCCGCCCATCTTACCTGGTTTCGCTGACCGTGGTACCAATTTTTTAGTATGGACACGATATCCGCCGGCACACCCGACGCCCCCAGCCTGCACCAAAGCTTATCGTACAGAACTGTATCAAAAGCCTTAGACAGGTCGAGAAAACATGCGTACACCGGCGTCTTCCACTCAGTGTAGTACCTGACAGCCTGCTTAAGACATAAGATCGCGCTCTCCGTCGAGAGCCCAGCCCTGAAACCGAACTGGGCATCGTTTAGGTGGACGTGTCGCAGCATTACGTCATTAAGCAGGCTGTCAAGAATCTTTGACATTATGGTCGCCAGCGAGATAGGCCGATAGTTGGTTCTGTCCGACGCGTCTCCCGTTTTGCATTTCACAATCGGTACCACAATTGTTTTGGTCATATCTTCGGGTAAGTATCCATGACACAAACACAGATTGTAAAACATGGCGAGCACGTGCGGCAGGTGAACACCCGCGTATTTCAGATGCTCAATGCTGAGACTGTCATGTCCAGGAGATTTGCCGCGTTGCATAGACTGAATAGTTTTTTGAACTTCCTTGGCTTTAAAACTTGTAGTTCTCTTGTGCATGACAGTCTCAACATCATTCGACCCAGGCGCGGTAGAGTCCGTTGACGGCTTTACTCTAAAGTGATCTTTAAAGAGTTCAGCGATCATGTGATGGTCACTAACATCATTTACACTCACAGGGAGGCCAGGCTTAGCATTCATTTTGTTGGTTTGTTTCCAAAAATGCTTGAAATCTTTGGCCGTGTGATGAGAGGCAAGAATGTCCATGCTAATCTGTTCTTGTCTGTCTTGACACCACTTTAGTTGTTTTTTAAAGGACTTTCTGCTCTCAGACATGTCGTTATAGACTCTACCCCTAGTTGGTTTACCAGCTTCAGTCCAGATCAAAAACTTCAACCTGGCCTCTCTGTGGAAACCTGATACATATTTGTTCCATCCCGCAACATATCCACCTCTCCTCCGCGCTCTCCCTCTCTCATAAGAAGATGCTGCAGCTTCTGTTAGGATATTAACTATCTTACAATACATACTATCTAATATAGATCTGTGTTCTATGTCATTACAAAGACCGTCACAACAATGGGAGAGCTGTGATGGAAAATCTATTTCCTTCAGTTGAGTTATACCTCAATATCTAATTACCTAATAAAATGTGATTCAGAGAAGGTTTTTGGCAGTGAGGTGGTTTTGGAAGAAAGGTATTACTCAATACTCAATATATTTATTGTAGTCATCACATTGGCTTAATTAGTAGGTTCTTATGTATAGATTAGTATCACAATGTGAACCCTGTTGGGCGTGAACCACAAGTGGAAGGCAGACCGAGGTTGTTTTCAGTAAAATATAAATATGTAGGTACTAAGGTAAGTAGTACCTACTTGTCTAGTAATTTTAGTAATGATTATATTTTACCTTTTCATAATGTCAGTTTTATAATGTCAATTTGTCATTTAAATGATTACTGAGGCGACTATACCCGAAGCGCAAAGCTGTCCTTTTTCGGGTAGTATAAAAATAAAAATGAGTTCTTATAAAAAGCAATCCATCCGTCAAAACTGCCAAGATGCTGAACGACTTATTATTTGGAGGACTGAACTCGCGCCTTTGGAGTCGCGGGCTGCGATGGGCTGAGTTTGATCGATCTCCGAGTTTAAGAATGATGTTCGTTAATAAAATTAGCTTTTTTGTAGATTTTAACGGTTTCGATTATTTCGGTTAGTGACACCACTAGCCAACAGTTGGACTAACCCAGTGAGTTAGTAGTCCAAGTGTTGGCTTCGGTATTAAAAGTAATTTTTTATTAAGTTTATTTCAAAGCAATTAAATAAATAAATAATGCTGGACAACAATTCACACAGCATTATCTAGACCCATGGTAAGCAGAGCTTGTGTTATGGGTACTAGATAACTGATATACATAATACAATACATACATTACATAGATATATATTTTTTATTATACATAGAAAACGACCAGAACACCCGAAACAAATATCTGCAGATCGTACACACATTTGTTCCGAGGCGGGAATCGAACCCACAACCTCCTGCGTTGCAGGTGGACCTTCGCCCACCGCGCCACATCGGTCGTCAATTGAAATTGAAATTTTCTGAAATACAAGAAAAAACCATTAATTTCAATTAATTTAAAGAAATAAACTTAATTATCAGCATTACACTTGTATGGTAAATTAGGGCCACATCTATATAAGGCCGCATTTACATAGCGAATCCGCTTTTACAGGATCCTTCGCTATTAGAAACAATTGTATACTGGATCCGGAATACTGTAGGGTCTGTGAACTCGCTCTTACAACTAGGTAATAATCTTGAAAAAAAAATTCTGTAAAACGTATGCTGTGTGAATGCACTGTTAATACCTGATGATATAAATACTACTATCTAACTATCAACGTAAAGTAACCTGAATGAGTATAAATTTAAAATTGGTATCATGAATCACCAAAAAATTGGCAGCACGCAGCTACAAAACTTTTATTAAAAGTGGATAGGTACCTATCATCCATCAAACCGCGCGAATTTTGTCATATCCCGCCATTTTCTAAATTCGTTCGGATATTTCTAAAATACATGAAAAGCTCCCAATCAAGGCTATTGTGAGCAACATAATATTTGTTTAGATCCATCCATTTTGCGCCATTTTATTATAATCCGGGAAACGACGGATTTGAGTGATTCGATATTTTGATTGATTCGCTTAAAAAATACGTGTATCGTAGGCACTTGTAAGATTCTTTCTTTATTGTGCAGAATCTCTACAATTTTTTTAATGTGGGTAAATTCAAGGCGTTGTTAGAAAAAAAATACAGTGGTAATTCTGCTAAGTTGTGCCTTTGTTCTTCATTTTTTAATAAAAAAATAATACTGGACAATTCACACAGCCCCATGGTAAGCAGAGCTTGTGTTATGGGTACTAGATAACTGATATACATAATACAATATATTACATAGATAGATATTTTTTATTATACAAAGAAAACGACCAGAACACCCGGAACAAATATCTGCAGATCGTAGTCTGGTAACTTTCAACTGAATACCTTTTTATTTGAATGTTTATTTTTATTGATTAATATTTGTTATATTTTTAATTAAACAAAAAAGACACCATAACCATAAGTCACATTAAATGTGCTTTCCTAGCATTAAGAGGGACCAAAATTGTTTAGTCTCCCATAAAGCTACATTTATTATATGCCCCTATGCGTGCCTATGTAACATAAATCGTTTGAGGACCGCAACAATCAGAAAAACCATTAAAACAAATAAGTTTGCAGCTGCAGCGGCAACCACTCGAGCGAATCGCTCTGCCTCCGGGCCCGCCCCTCGACCGCGCACAAAAATCAACATAAATAACAATATACACCCCTATCTCAGACACTATGACACCGCCCTCGACAAAACAAGCTTAAATACCATAAACAAAATGAGCGAGACGTAACCCTGCGTATCCGAACGTAAAGCTCAAAATGGCGCGAAGGGGCACCGAACTTACACAAAAAACTTTGTAACAAACTAAAGTGTGCAACAATTGAAAAATATTTCGTCTCTTTCGTCCATTCAACGTCCCTCTGTTCGGAACGCTTTTATTAAATTTATTGTTAAACGAATGTATATAAAAGTTGTCGAAATCCGAAAGGGTCTCAGTCGATATCTAAAGACGCGTGTGGATACATCCCCTAAAATGTTCCCTTCAAGCTACTCGAGGATTTTCAGGCCTTGGGATGTGAGTGACGCGAAACCTGAAGTAATTAGTGAACAAACAAATGTAGACCTTAAAACAAAGAAGAGAAAGTTGGACGAGGACAAGAGAGAAAACAGACTTCGAAAGATTCGTGGAACGTTCAAGAAAACTGAAGCGAACCAACACCAAGATGCAACAGTGTCCTCAACGGCTGACGACAAACCCATCATAGATGTGGAAACAACAGACTCTCCTGTGGCAAGCCTAACCGAATGCTGCGACAGGCTCCTCCAAACCGAAACGAAACACGAAGCTAACGAAAGAAAAGAAGAAATCAAGCCGATCTACAACGAAACTATGCTACCAATGTATCCAAGCTACCTCCCGGAATACCTACCAACATCAGACCTCGCTCAAGCACTAGGCGTTCCACCAACAGACCCACTCCTCCTCGAATCTCTCGCTCAAGGCTACGCAATGGAACTCGAATACGCAAGGATACTCCAACAAGAAAACGAAGCCAAACTCCTCAACTCTAGAAAGCAACGTCCAAAGAAATACAAATGCCCGCACTGCCAAGTTGGTTTCTCTAACAACGGACAGCTAAAAGGCCATATAAGAATCCATACCGGAGAAAGACCATACAAGTGTGATGAGAAGAATTGTGGAAAGACCTTTACTAGGAACGAAGAGTTGACGAGACACAAGCGCATCCATTCCGGGGTGAGACCATACCCTTGCCAGACATGTGGAAAGAAGTTTGGGCGGAGGGATCATCTGAAGAAACATACGAGAACTCATTTTGTGAACGCTGAAAGGATGATGCCGGTTTTCGTTCCGTTGTCTGCGATGCAGCATGTCGGTGGCTTTCCTTATCTTTATGGATATTGAAGGGAATAATATATTGGTGTCTGATGTGACAAGATTTGAAGAACCAGACTCAAGAAAAAGGTCAAGCGATTTTTTTGTAAAGTTACGTAATGTCAAGAAAGAGTTTAAGCGTTTTTTCTGTATAGTTACACAATAACTCTGAAAATTTCAATTATTTTGCCTAAGACACAAAATAATAGACTGAACTACATTTAACCGCACTGAAATTCAGTTTGATGTTTTGCTGCGAAGTTTTGTCTGAGGCTAGGCTTTTACGAAATATTTCATTCGTATTTTTTGTAAATAATGTAAAGGAAAGGTGACTTCTTACCTTATAAAATAATTAAAGTAAAATAAAACGCCAATTAATTAATCAATTACCCACCCGCCTAGTTAAATTGTATAATAATTTTGTATGATGGGTAAATGTGGAAGCTACGGAATAAAGTTGTAACTAGATTATAAGAAAGATTTAGATTATGTAAAGTTATATTTTTTACTGGAGTTTATGAAAATAAAACAAAATTCAAAAATATTTTTATCTTTCATTATATTACCTAAAAGGCTAAATATAAAATTGACGATGATGACGTTCTCCTTGCCAAATTCGGCGGCATTATTTCTGCTAATTTTTTTTAATTTTTTTTTATTTTAAAATGATGTGGGAAACTAATACGCCCACATACCGTTCAGTACATGTCAGATATGTACGATGTATACTAAATTAGTAGGTAAGTAAAATTCAGTTTAAGTTATATCTGGACATAGAACATGAAAAAACATTAATGAGGGGTTTCTGCACATTTCTTGAAAAACAGTTCGTTAGAAAGATGTCTTAGATATAGAATATGCCATTTATAGGTCCAAATCATATAGAAAAAGCTGGGTATGTAGGGCTCTAGCTCTCTAGGTATTTAGCTCTGTGCAGCAGTGGACTAATATAGGCTGATGATGATGTTGATGGATATTGAAGGGAAGAATATATCGGTGTCTGATATAATAAAATAATTAGATACCCACCCGCCTAGTTAAATTGTATTTGGTATGATGTAAGTTGTAAGCTGTTTTAGACGTTTCAGGGAATGCACTTTGCATTTGTGACAGATTATCGTAGGCAGCATCAGGGCGGCACTTGTACAAGCACATAATTTAGATCGTCAGAGCTCTGAGTAAAATACAATAAAATTCAATTATCTGGACAATCCACACAGCATCATCTAGCCGCAAAGTTAGCAAAAAAAATAGTCACCGGCCGCTTGAGCCTAGCTTCGCGATCGGTGATTCTACCGTTTTGATAATTATATTTTTGACTGTAGAATAGTTTCATAATATTTTGTTTTTTCAATAACAATAAATGTATTTTATAACGAGAATTTAAATATATAACATAATAATAGTAGAAAATGTATTCTCTACTAGTACTTCGGCATTAGATAACTGATACTGGTAGGTACCTCCTACTTATTATATGTAGCGTGAAATTCCGTTGCGTAGTTTTAAAGATCTAAGCATACATAGGGACAGACAGACATACAGCGGGAAGCGACTTTGTTTTATACTATGTAAGTAGTATAAATTATTATTTACCGCCATCGTATTTTTGTAGAAACAAATACAAGTAACTTCTTCAGTAAGCAGAAAAAGTAGCATAATAATTGCCCTTTTTTTTAAGTTTCTTCCGTTACCAATACCAAAAAAATAAAAGAATTTTTGCATCCATCTCAAAAATCAAACTCTGATTCTGCCCGTACAAAGAATCGCCTTCAAAAGCCCAATCTTATAAAATCGATCCATCATTCGATTCTATCAAAATCGATACAATTGTGCAAGTCGAGTACAAGCTTCCGGTTCCTTAATATTTCAATGGGACAAACAATTTGTTAGAGCTAAATGTTTTGACTTTTACGTCCGTAGAAAAAACGGACACTTGGACAGAGAATGGAGTTTTGAGAAATTAGAATGGGGAAATAATTATGGGTTATAAAATGTCTTGACTGAGAAGGTTCCTATTCCTAATGGGCTCTTCAACAAATTATTTTGATAATATGCGAGCAAAAAGCTTGGTTTTGAATGTTTCTTATGCACTAGCTAGTCTAATAGTCGTGTAGATAAAGAATGGGATTGAACAGCAGGACATCCCGCTATCATTTTCAGTCTCGCTGTTTATCTACACGTCTTCTATATTACTAATACAAATAGATCCCTAATCCTTTTCATTACAGGAGTGGGTTATATAAAATAAATAGATTTAGTCGAAAAAACTAAAAACCGACTTCAAATCGCTTAGTTTGAAACAGTTTTTTATTTTTTTGCGGGATAAAATTAAACACTAATCCTGAAAATTGTCCTTATAAATGACAAATAATAATTCAAATCGATTCATGAAGGACGCTTTCTCTATTCTACCTTTAGGTACAAAAAAACTGTCGCGCCCAGTTTCTTTCCTCTACAAACTGTCACAACTACTTTCAAAGACATTAAACCAAATTAGTAACTTTCCCACGTTTTGCCATTAATAAATTATGATACAAATTGCATCGGACATCCTTCCTAGCCCCCTGCAGACACTACTATTCTATTCTGATTCTATTCTATACTATTCTGATCTCATTTCGACAATTATCAGCAAAAGAGATGTGGACACAGCGTGGTGCCGCACTTCACAAATAAACACATTCTCAATAACTACATATCTTAGAGGTAACTATTCAAGGATATGCAGGTAGGTAGGTACCGAAATAACTGCTTTGTTTTGAACAATCAAACAAACTGCGGGATAGCATCATCATCAATATAGTATACCTATTAGTCCACTGCTGGACATAGGCCTAATGAGCGCCATAGCGCCCTGTTCTCAGCTTACCGCATCCAACGTCTGCCTGCAGTCCTTCGCAGGTCGTCATCCCAGCTGGCCGGAAGGCGTCTTACACTACGTTTTCCGAGTCGCGGTCTCCACTCAAGAACACGTTTACATTAAACGACACACGGATATGTACTTGTGTACAAAAATAGCAAATAAAAAATGTGCATTCTTAATTACTAAAACAAATAGCCAGATTTTTGAAAAGATGTATTAAGTTATGACCTGTCCATAGAATTCATCTACTTTCATTGGATCTTATAAAAAACGTCAGCTACCTAACCTAACCAACCCGGTTTTCCCTACGCCCATCATTCCCAAAGTCGATTCATTCACAAATCGCTCCAAACAACAAATGTTTACCAACCGGTCATTAATTCCTGTCCCACTCACCACCTGCTACTAAACGCGACTTTTTAACACCATTTTTAGGGTTCCGTACGTCTTAACGAAAAAACGGAACCTTATAGGGTCGATCACTCGTAAACTCAGAGGAAAAATTGTACAGCGAACGTTACAAACAAATGTTTATTGTAAATAATCATACATATAGCATTACAGCAATTTACAGCTAAGTCGTAACATTATGCACATAATCAAAAATCACAAAAAAGACATATCATAACACTTAAAACCAGAATTAGCACGTATACATTACACACAGACAAGTCTGAACTAAGAAAGGGACTCAAATAAAATCAAAGACTAAATTTAAAATAAACTGGCCCAAAAAATAGAGAACCAACAACAAAAAAAAAATACAAAGAGTATCAAATAGTTTTAAATTATACAATGGTGAAAATCATTTGAGTGTTTTGCTTGTCCATCTTAAAATAAAATAGTAATATCTCATAGAACTGTGTGTTCAACACATGGCAGAACATATTTTACAACTGCAACGTTTGAGTTTGTTATATCTTGTAATATTTGTACGGAACGCAGTTCACGTGAGTGAACTCGCTCTTGTCCGGTTTTTTTCATTCAGGGTTATATTTGATTCGGACTATAAATTACCTATTGAAATAATTTGTTCGGTTCGTAGGCGGGTTATAGTTAAATAAATCTATGTTTGCCCAAAGAATTAAGGATTTGGTCGGGTCAAAGTGTTGACCGATTTTTTAAGATGCCTTTTGTCATCTTTTTGTATAGGAGATTTTGGCGTGGGAACGTAGTTCGTAGGTGTGATATGTCACCGATTATTTGTAGGAATATTGGCTTGGATATACATATGTACAACTCGGTCACAATATCTGGGCACCTTGAGCCAAACATTTTGTATGGCTCAAGGTGCACAGATATTGTGACCGAGTTGTAGGTCTCTCGATCCTCTGTTTCTATACTAGACAAACTCAATGTCAAACAGCATATTGTATTATATTTATTATAGATACATTGGTACACTTGAGAAGGTCAAATTTTATACATTTACTAGCTGCGCCCGCGTGGAAATTTATGTGTCAAATAGATTATAAATCTTCCTCTTGAATCACTCTATATATTTAAAAAATCGTATAAAAATCCGTTGCGTAGTTTTAAAGATCTAAGCATACATAGGGACCGACAGACAGTGGGAAGCAACTTTGTGTATTGTATACACCAAACGGCTCTATCGGAAGACCAACGTTGGTACAACATACCTACCTACTCATGTTGAGACTACTTGAGACAGAGACCGTATTGTGACTCAATTGCAAAAAATCTGTTTTGTCTTGATTGTTTTATTTTTGCTAATTGAGTTGCAAATAAAATATTCTCATTCTCATTAATTTAGTGGATATTTCACTTCACTTTTTTTGAGAGGCAATAAATTAGCCGTAAAGTTGGCAGCACTGATTGTCCAGCCATGCCATGGGAACGAGCGGTCAGGTGCTCACGCCTGCGCAACGCCTTTGTAATGGCTACCTGAAGTCAAGGGGTGACCATGATGTGGCTGGATAAATATATCCTACTAATATTATATCTACACGCGAAAGTTTGTGAGGATGTATGTAAGTATGTTTGTTGCTCTTTCACGTAAATATTGTTCTCAGCATTCAAGGAATTAGCTAATATATTTACTTTAAACTCGGCATTAAGCTACTATCTAACAGTACCTACCTAAACAACGCAAACAAAACCGCGGGTAGAAGGCTATACCTACAACGATATCGGCTTGTGTAATGTCACAGATTCTGACACATACCTTCTATACCAATTTTAGCTTAATACTTGGCCTAAATGACTTACCTACCTACTACGCTGCTTGCTACGGCTTGCGCGATTAAGTCTTTTATATGCCATGGAGCTTAAAACGTTAAATTTGTTCGTCACCAAAAATTAAACGCTAAAAATTGTCTCAAAAAAGTGTGAAGTTTGGTTACCAACCCTGTGACTTCAATTGAACTACCAACGACGACCAACAATACAAATAGGATTATTTACCGCGGTCATTACGTCAATACTCATTCATGAATGAATGAATTGAACGAAAAAAGTTTTACAATTTTATTATTTTTTAGTTTCTCACGCAAGTTGGTTCTGGCAGGTTGGTAGAATTCAAAAAGATACGCTTTCCGAATGTGATCGATTAGATGCGATTTTTGTGTTTGTTTAGTCGACGTATGATCTGATTTTGACTCTTTACACCTTGAGTGGACTCCCACGCAACTTGCGCAAAAAGTTTTTATGCTGTCACTTATATTGTTATCTAAAACCGAGTTCCCTCCAGAAATGGTCAATATTCAAGAAAGCTATAATAGTTTATAAGTTTGTGTACCTAAGTACCTAGTATTTCTAAATAGACATTTAAAAATACTAAAAACTGAGATTGAATAACTTTAATCTCTGATTGGGACTGTCTAGTCCTAATCTAAAAATTATAATTAAAAACTGAAAATTTTGCTGCAAGAAAGTGGACGTATTTGACAAGAAAAAAACATCCAGGGCCTTAATTATACCTACAATTTATTGATTTTCGATCGATATCGTCTAACCACAAACTGACAGTTATTTGTTAGTTGCACTAATGATGCAACTTCCCGCGGAAAAGATATAGGAGGGAAATAAAATCAAAATGGCGGCCACCCATGGCGCACATTTGTTAGCGGTAATGATACGCAATAACTTTTGAATTGAATAAAGTTGTGGTTTCCGTGTTGAGTGATATTTAATTATAATAAATTGCTACTGAAATTTAGCAGATGCATTCGCAACAGGTAGGCAGTATAGTAGTATATGTAGTTGAATCTTCTAAGGTGCCTTGTGGGCATTTTTGGCAAAAAAATTATAGGAGTACCTAGGTAGATAGGTACTTCTATTACATTTTTTATATAGTAGACAATGGTTTTTTAAGGTTCCGTATCTCAAAGGAAAAACGGGACCGCATTAGGATCCTTTTCTTGTCTGTCAACTCCCTTTTCTTAGGAACGTGTCGAGGGTATCGAGTTGAAATTAGCATCAAATAATATTTGGATAAGTGAACTCTCTTTATATTCTTCTTTTCTTTTTTTTTATATAAGTAATTTCGCATTGCAGGGACTTAGATTAGTAAAGAGTACAACACTTGCTATCGAATATTAACATTATTCTAAGCTTTTTGTAACCCTATGAAAATAAAAGCTATTGAATCTGAAGGTTTATGGTTTATAGGTGATGTTTAGTACAAAAATAAACAATTGCATAATTTAATATATAATTATTATTGCACTCCGCCATTTTTGCCGCACAATACGGTCTATAAATCAACGCTATGCACCGCAGGGGGTTATCACGGGGCGACCACAGGGATCGATCGAAAAGTCAGTGGTCGAGGGTTAACTCTGTCTACACTTTCGCAGAGCTTAGCTTATGTCTGCTTTTACATGAATGAAAGTGAAACTGGTGATGTTAGTGATGGTGGTAGGTAATTCATACCATGAGCACCAAGATAACCTAGAGGTTTCATAGTCTCATAGATATTATAGTCCTAAATCCAGAAAGAGGAATCTGACGGACGTGCTCTAAATCATAAATCTCTGTTGTTTATTTTGCCAAATAAGATTTAAGTATTTACTTATTATAATATTTATACTATTTACATGCTATCTTAATTTTCAAAAAAAGTCACTTCTTATTAAGTGAACACATTCAATGAGCCAGCTATTGAATGACCACAACCTATGTATAACCTTAACCTAAGAATCCTGTTCTCATGTAAGTGACTTTAAATTGTCTTTCTGAGAATAAATGAATATTAAACGTTAAACGTTATTTTGCCCGCCTCGATGAGGTAGTAATGTAAATGTATTGGAAATACCATTTTTTATTAAGAACTTTTGTGCCTACATTACAGCAAATAAATGATTTGATTATTTGATTTGACTTATATTCGTTCACGTTCTCTTGTTGTAAAAAATAGGCTAGATACTCTTTATTCTATTAATCAGTTCCCATGGAATTAGAGTAACCTTAAACAACGCGTGCAAAGCCGCTGGCAGAAAGTAGTTAAGAATATAGTAACTATCACAAGAGTACTCGGTAGCCGTGAAAGGAAACAGATTGATTGTATAAAACAATAACATTTATTAGGTAAACTCATACCTAAGTTCAGTGAGTACTTAAAACCAAACTAAATCATGCTACTCCCAATAAACTTAATTTTGAATTATAACCGCTATTGTTATTAATCTTAGAACTCATCCTTCAATGGTTTAATAGCCTGAATATAATCTTCAATAACAGCTCGCATCTCTGTTACATTCAAAAGATTTTCAAAATCTGTATCAGCCTTGTTTAAGACACTCAAAAAATCTTTAAATACTAATTCAGCGCTACTCTTGCCTCTTAGGATGTTACTGCAAAACGGTTGAGTAGTCTTCACAAGGTCGAACACAGTTTTCACCATTTCCAAATCATCTTTGTCCCAAATAAGTTCGAAAACACCTATCAGTCCTTTGCAAATTGTCGGAGTTTCTATACGTTCTAGAAGACCCATTCTTTGGTACATAGAAACCTTGTCTTTATCTAGTCTAATTGTTTTTGAATCATCGTCTTCATTCCTAGCATTCACGTGCTCCGTAATAATAGCGTTGAAGAGATCCAAAAGCGACTTGATCACAGAAGAATCTAGCGTATTAATCTGCGAGTAGAAAGACTCTATTCCTTTTATCTTTATAACTCTTACTTGAACTTCTGGATTATTCTTCAGCCATTTAGCTAGCACATCCAGAGCGTAAATTTTGATTTCTGTATTGTGGTCGTTCTCGAATATATCAAGTATTCTGTTGAGCATGGTTTTCGGTGCGTCCGCGTTTGTTCTTTCGGGAGCTACTTCGAATAAAGTCTTGACTAATACTAGCAGTCTTGCTTTTAGCCCTGGATGGTTAGTACCAAGTTGCCGAGCGACCACTTTCTGCAAACCCTTGCCTTTGAGGAAGAGGTGTGCATTGTTTTTGTCTTTTACAGCATCGATAACGTTATTGTAAGCTTCAATTATATCTTTGTAGTTAGCCTCTAGCTTTGCTGAGTTATCTTGGAGTTCGTTAGTTTCCTCGATGCCATCTATGGCGCTGCCAAGTTCTTCTAGTCTTTGAGTGGCCTTTTCTGCTGCGTTTTCGTTGATCAAATTTAGCACACCATCCAGTGGATTTTCAGCTTCTGGAATGAGGGATTTATATTGATGAAATATCCAACGAATTACCGCAAATTCGTTTGCCTAATAGAAATAGATAGCTCTAAGAATCGTGTTGGACGGATGACGTTATGATGTTATCTTTGGATGTGCCCCAATAGCCGCGAGAAGTTTAAAAGATTTTGTCTTTTAACTGTATTTTTTTTGTTTTCTATTTGCAATGTAAGCTTAAGTTTAGTCCAGTTGTTTTGTACTATTTCATGCGATGTAATTTTTCTGTTTTTAGTTTTCTGTGTTTTGTTTTTATTTCCGGCCTACTTTTAAATAAATGATTTAAAATCTATTACCAACAAAAAGTTTCAACAAAAATCCAGTTGGAAAATATTCAATTGGTTTTAGTAGGTATAGGTAGATATCCTAATAGTATGTACCTATTGAAGTCTTGTAAGTTGTCAATAAATGGATGGATGCTAATGCCTCAGATTACGTGAGCGTGATTAATTCTTAGTACTAACCCTTATAAGCAAACTGCAAGGTAAGCAGAGCTTGTGTTATGCGTGACCGATATACTTAATAGAATACATTAGATACATCGATAGATATCTTTTATTATACATAGATAACGACCAGAACACCCGGAACAAAGATCTGCAGATCGTCCACAAGATTGTCCCGAGGCGGGAATCGAACACGTAACCTCCTGCGTCGCAGGCTGACCTTCGCGCACCGCACAGAGGTCGTCAAATAATGTGATTAAATCAGGTCAATTATTTGAATAAATATATTGAATGATTATTATTTGCCACCTACTGAAGTCGCCATCATCCATGAGGTGCCCTTGGAAGCCCAGCAGCAGAAGCAGAGCTGCCACCAGCATGAGCATCCACCGGAACTCGTCACTTAGTATCGCCATTTTATATCCAAGCTATATCTTACTATGTTCTAATAAACCGACAATATGTTATAGAAGGAGGAGGGAGGCTTTTGCTCAGCTGTGGGACACCCCCTGTTTGGTATATTAATAGTAGAATAAGTTAAAACCTATTTTGGTGAAAAACCACGAAAGCGCCTACCAAAACAAAATCCATTTGAGCAAAGCAAAGAGAATACTATAACTACTTTCTGACAAGAGGAGAAAGAGTTTTTATTTATCAAGGAGGATCGTCATTTACGGAAAGTTTCGATATAGTTTATTTATTTTATTTAGGTATGGTTGTTTTAAAATTAGGGACCGTAGGCTAGAACCTTGGAAATGAGTCCCATGGTCCCGATTTTTAACGTAATCTATACATTACTAGCTTCTGGCCGCGCTTAGAATGAAGTATTTATAGGTGCTAAATGGGTCCATAGTGCAAGTAAAACAAAATCAAACCATAAATTATTGATAAACCTTCTTTTATGACGTACCTACTTACTATAAATTTTGAAATACAGACAACCAAAGAGAATATAAAGACAACCAACCTCCACAGACAACCTCCATAGACAGCGCTCATCATCAGCCAGCGATCAATCAATTTTATTTATTTACTTTTCGTGTAGTTATTGTACTCTTTGCTTTTCGTCAATTCTCGTCAATGAAAATATTTTATAGAAGAATTACTTATTTATTCGTCTTGTGCGTTCCAAGTGAATTTGCGTAAGAATGGGTAACAGAAGCAGCATGGACAATTTGGTAGCGGTCACGCCTTCAGAATGTGATGATTGTTCCGATGGTTCTTGCCATTGTAAAGTCGCTGAGACTTCTATTATGCTTATTTCCATCCTCAGCTCGGTACTTACAACATGATACTTATTTGCTTACCTACAATAGTTATTGTAGGTAAGCTCTTTGACTTACTCCATTCACAGCCTCAGCGGTGTGAACCGCAGCTTTAGGGCCGCGCGGTATAACAATACAACTATTCTTTAATGCACACCAAATAACAAAAAAAAAACATCTGAACACTAAAATAAATACAGATCATGTACATTAGTCGCTAAGAGCTTTTCTAGGCAGCCTTAGGATTTCAGGCATTTTGACCACTCGGAATAATACACACCTTCACAGTATTTAATTTTACCTATATTGCAGTCATCTAGCACCAAACGTAGCGCGACTTTTGTTATGGATGGCTAGACTTACAATATCCACGGGCTGTGTCGGTGGGGTCGATTCTCACGCCTAAGATAGTTCTTGTCTTTCGTCCCCAGGTAGCTTGCTTAATAGACCTGTTTACCATCAACAACGAGAAGCACCAGCCACGCTGCAGCTTGAAGGAATACGTGGAGAGTATAAGGATCGTTCTGGTGACGCTATTCCAAGTGGCAAATGTATGTCTGCTGCTAGCGGCTCTTTTTGTAAGTTTAGTAGTAGAGGCAAGAATCATGTGAGTTTGTACCTGCGCCGTAGCACTTTTGCTACTACCTTAGTCATTTACCTACGCCGTAGCAATCTTGCTACGACCTAAGCCATTTACATACGCCTGTAGCTATCTCCCTACGCCGTAGCAGCCTTGCTAGGACCTTTAGCCATTTACCTACGCCGTAGCAACCTTGCTACGACCTGAGCCATTTACCTACGCCGTAGCAACCTTGCTACGACCTGAGAAATTTATTTACCTACGTCTGTAATGTAGCTATCTGCCTTCGTCGTAGCAACCTTGCTTCGACCAGCTACCGACAACGTAAGGAATGGTCATAGCAAGGTTGCTACGGCGTAGGCAGATAGTAGTAGGTAAAGCTATTTATTCACAAACATTGAGCAAAGAGGAAATCGTTTTTTATATATGATCATAATATGCTTTTATTTTTATCAATTAAAATAGTGATAAAAATAAAACAAGACATAGAACACAATTATTCTGGAATTTTCTTTCAGGAAAGTTCATCCCTAGTGAACTTGTACGTTTGCTTTACGCTCGGCTTCGTCCCCATGGCTCTGCTGCTTGCAATAATGGAGTTGTTGACGCGCGTCAGGCGAGAGGGCATAGCGCATGCCTTCCTCAGCTTTATACCAGAAGTAGTCTTCATATTCGGTTAGTTATAGACAACTTTACCGGTGGAAAGATGTGGTGGACTGGACATAGACATTTGAGATATACAATAACCAATGCGGTGCGTCGGACGAAGGTCCGCGTGCGATGTAGGAGGTTGTAGGTTCCATTCCCGCCTCCGGACAATAGATCGCGCTTATACGATCTGCAGATATTTATTCCGGGTGTTTGGATGTATATATAATAAAAAAATATCTATGTATGTACATAATGCGATTCACAAGACATGGTACATTATACATGTGTCGTGTATATATTAAGTATATCAGTCATCCAGTACCCATAACACAAGCTCTGCTTAGCTTGGGGCTAGATGACGCTGTGTTTATTGTCCAGCATTCTTTTTTTAGTCTATCCTTAGGGAACTATAGATATATCTGACCAGATACTGAACAGCAGTATCATCCAGAAGTCTTACTACTTTTCTGTGCTGGATGGATTTATAAAACTAGTTTCTGCGCACGGCTTCGCACGTATTTTTTATATGGAAACGTTTAATGGTTGGATGTTTGTTACTTCTTTACTCCAAAACTACTGAACGGATCGGGCAGACATTTTGCATAGTAGCTATAATTCTGGAATCAAACACTGGCTACTTATCCCAAAAAACAGTTCCCATGGTAAGAAATATTCTTTAATCTAAACATCCATTGTACTAATAACTTTCGCATTTATAAGTACAATAATAATAGGATGGTTGATGACTTGCCGTGCATTTCTTCATTTTCAGTAATATCCCGATGTCTACCTATGGTGAATGCCTACAGGAAATATCTGTTCAACGTAAGGAAATGATGTTATTCTATAAAAATAAAATAAAACTCAGCAAAAACTATGTTTAAAGGATAGAGACATGTTCGTAAACTTAGGACTTTGCTGACGTTGAGTCAGTAGAGTCCTAAGTTTACGAACATGGCGTCCCTTTTCTTTCGTTTGATTTAACGCTGTTAAAGCTTACCGAAGTATTTGTATTTAATTTAATTTGATACGTTACGACATTAATATTTTATTTATAATATTTCGTATGCCTTCGGCGTTACTACTATGCATGCAGACTATAATTGAAACATCGCCCGAATTGGTTTTGCTAAAAAATAATATTTCTAGCCCAACCACCTAACAAAAATATTAACACTTTGACAGCGATTTTTTTCGACGACTGTGATCTTTTTTTTAACCTAAAAAATTCGTGCTGCCGCTCTACACAGCGGTTGTGTTGCACCGCACATGCGTTTCGTTCGAAAAATATTACGGCTGTGCTGAGTCACAAAGATCTGTATTTTCTCAGCCGCTGCGCTAGTGTGGATTTATGCATATTAGTCACTTGTAGAAAACACATACCGTGTGATTTCAGCACTCGGTGTTAACATAATAAATATGTTTATATTTTAAAATACGCTAAATTGTCCATGTTAAATAAATTCATATTAAATGTAATGAATTATAAAAGTGCCACCTTCATTGTTCTTCCATGTCCAGTCCATCCCAAGGAAGCCTGAAAGAGATCGCTCTCAGCAACAAGGCCGCCCTTTAGACTTCCTTTATTCTATTGTTTATTCCTGTATTGTTTTCTGTTTTGTGTGGTATAATCAAGTGTTTTATATCTATCTATAAAAATTCTTTATATATATATATACTTTTAATTACTGTAAAAACCAAACTAATTGGATTGCTGGTCAGGTGTCGCTCACAGCAGTGCCTTGTTTAAGGGCAATCCACTCTAGCTCTCCAAGAGTCCTGTAGGGTCTAAACGAAATAAAGCACTTTGGATATTTTTTCAAGGTATTTTATAACTAGACTAAGCTAATTTAAATAGAAACACGAAATATTTCAACATTTTTCATTTAATATTTTTGTACTATCTAATATTTACAAAGTGAACGTTATATAATCTATAGAAAAACATTATCGTACAACAAACTTAAACTAAAATACTTAATCTGTTCTCAACTAAAAAAAAACCTTATCAATTATCTACAAAAAAAAACTTAAAATTGATATAATATATCCGCCTCGTATTTATCAACGTTTGAGACAGCATGCATTTCATGATCTTACACATAAAAAATACAAAATGCGTAAAACAGAAGAAAATATGCTCAGTACTTGAAAACCTACAGGTTATGCGACGAAGATACAAAAATAAAAACATCAGCTCCTCGAGATATTTAGTGAAGTTTCCTCATTTGTCTTGATTGAAAATTACGTAAATATCCCGTAGATTTAAGTTTTCTTAATAATTTTACAACTTATACAGACAATATACGAGTATTGCCTTAAATTAAGCCGAATAACATGTTACAATATGGATTTTGTAAAATTGGACCATAACTATGAATATAATTAACAGATTCATTATTAATTTTATTTATTCAATATTAACCAGACCTTATCTCTCCTGTTTTAAATCGCGAGAAAAGAAAAGCTCTGCTATTTACTGAACATATAAAATTGTACTTATTTGAATAATGTTAGGTTATAGGTAAAATAATAAATTATTATTCCTACTAGAATTTCAGATTTCCTTACTTATAAAAGGCACTGTAATAAAGTAGATATCCAATTTTACAAAATAAAAACTTCATAATTTGATTAAACTTTAAACTAACTAGAACATATTCAAGAGCTCTACAATAAAGCATTTATTTTACGAAAATATAGTCTTATTTATTTACAAAGAAGTGATGGAAGTTACCACTCGTGAGCAAAATGGCGCTTAGCCCGTTTAGCTATGTTGATCTACGGTTCTTGCAATGGCGCCTGTTTTCTTGCAAACATGGAGATATCCTTGCTTGCAGTGAAACGACAAAATTGTATCGACTGTTTTGTCTTTCCACCGACTTTTTTGTTGCTGTGCATTGCGAGCGAGCTATTTTATCGATCAACATTTCAATACGGACGCGGCGTAAATCTACGAGACCCCATTAGAAAGAATACCTATACAGAATGATACGACATCTACTAGAGAATTAACGATTATTACCAATAAACACTAGAAGTATAGTGATTTACTGATTTTACTATAAAAACTATAGTCGAGTTCATTAGGAATCTTATTCTTCTTAACATTTCGACTGCGGCGATCTTTTTTCGACTGCTGCCGCTCTACACAGCGGTTGTGTTGCACATGCGTTTCGTTCGAAAAACATATTACGGCTGTGCTGAGTCACACAGATCTGTATTTTCTCAGCCGCTGCTCTAGTGTGGTTTTACGCATATTAGTCACTTGTAGAAAACACATACGGTGTGATTTCAGTAATCGACGTGTTAAGCTCGCGATAATGGCAGTCAGAATATTTTTTATAGGTTATATACCATTTAAGAATTCTCTGAAGTTTTATGAGACAGTTTACAAAAAAAAAACAAGACAGTTTACAAAAAGAATATTTCAACAGCCAATTTTTGACCAGTTTTTTGTAAGTTTCATGTCGATTTGTGGAAATAGTCATAGTCATAGTCTCTTGGGATTAGATTGCTGTTCTTTGTCGTATAGCAATTATCACGGGCAATAGAAGAATATTCTTTATAATGAGGTCCCTTTATAGATTAACATTAAAAAAATACATTACTATTAAACCAAAATAATTACAACATTAAGAAAGATTTCGTAAATAATCTCTAAGAAATTAAATAATATCCCAAAAAAATTAAATTTCGGCGGGACTTGAACCCGCAACCTGCCCCTCAGTACGGGGACGCTTTAACGAATTAAGCCACGAAATCAAGTACCCGACACGAGTCGAAAAGTTTTTTGGGCTAATATTTAATTTCTTAGAGATTACCCCAAGTGCGAGGGCTTTCGCACTATAATAACAAAAACCTTCATAAATAATAGAGTTATAATATTTTTGCTCACGTGTGAAAATTATAGGTATTATTTTATAAAAACTAAATAAAATAAAAGTAATTAATGAATAGAAATAAAAAAAACGTATATAAATAGCCGACGTAACACAACCAACGGTATAGAAGAAACAAATTCTAATGAAAATGGAAGATACATATAAAATGGAAGAAATGTTTAAGGCATGCAAAAATACTTGTACATAATTCGACTACCACAGCTTTTTTGTATAGTTATCCGTTATTGTACAGAAAAAAAAGGTTATTATTTTAACTGTAACCCTGTGTTACAGTTCAAATTATAACCATTTTGTTATCCATACCAAATTTATACCCTTGTCAGTTTTGGTAAACTAATGTCAAATAAGATATAAATTGTCAAGAATGGAGTCAGAACAAAATGGTTATAATTTTAACTGTAACAGAAGAGATATAACATATTTTCATTATCCATAACAATTTATACCTTATTCTGTTTTGGTAAACTAATGTCAAATAAGATATAAATTGTCAAGAATGGAGTCAGAACAAAATGGTTATAATTTTAACTGTAACAGAAGAGATAAAAAATATCTTCATTATCCATAACAATTTATACCTTATTCTGTTTTGGTAAACTAATGTCAAATAAGATATAAATTGTCAAGAATGGAGTCAGAACAAAATGGTTATAATTTTAACTGTAACAGAAGAGATAAAACACATTTTCATTATCCATAACAATTTATACCTTATTCTGTTTTGGTAAACTAATTTCAAATAAGATATAAATTGTCAAGAATGGAGTCGGAACAAAATGGTTAGAATTTTAACTGTAACAGAAGAGATATAACATATTTTCATTATCCATAACAATTTATACCCTTGTCTGTTATGGTAAACTAATTCCAAATAAGATATAAATTGTCAGGAATGGAGTCGAATTTTGTTGTAATAATAATGTTGGTATAGTTAGTATATATAATGGCAGTCATTATTTATTTACCTGGTCATTTAACTAGTTTAGAATATAGAAGCTATAGCGAAAATTCAGGCACATGTGAACTTTAATCTGTGTCAACTTCAGCTTAGCTAAATATAATTGTACTAAAAGAATTTTAAATGGTTGGTTATACTGTAATATTCTGATAATAGAATTTAATAGGAATACGACACTATAACAAATATATTATACATATATTGCTTTATTCTTTGGAAAATATATACTATTGTAAAGGCACGTTGCGTAATTTACAACAAGAAAAATATTACCTGAAATTACTAACATAATTATAAAACACATACATATAGAGATACATTACTAATAATTGTAAATAGTAATAATTCAAGCCATTCTAATATACATACATAGGAATATTAACCTAAATACAAAAAATAGTCAAATAAGCCTAAATTCAATAAGATCAAATACACTTTATATTCAAATTTCACACCTCTTGGTCATTTTTGCGAGGAGAGAGTTTTACTTAATTTTACGATATTATATTCCACTCTAAAGAATAAAAATACAAATTCTTTATGGCTTTTGTCAACCAGTAGGCTAAGCGACACACAATCCTGCAGATTCTGCGAGGAGGCGGATGAAACGCCCCTCCATCTGCTATAGTTTGACCGAAACCGCTATACCGCGCCTGAGGTATGCGAGCGGCGAGACGGGGGGGAAATATCGGCCGCTCCGATCCATCAGTCTGCCGTCAACGCGTACTCTTGCTCTTTCTTCCCCCCACCTCGCCGCACTTTCCTAAGGAGCGGTACAGTGGTTTCGGTCAAACTATAGGTGAGTGTGGAGCACTGATGCACAAACACAGCATCCATCTGGGCAAGCATCTGCATAGTTCAGACGAGCTTCGAGACATCACTCCGAAGAAAATCCTACAGTGCCTGGCTGCTGCAAGGGTTAGTGGCTAACTATGAACGCTACGGCTTCGGGGCTGAACGTATAAGTGGCGATCACAATAGGACTATCATGGGCGCCGTGATACCCAAGCCACCCAAAGCAAATACAAAAAAAACCAGTAGGCTAAGCATGGAACTCCTAGACAAAACCTAGGGTAGAATAGAGAAACAAGCATGCGTGGGTGTTCTGGGTATATTCTTTGTATAATAAAAATATCTATGTGATGTATTGTATTAAGTATATCAGTCATCTAGTACCCATAGCACAAGCTCTGCTTAGCTTGGAGCAAGATGATGCTGTGTGGATTGTCCAGCATCATTTACTGACCGAGGATACCTATTTGAGCCTGAAAACATGATACTTCTTTTGGGGCAGTCGCGTTAAACCGACATCTAAGAGAGTAAAATACTCGAAATGCGTTAATTAAATATTAATGATTTAATAATAAGTTTCCTCTATTCTTTCATAGACTAAAGCTTGTCTAGACTGTTCACCAAGAATACAGCTTGTCTAGACTGTTCACCTAGAATACAGCTTGTCGAGACTGTTGATGAGGATTTAGTAAGTGAGCCTTCTGAGTATCAAAAGCCATAAGTATTTCGCAATTAGAATGATAAAAATCATGAATATCTAATTTCTGTCACATCCGCCCATTACGCAAAATATAGCTACCTCACATGAAACACATTTTGGCACTAAATAGCTTCCGAATTCACACTTTTAAAACAAGTTTCAAACAATGTGAGATCACTTTTATAACAAACTTTTGAGTTTAACGCGGGGTTTGACCGGAAGGTAAGCTAACTTCATTATCAGCCTATAGCAGTCCAGTGCTGGACATAGGCCTCCCCCAATGAGCGCCATAGCGCCCTGTCTTCAGTTTGCCGCACCCAGCATCTACTGCAGTCTTTCGCAGGTCGTCATCCCACCTGGTCGCAGGGCGTCCTACACTGCGTTTACTGAGTCGTGGTCTCCACTAAAGAACACGTTTGCCCCAGCGACTGTCGGTTCTTCTCGAGATATGGCCGGCCCACTGCCACTTCAGCTTGCTAATTCTTAGAGTTATGTCGATAACTTTGGTTCTCTGTCGGATGTATTCGTTACGAATCCTATCCTTCAGAGAGACTCCGAGCATAGTTCTTTCCATAGCTCGCTGAGCGACTTTGAACTGGTGGACCAGCCCTATCGTGAGTGTCCACGTCTCAGCTCCGTAGGTCATAACGGGTAGGACGCACTGGTTGAAACTTTCGTTTTCAAGCATTGCGGTATGGATGACGAGACGACTTGACGTAGTTTCCCAAGCTAACTTGTTTTAATCATATTAAAATCTTTAAACACAACTTAATGTCCATTTAATTATGGGCTTAAACTCGTTATAAAAGAAAAACTCGTGAAAGATGAGACTCGTTTATCCTTAACCACGTATCATGCGACGAATTAAAAAAAAAACACGACCTGAAACGCGCTTAAGTCAAAGTTAAGTTTGAGTGTTCGGGTTTCTTGCGCACATGAGGGTAGTTACAACCAAGTCTACATTAGAACGCATACAAGCCTTCCTTAGCATTATATATCGCATCACTGCCGGCGATTCGACGCTATTGACTACAATTTCAATACCCTAAGGGCGTCTTTCCAATGCAGATATGCTATATAGCTAAACGATGGAATGTGTCAAACCACAATAAGATCGAGAGCTAAGCTATGTAGATATTTGTTCCGGGCGTTCCCATCGTGTTCTATGTATAATTAAAATATCTATATATGTGTATAATGTATTATATTTTTGTTATTTCAGTAGTAATAATAAGACCATCATTTTTAAGACCACATTGTATTAAGATTGCAAAATAAATACTTTGAATATACTAGTGTAACCCTCTTAACACTTTGACTGCGATTTTTTTTCGACGACTGCGATCTTTTTTTTAACCTAAAAAATTCGCGCTGCCGCTCTACACAGCGGTTGTGTTGCGCCGCACATGCGTTTCGTTCGAAAAATATTACGGCTGTGCTGAGTCACAAAGATCTGTATTTTCTCAGCCGCTGCGCTAGTGTGGATTTACGCATATTAGTCACTTGTAGAAAACACATACCGTGTGATTTCAGCGCTCAAAGTGATAACTAAGACAAAATTTCATATTTGTTACGTTAATCTCACAAATAAAGGAAATTCCGACGATTTCACTTCCAAACATCGTTATAACATTGGAACGGCTGCACCGATTTCCATAAAACCGCGCGATGACGTCAACAATCAAACAAAAACATCAAAGCTAACATATCCATCCACGGTTGTTTGGTAGAGATCGCTCTTAAGCGATAATACCGCCAAATTGTCACATATCCTGTATTTGTTATCATGTTTATCTTTAAGTGTGAAATAAAAATATTGTCTTTCTATCTAGCCCGTTTACATTCATTGACATTATGTACTCACGTTAACTTTTACAAAAAAAACATCATAATCTTTTAGAAATCCTATTAAGGTGACACCTCCCGCTTAGCTACATACCACAGCTGATTAAGAAAGGCGCCCTCACCTCCTACCTTAACTAACACCCTGGTTCATAGACGCCAGAGAGACTATAGGCTGTTGATTCGCCGTGGCCACTATCGTCGCATTCGCCGGTATCTTCAGCGGCACAGCGCCTTCCAAAGGCTTATACTTCTTTAGCCTCGTCCACTGGCCGTTGTTGTAGTTCATTTGGAAGTGCATTTCTGAGATCATTGCTATGTAGGTGTCGTCTGTTTGTACGACGTTTTCTATGTTTTCTGATAGCTTTATTGTTACTATGTTGCCGAGGTTCGGACAGGGGTTATCTGTGGAGAAAGATTAGTTATTATACAGGGCGTCCCGCAGCCATGCCACATGGAGGGAAAGTACCTTAAATATTGTAGAAAGAATTTTACTGAAAGAAGACTTCATTTTGATTTTTAAAACAATTAAAATTTTTAAATATTCTCCTGTCTGAACCGGGAATCGAACCCGCCAAATTGTAAAAAAAAAATCACACCTAATTTAACAATACCTATCAAAAGGCTCAATCGTAAGTTTTATTTTTTTCCAAGTAACATAGCATCTTAAATCAAAGGAAGACCATTATTACCTACATTTCCATCGCGGGGGCGACGCGACGCGATAGAAACGTAGGGGAAAATAAAACAAAAGGTACGCGATAAATACCCAATAAATAGTCCTACTACTATGTATTTTAAACTAAAAATATCTATGGTATAAAAAGTAGCCTATTTCAGGGTTAGGGTTATTTCATTTCAGCCTGATTCAGTAATTTTGGCGTGAGGATCAATCTAAACAGCCAAACTACCGCATTTATAAAGCCGCTTATTGTACTTGTCGCATGTAATGTCTTTTGTAGTTATCTGTATCTGGTGTACAATAAAGTATTTTTGTATTGTATTGTATTAGTGTGATAATATAATTGTAAAAAAAATGAATTTATTGAATCAACAGCTAGAAATATACAATGTGTATTGTCGAACCTTGATCAAACGAGATTTG
This sequence comes from Eupithecia dodoneata, assembly GCA_947044415.1. Lineage (NCBI taxonomy): Eukaryota > Metazoa > Arthropoda > Insecta > Lepidoptera > Geometridae > Eupithecia > Eupithecia dodoneata. The sequence goes on from OX345678.1 coordinate 7,268,483, forward strand.
CGGATACACGACATATATTTATCGACAAAAATCAAAAAATAAAAAATTATATGTTACCTATCTCAAAAATAAAGCCGATTTAATTATTTTTTTAACGAAAACTACTTCATCTGGTTTTTTCTCCGTTTCTTTTTGAGTAAACGGTGTATTTTATTCAAAGTAGTCTCATTTGAAAGCTAAATAGTCTACCTAGCTAAGAAAAAGATAAAATTTCGGTACATAAGCCAAGTAAAATGTAAAATCAATATTTTTTTAGAAATTTGCGAAAAATATACGATTTTTATTTTATTTTTGATCTGTAACTATAAAACTGGGTTATTGTGGTGTACTTTTTTGCATGTTGTATTAAACTTCACAATTTAGTCTACAAATCCTCCAAAAATTATGGGCCTATCTCTTTTTGTTGTCATGTTATTCACCATTTAAAATAGGTACTTTCTGTTTTGTCAAGAGTAAAATAAACAAAAACTTTATTTTAAACAGCCGTTACTATCCCACTGCTGGGCAAAGACCTCATTCCATTTCTTCTTATCTTGCCTCATTTTATTTTATAATTTATGTAGATTAAATCAGTTGATATTCCTGTTGATCTTTGTACAAGACAGAAAGTACCTATTTTTAATGGTTTTTAAATGGTGAATAACATGACAATGAAAAGAGATAGACCCATAATTTTTGGAGGATTTGTAGATTAAATTATGAAGTTTAATACAACATGCAAAAAAGTACACCTCAATAACCCAGTTTTAAAGTTACAGATCAAAAATAAAATAAAAATTGTTTTTTTTTGCAAATTTCTAAACAAATATTGATTTTACTAGGCTTATGTACCGAAATTGTATTTTTTTCTTATTTTATTAGCTAGGAAAACTATCTAGCTTTCAAATGAGACTACTTTGAATAAAATATACCGTTTACTCAAAAAGAAACGAAGAAAAAACCAGATGAATTCGTTTTCATTAAAAAAATTATTAAATCGGCTTTAATTTTGAGATAGGTAACATATAAATTTTTATTTTTTGTTTTTATCGATAAATATATGTCGTGTATCCGCACATCTCGTTTGATCAAGGTTCGACAATACACATTGTATAAGTGTCTCACCTCTAGAGCCCGCCATAAAGCCGAGTATAAGCGCCTTCTCGGGCCGCGTCACGCGATTCGCATTCCGGAACATATCTTGAGCTTCCAGCATTTGTTCTCTCTGTAACAATCATTGCCTATTACATTTATTTGAAGGTAAACGAGCACTTCTGGAGCACAAGACTAGGCAAACGTAATGTAGCACGCCCTGTGGCCAGGTGACGCCACTTAGCTCTTGCTTCAGTTAGATTTAGATAAGCAAATCAAATGTATTAGACACATACGTTATATGAACATACTAGTGGTTTCTTTTTCACTTCTTCCACTAGTGGACAAAAAATAGAAGTGAACGTATAAATTAAAATAATGTTACTTGATAATGATGAATAGTATAAAATTTTACTTGTCTAAGTGCTTATTTTGTAAGCCTCAAGAAATAAATGCTATTGACTTTGAGTTCGAGTGGTTGATATAGAGCTCCTATCGACGCTGTCTATGTGGTTCTGATAGTAACAGTTAGATGTCGCTACAGGATCATTAATATCAGTGAATCGTGTATAGGCCGATCGGAAACATGCTTCATTAAAATTAATTACAATTATTTTCGATTGACACTGTGTCCAACCAGACACAAAAACAATATGGCTACTCCAGATGAAGCCAATGTCCAGCAGTGTACACTGTACAATCAATAAAATTGATTTACGCAATTCGAATCATCATATTGTTGTAAGCACTGAAGGTATTCAAAATATCTTACTACTCATTGTTTCATATTTATGTGAGCAGTCAGGGTGTTCAACATCATCTTAGCAATTATGCAAACTGCATACTACCTTTGAGAGCTTGGTTTGCTTATATTATTTTGAACAACCTTTCTGCTCATATAAATATGAAACAAAGAGCAGTAAGATATTTTGAACACCTTGTGTGCTTACAACAATATGATGATTCGAACTGCGTAGTTATATCAAAATTATTTTATGTTTTTCAGATCAATTTGACGCTGACTGTCCTAGCTGTAGATGTAGAGTACAATGACGCACCGTGAGCGAGAGTCCCCGGCGCGGCAGCAGCTGAGGCTGTGTGGCAGCATGCGGCGCGGCAGGGATGTGCTGTATGGACTGCGGGGCCAGCGCGGGCGGCGGGGCCAGCGTCGGCTGCGGCTGTTGAACCTGTTGCACTGTGCCCGCTCCTATCACCTGTGGGGGAAACAATACATATTCATTATCTATACTAATATTATAAAGAGGAAAGGTTTGATTTTTTGTTTGTTTGTTTGTATTGAACAGGCTCCGAAACTACTGGACCGATATGAAAAAATCTTTCACCGTTGAGAAGCTACACTATCCCCGGTGAACATGGGCTATATTATATTTACGGTTATGTTTACGGTCGTCAAACGGATTCGATGTGTAGAGCACATTAGATTAACTTACGGTTTGTCCTAAGTGCTGCAATGGCGGCGGTTGTAGCGACTGTACTCTGCCCTGTTGTTGCGCAGCCTGTAGTATCGCTGACTGAGTGCCCTGAGAACAAACAAATAAAATTATAATACTGGAATAATAAAAGATAATATTAGGAGACACATTTTTTATTTTAAAATATTTGCTGACATATTACTTTATACAGCCTAACATTTTAATTTTGCACGCTTCAACGAGGCAGAATGTACTGGAAATACCATTATTAAAGAGCTTTTGCACCTAATTCCAGCGAATAAATAATAGAATTATAGAAAACGCTTTATTGTACCACACAAAACAGAAAACAATAAAGGAAGTATAAAGGGCGACCTTATCGCTGATAGCGATCTCTTCCAGGCAACCTTGGGATGATTTTATTTTATTTGGGTATATTCACGACAGGCTTGCCGCCGCCTGGCCCGTTAACTTGGGCTGTTGCCGTTGGTTGATGACTTAGATTAATTTAAAATTATTATTTATTGACACAATCTAGTCTATTATACCTACATTACTACACCTACACAATATTCTATTATATATAGACTACATTATTTGGCGACCGATGTGGCGCGGTGGGCGAAGGTCCACCTGCGACGCAGGAGATTGCGGGTTCGATTCCCGCCTCGGAACTATTGTGTGTACGATCTGCAGATATTTGTTCTGGTCGTTTTCTATGTATAATAAAAAAGATCTATCTATGTAATGTATTGTATTATGTAATCAGTTATCTAGTACCCATAACACAAGCTCTGCTTACCATGGGGCTAGATAATGCTGTGTGAATTGTCCAGCATTATTTATTTATTTTTTTAACTAAACCTATGTTATTAAATTATGTTTTTCTACTGAAATCTAATAAGATCTAATAAAAAGAATATTCGTCCTGCGTGGGCACCATTGTCTCTATATTACCTAGATACCAAGACCTACGAATGAACACAATTATGCAATAAAATAAATATGAATATGGCTATTTTATGTCCAGCAGTGGACTAACGGACAACAGTGATCCACCTAGGATGATGATGAGATGACCAACATACTTCACCGCTGGACATAGGCCTCCCCTAATAAGCGCCATAGCGCCCTGTCTTCAGTTTGCCGAATCCAGCATCTATCTACAAGCAAGATACTTACAGGTTTGATATTCTGCAAGAAGGCGAGTTTCCCTCCGGGCTGCAGTATGACCGCTGATGATGAGATGATGTTCTGAGCGGAGAGTAGGACAGGCTTGCCGCCCGCCTGGCCCGTGATCAGTAGCTTCGGCTGTTGGTTGATGACGATCGGCTTCGCTCCGGTGCCCTGGTGGATGGAAAATTTGCCGTGTTAGGATCGAAAATTTGCCGCATATTTTTGACATTAACATAAGAAAATAATCGACCGTTATAACAAGCTTATTTGGAAAAAATTTCGAATCAACTGCGACGATTTGTTAGCTTTGCAATCTAGTCTAAGAACCTTAAAATAAATTTTTTATATTGATGTTATGATTGTTTTCTGTTTTGCATATCCTATTAATATTATAAACGCGAAAGTTTGTGAGGACGTTTGTTGCCCTTTCACGCAAAAACTACTGAATGGATTTTGATGAAACTTCACAATAATATAGCTTACATATCAGAATTACACATAGGCTACAATTCATAAAGATATATTGTATTATGTTATCCAAAATATCTATCATCATGCGGGTGAAACCGCGGGAAACAGCTAGTCAATAAATAAATACCTGTTGTACAATAATAGGCCTCTGCGTTCGTTCAGGCGTAGGCGGCACCGGCGCGGGGGCGGCGGGTGTGGCGGGGGTCGCAGGGGTCGCGGGAGGCTCATCGCCGACCAGCGGGGGCGGCTCCGTAGTCGGGACCGCTGGAACACACAAACACACACGCATTACAAGCTGCTGTTACCGTATTTAATGCCGTGACCTCACTGAACATGACATCTACCATTCTACCTACTGGCTAGGGCCGTATTCTGCTAAGCAATCGCTTATAACTATTAACAAAATAAATAATAAGCTGGACAATCCACACAGCATCATCTAGCCCCAAGGTAAGCAGAGCTTGTGTTTTGGGTACTAAATGACTATATATTTTATATAAAAATGATATACTTAATACATTGCATAGATAGATTTTTTTATTATTCATAGATAACGACCAGAACACCCGGAACAAATGTCTGCAGATCGTACACACAATCGATCGAATTCTTCGAGGCGGGATTCGAACCCGCAACCTCCTGCGTCGCTGGCGGACCTTTGCCCACCGCGCTACGCTTAGTGTTATATGTATAATAAAAACTATCTATAGATAGTAAATGATATGGTATATGTATATCAGACTATCAGTTATCTAATTACCAACACAAGCTCTGCTTAGCTCGGGGCCAGATAATGCTGTTTGAATTGTCCACATTATTTTTTTTATTTTATACTCACGTGTTGTCGGTTCGTCGGTCTTGCCTGGCGTGCCCGCGATCTTGGGGCCGTCTGCGGGCGGCGGCGACGGCGGCGCCACTGTGCCGGCAGGTACCGCCTTCTTGCCCTCCTCCATTTCTGTTGACCCACATTTATAGTTGGATTATTTATTTATTTATATATTTGGTTCACCAATGGAATTATACACAGAGTTCTTACATCTATATACTTAATCTGAGCATAAGTAGCAGGCCATTCCGTTACAAGCAGTAGTTTGATTAGACAGACGGCCTTTTAGTGAAACAGGAGTCCTCTCTAGCAAGAGGCCTTCCTAGGGGAATTCAAATTAATTTATTTACATAAGACCATACAGATATCTCCAAATCGTTATGCCGGAAGCTAGATGGGGCAGATGCAATGACCAAGCTTCCTCTTTTACTAAATCTGTGTTTGTGTGAATGCTTGCTCCATTACATCTAGTAGTTTAGCGGTCGCGGTACGGGAGGCCTTTCTAGCGCAGCTTCATTGCGAGACGGAAAGCCTTCGGGTTAAATACTCGCCAAGCTTACTCTGTACTTTCGTTGATTTGCTTTTTTTTTGTTTCATTGCATAGCGAAACAATAGGCCTTTCTAGCGAGACTATGATCCTTTCTTGGTGAGCAATGTTGAAAAGTACTCACCAAGCTTCCTCCGCTTCTTGATCTGTGCATGTGTAGCTGGCTGCTCCGTGATATCGAGTAGTTTGATGCCGGTGCGCGGCGCGGGGCGCGGCGTGGGCGGCGGGAGGCGAGGCGCAGCGCCCGGACCTACGGCGCGGCCTGCCCAGCGGGATGGGAGGCCTTTTAGCGGGGCTGGGGAAGAGAGAGAGAGAGATATAACTTTTTAGTTATATAATATGTTTTTAAATTTCTTTGTCGCTTTGGTGCTGCACTGTAATGTCAATCTAAATACATTATTAAATAAATAAAGAAATGTTTATTTCTATGTAAGGGCTCTTTTCGATTGAGGGGAAATGATTCAACTATACAGATAACAGACTAAAGAATAACAAATAAGTACACTTTTGACAGTGATTCCTTAGTCATAAACATTTCTTTAAATTATTTACTAGTTCTGCCCGCGGCTTTGCACGCGTTGTTTCTATGGAAACATTATAAGATTATTTCTATCCCATGGGAACTCATTTATGGTATAAAAAGTGGCTTATGTTTAGTCCCGGGCCTGGAACTACTTGTATGCAACATTTCAGCCTGATCCATTCAGTAGTAAGAGTAACAAACATCCATACATACAAACTTTCGTGTTTATAATATTACATAGTTTAGGATTGTATTTTTGTAACTTAACCATACCTTTTTGTATCAGGTGCTCCCTGGACGTTTTTAAGCACTTTGTTACTTCCCTATATAGGCTTAAACTTTAAGTATCTTCAAGCATACTCACTAGTATCAGTCATCTTCCTCGGCATGCCTCTACTCCTGACGGGCACAGTCGGCGCCTGCGCCTTCTTCTGATTGGCTGCCACCTCGGTAGCTTTAGCCAGGAGCTCCGTCCTTAGAGCCACGGACTTGGGCTTGCGTTTTAACGTGAAGTGCTTCACTGGTGCCGGCTGTTGGCCCACCTACAATGTTAAATTACACTAATGTTGTAGAATAGAAAATAATTATTTATAGAAAATAAAATATAAACAAGCTCTAGAACTAATTATAGGCACAACATATTTCTGAACAGAGCTTGCAATAATTATAATAAATATTTCAATGAAATTCATATTTTCAACTCGACCCTTGTCTCATTTCGTAGAAGCATTGAAGCCAATGCTGCCGCCAATAACTGACTTAGTTTAGTTTAAATTATGTTAAAAGTCTAATGATCTGTTCACTAGTTTTATGTTTAAATTTGTTAATAGTGGAGACTTCACTGGTCTATGTAAATCCTTATTGTAACTCTTTATAATGTCTATGTACTGTCTGTCTTCCAAATAAACAAAAATAAAATAATAAAAGAACTAATAATAAGAAATTAATGGCGAGAACACAATAATTAGGCTGCCGACTCAGCATTAAATGCTTAATTGACACAGGTGCCAATGCATGCTGGTTTTCAGTGGTGCCAGTTATAAATTTCGTCCTCTGTGGCGCGGTAGGTCAGTCTGCCTCTGCCATGCAAGCAGTTGCGGGTTCGATTCCCACCTCAAGACAAATGTCTGTTCGACCTTGACCAATGTTATCTACATTGTGCTTACATTTCTAATTTTTACATTTGAAATCACAAAAAATATTTCAATTGTGTAAAATACAATTATAACAAGTTTTTACAATATTAGCTTAGCAACTAGGGAGTTGCTAAGCTAACATTATAAAAACTTGTATTCTGACAATTAGTGCTCTTCCTTAATTACAGCTTTGTACACCTAATGGTGAGTAGTACAGTTTAATAAGGTAAAACAAATAAAATGGAAGCCAATTAATTACTATAAAATATCCTTATAAAATATAAAATCTTATAAAATCTTGGGAAGAGTTCTGATTGGTACTAATATGGATCAGTTGAGCTTACTCTAGATTATTACATAACTTACCACTGAAACTAAGGCATTCTTATTCAAATATAGGCACTCAAGCGGCAACAGTCCCAAGTCGTCATGCTTAGCCAACGCTCTCCGCAGTTCTCCGATCATATCACTAAATATTGGTCTTGTTTCATCAAACTCTGCTATCTCTGTATTAAGGGTTCCAGCCGACGGAAAAGTTTTAAGGACCTCTGCAAGCATGGCCACCCATAGGTCGGAATCCACTCCTGCCACTTCAATGATCTCTTCCAACTCATTTTTCCACTTAAACAAAGTACACCATATTGATTAGAAATCGAGCTAGCAATCTATATATTAAACACACAAAACACATTACAAAGTTATAATCTACATTGTATAATAATATGTGTGTACTGTACAGCTATACTGTGTAAATATTATAATAAAGGTTTATACTAAAAGGACTAACAATAATGAATAAACAAAAATAATTTTTAAAAGAAACAAATCTATCTAACGGTGCTGTTCTTGGAAAGATAATTGGACGGTTGGCAACTTTGTTGATTAAATTTGATAAAAACATCAATGTCTAATTAGCTTTTCTAGCACTGTTCCTTGTATATCAAATGTTGTTACCCTACCAAAATAATAGTAAACTCAAAAAGAAATTAATATGGAATAGGTACTACAAAATACTCAAGCATTATTTTGTAGTATTTATTATTGGATGGGGTGGACTGTAGACTGGGTATCTATGTCTTGACAGAATAGTTTCTCTCATGTTTATGGGGATCATTTTGTAGGTTATACTTTCTCAGTAGGTCAGGATATTGTTGTGTAGAACTTAAATTAGTTTTTAATAAATTATATATTGAATGATACAGTAAAGTAATATTTTATGCAGAAAATTGTTTGCTCATAGGTGCCAAACAGAATACAAGTTGTTTTATAATTGTAATTTTGCTGTACATAAAATTATCACCGACAAACGAGGGCTCTCCGATACACAATTTAAACAACGTTTTTGTAGAAAAGTCAACGCAGTTGGTGAAATTGTTATGAATTTCACGCAACGTAAAATTATGAATTCACGACAACAATAAATAAACCATACATGTGAAGTCGTTCATCTCGCTTCAACGCATGAGTATCTATTGCACCGAGAGAGATAAAACATTCAATACAGTTACGCAAAAGCGTAGGAAAAGTTACCTCTTCAACATTTCTGCGCGGGATATGAAAGAAACTTAGTAACAATTTTAATTTCACTTGTGTTTGTAAATCTGGAAAACAATCCTTGATGTTCTTCAAAACTTCAGCGTTTAGTTGTGTACAAATCGACCCAGTTGTCCAAGAATCATTCGAAGTTCCGAGTTTATTGTGGAGCCACAAAGATGTGTCACTATCCCGCACGTTCGCCATCTTGCAACTGACTGAACTAGTGATGCCCATGACGTATGAGTTGTGATTGTGACAAACAGGCAGAAATATCGATTATTCTTATTTTACCGATTATAATAAATTTTGATCGATAAATGCACGAATTGATTTCGAATCAAGATTTTTTTAGCTACGATTGATTACAAGTACTATTTTAACGGATATTTATTGCGTTTATTTACCTATTTTTCCCCACGTTTCAACAGGTTTACACACTGTCGTGTTCACGGGATCACTGGACTCTGGAGTACATACCCGTTAAAATAGTAGGTACAATCGCGTAAGTTTAAAAGTATTTAAGCAAAACACTTAATTTTCGTGACTCCCTCTGTTCGCCGATAATGTGGGTAAGTTGCTTTTAAGAAACGACTAAATGAAAAAATATGACAAACATAGAAAAGCTTAAAAATAAACGCTAAAGTAGGTACATCGTTGAAAATATATTATTAAAGCTAAGCGTGGGATAGCGGGACAATGTGGCCCCTGGACAAGCCGTAGGTAATATTTTTTTGATCCTTGAGTACGTAGGTACCTAATTTTTGGATTCACATTTTTATGGGTTTTGTGGTAGTAAGGTTTATGATAAAAAAATGTATATAGTGTTTGAACAAAGCCCTACTGACTACGAATACAGGTAGGTTTGTCCAGGCAGTATTGCCCTAATTTTCTCAAAACAGACGGCTGATGATGATTATGATGATGATGGAACTGATAATCGAGCTAAAACACGAACCGATGTCTTTATCCTCATGAAAATTTTCAAGCTCTATCTAAAGGGTTGCCATTTCCAATTTTCCAGCTGTCGCCGTTGCAGTTTTTTGTGGAAAAAAAGCATGGACGGTTAAATTCACAATGTTAAGCGAAATGACACTAACATACATATAGACATGCTGATGACAGTAAGATAGCCAATGACGATGGAGCACGGGGCCGCCCATTTTGAAAATTTCCCTCTATTCATCTTGTTATTGGTATTGATCAAGCAAATAAAACAGTTTTTGGTTTAGTCAAGTCAACATGTCTGAAGCTTCTTGCATCTCAATTACTTCTGCAAATATATACGAAGAAAAACTGAATGCAGAAACCGTCTGCGATTGCTCATCGCAGGGTCTTAGAGACGTTCCCAAATTAGAAAATCAATTACTGAGTGTAAGTCACCCAATCCCCAATGTCATGATTTTTAAATCTTGTTTTGGACTTTCCGATATCACCCTATTATTTTGATTTCAGGTAATCTATTTGCAAAATAACCAGTTAACAACTCTGCCAGATGATTTCTTCCCTTCTTTTCCAAGACTTATGTATCTAGACTTGCGCAATAATTTGCTCGTAGATATTCCTAAAACTGTCAAGAACCACAAAGCGCTCACGCATTTACTGATACAAAATAATAATATTACTTCTTTACCAAATGAACTGGGAACAGTCGTAACATTGAAAGTCCTACAACTAAACGGAAATCCTCTGACATTCCCGCCAAAAGAAATAATAAGCGCGGGAGTTTCGAAAATCAAAATGTTTCTGGATGATAAACTTACAGAGAGTTTAATAGTAAATCCAGCAACTGCTGATTTTGAAGGCGCCAGCGATTTAGATGGCGCATCATACAACGATGTCCTGGCAAGTTACAACTCATTTGCAGACGATGGAAAAATCGACAGGAATGACCTCATCGTACATTTTAACGATAAAGAGGATTCTGATGACATGTTTGAATACAACGGGCGGCTTTCCAGAAAATGTCCGAAGTTAGCCAAAAGTCGACACCAGATTCTACCAAGTTATTTACAGAGTGCTAAATATTTGGCGCCTCGTCGGGCCGACTCCAAGGAGGTTCATGAGTCTAAGATAAATGAGGCTTATCTTAGACGTCTTGCCTTAAATAAACGTAAAGAACTTTTGGAGACGAGCGACAAGATATTACAAGAACGAAAGTCAGTGCTCTAAATTATTTTATGTGCATTTTGCTAAGGCATTTTGATTTCAAATAACATCCTACCTACCTATTAGTGCCTTGTTTTTTAATACCTACCTAAGTAGGTATAGTGTAGGGTAAGGTGCCTAGCCCATATTGAATTTGTTATCTTATGACAATCGCATTAACACTTTCAGTGCCCATGAGTAGACGCACAGTTCAGTCAGCATTACGCGACGCCGTAGCAGAGAATGGGTTAAGTACTATCTATGGGGTTTCATACTAATTTTAATTATTTCAGAAACGTAGAAACACTGAAAAACTGGCGAAGACACTACCTCAGTATGAAAAGCGTCGCCGATCAAAACTACAGACTTGTTGAATTCCCATACGGCACTAATTCCGAACACATGACTTTACTCACGCGTGCGGACATCGAGAAAGATCTACCGGATAAATACAGAAGGAAGTTAATTAGGAAGACTAAACCAAGTGTGCCTCGAAGGAGCAACAATGACGTACAGTTGGCCATGAAGATAAAACAGCTGTTCCAGAACTTGGAAGCGATTGATTTGAATAGAGCTGGTATGACGCCGCGGACTGAACAGAGTATTCTGAGGAATGAGATAAAGAAGGTTAGCTTAATTATAATTATATACAATTGAGCTTTGTAAACAATCTAGAGGTAGTTCAAGTGATCTATGTCTGTTCAGTAAGTGGGTAGGTAGCTTATAACTAGTAGGTAATCCGGCTTCATTCAATGAAGATAAATCGACTTAGTTTAACCAATAATGCGCTCTTTAGCTAGTCTGTATTCCAGCCAAATTCGATGTGAAATCTTCATAAATAAATCGCCCATACTAAACCTAAAAATCACTTATATCGCGTATTTTTATCAGCAAATCATTTCCTGTTGATTTTTAGATATTTTCTTTAATAAATTCCTGCCAATTTTATCTGAAACGCACCAAACATGAGAATTTTAGTGATTTTTTTTACAAACATTTTACATCGAACTTGGCTGGATAGCTAGGTATGTTATACCTTTCGAAACCTACTTCGAATACCTACCGAAACATTGAAGATTGAAGTTAATTTATTCATGTTTTTCTTTCAGATAACTGAAATAAAGCAGAAACTCAAGGAACTTTCAATCACTAATATTAATTCAGTGGAAGCAGATTAAATGAAATACTTTATTTATTATTTATTTATCTAGATACTAGAGGCTTTTTTCTGGTAAATTATACTTTCATGCAACTTATTGCGTTTTTGTGAAAGGAATAGGCTATTTGACAAAATGAAAAATTCTGGAAATCGTTTTAAATTATTCTTTATTACATTATAAACACACTACATTAATAAATAAATAAATAAATTTCCGGGCGATCTACTGTATTATTTATAAAGATCAATGTTAAAGTTTAAATTTTCCAAACCGCGCCAAAAACGATGTTGCTGGTCACGTGACACGTGTGACGTCACACGCAAGTAAACAACGAACAACATGGACAAATATTTATGCCACTAGTTCTAATATTTATCTAAGTTTGACAGAATATGCTTCAGAAAACGCATAACGCGAACAACAATCGGTCGAGGAATGTATGTTTAATTTTAAGCATATGACGTAACCAGAATTGTAACCAACAACAGGGCGTTCTCGTCACAGATAAAATTCAATAAATTATTACATTTTGTTTCGTGTAATTTGCAAAAAATATACGGGTGTACTTCCGTTTAGAACATACCTCCGATCGATCTGAAAATTGGTATGCTTATGCTTATGTATTTTGATGCCCTGATCAAGAATATCATACTCAAAATACCCGCAAATTCGATTTTCAAGGTCAAATCGACGAAAAATCGATTTTTTGGAGGTTTTTTGCATTTATTATAATAAATATAAATTTTAGAGAAAAATGTTTCAAATAAAAGTTATAGGTCATAATGGAACTGACATTTTTTGTTCCATACGTTTTTCGTGTAGGACCAGTCGTTCCGAATAGAAATGCTAAGATCATCCGAAATCGTTATTTTTCCCCGAAAAATAAACCAGGAACACAACCTTTGTCTTGAATTACTGCACCCATCCCACCATTTCTCACCCACCATCCGAGGTGCACTGCACCCACCCCACTATTTCCCACCCACCATCCGAGGTGCAGTGCACCCACCCCACTATTTCCCACCCACCATCCGAGGTGCACTGCACCCACCCCACTATTTCCCACCCAAAAAACAAAAAAAAAATGCACTTCTAAGACCAAACTTCAACCTTCCCGTGGTGAGTGCGTGAGTAGATATTAGTATCGAAACTAATGGAGTTTTGGCGAAAACTACCAATTTCGGGTGAATTTAGCAGTTTTCTCGGAAACCATTGGTCCTACACGAAAAACATACTGAACAAAAAATGTCAGTTTCATTATGGTCCATAACTTTTATTTGAAACATTTTTCTTTAAAATTCATATTTACTGCAATAAATACGAAAAACCTTTAAAAAATCGGATTTTTGTCGATTTGACCTTGAAAATCGAATTCGCGGGTGTTTTGAGTATGATATTCTTGATCAGCGCATGAAAATCCATAAGTATACCAAATTTCACATTGATTGGAGGTATGTTCTAAACGGAAGTTTATCCGTATATTGCGTTGAATAACCAATTTTAATAAATAAAAAACTTTTGATTTTTACATTTTTTTATTGATTTTGTCACGATGGCGTTAACCATTTTACATTTTTTTTATAAATAAAAAGAATACGATACGAACATAAATCTGGTCATACAAAATGATACTTTACTTACGCTAATGTTACAGTGATTAATTTGTTATGTTTTTATCATTATTCGATTAAATACCGGAATTTTTACATCTTGTAAATAATGTGATATGCACCCATAAACACTATTAATTATAAGAATGGCATTAAAAAATATATCATAGTCATTAAATCAAAATACAACGAAGGAGAAAGACATTATTAAAATTACTATCAATTACCTAAAATGCATTTCCTAAGCAAAAATGATAATAATTAAAAAGTCATTGAGAATCTATAATAGAGGTTTTCTTGCAAAATAGTCATAAAGCCCAAGAAATACTATACAAAGAAAATACTGTTCGATTAAGACCACGCGACGTAACAATTTGTACATAAAACTGCAAACTTTGCCAAAGAACGAATATAAGAATGATTTACACATCTTATTTTTGACATATTTATGAATAATTATATTTATATTTAATAGTAATAGCGATTAGCGAAACCCACAATTAAAATTATACATCACTGAAGCAAATTTGCTAAGCTTATATTTTATAAAACTAAAGAAATCTCTAGATAATGAAACCATGATTACACATTTTTTTGTGAAACGGCAGCGATTCTTATTTTAATATCAGACCTATTTACAATAATGTTGAAATACAAAATCCAAGACTACACGGTACTTTTCCTCGCGTGCAACAATCTATACTAATTAACCCATCAGTCCCTTACGATTTACTGTTTTCACATGAACACGAAGTTATTACCTTACTGCGTCTAGTGTGAAAACAGCATTACACCCTTATAGCTACAGTATTGGAGCTCAAGGCTTGAGCTGTAGGCCAAGTACATGCAGCGATTATTGTCTAGAGTAGTAACCATGTGATGTCCTTTTTGTCTTTTATACCCTAGACATCGCTAGCTATGCTTCGCCTACACGGATTCAATTGATAGTTGTGATGCTCAAATGCTTCCCAGAAGCCCGCTGCTAAACTAATCGCTTTCACTATAACGATGGTAGAGTAACAGAATAAAACCTTATACTATTCTACCTTAGATGAAAGAATTTACAGATTCTACCTTATAGAAAGAAATGTACACACTATGTACACTTATGTATGTACACTATGTATGTACACTTTATGTATGTCCGCAAATAGCACCACACAAACTATTTAGTGTTTCTTTCATCTGAGTATTCTACATCACGATTCTGCGTTTGTCAGAGTAAAGCAGGTTGGTTAGCAGTATTGGGCCCCAGGTCGACATTTTTGAAGCTGACTTAAGCCCCGAGTTCTGTTAGTCGAAAATATCGTCTCGACATAGAGACATTCCATTTATGTATGGAATTTGCTACAACGCTTGTGCCGTTGGAATACTAGGCATTACTAGGTATCCCACCAATTTTCCATACAAAAATGGAACGTCTCGTAGTTTCACAAAACAGAAAATCATGAATCCTAAGGGGTAATATCGCAACACCAACTAATCAGAAACCCTATCAGTCTTAACAATCTTGACTAGGATTTCCAACACATTTCTTTAATAAAGATTATTAATCGCGTACCTTTTGTTTTATTTTCCCCTACGTTTCTATCGCGTTGCAGCGATCGTGGTCACGGGACGGCTGAGTGTACTCGGAGTTACAGCCGAGCATTGACGCAGCATCCGCGACTACCCTCAAGAAGACAAATGTCTTCAGAACCACGAATGTTCTAATACCCGATAATTAATCTTTAATATGTTACAAATCGCTAAAGATTAAAAGCATTTGTTAATTATGTATCCTAGTTTGTATAAGACAGAAGTTACACATTACATCAATTGTACATTTCACAGATATTTATACTACTTATATTAATGATATTCTTTACATGTCACAAGATTTCGATTATTTTTACATTTGAGCTGCCTTGGTCCTTTGCAATATCGGACAGTTAAACTAGTCTCTATTTTAGTTGGAATTAGGGTTTTAACAATTAAATTTAACATAATAGAGAGAATGCCAATACTTGGCAGTGATTGCTCCCGGGCCGAGTAGATACTTAACTGAACATAAATTACATCAACCTTTGCGGCAAGCTGAAGACAGGGCGCTGTGGCGCTCATTGGGGGAGGCCTATGGCCAGCAGTGGACTGCTATAGGCTGATGATGATGCTGATGACATCAACCTTTTGAATCGATTTCCGATAGTTATTCCATTCTGTTACATTTCCTATTAATAATTACTATAACGGAATTTTTATTAATTATTCCGTTCTGTTACATTTCCGTCTTTTATTCATAAGTGCCACCTACCCAGTTTTTTGCTCGTAAGCCGTAATATATAGTAAATGGTTTGTCAACAGAGATATGATTATTTTCATGCTTTGTCTACACAGTTACTATGATTTTCATGTTTTTTAACCGATTTATTATTATTCTGAAGATACTATTATTGGCTCTTTCACAGTATGTGCTACATTATCAGTGACAGAACGCACTCACTAGTCGCACCGTTTCAACTTACATCATTTTCGTTCTTTCACCCCCATGAACATAGGTTAGGTTAGGTTTTACGTATGTTTTGCGTCCCTTTACCGGGTTAAAGAGACTGCTTAAAAAAGCAGGTAAGGTACATAAAAACCCAGGTAAGGTACGAACCTTACCTCGATACCATAGGTATCGGTACCTAGGGGAATTCTACCGAGAATCCGAATTCTAGGTAGAATCGGGATTCTCGTTACCACTCTCTCTGTTCTGAGCACATATCCCTAAATTTGAGCACTTCCCTGATTCTGAGCACTTCTACTCAGTTTTCTGAGTACGTCTACGATTCTGAGCGCCCCTGCCCCTATTCTGAGCCCCTCTCCCCCTCCCCGTACACCCCCTTCTGCCCCTCTGCGTAACTCTACACAGTCCGCACGCACGGCGTCCGCAGCGATCGCGTGCGTTGCGCAGGCGCCGCTAGATCGCTCGGCCCAGGTAGACGCGTGAGTCCGTGCGGTGGATCTCTGCGAAGCCCAGTTTGGAGTAGAACTCGCGGAGGCAGGCGTCTGTTGCGTTGATGCACGCGTGGACGCCGGATACACCTGGAAGTGATAGAGACAACGCTATTGTATGATCCAACAATTTACAAGATAATTAAAGGGATAGAAGGGAATGCTTCGAATCGCGACGGAGGAGGGAGTATGTTCAGTTACCATGCAGTGTGAGCGCGGCCAGCAGACAGGCCAGCAGACGGTGGCAGGCGTGCGGGTCGCGGGAGCCCAGCACGCAGCACGTCAGCAGTGCGGGGTGGCTGGCTAGCACAGACGGCGGTGGCAGCATGTCCGTTAGCTGGAAGCATTGGAAGTGACGCACGCAGTCCTGGAAACAAAAACATTACCGTTAGTGAGGTCAGTTCAGTTTTGTTAAGGACTTCTACGCTGTTATTGGTCACAAAATAACATCTGTCAGACACACACTATTGTATTAAGTGTCCACCAGTCATCTACCCATAACACAAGCTCTGCTTACCTTGGGGCTAGAAGATGTGTGAATTGTCCAGCATTATGCAACATTAGCAACATTATGCTGAGACAGGACCTATTGGTTCGCTTTGTAGAGTAGGTTGTTGCTGTTTTTATAGATACGTAGTTAATTTTTATAGTTTTATGTTCTTATTTATTATATAATATGAAGTAACAAGTTGTACCTACTACAGTGAATGAATAAATATATTTTCGTTCTTTCATTATTTATTTATTTATTACCTTAGCTGCAGGCCCGAGGTCATCTCGCTGCATCAGGTCCGCGTGGTACTTGGCGCACATCTCCGGAATCCAGGCGACCTCCTGTCGCGTGTAAAACTCTTTGCTGTTGAGCGCTGCGCACGCGTAGCCGAGTATCTCTGGCTTCATGCCTGGAAAAAAGGTTGTGTTACTGTGTGTTTAGGCAAACAACCAAAAACAACTAGAACTAAATATTATTTGAAAGAGCTCATTCAGTGAACGATCAATCGCCATTCACTCCAGCATTCATACCATACATTCACTCACTCAGGCCGGCCCGCCATTAATTTCAGCAATCAGCACAAATAATAGGCTATTTGACAACATTGAAAATATGCTTCAAATTGTGGTCATCCTATCAGATAGATAGCATAGATAGCCTAAAAAAACAATTTTCTCTATATTTCAACTAAATTATGTATATTTTTTGCTAATTACACGAAACAAAGTGTAATAATTTATTGAATTTTATCTGTGACGAAAACGCCCTGTTGTTGGTTTCAACTCTGGTGACGTCACATGCCAGTAAACATACATTCCTCGCGCGATTGTTGTTCGCGTTTTGCGTTTTCTGGGTGTTAAATTCAATCTGCGAGCTTTTTCTGAAGCATTTTCTGTCAAATTTTGATAAATATTATAACTAGTGGCATAAACATTTGATATTGTTTACTGTGTGACACGCCAGTCACACGCCAGTAAACAATAGCGCCATTACAGAAACAACAACAAGTTTTTGGCGCGGTTTGGAAAATTTAAACTTTAACATTGATTTTTATAAATAATACTGTAGATCGCCCGGAAATATTAATGTAGTGTGTTTATTATGTAATAAAGAATAATTTAAAACGATTTCCAAAATTTGTCAAATAGCCTATTCATTCATCCGTATGTATCGGTGAACATCAGAAAATATAATAGAAATTTCCGCATTTATATAGCAAACCAAATAGAAACGTATGCAGTCTACGAATTGTGAGGTATTCACAAAAAATCAATTTTAAACAAATCTCAACTCGCATATTCGTTTAGTAAATACTAATAAATAATCTTGCAATGCACCTATTAACTCATTTATTTCGGAATAACTAAATATCTCAGTAAAATCAGATTAAATGAAATATTAGACATAATGATATAATTCGATAAAACTTAGGTAAATATAAAAGAAAGTGACGTGATGACGACCGATGTGGCGCGGTGGGAAAAGGTCCGCCTGCGACGCAGGAGGTTGCGGGTTCGGTTCCCGCCTCGGAACAATTGTGTGTATAATCTGCAGATATTTGTTCCGGGTGTTCTGGTCGTTTTCTATGTATAATAAAAAATATCTATCTATGTAATGTATTGTATTATGTATATCAGTTATGTATATCTAGTACCCATAACACAAGCTCCGCTTACCACGGGGCTAGATAATGCTGTGTGAATTATCCAGCATTATTTATTTATTTATTTTAAAGTACCTACTAACCTAACAAGAATACAAAATAATAGAGATGTCGCAACAATATCCTATTATTTAAATAGAGTTAAACCCCATTAATATCATCATCCACTTCTTTCGGATGGGACAGTCCAGACGCGACATAATCATTTTCAGGATGCCGTTCCTACTGGCTCGCGCGCGCTGACGTAGGGAAGCGACTTTCTTGCGAATTATCGCAATGCACTTATTGTAAACTAGCTGCGCCCCGCGGTTTCACCCGCTTATTGATAGATATTTTGGATAATATACAATATATCTTTATAAATTGTAGCCTATGTGTTATTCTGATGTATAAGCTATATTATTGTAAAGTTTCATTAAAATCCATTCAGTTATTTTTACGTGAAGGAGTAACAAACATCCATCCATCCATACTTACAAACTTTCGCGTTTATAATATAGTAGGATTTATCTATGCCAAGGAGTAACTTACCATTTACTCTCGCTCCGCCAGTATCTTCTCCCTCCGAGCAAACAAAGTCCACGTCTTCCTCTATCACCATACACAGCTCCGGGTTCAACGTTAGGAACGGAACCACTAACCTGTCAATAGAATATATTTTTGCTTTTCAAACTGAGGCGACGTGGAAGGCCCAGGATGAGATGGTGCGACGAGCTCGAGGTATATCTTCCATCGTGGCCTGTTGCAGCGTTGGATCGCGAGGAGTGGAAGGAGAAAAGGGAGGCCTTTGCCCAGCAGTGGGACAATAATGGCTTAAAATAATAATAATAATAAACTGATATAGAACACAAGTTCTATTTCTTTTTAAATTTAACTAGTTTTATGACCGCGGCTTCACACGCATTATTTCTATGGAAACTTTCAAAGGTTATTTATATCCGATGGGAACTGATATATGAAACAAAGCATAGGATAAAACGTAGTATTTTTCATACAGGTAGTTCTAGGCCTAGAATAAAACATAGTATTTCATCCTATATATCAGTTCCAAACCAGTTTGTAATACTAACATAGGCTGATGATGATGACCATCATCAGCCTATGTTAGTCCACTGCTGGACATATGCCTCCCCCAATGAGCGTCGTTCGTTAGTGATTTATTCAAAATTAACCAAAGTTATCGACATAGCTCTAAGAATTAGCAAGCTGAAGTGGCAGTGGGCCGGCCATATCTCGCGAAGAACCGATGGCCGCTGGGACAAACGTGTTCTTGAGTGGAGACCACGACTCGGTAAACGTAGTGTAGGACGCCCTCCGGCCAGGTGGGATGACGACCTGCGAAAGACTGCAGGTAGATGCTGGATACATCAAGCTGAAGACAGGGCGCTATGGCGCTCATTAGGGGAGGCCTATGTCCAGCAGTGGACTGCTATAGGCTGATAATGATGATGATGAGTGATTTATTCACAGACAAAAACACGCGCGAAGTCGTTTATAGTAGCTTATTACAAATTAGATAGAGCACTTACCTATCAGCAGGTAAAGTTTGAAGGTCGCTGGGGAAAAGATCGCTGCAGTCAGACCCGTCGCGGCACGTCTTGTGGCAGATATCACACACCTGGCCAAACAATCAATAAATAATTATTATTATTTATTTAGTAATCAGAACGGCCGTAGGCCAATTATACTAATTACAGACTGTTTATCTAAAATATAGTTAGATTAAGGTTAGAACACAATATACACAGTTATACGTTTAAATAATAATCAATCTGAAGTAATCATAGGAAATATTCTACTATATGTAGTTTCAAGTTATTATAGAGTCAACATAAAAAGTATAAAATCTAAATTATTTGATTTACAAACAATAAATTAATGATGAATTATAAAATTAGGAATATATAGCTAAGTCAAAAATAGGTAAAAAATGTATTTAATAATATATAATAAAAATAATGCTGGACAATTCACACAGCATTATCTAGCCCAAGGTAAGTAGACAAAACAAGGGACATAGGTTAGAAAGGAGAAATACAACACATAGGTGTAAGGTACAATACAAAAATAAATAATTACACCAGATGTAGATCATTACAAAGACATTACATTCGACAAATACAATGGGCGGCCTTATCGCTAAAAATGAATGGACCTACATAGTTTGACGGCATAATAAATTTATTTAGAGATAGAGTAACATTTACAGCACATAACTAATGAATCGGGTAATAATTATATAGACTTATTTATTAGTCAATCATGTAATTAATAACATAGATCATATTATAAGACAAAATACTTAGAAAAGTAGGAGGTACCTACCCATCCACCACAGCTGGGTGAGTAGGTGTATTTTAACTACAAGTAGGTACAGTGCAACAATCTACAGGGTGGGTACAACATTAAAAGTTACTGAAAAATAGTTCAGTAGGCTGAACTATTTTCCGAGAAGGAGGTAAAAAGGAGGATCCAGCTAGACTGGGCAGCATTTGGGAAACTACGTCAAGTCTTCTCGTCATCCATACCGCAATGCTTGAAAACAAAAGTTTTCAATCAGTGCGTCCTACCCGTTATGACCTACGGAGCTGAGACGTGGACACTCACGATAGGGCTGGTCCACCAGTTCAAAGTCGCTCAGCGAGCTATGGAAAGAGCTATGCTCGGAGTCTCTCTGAAGGATAGGATTCGTAACGAATACATCCGACAGAGAACCAAGGTTATCGACATAGCTCAAACAATTAGCAAGCTGAAGTGGCAGTGGGCCAGCCATATGTCGCGAAGAACCGACGGCCGCTGGGGCAAACGATGATGAGGCTACTGAGTGTAGGTGGGCTATGTATTAGTATTTTATTAATCTAATTACCGCTTGTTCATCGGAAGGAGCATAAGGGCGCACGGTCGCCGGCGGAGAGTTAAGTACAATCTGCAACCGCAGCAGCTCCCCGCTGCATTCCACTGGCAGAAGTCGCCGCAGGTCAGCGGTAAGCCCGCCCCGGAACACCCACGGCTCTTGTGCGCCGCTCTCGAACGCTTCTCGCCAGCCTTTTGAGAACCCTACAAGTATTTCAAAGATATAAATTATTTAAACACGAAATTAAAAATCATTTTAATCAAACTAAAAACATACCTGAAACTGCCGAAGTCAAATGAGTATTTTTTGTATATTAATAAACTTAATGCTCAAAATGTGATCCTTCTTGTCTTAAGCAAATCGTCAAGTCTGCTTGCCTATTGATTTTCTTTGTGCAAGAGAGCGCGAGCTATATTAGTTTGACTCCGCGAACAGACTATAGTAGTTAGTTCTACCCACCAACGTCGCCTCGACCAACGTCTCTATCTGGACTCAAGAGAGAGGAAGATCTGTTGTTTTTGGTATTCCGATATACTTTAGTTTTTGAACTGATTCTGTTTCTACTTACAGGTGTAGCTTCCTTGTATGTTCGTGGACGAGTTTGCAGGGAATTTTCCAAGCTCTGAAACCAATGAAGCACAGTAGTAGTATATAGTATTTTATGTTAGTATTGTAGTATTAATACATTGTAATATAGTATATAGTAGTATCTACACTAATATTATAAAGAGGAAAGGTTTGATTTTTTGTTTGTTTGTAATGAATAGGCTCCGAAACTACTGGACCAATTTGAAAAGTTCTTTCACCGTTGGGAAGCTACACTACTCGCGGTGAACATAGGCTATATTATATTTAAAAAAAGTTAGGGATCCGTACTAAAACCGTGCGAAGCCGGGAAGGTCCGCTAGTATTGAATAAGTATTTTACACATGTACCCACTTCCATAACTTTGTCTCTTTCTCCCAATAACGTTTGCAGGAAGAGAAGTCTTCTTAGGCTTAAAGACTGTCATAAATTTTCTAGTTTCATGTTTTATATATTTTATTGTGCAAGAAATAATAAATAACTAAATTAAGTTTTAGTTTTTAGTTAAGTACCTAATAGATGTTACTAAACTAAAAAAAAGTAGAAATACTTGTATAAAAGGTTGCTATAATATAAATGGTCTGGTTGCCTGGAAGAAATCGCTTTAAGCGATAAAGCCGCCTATAGTACTGTTTTTATGTAATATTGAGATATAAGGTGTTATTTTGTTATTTTAAGTACAATAAAGTGTTCATTCATTCATTCATTCAAACTTTGACTTGTCTAAGTATTTTGTAAGCCAAAAGAAATAAAGGATTTTGAATTTTGAACTAGCACGTTCATCGTGTGACTCACCTAGCCACCTCAAGAAGCCGTCCAACAACGACAGCACAGCACACAGCTCCCACAGATAAGGCTGGATTTCTGAACAAAGCTCCTTGTTAGGCGCCGCAGACAAGCGACGGGCGAGGCGGCGGGTGCGCGAGAACCACCACGCGAAGCGACTGCGGCGGCGGCGCCATTCACTTGTCTAGGGAAAGAATATACTATTAAAAGCAAGGCATGGAACAGACAATTAGACTATCATCATCAGCCTATATTAGTCCACAGCTGGACATAGGCCTCTAATGAGCGCCATAGCGCCCTGTCTTCTGTTTTAAGATATTTTTTATTATACATAAAAAACAGAACACCTAGTACAAATACTTGCAGATCGTATAAAAAATTGTATTATGTATATTAGTTACCCATAACACAAGCTCTGCTTACCCTGGGGCTAGATAATGCTGTGTGAATGGTCCAGCATTATTTATTTCTATGTTTTAAGGCGGGAATCGAACCCATCGGTTCACATCGCTCGTCAATTATGGTGATGGGCTTACCTCAGGCTTGTTCAGACTAGGCCTAGCATTCTGCTTGTGCTGCAGCAGCCAGTGGTAGTCGTACATCATGCGCAGCCCGCGCGCGCCGTGCTCGAAGGGCAGGTAGAACAGCTCACAGAGCAGCACCAAGTCATCCGCTGTTAGGAGGTTGTCGTCGATGGTTAGTTCTTCCGTGTCTATGATGCTGGGGAGAATTAAAGAGGTTAATACAAGTTAATTTAAAATTGATCTAGGGTCTGATCCTCAGTGATTGAATTCGATTTATTTTGCTCATGTATACAAGCAAGGTCAATGGTACATGTAACTTACATAGAGGGGCACTGCTAGATTTTGTATACAACTTGTTTCTGCCCGCGGTTACCAAGACTCCCAGGTTAAACATACATTAATTATAATCATCCGCAGCCGCATTCTAACTACAGATGTATATAGGCCTCCCAAAGTTTGTACCATCCACGATGGATGGATATTTGTTAATTTCACATCGAAACTACTGAAAGGATCCATCTGAAATTTTGCATAGATGTATCTTTAATCCTGGAATCAAATATAGGCGATATAGGATAGGATATAGGCTTTTTATTCCATAAAACAGTGCCTATGTAATAGAAATAGCCTTCAAACATCTCCATAGACAGAACGCGTGCAAAGCCGCGGGCAGAAAATAGTATTTAATGAATAAATAGTATTGATATTGTTAAATAGTAATTTGACTCACTCATCATTGCCTTCCGTGGCCTCAGCCTCCACCATCATGTCAGTGCTGAGTGGGCTATTGCTCGGCTCCACTTGCATCGAACCACTCTGGAACAACATACAACATTCACTTTAGAATGCGGTAAAGCTTTAATTCATCTCTGGGTATTTTCTCTGACATTATATGAGTCGTTGTTGGACGTGAAACGTCATTCAAACCGGTTAATAGGCAAAAGTCATTTATAACAGGATATTTACCATGATTTGATTCTCACATTTCGGCACAGTTAGCGCCATTAGCACGGAATAACAAAATTCTCAAAAATTTACATACCTCGCTCATAGTATCGTTCATGACGACATCAGACTCTGTAGCCGCGGTCGAGGGCGGGTCCACTTCTAAGCGAGTGGGACTCAGCGTTAGCGGGGTGTCTGTGGCCATGGAAACAATGACTGATTAATCACACTAATATCATTATTTAAACAGCGTAGATATATTTTACGAAAACCTGCCGAAAGCCATGGAAAAGGCACAGCATGTTATTAAAAAATTGTATTGTGTATATATAGGTTCATTAGACTCAACAAATAAGTTAGTATGTAGTTATAACATCGCCTTAGGGCTTAACAAAAAACCTGTAATGATGTTATTATTGCAATAAATAAATAAAATAAAATGTATAAATCCTTTTGCCCCAATATAAATCCCAATTAGAGGAGGAACACTATTGGCAAGGGTCCAAAATATAGCTAAAATAAAAGTCTTCGTTAATCGACATTGGACATACCTGGCTAAACCAGTCTTTAAACGACCTTTACGTGATTCGAAAATTTCTAGATTTAAATTAATTTAATTAATTTATTAAAAATTCACCAACGCACCAGAACATGGTTTGTGGGCCATTTTCTTAAAAATAACGCATCTAAGTGCCATTTGACTTGCTTTATTCTTGTTTTGAAAGCCTGAAGAAATAAATAAATAAAAATAATGACGGACAATTTACACAGCATTATCTAGCCCCAACCAAGGTAAGTAGAGCTTTGTGTTATGGGTGCTAGATAATTGATATACCTACATAATACAATACATAAACGTGTCAAATGGTTTATAAACATTCTTCTTGACTCACTCTATCTACTAAAAAAACCGCATGAAAGTCCGTTTTTAGTTTTAAAGATCTAAGCATACATAGGGACAGACAGACAGCGGGAAGCGATTTTGTTTTATACTAAGTTTAAACACTTACCTCCCACACTCATATGACCATTCCTCCCCATATCCTCCCCTAACACATCATCCACAAAGATATCATCCCGCTTCTCCTCCTCCTCCCCCATCTTATCCCCATTCTCCTCGAGCGCCTTAATCCCCATTATCGGCACGGGGAGAGTTGACACAGGGATTTCAGAAGGGATGGAGAGGTTTGAGCTGGCTATGGGGATAATGGGGTTGGGGATAGATTCGTTGAGGATGACCTTCGTGGCGGAAACGAGAGAGTTCATAACGGGATTGGAGACGGGGTTGAACGCTTCCATTGTTGACATCTGTGGAATTAATTAATAACATTAATGATTCTAGTCATAGTAAGAACGGACAGAATCAACTAAGGTTCAAAGTAGGGTTATGTTAGGGGGCTTAGCATCCTTATCCTCAATTGTGTGTGTATCTACAGCATATTGTGGGTATATTTTGGTGCTCATCTCTTTGGTTGATAAAATAGTTTATTCCTAAAGTGGAAGCTTCATGCTCTTCCCCGGCTTTCTTGTATTGTTCTACAGCCTACAGCAATGTATTGCAATTTTAAAAATTTGGGCTGCATGACCGCTTGCCCTCGTGGTCCGGGAGCTAGTGACAGATGAGAGAGTTCATGACCAAGTCTCTCCCAAGCAAAAATTCGTAATATGATAATAGGAATAAGATTCAAATCAGAATTCTGGACTATGCTAATTTTAATCTCTGATTAAAATTAGCTTATTCTATGGGAATAATGTCGTCATCGCTGCCACTGCCCCGCCCACCCACGGAATCGCAGCTGACGGTCACGAATATTCATAATATTAATCCCATTTACGAATTTTGGCTCGGGAGGAAATAATTGACCAAATTTGTACCTGGCTCCCGGACCATTATTTTATAGGTATATACATATATTGTATCTTACCCCTCCCGGCTGAGAGTTCTCCGCCAGTGACTGCAGCTGGCTGGCGGTGACGGTGGGGATGTTGGCGCCGGCGGTGGTGCAGGTGGCGGTGCTGCTGGTGGCAGTGACCAGAGACATGCAGGTGTTCACCGACGGCAGGATCGGGATGATGGGAACTGGTGGCGCTGTGGATGTATAGCGGTTCACATTTCCACCAGATGATATACACTTTATAGTGATGTCAAAGACAGTTAAGTAGTCTCTATACGAAAATATCATTCTAGATAGATAGAAAACACTCTATACCACACAAAACAGAAAACAATACAGAAATAAACAATAGAATAAAGGAAGTAGGCTCTAGTCTAAGGATCTAGTCTGGACTTGTAAAAGCTTCAAATAAGTCTCAACAGTCAGCCTCAAAAATGTGGTGACATTTGTTGTACTGGCCGCCAACGCAGGCCACGTATATCTGGGAGGGGCTTTGTACAGGGTTTAGCAAACAGTAAGGACCAAACTTTCAGGGGAGGTTCAGCTACGATCACAAAACACAGGGAAAATAAAAAATAGAACCTACAAAAAAGGTTAAAAAACAAAATGATCACTAGACTTGTCATAAAACCGAGGAAAAATTGCATTTGTGGTAGTACTTATCGCATCAGGTGCGTCGCACGCTCCTATGATACCAAGGGTCGTTGATCGCCGGGGTCAACGACCCGCTGGTGTTTTTTTAAAGTAGATGTAGATAGGTCCGTCGGTGTTTTTATTTAATTTTTAATGACAATAAGCACATGCATTAGTCATTGCACCCAAATTTCAATTTTAATATTTAACCAGTTGAAGTCGGGAATTTCCCTATATTACTTCTCTATGGTACCATGACCAAGTCTCAACTACGCCTGAAAGTTTGGTCCTTTTTGTTACACTCTGCATAATCGACAGGCCAACCCGTCATTCTTTTGGACCTCACCTACCAGCCAAAGGCAAACCAGCGAGTCATCATCACCATCCTATAGTATTCCGCGCTGCTGGGCATAGGCCCCGCATAGCGCCCGTAAATCAGCGAGTACCTATCTAGATTACCGCGATCAAGACTCAGATAGATATTTGTTACCAGTGATAGTAGGCTGCGGTTTGATGACGGGCCCCTGTGACGTCTTCGGTATTGAGAACTCCGGGAGCCATTCGTTTATGGCTTGCCTGTAACAATAGAGGAGCATTTTCGTTCATAATACAGAGAAAGAAAGAATATACGTTTATTGCTTCACTATGCAGTAGGTACAACTTGTAACTATTATAACATATGTGTAGGTTTTAATATACCAGCGTTGGTTGTAACATGCTGAGACCGTTTTGTGACTCAATTATGAAAATCTGTGGTCTTTAAGGTTTCTTTCATAAACGTCTTTTGTTCTTGTCTTTTGCAAATTAAAATGGACTAAGAGGTCTATTTCTAAAAGATCTATTTTTACATTTTGTTCGAGATATTATTAGCAATTAAGTACCTGACGTATGTACTGCCAGACGTTTTCCACAGTGGCTTTGGCCTGCCAGACGCCTCAAAGTTTCATAAAATGTAGGTGAACTTTCGTCATACTATAAAACGTATGAAAGCTGTTTTCTAATACTATCCCGAATAGTAAAAAGTTCTTTAATAGTCTTACCTAAGCGCTGTTCTGTGATGATAAACGTGTTTCCCGAGCGGCACCGGCATCTCTTCGTCGCAAACGCCTTGCTCGCTCTCTCTTTCCAACTTGATATCCCACGACACTGATTCCACTGAGGACAAACCATAAATTATGTTAGCGTTGTAATCGCAGTTGAGTAATCAGTAGGGACAGGCGAGTGTCCGCACTATACATACATTGCTAAGGCGCGTCCTGCGTGCAGCTAGCCGTATGCCCCAGCGAGTGGATAGCTATCATGTTAGCGTTGTACTCGCAGTCGAGGAATCAGTAGGGACCTGCGAGTGTCCGCACTATACTTACATTGCTGAGGCGCGTCCTGCGTGCAGCTAGCCCAGTGCCCCAGCGAGTGGATAGCTATCATGTTAGCGTTGTACTCGCAGTTAGGATTGCTGAGCACGCCGCGCAGTAACGGAATGAGCTCCGGAGATCTACCGCAGTAGGGACCTGCGGGAGTTTATACTGTTGTTAATCTTTCAATTCTATTTTACTACAAAAACTATAGATTATCTCAAGCGCTTTATTTCCTTAAGACATTCTAGGAATGTTGGACATGTGACAAAATTCTAATTACATTAGTGGGAAATAAAATTACCGCTTTGTGTTTTTGTTCACTTCAATCTTATTAAGGTAAAGTATTGAAGTGAACAAGAAACTTTTCTGAGTCACAGCAACACTCGTCCCTAGGTTTTTTATTCTCTAGATAATCTGATATTTTTTATTAAGTCAAAGGATATGTTTGACAATTTATTTGAATTTATTTTATGATATTTTTTGCAACTCACTTGGAGTTTTTATGTAGAGGAGTTTGGCGTATCCTTGCCCATTAAAAGATACATTATCTTTAGTCGCCGAGTTGTGGGCACAGCGAGTTTATTCTTTTTTCTAGTATTTAAATTATGTAACGTTTTGTGTAACAAAATCATCATCATCATCAGCCTATATTAGTCCACTGCAGGACATAGGCCTCCCCCAATGAGCGCCATAGCGCTCTGTCTTCAGCTTGACGCATCCAGCATCTACCTGCAGTCATTCGCAGGTCGTCATCCCACCTGGTCGGAGGGCGTCCTACACTACGTTTACCGAGTCGTGGTCTCCACTCAAGAACACGTTTGCCCCAGCGGCCGTCGGTTCTTCGCGAGATATGGCCAGCCTACTGCCACTTCAGCTTGCTAATTCTCACAGCTATGTCGATAACTTTGGTTCTCTGTCGGATGTATTCGTAACGAATCTTATCCTTCAGAGAAACTCCGAGCATAGCTCTTTCCATAGCTCGCTGAGCGACTTTGAACATTATGTGAACTACTAAATCCGAAAGGCTGATTAAAAACACTCAAGTCTTACCTAAGAAGATCCGTTTCTGGTCATAATCATTAGCGTGCAAATTGTCCCAGATCACAGGCGGCCTTCTCAACACTTGCGTGATTTCCTCTATACATTCCGTCGTCAGCTTCTTTGATATTACTTTCGGGCCTGAAATACAGAAATACAATTTATTGGTAAAATTAATTTACATGTAATTTTTTCATAAGAAAGCAAAAAAATGTTTAAATTGGAATTCAAAATATTTCCCACCAATATTTTTGTCACACTAACATTCGAAAATTGTTTAGATGGATGGATGTTTGTTACTTTTCATGCCAGAAAAAACGAAAAAAAAAAGCCGTGGGCAGAAACTAGTACTATCTAAGGCATGTATGACTCATGTTGACAAATTCACACTATGAGTTTTCCACAACTAAAACCACCATTACGTCGACGGTAACGGTAAGAGGTCAGTAGCCTTACACTTCCATAACAGCTCATTCATGACTAATGGAATAGTTTCTCAGATTAGGAACCAGCTGTTTATTTTTTACTAGCTGCGCCCCACGGCTTCGCCCGCTTGGAAATCTATGTGTCAAACGGTTTATAGACCTTCCTCTTGAATGAAACTCAATCTGCATCAAAATCCGTTGCGTCTTTATTTAATACTATGTAGAGATACCACTACAACATTACATACCAGTCCACATAATATCAATCTGCTGCGACAGCTTAGTTCCCAGCGTGTTGAGATACTCAGAGCTATTGACGGTGGGCATCGCTCGCGTTGAGCAATACTGCGTGGGGCAGAGCAGGAAGCGTGGGCAGCCGAGGTGTTGATGGATCTCGTTGGTTATTGAAACCTGGATAACAAATAAATTGATTTGATGAAAATGATTTACTAAACAAATAAATAATGCAGGGCCATGATTCAGATACCGTGATCTGGCCGTCAACCTTTAACTCAAGCTCCGCTTAGCTTGGGGCTAAGCAGAGCTTGAGTTATTGGTAAAAGAAAATGTTCTTAACACATGAGATACATAAATCGGTATTTTTTAAACATAGAAAACAACCTATCTTCCTGACTAATGATTCTACCTTTGTATGCTCCTACCAACCTTGATGTTATTACCCCCATATCTTTAGTCATTACCTCAAATAATTCTCTACTCAAACTTGTTCAAGGGCGTTTCGAGCATTCCTCCAAAACATGCTCGAGTTTGGTATGCTTAGTCGTTAATTTGGTTATATATCAACCTCTCTTATATACCTTCGCGATGGGTAATTGTAGGTTTCATCGTCGTAAATATAATTGAGATAGTCTCCAAAATCCATTGTAAATAACAACAAACTATTTCGAGGAGCATTCAAGGTAGGTAGCGAGGTACCTTGAGATGACAGTTCGTTATTCCACTCGTATGAAAAAAATCTCGAAGGCTGTTTCGAGTGAAGGATTTTTTTACGATCAAGCATACCGAAACGCATTTGGAGGTTGAGTAGAGTTTGAATCGAAGTCGAGGTAATGACTAAAGATATGGGGGT
Source organism: Eupithecia dodoneata (assembly GCA_947044415.1). NCBI lineage: Eukaryota > Metazoa > Arthropoda > Insecta > Lepidoptera > Geometridae > Eupithecia > Eupithecia dodoneata. The sequence goes on from OX345678.1 coordinate 7,299,379, forward strand.
TAGTTTCAAGTCCTGTTCAGACCACTCGACCGAAATACAAAAATGTCATAATTCAAATGCCTTTATCTCTTTAGGCTCACAAAATAAGCACTTAGACAAGTAAAATTTTATACTATACATTATTTTCAAATAAGGTGTTTTTGATTTTTCTGTTAACAATTATTTTTTTACCACTAATGGATTTGAAAAAGAAACCACTAGTACATTCATATATCACTTATATGAAAACACTTGTTAGTGTTTGTATTGCTTATGTAAACCTTAGATACATATTCAGAGCTATTTTTTATTATTTATTTTATTTTATTTTATTTATGAACAAAATCCACAGCTCTTAATTATAAATTAACTTATCTTATAACTATCACTAACAGCCAATAAACGGATTTACATTATTATTATTAAGACAAATAAGGACGACATCACCAAAAGTGCCATTATAGAGGCTAAGAAGAATAGAATAAATAAATAAATGAATAACAACTTAAAGACATATTATAAGAAAAAGAAAAATTTTAGCTTAAAATTTGGCACTCGTGCAAAACAAAATAGGTATCAGGAAATTACCTATACTATGTAATACTAATTATTCACGATTTTGTAATGTTTTGGTTTGTGTTGTTTGTCTTTTTTGTAATTTTCGCATGGGATCCGCAGAGTATTTTTGTGAATAATAATTAAATGAAAAATGTTTACTTACTTGAGCGTGAGCAAAGCTTTGGAAAATCTGCTTGTCGGATTCAGTCATCTCCGGCTCAATATCATCGAAGAGAAGGGCGAAACAGGTGCAGCCAAACTGGGAGACCTTGAATCAAATGAAGTGGATCAAATGTGGTGTTTCAATGGCGTCTGTTGTGCTAATAAATAAATAAAATTAAAAAAAGAACATTTATTTCGGACAACAATAAATCACATTTAAACTAGATTAAGTAATTAAATTTAAGTCCATATCATATTAGTTACATATTTTTCTTAATTCTAGTAGTTCTTAACAATTAAATGTAAATTACGTAAATTATTACAAACAGTGCAATCAAATAATGATAAAGTGGTTATTTCATCATTACTTGGTTGCAGTGCTTGAAGAACGGGCAATGATAAGTAATTATAAGAAGTCTGGATGTGGGGTGTAAATGGGACTCTAACATCTCGTCTCCCAAGCCAACCTAACCTACACATGGTACCAAACCCTGCTAGATAATGAACTAGGCTCTGGTGAAAATATATAAAAATCTTCATAATTTAATAACTCATTGATTTAACAATTATTTTCCATAACTAGCAGAAAAGAATACATAATCAGACACAATTTACATTAACATGGAATTATCATCATCATCAAGTTGTGATGTTGAGGATAACATCACCAATTCATCAAATCCAAACTTGAAGTATCAGCGAGATTCTTCTACAAAAACTCACTGATACTTCAAGTTTGGCTGGTAAAGGAATGGGGACAACACAATGTGTTGCATAGCTAAGTTGCAACAAAATATGCAATAATATACCTTTATTGAAGGATCTAGTATTAACTCCTTCATCAATGACACTTTAATTTTTGAGCTCTAGAATAATTTGGGGGTATTTTGTTTTTTCTTTGTTTTGTATTTTTAAGTATATAACTGTTTGACCTCTATTATTTTAGTAATTAATGTGCTTAGTTCTTAGTTATCCTTTGTGTTTTTATAATTGTAATGTGTCATGTCAAATAAACCTTTTTCATTTCATTTCATTTCACTGCTGGCTTTTTGCTATTAAATTGCCAGTGTTAGTAAGGAGTGTCATAAAACTGGATTTAGTTTATCTAGTTAAAAGTCAATTAATGGGTTGACAAGTACATAAATAAAAATCCAAAAAATTACTATACCTGCTCTAATTTCCTCTTCAAAATAGTGATCTCCTTCTGACTACTGTAAGTGATATCAAGTCCCGGAGACAGAGCATAGCAGAACACAATCCCCTGCTCCCTGGCAGCCGTGATCAGAGACGTGAGGTGCTCCGCCTCTTCCACAGTGTACATCTCTCGCCAGTACGCCCTGTGTTTGTAGTCGTCTTTTGGCGCGTAGACATACATGTCCATTCCCCATTTGTTTAGTCTGTAGGAGAGACAAGTCTGTTATGATAACTTGATATTTAGTAGACATTGTGAAACAAATTTAAACTTAATTATAAGTATTAATACAATGGGTATTTATCGCGTTTATTTACCCGAGTCATCCCGTGACCATGACAGTGTGTAAACCTGTAGAAACGTCGGGAAAAAAATAGGTAAATAAACGCGATAAATACCCGTTGTATTAATACTTATCATTATGTGTTCAGATGGCATAAGTTTAAAAATATAAATTTAAACTTAAAACTTACCAAAGATTATTTTCCTTTTTTAATTAGGTACTGCTGTTAAGATCTAAATATGGTCTTGAGTGAAATATTCTGGTGCAGTTCCAGTGAAAAGCACCATTCTTTAGATTTGAACAATCTTTACTAAATTGACTAAACTATTTATTAAATTGCTGTTCCTTTGGTCTATTTCGAGTATATCCCATCTTTAAAGGTGTTTTTATGTAATTTTTGTCCTGACAGAGTTTTGGCTATGATTATTGAGTAGGTTTTTTTTGTTTTGTAAATGATAACATCTTCTTTTATGGTTGGCATATCCAGCTATTCATGTATCTCAGAGAACATGGGTAAAATAAATAATTACAGTACTTACATTGTATCACTATTTTCTGATTTTTCAGCATTATGATTGTCAAATAAGCTATAGGTAAGTACCTATGTATTGTATGGGATAATTTAGTGTATTTTTTCTTGGCAAAGTTTTACTAAAACTGTTCTGATAGTATGCAATACCAGCACTAATAAACTACCATTACAATAAGGTAGATTCTGCTACCTATATTTGTATGATGCTATATAGTAATAGTTAGCCTACATTTAGTAAATTAGAAAAGGTATTTTATAACTTTTTACTGATAAAATGCTGGATGTACTAAGGTAAGTTGGGTACTTACTTGTGAAAGAGATCTTTCCTCTGTTCCGTGGTCCACGGCCGGCCATAAAATCCTGCAAGATAACCAGGTCATTCACACCCAAAAAAACAAAACTACACAATCTGAGACCACGCAAGCTACAGTGAGTAAACTTTACCTTCAACAACACCACAAATAAAGTCTTTCTTCTTCAAATTTTGGTCGTCTGGAGTAACCTCAGTCATTTTCGCTATGTTTCTTCGTGAAATCGAAACTAGCAAGTGGCCTATTTCTTTCTATATAGGAACAAGTGTCCGACGAAAAGCAGTCGCGATTATTTATTATATCGAATAGAATATGTTTTGACGTTATATTTGATCATGGAATGGAAGGGCAACTGTAACTTTTACGATTTATCTACCAAAATAGCATCGAAACGTAAAACACAGCAAAATTTCGATAGAAATTATAAATTTTCTGTACGGAACGGACGGTACAAAACAGAAACAGGCAGGCAGACCGACCGACCACAGAGAAAAAATAATTTATTATGGAAAGAAAATGGGTTGCCATCTTGCCATGCCATCATCGAGTTAGACTTGAACACGATGGTAGGTTTTTATTCACCACTATCTAGTCTACCTTTCAAAAGCGGTATCAAAGTTACAAAATTACGTCGCGTGTCATCGCGTCGCGTTGTCGTCGATTCGAGCATGGTCGAATCTGTCTCTCTCTCTTTCTCCTTCAGGGGGTCGGTCGCAGCGAGTCGCAGTTTCGATCGAGAAGGCAGTACAAAACATGCAATAACGGGTATAAATTGATAATATGAAAAATATGGGAAGCACTGCCAGTGTATTAGCAGTAGCCTAGCCACACTTATGGTACAAGTTCAATCACGTTGCCCACGAAATTTGAATTATACTATGAACCAAAACCCAGAAAAAGATAATTTTCATATTTATTGATCATAACGTGAACGTGACTTGAACCGCCATAACTCTGCTGAGAGTTATTATCATGCTGATCTAATGAAATACGTTTTATTACTTACAACTCTTAATTTTATTTATTTCTTATAAACTAACAAAAAGATTAGAAAAAAAATTACATGAACGCAATACCTACATTATCAATAATTTTAATTTAGATTTTCAAATTTATGATATTTAGCTAAGCAGAAGAATTTTTTAAATTCTTATAATGTAGGTATCCTTAATAAATTTTACAATCTTACTACGTATAATTTTTTATGACTAGAATATTTAATACTTGCATATTAAATCGAAAGTCAAAACAGATTATTTATGTACATACATATTTAGATGAAATAAATGTTACTAACTACATAGTTAGTCGTAGTAGGTACCCTTGCTATTTACACAGAAAACAGGAAAATATTATCATGGCACACAGGTTGAAGCTGTACCTATATACTCACTTGTTTTCTAAATATCGTCATTGGCCCTAATTCCACTATAATAATCACTTCACCATAACAATAACAGTATCGTCTCAAATAAAGGCGTTTTAGTTGAAATAAAACGCATATTAAAGTACTTACGTTTTCGTCGAACATGACTATTTTTTTACCAGTTTCTTTGGTAGTATAACAGGTCTCAGGCGACACCTATGAAAAAATTGGTCAAATTTGACGGAAACGGTCGCTATAAAAGCTTCCAGTGACGGTCTATTACTATATAATGTTATATAATTTTTTTCATTTTACCTTTGATGAAAAAACTATAGATATCGAGGAACGCGTGTCAAAAGTGTCAAGAGTGAATCTATTATGTCAAACTCCGTGCAAATAGCACCGCAAGCACTATCTAGATTTTTTTTTTCATCTATGGAAGATTCTGCGACGATACTTTTGTAATAGTGAAGCGATTGGTTCGCAGGATTCGGCCCCTTGACTAGGATACATAATACCTTCAAGAAAATCCAATGTATGTAGATCACAACAGTCTACACCCAGCGTAATGTGTGTGAGTATGACTTAATTACCTATTTGGATTATAAATAAGTTATTTACACATTCATGGAAGGAAATATTCTGTTAATACTTAAATCTAAAATAAATCTACGAAAAATACCCACAGTAAAATTTACAATCATTGTCTCTCAAGTACAATAAGAAAAGGTGCTTTGCTTAAAAGTATTTATACTGCTACTCAACAATAGATGGCGCTGTGTACATTAAGCGTTGCGTAATTAGATGTCTACGGCAAGCAGACGATTTTTAGAACAAAGGAAGTTTTTGTTTGGCTAGCTGTATTACAGTTTTTAAGTATTTGATTGCTTGTATAGCGAAGCAAAAAATAAATTGTAGTATTTTTTAAATATATAAATTAGTAAGTAACACAGAAAACATTGGTATCCTATTTACCTATCAAATTCCAAGAACATTCCACATTTATTGAGTATTCAATACTATACAACACAAAAGGTAATTTTCATGGTTTAAACTATTTGGATCTATTGTACATTACATTGAGCCAATCTCATCCATACTTTATTTTACTATGACACAAGCAAAAGTAACTGTTTGTCTGTTACTTATTTACGAATAAACGAATAATAGTGAAATTTCGCAGGAGGTACCAAATTATTAGTAGGTATTATGAATTATGACAGCCTAGCCTCCTTGAAAAGCGCGTGTGAAGCAGCGGGCAGAAGCTAGTAATTTTTGTTTTTTACATGTCATTCCCACATTATCCAAATAAATAGATATAGCATGACAAGTTTTTCTTCAAGGTTTCAGGTGGATTGGACTGTGATCTCAGCATGTCTATCCTATGCTATGTCTAATAGAATGTTATTTCCGGATGGAATGTGAACTCGGGGCGTCTATACCCATCTACACCATATCCGATTGCAGTTACATTGCACGTTACACCTGGCCGTCTCCATAGAATGTGATCTCAGCATGTCTATAATAAGCCATGTCTAATAGAATGTTATTTCAGCATGTCTATCCTATGCAATGTCTAATAGAATGTTATTTCAGCATGTCTATCCTATGCAATGTCTAATAGAATGTATTTTCAGCATGTCTATCCTATGCAATGTCTAATAGAATGTTATTTCACCATATCTATCCTATGCAATGTCTAATAGAATGTTATTTCGGGATGGAATGTGAATTCGGGGCGATGATCTAGATGTGTATCAAGGAATGCGCCATTGCGCGTTCGCCACTGTCAGCCGAGCATGCCGCCTGACATGTTGCCATGCACGCGCATGTGGCGGTTTAGGTTGCCCGATTGAGAGAATCTGAAAAAGAAAAAAATAATGAGGCTTGAGGAAGAACTATTCTATAAAGTAGTATATAAGGTAGTATATATTAACCTAACCTACCCTACCCAAACCAGTACGTAGGTAGTTGGCTTCTTTTTGAAAAAATAAATCAATGGAACTTAACGTTTTTTTTTTTAATTTTTTTTAACAATATTCAGGAAATTAACAGCTAGCTTAATGAATAGGTATCTGACTTAATACTGAAGGCTAATTAAGGGTCCGGCGACCCTCGCTTGCAAAAATAGCTCCGAATATCGCTGTCCCTGTTTAACCCTTGCGCCGCGCCCCATGCGTGCGTGATAGCAATATTAGCCGTTCAAAATTTGGTTTGTTCCGTAATACCAAAAATTATGACTGAAAACTTTTTGTATTCTTCACAAAGTATTGTTATTCTGTAACTAGACAATATAAGCTATGTTCCTTAATAAATAAAACGTAAGATATTGATGTTTTTAATACGAAACAAATAGCAAGAAAACTTGTCCATTTTCGCATAAAAATGTGCAAAATGAGATTGGCTTTCATTTCATTTTAGGTAGGTAAGTATTTTGAAAAAAAAAATATATTTGGGAACCTAGTTAAATACTATTTTAATACAAATAATGCAATATTATAGTGGAAATATGCTTGAATTAGAAATAATTTTGGTATTACGTTTGTATGAAGAATTCGTCCCTCCGGAGGCCCCTTAAATTGTTGTGGTGATGGTGCTGGTTGATCTCCAAACAGCCCTTTGAGATACTCAATATATTTATTGTTGTCATGACATTGGCTTCATTGGTAGGTGATTAAGTATAGGTAAGTATCACAATGTGAACCCTATTGGGCCCGTATTTGGTGTGGTGCGATAAAGCCGCCCATTGTACTAGTCGCATGTAATGTCTTTTGTAATGATCTGTATCTGGTGTACATAATAGTATTTTTGTATTGTATTGTATTGTAAAATTGCTGGTTTGTGGTACGGACTATATGCACAACACACTATATTGTAATTTTAATTTTTATATTTAATCATTTTGTACGTGTATTATATTTTAAATTTTGATTTATTTTATGTAAATTTAATTTTAATTTGTTTTAATTTTATATAATTATGCAAAAATATGGACACTTTTATTGTTTCTGTAATATAAACTGATTGTCTGATATAAACGTTATGAATGAACTATTTTTTTTTATTTTAAGTTTAATATTAAGTGGTAGTTAGTAGTGTGTAGAATGTTAGTTTTTTGGTTTGTGTTTTAAGTTTAAGTTTTTTTGTTATATTTCTTTGTCGCTTTGGTGTCCAACTGTAAAGGCATTGTAAATAGTTTATCAATAAATAAATAAATAAAAAAAATAAAAAATGTATTGATATCTATAATATTTTACTAATTAACTGAAATAACACGAGAAGCTGTACAATCATCCTTACAAAAATATTACGATTAAACTGGCCAATTAGTGTAGTAAAAGTGTCACCAACCTGAGTAAACATAGCTTGCACTGGTATGGCTTCTCCCCCGAATGTATCCTCAGATGCTTGGTGAGGGTAGAGCTGTCAGAAAACGCCTTTTTGCACGATCTACACCTGGTGAAATTATTCATTTTTACATAAAAATGTTCTATAACATGATATCATAGCGTCATGCTTTTGAGATATAAATAAATAATGCTGGATAATTCGCATAATGATAACAATTTGTCAAAGTAAGTACTTCATTAAATTATATTCAATTTGCAGGACTCAATACAACAACTCATAAAATAATAGAATTATTCATAATCATTAAATAAAAATAAAAATAAAAAATTTCTTTCGAGAAAATCCTCACACGGGTACAATCAGACCATGTTTTTGAAAATATTTAGCGGAAAAAACCGGAAAAATGTAATAAAAAATGTAAAGTATATTACTATCAACGTCCTTTTTTTCTAGATACATAGCACAAACACTTCATAATCATAATATTTTTTGTTTTAAATGTACAAATAAATATTTCGTTTTTAACCGACTTTAAAAAAGGAGGAGGTTCTCAATTCGACTGTATTTATTTTGGAGATAAAATATCGCGATTTAGAATATCAGTAAAATGAAAAATCGTATAATATGAGATGTACTCACACTGCTGCACTGTCGTAGCATCGCAAGTGGACGAAATGTATAAAGTTGGACCAAATTATGCGCCAAATAACTTTAGGTACTTACTGATAAGGTCGTTCCCCGGAATGTGTCCTCATGTGGGTTGTAACACTGGAGCTCTGGCTGAACCTCCTGTCGCAAATGGGGCACCTGCGAGACACAGACATCGTTTATTAGGGTGATTAGTAAAGTTGTAGACTGGGACGAGTAGATTTACGCTACCTAATCAATAATAAAACAAATAATGCTGGACAACTCACACAGCATCATCTAGCCTCTATATAAGCAGAGCTTGTGTTATAGGTAGGTACTAAATAACTGATAAACTTAATACGTAAGAATACTACATAAATAGATCAATCAAAATATGCACCGATATTTTTTTATAGGTGCATATTTTGTAAGCCTTAAGAAGTAAAGTTATTGAACCTGAATCTATATTCTACATAGAAAACACCCAAAAGGCTCTGAACAAAATATCTGCGTATCACTCAAACATTTGTCCCCAGGCGGAAATCGAACCCTGCGTCTTTTACAACCTAGGTCTCTTCAAGAGAAGAGTACCACATCTTCACTTTCCATCTGGTGAGATTGTGGTACACGATGGTCTAAAAAAATTAATTTAAAAAGAAATAGGACCGAATACTAGCACCTAGGGAGAAATGAACGTTCTAATATAAGAAAAGGAATCCGTATCCCAGTGACCTCTTTGTTAGAACAATAACAATGTCGGTACCAGGTTGGGCGCCAAATAGCTATAAAGTCGTAGGTACGTACGTTGGACACCAACAATATTTTGAGATGGGTAGGTAGGTAAGACAATAGTAGAGAATTACCGTTTCAACTTTTATTTATATTTATTTTATTGCATCATTGTGTACATTTGTAGGTCTTAGTATCTAGGTAATGTATAAGAAACACAATGGTACCCAAGCAGGGTGTGGCAATATATACTGTGAATGGAAGTGAGACGGGTTTCTAAAAAGCTCTGTTTAATAGATAAGAGAGAAAGAGAGAGCGGAAAATTTAAATTCAATCACATAGTTTTATTTAAGTCAATAATATAAGTATTAAGTTTTTTTTTTATATAATGTATTTTAATAATTGTCATTTGTCATTAAAAAATTCATTTAAGTCATAATAGCATTTATTAATAAGATATTGTTTCAATTTTATTTGAAATGTTTTATCCTTTTCCTCGTCTTTTAGTTCATCGGGTATTTTATTATATATTTTTGATGCCATTGCATTTGGCCCACAACTTCGCATTTTTAGTTTTGAGTCAGGAAGTGTGATTTTGTGTTTGTATCTAATCGGGTAACGTCGCGGTAGGTCAGCACTTTTTTGGAAATATTGCTTTCATTGTCTTGTGTATCCTTTTCTGGCACATACAGCATCTGCCTGCAGTCTTCCACAGGTCTTCATCACACTTGGCTGGAGGGCGTCCCATACTAGGTTTACCGAGTCTCCACTCAAGAATATGTTTACCTCAGTGGTTATCGGTTCTTCGCGATATTATGGCCGGCCCACTGCCACTCCAACTTAGCTAAGTGCCGCGGTGTTATGTTATTGGTGTTGTAAAGTTTATTCGCTAAATTACTAAGGAAATCCTAAGTTATTCAGCAAACAAACTTATTAAAGGGTTTAAAAAAACTTGAGACACTTACCTAAAAGGTTTTTGCCCGGTATGCGTCCTCACATGGGCCGTCAAGTTGGCCGCTTGCGAGAAGCTCTTATTGCAGTCCCCACAGCGGTAAGGCCTTTCTCCGGAGTGCGTGCGGAGGTGGGTCTTCAGCGTGGAAGGGCGAGCGTAGTTCTTGCCGCAGATTCGGCAGAGGTTCGGCTTCTGTTCGTCGTCATCGGAACAGCCGCTTAGAGCACCAACCTATTTTATTTTATTTTGCTTTATTCGAAAGACAAACAGATAAACTTAGAAGGACGAGCGTAGTTCTTGCCGCAGATTCAGCAGAGGTCAGGCTTCTGTTCTTAGCATGTGCAAGCAAGCAAATGTCCTCTTTATGAGGTATTTAGTAAATTTAAAATATTCGGGGATTCGAGATTCGATTTGATTCGAGGAACCGCTCCAACTTTTCATTGCGCGTTAACTTAGACATTTGACTTATATCACGGCTCCAAGAAATTACGGACTTGGGCGTTCCTGATCAAAGAGGTTTGACAGACAAACGATTCTATAAGGATTACTTTTTCCTATTGAGGTACGGAACCCTAAATTAACGACTGGAGTTATGTATCAGACTAAACAAACATAGTCTAATCTAATAGATAACTATATAACACTGTGTTGACTATGTTTAAACATAGTCTGAAAAAAAAACATAGTCTGATAGATAAGTCTATCAGACTAATGTTTTAGGGCTCCGACGGCTAGGGACTGTACTGATGTGATGATGATACTCACCTGAACCTTCCCAGAAACAGAACCGCATCCATATCCAAAATCCTGTGGATGCATTTGTCCTTGATTCAATATAGTGTAGTTCCCCATCTGCTCCTTCTGTTCGTACAACTTCGGCGACGCATCGTATAATTTCGGCGACGCATCGTATAACTTCGGCGACGTATCGTACAACTTCGATTGCGCTTCGTATAACTTCGGCGAAACGTCGTACAGCTTGGGGGACGTTTCGTACAGCTTCGAAGGCGGTCGTTTTTGGTTCATACTCTTTGGTGTGAAAGGAGGTTTTTGTTGGAAGATGAAGTTATTCTGTTTTTGGTTTTGGAGTAGGGGTTTGAAGGTTGAGGTGGCGGTGATGAGGGGATCTGATTGGTTGGGAGTTCTGAAGTCTGCGGTGAAGGAGTAAGTAGCTGATGGGTAGGAGTTTGGGCTGATGACGTTTTGTGATTGAGGGTAGACGACGTTCACTGAGGGGGAGACTGGATTCTGGTTCCATTGTACCTGATAACAAAGTTCAAAATATGAAAAAAAACGTTAGAATCTCGACTCAAGGAAAAATAAGGCGGTACTTCGAGGCACACTAGCGCCGCTACCTATTTTAACTTTTGATTACGTTCAACAAAGGAAATATCAAAAAATTCATCGGCACCTCGGGGTACCGCCTTAACGACTAACGACAAAAGTTTTATAGTGCGATAGTCACCGGCGGCAAGTGGCAACAGAACTCTTACAGGAAATAGGTACATTTATGGCTAATTTATTTGCATAAAGCGCACCTACTAAGTGTCACTTGTACCATCCATGGTACAAATCCATTGTACTACTAACAAAAAGGTATAAAAGCGCGTTGATGTCTTTTGTAAGTGATTTGATTAAACACAAATACAATAATTAATTAAGTACTAGTTTAGTTAATGGTTTTTGCGTTTTGACCAATTAGAAAACTTTTTCGCAGTGATGAATTGTTGCCTAAATCGTGGAGATTATATCTATCTATATATATAAAAGAAAGTCGTGTTTGTTACAACACTTATAACTCGAGAACGGCTGGACCGATTTAGCTGAAAATTGATGGAGAGGTAGCTTAGAACCAGGAGTCTAAAATAGGATACTTTTTATCATTTGACACATAGATTTCCACGGGGGCGAAGCCGCGGGGAGCAGCTAGTTAATGGTTTTTGCGTTTTGACCAATTAGAAAACATTTTCACAGTGATGAATTGTTGCCTAAATCGTGGAGATTATATTATATCATAAATCAAATAATTACATATTTTTTTGCAATCGTTTAATCTGTGATCTGAATCTGACCTGTGAACACAGCTGGTCCGGCGGACATCCATGCATAGTCATGTTCATAGAGACGTTGACGCTCATCGTGGGGAACAGGGGAGGTATGGAGCCGCCATAGTGCTCGTAGTAGGGGTAACCGCCTGATCCACTGTTTACCATCATCTGTTGATATCAAATTTGTGTTATAAAAGCTACGTTACATTGATGCCTGCGATCACAAATACCTACTATCTATATTTCGGGTCACATACAAAACCAAAGCTAAAAGCCGTCTTTGTAAATAAGAGCGCAATTGAGGTAAGTAAATGTAGAATACGTTATATTTTTAGCTTTAAACTAACAAATAATATTTTATTTTTGCAACTTTTGAATAGGTACACAGTGTTTCAATCGAACTAAACAAAATAAGAGCTCACATTACAAGTGCGCTCTTATTTACGGAAACGGATTTTTTGCGTCTACCCGACATCTAGAACATAGTATTTGTGATCGCAGGTTGATGCTCATTGTTTGAAGGGAACAGGGGAGGTATGGAGCCTCCGTTCTGCTCGTAATAGGGGTAGTAACCACATCCACTGTTTACCATCATCTGTTGAATTCAAATGTTATAAAAGCTACATGTTACGTTGACACTCATTGTTTGTAGAGAACACGACAGGTATGAAGTTGATAGTGCTCTTAGATTATTATAGGTATCCACCTGATCTGAGTACTCAATAAATTGCTCAGACTACAAAAGAGATTGACATTATCCTGTAATAATATCTATATAATTATTTATAATTAAATCAAATTATTATTTTTTAGTTCAAAAGCAACTCATTAGCGGTTCGGGCACTCCAAATTCTGGACGACGACCTTTCAACCATCTGACCGTTTTGGAACAGCTTCACTGTTTATATGAAAAGCGCTACAGTCCTAGAAATATGTACGCAGGTTTTACACAAAAACATGGGACTGAAATTAGTTCATCCGTCTTGAACCTAAATTGGAAACTTGGTTTACACAATCCAAGGTTCCAATTTTGTTATAAAGAGATAGAGACACATTTATGTATACGACGTTTATAGGTAAGTTAAATATATTTAAGTTTTACAATACAATACAATATTTCTTTATTGCACCATCAATACAAAAAAATACAATAATAACATAGATTTCTAGTTAACAGCAGAGGATATTGAGTACTTTGATTGTACTGTAAATTTCCATCTCTTAAAATAAATAAATAAACACAAAAACACAACCTCTAATCCTAAACGGAATGTTATAGTATAAAGAAAACTGGTAAAAAGCGGTAAAGCAAGTAAACCAAAAAAAATATAAAAGGTCTATAAACACAACGGGCAAAGAAGACCGCAAGTTAAAGTTTTTACCTACTTTAATATTCAAAACAAGTAAAACTTTCTTCTTTCCATTTAGGTCACGAGAACATTTTTCTCTTAAAATAAGAGCGCAAAAAAACTACAAATAAAATGAAATGAAGCCTCCCAACTCAAAGGGAAACCTTACAGCCATATTAATTACAATAATCATAAAGTCCCGCCCATAAGCTTTTCTCCCTAACTTTCCCATTTTCCGAACTTCCCCCAGCTTCCCCCCGTGAGCGAGATGGATGATGGGGAAAACTGTACGTTGAAAAGGGAGCGTGAATTTTTCAGTTACTTCGTCTTTATTTTGGAGACTCCATTACAGTTTCCAATTTTTAATCGAGCTTGACTTGAGCGGTATCATACGCTTTTTCAATATTGTGTTTCAAATAAAGAACACGATTTTTATAGTTTCGCGTTTTATATTTCACGAATTATAGAAATATGTGAGATAATTAATCTGTACTGTAACCTCTTTTCATAAAATGTTCGTTATTTTACTAAAATTTTTAAGAATTAAATTTGTATAACTGAATATTTAGTTATAATTTGTATGAAAAAACACAAAAAAAAAAATACCTTTGTTGAAAGAGGCGTGCACGATATTCACCTCTACAATCACAAACCCAAATTCAATAAATCATTTTGAATCCTCCAATTCAATAACCGAATTCACCACCCTTCCCTCTCCCGCTGCAAGTGTAAAAGAGACGCACATTCCTGTGGGGATAGGCTTCGCTGCTAGAGTAAAGGGGACAAACCTACCTGTGGGTGTACCGCTTCGTTGCAGTCGCCATGGACGACGGCATGCTTTAGCGAGAGTAGGACGTCTGCTGCTTCCCCCCCGCCGCCCCTCTCGCGACAATCCGCAGGGTTGCCTCTGATGGATGAAGTAAATGCGTTATTTTTTGTCAATTTTTAGAATATTTTGGCCTTAACATCATAGCTGATGTGATGTTTTGTGTGAGTGTGCCGTTTCGAGCATTTGCTCCTAGTTTCCGTCCTGTCTATACGTATAGGTACTGTGACTGTGTGGTAGCCCACACAGTTTTTATCAATATCGCAGCTCATAGTTATTTTATTTAAAAAACATCAGTTACCACAATTATTTTGGCCCTCCTCTATACAAAATTTTCAAACTCCATTCACTATTTGGACTTTAGTAAAATGTTAGTCCTGCCCTTCAGAGCCTGAATTTCGCAATCGCAGCCAAAATATTAGGTCTGCGAACCTGTTTTTTTGTTTTAAACAAGATCGATACTTGTGGGCCTTTGGTGGCCATGTCTCTGCAGTAGATGAATGGATGTCATAAAAAAATAAGGAGTGGATCATATTTAATCTCCCTTGCTTAATCGTCTGTATAAATATGGAGGATTCCAACCCTACTTCCGAAACATATCAGTTTACATTTGATTACACGCTGAATTTAATTTTAGGGGTCGCTACCTGCGTCTCTATGGTGATTGATGAGATAAACCAAAACAAGAATTATAGAGGTAATAAATAATAATAATAATAATATATCGTCAGGAAGTTCCTTTCTCTGCAGCCCTAGTCACCGGCCGCTTGAGCCTAGCTTCGCGGTCGGTGATCTACCGTTTTGATATATTTTTTACTGTAGAATAGTTTTATAATATTTTATTGTATTTTCTATAGTAAAAAATGTATTTTATACGAGAATTTAAATAAATAAGTGAAATAATAATATTATTCTAATCAACATCTGAAGAGAATCTCGCTAGCCTAGCTTGAGCCTAGCTTCGCGGTCGGTGATTCACCTTTATGTAATATTTTTTACTGTAGAATAGTTTCATAATATTTTATTGTATTATCTAAAGTAAAAAATGATTTTTTTAACGGGAATTGAAATATATGAAGTGAAATTATAATATAATAATAATACTGGACAAGACAATTCACACAGCATTAGGTATCTCAGAACAATTGTGTGTACGATCTACAGATATTTGTCCGGGTGTTCTGGTCGTTTTCTATGTATAATAAAAAATATCTAGCTATGTAATGTATTGTATAATGTATATCAGTTATCTAGTACCCATAACACAAGCTCTGCTTACCGTGGGGCTAGATAATGCTGTGTGAGTTGTCCAGCATTATTTATTTAATGTCCTCACCTGTAGGGCGGACAGGGTGAGTAGGGGAACAATGGCTCGAGCTCCAATGCGGGCAACGAGAACGAGCCCATATCCTCGGTCCACTGGCCGCTCACATCCTCCAGGACATCGCTGTTCAGGTTCTCGCTTAGCACATTGAAGTCGTCGCCATTTTCTGGGCAGCAGGGGTCGTTTTCTTGCTGCAATGAGAATTGAGCTTTAAACTCCCAAAGGAGCAGGAACCTCTCAGATATTCTACAAGTGCTATTTAACATATTATGTATACAGAATCAGTTATTTTATGATTTCTCATAGGTACATTTTTAGTTCATAGATGATGATTTCTTTTCTAGCTTTTAGATGGTTAGCATTTTTCTTTTATATATTTTAATTTGTTTTTCCTCGGTCCCATAGGCGCCAGCAGAAAAACAGCGTAAGTATTTTTGCCTGCATAAGCTAAGTTAGAACTATTTTGTAGTTAAAAGTAAATTAAATAATATATGTATTATATTTTCGTCATATATCGTATTGTCATTATTTAGTAACGGTTTTTTCTAATTGTAGGTACATTTATGTTTAACTATAAATAACGCATTTTATTTGATTTGAAACTTGTGTGATTTCCACAGAATTCAGATGAATAAAATATGTATTAGCCTATGCCCGCCCGTGGCTTTGCACGCGTTTTGGAATAAAAGTAGCCTAAATATTATTCCAGATACCGATATTTATGTGTTCAAAATTACCTACAGCCCTATCCATTCAGTAGTTTTTGCGTTTACTTCGGCTAAAGCACAACTCATACATTTTCACCTGTATAATATTAGAAGGATAGTCCGCCGTGAACTTATCATATAGGTACATCCTAATTTGGTGATGACAGCTCGCCAGAGTGTAGGACTTAGGTTCGTTCTAAAAACCTATTAAAGCAAAGCAAGTCCTAGACATAACACCACACTTAATTAATCTGTGAAATGAATACCTATCTAAAAAAGACGGCTACAATTTTAAATTTTAGGATTCGAAAGATGGATTCCAACTTTGAAAGTGCGTTCTAGATTCTAGATAACTCGCATTATGGATTGCGCGCGTTTGAACAAGGAGGTAACTTACTTTCTCAATCTTTTTGGGTGTCGTACACACTAGGTACAAATGATGTAGGTAATGTAACTCCAAGTTTTACCTCGATTCTTTCATTTTCGAACTTAGATTAGAATTTGAAAATTCGGCTTCGCCACGTGTGCTTACAGACAAAGCAGTTTCATATCGACCTCTTTGATTATAGCCTAAAAGATGACCTTTGGGTTGCCATTATGGGCGTCATCTCGCAGCAATCATCTCGATGTCATCTAACGGCTGCATAGGATCTAAGCACAGCACCCGTTGGCAGGAAGCCCTTAACTAAGTTTAGTATGTAACAAAACAATACCTCTTCCGTCTTCAATATTTCTTGCTATTTATATTATTTTTCAACCATTTCATGTTTATACCTCGATTCTTTCAGGAACACGATGTAACTTCGATTTTCAACTTTAAATTTAGGTTTGACAAAACACCAACGTAAGAGTTTAGAAACTTCGCGCGCTAACTAACAAAAGAGTTTAGAAACTTTTTAGGGTTGCCACGTCGCCCTCACCTCGCAGCAATGAGGGAAGTCGATGGTATCCAGCGGCTGCAGAGGATCGCACAGCGCCCGCTGGCAGCACGCCGTGAACTGAGGGTTGTTGGGCATGTACTCCATGGCCCCGCCTTCTCGGATCGCGCATGTCAGAGGGCGGGTCACAGCCTCCGTGGTTCATCCATGCCTGGGGAGAAAATTTAGTTTTTATTAATATTAGCTTCTGCCTGTGGTTTGAAATGGATAAAAAGTAGATTAATCCCTTTTCTAGGGCAACATATCAACAATCTATCAATTAGAATCTAACTAGCCAGACGAAGGTAAGGTAACCTACAGGACGGTGACACCTTTGTGTTTGTGTGTGTAAGTGTACCATTGTCAATAGTTTTCTTTAGAGAACCCTAGTGTCTATTTTATATCAACCAAATTTTGAATTCTGTAAGCCTCATCTCCGATTAAAAAACCTGTTTTTTTTCACAAAGGGGATACAGTACCCAAGTAATATTGGTGGAAAATTTAATGACTGGTATTATCGAAGCGAAGCAATGCACAGAAGCTCGATAGATTTTTCTGGCAGTGGATAACCAATTGTTTAGTTAGATATTAGGTAGGTATGTAATTAAATATAAAAAAAAATAAAAATAATCTTTTATTTCGGACTACTACAGATCCATAATTTGTTAGTAATGATCTTATAATAAATGTTAGTAATTCTTACGAGCTAAAATTAAATTAAATTGAAATGAAAATTAAAATGAATAGTAATAAATTAGAATAAATTAAAATAATTTAAAACAAATCAAATTATATCATCAATAAAAATTTAAATTAATCAATTACATTTCTTATTCATTTCCGCCATATTGGCGAATCAATCCTGCCCGCTACAGTTTGTAGGATGCTGTTGGGGCTGCCCCGCACTCTGCGCATCAGGGACGCCGTCTTTTTCCGAAGGATCCTTAAATGTATTTAAGGTTTCGGTCATATTCTAGTGATTTCCGTTTTAATTTTAACACATGAAAATAATAAGACAATAGAGAAAAAATATCGTACCCAGGGCCAGTACACACCGACGATTAGCACCCACAATAGTATGTAAGAAATTCAACTTGTCTTGTTTGGTTTTACATATAATTGCCATGGGCTGAGAAGTTTATTTATTTATTTACCTATTCATTCTTGCCTGATAAAATATATCACAACGTAGTATAAAAAAAGTTGCTTCCCGCTGTCTGTCTTTCCCTATTATATGCTTAGACCTTTAAAACTACGCAACGGATTTTGATGCGGTTTTTTTTAATAGATAGAGTGATTCAAGAGTTACTTTTTTAAACTATTTTACACATAGATTTCCATGCGGGCGAAGCCGCAGGGCGCAGCTAGTACAATAATAAAACATTAAACTAAAAAAAAGATTACTTAGGCGATTACTAAGGCTTATTGGCGAGTGCGAGCTCAACGCAATCCTTTAAATACAAATTAAGAACTGGAACTGGCTGGTCGAACAATCCTTCTACAGGATTGACGAATTTGTAAAATAGGATGCTTAATATCGTTATCGTTATCGTTATTATTAGATTTCTAAGGCGAGCTTAACCCTAAGAAGTGTTCTCTTCCAGTACCCTCCAGTACCCTTATTGTTATTGGGAGAGACGGACAAATTTATAGAAGAAGAGAAGTAGAGAAGTGCCTCGCAACGGTTCGAGAAAAGGGTTCCTTGTGGCTGCCGCCGTCTACTCGACTTAGCAGAGCCACTACTACCGTAGCCCTTGGTTATAGTGCACAGGTGTGTGTGCAAACATAGGTGCACTCTGTATTCCATCACTCCGCTGGGTCAGAGAACTCAGCGCCTAATGGGATATGATATACCAGTTTCTGCCCGCGGCTTCGTCCGCGTTGTTTCTATAGAAATGTTTTGAAGTTATTTTTATTCCATGGAGACTGATTAATATAGAAAGTAGTAAAATATATGGAAAGTATGTTTTAATGCCAGGCCTCGAACTACCTGTATGCAAAATTTAAGCTGATCGTTCAGTCTTGGCGTGAAGAAGTAACAAACATCCATCCATTCATCTAAACTTTCGCATTTATAATTATTTGTTTGATGTGATACAGTGAGATTTTTTTTTGTTTTGACCCGACTATCCTTCCGACCGACGCCGACGGCTGGGCTGTGTGATTGAATCTGTTGTTCGCGATATTTTTCTCTAGGTTCAAAGTCAAAATACTAGATAAATTTTAACGAAGGGGTTTTGATGGTAATTAGCCATCAATTATAATTTTTGAGTATTTTAAAAAATATTTCTCAAAACTGATAATTACATCCATGGTATATAAGTTGTGTTTTAATACAAACGAATATATGTATATAACAGACTGTGAATGTTTTGTATCTTATTATTTTAATATTGTGATGTTCTAGATCTAGGAAAAGCCTCTTGATTTGTATTGCACATCGTAGGACGCAGGCATTATTGGTTCTCTTCATATGCATAATTTCGAAAACGACTCTACATAACCAATACTTTTGAACAATATTTCTAATTATGTTCTAACCCACATATAAATAAACAAACATAACTGACCTCTGCTCTAAAACTGTGTTTTTTAAAAAACAAATCCAAAATCCATAAGGCACATCACACATTACAAATACACCTCATTGTCCACTAATTAAATTATAAACCGAACATGCGCGGTGGCAACACTGCATATTTGAATTTATAAAAGGAACGTCCCATGTCCACCACTTGACGATGACTAAACTAAACTATCTATCGAGTCCACCCGCCCCCAATGTAATTGGATGTTTGTACCTCTTTGTAACCAACCCCGATGAAAAAAAAACATGACATATTGTGCGCGGGAAAAGTGACATGGCGCGGTGTCGGGTTTGCGCGGCAGCGGAAGCTTTTGTTTTTGTGGTGAGTGCGTTTAGTGAAGTGTTGAGATTTGTGATAAACTATGGCAGATTACCAACCAACGGATTGTGGTCTGTATCTACCCACTTCGAAGTAAATAGTGCTACGTGGCATGATTGCCTCTAGTAGCGCAATGCTGAGTTATGGGTAGGTGACCTGTGACTAATGGTGATCGTTACCTGAAAAAAAAATCTAAAACCCAAAAATTCTGATCTACTTTCCTATAAAGCACGGCTAAAGAATAGAATAAGTTTAAATACGCCTATTCCCAAAGTAAAATCTTGTAGTCTTCAAAATCTAGGGTGAATCAATACCTTCTGGGAAAGCAAACTCCATCTTTGGCCATATCTTTATTTATTCAAGTGAGATGGTAACCAAACACTTAACCATCACCAATAAATACAAATAAAAAGCTTACCATAAACGGCGAATACAGACTAAGTTCGCAGCTCTGAAAATATTTCTCGTAGGCGTAGCCAATCCACAATTTCTTGTAAGAAATCATTTTTCACCAGCGAGAGAACCTGCAAAGAACGAAATAATGTTTGAAATACATGATCTAGAAAATAGGTGCGTTTGATCAATAATCAGACTCAAACTCGTACAATTTCCTACAGGATCTGTGTAAGAAAGAAAGAAGAAATAAATGTTATTTTTAACTACAATCAATCACACATACAAAAACTTAAAACTAATTATAAAAGTACATTTGCTTGCTATAGTGGATTGTAGCTAACAAATTAGGAAATGGCTCAGCATGAATGCTACGGGTACTGGTAATTGTAATTGTATTGTATTGTATTGTACTGGTAGAACCAATACACGCAGCGCTGATCTTCCGCCGATTCCTACAATCAAGAGCTGGTAGCGCACAATGATAAAACAGTGTCTACAAAACAAATTATACAACAAATAATATGAAAGTATGTACATAGAAAAGCGTGTTGAAGTATAAACCGAGTTAAAATTAAAATAAGGGATTATAGAACTTGAAGACAAAGATTTATTTATATAGTTTTTATTTAAAACATGTAGTTGTAGGTAGCTCTATTTTTTTAATATCTGTTGATAAGAGAGATTGACCCGTCAATACTAGCAACTGTTATTTTTATTTCAATCAAGCTATAAATTCAACGTTATTGTGACGTATAGATTAACTAAAACAACTTTGAGACACCATTATCGAAAACAAATTAACTTGGGTCATTGGAGCGGACGCAAAGTGCAAAAAACGAGTCCTACTACGAAAGCTAAAGTCAGCTACGAGCGTGTGCTACGGCTACGCGCCTCTACGAGAAATACTACGACTACGAAAGTAGCGACTTGTTGTTGTCAATACGAAAAGTCATCTAGAACTCCGTAAGTAAGATCTAGAATTTGAATTTCGAATGATTTTCGCTTTCCTAAACATGAAATGTGCTTCGGCTACGAGAAATGGTAGGTATGACTACAAAACTGTAACGACTTTGTTTGTTTTTTCTTTGTCTCTCAATATGAAAAGTCATCCATAACCGACAACCGTAACAAACGTCCGTGTTTTCGGAGGTCGCCATATTGGTATTATCGTGTGGTTGGTTCAGAGTAGCACTCTGCCCACCCAGGTAGCCGTGCATTCAAGCGAGAGCCCAGCCTCGGTAGTGTAATGTGGCCCAGCCGGGATGCACGCAGCCAGGTGATCGCGGGACATTTAACGCATTTTGCAGATAGGTACTCTTAGGTTATACATATATAACTTATAAGGTATGGGTTATCTAGATGGGAAATTTAAAAATATACAGAAGTCGGATAAACGCAGACGCGCTTAACCAATTTAATTTCATTAAGATCCGCTCAGCCGTTTAGGCGTGAATGAGTAAGAAACAGGCATTGATGTATTTTTTTGACTCGGTAAACGTAGTGTAGGACGCCCTCCGACCAGGTGGGATGACGACCTGCGAAAGACTGCAGGTAGATGCTGGATGCGGCAAGCTGAAGACAGGGCGCTATGGAGCTCATTGGGGGAGGCTTATGTCCAGCAATGGTCTGATATAGGCTGATGATGATGATGATGATAATAGAAACAAATTAGAACTAGTATTTCAAACAATTAGAATATTGCGAACAATCTACAGGTAGCTCAACTGATCCATATCAATATCAGTCGAAAGCGTGTCCAAGACGCTGCATGGCCGCATTGCCTCGCTGCTGTATGAGTGTGAAAGAAAGCTGACAAAACAAATATATTGTGACAATTAGCAATCTCATTGCTCAAGATCTCTAGCACTTGCCTGCTGAAATCACACGGTATGTGTTTTCTACAAGTGACTAATATGCGTAAATCCACACTAGCGCAGCGGCTGAGAAAATACAGATCTGTGTGACTCAGCACAGCCGTAATATTTTTCGAACGAAACGCATGTGCGGCGCAACACAACCGCTGTGTAGAGCGGCAGCACGAATTTTTTAGGTTAAAAAAAAGATCGCAGTCGTCGAAAAAAAACCGCAGTCAAAGTGCTAGGCACGATCTCTACCAGACAACTTATAGTATTAAATTTGACTTGCCTAAGTGCTTATTTTGTAAGCCTAGGTATATAAATAAAGGATTTCCTATGAATTTAGAAATTTTTGAATTTTTACAACAGTGACATAGTTTTGCCGTTATTGAACTTGAATAAAAACCTCAACTCTTTTTTCGCGAACAGCTTTCGTTCAAAAAACAATTTTCGTACAGCCGCCGAAGCCTGTGTTGTGCGGATGATAAAAACCCTTCACACGCTGATCGTGTGAACGTGCCTGTGCCCACTGGGCAGCGATGCCTGCTGCCTGGACGCTGTGCCCACACACGATGATGCTGGAAATATGTTCAGGAGGCTTCGATCGGAGGAGGATACCTGATCGAAGCCTTGGAAACAGATAGATCTCTTACATTACGAAACACAGGAATTTCGATTATTTTCTTTTAAAACTACGCAACTAGTTCGTAGATCTTAAAATAGAATAGACAGATAGATAGACAATACTTTTGTTGCACACTTAAAAATAAAACAAACGGATAAAAAAAGATAAAATATAATAATACAAGATTAATTTAGAAATGTCTCTTTTGTGTTAAATCAATGTATATTATTAATTATTTACTTTTAATTCTTTTTAAGTCGTGTGCTTGTTACTATAGTTAGATAATTAAGTCTTAGCTATCAGAATAAATATATTTCATTTCATTTCATTTTCATTTTTAATACAAGATATGTGACAATTCGGTCTTATCGCTCAAGACCGATGTCTACCAAACAACCGTGGATGTATTGGATCGTTGGATTGAAAAAGGGGATCTGTGTGGGTACATGTTTGTGAATAATAAATCTATCTATATATATAAAAGAAAGTCGTGTTTGTTACAACACTTATAACTCGAGAACGGCTGGACCGATTTAGCTGAAAATTGGTGAGAAGGTAGGTTAGAACCAGGAGTCTAACATAGGATATTAAAAAAAAACCATTTGACAAATCGATTTCCACGGGGGCGAAGCCGCGGGGCGCAGCTAGTAAATAAATAAAACTTTAAAACCATGCAACGGATTTTTTTTAATAGATAGAGTGATTCAATATGAAGATTTATAAACTATTTGACATAAGTATACATTTCCACGCGGTCGAAGCCGCGGGGCGCAGCTAGTATACATATATATCGAAATTCCTGTGTTTACAAAACTCAAAAATCAAATCATGATAAATATCCCGTTCTAAATGAATTTTGTGGTAATATCCATGATAGTTTCAATTAATAAATTCAAATTATTGCATTTTGTTATAATCGAATGAGATTGTTTTAACCCAATGAGATCCAAGGAGAATCCTTAAACCTTCTTCTTGACTCTTTTAAAACAAAAATGAATACCAAAATTCGATTTTTAAAGCTTGGTGGACAGGCCTAACTAACCAGAACTAACCTAACATACCTACACTACCTACCTATGTAAGTAGGTACCTACGTCCTGATTTCCTCAGCTCATTCAAAGCGATCACAATAACCTTTTCGAATACATTCGAAATTTAATTTTGCTTTTGGAACATGTTCCCTTCTACCCCGTTCAGACAGAAGGACAGGTAATCCCCGATCGATACCTCACCTGTCGGAACTCGATCGTCCGGAAACGGAAGTGTCCGGTGTCCGTATCCGGAGCATTGCGTCACATCGCATTGGCTTAGCGGCGGAACTGGCGGGCTTACGGCTCTATTGTTATATTTTAAAAATGTTAAATAAAATGAAACCGATGGGGCAAACGTGTTCTTGAGTGGAGACCACGACTCGGTAAACGTAGTGTAGGACGCCCGCCGATCAGGTGGACATGGTGGCATTCCTCCGACATGCGAAGAATGCAGGCTGGATGCGTCAAGCTGAAGACAGGGCGCTATGGCGCTCATTGGGGGAGGCCTATGTCCTGCAGTGGACGATGATGAAATAAAATGCCTAGATACAGCCCGACCAGTGAGCTTCATCAGCTCATCTTAGGAAAAACGTTCAAAATACAAGATCTAGGGGAGAACAAGCATCCATGCAGTGTTTTTCAAGCCCTTATAAAATAATACGTAACTATGGCAATCTGAATCCAAAATATACCTACTAACAAGTTGCGAAAACCAAAATTACCTACGGCTCGTTCTAACGAAGGCAGCGGCCGCATTGCCCCGCCATCCCACCCTAATAACCATCATAACCAAGCCATCTTAGCCTAATTTTCTAGGCGGGACTCACGCATACAAATACGAATCAAAGCATTCGTATTTGTATTCGTGAGTGCCTTTAGTTTTGTAGATATGGCTGTATGAATATTACCTGATCTCCCCAATATCAACCTCCCTATCGACAAAGAACTTTGTACCAAAGAAAATTACAATCAATAAATAGAAACAAATTAGAACTAGTATTTACAATTGAAATAATTCAGTTTATTGACGACGTCTGTGGCGCGGTGGGGAAGGTCTACCTGCAACGCAGGAGGTTGTGGGTTCCATTCCGGCCTCGGGACAATTGTGTCTACGATCTACAGTTCCGGGTGTTCTGGGTTATTTCGCCTCGTATTTATTTATTTATTACGAGAACTGAAACCTTCTCTTCAATTTCATCCATCCACGTAATACCGCGTGCGAATGCTAGAGCAGAAGTTTAAGTATTTTTTATTTTATAAAGCGTTGATACTTTTACAACACGATAAGATCTATTCTCACGTTGATAAAAGGTAAAAAACAGCATAAAGGTAACCTAACCAAACACTAACAAAACAAAAATACTGATAACATCATTAATTTTGAAGCAACTCTCTTGCTTCCCTATATAAGTCCTTGAGCAAACAATATAATTCGGCCATTGAACAACTTACAAAGAAACTAAACAAACAACTTTACAACAATATAGATAACACCTGTATTTGCCCTGAAGCTCAGTAGCAAGTGTGCCAACGTAACAAAGTTAAAATCTGCGTACAGTAGCATAATGAACCGACCCTAGCCTAATAAAAAAGGTTAACTGTATATGGTTATTGGCGCCATTGCCAATGCAATAGTTAATGTTGTAGAGTTTTGGTTTTTAACAGGTAGGTAATTTTTGAAGCTCTGTTTATTTGATTAGGGGTGATTTTTGGGATGTGCGTACAAAATGGTGTTTTTGGGTGTTAAATCCAACCTAGCTACCTATGTTTATTCCGATTTAAAATCAAAGATATGTTATGTCAACTAAGACATTTATGAATAAATTAAATATATGGTTATTATTAAAAACTTGAACACAAACTTCCACATAACGCATAATGCAATATGTTAATTCGAAAACGAACGAGATATTAATTGAATGATGTATGAAAAAAACAACACAAAACTAAAAATTATTTCGAACTTTTGTGCTTTACTTCGATGATATCAATATCGTATAATATTTTCACCAATATTGCTTGGGTATTGCAACTCTCTTTGTATACAAAAAAATACCAAGGTTTTTGAATAGGTCTTCTAGGTTCGGGGGTTAGGGGTTCTAGGGTTGTCGCATCCACTGCCTAGCCTAACAGCGCTGGAGGTGGACATGTGCGTCGTGGACTATGAAAGTGTTAAAATATGTAAGTAGTAATTAATTAATGACCGCTTAAAACATAACAAAATAACCAAGCTTCAAGCTCTGCTTACCATGGGGCTAGATAATGCTGTGTGAATTGTCCAGCATTATTTATAATTTATTTATTTATTTATTTAACCCCTATCTAAATATTACACATAAACAGTAAGGTATCATTTCTAACTCTTAGTTTACCTTTATCTAACGCATCGACTACGTATCTAACGCATCTGTCCTGTTTCTTGTTAGGGGCCGTAGAAAATTAAAGACTACAATAATAACGTTTAGAGGTAGACAGAAAGGTTGCAGGTTGTTTTTGACTGACATAAAAATAATGAAAGAAATGCGAAAAGAAATTATGAACATAATTCAATGTACAGTATCCTCGGACCACGGATTAGCAAGACTTTCTTCAGCACCAATAATTGGACAAGCATCTTGCAAGTAAGTTGTTGGCACAGTACTTTGTTGAAGATAGACAGCCCCTTAAGTAACTTAGGTACCTACCTAGGTAACTCAATATTTTTTCATCCTAACAATAAAAAAAAACAATTATACTCACAAAGTATTATATAACAAAGTATTTACAATAGAAACAGTTGGCCTAACTGTAGCATGTCGTGAAAAATCGAAAAGTAGGTCGCTAATATCAAATTTTTAAAGCATTTCAATCTGCCAATCGGAGGCCAACTGAATTTCCTCGCTTTTAAGATTGAGGACCTTCTCTAAATAAAAGCTACGTTTTCTATGTAAATATTCATAAGACAGAATCAAAACGGGTCCCACTTAATTAGTCCAACCCTTTCGAAACCACTTGTAAAAACATCTCCCCAAAAACAACTCTTGCTAATCGACTGGTAACATTATACCCAATCGGATATGTAAATAAAAGATAGTAATTCAATATTTTGCGGATTTTA
This sequence comes from Eupithecia dodoneata, assembly GCA_947044415.1. Lineage (NCBI taxonomy): Eukaryota > Metazoa > Arthropoda > Insecta > Lepidoptera > Geometridae > Eupithecia > Eupithecia dodoneata. The sequence continues at coordinate 7,326,506 of OX345678.1, forward strand.
TCTGAAGATTCCTCACGATTGATTTACTTTTAATCGCCCGATGGTTTTTGTGGTCGCGTGGCGCGCGCGTGCCTTTACGGCGCACATTATTATTGAGGCGACCATTTCGCTCTTTTTCCCGCCAAGTTGAGATATTAGTTTTGTTAATCGCTGTCATTTTGCGCTTTAGTGGTGGATTAGTATGGTAAACTTTCTATAGATTGATTGATTTTACTAAAAGTAGGTAAATTATCTACCTACTACATCACTCAATTGCTATTTAGTTATTAGCCTTTGGTTGTAGGTAGATACTTAGTAGCTTTTAATTTAGGTACAGACGACGTGTGGTGCGACGCGACGCAACGGTGTTATTTATTCCGGAATCTTGGCAAACTGAGTTTTTTTATTTTAGCCATGAATTCAGAAAAATAATCCAAAAGTTATACCCATAATTATAACTTTTGGATTTTTTTTACTTACTATGTACCTACCTAAAATCTTATTCTTGGGTAAAAATAATCGAGCTAGAAAGGCGTATGACTCTTGGTCATGCGCATTTTATAGTTATTTCATTAGAAATAAAATATATATAATTTTCGAAGTATTAGTTAACACTAATACTGATAACTAATGATAACTCATTTTGGGTATTAAATGATCTTATAATAATCATTCAGAAAATTCCATCAATTCAATTCCCATCCAACTTCAGATATACATATAGGTCCACTCCTACTAGGTATATATAGGTATAAAATCTAGCTTTATATAGTATTATATGCCTACTTACTTTTTTAAATAAAGCTCCTTGCGATATCGGTAGGCAGGTCCTATTATCGTTTTTAATTTGCCACTGAAGGAAGCCGTAGAAGCCTTTCAAGTACATCGATTGAGTCGCTTTCAAAGTTATAGCTTTTGAGGGGAGCTTTTCTGAAGTTTTATTACGTATAATATGTATTTTATGAGGTAAATAAAACAACTGACCAGGTAGACTAAGGCAGTCTACCTGGGTCAGTTGTTTTATTTACATCCCTAATTTATCTTTGTAAAAAAAAACATTATTTTTAATAATACCATGGACATAAAATAAAAACGCTGCTTTCGCAGCTCATGGGTTTTTAACGATTTTTTTTACATTATTAAGATTGATAACTCTAGGTATACTTAGATAATTATTACAAAATAATTTTTCTCAGTGTTTAAACCTGTAGAAGGCAAATGGAATTACAAGGCAACTTAGAGCGCCATCTGTAAGTGAGTAGATTAATAGGATGCGCCTTCTAGGGATGAGTGGTCATCAACTATTGCACACCTGCGTACCTAGAAAGAGAACAATGTACGCCTGCTTGTTTTTTTATTTTTTGTAGCATGCTTATGAAAAATAAAAAGTCAAGTGAGATTTGATTGCGCACCGAGAGGGCTGCGTATAATTAAAAAAAATTGCTTCTTGCCAAATTTTATTATTCTAGTTCAAAGGGAACCACCGCAATAATACTTCTATCCAATAGCGTTGATTGGTTATTTTTCTTCTGCGATCACAAAGACAAGTTTTCTTGTTGTTCTTGTTCAAGAGAAGGCGCTTTGGTATTACTTGCACATGGGCGCTACAACATGGGCTAGAGCCGCCCTTACTTTTTTGGTACAATTTGACGACGACGACTGATGTCTACAGACAAACAGATACGGAACGAATTAAAAAAAACCTTACAATTGTAGTAGAAAATGGTAGAATTTTGAAATTGATGCATGGTATTATTCTACAAAACTTTTTTGTTTTGTTTGATTGACACTGGCAAGTGAGATTGGGAAACGTCATATTTTTCTTGTCGCAAAAATTTCAGTCCTATTTTCGTTTTTCTCCATACTCGCTACTAAATAGTGAAAAATACCTTCAAAAACGTTAAAAAACTATTCTTCGGTGCGGTCGAAATGTTCTGAAAAGTATTGGATTGGGTTATAAATTTGGAGTGTTCTGTCGGAGTCTGCAGGCTCGATGAATAATGTCGCTGAGGTCGAAGGCTCTGGCGATGGTGGAGGTGCTTCTGCGGGTGCCGCCGCTGTTCGTGGTGGATGAGTTCCTCAAGATCAGCCTGGGACTGCCCATGACCACGGACGAGATCGCTGCGCTCAGCAACACAACCATCCTGACGTCTGATACTGCGGACCCAGACGCTATTTACTATGACGCTAACTTCTACAATGCTTTTGCCGTCTCGGTCTGCATATTCCTCACTTGTTGCTTGGGTAAGTGTTGGTCTATTTGCCATTGCGTCATCTAGAACCTATATCTGTGCAGCCTTTCGTTTTGTTTCTTAGGCTGGATTTCGAAACCGTGTTTATTGAATGTCACAATGTTTGTGCTGATCTATAATGTGTATGAGGCATGTGTATAATCTGGACATACTTATTCAATAGTATGATTAAATCTTTATCTGTTTCCAAGTGCTAAAATAGAAAAATAGGGCATTGTTTACACAAATAGTGGGCGACAAGCAATGTTGGTTATCATGTATTTCCCCTGAGTATAATGACACCATTGAACTATAGGTGGAATAATAACTTAGTACAAATGCTTTTTAATTACTCTAGACTAGCTATTATTATTTTTCATAGAGACAAGGTGTCCAGATCAGAAATTCTGAGCGGAGAAATTAAAATGCAATTTATATAAAAAATTTAATCCTATTTTTATTAGCCATATGAAAAATCATGATTAACTTCATATCTCCAAGCTATGATACATTTGCAGTTATTTGGGTGTGATTGGTGTAAAACAGTTGACAATTAATAATATCTGATTCTAATATTATTCTCATAATAATATAAAAAAGTATGGATTGTAACTTAGCTTCGCTTGAAGCAGTGTCCCTGAGTGCTATTGGCTGTTTTCCCATGTAACAACAAGATAAGCCATAAATAGAGTTTAGTAATAACATAGAAGACGATTTCCTGCATATTGAACAACATTTAATCTAGACGCAGAGTCATCTAGTAAGAAGTTGAAGTTGAACAACATTTAATAAAAGATCTTCTAGATAATGCTATGTAAATTGTCTGGCATTATTATTTTATTACCATGATCTCGGGCCTAAAAGTGACCCGGTCCTTTGGAAGGCTTGCGTGTGGCCGAAGCCAACAGCACAAAGGCCCTTTGATAAGTTATTCTAAAGGCGATGGCTACACATAGCGGGTATCATCCTCGGGTGCACAATATTTATTATTATTTGTATCTTTATAAAAAAATTTGGTTAATGAATTTCCATCATCAGCCTATGCTAGTTAACTGCTAGACATAGGTTTACCGTAATGAGCCCCATAGCACCCTATCTTCACCTTGATGGATCCAACATCTGCCTCTAGTATTTTGCAGATCATTATCCAATCCAGCCACAGGTAACCCTACACTACATTTACCTCGCTGTAGTCTCCACTCAAGAACACATACACCCCAGCAGTTGTCCGTTCTACGCGAGATATGGATGGCCCACTGCTACTTCAGCTTACAAGAGCTACTTAGAGCTATATCGATAAAGTTCTCTATTGGATGTATTCATACGATCTATCCATAATTCTATCCTGAAGAGAAACTCCTACTGTACGTCTCAGCTTTATGAACAATTTTTTGGAGAGATTATGGAGATTATGAACTGGTGGACCTACCGGATCCACCAGTTCATAATCCTCTGAGCTCTAGAGGTAATGATGGGTAGAATGCATTCATTGAAAACTTTTGTTTCCAAGCAATCTGGTATGGAAGACGAGAAGCCTCGACGTAGTTTCCAAACGTTGCCCAGCCTAGCTGGGTCTAAGTGCATTCGGAAACGATTTCGAGATGATAGTCATCGTCTCGAATACACCATACAACACGACTATGTACGACCACTGGCCTTGGATCAATGTGGCCAATGATCATGACTTTGGTTTTATTTTATCCAAATTCATGCCAAGATCGATGCGTCGCGAGGCTGAAGCTAGGCCGTCCAGCATCTGGTTCAGCTCCTCTAGCGACTCCGCAATGAAAACTTTGTTATCAGCGAATCGCAGGTGGGAGATGTAATCGCCGTTTATGTGAATGCCCTTGCCATTCCAGTCCAGGGTTTTAAACAAAACTTAAATAAATCCAACACGCTTGAGAACAGTTTCGGGATACGACAGCGCTCTTTAAAATAATGGAGAACTTACTTAGGATTAGGACCCAAGCTACTTGCTGTCTGATTGCGGTGAAGCGCAGCATGCTATCATATGATATACATCTCAGCAAATCCCTTGGCCGCCGACATCGGGTAATATTGTCGGCGGTGCGAGCCTAGCCTAGCAAAAGGCTTAACTAGCGTCTTATAGTTAAGCCTTTTCATCCTTAGATAATTAATAACTTATTAGGCCCAAGTTAGAACTTAGAATGTTGTTCTTTGGACCTAGAGTTTGGATTTGATTATATGTACTTATATAGCAACATAATTATGTTCATTTGGCATATGACGTGGTCTTGCGAACCACCCTGACCTTCAGGCATACTTAAAGTATAGACAATTTATCACAACCACTGCCGTTCGATTTTTATAATAACTTAAACTTCTAGACTGTCTAGGTAACTATGTCTTTTTTAATAATATAATGCTAACTTATGGAACAAGCTGACATGATGTGATGACAAGTTATAAAACGATCGCTCAACACGATAGGAAGGAATATTTTTTAAGGTTTTCCCAAGTTTTTGTGCCACTCCTACGGTCTTGGAGGCCTATGTTGATTCTCCAAAATACGCAATTTCGTTTTTCGTTACCTCTTTTTTGTGCAAGTTGGTACTGTAATTCGGTGTATTAGAGTACTCAATTGGCTGAAACGAAACACGCAATTGGGTATTTGAAGAATTTAAAAAGGCCCCAAGCGCTAGTTTCATCAGAAAAAAATATTTAAGAAATATTGCTAATCTGAAACTAAACGTCAAGCAAGTGAGTTTTAGTTATTTGAGTCGTGGTTTGTTTACAAACATCCTACATCGAGTTTGGCTAATGAATAGGTTCTTACTTCTTATCTTTCATACCTCATAATCTCATTTATGTATGTCCACTGCTGGACTTCCCTTCTCCAAACAAGAGGGGGTTATGCTATAATCATCAATTCAATTGCCCATCAATGTACCTATTTTGTTTTTAAAATAAATCGCGCTTGGCAGGCGGCGGCGGGTAGTTGATCGCAGTAGAGGTGTTAAAAATACATTGAAGAAAGCTGCTGCCCTTGCTCTGGTTGGTCATTATGAGTCATGAGTCGGCTCTTACTACATCCATGGGCTAAGTAGGGGTTGTTTCTTTCGCCGCGACCGCCTTATATTTTCGTTCATGTCCTGGATTAGGAATAATATTAATGTTTTGGTTATTAACGATCTGCAAATATTTGTTTCGGGTGTTCTGGGTATCTATATGCATAATAAAAATATCTATGTATTTATGTATTATATTATACTAGCGCACGCAGCAGACGTTGTCCTGTCTTAACTATGAATATTGAGCATTCTGTCAATGTTATGTCAAGCGCGATAAGGTTACATCAAAAAAGTTTGAATTGTAAAAGCGCCACAGGTTACATTAGAAATAATTTAATATGGTAGTTAAGTATTCTTAAATTTTCTAATTTTCCGCGAAATTTTCTTAATTGTTTCATAAGTACCTTCTCCTGGCAATAACAAACACAACAAAAAAATAATTAGCGAAATCGGTCCATGCCGTGGTCGAATGCCGTACCAAGGGAAATAGGGATTCATTTTTATATACATATATAGATTCAGTATATCAGTTATCTAGTACCCAAAACACAAGATTGTTTAGTGCTTTACTCAAACAATGCGAGTGCTTTACATTAAACAAAATTGGGTTAAGAATTTTCAACTAAAACAACTCGATATTATGAATTTGAAAAGGATAGTAATAAGTATTGATACAACGGGTATTTATCGCGTTTATTTACCTTTTTAGAGTCCCATGACCATGACAGAGTGTAAACCTGTTGAAACGTCGTGAAAAAAGGTAAATAAACGCGATAAATACCCGTTGTATCAATACTTATAATTATGTGTTCAGATCGCGTAAGTTTAAAAATATTTAGGATAGTAATAGATTTTTTTTCCAAAAAAATTTGGAAGTAAATTTTTTCATACATTTTCAAGTAATGTACAAAAGACACAAACAACTCAGTCTCCTTCTAAAAGCCTTTGTTGGCGATGTAATCTGGGTTGTGTGCTTAACGGTATCTGCTCTTGCTTTTTTCACTTAAAATCTTTAATCGGGCAATGAGGTCAAAAATGTTTAATGAATTCACGAAATTCTCAATATGTTTCACAATTCTTACCTTGTGCGCTTGTAAAGGTCTGTGCTCCGTATCCGATTCTATGTAAATATTGGTAGATACATCTATAGTCTATATATACTATAGACTATAGATGTATCTAGCAATATTGCGAATATAATATAACCAGCCATCAGCCTATGTTAGTCCACTTGCTATAGAGTCTATACCAAGTGGACTAACATAGGCTGATGATGATGACATGTACTAATTTATTATAACTGATGAGCCAGAGATCCTTATATATATATATATTCATATTCATATTATTAATTTATTGTGATTTCATGCATACAGGTAGTTTCTTAGGTGTAGTCTTAGGGGGTAGGTACACAATGCATAAAAACCCTGTCAGGGCACAACAATTTTTGGGTTCTTATCAAGTGTTAGCCTAAAATTCTAAACAATCATATTTATAAAATTAGTTATATAATAAATAATACAAACCTATATCACAGTAAATTATAAATGCGACAGTTTGGTTGTTTGTTATTTTTTCACGTCAACACTACTGAACATCGGGCTGAATTTTTTTATACAGGTAGTTTTGGGGGCCTGGAGTTGCCTACTTTCTATCCCATAAATCAGTTCCCACGGGATATAAATAATCTTAAAACGCTTCCATAGAAACAACGCGCGCGAAGTCGCGTGCAGTGCACTAGTATAAAAAAACTAATTTCATTGAAATATGGCAAAAAATCTAAAATTTTCAACATTAAGTTTAACTTATTAAAAAAAAGTAAGAAAGTATTTGTTCTATTTGCGATGATTCTTTAATTGTACTAAGCATGAGTTAGCACAATACTCTCAACAATACGCACCACCTCCTCATACAGCAATCAAAACAGAAAACGCTTGCATAAAATACAAATGTAGGACTATAAAAACGCAGAAAGTGGTTTCTTAAACAAAAAATATACTTGGCTCCATCACTTTCCCTGAATGTCGACGTCACGCGAACTGGTTCTTTTAACCCAGTAGAGGCCGGTTGAGCTTTTTCAATTGTCCTTGTTTCCACTCAATACCGCTTTTTAGGCATATACACTTTCATTCTTTATTATTGTACTTTAACACTTTGATTGCTGAAATCACACGGTATGTGTTTTCTATAAGTGACTAATATGCGTAAATCCACACTAGCGCAGCGGCTGAGAAAATACAGATCTTTGTGACTCAGCACAGCCGTAATATTTTTCGAACGAAACGCATGTGCGGCGCAACACAACCGCTGTGTAGAGAGGCAGCACGAATTTTTTAGGTTAAAAAAAGATCGCAGTCGTCGAAAAAAAACCGCAGTCAAAGTGTTAACAAACAATTGATTAAATATTTTTATAATAAATTTATTAAGCCTTCATACTTTTAAATACCAATAAACTTATAAGAAACTAGTTTTTGCCCGCTGCTTCGCGCGCGTTGTTTCTAACGTTATAAGTTTATTTCTATCAACGTAGTAACTGATTTATGGTATAAAAGTAACCTATCTTTTATTCCAAGCCTGGAAAAACCTGTATACAAATAAAACCTAAATTTCAGTTTGATCCGTTCAGTAGTTTTGGCTTGAAGAAAGTAAAGTAAAAGTAAAGAGTCTTTATTTTGAAACATACTTAGGTGCTAGTAACAAAAATATGAAGCGATGCGACCTGCAGAAGTAAAATACTGTGTCGCAGGTCGCAACGCCCACCCCCGGGAGTTATAGTTGTAATGTGTTTCAATTCAACAAAGTGAAGGTACATACATAACAGATTTATTGATATAGTTAAAATTAAGTTTAAGTGCTATATTAAAGTTACATAAGCTATATAATTTAAAAAAAAGAGAAGTTTTAAAGGTGCTAAAAAAAGGAAATTACGAAATGATTTAGGGAACATTTATAAGAAATCAAAGAAGACAAAGACTGTAACTCTGTGTGCGTGTGTGTTTGGTGTCTGTGCATTTGGAGCTCCTGAGGACACCGGTCTCTTAAGAGTCCGGGCAACAGGAGCTACCAGGATAGATGTGTTTGTATGCGTTTGTGGTTTGGAGTGTGTTTGTGGGGTTGGGGTTGGTGTTAAATATGTATATACATACATTCTGATAGGTCTTTGACTGAAAAACAGCGCTGAATATAAAATGGTCAGTACGCGCAGAGCCAACCCCTATTTCGGCGCAGGATCATGGAGGTAGTCTTATTTTTTTAAATATCACCCGTTACTTACCCCCATGATAAATTCCTTTTGTTTATTCTATGGGTATTTTGCTACTGTGTCCAAATAAATGTTTTTTTATATTCTATTCTATGTTGGAAAAACGTGCATATAGTAAACACTTAATCAAGGTTTTCAGCTCGTAGAGTATTGCCCTACCTAGGGATTCTCTTTTGCGGTCATAAATAAGTTACGGTTTTACAAGAAAACCATCTTGGATATTGAACGAGGAATTGTGTACGTGTGCAGTTTATGATCGTCAGTCGGACAGCTGACCTTTGAAACCAGACAAACTCAAATACGTTTCCTTGAATACGGAATATAACAAGTATGTTTCGAGAATTATATCAGATTAGATAATAGAACGTGTATTCTTTATCATAAATGCGTGGCCATGTACCGTCGGCACAAACATATGCTTTGTTTGTAGCTACTGTAATTAAGTTAATAACTTCTATCCACGGTTTGTCGTCCGATTCTAGGGGGACTTAAATGGGACTCCACGAACCATGTAAGATTAATTTATAAGTTATCGAAATAGATATTTAGAATTATTATTTCCTGGGTTAAAAACTAGGCTGTAGGTAAGTTATTCTAGATTTAGAATAACATCAATACAGAATTTAAGCTTAATCCGTTCAGCGGTTTTGGCGTCTAGAATAATTTAACAATTATTACATTAATTATTTAACAGTTTAAATTATTATATAACATTTTATTTTCTAATTTCGGAGAAATAAGGAAATAACAAACATCCATCCATAAAAAAATACGGATTTATAGTACATGTGGTGTGATTAAATAGATGCAAAAGTAATAAATCGTTCTCAAGCAATTAAAATTGTTAGATCTGCTCTACTGAATTGAATCAAGAATTGTATACAATATACATTTATTTATTTATTTATTTATTTATTGAGATAATAACATCATAACAGGTTTTTTTTTATTAAGCCCTAAGGCGATGTTATAACTACTTATACTAAAAATTACATATTTTTGTACATACACACAATATATATATACATAATTTATAATTGTTTTTCAATAACATTTTGTGCCTTTTTCATGGCTTTCGGCAGGTTTTCGTAAAATATGTCCACGCTGTTTTTGGACAGAACATTGAGTAAATATATAGCGAGTGACATAGGGGCAAACTTAAGTAGGTTGGTCCTACAAGTGGGCACCTCCAGCATGGCGGAACACATAGCAGCATGGAATACATATTAGCGAATGTAAGATTTATACACACTGTTGACCTTAACATTCATTTAATATACTGAATTAAATGTAACTAACAAGTCTCGTTAACATAACACCATTCAGAACGATCAAATGCTGCTTTAAATAAAACTTACCAGTTACAATCTGGGTTTCTTTAAGCGCTATTAGGGGAGGCCTATGTCGAGCTGTGGACTAACATTCGATGATGAATTCGGAAATATACGATCGAATGTAAATAAATATCCTTGACTCAACGACTAACATTTTCGTTTAGTTTTTAGTAAAACCGTTTTAACTTAGCCTGTAAAATATTATATAATGCAGCTTAGATAAAATTAGCCGCCAAGTAGAACTGAGTCAAATAATAATAAATAAATAATGCTGGACAATTCACACAGCATTATCTAGCCCCACGGAAAGCAGAGCTTGTGTTATGGGTACTAGATAACTGATATACATAATAACAATACATTACATAGATAGATATTTTTTATTATACATAGAAAACAACCAGAACACCCGGAACAAATATCTGCAGATCGTACACACAATTGTTCCGAGGCGGGAATCGAACCCGCAACCTCCTGCGTCGCAGGCGGACCTTCGCCCACCGCGCCACATCGGTCGTCAAAGTCTGATGGGCAACGTTTAGAACAAAATTTGATCCGTTGAATTAATTTAGAAGCGAGGTCGCTCGCATACGAATAGAATAACTTACTGCATTCATTAATTCAAATTACCAATCAACCTCTTTACTAAGTTCGTAAATGTGGATTTACAATCGTTTAAGTAGTTCTAGATTTGGAATAACTTAAAAAAGTAGATACCTACATTTCGACCGATGATTTAGATATTTTGGTTAATATACTATATATCTTTATGCATTGTAGCCTATGTGTTATTCTGATATGTAAGCTATATTATTGTGAAGTTTTATTAAAATCCATTCTGTAGTTTTTACGTGAAAGAGTAACAAACATCCATCCATCCATACTTACAAACTTTGACGTTTATAATATTAGTAGGATATCCAAAAAAATATGTGTGTACTAGATATAGTTAATATTATTATTAATTACTAAAATAGACTTAATAATAAACAAACAAACAATATTTTTTATCACCAGTGGTAGGAGAGATCATCTCTGAGAACCTCTAGACGCCAAAACCGCTGAACGGATTAAGCTTAAATTCTGTATTGATGTTATTCTAAATCTAGAATAACTTACCTACAGCCTAGTTTTTAACCAAGGAAATAATAATTCTAAATATCTATTTCGATAACTTATAAATTAATCTTACATGGTTCGTGGAGTCCCATTTAAGTCCCCCTAGAATCGGACGACAAACCGTGGATAGAAGTTATTAACTTAATTACAGTAGCTACAAACAAAGCATATGTTTGTGCCGACGGTACCTGGCCACGCATTTATGATAAAGAATACACGTTCGATTATCTAATCTGATATAATTCTCGAAACATACTTGTTATATTCCGTATTCAAGGAAACGTATTTGAGTTTGTCTGGTTTCAAAGGTCAGCTGTCCTGACTGACGTTCATAAACTACACACGTACACAATTCCTCGTTCAATATCCAAGATGGTTTTCTTGTAAAACCGTAACTTATTTATGACCGCAAAAGAGAATCCCTAGGTAGGGCAATACTCTACGAGCTGAAAACCTTGATGAAGTGTTTACTATATGCACGTTTTTCCAACATAGAATAGTAATAGAAAAAAACATTTATTTGGACACAGTAGCAAAATACCCATAGAATAAACAAAAGGAATTTATCATGGGGGTAAGTAACGGGTGATATTTTAAAAAATAAGACTACCTCCATGATCCTGCGCCGAAATAGGGGTTGGCTCTGCGCGTACTGACCATTTTATATTCAGCGCTGTTTATCAGTCAAAGACCTATCAGAATGTATGTATATACATATTTAGTACCTAACTATTCCGCGCAAAACCTCTGATAATCCAGAGAATAGTAGTATAACAACCAATAGGATATCTAGTCTAGGGCATGTCTTGATGGTCACTCGATACTTACACGATGTTATTGCTTATTTTTACACGCTTTGCTTCGGTAGAAATAGAGACTGTGTCTTATGGTATTCTTTCTTCTTTCCAGGATGTCTATCATCACTCTGCGTGTTCGTGCTCTACACAAAGCATCTGATCATCGTGTACCTCTACCTGACATCAGTTGGCATTGTCTTCGTCTCCTACTGGACGAATGTCTCCACCATAAAGCAGATACAAGCGCTCACATCTGTCACCACCTCCCCATACCATTCCACTAGCATCCTCGAAGATGTGCTCAACATAAACATTAAAAACCTCTTTGATCTCGATGGCCCAGGAGTACTGGTCATGCAAAACTTCTTCATACAATTTGTACTGTCTGTTGTCTTCAAGAACGTCCACCTTGGGCCTAGAAACAACTGCGTGCAAAAGATGCTGACTGTTAGTTTCATGGCTCCCTCGTTTTTGGCCATGCTGCCGGTTCCGCCTAATCTACTCCGTCATTCCCCGGTGTTCGCGTCTCTAGTGCCACTGATGCTCGTGAAATTCGTCATCTGGACTTCGACTTATAAGATAATTCAAGTAATATACGCGGGATACCAACACGGAAGGCTGTTTGTCAGCAACTACGGACTGTCTGCGCTCGTCGAAACTGAGTGGATGCGATTGAACGTACCGTGTGTTCTGAGAGTGTTTTGGGTATTGCGTGTAGCCGAGCACACGATATTGCTCCTTATGGACAACTATGACGGTGATACGGAAGAAGTGACGAAGGTTTCTACCCTACTGGCGGTGCAGTCAGTCGCTTCGATGGCTAAGTCTTTGCTAGTAACGGGTTGTGAGACCATTACAGCTGTTTTGGGTATGACATCGGTTATATCATTCTTTTGCCATTACATCGGCAACTTCTTCCAATGGATATTGCTGACTGACGAAGAGGAAGACAAGAGCATCGGAACCGTATCAGCGATACTTTTCTACATACTCGCATTGCAGACTGGATTGACGTCTCTTAACCCGGAGAAAAGATTCATCCGACTGTGTAGAAATTTCTGCTTACTATTCACGGCTTTGCTGCACTTTTTGCACAACATTGTGAACCCTATGTTGATGTCGCTAAGCGCTTCCCACAACCCGAGCAAACACAGACACGTCAGAGCTTTGGGCGTATGTGCGTTTCTGATATTCTTCCCGATATTTCTACTCGCTTATCTCTGGTCTCAGCATACCGTGTCGACCTGGCTCCTAGCTGTTAGCGCATTTAGCATCGAAGTTATCGTGAAAGTGACCGTAAGTTTGGCAATCTACTCATTATTTCTGATCGACGCCTGCCGCAGCTCGTTCTGGGAGCAGTTAGACGACTACGTTTACTACATCCGAGCATTCGGAAACACAATTGAATTCTGTTTCGGAATATTCCTGTTCTTCAACGGAGCATGGATACTGTTGTTCGAATCTGGGGGAGCGATCAGAGCTGTCATGATGTGTATTCATGCATACTTCAACATCTGGTGCGAAGCGCGAGCTGGCTGGTCGGTGTTTATGAAGAGACGAACAGCTGTCAATAAGATAAACTCTCTAAGGGAGGCGTCAGTTGACCAGCTGAGTAATTTAGATGACGTTTGCGCGATTTGCTACCAGGAAATGCATTCAGCTAAGATCACTCGGTGCAATCACTTCTTCCACGGAGTTTGTTTGCGGAAATGGCTGTATGTGCAAGACAGGTGTCCGCTTTGCCACGATATCCTCTACAAGATCGACTCCGATAGCTCTGAGAATAAAGACAACAACTCCGAGGTCGGTAATGAAGAGAATAGTAACAATCAGAACCTGCTATTGGAAGAAGAACCGGACTTACTCCTAGGTGAAGGTGTCAGGTGACTATTTGATGATTATTTCGACCAGATAGACTAAAAACTTTACGCGTTTAGTTATTCGACATATTTGAGTGGTTTATTTTTCGAGTTTGTATAGTAACTTATTGTGTTTTTTTATTAATTTTAAAATCAGCGTTATACCTGTGATTTAAGGTTTAAATTTCTCTCTTGTGATGAACGGTTTTTCAGTGTGACGTTAATTTAAGTTTAGTTGTGTAATGTGGATGCTTCTTTTGTCGCTTTATGTAGGTATCTACTCTAATGATACGATATTACTTGAAAATTCCAAGTCTTATGTATTGTATTGTCGAGTTACCAAAAAATAAACTTTATAAAATATTGGAACGTCCTAAAAATTTAGATTTATGAAAATTATATTATAGAAGCTATTTGTAAACCCCTCGTTATGTGATTTACAAATGGATTTATAAGGTAAAGAAATTATAAAAATCGTAATTCATCCTAACTTGTAAATAAACTTTTATTTTTAGAAAGATATCTTGGAATATTTTGTACTAATTTACCAAGCGGGCTTAGGGTATGACCACAGTTAAACAAAACATCGTTTTCATTATTTATTTGAAACAACAATATTATAAATAAAAAATGTTTAAAGTTAAGTTTATAAGACTTTAAACAACTATGTTTTGGTTTACTTTCGTATTGTATATTGTTTAATAATTGTTGCATAGTACAGGATTTACTTAATAGTGTAGCATTAAAATAACTTGTAGAAGAATTGTCTGACTACTTAAATATAATGCTTTGCCAAATTCAATGGCGATATTTCTTTTTAAATAATAGCAAGTTGATTGTAAATGATTTAAAATTAAAATAAAACGGTTTAGACTACCCCCCATCTTGTCTCATGTATAACTAATTCCTACACATGTCAATAACAGGCCTCTGAAATAATATATAAAATAATTCAAAGATGAGATAGTATTTTTACATGGTACCTTTTAAGAACTTCATAGTAAAGCACGTCAAATCGACAAGCTTTCACACAATTACTTATTACCGATACCTCCATAATATTATTATAAATAACTGGCACACTAAAGCTCTTCTGTAGCAAAAATCTAAATCATATTCTGATCTAATTGAATATCAGATCCTTATAATTAGAAAGTAAATAATAGTTGGAGCATTGACAGTTGGTCGATGTTCTGACGACGGTGGTGCGGTCGGCTCGCTCGAAATTAGCTTTCACTATCTCGTAGTAACGCCCATCGCTGAAACAATAAAGAGAGCTAGATCAGTCCTAACTTGAACCGTTTTGGTCTTTCGAGCCACTCTGTAACAAAGCTAGGACCAAAAATGAACCTTACCAAAAAACATTTTTCAGAAGAATAATATTATCTCAAAAATGTTTCGTCTTCGACGAATGTTTCCCCTGTAGATGGAGCTAACGGCGCTAGAATCCGAAGGAAGTCGCAAAGTTTTCGAGTCATCGCTTCACATTGAGACGCAATTTGGTTATCGCATTTACGGGGATTGTTATTTCGGGTAGAAGAAAGAATAATTACGTCACTTTGTCATCGAATGCGTACCTAAATTATTTGAAATTCATCCCTTCAATTTGAATAATTTACGCAATGTATGACGATGTGATGTCATTTCGTGTCTATTCTACCCTAGAGAACGATCCCCGTCCTAGGGAGCAGGGGAAGGTTCCAAATAAATTGAAGTCTTGTCGAAATTTTTATACTATTTGATTTCTTAGATATTACCCCATTAGATCGTGAGGGCTGAGGCACGCACTATAATAAAACCATTTTCATGCTCACATAAAATACCCAAAAAGGCACTTTTTGTTCGCAACTACGTAATTTTTATTGCCTTTTCAGGTCAAGGTCTAAAAACTATTGAATCTAGGCGCGTTACTGAAACGAGTTAGTTTATTTCTTCGAACAATAGGCCAGCTGCATTAGATTCATTATGAAATCCAATAAAGAATAGGCGGGACTGAATCAACTCCAATGAGGTGACTTTAGTAATTAGAATACCTACTTCATTGGTCAACCCAGTGAAACACTGCTTTAAATAGGCCCGTTACGTTCACTAAAACTTATACTAGTTTTACGCTGTAAGCGCGTTAGCTATCTTTCTGAATCTGAAGTCTCGCTTAATAGTGATTTTACACACTGTAAGCGTGTTAGCTATCTTTCTGAATCTGGTGTATCGCTCAATTTGCATAGTGTAGAAAGAGATGCCATCTATTTCAACGCGGAAAGACAATTTAGCGCTCCGGCGAAAATTTACACGCTGAAATGAACTTTATGGCGTGGCTTCTTGTATCTAAAATGTATTTTTATCAGGCTCAAAGATGGCCAAACAAACTAATGTATTTTGTTCATAACTTCTAACGGCATATTTACTACGAATTTCTCGATATTTAAGTGTGCTAAATAAACGTCGATGTTCAGTTTGTATTGATCTTTTTAAAGCAAAACTTAGTAGTCCAATAAAATTAAATAATTATAGACCTTTATGAAAGACCTTGGAATATAGCAGCTGTTTTCTCAACGACCTTGAAGCTGCAAGTAAAAATTTTCTAGAACTTACCTGAGCACAAGGCACCTTAGCTTCAAGCACTTGACGTGCAATACGTCGATCGCCTTCTGACTCCTGTCGCTGAAGCTGCAAATAAAGACTTACTATCTAGAACTTACCTGAGCACGAGGCACCTTAGCTTCAAGCACTTGACGCGCAGTATGTCAATCGCCTTCTGACTCTTGTCGCTGAAGCTGCAAATAAAGACTTACTATCTTGAACTCACCTGAGCACGAGGCACCTTAGCTTCAAGCACTCGACGCGCAGTATGTCAATCGCCTTCTGACTCTTGTCGCTGAAGCTGCAAATAAAGACTTACTCTCTAGAACTCACCTGAGCACGAGGCACCTTAGCTTCAAGCACTTGACGCGCAGTATGTCGATCGCCTTCTGACTCTTGTCGCTGAAGCGCAAGTTCTCGGGGTCCCAGCGCAGTTCGAGACGCTCTAGGTTCGGGCAGTTGTTGGCTATGCCGTCCATTAGCTAAAAATAATAGAAAGATTGAGTTTAAATCAATGAACTTTTTATTAGGGCTATAAAGGGGGGATTGTTAAATTATGATGACATTATCACAATTTGCAAATAAAATTGCAAATCCATAAAGCTTAAAATACGTTATATTTAATTACTTCTTGTGGATCAACATTATGCTGAGATGGAACTTATTGGTTCTCTGCGTAGAGGGAGTCACTTATTCACTTATTTTTTCACAAAAGCCATTTAAAATGGGATATTATAAGGTATCTAGATATTCAGACGACCGATGTGGCGCGATGGGCGATGGTCCGCCTGCGACGCAGGAGGTTGCGGGTTCGATTCCCGCCTCGGAACAATTGTGTGTACGATGTGCAGATATTTGTTTCGGATGTTCTGGTCGTTTTCTATGTATAATAAAAAATATCTACCTATGTAATGTATTGTATTATGTATATCAGTTATCTAGTACCCATAACACAAGCTCTGCTTACCATAGGGCTAGATAATGCTGTGTGGATTGTCCAGCATTATTTATTTTAAAATAAATATTAAAAATAAAATAAGATATAATAATCTAGGTACTTCATTGAGAACCAATAAATAAATTTTATTTTCTTTAATTTTATTGATTTTGCGAACATTACAATACGATCAAATCAATTAGTATGGTTTCGCTTGTATTCAGTTAGACATTAAATGGGTTTAGCTTTGAACTTGTTAAAATGCGTGTTAAGGTGGTTATGGTAGATGTGTGTAGAGGTTGTTAAGTTACCTGGTCAACGTGGATGTTGACTCCAAGACGCTCGTGTGTGCCCATAATCAGGATCCTGAAGATAAAACTTGAGTTAATACAGGTCTTACCCTCATGTCGGAGTCAACGGTAAAGTTAAAAATTATTCCTCATAGGTACCTACCCAAATAAATTTGGCCACGACCCCGATTAAATAATAATAATATTCGGTCATAATATATCTGTGGGCCTCGCGCTAAACAAAATATTTGGCGCGAGGCCCACAGATATTGTGACCGGGCTATAATTTGTACCTGATTGTCTCTAATCAAGTTCTCAACAAAATTTGGTTGGTAAACCCAAAGATCAAGACCGTTTGCGTCGTAGTACCCATTCGGCTTTCCATCTTAATGACAGCCTGCAGCGCCCTCGTTTAATTTCTACTCTTTTTGGTAGAAAATAAACTACGGCCGTTGTAACTGTACGCTGTTTTAACGAAGGTACGTGTTTTAACTGTCAAACATTGACTGTTAGGCGGTACGAAGATCGCTGGGTCAGCTAGTTACTAATACTTTAAATAAATAAATATATCTTACTTAGAATTAGTCAGCAGCTGGAGCACGCTCTGCCACAGCTGGTCCGTGATGTGCGGCATGCCGCTCATGACGAGCCCCCACAGCTGCGTGCCGTGCCGCGACAGGAAGCGGTGCAGGCCCTCGTCTGTTATGTTGTCCGACGAGTCCAGGTCTAACGCTACTAGGTTCCTGAAATTAAATTACACGCGTACAGTATCCGTTTTTTTTTCTTCATGGCGTAACTAAGAGAATACTGTCCGTGTCTCTAGAGCAAAGGCGCATTCACACAGCATTCGTTTTTTTCGTCATGGCTTATGTACCTACCGAATTGTAGGAGCGAATTCACACACGGTGACACCTGACAGTATTCCGGATGCTGTTAAAATAAATAAAAAAGTATATAACAGTACTGCAAAAACCGATCTGCTGTGTAAATGCGACCTCATTTTGAGCTTATAAATATTGGACATATTATACACTAGCCAAAATCGATGAAATTTGAGTACCCACCTAAGAAGCGGTGTTTACGGACAAGTGGAATCCACTAGGTACCTACTTTCTCACCCTCTTGCTGGGTGAGAAAGTAGGTATGTTTCAATAGAGTTAGGAGAGTCACATTACCCTTCCGCAGTTCTCGGCATATCTCTATATATTGTTTTCGGCCTTTATGTGGCAGATATGACAAGTCTAGTTGTCAGTAGATTCCTGGCAATTCCTGACTCCTGTCTATAAACATAAGGACAAGGAACGCCACGTTTAAACCTGACGTTCCCTGTCCTTCTAGATACCTGGCGTTCCCTGACTCAGACCAAGCCTTGAGCACGGTGTCATTGAACCCGTTGATCTGGCCGGCGCTCAAGAAGCGCAGCGATGGGATGCGCGTCAGCATGTCGACCAGACATTCTGACGACAAGTCTGTGGCCGTCACGTCTAGTTCCTGGACGGATGACTTGTCCCATTCTACTTGCATCACGTGCTCGGACTGGAGGTCTGTGGAGGTTTCAAAGCCACAGTTTACCAGATTGATGGACCACACAAAAGAGGACGTAAGCTGTAGCGTGGACCCTTAGAATAATAATCTATGATGGGGCGGCGCGGCGCGGTGCTCTATCTAATGCAAGGTTGGTCTTTCTGTACCTACGTTCTTAACCTGTGGGGGCTACCACGCTATTTAACACTTAATGTAACTCGCATTATCAGCGTTATTACGGTAATTTTACGGCGATTAACGCGTGTTAAGGCGCATTTTAACACGAATAACGCCTTTTCACGAGTTATTCGCGTTAAAATGCGATTAACACGCGTTATCCGCGCTAAATTTTGCGTGATAACGCGCGTTACGTTGTGTTTCTTTTTGTCAAAAAAGCAAACATTCTAAAAATTTGCTAACAGTAAAACTGTAGGCATTTCTTAGGAAGAACAATTAAGCCCAATGAGGCGATATTAAATCACACTAAAATTATAAATGCGAAAGGTATAAAGAAGGATGTTAAGATAGAAGTAGATGTATAGAAGTTACGGAGCCTATGGACCGTATTGACTGTTTCACTACCTATAATGTCAATTATTAATATGTTAACTTTACTTAAGATGGATGGATGTTTGTTACTTCTTCACGCGAAAACTACTTAGCAAAGGATGGGGCAAAATTTTGCATACAGGTATTTCTACGCCTGGAATAAAACATAGCCTAGGTATTTTTTATACCATAAACTTATAAATTTCATGGGATAGACATAACCTTAAAACGTTTCCATATTTAAACAACCCGTGCAGAAACTAGTATTAGTACAATAAGTGTACGCCCAATAGGCTTTTAAAAAGGCTACGTACTGCATCCACTCATGAGCAGACAGGTGAGTCGCCGCGAGCGTTGGAACAGCGTCTTCATGGTAGACCCCGTCACCTTGTTGCAGTAGTTCACGGCGAGGCACTCCAGCTGAAACGGATCGTTATCTACATCGTTACTGGCTCCTTCAACAAACAGCAGCGCCTCTATCGTACAGACAGGGAAGTACATAAATGAGATCGTCTCGATACTTTAACGATAGTATTGAGACTTGATCGTGATGATCCCAGTGGACTTGGAGATCTAGCATGGCATGGTTTCGGTACCTAATTACCTTAATTATAAGTTGTATTTATCGCGTTTATTTACCTATTTTTACCGTAGTTTCAACAGGTTTACACACTTTCGTGGTCATGGGATGGTATGTAAATAACTTACCTACTTTTGTAGTCTGAATCAACTTAGCATAGGCTTTAAGGCACTAATAACTAAATTATGTAACTAACATTTTTGTATTAATAAATAATCTATCTATCAACTCCATAGTGTCCATGGTTCCCGTTCCCGTACCTACCTACCACTACTAAGTTGCCTAAATTCGCTTAAGAAAAATCGCTGTCTCGCTGACAGCGATTTCTCCCAGGCAACCTAGTAGTAAGGCCACCTATTTTATATTTATTTAAAGGAAAACCAGAAGCTTATATATAACACAATAAAAAGTTCATAAATACTAGAAAGCTTATTGAAGGTTATCACGGACTTTTTATATTGTACTTTTAATACATAATGTTTAGATATAAGGTGTTATTTTATAGTTTTAAGTGCAATAAAGTATTCATTAATTCCTACCTGAATACAGTTCGAACTGAAGGCATCAATATGCGAGTCGTCCACAAAGTTGATGCCGTACAGATTAATGACGCGGAGGTTGGGCGTCGCTGACTTCAGCTTGTGGACGTTGATTACTTCGTAAATCTCTTCCTCCTCTTCTTCTATCTTCTCGTAGGTTCCTGGAGATATCATCTTTATCATCATCGTATTAGTCTTCTACTGGACATAGAAGGCCTCCCCTAAACCCTTTTAGAAAGACTGGCGGTTTTGCATTGTCGTGGAATAAAACTTCTCAGCTATAAGGCCGCCCATTGTACTTATCGCATATAATGTCGTTTTTGTAATGATCCGCATCTGGTGTACAATAAAGTATTTTGTATTTGATTTATTGTAAAACTTAAACCGAAGCACTGCAGGAAGTAAATAGGAACTACGATAGCAACAACGCGTTTTGATTGGACCTATAAGATTTATATGAGCAATCATGCTTTAGGTTCCTACTTATATTAAAAGCGATCATAGTTAGTTACAGGTACTTTAAAGACCTACCTACCATAGTAATTCATAATCTTTATTCATTCACAATAATAGAATTGTATCTGAAATTTAATTTCAAATGAAATTGAATATATGCCATGTATATAATATATAATAGTATGAATTGTGTATGACATGTCATACACAATTCATACTAAACTAACTCAAAAAAAAAAAACAATAATAATAACAAATAATAATTCAACAAAAAGGAAATAGTATTGAACAAAGAAAATAAGCACGTCGACGTATCCACGCGTTTATTTATTTTTGTTCGAATTTCATAGACACTTAATCTGTTAGCCTGATGAATATCGAAGCTGATCATAGTCTTGATATTTTTCGATTCGAATGATTTGCATTTCACATGACTATTTTTAAAAGAAACTATAATATTGCATTATTTCACCCAAAGGAAAATAAACATCTGGAAAAGTCACGGATGTTATTCAACCAGCCCAGCATATTCGCTGAAGCCATGCAGCAAGGCTACTACGCTATTTAATACATAAAGTAACGCGTTATCCGCGTTATTACGCTAATGCGAATCACGCGTGTAAAAGCGCTATTCACTATAAAATGCGCCTTAACACGTTATTCGCGATAAAACGGTACTTTATGTGTTAACTAGCTGTTCCCCGCGGTTTCACCCGCGTAAAACTCGAATTTCGCCTTTTTTTGGGGGGTTACCTTATTGGAGTTTTAGTAAGAATCCCTAACTTTTTTGAAAATATAATATAGCCTATGTTCACCAGGGATAGTAAAGCTTCCCAACGGTGAAAGAATTTTTCAAATCAGTCCAGTAGTTCGGAGCCTATTCAATACAAACAAAAAATCAAACATCTCTTTATAATATTAGTATAGAATAGCGTGGTAGCTTTACTACGAGTAGGTCGGGTGCGATTCCCGTTCCCTGTCAATTGAGTTCCTCACCAATAAGATGCAGGATCTCGAGTCCATTGATGAAGTTGTAGATCTTCCTCATGAAGCCTTCCATGAAGATCACCTCAGACAGACAGATGCACAGGTACCGCAGCTTGGTGGGGAACGCCTGCATTTCTGAGAAGTCGTGCAGCTGCATAGCTGGAATGGAAAGATACTATCTACACTACATAGTATAAAACAAAGTCGCTTCCCGCTGTCTGTCCCTATGATTGTATGCTTACATCATTGAAACTACTCAACGGATTTCGATGCCGTTTTTTTTCTTGGATAGAGTGATTCAAGAGGAAGGTTTATATGCTAAAGTCAAAGTCATTTAAAACGGGATATTTACCTTTTTTTCAAAAGTTTTAAGGTTTATAATGTATATTATACAATTTATACATGCATTTGCACCCGTGCAAAGCCTCGCAAAGGGTAGGGTAGGTTTTCTATTTTATAAAATAAATAGATTACCTAACCTTTTGAGTTTGATGATTTTGCATAGTATATAAAAATAAAAACCATAAAAGTTTTCATTTCCTACTAACATTTATCATTTAAAATATTGATTCAGGGAATAATAGCATTAGGAAGCAATTTTTTTTATTGTATACTGAATAAGTATCCGGATATATTATCTTATTTAATTATTAATTAAATGAGATAAATGGAGTGATTTTTGGTCAGACGGTGGGCACACTCAGCACCTTAGCACATTCGGTCCCTGGGCGCGTATAGGTATCTATCTACTCAAAAAGTTGAACATCTAATTTTTTGATAAATTTTCGTCATCGATATTATATTGATGAATAATTTGAAAACAGTACTTTTATCCTAGAAAAAGACATTTATAATAAAATTGTACTGTTTTCGTGCATATTATTGCTAATCTTACGTAAGTTTGATTAGGGTTTGCATTACACTAGTTTGCAGGAAAACGAATCAGAAACATCGTTTGCGGCCCCTGTGATCCATAGACAATCTTACCAGTACTAAAATCTAGCAGCATATGCGTCAGATTGGGGCATTTTGCCGCCAATTCGTGCAGAACGGTGTGCGTGATCAACTCGATGGGAAGCTCGATGTATCGCAGAGAGGGGCCGAATCGGATGGAGATGAGCGCCAATAGCGATTCCAAGGAACCTGGAAGTAACAAAAATAAGCAGAGTTTTAAATATTTGATCCTTGACGGTTTTTCTGCAGGTTCGTTTCGTAGATTAGGTATCTACCCAGAGATTTTATGTTCGACTGCTGTATGTATTTGTGTTGTGTGTTTGTCGAGCTCTCCGTCAATCAAGGACCGATTTTTATGGATAAGTACTTGTATCTATGTCACGAAAAACTTAGAAAGTACAACTACTCTGAAGTGTTTTGGTAGTAGTTTTTTTAAATCAGTCAAAATATTTTCTGTGGTTGTTAATTTGCAGTTAAGTTTCAATTTCATAAATACTAGTTCTAATTTGTAACTAGGTATTCCTTATCTTATAACGCCATAACGGTCTATAAGTAAATTAAAGGAAGCGGAAGTTAATGAATGAGTTATACTTTTTACGTTTTGAAATGGCGCTAATTTGACCATAAAAACCTTGCCATGATTAATACATTTCCTTAGTTTTTAGGTAAAATTATGCATTCAATTTCCAAATAACTTGTCCATGAAAAAAACATTGTTTAAAAATTTATATTGAAAGAGAATAAACACGTACCAACATGTAGTCCAGATATTTCAGGTCGCAGACTGACATGGGTCCAGAGGCGGGTGTCGTAAGCGACCAAACGCCATCTTCTGCATACCGTGGCCATACGACATATTTCCCGATGTGATAAGTACGAGAAGACATTCAACAGGACCTTATCAGGTAGCTTTTCTATCGTCTGAAAAATATTACAAGAACGGTGTCATGAAGGTGTTTTAATGTCGGAATTGTTGCTATGATTAGAAGGTTAGTTGTTTTGAATTTTCATTACGATCGGTACGTTCGGTGCAAAATTTTCATTTGTATTTCTTATACAAATAATAAAGAAAGATAATGAGTGCTTGCTAATGTAATACCTTCCTATATACTGTACCTACCTACCATACAGGTCACGCACCACCTGCCATTTAAGAATATTTACATCTATGAACACGTTCTTAGTAGTTACCTACCTTACTTACTGAAACGTAATAACATGCTTCCTATTTAAACAAAACAGTACCTACGGTAATTGCTATTCATTCTAAATTCCAATTTACAGTAAAAATATCACAATTTACATAATACTTGACAGTACCGTGCCTGCGAAAGGACTCCTGACTTGACCTCCTTCAGTCAGATAGACCTGGGTGGCTTCCAGGGCCAGCTGGCCCCAAACATCAGTGGGAATGTCCATATTATACCACAAACACTATAATAAACAACCAAATAGCAAAGAAAAGCGTATTTTTTTACAAAAATCACTGGCAAATCATTTACTTCATACGCTCGGATTGTAAGCCACGAGCGATTAAATGGAGCGCTGTGTTTAATTTTGGAAACATCTGGGAGTGAAGTGGACGAAGACGCGCGTAGTGAAATATTTTGGGAATCTGTTGAATATTTAGCTATTTAAGCGAAAATGTTCAAATAATTTACAAAATACACTATTACAAATAAAATTCAGAAATCATAGAGGTTTAAACTATAAATTGTTACAAAAATATACACGGCTTATAGAATATTTTATTTACATTTAGTTTGAACGGTGATAGTTAAGTGAGTGAATGAGAAAAAAAGACAATGTGAACGTGCTGAGCATTTTATTTAATGGAATGTTAATAAGCTCATCTTTATTCTGAGTAAACTCAGTTAGGTACGTACATACCTATGCAGATACCTAGATACAATACAACTGTCCATACATTACACATGTACCTACCTAGATTATTAATCCCATTAGGTATAATTTCATGCTAATTCTATGGCACGTTTTCAAAGCTTTCTACATACATACACATTACGCATATAGGTACATAACATGCTTAGGACCTACGAGTACCTAAAGTAAAAAACGACAAATTATAATACTAGGTAGCTTACTACTCATGAAATTTATTACCATTGATTAATAATTATTTTGTCTGCATTCTAATCTTACCCAACTATTGTTCTTATTAAAGAATGTAGCATTTCCTGTAATAATAATGACTCATCTCTTTCAGTGTTTGAACGAGTATTTCAAAATATTTTCGCGTATTTACACGATTATTGAAAGAACTACAAAGAATTTGCTTTTTAACCTTCAATGAACTTTATTTTTATGTTTATTTGTAGCTGTAAACAGCAAGATCATCAGCCACTAGAGTAATTTCATTATTCATGGTTCTAAAATAGGTTGATGTCGTCGTGAGAATGTATAAAGCAGTCAGAAAATCATAGGCGTTTTGTATTTGTATATTTTCTTTAGATAAACGATAAACATGTGCGGAAAACTCCAAACGACATAATTTTGCGGTGATTATTAATTTTACATGACTCAAAATACGTGATTCTAAATATGTAGACATTGTACACAAAAAAATTCATTACATGCGTACCTCCCTACGGACTACTATTCTCATGTTTGAATGTCTAGATTGAGCAGGTTGGTTTCTAAATTTTAATGATCTATTTTAGGCATACCTACATATAAATGTTCTGAAACACTACATTTACCTCTATTCAAAATGATTAATGAGATCAATATACTTATTCGAAATTCTCTCAAGCTTTAAGATCGTCGATAAAATTGTATCGCACCATTAAATTATATTGAACATCAGATACAACATAAACATAAATCCTTTGGTAAATAACTATGAGTGTGTACTTAACGTGTTCCATTGAATATTACAGATTTTGCAGCTGTTAGATATTAGACACCTACCATTTGCTGCTTACGGCGAAAACTTGAACCCCCATCATCCCTGATTGCAATGTTGTCCACGTTTAGCAATCCCCACGAATCCATGGTTGGATAATTATCTCACAACTGGGTCAAACAAGCTGCTTGTTACACTATTTCTAAGCCACTGAACACTCAAATGAAAATTACCACCTCTGAAAAGCACACTTCAAAGAATGGGGCGAAAAATCACAGTACAAAATTTGCACGAAGCTTTACAAATTCACAGTCATCTTCGAGTTTAATGCAACGATACATGTGTAAGATGAAAGCTATTAGCAGACTACCTATCTATACTGTCTGAGGTTTAAATTGGCAGGCCAAAATAAGTGTGGCATTTTGCTTCAACTGGGCACTGTGGCCGTTGCGTTTGCCAAGAAGACTCATATTGCATTGATGGTGGTACATGTAATGAACGACCGATAGATTTGCTTCGGCGTTTAGATGCGTGGAGTGGATATGCATTTTATCTTATTTACCATCATATTATAAACCACCTAATCTTACCTTTTTGAAATACTCATCATACTCTTGCCAAGCTAAAAGTACCTACCTATATAATTTTGGTCATGTATACCTAAATAATTTTAAGCCGTGGTTTGTTCTACATAAATCAACGATATAAATATTGTTTCTATCTAAATAACTCACTCGCCTCACCTGACACCACATCTAAAATAGTCGTGCTTTTGTTTAGTATAAAATATGACTTGTCTAAGTGCTTATTTTGTAAGCCTAAAGAAATAAATTATTTTTTACTTTACTTTTACTTTTTAAAAAATGTCTTACTCATTAAATGGCTAACCTAGAGGTTATAGGTAAGGTAAGGTAAGTAGCTATAATAGGGATATACAGATACTCACCGATAACTTTAACTGGTCATGATTTTAAAATGTTCTCTGATGGCGACTCTACAGCATTATTGGATGTAGCGAAAAACCTTAAATTGAACATTCAATGTTTATTTGTGAAGTGAATTCTGAAACACTACCTACTTATGATGTTTGTTTTAAATGAAGTACTTTATTGATAGGACGATACAACTGAAATTCTAAACATGAATAATATAATTACGTAACAATAATTTTATAATGGTTTTGGAGAATGATTTTTTATCTTACCAAACGCCTTCTCATTTTATCAGGTGGCTGAGGCAGTTGTTTAGTAGGTGTGGTAGGAGTAGAAGGTTCATCTATTTCAGTTTCAGTATTCTCCATTCTTTACGTTTGGTTCGTTAGTTATGTGTACACACAGTGATTTATGTTATCGATTTGACTTCCTGTTGTTTTAAGATGATTGATTATCGATTTGGCTATTTTTACATCTGTTTCATATAACTACCTAGGTACTAAGAATTCAGTAGAGTAGAGGTAGACTGTCAATGCACTCAAACAAAATATGTCTGGCAGATAGGTACTAAACAATTCCATATTAACAGTCACCTGTAATGCAATTGTTATTTAATTTGTATGAATAATCAACGTTAAATAAAGTTTCTTATTTTTGTAAAATTACCTATCCGTAACCTTGCTTTTTTTTCTTCTTTATGGTAGACTTTTATTCTTAGCCTGGCAACATTTTTTCTAATTTTAATTCATTCCTATAGTTCATTCGCTTGCTCGGCCGTCCGCTGATTCTACTCATTCATCGAGATGTCAATGTCACTCATCCAAACAAACTTTTTTATTTTTTGTTTTGTTTCTTGTATTGGTGTGGTGCGGTGCGGGCGCGGACTGACTGACTGAACTCCGTTTTTCTCCGACTCGACTGCGTAAATAGTTCCGAATAAAATCAGTATTGATTGCAGACATTAGATATAAGCAAATTCGTTTAAGATACGAACTAGTAGACCAATCCGTAAATATTTCTTTGTGTATCGAACGGCAGCTTCATTCTTTATCTCTGAAATGCGAACATCGCAACTGAGTAGTTTCGTGATCACTGATTTAGTTTGTCGCGTTGATCAGTTCATTGCGGTCGCTGCTTCCTAGACATGGACAAATAGACTGGCCACAAAGAAAAAATAATTTATTCCGATAAAAAGAAAATATTTAATTACGCGGTGTTTTTGTAAATAGAACTCGATCATGGCAGCTGTTTTGGGTGATTTATTTTCGTGGATGGATCAGTTAGACGAACATCCTTGGTTATTCGCTTCCCTGGCTTCAATTCTGGTTGGTTTGAGCGGCATTCTACCCCTGTTGGTGATACCTATAGACTCCTCAGCAGCTTTTGAAGATGGACGTAAGTTTATCAGTTTTCTTGGTGTTGATATAGAATCACTTTGTTGTCTTGCATGTGTTGACTATTTATAGATTTCCTGTGTCATCCATCATTCATGTTTTGTCTGGCGCATCAGTTTCTTTGTTTATATTTACATCGCGTAAATTAAATAACTATTGTTTTGTTTACAAAACCTAGTAAGCTCAACCCTGTACCTGTGTAAAAGTACCCACAGATAGATAGACAGACAAACCTGACAGTAGCAGAATGATTGTTTATTCTTTGATATACAGAAACTTCGTTTTTTTTAAATATATAAACAAAGATACAAAATTTTCATAACTCCTCTTGGAAATGAAACTGAACTTTATTGTTTCTGTTAAAACAACCTATGTTTTCTAATAAGACAAGACATGGCAAACCATAACTTGATTCAACAGAAAATAAACAAATTCATTTCATAATAAATAATACACTTCTGAAAAATATATGTAGGTAATTTAAAATGATTATTAATTTACTTATAAAGTTATTTGACTAAAATAAATATAAATAAATACAATAATACACCTGATCTAGCTCCAGACCTATATAAGCTGAGCTTGTGATAAGGGATTGGAGTTTACTCTGTAATGTTATGTTTGGTCTTTAATAAACAGACTTTATTCAATTCAATGGGTACCAGATGCCTTATACATAATACCTAAAAAATAAATAAGCTTTATTTACTTTCACACAATTCATACAATAAAATTTTCTCCATTCACTAATACTACAACTATGTGTAACTACCTCTTAGAGTGATTAAAGGTTCCATTCTCCAAATATCAAATATCAAAGTGCTTTATTTCCTTTAGACCTCATAGGACTCTTGGAGACATCCATACATAATAAACAAACTCATAAATAAATAAGTAAATCGGACAATTCATTCGCACAGCATCATCTAGCCCCAAGCTAATCAAAGCTCTTGTACTAGATAACTGATATACTTAACACATTATACTACATAGATAGATATTTTGTATGACAAAAAGACAACAGTCAAGATCCTCAACAAAATATCTGCAGATCATAATAATGAATCTCATTGTGCTTGTAGAGGCAAGGTCGTTCATGGATCTTGGCAACTCAAGATAACTTTCAACAGAGTTGTGTAAACTGTCTGTGTAGTAAGTGTTTAACACTTGACTGATTCCATAGATATTGATAAAGTCAAGATTAAGAATGCCGCAAGCAGAGAAGTGATTGAATTGTGTACATTGAGTTCTGTTGTACTGTTTATGT
This sequence comes from Eupithecia dodoneata, assembly GCA_947044415.1. Classification (NCBI taxonomy): domain Eukaryota; kingdom Metazoa; phylum Arthropoda; class Insecta; order Lepidoptera; family Geometridae; genus Eupithecia; species Eupithecia dodoneata. The sequence goes on from OX345678.1 coordinate 7,355,974, forward strand.
ATTGTAAAGAAATATGATTGTTAAAATTATCTTAATATCACTTCATCATTTTGACTACCTTTGTGGCGCGGTGGGCGAAGGTCCGCTGCCACGCAGGTTACGGGTTCGATTCCCGATCAGGATAAATGTTTGTACGATCTGCAGATATTTGTTCCAGGGCTTCAGGTCATTTTTTATGTAAAATAAAAATATCTATCTACATGTATAATGTTCATAACATAATACAAGCTCTGCTTAGCTTGGATAATGCTGTGTTGATTACCCAACATTATTTATTTGTTGCATTATCATAGCCTGTATATGTCCACTGGTGAACATAATGTCACTTATCTAAACAATATTGAAAACAAAAAGTTGTGTCCTTCCAAATTCAAATCCTTGCGGAAACCTACCAATTATGATACATATATGTACATATTGATTGATATGTATCGTGTTCTTGAGTGGAGACCCTCGGTAAACGTAGCGTAGGACGCCCTCCGACCAGGTGGGATGACGACCTGCGAAAGACTGCAGGTAGATGCTGGATGCGGCAAGCTGAAGACAGAGCGCTATATGGCGCTCATTAGGGGAGGCCTATGTCTGTCCAGCAGTGGACTGCTATATGCTGATGATGATGAATCCAAATCTGTTTAGGCAATTAAAAAGGTGGAGTAATATAGCTCTGTTTTTCCAATAGTCCGAAATCGGAGAACACGCTAAAATGTAGAGTAGGAATAAAGCCACCAAAGAATAACTACAAATGTTTTTTTGGTTCCTTGATATGATATAATAGTCTCAATTAATAACAAAAAAAAATTATTTCTGACTATTTTGGTGTTTAATTCATATGTTTACTAATCCATCAGGACTGATTTGTTTAGATACATTCATTAATTACAAATAGGTTACATAACTTAGTTAATAGTACCTTAAAGCCTATGCTAGGGTTGTCTAAGCACTTGTTTCTCAATTAATTAAAAATAAAGATTATATCTACTGTAGTTAACGTAAAATCCTACAATAATACAAGTTACCCTGCATCACCTACGAGATGGTTGACTAACTAGCCTAAATAATAATCTATCTAATCAGCCGGTAACCCCACTGCTGAGTATAGCCCTCTTCCTCATCTCTGTACCCCTGGCGGTCCTGTGCCAGTCGGATCCAATGCTTCCCTACAGCCCCCTAAGTAATAATAATAATAATAATAATAATAAAAAGTATTTATTTTCAAAAAAATGGTTTCTAAAGGTTAAAGGTTAACAGAGTACTTATCTAAAACTAATTACTATCTCTATAACATTTAAGTTTACCTTTCGGTAAAGTACTCTACCCTAAAACCTTAGTGCTGAAAATGCATCGACTCCTCGCTCTAACTAAGTAAAACTTGTGTTTAGACGCGAGGGCTACTCTGCCTCACAGACACCGGGAGTGCGACTAAAGTACAATGGTAGGTATAGTTTAAACATAGATTACGTTTAACAATTGGAAGAAAAGCGAAACTAAGTATAACCAAAACATCAAATCGAAACGAAATTCGAGGTTAAACAAAAATCAGTTACCTTATCTAAAAACTAAAACAATAAGTATAAGTAAAAAAAAATAAAATAAAAATAAAACTAAAACTAAGATCAAGCCCTAAGCAAAAGTGTATAAGTATGTAGAGTTTTGTAAGTATAAATATGTGTATGCGTGCGAAAAATGTTGAATAAATTAAATGACCTAATAAATATGTTGTGTGTATATAAAACAAAATATAGAGTTAGAGAAATTATTTATAATAGCATTATGCTAAACATGTATACAACATTGTGAGCAAACGAACAAGAGAAGAAAAAAATAAAATAAAAAAGTTATTTAGGTACTTATTTTAAGCAAATTCTCTGTTTCTAGGTAGTCACAATTTAGTAAAAATAAATTTAACTTTCTTTTCAATTCAAAATGAGTTGTATCATGTAAAGTGATTGTTTTGTTTATTTTATTATGTAGATATTTTCCAAGGAAGGAGGAGTGCTTTTGTGCAAAGCTAGTTTTACACGATATCGTTTGATATTTAATAATTCTCCGTGTTTTATCCTGCAAAAGAGAGTCTTTTGCCTTTATTGCCCGAAGTCTAAGAATGGTCTGCTGAACAAAAAGTTTCCTAACAGTGAGAACCTGACATTCCGTATAGAGTTGAGATGTAGGGTATCTATATGGGTATGAGTTTGCTACTTTAAGGACAGCTCTTTGCGCTCTCTCAAGAGGGAGCATGTGCGTTTTTGAGGACCCTCCCCAGACCGTCACACAGTATAGGAGTAGAGTAATAAACAATAATAATAATCAAATAATAATACATTGAAATAATCCTAATTCTTTTTTCTTCTCTTCTCGAATATCTTCGTTCCGAGTAATACAATAAAATACGAAGGCATCAGGCGTCGTATTCCTGAGTTTGATATGTTTTTGTTGCTATGCCGAATGGCAACATAATGATACGTTTCGTAGAATTACGTTGCTTAGAAACAAAATTCCTTAGGATTATTATGTAACGAGATTCCTTAGACGGGAGGTGGACCTTTTAAGAATGGTGTTTAACGATTGTGTTTAAAAAGGCACTATTGTATGTGCTTAGTACTCTAATAAAAGAGTTTAGATATTGTGCTTAGAAATAAACTCTTATTAAGAGTTTATTTCTAAGCACAATATCTAAACTCTTTTATTAGAGTAGACACATCAAAAAATATATTGTTGTTTATACACATACACACACATACAAAAAAATAAGAACAATATGTTTATGCGTGTGGTTTCATTTGTGCATAAATTAATGTATTCTAAGAAAACCTGTTATATTTTTATCTAACTGGACTCTGGCATTATTTATCTTTCTATATACTATGTCAGTCCACTGCTGAACATATGCCTCCCCCAATGGGCGCCATAGCGCCCTGTCTTCAGCTTGACGTACCAGCAATTCAACAGTTAATTGCTAATAACTAATAAGGGCCAGTTTAAACAAAATAAGTAAATTGTTTATTTTATTTATTATCCGTCTTCAAAAACGGCGCTAGCAGGCAAAATATTTAAAAAGTGTGCCTAAAAAAAATTAGTAGCTAACTATTAAAAAACATCTAAATTAAAACGAAAATACACAACACTGATGTCAGCTGTATAGCTAACTTCTTATCCAGGAAATACGCGTTTGAATCCGCGGGCGAAGGCTTATACTAGATAAGGTTCCTACATTATAAAAGAAACATGTGTCATTGGATTTTAGGAAATTAGTAACCGACGCGATGCCGTAGATGGTTTAATCCATATTTATGTGTCAGTGTTCGTCAAAGCTATTTATTTATATTTATCTCATTGTCGCGTGTATAGTATCGTATTCATCTCAAGCCTAACAATCAGTTACTGTCATATGACTTTAACCCTTATCGGTCGTTCTTATTCCCGTATCATAGGGCACATTATCGTATGGCTCGCTGTTATCGGGACAAGTGACACCTCACGTATTGATAATGGACTGGCGGGTGACTGTCGATAACGGAATCTAACGGGGTGAATACTTTGTATTTACTTACTTACTTTGCAAGTTATTGACACGGGGTGATGCGTGCCGTGTGGTGCCGGCTTATAATTTGCGCCACCCCAACTCTTCCCGCGGGTGTCTAGAGAGGCGACTAAGGGATATCCACCGGGGAGCGGACAGCAGCGCCGAGAATAATTTACCACCGAAGAGCTATCCCCATCCGTATGCCGGGGATTATGAATATTATGGGCAATATCCCTTAATGATAAATAAGCCAATAAGGCGCTTATTGCGTCCGTATGTGCGTATTGTCTTGCGTCCAGCAGTGGACTAATATAGGCTGCTGAGGCGAGGTAATTGCGTAATGCTTATGATAGAGAAAAGTAACAAGGCATTTTTATAGATAGGGCGGATTTATCCCTACCTAAACGTATCATATATCAGCGAGCTATGGAAAGAGCTATGCTCGGGGTTTCTCTGAAGGATAGGATACATCCGACGGAGAACCAAGGTTATCGACATAGCCCAAAGAATTAGCAAGCTGAAGTGGCAGTGGGCCGACCATATCTCGCGAAGAACTGACGGCCGCTGGGGCAAACGTGTTCTTGAGTGGAGACCACGACTCGGTAAACGTAGTGAAGGACGCCCTCCGACCAGGTGGGATGACGACCTGCTAAAAACTGCAGGTAGATGCTGGATGCGACAAGCTGAAGACAGAGCGCTATGGCGCTCATTGGGGGAGGCCTATGTCCAGCTGTGCTATAGGCTGATGATGATGATGATGAAACTCATCATAACGACAATGTATTTTTGAGCTTATTTAAAAAGAAACAAAAGAGTTATATATATTCAGTATTTATTGCAGAACAGGAGACCTACATTATTATAATTCTCTAAAATACGCATTCGTTTGTTTCGAATAGTTTTTTTTTTTTGGCGCACCTCACTTACTATAATTCGGTGACCGAAACAAAACACATAATTTCGTGTTAGAGAATAGGGGGTATATTTTAATTCACAAACACAAAATTGATTAATAGTACAAAAAATGGCAACGGAAAGAAAAAAACGTTTAATTCTTCTGAAATTTCTGAAAAGAGCCTTTCTTTGTCAACTCGGGAAAATACAAAGATCTTTATTTTACGCATGTCTAGAGATAAAAATGGCAATCTGGTATATTATTCGTTTATCAAGACGTCAATAAATCTTATAATATCTCAGATTTGTAACTATCGTGATAGCGGAGGCCGAGATGACTAGAAAAATGGTTCCTAGCAACAACAAACATGGTTATTTCCATTCTAACATTATTATCGTCTGATATCTTATTGATAAAAACGGGCATTTCACTAGTTTTATTACAAACTAGCTGCGACCCGCGGCTTCGCCCTCGTGGAAATTTATGTGTCAAATGATTTATAAAACTTCCTCTTGAATCACTATATCTATATTAAAAAACCGCATCAAAATCCTTTGCGTAGTTTTCAGATCTATGCATACATAGGTACAGACAGACAGACAAGCGACTTTGTTTTATACTATGTAGTGATAAAAAGGCAACAATAAAAAAACTTACAAACATATCAAAATAAATAAATTAACAGACGTTATCACGAAAAATTTTCAAAATAATGTGATGTGGGAATTTTCTCGAATAGGTTATACATAATCTTGCTGCTCAACCATTTTACCAGTTTTAAGATACCTAACTGTAATCCCAAAACAAGTTTTTCTCATCAAACTATATTTTTAATATTAATGCATTACAATTTAGCAAAAGAGCGACAATTTTGTGAAAAAGATAGTCATTGGATATCGCGTTCATCGGAGCAGCGAGACAGCAGAGTATACGTTTCTGGAACGTCGTCGTTAGCCCAAAAAACTAGTTTTTGCTTTCAAGAAAACTTAACATCTTATGACGAAACTGGTTCATGGAACCAAATAACTAGTAATAACCAAAAATTAGTAAAACATAAGTTATTTATATAGACGCAGACGCAGGGATCCTGAGAACTAGAACACACAACAGTGCATTTTCATGACTTTTTTATAGTAGAATAAAATATAATTTATTTAGCAAACACAAAAAAAGGAAAGTACAACTTAAAAGAAACATAAATAAAAAAAAACAGTTTGGTTTTGTGCCTTTCCCTAGTGCGCGGCTAAACTTGTCCAGGCTCAGCTGTAACGACACTGGTTTTCAGTCTAGTATTTTTTTTCTCGAGCGTGCTTTCACACTCTAGGAACCAAAAAAAATATTAAGTTTATGAATTAGTTTTTTACCACGTCCCCGTGGTAAAAAACTAATTCATAAACTTAATATTTTTTTTGGTTCGTCCCCTAAGTACTGACGTGACTTCACGTGCCTATATTCGGGCGAGATATGCAGCTCTACTGTGTTATTCCACCAATGTATTATGTACCATGTCTTATGTGAATAAATATTACTGATTTACTGAGATCTAGGCGTATTTGACAACCAAACCCATTAGGTTCGCCCACGGGTGCACTTACCTAAAGATAACATTATAAAAGGATTACATATGGATTATGTTTCCAGTCGTTTAAAAGTATTGATAACCGTCAATAAGTACTGATAAGAGCAATCGATGTTATCACAGATAAATAAAAATCTGTTTAATTATATTATTAAACTGATAAAGTCGTGTTTAAGCATAAAGCGGTTGAGTACCTTGTGTTTCAAACAAGAACTAGGTATAGTTTGTATACCTACTTACCGAAAGTTTTGTTTAGAATGAAACGGCTCTATACGAATTCTACTAACCAATCAGTTCATGTACTATGACAATGGTATAGTCTCAAAATCGACCATAGATGAAACAAAGTAGCAGTGCGTGCGGTGATATTTATTTGTACGGAGAGATTGATATATAATAGCATAATAGTTACTAACTAACTTACCTTGACACTGTTGCCATGCGTCTCCCATTCTGCTGTACCTTGAGTACCTTCATCAAAGGATTACTTACATAATGCCAAAATGTGTCATTCTGAGACGATGCCATTGTTAAGGCGAAGCGTCTAATTTAGTGTATTAGTTTACTTATTAGGGTCTAGATTATCTACAATGTAGAGTAAAATATCAAACGTACATATTCCTTTGTTCGTCCTCAGGCCCGTCATACATCACATCATACAATATTCACAAGACAAGGCCAATACACCTTTAAGGTATAACCTTTACCGATCAGATTAGATAACTGGCTATTGCTACCATGTGTATTGAAATCTGACGCGTAAACAGTGACAGATAAAGATAACAAAGAGCTTTGCATGGAAACAATGATTTCTATCGCTAAATTTGGTATGTAGCTAGATAGCTACATTACATGCATAGGTACATTTAGATACCAAGGATCAAAGCAAACATAAAAAAGTAGGCAAGTGGACGTGGAGGTACCAACAAAATAAATAAAATTAGCTTTATTTACTTCCACACAAATTATTTAAATTTTTCTCTATTCACTAAATTAGTACTACAGCTATGTGCAAGTAGCACTTGTGAGGTGAAAGCCTCAAGGTTCCGGTCCTTCCATGCTCCTCTATCCAAAGCTAGTCTGCTCCAAGTAACTCCAGCTACTTAGTGGACTTAGCTACGTCGAAATAATACTTATTAGAATTCCGAGGTGTTTAAAATTTATTCCCTAAGAATTAGTATTTCAAACTTAAAAAAAAAACAGTTTAAAACTAAGGAATTCGAAGTCTGCAGGTATATCAGTTATCTGGTACCCATAACATCCATCTCTTCTTAGCTTGGGGCTGAATAATGCTGTGTGAATAATAATTGTCCGGGATTATTTGTTGATTATATAAATATATCATTAATAAATATTATTTTGTCCACAGCTGGAGCAGCGACTCTACGTATTCTCCTGAGCTTCGCAGTCGGCGGCCTCCTAGGCGATGTCTTCTTGCATTTACTGCCGGAGGCCTGGGCGAACGATGTCGCCAATGGAGATGGTAAGAGATTATATTACTAAATATAGTTTTGGGTGTTAGTCTAAATTCTAAATAATAATTCGAGAATGAACAGCTTCGTCGTCGGTCCGTTAAATTTGACGAACGGTGTAAAATGTATGTCAAAAACAAACATGCCATAGTTCGGGGGTGTTTGTTGTTGTTATGTTTACGTAGATTGTGGGAATTGTTGTCTGGGGATGATGGATTTCGACGATGAAAGTCTGTTTTGCAATTATAAAAAAGTACTACTTAAAATTATATCACAAAAAAGAAAGACATTCGTATTCTTAAAAAACATCGTTTGAGAAAACCAAAGAATTTTCAAAGTTGCAACCACACCGGCCTGATCCGCCTATCCGGTTGGATCTTTGGACTTTTTTATAAATATAAATAAGTCACTATAAATTATATATTATTAGAATAACCGGTCTATAGTTACCGGTCCTAACGGTTACTTCCCTGCCGAAGCTTGCTTATCGATCTGAACCACACCATCTGACTCACAATGAAAGGCATCGGTCACAGTTTTAAAGTTTATTCCAATAATCGAGCAACAATGCAAACTGTTTACGTTATTACACGTTATCAACATAATTTACATGACAAAGGCATTCGCGTATCTACACGGAATTCAGTGAGTCAATGAGCCTCGGCAATGACCTTAGAAATGATGACACTTTGTGCATGAAAAAAGCGTAAATTGACCTGCGAAGTGCTCATTAGGGCGAATGTTATCACTACCGCTAGAAGAGCTTTGCTACCGTGACGGATGCGGTAAAGTATTGTATTACTACTTACTTATACTTAATTTTTGTATTATTACTTGGTCCTTTTATTTAGATTTTTCTTGGGCAAAAAGATACAGAGATAACATTTGGTTATCTCTGTATCTTTTTATCGTCGAGTAAGATATAAAGAGATAACATTTGGTTCAATGTTGTATGGCGTTCAGCTTGCTGGTATTCTTGCCTTTTTCCTTCGGTTCGACGCTTATTTGTTTTTTAATATATATTTTTTTAATTTCTTCGTCTTCGCTGTCGCTTTCACTTGCCATAGGTTTTGGTACAGCGCCGTCTATCGTGTGGATAGAGAACACATAATCCCATAAAAAATACGAGTCGTGACGATCAAGTCTCGATACTATCGTCAACTAGACTTGGGTCCCACGTTTTGGACAGGTTTAAGGCGAAGTAGAATATATTTTGGGGATATAATTAAATTTATTAAAAATTACCCGAAGTAGTGAGTTTCTACGATAACAAAACCCTTAGGTATAAAGTAATTAGCCGATTCTCATTTTTATTTTGTTCCGTGTTAAGGACCGTGGCCAATCAGGATGAAATCGATTAAAATATTGTACCTACTTAATTAACGCATTAAAGCTTGTAACTAATGTAAAAGAAAAATATATAAAGCGAAGCCGCAGGCGGAAACTAGTATGTTATAGTTTTCATATAGTGTTCCTACATAATTGGGTCACCGACTACTACATTAGGTTTAACAAAACTATAAGTTCCTGTTCCTACGTAATTGGGTCAACGACCAACCACATTCGGGTTAATAAAACTATAATATACTTGTAGTAAACAGTTGTGTGGGTAAACAATAACAATTATTCAGTGACCTAATAAACGCTGTATCTTGGAGACTTTGCTGATAGGTAGCTAAACATGACCGATTTATCGTTCAATAGTTAGTCATTTGTATCAATGTGTCTTGGCGAGGGTTAATAAATGTAAACAGAAGCGCATCTCGTCAATAGAATAAAGTCGATAAAATGTTTATAATTTAATTATAGTGCGTAAGGCCTCGCACTCGAGGTTGGAGGCTCTAATTCCCGCCGAAATCCAATGTTTTTGGGATATTATTTAATTCAATGGGTTTAAGTTTATTATTTTGTTAAAATTTTAACTAAAAGAAACAAATTACTAATATATGTATGTACAGTTGAAATAGTGGAGCTTTCGACTATTACAGAAAATCTCGAATCAGCTTAGGTTTACCATAGGAGAGACCTACATGATTCCAAGTTCTATTCCAAGCCATGAAACATCTTATGCAAAATTTCAGCGCAATCCGTTCAGTACTTTCGACGTGCTGGCCATAACACTTCGTGTGCTGAAATCACACCATATGTGTTCTCTACAAGTGACTAATATGCGTAAATCCACACTAGCGCAGCGGCTGAGAAAATACAGATCTGTGTGACTCAGCACAGCTGTAATGTTTTTCGAACGAAACGCATGTGCGGCGCAACACAACCGCTGTGTAGAGCGGCAGCACGAATGGCTTAGGTTAAAAAAAAGATCGTAGTCGTCGAAAAAAGTTCGCAGTCAAAGTGTTAAATAATGGAATTACCCCTTAGAATAGAGTTACAGTTCCATACTGCTATTAGTTTATGAGACTATCGTATTAAACTGAGCAGACATATGCAGTTTTTATTCTAGTTCCACGCTATTTATAGATAACATTATTTATAGTATGTACCTACGTAACGTACTCTTGAAACACAACACCTCGACAATAATATACTCAGAACAACATTGGACTTTAAGCCTTCGTCATAAGGGCTACACTGTTGACACAAAACCTCAAGTTTAATTCTAGGTATAGGGAAAATCTTTATGACTTGTTGAAATTATGTGGGCATGGGTAACTAATTAATTTTCTAGTTACTTTATAACTTATTATACGGTTTCCGCATGATAAATAACATCAATAGTGAAATGACGGAAGTTTTTATTAAGAATTTTGTTACTCTGAAGGTCATAAATTTCATTGTTGAAGTTACCTTTACTTTATACCGTTTTTTGGCTCGTTGCGAGCACTTTCTTTCTTCGACTTTTCGAGTTTCTGACTAGGCCCCCAGTACGGGGGCCTAATCAGAAACTCGAAAAGTCGAAGTTTCTGATTCTGTATATATTATCAGCACTAACACTGTGTGACAGTTTAAATACCACCTAAAACTTTTGAAACTATCATAGTTATTAAAAGGAAACTTCATCATTCAAGGGACATTTACCATGATTGAAAACTCAAATCATGGTAAATATCCCGTTTTAAATTATTTAAGTGTACACCTGTAAAATCGTCTGTACTCTGCTCTCTTACCTAAACTGACAGTTCATTTGCATTTCCTTCGTGGGAAAATCACTGTCTTGCATATTTTCAAAGGACCTACTAAACGGAAGCTAAAGCTGTGAAGTGAACTAAATCCAGGAAGCAATAGTTTCCAAACAGTAGTGTCTTCACCAATAGTTTACGATCAACATAACAATAGGTTAGTTAGTACCCGATTTCCTTACTTAAGTAGGAAGTTTTACTTCCTTGTTTAGGTTGGAAGTTGAACTGAAATACAGAAATACAATTTATAGGTAAAATTAATTTACGTGTAATTTTTCATAAGAATAATTATAATTATAATAAAAATTGTATTTTATCATCACTAAACATAATTTAAAATAAAACAAATTTATTAATTAAAAAGTTGTCAAAAAAATTAAAACTGTCATAATATTACTGTAAACTAATTTTACGCGAAGAACCGACGGCCACTGGGGCAAACGTGTTCTTGAGTGGAGACCACGACTCAGTAAACGAGGTGTAGGACGCCCTCCGACCAGGTGGGATGACGACCTGAGAAAGACTGCAGGTAGATGCTGGATGAGTCAAGCTGAAGACAGGGCGCTATGGTGCTCATTGGGGGAGGCCTATGTCCAACAGTGGACTAATATAGGCTGATGAATCATCATCAGCCTATATTAGTCCACTGTTGAACTCTGAAATCGTTCTTATCTGAAAACATCATCAGATGTTTTCAGATAAGAACGATTTCAGAGTTCATTTATGTATATGAATCCTCACAGTCGTTGTAACTCCATTTCAACTTCACTATTTCCAATTTCAGGCCACCACGTCTCCCTGCGAAGCGGCATTCTATGCCTCCTTGGGATGTTAGTCTTCATTGTCGTAGAAAAACTCTTTGCCACCTCAGAAGAACACGATTCCAAAGAAAGCAAGCAGAACGGCTCAGTGAAGCAGATAGAGATAGAAGAAATCGAGAAGTTCCTGGCTAAAGAGAGAAGTAAGAAGGGGAAGAGTAATGGAGAGCCGCTTTGTGGGAACGGGACGGCGACAGCCAAGCAGCTGATTGATTCGTGCGTCTTCAATAATAATAGCTGTAAAAGTAAGTATTCATCGAATAGATAGATAGATAGAAAACACTATTATACCACACAAAACAGAAAACAATACAGAAATAAACAATAGAATCAAGGAAGTATAAAGGGCGGCCTTATCGCTGAGAGCGATCTCTTCCAGGGCAAACTTAGGATGTACTGAATATGAAGGAACAATATAGACGGTGGCACTTTATTAAAAACTGAATTAACGGTCATAAAAAAGTATTTTTTAAAATTTCATGGTTATTAACACTAAAGTCATTTATAGCGGGCTTTTTTTCCATGATTAGATTTTTGTGTTTTTTAATATGTCGGTACAGTTTCATGCGCCATGATCACGGAATAATTGAAGGCGAAGAACTTTTTATTGGAAGACATATCGATCTACCCTCATTTTTACTACGAACGTTACCAATACCATCGGTTTCATTATCGAACGCAGCTCGATCACGACACACAATATCAGTAAATCCCCATAGCTAGGCAAATGCCTCCCTCCTTCTACACAATTGAAAGTATTAATAGAACATGTCATATCCACAGCAGACGAAGGCGACTGCTGCAGCAGTATTATAACGAACGGCGCCGTCAAATGCAAGGGCGCTGGCGGCCGCTGGATGGGGCGCTGTCTGCTGCGGGAGGCGAAGGAACAGTCGCTCAAACACGCAGAGAAGACGGACAAGAAAGATGTATGTATTTATATGTTCATTATTTGAAGAATTAGCAAGTTGAAGTCCGCAGCAGTATTATAACGAACGGCGCCGTCAAGCGCTGGCGGCCGCTGTCCTGTCCTGTTATGATGTTGGGTAATTAAGGAACTAGTTTAGTAAAATTGTTAATGCTATGAATAAAGATTTTCTCATGCTTATTCCAAATACTAATTTCCAGGTAACAGGGTACCTAAACCTAATGGCTAACTCGATAGACAACTTCACGCACGGCCTCGCGGTGGGCGGGTCGTTCCTCGTCGGGTTCCGAGTGGGGCTGCTCACGACCTTCGCTATACTGGGTGAGTAAGAAAGGGCGTAGGGTCATAAACGTCTCGAGGTCAAGATCTCAAGGAGAGCATTGGACGAGAAGGTTCAAGAATTCAAGAGCCCAGTTGGACATTGTCGCCAAGCATACGTTCAGACTAGAGCTAAGCGACACACAATCCTGCAGATTCTGCGGAGGAAAATCCTCTGCATCTGCTAGGAGAGACACGGAGCACTGATGCAAAAACGTAGCATTTACCTTGGCAAGCACCTGCACAGCCTAGTCTGGGAGACATCACCCCAAAGAAAATATTACAGTTCATAGCATCTGCAAGGGTTAGTGGCGATCATCCTCTATCTATACTAAGGCGAAAGAACCATGACTATAGGAAAACAGATTACAAACAATTAACGTTTGTGTTTCAGTGCACGAAATCCCTCATGAAATAGGAGACTTTGCGATCTTATTGAAGAGCGGCTTCTCGCGGTGGGAGGCTGCTAAAGCTCAGTTGGTAAGTCATAGTACATAAGTCATTCATTATTGATTACATACGTAGATTATTTGTAAGACCTACGCCTAATCTACGGCTGTATCGACATCCGTAAGGCTTAGATATCAATGGGTCGCACGATGTTGGTACTGCCGCCAAATTAACAATACATAAACGGGGATCCTGTGGGAATTCCCTAAAAATATATAAATAATGAAATGTAATATACACGTACAATTGTACATATAACATAAACATTCCTTTGAAGTTTTTAGTTTTTGTAAAAAATATGAATTATTTATAAACCCGTCTGGGAATACGGCCTTATAAATAATTCAATATTACGAGTATTATTTATTATATTATTTTTCTATCGTTATTTCCAGGCGACAGCATCAGCCGGTCTGATCGGCGCCATGACAGCCGTTATATTCAGCGGAGCCAGAAACTCCATCGGTAAGCCTTTAGTACCACCTCTATGCCTATTTTTACAACCTGTTTAATGGCACTTCTATTTTGATAACCTAAGTGTCGCAGCGGGCGAAAGTCCGCTTGCGAAGCTGGAGGTTGCGAGTTCGATTCCCACCTTACAAAAAAGGCAAGTGTAAGGGTGGCCCCATTATTAATTTAATGAATTCTTTCCACAGAGGCCAAAACCTCCTGGATAGTCCCATTCACCGCGGGCGGGTTCCTGCACATCGCGCTCGTGGTCGTCCTACCAGACCTGCTGCGAGAACCCGACAAGATGCAGTCGCTGCGCCATCTATTGGCACTCACCACCGGGATAGCTACCATGGCGGTCATGACTTACTACTTCTAAGATATCTTCATCTAGGTCATGACTTACTACTTCTAAGATAACTTCTCGGTCATGACTTACTTCTAAGATAACTTTCATCTAGGTCATTGACTTACTACTTCTAAGATATCTTCTTCTCGGTAGACACCTCCAAAGATTTCCACAAATAGAAATAATTATTTGATAATTCCAAGTTAAAGATCAATCACAATATACAAGAGTAACGGTCATGACTTCTACTACTTCTAAGCTAACTTCTCGGTAGACTCTCCAACGCTATACGCCTCCTCCAAACTGCAAGTTACAAGTCAGTAAAGGGTGATCAATTTAAAAAGATTGCCACAATAACCGGTTAATGGTCAGAAAAGGGTAATCAATATGAAAAGATACCACAAAAACCGTTCCCGCACGGCTCGCAAATGCACTTGTTCTAAGCTGAAATACATTGATTCGTCATGAATGATGAATCAATGCCTATGGAGTCAAGAGAGGTCTCCCTTTCTTGACTCCATAGCCATTGATTGAAGTCCACTGCTGGACATAGGCTTCCACCACAAGACATCACAAACGGCGGTCCTGAGCCGCCTCCACCCATTGATTCGGCGCTGGTTGTAAAAAGTGTCAGAATTATTTATTGAGGTTTTTCCCCAAGTCACAAAAATACAAAAAATACTCGTAAATAAAGCGTTCTAGATGAAGTGTCATTTTAAAATATTAAAAATACCGCCAAGTATCTCAGGAAGTTATAGAGATATCACAAATAGTTTCATGTCTACAAAAATAGGTAATGATATTCAGTAATAGAGTTGTCTTTGTGTAACATTGTATCCAATATTTTGTAAAAATAAAAAGTCCGGTAGGGCGCTCAAAAAGTATTAATTTCGAATAGTTTGTTAGACTGTGAATATTAGTTTTAAATGTATATTAATCAGTTAGTTTAAGTAATAAAAAATATAATTACAAAAGCTAATTTACTATTGAGATTATTCTGCAATTTTAAAATATATCTTTCTAAATATTATGCCTAATCGTAAATCCAATTTGTAAAATCAGAAAAACCAAAAAACAGTACAATTAGATTTTATCATATCCATTATTGTATCACGGTTGTCCCAGTGAGCATTTAGCAATAGGAATTCGAGTTAGGATGACGATTTCACGTTTTTTTCTGTTGACTAAAGGTTTTCGCAGATCTGCACCGCATCACTGCCTTACAGATTGATAGAATGCATTTTACATGACGGAATTAAAAGAAAGATAGCCGGCCACCCGTTTGAACCTTGCCTTGTCATTGTAAAATGTATCTAAAGATGACGAGTTTATATTTGAAAGTTTATTGTTTAAAATATGCATCATCTCAACAGAAACTAGCCATTTACGCAGGACATCATGTATGTGCACAAGTGTGTGCGCAAACACCGAATAGTGAGTGCTTGTCTAATAAGTAAACTTATCAACGTTTGAAAAATCGGCTGTTAATATCGTCACAATGTCTGAACTGTATAATCATTAATCAGTTATAATTTTATACCTATATACTAGCCGAACTCGATGTGATTTTTTTGTAAACAAACAGCCCATACATACATAATTCACTCTGTTGGTAATTCCACAATAAACAATGGTAATTCCGTTTAAAAAGACGAGGACCTTTTAAACGGAATTACTATTATTAGTAGATTTGTGATACTTGACTATAGATTGCATCTATATGAAACTCGACGCCAAGCTTGTTTTAGCCTTTATGTCGTGGTTTGTTTACAAACATTCCACATCGAGTTTGGCTTATAATGCTATTTTCTTTGTATTGTAAATAGATTCCACTTACAATTATATATTTTATAATCAATAACCACAATATAGTATCCGCCTTAGTAACGTAAAAAATATAATAAATGCAAAATATTGATAAATCCATTTCAGTCATCAGTAGTAAGGTACAAAGTAGCTCCACAAATTTTGTGATAATTTTGTTAGTTACGTTCTTTTTAAACATTATAATTGTGTTTTGAGTTCTTACATAGTCACTTGTTATATTTTGCAACACCTTTTTCTGTGTAATTAAACTCAAAAATTGTAAAATAATATTTTTATATGCTATCTTAGCGTAGTTTAGCCATTAAAAGTGATATCATGCCATTTTTAAGTATTGTTTAAAGAAAAATACGTATTTTAAGAAAAATGTTTAAAATAAATGTTAGTAAAAAAAATGTTTTTTCTATTGTCCCCTACCCTTTTTTTACTTGAGTTTATCTAGCAAAGGTCTTGAATAATGTAGTGTTAATTATCACTACACAGTATAAAACAAAGTCGCTTCCCGCTGTCTGTCTGCCCCTATGTATGCTTGCTTAGATCTATAAAACTACGCAACGGATTTTGATGCTTTTTTTATTAATAGATAGTGATTCAACAGGAAAGCTTTATAAACCATTTGACACATAGATTTCCAAGCGGGCGAAGGCGTGGGGCGCAGCTAGTACATTATAATCTAAGGTTTTTAAAAAAAGATAATGTTAAAATACCAGATAAATGTTTATTTCTCGAAGTAGTATGCCTATAATACGAGTTATTTTTTTACAATTAAATAAAACTAGGTACTCGACAGGTACCTGACATGCATGTTGAATGTTTGCAAATTATACAAAACAAGTGAAGGTAAGTTTGTAGATTTTTTATCATATTTATACTAAATGAATTCTAAGTGAAACTGTTGTTTGACCGTGCGCTTTACCAAATTACAACAAGGTCTAAATCTCTACTTAGAAGTATGGCAAATGAATATTGAAGACTTAATTTACTCCTGCTTGAGAAGTGCATGTTTTTTTTTTTTAGAACTTTGATGTTTTTTTACCTCGTTCTTATATAAACGTGAGGGAACGTCGCGATTGGATTCATTTAGACAGCTCGGTTTGTTATTCCAACCACAAATAGAAGTAGGTACCTAAAGTTGCTTATATAGAGAAAAAACCTGCATTATATACTAAACATTAGTATATAGATATAAAGAACCCGCTGAAACCAGCCTATCCTAATTGACGAACACACTTAGAATTTAAGATTACGTTTCCCTTGTTTTTAAGGTTGCAATATCATTAACTTAAATGCTACCAAGGAACGATCAGCGAAGTTGAAATTATTCGTTTTCAGATTAGGTAGGTACAATACTTGGTTTATTTAGCCATATCATTAAAACTTTATTTTATTAAGTATAACATGAATGTAGGAACACCAAGGTGGCAAAGATAATAAGGTGGTCCAGAGATTTGTAAAAGTCTAATCTGGAAAACTTTCTTGGGCTCAGATACTTTACATTATGGTAGATAAAATTATAATGTAACATTTTGTATAGTTATATCTTACATGTGTAAATTGAAAAACTACTAGGTACCTCGCTGACTGTTTTACAGTTATAAAGTCAATGATATATTTAATTTACATATAATAAGTAAGTTTACATGATATAAACTTTTTCAACGCGTTTCATGCAGAAGACTTCTTTCGTCTTCGGGCAGATGATTGATCCGTGTTCTTTCATCATCTCTGTCAGCGCCTGAAGAAAAAACAATGTTTTAGTGATTAATTTGGAATGGGCATAATACCGTTTAGCCATTTTAGGAGCTATACAGGCATCCCACAGCCATGCCACATGGAGGGTAAGTACCTTAAATATTGTAGATAGAAAATTTTACTGAAAGAAGACTTCATTTTGATTTTGAAATCAAAGATTTTTGTATAATCGCCTGTCTGAACCGGAAATCGAACCCGCCAAATTAAAAAAAAAACACACCTTATTTAACGATACCGATCAAAAGGCTCAGTAGTAAATTTTTTAAGACCATGTTAATAAACAGTCAGTTACTCCGTGATCATAGCGCATGAAACTGTGCCGAAATATTGGAAAAATCAAATCATGGATATCCCGTTTTAAATGACTTTAGTGTTCAGATAAGTACGTGTGTCATAGTGTTTATAACCATGATAGTTTACAAAGTTTTATGCAGTGTTTATTAGTAAGTATAGACGTCACCTGCTCTCCATAGACCTGTCCGTTGGGCAGCACCATGGGGTGGTTGTGCTCGTTCAGTGGCAGGCGCGAGATGCGGCAGACGAGCCGCGAGTGCGAGCAGTGCGCGTGCGGCAGTGTGCGAGCGAGAGCGGAGAGCGGCGGCTGGCACGCGGGGCAGGCGGCCACGCGCGTCGCAGCTACGTAGCACTGAGTGGGGGTGTGTTAAGAAGGTTATGATGCAAAGAGGGTAGACGGATATACCTAGACTTAAGCTTTATTTATATGTATGTAATATATTTCTGTGTAAGTATTCATCATCAGCCTATGTTAGTCCACTGCTGGACATAGGCTTCCCCTAATGAGCGCCATAGCACCCTGTCTTCAGCTTAACGCATACAGCATCTGCTTGCAATATTTTGCAGGTCGTCCTACACTACGTTTTGCCCCAGCGTTTGTCGGTTCTTCGCGAGATATGGCCAGCACTGCCACTTCAGCTTGCTAATTCTTAGAGCTATGTCGATAACTTTGGTTCTCTGTCAGATCTATTAGTTACGAATCCTATCCTTCAGAGAAACTCCGAGCATAGCTCTTTCCATAGCTCGCTGAGCGACTTTGAACTGGTGGACCAGCCCTATCGTGAGTGTCCACGTCTCAGCTCCGTACGTCATAACGGGTGACGCACTGGTTGAAAACATTTGTTTTCAAGCATTGCGGTATGGATGACGAGAAGACTTGACGTAGTTTCCCAAATGCTGCCCAGCCTATCTGGATCCTCCTTTTGGCCTTCTTCTCGAAATTATAATACTAAGTATATAATAGGTGGTATTGTAAAGGATATGGCGTGTGCAGCGCGTGGAGCCCTAACTGCAGGATAGCGGGCAGCAGCGCCGCTCGCGCCGGGTGCAGCAGGCGCCCGTGCTCGCGCCGGAACTGCAGCACCAGCGCGCGCCAGCGGGACCCGCTGAGGAGGGACGCGTAGGGCTCCAACTCTGGGGATATTATACATGAATTAATGAATACTTTATTGCACTTAAAAACATAACAAAATTCAAAAGTTTTTATTTTCTTTAGGCTTTAAAATAAGCACTTAGTCAAGTCAAATTTTATACTATTCATTATTATCAAATTACATTATTTTAATGTTCACTTGAATATAGTACAATAGGCGGCCCTATGGCTGACAGCGATTTCTCCCAGGCAACCTAGACAGGTAACATTACTAACGATATACAGAATGGTTTTTTGAGAAGGGCGGTGATCGCAAATCCAACGAATCGAAACTACGAGAGTAAGAGTAAAACCGTGAAAGGATCATTAATGCCCTCGATTTGTAAGAAAACAATAAATTCATATTTAGTGTTTTTTTAATCTTTTACTTTTGAAAGAAAACGCCGCGATTTCTGTAAAAAAAAATACACACACACGACGCAGGAGGCTGCGGGTTCGATTCCCGCTCGGGACAAATATTTGTACGATCTGTTGATATTTGTTCCGGGCGTTAATAAACTTACAGTTGATATATAAAGAAGGCAATATTACCGGTATCCTTGGGGAAGGCCAGCATGCCCATGCAGTGCTGGATATCCTCAAGATGCGTCAGCTCGAAGGCAGAGAAGTGTTTCTTGGCGTAGCGCACCGCCTCCAGCCGCTTGTCGGAGCGGACCAGCTCCACGAACTCCTGGAAATATTAGGGATAAAAATTCATAATGTGGGTCATCATCATCATCAGCCTATAGTTTAGGCCACAGGTGGACATAGGCCTTCCCTAATGAGCGCCATAGCGCCCTGTCTTCAGCTTGACGCATCCAGCATCTGCCCGCAGTCCTTCGCTGGTCGTCATCCCACCTGGCCGGAGGGCGTTCTACACTACGTTTGCCGAGTCGCGAGCTCCACTCAAGAACACGTTTACCCCGACGATTGTTGGTTCTTCGCGAGATACGGCCGGCCCACTGCCTCTTCAGCTTGCAAATTCTCAGAGCTATGTCAATAACTTTGATTTGATGTTTACTGATAATGATAAAAGCCAGCATACCTGCACTCGTATGTTGAACTCCATGTTCGAGTTGATCTTCTTCAGCTTGGACTTGTTCTCGTTGCACCACTGCAGGCAGCGCACCGTGCGCCGCTCGCGGAGCTCCTTCTCGACCATGGCGGCTTGCGCGTAGATATCTACAACCACATAGTCTTTTTTTAAACTGGGATAGTAAATAAATAAAATAAAAAGGCCTTTTGTTTCCTACAAATTGACTTTACATTGTTTTTTAGAGTTTTTTTAAACCTATTGATTTATAATAACTTATAATAACGCTTTACATTTTGTTTAGAATTCCCCTTTACTATCTCTTATTTGAAATAACATGATTATATAGAATAACGTGCAATTTAGTTTGATAAAATAATATCTGTATGGGATAGTACGAGGGCACATATAACCAGAGAAGATACATTCATTGGAAAAACCATTTTTGGAGAAAAATACATATTTTTTTTCACAAAAAATTAAAATTAATCAAATTGACACTTTGAGTGCGAACTTTACCTAAGCCATTCGTGCTGACGCTCTACACAGCGGTTGTGTTGCGCCGCACATGCGTTTCGTTCGAAAAACATTACAGCTGTGCTGAGTCACACAGATCTGTATTTTCTCAGCCGCTGCGCTAGTGTGGATTTACGCATATTAGTCACTTGTAGAAAACACATACGGTGTGATTCCAGCACTGGAAGTGTTAAAAAAATTATTTGATTTTGATGCCAATTGAATCAGTCCCTTGCAAGGATAATTTTATTGTATTGGATTAATAAAATATAAGCATCGAAAGTTTGTCAAATTTAATAAACGTTTTTTAGTATTATGAACGAGAAAGTTTGTATGTGTGTATGTTTGTTACTCTTTCACGAAAAACTACTGAAAGGATCGGAATGAAATTTTGCATACAGGTAGTTCCAGGCCCGTTTTTATCCCACAAATCAGTTCCAATGCGATAAAAATAACGTTTCCGTAGAAACAACGCGAGTTTAAGAACTCACCGACATTAGTAAGCTCTCTCAGCCCTCTCGCGTCAGCCAGTTTCTTTGCGGAGTCGTAGTGCCCGTTGCGCAGGAAGTAGTCCACTAGCATCCGGTCCAAGCGAACCTTGCGCCACTGGTTTAGCTGCGTCTTGAACAAATATAACACAGATTAAGAGTGGGTAATGACCATACGCTCCGTGTTGCCTGCGTAGTCTAGTTTGTGCAGTCATCATCAACCTATAAATAGTCCACAGCTGGACATAGGCCTCCCCTAATGAGCACCATAGCGCCCTGTCTTCAGCCCTATATACTAAGATCTACAAATGTACACAATGATGCAATTAAATAAATAAATATGAATACTAATTCAGTTATTATTACAGCTATAGATCAGACCATGGCCGCAGCAACGATGATATTTTGTCTCTAGCTACCTTGATCAGCGGCGTGCTGGGCTCAGCCAGCGGCGCTGCCTAATGCCTGCTCCTTCAGATGCTCGAGCCGCTTCTTGCAGAGCACGGCCACAACTACGTACCTAAGTTTATCTATTGTGTCGTTGATTATGTGTGTGACGTCATCCAGAGGTTCAGACTGAACACCAGCGTCGTTACAGCCCTCGGGCGGTAGGTAGCGACATTAAGCTGAGTCTGGACCTGTTTAGCCGCGCACTAGGGAGAGGCTTATATTATTCCAGACAGTATTTTTTAAATTTAGTTTTATAATGTGTTTAAATTTGTTTTTTTTTTAAGTTGTACTTTCCTTGGTTTTTGTGTGTGTGTGCTAAATAAATCTTTATTCTATTCTATTCTATGTTGATATCTTGACTAAAGCTACCTTGATCTGCGGCGAGGTGGGCTCAGCCAGCGGCGCTGCCTGCTCCTTCAGATGCTCGAGCCGCTTCTTGCAGACCATGGCTGCTTGCACCTCCTCCGTGATCGCTTCGGATGCTTTGCGCTTCATGGCTGTCAGCTTTTCCACCTGTGATGGTACAATCACTTTTTACAGCAAAATATACAAACGACTGAATAATCACAGCAAAAGCCTGCTGCAGGACAAAGACAAAACGCCTTAAGAGATGGAATATTCTCAGGCTTGACCAAAGGAACTAAATTCATCATCATCATCAGCCTATAGCAGTCCAGTGCTGGACATAGGCCTCCTCGCCCCCAATGAGCGCCATAGCGCCGTCTTCAGTTTGCCGCATCCAACATCTACCTGCAGTCTTTCGCAGGTCGTCATCCCACCTGGTCGGAGGTCTTCCTACACTACGTTTACTGAGTCGTGGTTCACTCAAGAACACGTTTGCCCACAAGGAACTAAAGTGTTCAATCAAATCTAAAGATGGTGCCTTTCACTGGAATGGCACATTGCAGACAAAAATGGACGAATAAAAAATAAAAAAATCCTGTGATGATATGATCAGTCAAGTCAAAGCCAACATTAAAGTTCTTTGTCATATTAATTCCTATAATATCGCTATATTCATGCCTATAATTTATAACTGGTTACGAGACCAAAATAACAAATTAAAAAACGACGCAATAAATAAATTCAACATTTTGTGATTAGACACATCAGCCACAGGCTGCTTGTCTATTAACAAATAAATAAATCAAATTAATATGTAAGAAAGAATAGAAGACCACTTGACTTGACGATTTTCTGCTTTTATAAAGCAGAAATCGTCAAGTTAGTATCAGTCAATAATTAATAAAAATAATTAAAAGCCTTAGATAAATTTAGCTTCGGATGCTTCACCAAACGAGACGGCCAAATAAGCTAGGTTTTGAAAACAAGGCCTATACTCAGCTGTAAGATGATGACCATAGTTTAACCAAGGATGATCTACTGTTACCTGCAAAAAAAACCTGTCCCTTTTTATATAACTGAAGAAGGATAGATAGATATTACCACATAGTATAAACCAAAGTCACTTCCCGCTGTTTATCTGTCCCTATGTATTGCTTAGATCTTTAAAACTATGCAACTGATTGATGCGATTTTTTTGAATAGATTGAGTGATTCAAGGGGAAGGTTTATAAATTATTTGACATATAGATTTCAACACGGACGAAGCTGCGGGGCGCAGCTATATATAATATACAATATACCATACCGATTTAACATAGTATAATACATTTTTGTCTTTAGGTATATAATTTGTAATGAATAATAAATAATTCTCGACAATTCACACAGAATCATCTAGCCCTATCTCTATTTGACACATATTATGTAGTATTTACATGCAGGTGAAGCCACGGGGAGCAGCTAGTTTTATATAAATTTACATTTGTTCAGATAGTTTGTTACAATTAATGGCCTCACCATTCCCCCCAGCAAGGAATTAATCTCTCCGGCAGTGAAGGGCTTGCAAGTAGCAGACTCGATGTCCGCTGATGATGCCGACACCTGCCTGGCTTCGACATCCAGCACTCGTTGGGCATTGCGGTAGCGCTTGTTGAATACCTCATACGGCACCTGGGTACAAGAATCTTCTAAAACCATAGAATAACTAAATGGTAGAGTATTTTTATTACAGTTTCCGAGTTACCTTGCTATTTCTATATTAAGCATGAAGTACTAGTCTACTACTCTGTAAAGTTTGACAATAGTCACAATTGAAAACACTAGGTGATACTGTCAGAAAAAGGAATAGGTATTTGGTTATAAATTTTATAGACATTAAATTAGTAAAACATTTTCATTGTTCAAAAACATTATTTTATTCTGATATTTATTACTACTAAAATATTAGGTAAACAAAACAAAGCAAGCGACAAACTGTTTGAGTGAAGCCAAATGTCTAGTATTTAAAATAAAACTGCTGATGATAAAAAGTTCTCCTACAGTCTCATTAGCATAATAAATTTCCTTTAAAGTAATAAGGAATTTATTTTAGCTTTTTTACCTTACCTACCTTAAAATTTTCCTCGTTCCTGCCTACATATAAAAAAAAACAAGTCAAGTAAATAGTAAATTTTTATTTTTTGTTTGCTAGTCAAGTTTGTTTTGGCCTTGTAAGATCATTCAACTATTATAATATATATTTGCTTTGTAGAAAATCCTATGATGATTCTAGATAGAATCGAAATCATCAAATTATTTTTGCGCAAACAAAACAAACAGCCATTATTCATAGGAAGGCCATTATTTTTTTATGAGATTTACAAAATGAGGGCGTAAAATGCTCAACTTGCCTTCAATGTTGCGTGCTCCATCACCTTCAGTTCGTCCATCTTACAATCTTTGTCTTTATCTGCGTTGGTTAGAACCATCATGGAAATAGCTAAATGATACAGCACACTGCAATTATCAAACGAAACGACGTATTTTTCTTTGACACAAAATGAAAACAAAACTCAGCTGATTTTGGTGCGTAGCGTCGACGAAAATGTCACGTTCCGTTCATTATTTTGTTTGGGTTGTTTTTTTTGTGTACTGTCTATTTTTTGTATTTAAAGTTGTGTCTGAAGTTTGAATTATGGACTATTTAATTATTTCAATACCCCGATCAAATTATTGTACAGTAGTATTTTGTATACAACAAATACCTCCTCGAACACACTTGGAACACACATACGAATTGTATGTGTGTATTAGGAGACTTTTACCTCCCCTATACGATTCTGTAAAAAAAAACATACCTTACCATTCACCATCAAGGCGAAAATCAGTCAGTCATTGGTAATCTAGCTTTATATAGTATGTATAATGTATAATATAATGTATAATAATAATAAAAAATAAGTATCAATGGTAATCTAGCTTTATACTATAGTATAGTAGAATAGAATAATATTATATGAAAAATAAATAAATATTAGAGTTAACATTTAGGTACATTTAGATAATACCATTGTAGCAATGTAACGTTAAATATTATTTTAATCGACTTTTACATAATTCATCATAATCTTTCCTACGGCCATCGACATCTTAATGTCGCCTACGGCACAGCACTATTTACCCCGCCTTCTCAGAGAAAAAAGGAAAGCAAATACAGAACTGGTTATGAAAGAAAGAGATGCACAGTTGACCTCGACAGTTGACCTCAACTGGCCAACCAAATTAAGTTGAGCTCAGTCAGGAGGAGCCATTGAGTAAGCGAGCGCAGAGATTGTCACGGGTCACTGGTCTGGTCGTTACTGATCGAACGTTAGTGGGCGTGGATTTTTATAAGATCTCTTTATCTTATGTGATGTCTTAAATCGTTCGCCCTGTATTAGGTGTCTAGGGTACGTAGTCGATGGAATAAAACGATGTATCTCTACATAGTAGTCGCTTCCTTCTGTCTGCCTATCCTATGCAAGTATAGAAAACAACGCAACGGATTTTTATGCGGTTTTTTTTAAATAGATAGAGTGATTCAAGAGAAAGTTTTATAAACTATTTGAAACATATATTTTCACGAGGGCGAAGCCGCAGGGCGCTGCTAGTTTATTATATTCTTTCATTCTGTGATGATCGAGTCATTCGCTTTGTATAAACGGAACGTATTTTCTATAGACAAGATTACTACATTTTTATAGGCCAATTAACACCATAAACATATTTTGTATCTGTACTACATCATAATTTTGTTTGTAATTTGGATGACTCAATAAATAATATTTTATATAATATGAAAGGGATATTTTAAGATGATTCTAAAACAAACAGCAAACAATTTCGTGCGACGCAGTCGTAATCTATCCATAGACACTTATTTATTTTTATTTACGGGGCGCGCGCGTCGTCGTCGTCACGCGTCACTTTCGTTTCGTTCGTTCATTCTGTAGTTCATTCGTTTCGTTACGCAAATCCGCCATTTTGTATGTAGCTGGCGGTGCTTCACGGTGTACATTCTCGGTTCAGTGATTTCACCCACGAAAACTACAAAACTTTCTTCTTATTATCCTAAAAACTTACTGTGTACTATCCTGACATTATCGTGAATTATATTGAACGCTATAAACTTGTGCATTCGTGTTTTGTGAGTGTCCTATAATTGGAGCGCGTGGCTGGAGACTCTTTGTTGTTTAATTCGGCTTATTTGAGGTGAGTTTTGTAGTATTATTACGTGAAGATGTGTGAATAGTGTGCAAGGAATGGTGGGTAAAGTTTTGGAGTTTGTTATTTTCGTGTGTAAGAAGCTAGTAATGTAAGTTTGGTTGGAATGCGGTGGCGTCGGTGGCGCGTAGTTAGCAGGCGCGCGGTGTGGCTCAGCTAGCGGCTTTCGGCTCGCGACGCCGACGCGTCACCTCATTGGCGTGAGAAACGTGTTACTAGTGAATTGGTGCTTCTGGAAGCCTCTGTAGTATTTTGCCTCCAAAATTTTGCCGTCATCAAGTCTGTACCGCGGTTGTGTTTGTTCGTTTTACCAGCCGGAATTTGAAGAATATAAAGGGAGCCAGACAATTTCTATCAGGACTCTCATTAATCTTTGGTGAGAACTTAAAATCTCGAATTTGTATTTTTGAGTTTTTTTTATAAAACCTGATTAACCATCCGAATCCTAACCTTAACACTGTGGTTGACCTCAGAATCTGTGGCACTAATGTCTACCAAGTCACAAATCCACTTTGAGGTAAATCAATTATGTAGTAGGTATATTATGTTCAAAAGTTACTTAGGTATCTACTACTTAGCCTTAAGCTCTCAATCTGTCTTCTCTAATTTGCTTTCTTGTCCAACTTTATATACCAAAACTTTTGAATGCAATTTCAATTTGAAAGTTTTTCATCTTTCATTGTTAATCTATTCTTTTGTTCTCCGAATACATTCCAGTTTTATAATAATCAAAACTTTCATCTCAGAGGAAAAACTTTTTGTTTGAGCAAAGTTGTGCTGGATAATGTTTTCAAGGTATATTTTACTTTAAATTCTTTTTGAACAAGTCCGGGAACAAATTCTTACAATTTTACTAACAAATACTGCTTGTCATTTAAAGAGTTAAATTTGTTATCTTTTTCCAGCTCTAGTATTTCTTAAAGGCTTCCATTATTTACTTTGTTTGAATTATACTATGACACTGTTACCAGAAATTGATATCCATACTTATTCAATCTCATAATCCATAGATAACGGATTAACTGCTCGTATAATAATCATGAACTATATTGCGCATGACAGATAATTGGCTCACATACTGTAAATCTACATTATTTACACTGTCTGTGTACCTACTTGTAGTGTACACAAGAAATAAATATCATAGAACATTATATTGCTCACCTTGACCTATCTAGCATGTCAGTAGAGCTATATAGATCTAGTGACATCTAGATATATATCATCTCATATGTACATGCGCTAATAAGATCATAATGATGATAATGCATCATTACAGTTGGTTCTATGACTGGAATAAAACATATTTTATTCTAGCCATAGAAAATATTTATTCTACCTGTATGCAAAATTTCAGCCCGATCTATACAGTAGTTTTGGCGTAAAGAGGTAAAAAAAACAAAATTTCTTATTTATTATTATTAGTGTGATGCTGATGAGCTGCTCTTCACCTCACGCCAAAACTGCAATTGTATATATGTAGGTCTAGACCAGGATTAACATAATGGCTAGGTATTTAGCCCAAAGAAACGCGTGCGAAGCCAGTTATTGTAACATCTAAGAGCAATCACGCATCAAAGTTCCCTAGGCTTTTAAATTAAACAAAACCTCGATATTAATAACATCCCGCGATGTGGCAATAGCTAAATCACTAAGACCCTTTGGAGAGTACAGGACTAAATCCTCTATTCTAAGCGGTTGCCCAGCCCTAGTAACTTTGGACGACCTGGGATAAATGAATGCTGGTTTAAAGCTTAAAGTGAATCCTGCGGGATGCGGGGAATGGACACTTGTTGGAACGTACGCTGCCTTGGAAGAAAACAATCACCTATAAATGCCTTATAATAATAACTCACCTCAATTCACCACTCGCCTCGATCGGAAGAATGCGTGCTTCTGGAATCGCCAGGATTCCCGTGACGTCACTGAAATGTCTTTGACACACACAAGCGGATTACCAGCAGTTGCCAGCGTAGCAGATGCGGTGGTATGCGGAGTTATCAGAGTCCAACTTTTATTAAGATAAATTAGTGCGGGACGCGTGTTGGTCGATCTAATGACTTGCGAAGACTCGAAGCACCAAGATGGCGGTTTCTGGCGGTCCCCTGCATGGGGCGTGTCGGTGCAATCTATACCGACCTTTGACGGATGGTTCACCAAAATAAGTTATTAAAATAAGACATTCTTAATAGATAGGTGAAATACCATCCAATCAAGACAGCGGTATAATTATTCACATTAATTTGCAAATAATCCCAACAAGCGTAACCATTTCCCCCGGCTTGAAAGTTCCTACTTTCGAAACACAGAAGAAAAGGGATATAAAAATGAAATTGAAGGATAAAATAATCCTGTATGAAAAATAAGAAAATTTAACCTTAGTTGCATATTGTCACAAACTCTATTGTAATCTAAAGTTATAAACAAACACAACGCGCAAGCGTTAGAGCAAGAGCTCTTAAAATAGAGATACTAAGAATTACTTAACTAACTAACCCTATAGTCTACACAGCGATGCGATGCAAGACCTTAATTTTAAACTAAGGACCTAAACAAAAACTATTAAAAACCTTACTGAGTTGGCAGAGGGCACAACTTCACAACCGGTCGACTTTGTAAAATCCCACCTTTAGCCTTTAAAGAAGCGACTCGAATTATACCCCGTTTTTGTCCGGAAAGATTTGAGTAATTAAATCTAACGGAAATTGCAAGGGCATGACAATGTCCTGGATGGAGACAACTACCATGCCTAATGTTATAGGATTAGCTGGAGTGTTCCATTTCTCTCTGGATTGCAAGGTGTGTAAATACTCTATACGCCACCTATTCCAAAAGGAGCGGACAAGTTTCTCGGTCAATTCATATCGCGAAATAAGATGCAAACAAGTTTCATTAAATTCACGAATGGGAAGAAACACAAGCGGTTTCGTATACAAGAAGTGCGGCGGCGGCAGTGTGGACAGTACCGAAAGGTTAAAGCTTAGCGAATGCGGGAGCTTTGAATTCCACAAGGTCTCCAGTTAAGCTAACCCAGTGTTAAGCTCGTAAAGTGATGGTATGTAGATCAATCACTTTGAAAAGATGCGTATTTACAGTGCGGTTGGCGACAAATATGTGCCAGCGCTGCGGAATAGACCATAACTTTACCGTTGAGTTATGACGAGCGGCATATAATAATAATATATATAATCGATTTATCAACTTTGATAAAAGGAGTGCGATGCGAATCTCATGAAGAGTTACACATTTAGTGGCGCGACCGTAACACGGCCTAAAACATCAAGACGTGCGGGTGAAACAAGTGGAAGATTATGATTCTTCAACTGCGAATTATCTAAAGGCTCCTTGATGACGTCATCGTGAATAAGCTTGATATTAGGTAGCTTGGTAAGTCCGCGCTCGAGGCACAAAGAACTGCAACGAGCGACGGCGACTGAAGAGCTATCCAATGCTACGTAGCTGTCATCAGGAGTGCGATTTTTAGTGGATAGACAGAACTCTTCACTTGTTTTACTGTTCATGTCTCCAACTGCGGTGACTTTGTCAATCTTGATAGACGGACGCAGGTCGCAAACGTCATGGCAAGAAGTTGAGAGGAACGACAACGTGTCTGAAAGAGGTAACAATATAGGTGCCTCTCCCATAAGTATATAGCCCAGCACCGTCTCGACTGCGTCAGGACACCCAGGTTTACCAGTGACGCAACCTGGTCGCAACAATTTAGCGAACAGTTTTACGCCAAGTAAAATATCAATGTTACCAGGTACATTCCATGTGTCGTCAGCGAGGAAGCTCGGACCAATGTGGTTCAACCCAGCGACATTTATATCGCACAAAGGAAGTTGAGCGGTAATTTGATCCAGTACTAACGCATCGATATGGTACTTAGCACGCGAGCGAAGTCGTGAGCGGAACGTGAGGTCGACGGAACCTCGAACAGGCTGAGAAATACCACCAATACCTCTGACGGTACTAGTAGGTGCCGCGCGAATCGACAAACCTAACGTGCGACAACAATGCGATGTTACATAATTTTTCTGCGAACCGGGATCTAGCAAACATCTGATCGTTACGTCCCTACCCTTTTTATTCACCACTATTATTTTAGCGGTGGCCAACACTTCGGTAGTACGTTTGGTCTCCTCTACCGCGGAATGTGTACATAGTGCGACCCGCTCGGGAGCTGCTGACAAGACTTCAACAGGACCAGCGGAAGAAGTAGCCGCGGGGGCAGTCACTGGGGGTAGAGGGGCAGAAACTATGGCGTTGGTTTCAGCGCACGGCGGCGGCAGTTGTTCGAAGTGAAGCAACGTGTGATGCCTGCCGTTACATTTTTTGCAACCGATTTTCGATTGGCATTTCAGCGTGGTGTGCCGGTTGCTTAAACAGTTGACACACATTTTATTATCTTTAACAAATTTAAATCTATCAAGTGACTGCAGTTTCTGGAACCCAGTGCACCTGAATAGATGTAGATGAGTGGTGCTACATAGGGAGCATTTACTATTGTCAGCTATGCCTACATATACCTGCGGCACCTTTAAGGTGGAAGGAGAGGGAGGCCTGGTCCCTGCGGTAGCGCGCGGGGGCGCTGTTGTGCGGTAAATTATTTTAATTTGTTCGCGTACAAATTTTACAAAATAGTCGTAGTCAACGAGTTCTTGATCCCTTTGATATCGCAAGGACATTTCATAATGTTTTGCTACATCTGAGTCAATTAATTTGAGGCCCAGATGGGTGAAAATAAAATCAGCAAGATTTTCTATTTTTAATTGTTTGATTCCTGCTATAATTGCTGTAAATTTATCAAACACCTTTTCTAAGTTAGCAGGTGATGTACCTGCTGACTTTAAGGCAAACAGCTGATTTAAATAATTGACAGCGAGCGCGCGGGTATCTAAGTATTTTGCGATAAGCGCATCCCACACAACTCGGTAATTTTCGGCGGACGGACATAAACCTGCCGACACATTTCTAGCCTTGCCTTTGAGACAGCCTAATAAGTAGTGGATGCGATCTGAATCCGAGAGGTCAGAGTTTGTGTGGATCACCCTCTTAAAGGTTTCATAAAAAAATGGAAAACTTTCTATGTCACCGTCAAACGTGGGGAGTTCAATTTTTGGTACCTTTATATGGTACGCACTCCTGCCAGCTGAGCTCATGGTGGCAGAGGGCGATGACACCGGCGGCGGTTCCAATAATGCGCTTAAAGTATTTTTTATTTCACAAACCAAGTCGTCAAATGAGTTCAAACTACTATAACTGACTTCATATTTCTCGTCCAGTTTCATAGATGAAAGATTTACATTATCCAGTATCTCGTTGAATTCACCGCGCAACGCATCAATTTGCTTAGCTTGCGCAATGAATGTCCTGCGAGCGCGCTCAGTTGTCAACGCCTTGGATGACTCATAAATGGCCTGGACGCGTGCGAAACATGCGTCGCGTTTTGCGAGATAAAGTTTTAATTGGATTTTATCTTCCATATTTGATGGAATTACCTACCACACAAACAAACCCTAAGATTCAAGCGGAACCCTAATGCGAAGGGTAACAGGACGTTATTTAATTACCGTTATTTTACAAAAATACTTAGAGAGGAATAAGAAATGATGATGATCTTTAATAAATTCGTTACACGATAAACAATTTGTATCTAAAAATCAAACAAACTGCGAATGGAATCAAATATAATAAAAAGGAAACAAAACCACGTAGGTAAGTAAGTTTGTGTAAACAGGCCGGACAGGTAGGTACTTTCACCGAGCGAGGCACCTTTGTTATCGACCTATTTATCACAATAAAATAAATGCGATGCGAGTAAAAAATATTCTAAGATAAGCGTAGGTAGGTATCACAAACCACAAAGTTCACGTGATCCACAACAATTGAGTAATTACCTAGCTATACCCAAGTAGTTAGGGAGGTAGGTAAGTATAAAAAATGCTGTTAAATAATGCTATAATCGAAGCTTTCGTTTGTAATACCTTAGGAATGTAGGCAGTAGGTACAAATTGTAGGTTCTCCCTACTGTTACATCCTAGCGAGAAAAGCGTTAAGTATTGATGAACACGTAAATAAATGTTTAGGTAGGTATTAAGTTTCTAAACGAGAAATTCCTATCAAAAAATCAAGGTTATTTCAGTATCCCAGAAAGATAACACAAGCCCTAAAGTGCGGAGTAAGATGAATGACTAATAATAATTCATTCAAAGGCGAGTTATGAAAACAATAACGATGCGAACTTGCCTACTTGCCTATTATCGAAATTCAGAGATTCCCGTCAAAAGACCGAGGAAACCCTATAATGAATGATAGGTAGGTTGGTAACGAAAGTACCTAAAACTTAGGTATAATGAAATGATTGTAGGTAGGTACCTACTAAATCATTCACATACAATGCGATGCGAACGTACTTTTATACGTTTAATGATTAAATTGCACTAATTTGAATCATATGCGGTTGGAGTCTTCTAGTGTAGTTGTATGACAAAATGTTTAATAACTACTTATTCTCGAGTAGGTAGGTAAATAACCTATCTAAGAACCAAGTAGTTATTCGAATAACCTTTCAAGGTTAGGGAGCGGAATGTGGACTTCGGACACGTCACGTCTTACTACCCAGTACCCACACTTCTACATTTAACAAAAAAAGATATGCAATTTAGCGAAATACCAATGATTTTATGCCAATAACTTATTTTGCGATATGAATTAACTATTATTTAATCGTATTTCAATAATTTATGAATAAAACATGCGAGATTACGATAATAGAAAATTAATTTTTCTGCCGGTAGGTAAGGTAATGAAACACAAATATAGACGTTAACGAGTATGCAATAGAGGTGAGAATAGTGTGACGATATGCAACAATGAGATAGATTACTAGTTAAAATTCGTAACTTTTTAACCTGGAATAATCTAGACTGTGGATCTTAATTTAAGCTTATGTGCGGCCGAAGGACCAAAATGGAGAGTACAGGACTAAATCCTCTATTCTAAGCGGTTGCCCAGCCCTAGTAACTTTGGACGACCTGGGATAAATGAATGCTGGTTTAAAGCTTAAAGTGAATCCTGCGGGATGCGGGGAATGGACACTTGTTGGAACGTACGCTGCCTTGGAAGAAAACAATCACCTATAAATGCCTTATAATAATAACTCACCTCAATTCACCACTCGCCTCGATCGGAAGAATGCGTGCTTCTGGAATCGCCAGGATTCCCGTGACGTCACTGAAATGTCTTTGACACACACAAGCGGATTACCAGCAGTTGCCAGCGTAGCAGATGCGGTGGTATGCGGAGTTATCAGAGTCCAACTTTTATTAAGATAAATTAGTGCGGGACGCGTGTTGGTCGATCTAATGACTTGCGAAGACTCGAAGCACCAAGATGGCGGTTTCTGGCGGTCCCCTGCATGGGGCGTGTCGGTGCAATCTATACCGACCTTTGACGGATGGTTCACCAAAATAAGTTATTAAAATAAGACATTCTTAATAGATAGGTGAAATACCATCCAATCAAGACAGCGGTATAATTATTCACATTAATTTGCAAATAATCCCAACAAGCGTAACCACCCTTTGTTTCCCAAAACAATGACAATTTAAAACGTTGCTTACACGTTTTTACGACTGTCGGACCGTTACGTTGAAATTTTCCCATACACGCGCCTTTATAAATCGTTGAAATGACAAACGACTGGCTACTTCGCTCCTAGTCGATAGATCGACCGCATCCGTCAACGGACTTGTGTATGACTGGCTCACCCACACAAGTTGATTTTGTGCGGTGACCATGTAATCTACTATCCAAAGAATTAATCTTTAAAGGAACGCATGGAGTCATAGAACCTCAAGAGTCCTGTAAGGTCTAACGGAAATAAAGCACTTTGATATTACACAGAACATGAAAAGTAAAAAAAATATATGAAAAGACCTACTGTTCTAGTATGTACTTTCATGTTCTGTACAAAGTTTGTAGTAACCGCATAGTCGTCGCACGAAAACTAAGTGTGAATGCGTGTGTGTGCCATCAAATATCAAAATATAAAAAAGCACACAACTTTGAAATTTTGAACACGGACTAAAAATAAGTAAACTTAATTCTGAAATGGAATTCAAACCCTAGGTAAGATAATCTGTCTTGAACATTAACTGCGATAACGTTCGTACCACGAATATCGTACATATGGTCACCCTACCAGCTCCCTTGCATGTTCAAGTTACCGATCACTCGATAAGGTATTAAAGACGTACAATCAAGAAGAGCTTTGTTAAACCGAGGCTGTGGAAAGGTGTCTTCAAAACCAGTTCCACCGCCTTATTGTCTCGTTTTAATATCAGGTTCTTGTTACACGAATCGAAGGACAAATCAATTTTAAAATGAATCCGCTTAAATGCCGTGTTACCTGGCTTTACGAAAACGAAATACGTGGAAATCTGATCGTAAAAATTTTTTACTAAAATAGTGGTTCAACTGCAAATTTGACTGATCCAACTTACAAGCGCTTGTTGATAGAGTTATCAATTAAAGCCTGCCGTAAAAGACTCGATTAATAAAAATAAAAGACTAAACTAGTCAGGCAAGAGTCAGCCGCAAGAAACTAGTCATCATCTGCTAAGAACATGATTGATATGGTGGTAAAAGAACACCGATCGAGTTTCATGATACTCGGAAAGCTATGTTAAATGTAAAGTGGTTCGATCATGAATTCATGATGTAGGTATCCTAACTATAAAAACTATATACATTTTACGAATTCATAAGGTTCGTAGTTAATCCGCCTACATCCGTAATGTAATTAATGACGGACGTAAATGTGATATGCAAGTCCTAAAATTCGAAAATCAATATTATTATTACCTCTGTTTATTAAAAACGAGTTTTTGTACAGACTGGTGGTAAAAAGGGACCCGCATGCCACGTGGCTATTGTATCAAGGGTCCACGTCAAATTCGACTGCGATAAATATAGTTCCAACAATAAAATATGGAGGAATACATTATCAATGCGTGACGAATAATTGTTCCACAGCCCGCATTTCAATGGCAAATTAGCACTATAAAGACATTCAATAATATGCCAGAATTTTCGATATTTTACATATTTTCGATTTCGGCATGTTTCTTAGAGATTACCCCGAGAGGGCTTACTTACGCACTATAATAACAAAAACAAGCAAGCCTTCCAAAGGACCGGGTCACTTTATGGCTCGAGATCATGGTAATGAGTATGGTAATTAAAAACACAATAAAAATAAAAAGTTCGCATAAATCTACAAAAAAATTAAACATGAAATAATTGATAAATAAAAAAAATAACACAATAATCAAAATAAGTGCTATAGAGGTACATATAATCCTTCAATTGTCCTATTTGTGCTACTAAACAAGACTAACCGATACTTACATAATAAAAATCGATTTTAATTCTCGCCTGGTGACGCGTAATTCGCTTAATTTATGCGCATAATTACTGACTCAGATGCTGTTGCGTGAAACCGGCTAGGGTTGCCATTATGGCCAAATGGTGTAAAATAATTGGCGATTTCAAGAATACATGAGTTTAAAAAGCATCTACTGTCATGGTAAACGTGCTTAAAATATTTTATTTCTAAAATTTTTTTTGTAAGGGAGTGTTTTATATTATGTAGATTCATTTAAATTATCTAAAACCCAAACATTCTAGTTAGTCATTTGACATGGACGCTTATGCAATTTTAGAAGCTTCTCTTTTTCAAATATACTAAACACTTCAACCAAAAACATTTTACAGCACTTATGAAAAATTGAAAGTATCCATTTTAAAATTACATGAATTCATAGGGACAAAATACACATGAATATTCATAAACTCATTAATAAAACTAGGTACCTATTATGTTGTATTGGTGTTGAATGCAGATTAATCAACCCTAATGATCCAATTTTGCCTTCGCGTGCTCATTTGCTGATAAATGTCAATATAATGGATTTGCCCGGCCACGGTGACTTGCTATCTGTATTATATCTTAGGATATAAGTCAGTTGATACCCACTAGGGTAGGCTCCTGAACGAGGCTAATGAATTTTTCTCTGGACATGTTTAATTACATGTGTATTAACACGTATTGGCGTTAACACGTTCACTACCAAGCGTCAGCGCTGCGACTCTTGAGGGGCGCTGGGTAATTTAACTCGTGCTCGATGACAATCAGTGTTTAACAAAGTCATTAATCGAAGACGTTCATCGAAGGAAAAATACAATCGCATTTGTTTACGTAACCTATTACGCATTTGCAGTGTCCTATTGAGTTATTGTAGCATTTCCGTGCGTTACCGCATACGTTTTGTTATTTTGCGACGAGGAATTGTATTATACTGGTCATTCACTGTTATGCGGAATCAACACCTATTCACTGAAATCAAACAGATTTTGAATCAGATACTGCGGGTTTTTTTTCAACTGCATGGAAATAGGAAAGGCTCGATTTGGTTATATTTCTAAAAGCTGATCGTAGGGATATTAGGCGGATTCAACAGCTATTCACTGAAATCATACGGATTTTGAATCGTTTCGATACTGCGGGTTTTTATTCGACTTGGTGGAAATATTCTGGTCTGACTCGACTCATTTCTAAAAACCGATCGTAGGAACTTACGTGTACTTTTAATACTTTGACTGCGAACTTTTTTCCACGACTGCGATCTTTTTTTTAACCTAAGCCATTCGTGCTGCCGCACACAGCGGTTGTGTTGCGCCGCACATGCGTTTCGTTCGAAAAACATTACGGCTGTGCTGAGTCACACAGATCTGTATTTTCTCAGCCGCTGCGCTAGTGTGGATTTACGCATATTAGTCACTTGTAGAAAACAGATACGGTGTGATTTCAGCAATCGAAGTGTTAAGTCCATAGTGTTGTTTATTTTGCTGGTACTCGCATCATTCTATGCTATACCTACACGCGCTCGCACGTCGCGCCATAATTTTCTTATCTTCCTTGAACTACAAAAACGTATTTTCCATGACACAACACGTATGGACTTATTATGTCAGCCATTTTGTATATAAATTGATCATATTATCCACGTAACCGGCTACTTAGCACGTTTTTCAATTGCCATTTTAAAATGGATCATGACACGCTATCTTATTAAAAATTCTGTGGTATTAAATTTTGGTGATATTTTGATGTCGATTTCGGCGCCTTCGTCAGGTTTATAATGTCAAGGACTGTAATTACTTTGATTCGGGTGTCGGTGCCTTTGTATTTTGCGATTATTGGTGGTTATACTCGAAATGGTATGGTTTAAGTTTAATAAGAATAATAACTAACGACTACCAATACCTAGTATTCTGCCCTACCGGGCGTGCAATGTATTAAAACAAAATAATACATAAAATTCACAGACAACATAAAATCATTAAAATATCGGTCATAAATTAATTGAAGGAGTAATAGCATTCTATGAGAATAGGTCAGTCAATTACCTCGGAAATGTGTTCCACCGTAATGTAAATCTGTCGATTCTAGAACTTCGGTATTTATCAAGCTACAAAAATATCTTATTCTTTCATTTAGTAAAAAAAAATATATGCGTGGACGATGTTATGCATTAAACTCACGTAGAGCCAGCGGCGTAGACATTAAAACCATTAGATTTACCCAGGGCTTATCTAACTAATCCACTAACAGGAAACGAGCCGAACGTAGAAATTCAACCAGGTCTAAAACCGGATAATACGGTTCAATAGCTCGCTACAATTATCAAAAACGATATAATTTAACTTGGTACAGTTCCATTGTGCTTTGGATCGTTAATTCCTCACCCCCTGGTCCCAATCGGGAGGGGTGGGGTAGCCAGCCGCCTATTCGGTGACCGACCTATTAAAATTGTAATTACCAGCGGCCTGTTGTATTATTGTTGGAATTATGTCGTATTGATTGCGGACCGCAGGCTGCGGAATAAAATTTAGACAGTTATAAATTATGAATTGTTAAGTGTTGAAATTTAAAAATGATTTAGCCTGGCTATGTACGTTTGAAAAGGCAATGTTTTGTGCGAATTATCTTCTTGCTTTTTCGGGTCTTGCCAAAAACAAAGTTCAAGAGACGCAATAACGCTTTAAAAAGCAGCCAACATCTTCATTAAGTTTAATACTTGGAGCAAAGTGCTCCTCGGGGGTCCTTAGCGTGCCGGGAAACAAAAGCCGTCGAATTAAATTCTTTCACGCTCCCATTAAACTTCATAGAAATTACAAAAAGGAGGCGCAATAAAAAAAGTTTTAATGCACATAGGAAATGACTATGGCGTGTTCCAAACAATATTCGTACTAGACGTAGTTTTGTCTTCGCTGGCTGGTAGAACAAAGGACGGCGTTGAATGTCTAATAAAATATACACAAGCATCGGAGACCGGAACATTCTCTCATAAAAGGTTTATGTCTAGGCACTTGCTTGTGTCTTGTCTAGATATACTCGTAACTGTGTTAGTAGAACTTTTATAACTAAAGTATAACGAACTGAGCAAATTGACGATTTAATTGACAGCACTGAAATCTAGCAATTAGTTTTATTTCTGACAGGAATCTATATATATAAAAGAAAGTCGTGTTTGTTACAACACTTATAACTCAAGAACGGCTGAACCGATTTAGCTGAAAATTGGTGGAGAGGTAGCTTAGAACCAGGAGTCTAACATAGGACTTTTTATCATTTTAACCATTTGACTTGACACATAGATTTAACGGGGGCGAAGCCGCGGGGCGCAGCTAGTTTATTTATAAAATAAACAAAAATAGAATAAAACTACAATACAACGGAACACTGCGCGAAAGCGCATAAGTTTTAAACTGTCGCAGCTCCTCCAGTCCTGTCTCAGTCTGATTTTCCAAAGTCGGGTGCCAAGTTCACATAGCCCCCAGCGCGCCCAAACTCTGGATAAGGTTAAGGCCCGATTTCACCAAACCGAAAGCATGGTTTATTGTAGTTTTTGATTTACCAATTAGTAAATTCTTTAGTATTGCTATTTTCTTTGGCGAAATCTGGTCTAGGAGATCTGACGTTCATATAAAATAAAAATTCATTCAATTCAATTCATTCGATATTTCTTAAAAATAAGACTACAAATATGAAAAAATTAACCAAAGAATTTATAGATGAATTATGAAACACCACAGGAGAAAAACAAAGAATCAGTATTATATGTATGTAGGCATAAAAGGTAGCAATAATTAAAATAACTTATTACTTGCTTCGCTGGAAAATGCCCTGCTTTCGGACGTTCCTATCAAATAGCAGTACTACACGAAATGCTTATTACCATGCACTACTATTACATTGCATTACAACTGGCACGTGATTTCGCGTTTACAACGCCAAATTCACTTAATTCGCATAATAGCGCTCGAGCACAAAGCCTCTACGAACAATGGCTAATGTGATATTGACACAATGCGAGGTTTATGCGAGATGGGCTTTCTATCTTTGAAGAATAACAAAGAACGTCGAAGTGGAAGCATCCTCCCAAGTCTTATATCTCGAGAGGAGATATATTTTAGATTTATATCTGTACAGTCAAAGTGCCTTATTTTGCTAACGGTTCTTATGAGCCGCTCGCTAGCACTTTGATGATTGTTGTGTGCTGCTAAAGCACACAACAATCATCAAAGTGCTTTATTTCCTTTTGAACTTGCAGAACTCTGGGACACGTCACAAAAATCAAATTAAAAAAGTAAAATAAAGTGATCTCATGGATTTTTTGTTTCATCATCATCATCAGCCTACAGCAGTCCACTACTGGACATAGACCTCCCCCAATGAGCGCCATAGCGCCCTGTCTTCAGCTTGCTTTTTGTACTTAATTTTTTTAAGGTAAAGTAAAGATGTGATCAAAAAGAAATTTAAGCTTTTAGTATTTAGGTACCTACACTACCTTCCTTGTTAGGTTATTCGTTTTCGAGTTGGAGTTTAACTCGTCCCAAGCTTTTTATTTGATATATAATCTGATATTTTGTATATGTTCAATTTTTATCATCCTCTATACAACTACAAAAGAATCATCCAAATCGGTCCATAAACGATGGAGAAATCGACGAACATACATACATAAGTAAATAAACAAGTAAATGAACATAGAACCCTCTCCCTTTTTTAAAAATGGCGGTTCTGCGGGTAAAGTTATGCCATGGAAAAATATCTCGCTCGAATATCACCTTGCATTTCTCCCCGTTTGATCTTATTTATCGAGAGCTTGTCGGAAATGGAATCTGGAATATTAAATTGAGATGGAACGATGGCTGTCTGATTTACCTACTTGGAACGCCAGACCCTCACTAAGATAAAAATAATGCTACGGTATTTTCTCCGGTTGACTTCGCGTCTTATTTATCGAAGCTTCTAATATATGCATTACTTACTTTGAATATCTGCTTTCTGAGGCACGGGGCTAGAGAGCTATTTTGACAGGCATTTTACATGAATATGAAGTTTACTCTCTTCGCAACTCTTGTCTTAGATACAAGCTTTTCACGACTAACTAATGTATTTCTTACATCATCTAGGTATCAACAAATTTTGTATGATTTAGGTCTGCTTCAGTTCGGTTAAGAATCAGCCGCACACTTTCTTACAGCCGAATATATTATTCCGGATCACCTACAACATCAATCTTGCCTATAATATCATTATTTAGTTTAACATAAGGTCTGCCATCCTGTCTATTCTCCGTATATGATATACTGCCTATTATATTTCGCCTATGATATTCTCCGTACACCGGCCTTATCGCTAAGCGATAAGGCCGCCAATTTCATTGCCTTTCTATTGGATAAGTTTAATTATGTACTTAATGTTTTTTAAGGCTATGAAATAAAGCATTTTCTATCTATCTAATATCTTCTATCTACCGACCTAACGCCCCTCTGATATGAAAAGATTACACACGTCATGATATATGTGTTATCATCAGTGAATCACGATAATAATATAGATGCGAAAGATTGGACGTATGGATGGATGTTTGTTACTTCTTCACGTCAAAACTTCCGGATCGGGCTAAAAATTTCATACATCAGCTCTAGGCCTGGAATAAAACTTACGGTATTTTTATCCCATACAACAGTTCCCATGGGATAAATAACCTTAAAACATTTCCATAGAAACAACGCGTGTGAAGCCGCGGGCAGAAACTGGTGAAACATATAACACCTTCTCAGTCCACTGAGCAGAGCAAGAACGTAAACACATAATATATTATTCCTATTTATTACATTAGAAAAATAAGTGCTTGATATTTTTGGCTGAGAGTAATCAAAAGTTCGCTGGCCGTGGGCGTGAGGCGCTTAAGGTTATCTTTAAATATAATGTTACGTGTTGAAACTACGCAATAACTAATCTGGTTTTTGCATGATAATCCAAATCTGGAGTAAATTCATCTTGAAACATGTTTCATGCATCATAGAGCAAATTTACTGACAAAATGAACAGATATTTTTATTCATACAAAGCCCTCACGTAAGCACGAAAGTAAATGTATCAAGCTAAGCCATTTGGAATTTACTCTGTATTCTAGAAAAGACATCAATGTCAGACACAGACAACATACTTTCAGTACTGCCATGCAAAATACGCTCATCCCCAGACTACCAGAAATAGCTCAATAAAATGTTAGAAATAATCCGTGTCAGTTAAATTGCTATACAAATAGCAGGTGATTATGCCACCTGGGGGCCAACATCTGTGCCCGCGTTGCACCTGCTTTGCTCTTAGCTTGTGTATTCAGGCTCTAACAAACAAAAAAACTTTTGTAGATTTTCAATATTTGGCTGTGCAAAAACGTATTCAGCAAACTGATCGAAATGTTTGGTTGCGCTAGCAGTTCCTAGTGTAACATGGTGTGGTATGATATGAGCTCTGGCAAGTTCGTTATCTACTATTGTTTATCACAGACTCGCGAGTCAATTTATGTCTCAATTTCGTGTTCCCACGCCATATAAACTCGCCGATCGACATGACTTGTTTTACTGTTCCGCTAAAATTGCCTGCGGAGCGTGGAACCAGTTTTTCGGTTATTGTTGGCGATTATGGTCGTCTCCAAGTAAATGATTCATTTGACAGGCTCAGTAAATTATGGATATCCTGGATAATGGATACGTTTTATATTATACTTTGATAAAATGTATGAATATTGTAGAGCTCCGAATAGATCTACCTACTTATATTCTTTGTACACGTTCTCAGAACATTTGTAAACGTTATTGGTATCTCAAAAAGTTCTTCACTAAAGGCTAATAATAAATTGGTAACAATTTGCATGTAAATCTCGATATCCATCATGTGATGGACTGTATACCGCTCGCTGTCATATGTGATATATCGACGGGCCATATCGTCACTTAACTCAGGCAAGATTGTGGTCAAATGTTTTGTAAAAGTTATTCAACTGTAGTAATACTAAATTTCTTGATAATCCATCTTTCCGCTGATGTATATTTTAATAATGTATGTTTGGTATCTAAAAGATCTATCTAGAGTTCATCTCAATAACTACTCCGTGTTTAAGTCTACAGAAGTACCGTTATGATTATGAGTGCTCTTCAAAATGGCGTGGTACTTAGCGTTAGCGTATGAAACAGGATCGAAGGCCCGTTCACTTGTTACATTAATGCCACCGCCGCAGAGTACACCCAAAGGCACACAGTTTTCTCACAGATGCATCGAAACAGCCATTTCTGGCAGCCTTTATACGTGTTTTATCGTATACTTACGTAATTAAAACGCACGGTTTATATCGCACTGGGGCGATCATTAAAGTGTATTTAATGGCCGTCTTGTGTAAGCCGTTTCCCCTGCTTCGCGAAAACTGTTAATTTTTTTTCTCCCCCCGGTTAATGAGAGCCAGCGAGATGGGCCGACTAATTGGATTCCATTTTGGATCGGAATACGCCCGGGTCGGTTTGGTTTCCGTTTCGAATTGGTGTTATTCACCTTTTGGACACTGTCATGGAAATTTTCGTAACAATAATAGCACTGACGCCTTTTTTAGCTGTCGGCGTTTTAGTTGCCTTATAGTTCGCATCGCCATGCATAAATTTAATGTGCGTTGGTCAGAACCGGTTTCTCGAATCCTTTACAAGCTGTATCAAAGTCCAAGA
Organism: Eupithecia dodoneata; assembly: GCA_947044415.1. Classification (NCBI taxonomy): domain Eukaryota; kingdom Metazoa; phylum Arthropoda; class Insecta; order Lepidoptera; family Geometridae; genus Eupithecia; species Eupithecia dodoneata. The sequence goes on from OX345678.1 coordinate 7,399,102, forward strand.
GAAGGCATTCTTGTTAATTTTGGTGAAGCCTGTCTCATATTTATAAAAGATAACAGAGTTGTGAAAGCTTATTCAAAGAATAAATCTTAACTTTTATAAACCGTACCGCAGTCCTTCAATTAAGATGGATAAAGTTTCTCAACTCCGCCGATCTATACCGAAGTTTTGCTAAAAACAATAAATAACTTCTATCTCCGCTAGCTTTAATTTATTCTCGCTCGTGGCTCACCTTTATCTCACCAGGCGTCGGCGTTACCTAATGCCTTATCGGCAAAAAAATGCTATTTACGGCGAAAAACAAGCCACTGGAAACGCGACGTCGAATTTGATCTGAAGCTCGCTGCTGAGTCATGCAAGTGGCGACTGCTGACGGGGTTAGGAGCCCGGTGGGGAGGGGGGAAAGGAAACCGCTCAGCTCAGCCACCCATTATACTATTGTGGAGGCACGTTGACGTTGTTTTCGCACAAAACGGTGTGTCAGCTACACTTCGGTCAGGACATAAAGCTGCCTTTCCACCGGAGATGTGCAAAAATCTGATAATCAAGTTATACTTTTGTAGAGAAAACGACTCTGGCCAATTTATACGTTACTAAGCGAAGCGACAGAAAACAAAAGGTTCTCATTTTCGCGTAGTTAATGGTTTTGCCATGCCAGTTTTACCTGGTAGTATTTTGTCGGAAACTTGACATGCCTTTTAAAAATTCCCCGTAAACTTATGATATCGCTATTTGATTTGTACTTGAATTGTTTCTTTGGATTATGTGTGCATAAACACTCCAGCCGAGATCGAGCATGTGTAAAACTCAGTAGACGTTGAACAAAATGGCTTTTAAAGTGTGTTTAGTCAAGCGACGCGTGGGGTAGACTTCCAAACATTATGAAGAGTAAACAGATGTTTCACCAGCTATTTAACATTATCGATGTATGAGGCGGCACGTATAAGCGGGGCTAATGTCGATCTTCGGTAAGAAACACTTGAATTTACGATGTTTTTTGTGAAAAATATTAAAACTACAGAATTCGAGTTTAAAAAATAGATATTATAACTATAAGCATATTTTATAAAGAAATGACATTCTACTTAAACTAGCAATAATTTTAGTTTCGGAAGATTAACATTAGTGTGATAATTGTTTATTTATTTATATTTTTTATTATTTTTTTTAGTTATAACTCCGAAAGTTTGGCTAAATAAAATAGAATATTAAAAAATAGCCTTGATAAATAATCTTTTCACGTTTCCATGGAAACAACGCGTGCGAAGCCTCGGGCAGAAAATAGTAAGTAATATTTTTCGCATGGCTAGATGAGATGACGATCGGTTTAATAGGTTATCGTTTTTTGTTGCTTCATCCATTGTATAGCGTCGTCAGTTTAAAAGTTTAGTGCTCTTAACAAAATTGATCAAACAACTAAGCCGTTTTATAACAAAAGAGAAAAAAGCATCCTTTATAATAATGAGTAGTTAGAAAGTCTTGGATGAGTCAGCCGGGAAGTTCGCTCGCGACAAGCTGTAAAGCCAATTACTTAGTCGTCACGAAGTTTGTACTATGCGTCGGGGAGCAGTTTGGAATGGCTAGCCTCATAGCCTGGCGTTTTATTTTTGTACGACTACTGCCACCCGCTTTTTCCCTGTGGGGCGGGCCGTGTGTTTTTTTAATAAGGTAATAATTAACAAAACGAATAAATGCGTAAGTAACTCTCTCGTTTACCTTTTGAACGGTGAAATAGATGAACGGACTATGAAGCAAGACAAGAGTTTGTATAACGGGGAAATAAATTTTGAAAGCAAACTAGACAACGATATTTTTGTATCTTTGTATATTTTGTTATCTTTAGGCTAGATGAGTCTGTTTGGATTCTCCAGCATAATCTATTTTCAATTAATCATTCCCTTGCCAACAGCAGTAGAAGGCAAAGGATATAAAGCAAACATAACATGCTCTATGATCTAAGATCAACAGTAGTAGTAATACACTTGAGAGCAATAAAATCGCACATCCGCACATTTTTACTTAAAAGTTCAATTTTTTTTTTATTTGGAGCTTACAGCAAATTAAAATAAAATTAAATTAAAGTGCATAATCTAGGCATTCGCAGAACTGATAAAGGGTTGACATTTACCTTTAAAAACAACTCATTAGCAACAAAACAATAGACCCCCTTATGTCGCTCGATCCAGGTAAGGCCGGCGGCGGGATTTATCGCAGGTATAAAAGAGTGCATATTGAGGGAATGGTCATCATTTGCATACCAACGTACAGTGTGAAAGGTTCTCTATTGATATTGGCTTCAAACGGAACACGAAAATGGATACTACACCAGAAGTAGCCGCTCAAGTGGTTGCCCTTGTTGAATCGGGGCTTAAGCAAAGTCAAGTGGCTCGACAATTGAGTTTGAGCCGATTTACCGTTCGGCGTGTATACCAGAGGTATCAAGAGACTGGTGGCTACAAACGGCGACAAGGATCGGGCCGTCCCCGTGCTACAACAGAGCGTGATAACCGCTTTCTTATAACGACATCTTTAAGAAATCGTCGTTTGAACGCATTTCAACTGGGCCAACGACTTCAAGAAGTTCGTGAAGTAGAAGTTAGCCGGTGGACAGTCAGAAGACGATTGAGAGAAGGTGGCCTGACTGCACACAGGCCAGCAAACGGGCCGAAATTGACCCCAGCCCACCGAGAAGCCCGCCTTCAGTTCGCTCGAGACCATTTGAATTGGACCGAAGAGCAGTGGAGTGCAGTCCTGTTCTCTGATGAGTGCAGGATGTGCTTGCATGGCAACGACGGACGGGGGAAGGTGTATAGAAGATCGGGAGAACGATTTGCCCAATGCTGCATAACAGAACGTGTCGCCTATGGCGGTGGATCAATCATGTTTTGGGGAGGCATGTCTATGGAAGCAAAAACCGAGCTTGCCTTCATCACCGGACCGAATACTGGTCGCCAATCAAGAGGATTGACATCCATACGATACATTGAGGAAGTACTCGAGAGCCACGTCGTACCTTTTGCTGGGTTTATCGGCGAAAACTTTCTGTTTATGCAAGATAATGCAAGACCGCATACTGCTGGCATAGTGATCGAGTACCTTCAAGAGGTGGATGTGACCGTTATGGAGTGGCCAGCTCGAAGCCCAGACCTCAATCCCATCGAACATCTATGGGACGAGCTGAAAAGAAGAGTTCGAGGCCGAGATGCTCCTCCATCGACTCTACAGGAGCTGCAACAGGCGATCGCAGAGGAATGGGAGGCTATTCCTCAAGACTTTATCAAAAGTCTAGTAACATCAATGAAAACACGGATGGAGTCAGTGATTCAGGCTAGGGGAGGGAACACTCGATATTAATAACAAACTTTAAATTAATTTTATCTTTTAATTTCATAACTTTGACACCAATACTTGAATAAAGAATTTTTTACTAAACATGCATTTTTGTTATTGATCCACAAAAGCATTTTTATGTAATGATTGAAAGACAAATCAGATACCACTGGATAGGTATTAAAATAGACTATGAATCTGCATTACAGAAACATAATATTTTTTGTTTTTTTTTTAGTTATGTCAAAAAATCATGAATGTGCGATTTTTTTGCTCTCAAGTGTAGTACTAGTATTTACGAGGTAGTCACAAATAACTAAAAAGGTTCAATAAATAGAACGATACGTTGTTATAATAAGCTTGTAATTTTTAGTTAATGAAGCTTTGTAATGAAGACATTATTCTAAAACAACTGCCGATATTTCTTATCATCTGTTATTTTTGAGACAAAAATATGTTCAGTTACCGTCTTATTATTGACGCAAGTAGCCTCTAGCCTAGCCACTTATGGAGAGCAAACAAGAAAAGAATGGAAGAAGAAACTCGTCAGTCGTCCCATCGCCAAACAAAATATTATCACAGCGCAACGAAAGAACCACTTGGAAACAATATCTTAGAGATGATTCGCAAAGTTTAGCTAACGCAAGCAGAGGGGGATCCGAGTGGCTTGTTCGACCCCCTTGCTGGGACGGCGGTATAAACATAGAATGGTGTTAGTGAGATGAATTGAGTGCAAATAAAGTGAAAAAACTTAACTTTATCGTATTTGTCCCATGTTTTCCGTGCTTTGTTTATGTTAACACGTTAACCCACGGAACAAGTAAACATAAGAATGGGGTTACTAGAATGAATTGAATGCAAAAAGGTGTAAAAAACTTGGAAATCTAATCTCTGTGTCAAATTGTTTAAATGATAAAAAGTATCCTATGTTAGACTCCTGGTTCTAAGCTACCTGTCCACCAATTTTCAGCTAAATCGGTTCAGCCGTTCTTGAGTTATAAACTTATAAATAGTGTAACTAACACGACTTTATTTTATATATATAGATATCGAGCCGTCTAAAACTGCGTTCATATTTAATTCTTACGTAATTTGTAATACTGTAAGAAATATAAGTAGCAGTTCGTCAAACTAAACTACGTCTAAAACTCATTTTCATACAGCACGCGTGCGTAGAATGCTTAAAATACAGTTTATTTCTATGAAGAGGTTTAATTAAACTAAAATGTTTACTTTTAAAGTTATTAACGACTCGTCGGGCGACTACCAAATTAAATTTCCGCCCGACCTTTGGGATTTAAAGGCGTGGCCGTATGATAGATGGTTTTCTTTAGTAATGATGATACTGAATATTTTTAAAAAGATTTCCAAGAAATGTAACCGTCATTTTATACATGGGTAGATATTTTATAGAAAAAGAGTATTTTATTTAGAAGAGCGTCAGATCAGTAGTTGGAGGAATTGAATTTGACAGACAGAGCTTCTGTACACGGCTTCGCACGCGCTATTTCCGTTCAAAATCAGTAGTTATTGAGATCAATTTCACATCTTTACAACCTTTCATCCTAACGTACTACTACGTAGTGGCTTAGAGACGGGCGAATCGAAATCCATCGAAATAATATTCGTCACGATTTACTTACATACATCACCATCATCCGTAACAGGTTTTTTTCGGGCATTTTTAATACATCGAATTAGAGTACCAAACACAAAAATAAAACAACGCAATTGCGTACTTTGGAGAATTCAATGGGCCACCTGTGCTAGCCGCATCCGTTGATGCCCCGCAACGCATACTAAACATACATTTGTAATTTATGAGAATACACAAGTCTAAAACAATTTGCCTCTCACAGTAAATCAGCAATCGCTAACGAAACTTTCCAACTTTTTCATAGCAATACGTAATAACTGCGTGACTGCACGCTTCGCCGATAAGAATAGATTCTTGCACGTGAAACGAAATAAAACTGCGAGGTTTGTGTGCGACTGTACTTGTGTAACATCCTGGTGATAGCGAACACTAGGTGTTTCTGTTATTGCTAAGGCGATAAACACATGACTAGTTTACCTACAACTTTACTTCATAACTGTACTTTAGTCTCTATGATATCACTTCACTGACTTATCTACAAGTACTCTGTGACCTATTAGTAATGCACGTCACTCAAAAGCCATTTTGTTACCTTCATGAATACATGTATTTGCTTCAAATTGACTTGAGTAGTGTTTCAAATTGTACATGCGCTAATAGGGGGGCCTACTTGGAAATTAGACGTTTCTGATTCGTTTTTATGCAAAACCTAGTAGCTTGCAGAAGATTAGCTTTTGAAAGAAAACGAAACGGAAACTACGATATTTTTTACAAGACGGCCCCCAGAGCCCTGTGTTTGGTTACTCAAAAGTATCGATCGAGCGAGACGTTCCATTGTTGTATGGGTTTTGTTACAGCGCTTCTTGCTTACACCGCAAATCCTACACAATAATAGAACGTCTCGATACTACTTATTCTCTTATATATATATTTCACTGCTTATTCTGATTATTCTACCATAAAAACTAAACTCAGGGCCCCAGGTCATATTCAAGAAACTGAATCTTAAAACTCACGTTTTTCCTCTAGTTTTAAACCGTGCAAATCCTATTTAAAGACGCATTGAATCCTCTAGATTCGTGGTTTTGACATTGACGAGATCCGCTAATTATAAAAGCCACCTGTCTCTGCTATCTCGGAACCTGTTTGAGAAGTGGCATTCCACTTTGTAAAATACGCCGTATCTTACCTATTGTGTTGAATAATTGTTCTTGTGTACACAAGACTGAACAACTAGGTGGGGTGCTTTTGAAAAGGTTCTATGAGGATTTGTTTGGCGAAGGGGTTACCGTTGTCAGTTGTTGGTTACCGTTGGACGGTTTCGGTACGAAAGAAAAGAGCCAAACAATTTGCCTCTTACATCGGCAATCGCTAACGAAAAAGGAGAAAAATGTCAAGAACATGTTATTTTTGATCTTACTTTATCAGCGAATTTACTAATCATAATCAAATTAACTAGTCTTTCTATAAAACCCTAAGCTACTATGTATATTGCAATCAAACAGGCTACTCCTTATCCCATGAAACAGTTCTCATGGGATTTAAATAACATTTAGGCGTTTCCATTAACGCATGGGAAGCTGCGGGCAAAAAACTAGTATGAAATAAAAATGCATGTTCATTTTATTTATTTGGCCCAATATATTGACATAATTTGCAGCTAACCAAGCTCGACTATACTCGTAGTACGTCAGCTAATCATATTTCTAAGAAGCCGTCATAAAGAGCATTCCATAACTCGTCAAGTATTAACATACCATTTTCGAGTAGTAATAAAATAAATGATGCAATTGGTTTGTAATGCAGCGAGTGACTCATGATAGTACGCCTATAAAGATTATTGATATGTGATTGTATTTGTTCGCGGCCCTGCAGTACGATTACGCTAAAATCTCCCATTCCCACTGAATGGATCATTCGTGGAGACTGGGTATAAACGATTTTGGTTTCTAAGTGGCACCAAAAATATACATAAAACTTTTGGCGGGATGGCCGATCAACGACGGAATAACGTCTTACGTCAAATTATATCTTGATATAATCCAATAGTCAAATTCAATTAGGTATCATTTTATTCACACTTGACGTTCTTTGCTCGATTACAGCAATTCAGATTCAAAGTAACTAACGGTAAATACTGTTCAGTAACGAAACGTAGTCGAGCAAAACAAGATCAAGTTTGAGTAACATACATAAGTAGAGTTTTAACGGTAACATCAACAAATAAATAAAAAAAACATTACAATTGTCTTATGTGATATTTGACTTTGACAGCGGACATATCCATCCAGCCAGAAAATTGTATGTATTTTGTACCATATAACGGAAACCGAAATCGTTTATACCCAGTCTCTCCGGATGGCAATGCATTGAATGGGAAATTTTACCGCAATCGCACAGTTGTTGGTATGACCTCACTTCATCGGCACACATATGTACATACATACGTCGAATATTGCTCTCCCAAACAAGGGGATCTTGTCGTAATCCCCACGGAGGGAGGCTGGTGTGACCTACTGGAACTCTATTTTTTGCCTTTGTAAAACATATTTATGAATAACTTGACACACTTCTATTATGCCTAAAGCAACAATGAAAGACATGTGGGAATTTTCCAAATACAGATAAGAATGGTTTCGCAGAAACAACTGCAAAATAAACTTGAATGTATTTTAGCTTTGAGTATAACTGGAATATTTCCCTACACGTTTAAAAATGGCGTGAACATTCTTGGAAAAGGTTTTATTTTTGCTACGTTGCTTTATTATTTAACCTATTTCTTTGACGTGACTTATACTGGAAAAATGTAAGAAGACTTTCGTTAACTTGGAGCGATGGTAGACATTATTTGAACAACTTGACTTTTGTTACTTTACGTGGGCAAATAGTTTTTTCAACCGAAGGAAGAAGAGGTTATACCAATTAGGAACAAGTTTCTTTTAAAAACGGAACTTAACTTTACACCCTTCATAAGATTTTAAAACATTCCACCAACCATTCTCATAAAACATGTGTAATAAAACTTGATTCTATATTTAATCGTTAAAGCGAGCCGAGAGAGAAGACCCAGCGACACAGGTCGTCGGTAGGTTACATTGACAAGGGCGGCGACCTTGGACCACCCCCCTACCCCCGATAACTGAGGAGCGGCGGGCGGCCCTAGCCACCCCCTCAGGGACGAGATGTGAGCCGACTTTTGAGGACCCACTCCTTTGACTGTTACTAAGCATATATCTTTGTATACGTGATCAACCGTGCTTTATGTCTTCCCGTTCGCGTGGAAATATTGGATGTTTTCAGTGTCTTATTGTTTCTATTCTTTGTTGCAGGTAAGGACTACAAGCATTTAGAGATTGTTGTTGCCGTTTATGGTAAGGTTCATTGAGCTCCGTTATACTAAAACACTGCTGGAGGGAATATCATATAATGTACTCGCAAACACAGTTGTATAATGTGTCTATTATATAATGTATCTAGCTTCGATAACATTCTTGTTCTCTCATTTATTTATAAAAAAGCAAGTAGGTATTTGGTATAAAAATAGGTAATATATATTTGTTGAGGCGTATCCAAAACAACATAATATTAGTTCTACGAACGCCGCCCGCATAAATGTTCGAGAAAATGGCGAAAATCTGTCATCGATATAGTATGACCCGTACTTTAATGGAACTCAGTGGTACAGGCTGAGTAAAAGGCAGTTGTTTAAGCAAGTTATAGGCGTAGCGTAAGGTAAAGTTTTGGCACAACAAAAGTGTTTTGTCTACTGCACATATCATAAAAACAAGCCTAAAACATGTGTGTATTCAAAACAGAGTTGTGGTGGTAACTGCTTATCATACTGGCACGGTGCCAACTCATTGATATATTGTCATATTCTGATCATACTCTGAATTCTCTAGATTATACTGATAATATTCTCATAAAAGTTTTAGTCGTTTATATTTTGAAGACCGCCCAAGCCGCAACCTGCAGTTTGCTTACGCTGCTAAAGTTGGCTATTCGTGCCCAACTCTGGTAAGTTTTCATTTTGCAAACAGCTTAATAACTCAAATATTAAATTTTGATTTTTCCTTAAGTAAATCCTAAACTATAAAGTTACGATTAATACGCATGTGTACTCGCACATCAATACTGACGTAATGTTTAACCTGCTGTCTACAAAGTTAGTTTCCGTTTTGTCAAAATAAACCATCGCAGCATGCTTTTAAATTGATGGAACATCACACCCGCACCGGAAATGCATTTCGATGTAATTACTTATTAATTTTATTCCTGTTTGCTTCACGGTCTTACTCAGCTTCTATTAAAGTTCAGTAAATTCCAGAAATGTATAAGAATAAAACTATTTTAAGCTCTGCTTACCATTAGGCTAGATAAGACTGTGTGAATTGTCCAGCATTATTTATTATTTATTTATTATTATTATTATTTTGGTTTTAACGGACCTTAATAGATTAAGGCCCTAACAAAAGCTCATACCAAAAAGTTAGAAGTGTGCCAATAGGCTATGGAGCGAAGCATGCTAGATAAATCAAAAACCAATCCCTCAGAAAAAGAACTAAAACAGATGTTACAGTAAAAATAAGGAAACTGAAATGGAGTTGGACTGGACATACAGCAAGAGGAAGAGACAAATGGAGCAAAACGCTGATGGATTGGTTTCCAAGATACAAGAAGCGAAATAGAGGGAGACAGTTCAAAAGATGGGAGGACGAGCTAAGAGACTTAGCAGGGAAAACGTGGATAAGGTTGGCGAGAGATAGGGTAAAGTGGAAGGGGTTGGAGGCCTTTGCCAAAAGAAGGCAAACAGAAAATATAGATGTAGTTTAATCATTAGTATTTAAGTAAAACCATATATGTACATATTTTCTGAATAAAAGGTTTAAAATGAATAGATTAAGAATAATTTAAGGTCCTTCATAATTAATGTATGTATACAGTTGCAATAATTATGTAAAGTCGTGTGCAGTTAGCTCAATTGTTTGAATTGTAAATACTGTCTCTCTCTCTCTCTCTCTCTCTCTCATTTGTTTCCATTCTTTATTTGTATCTAGTTTCTGCCCGCGGCTTCACACGCGTTGTGTCTATTAACGTTTAAAGGTTATTTATATCTCATGGGAACTGTTTTATGAGATAAAAGTAGCCATGATTCCAGGCTTGAGCTATATCTATACAATGTTTCAGGGTGATCCGTTCATTAGTTTTAGCGTAAAGAAGTAACAAACATCCATACATCTAAACTTTCGCATTTATTTTCTAATAAATATTTTTTTTGCGTTTCTTTGTAAAGTACTAATGTATAATTCAATTGAGAAGAACTATCATCACGTGTTATTGAGTTTACAAGTGATTTTCGACGTTATCTATGTACACAAGTCATTAATTACATTAGTTACATCAAAAGTGATATTACCGTTAATAACCGTGATAGTTTCAGAAGTTAAAACTTCTTCAAGGTACCTCAAGTTCCAATTGCCTCGACAATACCAATCAACAGAATAACGCTATTTTAACCAGACAACGGAATTCACTTTGTTGTTATTTGGTATCGTCAGCTTTGTAATTAAAGTTTCCTACAGTTCACGAGATCCAATAACTAGATTGTACTTTGCTATTTTACTGTAAAACTGTCGTAGTTTGACAAATACATTACGAATGTAAGCACACCTTGCTTACATTCGTAATGTATGCGTCAAACACATAACTAATTATGGTTGTTTAAAAAAACAATTAAAAACCGTCTTTATAGGGCTTGCGGTAAAAATAAAAAAAAAATTAAGGGACCATATCGTACCTTTTCGTTTATTTTCCCACCCGCCACAAAAACCTAATTACCCAATAAATAATCTTTAACAGGGCAAGTTAAATAAAAGCTTGTAAAAATAGGATGGTAGAGCTAGTTCGAGAGAGTATAGGAGCGTTAGGCAACTTGTGAACTATGCTCATAACTTGATAGTTATATTCCACATAGCGACGTGTCTGGCTGCGCCCGCTGGAAAGTTACGATTTGATTGCACTTAGTTTAATTAGTTATGATTCACGAGATATGACGGTGATTTATGTTGCTTTATGTATGCCACGAGAATTGAAATGAGCTGGAATTATTATGTTTCCAGCTAAATTGCACACGGGATTCAAGTCCCTAATGTTACTACCGCATGCATGATTCTATTTGGCAGTTCAGTGAACCCTGCGCTATGATTTCATAAACATGCTATGTGAGCGTTGAATTTTCCATTTTCAGGCAATAATGTCATGAAACGGTTCGGCCGCGCTGACTAAGCGCGGTATCGATTTGCGTTAGAACAGAATTATTCCCAATGTTGGCGCAGTTCCATATATAAGATAGTGTGAATTTATTAAACAGTCGCTCCGAAGTTTGGGAGATTAATAACTTTGTAAGTTAACATGAATAGCGAGTTCCACGCAGCTGTTAGCAGCATCCCCGCTCCGTTCGCCGAACTTACTTTGAACTATATTTTAGTGCAGACTCTGCGAATTGCTCCCGGAAAGTTGCCGCGGCAACTTTATACGGCCCCTTCCGCGCGCGCCCCCTCGCCCCCAGTTTAGAACACTTCCCATAACACTGGGTACATCAAACGCTTGCATGTGTGCACATAAAGCACAAGTTGCCAGCAACTCGCGCACCAAACTCCACTGTATTATGTAATCTTCCACGCTCTCTCAACTTCCTAACTTGGTCCATCGAGACGCTTACATTGTCGCGTGCGGTAATAACAGAAACTCCTTTAATGTTACTTGGAGTTGTCGCTAATGCTCCTCTAATTTGCCTCGGGCCCCCATCTTTGTGTATCGTTTCCATATTTCGCTGGAAGTTTTTTGTTTGCGCACCCCGACTTATATTACACGTAATGTCATTCACCTTGTGCTCCCCGTAACTTCGCCTCGTGTCGGGTTAAGCCCTTCATAAATTCGTACCCACATGCCTTATCTCGACACATCTCATTCGTATCAATCGTGGTTTAGCAAACATCCATTTAGTTCAATGTGTTTGTCTGCAGAGCTGTGGTATTATTAAAATAGACAATTTATTGCTCTAGGAAAACGTGCCTCGAAATAGCGCTATAGTGTGACTGAGTCGTGGACCGACGTCTGTCATTATTCACTTTTTTGCAGCGCTCTAGCGTTCCGCAGACAGCTAGTTTTGGTTCACGCTGACGTTTTTGTGTAGCTCTTGCTTGATACGATCAACCAGACGATACCTTTGAAGTAAGCATTTTTTGCTGCCTGTTTAATCGACAGTTGTAAAGGATAGTAAAATATAGTGATTCAGTGTTGCTCTGAGCAACAGTGTTAACGCGCTAAAATCTATTTAAGGAAAGTACAATTTTCCTTGTAAAGAGGGCAGAGCAGCAGCGCACCAACACCGGTCGCGCGAGTGGGCTGAATATGAACACGAGTCTCGACGCAACTATAAATCACGCTGTTTCCGCGTGCTATAGCTTAGTGCTTAGCCTATTCATGTTCCGTACAGTTGACAGTCGCCCGCCATCTTTGCTGGGGTCAATTCAGACGATTTATCAATCTACACAAGATATAAGCTCGCTTCCGGCTCCATACACCTATTAACCGAGGAGCTAGTTTCCCACGTATCGTCATCCATTTGTGTAATTGCTTCATTCTAGGAGTTTTGTTCGATTATCTTGTCGTTTTAATTGCCTATATTGCTGGTAAACGTGGTCGAAAAACGAGCTACGATAGTGCCGGGTAATTGAAGTCCGGGGCGTTCCCAATTAGGGTGATTAGAAAATGGCGCGGCCGACGCCAAATTGGATTATTGCCCGTGAAAGACTATAGCTCCCTGACATGCGACTTGTCATATACAGAGTCCCACTTCTAACTCGCTTGAAATAGAAATACTCAAGGTGCGATACAAAGTGTTGTTTAACTTTATCAGCTCCATATACGTTGTTGCGTAGTTCAGTCGGTTAATAACCACGTGCTATCTCTCGCTTCGAGAATGTTCGTGTGAACGCGCGCACTGCGCTCGCGCTCGCACTCGCAGCTACATTCAACTACTTGCGCGACCATAGTTATACATACATCGGTGTTGTGCAGTCTCGCTCGTAAATTGTGTTTTCGCTGTCGTGAAAGGCGGTGGTCGCTGGCAACGGCCGGTGCATTCACCGCTCTCCGTATCGAATTTATCGCGAGATCGATACTCATTGCCGCCAACGCTCCTTGAACACACGCGTACCTGTGCCTAGCCATCGGCGACGTCACCGCACGTGGCGCGACGTCGCGCGTCGTCGGGTCGATGTGTGCCGGCCGTGTGGTGTGAGTGTAGTCAGTCGCTAGCATACGGAATTCAGCGGTTACGCCACGCCACCTACCTATCGACACGAGTACAGCGGCCGAGTGCGACCGGCTAATAATAATAATTAACTACATCGTTATTATTATTCGAGACGGCGGCGTTCGCTGTCGCCGGCAGATAAACGCTCCTCGCGACCCGACCGTACCGCGTCCGCGTCCATTCTCGCTACGACGCGACGACGCTTTGTTACTATTGTTGACTGGGAATAGTTCCCACCGTGTTGTGATTACCTGATTGTTGGATTGTGATCGGTCAGCGGATTGTTGGATTCAAGCGGACTTTATATGTTATCATTATCAGGTACGTTGTAAACTCAACCTGAACAGTAAACAATGCCGCTGGTTCGCTCAACGTGTACATAATGCATTGTGCGGGCTGGAGCTCGCCCTAGGGTGTTTATAGGGCGTGGAACCGTTCACTGACCTTGCGTGGAGTTGTGCTTCGCCGCCTCATATTATGCTTGTTAGTTGTTTGCAGATTCTGTCTGAATACTCGATGCATGTTTGAAATTAGTTCGATGTTTGTGCACATTGATTACCTATTCGAGTTTAATGCATGTGTTATTTGTATTTGACCGGCCAAATGTGGATGTAGTAGGTATTTTATTGATAAGACTGGTGATAAATATTGGACGTTGAACGGATACAACAATGTAGGTAGGTACGGCCTTTATAAATTAACAGTAAGTTTATTCAGAGAAATTAATAGTCCAACTCAACCTCCTGACCTGAATGAAGAATGTGAATGAAACTCACACACAACTGAGTTCATCAAATTGTAAAACAATAAATATACCGTTACATGCAGATAAACATTCCATAAAAGCAATAAGAAAATTATTGAATATATTTTTGTTGACCTGACGATAACGAAACCAGCAGCACTATTTCGCCAGTTAGATCTAAACAAAAATAAACTGAATAGTTTGTCCTAAATCGAGGCGAATGCAGGCCGGCGCGGGGCGCCGTGACGTGATCGATGTGATCGGAGCCAGTACCGGTATAAATCCACGCTGTCCATCGAATAAAAACGGTTCTGTCTGCCAGCTATTTATGAAACGGCTCTTTGTGATAGTGCAATGCCGCGAGCGACCGAAACACACAGATGTACTTTGTATTATAATTCTATGTGGGGGAACTCAGATCTGCTCTGATAAATAGCATGGAAGTGTATATTGTCTTGTGTTCTGTCTAACCAGCCCAACTCTCAGAACTTTTGAGGACTTAGTCTTGGTGATGATTGAATAAAAAAATATCTATCTATGTAATGTATTGTATTATGTGTGACAATATGTTGTCTACTTAGCTTAGGGCAAGAAGATGCTGTTTGGATTGTCCAGCATTATTTATTATTTTATTATCAACACCTGATGTCAATCACTGCTGAGTTAAGGCGTTCTATTATTTTTGTGCTTATAAATGCATTATACGCACTAACTAATGACTTTTATGAGACTTTTTTTTTCAATAATTACAATACTATTAAGTATGTAATGATTGACAGTATATAATCTCGCAAACGCCCTGTAGAATAGTTTCAATTACAGCATAGATTAGCACTACCACGCCGTATACGAGACTACGACTGTTCCACTATGCATGTGGATTTTAATCGAATCCGTTGTTTGTGTATCTATATGAATTGCAAATGTGCTCTAGTACGGACTTGCGGTCTCGTACACTCTAACATGCAATACAGAATTGAGAATGACCGTTTGGGGTCAGGGCTGTAAGTATGCGAAGTGCTGGGGCCAATACAATAGACTATCACAATACAGCAGCTATCCTTTTGTTATATCAGCGTGCTAGAAATAGAAGACAGATACCTAGATGGGAATATCAAAAAGTCTGATGTCAAATGTGCTCTAGATATGCGGTCTCGTACTAAAACATGCAATACAGAATTGAGAATGACTGTCAGGGCTGTAAGTATGCGAAGTGCTGGGGCCTATACAATACAATCGACTATTCAGCAAAAGCCGCAGCTAGTAAAGAATAAGACAGCGAAATACCTACAGGGGAATATAGCAAAGTGTGATGTCATAAAATTGCTGCATGGTAACTGGGTTACATTCGCATCGTGTTGTGCCGTTAGTCAACAAAAATGTGCTGTCAATACTCGAATTCTGCGAACGCTTACTAAATATTTATTACTGAAATGCGGAAAAGCAAAGGCTGCGAGAAAAATAACGCTTACACAGTGTGAAATGTTGCCGTTTGGAAACGTGATTAACATTACAATCAATACGGGCGTACGTGTTTAAATAATGTATAAGCATTTTGATAGTGATGTCACCGCTTTATCTTACCTACCTATACCAGTTTTATGTAAAAATATTCGAAAGCGTCGGCTCTTTTGATTAAAATATCGTGTCGAGAAATGTCGCGTCCAGGCTGAGTATCGATAAATTATATCACGTATTCCGACTTCGGAGAATGCAATCTGAATTTTATTATGAAGAGATTTAAAGACGGTATTAGAAAATTGATCACGCAGTAGAGGATTGCCATTTAGTTTAGTTTGGTCGTTGAAGTTTTTTATACACACATTTGTGTGTATAAAAACCCCAGCTTATCTAATAGGTTAGGTTAAAAAGGGTATTAAGATAACATAACATTAGATCAAATATGAGTTGCTTGAACGAATAAATCATCATCATTATCATCATCAGCCTATAGCAGTCCACTGCTGGACATAGGCCTCCGCCAACGAGCGCCATAGCGCCCTGTCTTCAGCTTGCCGCATCCAGCATCTGCCTGCAATATTTCGCAGGTCGTCCTACACTACGTTTCACCTGCAGTCTTATGAATAAATATTCAATTGTTACTTTAAAGAAATTCGTTCAATGAAATTATCCCCTACAAAATGTGTTTATGTTCCATTGCGACACTATCGTTTGTTAGTAATAATAATCACAAAGATATTCTAAAAAACCAGTCGTAAAGTTAATATTAAATCTCGTGTAACCTTGAATCATTCGAGTCAATATACCATGTGAACACGAAGCAAAAACCTGTTTAATGGCGACCACGATAACTATTAATTCCTTCACACGCACAATGTCACGCATAAAGCATGGCAATACTTTTTTTAAAAACTGATTAGCTTCTTAAATACAAATAATAATAATAATTTAATATAATTCCAGGGTTCCCCCCTGGAATTATATTAAATTATTATTATTTCTGGCCACCATGTGGGAACATGTCGCGTTGTAAATTAAACGAATATAACGCGTAGTCTTAAATTGCTCGTAAAAATAATCATATTTATTTGATTACTCAACGACTTACCATGCGAAACCATCTTCCATTTATGACGTACATCCGTAAGAATCCGGTTCTATTCATTAATTTATTCGCGTAATAAATTAAACCTAGCATGTACGACGCCATGATCGTAAGACTATTCTAGATAATTAACTAGATACGCAATCGTATCCATTACGGCCATCCCTGACTGTGCGGAGGATAAGCAAACATTTATGTAAATATAACAAAAATGTTGATGATGAGGATATCGACAGAGGTGAATAAAAAATACCAATCAAACCTCATCATACCAATAACAACTTTGACCCAACCTAGGATATGAATCCGGGACCTCATTATCAGCGGTTAAACATGCGACTGCTAGACCAACGAGGCAGTCTGAATAATGTAGGATACAATAATATCAGGAGATGAGGCTGACAACGTAATTTCAGAATTTCCTCAATTCCTTCGGCTGTAACGGGTAAATAACAAACCATTCATCGCATTGTGTACCTAACTTGTTCTTAAACATGAACCCACGTTTCTCTTCTATACTATTTCATTCTTGAGCAAAACTCACCGACACTTATCTCGACCTACGCCACTGCAACTTTCTTTACCCCCTCCCAACTCGTATACAGAGAATAGTTTCCAAGACCTGTTTTATGTATATGCAGGCCGACCCGACCGGTTTGAGTAGGCTCAGGCCAGGTCTCATAGAAATGAGGTAAAAAATATCACTCAGCTATGTAATGGCTGAGTTCAGTTAACGTGGTTGCCATGCGAAACTATTCTAGGCTAACATCTAAATAGTATATTAAGCGTCGAGTATGAGGCAGGAGTTCCGGACTTCTTTGCCATCATTCGATCTCGAGTACGATACTTCTAAAGTAAGCTTAAACGCTATCGATATCTCTGACACGGTGTATAGCAACACAATTTTAGGGCATTGGATTTCCGTTCACGTGGGCGTTTACAAGAAATGACGGTATCATGCGCTGGTTACTGTACTACTGCACTGACTAGGAATTACATTGTGTATAAAGTTTTTATGTATATTTTTATTCGTAAATATTTTTGTGTATTTGGTGATAATGGTTTCTTAATTTTGTATGAATGATATGCCTGAAATAACTACTTATGTTATTTTATTTATTTATCAGTACGTAAGTCCTCGCACTCAGGGTCCCAAAAATGTCCCGTCAGAGTCGAAAATTGAGTAAGATGTTACTTATTTTAATATGTACTTATGTTACTTATTTTTCAGATAAGCAAATCAAATGTACTAGACACATAAGTTATGAACATACTAGTGGTTTCTTCTCACTTCTTCCACTGGTGGACAAAAAATTGAAGTGAACTATAAAATAATTTAATTGATAATAATGAATAGTATAAATATGACCTGTCTAAGTGCTTATTTGTAAGCTTAAAGAAATAAAAACTTTTCATTTTTCATTTCATTTTCATTTAATTTCTGCAATACATCTAAAACTGACCATTTATAGTCTGCCAAGAGAAGTAATTTAAGAACTCCCATAGTCATGAAACGCGAAGCGAATCTGTACCCTACGTATAAAAAGACTGACCGACATACTCTCGGATAGATAAAGTTATCTGATGCAGGCACCATACACCAGCTAGAGTCAGACCTACCTAACCTATGCCATTGTGACATTTCGCTCGATCCCTATCTAGTATCGCTCTACATCGCCGTGGGAAAGCATTGAATCCTCTCGAATGTTCTATCAAAGTTATTTCAACTTAAAACTTTCCTATTACTGTTCTCTCACCGCTAAGTTGGAGTGCTTCGTGAAATAATTGGGTCTAACAGACGCTTGGTCTGTTCTCTATCGATTCGGGACGTCTCGTCCTTGTGTTTAATTGAATATTTCATTTATTTATCGGAGGGTTCTCATTTGTGTCTTGGCTTTGGAATAGCCATGCTGCGAAATTGGGTCGAAATTATTACTGACTAAATTACTAGTTTCTGCCCGTGGCTTCGCACGCGTTGTTACTATGCATACGTTAAAAGTTTAATTCTATTCCAGGCCAAGCACTACAAGTGTGCTAAATTTCAGCCTGATCCGTTCAGTAGTTTTAGCGTGAAGAGAAAGATAGAAATAAGTATTTATTTGCAACTTCAGACACATACAAATATAATAAATTTTGGTAAAAACAGACTATAATGTAATTTAAATCTAGGTAAAATGTTTGTGTGTGTGGCTTACGAGAAATAGGTAACAAATTAGTGTGTACAAATGGTATCCGCATTTAGTGTTGCCGTAGCTATTAATTAAATTAAAATTGAATTAATAAATTTAAATCATTACACAATAAAGCATGAAACGAAATCGCCAAGTCCATCTGGTATTTCCGAGGAAGGAAATGTCACAATTTCCTAAGACGATTGGGGGCATGGTGCCTCGTAAAGCAGAAACGGATACCGGATGATTAATAGCGCACCGTCAAGCTTGGTATTACCTTCGCTAAGTCACGCATGGCCAGCTTCCAATTGGTCCTCCTTTACCAAATACTAGGTTTATTGATTACCTACCTTTATTGCTATAAGGAAAATGAGATTAGTCTTGAATCTAGACCGACTGACGCTATTTTAGGATATATCTAGCCTAGACCTGACTGCAGTTTTGAGGGTTCCTGATTTCGCAGGCGTCCATAGGCTGCGATGACTGCTTTCAACCAGGCGGCCCGCATGCTTGTTTATCAGCTTTTGGTAGTATGATAGAAAGATCCTAGAATCTAACGTAGATGTCGTGAAATAGCGTAAGGTTTTAATGTAGTGTCGAGTGTTGCTTTTACATATTTTCAAAGAATTTAATTAAAAATGAAGATCATTAATATAAAAACGATCGTAGTTCGATGAATTCGGCATGTAAACACCAGTGTTCTTTCAACACAATTATTGTTCGTAGTTAACCCGCTTACATCCATAATGAAGAACATTAATCGTGCTTCATCGACCAAAGTCATGCTTTATCGCTTTAGCCAGTATTACCTACAACGTTATTTTAAATGCCCGTTCTAAACGCGTACCGTACGTAACAAAGCTGCATTGCCAGATTTTTGACGCATGAGAGTTCACCGTACGGCTATATTTATAGCGGTAGTATCAACATTCCCGAGGCGAATTTAGTGATTGCGTCTCACAGCCCAGAGTTACTCTGTCACTTTAGCCACAGATTATCAAAAAGTACACGCTAACTCTTCTAAAAATATTGCACTTGGCACTGAATTAAACGGCGTTAACTCTTTGAACTGAGGCCAAGTTTCAATGCGTGTGTTATGTACTACGTTATCAGGGTTTGATAAAGAATGTAGGTACTCTGTTATCTGCGTTGTTATGATACGCGTGTCTACGTACGCCGCGCCGCCAGGTTGCTATGAGTAGGTGGTACAATTACAAAGTGTGGCCCTCTTAACGATACCATAATTAAATATGTATAAATAAATAACGTTGGACAATCCACACAGTATCATCTAGCCCCAAGCCAAGCAGAGATTGAGAGAGAGCCAAGAAAGTTGATTTATATTTTAGAGATATCCTAATATTTGCTTGTTTACTACCAATTTACCAAGCAATTCTCGAGATGATTTCTTATATCTATTTACTTTATAATTGGACTAGTGTAGTAAAGACTAGACAGCCATTATAAAATGTTGTTAGTCCCCTTTCTCTTCAGTTTCACACCTAAATAGGTAACTTTCATGCCAATATATAATAAATTTGTGTACAAATGCTATTTACTGCCATATTGTACAAAACCTCTCAATAAATCTAATATCCGTTCTACTTTCTCAAGCCACAGGAATTCAGCCCCTAATCCTATAATCTTTACACTTCCAACAAATATAATCCTAAGAAATATTTCTAAAGAATATCTCCAGCGCTGGCCTAAATTCGGTAAAAGTTTTGAGTGGCCGATCTTCCGACGGGTGGCGTTTGAAAAGACCAGTATTTCCAACGTCGCAAAATATTAGCTTAGTAACGTGCTTAAATATTTTTATCTCAGCGGAATATTTTAGCCCTTGAAATTTTCTGGCGGCGACAGCTGAATTGTGATTTATAGTCTGTCCTTGATATTCCAGTAAAAAGTACAAATCGTATACGGAAGCTCTGTTTTGTACGACTCAAGTTGCCTTAAAAAGTTGAGAAAAAAATCTCAAATGAAGTGACACAAAGTTAAACAGTTGGCAACACAGCTCGACCTCGACGAAGGCCGAGCCCCGGCTTTTATTGATTTTTTATGCGCATTGTCCATTTCGTCGGCTGGGATCGGGCCGTGGTCGTTTCGTTACGTCCCAGCCACAGCCACCCTATGCCGGACCGACATCCCACCCTAAATCCTACTCGATATTTCGACAATAAATGTGTTACGATTTCTTTGTTTACTTAGAATTGCCCCGTTTGTATTGTAGTTCAAACTTCAAAGAGTTTGTTCCTTGTTTGATTGTACGAGTACGTTGTTGCGATTGAATTTATTCTGTTGCTTCTTTGTTTGGTTTGGATTTTGTTTATTGATCTTGGAATATATCGCGGTTCGTTCGTTGTCTTGTGTCCTAACATGATCATTATTCTTCGCAACAGGCGTTTGCGTCTAATATTATGGTTGTGTGTTTAAATCACATATAATATAACATTCTGTGAATGAGGGACATTTATTTATTTTAAGATTTGATGTTATTTTAATATTTTTGGTTCGATTTAAAGCTGTTAGTAAACCGAATTTTCAACTTTTTTTCCCTATAAACTAATGAAAATTATTTTTCGTTTGTTACAGATATAAGGACTGAGATTTTACAGCACTCTGGACAGTAAAGTAAGTTTTAGTTTGTTTTTTCTTGTAAATTACAAATAATCATTGCAATATTTATGAAAAGATTTGCCATGATTAGGCTCACAAGTCTTGGTTTTATGATTCATTGTAACCATTTCTGTCAGTTCAGTAGAAGAGTTCTTGTGAATTCACAGGCAAGGCAAGTTTACCCCAGTCGCATTCCGTAATACAACTCCAGATATTCATGCTACTCGCGACGCGTGACCCCACATTAATATGCACATATTTTTAATTCACTTTTTATCTCGTTCTGACTTATATGTTCTTTTATAACCAACATAAAAACAATTTGTCTTGAGAGATCAAACAAGCTATTATTTTATAAAACTAGATTCAGTTAATTACAAATTCGTCGTGCTCACTAACCGTGAATTAATCTCTTTAACAATACCATCTCGTGCTTATAAAATTACTGGACTTATCACTTGTATTATTGTCTGAAATAATTGAGTGATTTCACGCAGAGGCGAAGCACGAAATCCGAAATTCTCTGTAATTCCAATTTGGGACGTGCCATCACGATCGTTTGCGGAATTCATTCGCAGTACGTCGGCTCCGTCGTCAACGGTGAAGCATACATGAATGCTTTGTGTCAGGCAAGCGATGTCACACGGCTCTCCGTCTTTGTCCCCGCCTGAGTTATGCCCTGCCTCTCCGCACTCGCTGGATGAACGCTAACCGCGCCACAAATCATCGACTCTGCTAACTCAGTTCAAGCAAACCCCTCAGCCGCCACCCCTCTGCGCCGTCTTACCTAATTCTCACCCCATAGCGAAACATCCTGCCGCCCACGACCGGCGAGTCTGACACGAAAACCCACTAGACGCAGACACCATAATCGCTTGCGCTCGCAATATGAGCGGGCCGAGCGCGGCACGGCACATACGATCATTAAACGTATATCTGTTAATAATAATTGCGATTGTCTGTATGTACGTGCGCGGCGAGTTATGGCGCAGTTGCCGGGCGGCTTGCGAGACACCTCCCCCGCTGCCCGCACCGCACCCCCCCGGCGACCTCTTGGATGTAGCGAGCAACGACGACGGCGCATCTTGACATGAAATGGCATTCAGTTTCGTTTTGTGACGGTTGAATGGGTCCACGGTCTCGCGGATGTGGCATGAATAGCGATACCCTCGCATCAGCGATGCCAGCAGCAAAATGTCGATTCAGCTCTCCATGCCTTCTGAATTCTGAAACATTTGGCCTAACGAACGTCATGAATCAGCGTTACGAGCGACCGACTTGAAACGTGTTTTTATTACTATTTTATGCAGACTTCCGTTTGGCCCTGACACTAATTCAGACCAAGTTTGGTGGCCAAACATTATTTGGAGGCTGTTTATTTAGTACCTACTACTCCATAAATGAACAAGTTTGGACATGGGCCTAATAGCTTAATTTAACGTCGAGATCTTTATAAATGTCAATTGCTACTTACGGTCGAATAGTTTAGCAACAAACATTAGGTAATGAGAAATCGTTCAGCAATTAAAAAGTAGGACAGAGTCATACAAGCTAACGAAGTGATTGCAAAAGCTGCTGTTTTAAAACTGCAGTGTGACCTCTGGAAGATCTAGCAGTTTCCGTTGGCTTGCACATTTTTACGAGACAGCGGGCGTCGTCGCTTGCAATATCTGCGGATATAGCGGCTACATCACAGTTGGCAGAGCTATACGCTATAGCTATGTCCATACGTGCGGGCTGTAATCTAACACAGGCTCGCCCGCGCCGAGCCGAAGTGTTCGTACGACCGGTCCCCTACGTGATCTCGGAATACGCTTCTCGACTCGATAATAACCGTGTATGGGTATATGCCGGCGAATACATTTCGGCTGCTTCGCTGCAATCTCGTGATTATGATTTAAAATGCCCTTTCGGAATTGCAGGTACAATTTAACCGCTTTCATTCCATAACCCGTCTGAATCATAAATAATGATGAGCAAAATGCCGATATCTGATTTTGAAAGTGGATCTAGAATCTAGAGTAGTTTTCGATAACTTTGTTTACCGGAATGAAGGTCGACGATTATTACAACAAAATCGATAAAAAGTATTAACATCACTGTGTAATCTAACCAAACGGCTATTTCATTGAAAACGATTCGTTCATTTAAAGTTCGTGACCGACCATATTCATTGTTATAATTTTATTATAATGTCTTTAGTCTACGAGTGGGATGGATTTTTTCAACTAAATATTTATTATTAATTTATTTTATTAAAAACACTAAAAAATACAAAACGGATAAGCAATGACTATGTTACTAGCTGCATTCAATAGGAACTACGTGAATGTGACATAACATAACACTATGTACTAAAACTAAGTGGAATCGACTTGTCTGTTTAATTAACTTTGACGTAATACAAACAGTTTGAAACTCCAATATAATTCTCACTCCAGATTTGGATCCGTAGCTACAAAATTTGTGATGGAATTACTTTAAATTCCGAGGGAACTGAAATAAGTAGAGCACTAACCGTTATCAATTCAAAACAAAGAGTATCTACTACTCTTTGTTTTTAATTGAGAACGGTTAGTGTTAAACGACCATCAGACTTAAGAAAGTGAAGGTGTGGAGATGGACCACGTTGTTTTATGAACTTATTTACTCGGGTCGGGATTTGAAGACTCCGAGATCCTACTCTACCGAAATAACAGACGTGGGAAGTCTTACGCAAAAACCTCTCCCAAACCAACTTTAAATTATCAACACGACTCCTCGTTACTGAGTATTTATTGTTTTGTGAATGATGACATGGTGCCATGCAAGCTTTGCATGATCACCCGCCACGAAGTTTACATTTTTCACCCTAAACAGCGATTGGACCGTGGTAGAACAGCCAAAAGTAACATCAAATGCTCAGACAAAATCTGCTGGTTTTCATACTAATGATGTACTAAACTGTAGAAGTCGCTATGACAGCAACCAAAAGCAACTGAATCGAATCGCAATTGGTTAAAATAGCGAGAGGATTCTAAGCAAGGAGGATAATGTGCAACCTTTGGCCCCGCGCTACCGCGAAGCAATGCGCAATTCGATAACGCAGACCAAGGCCGGACGGAACGCGACTCTTATAGCTATATCTTGCAGCCACACACACGTCATCCGAATACTTCTATTACTCCGCTGCTCGTGTGTGCGAAATAATCTGGTTCACTTCAATGGGGTCACATAATCAATACTGCTGGAGAGTCCACAGTTCCACACAGCATCATCTTGTCCCAAGCTAAGCAGAGCTTGTTTTATGGGTACTAGATAATACTGGTATAACTATTTAATACAATACATATGACCAATAATCTCATAAAATAGTCGCAAAGGTTCTACGGAAAGGCTCGTATAATCTATTTCATACATGCATGGTTATATGGAACCTCAAGTTACATTGCAATAACACCTTATCTCAGAAATTAATTAGATAAGATATTGTTGAGCAAGAACAAACCTATTATCATGTACGAACAAACAAAATAATGTAACAAGGAAAGAATCAGATAATGCAAGGTCATGTGATTTCGGCAAAAACCAAAGCTTGGTCTCTTACAAGAATGATGTCAGGTAGCTCCTAGCACAATGGATGTTATTGCGTCATTTACTTCTCCTAGCAAAAAATCTCGTTACAACACGGTACTAAGTATTAGTTGTCTGTGACTGTGTAGGTGGAGTATTCTATGTAGATTACCTATTTCCCCAGCGTTTGAACCTGCTCGTAAATAACACGCCTGGCATCAACCACGGCTGATCAAGCAAAAACTAAACTATCAAATCCAATTCCGATCGTGTTTCCAACTAATTCTATTAATCTTTTGTTAGATTGCCTTGCAAGGGCTTCTCTTACTCGTCTAATTTTCACCCGAGTCATACAATGTTGGTTTATGTTATGATGCTTTTCTTTTATGCGGCGCATACTATTTTTGTATTATTCTAATATTATAAAAGCTAAGTTTTTATAATTTGTTGGATATATAGACGGATGGATGGATGGATGTTATGTTTGTATCTTCTTCACACCAAAACTATCGAATGGATGGGGATGATATTAAACAGATTAAAACAAGGCTACATAGGGTTTTCCCATAAATTAATCTCCCATGGTATAAAAATAAATTTCAATACTGTCCATAGAACGCGTGCAAAGCTGAGATAAGCAACTATGATATAAATTCGTAATACTAAATACTCTGAGAGTATGTATTTTAAGCCGGTTGCCAAATAAGCCTCTTTGCAAGGCCCCTAACATTTATCCAGCTATTTATAGTACGTTGAAGTACTTTGTCCGTCTGTAGATCTAACCGCACAACTAATAGCGGGTACGACGCAGTTTGTGTCTTCAAATAAAATACTCTTTGTAGTACAGCGATGTTTTATTGTGTTGTTGTCCTACCGTTGTGTTATTTTATTACTTATGATCTCGCTTTGTAGATTGCGTTTTGTCAATTTTTAACCGGAACAAAAAACAAAAGAGGCGTTTCTATGTTCGGCTGGTTGTATTTTTATCATAATGATAGCTACATGAGCATTGTTACTTCTTTGATTATGCCTTGTCTGAATTATGTTAATTTATCTAACACGATTATCTATCTATCTATAGAAATCTTATCGTAATCGATTTTCTTCTTCAAATGAAACCGCCTTACTACGTAGCTTTACCAGACTAATAATAAATGATTACAAAATATCATCGAGAAACCGAAAACCTTTGATGTAACTCTGATTTAAGCTTGTCAATATTTGTTTTATAATAACCTTTGAAATAACAGTTATTTTTACATCCTGTTGGTATGGCTATTTCCGTCATGCCATGCACTTTACTAACCTACTTGATATCAGGGCCCTTTGCGAGAACGTTTTTTAATAAGGAGGAAAATGAGACAGTCAGTCGCCAGGCGACCTCTTAACTATTTGAGCTATGTTAATAAACGCAATGTATGTATTGTTTACTCAAAGCCTGATTTATATTACGCAATTATACTTTACTTACCTACTTGATATCAGGGCCCTTTCGTTTTTTAATAATGAGGAAAATGCGAGTCAGTCGCTAGCCATGTAGATACTTAACTATTGGAGCTATATTAATAAACGCGAAATATGTACGTGGTATTTTGAGGAATATTATTGTTTACGCAAAGCCTGATTTATATTAAGCAATGATACTTTAATTACCTACTTGATATCCGGCCTGTATCCGGGAACGTTTTAACACTTTGACTGCGATTTTTTTTCGACGACTGCGATCTTTTTTTTAACCTAAGCCATTCGTGCTGCCGCTCTACACAGCGGTTGTGTTGCGCCGCACATGCGTTTCGTTCGAAAAATATTACAACTGTGCTGAGTCACACAGATCTGTATTTTCTCAGCCGCTGCGCTAGTGTGGATTTACGCATATTAGTCACTTGTAGAAAACGCATACCGTGTGATTTCAGCAGTCAAAGTGTTAATAAGGAGGAAAATGCGAGAGCCACGCGGATATCTTGTACCTATTAGTGCTATGGTAATAAACACAAGTAGGTAGTTTTGTAGTATTTTGAGGAAAATGATTGTTTATCGTAAATTATTTTCAGTGTATGTTTTTAATTCTTGGTTAAACTACAACGTTTTGTAATTTTTTATCTTTAAGTACCTAAGGTCACATTCACATAGCGGATCTGTTCGTACAATACTGTCGTATGTACCCTATAACTACATACACCGTCACGGATAGAAAAACAAATCCTCTAAAACGGATGCTGTGTGAATGCACTTTTACGGTGCTCATGTTCTATTCAACTCGTGATGCAGTTACTCCTAAAGCTTTACAAAAAACAGATCCATCATTTTTCGAGCCAACTACAGTTTCTATTTCTACACAAACCGAAACCAATCAGATACTTGTAACGGGGCTTACATACTAATGAATGCTTACAACTTCGCGCCGCAAAAACTTACCTCGCGCAACTTGGAGAAAATGTAATAACCAGTCGTGAATCAATTAAAAACTATCCAAGTCAGGGCTGCCACTGCCATGAAATAATTATACTTATGATTCTGTAGGTTTGTGAGGATTTTTGTTGTATTTCCACTTGTATTTTAAAATTACTTGGGCTTTCTAGAACTTCAACTGCATTGCATGATGGAAGGTAGGCGGCTAGGTCGTCCGGTTGCTTCGCGTGGTAAGCGCGTAGCCTAAATTAAACAATCTTATAGCAATCCGACACATTTTCAAATGTTTATATTTTCATCTTCCATCTAAATTGTATTTTCTACATAATAATGCACACAGATCCCCATGTTCAATGATCCCAACGATCCTATCCATCCGTGGTTGTCTGAGAGTAGAGATCGCTCTTGAGCGATGAGAGCGCGAAATTGTCACATTTACTTGTTTGTTGTGTTGTAAAGTGCAATAAAGAGTTTTCTATCTATCTATCTACCATCCAAGCTACAAGTTTGACCGACGTAACTCTTACACCTAATGTTTCAAATATAGTGGTTTGTTGTGCATTTATTTAATAGGTAAATAAAACAAACTTACAAATCGTACCTGTACCATCTGTAATGTTATCATAGAAATGTCTGCAAGCAAACTAACTGCAAGTAACCGTAACAGTAGCAGCCCTGAAGTAAAGTTTACCACTCGGCAGACAAGAGTTTGATTTACGCTCCGAACTAGCAGAGTTAGCGACCACTCGGGATACTTTGTTTGTCACTTTTTGTTTGTTTGTTTATCCCCAGTTGGGGTGGTCGGTGCGCTCAGGTGTGTGTAGCCCCGACCTATTAAAATGAGCTTTATTATTACCATTATAATGTTTGTATTTGTTTCTCTCTGATTAACGACTTTTGTTTTTTATTGCGGAGAAAATGTCTTGTAAAACTAAGGGAGTAATTCAACATCGCTTTATTCTTTTGGTTTGTTTTTATCTTTTCAGATAATTTGAAAGTGTAAGCAACCTAGATCTTCAATGACAACACTTTCTATATCAAGGTATAGGTTGAGTGACGCGAGTCTTCGTGTAGTTTTCGTAATGATTAGTAACGCATCAAAATAACTTTATCGTATACATACGCATGTTTAAAATTATAAATCACACTAAAGCTTGGATGTTAGGGTGGATGGATGCATGTTTGTTAATTCTTAACGTCAAACTACCAA
Organism: Eupithecia dodoneata; assembly: GCA_947044415.1. Classification (NCBI taxonomy): domain Eukaryota; kingdom Metazoa; phylum Arthropoda; class Insecta; order Lepidoptera; family Geometridae; genus Eupithecia; species Eupithecia dodoneata. Next base: position 7,427,615 of record OX345678.1, read on the forward strand.
TATCGTTTAAGATTTTCCACCAATATTCCTTGGGTTTCGTATACAATAAGATGTAGATTTTTGAATCATAGTATAAATACTATGTAGATCTGAGTCGTCGCAAAACTTCATGCCCTATTCTTTAGTTTCTTTTCGTTTGAGCTGTGTTCGCACACAGACATACAAAATGTTCTATAATCCTATAGAATATGAGTTCGATTCTATCTAGCTCTTGTCACGTACGTATGTCCCACAACAATGCGAAGGCGTTAACAAACAGTTAACGAAAATGCTTCGTGCGTCACCTTTCACACGTCCGCGTTTTATTTGCGCCAGAACTAATATTGTAATACCAATACATAATTGTGTAAGTTTGGTTATGATTATGAATCCACTAGCTAGGTTGTTGGCAATCTTGTCAACGAAACTTATATGTCGTCCCTGGATCCTTTCAATGGGGGGAGGCTTTTCCCAGCAATGGGCAAGCCTCCCCCAAATCTTTCCACTTGTTGATCTGCCTCCGATCATGCACGAAACAGGGTTTTGTTTTTGAGGCGATCCGAATACAATTTGTTCCTACTTTGTAGTGAACCAAAAAACTTATTTTCTTATTTTTATATCAGTCATCAAGTACATAACACAAGCTCTGCTTAGCTTGGGGCTAGATGATACTGTGTAGATTGTCCAGCCTTTTTATTATTCTGTATATTATATATACCACACTTCTTACTTTACCCGTACCATACATAATTATGTTTATTTTAAAAGAAATCCACGCGCGGGGCGGTTAAAAGTTACATCAAAACATCCATAAACAGTAGGTATCCAAGCCACCGTCTAATTAAAATGCGCATTGAATAAAACCTTGGCTTTTTCCCCGTCGTCGGTCGGTTACCAGGCAAATGGTTTGCAACAAAATATCTAGCTACAAACAGACTACGCACACGCAGTAAGAGACACGAGGCGAATGGGGCCACGTCGATTGACAAACGAACGGCCGGAGAGTATTAGTATTTACATTTATTTAACTGTAAAAGGACCGTGCGTGTCTGTTTGTAGCTGTACTGTGTAACCACTTGGAAATATATTTATAAATATCACAGTATGTGTTTGTGAATGTTTGGATTGGGAAAATAACAATTTCCTTGTTTAGTAATGCATTTCTTTTTAAAGATTGATCCTTATCAGCAACCGAATCCGCATAAAGGTTGTCATATTTTTTGTAATTGATTTCCCGATTCAGTTTCCTGCAAAAGTAAAAGTTTAAAAAAAATCTAAACAAATGCTTTTGCATTTTTGTTTTCTAATAAATTTCGTTCATGACTCCTTTCACGACTTTTCTCTAATGGTTCAATGACTGATAATTATCTACTGGATTAGACTGAAATGTTGCATAGATGGATTTTTTAATTGTAAAAAGTAATGGCTTATCTTTATCCAGGAAAACCGTGCGAAGCGACTTAAACATTTTCAGTGTGTTTTTTGTATGAGAACTGAGCAATTCATTTATCATTTGTGAGTTCTTACGTGAAACGAGGTGTGAAATTTGCAGCAAAGGCGTGTAAAAGAGCTAGATACAGACGTCCCATTAAGAACAGTTCGTTGACATAGAAGCATGAAGCATAGCTGTACCAACTGTACGAGACTAGACTGGATCCGAACAGTCGCTGTTTTGTTGCTTTTAACTTATTACTGTCGCATTAATTAGACTTCATTCAATGCCAGTTATTGCGGACAAGTATTTACCGTTATTCTTAGTATGAGGCTAAGTAGTTTTTGCTTGTGAACGTGACCGAGCATTCTTGTAGCAAATTTAATCATTAGTTATAAATATTTACCTACTCAAACGTAGTAATCTGGTGATTATTTTGACAACCTTCTTTGAGTCAAGTCGACATTTCAGGAACGAAAAGTTGCCGGCGGCAAAATATCTTGTTTGGTTTCGGGTGCAAATTGTTACCATAATTTATGAACTCTATTTTCATTTCAATTACATTGTTATTGTTTGATTATTTATTTAAATTACTCGCATTGTTTGAGTGAAGCCTTGGTCCGCAATTATTGCCCTGCTATGATGGCATCAAGCTAAGCATGCTATGGCGTCAGCCTTTAAGCTGACCGCGGTGTGATAGCCTGAACCTGCGCTACGCTATGTTTTCAGCCATCATCACCGCGGCCAGCAACCCACCCATTACCGACCTCGTCAGTAATGTACGTGTTATGTATACGTTATGATTCTTGATAGATGAAAGAGGATGATAATCTTAGTTAAGAATTTCTGGTAAAGTATATATTCGTTCGCCATTGTCCAAGAAAACAAAAGTCGAATGCGAGAACACAATACCCTCAAGTTATTCAAAATTATTCATAACACGGGAACGAGTCCACACGAACGTGGCGTGTAAAATTTTATGCCGAACTCATCTAGTTTGAAGTTCTTCTTCTGAATGTGAACTGCGAAGTGAAACTGTGTTGCTGCAGTTGTAGATGCAGTGCCAATGACCGGGATCGTAGGAGACGTGACCAAATGCAAATTAGTAAGCTAAGTGTGTTCCTTTTACTTGGAATAAAACTACTCCCTTAAAAGTAAGTAAATCTTAACGCACTCTGCTTTGCATATCATGGTTAAGTGACTTCGTAAAAAGAAAGAGGTTCTATGTCCGATTGTATGTATATATTTTTTGTGTATGTTCGTCGATTTCTTTGTTATTTACGGACCGATTTGGAAGATTCTTTTGCAGTTGGTCTCGTAAAAAATATATTCCAGAGGGTTTAATTTTGATCCCGCAAAACTAAAAGAAATTGTTTGCTATGTTATGTTTGCAAAGCAATCAAACCTGAATAACAAAACTCTAAATTCTTCAATAGGCACATGATTGTTAATTAGCTATAATTCTGTAGATATACTTAAAGTGGGTACTAAAAATTGTTTGGTTGTTCGAAGTTTACTCAAAATACTTAGCTTAAGATGTTTTCTCAGATAAGTGAAATGTAATTTCTTTTGAGAAAATAAATATTCTTTAAACCGGAATAATCATGTGACCCACATTTCAAATTTTATTAAAAAGTTAAAATAAAGATTCGTAAAACTAGGAAAGTTCAATCCGTCAATAGCTGAAGTTTAAAATACATTCAGTCGAGATAATTTAATCAGAACATTTTATAAAAGAAGCACGTAAACTTACGAAGCTCTTATTTATTTTCCGAGTAAAGAGTACCCTTGGGAAATCTCTAGCATTACATTGAGTGCTGTATGAAAAACTTTATTGAAAATTAATCGTTTTGTTTCTTGGAAGCTGTTCTTAGACTTTGTCGATCGATAGGCTAAATTTTTTCTTTTTACTATGAGATACATTTATATGTTTCCAAGTCTAAACAAATCCCTCAACAGCACACATATTTACGTCCACTATTGAACATATTCTTTTCTTTTTCCCCGAACATTGAGGGGCTTTGCGATAATCACCACGTAAATTAAGGCAAAGTGAGTAAGTTTTGTTAACTCCCATGTCCTAATAACTAGAATAATTTACTTTTAATGCTTAGTCATAAAAAATAAATAAAAATGCTATGTTTTTTTTACATGATTTTTCGTATAGTCAAAACGCGGGTTTTAGGACTCTTCACCTTAACCAATCCGCTTGCCAATTCCAGACTCTTACAAATACACATCTTATGGATATGAACATAAAGTTCCGTTTATCAAGTAATAATTTGTAATTATACTAACAGACATATCGAGACGACTTGCTGCTTTTTGGGACAGAAGAATTTGGGACACAGTGTCCCATTTATCACTTGTTGATTTTATTATTTTTGTTACTGTCTTTTCGGACACCTTCAAATTATTGCAGTTGTTGAGTACAGTCAGGTAAAAAAGATTTAAGCAAGTAGGTACCAAAGCAATATAATATAATGTGATAAAGCTAATGAATGTTTTGCGAGCGTGTGGTGACTTACATTTATGTAAAAAAAAACAAAAAGTCTCATCTATAGCGTGTATTTAGTACAAATCAACATCTTGTATACTAAGGTATCTATACATAGGTACATATATTATGATCAATGAATATTATGATCTTGTATATTATGATCAGTGATCGAAATAGGTAGAGTATATTTACCTAAAGTTCGAGTGTGGAAGTAAAACAGAGTTGATAATACCTCTTCTACAATCCCGAGATGATGATATTGCTGTTTAAATACCGCGATTTAAAAATCATGAATTGGACTTTATAACTTGAAAATTATTGATTTGAAGAATCTTATTCCAGTTTATAGGGTTCTGACAGGAATTGTTTTTTTTTAAACTATACAAAAACAAATAACTGTACATAAACAAATACCTACATATTATATATATTTATTATATTATTAACATTCAGGAACATTCCTAACTAATTATTATTTCTAAGAATTTAATTTGAAACAATAGACACCGCCACCGCCCCACAGCTAGGTAGCTGTGGGGCTGTGGCGGTGTCTATTCAATGGGTCTGGTGTTATTTTAAGTAACCCTTTTTAAAGTAAAAAAGTAAAAGTAAAAAATCATTTATTTCTTTAGGCTTACAAAATAAGCACTTAGACAAGTCATATTTATACATTAAATTATTATCAAAAATAAAATATTTTACTGTTCACTTCAATTTTTTGTCCACTAGTGGAAGAAGTGAAAAAGAAACCACTAGCATGTTCATCTCTTATATGTCTAATACATGGTTATTTGCCTATTTAAGTCTAAATATAGTATGATTCGATACATGTCAATATTTAAGTAAAGCTATGCACAATAACAAATTACTTACATACTATTGTCGGTGCGAAACTGAGCGACATCTGGCCACGCATTAACATCATTTAGATAATCATTTATGGAGTAGAAAGCCTTCTTGATGAGATTTATTTTTATGTAATTTTTAAATTTACGAATAGGGAGCTCAGTTGCTTCAGATGGAAGCTTATTATAGAAGCGCACGCTATTGCCCATAAATGATTTCCCTACCTTGTGTAATCTAAATGATGGGATGTGTAACTTGTTCTTGTTTCTTGTATTTCTATTGTGAACATCACACTTTTTCATAAGGCTATCCTTATTTTTGTGGGTATACATTAGATTTTCATAGATGTATTGCGATATTACAGTCAGAATATTAATGTTTTTAAATAATTCCCTCAAAGAATCTCGTGGCTTTAATTTATAAATAGCGCGTACCGCCCTTTTTTGAAGAACAAATATGGTCTGGATGTCAGCTGCCTGTCCCCAAAGCAAAATACCATAAGACATAATACTATGGAAGTAACTGAAATAAACTAACCTAGCTGTGTCTTCATTGGTAATATATCTAATTGTTCGAACTGCATAAGCTGCTGAACTAAGTCTACCTGCCAGAGCCTCTATTTGCGACTTCCATTGAAGAGAAGAATCAATATGTAACCCTAGGAATACAGTAGAGTCTACAAGGTGAAGAATCTCATCCTTCAGCATTATTTTTGTTGGGAGTTCTCTTACATTCGGTAGCATGAATTTTATACATTTAGTCTTTTTAGCATTGAGTAGTAGGTTATTGGCGGTGAACCAATCTAGTATTTGTGAAAGCGAATTATTTACATCGTCATAGTTATCTTTATTTCTATCAACTTTAAAAATCAATGAAGTATCATCAGCAAATAAGACAATATCACAAAGATCTTTTGCTAAAAACGGAAGATCATTTACATATACTAAAAATAAAAAAGGACCTAATATTGATCCTTGCGGGACGCCTAGTTCAAGTTTTGATCCTCTAGATCTTTCTTTACCAATATCTACTTTTTGAACTCTATCAGCTAAATATGATTGCATAAGGTCCAGTGCCTTGTTACTAATTCCATAGTGTTCCAACTTTCTAATTAGTGTACCATGATCCACGCAATCAAAAGCCTTAGAAAGGTCACAGAATACACCAATAGCGTTTTTTGCTTTATCCCAGGCATCTAATATATGCTTTAATAGAACTGTGCCAGCATCGGTTGTCGATCTACCCTTGGTGAAGCCAAACTGATTTTTATGAAGCAGCCTGTTAAGGTTGAAGTGTGAAGTCAACTGAGAGAGGATAATTTTTTCGAAAATTTTACTTATTGCAGGAAGTATTGAAATTGGCCTGTAATTGGCCGGATCAGTATGGCTACCAGATTTGTAAAGAGGAACCAGTTTACTACATTTCATAAGATCAGGAAAAACTCCTGCGTCTACACAATTATTGAAAATATGGGCCAAGCAGGGAGCCACTTCCTTAATAATTGAACTTAGTACTTTAGTTGAAATGCCCCAGAGATCCTCAGTATTTTTGATGTTTATAGATTTAAAAGTTTTTACAATGTAATTACCATTTACGTGACTAAAGATAAAGACTTCCTTACATTTCTCAACAGATGATTCTAATAATTCAACTGCCTTTAAAGCAGAGGAATTGAGAGACCGGGTTACAATTTTAGGGATATCAGCAAAGAATCCATCAAAAGCATCTGCAATATCTTTTTCATTTATAAGAATTGAATTATTAACTTTTAACTTTATTTCTCTATTACGTGGCTTTGATTTACCAGTTTCATTATTTATTAGTCTCCATGTCGCTTTTATTTTATTAGATGAGTTTGTTATTTTATTCTTCAAAAATAGGCATTTTGCTGTGTTGCAGACTTTCTTAAATGTTTTCGAGTAGTTATTTACATACAAAAGAAACGCAGGGTCATGTAACATAGCTTCTCTAGCACCATAGAGATCGTATAGCCTATTCCTACTTCTGTAAATGCCGGGAGTGGCCCAATCAGTAAACCCGACCCTATCTCTAACTGTGCATGTTTTAAGTTTGAATACTTCATTGTGTTCTTTGTTTATAACATTAAAAAGTCTGTTAAATAAACCATTAGGGTCATCAGAACAAGGTATATTAGCTACTGCTAGATCTACTTTACATTTAAATTTACTAATACGGCTCTCTGTGATAGGCCTGTAGGTATATTCCTCAACTGTTTTTTTATCATTCAAATTATTAATAAAGTTAACACTCTGACCATAATGGTCTGATTTGAAATGCTTAATTACTGCTTTATTGGTTGGAGATTGACTGCAGTAAATATTATCTAAACAAGTGGCAGAAGTTAGGGTTACCCTAGTCGGAGTTTTGTTGCACTATTATCTAGTAAATATGCGCAATAACCAGCCAACTTTTCAAGAATTTATTTTCCTAATTAGAAGAAAAAAGCCTTTTAATTAAATGTAAGAAACCCTAAAAAGGTAATCAGATTCCTGGACATAATAATTGGTTACGAATATACATAAAGCTCAAAAAGTAATTGGCAAATTTAATAAAATAGTCAAGATTTTAACAAATCCAGGAAATTCCGTTGGAATACACAAAATTTAATATGATTATTCAAATCAATAATTTCTTACTAGTTTAACTCAGATAAAGTCCATTTCATTATATTTTAATCCCATGGCTTAAACATTAATATCATCATCTAGGGATTGTAAAAGAAATATTGTCAACTCTGTGCTACTTCCACATTCTTTTCAACTTTAGGTAAATATACTTTACCTATTCCGATCACTGATTATAAGTATTAAACTAAGTTGAATTATTTAACTTACCCCCAAAAAACGTGAAGAACAATATAAACTGCCACATAATTTCTTTAACTTTCTGGATACATGTCCTTGTTTGCACTGACCTTCACTTACTGGCAAGACGAATTGTTTTATTGTTGTCCTTCGACCTAGGTGCAAAATAAAGCGAAATAGAGCTAGAAAATAAAGAGACAGGGAGAGTACGACCTTGCTATGCATCTATTTCGTCATGTTGCTGTGCCGTCGCCGCGCCTCGATAAAACCTGTTTTTTAACTGACTGTACAATTTTCCTATTTTTAATGGTGTCCGAAAAGACAGCAAAAATAATAAAATCAACAAGTGATATATGGGACAGTGCGTCCCAAATTCTTCTGTCCCAAAAAGCAGCAAGTCATCGAGACGTATGATCGACGATAGTGGCAGGTGGCTGCACTAATGGACTTTCAGCGGATGCCGGCGATGCATCGAAGGAAGCACCATCGCTGTTTGTTAATGCTTTCCTGTCAGCAACATTCTACAGGGGAATAAACGAGGCAATTGTCTTTACAGATCAAAATTAAAAAAAAAAACATCTTATCTGTGACAGATTTCTGTGAGAGATGTCCAAGAGTCCTGTAAGGTCGAAAGGAAATATAATAATGAATATATGAGATAATTTTAGCAGCATTGTGGCACTTGCGTTCGTGATAAAGGACCGATTCAAGATTGGATCCCTCTCCTAAAGAAATAATAAAATCTAAATCAAATACTATGAATCTAAAGAGTAGTCGATACGTGCTGTGATTGCAAGCAGACTTAATGCCCTGAAACATTACCGATGTAGGCAACGTACATTTGAGCGAGCAAAAGCTCCGTGGAATCCTGTAATATCGTCTAACGTCCGAATACCAGGCTCACAGGATTTACGCAGGGAGACGCGCGCATTTAGCAAAGAGCTTCCGCCCAAGGAGAGAAACCCGATCCTGAGTCTATTTACGGAATTGTTACGATCCGATTTCCATAAAAACAATGATAAGAACTTGCCACAGAATTCGACGCTTTTTGCAGAGGTGAAAGTCGAGAACAGCAAAAAGTAGTTACCAAAGACGTCAATGAGGGGCATTTACGCAAGCTACGACCTAAATTTGTCGAGTCACCTATCAAATTAAACATGGTATGTTAATCAATGTTTACCCACATACGAAGGCTGATACGTTTATCACTAATGGTTAGAACGCACTTCGAAATCTCGCCACGCGATATTTTTTCTGGCGATTTTTAATCCGCGTCCCTTAAATCTTAACTTATACGCACGGTGAATAAAATTTCTCGCGATTTTGTCGGTTTCTATTCTACCCAGTTCTCATTCCATTTATGCATACAAAACATTTGTGCTAATTTGAATCCCACCTCGGCGCGGTATTTCTGTCGCAAAACACAGATTATTTTGATTAAGGGATTATTTTTTTTTGCGGTTTTTTTTTACACAAATGCGTGCAGCTTCCTACCATTTCCATGTGTCGCAGAATCCTGCGTGAATAATCGCGCGGCGAGATTTCGCAGTGCGGTCTTAGCCTCAGGATTTTTTTTCTGACATTGACGCACATCGGTTGAACGCCCTCGAGGCTAGCTTAGAACATTCTTATTCTAGTTTTATGGCCGTATCGCTCATAAACCAGCTTTAATTAATGATGCCGGGATAATTAATCCGGTGCACTGTTCGATTCTATAGGTTTTTTCTCGGTCGGGCTTGGTTTACCATGATTTAGTTTTAATTAAAGATGAGTAGGCTTTTATAGAATGGAGCTCTAAAAAGGAAATGAAACTTTAACGTACTTATAAAAACATGATTGGCCAGTACATTTAATCATTGTGAAGGCTGTTAAGGTTTAGGTACGTTAGGTGGTTATTTTTGTATACAAAGGGGTAACCCAAGGAATATTGGTGCAAAATATTTAATTCATAATATAGTTTTCATTCATAAATGCCTCTATGCTGTGTGGATTGTCCGGAATTATTTATACATAATTATTAATTACGTTATGCCACGATTCTTCCTTTTGCAGTAACAGTGAAACGATATTTTATGCAGAAAAATAAAAACATAAGACATCATTATGATTTACACTCGCGCATAACAAGAAATGAATAACAACCGAGAAAACTACGGTCTGCGGAACCCTCGCTTCCTGCTCTCAGAACTCCGAGGAATCGTTAAAAATACATTAAAATTCATTTATATCAAGCACTCGCTTGCTATTGTTTGTTGGAACAAAGAAAGCATCACGAGATCTGATGTGCAACATTTCTAGAGACGCTAGCTTAAGGTGGGTGCCAACACCTAAGCCACCATACAAACGTACTTTCCGATTCATTTTGAAACTACATACATATGTACATCACTGATAATGGAATTTTGCAAACATAATTTGATAAGACATAGCTAAGCATTTTAGTTTGTCAAAAAATGTATGCATTATTATTTGAGAGCGAAATTTCATTTCAGTGATTTTATTAGTTTCGTTCAATGATTATTATGTTGTTTGAAAAACTATACCAGTGCAAACATAGATATTTTTATCTGTTTATGTGTGCAAAATTTCATTAAAATCGGAGATGTGGTTTCAGAATCGGAAATTTCATTTGTATAGATAGGGACTTAGGTGTTCGCACCCGCCTTATGAAATGATATGATCTCCTCCGCATAGATATAGTGAGCAAGTACTATTCCACATTTTATATTCGCATCGCAGATCGAAGACGTGTCGGAATACGTAAAATACGATGCGAACGTTTCTTCGGGGCGTTTACCTCTGCTACTCGGTTTGCGCTGCAATTGAGCTTCTCTGGCACGCGCTGTGGTGCATAGTTTTCTATGTTCCGATTTAGAATCAAAGATATTTTATATCAACAAAGACAACAGAAAACTGATAATAATAACAGAAAATATCATGGTATCGGGAAAGTTATCACTAAAGACGAATACGCAAACTTAAACATAATCTCACATATGGAGCGAAAAATTTTAAAATTGTATTTCCAAAACGAACGAGAGATCAATAAAATGAAGCATGAAAGCGTTTAAAACAGAAAATTGTTTCGAACTGCTGTGCGTCAATGTCGGTTAATATTTTCCACCAATATTTTTCCTTGGGTTTTTGTAACCCTTGTGTACAAAAATATCCAGTTTTTTGAATCGGATTATAATCATGTTTCCCAAAAAATTTTAGATTTCTCCGTTCTGTTAAACGAAGTTACAATCTCAAAAGCTTTCACGTGATGGTGCATAATAAAGTTCTAAAGATAGCAATTGGCGGAGGGAATAAAATAACCGCCACGTGTCCGATCCGATATGCGTCCGCTTGCATACGGCAATGAAAAAGGCTATGAATAGTCGCAATCAATGCGATTGATCTCGCTGATGTGTTCTGTCTTGTTTAACAGGGCTGGCTCTCGTTCGCTACATGCAAGCATATTTGTTTACGGTTGAAACTTAAGGTGCCATGAGCACGGAATAACTGAATGTACTGCGAGTAAGTTTTTATAGGCAGATTACCGATCTAGCCTCATTTTTTGTCTTTTGCTACTAAGTTATTACCACCTATGTATATGCACCGAAATATTGGGAAACTCACTTTTAAGCTGGTACGTCACGCGTTGAACAAAAATAGAGTACTTACAATTTTCTAGTTTCTACAATTAAAGGTACACAAGTCGTCAGCGCGAACTCGTCGTCGTCGGTAGGTGTAGCCTAAATGTATGCTATCTCTTATATAGTGTGTGTGTATACAAAATGTTTTAATTAGCATCACGTCCCACCTTAACGCTGAATCGCAACTAGGTTTAGGGAATGGGTCAGATTCGCTGCACACTTAGACGAAATCCACGAGAGTGCTAAACCAAGTCACGACTGAAATGCTATAACAAACATGCCCATGCCAACGAAAGTAGCTTTAAAGTAGACACGTTTCAGAGTTATGATTTACCGCAGTTAGCTTATACAATGAATCCAATCTCCTGCGACCAGACAAGTTTTATTTACTGGTATTACAGTGGAATAAATCGTGTTATTACCATTGATTTACAACCCTATTTGTAACCGCGGCTGCGTTATCCATGTCGCAACTCGCGAGCGGTACAAAAGACGCTCTTACATTCAAAGCAGGCTTACTCTGGTTATGATAGATTGTTTTTCTAGACTAGATTGACTAGGTATTTAAGACGCAGCTTTGTTTTTTGATCGATCTATGTTACGAAGTAAACAAACATCAAACAACAAACCAAACATTAGTTAAAGCTTCACAAATACATGGGACAATTTCATCTTTGCCATGCAGGATATTGGACTAACGTTTCTTACACGTATATGTACGTTCCAAATAACATTAAATCGACATGCTTGTCTTCAGCGGACAGATGTCCTTTGTTGTAAAAAGCTGATAGTGAGAGTTGTCACCGATAAACAGGCGCCGGCAAGCTGCCTCCTATGCGAAAACAGCAAACTGCCTTGTCTTGAAAGTGATCCGCTTTCATTCGCTTTCTCGTGTGACTGTGCTGGCCGCGAACCGCGACGAGCTGCCTAGCAACAGCGCGTGTACAGTCAACTCCCTGTACACAAACCAAAGACATTCCTAAAGCCACTCTTAGAGCCGTTAAACCAGCTCGACTCCAATGTTTATGAGCGCTAATTAATTTCACCTGATTACGAAATGATTGACTGGTCAAGTCCAGAGTCCGCTCGATATCATTCAGTTGTTATGTTCAGTTCATTTACGGGGTTTCTAATTCAGATTTTTAATATTGATTTATAGCTTTTTTTATTAATGAACGTCATATTTACATCCATCTTTTGTTGTCTTGCCGGTTTCGCGGCTTTTTGTTGTTTTGTATTAGCTTAGGGTTTTGGATTCGTTCAATTCTTTCAGCCAGTGACTGTACTGTAGGTACCACTACATTGTTTGGTCATTTGTGGCACACTAACGGACCAGGAAAATTATATCTGTACATCCATTAACCATTTGTTTCCTCAAGAGTTGCTAGAGCGAAACAAAACGCAATATAAAATGTGAAACCGCCCATCGCCCATCCCGAAATTCGTAAATGAGAATTATATTTGATACGAAATTTCCTATGGAATCTTCCAAAAATCTAGAACCACTGAAAGGAAAAAGCTTCCAATATCGCCTTTGAAATCACGAAAAATCCACTCACCAGAAACGATACGCGGTTATATTTGTGAAATTGTATTGCTGGAATATGACCTATTTACGAAAAATCAGAGCGAAGACCTTCTTCGCCCTCCCGATGTGAAAGGAGTACGTGCTTCCATACAACAATAGCCTAGCAACATAATATGTCTTGCCGTAACGAAACGAACACGCACAAAGACGTACACGTACGTACATATATGTCAGATCAGCTGAACTGCAAATTGCACTGTAAAATATGCCATATTACAACTGCTTTAACACTTTGACTGCGATTTTTTTTCGACGACTGCGATCTTTTTTTTAATCTAAAAAATTCGTGCTGCCGCTCTACACAGCGGTTGTGTTGCGCCGCACATGCGTTTCGTTCGAAAAATATTACGGCTGTGCTGAGTCACAGAGATCTGTATTTTCTCAGCCGCTGAGCTAGTGTGGGCATATTAGTCACTTGTAGAAAACACGTACCGTGTGATTTCAGCAGTCAAAGTGTTAAATGCCGTGGGAAAAAAAGTTTATTAAGGTTTGGCTTGGTTATACTTAATACAATTTAGTTTTTTATGTACCTATATGAAGATAGCGTATGCCCTAAGGCCTACTTTAACCGGGTACGCAAGCCACTTGACTGACATACACTGAAAGTTTTAGTGTAGCAATAACAGAATTTCATCTAGTTTAAACTTAAATAAGCATATCTATGTATCTAAACCCGTTCATATTAATAGTGATCAAAATGTACACAGGTGTATTTTGTTGGCTTTCATTGAGTGAAACCTGTCGTCTATTTATTGTATGTATGTATATTATAATATCAATCACCACATATGAAGTATTAAACAAAGTCGCTTCTCGCTATTTGTCTGTCTCTATGTATGCTTAGATCTTTAAACCACGCAAAGGTATTTGATGCCGTTTTTTTAAAATAGGTAGTGATTCAAGAGGATGATTTATATGTAAGCAATGCACCCGTGCGAAGCCGGGGCGGCGGGTCGATAAGTAATACCTAATAGTGTTAATCCTAGTCTAGGCCTACGCCAGTAATTTCAGACCGATCCGTTGAGTAGTTTTACCGTGTATGATAACATACATTCATCCAAACATTCGCAGTTATAACATTAGTGAGACTGCTACTTGCAGTGTACTCGGTGTAGCGGCGACCTAAGCGCTGACCCGTGACCTCGTGCGCTGTGGCGTCGTCGTCGCGGGCGAATGCGATCTTTGCTCCCGTCCTCGCTATGCTATCTTATTCTAACGCTTACTAATTTACACTTACATTGGCTCTCTCTCTTAGACACATAGTAATGTGTCTAAGAATGGTCTGTCGTGTTTGCATCTGTAGGTGGAAATATAGAAGCTATAAACCGCGTTCACGAATTTATTTTATATTTGGTATGTTCAACTATGTTACAAGTTTTGACAAGACTGAATAACAGAATGAATTATTTCATAGACACAGTTACTTTTGACAATATAGAGATTTTTCGAGCTGACATAGTTTAACAAAGATTATTCTAGATGATTTTACCATGAAAGGGAATATCATTTTGTTGTCAATAACAGTACTAAACAAAAAATCATTAAAATCGGTCCATAAATGAAATCGACGAACATACATCCAGCTGAACGTCGAATCCCCTCCTTTTATCGAAGTCTGTTAAAAATACAAGAGGAAGCTGCTACCCCCCTTCCTCTGGTAGGTAGGTTCCCATAGTAGCCTCTTACGGCATCCACGGTCTGAGTTGCGGTAGAGTGATGCTGATTCTTATGCCGCAAACTGCACAGCTTAAGATATATATCTAACTAAACTATAAGAGGCGACGTGGAAGGCCCAGGATGAGATGGCGTGACGAGCTCGAGGCACATCTTCCATCGTGGCCTGTTGCAGCGTTGGATCGCGAGGAGTGGAAGCAGAAAAGGGAGGCCTTTGCCCAGCAGTGGGACAATAATGGCTCAAAATAAATAATAATACAGAAAATTGTTAATTTATATTGTGTGTACATGTAGTGGCAAATAAACGACATGTCTTATCTACAAGCTGAGATAATCAAGCGTGAAACCTTTCAATCTTTATATCAGACAGATAAATTTAGTGTTTTATTGGAAGAGTCATATAAAGAGAAACTAATAGGTGCGTGCGGTACTTTCTGTTGTTCATAAAATCAAATTGATTTACGGTTAATTACCAGTTGTAAATAACGGTTGCCACGACGATGTCTTTAATGTACTAAGATCAGACATCATTCTGTTTTAGAAAGCTTAACATTTTAAGAATATTATCTATGATGCCTGAAGAAAGCTAAGGCAGCAGATTCACTAATCACTAAACTTTGATAGCCTCGTCGATTAAAGCAATTTAAACTTTCCAGTATACCTATATCGGAACGTAAATAAACTTCTCCGTCGACTTTTTCGGCCCAGATCAAAACTTGTGAAAGTTCCGTCATTAAAGGAATGGTAAACTTTTCAAAGGTTTCTATCTGAAAATGGAATTTTAAAACTTTTCCGAAGTGCTTGTGATATCATCAGAGTTTTTATAACTACAGAAACCGAACAGAGGAAGGATAGCGCGGCTTCTATCTGTGTATTATCAGATTATAACACCTCTAATGCGATCCCCTGCGATCTGGAGTATAGGACTCATAACGACATAATAGATCCGACAGAGCATTGGACCAACTGACTCGGCAAACGTAGTATAAGACGCCATCCGGCTAGGTGGGACGACCTGCGAAAGACTGCAAGCAGATGCTGGATACATCAAGGCAGGGAGCTATTGAGCTCATTATGCTCATTACGCCCATGTCCAGCTGTGGATTAACATAGGATGATGATGATGATGATCCCCATGTAAACGCAACGATCATACTTAGAATGATTTTGGGAGACAAGTAACAAGTACACCAGAAATTACATTAAAATTTATGCGCATAATACTCGTAAAAGTCGAGATCTGAAGCAAGATTTTGTTGAACCCGATTTACGTTCGATACAAAGTCGTCTGACCACCGAGCCTGAATCGATCAATCGATAACTACCAATGGAGTACGCTAACAGGCAATAAATCAGCGCTAGTTCAAATGATTTTAAATTTAACACTGGTATATGAGGCCTAGAACCACTTTGGGTCAATGCGCCACATGCGCCACGATAGTAAGGAAGTATAGTATTTTTGACTGAATCAAGGGACCGGGGGAATCTTACAGTGGGGCACTTGTATATTGTGTTGGTGTATAAAGGTATTGGTATCATTTGCAAGACAAGACGATACAATTTCTAATATAATATACTTTCGATTTAATATAAAACTTTAAATAACCTTACGATTAGATAACGGAATTCGTGATGTTCGGATTAAAACACGGCAGCTGAATAATAAGTTTATCGGGGCATCCATAAAAATGCAGCCGTCTGCGATTGCCGCGGTACATATTGCCCATTTTTCACTAGCGCAGCAAATCGCCCGGCTATTCATTGTAGGCATGTTTGCAGGGTTGCCCCCTGGCCATTTGTGTCGTAAAATAATGTCATGTAAATCACTTCCTACGGGTACGCAAACAAGAATATCCCTCTCAACTATTTACATTGAATTGTTGCTTTCACTGTAAGTAAGATAAAGTCGTCGTTTTATTGTCGTTTCATAGCACGGGTATCATCAAATTATTTAAAGCAATACAACTTTCTTGCAATTTGCTTTGTTCACAATAAAACTTCCTTAATTTATTGTCTTCACAACTGTTTATTTTGACGAAAACTGGAGTATTCTTTCACTTCGCAATAAAAATATTAAATCCAAGACTTTCAACGGAGTGTTTCGTGTTTTTCTGTCGTAGTAAAAATAAGACATGAAAAGCGCAGTTGAAAAAGTAGCAGAGCATCGAATAAAATGTAAACACGTTTTTGTTTGAGCCAGGCCAGCTAGCAACCCTAATGAGCGCAGTGAAGTCAGCACTCGAATGCGAACGTAGCGAGTTCCCGAGCAATAATAATATTGAAAGACAGCTCGCTCGCTTCCGCTTAGCTTGCTCGAATGGAATGCTGATATGGGCATTTTTCTTTTTGTGCGGATGCCCTTAGAACTCTTGCCACTTGGATACTGTGCGTGGTCTTTTGATGTGCGGTTTTATAGCACTAGAAGTAATTTGTGGTTGGCAGTGGGAGAGTCTTGCGAATAATGGTACGTTCCTAGCTTTAATTGGTTTTCTTGTTCCTCTTTCTATCGCGGATAAATCTTTTGATTGGTTTTCTATGGCCCTTGTACAAAATCTAAGAATACCAGTTTTTATTCAAGAATACCAGCTGAATAAAAACTGGTATATAGATATAATTTTACCAACTTTTATAGTACTATAAAAGTTGGTAAAATTATCTCTACATACGCGTTCCATTCACAGCTCACTTTTCACAATTGTCGCATCTCATAAACCCCTATTGTTTTCTAAAGAAGCTATAGAATCACACGAGGGTCCTAAAAGCGACCCTCGCATCCGATACGGCCATTACTGTTTACGCCCGCTATAAGCTGATTCAGCATTCGTGTCTGTGAATTCTGTGTTATGGCTAAACCGTTACTGTGTGCTGTGCTGGCAACAAAGTTTTACTTACCTATAAATATTGCCGTATGATCTCGTAAAAGGGGATTTTGTGGCATTGACAGTTTTGGGGTATACACTTATACAGACAGATACAAAAAAAGGTTACTTGTTTTTCATTTAAAATCACTTAAAATTAAACGTAATATTTAATTAACAAGATTTTTGGTTCTAGCTACAACTTTGAGTAGAGATTCGAAGTTGGATTTTAGATTTCAAAACGATTTGACCGCCTTTATTGAGTGAAATGATTTATATTAATATGGGATTCTTTTTACCCAGTCTTCGTTGATAATATCAATAAACATTCTATTAAACAATATCAAAGCTATGTGAATCAAACGAACAATACCCATGCCTCAGCAATCATGTCATTATAACGCCTGTAATGGTAGGTACCTCTACTAATAGCAGTCATACACTGTAGTTATACCATGCACGAAGGCTTTACTCACATAGTTGTGGGATGGTAAGCCTGGTGCAGGCATAGAATAAATTACGCCAGAGTGCAGTGCGGGGTCGGTCGGACACTTTAGATTTTACGGTCTGGATGAGCATTCTCTATCGTTATTACGAAATTTTACTTCTGGGATTTACTTGGTTTCGTTTTCGAGGTCTTATCACTTTTATCTATATTAAGGCCTCTTGGCCGGTGCGAGGTAAATCTTCCCTCGTATATCAAGAAGAATGAAATCGCTCACTATGCCATGTACATACAAAGAAAGATTGCAGAATAAGGAAGAATGGTCGTCGCATTTGGGTCGAAGTACCCAACTGGAACTATGAAAATATAATACTATCCCATAGTTGTATAGATGGAGCGATCGGTAACTTGCAACTATTTGTGCAAAAATACTGAATCCAGCACAGTAGCGCTATGCTACTGTGCTGGATTCAGTATTTTTGCACAACATTCGTATCAGTTATTTGCTTTTGTGCGGAACTATCGTCGCATTTTTGTTTAGCCCGTTCCGGCACACGAACAAAAATACATAAAAAAATGTAACATTTCACTGCCTATAGAAATAGCTGCCCAAACGTGCCTGGGCTGCCCGCCTCGGGCACCAATGGCGAGTGACAAACGTAAAAACAGCGTTGTTGCCTTCGTTTTTTCTGCCAGAACTCAATTTGAGTTTAATCGCTTTGACAAAGAGACTCTCGAGCTATTTGCCAGCTGGCCACTGAGGTTGCTTTTGAGTTGTTTAAAGAAAGTTTTAAGTGGGTTGAAAAAAGCAATGTGAATTGGCTCTTTGCTTAAAAAAGGCATCTTTGTTTGCGGAAAATACTTCTGTAAGACTAATTTCATAATAATATCTCTATTTCATTACGGATGTAAGCGGGTTGACTACAAACCCATTTTGTGTTGAAAGTACACCAACGTATCATCCCTTGACGAGGGACTTCTTCTAGGTGAGTGCGGTTCTAGACAAGCGCGTACCCCGTCTTCCCGACCACGTTAAACTACGATAGTTTTTATCGTAAAATATCTCTATTTATCGTGGCTTTATAGAAGTTCAAGACGCAGTGGTATTGGGTTTTAACATCTGATTCGGAATGTGGCAATTCTCCAAACTGCAAACTTTTCTCGTACACGACATAGTGCGCATCGTATCTCATTGTTATAAACGCCCTTAGAAATATCCTAGCGGACTAGATAGCACCATGTGTTATGAAAACCCTCGCATCACCGTGCATTGAAGCCGCTTCATTAGTTTCCGATGAGAGCGGCCAGCGGCCGTTCCGAGTGTCTGCTTCGCTGGATCAATAGACCTGTCGTTATCGCCTCGTTCACTTGAACGACCTGAATAGACGCATTATAGAATGAACACTCGGAGCACTGCCTTTGCGGTTGTTTCTTTTTACCTAACTTTGCAAGGAGGGTTTTGTTTCTCTATGGATCTTCTATGTGTTATGTGCATGTATATAATTAGTTTATAACTTTAACAAATTCCACGAACTTTACGACGCTCCATGAAGCTGTAGACAGACATTGCACGCACAAGTCCGTCTTCGACGTCAAACGCAGTCTTTAGTCATGGACAATGAAAGTGTTAGCGTATATCGCATTCGCTGTCCAAGCTCGACGCAGTACGACCAGCAAGGACGACACATCCATATCACCCGCAAGGACGACCATAATATCAAGGACTGATAAACATGATTGACTTTCCTACCATCCTGCTCAGACACATGTAAAAAAACTATTTTTAAGAATGATATACTCAAACTTCATCATGCAAACACTCCATCCGGCCCTCATCCCCCGCACACTCCGATTTACAGCCCATCAAAATCCCTCACAGCACCACTAAAGGAGTGTTTCAAGTTTCAACATAGCTGTATAAAGTTTATATGGCAAGTTAACTAGAGCCCACTTCCCATGCGGTTTGAAGGGAAAGGTGACTGGCTGGCTACCCGAAGGAACTTTCACGATCGATCTCGCTCCAATTGATGGCTGTTGATTTGATAGCCCCAATAATAAATGGGTGAAGGGGACTTATTTCCTTTGATAGAGGGTCTTTTACTTGAGCGTTTCCATTCGCTGTGATTTCCGGGCGGTTGTTTTCTTTTGATCAATCGAGCGCAAAGGAAAATATAGATTTTTGCAAAGAACGCTCGAACACTTCTAAATCTAATAATGCTCTGTCTCAGTCCTGATGTCTATAAAATGAATAGTTATATCTGTTGCTTTAACTATACAAAACACTTTTCGGTCTCCGGGATTTTGGATCGCGCGGTACGATGTGTGTTGTTCGAAATAAACCAATATCAATATTTCTATTTGGACTTTGAACCGCGCCTCCTTTGTATCTTTTTGAGCCGAAATAACCGTAAAATTCACTCAAATATCGAATCATAAAACTTCAAATCTGTCCTATTTCTAAAATAGATCGCTGTTTACATACTAAATGAAATAGAAGCGAGCGACCTTCGTTCGCTTCGTTATCTAGCGTCGAAGGCATTGTTGAAGCTGATAAAACTAGCGGTTGGATCGTTGTTAGAATGCAGCGTGGTCGCGTCGCTTGCCGGTCCGGCCGCGGCGGGGTGAACAACCTGAGCGCGTCCCCGCGATCGAACGCCCGCCCGCCCGCGCCGCTGCTGGCCCTGCCCCACTTACGCGACAAATTACTGTGCGACACCCGCGCGCTACTACTCGAGACCATTCACTTTTTTTGCAAATTATCCCTGGATGTGCTTTAGACGAGAGATATCGAATTTTAACATATGAAAATACAGCTCGGTCGCTGCTGTAACTCCAGCTCCGACAATACTCTATAATACGCCACCATCTTTCTATCTATGTAATTTATAGTATTATGTATATCCTTAGAATAACTAGGCTTAGAACCGCAGTAGGCGCACGCGAAGTGACGCAATTTCAAGTTAGCCTTTAAAGGCTACGTACATCGCTCGACATGTCAGTGCTCAAGGTCAAAACCTACTGGGAAGAGCTCCGTAATTTTTTAATAATAATGACTTATTGTGCAGTAAAAGGGTGTAACAACTCTTCTCATAATAATCAGAAACAATAGTAGATTCCATTTCACGGGTAAATACAACCTGGCATCTTATATTCTTGAGTAAAACATTGGTATAAGCACAAAAATAAATCGTAAACATAACAGACGCCATTACATAAAAATGTTGCTAGCTATTAGAAAAATTATTTTCCCCCATAGGTACTTATTTGTTTAATCTATTTCTACTTTACAGTTGTAGGACTTTTATTTGCCAGATATAATTAGGGTTACCTACTAACTTACCCGGATTTTTAAGTGAAATATGTACCTATGTTCTATTACGCTTGGTATAAATAATCAAAAACTTTTGTTTTATTTTCACGGTCAAGGAAATAGATTGTTACAGACTGTCCGGATGTTGATGTAGTCGGAGCGTTAAATATAAATATTTCATTGGTTTCATTAGACGATGAACCCTAGTTTTATTAATGTCTTTATATTCGTTCTTAGATTTCCTTCTGATCCGACTTCAGTTCAGTTCTTTATTAATAAGAATATTCATGTTGTTTTGACATTATGTCAAACAAAATAATACATACATATGTAGGGTAACAAAAAAAACATAACGAAATAACACGAAAAATAATATAGACTGTTGCTTCCCGATTGGTTGAAAAACTTAGACGGAATTGCAAAGAAAAGTTTTGCAAGCCAACTAAATACACTAAGACTACACTAAAAAAGAAATACACTACACTGATTATTTCTATACATTTTGAAGAAAATGACAAGCATATCACGAAATGTGGTTTATGCAAATTACGAGAGGGTGCTATCCCAACAAAGGTATGAAAATGTTTCGGCCATAATATTTATTTCTATCTATTTAACTAATTCGCTAACTCAACACTCTGTATGTAAACACCCATAGAGTATATAATATTTACAGGAATTTTTCTGTTAATGAAATATCATCTAACAGAAAAGTGATAAATATGATAATCATTTACTCCTTACAAAATGTTACAATTTCCCTACCTTATGGGGAAAATGTTAATAGCTTGCAACATTATTTGTGCACTTGTGTGCGTGTCGGCTCTTGTAATGACGTGCCGCTTACGCACACATTGCTTGGTTTTTGGCTTCAACTTAGAGCGGAATGTTGTGTGAAATTATCACTCTATGTCTTATTACTCTGAGTGTATATCAGTTATCTAGTACCCATAACACAAGCTCTGCTTACCATGGGGCTAGATAATGCTGTGTGAATTGTCCAGCATTATTTATTTATTTATCTTTACCTATACCTAGCAATTGCTAAGTGTCCATCCAAAGGTTACCTGGAAGAAATCGCTGTTAGCTTAGATAAGGCCGGCCATTGTGCATCTGTTCTTTACTGTTTTTTCTCTGTCTTGATGTGCAATAAAGCGTATGTGTATTGTATTGTCCGCTCCCGTCCTGTCCCACTTACGCGACAAATTACTGTATTCATGTATTTATTTTGTAATCCTAATACAATGTGAGAGGTCTTAAAATATCACTTACGTTAGGTGCGTCACCCGCGCCGCGCGCCTGTACTCGTGTACCATTAACTTTTTGGAAACTATCCGAATTGGTACAGGAAGGATCTTAGATACATTGTTGACTTGTCTTGTAGCCCTGGTCCTGCGCCACTTACGTGAAAAACTGTGCGACATTTTTTTTAAACAATACCTTGAACCCTAAGCTTGAAATCCTTGAAGAGCTCTTGAGACTTTCGTAATCTTGTCTCTGGGTCTTATTTATGCACAAGTGACCATCAATAAACCGTTCACTTTGCAAAATATCACACAACTCGCACGAGCGTAACCTAGATATCGCTCGGAACTTTTCTTTTGTTGATGTGTCTGCAACCTGCCCCGCCTCACGATAAATAACAGAGCGACACTCGCGAATACTACGAGTACATTCGATCATTCCCTTTCTGGAATCAATCGAACACAACACAGTTTTAAGATGATTAAGATTTTTAAAGTGTACATACTTGATAAAGTACCTACTATACTTACAACCCATTGTCTTTGTGAGCAAGCTTTCCTTTGAACCGATACATGAGCATACCAATGAGTACTGAAAAGACGGCACTTCATGTAGTGGTAATGACTTCTTAATTCTTTATCAAACTTTACAAGTTTACTGACTGGCAAACAATCTATAGGTAGCACAACTCATGCATAATCAGTACCAGTAGCATAGTCGGAAGCGTCCCCAAGACGCTGGCTGTAATGCCCCGCTCTATGGCAATCTGATGCGGACCAGCTCTTTATTAAACACGCGGCGAACATTGTTCTTTTGGTATTTTACAGTGAAAAATAACACCTTTCCTAAATTGGAAACGGCATTTACATAATTGCAAAACGGCTTACGACATCGCTTTGAGAAACGGCTCGTTGTTTCCCAAAAGCGTGCGCGCTTAGAATTTTAAATCCGGCCGCATCCTCTCAACATTTAAAATTCACGCTAAGCGTATAGCTTTGATGTCTGCGTAACCTATTAAAATACGGAATTTCAATCTATACAAATAAAAAGATCTGTTTGTTTTGTTAAAATAACATTTTTCGAAATACTATGAATGTACACGGGAACACGGAACGCCAATATTTTTAAGTTTTGCTCGTTTGTTTGTTAACATTTTACGGGGCGAAATTGCGCGTACTTTCATGTATTTTTTATCGTATTATTTTTCTCTATCGTGTTTTTATATTAGAGAAACCAACTAAATAATGTAGAATTTTATGTAAATCAAGTTTTTTACCACATGGATTCCGTAATTACTGAGATCATGGCCTAGTTTGACAACCAAACCGGCTATGTTCGCCCCTTAAAATATTACCATAGAAACAACGCGTGCGAAGTCGCGGGCAGAAACTAGTACCAAATAAAGGGAAGAGCAGTCACTGTCTACAGTCGCACATGACGGCATTTCATTAGAAACGGCAGGCAAACTGGCTTACTGCATGTGTGTTCAGTGTTCGCTTGGGTAGAATTTGTACTGATATATACGTAAAGGGTATGAATATGTATGTTTTTATTTTAACCGTTGTTCACCCGGGGGCTACAGCGAGCCAACAAGCCCATTGGTGGTCTGATATCTGGTAAGCTGTTTGGCTTTTGGAAGTTTGAAACTGTTGCAGCTTTATAATCGCGGGTAGACAGTGTGTCGGCCGCTGACCGGCTATTTATACGCAATGATTGAGAATGGAAAGCTCACGACTTGGTTATACGGCATTGCTCGAAAATGCACGTAGTTACTATGTACTTGAGATTGGATATGAATTGACTATGCGTATTCAATCAGGTTATTATACAGTTTACTGCAATGCAACGTCCGTAGGCTTTAATGTAGGGCCTAAACAACAGCAGTATTCGAAATAACAAATTATAGCCAGCAGTTTAGATAAGTACACAAATCCGGTGGAAGCGGGTAATCCGTCAAAAACATGGCAGGGCATACACGTAGCCAACAGTTTTAACCAAGTTTAACGGCTTTAGTTGTAAAATTTCTCCGCTGAACTCCGTACCACTATAAAATATTGTTCGCAAACTAAGGGGATGTTTTTAATCGACTTTACGTTTATAAAAGAAATTGTGATTTATTTCAACCTAACTTCTGAAGAGCCAAACTTTGAAATTTTCGTTGGTTCATAATTTGTTCTTTTGAGTTTTAAAACAAGGGAGCTAATTTGTCTTTGGAAAGTTTTTATAATTTTGTGTTTAATTGCTTCTTCGGGGAATTAAGGATGATACCATTCATCATAACTGAAAGCTTTGTCTTGCTGAGGTATTCTGGTTGCTTCAATTTCTTATAATGCGGTTTCTAACTGATTCGAGTTATTTTTTTAGTAAATTCAATTAATGTCGCGCGTTCTAGCACAGTTAAAAGAAATCTGCCACTACCCACTAGAGTTAAAAACATCGGCAGTCCATTCCTGTAACGCAAAATAAATGGGCATAGAGCTAGGGTATACAATTAAGCTTGCTGTTATTGTACCAGATAACGGCAAACTGCGTTTCGAAACGTTAGTACAGATAACCCAATTTAGTGCGGAATCTACCGCGCCCTGGCTGCTTTGTGCCTCGTTGTATAATAATTCACTTCATTTTATCGGTTTGTTGTTCTGCGGACAATCTCTTATTTACTATTTGGTTAGTGAAAATCGCTTTGATATTATTTCTTTTTTACTAGGTACTCTTTACTTACTAAGGTGTTAAGTATTTTCTTAGGTAGGACGAAACCACAAAAACATACGTTGATTGGCCGTCGTTTGTGTGACTTAATGGGAAAAATACAAAATATACCCAGAAGTTAAATTTATACATAGCCATCACATAAGCAGCTTTTTCGGTCCACCGCTGGACATTAATATATATACACCCCAAACTAATGCTTGAAGGCGAAGCATCTAGTTACAGTAGTTGGTCATGTGTGAAAAAGGTGTTTTTACGTTTTAGAGTTTATTGACATTAAGAGATTTATTTAAATCGACATTCTGTCGATAAACCACATAAAGAACATTATACATCATACTTTGTCAATCATGGGGTGAATAAATAAATAATTGATACAAAATAAAGATAAATCGTATCATCTCGATAATACGACGATGTTATTGTGTGTAAACAATCATGCCTTCACAACTCTTGGAAATGGTCAAAGTTTATCATTCTCCGTTTATTATATTCAACGTTTATTGCTCGAGTTTATTACATCACAAGTAATTCTGGAAATAAGTGCTATAGTGATAGGAGCTCTCGCGTTCCTTATCTTATTGACATATGTATTCTACAACTGTATGGGTATTAGTTGATTCTTCTTCATACGCACATCGTAACATACAAAAAATATAATAAGATATACATAAGTCGTGTAGATAAAGATTGAAAGTGAAAAGGTCATGTTGTTTTCCTACTTAGGGTACGTTCACACACTGATAAACTAAGTTCCAGATCCAGTAATGTGTGTGAAGTCTCTAATACAATTAAATCCGCCACCGCCGAATAAAGACGGGTCCTGTAAAATGAATGTTGTTTGAATGCGCTCTTAGATCATTTGTGTTATCCAAAAAATATCTATATTTATACTAGCAGCGCCCCGCGGCTTCGCCCCCGTGGAAATCTATGCGTAAAACGGTTTAAATGTGATAAAAAGGTTAGAATCCTGGTTCTAAGCTACCTCTCCACCAATTTTCAGCTAAATCGGTCCAGCCGTTTTCGAGTTATAAGTGTTGTAACAAACACGACTTTCTTTTATATATTATATAGATTATATACAAAATGATGACAAATATGATCGCCACTTCCCATCAGGTGAGATAGCGGTCAAACGAAGGTCTAATGAACATAAAAAAGCGGAACAGCTTTACATTCTCAATCCCTATCTTCGACATAGACACGACTTACGTACCTAAGTCCCTACTTATGTAAATAGTTTTATAGAAGTCGGGCACTTTACCTAAATAACTTTACTCAGCGATTATAGTTTAAAAGGTAAATATTAAAACAAATGATCTTCATTATAATTTAGAGCAGAAAGTTGTAGTAACTAGCGAAACTTGGATATTTT
The DNA here is from genome assembly GCA_947044415.1 of Eupithecia dodoneata. Lineage (NCBI taxonomy): Eukaryota > Metazoa > Arthropoda > Insecta > Lepidoptera > Geometridae > Eupithecia > Eupithecia dodoneata. Next base: position 7,454,039 of record OX345678.1, read on the forward strand.
TCTCGTAGTAATATTTTGTTAGTTCAAAATAGATAGAGTAGACGGCACGAGGCGGCGGGAGTCAGCGGGGACGCGAAACTTAGTTGCAAAAGATTTAATGGAAGTTAGTTCTCTTTGTCTGAGTTTGGCACTCGTCTGGCCGAAGGCAAGGCTCCCGTTTCATAACTTGACGCGGGCCCAGGGCTGAGCCAAATGTACCTTTAAACGATGCTAATACTTTCTTATTGCTGATATTGTTTCAGTTTAGACATCTGCTTCTTTGAGCTCTAGGTCGCTATGGACTTCTTGATTAAGTCTTTGGATGGTGTACTCTCCCTCGAGCAACAGCTTCGTCGATCGAGAACATTGGCATATAATTTAGTAAAAATCTATCGAAACGTCAAACACAATCCATAACAAGCTCTGCTTCAGCTTGGGGGGCTAGATGATGCTGTATTCATTCATCATGATCATCATCTTTCGGTCTTTATCCCACGCATAATGAACTGTGTTATTTTCTAGCATTATTTCTTCATTAAATTATTCATAAATCTTAATGGGACTAATCCGATTGAGTAGAGAGAGACCGCGACGCGACTCTGCAAACATAGTGTAGGACGCCCTCCGGCCAGGTGGGATGACGACCTGCGAAAGACTGCAGGTAGATGCTGGATGCGGCAAGCTGAAGACAAGACGCTATGGCGCTTATTATGAGAGGCATATGTCCAACAGTGGACTATTATTTAGGTGGATGATGAATTGTCCGATTGCTTTGTGTTGCGTATAGCAACATCGATTACCTTATCATCCTAGTACACAGTTGGTGTAATCATTTATTTGTAAATATTATCCCAGGCATCTTATCTAATCTGTTACTAATTACTATACTACCAATTATGGTAAACTTATGAAAGCAATTTCCATGGAAATGGTGCAGAAACTTAGTTTACCAGCAGATGTGATAACCCTACACCCAAATGTATACGTATCTAGGGGTTAGTCAAAAGGGAAGTTTTATTGCTCGTGAATTTCATTATAACTTTGCGAGGCTCTCTCTTAATGCCTTTAAACGAGGATTGTTGTCTAATTTGTACGAATTATGGCGAAATTTCGCTCTCGGGGCCATAACTCGGTGGAGCGAATTGAGCGTAGCGCGAACTCCGTATAGTTCGTGTATATGGATTCTAATGAGATTCCGTGTAACCTCACCCCGACACGACGACGTTGATTTACTCAAACTAAATTAATGGTTATGTAATGTGGTGCGTTTTTTAATTCATTAATTAATTTAAACAGTATACTTAACTTCATTGTTTTTAAGACCCTATAGCGATGATGTGTGTAAGTAGGTACCTATATCATATATGTATGTTGAGTCTTACTCAGCCCACAATACACGTCGCAAAAAAAAAAACAACAAAGCGGACGTTAACACTTCGAGTGCTGAAATCACACCGTATGTGTTTTCTACAAGTGACTTATATGCGTAAATCCATACTAGCGCAGTGGCTGAGAAAATACAGATCTGTGTGATTCAGCACAGCCGTAATGTTTTTCGAACGAAACGCATGTGCGGCGCAACACAACCGCTGTGTAGAGCGGCAGCACGAATGGCTTAGGTTAAAAAAAAGATAGCAGTCGTCGAAAAAAGTTCGCAGACATTCTTTTATACCGCAATATATGTATATAGAGCCTGGTGACCAGGTCGCACTCGTCGTAGCTTTATTTTATTTACACAGAGCCATTTATTTAGCTCAACATTTCCTGGCGGTAATCAAATTAAACAGCTTGAAGGAAAACACGCTCTCAGCGTTCCAGCGCAGAGCCATCCTAATGGATTTACGACTACATTACCTAAAAGTCACAAAAATATTTTCGGGTATTCTAAGAACACAATTTTCTAAGAAATTAATAAAAAAGAAAATCGCAAAATTGGTATAAAACATCTATGAATTTCTGATTTGAAAAGAAGACGAATTAAAAAGCTTTTCTTTCATGTAGCCGACTCTGAGAACTGGTTTCCCGATACACGTGGCAGGAAGATTCCACGAAATCTAATTAATTTTAGGGAAAAATTCCACTAGAGATATTAGAATAGAATATTTATTTACATTATGGGAGCTTTTAGACAGAATATCATACATTTATAAAGGACTAGTTTCTGCCTGCGGCTTCGGACGCTTTGCTTCATAGAAACGATTTGAGGTTATTCCTATCCCATGAAAATTGATTTATGGGATAAAAAGTAGGTTGTTTTATTATTACAGACCTTGAGCTACCTGTATGCTAAATTTCAAATGCCCCAGCTCTTTTGGCATGAAGAAGCAGGTAATAAACATGCATCCATCTCAAAATACAGTACTACTACAGTACGTACTTTCGAATTTATAATATTAGTTTGATATGTATTTATCGATATGATATAAAATATAAAATATGACTTGTCTAAGTGCTTATTTGTAAGCCTAAGGAAAAAAAAAAAAAAAAAAAAAAAAAAAAAAAAAGATACTAGGAAAGTTTGAGCAATGTTAACTGGTCTTAAACTTACGCGATCTGAACACATAATTATAAGTATTGATACAACAGGTATTTATCGCGTTTATTTACCTTTTTCCCGACGTTTCAACAGGTTTACACTCTGTCGTGGTCACGGGATGACTGATGACCACGACAGAGTGTAAACCTGTTGAAACGTCGGGAAAAAGGTAAATAAACGCGATAAATACCCGTTGTATCAATACTTATAACAATGTTAACAGGTCTTAAAGTAATGAAAAACTCAACAATATACAATACAATCCACTAAAAAACTGTTCCAATAAAATGCCGTCTAATAGAAAAGCCATTTCTGGCTACCATTTATCGTGTGTTTACTCCCCACATAGAGCCGCAATGCCAAAAAGAGATTCCGGTTCACTTTATTTATGGCATAGTTACATAAAAATTTCCGCTTTTGGCTACCCTACTATGTACGAATTGAAAATAAATCGCCCGTGCGAGGTTGTTTATTGATGTGCTCTTGGTAGGTCGCATCTACCAGGCTTATATAAAATCCAATGACATTGAACGTTGAATATTGAACAAAAAAACATGAATATATAGACCAAGCCCACCTCGGGATCATCACAACTGCAAAAGAATCTAAGAAGAAGTGTCTACTGTTTGTACTCGTATTATTATTATTTATTAATTAGCCATTGTCAAGGCCTCCCTTTTCTCTTTCCACTCCTCTCGATCCAACGCTATGTCATCATCATCATCATCAGCCTATAGCAGTCCATGTATAGGATAATAATTATGCTATACATACAGTAAATGCGAAGCTTGCGTGCCTTCTCTACCGAGAAAGTCACTGGAGTGTTTGATACAATGTTGGACGTCTCAAGGACTCGGATATCCAATCAGGCGGGGCTTATTGCCCTTCAATGTCATTGGGTTTTATCATCTCGTCAAGTTGGATAATATGGTGGTGAAACCTATCTTTATTTTAACCGACTTAGAAAAAAGAGGCGGCTTTTTGTTCGGTGGATGTATGTAGGTATATTGTATTATGTTTGTATTTCTCCGTCGAAATGGACCGATTTGGATGATTGTTATGCAGTAGTATAAAGGATGATCCCGAGGTGGTACCATAAAAACCCCCCTTAAATGTTATTCTCGACGGATTAGTACCGAAAGTTTAAAACAGATGAAAAACTAAGGGATTCTTAGTCTGTTTTTACGAAAATTTATCACGCCTGTACTCACTGTTGCTATGCAATAATTTTCTTTACTTCTAGTTAGTTATGATGTTTTTTTCTTAACGAACAGACAAACTTAGAACTACAAATTGTTTAGCACATTATTTTACTGCATCTCTAACAAAACGGCAAAGATTAATTTATGACACATCCGAAGTAGCTCACTGCCCTCTCGTGGAGAAAGTTGACAGAGTTTGTTCAGGCCCCTCCCTGAACCAGTCTGCTCAGTTGCCAAGTTCGCCCCGCACTCGGAAACTAAAAGTGCAGATCTGAAGTGCTGGAAATGAAATTAGCGTTGCGACTGCGAATCAGCCGGTTTTAGCTTGCAAGTTTGGAATGTTTACTATCAGTTGTTAGCTGGCTATTCGTTTAAAGAGGGCTTTGATGTTTGTTTGTTGAATACATTAAATTGTCTGTTTAATACTATTCAATAGTAATGTTTTATTATGATAATATGGAATCGCTAAAAGCTTGCGAGCTTACATAATTGCGCGCTTCTGTCCTATCGTAAAGTTTTAACTCGAAGTCGTAGAAACAACAGAAAGTTTAGCATGTCGTCTCTTCCAGTGTTTTTTGCTCTACTTGCTCTTCAACTTTGCCGGCTGTACGGGCCTGTGTAACTATCGAACTAGTTTCAGACTTTCCTCGCGGCGGGAGCGAATACTGAATGTAAAGGAGAAATAATGTTATCGTCCCTAGAGTCGACTTTGTAACTTTCGCGCCGGGAAACTGCGTACGTAAATAACTTTTTGCAACTTGTTATGACAAACTAGTTGGAGATTTCCGTGGCGTTTTTTTTTCTCGTGAATTTATGTTTTTCTTTTACGTAATGTTTCTCAAATGAGGAAGATGACAGAAGGGAATACGGCGAAGATTTTGCATAAAAGTAGGACGAGATAAAGTTAACTAGCAATGTGCTGACTGAAGTTACTACGCATAACTAACTGTTACCGCGACTTCGTCCACGTGGGATTTGGTTTAATGTTTTCATACTTTGGATAAATTTCACAATGACATAAGACACCGGTTACCCGTAACCATATAATTAATTCAACAGCAAACACAGTCGAACGTATCTAAGTACCATCATGTCTAAGACCTCGTTAATCATCAAGGATGCATGTCCGGGCCAGTGCTCGCCCAAACTGCCCGTCTAAGATACAAGCAAGTTCCCCTGTCTTTGTACAACTATGAGGGAAAGCCTCTGTCGTCTAACTAGAACTAATGAATATGCAACTTGGTCAAATTGCATCTCCTTGTGCTAGTTTACTTAGATCCAACAGAAGTGCACTGGCTGTGAAGGTAAACCAACCCACTGTGGAGTTAGATCTATCTCATCTCTATTTATCTGCTTAGCTGCACACGTATCATAAATATGCGAGATCGATAAAGTGCGATATAGGTCAAATCGTTGGGGCTGTTATTCAATTCTACGGAAACCACGCATGTGTGATTCTGAATCGTTTCTTTATCAATGTTATATCATTTCTATTAAACCTCGAAACAAATTTAGTATCCAACCCCAAGTCATGTTATTCATGGAATAACTCTGCGTCAAACGATCTAATTAATAGTCCGTTTGTAATTGCCTATTGTCTCAGGACCGTCCGCCCGCAGATTACCGAGACAATCAATACCGGGACGTCAGGGGACTCCTTGTCTTGTCTGTCAAAGATTATGGCCGATGGTAAATTACAGTGTTTGCACACACCCCTGGCTCCCCCTTCGCTACCGGTACACCGACTGATATCTATAATTAATCGCTATTGGTTATGTTCCATCGATTATGTAGCCGTCTTCGGTAAACTAGCCTTTAACTATCGGAATTCAACGGATTGTGTTGTGCCTTTCTCTTTGAAACAAAGAAAGTTGTGTGCCCACTTTGCTCTGTCGCTTGTGTTTCCATTATGCAGTTAAAAGAACCCTTTGTGTACCCACCAACGCAGTTGTTCAGGGCACCGGCCTTTTCCTTTCTCTCGTTGGTTGTACACTTGAGTACAGTGATTGATTCGAACGACGCCGATGAGATTGTACAGCGCTCGTCGAGCACCGAAGGGTTAATTAAACATCGGTTTCCCCTCGACATTGATCGCGAACAGAACCAATCAAGTTTAAACAACGCGAGAGTTGGAATGACCTCGATTTACGAGTTTGCAGATGGGCTTTAAAGGACATACACTTTAGTACAACGATAGATGGGCTGGAGATGATAAAAGTATACGGTGTCGTACTGAAGAAAGAGCCGGGGCGTAGGATTAGATTCAAAGGATATTTATCCTAAAGTGGAGCTGGGTTTCTCCGCTGATCATCTCGAGCGGCTAAACGCGAACGGATGCTGTTGAATCACCACAAATTGGTACCTGCGACTCAAAACGGAAGAGATGAGGCCGCTTATCCGGTGGAGCGACGAACTGGCAAGACGGCAGGAAAGCTTTGGTCTAGGGCGGCTACAAATAGAACTGATTGCAAACGCTTGAAGTAGGCTTTCACCGCCACAGGCGGTCCATACAATAACGACAACGATTAAGATAAAACTATATTATACTAACCCTTTTATAAACTTTTTTTTAAATAATTAGTGTACTAAAGAAAGAGCTTGCTTTGTGTGGCATTCACAACTCGAAACCTAACCGCTATTAACAGCAATGCCAGCTTTAAGCATGCGGGATTTTCCATCGATCGAATGCTTTTATCGTGCTCATTCGAATGTAATATAAGTCTGCAATTCAATTCAACCCCTTGCTGTCCACCTATCGAAGGTGGAGTGGACACATCGCATTGTCAGACAAAGCGTCCCCACTATTATCGCATGAACGGTGAAAGGGGGTTCTTTTGACGCGTGAGCGCGATAAAACGCCGTTATCGGATTAGTGGCCAGGAATAATTGGAACCGCTTTGTAGCACGTTCTCTACCGAGATTATGAAACTCTTTGTGAATACATGAATAAACATTTCATACTGAGCGCGCGGTTAAATGGCAATGCAGCGATTCTATCGACAAACCGGACTTTTTAATAACTTATGGATCGGCCAGTGCCGCCGCCGCTGCGGTTATCGTTAAAGTTTAGGATTCTGAAGCTGTTAAGGAGTTTTCGTTATAAGTTCGTGCATTGTTTTCGAACACTTTTTTATAACAACTTTATTTTGACTAAATTCTTCACTTATCAATAGACATACACTTGATGGAAAGTGATGATGTGGTCTACGATGTATCACGAAGGTCTGGAAGACACATTCACTCATGTTTTCAAAAGACCAGGGTTGTAAATAGCCGGGAAAACAAAACATTGCTAAAAGTAACAGAGCATTACAATGAAGTTTTTCTCTTACCCTATAATATAAAACTAACCTTATACGCGTGTTAAGCGCAAGCCAATAAAGTAGTCTCATCGTATAACTGCGCAGCGACAAAGGAATCACACCTACCGCTCCCAGAGCTCGTAGTTAACCAATCGATAGTTCAACGAACTCCGTGGCCAGTGTCGATTTATCGCTTTGTTGCGACCCATTGCAAACTGATGGTCATAGCGAAAACGTAACAGCTGTGGCGAGTCCACAGCAGTAAGGAATTCCTCAGGCAATGAGAAATGACACAACTGACTTATCAAAAACAGGTCTAATTATATCTCTTAGTAGGTTAAAGTACCGATTTGACAATCGGTATAGATCTCCGAACGTCGTCATCAACGGTAAGGCTAAGGCTAATGATAATTCTGTTGTTTACAAATAAACTCCAATAAAGTATCCAAATGGTTTGTTCACAACCCAGTTTTGGTAGGGTTGTCCTGCTCTCAAATTTAATTTGAGATCTTTTCTCTGCAGTTCAGTGCCCCCTACTAGCAGGGTGGCATATGTAAACAATTCCTATCTTATCGGCGTTATGTATGGTCGCAAATAGAGGAATGAGCCGGTGGTTCGCTTATTCGCTGTGTGCCAATGCGATAAGAAATTCTTCCGGACTCTATTCGCTTTAATTAATAATACGGACGGTATCTGAATTCAAACTTGGAGGCGATAGTGTATCATTGCAAATTAGGATACACGTGTAAGAGTTTATCGAATAGGTCAGTATTTTTTTACGTTTTAATGAGGTAATGTACGATTTATTTTAATGTAGGTTAGATGATGATACAATATATATTTTTAAACATACGCGATCTGAACACATAACTATAAGTAATAATACAACGGGTATGTATCGCGTTTATTTACCTATTTTTATAATGATGGATGATACAATTCCCGCAATAAAAGTGGACATTTTCAAATGAATTCAAAATGATATCCCCGTTTTACCTGAGCTTTAGAGCGCCGTACCGACTCGAATTAAGTATTCTTTTTGCGGGAAACCGGTCGGCGGGCACCGGCGAAATTCCGAATTCCGCGGCCGACTGGCCACGAGGAATTAGTGAACGTACGTGTGCACTGTGCAGGCCTGCCCTCGCCCTGTCTCCTTTAATTACGCAGAGGAATGTCTCGTTTCCATGGCTTTGTGTTCGCCACCGGCTGACCCACTTCCCAGTTTAATGGCCAGCAATAGATGAAAGTACCTACTACGCTTGACTGTTTTATTTGCGACGAGTGCTTTATGGGTACGGCCACTTCGGAGATTTGTGGTGCTGGTGCTCTGGCTTGGGATATCGAGTTTTATCTCTGTGACCTGAGCTTTGTGGAGTTTCGCAGCAATTCTTTCAGAGCATTAACTAAACTTGAACTAGGCTAAAGTTTATATTGACGTTCATCGATAGGTAACCCCGTTAAGTTTGAAGTCGATTCCTATTGATACAGAAATAATTTAAAACTAGTACCTTTCGGTAGGTGGATGTACATATTTAGAACACAGTGGAGTGATTCGGCTGCAACATGAGCTGTGCAGAGATTCCTTGTTTCCGATTGCGCTCCTAAATAGCGACACGTACTTTGTTTCTCGTAACTTTTGGGCAAGAACTCTCGAAATGGTGTGGAATGTCCAATTTAGTTTTTAGGTCGGTTTGTTTTGGCGAGACTTTGATTACGCTGTATCGAGTTCACTGATAAAGAGTTTGCCTTTCGTAAAGCTTTGTTTGCGAGTTGAATACGTTCATATCTTCAAATCGTTGACATTTTAATTGAATTTGTGTTAATCCGTTGTACGACATGATTGCTTCGCCGCTTCATTGTCAATAAAAGTATTATATTCAATGCTGACGTCCGATATCCAATGCCCACAGCACTTGCCTCGTAATTGAGCTGAATTGTACTGTTATATTTTACAGCTGTTTTATCGCATTTAACATCGCTGTACGAGAGGGTATAATCGCTGTGTGCTGTGGTAGGGCTGGTGCTTACTCGGGGACATTGCATACGTTTCATACTTTCACGTGAATTGTATAAATAGAGTTGCTGATGACAAAAAGACGATAGGGAAATCTTTGTTAAATGATTGTTCTATTAATTTTTATGATATAGGTTCATAAACCGTTATTAACCACACATAATATTTATAGCTATTTATAGCTTAGCGAGCGACGAGCGTAGCGACTTCCCTTAATTTTACACTGTCTATAAGATTAGTGGTACTTATCTCAAGGGAATACACATTTTATGTCACCTTCTGGGGATTATTCTCTATACTAAGTTTAAAAGCGTTTTCAAAATCGGTCCATAATTGACAATCGACGAACAAAAGCATAAAAACAGAACCTCCTTTTGTCAAAGTGTGTTAATAAAACTAGTGTCCAACAATCCGCACAAGTACGCAACATTAATAAAAGAGTTGGACAGTCACGACAATAGTGAATGACCTAGGACAGCGGTAGCCCTAAAGCCTTATTCCGGATGCGATCAATGGCCCTTTCAATTAAAAGTTTTTCCCGGGGCTCCGGCCAGCAGCATTGTTCGAGTTGCCTCCACCGCTAACTATTATTTACTCTACACTCTACAGACTACAGGCAGATGTTTTTACGGAAATTACAACACAGCTCTTGACGACCGGTGCTTGAGCGCTCTGCCTTTTGTCGGTGGCGCGGGTAGTTGGCCGCTTGTTGCCGTTACGAGTTGAATTGCTTGTTTTAATGTTAGTTGTATTTAAGAGAAGTGCCGTTATTTGGTTTTACGTGTAAAAGTTGGTTAGTTGTTTTGGTTGTTTGATAACTAGTTATTTAACGCTGGACAATCCACACAGCAACATCTAGCTAATGACTCTATCACACATTTCATATTAATTTTAAAATAATAAATTTAAGTTTGTCACATGCAATTTATATTTGGCATTCATCATACAAAATTCACCCATCGCATCAGACATTTACCGTGACATAAAATGTACATATAACATCCAATTATGTAGCAAGCCAGAACGTGCGACATAACCTAAACAGCGTTATGTTTACTACGGCAACTCTGAAATACGTGCACATTAGTTTGTAGAGAAACAATGCAGGTACAGCGGCCTGCACTAACTCGTACAATGTAACCGCGCTGGTTTATTGCCCGCGAGTTACGAGTAAGTCTATCGAGACGATGCCCATGCTTTATTATTACTAGCGTTCATAAAACTGCTGGGCTTTGGCTCTCTCTACATTTTCATTACAATGTTGTATTTTGGTACAGTACGGATTTTCATCTTCTTGGCTTTCTAACTCTGATTTCTAAAATATTTCTGTCACACTGCGGAAGTGCGCTTGTCTGCCAAATTCTGCTAACCTGTTTCTTTACTATGACTATGGTATCGTCTTTTTATCGTCCTTCGATGAAATAAACTCTAGATAGTGCGTGCGGTGATATTTTCACGGAGAGATTGATATAATGGCTTCATACTTGACAATTTTGATACACGTTCCTCCATCTGTAGTTTCTGATACCAAAGGTGAAGTGCCAATAAGTGACATTCTGAGACTTTTTGCCACGGAATTAGGGTGCTGACGTCCGACTTGATTTGATACGAAGGTTCGGACTGAAAAATAAATGCCTAGAATATGATTTGTCATTCGTGCTAAATGCTGATGTTTGTAAGAAGATCTTTTGAAGTACATACATATATAATTTAGTTACACGAAGGAAGGTCTATGTGAGACATCATTTAGTTTCACGCAGTCTTCTGACGTACATTATGTACGACTGAGTTTAATTTGAATATTCTTCTAATTAAACTATACGTAGGTACTAGGTACTTATAACAAATTTGTGTTTTTTCGTGCTACTTTTGACAAATTTTCCCATTTTAACGTAATATATCTCTTGTTCGCAGGTGGCAGTGTTCATCCGCAGTGCAGTGAGCCGGTTTTAGTGTAGTGCAGTTGTGCAGTGAAGTGCAGTGGTGTGTGTGACAGTGTGTGTGTGTGCGTCCGGGTGGCGCATACCTGGCGACAAGTCAATGCCGGTGCGCCGATGGAGCGGTGATCGTGGACTGACCATCTCTCAAGAGCGGCGCTGGTGAGTTAGTTTCTTTCATCAATGGTAAAATGCCAAAATATGTCATTCGGATACGATACCATTGTGATGGTGAAGCGATTAATTTAGGGGAATTCGGTCTCCGAGCTTGTTTTATGGGTAAAATAGATGGTAAAATCATAAACGAAAAGAGTTAACACTTTGATTGCTGAAATCACACGGTATGTGTTTTCTACAAGTGACTAATATGCGTAAATCCACACTAGCGTAGCGGCTGAGAAAATACAGATCTGTGTGACTTAGCACAGCCGTAATATTTTTCGAACGAAACGCATGTGCGGCGCAACACAACCGCTATGTAGAGCGGCAGCACGACAGCTGACACACAGGCATTCCCTATAGAACAGACGGAAATGTAGTACTCATAACCGTGCTAAGAAACAATATAACTTCCACGAAATGCACAATTATATTGAGAGGGCACGATGTCACTCAAATACCGAAATCCCACTCCACTTTCGACGCGATTTTCAGTATTATCGGATTGTGTCTATTCAAAACAACAACTGCAAATGTCATCTGAAATTGTGCCGGTCATTCGGCCAGCACGCGCCGCCATAACTTTGTTTACCCTATCATAATAACCGGTCTATAAGCAGTGTCGGATATTCTACACTGTGAATGTGTAATGTTCTTTTGTCTCGATCATGTAACCCACATTATATTCTATCGAGACGAGACATAACCATGTTCGCTGGGACAGCTTGATTTATATTCGTTGTTATTGTACAGTGTGTTGTTATTTATTATAGACATCTTTTAATTTATTAATACTAACTTCGCGGCTTCGCACGAATTTTTCGGGATAATAAGTACTTAATGTTATTTTCGGAGTAAATGTGATTGGTCGTAGTTTTTCTGAAGGATAGTATTCGTAAAGAACACATGCGAGAGAGAAGTAAAGTTATCGACATAGACATCTTTTACATTGCGTTTAAAGTATAAAAGACTTGCCTTAGTGCTTATTTTGTAAGCCTAAATAAATACATTTCTTGATTCTACTCTAGGTACTCATATAGGACTCATACCAGGAGTAAATAATAAAAGAGTAGGTAGTAACTACACACGTCTTATTGCTTTCTATAAACCCCCTTATCACCAAGTATAATTTTTACTGCCGTTTGTTCCGAGTACTGTCGCCATGGCGAAGGTCATATCTGTCCTACCCACCTACCTACTATATACTCAATCGACACGTGCCAAAGGTGTTACGAGGCGGGGTCTTCGTGGCACATCGAAGTACTGGTCTCTCGAAGGTCGATGTCCTAAACAAGAAACATGACCGATTCAAAAGATAAATATACTATGTAATAGCATGTTCAAATAGTTTCAATGGAAGATTAATATCGTTATTTAGATGACGGCGGCATGTTTTCAAAAATAGTGTTAGCGCTTGCGTCAACTTTAATAAAGCAAAAGTCAACAGCTGTTGTTTCTGTAAGTAGGTAAAGGCAAATAATCGTTGCAGTCTCCATCTTTCCATCGTCCAACTCCATAGTGCCAAGTGTCTTTATTCTATTTTATCATTTAAAAATTATCTGCAAAAAAGAAAAACAACCCAACCAAACCCAGCAACTTCAAATTAACTTTATTGTTGTTGATATTAGACACTATATAACGTACTTACTCACAAATTTGTAAAAAAAAAAACCTTTTTTCCATGAATATTGTAAAAATTAGGTATATACAGGATATACCTAATTTTTATATATATATTTTTTATATATATATATTTAATATTAACATAAATTTAATTTTATGTTATTTATTGGGATTTGTTGACGTAATTTGCAGCAAAATGAATGACACAGATCTAAGTTTTATTTTGTGTTCAGAAATATAATAATTTAGTAGACATTTAAATTATACCAACCAAAGCTTTTATCTATACTTCAGTGTCCATGCTAGGGACAAATAACAGATGCGGGCTAGGGTAGCTATGTCGGTTATCATTATAAAGTCAAATGAAACTCGTCCATATTCATGTCTTGGGAAATCTTAAATGGTTATTATGTATGCGTATGTGCAATGGGATATTCTACTCGCAATTAGATATCTGGTTAGGGCTAGAATCGTGTATGGTATTGTGTATATGTACGTTACTTATATTCTAAAACTAGAAGTTTAATTTTTTATTTAATTTTTTTTACAAGACACGTAATATTTAATCAAGAATGTAGATAAAAACAGATAGGTATAGATACAAATAATGTGTTACATAGGATGTACATAGGGGACCAAATCAGTCCCTGTCTCAAAGCTAGCAGCGGTAGCAGGGACTTGAAAAAACAGAAATCGAAGTTACTGATTAGTTTTTTGCAACGCTATCTTATGTAGGGATCATATGAGTAGGTTTTGTTTGAAATCGAATCGAAAACTTCGATATTAGTTTTCAGAGTCATACCGAATTCCTGAGCATAGCCGTAGATAAGCTCACATTCGCCATATTTTATATGAAATCTGCAACAATTAGTGTCATATTTCAGCCAATTTATACAAAATTTAAATAAATATTACACCTAAACCCTTCACAAATCACGTCATCCATTCAAAAAAAAAAACTATGTAAATCCGTTTCAGCGTTGTCGTGTTTATTGAGTATGACAGGCAGAAACCGCGGGGGACTTTATTTTATAATAAATAATGTACAGTGATGATAATAATATTAACTCCACGCGCAGTAAAATGGAATTGCCTTGCAACTATTGTATTGATTTTTCTAAATGTTTTTTTTTATAAGATAAGGGGAAAATTAAAGTTCGGGACAAAGGCGTTGTTTGGCAATCACACTATTATAAATGCGAAAGTTTAGATGGTTGGATGAATGTTTGTTACTTCTTCACGCCAAAACAGCTAAACGGATCAGGCTGAAATTTATGCACAGATGTAGCTCTAAGCGTGGAATTCAAACATAGGCCCATAAATCAGTTCACATGGAATATAAAAACTTGCCATAAAAACAATGCCCGCGAAGCCCCGAGCAGGAATTAGTTTAAATTAAAAATATACCTATAGATTTTCGTAAAATCTTCATATTTTTTTTTAAATAATACCTATCACTGCCTGTAGGTAGGTACTGCTTACCTATTACCTACTAATATAACTAGATATGATAGGTATCGGTATCTGATTGTTTATAAATCAATACCTACCTGTTATTGAAATGCAGATGTTTATCTGAATCATCGCACCAGGGCTCGTTATCACATTTCAAGTAACATAATCCGTTAGTCATCTTTTCTGAGATTCAGTTTCAGTTCAGTTGCTATTGGGCTTTACCTATTGGAAATTTACATTACTAACTGTTCAATAAGTGAAGTCAACATCTATTGAACAGGACCATGCATGAATGATTTTATTCATACATCTCTTAACATACTTGTTAGAGACTAAACTAAGATTGAACTAACATCATTTATTATTTTCTAATTAGCCCCGGTGTGTATCTCTTACACATTTCTTAATTTAACATCTGAGTACTTAACATTAATGTACTTTTGTTATGTCGTCGTCTATTGATTTTTACGTAAGGTTTCTTTACTAAATACCTTAATTATAAGTTGAAAACTTTTAAAAATTAATTTATACCATATGCTCATAAAAACTCGTATCTAAATCATCCCTTAGTGTTACGTCACGTTCAAGCCAAATATGTACCTTAAACGGACCCAAATAATAAAATAAACCATTTAACTACACACCCCCTTATAAGGTGTAGGAAAATGAGGACAAACTTATAAGTACACTTTGGTAAGAAAGAATGCAATGTAAAAACTGTTGTTTTTGCCGTAGGTGAGTATGCGGCGCAAGACCACACCGCCCGTATGCCATCACCAACGATAAATACATTACAATTGTGAGTAGCCAAGATAGTCTTCATTCATATCTTCTCTCTTATTCATTATCTGCTATTTATAACTCGTTTGTACATCACTGTTTTGCTTGTGTACAAGATTGCGTACTGTTGCATTACCACGTATTAACTGGGTAAAAAGAGAAAGAAAACTGTTTATTATAAACAGGCTATTTGGATGTTTCAGAATTTTTAAGTTTTCAGTTATAATAATCTACAATGCCTGACGAGGTAAGGAAATAATCATTAATTATTTGATATTATTGTTTGAAGCCAGCCATTTTAGTCCTGGCAAACGTGTTCCTAGTATATTTCCCTGTTTAGAACAGGGTTAATAACAAGCGTCCAACCTACTGCAATATCACTGTGTAATTATATATTTATCAACTATTGGGCAGGCAGGTAAGTCTGTCTGCGTAACAAATGAAGATTGATAAAAATAATATCTAGTCGCAATGGCAACAGGAAAACCCATGACAATGCCTCATTCCAATACATAACAAGGCATGCAATCACTTCACTCGGATCTCGAATGGTCCTCGTTATTAATTCAAGGCATGACGCATTTTTGCAATGGGATGCGGCACGGCTCTTAGCATAATACGCACGCGGCACTTTATATTGCTGACGCTATTAAATCCGATTTTAAAATCGTTAAATAATACGTATCATTGACGGAAAGCTTTTCAAGTATTATCAAAGTCAATCAGATTTTATTTATTTCCGTAAAGAAAATAAATGTATAATTAGGAAAGGTCAAATTATTAAAATTTTACATCGAGACGGATGTAATATAGTATAATATAATAAAAATATGTTTAATATACACATGGCGCTTCGGTATGTAGACTAGAGTAAAGAAGCGACGAGGAAACTGATAGCAGTTAGTTGTTATTTTTCAAATCGGATCTTTTCTTTTACTTGTTTTGATTGACTTGTTAACACTTTGATTGCTGAAATCACACGGTATGTGTTTTCTACAAGTGACTAATATGCGTAAATCCACACTAGCGTAGCGGCTGAGAAAATACAGATCTGTGTGACTCAGCACAGCCGTAATATTTTTCGAACGAAACGCATGTGCGGCGCAACACAACCGCTATGTAGAGCGGCAGCACAAATTTTTTAGGTTAAAAAAGATCACAGTCGTCGAAAAAATATCGCAGTCAAAGTGTTAACATAATAAGGGTCTGTTCCATAAAAACTTGAATGCTAACAATACCGGCTGGTTGATTAAATCGTATTTGTTGTATCGCCGATATAATTAATTGGCTGCATTTTGCGAAAATAGTATAAGTGCAAGAGCAATGCAAAAACTAATAATGAAATACTATGTGTGGCGCAGATTTGCAACCAGCCTTCAGTAATTAAGAATACCATGAAGAAATGGCACAGATAGGAGAAACCTTACGTCCAGCATTCAGTGGGTAGATACGGGCTGATAACATCATCTATCCATAGCAACCGTGATGTGATGTGAATTAACTAATATAATAAAAGCATTTCACTGTTATAACATCTTAAATGTCTGATTGAAGTATTTGGAGGTGATAGCACAGGCAGGTGTTTAAATTGTGGCGTTGTCACGTTCGTCGGCAGCATCTCCTGTCAACTTAAATCGCCTTTAATGGCGCCCTTCCGGTAGACGAAGATGGTGACAGAATACCTGCTAGTACGACACTGGAGCCTGGAAATCACGCATTTGTACGACGCGCTCTTATGTAGCTATTTTTATTCCAAGCTTGTGTATGATTCATAGGGTAATGAATGACCATGATTGAATACGTCAGCATTTTTTTATTTTTACGTGCATGAACGACTTACATGTATGTACCACCGTAGGAAGGTACATGTTGATACACTTGATGTGGTTATGATGTCATCATCATCAGCTTATATTAGTCCACTGCTGGACATAGGCCCCTCCCCCAATGAGCGCCATAGCGCCCTGTCTTCAGCTGATGTTATGATGTAATTTACTGTTATATATATATATAGGAACCATAAGGGATTGTATGGAGAAGTAGAGATAAAAAATCAGGCAAACAGTAACTCCTATTTAATGAAACACATGAATGGCTGTAAGGGGAGAAAAATGATAATGTCAATTTTTTTAATTAAAATACATGTCTGAACCTCTTGTGTATGGGCATTATAGGAGATTAGATTATAGCCTGGCTAGCAAAGCAACATGAAATTAGTATCTGTAAGAACGTGAAAAACAGGTTCTCCATTTTCATAATTATAAGTATCATACATAGTAAACTAGCCGAGCTGATTAAATCGCGGCTTTACTAAGGAACTTGATCTAACAATTCATTAATTACCTAGCCCCAAGAAGTTTACTGCAGGACAGGACATTTTTATGGGACCACCTCGGGAACATTATCCAAACAATAGTGAAAGAATCCTCCAAATCGTTCTATAATTGACGGAGAAATCGACGACCATATAAAAATAGAGAAGCGAGCGAAAAACATATCTCCCACTGAATTGTATTTGTATATAGAAATTACGAGTATATTAGTTAGGACTACTTTAGTAATTGTTCCAAACTATGAGTGGAAACTGTCGTTAGCGTTATTTGCTAGAATCTATTGATAAATATCGGAACATAAGACTTGTTTCTCAAATAAATAAATAAAAATACATACAGCTGAACAAAGAACCTCCTCCTCTTTGGTTTTTCATGAGTCAAAAATGCATATCCTTCCAGAAGTACAATTAACTGGCAAACTGCCTGATGATTCATGACCATAAGTAATGATTACCTCAAGGATCGATCCATATGAATGTAATTTCCCATTGTTCCAGGTGACGCGCTGCCGGTGCGTGGTGTTAAAGCGGCTTGGCCGCTTTAAATGGACAAGCGCAAGATGCTGCCAAAGAGAGCGCGTATGGATAGCATGAGGGGTCCCATTGCTAACGGACCCCTACAATCTAGGTGAGTTATGTCTTATCTACTGGGAAAACTTAGCGGTTACACATTATGGAAATGGCTTTACTCTGACAATGCACTTTGCTATGACAATGGTCGCAGAATCTTCCGTTATTCCGCTACTTCCGCTGTTTGCACGGAGATTAACCTTGACTCGCGTCCCTCCGTCTGTTGTTGCTTTCACCGAAGGTAAAATGCCAAAATGAGTATTCTGTGATGTGTAATTCTTGCTATGGTGTCTCTATTAATTTAGTTGAATTCGGCTCTTGTTGTGAAATATAACAGGAAAACGTTTACGTATGCTCAAGCTAAAACTGAACGTATTTGTAAAAGAAAACTAAAACAGACGTATAACTGAGTCGTCCTAGTATAGTCATGATCCTAGCCAACGCGTGCGAAACCATGGCCAGAAGCTAATAAATTATAACTCTTAAAAGCAACAAACTGTTGTAAAACAAACGACCTCGCTCTCCAAATAATAACGGCTACCGTGCCAGCCCACGCTCAAACGCCATAACGTAATTAACCCTATTAAATATTTCCTTCGACGGGTTCAAAGTCATGGCGTCCGACTGAAGCAAAGACCTTGAGCCAATCGCCTACTACGGCACGGTTACGCTTACGCCACTTATTCAATCTAAACGTTAAAGTGTTTTCTATTTTTAATAAAAGTAGTTAATATTGTCTGAAATATGTACGGATGTTTGTTACTCCTTCACGCAAAACTACTGAACGGATCGGGCTGAAATTTGCGTGCAGGTAATTATAAGCCTGACATAATACTGGAATAAACTTACTTTATTTTTATAAATTAGTTCCCATGGAATTGAAATCATCTTAAAGAATGTGTGCAAAGACAGAAAATAGTATAAGATATACTCAGTTTACTCAGTCTCTTTAAACGAGTTCAGCTCATTTTACCGATGTAAAGTTGATGCCTTGTTGATGTGTAATCCTGTTCTGAGCACATTCTATAGTATAATCTTACTATACAAATGTTTGATTGTGTTTTTTTTGGCATTGCCTTGGTTAAATAAATTAATCCCGCTCAAGCGCTAAACGGTCAAGAGCTGGCATATCACACAATATTGGTATTACCAATTCGAACTCGATCAAGCTGAACGTTTTAGCAACAAACAGTGAAGTTAGACCTTCATCTTAAAAGCTAATTATGCCGCGGATCACACATAATGAGAGCATATTTAAAAAAAAAAACCTCTTAAATTATGATTAAATTGAAACCCTCACAGTCCTTAATCGATCTACCTGTCTGTGAAAGGGTTAGACCATTAACATAACCTGTCCAAACACTAATCTGACTATAACGATCTGCCTGACAAAGCCCTGACAGGTAATCCTATACTTACCCACTTTACAATAGATAATGATGGAGTGACGCACCGAGGCGGTTATTCCGTAAGGAAGAAACACTATTGTGTCGTGTTGATACATTCACAGACGGTTGTTCGTTATACTAACATTATAAAGAGGAACGGTTTGATTTTTTGTTTGTTTGTATAGAATAGGCTCTGAAACTACTGAAAACCGATTTGAAAAATTCTTTCACTATTGGGAAGCTACACTATCCCCGGTGAACATAGGCTATATTATAGAAATTAAAATTTAATGCGGGTGAAACCGCGGGAAACTGCTAGTCAATGATAAAACCTCGTGTCAAGATCTATTCGGCTCTATTTGTCAAGATATTTGATCAATTATTATTGGCGTACGAATTAACGGCTGTAGTATGGTTAGAAATTATATGTTGCGACACAAAACAACACAAAATAATAATGTGTCTCTGTGTAGATGTATAAAACCGATATGATTCTCACAATAGTATGTTCCAAGCTTTCCTAGCTTTGTCCAACGATTGGATCAATCCGCTTCGTGACCTAAAAACAAGAACAAAATCAATAACGAGCAAACCGACGAATCGGAAACTTCTGTTTCTGAATTTCTAACGTAAACCCGTTCGAGAACAATTCGTTTTGTTTAAACAACTTAATTTAATTCAATTAGAAACTCACAATGAGAAACTTAAACAGTTTATCAAAGATCGAATCCATCCCCTCTTGAAGTTGCTAGTCTTGCGTGACTTGCGAGTCCGAAACGCGGCCGGGTTACAAAGTAGCGTCCGATCCGAGTCGACCTCACTCCATTTATTCTTTTCTCGCGCTAATCCTATTTGGTTTCCATCAAAACTTGCCTGAAGGAGTTGTTGTTATCGCAACTGTTCGAAGCTTTGGTTCGGATCACTTGTTACTTCATAAAGAAATCCCAAGAATAAAGTTCTGAGGTTACTGGAGTTGTCAGCCAGGCAGTTTTTCTTTATATACCTCCAATTTGTAACGACATGTATTATCGAGGATTATGAAATAAATAAACGAATGTTATCGGAGAAATGATAATTTATTGTGTTTGTCAACAGTCCACGTCGCAGTCAATAATGTTGTTTTCTTTCTATATCAGTTTCGAATATATGTATAAATAGGTTCTCGTGCTTATAGTTCAATAGGGCAAGTGAAACCTGTTCAATGACTACTATTATACAATCATAGGCGAGGGGAGTATCCCCCTGCCTCTTTGTTTGCCGTCAAATCTGTTTTCGTCGGTGCCCGGAAAGTTGGTGAAATTCCACAAGCCTCCCCTCTTTGGGACCCCGCGAGCTCGGAATTACTTTCCACTTTCGGAACTTGCTCGGCATTCGGCTCGACTTCCCAATAACAATAATTCCACGCGGAACTTTAAATTATTAGTTTAATCGCATTTGGCGTGCTTTTATTCTGGTGACCACCCGTCCCACCCCCATTGTTATTCGTTATAACTACCTCGTTACATTACGCAGCCGCAAACTTGTCATCAAAATATTGATTCACGCAACAAATTGAGTTATACCATTAATTTGGATTTGCTGCCCATCCGAATAGTCTAAGTCTATTTGTTTCTGCATTCAAAGTGGCTGATTAATTTTGAAGTTTCCGACGATGTTTGCGAAGAAAGTTACAATTTAATTCTCGTTACTGTTTCCAAGAGAGTAATTAAACTTTGTTGGTTACTTGTTTCTTTTACTGTGTTTCAACAAAACTCTGCCTCTGTTATAAATTTATGAATAAACAATGCTTTTATAAAACACCATTATTAATCAACGGGTACAGTGAAAAACAAAAAAAGAAAGACTTTGAATGCAAAATTGCTTTTATTTCGAAACACAAATCTAATCTACTTATTATGCATTCCCAGTTTTGATGAAATGAATGTGAACAAGCTGAGATACAGCGTAATTAGAAGTTTTCTTTGTTCTATCTGGAAGCAGTATCTTTCGTGCCATCATGTTTCCGCAATAATTTGTTTACGTTTTCGTAGATACGAGAACCACCACCATTAGTTTCTGCTATAATTAACTTTCTCTAGCCTGCTTATTATTTAATACAAACACGAATAATTTGGAGGAACATCAAAAAGCATCTGTACATCATCATCATATCAGCCGATTGACGTCCACTGTTGGACATTGTCCTCCTTAAAAATCTCCACGATGATCGATTTTGCGCTGCCCTCATCCATCTTATGTCTCAGTCTAACCCACTTCAAAAGCCGTCATTACATGTTTCATTCAAAAACATTTGTTATCTCATTTGCTCTTTTTGTATTCAATACCTATTTAATTTATTCAATGGAATCAATCATTCAGCCCATGTACTTATCTCTGTATTAAGATAAGGCATACAAACGTTTGTCCCAAGGCGGGAATCGAACCCGGTCGTCATAATATAACCGAGCTGTACTTGATCAACCAGTTGTTTCTCTATTTTATTGGATAGGGAAGTAATAAAGCTGTCGACTTGTTAATCACCCAATTCAGTAATTACGATATATTCAATGATTTACACTTCCTCCGTAACGGAATGTTACTCACTATACCACCGATGGCCGGGACCTTCGCGGAATATCACCAAACCAACAGCCTTGACGCAGTAACGCGTTCGTTGACACTGAAAAACAATGCTGGACAAGTCACACAGTATTATCTAGCCCCAAGCTAAGCAGAGCTTGTGTTATGGGTACCAAATAACTACCTAATCTGATACACAATACATTACATACATATCTGCGTTGTATGCTGACCTTCGCCTACCGCGCTACAGAGGTCGTTAAATAATCGCCTTAAATGTTATTATTATAAGAATTCGATTTCGTCCGTCGCTGCGCACGCGTTTTTGCGGGACACAAAGGTCCATGGAATAAATATAATAATTTTATATAATTATTTAAGATTCCAGGATTCAGACATGTAGAATGTCAGGCCAATCTGTTCAGTAGATTTTGCATTGTCTTGTGATGTGGCAAACAAACATGTACACATCTTTAAAATTTTTTAGCTTTTATATTATTTGTTGACGTTGATATCACCGACGCGTTGCGCTTTATGGACAAGATTCACCGACAAGACACCGCTGCTTACCATTCATAACTTTTTTTACACTTGACTATTGCACACGCAGCAGCGGACAGAAACTAGTGATATAATATAATCTACTACAGCTGAAGGCAATCGTTGATTAGTTAGTGCTAATAATCAGCCTTACCAATTCACAAGAATTGTAACTTATCACCAGCATTGTTTTAACAGTCATGTAAATAAAATGTGTTATCTTGTTGCCATACACGTTTACGTAACAGCCGTTCACGTCACTGAGTTTTATAAGCGTTTACGTGAGGACGGCACGTATGTTTATTATCCGCTTTATGCCCCGGCTACTACAATGTGGGTTTTATATCCGTCGTTACTGTGAAACGCTGCTGATATCTGCAAGTGATAGGCGTCGTCCTAAGGGCCAAGATACACGGGCAGTTTGAAACAGTCAAGATCTGCTGATTCATGCTGGTGACTGCCTAGTGAACTACAGTCTTCTATTTACAGATATACTCGGAACCGCTCGAGCAGTTCCATAGTTCACTATGCAGTCGCAGCTTGTAGTAGTCGATCCTGACTGCTTCAAGCTGCCCTTTGCCCGTGTATGTATGTACTTAGATACTTACTCCTGGGGCTTAGCGATCCGAAAAGCATCTTGGCACACAATAGGCTTCTCTAGACATCTCGGTCTTGAGCTGTCTCTCGCTAGTAGCGTCAAGCTTCCACTTTATTAATCCATCATTACCATGGGCAGTCGACTGGTTCTACTCCCGATAGCTTGTCTGCGCCCGAAGATAGCTTAAACGAAAATCAATACAAGATTAAGTAGAGCGGCAATAAATAGCTGATGTTCTCGGCGTAGTTTCCCAGACAAAAATCAATACGAGATAAGGTAAAGAGGCTGATTTTCTCGTATCGATTAAGATGGCTGGAGAAACCGTCGCGCGGCTCTTGGCCTTGACTTATAAACGATACTTTGTTAACTTGTTAGGAACCAAATTAGATCTCTTAGTAAAAACATGTCGAACTGTTGCTGCTTCATTCACCGCGTCGAGTGATGTAGCAGATTATATCCTGTTTCGTACGAGTATTTCAGTCTATATATGAGGTGATTGCATATATCTGAGGTTGCCTTCACATTCACAAACATTCTCTAACTGAAATATGCGTATATTTTACAAACAAATCCTGTGTTTTCTATGTATCTGCCTAGAAGTTCATATTTATTTTATTGAATCATTGTGTACATTTGTAGGTCTTAGTATCTAGGTAATGTATAAGAAACACAATGGTACTCACGCAGGGTCCAAGTTTGTCCTTTTTTGTGATTAAAAAAATATACACTTTCATTTTTAACATCTCTGCTGTCACCTATCTGCCTAATGGCAGATCACAGTGCTCTTAATTTTAAGTCTGAACATCCCTGTAATACCTGTGTATCACAAATAAATAAATGAACTATGCCTGCCAATCGTGGTGACTATGGCAAAACCCCCCTGTCGCTTGCGGGAGGCACGTTCAGCTGTAGCTATAATCATTAGTCCACTGCTAGATATAAGCATCTCCTAATAAGCGCCATAGCGCCCTGTCATCAGCTTGCCGCATCCAGCATCTGCCTGTAGTTGTACGCAGGTTGTCATCCCACATTATAGGCTTGTTTATAAGGTTACAAAACAAAAACTAACTAGCCATTTGTCAATTTTTCCAGGCCCTTGGTGGCGCTACTAGACGGTCGCGACTGCACCGTCGAGATGCCCATACTAAAGGATGTAGCGACGGTCGCGTTCTGCGACGCGCAGTCTACGTCGGAGATCCACGAGAAGGTGCTGAACGAGGCCGTGGGCGCGCTCATGTGGCACACCATCATACTCACCAAGGAGGACCTCGAGAAGTTCAAGGCGTTGCGGATTATAGTGCGCATCGGCTCCGGCGTCGACAATATTGATGTCAAAGCCGCTGGAGAATTAGGTAACTATCACTACATAGTATAAAACAAAGTCGCTTCCCGTTGTCTGTCTGTCCCTATGTATGCTTAGATCTTCAAAACTACGCAACCGATTTTGATGCGGTTTTTTTTATAGATAGAGAGATTCAAGAGGAAGGTTTATAAAACATTTGACACATAGGTTCCCACGCGGGCGAAGTCGCGGGGCGCATCTAGTTGCCTATATATGACTCAGTAAACTTTCCAGGTTGCTAATGTTTAAAGTAAAGTAACTTCATATGGCGCACCATCAAAATCACCAGTTATGGAGACACGCGATGTAGCGTCCAGCCTAGTTCGGAAAGAGACTGGCGACGCCATATTGTAGCAGTGACTATCTTTACACGAACCATTGGGCACGCTTTTGGTCCCGTCTATATTCTTTGATTACTAATCATAATTCATGACTAATTTTACAGGTCTGGTCAGATCCCTGAAATAAATTTCAGACTGTAATATTTTGATGTTATTGAGATGCAAAAAGTGTAATTTTAAACAAGTGTCTGATCAAAAATTATGACATCATTACCAAAAACCATGTGGCATGGTGGCAAGTCCCACATTAGACACGCAGAAATAATGAAAGTCTTAACAAAGTATTATTAGGAACTGCTTTGAAACTACCCTAGACAACAATCCCTATGCTTGCTCGACAGAGAAAGAATGGTCCAGAGCGTACCTGACATAGAGAACCGTCGACAAGTAAAAGAGAATGGAACATTGTAAAAACATACAATCGAGAACAATATTTGTATGGCTTGCTTGTCGACGCTATCTACATATGTTCAGGGAGGCTGGGTGTTATTGAATCAGGCTACCGTAGGTATTCGAACAGTGACCTAGTAATACAATTCTAACTGTTATAATTGTGTGTGTTTCAGGTATAGCAGTATGTAATGTGCCCGGTTACGGCGTAGAAGAAGTAGCAGACACGACACTTTGTCTAATATTGAATTTATACCGGCGGACGTATTGGCTCGCCAATATGGTACGAGAAGGAAAGAAATTCACAGGTACGTGCTCCGCTGTTATCACATATTGCGACCAATGTGGCGCGGTGGGCTAAGGTCCTCCTGCGACGCAGGTGGGTGTGATTCCCGCCTTGGGGCAATTTTTTTATTTTTTTATTTTTTATATGAACATCAATTTTAAAATTACCATCAAATAAAAATTGAAATGATCATGATCTAATTGAAAAGATTTTAGTGCAGAAATCTCATGCAAATATTCCGAAATGGAAGATATAAAATATAGTAATTGAATGTGAATGGTGAATTATGTGAACTAATTTTAAGCCCAAAGACCTTTATAATAAAAAAATTCATGCAATAAAGTGATTATGCATATGGAACAGTAGGACGCTAGAAAGCGTCCAAGGCGATATTTTTTTAACCCCATATGTGACCTTGAACTTAGTTATGCAAAACAAGTTGTATAATAGTAAAGAAGAGGGCAACCACTACTGGGTTACTTTGTGACCATTTTGTTTGAACCCTGTTAGGGATACAGGCAGTTACAAACAGATAACAGGTGGTCTTTTCAAGTTTTATATTGTGGCTTCAAGTAAATGAGAGAGCCCTTGATTTAATGAATGAACAACACCATCATCGACAAGAATACAATGTAGATCATTCATACGTTTACCAATCATGAATGTCATTATTAACTTCTGACCCCTGTTGTCGGGTGCTTATTGGGATGATTTTGAACATAAATTAGTGGTTCAGTCTCAAATCATACTTCACACTAATATTATAAATGCGAAAGGCTTGATGTTTCGATGGATGGATGGTTACGTCTTCACGCAATCACTACTAAACGGATCGTGCTGAAATTTAGCATAATAGTGTAGTCAAGTTTAGATCCACCTGTATGATAAATTATTTCATCCCGATCCGTTTAGTAGTGATTGCTTGAAGATGCATAATATACTATATCGCGCACCTATCAGCGCCAAATGCGCCGCATTTCAGTAAAATCGAAAGCGACTCCTGCTGTCCATCTGTCGTTGTTATTATTTATTTATAACAACACAACATGTGGATGGATAGATAAATAGATAACCCATTTATTCGACGTCAATTTATTGGCTATCGGGGCTGGTTCACTTTTGGAAATAATTATTTAAGTTTATATAGTAAATATTAAGTGTTATTGTTTGTTATCCCTAAGAGAGAAAAATAAAATAACAAACAAACACTACACAAACCATCCTTTGTAGATGTAAAGGCTATTGCTGATTGATTATTATACTGTGGTGTGCTTGTTGTAGGTCCGGAGCAGGTCCGCGAGGCCGCGACGGGCTGCGCGCGGATCCGCGGCGACACGCTTGGCATAGTGGGGCTCGGCCGCATCGGCTCGGCCGTCGCGCTGCGGGCGAAGGCTTTCGGCTTCAACGTCATCTTCTACGACCCCTATCTACCTGACGGGATTGAGAAGTCGCTAGGACTCACTAGGGTTTATACGCTACAGGTAACACTCCCGTCTACTTATTTGCTATGTCAGATCAGCAACCAGTGGCGTAGCTGTGGCAAGGGGTCCATCCGATGAATTTGCCACGGGCCTCGAACGGTATAGTTACCGCACTGCCAGCAGCTAGGTGATCGGCATCGTGGTCTGTTAGGCTGTGTCCCCAGTAGGCAAAACTGATAGCGGCCGACTGAGTGAGCCGCAAATTTGTGGCGAACTGAAATTTGAGTTAGCTGCAATCTCATATCAATTTGCGTGCGTCGCAAGCAAACTGTTATGAGTTAGCCGCTTATTTAGATCGACCGACTGAATTTTCACATTCTAATAGTTTGCCTACCTACACAGCCTTACCATCCACTTTACCTAGCACAACTTATTTCTCCGGTCTTCACGACCGTATTCATGGTTATGGGCAGAACCCGCAGTTCAGTTAATTACTTTACTATTTTTTTTGTGTTCGTCCCGACGATATCGAGTGGTAGATAGGCCTCACTAGGGCTTGGCTTACACGCTCCCTGTTCACATAATTATATTTTTCGTCATTTAAAGATTTAAGTGGCCGAGGATTAGAAAGTAGCTAGAACTCATTTCATCTATACCGCAATACTTTCAACATTTTTAATTTTTTTTTTCGTCGGAAGTTGAAAATCAGTGCGTCCTATCGCAACTCGGTAGACGAGTGCGTGACGCCCTCCGACCAGATGGGATGACAACCTGCGAAAGAGCAGATACTGGATGCGCAAAGCTAAAGACGTGGCGCTCATTAGAGTAGGCTTATGTCCAGCAGTGGACTAACATAGGCTGATGATGATGATGAGAATTAATTTTGTTGCGCGAAAAATGTTTCCATAATAAAATCGATTCCATAAAAGGTATCGATTATCCCAATAGTTTTGTCATCAACCGGCGTAATTCCAAAACAGTTATTCCAATCCATAGAATATTTAGATTTGCCTAAGTCCACTTTTATCCTTTTAAAAAAGGCTGTTATTTTAACACATGTAGAATCACAGAACAGAGAATACATAGAATTAGCATGATGCCTTTTTACTAAGAGAACTAGTGTCGCTAAACTCACACATGTATAAACTAATACACATAGAAATAAAAATTCTTATTGGTTGAAAGAGTACGTTAAAAGGGCATAAAACCATAAAACTAATTTTATTGATATTAAACCTTATTTCGGTAGACACATGGTTCAAAACTCAATAAAATAAACAGCGATAAAAAATGAATATCTACTTTGTCTACTTAGCAAAAGATGGCGCTTTTGCTAAATATTTTTATAGTCTCTATTCCCAGCAAATAAGATTACTAATACAATGGCTGCCTTTCTTGATTATACACAACACAAAGCTACTTAACAAGAGATGGCGCTGGCGCTATTGCTATCGACTTTTATTATAGTCTCTAACAACGGGCCATAAGATCGATAATACAATGGCTGTTTATCGATTACCCAGAAAACACAGCTACTGCCTTATTGATGTACCAATGTGAATACGAGACGAATCTATCGATATCGATTATTACCTACTGATGAATAACGAAATAGGTATTGTATTGTATTTATTGATTCCATAAAGATACATTAGTACACTTGGAAATGTCAAATTTTATACATATTTTATGTTACAGAGTAAAACGTGCGGTGTAAGTTAATAATCAGTAAAATAGGTACGTCAGGTTATATTTGTGGTGGTCGAAATAAAAAGCTTACCTTTTCTTTTATTCTTTAATGACAATTAATGAAAATTTATTGTCCTTGAAATAGGACGTACTTGTTAAATAACTATCTTTTCGTAAGTTTTACGTTTAATTTTAATAAATGATGGATACGCACATTTATGGCTTTTATCAAATCACTGACATGGTTTGATACGGGAAACTGTCCGACTTGATGAAAGTTTATATTTTCGAACAGTTTTTCTCCAACATACTTACGTAATATTTTCATTATTATAAATGATTTTTTTATTACCCTTCTATAGTATAAAATACATCCAGATTAAATCATCACAAAAACAAAACAAAAATTAACGCCCTAAAACATACTTAAATGGGTAATGTTTACGAAATCATAACCATTAAAGTTATCGATAGCACATTTGTGTTTATTACGGCACATCCCTAATTGAGTAGCGAAAGTTGCGGTTTAAGAAAAATCGACCTTAAGTGTTATGACTCACAGTCTATTTTTTATGTCTGTTTTCTATTTTTGTTTGACGGTTTTGCATTTTGAACAAAACTAACAAAAAAACAATACAATAATGCTGACAGTTGATATGATATGCCCCCTTTCGTTAAATATTTGGTTCGGCTTTCGTTTTTACACTCTAAAACGGCACAATACGGTATTTTTATATTTTATTTGTTTTTTTTTTTGAAGTATGTTTACTCTAGCTAAATTAAAACACGACTGATGTAAGCGGAGCTTGAAGTGCGCAGTACTGCGCCTACTAGGTTAGACGCGGGCCCCGCCTACTTACTATTTCTATGTATTCTCTGTTCTGTGTGTAGAATAGTAAGATAATTTCTTCAAAATGAACTTCCTACTGAAGTTCGCCTCCCTGAAGCGCACTTGGCCTAGGCCCGTTGCTTCAGTTATTACCGGTTTCTCTCTAAGCCGAGAAGATAAAAATATTAAGTCAAAATAATAATGATAGTTGTTTTAAGTCTTGATACATGTTATCATCTGCACAGGACATCTGCATCCTAAACGAGACATTATTCCTAACACGATGTGTATGTTTATTGCAGGACCTCCTATTCCAGAGTGATTGTGTCTCATTGCACTGCAGCTTAAACGAGCACAACCATCATCTCATCAACGAGTTTACTATCAAACAGATGCGCCCCGGTAAGTTCTATCATCTTAATCTTTGAAAATTTGTTGTAGGACTTGAGCCACCTTTAGGCCACTCACCTTTATCGGCGAGCTAGGTTTGCGTGTACATAGGTTTAGCGCGCCGTTTAGCAGAAGGAAAGTAAGGAAACTAAGTTAAAAATATTGATTGCAGCAAACAATACAAAATAATAAACGGATAAGCCTGTAAGTCAAACACATGAAAAGGGTCATTTTGTACATTTTGCTTAGCTTATGTATACTAATATTAATAAGGAAAGATTTCATTTTTTGTTTTGTTTGTTTTGAACAGGCTCCGAAACGAATACTGCGCCGACGGTAGCCTATTTGTGTTCTCGCCGTTAATTTATTTTTATTAGTTCCTAATTTGTATTATTTTTATTTTGAAATGCAGATAAATATTTTTTATTTCTATAAGGGACTGAATTTAAAAAATTATTTCGCCGTTGGGAAGCTACAGTATCCCGGGTGATATAGGCTATATTATATTCTCTTTCTATCATGAAATGTGAAATCAAATTTACCACGGCAAATTTGAATTTAACATTTCAAAACCCTTCGAGTTAGTGAAGTGATAATAATAGTGTATGTGCAAAAGTGCTATTTTAAAGAACACATGAACAAAGTGTCTTCACTTTAAGTATAGAGACATTAAGAAAAGTGCCAATGGACACGTTCTTAGTAATATGTTGATATAAAAATAATTTTACAACTGTGTGTTCCAGGCGCGTTCCTGGTTAACACGGCGCGCGGTGGACTGGTCGACGACGAAGGGCTCGCGGCGGCGCTCAAGCAGGGCCGCATCCGCGCGGCTGCGCTGGATGTGCACGAGAACGAACCCTTCAATGTATTCCAGGTAACTAAGAACTAGCAAGCTGAAGTGCCACTGGGTCCGCCATAACTCGCGAAGAACCGACAACCGCTGGGGCAAACGTGCTTTTGAGTGGAGAACGTAGTGGTAGGACGCCCTCCGGTCAGGATGACGACCTGCGAAAGACTGCAGGTAGATGCTGGATGCGTCATGCTGAAGACGGCCTATGTCCAGTTGTGGACTAACATAGGCAGATGATGATGATAATACTGTCTATAAAGTACAAGGGGCGATGGGCTAGCAGCGGGGGTAACCCAGTGTCAATTCAGCCGCATGGCCCTCTCACAACAAAAAAAAATGTAATGTTTCATGTGACCCGAAAAGGCCTGCCTGAGCTTAATGTCGCTCAACAGAGAGTTGGGCAACGCTTGTTTTCTGTTTGTCTTGGTTTTATGTGATATATTACTGACTTGTGTTTGTCAAGTCTAATCATGCATTTAAGCCTTAGACGTCGCTGGCAAAATGTCCAAAGTATTCATTATACTACTTAGAGATCTTAGACGTTTCGTTGTCGTTTACTGTTGTATTGTTCGTTCAGTAGGTCTACCATGAGTTGTCACAGTTAGATCGCCTGACGTTACTACAGCAGTTACGTAAATACGCGGATAGTATAGTTAGCCTCTTTAGTGGTACCATGAGCTGTGTTATTGCGAACTACTAACGTTATAGTTACAACTACACACTGTGTAGTTTTGCGTTGTTATGTTGGCGTCATTATAAAACGTTCCTCAGTTCATATTACATATTTTCATCTCTTTTTAAATACTGCACGATGATAGAGACAAAAGATAGGTGTTATGGTAACTGTTATCCGACAAATGTAGAAAGTCGCCTGACGCAATTATTTCAATGAAATCTAAGGCAACCCAAATTTATTGGTGTTACGATGGTTCACTTCACTGACTGGCATTTATTTTGTCACAAAAACGAACAACGGATGGACGCCATGCGATTCACTAATTGAATTTTGTTTAATTATGTCTCTTTCCCGGGAGGCCTATTTCCAACAGTGGACTGCTATAGGCTGGTGATAGTGTGATGATGTCTCTTTCCCGAAGTGTTACTGGAAATTTAATAAACATATTCACCACAGTTGGATGGTTTAGGCCCTAAATAAGAAGAAGTCTAGGCCCTAAACATGAAGAAGTAAGTAGCCTACTTAGGGCGTACTTTAGGGCTATTTCTTCAATGTAATAAAGTCATCGCTTCTTGAGAAAAATGGTTTGCCTCTCCAACAACATGTTGATGATGACCGTGAGCGTAGAATAATAGTATATAATGTAAGTAGTACTTAGAGTTGTTTCAATGAGCTGCAAAATAATTCATCGTAATATAATTATTTCATTTCAATATTAATTTTATTAATTCAATAATAAATCGTTCATCTTCTAATTCGGCATAAGCTAACATTTCCCAAGCAAAACGTGCTCTATTATACATTTTTAATTCCAAAATCGCCAAATCTATCACAAACTATAGACTTTTCACGAAGCAAATGGTCGGTGAGTGCCGTAACTACTGTAGTAATAGTACGCTACTATGACATCTGTCAAATTTGTAACTCATGGTACCAAATTCTATGGAAATGGAGCCCAAACTACAGTCGCTGTAGTATAGTTTACTACACTGTGACGTAGAATAGTTATCTACGCGACTCATGGTGCGCATTTTAGTAACTCAACTATCCGCTAGAGGCGCTGTAAAAGTTTTCATACATTTTGTTAACTACAGTCGCTAGCGAGTATAGATTGTTAAAACTCATGGTAGACACACAGTATGCGTAATGTGTGTTCCAGGGTCCCCTAAAAGAGGCGCCGAACGTGCTGTGCACGCCGCACGCCGCGTTCTACTCGGACGCGTCGGCGCAGGAGCTGCGCGAGATGGCGGCCTCCGAGATCCGGCGCGCCATCGTGGGGCGCATCCCCGACTGCCTGCGGAACTGCGTCAACAAGGACTACTTCCTGCAGGGCCCGGGCGGCGCGCCGCCGCTGCAGCCCGCGCTGCCGCCATCCATGCCGCCCGCGCCGCCCAACACTTACAGCGAAGGTACGTTGACTACTTCCTACACCCACTTGTCCTGTGACTACGTTGTTGATCACATTATATTTAAATTTTAATAGGCAAACAACCATGTTTTAGACACATAAGAGATACGAGTATATTAATGAACTAGTGGTTTCGATTTCACTTCTTCCACTTGTGGACAAAAAATATAAGTGAACAGAATATCAAAAACACCTTATATCTTATATAAAAATATTTATAGTATAACATTTTACTTGTGCTTATTTTGTAAACCTAGGATTTTGGACTACTGCATCTAGGTCTTCGACACTAAGCTTCTGAGCGTCACCATCGGCTTCCACTTCGTCTTTCCAGCGATACCTATGACGGCCTATTGGGTTTCTACCCCTTGATTTTTTCCTTTCTAATACCCAGTTGTTAATTGGATGTACCTCACTTATTAATAATAATGTTGTATTTGTAGACAACGTGAGCAAGGCGTCGCGGAGTCACCTGGCGCCGTCGCGCTACTACGCCGAGGAGCGCGTCTCCACCTCGCCCACGCCGCAGAGCCTCATCCGCACTGACTCGCCCATGACGCGTGAGTAATATTTAATTCATACTCCTACTAATAACTACATAGTATCTGCCCCTATGTATGCTTAGATCTTTAAAACTACGCAACGGATTTTGATGCGGTTTT
This sequence comes from Eupithecia dodoneata, assembly GCA_947044415.1. Lineage (NCBI taxonomy): Eukaryota > Metazoa > Arthropoda > Insecta > Lepidoptera > Geometridae > Eupithecia > Eupithecia dodoneata. The sequence goes on from OX345678.1 coordinate 7,487,297, forward strand.
TAATAGATAGTGATGCAAGAGGAAGGTTTATAAACGATTTGACACATACATTTTCATGCGGGCGAAGCCACGGGGTGCAGCTAGTATTAATACAAAATTATTAAATCTTACACATAGTAAGGTGTACGTAGTAAGTGTATGTCACGGCTACACTGCAATTCCCTTCCGTACGAAAATGTACGGAACCGTCCACACTGCAAGCGTCGAACCTAGCTGACCTGTTTTTTTTCATTCGATGATCGTGTGGCATGAATAGTGTGCGAAATTTTTAGAGCTTCAAGTGTAGTCAGTCCAAGATGCTGAGAATGAAAGCACGAAACATAACGATACCTACTACGTACGATATCTTACTCTGGCTATGCAGTAGTGGCCTAAAAAATATCAGAGGCTTAAGTTTTGTACATTTTGTGCAGCATCTTAGTGGGACACAATGCATAAAATACCCTGTTAAAGCGCAACAATTATTTTGGATTAACTATTGTTTAATAAATAAGTTTGATGTTACAGGCATGAACGGCGGGTACTACGGCGGCGGCGGCGGGGGCGGCGCGCAGGCCGCGCACAGTACGACGGCGGTGCACGAGGCGCCGGCGCTGCCCTCCCAGCCCACGCCCAGCCAGCCGCAGCAGCCGCCCATCACCCTGGTAAGTAGATACACTGCGGGACATGCCTCACAACAAACGAGGGAGTTTGACAAGAGTCCAAGAGTCCTGTATTATCTAAAGGAAATAAAGCTCCTTGATGTTTGACATGATCACCTTGGCAGGCGGATTAGGGATCCCAGTGGTGCTGTTAGCATTTAATACACATAACAGGAAGCTGTTGCCATACCTCTTGTGCAAGGTTCCTTTCATCGGAACTAACATCCTACAGCTATGTTGGGGGATTTATTCTTACGCCGCGAAATTCAGGGGAATTAAAGTACAGAATTACAAATTTTAAGTACAAGGGCCGAATTCTGCCAACCAATCGCCTTTCTATGATCGTATCGTGATTAATTGATCTGTCGTCGCAGAATTGTGCATAGATTAGAGAAACCGAGTAGATATTGATAAAAAAGGAACGCATGTTTGACAGCAATCTATCGGTGTTTTTTTTTCATCAAAGGTATAATGCCAAAACGTGTCATGCTGAGACGATACCATCCGTATGTCGAAGTGATTAATTTAGTGGAGTACGGCCCTAGTGTGTGAATTAGCAAATAATGGACATCTGCGTCCCTTGCGCTTCTTCTTCTGTCATGTCTTTTATAATGTTCGTGACTGCATTGCACAGCGAATTAATATAGTTGTAATATTTCCAGCCAATCAACGCCTCTGACCCGGCCAACCACCAACTGAACAAGGAGAGCTCGGACGTCCACTAGGCACACGCTACGTTGCAGTACCGTTGTCACGTCGGCGCCGACATTACAAGCAATAGTTTTATTACACCGCGGTATATACCACGTCGAGTGCCGCACACCGTTTGCATTGAGACACCCAGTAACGTACAACACGAGAGAGCCCATATGGTCTACTGATACGATGCAACCGTTCCTCTGACTAAATGTTTCTAACAGTGCCGGAACCGCGAAAGACGAAACTGTGAGTGGTTACACAGATTTAATATACAGTGTGAAGTGAATCGTGTATAGAGTAATGTGTAAGAGAACATTGTTGAAGCGTCTCGATGCAAACTCCGTGTTTATGAATAGTTGAATCCGTGTTTGTATTTCGTAAGTTGGGACAGCTATTTTACATAGAACCTGCGCATTTCTGAAGGCATTCGAATCAAATACCTACCACGATTAGATAAGGTTACTAGCTAGACTTGGTCATTTCACTCCTTACTTATAAAACCGTTTGAATTTCCTCGTAATTAAACCCTGTCGTGCAGTATGCGTCTGTAACGGCTGCTTTTTATAAGTATATGGTCATTATAATTGTATTCCCGTGTCTTCAGGAAATTGCAACCGTTATTTAAAAACGCGTGATAATCGCGGGCCGATGTATGTATTATGAGAAACTGTACCGGGTGTGGTTCGGCGATTGAGTCGCAGGGACGGATTCAGTTTGCTTCAACACTATCCATGCAACTTGTTTAAATCAGATACAACGCTCAGGCCGAGAAGTTCAGAAAGTCAACGGTCAAATAATAATGGATAGACTATACACACCGAACCCGCCCACAGCCCGGTGGGTTGGTGTGATATTACAGTTTAAAGATATTGTACGCCGCTGACATAATGTCAAAATGTTGGCAGGCCTTAGGTTTGTAGAGTAAAAGGATTGACCATGTCACTTTCTGAATCCACCCCTGCTTCAACACTGAGGTTGATAGACGTTTCGATAATCCTACAAACGCTTGTAAAGATATTGCTCAATAGCGCTTACTACGCTTGTAATATTCTGGTTCAGGTTACAGCTTAGTTTCCATAGTTGTGGTGTTATCGAGACGTGAGGTGTACGTGTTGGATGATGTCCTCTAGGGCTCGCGCACACGGCTTCACAGTTTAATACGCTAAGAAATAAATGAAAATAATTCAACTGAGGTCTGATCGGATCTGATATTATCAGTAACAGTTGCCTAGAGTAACTGAAGAAATATACATAGTCTTGTATCTCAATAACTTGAAACTAGTGATGAATAGTGAATAGTGGAGGCTGTGGCCCGCGTGCGCCCGCCCTTAGCATTTGACCGCATTTGTCGCCCCCCCGGTCGCCGCAACGCATGCATTCGAACTGTTATTTTTAAGTAAACAAACAAAAGGACTGTAGAATTCTATCATCACATTTATTAAAAGAGAAAAACAGGTCTGTGTCTTTCTACTATAAATATATATGTTTAATTTTGAAATGTACAAAATCATGCTTTCATTTGATTATTTTTTTCTAAATAGGGTTTAAGTGACGAATTTGTACATGAAGGAAACACCATTCTTAGGCCGTGAATAGGGGTTGAACCCTAATATCCAACTGTTTCAAAATCGTGAAAATTGGTATTTAAAATTAGTATTTACTTACAGTTTAGTTTAATGACAAAAACAATGTGTATATTTTATGAGAAAGTGAAAAATTCTTAAATAAAACTATTGTTTTCGGATTAATTACTCTGGTGTTTTATTTAGCTATATCGAACTATTACCTGATTCAGTCTTACATGATTTAGAAATAACTGCTAAAACATAACAAGCTAGAAAATTCACGTAACAATAACATTTAAAATAAAACACTATTTACTCTTGCTACACTACATTAGGGTTAGCCCACACCGAGACGCGACGCGACGTCACACGTTTTAAGAGATTTATTCAAAATACAACTTGATTTACTACGCAAAAAGATACCAATTTTATTGTCATAATAGGATAACTCGCGACGCAGTAAATATAGTTGTATTTAGTTAAAACCACTCGTGCGCACAGCCTCGAGTTTCGTTGCGAACCGACTCATAGACAGTGTTATATTTGCTTTTGCCATGTTTTAACACAAGTGTTAAAGCAAAGAACTAATTTAACAACTTGGCACACTGGAGGCGCGAATCTAGGGCGCATAACATACTTAGAAATAAATCAAAAAGTTCCCATGTCCACTGATACCATTCTTCAATATTGTAGAATTATTCAGAACTTAATTGATGTAAGTTGACATAACACCGCCCTGGCACTTGGCGTCACAGCACATTACTGGGCTAAACTGCTCGTCAGTCAATGAGTAGGTAATAAGAAGCTACAGTTAGGTGACTATTGTATTACTTGCTTAGGTGATTACTTGACACGAGGAATCGCCTATCAAGTAATTCTAACTGGATTCAATTGAGATAAAACCCCGCTGCTATGCCAAATGAGTAAGTATTATACCTGCGTGAAAAGTATCAGTGAACATTGATCGAATCATGCTGCCTCGCGTCTAATAACTAGAACAAAATAGCTGTTTTGGTCTATTTGTTTCTAGTAATTTGACGCAGCTTATTCAAAATCACAAAATACTGCAGATAAACAATTAAGGGATATTACTTTCTCAGTATTTTTGAGCTCTCCAATATTACAATGACCTCAGGATGCTAAAAGGCCCTGTCCATAGATGAAGAACTGAAATACATTCCTCGTATATTTTATATCCCGTTATTAACTAAGCAAATCCCTGATTTAGCATGCTCAAATAAAATTAAACATGCTCACCAAAAATTAAGTTTCGGTCAGATTGGACTCGCGTTTTTCTACATACAAAAATATTATAGTTATAGGTAACCAGCTAAGTAGATAGATCTACAGTAGCCATATGACATCAGGAACCCTTAGGTTTCACGAGGTAAAAAAATTGGTTTGTTTTTCGTACTAGTGAATGCAATCAAATTAATCGTACCACAGAGACTAACACGAGACTCACCCCCATATCTTTATTCATACTCGTACATCGACCACGATTCAACCTCTACTCAAACTCCAAACGCGTTTCGGTTTGCTTGGTCGTAAAAAATCCCTTCACTCTAACTAAACTTCGAAAATTACATACAAGTGAAGAAATGAACTGTCATCTCAAGGTACCCCGCGAGTCGCGACCTACCTTGACACTTCAGAGGAGTTTGAGTGAAGGATTAGTTCAAGAATTATCTAAAGATATGGAGGTTAGTCTCTGGTGCGTGCGTCCTGGCAATGAAAGTGTTAGTTTAGCACGCGAACACTTAGTGCTAAATTGTGTTAACATAGATATTTATTTGTATTTTTTACCTCATAAACCCTATGGGTTAAGTAATGTCAATCAAGTTAAAAAATCAGTTCGCAATCAGTTCTCGTAACCATGTTCGGGTAGGTAAACCGACCACGCAGCAGATATGCATTTAGCTACGCTTGCAGTTGAATGCGTATTCTCTCGCGTTTACCTAAATATACTCAGATCGCGATCGACCACCTTTGTCGCGGGTTCAACCATTTCAACATGTTACCACATTTACCTTAAGTTGGCGGTAGTGTCTTGTGAATATACTCCGTACCATAAACCAATGACTTTCCTTGACCACTAACCAAACACTACCACTTATCAATATCAAAGGGCTGTTGGGGATCAACCAGTACCATCTACCACAACCTCCAACCATTAATTACCCTTTTCAAATATCAGTTTATAATATTTCCTTTACTTGGTGGATGCGGTGTCGGGAGTGGGAACTCGCAACCGCCTCGCCTCGTCGGCGTCCAGCGCTCGCTTCATCTCGTAGTACTTCTGCTTGTAGCCGACGAGATCATTGTTCACTCGATCCAGTTCTAAGCGTAAGTCTGCCACCAAACGTTCTCGCATGCTGAGTTCTGAAATAAAGGATTTTCATTATAAAGATGGTGACAGATGAGCAATGGTGTTCTATCGGGTTTAGGTCTGGACTTCGTGCTGGCCACTGCATAACAGGGATCTTGACCTCTTGTAAGTAGTCCCGTACAATGATTGCGGTGTGGCAACGGGCGTTAGCATGCAACAACTTGAAGCCATCGCCTACAAAACCAGCATACGGGGCCACATGCTCTTCCTAACACTAGAATTGTTTATCCTTAATCGAATACAATCTTAAAAGGAGGTACCTTAATATAAAATATGGTGCTGTATCCGCAAGATTTCCTGTGGGACTGCAAGAGTTCACCATATTTTTTATCGTTTTCTTTTATTTATTTAAATATATTTGAGTTTATCTTATAGTTTATGTTGAAATAAATATAGTATACGTTTATTAAAAATCGATAATTAAGACATCTTGTTATAAATATTAAATATGAATTCGAGGGACAGTTAAAGTTAAATTTGAAAGCTACGGAGTTATCCTTTTTAATGGAAGTTGGAAGGGTCGTTGAAGGCTTCGTAAGTATCCTTCAACGACCATTACATACAGTGTTAATTAATTTACGTATAAATGCAGGATTGCGTGTAAAAGAACGCAACAAGCTGATATACATCTTAAATAAAAATAAGTTCATATCTTGGGCTTAGTAGGTACACAATATGCACATTTTGGGAACCTTACCGGCAATGAGACACTTCATCTTGCTCGTTCGCTGCGTAAGCGCCCTCTGCGTTCGGTTTAGTGTTTGCTGAAAAAAAGACTGATTGATGAACCTATACTATCAGTGGCGTAACTTCAGGGTGGCAAGTCGGGAAAATGCCGCGCCCGGGCCCCCAGCCGTAAGGGGCCCCCGGTTAGAGTTGGGATTCTCCCAAATGTATTAAGTAATCTACGTAACTGACTCCCAGTTTTAGAAAGAATGCTCAATATTCAATTAATAATTTCGGAGATAATAAAAAATAAATAAATAATATCCTCACAAACTTTCGCGTTCATAATATTATATAGTAGGATAATAATTATTATGAATTTGCCACGGGCCTCAAACGGTCTAGTTACGCTGCAACTGACCTGTATTTCAGGACTGGGCTGCAGCGCCAGCATATCCTTGACTGCGCTGTACAAGTTGCGCGTCTCCTTCAGCTCTCGATCTTTCAGCACGAGCATCTCGCTCTGAGCCAGCACTTTCCTAAGGATGAAATAAATAAATAAATAATGCTGGACAATCCACACGACATCATCTAGCTCCAAGCTAAGCAGAGCTTGTGTTAAGGGTACTAGATGACTGATATACATAATTAATACACATTACATAGATAGACTAACGTAGGTAGATGATGATGATGTCAGATAGATAGAGGTCGTCAGAATCGTTTCATTAGTTCGTTTCTTGTTTGATTTGAACCAAAATTAATTCTGCTGTTCTGACTCAAAGATGATTATGGAAAACCCGCCGTTGTCTGGTGAGGCATGGCTGTAGAAGATGCGGAGGTACTGAAAGTTAAATAACTTTCAGTAGGAGGTTATGACAAGCGACGCAATGTATTGCATTATCTAGTCATCATCATCATCATCAGCCTAGAGCAATCCACTGCTGGACATAGGCCTCCCCCAATGAGCGCCCTGTCTTCAGCTTGCCGCGTCCAGCATCTACCTGCAGTCTCTCGCAGGTCGTCATCCCACCTGGTCGGAGGGCGTCCTACACTACGTTTACCGAGTCGTGGTCACCACTCAAGAACACGATTGCCCCAGCTAGATTGTCATTAAAGGCACGTCATTGGTGACGTCACTGACTATCCAATTTTTTATTTGCCAACGTACACTGACTTCCAATACTTATTTGCTGATGAAAAATAAGGAAATACATATGTAATGTTTACCGTAGCGACTATCGTTGGGGATTTTATTTCGGGGATCACCGATGACTGTAGTTTCTCATAACTTTTTTACACTTATCTACTTTGACCTACCTATTGCATGCTTTGACTGACAGACGGACAGCGGAATCTTTTTTTAATAGGGTCCCGTTTTGCCCTTTGGGTACGGAACCCTATTACAAAGACTCCGCTGTCCGTCTGTCAGTCTATCAGTCAGTCACCAGGCTCTCATGAACCTTAATAGTTAGACAGTTCAAATTTACACAGATGATGTATTTCTGTTGTCGCTATAACGAAATACTATGAAACAGAATAAAATAAATATTTAAGGGGGCTCCCATACAACAAACGTGATTTTATTGCTCGTTTTGCTCGATATTGATATCGGCAACAGGTAGACGCTTGAAATACGGGAACGGAACCCTTCGTGCGCGAGTACGACTCTCACTTGGCCGGTTTTGTTTAGGTTTTGGTGAATTACCCATAGATCACTGACTAGGTACTTCACAGTTTGGTTAGTAAACACGAGTTTATTTGTCTTTATTCATAAGTTAGAACGAATTATTTTTGAGGTCGCGAGTGACGCATTACCACTAAATTAAACGTTTACATTGTTCAATTCTCTGAATCTCACAACTACCTTGCTTTGCTTTCGAAAGGTTTTATAGGCTGATATGCCTTGAGACTTCAGACCTATTAATAAATACTTGATTACCTGAAAAACTACTGCAATTAATTACATTTACGGCTCAACCTTTCTCATTTTCGCTTGAATTAATTTTATTTCAGCATTTTACCATAACCATTTCGTGTTAGATATTGTAAGTACCTACATGTTTAAGTAACTAAGAAGCAGGTATTTTGCATTAGTTTTTAGTTGCTGCCATTTTCACATCACATAAGATGCATGCCTGTATAATATAATCGACTGCAGCAGGGAAGGTTACAGGTTCGATTCTCGACGCAAAACTAATGTCTTATGGCGGTACCCCGAGGCAAACAGGGTAGGGTGGCAAGTCGGTAAAATGCCACGGGCCCCCAGCCGGAAGGGGCCCCCGGTCAGAGAAGAATTCCAACAATTGAAATCACAGGAATCATCATTTTGATTTATTAATTATTATCATCACATTTGAATCATCACAAAATTAATTTTTAAAATAATGATTCGTTCTCATCGCGCATTTGAAAATCACAAACTACGAGTGTCAAAATAGTAATTTGTTACTTGTGTATGCAACTAAGTAAATAAATTACAATAATAGACGAAACTATTCTTTTTTACTAAATGTGTAATAATAAATGTTGGGAGTTGGGATTCTCCCCTTCCGGCTGGGGGCCCGTTATAAATTATTATATATTTGGGGGGGTCATCAAATGAATTTTCCACGGGCCTCGAACGGTATAGTTACGCCACTGACTTACCGCCTGAACCTCCAGGTTTCGTTGACAGCTTGTCTAGTAAGTTGACAGTCACTTCATACATTAGATACGTACTTCTGCGTGAGCCTCAGCTTCTTAGTAAGGTGTACGCTCTCAGGGTCAGTTCCCTGCAGCTTGCGCCAGCGGTGCACGTTCAGGGGCGTTTCTAGCGCCTCCTCGAGGGCCCGTACGCGCAGCCGCTCGCGGCCCAGCTCGCGCTCTAGGTTGAACACCTGTGGAAGGAAAGGAACGATTTAAGCCGCGTACATATCGACTCCGCGCTCCAAGAGGACGAACATTGGCGCGCGTTCCGGCCGCGCGAAATGGATAGCATTTTGGAACTCGGCTATTTCTCTAATTTTTTATCTGCGGTCTCCCATTATTAAATCAAGTACTTTTTTAATATTTTCGTCAGTAGTGGACTTCCAGAGCGGGGTTCATCTTTAACACTCTCTCTACGACTCATAAATTCTGCTATCCATTTTTTATGGATGAATATGACAGAGCAGAATCCCCTATTGTACTGTCGTCGGCACGCTGCTCGTTTTGGTCCATTTGCGGAAATGATGTTCGATTGCTTTAACAAATTTATAAAATCACAACTAATTATCGCACACGTTTCGAAGTTCACACAATTAACTAGTCGGAACTGAACTAAATAATGAGAGTAGATTTGTGTTCGATACATCGAACACGGAGGATTTTAGCAGCATCAGCAGTTTGGCCTAAGTAGGTTACGCGTGCCGCGCGCGCGGACCGGGCGCCTACAGAGGTCAGTGCATCACCAGCAGCCATTCAAACCGCACTCATTACCATCATATTAGTCGTAGTTTTATACAATATAGATATTGTCCCTATACTCGACTATTATTACATCAGCATCCCGGGAAGAGCTAGCCGCGATTCCTTCAATTTGATTTTTAGAATTGAATGGATCTGTGTTACGCCGAGTACTTTTCAATCCACCCTCGTAATATTAGTATAGATAAATAAACCTTGCCCCACATCGAACTCACCTCTAACCTCAGGTCCGTCATATTCTCAATGCCCTTCGAGAGCAAGTTCTTCTCTTTGCGAAGGCGGATGATCTCCAACCGCAACAGTCTAATGTCTTCAACACGTTGCTCGTATTGACGCTCCCCTGAAACGCATCATACAAAAAACTTTACTGAAAATGCTCGTCAAAAGTGTCGCTTCCATCCAACTGACTGACCACAGGCAGGACTTGACTAGAATCTTTCTATTTGACAACCTCATTGATGCAGTGAGCTATGGGCGTACTTTAAAGGTACAAGTCCGAGATGGGCTGCAGACTGCAACCGCAGGCGACGACGTTGCGGCTAGCGTCTGCGGTTGACCGTAGTTGCCTGCGGTCGCGGTTGCTTCTATTTCCAAGCACGGTTCGCGACACCACTGACGCTGCAGTCTGCGGTCGCTGCGGGCCGCAGTGTCGCCGCGCTTGGAATCAATTTCATAGAGATGAATATACCAGTAGTGTCACTTGCAGCCTGCAGCTGCAGTTTGCAGCCTGCGGTCTATCTTGGAATTGTACCTTAAATTGATAAATGATTACATCAATGACGGTTGCCTATGCTTAGCCAGATGGGGCCTATATTTTATACATATACTTACCACGACTCGGTAAACGTAGTGTAGGACGCCCTCCGACCAGGTGGGATGACGACTTGCGAAAGACTGCAGGTAGATGCTGGATACGGCAAGCTGAAGACAGGGCGCAATGGCGCTCATTGGGGGAGGCCTATGTCCAGCAGTGGACTGATATAGGCTGATGATGATACATATACTATTTATGATGGTGAAATCTGTCTCTCAAGCCTGCTAATCATAGCATAGATAGCACGTACCATGTTGTTCGCTACTGGACTCTGTTGTTTGCCAGAAGAACTGCAGAGTTCTAACTCACCTCTGTGTAGCGTCACCTCCAGGATTCGTATCTTCTCATACAGCAGAGAAACCTCATCGTTCCTCCGCACAAGCTGCGCGCCCACTACGTCTCGTTCGTTCATCAGACCTTCGGACTCTTTCATCAGCTTCGCGCGTAACGCGTCTCCTTCCTTTGGGACAAGTTATAAGATATATACTAAAAAACAAAGATTTAAATCGGCGGCGTCGGGATTTGTGACGCACACATACAAAGACAAAGCTACAGTTTTTGGACTCAGGGCACATCTAACGATCTAAATATTTGCTTAGAAACATAATTATTGTGAAACAAGCCGACCACAGGGGCAATGTTACATAAAAATAAAAAAAATCTGACCAATTTATACAGACTCATCTAGCCCTAAACTAAGCAGAGCTTGTGTTATGAGTACTAGATAACTGATAACTATACCACAGATAATATAATACATACTGTAAAAAACATAACAGGGTCTCCCCCGAATATCTAATATGTTTGAAAAAGTCGGTACTCTTCCTATTAAATTGCAAAAGCACAATTTCAAATGACTGCAATTTAATAGGAAGAGTACCTCCTATTAAATTGCAGTCATTTGAAATTGTGCTTTCGACGATTTCTTGCCAGTTTTCCAAACGTATTTGTGTGTTTATTTAACAATTTGTTGATAATTGTTAACGGTTAATTTATCAACGAAATGTTTTGGGGATTTGGGGACACCGTGTATAGATTAAATAAAATAATTTGAAAATAATGCTTCATATCCTAAACAGATGAGGTCAATCAAACCGGGATTCAAACATACCAAATGAATTTAAAACAAATGACATCTACTGCACCAAAATTGGCCATGCAATAATCAATCAATAAAATACAATTATTATTATTGCACAAGATTTTTTATCATGCAGATAGATAAATTCTTACAGATACGCTTTATTGTCGATAAAGTATACTACCATGCATTATTTAAACTGAGTAAAATAGCAAATACCACGACCTTCATCATCAGCCTATAGCCAGTCCACTGCTGGACATAGGCCTCCCCCAATAAGCGCCCACAATATCGCCCTGTCTTCAGCCTGCCGCATCCAGCATCTACCTGCAGCCTTTCGCAGGTCGTCATCCCACCTGGTCGGAGGTTGTCCTACACTACGTTTACCGAGTCGTGGTCTCCAGTCAAGAACACGTTTACCCCAGCGGCCGTCGGTTCTTCGCCACCACGACCTTACTTGCATCATAAATATGGGCATATTACTGTGTCTATATTAAGATATGGCGTCATCACCTCCTCAATAGTCTATATTGGTCCACTGCTGGACACAGATAAGCGCCTTTTTGGCATTTATCTCATGAGGTATATAAAAGAACATAAAAAGTATATTATACCGTCGATTAATTTCTGTATAATGATATATTTCTTTAATTACTTTTGACATCGTCTTATTTCCGTTATCAATGACATTCATTATTATGCATTAGTTAAAATTTGATTTATTAATTATTATTCTATTGATTGGCTCTACCTACATACATTGAATATTTTATTTATCGTATTGTAAAACGTCAACATATTTTATTTTCATGATCAATTCTTATCTTATTTAACATTATTATTTATTATTCATTTACCGAAATATGGTCTATATCTGATTCAACGCAGTCCGTGGAATTTTACTAAATAGTACTCGTTATATTTTCAAATATATATTGGTTGTTCTAATAATAATTTATTAGGTATTCATTAACTTTAGGAGATAAAAAAAATTCAATATGCAAATTTTCTTAATGAATACAGAATTCTTTGATTTATTTATAAGTCTAGATAAATTGTCGTGCCGTAAAGTGGAAAAAAATTTGCAAGCGACGACTGTTGGCCTCTAAATCTTCATGCCGCGCTTGCTACAATTTTTGTAGACACTCGACGCTATGGTAAATAACACTAGTTTACAAAATTGAACTTTTTTTTTATACCCCAAAATAAATGTATATAAATATGTTAATCTACCTTCCTTTAACCTAAAAGTGTTAGCAGAAATATTTTATCACGTCACAATTTCTTCCTGTAGTCAAATGTTTTTTTTATAACTACCTAACGTAGTGACCAGAGTTTATTGTTTATACGTCCGCTTCAAACGACAATTATCTTGTTTCCGATTGATTTAAAATGTCGAGTAGAAAGTGTAAACAAAATTCTGATCGTTTTTGTTATGTTTGTGGACGGTTTATATTTTCAAAAAAGAGAAGACCCATTGTTGATTCGTTAAAAAGTGCATATCTTCATTATTTTGGATTTCCTGCTGCAAATCAGGATAAAAAGTGGGTGCCTCATATGTTTTGCGAAAGTTGTAGAATTGTCTTACTCCAGTGGTCATCAGGAGAAAACCTTTACCTTCCATTTGGTTCACCAATGCTATGGAGAGAAGCTAGTAATCATGAAAATGATTGCTAGTTTTGGTTTACGAAGACATTGGGATATAATAAAAATAATAAGGCAAGTATTATATGTATATGCCGAAGTTCCGTCTGTTACTAAGCCCATATTACATTCGAAAGATCTACCACATCCAGTTTGTCCCGGTAATTCGAGTGCTTAAATACACTAGATGACAATGAAAGTGATGTTGAATTCAAATCATTTTCTAGTGATTCTGACGAGTTCTCACTTCAAGAAAACATTCCACATTTAATTAACCAAGCTGAATTAAATGATCTTATAAGAGATTTACAATTATCTAGATCTAAAGCAGAGCTTCTTGGTTCCCGCTTACAACAATGGAACTTAAAACTTAGGAAGCATGAGTGACGAACAAAGGGAACGTTTTTACCAAGATTTAAAGGTTTTTGAAGAACGACATCAAGGATTTTGGGATGAAAACATGTTAGGGGATTACTGTTGGTCCATTTTAAGAGAAACTGATTCAAATAACTATAAAAAGAAGGCAAAACTTAGCCATTTTTTTTTTTTTAGTATTAATACCAAAATTATTTATTTCAGTTAAGTTAATAAATATTTCTTAAACCAGACGTGACAGAATTTTTTTATTATTTTTTTTGGATAATTCTACCTCAATGAATAATAAAATAACAACTTTCAGCTAGGGTATGTAAACCGTGTAAACTAGTCAATCACTATTATTAATGAGTTTCTTTTTACTTTAGGTGTAGTGTAGGTAGGTACTGTCGTCTAGCCTATAGGTACATACTAGTTATCGGTATTTATCGCGTACCTTTTATTATATTTACATCCAGTGGCCCCCCGTCCACGATCGCTGTGACGCCATTGAAACGTACGGGAAAATATATGGATGGATGGATGTTTGTTACTCTTTCACGTAAAAACTACTGAATAGAAATGAAACTTTACAATAATATAGCTTATACTTACATCAGAATAACACATAGGCTACAATTTATAAAGATATATTGTATATTCGTATTATCCAATATATCTATCACCACGCGGGTGAAACCGCGGGGCGCAGCTAGTTTCTGATAATTTAATTTCGGTCACTAGTACCTATGTATGGGCAAAACGACAGTACGACTAGAATTCACGTCAAAAACTAGCTGTAGAAGCCCAATTTCAACCCACCCCATGTTTTATGGCTGCACGACGCTTTATCTAGATAAAGCGTCGCGCTGCAACACACCGAACCATGAAGGAATCGCGGCTAGCTCTTCCCGGGATGCTGATGTAACAATAGTCGAGTATAGAAACAATAGCTATATTGTATAAAACTACGACTATATGATGGTAATGAGTGCGGTTTGAATGGCTGCTGGTGATGCACTGACCTCTGTAGGCGCCCGGTCCGCTCGCGGCACGAGTAACCTACTTAGGTCGAACTGCTGATGCTGCTAATATACCTCCGTGGTCGATGTATCGAACATACTCCCGAGGGCGAGGTACGAGATGAGGATGAAATGAGGCGCTACAATTAAGGAGTTAGTATTACATCGGTGATCAATATGTACTTAGGCTAGGTGAATGCTAGGACAATGATGCTTGATGTTTCGTAATCTAAGTGATTGCTGATGGCTTGATTACAGAACTAGTCCCTTGTTCGAACATGTCTAGACCATGTTAATAATCTATCACAGAATTATTCACGTGAAAAGATAAATATGTATTTACGGAAGCAAATGCTGTAAAAAAATCTAAATAGCCGTTAACTTATTGATATTCCTTTTAATAAATCACTAACAGTGATCTTAAAATGCTATTTTTTGTATTCAAATTAATCACAAGATCAGAGGCCGCTAGCAAAGAATATATTATAATAAAACTAGCTGCGACCCGCGGCTTCGCCCGCGTGGAAATCTGCCTCAAATGATTTATAAACCTTCCTCTTAATTACTCTATTTAAAACATCGCATCAAAATCCGTTGCATAGTTTTAAAGATCTAAGCATACATAGGGACAGACAGGCAGCGCGGGAAGCGACTTTGTTTCATACTATGCAGTGATAGACTTTCCTTTGATCACAACCTCTGATGTAAATTGATGGATGTGGCCGACGAAGATCACGAAGGTACGAACTACATACGAATTCTCCAATTACCTGAACAATCCTATTGAGTCTTGCTTCCTCCTGCCTCAAAGCAGTTATATCAGCCTTCGCGTCAGACAGTTTGACGTGCCCCGCGATAACCTCAGCTCGAAGCATTTCGTTCTTCTTGACGCACTTGGCGAGCACGCCCTCGCATGTCTTCAGGCCCGTCTCCTTGCCTGTGATGTCCTCTTTCAGCTGCTCGATCTGGTATGCTAGCATCTGATAGATAAAACGTTAATTTTATAACACACACATACAATTTACATGGAGATACAATATAAAACAAAAGTACAATAAAACAATTAAAACGAGCAATTAAAAGGGGAACGTGGAACACCTGTTGAGGGGAACGTGGTTAGTAATGGACAAAAAATAAATGTTGGACAATTCACACAGCATCATCTGGCCCCAAGCTAAGCAGAGCTTGTGTTATGGGTACTAGATGACTGATAGAAAAAATACAATACATAACAGATAGATATATATTTTGTATACTTACATAGATAACGATAAGATTTTTGTTTCAAATAAAGATTTTTGTATTTGTGCAAACATTTGTCCCGAGGCGAGAATGACATCCGCGACCTGCGTCGCAGGTGTACCTTCACTCACCGCACCACAGAGGTCGTCGAAACTGCTTTGTTACCCGTGCAAAGCCCAGGCCGCGTTGCGCCATATGAGGGTATGTATTCAGTGATTGATACATTTAGATGTAGATTTCATAAATAAGGTAACCTTTAATTTCTGCTTAAGATCCTGTATTTCATCCAAAGCCTCCGTGTAGTTTTTATGCAGCATATTCCTCTCGGCGCGGCAGGCGTCCAGATTCACTGACAGCTTGCGGGAGCGCATCACCTCCTCGCGGAGAGCCTTCTTCAGGTCTACGAGGTCCGCAGTACGGAGGCGAACCTCGTCTGATAAAAGAGAACATCACACTTATGTACCTACTAGCTGCGCCCCGCGTTTTCACCCGCGTGGTGGTAGATATTTTGGATAATATTCAATATATCTTTATTCCTATTCTGATATGTAAGCTATATTATTGTGAGCTCTCGCTGTGAGAAGCTCAATATTTCTCGCCAGTCTGTCTCAACCATTATGATAGAGAACTTATGATTTGGGTATTGTAGTCAGTTTTCGCAAATAATCTGAAAGAATAACAACAAACATAACCACAACAAATTATTATCGTGTCTACAGATACAAAATCAAAGATAATGTAAACGCTTTACTACAAAATAATCAAAAAAGGCGTACAACCTAATAAAAGAGTTTCCATACAGTAAATTGTTATCAAACCTTTGTTGTCAAAAGAGCGTTGCTAGGCAACCACATTTATTTAGAAAAAATGGCGTATTGATATGCAAGAGGCGTACAACCTAACAAAATAGTTTCCATACAGTAAATTGTTATCAAACCTTTGATGTCAAAAGAGCGTTGCTAGGCAACCACGTTTATTTAGAAAAAATGGCGTATTGATATGCAAGGAATTTTATAGGTACATTTTTCACACCTTGGGTTACATTATAGTAAGGATCCCTTACTTTTTTGAAAATATAATATACCCTATGTTCACCACGGATATTTAGGCTTCCTAACGGTGATAGAATTTTTCAAATCGTGAAAGTGTCCAGTAGTTTCGGAGCCTATTCGTTACAAACAAACAAACAAAAAATCAAACCTTGCCTCTTTATAATATTAGTATAGATATAGATAATTAGCCGGCCATTGGTTTTATTCTCACCTGAAATTTCGTCAATTTTCTCATTCAATGCTATGGTTTCCTCAAGCGACCTGGAAATACCAAAAACTATTTATAATAATTAAACAGGGTTTAGCTATCTTCTCTGATTATTTAAAGTGAAACTGTATACAATTTAGATGTCTTCAGCCGCTATGATATAAACAATAGATAAGTAAGCTGGAAAATACACACAGCATCATCTAGCCCCAAGCTGAGCAGAGCTTCGGTTATGGGAGACTGATAAACTTAATACAACTTATAACTTAAAAAATAGACATTACATAGAGTAGTAATTTTTTATTATAACCTAAAAAAAATACCCGGAATAAATACATATTTGCACATCGTACAAGCATTTGTCCAAGGCAAGAACAGAAACCCGAACGCAGGAGGTTTCCTCCGTTTTTGATCTACGAGGCGTTCATCACGACGCGCCGCCGCCGCCGGATCCTTCAGGCCCGTGAAGGAAGCCTTAATTACCTGTCTCTATCTTTTTTGGTCGCCACTCTATTACTTGTCCTTATCCTTCTCGAAAAATCGTATCATGAACCTTTGTTTGTTAATCTGCGAGGCGTTCATCACGCCTGTAGCTTCTGACCTGTGAATGTGCGCTAGCTACCTGTCTCTATCTTTCCTTGGACGCCACTCTATTACCTGTCCTTCATCAACAGCCTATAGCAGTCCATTGCTGGATATAGGCCTCCCCCTATGAGCGCCATAGCGCCCTGTCTTCAGCTTCTTAGCAATTAGCTGTCCTTATCCTTCTCGAACTGCGTATCATGAGCCTTTGTAGATCTGATTAATGCTTCTGTCCAGTCAATGGACGCCCTAGTTACCTGTCTCTATCTGTCCTTGGACGCCACTCTATTACTGTCCTTATCCTTCTCGAACTGTCGTATCATGAGCCTTTGTAGATCTGATTAATGCTTCTGTCCTGTCAATGGACGCCCTAGTTACCTGTCTGTATCTGTCCTTGGACGCCACTCTATTACTGTCCTTATCCTTCTCGAACTGTCGTATCATGAGCCTTTGTAGATCTGATTAATGCTTCTGTCCTGTCAATGGACGGCTTAGTTACCTGTCTCTATCTTTCTTAGACGCCACTCTATTACCTGTCCTTATCCTTCTCGAACTGACGTATCATGAGCCGTTGCTTGGTAATTTGCGCCCCGTTCATAGCCAGCTCGTGCTCTAGCTGTTTACGTCGCTGTTCTTGCAGAACCAGCATATGAAGGTTCTCCTGGGCCTCGTCTGTTCAATTACATTGTTTAGAAGTTAGTTACATTTTCAATATTATCAGCAATGTTTAGTTTTGTTCAAACTACAATGCGATCTATACATAGCAGCATTGGTTTGTTAACCCCCATATGTTTAGTCGTACCTCGACCACAACTCAACCTCTCCTCAAACTGCAATTACTACTAGTAAAAAAACCCTTCACTCGAACACTAAACTTCGAAAATTACATACAAGTGAAGAAATGAACTGCCATATCAACGTACCTCACGACCTACACTTCAGACGAGTTTGAGTGAAGGATTAAAATAAACAATAAAATAAAATAACTTTTATTTCAGAAAGTAGGTACATGCTTGTCATAATTTCATTAAATTAATTAAATGAGTATATCAGTGTGTACGTACTTCGGATTAACCTTCAAGATCAGAGGATGATGATACCTAAGATATGTATGAAGATGTTAGGGCTCTTATTTCCGATTCTTTATTGGGGGTTCAACAATGATCTAAAGTTATGGAGGTAAGTCTAAAACGTAGGGCAGTGGCGTAGCTAGGTGGACAAGGGCCCCGTTGCGTAGAGAAGGAATTAGGCCCTCACCGCCCCTCTTTACAGTTTCCACATAGCAATGAACATCATACACTAGAATAGATGCAAAGTAAGAGCGAATGAAAAATTACCTAAAAAGTTGACGCGTGGAATAGTCGAATTGATCTCACGACCGTCAAGGGCGTCAAGCACGTGAGCTTATCGCTAATACACTGTGCTACGGACGTACTCAACCAAACTAACAAATAACAATAACAAAAAAATAGAGAATTCTGCGATTGTTGATGTTCATTTAAAATCATTAAAAAACCACTTGTGAGCAGGCTTGAAGCCTAGCTTCGGAAGCTGAAACACTTGTGAGCAGGCTTGAAGCCTAGCTTCGGAAGCTGAAACACTTGTGAGCAGGCTTGAAGCCTAGCTTCGGAAGCTGGCTGACCCTATCTTTTCAAAGCTTTTCAAAGATTAGAGGGCCCCCTGAGCTCCAGGGCCCTGGCGCACTGCACCGCCCAGCCCTACGATAGCTACGCCAAGGGTAACTAACTCTGTATCTTCTGCATGCTCTTATTGAGGATATCCTTCTCCCGGTTAAGGTTCTCGATGTCTCGCTTGTCGTTCTCCGCCTGTTTATTCGACATTACGATCTCTCGCTCCATCACACTCACTTGCTGGCGGAGGCGTTCGCTGAAATATGTAATATTCATATAATAATATATAAATAATAATATAACTTTATATTTATATGGTAGAGATCGCTCTTAAGCGATAAGACCGCCAATTGTAAGCTAAGTCGAGTCTAAATTCTAAATGCATCGGGCTGAAATTTTGCATGATTATTGTTCTTGGTAACAGCTAACATATAGGCTACGTTTTGACTGCGACAAGTTATACAATAAAATTAGTAAGAGGTAAGTAATAAAGTAATTATCCCTAGTCTCGTATATTATTATGAAAAAAAACACAAGTTCAGAGAACGTTTTGAATACATCTACCAAACCCATAGCCGCTCCCTCCGCTCCACATACACTCTTCAACTGAAAACTCCCCGCCCCTTCCATTCCTATAGCTCATCCTTTACCGTACATGCCATAAAACTGTGGAATGCCCTACCCATTTCTATTCGACAAGCTAAGTCTCTCCCTATATTCAAACATATGGTCTATGAACACGTCCTTACCTCAAACTGTCAATTGATATATTTATATACATCATACCTTTATTATATATTTATATGTGTATTTTTATTTATATTATATATTTATGTATGTATTTATACTTTTAGCTATCATTAGGTATTTGTTAGTATGTCCCAATTAAATATTATTCTGTATAACACGCCACCGTCTGTACTTGTTCTAACACTTCAAGTCCATCCAAAGGTTGCCTGGCAGAGATCGCTCACAGCGATAAGGCATTGTAGAACACATTCAATTTTGTCTTTTTCCTGTCTTATATATCTGTTTTTATTTGGTGTGCAATAATAATTGTCTCGTATTATTTAATTTTTAGTGTATTGGGAACGCCTCCGATTTGAATTGATATGGATCCATAGGTACGACCGTACAACAGTATATAGTTAGCTCAACTATTTCAATTTTAAATTCTAGTTAAATTTCTATACTTGCACTTAAATTTGCAAAATTCTTTCCATGCAAAGGTTGTATGAAGGAGATCGCTTCTAAGCGATAAGGCCATCCGGCGTCCATTGTACTTGTCGCATGTGCCTAATGTATTTTTGTAATGATCTGTATCTGGTGTACAATATAGTATCTTTGTTTTGTATTGCACTGTAAGTTGTTTTATTAATAAATTAGGAAGGAAGAGATCGCTCTCAGCAATAAGGCCGCCCTTTATACTTCCTCTATTCTAAGTATTTATTTCTCGTGTATTCTGTCCTATAATAAGGTGTTTTCTTTCAATCTACCTCATTCCAAACTCACCGATCAAACTCAACGTTCGCCTTCGCTTTCTCCAACAGTGAGTACTTCTTGTAAAGCGCCAGGTTGCTCTTCATTTGTTTATTCACCTCTAAGCGCTGCTTGTTGTTGTCGTCGGTCATGTTCTATGGCATATCAATAATGTTTCAGATTATGTCTCTACTCAGCACACATAACATCATCATCATCAGCCTATAGCAGTCCACTGCTGGACATAGACCTCCCCCAATGAGCGCCATAGCGCCCTGTCTTCAGCTTACCGCATCCAGCATCTACCTGCCAGTCTTTCGCAGGTCGTCATTCCACCTGGTCGGAGGGCGTCCTACACTACGTTTACCGAGTCGTGGTCTCCACTCAAGAACACGTTTGGCCCAGCGGCCGTTGGTTCTTCGCGAGATATGGCCGGCCCACTGCCACTTCAGCTAATTCTACACATAACATATCGGATCCTTATCAGGAACATAATCCGCTGATGCAATAAACAGGGTGTATTTTTTTTGACAATATATGTATTTCTGTCAAGTCAAATATACTAAATATGCAGTTATTATTTTCATATTAATCGAGGGTTTCACGACTTTTCTCTAACTCGTGGTTTCGTATTTGGCCATCACCGCCATTCTCAAAAAACCAAAAGTAGACATATACAAAGTGTTTTATCTTTATTTATCTGCATAATTATAGGTATATACGAGAAGGTGTAATGGCACACGGTTCTTCTTCATGACAACTCACCCCGAATACAAATGATATTAGAATGGCATTTAGTTTCACAGAAGAAATTAAAACGAGACCCATGTGCCAACCCACGGTACCGCTAGAAAAACGTGGACGTAGAAAAACGACGACGAACAAGAAGAAAACGGGAAACACATGACAACCAAAATGGCGAGTCCTCTCATCGAACGCCAAGAAACTTCGGGTCGCTCAGCTACAGCAGTAACTCTAACTACACAATTAAGACTTTAAAATTCATTTAAAACGGGATATTGACATATGATTTAATTTTTCCAATATTATATAGAAACTTAGTACACGCAGTGCCTTCAGTTATTCCGTGATCAAAGCGCATGAAACTGTGCTGAAATATTGGATAACTCAAAAATCTAATCATGGTAAATATCCCGTTTTAAATGACTGTCGACAAATTTGTCTCTGTGCACTTGTGTATGTCAAATCACTGAAGACTCAAAAGTCATTTAAAAATCCTGTTTTAAATAGCTTTTGTGATTCCATGATAGTTTCAAAAGTTTTGACTTTAAAATTGTTTTATAGCCCAAGATATTCTTTTAAATAGTCGTATCCTTACCTTCAATTCCTTCGCAGTATTGGAAAGCGCTGCCTTAGACGCGTCGAACTCTTTGTTGGTATTGTCTAGCGTCTCCTTCAGCATTGTAGCCTTCGCAATAGCGTTGTCTTTTTCCTGTTCTGTGTTCTCGAGCGTCTTGTTCAGTTCACGAATCTGCTTTTCGCGCCGCTCTATGGTCTTTTCCGCTTTGTTCAACTGACGGTGTACAAATTCTAATGAAGTACATTAAATAAATAATGCTGGACTATCAACACAGAAATTTCTAACCCCCTAAGCAGAGCTTGTGTTATGGGTACTAGACGACTGTTATACTTAATACAATACATTACATAGATATTTTTTTTTTATTATACATAGATAACGACCAGAACACCCGGAACAAATATCTGCAGATATTACACACGGAGGGAATCGAACCCGCAACCTCCTGCGCTACAGGCGGGCCTTTGCCCACCGCGCAAATAGGTCGTCAAAAGTTTATTTCTTTATTTATTTGGCCCACCAGCGAATGGATCACCAAACATTTTTCATAATGGTTTCAATTCAGTAGGCCTTACATGGGGTTGTTGTCTAGAATAAAGATAAAGTAGAGAAAATGACGTCATCATCGCGCGAGTAAAATATCCGAAAGTTATTCCTTGATTTTCAATAATACAACGCAATTTATGACGATGCGATGTCTTATTTCTGTATTCTAGCGAAATATTCTTTTTATTTCGATCGTTATGAAAGGAAGTTCAATATTTTTAGTCATGTCAAATTAGTGTAGGTGATCTAACAGTACATCTAAATTGACACCAGTAGGCATGGCAGGCAGTGAATATAATACGATACTGACACTTTAAGTAGTCCAACGACTTCTATCAGCTGCGGCATGACCCTGGCACCACAGAGGCATGGCAATCAAGACTTGTGACGTGTCCAAGAGTCTTGTAAGGTCTCAAGGAAATAAAGCACTTTGATGTTTGATGTTAGACTTACCTTTTCCGTAAGGCTGGCTATATTGTTGCCCCGCGCCTCCAGCTCTCCCTTTAACTTCTCACTCTCATCCTTCAGGAATTCCACCAGTCGGTTCTGTCTCACGGCGTCGTTATCAGCTTCCTGTTATCATTTAAATAAATAAATTATACTTATATTTATATGTGTATTTTTATTATTTATTTTTATATTATTTTTGTTTTTTTGCCCTGTATCAGTTTCTATTTTG
Organism: Eupithecia dodoneata; assembly: GCA_947044415.1. Taxonomy (NCBI): domain Eukaryota; kingdom Metazoa; phylum Arthropoda; class Insecta; order Lepidoptera; family Geometridae; genus Eupithecia; species Eupithecia dodoneata. The sequence goes on from OX345678.1 coordinate 7,510,359, forward strand.
TAATCAGGCTTCCCGCGACACAGGCTTGCCTCGTGCGGCCCCCGCACGAGGTAGGCCAGTAATGTAATGTGTACATAATCTGTGAAATGGCTAATAAGCTGATTTGGGTTTGATTTGATTCTCTTACCTCGAGAGTCTCTTCCAGCTTAGCTATTTGCTCCTCAGCCTGTGTGTTCCTCTCCTCGAGTTCTTCCACGAAGTTGACTGCATTCGCGAGGCGTAGCTTGGCTGCGTCCAGTTCCGAGTTCAGGCGGGCTTTCTCCTTCTCGAACTTTTCCTTCTCTTTGGCGACTGTTGTTGCGCCTCTGTTGACGAATTAACCATTAGTCCCACTGGGCAAAGGCCTCTCTTTCCACCTTCCACTCCTCGCGATCTAACGCTGAAACAAACTACGATGGAATATGTGACGAATTACACAAATATGTACCTACAAAATGTTTATTATCATTCCCTTATGGTTCATTATAAAATTTTTTTAAGTATAATAAATACATGTATTCGTAGGTAACTCTTCCTTAACATTATGAGTTTTAATGAATGTTATTTAATTAAGTAATCTAAATAAACTACGCCAAGTCTTCTTGTCGTCCAAACCGCAATGCTTGAAAACCAAAGTTTTCAATCAGTGCGTCCTACCCGTTATGGTTCTGATGACCTACGGAACTGGAACGTGCACACATAGGCTGGTGTTGATGAAGGTGATGAATCGAAATATAGAAATGATAACAATTTATATAAAATTTCCCGTTAGCATTTGCAAGTTGAGTAGTGTGTGTTTGTATAGTGTATGTTCTGTTAGGTGCTTCTGAGGACATGTCAGGTCGATGACGACCTGTCAGGGTTTTTGTGCATTGTGTACCTACCCACTAAGACACTACACCTAAGTAACTACCTGTATGCATGAAATCACAATAAATGATATGAATTATGAATGAATCTCATGAGAATTATGTAGGTACTTCCTTAAATAAAGAAGATTACACTAGAAAATATCTCTTCTAGTGTAATCTTCTTTATTACGACTAACGCATCATCATCTCCCGCTCGTTTCCTGGCGTCGAGCTCCTTCTCGAGCCGGACCACGAGTTTCTTCATGGTCTCTAGACTCTCCACTGTCAGCAGCTCGCGCGCGTGCATCGCGTCAGCCAGGATGCGAGCCTCCTCTGGAGAACACGAGAGAGAGAGAGAGAGATAGAGAAACATTTATTTGCAACATTTCTTGACTAAACCCCATACGGACGATAAAAAAGCTTGGGACGAGCTTTGCTCCAACTCTACTAACAACCTAACAAGGTAAAGGTTTCTTGTTCTTTACCTTAAAAAGATTGAAGTGAACAAAAAATCAAAGTAACCACTTTATAGTTTTACTTATGTAATTTGAATTTTGTGACCGACTGTACAGGTTAAAGAAATAAAGCAATTCGATATGGCTCAGAACAAAAATATTACCCACCTACTTAACTTACATATACAAACTATACCAAAATAAATGACAAGTTAAGAAAAGTGTAGGAAGGTATGTATACGTATTACGTACCTACATGTACCCGTACCTACCCACGGGAGCCTACTCGCTCAAAATATGAAGATGGAAATCACTTTTTTATCTATCTGATTACAATAATTCTTTCAATTTAATGAAAAGAATTATTATAATTTTAATTATTTTCTTTTTGTTAGCTAGGTAGACTATCTAGTTTTCAAATGAGACTACTTTGAATAAAATACACCGTTTACTCAAAAATAATCTTTATTAAAAAAAACTTTTAAAGGCGTTCAGCCTGTCGAGTTATTAATTAATTGGTTTTGTATCTAATTAGGTTCTAAACAGTGTTTAGTTAATCTTCGATTGTAAAAAAATGTGTTAAATAAAGAACTTTGAAAAACAAAAAACAAAACTCAAAATCAAACGAAGAAAAAACCAGATGAAGTAGTTTTCATTAAAAAATTTATTAAATCGGCTTTGTTTTTGTGATAAGTAACATATAATTTATTATTTTTTTGTTTTTTATCGATAAATATATGTCGTGTATCCGCAAATCTCGTTTGATCAAGGTTCGACAATACATATTGTATATACGTAGTAGTACAATGGACTCTTACCTATATCTTCTCTCAACTTCTCAATCATCTTGTGGTTTTCATTAATTTCACTGATATAATCATTCACGGTATCGTCAAAGCGTGATAGTTTTGTCTGTAAAGCATTAGAACCTATAAGTTAGCTAGAAATCTAATAGAAAGACTTCGTCGGCACATAAGTACCTACGTCCGCTATTAAAATAGCGAAGGTCTCGAATATCTCGAAGTAAGTCCCTTAGTCCATGAAATAAGAATAAATCCGAAAGTCCTAATGATCCCGGCTTAGCTGGCAGATTGGTAAGCACTATCAATTAAATTTCTTCTTCATCTTCATCGCTATAATTAGTTGATCTTCCATAATCAACGCCATAGCGCCCTGTCGTAAGCTTGCCGGCTGCCGCATCCAGCATCTGGCGTCTTTTGCAGTCGCCACTCCAAATGACCGGAAGAAAGAAAGAAAGAAAATGCATTTATTTGACACCATACATAACACATAACACGGCACATTACATAGTAAAAAATATAAAAACAAGAAATTATAAGGAAATAGATAAGACATAGGATCACATCACACCTACAGATAAGAACAAATACGTGTGACTTATGGGGCCCAAAAAGGTCCCTGTCTCAGCATTACGCCGCTGCAAGCCTAAGGAAGTCGTCCTACAATATGTGTGCCGAGTCGCGGTCTCCAGTCAAGAAAATGATTTCTTCATTTTTCATCGCAGATTATTAGACCATAGTGGGGGTAAGACGTTTTGACTTGCGTTGTAAAATTAATAATTAAATAACTAACCTTGAAAGTCTCAACGTCTGCAAGGTTTTTAGCATTTTCTTCCTTCTTCTTGTAGTAGGAATCGTAAAGTTTCGTGTACACATCCGAGTAGAACTTCAGATTAACATCATCTCTTAGCTCTTGAAGAACCTGAATAAATAAGATCTTAGTAAGTACTACTAAAAAAAAATTCCCTACTTTACTATCTATGTAATAAAATTTTCGAAATTTTCGTACTACCTATAATGGTTTCTTCGATACAGGCTAAGCCTAGTGAAGAAATCAACAGATAAATGTAACTAGGTAACAATAGCTGTCTGCAAAAGACATAATTCGTCGCTGCTCCTTTTATTTAATTTTTTTGTGTGTAATTTGTAATGTATAATAATAATAATAAATAATGCTGGACAATTCACACAGCATTATCTAGCCCCATGGTAAGCAGAGCTTGTGTTATGGGTACTAGATAACTGATATACATAATACAATACTAATAATATATAAAACTAACATAATAATAAGTAGATACGATAATAATGCTTATTTTGTAAGCCTAAAAAAATTAAATATTTTGAATTTGAATTTAATGGAATTAGTCAGGTGTTGTTACACCCCGTGCCTCAAAAGCACGTTAAGCAGTTGGTACTGCGCCTGACCTCTCGTCGGTCTTGTCCGTTTGCCATGCTGCCGTCTCATCGGATTATGAGAGTGCCCCTGTGTTTGCGCATACCGCTGGTTATTGCATACCGCACTATTATTTGTTGGTTCGAGGCGGGAATCGAACCCGAAACTTCCTGCGTCAAAAATGCTAAACAATTCACAATTTATTTGTTGTCGTTACGAGCGAGAGACAATTATTAGTTAATTTAATTAGTACGTACTATTAAAAATAAATAAATGAAAAGAGAATAGTTCTTCGCGAACGAATTCTTAGGCGGACGCTAGTCAAGCCCTACCTTCTCATACTCCTTCTCAGCCTCGGTAGTTTCGGAACCGATGTTCAAAGCCCCTTTAAAAGGGTCGTCGTCTTCCTCATCAAACATCTTGCTAAATTTTTACAAACACACTAAAAATATAAAAATAAAACTGTACAAATTTCGCTTGAAGTCGGGGCGCAGTGTTGAATCGTTGTCATGGAAACGTAAATGCTGTCACCATGGAAATGGCGTTGTTTTTGACATTGAGAACACAAACCATAAATAAAAGGTTTTATCCATAGAGGTAGGTATGGTTTTGTCCATAGAGGTAAGTATGGTTTTATCTATGGTACCAACATCTTTGCAGATTTCCATTATCCATATCTCGCGAAGAACCGACAACCGCTAGGGCAAACGTGTTCTTGAGTGGAGACTGCGAATGGGTAAACGTAGTATACGACGCCCACCACCAGGTGGGATGACGACCTGCGAAAGACTGCAGGTAGATGCTGGATGCGTCAAGCTGAAGACAGGGCGCTGTGGTGTTCATTGGGGGAGGCCTATGTCCAGCAGTGGATTAACATAGGCTGATGATGATGATGATGATTTATTTATTTATTTTATTTCATCCTTTTCCTTCTCTCCCCAAATTGGAAAGAGACAACAGGAAAATAAATAACAGTCCCTACAGACATTAGCCAATTGTCTGTGATTTGTCCAGGGGTCGATAATTGAGAATTAATGAGGAAGTGGTCCATTTTCTATCCTTGAGGGGCTGAGCTGAGCTGCCTACATGGACATTGGCCACTACATGAGTCTGAGTAATGTATACCTAAATAATAGTAGATTTCATTTTTCATTTCATTTCATTTATTCCACTGTAGCATCTAACAGCATCTTTAGCAAGCTGAAGTGCCAGTGGGCCGGTCATATCTCGTGAAGAAGCGACGGCCGATGGGGCAAATAAATAAATAAATTAATAATGCTGGACAATTCACACAGCATTATCTAGCCCCATGGTAAGCAGAGCTTGTGTTATGAGTACTAGATAACTGATATACATAATACAATACATTACATAGATAGATATTTTTTATTATACATAGACAACGACCAGAACACCCGAAACAAATATCTGCAGATCGTACACACAATTGTTCCGAGGCGGGAATCGAACCCGCAACCTCCTGCGTCGCAGGCGGACCTTTGCCCACCGCGCCACATCGGTCGTCGAAAATGTGGCAAACGTGTTCTTGAGTCCACTCAAGAACACGGAGGGCGTCCTACACTAAGTTTACCGAGTCTTGATCTCCAGACCACGTCTCGGTAAACGTAGTGTAGGACGCCCTCCGACCAGGGGGGATGACGACCTGCGAAAGACTGCAGGTAGTGGATGCGTCAAGCCGAAGACAGGGCGCTATGGCGCTCATTGGGGGAGGCGTATGAACAGCAGTAGACTAATATGGGCTGATGATGATGACTAGCCTCGATAGGATTCTACTGAAAATCTATAATTTCAATTTCCTTACTGCATAATTATTTATTTAGATTTTAGTGCATTATTTCCTATACCTACAAATTAATATTTAAGTTAAACTGGTTTATCTGCATTCTTATCATCTTTGTGCATTAAGATTTATAAAACAGATAAGTGAAATATATACTAGACACATTATAGAAACATATACAGGGTGTAACAAAAACTAAGGACCGAACTTTCATGATAGGTTAGGTTAGACTCTTTTTAGGGTTAAGTTCGCCTTTGTATACATTTTCTATAATAAGTTTTGTGTCATGTTTTTCGTATAAATAAATAAAAATTAGTTTTAAAAAACTAAAAAACCACGCTTTTATAAATAAACCGAACTAAAAAGTAGAAAATATATTTTTTAATAATTCTAATGATGGATAAGAGTGATAAATAAAATCAAATATTTTAATGTAAAGAAGCGTGGGGTGCTTTCTGAAAATCCATGTTATCCATGCACCCCCCGCTTTTATTTTATTTTATGTAGATCATCCAGTACCCCATAACTCAAGATCTGCTTAGCTTGGAGCTAGATGATGCTGTGTGTTTTTTTTTTGTTATTCTAATTTATTTAGGGACTTTGAGTCTAACAGTGACTAAATCAGTCCCATAGGATAGCTTATAACTAGTAGTTAATCAATATTTACAAGTAGGTATCTTATGTGGACTCATATAAATAAATAATGCTGGACAATTCACACAGCATTATCTAGCCTCATGGTAAGCAGAGCTTGTGTTATGGATACTAGATAACTGATATACATAATACAATATATTACATAGATATATATTTTTTATTATACATAGAAAACCATTACACCCGGACCAAATATCTGCAGATCGTACACACAATTGTTCCGAGGCGGGAATCGAACCCGCAACCTCCTGTGTCGCAGGCGGACCTTCGCCCACCGCGCCACATCGGTCGTCATATAGAGTGACAGCGGCAACAGAAGTTGCTATGTGGATTGTCCAACATTATTATATATGTATATAGCCTCGAAGTTCTCGGACTCGTCGAGGCTACAGTCAGAAAGACAGACTATCGCGAACTCCGCAAATAATATCGACCTTAACCCCCAAAGTTGGCGAGCGCGACGACCTTGACGTAATTATTACAAGAGCATTATTAGTTATGCTTTTTGCGGTAACGGTAACTGCGGTTACTATGATATCATAATATTTGTAAGTGTTTCGTTATTATAGTGCGTAATCCCTCGTACTCGGAGTAGTGAGCTACCTGTAGATTGTTCGCAACAGTCTGCAGTTGAAACGTTTGAAACTATCATGGTTATTAACACTAAAATCATTTAAAACGGCATATTTACCATGATTTGATTTTTGAGTTTAGCGAGCCAATATTTCGGTACAGTTTCATGCGCCATGATCACGGAATAACTGAAGGCGCTGCGAGTGAGTTTTGATGGGCATAAAGAAATCAAATTATGGTAAATATCCCGTGCGAACAATCTACAGGTAGCTCACTACTCCGAGTACGAGGGATTACGCACTATAATATATATTATAACGCATATTATTATATCATAGTAACTGCAGTTAGCTCAAATATTTCAATTGTAAATACTAGTTCTAATATATTTCTTTTATTTGATAGTAATTTTCTAAACACAACACAATGCCCTTATACATGCTTTAAATTATCTTGACATGTATTTTTTATTTCAATTAAATTTAACTAATTTATTATTATTTTACTGTTATAAATATTATCTATGAATGTTGTATCAAGTTTTTAAAGAAGGCATGTCTGTCTGCTTTTTCTAAAACACAATACCTTATGGTGTTTCCTATATCAACATTAATGTGTGTTTTATAATAAAATTGTTATATTATTTGTATGTACAACTGACCGACATCAAGTGTAACGTGTGTACCTACGGTGGAACTGAATAAATGAAATGAAATGAAACACTACTTTTAACTTTGCCCAACTTAAAAAATGTTATGTAATAACATATTTTTTTTATGTTTTATAATGATGTCCCTTAGTCGGCTTTTACGACACCCACGCGTGTAGTTGGAGGGGTCGGTTCTTACGCTGCAATCGCTACGGCAAAAAACCCATGTTTACATAGTTTACTTAACCACATAGTGCGTGCATGACGGTAAAGAAATAAGGAAATAACGATTATATCTGTAGCTCAGAGGTAAAGAATAACAAGTCCACTTTTTGTCAAAATCGTTTTTTTACGAATTTTGCTTTTGAAATGTGTACTCTATGACGTGGTAAAAAGTTATAAGTCCTATCGGCAATATTTTTTAATTTATTGGCAATGAAACAGTAATAAGTTCGTTGTAGCTTTAGAGGTAAATCGTAATACTAACCCTTAACATAGTTTACCTCTGACGCTGTGGCAAAACGTGATACAAGCGGTCGATAACAAGTCCAAGCGCATGAACTGCAGCGCCACTCAATCCGGACTTATTATTCATTACCCACCAAAAACGTTCATTATTTTTATTCGTTTTCAAAACATAATAATAATAAGTCACATACAAGTCGCCTATTATTCATCATTGTGTGTACTATTTTATAATTAGGTTACCAATAAAAATCAAACAAAACTGTATTTACAAGGACATTTTATTAAAAAAATAATTTAAGAAATACCTATCAGTTCAACTGTATTTTTAATATTTTTATATATCTAATTCACGCTGGCCATTGACATGGGGCAGGTTTTTATAAAAATCGTAAAATATTTGAGGAATCCATGTCAAAGTTTTTTGCAGGTCTTCAAATTTATTTGTTGAAATTGGGTTTAAACCGGTTCTTACAGGTGTAGGCATTGGAACCTGAGGGCAAGGTGTCCTTTGATTTCTCATCAAAGATACTTTTTGGAAGTCACCATCTTCAAAAGCAGTTTTATACTGCAATATGCCATATTCATCTTTACTCATCCGTACATATACCATATCAATGTATAGTACATTTTGTCCATTAGTTCCTTTCTTTCTATTGATAAAAGGTGATATTTTGCTGTCATGCAAATGTGCAAAATTTTTGAAATCTTCAACTTCCATATTGATAACATCTATTGGCAGTTTAGCTGATGAACAAGCTCTAACAACCTGCGGCCAGTCCCATGGAGTTGCAATCGAAAATTGTCTTTGCCTGTTCTTGTGTCGATCAATGAGTGAATTCCGTCTACTTCCATGTGCGTGTGTCCTTTCAGTAAATACTTATGTTCAATGACCTCTAAATGTGTAATATTTTTCAGCAACCAAAAATAGCAAGCATATAAATGCATGTTTTTGTTTTGCCCTGCGCAGTTGTCGGACCAAATTACTACGTTAGTAGGACCTGGCTCATCAGTATTGTGAGATAGTGTTCTTCCAATGAGAACCGGATTATAAGTTACAAGTTCAGTGTAGATGGCATTGCAGGGTATGTCCATTGTTTCAGGTGAGATATCTGTATACATTATTATGCATTGATATGGTATATGTACGGATGAGTAAAGATGAATATGGCATATTGCAGTATAAAACTGCTTTTGAAGATGGTGACTTCCAAAAAGTATCTTTGATGAGAAATCAAAGGACACCTTGCCCTCAGGTTCCAATGCCTACACCTGTAAGAACCGGTTTAAACCCAATTTCAACAAATAAATTTGAAGACCTGCAAAAAACTTTGACATGGATTCCTCAAATATTTTACGATTTTTATAAAAACCTGCCCCATGTCAATGGCCAGCGTGAATTAGATATATAAAAATATTAAAAATACAGTTGAACTGATAGGTATTTCTTAAATTATTTTTTTAATAAAATGTCCTTGTAAATACAGTTTTGTTTGATTTTTATTGGTAACCTAATTATAAAATAGTACACACAATGATGAATAATAGGCGACTTGTATGTGACTTATTATTATTATGTTTTGAAAGCGAATAAAAACAATGAACGTTCTTGGTGGTAATGAATAATAAGTCCATTATTTATATAAATACTAACAATTTAATTTTATCAATTTAATAACATTATAGTAATAGTATATTTGTATAGAAATACATAAAAAAATCTCTAGTTAAATTAAAGCATTACAAGTTATTAGCATTTAACAACAAAACTCCCGCTACAGACATTTCTAAAGCTCATTCTGAAAAGTTTTGGTTATGGCGGTTGTTACTCTTTACCTCTCAGCTACAGATATAGGTATACCTATCATGTCATTCATCGACGACCGATGAGGCGCAGCGAAGGTTAGGAGATTGCGGGTTTGATTCCCACCTCGGGACAAATTTTTGTACGATTTTCAGATATTTTTTCCGGACTGTCTATGATGCAGGAGGCTGCGAGTTTGATTCCCACCTCGGGATGTTTGTAGGATCTGCAGGTATTTGTTCTGGGTAATTTCTATGTAGAATAATGAACTCTATCTATAGTATTATGTATTATGTCTATCTATAGTATAGTATTATCTATATATGTAATCTATAGTATTATGTATATCGTGTTGCGTGGTTTTTTATTAAGTAAAAAAATCGGCTCTGTAGATCCAGAAATTACCCTCTACAACCTTTGAATATCCTACTAAGATTATAAACGCGAAAGTTTGTAAGTATGGATGTTTGTTACTCTTTCACGTAAAAACTACTGAATGGATTTTAATGAAACTTAACAATAATATAGCTTATACATCAGAATAACACATAGGCTACAATTTATAAAGATGTATTGTATTTATTTATTAGCTGCGCCCCGCGGTTCACCTGCGTGGTGATAGATATTTTGGATAATATACAATATATCTTTATGAATTGTAATAGGCTACAATTCATAAAGATTATGTTGTATATTAATATGTATGTGATACCTGTAATCATCATCATCATCAGCCTATATTAGTCCACTGCTGGACATAGGCCTCCCCCAATGAGAGCCATAGCGCCCTGTCTTCGGCTTGACGCATCCAGCATCTACTTGCAGTCTTTCGCAGGTCGTCATCCCACCTGGTCGGAGGGCGTCCTACACTACGTTTACCGAGTCGTGGTCTCCACTCAAGAACACGTTTGCCCCAGCGGCCGTCGTCGGTTCTTCGCGAGATATGGCCGGCCCACTGCCACTTCAGCTTGCTAATTCTCAGAGCTATGGCGATAACCTTGGTTCTCCGTCGGATGTATTCGTTGCGAATCCTATCCTTCAGAGAAACTCCGAGCATAGTTCTTTCCATAGCTCGCTGAGCGACTTTGAACTGGTGGACCAGCCCTATCGTGAGTGTCCACGTCTCAGCTCCGTAGGTCATAACGACGCACTGGTTGAAAACTTTCGTTTTCAAGCATTGCGGTATGGATGAAGAGAAGACTCGACGTAGTTTCCCAAACGCTGCCCAGCCTAGCTGGATCCTCCTTTTAGCCTCCTTCTCGAAATTGTTTTTACCTAACTGCAACTGCAGAATCTGCCCGAGGTATGTGTATTCGGAAACGATTTCGAGAAGGTGACCATGTACGACCACCGGCCTTGGATCAATGTGTCCATACCTGTAATATAAAACCTGATATGTAAGCTATATTATTGTGAAGTTTCATCAAAATCCATTCAGTAGTTTTTGCGTGTACAAACATACATACATCCTCACAAACTTTCGCGTTTATAATTAGTAGGATAATACCTACATCGTTATATACGTTCCTATAATAGGCATTTAAACGCGGAATTAATTACATATTTAAATATAAACAAAGTTTAAGTGACAGATGACATTGTTTGGACTCGTGCCGCCCTTAGGCGCTGCTTTGCCTTTCCTTTATGGATCAACATTGAACGCTCGTTAATTATATATAACCACATAAAATGTTATGAAACGTAACTGTATATAATATAATATATATGAACCAAAGTTATCGACATAGCTCTAAGAATTAGCAAGCTCAAGTGGCAATGGGCTGGCCATATCTCTCGAAGAACCGACGGCCGCTGGGGCAAACGTGTTCTTAAGTGGAGACCGCGACTCGGTAAACGTAGTGTAGGACGCCCTCCGACCAGGTGGGATGACGACCTTTCGTAAGACTGCAGGTAGATGGTGGATACGTCAAGCTGGAGACAGGGCGCTATGGCGCTCATTGGGGGACGCCTATGTCCAGCTGTGGACTATCAAAGGCTGATGATGAAGTTCCCCGCAGCGTCTGTTTGTATGCCTGAACGTAATGTTGTCTGAACGCGATAATCTAAAAAAAAAACCGGTCAGGTGGGAGTCGGTCTAGCGCACGAAGAATTCCGTACCCATTATCTTTAAAAACGGGCAAAAAATCACTTTTGTTGTATGGAAGCCGCTCTGAATATTGTTTTTATTCTGTTTTTATTTGTTGTTACAGCGGCAACAGAAATACACCATCTGTGAAAATTTCAACTGTCTAAGTGACACGGTTCATGAGATACAGCCTGGCGACAGACGGACAGCCAGACGGACGGACAACGGAGTCTTAGTAGTTACTTGTTAGTAGGAAATAGGGTCCCGTTGTACTCTTTGGGTACGGAAACCTTAAAATGACCAAAGGTTCATATGGTTTACGTCATTGGATGGGGTGATTCCACGGTTGTCGGGTAGAGATCGCTCTTGAGCGATAAGACCGCCAAATTGTCACATATCTTGTATTATTATTTTGTATCTTGTTTGTTTTATTTTTAAATGCAATAAAAGTATTGTCTATCTATCTATGTTTTGTCTATTCATAGAATTGACTGGGTATAATTAAGGTTTTGTATAAATTCGAAATGATGATAATTGTTGAAGATGTCGGAAAAAATCATAAATTTTGCAATTTATGTACCTATAAGCTACATAAAATACACACAGATCTTCAAGTTCAAACCAAAGATCGTATCCATCCACGGTTGTCTGGTAGAGATCGCTCTTGAGCGACAGATCCGCCAAAATGTCATATTATGTATAATATTTTTCATTATAATTTCTCATCCTGTTTGTTTATTGTTTTGTTTACTTAAGCATTTTCTATCTATCTATACTTCTATACTAATATTATAAAGAGGAAAGGTTTGATTTTTTGTTTGTTTGAATGATTAGGGGTTCGAAACTACTGGACCGATTTGAAAAATTCTTTCACCGTTGGGAAGCTACACTATCTCCGGTGAACATAGGCTATATTATATTTTCAAAAAAGTTAGGGATCCTTACTAAAACCGTGCAAAGCCGGGAAGGTCCGCTAGTTAAAGAGAAGTTAGGTGGTGGTAGGAATTTAATATGTTTATTCATAATTTATTAAAAAACATTTTACTCGTTAGAATAATAAAGATGTATTCTGTATGCTAAAGAAGATGTGGGTGGGTATATAATATATGTACATATATATTATATGTTATATGTTGGGCGACCGATGTGGCACGGTGGGCGAAGGTCCGCCTGCGACGCAGGAGGTTGCGGGTTCGATTCCCGCCACGGAACAAATGTGTGTACGATCTGCAGATATTTGTTTCGGGTGTTCTGGTCGTTTACTATGTATAATAAAAAATATCTAACTATGTAATGTATTGTATTATGTATATCAGTTATCTAGTACCCATAACAAAAGCTCTGCTTACCATGGGGCTAGATAATGCTGTGTGAATTGTCTAGCATTATTATTATTATTATTCTATGTACATGTATACCGATTATAATGTTAGACATAATATGTATAATGGTAAAACTTAAGTTTACCTGGTTTCTAAATACTATGTACGGATTTACCAGGAAATGCAGCATGACAGCTGTCAAATTGAGAATGATGGTAAATAACCTATTACCTATATGAATTCAATTCAATGCACTACTTAGCAAATGACGCACTCGTTTCCTAGAATTTTAATAATACAATAGTATAGACAATTATTTACTGCCCACTTAAAAATACAACAAACTTGATAAAAATATGTGACAATTTGGCGGTCTTATCGCTCAAGATCGAAGTCAGTCATAATATCTGTGGACATCGCACCGATTTTTTTATATTGAGGATAACAGTGGTAGTAGATAATAAATAATTATTCAAAATTGTATTGCATTTTAAAAATTTATAAGTTTTTTTATGTAAAATTACAAAACAAGCCATTTATATAAATTAGCTGCGCCCCGCCGCTTCGCCCGCTTGGAAATCTACGTGTCAAATAGATTATAGACCTTCCTTTTGAATCACTCTATCTACTAAAAAAACCGCATCATAATCCGTTGCGTAGTTTAAAGATCTAAGCATACATAGGGACAAACAGCGGGAAGTGACTTTGTTTTATACTATGTAGTGATACAATAGTTACGTTATAGGTAAATAATAATAAATAAATAATGCTGGACAATTCACACAGCATTATCTAGCCCCATGCCCATGGTAAGCAGAGCTTGTGTTATGGGTACTAGATAACTGATATACATAATAAAATACATTACATAGATAGATATTTTTTATTATACATAGAAAACGACCAGAACACCTAATTAATTAATTAATGCAGATAAATAATCAACTAAATAAACAACATGTTACTTATTCTTGTCGTCACTGAAACAAAGAAAACGATAAAAATGTACGCAACGCATTACATAAATATTTAATATGAATAACAATTAATTATAATCAATTTAATCACTTTATAAATTGTATATAAAAACTACTTTATAAGATTGTATGAATAAATCCTTCTTAGCGGGAAAATGCAGGTGAAATATTTTTATTGAATAGGAAAACCTAAGATTTAATGCTTTCTTTTGCGACGGCCGCTGCTGGGGCAAACGTGTTCTTGAGTGGAGACCACGACTCGGTAAACGTAGTGTAGGACACCCTCCGACCAGGTGGGATGACGACCTGCGAAAGACTGTAGGTAGATGCTGGATGCGGCAAGCTGAAGACAGGGCGCTATGGCGCTCATTGGGGGAGGTCGATGTCCAGCAGTGGACTGATATAGGCTGATGATGATGATGAATGCTTTCTGAGGGTAATGCATCAACAAAAGTTTTTAAAACTTTTTTTTTTAAACTGGAAAACACGTTAACGGGAGGGCAAGTATATTATAAAATTGAAATTTGACTTGAAAAAAAAAAAAATTTTTTTTTATTAATAATGCTGGACAATCCACACAGCATCATCTAGCCCAAGATAAACAGAGCTTGTGTTATGGGTACTAGATAACTGATATACTTAATGCAATAGATAACATACTACTGCGTTCTATCTCCGTATTTGTTAGTTACCCTGATTTAATAAATATTAAATTCCAATTTAAAACAAAGAAATTCGTAAAATTACCCTTTAAGAAGGTTCATGGCCCACCCACAAGTAAGCTTCCATCGTATTTAAATACATATATATATATTATGAAAATAATAGATATGATACAATTCACGTGCACTGTGAAAAGCATAGACAACTCATTTAGTGTTTTTAAATCAAAGTTCACGCCCTAACCGCTCATTTAAGGCCATATTAAAGACCCTCGCAGTGGTAGCTACACAGTCTCTCGCAACAATAGGTGCAAGCCACACGCGCTAACACTAACCAAGGAATAAGGACTCAGTCAGTGTCATGCCAGTTTTTTTTCTGTGCATATTTTAATAGAAAACTAATAGTATTTAAAAAAGGACAATACTAGTGATTCCGCCTTTTCGCGCTCGAACGTTTACACCGTTTTTTTTTTTTTTGCGTTCTGTTCGCGTTCGATTTTTGAACGCTGATTGCGTTCGAAAAGCTGCGGGTGTTTCGTGCGTTTTGAAAAAAGCGCGGAAGCTGTGACAGTGACAATTTAAAAAGGTTTTTCTTCCGGACAGCACGAACTTTTTACAGTAAGTTTTTTATAATTTATAGCGCCAAAACAAAAAAGAAGTTGAAGTTATAATTTATACTCACCACTTTTCTAACACTTACTTTTTAGGTTGGTACTGCTTAAATATTGAACCGCCAGGTTTTCAAAATGACCGTAAAACTATTATACATGTAAAGTAGCAAAAATAGGTTCATTGAATCTAAGAATTAGGTTTCAAGATATTTATTCTCAAAAAAGACACAGTCACTTATGTACATGAGAATAGTTATTTAGCTTACCTAGTGTAATCAATTTGTATAATTATGTAAATATAAGTTGTTAAATATAGAATTAGGTATTTTAAATGTATTAGTATTATTATGTCACTTCTTTGATGAAGAGTATGGAAAATACAATAAAATATTATAAAACAATTCAACAGTAAAAAATATATCACAACGGTAGATCACCGACCGCTCGCTAGAGTCAAGCGGCCGGTGACTAGGGCTGCAGAGAGAGGAATTTCCTGACGATACGTGCCGAGTCGAGGAGTCCATATACCATGAATTTTTTTTTATTTAACCTTGTTCGTCCCACTGCTGGGCAAAGCATGCAATTCATTTAACACACCCTTATTAATTTAACAAATCGAAATCGGTGTGAGCTTGAGCTTGGTATTTATGTAAGTAAGTAGGTAATTTGTGTGAAATGAAATGAAATGATGATGAATGTGTTTGTTAGAAACGCCATGAAAAGGTCTTCAAAAAACCCCATTACCTTGACTTGGTTCACGATAACAAGGAAAAATGCCTACGTAACAAATTTTGTATACTTAATAAAGTTTTCCTATGCAGTAACATATTACGTAAGTGAGACATGTGGGTGAATAGGAAACATTTTTTTAAATTTTATTTATCTATATTCATATTCATATCTTTTATTGTAATTTTATGCATACAGTTCTTAAATAATACTCAATAATACTTCAAAAAATAAAGAAATCCATAGTCACAACACTAGAAATAAGGAAAATATTGCAGTCCCTCACACAAGACTATCAACAATACAAAAAAGCTTTATGTGCCTATCTATAAAATTTTATAATAAAATACCATTAGAATTTAGAAATAAACCTGACATTGAACTATTTGTATTTATTAAAAGAATTCTATTGAATAAGAGTTATTATACAATTGACGAAGCTTTGGCTGATAAAAATATATTTTGTGATGTTATAGGTACTGAAGCTAAGGTTGCTGTTAATTAGCTTTAAGTTTAAATGTATTGTGACTTATCTAAGAACATATATATTGTGTCAAAAGATAAATAAATGAATTCTTAGGTGTAGTGTCTTAGTGGGTAGGTACACAATGAATAAAAGCCCTGTCAGGGCACAACAATTTTTGGGTTCTTTTTAAATGTTAGCCTAAAATTCTAAACAATCAATAAATTTACGTAGTTACTTGGGTAAGTATTTAATCTGTTTTAATCTATATTTTATAAGAAATACGTATTAGTTACACTATATATAACTCAAGAACGGCTGAATTGATTTGGCTAAAAATTGGTGGGGAGGTAGCTTAGAACCAGGAGACGGACATACGATACTTTTATCCAGTTTCATATTTTTCAAATTTCCACGCAGACGAAGCCACGGGGCGCAGCTAGAACTTTGTGTTTTTTATAAATATCTATGAAAAAATAAATTTAATATTTACATAACATAACGGGACCACTAAGCGTGAAAACTTCTAAATATTTTTATGTGAACTTGTCGGGCGGCACCCTTTCTGGTCTTCTAGTGCACTTTGTACCTAAGATAATGTTCAAAGTAATACATAAAAAGAAACGAAATATGCAGTTATTGTTTTGTTATAAATCGAGGGCATGACTCCTTTCACGACTTTTCTTTAACTCTCGTGGTTTCGAACTTGGCCATCAGCGCCCTTCTCACAAAACCACCCTGTATATTTTTAAACATCATTGTCCTACTGCTAGGCAGATGTTGGATGCGTCAAGCTAAAGACAGGGCGCTATGGCGCTCATTGGGGGAGGCCTGTGTCCAGCTGTGGACTGCTAGGTAAGTATGTTTTTTCATGTTTATCTTCGTCGATGTCTCCGTCAACTATGGACCGATTTTGAAAATTATTTCGCTATTGTATATCTATCTATCTAATCAGCCGGTAACCCCACTGCTGAGTATAGGCCTCTTCCTCATCTCTGTACCCCTGGTGGCCTTGTGCCAGTCGGATCCACTGCTTCCCTACAACCCCCACAATGTCGTCTGACCATCGGGGAGGTGATATGCGGTGAGCTTGCCGCAACCTGCAGTCTTTCCCAGGTCGTCAAGTACAGTCCCACCTGGTCGGAGGGCGTCCTACACTACGTTTACCGAGTCGTGGTCTCTACTCAAGAACACGTTTGCCCCAGCGGCCTTTTTTGGTAATTGGTTAAAAATGTGATTTTTTCTCGACAAATTATAAAGTTTATCAGTGTCATAATAAAATATGTAATGTAGGTACCTTTAGTTCTCGTGGTCATAACATTATTCATTGAATCTATCAACTAATCAATAAAACCCCAGCAATATGGAATTTACTAATAAATGCATTCATTGAGGAAACTCATTCAACCTATAGTAAAAGTGACACAACGTAATTATAGTGTTTATTGTGATTAAGCTATGTGTGTGATTCCCTTTGACTAGTTACCTATTTAGATTTTTCCTCATATTACTGTTAACAGCATCATCTAGGGAATTTCTCAACTGAATAAACTGTTCTAAATGATTCTAGGCAAGTACATTATTTACCTTGGTAGTGTTAGATTAAACATACATATCATAATATTTAAATTACTAAGGGGAAAACGTAGAACTTATGAAAAATTATTAATTAATTACTAATATATATTTACCATGACTTATTCATCATCACTTCATCTCACATCCAGCATTATCGTATGAATAGTGTTCGAATCCTATCCTTCAGAGAAACTCCGAGCATAGCTCTTTCCATAGCTCGCTGAGCGACTTTGAACTGGTGGACCAGCCCTATCGTGAGTGTCATTATTATTAGAAACTAGCTGCGCCCCGCGGCTTCGCGCCCGTGGAAATCTATGTGTCAAATAGTTTAAATGATAAAAAGTATCCTATGTTAGACTCCTGGTTCTAAGCTACCTCTCCACCAAACAGCTAAATCTGTTCAGCCGTTCTCGAGTTATAAGTGTTGTAACAAACACGACTTTCTTTTATATATATAGATTAAATAAAAGTGGTATTTTCATGATACAATTTTGAAAAGCTAGCACATGACGTATAAATTAGGTATATTTTATAGAAATAAAAACACATGTGTGATAAATAATTTCTATTTTCCAGCAATAGTACAAGTGACAATATCATATATTCTACGTGCGAGCAGATTTTTCAATGCATTGGCAAATGAAGTTGATTTGTTCAATACTTCTCCAAGTAACTTCAAATGTATTTGTAGTAATAACTTCTTTACTGTATAACTTCATATATTCATATTGTTTGTCCACTACTTATTCTTTTTAATATTTTTTCTTACTACTTGTGAAAACTTGTAATTGGCCGTCCTTATATATATTCTTAATCTTTCTTGTTTTATGTTTAGCCGTAAGTTTTCCGAAAATTAAATAAATAAATATAATATAAAGGTACCTTTATATAGACTAGTTATCTAAAACATTCTAGGTCGGAAATAATTGCACGGTTCAGATTATTTGGTATTTGTTCAAAAGACTAGATTTGACCAAATTTATCACATTTTGGAAAAAATAGCTACCAACAATAGCTTACCAAAATATAATATTAACAGTTTTGAAGGGTTTTGTCTACGGTGACTTGCCAACAGCTTGCCTATTAGTGATAAAAATGAACAAATTCAAGATATGGTGACCAGCGCCAACTCCGAAATAATGTAAGTAACAGTTAATAAAATCAATTAGAAATTAAAGTGACTTCCCCAAAATCAAAAATGAACCCACACAACACCGTCTGAGCACATGATTTTTGTGGCTTATATATATAGATCTATTTTTATCATAAAAAAGATAAAAATTAGTTTTTTCAACGTCCGTCTCAACATCCTAGCACGCGCATGCGTTCAATAACCAACCCGAGCTAGATTGGTTACCCTTAGCATTGATAACCAAGGCCAGTGCGATCACACTGCGATGATGTTACTTTACTTGCACGCACTTTTTATAATTTTAGGGTCCCGTATCTTAAATGGGAATAATAGGGGGCACTTATTTCTTATTAATTCCACATATACACACAAATGTATATTAGAAAAATAAAAAACATAACAAATAGTTTTTCCACGTCCGTCAGCATCCTAGCACGCGCATACGTTCAATAACCGAGCCGAGCTAGATTGGTTACCCTTAGCATTGATAGCCAAGGCCAGTACGATGATGTTACTTTACTTGCACGCACTTTTAATTATTTTAGGATTCCGTACCTCAAAAGGGAAAGTAGGGGCCACATTATTTCCCATTATACACATAATTATTTTGACACTTGCAATCACAACAACAGATAAATCAGAAACTATACTTCGCGATGAACTAGAATCATAATATTTGGCAATTAAGTAGTCTTATGGCATAAAATAAATGTCTTTTGCAATCTGAAAACTTTACCTAGCTATAATTTAGAAAAAAGATTATTAATAAAAAAAGATAAGTATTGATTCCCGTTGTTAACTCGCGTACATACTAGGTAAATAACACAAACTGTTTCTTCCCAATGAGAACTTATTTATTAAAAATTATGGTTCTGATGTCGGTAAATGTTGCAAACCAAACTACGCTAGCGCGATCCAGCCCTCGTCCACTTTTAGCAGCGACATCTAGCTATATTTTCTAGGACTAATTTTCATATTTACATTTGCGCCATCTAGTGTGGTGTTATTCAACTAAAGCTTTTACTAACTGAGTGACTTGGACACAGACTATTTCAATTAAACACCCGTGATTGGCAAACTATTTATAGTTTGCCCATCACGGGAATCAATAAATAAATAAATAATGCTGGACAATTCACACAGCATTATCTAGCCCCATGGTAAGCAGAGCTTGTGTTATGGGTGCTAGATAACTGATATACATAATCAATAGTACTATATACTTAGTAAACTAAGAACCAAAATGTTTCTACGGAACCCTTGGTGCGCGAGTGCACTTGGCGGCTAGTTTTATTTATGCTACTAGCGGCGCAAACCGGTGGAAGTACTGAGCATAGAACTATAGTATTATATTTCTATAGTGCTGAGCACCTTAGGTTGGATTGGAATTTAGTTTTTAATAGTTTCCTATATACTCTTCTCTCACTATAAACCGTCAGTTTTTATTTAGTTAACGAGCACGCTCCATTCGTCCGAGCTCGGGGTGTGGATTTTTCACCCGTCAAAGCCCTCCGACGCGACGCGAGATATGTACATATCTCTTTAACGCAATAAAGCTATAAAAGATTATATAACTTTGTATCGTTTATTAAATATGCACACTATGCTATGCCACAAAAGCGGTTCTCTAAGCCTAAAGTACGACAACATCGGTCTCCACGGAAGACCAGCGCTATGGTACGATCTGCTCTACCATAGCACATGCTGAGTGGAGACCGATTTTTGTCAGTCTCTGTCGTCTGTTAATCTAAGTTTAGTTTATAAGAGTCTCTGTTCTGTTCTGACAAAATAAAAATCTTTTTACTTTTACTTTTTTTTACTTTACAACCTCTGTGGCGCGGTGGGCGAAGGGCCGCCTGCGACGCAGGAGGTTGCGGGTTCGATTCCCGCCTCGGAATAATCCTGTGTACGATCTGCAGAGATTTGTTTGGTGTTCTGGTCGTTATCTGTGTGGATTGTCCAGCATTATTTATTATTTCTAACTCCATGACGTTCGACTACTTACACAACTTGTAAATTTCGATATTTGTCTTACAAAATAAAGTAAAATTAATTGTATTTTTAAACATAGCATCAAAGTTTATTTAACTAGTCTCCTAATGATATTAAACTCAAGTAGAGCAGGGAGATCTTCTGATAGTATCATATCCTGCAGTAAAACATGGCCTTATTAGCGTAGATGTATCATATATATTATTCTTAGTTCCATTTAATAACTTACAGAATTTACTTAACTACTTACTTAATATTATATTTTTTTACCAAATTATAATATTACCACTTTTATTCATTAAACAAGCTGCGCCCCGCGGCTTCTCCCTCGTGTTACCCTACGTTTATTATTGTAGTAGTTATTAACTCAAGAGGAAGGTTTATAAACCATTTGACACATAGATTTCCACACGGGCGAAGCCGCGGGGCGCAGCTAGAACACAATGCATAATAACCCTGTCAGGGCTTCCTTTTCCTCTGTACTACCCTTAGAGCATCTAAGGTCCTCACTCGAAACCGAAACCGAAACTCTCACAAGAAATCGAAAGGGTACGCAATTATGTAATACGTTAGGGTTCTAAGAAACTCCTTGTTATGACGACCGTTATAGCGCAGCGGGTGAAGGTCCGACTGCGACACAGAAGGTTCAATTCTCGCCTCGGGACAAATGTACAGTCTGCCGATATTTGTTGCGGATGTTCTTGTTGTTTTCTATGTATAAAATATATCTATTTGTGTTGTTAATTGGTATTATATTTTATTTTTTATTCACCTTGCTTTTGTACCTTCGGAAGACGTACTGTTGGTTCTGAGCAATTCTTTATTTCTCAGACTGTTCTTGTATTTTTCTTTTTAATAAAAATAAATTAAAAACTTTACATATAACAATAACAAACAATATAAGAATAAAAACCTTGCTTACCACAAGTTTAAACAAAACCAACAGGCTACCAGTGACACCCTTGACAGGGACAACGACTGTTCACCATCGCCATGCGAGAACAATGTACCTTGAGATTTGGGGAGACCTCGGAAGTGAGTGGGTAATGGTTAACCACTTGATACAGTCGCGAGCAAATACATTTGCGCACGTAATTAACCCCTGTGTTTTTGCAGTATGTTTGAATATACTCAATCTATGTATATCTATCATCATCATCATCAGCCTATAGCTGTCCACTGCTAGACATAGGCCTCCCCCAATGAGCGCCATAGCGCCCTGTCTTCAGCTTGCCGCATCCAGCATCTACCTGCAGTCTTTCGCAGGTCGTCATCCCACCTGGTCGGAGGGCGTCCTACACTACGTTTACCGAGTCGTGGTCTCCACTCAAGAACACGTTTGCCCCAGCGGCCACAATGTATATCTATGTATATCTATACTACAATATTATAAAGAGGAAATGTTTGATTTTTTGTATTGAATATAGGCTCCGAAACCACTGGACAAATTTGAAAAATTCTATATACCTCGGCTATATTATATAAAAAAAAACCTACCCGTGTGAAGCCGGGACGGTCCGCTAGTACTCAATATTTTTATTGCAAACATGTTGTACAGGAGATCTTAAAGAAAAAAATGTTTCAAACATGCACCCTGCTAGGGTACTGCAATATTACTAGGTGGCTAATACTTATATAGCAAGTAATATTGCCGCTTTATAATCTGACAACTTATTCTAGGCATAAAATACATATAATTTCATAAACTTTGATAGATATAGATTGAAAAAAGTGCTGTTCGTTGTTAGGATCAACATCTCCGAACCCCTTTCCTTCTTAATATTCCTTGTGAGTTGCAGTTTCGCACGTGTTACCTACTCCTAAGTAAATGATATTACTAGTTACTGACTGCGTCTTCGCACGCTTTTTTGGAATAGAAACTTGCATAATGCTCGGCCAGACGAAATACGGGACTGAAAAGTCTCATAGAGGCATCAATCCCGTCCAAACCCACTGAAAAGCTGAAAGGAAGCTGTCAGCTGTATTTAAAGAAAAATCTACTAAAAAAACAAAGAAATTAATAATCAAATAATAAAAACAAATTAGACTAGTATTACTAGTGTTGTGTAACTTACAATTGAAACAAGTTAGATAACTGCAGACTGTTGCGAACAATCTACAGCTAAAGGTACTAATTTTAATGTATTTTTACATTTAATGATACACGTACATCAGTTATCTAGTAGGTACCCATAACACGCTCTTCTTAGCTCGAGCCTAGATGATGTTTTTTATCAGGTAGGGAACCTCATAAAATAATATTATATTTCGGACAATGAAACACTTGTCGAAGGCGACTGTACCTACCTTTTATTTGCGTGTACAATGTATTCTGTACAACAAGGCTTTAAATTTGGGTCAAATGCATCGGTACTTTCAATTTCAACCTTTAGTAGATAGAAATTAAATCTAAATTGAATTGAAGGCAATATAGCGTGCTTATTGTTTAGCAGTAATTGATCATCTGCAAAGAAGTGAACTGTGAAGGAGGTTGCGTTATAGTTTCAAGGTCATTGTCAAGAGCAAACGAATCGGTTCTAGAGGTGTAACGGGACTCCAACATCTCGTCTCCCAAGCCAACCTAACCTGCACGTGGAACATCCTGCTAGACAACGTACTAGGCTCTGGTGAAAATATCAAACAATCTTCATAATTCATAATCATTGTAATTTCATGCATACAGGTAGTATCTTAGGTGTACTCTTAGTGGGTAGGTACACAATGCATAAAAACCCTGTCAGGGCACAACAATTTTTGGGTTCTTTTTAAATGTTAGCCTTAAATTCTAAACAATCATTATTTATAAAATTAGGAATGTCATATAGGAATTATAGGAATGTCATGATTAGGTAGATAGGCTTACTAATTTAATCTGTAGGTATGTCAGCTAGTACACTTTCAGTTTTTTGTTTTAAATTGTCATAATTTGATTACTCAGTTAATTTTCAATTATTTTCCATTACTTGACACTAGCAGAAAAGTGTCCAACCAGACGCATATAGATATTAACAAACAATGATCATCATCGGTTCTAAAGTATTTTACAACGTTTGCAATTTGCCCTGTTAGTACGTATGTTATGAATGTTTGGGACAACCTGCAACTGAATTTTGGACCAGTTACTATCCGCAACAAATAAACGCATGCACCGGCCTCTGCGGGTCGCACCGACGACGCGACGCGACGCGACATCGGCGTCGGTCGTGGGAAATTTGGCCTACGTAAGCCCCGATCACGATGGTGACATAGCTCTGAGAATTAGCAAGCTGAAGTGGCAGTGGGCCGGCCATATCTCGCGAAGAACTGACGGCCGCTGGGGCTAACGTATTCTTGAGTGGAGACCACGACTCGGTAAACGTAGTGTAGGACGCCCTCCGACTAGGTGGGATGACGACCTGCGAAAGACTGCAGGTCGATGCTGGATGCGGCAAGCTGGGCGCTATGGCGCTCATTGGGGGAGGCCTATGTCCAGCTGTGGACTGCTATAGGCTGATGATGATGATGTACCCACCGAAACAGTACGGAGATGCGTTCTGCCTAGACTGGAGTGGAGCTGAATTTAATTATTTAAAAAAATCTAACATGTGACTTCGAATCCAGTATTTGCACTGTTTTTTAGCAATTCGGGACAAATACAAATTCCTTGGGAATATTTTTTATGAGACCACCACGCGCTTTTTTTCCATACAATATCAAAAGATTGTCCATAAAATTGACGGAGAAATCGACGAACGTACAACCGAACTTTTTTATTTCGTTTAAAGTCGTATCGTAGTTTTTTTTCGCCGTCGGTTACAATGAACCACGCTGATCAAAAAGAAGGAATGGTTTAAGAACTATTCTAGCTGGTTAAACCAGGTTCAAACAAACCTAAGTAGCAAACATTAAAGCCGCCGGTAAAGTGAAGGCTGATTTTAATGGAACATTGCGAAACTATAGTCCTTGCTTTGGGCTGGCTGGCCTAACTTTGAGTGTACGGGCGGCGGTGTGTCCAGAAAATTGCATTGCGACATCGCGCAGTGTCCTTCGCGCAAGTGATACTAATTTTGTTGCACCTTGTAGTAAGTGTCTTGTACCATACTGAATGAATGAAAATATTTGATTGACTCAAAATTATTTGTAAGTAAATAAATATTATAGCCTATATTTGATCTCCATCCTTTCAACTAACTCTATGCCAAAAATCAAGCGATTGATTGCTAAGTTAGGGCGTGAAATACAAACAAACACACTTTCGCATTTATTAGGATTTTGTTTTTATTAGGTACTAGCTGCGCCCCGCGGTGTCGCCCGCTTGGTAATCTATGTGTCAAATGGTTTATAAACCTTCCTCTTGAATCACTATCTAATAAATAAACCTCATCAAAATTTGTTGCGTAGTTTTAAAGATCTAAGCATACATAGGGACAGACAGACAGCGGGAAGCGACTTTGTTTTAACTAAATAATACACAGTCATATTAATACAACTAGCTGCGCCCCGCGGTTTCACCCGCGTGGTGATAGATATTTTGGATAATATACAATATATCTTTATAAATTGTAGCCTATGTGTTATTCTGATGTATAAGCTATATTATTGTAAAGTTTCATTAAAATCCATTCAGTACTTTTTATGTGAAAGAGTAACAAAAATCCATCCATACTTACAAACTTTC
Source organism: Eupithecia dodoneata (assembly GCA_947044415.1). Classification (NCBI taxonomy): domain Eukaryota; kingdom Metazoa; phylum Arthropoda; class Insecta; order Lepidoptera; family Geometridae; genus Eupithecia; species Eupithecia dodoneata. The sequence goes on from OX345678.1 coordinate 7,535,998, forward strand.
GCGTTAATAATATTAAGTAAGGATTAGGATTTTGTTTTTTATATCATGATATTGTATTAATATAACTGTGACATTGTCATATATATTTTCATCATCATCATCATCATCAGCTTATAGCAGTCCACTGCTGGACATAGGCCTCCCCCAATGAGCGCCATAGCGCCCTGTCTTCAGCTTGCCGCATCCAGCACCTACCTGCAGTCTTTCGCAGATCAGCCATCCCACCTGGTCGGATATTATATTTTATGATTCTAAAATAAATGAGTTTACTTATACTAATTACCACGACCTCAGATTTAATGCCTTCTGTTATATTATTACTTATCGTGTCAGTCAGTAGTTTTCAATAAAATAATTATTGAATTGTTTGTACGTTTGATTAGTTTTTGTGAGACAGTCTGAAGACGAGGCCGTGAAAGGAAAAAAGGTGTTGAAGGTAGAATGCGATCACTACTTCAGAAGGTTTTTGTATAGATAGATAGAAAACACTTTATTACTTGATTATACCACACGAAACAGAAAACAATACAGGAATAAACAATAAAGGAAGTATAAAGGGCGGCCTTATCGCTGAGAGCGATCTCTTCCAGGCCAACCTTTGGATGGACTGGACATGAAGGAACAAAATAGACGGTGCTACTAAACTACTGCGCTGCTTACCATGGGGCTAGATAATGCTGTGTGAATTGTGTCCAGCATTATTTATTTATTTATTTATTTACTAAGTGGTGGTGTATTCATGGTACCTACCACATAGTTTGATTGTTTTTAAACCCTACTTAAAATCTCGTAGTTTTTTAAGCTTTACTAATCTCTTGGGAATACATTGTCTATTGGACCGACTCGGGATCATCTTCTATGCAACTCTAAGAATCATTAAAATCGTCCAAAAAACACGGACTTACACATAATATTAGTATATATTGTTTATTTGTGGTTGCAAAAGAGGTGGTTCTATGTTCGATCGTATTAGAACCACCGTTGCCCAGCAGTGGATTAACACAGGCTCATGAAAAAAAACCTTTCATCCGTCCAATCTATAGCCTTAGTAAAATACATTAAGTTAGTTAGTGACGACGTTAAATATTTACGAAAGTACCACCGTCTATTTTGTTCCTCCGTGTCCAGTCCATCCAAAGGTTGCCTGGAAGAGATCGCTCTCAGCGATAAGGCCGCCCTTTATACTTCCTTTATTCTATTGTTTATTCCTGTATTGTTTTCTGTTTTGTGAGGTATAATAAAGTGTTTTTTTCGACGACTGCGATCTTTTTTTTAACCTAAAAAATTCGTGCTGCCGCTCTACACAGCGGTTGTGTTGCGCCGCACATGCGTTTCGTTCGAAAAATATTACGGCTGTGCTGAGTCACACAGATCTGTATTTTCTCAGCCGCTGCGCTAGTGTGGATTTACGCATATTAGTCACTTGTAGAAAACACATACCGTGTGATTTCAGCAGTCAAAGTGTTAAAAACAGCTCCTTAGCTATTTCGTCCATATCGGTGTTGCACAATCGGATTCATTTTAGGTCAGGTTCACACTGAATTGTTTTTATTATCATTATGCAGGCGAAGGCTGCACGATTACACTGATGTCTTGATGAATGTCTTATAATGACAGTACAGGTACCTATGCCTTTGTGTTCGTTGGTAATTAGTCATCAGTAGGGTTTAAGGCTTCTCGAGGTATTTCATTTCTCGGGTCCCGAGAATTCGAGACCAATTTCCCGGGTATTACTGGAAAATCGGTCTCCATCGGGGCGGTATCCTTTGATTGTATAGAGTCGATGCGAACAAAGGATGCCGCCAAAGTGCGGCTAAAGACGAGTTAAATTGAAGAAAATTCTCGAGTTCTTGACTTTTATTGACCTGAGTTTCTCGGGTTCGAGTACTATGGATTTCCCGGGCATTCCCGGGATGATAGTTCCCGGGAATAAACCCTAGTAATGATGACTTATAGCCGTTTCATATTTATGCCCACTTATTTTGTGGTTATGAGGTATCGGATTTAAACACAGATAAATATTAATAAAAATATTCATTGATTAAGAGATTCTTTGAATCAGAATTAGTGATTATAAATTATTTCGAGAATCGCAGGAAAAAAACAATAGGACATGTTCATTGAAATGGGACATGTTTATTTAATTGTCGACCGATGTGGCGCGGTGGGCGAAGGTCCGCCTGCGACGCAGGAGGTTGCGGGTTCGATTCCCGCCTCGGAACAATTGTGTGTACGATCTGCAGATATTTGTTCCGGGTGTTCTGGTCGTTTTCTATGTATAATAAAAAATATCTATCTATGTAATGTATTGTATTATGTATATCAGTTATCTAGTACCCATAACACAAGCTCTGCTTACCATGGGGCTAGATAATGCTGTGTGAATTGTCCAGCATTATTATTATTATATTATTATTATTAATTAACACGCTTATCTAAAACCAATAACATTAATTAAAAGAAAATTTACATAAGGTAGTCAATACAATACATATACAGAAGTTGAATAAATTATTTATTAAGCAAACGTAGTGTAGGACGCCCTCCGGCCAGGTGGGGTGACGACCTGCGAAGGACTGCGGGCAGATGCTGGATGCGGCAAGCTGAAGACAGGGCGCTATGGCGCTCATTGCGGAAGGCCTATGTCCAGCAGTGGACTAACATAGGCTGATGATGATGATGATAATTATCGAATCTTGCTTATTAAAACCGAGAGTTTCATACCAAACTGTCGAGGCGTTTATTGACCTCTAAAGTACTTCCTATTAAGTTCACTTTAAGTCGATCCGGAAAAATTAAAAATAAATAAAACCCGAATGAAAGGTCAAACCTGCTTAATATAATATAATTAATATAATTTTACAAATGTACCTCTTTATATTTACTAGTTAAACTGTGCTAAAGATATTGGCATTGATAAGGTTATATAGCTTTTTATATGTATTAGCAAAAAATACTGGCCATGAATTTCAATGTAACTTAATTACGGCTGAATATTCGGAGTACGGAAGAGTAATTCTTCCGTACTCCGAATAGGCCGTAGGTTTTACCTTCTGGGCTTATTTTAATCACTAAGTTTTGCCCGTGGCTTTTTATCCCCCGACGCAATAAGGAGGTACGTGTTATCCTAATATTATAAGGCGAAAGTTTTGTAAGTATGGATGGATGTTTGTTACTCTTTCACGTAAAAACTACTGAATGGATTTTAATGAAAACAATAATATAGCTTATACATCAGAATAACACGTAGGCTACAATTTATAAAGATATTTTGTCTATCACCACGCGGGTGAAACCGCGGGGCGCAGCTGCACACAGACACTTTAAACTTATGAGTTACTACTCATAAGTTTAACACAGACACTTTAAACTTATGAGTTACTACTCATAAGTTTAAAGTGTCTGTGTGTTTGTCTGTCTGTGACATCGTAGCTCCCGAACAGATGAACCGATTTTGATTTTGTTTGAAAGGTGAATTAGTCGGGAATTAGCTATTTTGATAAAAATGGATCCAAGATGGCCGCCGCCGAAAAATGGCGTGTCGTGTTTTACATTTTTTTATTTTATTTTGATGTTATTTCTTTCATTTATGTTTGCTTGCATATACCTACATTCATTCTTAGGTCTAAGTGAAAGTTATGTTGTCTCAGGCCCATGCATGCTTGAAGAGCTTTGCTAAAACTGAGAAATAATAACTTTATTATAACTATTACCTTATTTTTATTTATAAATTATGCAATTATTACCCTATTTTAACTTATACGTTTTTTAAACTGTAAATTTTATTCACAAGTCAATTAGAATAAAAAAATACTGACACAATTTAAACAATACATGCAATTAATTTGACGACCGAAGTGGCGCGGTGGGCGAAGGTCCGCCTGCGACGCAGGAGGTTGCGGGTTCGATTCCCGCCTCGGAACAAATATGTGTACGATCTGCAGATATTTGTTTCGGGTGTTCTGGTCGTTTTCTATGTATAGTAAAAATATCTATCTATGTAATGTATTGTATTATGTATATCAGTTATCTAGTACCCATAACACAAGCTCTGATGGGGCTAGATAATATACAATATTAAACTTTTGAAACTATCATAGTTTCAAAAGTTTAATATTGTATATTATCCAAAATATCTATCACCACGCGGGTGAAACCGCGGGGCGCAGCTAATAACGTTTATATATTTTTAGGCTTACAAAACAGGCTCATAGACAAATAAACATTAAAAGATGTTAGCTAAAACCTTGTCCAAAAACAGACGTTATAAATAGACAGGAAATCGATGCTATACATTAAAAGAAGAAGATGATTCGTATCTTAAAGATAATCTGAGATAAGTACCTACCTAAAAAATAGGAAGTATAACTACTTGCGGATTTACGATTGCAGGAAGGAATCGAAAAGTAAATGTTAATTATTATTTATGTATTCACAATGTCACAAACCGTTTTATCACAGCTGTATTATAGTGAAACATTGCAAAAGGTGCCAGTGCCAGGTGTTTAGATTGGATTATAGTCTACTAATTAATGTATAGAAAATAAATAGATCCAGACGTCTAAATAAATTTTAAAAACATCATCGTTATCCGCAGCCGCAAACATCCATCCAAACTTTCGCATTTATAATATTGGTGTGGCTTAGGGTTCTTAGCCTGGAATCAAACGTAGCCCATGGGATAGAAAGAACTTTTAGACGTTTCCATATAAAAAAGCGTGCGAAGCCACGGGCAGAAAACAATTACAAAAAAAAGGAAAACACATTAAAAATACAAAACAACTTAAGTAGTAGGGATTTAAACTTTATATAATGTAGCGTGGTAGTAGAGTCCCAAGTATAAGAATAACTCGTCTTTCCCTATGTGCGCGGCTAATAAGGTCCAATCTCAGCTTGTTGTCATCATCGACAGAGGACGATAGTGACACTGGTTTTTTAGCTGGACCTTAAATTGGGGTAACTAATGAAATCCACTACCCAATCAAATCTCAAAAAGGACTGCTTCAAAAGCGACTCCACCCCACTACCCCGGCCCAGTACGCACAACTTACATAAATAAATAAATGGAAATGAATAATCATTAAATTTAACAACCAATCAGACGACCACTTTTCTATAACATTTTCGAAAACGATTCCACTGCTCTCTTGTCACACGTACATACATATTTCTTGTCATACTTACATGACTTGGCGTACCTATGTACCTACTTAACGGCTATTTCGAGAAAATAAATGTAAATGCACGAATATTTAATGCTATAAACCAATCAAAACATTTTCCGCAACAACTCCACCCCACCATATTGCCATAGAATTAAAAAAAATGCAAAACATTCATTCTTGCAACCAATCAAAATACTGTCCTTTAAAAAAACAAAATCGACTCCAATCCTACCACCAAAGATTAATAAATTTATATATTATTACTATTTCGAATAATAAAGCAATTTATTCAATTCAGCAACCAATCAAAACACCGTTCGTTAGTCCGTTACAATTTTTTTTCCAAAAGCGACTCCACCCCACTTACTATACCTACCATAGATATCGCTACCACAATTTCGAAAAATAAATGCATATTATTAAATCCTTACAACCAATCAAAACACAAAAGTCCTTAAAAAAAACTACTTCACCCCACCACGTACAATACCAAAGATATCGTTCGCAACCAACATTTCGAAAAAAATGCAAATTATTCAATCTCGTAACCAATCAAAACACCATTAGATTATTTTTCTAAAATCGACTCCACCCTACCACTTACCATACCAACCATAGACATCGCTACCACAATTTCGAAAGTAAATGCAAATTTTTCAGTCCCACAACCAATCAAAACACCGTCCGTTAGAAAACATTATCCAAAATCGACTCCACCCCACCTCTAATAATACCATAGATATCGCTATTTCGAAAAATAAATGCAAATCATTCATTCCTACAACCAATCAAAACACCGCAAGTCCGTTACATTTTTTTTTCCAAAAGCGACTCCACCCCACTACTGGTATTAACCTAGGTCAGTCACCGCGGTTACCCAACACCTGACCTTGACGTAAACATGTGTATTCAAGTATTGTACACAATGATGTGGCAATGAATCTGGATTACTTCATTCGTAAACTTCATCATCATCATTTATCGACGACCTCTGTAGCTTTGTGTTATGGGTACTCATCATCATCAGCCTATAGCAGTCCACTGCTGGACATAGGCCTCCCCCAATGAGCGCCATAACGCCCTGTCTTCAGCTTGACGCATCCAGAATCTACCTACAGTCTTTCGCAGGTCGTCATCCCACCTGGTCGGAGGACGTCCTACAGTTTACCGAGTCGTGGTCGCTACATTACATCATCATCATCAGCCTATAGCAGTCCACAGCTGGACATAGACCTCCCCCAATGAGCGCCATAACGCCCTGTCTTCAGCTTGACGCATCCAGAATCTACCTCTAGTCTTTCGCAGGTCGTCATCCCATCTGGTCGGAGGGCGTCCTACAGTTTACCGAGTCCGTGGTCGCTACATTACAATAGGCTTAAAAAAAAACTACTAAGTCCGTCAGTTAGATTATTAGAAGATATTGGACCCGTGTTTTTTCTTTTGTCAATTAAACAAAAAAATATGAAGATATAGCCAGTTAAAGTTCCGCGTGACGTCACGTCTTGCTACACACTTTAGCAAGTTGTGACGTCACGAGCCCCCACTCCTTAACCTCAGCCTAAACTTTGACGCGCTTTATTTTTGTAAGTACATATTTGTTTGATTGACAAAAGAAAAAATACATGTCCAATATATTCTGATAATCTAACCGACGGACTATAATTTTTTTACCAGGACACTACCCTTTTGTTTTTTGATTATTGATGTTCCTGGTCTTGGTATGGCCTCAGGTGTGATTGCTGGCGTGAAGCTATGATGTTGGATGCTCGTGACACTGTTAGGCCACAATTAAATCTGTCCCGGTTCCCAGCAATTAACAACCTCAGTCATCATCACTATGCATGGATGGATGCACGAAACCGCACTTTAGTATTCAGTGCTTTAATATTATGTAGTTTGAGTTAAACTTCACTAATTAGTGTAAATAATAAGTATAATAATTAATAACCTTAACGCCTTCCTCAGAGATTGGTGGGAGATCGCGCGTGACCGCACTGAGTGGAAAGATTTGGAGGAGGCCTTTGCCCAGCAGAAGGACGAATCAGGCTATTTAAAAAAAAATAACGAACCTACGTCCATGAAAACTATTGTTTAGTCTTAACTAGTGCTCTCCTGACTCCCAAGACACAAGCCTTGTGTTTTTAATCAAAAGGATTTCTGGTTTGGGTCTCACCAGAAATCCTTTTGTAAGTATGTTCTTGGTAAATAAATGAATTATGAATAAATAATAATTATTCTTTTAAATAGCTCAGTACCTAAAATTAATTATTCTAAGCGTCTGGTTGAAACGCTGACCCGAGAGCTGGTGAGTATCTAGCGCAACGCATCAGCATTGCCATATCTACAGCCAGCGGGGTGCAGCCAGCGTCGCGGGGATACGCGCCGCGCCGACTGGTTAATATGGAATAGTTGAGCTTTCTCTAGATTGTTTAAAACGTCTGCAGTTAGTTCAACTGTTTCAATTGTAAATACCTACCAGTTCTAATTTGTACCTACTCTTTCATAAGGTACTAGCTGCGCCCCGCGGTTTCGCCCGCGCGGAAATCTATGTGTCAAATCTATACCAATATTATAAAGAGGAAAGTTTTGATTTTTTGTTTGTTTGTATCGAATAGGCTCCGAAACTACTGGACCGATTTGAAAAATTCTTTCAGCGTTCGGAAGCTACAATATCCCTGGTGAACATAGGCTAATTATGTTTTAGAAATGTGAAATTCGAATATAACGCGGGTGAAACCGCGGGAAACAGCTAATAGTTTATAAAACTTCCTCTTGCATCACTCTATAAAAAAAACATCCGTTGCGTAGTTTTAAAGATCTAAGCATACATAGGGACAGACAGCGGGAGGCGACTTTGTTTTATACTAGTTAGTGATAATAACCTTCACTATACCTACTAGTTTACGGAGATGATGCTCTGGACCCAGCATCTTGCATCATGTTACAGAACGGCAGTAAATACAATACAACAAAAGAATATCGATTGTAAAACGGTATACCTACCGTATTATTATTATAAATATATTATAACAGCTTATATATTTTACAATGAATAAGGGCTTTAATAACCAGAAACTGAAAAAAATATTAATACGTTGTAGTCTTAATAATTTTTATTCAGTTTCTGGTTATTAAATAGACTTTGTAAGTGTTCTTCCTCGTTGGTCCAGCGACTGACCTCGCCCCGTCGATCGGCCCGACCGTTGCATCGGATTATGAAAGGGAACGAATTTAGAGAGTGCACACACTTGTGCACTATAATAATATGCAGGTACTACGCGAATAGAAATCATTACAAACTACCCACTATTTCCATAAATAATTAATTTATTAAGTCATCAACGTCGTGTTTCTTTAGAAGGTTTAATTATAGATTATCATAGGATTTCTTTAATTTCATTATCGACCATGTGCGCAAGCATCATCATCATCATCAGCCTATACCAGTCCACTGCTGGACATAGGCCTCCCCCAATGAGCGCCATAGCGCCCTTTCTTCAGCTTGCCGCATCCAGCATCTACCTGCAGTCTTTCGCCGGTCGTCATCCCACCTGGTCGGAGGGCGTCCTACACTACGTTTACTGAGTCGTGGTACAGTACGACATATTTTGCATAAATTAAAAAAAATAAGGTAAAAGCGCAACATTTATCGCGACCTCTAGTTAAATTTAGCCACAAGTTAGTACCACACAGTCTCGTCACCTTTTATTACGAAAAATTTGGGTTAACATGTTCATACAAGGATCTAACCATGTACTTAATCTTGCTGTTCTACTGAGCGGTCATTCGCTAAGCACCACTTAACTTCAACAACCAATATTTTATGAATTTACGATCATAGTTTAACCGCAGATTTAATAACCATAGCTACTGCAGTTAAATGCACAATTGGGTTCCAACTGTACGCACTAGGTGGTTAATTCGCGCGGGAAGTTGCAGAGGTTGATTTAACGCGTTAACTGCCAAGATTAAGCGATCCGAAGTGGTTGGCTCGGGAAGGGGCTCATTGGTGAGCAACGGGTCCACAAAGACGGAGTCCAATAGTAATTGTATGCATCGGTGGCACTTAATGTGTTACCGCCCTACAAATATCTACAGCATGAGCGTCAGTGACACTCAATGTATTAAAATGTATGCCGCTTTTTTTTAAAGCAATTAAAGTAAAGTAATTTTATTTCTTGACTAATGCGCATCGAGCATTAATCAACAACCGTTCATGAGCTATTGCAATATTAGCCTACTAAAGCCACGGGCAGAAGCCCGTGACTTAGTAGGTACCCAGATAAACCATAACCTACAGCAATTCCCCAAAAGCATATAATTGTCCACAGCTGAGCGCAGGTCTTCCCTCCCCCTGATAAGCGTCTAATCGGCTCCTATCTCATTGGTGTAATGTCCATAATCCCCACGCTGGGCATTTGGGTTAGGGATCTGCCTATAGCCCTCATTAGATAGCAAATAGAAGTATTCCTTAGATGCAAATATAAATAAAATAACGAACTTTTTGACGCGCGATTTAACAGCTAGTGCGTCCGGGCTTGGTGCACTGTGCACTGGAACCAATTCACCGGTCCAATTAGTCAATTTGAACGTAGGTCCAAGCCATATTGGTCCGGTCGTAACTTACCTACGCTTTTTCAATAATGACTGTTATTTTGTTCGTCCAAGGGCGCTCAATCTACGTTCAAATCTGTACGGGCAGCGAAGTTAGAAAAGCTAGTTCATATAAATAAACCGTTCGATGCGACGAATTAATGACCTCAAAGTTTGAATGTAATTTTCCCGCCAAAATGTTGTAACTTGATACTTTGTCAAGTTTAGGCATTTATTTGAGACCACTTGATTCTTTCTAATATACCTTTATATATTCCGTATAGTTTTCGCTTTTTTATGGTTTATTTTTAGGGCATAGGTGTACTTAGATAGCGACATATAACGATTTATGTAATTAATGGGACGCGCTCGCGGCGCGCCGTGATTTTTGTCCGCGAAGCTCAGACATACGAGTATAGGGCTATAATATTGCCACGTTTCTGCAGTGCATCGGGTATGTTCAGTGAGGCGCACACTGATGGCTTTCACGCCATCGTAAGAAAGCGTTGTGCGTCGCTCTTGAGGCGCCTGCGTGCCAGCCCCAACACCATTCTAAGCACATTGGCGGACAGGTGGGACTCTCCTTTTACGGGGCACTGGATAAATTTACACGCAACCCTTTTTAAGGGGCGGTGCCCCGGTCACTGATGGTCTCTCGCGTCTGCATATATTTTTATTTTATTTTATTTTATGTTATTGATTTGTGATTGAGTATGTAAATTTTAATGTTATCTTTTGTATGAGTCCTGTGCTCGAAATAAACAATTTTTATTTTTATTTATTTTATTTTATAATATTATAGCTGATTGGTCCAGTGGAACGGGTATTTATCTTAGTTTTTCCGACGTTTCAACGGGTTTATACACTGTCGTCCGCATTTAAACTAGATTTGGTCCATTATGCGTTGTTTTTGCTAAACCTAGCATTTAGAGTTTGTAAGTTTGAGATAAGTTTGGATAATTAATTGTTTTTTTGTCACAACGAGAACGTCAAAACTAATAAATGGAAGGGGTAGACATTTTGCAGACATTATGGACAAGCAATAAAACTTAATCTACCTGCTGTTTATCCAGCAAAAAGCCGTGCTACCACGGGCTGAAGCTAGTTGCTGTAGTTTAATTTAAGATTTTATGTTCTGTGTAAGTCTTCTAATTAAAACAAATAAAATAGAATTCGTATTCATTCAACAGTAGCAAATACTTCGACAAAGAGGCTGTTCCGAATGCCCTGTGGCGACACTAGACCAATTGAATCGGAATGGTCAAATTGACCATTACCCAATCAACACATCCACTCAGCAAGGGAAGTCGGTACGAGCGACCTGGCTCTTACTCAGAAGAGGGGACGAGTTGGGAAATAAAATTAGACATTGGATGACAAAAATGCATTTTATTCAGATAACACTAGAATCAAAATCAAATGTTTTTAATTTCTTTAGGCTTACAAATAAGCACTTTAAGCGTTTTGATTTTTCTTTGCTCTCTAGATCACTGACGACCGATGTGGCGCGGTGGGCGAAGGTCCGCCTGCGACGCAGGAGGTTGCGGGTTCGATTCCGGCCCCGGAACAATTGTGTGTGCGATCTGCAGATATTTGTTCCGGGTGATCTGGTCTAAAATATCTATCTATGTAATGTATTGTATTATGTATATCAGTTATCTAGTACCCATAACACAAGCTCTGCTTACCATGGGGCTAGATAATGCTGTGTGAATTGTCCAGCATTTTATTATTATTTTTATTACAAAATAAATATACAAAAAAATATAAATAAGAACAATTTATTTATTTTCACTATCACTTCATAGTACCTATAAAACAAAGTCTTCCCGCTGTCTGTCTGTTCCTACCCAACAAACATTTCATAAGTCGCCACAACGTGCCGATTCTAACTTTTGGTTTTATACTTTGGTAGTAAATACGTCGCTATCACGTTAACACGACCCAAAAAGGGCCCATTTTATACGAGTTAGTGTCATAATAGAGTCGTGTATCAGTCGTATTAATCGCAATATGGTCTTGTAGTGGCCGTATAGATGTCGTGTGATGCACTTTTAATCGAGTTAAGATGTTTATTACCATTGCTTTACGGCATTTTATCGATTATGTAGTGTTAATTACGACTTTTTTTTACGGGATTTTATTGTGAAGTGGAGATAGTGAATGAAACTAAATGACACAATTTATTTTTACTGTGATAGAATTAATCTTGCAAGGAAGCCATTTTATTTTATCATTACGTATTACGTACATCGTCGAAATTCATGTTCAAATAAATAGTTCAATTGGGATATTAATTTTATCGAGTAATATGCGCTAGTAACCTCGAAATAATGAACGCGCCTTATAAATTATTTAGATTTAAGCAGTAATTTTACTCTAATTTGACGAATGTGTAAACAGTTGCCTTTATACGACTTAAGAGATTATGACACGACCGTAATACAATTTCTTAACGACTTTTCACTATGTGCGCTTCTTTTGGGTCAGCCATATTGGAAAGCCAAGGAAATTTGGGTTCAGTTGTTGAAAAAGGGGTTTCTATGTATATAGTAAACTTTTATGATTGTTAAATTTTAATTAGTTTTAACCCATGGTACCGAGAGAATCTACCTACCTTATTAATTAAATAAATACTGTGAATGATTATGATTACATGTGATAAAATGTTGATTGGTTAATAATAAATAAAACCACCCATAGTCATTTTTTCTTTTATTTCAAAGTATGAATGAGTGATTTTAAATTTTAAATCATCCCAAAGTATATCATTTTTACTGGCTTCGCTTTCACTTTTATAATCGGAACTATAACCAAGACATAATTTATCAAAAATTTAATCTACTTCATCTTCTTCTGACTCTACTGTTATAGAACCACTGGATCTCATTTCTGTGCGTTGAGCAACATTATAACTTTGCACCGAACTCAAATCTCCTGAGTTCAAAATTAAACCTTGTACGGAACCAACTCCAGTTTTTTTACAGTTCACTTGTATATTACAAAAATATGGTAGTACATCTAGTCGTTAAAGAGTAGGATAAAAGTGTTCATATTTACTTAAAATAGTATAAGAGAGAAAATTACCACTCTTATACAATTGTCACCTAAAAGTAGTTCTACCCAACAAACATTTCATAAGTCGCCACAACGTGCCGATTCTAACTTTTGGTTTTATACTTTGGTAGTAAATACGTCGCTATCACGTTAACACGGCCCAAAAAGGGCCCATTTTATACGAGTTAGTGTCATAATAGAGTCGTGTATCAGTCGTATTAATCGCAATATGGTCTTGTAGTGGCCGTATAGATGTCGTGTGATGCACTTTTAATCGAGTTAAGATGTTTATTACCATTGCTTTACGGCATTTTATCGATTATGTAGTGTTAATTACGACTTTTTTTACGGGATTTTATTGTGAAGTGGAGATAGTGAATGAAACTAAATGACACAATTTATTTTTACTGTGATAGAATTAATCTTGCAAGGAAGCCATTTTATTTTATCATTACGTATTACGTACATCGTCGAAATTCATGTTCAAATAAATAGTTCAATTGGGAAATAAATTTTATCGAGTAATATGCGCTAGTAACCTCGAAATAATGAACGCGCCTTATAAATTATTTAGATTTAAGCAGTAATTTTACTCTAATTTGACGAATGTGTAAACAGTTGCCTTTATACGACTTAAGAGTTTATGACACGACCGTAATACAATTTCTTAACGACTTTTCACTATGTGCGCTTCTTTTGGGTCAGCCATATTGGAAAGCCAAGGAAATTTGGGTTCAGTTGTTGAAAAAGGGGTTTCTATGTATATAGTAAACTTTTATGATTGTTATACTTTAATTAGTTTTAATCCATGGTACCGAGAGAATCTACCTACCTTATTAATTAAATAAATACTGTTAATGATTATGATTACATGTGATAAAATTTTGATTGGTTAATAATAAATAAAACCACCATAGTAATTTTTTCTTTTATTTCAGAGTATGAATGAGTGATTTAAAATTTTAAATCATCCCAAAGTATATCATTTTTACTGGCTTCGCTTTCACTTTTATAATCGGAACTATAAACAAGACATAATTTATCAAAAATTTAATCTACTTCATCTTCTTCTGACTCTACTGTTATAGAACCACTGGATATCATTTCTGTGCGTTGAGCAACATCATAACTTTGCACCGAACTCAAATCTCCTGAGTTCAAAATTAAACCTTGTACGGAACCAACTCCAGTTTTTTTACAGTTCACTTGTATATTACAAAAATATGGTAGTACATCTAGTAGTCGTTAAAGAGTAGGATAAGTGTTCATATTTACTTTAAATAGTATAAGAGAGAAAATTACCACTCTTATACAATTGTCACCTAAAAGTAGTTCTAGCGACTCTAATACGATTGACATTATAGTCGTATAAGAGTACGATTGATCACTTCTACACGAACGTCACGTAAAAGTAGTTCTCTCAACTCTAACACGAGTAATGCCGGTGAAAAGTCGTATAGACGTTATTAAGATTTCAGCATTGGTTATACTACTGAAAGTTGTATAATTGTCATTAAAACAGTCATATAGAAGTTTATACGATGTCTATATACGACAACAAGTTGTATGAACTTAAAGAGGCCTAACGTCATATTACACGCAAAAATTACTTCAATACGATGTTTATAGCATTTTGAGCCGCGTAACTTGAACTTATATGACAGAAATGTTTGTTGGGTAGCGACTCTAATACGATTGACATTATAGTCGTATAAGAGTACGATTGATCACTTCTACACGAACGTCACGTAAAAGTAGTTATCTCAACTCTAACACGAGTAATGCCGGTGAAAAGTCGTATAGACGTTACTAAGATTTCAGCATTGGTTATACTACTGAAAGTTGTATAATTGTCATTAAAACAGTCATATAGAAGTTTATACGATGTCTATATACGACAACAAGTTGTATAAACTTAAAGAGGCCTAACGTCATATTACACGCAAAAATTACTTCAATACGATGTTTATAGCATTTTGAGCCGCGTAACTTGAACTTATATGACAGAAATGTTTGTTGGGTATGTAGGCTAGATAGAGAGATTTAAGAGGGATGTTTATAATCCATTTGATATATAGATTTCAAGGCGGGCGAAGCCGCGGGTGCAGCTAGTCTTGTATAAAATATGGTAGTGAAAAATAATTGAATTTTGAACTAGAAGACACCCGGAATACATTTTTGTAGATCGTACAAATAATTCTCCCAATTTAAAAAATTCTAAAAATAAATAAGCACCTATTCTTCGTTTCAGGTAAGCCATGGGTTCCCTGCCTCGGGTTTCTGTGGTGACGGGCCCCCGGCGGTCCGTGGCAGCGGGCCCCCTCACCAGGCATATGGCGCACTTGGCACAGAGCGAGGGGACTGCTCTACTTTACTCTGGTTTGTATCCATTAGTAGTTTATGTGGTGATGGGCCCCCGGCGGTCCGTGGCAGCGGGCCCCCTCACCAGGCATATGGCGCACTTGGCACAGAGCGAGGGGACTGCTCTACTTTACTCTGGTTTGTATCCATTAGTAGTTTCTGTGGTGATGGACCCCAGGCGGTCCGTGGCAGCGGCCCCCCTCACCAGGCATATGGCGCACTTGGCACAGAGCGAGGAGACTGCTCTACTTTACTCTGGTTTGTATCCATTAGTAGTTTCTGTGGTGATGGACCCCAGGCGGTCCGTGGCAGCGGGCCCCCTCACCAGGCATATGGCGCACTTGGCACAGAGCGAGGGGACTGCTCTACTTTACTCTGGTTTGCATCCTTTAGTCTGGTGATGGGCCCCGGTGGATTGTTGGACATAAGCCTTCTCTAATAAGCGCCATAGGGCCCTGTCTTACTTTTTCCCGTCATAACCCAACAAACATTTCATAAGTCGCCACAACGTGCCGATTCTAACTTTTGGTTTTATACTTTGGTAGTAAATACGTCGCTATCACGTTAACACGACCCAAAAAGGGCCCATTTTATACGAGTTAGTGTCATAATAGAGTCGTGTATCAGTCGTATTAATCGCAATATGGTCTTGTAGTGGCCGTATAGATGTCGTGTGATGCACTTTTAATCGAGTTAAGATGTTTATTACCATTGCTTTACGGCATTTTATCGATTATGTAGTGTTAATTACGACTTTTTTTACGGGATTTTATTGTGAAGTGGAGATAGTGAATGAAACTAAATGACACAATTTATTTTTACTGTGATAGAATTAATCTTGCAAGGAAGCCATTTTATTTTATCATTACGTATTACGTACATCGTCGAAATTCATGTTCAAATAAATAGTTCAATTGGGAAATTAATTTTATCGAGTAATATGCGCTAGTAACCTCGAAATAATGAACGCGCCTTATAAATTATTTAGATTTAAGCAGTAATTTTACTCTAATTTGACGAATGTGTAAACAGTTGCCTTTATACGACTTAAGAGATTATGACACGACCGTAATACAATTTCTTAACGACTTTTCACTATGTGCGCTTCTTTTGGGTCAGCCATATTGGAAAGCCAAGGAAATTTGGGTTCAGTTGTTGAAAAAGGGGTTTCTATGTATATAGTAAACTTTTATGATTGTTAAACTTTAATTAGTTTTAACCCATGGTACCGAGAGAATCTACCTACCTTATTAATTAAATAAATACTGTGAATGATTATGATTACATGTGATAAAATGTTGATTGGTTAATAATAAATAAAACCACCCATAGTCATTTTTTCTTTTATTTCAAAGTATGAATGAGTGATTTTAAATTTTAAATCATCCCAAAGTATATCATTTTTACTGGCTTCGCTTTCACTTTTATAATCGGAACTATAACCAAGACATAATTTATCAAAAATTTAATCTACTTCATCTTCTTCTGACTCTACTGTTATAGAACCACTGGATCTCATTTCTGTGCGTTGAGCAACATTATAACTTTGCACCGAACTCAAATCTCCTGAGTTCAAAATTAAACCTTGTACAGAACCAACTCCAGTTTTTTTACAGTTCACTTGTATATTACAAAAATATGGTAGTACATCTAGTCGTTAAAGAGTAGGATAAAAGTGTTCATATTTACTTAAAATAGTATAAGAGAGAAAATTACCACTCTTATACAATTGTCACCTAAAAGTAGTTCTAGCGACTCTAATACGATTGACATTATAGTCGTATAAGAGTACGATTGATCACTTCTACACGAACGTCACGTAAAAGTAGTTCTCTCAACTCTAACACGAGTAATGCCGGTGAAAAGTCGTATAGACGTTACTAAGATTTCAGCATTGGTTATACTACTGAAAGTTGTATAATTGTCATTAAAACAGTCATATAGAAGTTTATACGATGTCTATATACGACAACAAGTTGTATAAACTTAAAGAGGCCTAACGTCATATTACACGCAAAAATTACTTCAATACGATGTTTATAGCATTTTGAGCCGCGTAACTTGAACTTATATGACAGAAATGTTTGTTGGGAAGTGACTTCATCATCACCACATCATATTAGCTGTAGCCAAGCACAGCAGTTTAGTTATAACTAAACTAACCAAAAGGTTGCGAACAAAAGAGGAGCGACAGATAATAATTCGAAATATTAAAAAAAGAACTACACATTGTTGGCCAATGGTTTTCACAAATGAGTTTCTATTGAAATTGGCCGTCAATGCAAACTATGTAGTTTCAAGAAAAAGGTTTGTATTTATTCTGTTGCTTACGATTTTCGTAACAAACTAGGGCCAGCCGAGTGCCAATTTAACTTTTCATCGTACCTACCTTTTTTGCTCTTTCTATACCCCTTTCTTACTAAGTTATTTATTTTCAGATGAGAGCGGTACATCACGGGTGTCCTACGCATCGCTTTCTGCCCGGACCAACGCTCTCGCCCGCGCCATCTCTGCCCGCGCGAGGTCTACGGGCAGCAACCGCGATGGCGACTTCGTGGTCGCTGTGTGCATGCAGCCTACGCATAAGTGAGGATTCTTAACATATTGTTACATAATAATTCATTTATTTCAGGCAATATTAGTCTAGTACAGGATGGAAAATACTTAAAAACTACGGCCCATATTAAATAAATACTTAATCTAACATAATTACATAAAATAAATCCGCCGTCACTGCCCGCTCGAGCGAACGTTCGCAGCAACAACGCGCGATGGCGACTAGGTGTCCGTGGATGTCGTAAACTTCGGATATGAGAACTAACCAGCGAAAAACCAGCAGCTTCCTTTTGCGTATTTTTAACACCCCCGCTGCGATCATCAATTCTTCTACCAAGTTTGGTGATAACGGTAAACCCCGTCGCTTGGGAGAGACATGATCAACAGTAGACATAAGTGAGCTAACGAGGACATTTTCTATCCATTACATAACATAGGAACTTTGTCTTGCAATTTCGTGTGATTGTCACCAACAGCTCCAACAGCTAACAGACAGCTCAATTCGCCTAAAATAAACAATTTCAGTATCATTTATTGTGATGGAATGCATACAGGTAATATTTCTTATTGGGTACAAAATCAATAAAAACCCTGTCGGGGCACAACAATTTTCTGGTTCGTTAGATTGTTAACTTTACTTATGTTTATCATCAGCGTCTAAGCGCTTATTTTGTTAGCCTAAAGAATAAATGCTATTGACATTGACTTTGACATCATCGGCCTAAAGTAGTCCACAGCTGGACATAGGCCTCCCCTAATGAGCGCCATAGCGCCCTGTCATCAGCTTGCCGCATCCAGCATCATCATACTAACGAAAATGTTGCCGGTACAATGGAATAGGATAAAAAAACATGAATATCTCAAAGTCGGTTGCTAGGTTCACACAGCTCGGCTCGTTTTACGGAATTTAAATTAAACAGTATTTGTATTGTATTTTTCCTAACTCCTTTTAATTGTCTATTCCAGTACCGTGACCGCCCTCCTGGCGATCTGGAAGGCAGGAGCGGCCTACGTGCCAATGGAGCCGAGCTTCCCCCAGGCCAGGGTCAACCACATCCTCGCTGATGCGGAGCCAGCGCTGGTGATCTACGATGATAGTGGTATGCAGAATAACGTTCAAATGAGGGAATGTTTTAAACCAAGCCCTGCTTTTTGGACAAACATCACTATCACTACATAGTATAAAACAAAGTCGCTTCCTGCTGTCTGTCTTTCCCTATTTATGCTTAGATCTTTAAAACTACGCAACGGATTATGATGCGATTTTTTTAATAGATAGAGCGATTCAAAAGTTTTATAAACCATTTGACAAATAGATTTCCACGCGAAGCCGCGGGACACAGCTAGTTCATGATATTATGATACAAGAAAAAAACATTGCCATCATTTCAATATGTTGCTTGCTTGTAGGTTTTTTAATGTAGTAAGTTCAATTAACGTGTTCATAAATTTTTCACAAGTCTTGTGGTAGGCCACAAGACTTGTGAAAAATTTATGAACACGTTAATTGAACTTACTACATTAAAAAACCTACAAGCAAGCAACATATTTGTTCGAAGCTCGCAATGTTTAAAAATATTACCATTAGAAATAAGTCGATTCGCGTACGAAGATAACAATATATATTGTTATCTTTTAAATGGACTAAAAGCGTAAAAGTACATAGTTTTTTAATGAAACACTTTTAATAACATGACACGTTCATTCTGTAATCATCGCCCACTGCTGTATTTCAAATTTATAAAACCATCGTAGCCATAAACCTATAGGTCCTCACCACAGAGTCCTTACTAATGTAGCAACTAATTTGTGATCATAGCTCTAAATCTGTTTGTGTTCTTCTAGAAAACTCATCAATGTTCGCTGGCAGCGGCATCCCATCGGTGTCCTTCGAGGAGTTGCTCCAGGAAGCCTCCAGCCTGTCCGTCGAGGATCCTCAGGATATGGAGGTGCTGGCAGCGTCTAATGCGAGCAGTATCGCTATCGTGCTGTATACTTCTGGAAGCACGGGGGTGCCTAAAGGTATACCGAGCTTTATGAGGTTCAATTCAGTTAATTCAATTTATTCACCATTACATTATCATATCACTAATCTGGGCATGTCAATTAAATACTACTACAATACAATTAATAATTTTAAACTTAACCCTAAATTAAGTTTGAGTGTAAGGTTTTACATGTGTCATTATTTTTTTAACGAAGAAAATTACCATCAAAGAATAAAAGCAATGTAGAATTAGTATTTACAATTGAGACAGTTGAGCTAACTGCAAACAATCATAAATTAAGTATAAATATTTTACCTTGAGATTTTACATAGTGGGGATCTTTGGGGAATGTCGAATCAAATCTTTGTGAGATGATGATAGTAGACATTTTAGACCTCCTGCAGAGTTTCCAATGGCTTCCGTGATTCAACGATGTCGTTGATCTCAGCTAAAAGCTGAGAGTTGATCAATATCAAAGCAAATACTTGCCGAAGCGCATAATTTTAAAATTATTTATAGGTAGGCCTACAATTAGTTTTGAAATGATGTGCTTCGGCTTTATAATTTCTTGCCAACCTTCTGTTTTAGCAGAAACTTATAAATAAAGCTTATAATTTCTATTTCAGGAGTCCGTATCCCCTACTCAGCCATCTGCAACCGCCTCTGGTGGCAGTTCCGGACCTTCCCCTACTCCGACACAGAAGTGACCTGCGTGTGGAAGACAGCTCTAACCTTCGTGGACTCTGTCACTGAGATCTGGGGGCCTTTGCTACATGGAAGGGCTCTGCTGGTGCTGTCGAGAGAAACTACAAGGGATCCGCAAAAGCTGGTTAGGGTGTTGAGCGAGAATCAGGTACCTATTTTCTACCTCCTTGGGAACTTGTGATTACTGCTGAAAGTGAACTTAATGTAATTGTTAACTCACTCGTATGGTTACAATTTATGAAACTTGACCAAGTTGCAGTTCATCGAGATAATGCTTAAAGTTTAATACCGCAATGGTATGGTGGTAAATATGTTTTGGAGACGTGTAGGTACGTATTTAGAAAATTTATTAAGCAAAACGAAATCCCCTTCGTCATCAAGTCATCATCCTTAAAAGATCTGACAGATTCTTACAATTTCTCCCAAACACAGCGGTGTCAAAGATGAGATGTTGAATAGTTGTGATGTTATGGGCTAGGGGGATCCATCAATCTCCTTGTCTTTACTTACATCAGAATCTTTTCGCAGGTGCAACGTTTAGTGCTTGTCCCAACGCTCCTCCGTTCAATCCTCATCTACCTCTCCCTGACTCCTTCAGAGAAGCCTCTAAAGAGCCTCAAACTCTGGGTCTGTTCCGGCGAGACCCTCAGCAAAGAGCTTGCAGGGCAGTTCTTCAAGTCTTTCGGCGATCAGAACGGGTACAAGCTGGCGAACTTCTACGGGAGTACAGAGGTTATGGGGGATGTGACGTATTATGTGCTGGAGAAAGCGCAACAGCTGGATTCGTTCCCGACAATTCCTATTGGTGAGTTGGTCCTATCGTTGGATAAATAATAACAACTGGAGACCCATTTGAGACATTTCACATGGCATAAAATGAAATCAAATTAAATCCCCTGATATACACATTTCTTTAACATCTAGAGGTAGGTACAGAAATACAATTTATTGGTTAAAACCACTTCATGTCAAATTTTCGTATAAAATACATTTTGTTAAAATTGGAAATAAAAATAAATCATATTAGAATAATAAATTAGAATAAAGTCAGGTTTACAATTGTAACAGTTCGTTCACAGAATAGAAAGTCTCCTCGACGAGCCAATGTCTTCATCTAAAACAAATACCTGCAGGTCACATAAACATTTTTCCCGTGACAGTAATCGAACCTTCTGCGCAGGCAGACCTTATGCTAGATGCGTCAAGCTGAAGACAGGGCGATATGGCGCTCATTAGGGAGGCCTATGTCCAGCTGTGAACTAACATAGGCTGATGATGATGATGATGAAATCTAACCGCGACCTTCCACAGGTTCTCCCCTGGACAACTGCGCGGTATACCTCCTGGATGATGAGATGGTGCCGGTGAGCGAGGGGTCTCCGGGGCAGGTGTGGGTGGCGGGGGGCAACCTCGCGGCCGGCTACGTGGGGGGGCAGGGGGCGGCAAGCTTCCAGGACAACCCGCATGCTAAGCATCCAGGTGAGGTGGCGATAGCTGGAATCAGAATTATATTGTTCAGTAGCATTAAGTAACAGAGCAGATTCAATAATCTCTATTTCTAAAGTACCTTATGGTATAGAGAGGATTAACAAACGTTGAATGCTTTGGTTTTAAAATCAGCCAACTCCAAAATCTCCATAATGGATATGAGGTCGGAATCTCTAGCTAGAATGAACTCGATTCATGCCCTTCAAAACAAGCCCAATTGCGGACTAAGTCAGTAAAAAAGTGGGGAAAAATACGGCTTTCGGATCAAACCCAGCCAAATTTAAAGAGCACTGCTCTTTCAAAACTGGCTTAATCCGATCAAAAACGAAACAAAGCTTTCAGTTGATATCTAAAACGAATGCATCCAGGTCATTGCAGAAGTCTAAACATCTTTAACTTGGATCGATTTATTACTCAGTCGCTTGATTACTTAGATTCATTCTATTAGGTAAGAACAGTTTTAGCAATACTAGGCAATATTTATAGTAATGATTGTAGAGAAGGAACGTCTATGCGGAAACCTGTTTATCAACTCTTTTGATTAACACACTTATGAATACTTTCAGACTTCAGCCGCCTGTACCGCACGGGAGACTACGGAGTCCTGAACAAAGGTGTGATCCTGTACTGCGGGAGAACAGACTCCCAAGTGAAGATACGAGGACACAGGGTGGACTTGCAGGAGGTGGACCGAGCTGTGGCCAGCGTGCCGGGAGTCGACAAATGTAAGGAACCTTTGGTACTTTGCTTTTGTTGTTGTTTTCGATAGAGTAGAATAAAAGGTACTGATTTGAAGCTGTTTATTTATCATATCTGTCTATACTATGTATGTATATTGTATAATGTACGTCAGTTATCTAGTACCCATAACACAAGCTCTGCTAAGCTTGGAGCTGGATAACGCTGTGTGAATTGTTCAGAATTATTATTATGTTTTATTTAACCTGCTGTTGTAAGAAATATATCAGAAGGGATTGAACAGATGAAGATCTGTCAGCCCCAAGAAACAACCTAATTTGTTACTTTGATATTCCGAAAGCAAAAAAGACTTAGAACAAAAAAAATGCTGTCGAAAATGGTGAAGTAACACTGCAAGATTTTCCACCACCAACCAAATGTATTTATATCCTTAAATAAAGAAGAGGTTCTCAATACGTCAATTTTTTATAATAGGTACCTTTATTCATGGATAATATATTTGATCGTGAAGAAAGGCCTTTCCCTCATTTATCTTTTATTCTTTATTGTATCCACCAGGTGTAGTCCTCTGCTACGGCCTGGACCATGGCAACCCTGAGATCCTGGCATTCGTGACCTTGGACACAAGCGCTAGGATCGCGGCCCGCCACGTGGAGGCCAGCCTGAAGACTCGACTGACTAGCTATATGATACCACAGGTAGGCTAATTAATAACCTTTGTTACAGTTTGTTTTTTCTTTATTTATTTCCACCGTAGGATTTACCTACACTTGATGTCGTTAAGTACTATTTAATAGTTATACAATATTACAAAAAAAAAAAAAAAAAAATTTAATCTCTATATTTTGACACCTTGGGATTGTGCAATGAAAATACCAGACAGACATGCCTTCTTTAAAAATTAAATAAATAGTTTTAAAGTTATTTATCACAGTAAAATAAATAATGAATTAGTTAAAAGGTATGTCAAAGTATGCAAGGCATTGTCAAACTATATATTGTACAAAATTACATGATAAACAAAGAAAATAATAATGAAATAATGTCAGAAAGAAAAATTAATTTGAATTTGGTTGGATCATGACCATGACCCAACCAAGTAAATTTAAATTGATTTTCTTGTTATGGGTTCTTTTTTTGTTTATTTTTTTGTTATAGTTTCTCCAACCCTTCTCTTCCAACGTCTTCCAACGGATATGGGTTCTACGGGAGATTCATATCTCCCGATGGAATAATTGGAATAAAGCGAGACCGCTGTTTAAAAACAGCGGTCTCCACTAAAAATATGTAACATGATGACCTGCGAGAGACTGCTCTGATCTGATTTACCAGATGCTGGATGCGGTTTAGGAATGAGCGTTATTATGTTGACGACCGATGTGGCGCGGTGGGCGAAGGTTGGCTTGCGACGCTGAAGGTTGCGGGTTCGATTCCCGCCTCGGAACGATTGTTTGCAGATATTTGTTCCGGGTGCTCTGGTCGTTTTCTATGTATATTAAAAAATATCTATCTATGTAATGTATTGTATTATGTATATCAGTTATCTAGTACCTACAACACAAGCTCTGCTTACCATGATGCTAGAGTTTTTTTTTTTTTTTTGCTTTGGGTTGGCTTTCGTATCACGGCGGCCATGATAGGCCTATTGTGATCGCCACTTTTACATCAGTCCCGAAGCCGTGGCGTTCATAGTTCGCCACTAACCCTTGCAGCTGCTAGGAACTGTAGGATTTTCTTCGGGGTGATGTCTTTCAGCTCGTCTGGGCTATGCAATGCTAGATAATGCTCTGTGAATTGTCCAGCATTATTTATTTAATTTATTATTGTGGTGAACTAACTAGCAAAGGCTGGACCTGAAGTTTCAAAGATTTCATGCAGCGAATTTTAATTCTAGATGATTATGTCTCTTGGATATAGATTTCTTCGGCGTTTTTGGCTGTTGATTAATGTAGGTAATTATGTACGATATTATTGGA
Source organism: Eupithecia dodoneata (assembly GCA_947044415.1). Taxonomy (NCBI): domain Eukaryota; kingdom Metazoa; phylum Arthropoda; class Insecta; order Lepidoptera; family Geometridae; genus Eupithecia; species Eupithecia dodoneata. Next base: position 7,560,586 of record OX345678.1, read on the forward strand.
CTGGCATACATTGTAAAGGAAAAGTCCTCAACAATAAATATGATTTAAAAAAGGAATTATAAAGTAAAGTTAAAAACGTTTCTTACTTTTGTTTCCTCTATTATAATTGAAAACGAGCAATTTTTGTTGATTTGCAGGTAATCGAAATCGAGAGCGTTCCGTTACTGGTGAACGGCAAAGTTGACCGGCAAGCGCTCCTGAAGATGTACGAAAACACTAACAACAATGGTAAAGAAATAACACTTTTTTTATGAGTACTTTACATAGCTTTAAGTTAAAAGAAGTCCGATAATATAGTCTCTGAACACCAAAACGTTTATAAGTAAGAGGGCGTTTGTTTAAGATTTTTTTTTAAATATCACGAGGTTAATGTTCGACCCCAAACTAAGTTAGTAGCACATGTAGTAGTTACATAAATATGTATATTTTCTTCATACGGTGTGGGTAAAAGCTTTAAGAAAGCTTTCCCTCTACGCCGTAGCTATTGCTACGAGACGTAGGAGTTGTCGTAGGTATTGCCACACCGACGAAAACGGGAATAAGCCATGCGTAGTGTGTAGTGTGTAGTGTTGTGCTAAATAAACTAATTCCATTTCTTTTTTTTTTTCATACAGACGACTCAGAAATCCCTCTAGAGATCGACTACACAGGCGTCGAACCCGTTTCTCTGGACAAAGCGCGCGTTCTCTTCGAGACCGTGGGCGCAGTCCTGGGCCGCGCCGCCAGGGGAGCCCTGTCGGTGCGCGCGGGATTCTTCGAGCTAGGAGGGAACTCGCTGAATTCCATATTTACCATCACGCAGTTGAGGGATAAGGGGTATTATATAGGTAAGTTAGAAACAAGGTTACAAAAAAAATACTAAGAATATATTAATTGAAATAGAGTAACTCAGAACTGACGAATAAAGTCACCATGTCCCAGTAACCATTATGAGATTTGGCTACATCGGTCTACCTACATCAAACCTAGATAAGAACATACTGATATGATAATATTCGTACATTAAAAATCTCAATCAAAATAGGGTTTTTTCAGCCGCTCGCCATTTATATGATAAATGAATTGGTTATCAAAAACAAACCAACAAAGAATCCGCGCCGGGAGACGCAGACGGCCGCGCCAAGAGAGCCTTGTCGTCGTGCCGGTACTAGCTGCAAAACACGTCTTAATCACAACAATATTGTTTTAATTGATATCCTGAACATAATGGTGATGTTGGTCGTCAGAGTGTTAATCATCCATCAGTGAATTAATTGTACGAAAAAATAAAAGACAATCGCACCAGCTTTACAAAAATATTTATACGCGTTAAAGGTGGTCAATTTGTTGCAGAAATCAGTGACTTCCTCGGGGCTGGTAACCTTGGCGAGGTGCTGGCCTGCCTCAGCACCAACCCTGACTCCGACCGCGACGGAGTGGAACTCTTCAGGAGCGAACCTATGAGGGACGACCATAAAGACAATGTCATTCAGTAAGTTATTTGCATTATTTAGACGACCGATATGGCGGGGCGTTCTTGAGATTGCGGGTTCGATTCCCGCCTTGGTTATTTTTTTTTTCTGTGTTGATGTCTAAACTTGATGTGCAATATAGCGTAGGCGTATGTATTGTATTGTAGATAACTACTGCTGATTCCAACATTTAATTAATAGCCTTTTCGTAATCTTCCAGAATGATAGTATCTTCATTCTACGAGAAGGCGGAACTGGAGCAGTTCCTGAAGCAAGAGATCCAGGTGCAAGACTACGCGGACCTCATCAGCGCGGTCTGGTCGGCGCTGATCAATGCTGGGCTCAGCGTGGTGCTGGCAGACGGTAAGCATGGCTATGCGAGTCCACTGCCTCCCTTAATGTGTGGCATAGAATATATTATTTTTTTTGCAACCATTATAACAAAACAAACATGAAAACAGATACAGACAAAACAGTTTTTTGTATTTGAGTCACAAAACGGTCTCTATCTCAGCAGTGAGTTAGTTGTAAGCACGTTACAGCCAACGCTGGTCTTCCGATAGAGCCGTTTGGTGACGTCACGGAAGATAACACAAGACAATCGATAGAATAGTTTCCATGCAACTTTGATACTTTTGACGAACGCAGCGTCCCTCGATCTGTAGTATATTTCATATTCTGTTCTCTAGAAACCGGCCGCCCAGTAGCCGTTGCCTTGAACTTCGACGCGCGCGATGAGCCGGAGGTGGAGTTGAGCGGAGGATTGTGCAAGATCATGGGCTTCTTGGATATGGTGGAGTCTTCTGTGAGGGACTCCATGCTGCCCAGTGGGAAAGGTACAGTCTAATAGCGCGGCGACCCGAAAAAAAATTATAACTGTGCACTAACAGTTTAACCACTTGAACGTCCGGGCGACTAAAAATGGCCTAAAAATTTAGCATTGAACGTTATGGCGAGTGGAGCAGCCCAGCTCACCTAGTAGACTTTTACTTGATTTTCTGTGGTCTCATTTATATTATATAAAATTTGCGTCTATTCCTAATGCCATACTATCTAAGTTTTACTGGTCCCTGCTTGGCAACCAACATATTGAGGAAAAAACTATGGTTGTGGATGAAAGCCCCGACGATGATCCTCTGTAGATACTGTAGGTACAAAATGTTTGCAATAAAAATATTGAGTTTTAAGTATTATTAATATTAATAAATTAGAAATTACCTATTCAAAATATACATTTAACTTTTCCATACCTCCAGGCACAGTCCTTCATTCCTTCATGATGGCGACCTCGGAGACGATGAGTTCTCGCGACAATGTGTCCGCCATCAAAGCCCTAGAGACAGCGACCATGCGACTGGCCAAGGAGAGGGATTTCAAAGGAGTATTTACTACGAACACCAGCCCGCTTACACAAGTAGGTTCCTATTCCTACCATACACCTAAGCCACTATCACATAAATGCGACCTCTTTGATAGGGATCTACACGATAATGCTTCAAAGGAGTATTTACTACGAACACTAGCCCGCTTAAGTGAGTTCCTACCACACAGGCCTAAGCCACTATCACATAGATGCGACCTCTTTGATAGAGTATGATCTACACGATAATGCTTCAAAGGAGTATTTACTACGAAAACCAGCCCGCTTACACAAGTAGGTTCTAACCCAAACCTAAGCCACTATAATATAGATGCAACCTCTTTGATATGCTTATGCCTAAATGCTGGGAAATCCACACAGCATGATCCAGCCCCAAGCTATGCAGAGCTTGTGTTATTGGTATAAGATAACTGATATACATAATACAATACATAACATAGATTAAATAGATATTTTTTATTATACATAGAAAAACTACCAGAACACCCGAAACAAATATTTGCAGATCGTACACACAATTGTTCCGACCACCTGCGTCGGAACAATTGTGGCAACAGGCGGACCTTCGCCCACCGTGCCACAGAGGTCGTCTATCTAAAATTTAGTCTCCTTTGTCCATAGCAACTCGGCAGTGACGTCTTCGGCTTCCAAACTCTGCTGGATTACCAACTGAACCAGTACGTAGACCCGGAAGGAGTGAGGATCTTCGGCGCTGCGTCTGACGAAATGCGCGCCGTCGTGTGTTGGAAACCCGTGGAATAGACGCCATTTTGTATTGAAAACGTCGAAAGAAACTCAACCAACAGTGTGTTTTCAAAAACTCGTTGGCGTGCGTTGTGTTGTAGGTTATTTAGTTTTCTGCCGTTGCCTCTACTTTGCCAAACTGAGGATTAGGTAGGTAAGGTATTATTATTTCAGAAACCTATAGGTTTGTCAGGAAATATGGTAAAAACATGTAGGTAGGTAAGTACCTAATTAAGAATTAGTAAAAGACGAAAACTGATACGGAAAATAAATTTCACATAACCTTTTGCATGAAACATCTATCTTAGGAGGTACCTATATTCATTATGTTCTTATAAAAGTCAGACTTTTATTATTATTATTATTTATTATTAGATTCAGTTATCTACCTTAGACACAATAATATGTTTATTAGCTTCGCTCAGCCGAATTTAGTATTGTTGATATCAGATAGGTAGGCCTACTTATTACTAATAAGGTTAGGTAACTTCTAATAAATACTACTTTTAGATGTAGCGCTTTACGAGATTTTCCAGAGCCAGTGTTTCTCCCTTCGAATTTTTTAGGACAAATTATGCATAAGAATTATTGAGAAGGTAGTATTAGGGAAATAACTTTCTAGAATTATTGTGATATTTATTACTGTGAACCTATAATTTATTATGATTAAAGTTGCCAAGTAGGTGAGATATTATTTTGTATAAGGTTAAATACTTGCCTTACCGCTAGTACGTAGATAATGATATTAATATGACTGTGATTAAGTTAGATTAAGCAAAGGCAAGGTATATGATTTAAATAACCTGGTTTATATACTTCCAAAAACTATAGAAAATTTCCAAATAATTGCCCAAATTATCGATTCTCCTAGACTTTTTAATTAAATTGCAAAGAAACAGATATATCCAACAATGGCCTAGTAATATGCTGATGATGACGATAAAACAGAGATAGTCGTAGCTAGCGTTAGATCTCTTGTTATTTATTTAGAGTTAAGTTCAAATTGTTATTTAGCTTTTATGCTTTATTGAATAAACTCTTATGACATAACAATTGTGTTGTACCTTATTATGATACCTAACTGATCTAAGTATTTATTATTAGCATTATTTTATTTATTTATTTATTTTGGATCTAAAGATTAGGTTCTTTCTCATTTGATATATTGAAATCCATTTTACTAAACATAAATTTATTCAAAATGTTTCAACAGCTTCCTAGTACCTACATTTAGTCTTAGCAGTGATTGAAAATTGGTAAAATTCGTAGGTAAACATTGACTAGATTAGAAACCTTGATATGATTAAAGTCTACTTACTAGATGACTAGGATATATTTTAATCATATTGATATTCGTTACTTATATACCTATTATAGGTGCTATTGTAGAAATGCAATAGTAATACTGATTATGTATTTCATTATTCAGATACTTAGGTATAGCATATTTTACGGTGAGTATTATGTCAAAATCTACTATAGATTAGATATATTTTAATGTCATTAGCGTAGAGAAATATGGCTATACCATATTTCTTTATTCTAATAAACTAAAATCGAACATAAAATCCTAATCAAAGTGTATTCAACAGTTAGTTAGCTAAGCTTAGTTAGTCTTTAGCCTTATCCCCGAATACTCAAACGCATTTCAGATTTAAGCCTCTAGTGACGATTTTCTGACATATTTTCATTGAAAACTGTCAAAAAATGGCTACTTGAGGCGATTGGCAGAATTGCGTCAATCCAGACGCAGAGCCATCTAGCAAGAAGTTGAAGTTGAGACGTGCTTAAAAGCCGCCACACACAGAAACCGTGGCCGGGACGGAGGAGGCGAAGGCGATCGGGTTGTATCATACAAGTTTATATGAAAGACTACACATACACCGCCAAGACTACACGTATACACCGCCGGGCGGTAGCGCGGTGCACGTAAATTTGTATGAAACAACCCGCACGCCTTCGCCTCCGGCCCGGCCACGGTTTCTGTGTTATGTGTGTGGCGGCTTTAAATCTGGGATGCGTTTTCATATTTCGGCGTTAGACACTTCTAAATCTAAAATTCGTTCCATAATGTTCTGGAGAGGTTTTATTTTGAATTCTGCCAACGGTTTAGCAGAACCAAGTTTTGACAGGCGGTTGTCCGTCTGCCTTAACCTCATGTCAGATGTTTCCACCGAACTTCGCCAGATCCGGTACATCAATGTCATCTAACTCCGCCTTCATGGAGATATACCCGCTCGAATCTGGCTTAATCGGCACGTAGTCTTCGGTCCCATCATTCATATCTAGAATCGGCTCCTTTATGATGGGGATATCGAAATCGGCTGTGATGTTAGCATCGTTGAGAAGCTTGAGGGATTCTTCAAGAGCTAAGGATCGGTGTTCTGGTGTGTGGCCGCTGGTTGATGGGGTGTCGATGGTGGATTTACGGTGGTGAAGGGTGTTTGTCGCTGAGCCCATGTAGGGCGGGGGTTGGGGACGGTTGTAGTTTCCGGCTAAGTTGCTGCTGGATTTTGGGCTGTATGGACGAGCTAGACTGTTGTTGGGGCTGAAAATAAGAATAATTATCTATATAAATAATAAATAATGCTGGAAAATCCACTCAGCATCATCTAGCCCCAAGGTAAGCAGAGCTTGTGTTATGGGTACTAGATGACGGATATACAGGGTGTCCGCTGGCAGATTTTACACTTTGAACTGAGCTCACGGCGTGTGGGAAGGCGGCAGCGGGGAGAGCGGGGCATCTCTCGACGCGGGAGTGCTGCGGGTTATTTAGTAGCCATGAGTCAGTGGACGGGCGCGCACCGCGCTTTTGCAGTTGAGGCGTATTTTGCGAACAATAATTCGATCAATGCAGCAAGGCGTCGGTTTTGTTCTAACTTTGATATCCGACGATTGAAGGATGGCCCGTCAAACCAATTGATATGGGCGTGGGTACAGAAGTTTAGAGAAACCGGATCAGTCGGAAATGAACCTCGGCCTGGACCTTCAACGACTGTAACTACTCCTGAAAACGTAGAACTTGTGAGAAGGGAAATCTTACAAAATCCGCGTAAGTCTGTACGAAAGATTGCAGCATCAACAGGTGTGAAATAGACTTCAGTTCACAAAATTATCCGAAAAAAATTGAAGTTCCATCCATACAAGCTCCAAATCATCCAGCAATTGAAAGAAGATGACTACATAAAAAGGCTGAATTATGCTAGAGTCGTTCTGGAACGATTTTCTACCCCTACGCGTTTATGTAACATTTTTTTTAGCGACGAGGCGCATTTTCACATTGGGGGGTACGTTAACAAACAGAATATGCGTTATTGGAGTGCGAGCAACCCAAAAGAAGTCCATGAAAAGCCTCTCCACAGCCCGAAGACTACAGTTTGGTGCGCCGTTTCTGGAAATGGCATAATTGGACCTTATTTTTTTGGCAGAGGTGAAACAGTCAACGCACAACGGTACCGCGCGATGCTGGACATTTTTTTTATTCCGGAGCTGCATCGTCATGTTGGTTACAATAACAGAACACATTTTCAGCAGGATGGAGCCACGGCACACACTGCTAGGGACTCAATGGCTAAAGTGCGAGAGCTTTTTCCTGGAAAATTGATAAGTCGCTTCGGCGACATAGCCTGGCCGCCTAGATCACCCGATCTGACCCCTTGTGATTTTTTCTTATGGGGATATCTCAAATCTCGTGTATACACTAATTCACCATCAACAATAGAGGCCCTACAAGAAAATATCCGACGAGAGATCGCAGCTATCAGTCCAGAACTTTGCAAGCGAGTTTTCGCCAACATGAGGGAAAGATTGCAAGAATGTTTGCGGCTTGAAGGACGCCATTTGAGTGGAGTGATTTTTAAAAACTAAAATCCGCATTATTATTATGTAAGATAACAAATAAATAACTTTGATTGTACTCATATTTTTATTTTATTTTATTTTTTGAAGTATGAAATCTGCCGGCGGACACCCTGTACTTAATACAATAGAGAGATATTTTTATTATACATAGCTAAATACCAGAACACCCGGAACAAATATCTGTATATATTATAGATTTTATCGTAGGTGCACACAATTGTCCTGAGGCGGAAATCGAACCCGCAACCTCTTGCGTCGCAGGCGGACCTTCGCCCACCGAGCGAGGTCGTGAAATCGATCTTCATCAATACCATTTTAGAATACTTAACATTCTCGGGGAATTAATGTTTTAATGAGGTCTTATTTGTCAACACAAGTACCTTAGATGAATATAGAATATATCTTACCTGACTCCATGTTGACTATTTTCGCTGTTATTGTCAACCTGAGTCTGGTCGGTATTGCCAGTATTGTAGCGACATTGTTCAACGTTGCCAGATCTATGAGCTCTGAAAAAATTATGTATGTTAAGAAAACTACTGCAAATAATCAAACTCTAAGCTAAATATAATGATCATCATTACAAACCCACATGCTATTAATAATTTCACTAATATTATGTAAAATCATAATTAATGTTATGTATCTCATTACCATGATCTCGGGCCATAAAGTGACCCGTATGGTGATTATGTAACTCGCGACCGGTTTGCGAACAGCTACAACGTCAAAATTGGCGTTTGACAGCACTGATTGCTTAATTTACGGCAATCAGTGCTGTCAAACGCCAATTTTGACGTTGTAGCTGGTGTCAAACTAATACGAAATTGACGTTTGACAGCACTGATAGCTTAATTTACGCCTGTCGCAAACCGGTCGCGAGTTACATAATCACCCGGCCGGTCCTATGGAAGGCTTGCGTGGGGCCGAAGCCCTTTGATAAAGTTAATCTAAAGGCGATGGCTACACATAGCGGGTATCATCCTCGGGTGCACAATATGATACACCCAAAGATGGTATCCGCCAGGTGTAGAGACTATTGCAAAGAAAAATGAAAGAAATAATTAATGTTAGTAGATTTTCAATTAATTAATTTAGTTTATAACAAAATAAGTAGTTATTTTGCAACGATTTAATTTAGGTATATTATAAATAATTAAAGAAAAAATATTATTAAGGTTATTTGAATATCTAAATAGACCAAACCTCCTATTTCTATAGTCAATACAAATATGAAATATATTTTCCAAGAAATAATTTGAAACAGGATCCCTGGAATTAGACACACAAAAAGTACAGAAAATAAGTAATTACTAAATAAAATAACAGAAATAAACAATAGAAGTTAATTTAACAAAACAGAAGAAAAATAAGTGACAATCTAAAGAAACAAAAACTACTCTAAGCAAAATACCAAGTATAATAAATAAATAAATAATGCTGGACAATTAATTTAGCCCCAAGCTAAGCAGAGCTTGTGTTATGGGTACTAGATGACTGATATACTTAATACAATACATTAAAAAGATAAATATGTTTTATTATAAAGATAACAACCAGAACACCCGGAACAAATATCTGCAGATCGAACACTCAATTACCCCGAGGCGGGAATCGAACCCGCAACCTGCGTCGCAGGCGGACCTTTGCTCACCGCGCCACAGATGTCATCGTCATCATCATCAACCTATAGTCCACTGTTGGACATAGACCTCTCCCAATAAGCGCCATAGCGCCCTGTCTTCAGCTTGACACATCCAGCATTTGTTTGCAGTCTTTCGCAGGTCATCCCACCTGGCCGGAGGGTGTCCTATACTACGTTTGCCAACTCGCGGTCTCCACTCAAGAACACGTTTACCCCACGAGGCCTGCAGTCTTTCGCAAGTCGTCATCCCACCTGGCCGGAGGGCGACCTACGCTACGTTTGCCGAGTCGCGGTCTCCACTCAAGAACACGGTTTCCCCACAGAGATCCCAGAGGTCGTCCTAGAAATATCCTACAAAAGTCACATAGGGTTTACTTACACTGCATCCTGATGGTAACACGCAACGGTGGTCAAAGCAGTTACCGACAATATAAAAAGTAATATCGGCACAGCCAACACCCCCAACAACTGCTTTGCGTAACCTCTAGTCGGCAGCGACTGCCTGCTCGGAGCTATCCATATCTCTTCTAAGACCTGATGAGGCTTGCTCTTGCTTGTATTCGGTATTTCAGTAAGGTATTCAATGTGCTCTGTTTTACGTTCGTGGTAAATTGTGTTGTACTGAAAAGGGAGAGATAATACATTGTGTTGTACTGAAAAGGGAGAGATAATAAATTGTGTTGTACTGAAAAGGGAGAGATAATACATTGTGTTGTACTGAAAAGGGAGAGATAATAAATTGTGTTGTACTGAAAAGGGAGAGATAATACATTGTGTTGTACTGAAAAGGGAGAGATAATAAATTCTGTTGTACTGAAAGGGAGAGATAATACATTGTGTTGTACTGAAAAGGGAGAGATAATAAATTGTGTTGTACTGTTTTGTCTGCAATCTGACGCAGTAAAACGTAATAGACGAGATCCATTAAAAATATGCACTCTTGACTGTAAAAAAAGGTTGCTGCGCATAAGTTACTTTGCAATGGCACCATTAATTTATAATAAAATCCCGCTCTCCATAAGAGAATTGCCTACTGCGATGTTTCAGAGAAAGCTGAAGACCATACTATCTGATAAAAACTATTATACAGTTAAAGAATTTATGAACGATAAGAATTTTGACAAATAATTACCCACTTATGTATTTCACACAAATCCCCTTTTTCAGTCCAACGATCCTATCCATCCACGGTTGTCTGGTAGAGATCGCTCTTGAGCGATAAGACCGCCAAATTGTCACATATCTTGTATTATTATTTTTTTTACCTTGTTTGTTTTATTTTTAAGTGTGCAATAAAAGTATTGTCTATCTATCTATCTATCTATCTATTTTTTATCATTTAATTAATGTGTTATTTAATTTTGTGTTGCTATTTATTAACATTAACTGATTTTAAGTATTTTTTTCTCATTAATATATTGCATGTAACTAGAGAAATAATTGCATGCCCATAATGGCCAAATTACATTGTTACTCTTTTTTATGTACGATCTTTTTCACATGTAATTGCAATAAATATACTTTGACTTTTGACTTTGAAAAGGGAGAGATAATACATTGTGTTGTACTGAAAAGGGAGAGATAATAAATTGTGTTGTACTGAAAAGGGAGATATAATACATTGTAAATTAATTAAAAAATACATTGGTCGCCTCTTTAGTTTCTTTTGGTGCAAAGTAATTAAATAAATAATGCTGGACAATTCACACAGTATTATCTAGCCCCAAGGTAAGCAGAACTTGTGTTATGGGTACTAGATAACTGCAATAGATTACATAGATAGATAGATATTTTTTATTGTACTTTACATAGATAAATACATATGAGAACACCCGATACAAATATTTGCAGATCGTACACACATATTCCAAAGCGGGAATCGAACCCGCAACCTCCTGCATCGCAGGATTCACAGGTGGACCTTCGCCCACCGCGCCACAGAGTTCGTGAAAGAGTAAAAAGTTTGAGAGTAAAATTTTAGTCCACAGCTGGACATAGGTCTCCCCCAATGAGCGCCCTGTCTTCAGCTTGACGCATCCAGCATCTGCCTGCAGTCCTTCGCAGGTCGTCATCCCACCTGGCCGGAGGGCGTCCTACACTACGCTTACCGAGTCGTGTTCTTCACTCAAGAACACGTTTGGGGTCATTGGTCAATGTATCTAGAGCAATTGATCAAGGCATCATTACCAGTTCAAAACTGCACCAGTCGAGAGTCAAACCCGCGTCCCTGAAGAGCCTCTCGCGGGTAGTTCTCTTGTACTCTCTAGGACAGCTCGGGAGGCGGGACAAGGGGCGGACTTCCTCTCGCAGTTCCTTCAGGTCAAACGAGAACGGCTTTGAACTGCCTAGGCGGACGACTAACCTGCAGGAATTATTAATAAATTACTAAAATATATATTTTTAGACGACTGATGTGGCGCGGTAGGCGAAAGTCTGCCTGCGACACATGGTAAGCAGAGCTTGTGTTATGGGTACTAGGTAACTGATATACATAATACAATACATTACATAAATAGATATTTTTTATTATACATAGAAAACGACCAGAACACCCGGAACAAATATCTGCAGATCGTACACACAATTGTTCCGAGGCGGGAATCGAACCCGCAACCTCCTGCGTCGCAGGAGAACAAACTTATTAAATTAAATTAAAGGTAAACCCTTCTGTCCCTTCTCATATCTGTTATACTGGTTAAGTTCCAAATTAAAACTAATTATTACTGAGTTATATGTTAATTTTTACTCACCCTTCGCCATCTTCAGGCTTCAGTGGCAATCTAGCTCCCATATCGATGGCTGAGGCCAGGAACGTGCAGTAGAGGTCCTCGTGGCTCTCCATCCATAGTTTCGTACGGAGAATGTCTTTCAGGCGAGTCATACTAGAAATAACAGAATAAATCATCAAAGAACAATAAGAATCAGAAAGATCAGAAGAAGACGAAGGTATTTGCATGATAAACACAGAAATTGCAATGACTGCGGCGCGGTTAAGTGCGTGTTCAGCTTACAGTGCAATTTTTGGTTGTCATTTTCACTAAAGAAAAATACAAAATGGCCGTCAAACGCCAACATTATATTGCACATTAGATACTACTAGGTACATAATTGGTTCTTCATTGCTTCGGTCCCTATGAATTAAATTAATGATTAAACGAATTTACCTGTACGTGAAGTTCTATAATAATGACGATGTCGTTAAAGAAAGATAATGGTGGGATCTGGGTGGGCTAGGTAAAGGCACCGGTTTTGCCATGATGTAGAAAATTCTAGCTAAGCTAAAGGATACTTCAAGACAAGACCGGTTAACCAACAAGTCTTCTAAGATCTTCAACTCGATCTCATATCTCGCAAGTTTCTCCTTCTGCTGGAACTTGAGAGTCAGCTGGACACATCGCGTTTCGTAGTCCTGAGATATTCAAGCCTCCATCAGGATAATTATGATAAGTAAGAGAGTTTAATAATTACCGGTGCTCATCCAATAAGTCCTCTACGTTCAGGTTGTCTATCTTCAACTCGATCTCATATCTCGCAAGGTTCTCCTTCGGCTGGAACTTGAGAGTCAGCGAGACACGTCGCGTTTCGTAGTCCTGCCTATTCAGACCTATTACCTCCAACTGTAAAAAATATTAACTTAGTTATGGACGATTACTGTGTCTTTCGATACCGATTATTAAGTCCAAAGGGGCCCTTTTCGGATTCATAAAAAATCGATCTCTACAAACTATTATTGATGGTTGAAATACTTCAGGCAGGTGCTGAATGCAAGAGGGGCGTAAATCTGGTTTTCAGAGGGAGGCATGGCCTAGCAGACAGCAGAGGACTAGCATATGCTGATGATGATGATGAACAATAAATAATCTGCCGCCAGCGTGGCTTCGGTTTTATTGTTATTAATAAAACCGAAGCCACACTGGCAGCTCAGGCTTGCCGCGTAGCGATGTGTGGAAGCGGTATTGTTGATGAAGACACTTACAACAATAGGCTCGGTGGTCCCTCGCGGGGGCGTGCCGTATATAAAGCCGGAATGGTGTCGGCCGCTGTAGATGTAGCGAAGCCACGCTGGCAGCTCAGGCTTGCCGCGTAGCGATGTGTGGAAGCGGTATTGTTGGTCGAATTCTAAAGGAAACACACATAATTATTTTTTTAATTATTATTTATTTATATTTATTTACTCAAGATGGGACAGAATCTTGTCAAATTATACAAGGACTTATTAAATGTAGGTACCTAAACACATAGATTAAAGTATTAGTCGCCGGCTCCGACAAAATCTGAAGAGTTTGAATGTTCTAACAGACAGGCTGCAGTATGTTTCAACCTGATTTCAACCTTGAAAGCCTCCACACCACACAGAGAAGCTATAGAAGGCTAAGCGATGCGCGTAAATTCGTATGATACAATACAACCTGGGTCTCGTACCTTCTCTAGTTCGAATGACCTCGATGTTCATTACCTCGATGTCTCCATCTTGATGGTACGTTTCGTCGATGGGTCGTTTCTGTGGCGGCTTTTATCTTTCTGTTAATTACTTAGCTAAAGGTACGCCTGAAAAAATTACTTACCTGAAAGCAAAATTACCTTGATAAGTCCAATTGAAAAGGTTAGGGCTGATAGGAATCGCGAACATCTCTGTTTCCACGGCGGTGTGCGCATGGTTTGACGCCTGCGATTTTGCGAAGAGCGAACATAGCAGGAATATCGGAGACATGGCTCAGGCGTTTCTGCGAATAAAGTGGAAAATTTGGATTGGATCATCTAATTCTAGGCTGTTGGGCCGGCCTCGTTACTGCAGCCTGCAGTGCATCAGAAATTTTCACCAATACTATCACAGATGGCTCCGCGGCAATTGCCTAAGTAGGTCTAGGTACTTAGAATAACTAGGTCTAATTACTCTAAGCCTATGTACCTACTGTACAAAGTTATTCTGCAAATAAAGTAGGTACCGATACGAAAGCGGGTGGCATCTCTGATGAGCAGAGTGAGAGGTTGTAAGATAAGAACAGCATCCTGAAAGTCATACGTATCTGATAAATAATGTCTGTCCGGTGTCCGTCTGTCCATGTCCATGTGACACCATTGCCATTGCGTGAAATTAATTATAATTCGTAGGTACCAATTCTAGCTTTAGTTAGATAGGTATTTTGGTTTTATTTTCTTCGTTGTAATTGTAATTTTGTGTTTTCTATGGACCTTTGTTGTCTAGAATAAGGAATTTGAATTTGAAAACTGAGTTCTTGATTGGAAAATCAATAATTTGGTTCATACATGACCTAAATTGGCTTACCTAGGTACCTACCTGGTCTATGTCTTACCTAAGATAATTTTTCATTTAGAGAGCTAAGCTACCTATATAAACCTACGTAACATACCTAAACCTAACTAAATAGGTAGGTAGGTAATACCTCACCTAATACCTATCTAGGTAAGTACTAACAATTTTCAAAGTTCGAACAGGATTCACTTCTATATTTTTGCCACCAAAATAAAATCAAAACACGCAGAAAAGAAACTAATTTAGGGCATCGATTTATTATTACTACGTACTTAGCACTGAATCGAATTACTTACCGTCACTAATCCATCGGTGCGCTATCCCATTGAATAAACACGACCTAAATACACTACCTACTGGAATGGCGAAAATAATCGATTTCTATTTCCATTCGGTGTACAACCAACACATTGCATGTGCGCCTGTGCGGGAAGCGGGAAAGGAAGGAACGCCCTGGAAATTCACAGGGTGGGATTCTAGATACAAGAAATGGTGTCCATATATTAATGCGTCCTGTACACGTTGAGCCAATGCTTTGGGCCAAAGTTTAGAGACCTACTTGGCGCATGTTGGAAGTTGGCGGCCAACGTTGGCTCGCAAACCGACTAGTGTCGGTTTTTCGTGCACACATCAAAGGATCTTGGCGCGCTCCGCAAACAGTGTTCACACGTTCGCGCATTGGCCCAACCCAACGCATTGGCCGAACGTGTACAGGACGCATAAGGTTTTTGTTAAGTTTGTGTTGTGTTGTTTGGTGCGTGAGCGCTGAGCGCTTACGCACCATTATAACAAAAACTTTAGAATAAGGAAACCATTCTTGCACTCAGGGTAAATCCGCCGAAATCAATAAAATGTTGGGATATATTTATTTCATAGTGTCCTTATTATATTCGTAATATCTTACTATTCTCCTCTCTAATCTCCTGGTTTTTGTAACAAATATAATAAAAGCTCATACCAAAAAGCTAGAAGTTTTCGCATAAGCATATGGCTATGGAGCGAAGCATGCTTGTAAAATGAAATAAGATAGGTGACGTTGGAAACCAAACACTTCGAAGACGAACTAAAATGGAAGACGTCACACATAAAGTAAAGAAATTAAAATGGAGCTGGACTGGACATTTTTACGTTATGATTATGACACCGACATCAGGTAGCAATAGTTAAGTAACAAAATGTAAATATTTTATATGATTAAAAGGTTTGAAATTAAATGAGATTTATCATAAATTCTATGTGTCCTCTCCGTTAGAGGGTACATAAATCATGGCAAAAATATTACTCGACTAAATTTTACGAACGCTAACTAACTAAATATAAAAAAAAGTCTTAACTTACAAGACCGGAATTAAAGAACCTGCATTGAGAGAAGAATTTATTCTAGACCCATTAAAAATCAAATCTAAAAATAATTGCCAATACTAATATTGTTATAAATAACCCAACACGATAAGTCTTTTCGTGTTGTGTTTTAAAGGACACGAGAAAAACCTGCACGACCTCGACTGCTTACGCACACGTATTTATTTAGATTCTAAAGATACCCTACCTTATTTTTATTCACAACAAAAATAAAAGACGTAAGCTAAGTGCGGCCCTGAAAATGGGGCGTGACGTAAAACGAGGTATCGACGTCATTGGTTAATACCCGGCCAAATAAAAATGAATGTGGTATGAAAAATTTACGTTCCGTTCTACCTATTGATAAGCATGCCAAATAAAAACGTTTTAATTAGTCTATGTTAACCAACAAAAGGTTTGTAAGATATGCAAATTGATGATTTAAAAATGTTTGGTTTTAACTTAAGTTTGAATGGCCATACCATTTTTATGTGAAAATAATTTTATAGTCCTCATTCTAATACATTTATCTTGAAACGTTAGAACTATTGATTTGTAACGGAGCGTAAATTATGCGTGTGTGTGTGCGTGTGAGGGAAGAAAAAATGTCATTCACATTTGAAATGTCAAAAGGGCTGGGGCAAATCGGGGCAATTTTATCAGAGCGTTCAAATTATGCTGATTTTGACGCAAAAATGATAGTAGAATCAAAATAATGTAATCAGCAACTTTCGCGTGAGAGGCGTGCACTCGCCCTTCCGTCATAACAGTGGGCAGAAAACGTATATCCTCATTGGTGCCTTGCGGATATCTCGCCACTGGTTTTCATCAGGGAACTCCTCAAGATCATGTTGAAGTTCAAAAAAATGGGATCCGATAAAGTGCCCTTGCTGCTCGTCACCGCTAACGTCGGTTCTATTTTCGAAGACGTGAGTATTTTCCCCAAAAATCAATAAATTACTTTGCTGTGATCCCACTGTGTCAAATCGTAATTACACTGGATAATTTAATTTAATGTTAGCGCGTTAGGTATGTCTAGATAATTGTTCTTATTCTGACACAGTCGGTTACGCACTCTTGCCTCTTTTAATTGTAGGTGGCCAGTGACATCACTGCTTACTGAGTTTTAATCAGTCCATTGCCAGTAACCGCCTACATTTTTACATTACTGACATAAATTGATGTTTGAAGGTTGATATTTTGTTTTTATTTTTACTACTTGCTGTCCACACAGGATGCTGTCATTATAAAAATATAAACAGTTGAATATTTTTCTTCAAGATAATATTTACTGCAGTTATTTACATAGCTTTGTTTTTCACTACCTATATATTTATTTTAACGATTAGGTCATTTAACTTAGTATGCATATTATATTATATACTAGTAGGAAATATAAATACCTCTTATTTGGTTACTGTGCAAACTACTTTACGTTTTAATAGTAGAATGCTTATCAAAAATTTTTTGTGATGAATAAATGAATTTTTGTAATATATTTTTTTTAACTTATTGTGTTGTAGTAGTAGGTTAGAAATGAGTACCATCTAAAGAACATTTACTCTAATAGAAGATAATGAAGAAATCTAAATTAAGAGCTGCAGCAAATAAAAAATATCTAAGTTAACAAGCAAAAAATTTGTGGTAAAGATCATCAAAATCAGTACTGAGATCCAAAAACCTAAGAAGATATAAAGATGATATTACAGAAAATGATTCTTACTTGCGATTTCAGTCACACCACATACTTACATATATTTATTTTGTAGTTAACATATTGACCTGATTATACACTTCGAAATCTATCTCTGTATTTCTGTGTTTCCTCTTCCAGCCTTCCGTGATGCTTCCAATATGGACCGCAGAGTTCCTACAAGCAGTAGCCCGAATGGATCCAAAGTTCATTGCCCTCCACCTGCAAGAAGTTGGCGGGAAAGCCTATGAGAAGTCGATGCAATACGTACAAGACTTTGTACAAAGGCTGTCTGACTGTCCCGAGCTACGGCTTTATGATAAGATCAGGACCTTCCTGGATGAAGACTTTAGTGCACCGGATAAATTTACTGTGAGTGATGTATTTGCTACTTTATGTATCATCATCATCAGCCTATGTTAGTCCACTGCTGGACATAGGCCTCCCCAAGTGCCATAGCGCCTATTGGGGAGGTAAATAAAATAAATAAATAAACACTGGAGGTTGCAGGTTCTATTACCACATCGGGACAATTGTGTGCACAATCTACAGATATTTGTACCGGGTGTTCTGGTCGTTATCTATGTATAATAGAAAATATTAGTCATTTAGTACCCATAACATAGCACAAGCTCTGCTTAGCTTGGAGCTAGATGATGCTATGTGGAGTGTCCAGCATTATTTATTTATTTATTATTTATGATTCCTAACTAAAGTTAGTGAATTATGGGCAAGGAAGTAATAAACAGTAGGTTACCTAATTAGCTCGAATTAACAGGAAATGTGTTGTGTTGAAACCATGGGAAACTGATAGGGCTAGGAATTCAAAATGATTAAAAAGTTTCACATGTTCTTATGGGGTGACCGCGATTCGACAAACGTGTAATCCGATTTAAAAAAAATGGTTTTTTTTTAATAGAAACCGGTTACAAAACCCTAAGAATATTGTTGTAAAATATTTAACGACATTGATATCATGGCTGCTTCCATGATATCAATGTCGTTAGATATTTTCCAACACAGGCACAGAGGCTCGGACATTTCGCGAAGAGCCTCGATCGACAAGATCTAAAAGGTACTCTTGGACTCGGCACGCATCGTCAGGAAGTTCCTCTCTCTGCAGCCCTAGTCACCGGCCGCTTCAGCCTAGCGAGCGGTCGGCGATCTACCGCTTTAATATTTTTTTACTGTAGAATCGTTTCATAATAATCTCTTCAATTCCTTTCATTTATTTATTAAAGAAGATATATTAGAATAATAAATGCTTTCAAAACAAACAAAAAAATTCGAGCTTCTGCGCTTTGCTTCGATACCAATGTCCTTAACAATTTTCCACCAATATTCCTTGGGTTTTGTTACCCCTTTGTATACAAACAATATCCAGGTTTTTGAGTCGGGAGTATAGAAATGAAACGATCTTGAGTCCCTGAGATAGTCGCCATTTACCCGCTACACCAATACAAAGTTACGGCACATTAACAACACAACAGTTATGCAATACCAGCTGCATAGCTAAATACCTGCCTACTTATATCTACAGGGTGATGTGCAACTTATAAAGAATACTAAAGTTTATAATTATTATTAAAGTGCGGTCCTCGGACCCGAGTGCGAGGGCTTACGCAAAATTACTTATATACAAAAAATTCAAAAATGTTTGTTACTTGATTTCGTAGCTCAGTTATTTAGAGTTTTCCCGCACTGACGGGAGGTTCGCGGGTTTTAGTCCCGTTGAAATTGAATATTTTTGGGATAATAATTAATTTCTTAAATAATACTGGCTGTTACAGCCAACACAACAGTCGCAACACACGCCTTGTAGTCTCGGATGCAGATTTCCTGCTTTCTATCCCACAAAAGACTTTTTCCGGTACCGGGCGTTGCATGCGACATCTTATAGGGTAAGATGTCGATGGGGCGTTGTCTCATGCGTGACAAATACACATCTTCAAAAACAGTAGTAGGTTCAAATGTTAAAGTATTTTCTTAGGGGATATTTACCATGATTTCAGTTTGAACTATAAAATTCCGTGATCATGGCCCATGAAACTGTGCCGAAATATTGGATAACTCAAAACTCAAATCATGGTAAACCAATAAACCAATACATGTAAATAAACCTAACTGTAGTGAATTATGTAAGTTACGTTTTTGTGCCACCCTGTACACAGTTAAAAGACCTCGAAGTAATGACGTCAATGCGCACGCAATTAATAAGTAAATATGTAGCTTTCAAATTGATTGTAATTGTTGCTAATAACGTAAAAAAAGGTCAGGCGATAGTTGATAAATTATGCCGATTAGTTCCAAAAATATTAATACTTTCACTGTTTTAACCTTGGCATAAGTTACAATATAGGTAGTTATTTTGTGCCAACCTACAGTTAACTGCAATTCTATATAATCACTACATAGTATAAAACAAAGTCGCTTCTCGCTGTCTACTGTCCCGAAGTATGCTTTAAAACTACGCAACGGATTTTGATGTGGTTTTTATAATAGATAGTGATTCAAGAGGAAGGTTTATAAACCATTTGACTCATTTAGATTTACACGCGGGCTATATAAAAGACAAATGACTGACTGACTCATCAAGAGATGTCTGATACTACAAGAATTATGTATGAGGCCTAAATTTTGCATGAAGGTTCCTTTTAAGACGTGGTTAGGTACCAACTCAGAACGGATTTTTGGAAATTCTTATTCTAATGTAGTTAAAATGGAGTCAAAGACCATATTGATATTCGCTTCAGAACCGTTAAGCTGAAGCCGCACGCGCCGCAGTCATCGCATTTTCTAAATCTTTATCAGAAATAGTATACAACATCACACCGACAACAAATTTTTGAATGTTGACTGTTGTAGTTTGTTTCCAAACATTCTACATCGAGTTTGGCTAATGTATAGGCCCCTGATACAAAGGGGTGTCTTGACTAGTAATGACATTGAAGAGTTATCAGTTGAAGAGGGTCGACTATTGTTGTTTCACGAATAAAGGAACCACCGGATTCTATTCAAAATATATTTCGATTATTTGGTTTTCATTGATAGGTAATGATATAAATAAATGTGGGGGTTGTGGTAGATGGTAATGATTGATCCCAAACCCGCGACGAAGGCGGTCGATCAACTGCAAGCGCTAAATGCATATCTGCTGCGTGGTCGGTTTATCCGAACACATTAGTATAGATAATTTTACAAGTGTAGATTATTTCTTTTTACAGGCTCTAGGCAACATGTACTTCGCTCACTCATCTCTCACAGACCTAAAGATCTGGGACTTTGAGCAGATGACGTACGTAGACGTGGTGGGCAAGGAAATTCACTCCGGCAATATTGAAGACGTCGCTACCAAGGAGAAGGTCAAGTTCCCACAGCATTTCTTTCCAGAGGTGATTAAATTCAATTTATTCACCATTACATTATTACTAATATTTTCAGGTCAATTAAATACTACAGTACAATGATTAATCTTAAACTTAACCCTAAATTATAATAATAAATATGTATACGTATATATACAATGCCCTTATACAGCAGATTACTTTGACATTTTATCTTATTTATTATTCCATTTAACTTATTCCATAATTTATTTTAATTTTTTAAAGAAGAAGGCATGTCTGTCTGCTTTTTTTTTTTGCACAATGTCCTATGGTGTTTCCTTTGTCAAAAGTTAGTGTGTGTTATAATAAAAATGTAATTTGTCTTTTAAAATAGTATTTAACGACATCAAGTGTAACATTGTGTACCTACGGTGGAAATAAATAAATAAAAATAAATATAAACAATAATAAACTATCACAAACTGACAAATGAGCATGATAAAAACTCGAGTCGAGAGCGTCAGTCTATTTAATAAGGAAATTAAATTAAGTATAATATAATTGATATCTCTATCTCAAGAATTGCAAACAATTAGTGAGAACTAAAATACGAAATTATTTATTAGCCATTTCACTTAGACACAGATTACTGGCGGCCCCCGCACGAGACAAGCCTGATTGATCAATACTAACTAAATAACCATTCTATCTTTAATTTCAGTGCAAATGGTCCCGCAAGGGCTTCCTTAGAACGCGCTGGTCGATCCGCGGCACATCGGTGGAGTTCGTCAACATTCATCTGTTCCACGATGCATCCAACCTGGTGTCTTTAGAGCCCTATCCTTCTGTACGTATGCTACTTATTTTAATAGTTTGTTCTATTTAATCCAATAGCCCCATTAATACATAAAATATATGTATTATATAAAAAGAAAGTCGTGTTAGGTATGCACACTATTTATAACTCAAGAATGGCTGAACAGATTTGGCTAAAAATTGGTGGGGAGGTAGCTTAGAACCAGGAGACAGACAATCGGACATAGGTGGAGCGCGTCCGGCATGTTCGTCGAGGCGCGCGCAGACGGGTTCGCCGCCTGCATGAGGAAAAAGGCAGCCTCACTGCTGAGCAGAGTCCGTGGGAGCACCAACAACATTCTGCAAATGATAGCGGACAAGATTGATGGCCCGCTATACAGACACTGCATTGCTGTACTAACTAAATAACTACACCTACCTCTATTATACCTAACTAACATAGACCTAAGACTTAGATATAAATTAACCCGATTATGGATTTGTGTTATCTGAAAATAAACGATTATTATTATTATTATTTATTATAGGTTACTTTTGATCCCGTTTAATATTTTTCAAATTTATACGCAGACGAAGCTAGTAAATAATAAAATAAGCTTACTTTACTTTCACACAAATTATTGTCATTATTCTCTATTCATTAAATTAATACTTACAGCTATGTGCCAGTACCACTCAGAGTGGTGAAGCCAAAATACTCTTCAAAATATGTGAATTTTTTAATAGTTGCTTAGCAGTGTTTTTTCTCAGTGTTATAACAGAAAAAAGGAATAACTCTAAGATTATCATCATCATATCAGCCCATACACATTCACTGCTGGTCATAAGCCTCGTCCATACGCCGCGACGCCACAAAGAGCGGTCCTAAGCCGCATCTCCCTGCGACCGCTACAATGTACAATTATCAATCATCTAGTAGCCATAAGGCCATAACACAAGCTCTGCTTAGCTTGGGACTAGATGATGTTGTGTGGATTGTCCAGCATTAATTATTTATTTGCAGGTTTATTGCCGCAGCCGGCGGCGTGCGCTCCGCCACACGCTGAGACACCTGCACTCGGACATCAACGCGGCGCCCTACTTTATATTCGGAGACTTCAACTTTAGGACGGACACCGGCGGTGTAGTACAGGTAAATTATTTAAAAACTGAATTCGCCCCGCGGCTTGGAACTGGAAATCTATGTGTCAAATGGGTTATAAACCTTCCTCTTCAATCACTATATCTATTAAAAAAGCCTCATCATAAATCCGTTGTGTAGTTTTAAAGATCTAAGCATAGGGATAGACAGCCAAAGGGAAGCGACTTTGGTTTTCTACTAACTGTGGCACAGCGTGCGAAGGTCTGCCTGCTACGCAGGAGGTTGCGGGTTCGATTTCTGCCCAAATGTTGATATGCAGATATTGGCTCCGGATATTTTCTATGTACATATATAAAAAAATATGTATGCTTCAGTTATACTACCATAACAGTAGTACCCATAACCCTCTAGCTTCGTGCTAGATGATGCTGTGTGAATTGTCCATCATTATTTATTTACGCCAGCGTCTTAATCAATATCGAGTAATAGCTTCTATCCTAATCTAAATTATTAGTAAATGACTCCAAACTCTATATATTTTCTTTCTTTCAGAAAATAACCGAAGATCTATCAGCCAGTCGCCTCACAGACCCGGCTAAGATGGACGCATCCAAGCTGCAGTACAGAAGCAAAGACAACCGCCTCGTGCTAACTATCGGCAAGAAGGAGTTCTCGCATGTCGACCATCAGAAGATCTTCCGGGAGCCTTGGGTAGGACTTTCCACCTTATAGTAACCATATTAGGTGTAAAATTTAGCAGGTACAAGTTTCATATCATTCATGTAGAGAATAAACAATAGTGGACCAAGAATACGTCCCTGCTGGATGCCACGCAAAAAGGGCCCACCTGTGGCCAAGTTGCGGAAACCAGTCCAGAAACAAGTAACTAATGAGGCAATACGAACCTTTGACGACCTCTGTGGCGCAGTGGGCGAAGGTCCTCCTGCGACGCAGGAGGTTGCGGGTTCGTTCCCTGCCTCGGAACAATTGTGTGTACGATCTGCAGATATTTGTTTCGGGCGTTCTGGTCGTTTTCTATGTATAATAAAAAAATATTTATCTATGTAATATATTGTATTATGTATATCAGTTATCTAGTACCCATAACACAAGCTCTGCTTACCATGGGGCTAGATAATGCTGTGTGAATTGTCCAGCATTATTTATTATTGATATAATCCAGAACTCGCTAACAAACGGAAAACGACAAATCAGTCTCAATTTTCTATTTGTATACGTGCACTTGTGTCAAAGCACTGAAGTTATATGCTTGTAACAAAATCATCCACCAGGTATAAAGAAAATACCTATACAGTAAAGCTTACAAAAAACACCTTAATTATGTATTGAGTGTGTCTTTGAATTGAGTGGTTTCTAGTTGAGGTGGATATAGATTTTACAACGACCCCCGCACTAGGCTAGACCTGTTCGGGGTATCGAATACCTAGCTATACACTACACCCATATCATACGAAAATGAATCTTATCTCTATAACAATAGAATTATCTTGCAGCTGCAACGCTTCGACCGAGAGTTGGAGGCCCTACGGCCGCACCTGTTCGAGTTTCCCGTAAAGTTCCCTCCGAGCTACCCGTTCGAAGAGGACGTGCATCTCCCCACGCATTATATGAAAACTCGGTGAGTTCATATTACTATACAATACAAAAATTCTTTATAGTATACCAGATACAGATTACAAACAGACATTACATGCGACAAGTACAATGGGCGGCCTTAGCATCCTAACCGCTATTGCTGGAAAATTTAACTGTCCGGTAATGCACCAATTGGTCCAAAGGACAAAATCTGTAGTTAATTATAAGTACTAACATCTAGTTATAAGCAAACTAACACCATGGATTATTATTATCTGAATAAATGAATTTAATTATTATTATAGCGTAGAAGCCATCTCTTCCAGTCATCATCAACATCAGCCTATAGGATAGTGAGTGCTTTGGTGTATACCGTAAACTCCTATCTTCTTCTAAAATAAATAAATTGAAGTCCACTGCTGGACATAGGCCTCCCCTAATGAGCGCCATAGCGCCCTGTCTTCAGCTTGCCGCATCTCTTCCAGTGGATGGAAATAATTACACTCGCATCCGTCCGCACCTGCGGTTTTTTGTTCAGCGGTAAACCGCCGTACAAAATACCGAAAAATTACGGGAACGAGGCATGAACGTGACGCGAAGCTGCGAACAATATGAATATGATATGTATATATAGTATGATATATGCGTTTTGATCCCTTCATGATCGCGGGATATTGGCGGTGTGGCACGTCATTAGCGAGCGATTGTGGAGTGGCCTTTACGGAATACACAAACTAATGTAATGCCAGATTCAGAAAAGAGGAGTATTACCACTTATTTCGCTAGTGGACATAATGGATTAAAAGAGATTTCCTTTAGTTTAATATTTTGTCTAACACTCTCATTTTCACTTCTCATTTTTCTATTGAAATTTTTATATGATCATATTTTGATTTCAGTTGTCCGGCCTGGTGCGACAGAATCCTGCTGTCCCAGTCGGCGCGGCTGTTGGTCCAGCAACAAGACGCCCGACCCGGGGAGAACAGGCATATACACTCCTCCAGGTAATATTACATTCCCGTTTATACAAATAAATTTATTTATTTATTACAACACTCGCAACAAAAGTAGTTTTGCTATTCCAAGTCGAAGACTTGCTAAAGTAGTTAACAATTTTGTATGTACAGACAGGAGAGAGATGTTATAAAGGATAATCTAACAACTATTTAATTATTAACCAAATAAAAAACATACCTACATGATTTCTTTTCCATGTTTCAGGAAATCAGTGACAGACTCTACGGACAGCAGCGGTCGAGTATCTTCGTCTGACAGCAGCCCAGCACGCTCCGGATCCCCGGCCAGGAATAACCAGGTACTGACAGCTTCCTCATCATCAGCCTATAGCAGTCCACTGCTGGACATAGGCCTCCCCCAATGAGCGCCATAACACCCTATCTACAGCTTGCCGCATCCAGCTATCTACCTGCAGTCTTTCGCAGGTCGTCATCCCACCTGGTCGGAGGGCGTCCTACACCTTTACCGAGTCGTGGTCTCCACTCAAGGATACGTTAATCATCATTATCAACCTATATTAGTCCACTGCTGGACATAGGCCTCCCCCAATGAGCGCCATAACACCCTATCTACAGCTTGCCGCATCCAGCTATCTACCTGCAGTCTTTCGCAGGTCGTCATCCCACCTGGTCGGAGGGCGTCCTACACCTTTACCGAGTCGTGGTCTCCACTCAAGGATACGTTAATCATCATTATCAACCTATATTAGTCCACTGCTGGACCTATTTCCAGCTGTTTGAGGCCTATGCCTCTAACAGCGTAAATACTAGAAATAAGAATACACTTGTTGTGCCCACAACTATAGGTTACACATTATAATGTGTCTTATAATTGATCATATAAGTTTATCTGTTAAGTGTGTATTCGAAAAACAGTTTTTGTCTTCCGAATAAAGCAAAATAAAATAATCTTATATGTATCAACAGGGCAGCCCCGTGAAACCGCTCTGCAAGAAGAACAGCGTGCTAGAGATAGACGCGCTGTCAGTGGCCGGCTTCAACGTGAGCCGCAAGAGCATCGCCGACCCCACCAGTGTGCAGCAGGCTTTGTTGAACCAGAATAGGTAAGGCTTTAAAGAGGTGGACACTCACGATAGGGCTGGTCCACCAGTTTAAAGTCGCTCAGCGAGGTATGGAAAGCGCTATGCTCGAAGTTTCTCTGAAGGATAGGATTCGTAACGTTATTGATATAGCTCTAAGAATTAGCAAGCTGAAGTGGCAGTGGGCCGGCCATATCTTGCGAAGAATCGCCAACCGCTGAGGCAAACGTGTTCTTGAGTGGAGACCACGACTCGGTAAACGTAGTGTAGGAAACCCTCCGACCAGGTAAGATGACGACTTGCGAAAGACTGCAGGAAAATGCTGGAGGCGCTCATTGGGGGAGGCCAGGTCCAGCAGTGGACTAAGCTAGGCTGATGATGTGGTAAGGTTTCAATTATCGTTGTATACGGTCAAACGAAGTTGGGTCGTCCTTTCTACATTAATGGGTGACCCTAACAGGTTTTATTGTCAAACGAGGCCTAGTTCTGACAATAAAACTGGAATAAAATTAGCGGCTAGTAGGCCTCATATGGAAAACTTAAACCTAAATTTAAAATCGCTAAATAATTTAATATCGCGCCTTCGCTGATTTACAAAAACATTACTGACATTTAAATAGTTATTAAGTATGTATATCAAATAAATATCACAGTGCTTTATTTCCTTCAGACGTTAGACTGGATTTTTACACATAAATTTTAAGTTACTTCTTATTCAATGAACACATTAAATGAGCCAGCTATTGAATGACCACAACCTTTGTATATATATACTTAACCTAAGAACCCTGTTCTCATGTAAGTGACTTTATGTAAATTTTCATTAGGAGAATAAATAAATATAAAAAAAAAACAAAACGTTATTAAAAAAATAATGATAGGGTAGACTAGACATAATATTCAAAAAATTTATCCAACAGGGTAGAATCTGAAATCTCAGCAGGCGGGCAGCGACGCAAGCTCGTCCGCAACCAGTCGGAGGGGTCTCCGAAGGGCGAAGCCCTGTCCGCGGAGCTGAGGCGGCTCGTTGACGCGCCCGCTCGGAAGCGGACAGAGTACGCGGTCATGGGAGGCACCACTTGTATGGGAGATCATAAGGTAAAGAAATACTGATATAAATAATGCCCGACTATGTCGTAGGCGGACCTCCGTCCACTGCGCCCCAGAGGCCGTCGGGGAGGTACTCTATGATATAAACCAAAAATATTGATGATCTCTGTGGCGCGGTGGTCGAAGATCCGCCTGCCACGCAGAAGGTTGCGGGTTCGACTCCCGCTTCGAGACAATTGCGTCTACGATCTGCAGATTTTTGTTTCTGGTGTTCTGGTCGTTATCTATGTATAATAAAAAAATATCTATGTAACGCATTGTATTAAGTATATCAGTTATCTAGTAGCCATAACACAAGCTCTGCTTAGCTTGATGCTAGATGATACTGTGTGGATTGTCCAGCATTATTATTAATATTTATCAAAGATCTTCTTTGGTATACCTCCTGCTTTTATTAAATTCACAATGATGTCCATCCAGAGGTTGCCTAAAAGATATAGCTTCTAAACAATAAGGCTATATTTAGGTTTTTTGTATTGTATTAACCAATCTGTTTCTGTCCACAGCCGATCTACCTACGCATCATGCTCCAATCAGACCGAGGTACGCTCACCTCTCTATCTCCCTCCCTTCCGCGTCGAACGCCCACAGACCCCGATCTCTCCCTCTCATTCCCACTCGCAGTCAAACCCGACCACAGAACAGCTTCCCTAAACGAACTTCTTCTAAGAATCCCTCACGTAGAAATCACTACAGCTGATTCCCTAGACGGATTCTTCGTTAACGAAATAGATAATGCTTTGCTATCAGTACAACCTTGCTTAGATCCATACACGCCAGAGAGTGTAGACTCTAGAAGTCCGAATGTCGAAGCGGATATTGTAGAAATAAAAGCGAAAGTGGCTAGAGATATGAGCGTGACTCCTGCGCAGTTGAAGAATAGATTAGATAAACTCTTGGTTGATAATAAACCGGAGCTCCAGAGGTTAAACAGTAGGGAATCTTGTAAAAGTGAGGGTAGTTCTAAAGGTGTTTGTTTTGCGCTGAAGTGTTTAGGGTTTTGTAGGAGGAAAGCTAGGAAGGTTAAGTGTAGGTGCTTTAGCTGTTGTAAGTCCTAGTGAGGGTAGTTGTAGATGTTTGGTGTCAGGCTGATGTTAAGGGTACAAAACAAGAAATATTATATTAATGAATTGACTTAAAATTTTTGTCCAATCAATGATTTGAGAGACTGGTCAAACCTTTGATCTAAATCAACTGATTTTCTTGACCATTGATTAGTTAGACCCGCGTTCGAAGAACCGGTAGTTATGTATTGGTAGATTCCTTTGGAGGCTAGTTTTTCAAAACTAGAAAAATAAATAAGAAAAACAATATTATTATGAAACAAAATAACGATTCTTGACATATATTTTTTATTCCCAATCTTGTCCGTAACAGCGGTCTTCTTTTGTACGATAATAAAAATAACCTAATAGTTTTACTATATTTTTTAGTTTTGGTAAAACAATTCTTCAAAATGAATCACTTGTTAGTTTCTGTGCATAACTTAACATTAGTCTCGATACCGCGATAATTAGCACTTAATGTTTTTTGTTTTGACTTTACGTTTGTACTGCGCTATGTTTTGTATCATAGATTGTATTGTATTCTATGGATCTTGGTAGATTTGTACCATTTTTGACGTGCATGATTTGATTTTACAATAATCAGTAGAAACAGTACGATTGCGGTT
Source organism: Eupithecia dodoneata (assembly GCA_947044415.1). Lineage (NCBI taxonomy): Eukaryota > Metazoa > Arthropoda > Insecta > Lepidoptera > Geometridae > Eupithecia > Eupithecia dodoneata. The sequence continues at coordinate 7,589,634 of OX345678.1, forward strand.
TTTTTAATTAAATTATTTCTTTATTGTTTTGAAAAAACAAATAATTTCTTATATAAATTTTGAAAATTCTAAATACCTTACATCAAAAAAAGACAGCAGTCATACTGTTTCCGCTAACAGCATGTACTAATGTATCGCCGACTGATCGAAGAATCAGCCAGTTTGTAAATAAGACCCAACAAATCAGCTTTAGTTTCTCAATCGGCCTAGCCATACTGCAAACGGGCTTGATTCAACGATTCGGCGGCACAAAAACCAGAACCCTGAGTCATAATCAGAACTTAAAGTTCTGAATAATTTTGAATATTATTTGGTATTAGGCACGATTCAGGCGATGTACCAAAATCTCTGTTCAAAAATATAACAAGGACTCAGCGTTTACTCAGATTTCTTTCCGACTTTACTCAGACTTAACGAATTCTAACCGTAACGTTGCCAGATATCCTGCGCAGAAAGAAAATAAATAAATAATGCTGGCCAATCCATACAGCATCATCTAGCCCCAAGCTAAGCAGAGCTTGTGTTATGGGTACTAGATGCCTAATAATACAATACATTAAATAGGACCTTTCTTAAAATTATGTAAATAAAGAGCCATGAAAATCAAGGTAAGGGTTTTACAAGACACACATCAGCGTAGTTTAGCGTTGCTTGCGTTGTGAAGGAATTTAAGCATAATGTGTTTTTTGAATTTAGCATTATTTCAACGCAATTTTTATGTTCTGTATAATTTGATACTTTGACTTACTTACTAAAAAAACATTATTTAGATTGAAAACAGATATTTTTTAAACTTATGTGTTTCTTTAAATGACGATCTGAATCATTAGAATATAGATTTTTAAATGAAATTACTTCAAAATATATATACATATATGATTTGTATTATATTAGGTTTGACTAGTGTTCAGTGCAATATTACTTAATAATATCCTACTCATTTAATATACCAATACTTTTTAATATTAATTGTACATAATTAACAGTTGAATAGTATAATTGACTTCGTCCACATATAACTTTAACATTAAGTAAGTATGTAGGTAATGAAACTATACCAAAATAATTTTAAATACCTAACTAGAATCTAGTCTTGAAATATTAATAAATATTGTCATAAAAATAATAGTGAATTGTAATAAATTAATAATAACTTGACGTGGTTGCAATATTAAACCAAAAACATATTTCATAGTCACTTTATTTTTAAGACTGGTAATATTTTGGTGAGTCATTTTAGTAAATTAGTTAAGTTTTGTGTCATTCTTTTGATAAAAGCCGAGCCACATAGAGAGTAACAAAAGTATTACTCATACATTCCAAAACATTTAAGGCACTAGACAGACGGATCGCATTTCAACTGCAATCCAACCTCAAATGTGCAGTTCATTTGCAGTCGGCGTGCAGTTCACGTGAACTGCACGCCGACTGCAAATGAACTGCAAACCAACTGCGCAGTCCGATTGCAGTTCTATTGCAGTCGTGTGAACTGCAAATGAACTGCAAAATTGCGTTTGGATTGCAGTTGAAATGCGGTCCATCTGTCTAGAGCCTAAATACTTCGTCCAAATTATAATAAATTCTCAGAAATATATTATTTATATTATTTGGGTTTCTGTATTTTATAATGAAGAGTCAGGATAAAAATAGAAACACTTTCGACACTTGTTTTGTTTGATAGGTTTTTCATGTAGTCTTAACTACAAAACGCTTTTATGTATTTTATATATTAAGTTATTTGTTTCATAATTATTCTTGCTTTTGTCATACTTAATTATATAATATTACTCATAATATACGTAAAATGCAATTTATTGTTAAGTGGAATAGTGTGTGGTGCTGTATATTAAATTTAAATTGTCTAAATATATTTTATTTTTTTCATTCGACTTTTTGGCATCATGATGGATATTTTTTTTGTTTTATTTATTTGATTTACACGAATTTAGTCGGTAGAACGGTATGTTAAAGGATTGGGGCATTTTTATGCTTATCTAGCATATTTTGTCTCACAGCTGGGCAAATGCTTGTCGCCAATCTGAAAAGCACCACTAAAGCACAGCACAAAAACGTGCAATCAATTATGAACTTTAACTCTTTAGATTTAGATGAATGTTGTATTGATGGCATTGAATGAAAGACAGCTTGCGGACCACTCGTTTGAAGTTGGAAGTTCGAGTTTATCGTTGTTAAATGTACCTAAAGATAACGAGTTAAAAACCATATTTGAATGCACGTTTTTGTGCTGTGTTTTCGAGCGGTATTGGATTAATGAGCGCAGAATTAGATGGAAAAACACAATTTCACGGAAATATGTTTAATTAGTTGTAGGTTATTTATCTCTGCTACAAAATAAATAACTTCTATTTCATGGACAAACTAAACGACCGATTACGTCATTCCAAAACCGTTCCAAAATGTCGCATGTGATGAAAACAAATGTTATTTTTGCACTTTTTTTAGTAGTGTTGTTATAGTATTTTAGTAGTATTTTTGTGCTTGTAGTGTTGTGTTTATTTTGTGATTTGTTGTGCTCCCTGCCTGTATAATGCTTCTGTAAGTACTTATTTTTTAATATGTTTTAGTTTTATGTAGTTATTTGTCGAACTATATGTACCTACTTCGTTTGGGGGAGGCCTATGTTCAGCTATAGACGTATATTGCTGATGATGTACTCTTACTACCCGGTCACAATATCTCAACCTCGCGCCATACCTTCACTACACATCTTTGACTCGGGGTCCATAGATATTGTAACCGGGCTATACCTACCTCTTTTCTTATAGTGTACCTAGGTATGTACCTACCACCTACATTAAGAAAAGAGGTTGTGTATCAAAACGGAATTAATGTTTTGAATTTAGATCCATTGAAATGTATGTACATAATATTTTTTCCTTGGTCAATATATAATTTAAGATTAGAACCAAACCCAGATAAACAGTTTCAAACACCTAGAAATTCCTTCTATCAAGAATCTTGATCCATTGTAATGTACATAATATAAAATATACAATTTAAAACTTTCGAAACCCGGATCAACAGTTTAAAACCCCTTTTTTCAATTAATTCCAGGCAACTTCCGCCAGGGGTTCTACTCCGAATCTTCTCCGAAGCACATGCAACCCGAAGAAGCCGAAAGCGTGTCTGAAAACGCAGCCGATTCTCCGAATACCAGGTACATACACTTCAACCCCGAAAGTCCGAGTTACGTTTTTAAAGAAACTGACATTTAAGATTTACCGAGTTGTATTCTCTATAACATTTTAAAATGTTCCTATTCTACTTTCAAGTTATTATACCTGTGTAATTTTGTCCGTTACCTACTGTGTTATTGACTATACCTACTCCGATTTAAAAATTAAGTAATGAAACCTATCTAATTATGTTACTATTACTATGTTATTGACTATATTCTGATTTAAAAACCTGGATATTTTTGTGTACCTACAAAGGGGTAGGAATATTGGTGGAAAATATTTAACGACATTGGTTTGGTATCATCGAAGTAAAGCACAGAAGCCCGAATCTGTCGTTCGTTTTCGAATTCTAATATATACATTAAAATTAATAATTTCTCCCTTGCAAGTTAAGTACGTAGTTCCCTTCTGTTATTTTTATCGGTGTTTGTAACTTTTCATTCATTATGTTGTTGAAATAATACATATATCTTGGATTCTGAATGGACTAGGTTACTACTACGTTATCAACTACATAGACTAAGTTATCGACTAGGCACCTAGAGTAGTACCTACTTTATCTATTGTCTATTCATGAATACTTAGCGTACTTAACTTGCATTCCTGTCTATGTCTATAAATATAGTAATATATGGTCAAATTCATACTACATTTTAGTCACTATTTAGATACTTAATTATAATCTCACTATATCTAGATGTGTTTTTTCAATGTTTAGATGCGATTAGACATTCCAAAGAGTGTAATATTGTTTAACATTTATCGTTCTAAGAATTACCTCTTCCCTAAGCAGAGACAGAATTTGCTTTCTCGAGACGAGACGTTAAATTTTGTATGAGATTGATACAGCGCCTCTAGCGTGCAGACATAGAACTACGCTAATCCCATACAAAAATTTACCGTCTTCATGACGCGAAGTCTCAATAAATAAGGTTGGATAATCTACACAGCAATACTGAGAAATCGAAAATACCGAAAATTTTAATACAAATCATATATGTATGTATCATAAATCTGTCTGTCTGTGTAGTAATGTACCATTCGTAACGAACATGATACTAAAATCCGTCTAATTGCTCGTTGCGAGCGTACTGACTGCTCGAACGCTCGCTGTAACACGTACATTACGCGCGTGACGTAACGCCGATCAGTAATCAGTTTGGGGCTTGATGCGGTGTGGATTGTTCAGCACTATTATTATCGTCTAAAGTTAAGATATGTGCGTGAGAGAGTAAATATTGTCAATAATATTAAGCGTAGGTAGTGAATTTGCTGTTTAAATGAAACTATGGTAGATATTTTTAGACTTTCTTAGCTTAGTAGGTAAAGCCCGTATTATAAAAGTTTGCTAAGTCATCGATCTGTGTTTGAGTAACGCTTTTCTATGACATAAACGTTACTCAAGCATATATCGATGACTGAGCAAGCTTTCATAATACGGGGTTTAGACTTGTAGATGCATGTGTACTTTAAAGAAAAAACATAATAATACTCAACTAGTCCTCTTACTATTTATCTATCTAGTATTAATTCCTTGTTTTGTCGCCAAATTTATGCCAAAAAATTGCAATCGGGCTTAAAGTCAGTGTTCAGTTCAGAGCCCGAGTCCACAATAGTATCAAGAAGTATTCGTGACGAGTCATTTTTCCAGGTTTTGGTACAGCAGCGCCTCTATCGTGCAAATAGAGAACTATGCAAATCCCATACAAATAAATGACGTCACGATCACGTCTCGATACTATCGTCAAGCGTAGTTCTGGGCGTTTTTATCAATATTTAATTTAGTGTCAAACTTATAAATACAAGATTTATAATATAAAGTAATATTGATAACAATATAAATTGGCCACTGGCGTATTTCTAGTAACTTACCTACTCGTAAAAACTATCTTTAGGTAGATACATAATAGTATCTATATCTACCTATAGGTTTTTTTTATGTTCATAAAATGCCGTAATAAGTAAGAAAATCTCAAAATTCCTGTTCTCAAGTTGTGCGACACCATTATTAAACCATTTAAAATGATGGCAATATTATTCTATCAATTTATATCAGGGAGCGAAAACCACAGGGTAAATACTTTGCCATGATGTTGCCATAATATTGACGTAATATTTTGCGATGTCATATTTTTATTATACCTATTCATTGTTGTGCGTAGTTATAAAATTGGTGTCTATTGTTAATGGTAAAATAAATGTACTTAGTATATATAACAGTTAAGGGTATATACTTATTTATGATGTTTAGGTACATAGCGAATGCATGTTATATAATATAATATGCGTAAAAACAGATAAACAACAACAGTTAAAGGTAGAAAAGCTGGATAGAATTTAATATAAAAAAAATCGTTCCATTATTAAAATCTGGGCATAAAGTGTTTGTTGTACCTATCTGCCTAAGTACAGTAATATCTTATATAATATTTTATTAAGTATTTCTTACCTGCATATTTACTATACAATAGGTAGACTATCTACTATGTACTTACTAACTTAACCAAATCTAGTCCTCTATCAATAGATAATTTTACTTAAAATACTATACGTATATATATAAAAAATAATTGATGTTCGTTAGTCCCGCTAAAACTATATAAATTTAAATATAAAACTATGTTCTGTTTGCATAATATGCCCTCATATTATGCAAACAGAACATAGTTTTATTCAAAAGAAGAAAAACAGAATTTTGGTCAATGTTTCAAGGTTGAGTTTAGTAGCCAAGCTAGCGAAGTAGCGGGTAACAGCTAATTTAAACTAAAAAATTACATAAATTTAACTATTCTAAATTATTATTCACGTTCGCATATTTTGTTGGATCTCGAATGTACCTACTTATGTATGTTATTTTTACTGTAATTATTCTAATTTATCATCTCGGCGTCTCATTACTACTGCGATGTCTGCCACACGAGTGCCAATTATGCGAAAGTTTGCTCAGTCATCAATGAATGCTTGAGTTACGTTTCTATGGCATGAGCGTCACTCAAGCACATATCCATGTCTGAGTAAGCTGTCATAATACGGGCCTAGGTTATAACTGCAAATAACGCTCGGCTACGTTCCTGTTAAAAAATAGTTCTACCTGCCTTAGTAAGTGTAAATAGAAATAAGTGCATGCTTAGTGTTATAAAATTGGAATGACAATCACTCAAAGAATTTAAGATTTTTTTGACATTTATCTTTTAGATGTGACTTTTTAAATATTTTACTGTTCACATGTTATAAAAATATTTTAACAAATACAAAATAATGGCGTGTCTAATATTTATAGGCATGAAGGACGTCAAATATTCACAATAAATAGGTAACTTTTTCGTCCATTGTCAATGTTTAAAATAAAATTGTTGCAGTTAACAATAGCTAGGTATTAATGAACCTTTTTAGAATTTATGATCAATTTAATAGACATTTATATATTAGTTAATAAAAAAATCACCTTTTAAAATAGATAGTTGAAAGTACCTGACTTTACTTTTGAAGCATAATTACCTATCATATTTTTAATACTTAATTAATTTAGATACCTAGGTACCTACTTACTTCAATGCAAGTATGAACGTACCTACTTGTTTGAGTTCCTCTAAGCTTCTCAATTCAATGTTCTCTTCACATTTTCGTTCACTTAGTGGAAAAAAACTGTTTGTGTTCAGAGGGTCTACTCGTAAAAACGGTCGTGGTAACGCTGTGTATGTTATGCAAATTAAACAAAAATAAAAAATAAAATAAATAAAAGTTGGTTTTGCTTGTAAATGAATCAGCTTTGATTTCCGTTTTTCGAGAAGTCGTTTGTTATTCTTCGAGAGGTGTAAAGTAGTATTTAAGTTGATTTTATTTCTATAATAATAACTTGACATAATTGTACCTACGTATTTATAATTCTATTGTCTTTTAATACTCTATTATTCTATCTTAATGTTGTTCTAGTCATGTGTCATTGGTGTGTTAAAAACTTAAAATAATTAAAGAATTTATCGAAATAATTGTTTTTAATTTTTCAAACCCCTACCAATGTTGAATAAATAACTTAAGAAATTATTTGTTTTCTGACAATAATTGTAATGAATACTTTTGCGATGGTGCAATTAAGATACTGTATATATAATAATATATATATATATATGTATAATGCATCTATCAGTCTAATGAGGCTTAACAGGCTAAAAAAAAAATCTAAGCGTCGAAGCGACGCGTGACTTGAGTGCTGGTGAGTATCTGGCGCAGCGCATCAGCATTGTCATACAGTGGGGCAATGCAGCCAGCGTCTTGGGGACGCGCTCCGACTAAATATGTAGACTCCGTGTGACTCCGTATAAATATGTAGTATCATTCGAGCTACCTGTAGATTGTTTGCAACAGCTTAAGGGCTTAAATCAAATTCATTAAATAAAACCTTCATTACCTACTGTTAAAATAAAACAACATAGGTTAAAGTATCAAAATTGTATTTATAAAAATATTATTGTTAATTCTATTAATACATAAACACAAGTTTTCAGATTAAGTATATACGTTTTAAAAACATTGCAAAGATCTACTTTAAAGTGTCTTGGTATCACTTGACAAGTTAGCACCCTTAAAACATGCAATAAAAAGACTAAAATAAATTTGCATTCATCTATATAGTATCAAAATATGTACAAAAATCTCAATAGATATTGCCAATATCAAATAAGTCAAGTTTAGTAAATAGGCACTTATCCATATCATAAAAATCTTACTCAGTCATTGATCTATGTTTAAGGAACTGTTTTCTATGGGAAAAGTGTTACCCAAGCATAATGACCAGCGCTGGCTAAGTCTCTTACGGAGCTTAGACAGCATTATGCTGAGTTAAAGCCTTTTTGTAACAACTCTCTACATGTACCTATTCTATAAGTATGTATTTTTATTAATTTAAGTTCTTATGAATAAATGTCTTTCTATTTCTATTAATATGGACCTTCTTTTTTTAAGTAAGTTAAGTACCTTAAATTACATAAGCTATTTTAATTTGTTCATGTTACTTAGACAGTTCCTTAAATTCTACTGTTAAATATGAAACCAATCGAATTGCGATGATAAAGCTATTCATTCTATCTATTACATAAAAATGCTTGTACAAAATTAACACTTTGAGTGCTGAAATCACACGGTATGTGTTTTCTAAAAGTCACTAATATGCGTAAATCCATACTAGCGCAGCGGCTGAGAAAATACAGATCTTTGTGACTCAGCACAGCCGTAATATTTTTCGAACGAAATGCATGTGCGGCGCAACACAATCGCTGTGTAGAGCGGCAGCACGAATTTTTTAGGTTAAAAAAAAGATCGCAGTCGTCGAAAAAAAATCGCAGTCAAAGTGTTAAAATAGTAAGTTAAAGAACTTAACTTAAGGGCTACAATGGGCTTATCCTGTAAAATGGCACAACATCAGCATTAATTCATTATTTGGCTATTTATTGATATTATTATGAATTACAAGTTGGTAGGTATTATTAATAATATTGTTTTATTTAGTAATATTTGTTTTTTTTCTAAACTTCTAAAAGGCAACATCGAATTACGCGTATGTTCCTTATTTGCTTATATTGGTTATTTTTTGAGATCGATATATAATTTTAATATTGACTATTGCCATTACTTAACAAAAAAAAATCCCGTATAAGTTAGTGAATAATGCTGGACAATCCACACAAAATCATCTAGCCCTTAGCAGAGCTTGTGTTATGTACTAGGTGATGGGTAGGTATACAGAATACAATATATAAATATATTACATAGATAATCTTTTTATACATAGAAAATACCCAGAACACTCCTGCATCGCAGGCCACATCGTTCTTTATCGGCTATTCAAAGCTCAGCTACATCAAAATATTGAATGAAATTTTAAGTTCCATTCTTCAATCATAATTATCAAAAGCCTTCTATTTGAGCACCACATTTTAATTCCTTCAGTTTTTATTTTGAGAAATACATATTCTAGAACTTTTTATCATGAAATTTTAAATTTCGGCCTCAAATCATAATTATCAAAAGCCTTCTATTTGAGCACCACATTTTAATTCCTTTAGTTTTTATTTTGAGAAATACATATTCTAGAACTATTAATCATGAAATTTTAAATTTCGTCCTCAAATCATAATTATCAAAAGTGGGTACAAAGTGCTAATGGCAGCTAATGGAATTTGAACACCACATTACAATTCCTTCATAGTTATTATTTTAAGAAATACCTTTCTAGATTCTAGAACTATTTCACAGTATTTTCAGGTATACCAACAGAGGAGAGTTGAGGTTGGCCTTTATGATTTTGTTTGGCACAAAAGATATTCACAATATCTGTCATATCATATCTTATCACAATATTTTAAAGTTTTATCAAAACTTAAGTTACAGATTTATGCATTTTAATCTTAGTTATCTATAATAATTGGCAAATATACTGTAAAAAATTATAGAAACTGTAAACTAATTATTACTTACTTATAAAATAAGTTGTATAAGTTAATAAGCAGTAGCTAAAATAACACCTGTACTTCCTATTATTATTGGAGACCTCAGTTCTCGTTGCTTATGGGTCACAGTCACAATTACAATCTCCACAGTCTCCACAATCCCCGCAGTCCCCACAATCGCCACAGTCCCCACAGCAATCAAAACATCCTGCACTGGAATCCCCCGCTCCATCACCAACATCGTGAGTCTCACAGCAATTATTACAACCCTCCGCGCAGCCCTCAAAACAGCTCTCCGTGCACTGTCCACAATCATAGAAGCAGTTCGCTATACACCGGCATATAAAATAACAACAAAACGCATCATCCTCTGCAGTATCAATTATATAGCAACAGCAATCTTCTTGTTGCTTCCTTTTTCTTTCTTCTTCTTCTTCATCTTGGATGGGTGGGTCAAATTTCGCGTTAATTTCGGTGAGCTCGGTTGGTTCCGTGGTTGTTGGCTGGGTGGTCACTACCTGAGGGCTTTCTACCTCTGGTTGGGTGCTGATAGGCTGGGTTGTCACAACTTGTTCCATTTGTACATATAGTTACGTTACTGTAGACCTTGTAGACAGTTTGTCAAGAGGAAAATGTTTGCTGTTTGAAGAGGTAAGTATAGAACTTGCGCTCGCTTACAAACTTCGCACATGTAGGTACGTAATACGTAGACTTAATAGCGCTGGCTGCACGGTGCACTGAAACCTTATCTTACGACAGCTTTCACTTCAATTTATAAACATGAATTGAAGTCCCTTTGGTGATTTTGTATACCTAACCGAAAAACGACTTCGTTTTGCCCAGCCAGTGCTATTATGTGATGAATCAAAGAGAATACAAATATCTACGTGTGATGAATGAATAAAAAGAAAACTGCAAAACAAAACAAGTGTTTTACTGTTTTGTTTTGATGGTTCATAATTTTTTTTGGATGGTCCATGTCACGCACGTCATTTAAAAAGTTCAAATGCCAATGTCAATTAATTGTCTTAGCTTAGCTCGAACGCGGGAGTCGCGGGCCAAGGACAATGGAAATCACTCGTCCTACCTAACCTACTGTTCAAGTTCATTTGAAGATAGTATCGAGACGTGATCATCTGACTTCATATTTATATGGGATTTGCGTAGTTCATTTAATTTAATTTATTTATTGCATCATAATAAGGTACATAAAATTTGTCAGAACTTATTGACTATAGATATGCTATAGATATTAATAGAATACATAAGTACACCAGTACATATTGTACCCATTTAGGGTGTTCCAAAAAGAGACGGCCAGGTAATTTATACAAATTGTATTTATTAATATGTACAATAGGTACCTACTAATATAGATAAAAATATCTTAATAGTACTTACATCATTTGTGTAAAATTTAAATTGCGTCCGATAGATAAAAGCGTTGTAGTAAAACCTATGGAAAAAGGAGACGTCACGAATTCACGATCACGCCTCGATACTTTCCTCAAATACACTTGGGGCTCTGATTTAGGCATGCTCGCAGGTAAGTCGTAGCGTGTGGCGGGCTATGAGACTGACTGAGCAAGCGTAGCATTCTTCCAAGACACTTTCGGAGTTCTGCCTTTCATCACCCAACGAGTTTTTCTATGAATACTCTCCCTCTTAATCGCAACAGTCACCGCCACCGCCACAATCCCCACCTCCTGTGTCACCACCGCCACAATCCCCACCCCCTGTGTCGCCACCGCCACAATCCCCACCCCCTGTGTCGCCACCGCCACAATCCCCACCCCCGGTATCGCCACCGCCCCAGTCATTATCACCTCCGAAATCTGGCACTCCATAATCGCTTTGGTTGCCACCATCATCTACATAACCGTCTGAATAACAAACTTCATCATAAATGTACGCAGAATGCGTATTTCCGTAATCTCCGTTTCCATCACCATCACAGTTGCAGCATTCGTTGCAAAAGAAAACGCAGCAATCATTTTTGCAACACAAAAATTCCAAACATTCGAACATATTTTCAAAGAAGTGGCAGAATGTAGAGCCTATGCTTTGCCAGCAACTTCTTTTTTTACGCCGTTCCGTTCCCGTATCAATTGGTTCCACTTGACCTTGGTCTTCTGAATTTAAGGATGTCGTTGGATTCATGGTTATCCAGCAATGTACTCTTACGATTTGAATTCACATACCTAGGTACTGAATTTCTGTTCTTATCGCATCTAGAGGTTTTTTTTTATATAAGGTTTGCCTGGTGTTTATTGATAATATTCCAGTATTTCCAGTAATCCGCGTTCACAATTCACAGTGGTTCAAAGAATTAAGAGTTTTATAACCATTATCACTAAGTAGGTAGGTATTATAAACACAACATTTATGTACCTACGCATCATCAAACTAGGTACATTAGCACTTTGAAAATAACTAAGTAAGGTTATTAGGGTATGTTATTATACGTGCGTATTGTAGAGCCAAACAAAACAAGTCTTATGACTAGTATATTATATATAATAGGTACTAGTGTTGCCGGCAGTGAAAGTGAAAAAGTTCCGTGGCGAACGCAAAAAAATTAGGCAATAACAACAAAAAGAGAGGGCTTGGAGTTCTAATTTTAATTAAAACTTAAACTTTAGTTTTAATTTTTTTAGTCTTAATTTTGAAGACTTTTTGAAATACAGAAATATAAATTTATTGTCAAATTTTCATTAAAAAAAGAAAAAAAACTTTTCCGCTAGTTTTAATATTGTGGAATAGAGAAAATATAAAGGACTGCAAATAATCATATACTTAGTGGGAACGTGAAATAAACCACCATAACATAAGGTATTGAATACATTCCATACTATAATAGACTAGACTTTTTTTTAAATTTTATGTTTGCTGTGTACTGTTTTAATGTATTATTTTAATGAAACCTGTCTTTGGCCAAATAAAATTATATTCCTTCTTTCTAGACTAAACCATACTATTACTCAACTATCATAGATAAGATAATTAGGTACCTAATGTAATTCTCTCAGGACCTTACTTTAAATACGAGGACATAAAACTCATTGTACGTATCTAGCTAAACATACGTATTGTATAAGTCTTGATAATTTGTTTTCATATAAATTATCCCTAAATCATTCCATAATTTTTATTTTTATATTTTTGCTGTAGGTACCTTTCTTTTTTAATTATATAACTTTAATATATAACTTAAACTTTATTTTAAATTGTTTTATTAGGTATAATTATATAAATCTGTTATGTACCTTCACTTTGTTGAACTGAAACACATTATAACTATAATTCCCGGAGGTGGGCGTTGCGACCTGCGACACAGTATTTTACTTCTGCAGGTCGCATCGCTTCTTATTTTTGTTACTAGAACATAAGTAAGTTCAAAATAAAGATATGTCCAGATAGAGAGTACATATAAATAACCAAAGACGTATTATATTCGTCATTTTGGTCCGAAAAGATCCGCAGACGCAGAACAAGATCCGAAACGGACCAAAAAGATCTACACCGGCAACGCTGTTATAAAATGCTTATACGGACTGTTTTCGGGCAGCGCGTCGTGTCCTCGTCGTCCAATGAAATCGATGACGCCAGTCAAGGCTAATGTATTTTTAGTTCTTATTTGGGTGGATATTACATCATGGCTTTCGTTCATTATCAATTCAGGTTACTTCATAAAAATTATCTTTCTTTTAAACTAGGTGCTAAGCCCGCGGAATTTATCTTATATATAAGTAAGGAACAGTGGCTTCAGATTCAGATTCTTTGTTGAAAATTATTTAGGTCTATAAACTTCACAATCCACACAGCATCATCTAGCCCCAAGCTAAGCAGAGCTTGCGTTATGGGTACTAGATGGACTGAAATAGGTACATAGAACAATACATTACATAGGTAGATATTTTTTATTATAGAAAATACCCAGATCACCCGGAACAAATCTTTGCAGAACGTAGATACTCGTACAAACTTTTTTTTCAAGACGTGAATCGAACCCGCATCCTCTTGCGGCGCAGGACCCAACACGCCACATTGGTCGTCAGCAGTAGGAAGGGAAGCCCGTAGTATAAAACAAAGTGACTTCCCGCTGTCTGTCTGTCCCTATGTAGGTATGCTTCGATCTTTAAATCTACGCAACGGATTTTGATGCGGTTTTTTAATAGATAGAGTGATTCAAGAGGAAAGTTTATAAACCATTTGACACATAGATTTCCACGCTGACGAAAGCTGCGGGGCGCAGCTAGTATTAGACAAAAATAAAACTAACAATAGGTAATTAACTATTCTAATCGGCTACTTAGTCATCAGCGCTTCCACCCCAGCCACCGCCACCTGAATCACTAACTCCATAATCGCCCCCACTGGTATGGTGATCTGCTGAATCGTTTCCTAAATAACTCACTCCATGGTTGGTATAATGGTTGACACTGGTATGATGATCCCCTGTATCGCTAGCGCCTCCAAACTCTTTCACACCATGATCGTTATGTTGACCCCCACTAGATGGTTGATCACCAGAACCCTCTTAAAGACCCTCCGATTGGTTTTTTGCATCGCCACTGCCTTCAATAACACCTTCATGCTCGTTATGTTGAACCCCAGTGGATTGTTGATCACCAGAATTACTCTCTTTAAGACCCCCCGATTGGTTCTTTGTATCGCCAACGCTTGCAATTACACACGCTCCATGGTCATTATTCTTTGCATCGCCACGGTCTCCAATAACACACGCTCCATGACCATTATGTTGACCCCCACTAGATTGTTGATCACCAGAACTCTCTTTAAGACCCCCCGATTGGTATTCTACATCGCCACGGCCAATAACACCTTCAAGATCGTTATGTTGAACCCCAGTGGGTTCTCGATCACCAGAATGGTTCTCTACAAGACTTGAATGCTTGTCAGAATTGTTATCACCTTCTTCGCAATCTCCATGATGTATTTCCATTGAAATAAATTCTTCATTATCTGTGACAAGTCCTTCATTTGCGATACCTTTAACTGACCACGTTTCCCAATTCTGTTCAGATCTTAAGCTAGCGGGTGGAACTCGTATGGTGTTGGATCGTTCATTTTCATCATCATCATCATAAAAGTCGTCGCATGTGCAGCATAATTTGCAACATTCGTTCTTGCAGAACCAAAAGACGAAGCAGTCCGTTATATTTTCAAAGCAGTGGCAGAATGCAGAGCGTATCCTTTGCCAGCTATTTATGTTTTCTTCACGTTCCGTTTCACCTTGAAAAAAAAAAGATTTTTGGATTAGAGAACAGAGCAGATAATGTAAAAGCGTCAACTCCTACTCAAACGGAACTCAGATTCTGGGCGTACGCGGTAGAGTTTGGTCCAGGGAATTCCCTGTTCAGAATTTACCGGAAATTCCCGAATTAAGAACCGGTAAATCGTTAAATCATTTCAATATTTGAATACGAACCCATTAATTTGATAAGTACGTATATTTTATTGTTTCCCTCAAAAATCTTACACGACTTACGTATAATTATGAAATGAGGAAAATTACTGCCAAATTATAAATTACTTATTATTATTTACAAGTCGTGACTAATTAATACCTAAAAATCTTTCAAAAATTCGTTAGGTATTGAGACATGCTTCAAATCCGAGTTGCGATAAATTACCAGAGAAACGTTTTATAGGTATATGGGATATTTATTATTATGGTATTTTTATAAGGTACCTATGTTTATTTAAAATCTTCACTGCAACTTCCGACCCGCATGCGCAGGGTGGTAGCCTAATAATCATTAGGAGAGGCCTATGTCCAGCAGTGGACTACTATAGGCTGCTTCTTAAATATTTGAATAATTTTCTTACCTTGGTTTTCTATACCCAACGATGGCGCCGCCGTCGTTTCAGGCACTATTCTTTCCGATTCAATGCTCATCATAAATCTGCCCTTCTTAATAGAGCATTTAGATGACACAACTACTTTTTGTTTAAAAACTAAATTTTTATTAATGTAAAAAATATTCTCATATGATTATGAACCAGTGTTGTGGTTATTGTGACCCTTGCTCGTGGAATGTAAGTTGGCACCAATAGTAAAGTAGGTACCTATAGGTACTCCGATTTAAAAATCCAATATATTTTATGTCAACAAAAACATTTATGAATGAAAACTTAACAAAACTGATAACTATAACAGAAAACAATAAGGTTATCACTAAATCACAAACGTCAAGAATGCATAATATCACAATGTGCAGCGAAAAATGTTTCATAATAACTTTTGTGAATTCGAAAACGGGTAGAGAATCAATTAATTAAATGATGAATGAAAACTTTATATAGCGAAATTAGAAGCAAAAAAATTAATAAAAATCCATTGAAATTTATTTTCTACAGTCAAAACGTATAGGTTTTGGGACACACTTCCTTAAAACCTTATACTTAACCAAAAATAGTTTCAAGCTACTGTGCTTTACTTCGATGATACCAATGTTTCAAATATTTTCCACCAATATTCGTTATAATTTGTAACCAAATGTTTACAAAAAATATCCAGCGTTTTTAATTGGACTATTAGTAGACTTTGGAATATTCAGTTTCCTGTTAGTGTATTGTAAACAGGATATTCCTGGAATAATGTTTTGTGATTTCCTCACCTACTCTTTAAATATCTATAAAAAAACCCATAAGTATGACGTTAATAGCTGTGGTTAATAATATGTAGGTCTATGTGTGGCGAATCGATTAATCGATCGTGACAACACTATAGTTACCCTAACCCTACAGGACCTGCTTTTGGGATTTCTCTCTTGTTGTTTTATTTGTAATAGAGGAATACAAGCATCTCCAAATAAACTGCAGTGGTTATCCGCTCTTTTATTTATATGGGAAGAGTATCCCCCATATATTATGTTCAGCAGTGGACGTACGTGCTGATGTGAAGTGCTCAGTCATCGATCTATCCACGCTTCTGTCATAGATCATACTCAAGCGTGGATCGATGACTGAACCAGCTTATATAATACGGGCCAAACGGCTAACAAAGGGGCCTACGGGCCTTAGTAGGTACCTACTAAGGCCTACCTACTCAGGTATCAGAGCTTCGAGTCCATTAGGTTCAAGAGTGTAAAAAAATCTTCAATGTTCGTACAGATAATCTATTTCACGAATAAGGTTTCATATAATACTACCCGGCTTCGCACGGTTTTAGTACGGATCCATAACTTTTTTGAAAATATAATATAGCCTACCCTATGTTCACCGGGGATAGTGTAGCTTCCCAACACGGTGAAAGGATTTTTTAAATCGGTCCAGTAGTTTCGGAGCCTATTCAACAAAAAATCAAATCTTTCCTCTCTATACCCAAAAGGCTTACAATGCTTTGCGGGTCCAATATAATAACGCGTTTAGGTTGTTGTTGCGACTACCGGGATTCTGCAGTGCCTCGGACATGTTCGCCCAGGCACGCACCGACACCTTCGATGCTATCTGGCGGAAAAAGTCAGCTTCACTACTCAGCAGAACCCGCGGGAGTGGCAACAGCATCCTAACCGCGATTGCTGGAAAATTTAACTGTCCGGTAATGCACCAATTGGTCCAAAGGACAAAATCTGTAGTTAATTATAAGTAATAACATCTAGTTATAAGCAAACTAACACCATGGATTATTATTATATGAATAAATGAATTTAATTATAATATTAGTATAGATACATATACGACTTTTCTGTTTAGTTGCCTTGTGCTGACATTTTGCGTGGACCCAGAAACACAAGTGACTCGGACCGCGTCGCGTCGAGACTTTAGAGGTTACGCAAACTAACTCAATGTGCATGTGCACGGCTAACAACAATCAAGATTAAACCTTCTTCGTGAAATAGAATATCTGTATGTTTTGAAAAACACAAGATATTTCATCGAATAATACTTTATTCCAATAAGGCTATTACATAAAACTAAAGTTACTTACATAGTTTACAATGGGCAAAGTCGACACCAAACAGGTTTCTTCCAGAACATAGTGGACTAGGCACCCTAGTGTGACCAATGACAGAATAATGAACAAATATTTGTCTCAAGGCGGGAATCGAAACCGCAACCTGAGTCGGACTTTTACCTGCCGCGTCACATCGGTCGTCAATAAAAGGTATTCAATTCACACTTTTTAATTTTTTTTACAATTTTTTAATTTTATCCTAAACTATAATTTAATTAAGTTTTATTAATGTAGGTACTACTTACCTTTTACACTTACCAACATTCGATTTATTTTCTCATAATATCATAGACCAGTTTTCATTAAACTTGACTCCGATTTTTATATGAATTGTGAACATAGAATAGAAAGACATTTTTTTTAACAACAATATAAATAGTTAAAAACATGACAGTATTAAAGATAGGCATATAGAGTCCTATGTGTAGAGTTGTTACAAAAAGGCTCTAACTCAGCATAATACTGGCCTAGCTCCGTAAGAGACCTAGCCAGCGCTGGTCTTCCATTATGTCACCTCTACACGTTGGCTAATGTGTGTGCCAATGTGTTGGCTAAAACATTGGCCCAAGATCCGTTTGGTGTCGGTTTTTCAACGCAGATCAAGTTAGTTTGCCAGAAGCTTCCAAATCGATCGCATGCACTTGATCTAAATTCTAATAAATAATAAAACATAATTCGAAATTTCCACTCTATTTATTTAAACTACCTTTTGCGTACATACATAGGTACTAAATATTTAAATGAATGTCGTGTCTCTGTATAACAACAAACAATACCGAATATATTTATTTATTTTAAGCCATTATTGTCCCACTGCTGGGCAAAGGCCTCCCTTTTCTCCTTGTATTGTGTTTTTTTAATTATTAATACTTCCCGGTGTGAACGCTTTCACTAAAAGTTTGGCCAACATTATGGCACACATGTTTGTCAACGTGTGGACGCTTTCACAAACTGTTCGCCAACAAAATAGCCAACGGGTAGAGGAGACATTAGAACAAAGTAAAACAGTATTATGTGTAGAGTAAAATAGGTCTTAGATAGAAAGGAGATTTAAGTTCCCAAGCATAGTTTTCCATAAGTACAAAAATAAAAATCTACTTGTAGCTAAATAAATAAATAAAATGCATTAAATGCAGAATCTTATATCTATTTGATACTTTAAATTAATGTCATGGGTCGTTAAGATAGGCAAGTGAGAGCTAAATTTCGCAGATTACTATAGTTTGACCGAAACCGCTGTACCGCTCGTTAGGAAAGTGCAGCGAGGTGGAGGGCGAGGAAAAACGAGCACGAGTACGCGTTGACGGCAGACTGATGGATTGGAGCGGCCGATATTTCCCCCCCGTCTCGCCGCTCGCATACCTCAGGCGCGGTACAGCGGTTTCGGTCAAACTATAGTGACGCTAGAAGTACATATGTATACTATGAAAATATCTTAGTTTGATGAGTTCATTACGCATGTAAGTGGGTTAACTACGAGCCTTATTTGTGCTGGAAGACCAAAACGTTGGTGTTCTCCCAAAACAAAAAAGGTTCGTAGTTAACATCATCAGTATGTATGTAAATGTATGTATGTTATTATTGATGATTTTGTGTGGGAAAAAAACCGTCGTTTTGATTTAGGCTAAGCGTTTAGAATAATATTAATAATATTATTTTTCTATTCTTTCAATAAATGTTACAGCACCAAATCTCTCTCTAAGTGCATTCTAATAACTTGCCACAATTTTTATAGATCCTTTTTTTGCATTTAGCTTCGGTGGTGAAAAACTAATAAAATCTAATAAGAATGCAATAGTTTTATTTTACCCTGACTGTGGCTCACAATCAAGCTGAGACTCTCTATTATCAACTTAACTGAATTTATTTCCATGTAAATTATTGGAACTCGAACCGGTCGATAAGAACAAAACATTTAAATCGTCTTTTCATTTCACGTTACAAAATGACTACGGAAATGGCAGAATTGTCTCGAACTAGACACAGAGACATTCAAACTCAAAGTGCGTTTTTTCCTTTAGACCTTTCAAGACTCTTGGACATGTCACAAAATTTCATTGCATAATCCTGTACTAGACTAAAAGTCCTTGGAATTTATTATAAGTTGCACGGAGAGATTGATTAAATGAAACTTTTGAAACTATCATGGTTAATAACTCTAAAGTCATTTAAAGCGGGATATTTACCATGATTTGATTTTTAAGTTATCCAATATTTCGGCACAGTTTCATGCGCTTTGATCACGGAATAACTGAAGAAACTGCGAGTAAGTGTTTTGGTACCGTTCGTAACAAAAGAAAAAAAATGAGGGTAGATCGGAATGTCTGCCCATAAAAACACTTACTCGGAGTGCCTTCAGTTATATCGTGATCATGGCGTATGAAACTGTGCCGAAATATTGGATAACTCAAAAATCAAATCATGGTAAATATCCCGTTTTAAATGGTTCCAGCCTTGACACCTTGACACGCGTCCCTCCATCTGTAGTTTATTTCATTAAAAGATAAAATGCTAAAATGTGTCATTCTAAGAAGATACCATTGTTATGGTGAAGCCATTAATTTAGGGGATTTAGGGCCCTAAGCAGATTTTTTTGTGAATCTAAGGTAATCATGTCCTCTTCACAAACGATCACATACATATATAACATTAGTATGATTTCAAGATAACTTTAAAAGCCGCCACGCACAGAAACCGTGGCCGGGCCGGAGGCGAAGGCGTGCGGGTTGTATTATACGAATTTATATGAAAGACTACTTATAGGTACAACGCCGGGCGGTGGCGGCGGCGCGGTGCAGAAACTTGTATGAAACATCCCGTACGCTTTCGCCTCCGGGCTGGCCACGGTTTCTGTGAGTGGCGGCTTTAACGCATCGTAGCTTCCAAAATGATAACCTGATTTCCATTAAATTTTCTTTGTAAGGTGACTTGATTAAAGTGTTCTTAGCTATGTTTAAAGAAAATGGATAAAACTTTTCAAATCATGAGTATTATTATTATTTCACAGTCATTTCGCCGGGCTCTCGATTTTGGCTTTACGGGAAGTGTTTTCAGTCGTTTATTATTAAATTACTAGCGTATTATTCCTTTCTCAGCGCACTATAGCTTATTTACCTGTGCGTTTTGCGTCCTGTACACGTTGGGCCAATGCGTTGGGCCAAGGCGTTGGGCCAACGTGTAGAGACCTACTTGGCGCATGTTGGTAGTTGGCGGCCAACATTGGCTCGCAAACCGACTAGTGTCAGTTTTTCGTGCACACTTCAAAGGATCTTGGCGCGCTCCGCAACCAGTGTTCACACGTTGGCGTCTTATTCAGTTCGCCTCTATTCGTCAGCAAAGACAGTCGTGTTGCGTGCGTGTGAGATTTACTGAGAGATTTTTTTTTATATCGTACGCCAATGTATGAACGCAATCCGATCAGTTGGCCCAGCGCATTCGCCAAATGTGTACAGGACGCTTTATATTTATAGTGGGTGATCTAGAGGTAACTAAGATTTGCTTAGCTCGATGATAATAAAGCCTGAGAACATTAATCCAACACCGCTACTGAACAGCACAAGTGTTTTTAAATTTGGGCTTAAACAAATTATCTATATCTTTTATTATTGTAAATTTTACAACATTGCACGCCCAATAGGGCAGAATATATTGTGACTCATTACATATAAGAACTTTTTAACATGTATTTCATGCAATAAATTAATTTGAATTTGATACATTTTACAGTGATAAAATGGCTTTAAACGAGTGACCTGCGCAAACTTTTCAATCCTCACTACCTGTCACCGGAAAAAATAACTACCACTATACAATGAAATGTCGCACCAAACTTTGGTGTGTAAACTCCAAAGTTTAGGATGTGATATAAATGTCGCATCAAACTTTGGTGTGTAAACTCCAAAGTTTAGGATGTGATATAAATGTTGCATCAAACTTTGATGTGTAAACTCCAAAGTTTTATTATGTGATATAAATGTCGCACCAAACTTTGGTGTGTAAACTCCAAAGTTTAGGATGTGATATAAATGTCGCACCAAACTTTGGTGTGTAAACTCCAAAGTTTTATTATGTGATATAAATGTCGCACCAAACTTTGGTGTGTAAACTCCAAAGTTTAGGATGTGATATAAATGTCGCACCAAACTTTGGTGTGTAAACTCCAAAGTTTAGGATGTGATATAAATGTCGCATCAAACTTTGGTGTGTAAACTCCAAAGTTTAGGTTGTGATACGAATCGTTTCGCTCCGAGGGACGAGTGTTTTTATATTAATCCTTTTTGCACAGTGAACCTAAACTGTTCAGAAATGACCAAGGCCCGTATCATGAAAGCTTGTGTGAATACACAGCAGATCCGTTTTCACAGGACCGTTTTTTTATGGATCCTAAGCTACTGGATCCAGAATACTGTCGGGTGTGTGAACTCGCTCCTACAACTACATAAACCATCACGGAATAACATATTCTGTATAACAGATGCTGTGTGAACGCACAGCATTTCATTTCCCTTTATCCGTGTAATGTTATGATGTGCCTTTCATATTGTGGCCTTTGAATCATGTGCATTGTCGAATAAATGTGTTATATTATATATCTATCTATGTATTTAAGTTAAGCTCCAATACTGGAGAAATAAAATGATGTACAAATAAATAAATAATGCTGGACAATTCACACAGCATTATCTAGCCCCAAGCTAAGCAGAGCTTGTGTTAGAGTACTGGATAACTGATATACATAATACAATACATTCCATAGATAGATATTTTTTATTATACATAGAAAACGACCAGAACACCCGAAACAAATATCTGCAGATCGTACACACAATTGTTCCGAGGCGGGAATCGAACCCGCAACCTCCTGCGTCGCAGGCGGACCTTCGCCCACCGCGCCACATCGATCGTCTGTATTCATTTCTTATGTATTTAAGTTAAACTCCAATATTGGAGAAAATAATGTATTAATTTCCCTTGAGTATTTAGCCCTTAATTCATCTGGTAGGTCCCAGGGACTCCGCGCTAAGTTCCGTTTTGGTCTAAAAACTTAACTATCGCTAAGTTCCAATATCGGAGAGATTAAATGTAGTAATACGCGAGCTCAGCAAAATCCAAGCTACCTCGACACTTAAACCTAACAAATAACCTATCGTCATTCCCTCGGCGTGGACGGCGAACTGTCCTCAGCTTTTCTCTTACTCGCATGGCTCCGTTTATCAGGTCGGTATTTCTCCCATTTCTTATGGTTCAGCGTGTCGAAGTCATCGCAATACTGTGCTATGTCCTTCAAATACGTTGAAAGTAATAGAAGCTCTCTGTCTTTGTCTCGGTTGAGGTGTGCTTGGCGGAACGCTCGGATTTTTAGACCGCTTTTTGGGTTCATAAGGAAGTTTCTTCGTATGTCGTCGAACATGATCGTGTTCTTTGAGCTGTATTGCGGGTACTTCCCCCAGATCACGCCTAGAGGTTTTACCTGGAATGAAATAAACAGTAAAATAAATAAATCTGGATAATCTACACAGCATCATCTAGCCTCGAGCTAAGCAGAGCTTGTGTTATGGGTACTATAAGACTGTTATAATGATTAATCGATAATATAAAAATGAATCGCTGAATGTGTTGCTAAGCGCAAATCTCGAGAGCAGCTGAACCGATTTCGCTAATTCGTTTTTTAGAATATTCCTTGAAGTACGTCCCGTCTTTTTGTCATCAGCCTAAGAGTCTCATCCGAGAGTTTGGACTTCTTTCCAGTACGCTGCTTTCGACAGAATTTAGTTTTTTTTTTTTTTTTCTATACTTAGTTGGAGGCGTGCATTGCCCCGCTGTATGGTCTAGGTTGCATGGGAGAAATCGCTGTCAGCGATAAGGCCGCCTATTGTACTTTTAATGTGTAATATTTAGATATAAGGTGTTATTTTATAATTTTAAGTGAAATAAAGTGTGAATTCATTCATTCATATGGCAATGCGTATGCGCTGCGCCACATAAAGACCAGCTCTCGGGTCACGTCGCTCAGATATTTTTTGAATAACCATATGCATATAAGCGCCTCTTAGATCTTCGACCACATTTCGCCGCTAGACTAACCCTCGTAGATCCTCAGCAGTAGGTATGTATAATTGTATAAATAGTATTTACTTACATCAATAGTTCCATATTTGGGCGTGTGCACTGTGATCATTGCCAGGTAGTCTAGGTAACACCATATTTTATAATCCTGGAAAAAAAGGATTATTTAATTTTTAGCAAGGATATAATATTGTAAGCTGTAGTTCGCAGTGGCTGACCAGCAACCTAGTAATGTAGACTGTTGTACCTACTTTTGTACTTATCTTTTTTAATAAAATAATAAAAACTACGCGCGCACAGCAACTCCCTAGTTAGTTTGAGGGTAGACAGACAGCCTTTGTTATAAAAGCAAAGCGAACGAGGGACAGTCTCTCATTCTGTCGCTAGTCGTCGTGCTGTGTGGACGTTCCCTGTCTTGTGTTGTGTATTTCCGATGTGTACCTAACTATAGTTGATGAGGGTTGTGGTAGATGGGGCTGGTTGATCTCCAAACAGCCCTTTGAGATTGGCAACAGGTAACTGGTAACACTTAAAGGTAACCGGTAAGGTATCTGATCTGGTAAGTTAGCTACGGACTGTGTTCACATGACACACGTAACCTATGGCTAATTAGACAACTGCTCATGGTAGGTTTAATCTTCGACGAAGGCGGTCGATCGTGAGCTGGTTAGGGTAACTACGACGACTTACGCATTCAATTCCGAGCGAAGATGAGGAGCATATCTGCTGGTGGTGATATATTGCGTTGTTTATAAATGACGTCACCTATAAACTGCTAAAATTATGTATATAACAGACAATAAATATGTTTTGGCACCATGTTGTACATAGGTTTATTATATGTCGCATAGATAAAGATTGATGTTACTGTGTTTAGTATACCTATCACTACATAGTATACAATGTGACTGTCGAATCATCATAACTTCTAAAGTATTTTACTTATAGCTAAGATGCAAGACTTATTTTGAAGCACACAATATTTACTATCGTTCAAATACAAAAAACTTGTAGCTTGACAGTTTCGATTCTATGAAAAAGCTAATAATTAAAAAAAAAATTTCAAAAAAACTTTTTTTTTGTTTTATAAATTCTTTTTTCCTCTATTATAAAATGGAAATTGAAACAATGTTATCATAGCTTTATTGTCCACATTATTGGCTATCAAATGAGTCCTCTATCGTCTTCCTAGGACCTCATCATGGGTAGCTATAGCTTAATCAGTACAAGCACCCGTGCTTCGAGGCAAAAGAAAACAAAATGGCTACCATTTTGTCATGGAGGTAGAAAAAAAAATAGGGATAGTGATTTGTCGATAAAATTTACCGTATTTCACCCCCCCAAAGTCTCCGACACCGGTGTCCAAACACATTGTATAACAAGGTCGCTTTCCGCTGTCTGTCTGTCCCTATGTATGCTTAAATATTTAAAACTACGCAACAGATTTTTTTAATAGCTAGAGTCCATGTTTCAAGAGGAGGTTTATAAACCATTTGACACATAGATTCCCACGGGCGAAGCCGCAGGGCGCAGCTAGTTTAGAAATAAATTACTGTATCTATACTAATATTATAAAGAGAAAGGTTTGATTTTTTGTTTGTAATGAATATGCTCCGAAACTACTGGACCGATAACATATCCCGGGTGAACAAAGGCTGCTATATTTTCAAAAAAGTAAGGGATCCGTACTAAAACCGTGCGAAGCCGGGAAGGTCCGCTAGTGTGATATAAATACCTTGTGCTGTTGAAACAAATTTATCTCTGACTGACGTATAAAAATGATATTTTTCTGACTCACCATAAAACTTTAGAAATTCAAAATGGCACCTACCTGATGTGTAGAAACGCCTAGCAGTCTCATTTTCTCCTCGATCCACTTCATGCCGGTGGCAGACCAGATCACGATGTCATAGTCTTCGTATGCTGATGTGAGGAACTCGTGGAGATATGGCCGCATCAGCTCGTAGCCTGGTGGTTTAAGATGACATGTGATTGTATGAAAAAACTAAAAGGCGTCAAGCTTTATTGACAATGTTTTTTAAAGTTTTGTGAAAAAGTAGTAATCCGTTGGGAAAAGGGTTGCCATACGTCCGGGATTTTCCGGAAATACATGTCTTTGTCCGGAATGCGGGGGGAATTCTAAACTATCTATGTTTTGTAAGATGTAGAATTCCCCGGAATTTTCCGGACATGTCCGGAATGCGGGGGAATTCTAAACTGTCCGGAATTTTAGGGGGTCACGGGGGTCATGTGGGAATAACATTTTTATGTTTCAACTTCAAGATCATTCTCTGTACAGAAGCAAAATAATTATCACAAACGGTTCACAAAGGACGGAGGTATCCGTGATCATCCTGCAGGCAAACATCCTTTTTTTTTTAAGTCAGTTGAAAAAGTCATTAGATCCTACTAATATTATAAACGAGGATGTATGTAAGTATGTTTGTGAGGATGTATGTGTGTCTTTCACGCAAAAACTACTGAATGGATTTTGATGAAACTTCACAATAATATTGCTTACATATCAGAATAACACAAAGGCTACAATTAATAAAGATATATTATCCAAAATATCTATCACCACGCCGGTGAAACCGCGGGGCAAGCTAGTTTATAAATAATGCTGGACTGTCATTGTGAAATAGATATAGAAAAATCTTTATTTGTAGCATTAACTAATTTACTAAACTAATTCCTTAATTACCCAACACCATAAAGACTACATAACTACTAACTGATATAAAAAACTTAAATGCTACAAAATGGCGTCCGAATCAGCATTATGTTGTGATAGCCATTGTGCATAGCTATCACAACGCTGATCTTCCGTCGGAACCAAACCCACGCGTCACGTTAGGTTTAAAGAACTTTATTTTCTTATAAAAACATTACAGTTCAACATTACGTACACTAACACAAAAAATAATAATACTAAAACACAAAATAAAGAAGAAAAGAAAACAACATTGTGGGTATCTTTGGTGGTCCAAAGATGCCTACTATCGGTCCTGCGCTATGACGTGAATCACGTTGATTCTTACTTCTTAGGTAAAAAGGCAGAATGCAAAAAATACACTGCTTTAATTTTGACAGATTTTCCTCAGGGTCGGTACCTACATATCTGACGGAAAATGCGTCGAGCGTATCATCGGTCACGTCTATTCGGACAAATCAGACCTGACACATTACGCGTCTAGTCAGTTCGAACGGCCTGTACATAAACGATCTCCGCTGATGTTACGCCTAGTCTGAATGCATCATACAAAATACACGTATCGCGACGCGTTACGTCGACCGACTATGCGTTGACGGAAACGTAACAGACGCTGTACGCTAGACGCACTAACGCAGCATCGGTTGAGTGTCAAAAGGTTGGTTTTATTATATATTTGCCTGGCGTTACGCGACCGATAATACGCGACGCATTTTCCGTCAGATATGTACCGACCTATAGTCTAGGGGTCTATCTTACCAGTCTCTGCAACAGATCTATGATCGAACAATGTGTAATCGATATCCAGGACAAGCAGTTTCTTTCCTTCTCTGGGCTCGTTTAGAACTTTTACTTTGTAGTCTTTGACTCGCTTGTTTATTTTCGCTAGGTAGATCTGAAAATGTTTTACAAATTGCTATTAGACAGTGTTTAATATCTTTCGGCGGCCTACGAAACCGGAGGTTCGTAGCCAGTTGCGATTAAAAACTTTTTTGTACTTGTACGAAACCAGTTGCGATTGAATACTTTTGGCCGGTCTCGTAACTCGCGACCGGTTTGCGACAGGCGTAAATTAAGCAATCAGTGCTGTCAAACGTCAATTTTGTATTAGTTTGACACCAGCTACAACGTCAAAATTGGCGTTTGACAGCACTGATTGCTTAATTTACGCCTGTCGCAAACCGGTCGCGAGTTACATAATCACCATACGGAGCTGGTTAAATACAGGGTGCCACGAAACATGTGTACTAAGCCGAAAGGGGGTGATTCTGGACCCAGAGAGGATCAATGTTCATTCTACGATTTCTTTACTTTCAAGAAATTTGTGAATTTTTTCCTCCCATAATGAGCGCCTTAGCACCCTGTCTTCAGTTTGACGCATCATCTGCATGCAGTTTTCGTAGGGTGTAAGCCTGCACTGCACACTCAGGGTAATCATCAAGTCCCGTCAAAGTAGAAAATTCTTGAAGATTTCCTGGATATTTTTCCATCATAATGAGCCCATATATTTATCAATAATACTCAGCTACCTAGTTTAGTACCAGGTTTTTATTACAAATAATTTCTTAACATAAGGCTTTTATTCCACATCACACTAATACTATAAATGCGAAATTTTAGATGGTTGGATGTTTGTTACTTCTTCACGCAAAAACTACTGAACGGATTGGGCTGAAATTGAATCTTGCATAGATATAGCTTGGAATCAAACATACTACTCAAAACAGTTTCCATGGGATATAAATAATCATTAAAAATTTCCATATTATAAACGCGTGCGAAGCCGCGGCCAGAAACTAGTATTGAATATGCCATTCAATGTTTAGCAGGTACACAAATTATGAATGCCAAAAAGATAATGAATCAAGATTTTTGGTACAGATACCATACAGTAGCATGCAGTGACACATTCTATTATTCTATAATGTTTATTGTTGTATAATTTGCAGGTATTTATTTGGAGTCTGGGTGTGTATGTATTAGGTATATCATTAATCTGGTAATAACATAACTTGGGGGCCAGATGCTGTGTAGTAATGTGTGGCATTATTTATTTACTAGCTGCTTGCAGCTTTGCTCATGCACAATGCGAATAAAACATAGCCAGTGTAACTCGATAATGAAGCAATAAGTGAAAGGTTTTTTGAAAATCAGACCTATGGTTACAAAGATAAAACTCTATTTAGAAACTTGCAAACTCATGAAAGAATCAAGTAATATGTCTTATAATAATATTTATTAGAGTATCAATCATCTATGGTACCCATAACTTGTGTTATAGGTTGCTTAGCCTACTTTGGAGCTACGTAAAAAATACAAAAAATAAAAATGTTTATTTATCATTAGCTTATAGTTCATTATACATTACTCAGTGCTCGAGACCTCGTTTTAAGTATGAGTATTATGATAAATCAGTTCCCATGGAATATAAATAACCTTTGAACATTACCATAGAATTAGAAGAATTAGTATAGTCATACCTCTTGCTTCTCCACATCCAACTCTTCCTCCTCAATATCCAGATCATTGACCACGTCTTCAACATCCGGCTTCACTTGTGCGCCCAAGATGGCTTCCTCTAGGGACCCCATCATCATGATTTTTAGGTTTGGCTTTAAGTTCAGCTCGGAAAGTGTGTAGTTGTCTGTGGCTACTTTACCTGTTTAAGTTATAAATTATTAGTATCAATTAATAGGATGATGACATTGTAATGTAACGGTGGCAGGGGGTTGATGGATGGAGGTGGCTCGGGACAGCTATTTCGGGCGTGGTATCCGGGACGCCTATGTCCAGTAGTGGACATGTGTGGTCTGATATGATGATGATTTACAAACTTGCAGAAGAACAATTGAAACGGCCTAACAAAACATAACCTATGTTTTCATTGATCCTTTGTTTACTAAGAAAATACGTGACCTCCGTATTCGCATCAATTTCCATCGGCTTCCTGAGGGTGAAATATACAGAAATACGAGACGTACTTACCCTGAAATTTAACATTTAGCAGCTTTTGTCTCTCAGGCCGGACGCCCGTCGCATTCTCGATAGCTATCTTCAACATGGCTACGGAATCCGAGGGCGAAAATTCCGGTATTTCGAACTCTTTTCCATTCCATTTAACACTTAGTTTCAGTGGATTTTCGTTAAGATCACACATTTTTGTTGAATTGGAAATTAGAAAAATTCACAACCAACAAACAACATGACACATAAACAAAACAATTTCAATTTGACACTGACATAACAAATAATGACAATGACAGATTTTAATAACGGGGTTACTGCTGACCTCAGAGAATATTTAATTTTCAATGGAGACTTGTAGTAATTTGGTCCATAGTGCATTGGCAAATTGTGTAAAACCAAAAAAAGAAGTTGAGTGGCACGAAATTCAAATATTTTCCGGCGTATAGTAATTTATCTGCGTTCAACAAGTATGTATAGTATTGCGGGCACGTTCCCACTTCCCACCAGTGCGTGACCGTAAATTTTATCGTTGGATGACTATCGTTTCTAGCCTACTTTCTAGCTGCTCCCCCAGGTTGACAATCTATTGGGATCTATCACTCGGTGGGATGGGAACGCACCCTTTCACAACATAGTGAATGTTAGGTATTAATTGATGGGCGGTTTAAAAACATCGAATTGGGCAGGATTGTAGGTAGGGTAAATGTACGTTATGAAATACTTAGGTACAATGCAAAATAAAATACAAGGAAATCTTTGGAATCTAGATTTATTATTGAGTAGACAATATACTTAATGCTATTTAATCTGATAGAGCTGGCGCAGTGTCCAAAATAAATGTTTCAGGTTCGTACACTGGATCTAACGTCCTTGATCTGGTTATTTCTTTGTAGATAAATGCAGACTTTCTAGGGGTTCTAGTTTTATCATTACTTGCGAAGTCCACCTCATAAAATCCAAACTTTGTTCTGAAACAAAAGATATAGAATAAATAGACCTTAAGACTCATAGGGGGTGTGTCATGCGGCGTGCATTCTCGAGGCTGGGCAGTGAATGCGTTAAGCCGCTTCACTCACCAGAGACGAAGGTGTGGTGGCAGCGTCGAGGCGTGAAGTAAATTCAGGTACTTAGATTTAGCAAGCGGCACCCCACATCTAAGTACATTTTCTTCTTAAATAAAGTACATTGGTTTCATAAATAAAGTACCTAGATGGTCTTTATAAAGAGGGGCAGTAAGAATGCTCATAACCA
Organism: Eupithecia dodoneata; assembly: GCA_947044415.1. Lineage (NCBI taxonomy): Eukaryota > Metazoa > Arthropoda > Insecta > Lepidoptera > Geometridae > Eupithecia > Eupithecia dodoneata. Next base: position 7,620,261 of record OX345678.1, read on the forward strand.
GTCGCGACACGGTGGCAGTACGGCGACGCCTAGACATACCAGTGACCTACGCCTAAAAACTTAGTAGCACGTGCTACGAAGCTACGCTAGATCACGTAGCATACAAAAGATCTCAACGCGCTCTAATAAAAATCTTTATTCGTCATATCTCCGAGAGTAAAAAACACCCAACGTAAGTATAGCGTTTACTATACCTAAAGTCATTTAAAACGGGATATTTACCATGATTTGATTTTTGAGTTATCCAATATTTCGGCACAGTTTCATGCGCCATGATCACGGAATAACTGAAGGCACTGCGAGTAAGTTATGGGCAGATATTCCCTCATTTTCTGTCTATTGCTACGAACGTTTCCTGATCCTGGCGCATGAAACTTTGCCAAAATATTGGAAAACTCAAAAATCAAATCATAGTAAATATCCCGTTTTAAATGAATTTAGTATTAATAACCATGATAGTTTCTAAAGTTTTATACGGTACCTATCAGAATCCATAGTATTTAGCTTATATTATAGGCTACACTCAGTACTCACTTATATCCATGAAGCCATTCGAAGTTATCCATCAGCGACCACACAGCGTACCCCCTTACGTTACAGCCCTCGTCAATAGCATCCAGCATTGCGTTCAGATATCCTCGAAGGTAGCGAATCCTGTCATCATCCAGTAGGCCTCCTTTAGTGGCCCATCCATTTTCAAGCACGTAGACAGGTGGGTTTCCGTAGAGATTCTTCACTTCTATTAATACCTTGAAGAAGCCCCATGGTACATCCTAAAAAGAAAAAGTACTTTACTTATCTACGAAAAGTAGGTATCTACTACTTTCTCATGGAAGTGGTAGCTATTAAATTCATTTTTTTTCTGGCTTATTCTTTATTTCTCTATTGTTAAATAAATAAATTTGTAATTTGTTAAATATAAAAAAACCAAAGTTAGCCTAAAAGTCATTTATAACGGGCAACATTTACAATGAACCATGATTTGAGTTATTAGGTATCCAATAAAATCCAAATTTAGCCTGTCGCTGAGATAATATACATAGGCATTTTAATAACAACACGTATAAGGTACGGAGCTACGCAAGGCTTCAATAATAATTGTCGCAATACAAGTGTCTATCTGGTGTGCGGCCTCGCCTAGTCACTAGATAGTACAAAACGAAGTCGCTTCCCGCTGTCTGTCTTGTCCTTATGTATGCTTAGATCTTTAAAACTACGCAACAGATTTTGATGCGTTTTGTAATAGATAGAGTGATTCAACAGAAAGGTTATTAAACCATTTGACACATAGATTCCACGCTGGCGATGCTGTGGGTCGCATCAAAACACTCACTTGTAACCAAGGCAACGCCGACTGGTGCCAAGCTTGGTCCTTCACCAGAACAGCACTCATATCATCCTTGAATGAAGGTACAGGGTACAGTCCATCCAGCGAAGCATCTCTATACGTCAGCTTCGTGGTGTAACTGTTCATCCCGAGGAAGTCTGCGGCCCCTCGAATCATGGCAGTCTCTAGAGAAGTTAGTTCTGGAAGTCGAGAGCGGGGATATCCTTGTTCTGCGCTCTTCGCGCCGACATTCTGTTTCACTTCGTGCGGGTAGTCGCCGCTTTTTGAGAATATTGGATGGGTGAACAGGCCCCACTGAAAAGTAATTAAAATTGTGGACATTTTGGATCATAAATGACTTAGGAACTGAATAAAGTTTAATTATTTTTACACTGTTTGCCGTTATGTAACGTTTGCACTAGAACGTGCATGAGATGGTGGTGGAATATTTCGGAACTTAATAAAAGGTAACTATAATTTCGAACTACTCTGGTTCAGTACAATAAAAAAAATCTGGATAATTCACACAGCATTATCTAGCCCCAAGCTAAGCAATGCTAGATAACTGATATACATAATACAATACATAGATAGATATTTTTACTATGCATAGAAAATACCCAGATCACCCAGAAAAAATATTTGCAGATCGTATAAACATTCGTCCTAAGGCGGGAATCAAACCCGTAACCTCCAGCGTCACAGGGGTCAGTCAAGAGTCCTCTACCTCGAACTGTCTTGCATCCACAGCAGCTTGATAATCATCCATGGTCTCCGAAGCCGGTTCATACCAGTTGTGATTAATAGCGATTCCCACTAGGCCGTGTTGTAGGGGCCTGAAATCTTCATCATACATATGGTATACTTTCGCGTGCGCCAGAAGCACATTCTTCACACAATGATATACAGCTATCCCTGTTGTATTCGCAAAAGGAACTCTAGTTTCAGCACCATACGGATCATTGCAAATCTTCTTAGGATCGTTTACTGTCACCCAGAACTTCACTCGATCTCCGAATTTCTCGAACAAAACTTTAGCATAATCGCTGAACCATTCGATTATATTCGGGTTCGTCCAGCCACCCATCACTTGAAGATTCCAAGGCAAATCAAAGTGGTACATCGTGACGAATGGCGACACTTTCTTTTCTATAAGCAAGTCTATCAAGCTATTGTAGTATTCAACAGCATTTTTGCTGACCACATATGGAAATCCATGGGGGTAAATCCTGGACCAGGATATTGAGAACCGGTAGAAATCGACGCCTAGCTCTTTTATGATCTCCACGTCTCTTTTGTAGAGATGGTAAGAATCCGCTGCGATGTCTGCGTTGCTGTCGTCTTCAATTGGTGACGGCTTCAGATGGGTTGTAATATCCCAATTAGAAGGCCCTTTACCTGATGAAATTCATACATTAAATAGGTACTTAATTTATAAAGAACATTACAATCAAAGAATAGAAATAAGTTTAAACTTGACTTGTGTACCATCAAGGATAACAATCGAGAGAAGGTTTTGATTCGAATTAATAGTAATCAGTTGGTTTAAGATGTATTTATAGTAAGGTTTCAAAATATTTATCTACTTACCACTTTCCACACATCCACCTTCAATTTGGAAAGCTGATGATGAAGCTCCAAATATTAAAGTTTTAGGAAATTTCCGAACTCTGCTGCTGGTGCAATGTATGACATTTTGGCCAATAATCAGGTGAAAACTGAAATCTTGTGAAAATTAGCGACAAAAATTGAGATGATACAAATTATTTTATTGCAGACAACGGTCCATAGAAAACACTAAATTATAACAAATAAAAAATCATAAAAGAAACCAAATCAAAATAACTAGAGTACCGATAAGTAATTTCACCCAGTGGGATTACCCTGTACAGTGGTACATATACAGGGTGTCGCAAAAAGTAAGGACCAAACTTTCAAGTGTGGTATTGGACATAGTTTATCAGATATGACTTATGGCCTATACCAACAGGTATCGATAAATTCAACAATTCATATATAAGATCTGAAAAAGTCTCTTGTGAGATGCTATAAACTTTCTATGTTAAGAACTTTCTTGTCTAAGAATGTCAAAAGTCCTTTCAATTTCAGTAACAATATCAATCATATCAAAGCCCCTTTTGTTATGATTGATATTATATATTATATATATAATTATATATTGATATATTTGCCCTTTGTTGAATACCGCATAGTGAATGCAAATGACATCCTCAGATCCCATACAAAAATAGAATGACTTTATACCGTCGTCGAGCCAAATATAGCTCATCTTAAAACCTAAATAACTGTTCGATAAAAAATCCAGTTATATTGGGTGATATTAAATAGGTAAATTTAAAAATATCGGTTCATTAAACTTTAAATCACATTTAATTAGATTATGTTGAAAAAAACTTACCAAATTAATACGACTTTGGCCATAGTCCTGCCTTTCTGGAAGACACAACCAGACTGAAAGAAATTGAAAACAATTGCACTGAATAAATTATTTGCTTACAGTGATCCATACAATTTGGTACTTGTACCATGGCAAGGTAGATACTTTCCTGTTATGAAACGTTCTATATTTTGATACTTTTTATAAACAGCAGACCCCCAGTCCAAAGAGTTTTAAAACATTTCGTGAGAGATATAACTATGCAAGGTGCTTCATCGTTATCATCATCGGCAGCTAGATTTTACGGAATGATGAGGAAAGGTAAAATAAATAAATGATGCTGGACAATCCACACAGCATCATCTAGCCCCAAGCTAAGCAGAGCTTGTGTTATGGGTAGTAGATAATTGATAAACATAACATAGATAGATAGTTTTTTATGACAACAGAACTACTAACAACAGCGTGGGGATTATGGGCATCAACCCCCACAAGGATAGATACGCCATAGGTAAGGTAAGTGAACTGTATTAAATATCTATGAATGATGTATTTAATTTTTAAAGAAGGCATGTCTGTCTGCCTTTGCTATAACACAATCCCTTATGGTGTTTCCTATATCAAAATTAATGTGTGTATATTAAAATTGTTATATAATTTTTATGTAGAACCTAACGACATCAAGTGTAACATACATACTTTGTTGCATAGGACTCAGAACAACACCAGCATCTCTCAGAAACCATAGTCTTCTAAATATCCCATCATCTAAATCGCGTTACAGACAGAACTCATATATTCTACGTGCGAGCAGATTTTTCAATGCAATGGCAAATGAAGTTGATTTGTTCAATACTTCTCCAAGTAACTTCAAATGTATTTGTAGTAATCACTTCTTTACTTTATAACTTCACATATTAATATTATTATTGTCCACTACTTATTCTTTTTAATATTCTTTCTTACTATTTGTGAAAACTTGTAATTGGTCGTCCTTATGTATACAATGTGTATTGTCGAACCTTGATCAAACGAAATGTGCGGATACACCACATATATTTATCGATAAAAAATAAAAAATTATATGTTACCTATTTAAAAAACAAAGCCGATTTAATATTTTTTTAATGAAAACTACTTCATCTGGTTTTTTCTTCGTTTCTTTTTGAGCAATCGGTGTATTTTATTCAAAGTAGTCTCATTTGAAAGCTAGATAGTCAACCTAGGTAAGAAAATAAGAAAAAAATATAATGTCGGTACATAAGCCTAGTAAAAACATTGTTTTTTTAGAAATTTGCAAAAAAAAACGATTTTTTATTTTATTTATGATCTGTAACTCTAAAACTGGGTTATTGAGGTGTACTTTTTTGCATGTTGTATTAAACTGCATAATTTAGTCTACAAACCCTCCAAAACTTATGGGTCTATCTCTTTTTGTTGTCATGTTATTCACCATTTAAAATAGGTACTTTCTGTCTTTTCTAGAGTAAAAAAAAACAAAAACTTTATCTTAAAGAGCCGTTACTATCCCACTGCTGGGCAAATTCCATTATGACCTTATTCCATTTCTTCCTAGCTTGCCTTGTTTTATTTCATAATTTATGTACATTAAATCAGTTGATATTCCTGTTGATCTTTGTACAAGACAGAAAGTACCTATTTTAAATGGTGAATAACATGACAATGAAAAGAGATAGACCCATAATTTTTGGAGGATTTATAGACTAAATTGTGGAGTTTAATACAATATGCAAAAAAGTACACCTTAATAACCCAGTTTTAAAGTTACAGATCAAAAATAAAATAAAAATCTTGTTTTTTTTGGTAATTTCTAAAATAAAATTGATTTTACCAGGCTTATGTACCGAAATTGTATTTTTTTCTTATTTTCTTAGCTAGGTAAACTATTTAGCTTTCAAATGAGACTACTTTGAATAAAATATACCGTTTACTCAAAAAGAAACAAAGAAGAAACCAGATGAAGTAGTTTTTATTAAAAAACTAATTAAAACGGCTTTGTTTTTGAGATAGGTAACATATAATTTTTTATTTTGTGTTTTTTATCGATAAATATATGTCGTGTATCCGCACATCTCGTTTGATCAAGGTTCGACAATACACATTGTATACTTAATCTTTCTTGCTTTATGTTTAGCCGTAAGTTTTTCGAAAATTAAATAAATAAATAAACAAATAAGGTACTTCAAAACAAACGGCTTAATTTAGCTGAATATAAATAGTAGAAAAGTTTATTCGCAAAATAAAACAGTTAATAATTTAAATAAACGAATACAGTACAAGATAAACGTATAACAAACTTTACTACAAAAACAATTCACTTTAAATAAATCCAATTGGGTTTACGATGTAGTACATGACACCATCATCTGCATCGTCTTCTAGGGGTTGGCTGAAAAAAAAAATTGGGAAATTGTTAAATGAATAACTTGGTTACAATAAAAATCACTTGTATCCCCTGTACCTATATATTAGGTAGGTAGTACATATACAGGGTGTCGCAAAAAGTAAGGACCAAACTTTCAAGTAAATGATCAATTTATTATTAGTTTTTCTTATTGTGTAATTTTATGTATAATTTTTTTATTTTTCATTTGTTCTAATATATAGGTATTGTAATTAACTAGTGTAATTGGTTGTAATATAGTAATCGTGCTAGTTAATAATTAAATAAATAAATAAATAAAAGTGTGGTTTGTTTTCTTCTGTTTAGGTGATTTATTTTCATGTGAGGCAAGGGACAGGTCAAATATTAATAACGAAAATGAAGTTCAAAAAAGATCTGATTTGATAGAATAAAATAGTTATTTAGGTACAGAATTGTTCTTGCTTGATGCCTCACTAACGAATAATTATAAGTAATACGTAGCTACTGGTAGTAGACACGTAGCGATTTTAGAAAAATGTTCAGCACACGCTGAGCCAACCCATATTCCAGCGCAGGGTCATGGAGGCAGTCTTATTTTAACTATCACCCTTTTATGTCACCTCATCATCAGCCTATAGCAAACCACAGCTGGACATAGGCCTCCCCCAATGAGCGCCATAGCGCCCTGTCTTCAGCTTGCCGCATCCAGCATTTACCTGCAGTCTTACGCAGGTCGTCATCCCACCTGGTCGGTTTATGTTCAGGTTAAACCCCTTTGTTTTCCGTATGTTTACAAGTATTTTGTACAAGTGTTTTTTCTATTCTATTCTATATTTTTTACTAGTAGGTATTTCTTACTGACCTGCTTCTTACAATGGTAGCCATCTTCACGCCTCTTTGTAATTCGAGCTGCGAAAACCATATACATTATATTAAATACATATAACGAATAGGTGCGAGTATGGATTTACAAACCTAATGTTATCAATTAAAATCAGAAGAAATATTTACCTACTTAAGAAGTCATCATCATCATCGTCATCAGCCTATAGCAGTTTACTGCTGGACATAGACCTCCCCCAATGAGCGCCATAGCGCCCTGTCTTCAGCTTGACGCATCCAGCATCTACCTGTCTTTCGCAGGTCGTCAACCCACCTGGTCCGAGGGCGTCCTTCCACTACGTTTACCGAGTCGTGGTCTCCATTCAAGAACACGTTTGCCCCAGCGGCCGTCGGTTCTTCGCGAGATATGGCCGGCGGCCCGCTGCCACTTCAGCTTGCTAATTCTCAGAGATATGTCGATAACTTTGGTTCTCTGTCGAATGTATTCGTTGCGAATCCTATCCTTCAGAGAAACTCCGAGCATGGCTCTTTCCATAGCTCGCTGAGCGACTTTGAACTGGTGGACCAGCCCTATCGTGAGTGTCCACGTCTCAGCTCCGTAGGTCATAACGGTAGTTGTCGCAAATAAATGATTAATTATGAATTTAACAGACATTAACATTTAGCTGCTGATAATTTCGCTAATTTTACAAAAATAATAACGCTCAAGAACTTTAAACCAATGCTCAGCAAACCATGCCAGAATAATCAATAATCATTTATCTTTTTTTTTTCAATTTTTAAATTTATTTATTTAAAATGAACAAAGACATAATATCACAAAAAGACAACGGAACACTGGAAAGCGCATTAAGTTTTAAACTGTGTCGCACCTCCCAGCTGCAGCGTTTAAACTCAGGATAAGGTTAAAGCCGATTTCACCAAACAGAAAGCATGGTTTAATATTGCTGTAATTTTTGATTAACTAATTAGCTAATACTTACTTATGGCACTTTGTTTGGCGAAATCGGTTTCTAGGAGATCAGACGTTTATGAATACAAAATAATATTATTTAAAACTAAAAGCTAAGTAAAGGACAGGAAATATGAAAAAATAATAATTGATAAATTAGAATTATAATTTAAAAATCCACAGATTTTTTTTTCTTTTAGCACAACTTTTTTTTGGGTATTTGAATATTTTTTTTTTGAATTGGTAAAACTAATTTCACTTACATCGTCGACCCTGGCGGCTATTGACTGGTGATCGCGGCTCGAACTTTTGATTTTTCTGGATGCAGAAAAAAAAAGATTAAATGAAAGGAAACTATAGCTTATTGCCCCCCCCTTAAATACTATTTTATTCTGTTTTTTAGTATTTATTAACAGCAAGAGAAATAATTTCTTTTTTTTATTTAGCCTGTTTGGTCCCAATTCTGGGCAAAGGCCTCCCCCAAATCTTTCCACTCAGTGCGGTCACGCGCGATCTCCCACCAATCTCTGAGGAAGGCGTTAAGGTCGTCTCGCCAGCGCTTTCTTGGCCGACCTCGCCCGCGGCTTCCTTCCGGGACCCAGGGTGTTGCAGCATTAGCCCACCTCTCGGGGTGCATTCGGCTAATGTGCCACGCCCACTTCCATTTCAGTGTGGCGGTCTTAACTACCAACAGAAATAATTATCAGTAAAAATTTCAACTGTCTAACTATAACGGTTCATGAGATACATCCTGGTGACAGACAGACAGACAGACTAACGCACAATGGAGTCTTAGTAGTACGTAATAGATTACTATTACTGCTACGGGTAATATATGGGTCCCATTTTACCCTTTGGGTAAGGAACCCAAAAAAATGAAACCACCAATCATGGTAAATATCTAGTTGCAAGTGTAGCAAGTCAAGTTTTGTCTGATGATGCTGGGTTCAGTATATACAAGAGACAGAACAAGCTTACCAAAGTAACAGGGAACACGTGTGGAGAATAAAACTTCGAAGTGAACAGTTCGTTGTAGTATTTTTGAGACTGAAAATAAATTATAATTATTTGCTCAATCTTAAGAGCGTTTATTCCTAAAATGCGCAGAAACAGTACTTTTCAAACCCGTTTATATCATTTAGAAACAGCTAATTTCATAGTAGACACTGCACTTAGACGTCGACAATGAAGACAATGAAACTAAAGACATGCATAGCACTATGGCACTCATTAGGGGAGACCTATGTCCAGCAGTGAACTAGTATAGGCTGATGATGACTCTATATCCAGCTGTGGGATGATGATGACTGAACTTACTTCCAGTAGATAACGCGATGGCGATAGGATGTCTTCCACAATCCTAAACGATTCTGGAAAACAAAATCATTTATTGCATTTGATGTATTAAATTAAAGTATTTTCCTCCCTCCTGTATTTAAATAGCTTTAAAAAATATCTAGACAATTTAATACCTATGTAAATATTAACATAATTAAGTTATAGAAATTAATAATTACCTCGTGGTATAATTTGAGCGCGACTCTTGAACGTCACTATTCTTCCCTCGGCAGTGATGCCTATATCCTTCAACATTCTCTTATCTTTGCCAATAACCCTTATTTGATGCCCTTCATTCGTATAATCCTTCTTATTCATCTTCTTCTCGATAATAGGGCTCCACCAGTCTTGCGTCACTGTACCAGCATCGCAATATATAGCCCTATCGGTCGCAGTCGACTGATTTGCTTTGGTTATAACAGCAACTCTGACTTTCTTCTTCTCGAGGTCAATTCGTGTCCTAGTGTGTCGGTAATCGACTGGTAACACTGTTACTGTTGTATCAGTCTTTGTCTCGTCAGTTCTTCCAGTAGTTTCTGTCTCTGTACCTTCAGTGTCTAGGGAGAATGTTTCTGTTTCTTCTGACGAGCCAGTCGTGGATGATGTCGTGGACGTTTGATGTTTGAGGTTTGACGTTGACGATTGGTCGTAGGATGTAAATCCTAGCATTTCAAGGGATGTACCTTCTTGTACATGCACAGATTTTCTATCACAGATATCTGAAATATCATCAAGGATTAATAAATAATGCTGGACAAACCACACGGCATCATCTACTTTATTAGCACAGCTTGGGTCTAGTTTATTAGCACGCAACTTCGTTCTTCAAAAAGTATATACTGAGATTTGAATGGATTGATTCTTGTGAGTTATGGGAAAACTGTTATTCTAACGTTAGTTGCACAAAGAGTGTTTCAATCTGAGAGGTTCAAACTAATGGAGTTGGTATAGGGGCTTCTTGTATATGAACTCGTAATCAATTTAGATTCACGTTTACACGATTTTTATTCGTGAATTTGTATTATTAACTATTGAAACATGTTTCCAAAACATTCTACTTTTCTATAAAAAAATCTTAAATTTCAGAGACCCATTGCATGAAGATTAAAGTCATCTTGTTTAAATTTTCTAAGATTGGAACACCCGGAATCACCAATAACTCCTTTTAGGGTTGACTAACATGAAATACTAAACTAAATACTGAAGATTAGATAGAATAGACTAACCATTCGTGCCAAAATCTCTCTTTGCGACGACATGCTGGGTAGCGCAGGTGCACGTTTGTTTATTATAGGCATTTACTTCAGCATCTGTATAATAAAGTAGTATATAAAGGGTGTCTATAACCCATCTCATGCAAGTCAAGAGTGTGTGGGTGTTCCAATCAAAAATGACCAAGAAGGCCTTCAATTTGCATCGAATGGACTCCCATGAATAGCTACAACATTTACTGATACGATTATTTATATAATCAATAAAATTAATAAATAATGCTGGACAATCCACGGAGAATCACTAGCCCCAAGCTGTGCGTAGCTTGGGGCTTCTGTGTGGACTAATATTTAGATTCGATATTATTATTTTAGATATATAGATGATAACATCAAATTATTAATGTAATCATATTGTTATTAACATTAGTTAATGCTTGGACAGATGGCCTTTTAAAATTGTCGCAAAGGTTGTGTCATAAGGGTATATATCTGACGGAAAATGCGTCGAGCGTATCATCGGTCGCGTCTATTCGGTCAAATTAGACCTGCCACATTACGCGTCTAGTCAGTTCGTACACAAACGATCTCCGCTGATGTTACGCCTAGTCTGAATGTATCATACAAAATACACGTATCGCGTTACGTCGACAGACTATGCGTATGACGGAAACGTAACAGACGCTGTACGCTCGACGCACTAACACATCATCGGTTGAGTGTGAAAGGTTGAATGTCTTATTATTTTCCTGTTTTGGCCAACGGACCGATATTACGCGACGCATTTTTCATCAGAAATGTACCGACCCTAAAAAATTTGAAAAGGAAGAAAGGTTATGATTGTGGTGGAGTGTGTATAAATCTTGGTATCTTACCACAAACCATGACAGTCCTGGGCCGGCAATGCTTCCGGCAATCAGATCTGTTGACAGCCTCTGGCCATCTATGTGAACTGTGCTCATAATCTTCAAAATAGTACCCACGGTATTGGCGCGGTTCTGGTTGACATGAATGATTTGGTTGACATGAAGTCTTTGGTTGATATGTAGGCTTTGGTTGACACGTAGGATTTGGTTGACATGACTTAGGCTTAGGTTGACATGTAATCTTGGGTTGATATGTAGGCATTGGTTGACATGTAGGCATTGGTTGATATGTAGGCTTTGGTTGACATGTAGGCTTTGGTTGACATGTAGGCTTTGGTTGACATGTAGGCTTTGGTTGACATGTAGGCTTTGGTTGATATGTAGCAGTTGATTTACATGGGTTTGGTTGACATACATGTTTTGGTTGATATAGTTCTTGACTTTCAGAAGTTTGACATGAGCTGAAAAATATGTTGGTTACTAGATATTTAACTACTTGTAATGCTTTCAGTGCCAATTACTAATATGCAGATGTAGTAGCTGGGCCGTGATCGGAATATTAAGAATTTCATTAAAAAATCAATTTAAGTGAGCAAAATATCATTCATTTCCTAGTTTTATTTAAGTAATTTGAATTTTGTGACGTGTCCATGAGTCCTGTAGGGACTAAACCACTTGATATTTAATATAATAATTTGAAGAAAACTGCTTCACATTCCTTAGTTTAGTAGTAAGTTTTTCGGGACAAATAGTTTCTCCCTCGGGAATAATTGTTTTATGGGACTACCTCCTAGGAGTCATTCTCCATAAAATAACGAAATAATTCAAATAGTTTTTTTCCAAATCGTTCCATAATTGACGGAGAAATGAACGAACATACCTACATAAAATATATTTATGTACATACATTATATACAGCCGAACAAAATATGTAAAAACCACCTAATCTTTTGTTTTTGTCAGTTAAAATTATATTGTCTCACCATTCCGCTAAATTCGGTCCTATAACAAACAAAAATTGTTTTAGGAAAAAAAAACTGAAAAATGTTATAAAAAAACTACGAAAATTTTACACTAGTGATTTTTTTGATGAACGACGTGTCCTTGATTATATTCAACTAGTTTCGGCCCGCGGCTTTGCACGAGTTGTTTCTATGGAAACGTTTTATGGTTATTTCTTCATTTTTATCTATTTTAAAGAAGTAAATACATTTTAATATAATGTAGTCACCTTTTTTTTTCTTTTTCTTTTTCTCTTTCACGGGCTCATTGCATTTGCTGAAAATAAAACAAACATTATCGACGACCGATGTGGCGCGGTGGGCGAAGGTCCGCCTGCGGTCCAGGAGGTTGCGGGTTCGATTCCCGCCTCGGAACAAATGTGTGTACGATCTGCAGATATTTGTTCCGGATGTTCTGGTCGTTTTCTATGTATAATAAAAAATATCTATCTATCTAATATGTTGTATTATGTATACCAGTTATCTAGTACCCATAACACAAGCTCTGCTTACCATGGGGCTAGATAATGCTGTGTGAATTGTTCAGCATTATTTATATACTTAGCTTCGAAAGTAGGTGGTTACTTGAGTGAGGAAAATAGGGCTGTGATGTGAGCTAGTTAGTTTTTAACAGGAAGCAAACTTACCAAATATTTTTTGAGCTTGATTTAACCTCAGTGCATTTGCTGAAAAAATAATACACAAAATCTTGGTGTATCGTATAACCAAGGAAGGTAATATGAAGTAGATTATTGAAAATATGTACTCGTAAATTATGACGTGGGTAAGTAAAAAGGTTTGACATACAAAGTTATTGGTGCAAAGTCAAAGTCAATAGAATTTATTTCTTTCTATCTCATCAGCTAGCAGCACCCACTGCAGTGTATAGGCCTCTTCCCCTTATCTCGCCACAGTCGCCACCCCTGGCGGTCTTTTGCCAGTCGGATCCACTTTTTCTTTAAACTTACAAAATAAGCACTTTGACAAGTCATAAATTATAATAATAATAAGTCATGCTATAAATTATTATCAAAAAAAAAAATATTTTACTGTTCACTTCAATTTTTTGTCCACTAGTGGAAGAAATGAAAAAGAAACCACTAGTAACTACGTATGTTCATCTCTTATATGTAGCTGCGCCCCGCGGTTTCACCCGCGTGGTGATAGGTATTTTGTATAATATACAATATATCTTAGAAATTGTAGCCTATGTGTTATTCTGATGTATAAGCTATATTATAAACCTTCTAAGGTTTCATTAATATCCATTCAGTAGTTATTACGTGAAAGAGTAACAAACATCCATCCATCCATCCATCCATACTTACAAACTTTTGCGTTTATAATATTAGTAGGATAAATAAAAAAAAACGAAATATGCAGTCATTGTTTTCTTATAAATCGAGGGCATGGCTCCTTTCACAACCTTACTCTAACCATCGTGATTTCGGACTTGGCCATTACCGCCCTTCTATAAAAACCACCCTGTATAGTCTATAACACTCGCAAATAACGTGGCTTTCCATTAGAATTTTTAAAATCTGTTCAGTAGACAAACACACAAACTTTACCTCCTTATAATATTAGTATAGACATCGCTTTGGTATTATGTATAATATATATTTACCATGTGACGTTGACGGCTGCTGATGTTGACGACCTAGCATCTGAACATTTACTGAAATTTTTTTTTAAGAAGCGGTATAATTAATACAATCATAATTCATCTGGGATAATTCACCCGGGTGCACTAAAAATGACCGAAAATGGCCAGGGTGAATCAAGTCTACCTACTAAAGTGTACTTAGTAGACTTGATTCACCCTGGTCATTTCTGGGTGCAATAAGTATTTAGTAGATTTAAATCACCTTGATAAATCAATTAGGTCTTTTACCAAATCAGAGTATACTTTATGCACCTACAAAACCTCTTTGGAAGAGAAAATAATTATGGAATGGTATAATGGAGTAAACATCTGGCTGTCGATCGGCTATTCTTCAGTTCTGTTTACTTAGATACTACATATATTGGCATCTTATTTTGTTTCCTATAGAGTGCCGACGAATCTACTATCTGCGTTTACTTCAACTTCAACTTCTTGCTAGATGACGCCTGTCAAACGACACCGCGCATGTGTCATCGGAGCGTCGCTGACTCGGTTAATTATAACTGTTTTTATCTATGTTCTATCTAAGGAATTTATTATAAAGGCCCTAATTAAGTTACTTTTGTACACTTTTAGTATGCCTGAAATAATATTATTAAGCACTAATACAACTGGTATCTCGCGGGTTCGCGCCGATCGGCAGTTCGCGCCGTCGTCCATCGAATGCGATTACCTCTATAGTACTATATTAACACCATTCAATAATAATTTAAATTAACTTTGGTTCTGTTGATGTTTCGAGATAACGACCCATCGACAAAACGTAACGTCGAGGTTGAGACATCGAGGTAACGAACATCGAGCTAACGTCATTCGAACTAGAGTACGAGACCCATTATTCGTGTATTCAGATCGCGTAAGTTTAAAAATTTAATTAAGTTATTATTAAAGCAGCAGTCTTACCAAGTGAGTGACGGTGATTTTTTGTCAGAAACGATGCTCGAACATTTGCTGAAAAAAAAACGTTGATTTGAATTTATTATCATCTAATAAGAAACAGTAATAAATATTATTAACTAGCTGAGCTGGCGAACTTCTCTCCGCCTCAGTCAATGTTTGACCTTTACGAAACCGATGAACATTTTGTATGGGAAAATGTTTTTATTTTTATTTAATTTTTTTTAATGTTTTTATTTATTCTGTCATTCGGAACGGAGACAAATACAACAAACGAATAACTATGACCCGGTCCTGGAGGGCTTGCGTTGGTAATTAATTATTATTTTATTTATGTAGAAATACAATATAATTTGGTAGACCTTATAGCCTATTGTGCAGACTTACCAACTGGCTATCTGATTTTGACCTGTACATTTGCTGAAAAAAATAACAATGTAAAGTTAGTTTAATATTTTTTTAATTATTAGTTTAAAAGGAAGGTTAAACTATTAGTTTTCGATGCTTATCGTGGAACCTTACCAAGTGATTTTTCCAAGGGCGGCGGCGGCGGCCTCGGTACATTTGCTGCAAAAAATGCTGGTTGCATTAAATGATTCAAACAATTGCAAAATTAAAATATATACTTATATTATAAAGAGGAAAGGTTTAAATTTTTTGTTTGTTTGTAATGAATAGGCTTCGAAACTACAGGACCGATTTGAAAAATTCTTTCACCGTTGGGAAGCTACAATATCCCCGGTGAACATAGGCTATATTATTTTCTAAAAAGTTAGGGATCCGTACAAAAACCGTGCGAAGCCGGGAAATTCCGCTAGTATGAAAAAAAAAACACTTTCATATTTTGTTCACTTCAATCTTTTTGAGGTAAAGTAAAGAAGCGAACAAGAAACCTTTTCCCTTGTTAGATTGTTCATTTTTGAGTTGGATTCTTAAAGGCACAGACAGTTTTTAATCTGAGGTTCAAGATGAACGAGAAAGCTTTATGATAAATTATTGAGAATTTAGGCAGACATAGAAAATATTTCAGTGAGAGAAAAAAGAATTATAAGTGGCATTATTTAAGTACATAATAGGGACTGACATAGTCATTAAAATGACTCTCGTTCTTTATTATATTATTGGGATTTTGAGTCATTTTATGATCCCTAACTTTTTAGAAAATAATATGGCCTATGTTCACCGGGGATATTGTAGCTTCCAAACGGTGAAAGAATTTTTCAAATCGGTCCAGTAGTTTCGGAGCCTATTCATTACAAATAAACAAACAATCAAAAAATCAAACCTTTAGATAGATAGATAGATAGAAAATTATTTTATTGCACACTTACAAAATAAAACAAACAAGACAGAATAACATACAAAAATGTGACAATTTGGCGGTCTTATCGCTCAAGAGCGATCTCTACCAGACAACCGTGGTTGGATAGGATCGTTGGATTGTACATGGGGGTCTGTGTGCATTATATTAATTTATAAAATATTGATAAATATTTTATAAATTAATATAATATAATATTATATAAATTAAAATAAATGATAAATATTGATAAATATTACCTTTCCTCTTTATAATATTAGTATAGACTTTAATTATGCAATTGTTTGAATCATTTAATACAATCAGCATTTTTTACAGCAAATGTAACGAGGCCGCCGCCGCCGCCCTTGGAAAAATCACTTGGTAAGGTTCCACGATAAGCATCGAAAACTAATAGTTTAACCTACCCTTTTAAACGAATAATTAAATAAATATTAAACTAACTTTACATTGTTTTTTTTTCAGCAAATGTACAGGTCAAAATCAGATAGCCAGTTGGTAAGTCTGCACAATAGGCTATAAGGTCAACCAAATTATATTTGTGTTTCTACATAAATAAAATAATAATTAATTACCAATGCAAGCCCTCCAGGACCGGCGAATGGTTATTCTTTTGTTTTTTGTCTCCGTTCCGAATTACAGAATAAATAAAAACATTTTAAAAATAAAATAAAAATAAAAACATTTTCCCATACAAAATGTTCATCGGTTTCGTAAAGGTCAAACATTGACTGAGGCGGTGAGAAGTTCGCCGGCTCAGCTAGTTAATAATATTTATTAATAACTAGTACATATTACGAATCAGAATCTAAAAAATATTTTTTTGCTTTACTTTTACCCTAGGTACATGAAAGAAAACAATATCTTGAAATTATTACTGCTTCTTATTAAATGATAATTAATTCAAATCAACGTTTTTTTTTCAGCAAATGTTCGAGCATCGTTTCCGACAAAAAATCACCGTCTCTCACTTGGTAAGACGGCTGCTTTAATGATAACTTTATTACATTTTTAAGCTTACGCGATCTGAACATGCGGTAAATGGGTCTCTGGTAAATATTCTAGTTCGAATGACGTTAGCTCGATGTTCGTTACCTCGATGTCTCTACCTCGACGGTACGTTTCGTCGATGGGTCGTTACCTCGAAAGATCAACAGAACCAAAGTAAATTTAAATTATTATTGAATGGTGTTAATATAGTACTAATAGTGGTAAACGTATTCGACGGACGACGACGACGACGCGAACTGCCGATCTGCGCGAACCCGCGAGATACCATTATTGCATAATTAAAATCTATACTAATATTATAAAGAGGAAAGGTTTGATTTTTTGATTGTTTGTTTGTTTGTAATGAATAGGCTCCGAAACTACTGGACCGATTTGAAAAATTCCTTCACCGTTGGGAAGCTATGTACAATATCCCCGGTGAACATAGGCTATATTATTTTCTAAAAAGTTAGGGATCCGTACTAAAACCGTGCGAAGCCGGGAAATTCCGCTAGTATGAAATAAAGTAATCACTCTCATATTTTGTTCACTTCAATCTTTTTGAGGTAAAGTAAAGAAGCGAACAAGAAACCTTTACCTTGTTAGATTGTTCGTTTTTGAGTTGGATTCTTAAAGGCACAGTAAATTTTTAATCTGAGGTTCAAGATGAACGAGAACGCTTTATGATAAAATATTGAGAATTTAGGCAGACATAGAAAATATTATTTCAGTGAGAGAAAAAAGAATTATAAGTGGCATTAGTACATAATAGAGACTGACATAGTCATTAAAATGACTCAAAGTCCCAATAATATAATAAAGAACAAAAAAAAAGTACATAATATTTATTATGCCTCTTACATATTTTATTTTAGTTTTTTATTTACTTAATAACTTTTGGTGCCGATTTAATTTCGAGACAAAAGATACAAAAAATTGATAGGATGACATCCTATCAATTTTTTGTAAGTGTCATCATTTTTTATTTTTAGTCGTTTACGTAAATACGAATCTATTGAATTTTGGGCTACCAACTACTTTAATTTTTACCCGACTACAAACGGAGGAGTGTTATTAAATTTTAGTCTTACCAACTGACTGGTAGTGTAGGAACTGGGGCTGGAGTCTTTGAAGGACATTTGCTGAAAATGATGAAGAAAAAAGATGAATAATAAAATAAATAAGATATCTCATGTAATATTAAAGTTAAGGCAAAAATTTAGATTTTTGGATGACTCTGCACGCCAAAACTACTTCATAGACCAGGCTGGAATTTCGCATAGAGGTAGTTCAAAGTCTGGATTAATGTATTGCTACTTCTTATCCTGAAAGAACTGGAGCGAAGCCGCGAGGACAAGCCAATTTATACAGCATCATCATCATCAGCCTATATTAGTCCACGTCTGGACATAGGCCTCCCTCAATGAGCGCCATAGCGCCCTGTCTTCAGCTTGACGCATCTAACATCTACCTGCAGTTTTTCGCAGGTCGTCATCCCACCTGGTCGGAGCAATTATACGTATCGACGATATCCCGCCTAGGAGCGTCCTTAACGCTGTATATTAAAAAATGCTGGGTAATTCATCCAACAAGCTATGAAAGTTAAGCTTAGTCATCATCATCCTATTTTACCCCAAAGCTGGACAAAGCCTTCCCTAATGAGCGCAAAGTAGACCTTGTGTTATGGGTACCTTACTAGCGAGACATCACCCCGAAGAAAATCCTACAGTTCCTAGCAGCTGCAAGGGTTAGTGGCGAACTATGAACGCTACGGCTTCGGGGCTGAACGTATAAGTGGCGATCACAATATCCTGGCCTATCATGGCCGCTGTGCTACCCAAGCCAACCAAAGAAAAAAAATGGGTACCTTAAACATAATTGTAATAATACCATTTAAGAGAAATTTCGAAATAATTTTATAAGCTAATACAACGTGTATTCATCGCGTTTATTTACCTATTTTTTCTCCGACGTTTCAACAGGTGTTATAGCACTCGCCTGTCCAGTAGTGCCCTGATTCCTACTTCTAGTAGTTCCCTCGAGATTCCCCAGCTTCAGTTAGGATCAGCTTGATTTCAATAATTAAACAAGGATTCAATCACGTTTAGAGATTTATTGATTCCGAGTTAGTTTCTATTACAATATCATATGTATAGTAGCTGCCTTAGTAACCAAGGTTCTTGGATGGATGACTTAACTTTTTTTTACTTTTTTTCCGAATGGACTATTATGCTGTTGTCCTCAGATGGCCATGACAGCGTTACCGGACTTTTGGCGGGCGCAGAGGGCGCCTCGCCGGTAAAAATTAGGTTGGGACAACACGCACAAGGGCCACCACTTAGGTGCGAGCCTCGGCTTGGGCTGTTGCCAGATGCTTCAAGAGGGTAGGGAGGTAACGCCTTAGGTGCACGAGTGCACCTGAGGGCGGAAACGGGGAATTCTTCGACCCCGCATCCGGCGGGGTCGGTTATTGGTCGGGTGTGTAGTGTGCGGAAGCTGAGTTGTTGCCGTCACTTCCGGGTTAGCGTCAGTGAGTGGGTTAACGGGGTCACCAAGAACGTGTCTCGGTCTACGGAGGAGAGGTGGATGACTCAACAAAAAATGGTTCTGATAGTCGTTCCGAGCCGTGCGTTCTCGTCAGGGCGATCTAGCACTCGTCCACTTTTACTAGCGACATCTAGTTATGTTTTTGTGAAACTTGTTTGGTCGTAGTTCCACATTTCGCCGTTAGACAACAGGTTTCAAAATAGGGAAATAAACGCGATAAAAAAATAAATACACGTTGTATTAGTGCTTATAATTATTATGTGTTCAGATCGCGTATCTACTCGTATAATATAAAAATGAATCGCTGAATGTGTTGCTAAGCGCAAATCTCGAGAGCAGCTGAACCGATTTCGCTATTTTTTTTGTAGAATATTCCTTGAAGTACGGAGATTGTTCTTACGGAGAGAAAGAAGAGAAAAAAAATAAAAAATTGCCTGAAACAAATGACCACCCGGGCGAAGCCGGGACGGGCCGCTAGTAAATAATAAATATACGAATATATAAATTTCGAGATTTTAATTTCTACCGAAGTGTTATTCTTTTAAAATACTATTGCAGTAGGGTCTTACCAACAACCTGATGGCGCCTTCACATCCGCAGAGCATTTGCTGGAAAGAAAGAAAAACATATTTGTGATTTAAAGTGTCTGGTGTAGTGTCAAGCTTATCATTTCATTTCATTCATTCAGTTCCACCGCAGGTACACGTTACACTTGATGTCGGTCAGTTGTACATAAAAATAATATAACAATTTTATTATAAAACACACATTAATTTTGATATAGGAAACACCATAAGGGATTGTGTTTTAGAAAAAGCAGACAGACATGCCTTCTTTAAAAATTAAATACAACATTCATAGATAATATTTATAACAGGAAAATAAAAATAAATTAGTTAAATTGAATTGAAATAAAAAATACATGTCAAGATAATTTAATGCAGCTGTATAAGGGCATTGTCAATAATAAACTAAAATAAACCTAGGTATCTAGCCTACAATCAAATACATATAGAATAACAATTTGAATAAATATCAAGGATAAGCTATATGCTTATATAAGGTATATGAATTGTGTATGTTAGCTTTGTACTATGTCTATACTAATATTATAAAGAGGAAAGGTTTGATTTTTTGTTTGTTTGTAATGAATAGGCTCCGAAACTACTGGACCGATTTTAAAAATTCTTTCACCGTTGGGAAGCTACACTATCCCCGGTGAACATAGGCTATTATATTTTCAAAAAGTTAGGGATCCGTACTATAACCATGCGAAGCTGGGAAGGTCCGCTGATATGAAGTAATTTGGCGTGTTTTAAACAACTATACGTATAAACGGACTTCAAATTCCTAAATAATGAAATTAGTTTTAAAAACTACACTTGCGAGCTATAAACTGGAATCACTTCATCGCTGGTTTCTGCAGACCATATTTTACAGTTTCTATGGAATAAACTGCAGATTGGTGTATACCATTTGAAAAGAAATTTTGTTAGCTTTCGAATGGTATAAAAATTATTTAAATTTAATTAAGTTTCCTACCTTCATTTAGTGAATTATTACAATAGGTCGAAGTTGTGGATGTTTAAATTAATATGAAAATATCAAATTTTTATTTAAAATCTTTGTTATTTCCCGCTTAATATTTTGTATTGCCCCCCCTGGCCCTAATGACTGCTTGTAAAAAACGGTTTTTCATTGACCTAATGAGTTTCCTGATGGAATCCTGTGGAATTTCCTGCCACTCTTCGATAAGAGCAGTTTTTAGGTCTTCTATTGACGCCGGAGCTGGAGATCTTCCTCGTACCCGCCTTTTCAGCTCGTGCCACAGGTGTTCGATAGGGTTCATGTCAGGGCTGACGGCTGGCCAGTCTATTGTGGGAATCCCGACTTCTTCCAGGTACTGTCTAGTCGCACGAGCGGTGTGGCAGCGGGCATTGTCGTGCATTAGCAGGAAATTTTCGCCAATAAACCCGGCGTAAGGGAGTACATGGCCCAGCAGAATGTCGTTGATATACCTTTCTGCGGTTAGTCCTCCTGCCCGACCTCCACCGGGTACGAATACCAGCTCCGTTTTAGCTTCAATTAAAATCCCCGCCCACATTATACAAGACCCACCCCCATATGCCACTGTTTCCGCTATACAGCATTGTGCGTATCGCTCTCCCGGTCTCCTGTAGACTCTCCGTCGACGGTCGCTGCCATGCAGGCACATCCTAGTCTCGTCTGCGAACAAAACTCGGCTCCATTGCTGTATATCCCAATCTAAGTGATCACGAGCAAACTGAAGTCGGGCTTGTCGGTGGGCTGTAGACAATTTGGGTCCTGTTGCTGGCCTTTTTGGGGTCAAGTTAGCTTCTTTGAGTCTTCGCCTCACTGTCCACTCGCTGACAGTTCTCCCTCGAACTTCTCCGAGCTCCCGCTGGACGTCAACTCTGGTTAGATGTCGATTTCGGAAAGAAGTGCTGACAATAAATCGGTTATCTCTCGCCGAAGTGCATCGCTGTCGTCCAGATCCTGGTCTTCGGACTAAGTTTCCAGTCTCTCTAAACCTCTTGTATACTTTGGAGACACAGGACTGGCTCAGATGAAGCTGTCGAGCGATAGTACGCTGAGAGAACCCTTGCTGGATTAGGGTGACGATTTGAGCGGCTTCTATTGGTGTGGTTTCCATTTTCTTGTAATTCCAGTATTTTGAGTGACGTGATATATTGGACTGATGACAAAATTGTATAAATTCCCAGTTTTTATAGGGATTCAGGAGTTTGAAAAAATTGATGTTTCGTTCCAAAAATTTATGTCTATTTTTTTCACGTTCCATGACATATGATGAAAATTTTTTTCGCTATGATATCGAAAGAGTTCGAAAGCTAATAAAATTATCTTTAAAATAATATACCACAACCTACAGTTTATTGCATGAAAACTGTAAAATATTGTCTGCTAAAACCAGCGATGAAGTGATTCCAGTTTATAGCTCGCAAGTGTAGTTTAAATAGAAGGAATATCGAAATTTAAGACTTTCTCATGCATGCCATTATCAGAACTGGACCAAATTGACCCTTACGACTATTTAAGCACTATTTAAACCCCCCTCCTTTTAAACTGACTTCAAAAAAGGAGGATGTTCTGAATTCGAGTTTGTTGGACTTTCTAGGTTTTTTTAAAGACAGTTTATATATGTGTTTTGATTTGATTTGAAAACAAAAGACTGGGCTGCTCTTCGTTTTGTGTAGTTTATCGAAAGGGAATCACATAATGACTAAACCTAAAGATACCCGCTGTAGGTTTAGTCATATCGTTTTAATTTGAGATATCAAAATCAAAAACGTGACAGACAGTTGAACGGAAGGGTAAGGGTTTATTTTTACTTTTGAGGTTTTTTACAGTCAGCGTCAAATTGATATTAGCGTTTAGAGTAGCGTAATAGGTATACACCGCGTAAAGGTTCAAAATGATCTGAAAAACATGACAGCTTTTTGATATACGCAGTTCGAATCATCATATTGTTGTAAGCACCCAAAGTGTTCAAAATATCTTACTACTCATTGTTTCATATATGAAACACAAATAAATATTTTATATTTCTATTTCTAATATCAATTTGACGCTGACTGTACGGATCCCCAAAAAACGGGATTTAATGTAGGAAGTTATACATTCTTACCAAGGAGTTGGCGGCGTCGGTGGGGCTGCAGGGACTGTAATCAAAGAAGACGTGTCACAGGCGGCTCATGGGGCCGCACCGCCTCTTGAATCACTCTATCTATTAAAAAAGCCGCATCAAAATCCGTCGCGTACTTTTAAAGATCTAAGTATACATCATCGGACAGACAGACAGCGGGAAGCGACTTTGTTTTATACTATGTAGTAATAAGATTTGTTTGATTTGATTATGTTTAAGGCTGATTTTAGTGTCACGCTGACCATCGGCGCTGAGAGTTCGGCGCGTAGCAATCTGTATGGACGCTAGAGAAACCTGTTAGAATAACGCCGACCGTTCAGCGCTGACGTACCTACGCGCGTCAGCGTCGCTGAGCGGTCGGCGCCGACCAGCGCCGCCCGCGCGCTTCTGTCTTCAGTGAGCGTTTTAGTGTCGCACTGATCGCACGCGCCGGTTGCGTACAATCATGTCGAAACGATTTAAAAAATGTTGTTTCGTCACCCTCAACGTGCCGTATAACGTGACAAATTCTCCCACGACTAATCTCTGTTCAGTAAATGGATGAACATGTAGTCTTCTTCGCATTTTTTTTCGTAGTACAAGGCCACAATAATTAATGCACTCCTAATTTTTCTATGCGTCTGTATTCCGCGGCGATCAGCAGAATACTAAAACGACCCGCGCTTATCGTCGGCGCTGACGAGCTACGCGCCGAGCTCTCAGCGCCGATGGTCAGCGTGACACTAAAATCAGCCTAAGGCATCTAAAGGAACAACAATTTTAGGTACCTGCACAACCACAGCTTTCTTTCGGGAAATGTTTGCAGGCGGGTTTTGCTGGTTTGCAGGTGGGTACTGTAGAAAACAATAAATAAATAAATAATGCTGGACAATCCACACAGCATCACTAGCCCCAAGCTAAGCAGAGCTTGTGTTATGGGTACTAGATAACTTATATACAAACAGCCAAAACACCCAGAACAAAATCTACAGGTCGTACAAACATTTGTTCCGAGCCGGGAATTGTAACTTCGGTGTCACAAGCTGACATTCGCCCCACAGTGGTCGTCAAATAAAGATTTGTAATTTATCTTTGTAGCTATTGGAACAGGGCGGGGTAAAATTCTCATACACAGAGATTTTGTTTAATTAGAACATCTTAAATGATGTGAGCTAACAAAGCAAACTAGAAACAAAACACGTCGTCGCTCTAAAAAAAATTCAAGTTTTTATTTAACTTGCCCTGTTAGTTACTATTATATTGAGAAGATGGCCCGAGTCTAGGGTTACGGTGTCCTCCCCCTCTCTACGGACTTCACATAACCCCAGAACATGCCATTTAATGTTCTCTAACTCCACTTTCAACTGCGCTAGATGATGGTCAAGCCTCAGCGTGCGTCATTTAAACGTAGCCAGGTTCAATTTTTACTGAGTGGCAGCTTAGTGTAGCCCGGGGATTAGGAAATTTGTTGTGAGTTGTCTAACAATTATTTTTCTTAGTTTCTTTCTTACCTTTGGGTTTGCAAACTGGTGGTGGGGAAAATGATGTTACTGGAGGGCAGACTGATGTTACTGGAGGGCAGACTGTTGCTACTGGTGGGCAGGCTGATGTTACTGGTGGGCAGGCTGGTTGGCAGATTATCGGTGGACTGGGTTTTGGCGGTGAGCAGACTGGTTTGCAGATCCGCGGGGGGCAGGGTGGTGGCGGCAGCGGCGATGGGCAGGCTCTGATGGATGGCGGAGGTGGCGGTGGGCAGGGTGGGCAGGGTTTGATGACTGGTGGAGGTGACGGTGGGCAGGGTGTCGGCGCTGGGCAGGGTTTGCAGGGTACTGGCGGGGGGCACGGTGGGGGTGTCGGCGGTGGCGACGGTTCCGGCGATATCGAGGGTGTCGGTGTTGGTTCTGGCTCCATGATCTCTTCTACTTTAGTTTTTTGTACTTTATGCTTTGATTTTTTCGTCACCTCTGTAACTTCTTCAACGGTTGATTCTTCTTTCTTCTCCTTTTTCGGTGGTATTTTCACTTTTATTCCTCTCTCTATTTCTTTTTTGTGAGTTTGTTTTTTTGTTTTAACTTTCTCTTCTTCTTCTTCTATTTCTTCACACGGGTCATGACATGTCCGTTGGCAATGGAATAAGCTACTGTAAAGGTCCCGCAACAGCGACATAGGGCATTTGCAACTGAAAATATATCTGTATTCAGACTTACTTAATGTGCTCTAAGTCGTTAGGCATATGGTTTAATTTCCCGGGTAATTATATAAAAGATACTCACCCACAAGAACACGGCAAGCCTTTGGTGTTTCTGGAATGTACATTAGCTTCATTATTTTACATAACTCATTATTATTTCACATATAATTAACTTAACATGTTCAAATAGACATTGATAAAATTGAGATTATAATTAAATAATGCTGGACAATTCACACAGCATTATCTAGTCCCATGGTAAGCAGAGC
Organism: Eupithecia dodoneata; assembly: GCA_947044415.1. Classification (NCBI taxonomy): domain Eukaryota; kingdom Metazoa; phylum Arthropoda; class Insecta; order Lepidoptera; family Geometridae; genus Eupithecia; species Eupithecia dodoneata. The sequence goes on from OX345678.1 coordinate 7,646,128, forward strand.
TTTTGTTATGGGTACTAGATAACTGATATACATAATACAATACATACAATACATCGCGCCACATCGGTCGTCATAATAATAATATTTAACAAACATCCATCCAAACATCTAAACAGTTGAGCTACGTGTAGATTATTTGCAACAGTCTGCGGAAAGTTCAACTGTTTCAATTGTGAATACTAGTTCTAATTTGTTTTTATTATTTGATTGTAACTTTTTTATACGTTACCTTTTAGAAATTTTCTGAGCCAATGAGGTTCCAGACTTTGTTTTAACTTTCACTTGTGTTTCTTTATTTGAAAATACATTTGTAACTGAAACTGAAACCAAGCGTTAAAAAACCTAAGCTAAGCAATTAAATAATATAAAAAAAACGATTTCTACGAGACTTAAATTTACTCATTATCATCATCAGCCTATAGCAGTCCACTGCTGAACATAGGCCTCCCCCAATGAGCGCCATAGCGCCCTGTCTTCAGCTTGCCGCATCCAGCATCTACCTGCAGTATTTCGCAGGTCGTCATCCCACCTGGTCGGAGGGCGTCCTACACTACGTTTACCGAGTCGTGGTCTCCACTCAACTCACTTAAATTTACTATTTTAGGGGAATGTCGCGGGTTCAAGTCCCGTCGAAATAAATTTTTTTCGGGATATTTTTTTATTTCTTAGAGATTACCCCGAGTGCGAGGACTTACGCACTATAATAACAAAAACTTAAGCTAAGATGTAAATTGAAGAATACAGATATTTGAGGTATTTTCTCTTCAGGTACGTCCGAAGGTTGCTTGGAAGAGATCGCTCATAGCGATAAGGCTGCGCTTGTACTCTTTGCATTTATTACTGTATTGTTTTCTGTCTTTGTGTGGTAAAATTAATAAATGAGTATCATTCAAGATTAAATGCAATCTTTTAAATCGTATCATCATCGTCAGCATACGCTAGTCCACTGTTGGACGAAAGCTTCGCCTAGTGATCGCCAAAGCGCCCTGTTTTCATCTTGCCGCATCCAGCATCTTCCTGCAGTCTTTCGCTGGTCGTGCCACCTGGTCGAAGAGCACCCTACACTACTTTTGTCTAGTTGCGATCTCCACTCAAGAGCACGTTTAGCCCATTAGTGCTAGGTTATTCGCTGACTGCCACTTCATTATCTATTTATTAATTGCTGATCCGGCGAACTTCGTACCGCCTAAAGCTAGCTTCCCACGGTCCGCGATTCTGTGGATCATCACGCACAGCCGACGATCACGGACGGCAACGCACGCAGACAGGGCTCTTCCCACGGTGCGTGCGGTCTGTGTAGATCTTTTGATAACTTCATTTCCAAATGCAAAGTGAAACGAGGCGCCGCACCGCACCTTTGAAGTTACCGTGGGAAGCCGGTGTAACACCGGCTTCCCACGGTGCATGATATTGCGGACGCACGCGCACCAGCCCGCACCACGCACCGTGGTAAGGGTCTCGTCCGTGGTCGCAGAGGACGTCTGTGGCGGTGCGCCGGTATCCGTCGCGAGGCGGTAACTTCAAAGGTGCGGTGCGGTGCGGCGCCTCGTTTCACTCGCGTGAACGCGTTCTCTTTCACTTTGCATTTTGACCGTGGGAAGCCAGCTTTACAGTCAACATTTGATAGTTACGACAGTTACCCATGAACATTTTGTATGGAAAAATGTTTTTTATTTTATTTGATTGTCAATTTTCCAATGATTTTAATAGTAATGCTGCTATTCGTAACGAATTAAAAAAAAACCATGAAAATTGGTACAGCCGTTTTCGAGTTATAAGTGTTCGAACAAACCCTACTTTGTTTTATATAGATTTCGTATTTTTCTCTCTTTTTCTACTCTTAAAAATGAGCATTACCTTTCTGCCTTACAAGTTTAGATTTAACTGAACTTGCTTTGTTTAGGTTTTCTGGAGGAGGCTTGACATCATGTTGTACAAGCTTACTTTTGGACTTGATCTGAAAAAAAATAATCAAATAAGAGGTATGTGTTCAGCTGCTATACTCCAACCCAATTCAATGTGAAGTAAAACTTTTGAATCTACCATGGTTGTTAACACTAATGTCATTTAAAACGGGATATTCACCATGATTTGATTTTTGAGTTATCCAATATTTCGGCACAGTTTCATGCGGAATGCATTATTGGATAACTCAAAAATCAAATCATGGTAAATATCCCGTTTTAAATGACGTCAATGTGAAGTGTAAACAAACAGCCCATACAGTACCTAAAATTCACTTTGTTTTGTGCGCAATTAACATTACTTATTAGTTAGTAGTTTGAGATCATTCCTTCAATAAATAAATCTTTGCTACAATTAAATATATCTGAAACTCGACGCCAAGCAAGTGTTAGTTTTTTTTTGTTATTTGTTTTGGTTTGTTTATTAAAATTACACGTTAGATTTGCACCCGTAACGAATCCGATTCGCTATAGGATATATACTTGGTAGATTCACCCTTTAAACCCAGACTAACCTGGGACCGATTTCTGCTAACTAATCGCTTTACTATGACAATGGTATCGTCGCAGAATCCTTAGATGAAAGGAATGCGAATCTAGACCTTCCTGATACACGGTGTAGGCTACATCATCTGAGTCATCATCTCACTTTGCATCAGGGGAGATTGTGGTCAAACAAAGATCTAGGTATCGACTATAAAAAAATAAGATAAATTGATAGATTGGTTTCAACCGTTGACACTTTTGACTCGCGTTCTCTGTAGTTTATTTTCACGCTTTCTGATGACCATACCATTGCTATGGTGAAGCGATTAATTTAGTGGAATTCGGCCCCTAACTAGATATAATTCAAATCCGTCAAATGCTCACCTTTTTCTCCTTTTGCTTCATGACTATTAAACCATTATTTTTGGATTGCGTAAGCAGTGAATTATGATCACCACTACTCTTCATGATACTGAAAAAAAACGCATTACTCGTAATTTAAATAATTCTTTAGACATTACCCCAAGTGCCAAATATTTATCTATGTCATCACCATCATCATCAGCCTATATTAGTCCACTGCTGGACATATGCCTCCCCCAATTCTCCAAGTCCTGTCTTCAGCTTGATGCATCCAGCATCTACCTGCAGTCTATGTAATGTATTGTATTATGTACATATATCAGTTATAACACCAGCAGCTCTGCTTAGCTTGCGGCTAGATAACGCTGTGTGAATTGTCCAGCATTATTCATTTATTATTATTATTTATTTAGCTCATTGGGGGAGACCTATGTCCAGCAGTGGACTAATATAGGCTGATGATGATGATGATGATGATGATTCATTTATTTATTTATTGTGGAAAATGGAGTGGCTTACGCACTAAAATAACAAAAACCTTAGAATTGAGCAACGGTAACCCATATCGTCGAACGAACTAAATGTAACTTTAGTGTTTGTTCGTCGTTTCTGTACTGCGGGAAGGTCCCGCCAATATCGAGGTTTCCCACTTTTTCCTCAAGTCAGTTGTAGACTACAGATTTTCACCCAAACCCCAAATCCACCAACCCCCAAATTTTCATAGGTAGGTAATTTAAAGTTGTACTACAACTTTAAATTACCTATGAAAATTTGGGGGTGTCTCCAACTCAAATCAATAAATTTTTTGAACTAGACATGACCGTAGTCTATCGCTCTTGAACATCGACTGACAAAACGTTACATATGAAGGTAATGTTCGGCAGAGATAAGACTCTACGAAGCCGAAATTAGCCGGTTGTCTCTTTTTAAAGGTCGATGTGCAAAATTTATCGGGTATTGTAGTTCAGTTTTGGCGGTTTTGGCGTATGAGGTACCTATAGAAGATGTGGTTTAACAAGTGACCCTATAGGTTATGAAAGTTTGGTTAGTATTCAAAATCTATTGTTACCTATCTTGATGATTCAGCTGATCAAAAATATTGTCCAATGATCGAAAGAATCGCATGCTTCTTGGCAAGTTTATGTCGATCCCATCTGAAAAAGATACACGTTTGAAATCTTTGGAGACTCTAGTTATGAACTACTAGATGCGCACCGCGGCTTCGCCCGCGTGGATTACTATTAAAATCCGTTGCGTAGTTTTAAAGATCTAAGCATACATAGGGACAGACAGACAACGAGAAGCGAAAGAACTTTGTACTATGTAGTGATGACCCCTGTAATTTCCTCTCCGAATTACCTCCTCCAATCTACATTAATTGAACATGTAAATATTCGAAGAAATTTAATATTGTAAATTCGTTCACAAAAGTTTTCGTATAAATAGGTTCAGATCTTACCATTATTTGCATATTCAGTATCGGGTAATCCGTCGGCAAGAGATGTAGCAATGTTGCCACATTTGACGGGAGTGTTTTGTCCTGTTGATGAAATATTCTGGCCTCTGAATATGGTTTGTATTGTCGTCCTTGTGAAATCCCTTTCTAAAATAAAACTTATGGTTGTAAGACTTCTGAAAGTTCGTCATCAAAACATTTATTTTGTTTAATAAAGCCATTTTACGTTTTAGTGTCAATATACTAATTATTATGTCTCTCATTTACCATTGTCACGGGCCATAAAGTGACCCGGTCCTTTGGAAGGCTTCTGTGGGAAGCCAACAGCACAGAGGCCCTTTGAGAAGTTAATCTGAAGACGATGGCTACACATAGCGGGTATCATCCTCGGGTGCACAATATGATACACCCAAAGATGGTATCCGCCAGGTGTAGAGACTATTGCAAAGAAAAATGAAAGAAATAAAACCAGGCTATTGTGATGGATGGATGGACTGGATAATCGGGCTATAAGGAAGATTGCGGACGTCTGCCATAAACAAGTCAATCATAATGTTAAGAAGAGTGGTAGACGGTGGCTTGTCGAATGCTGGATGGATTCCTTAAAAAGCCGGAGTAAATTACCGTAGAGGAACAACATCGGCGCAAACGACTGAGGGGTATCGAGAGGTGCGGCCCCGATTTCACCATCACGAAGACTGCTCATGAGCGGGTTTCCTCGCTATCACGCCATTAGACACTTCCACCCCCGAGTCTACATCCTAAGATGCATCTCTCGCGACTCCACTCAGACCGGCCAATGAAGGCAAGCAATAGGTGGGGATCTGTTCTCCTGGGATGCCACTCCGCAAGCGGAGGTGAAAACCAGGAACTTCCCCTTATTTATTATTATTATTTATTTTGAGCCATTATTGTCCCACTGCTGGGCAAAGGCTTTTCTCCTTCCACTCCTCGCGATCCAACGCTGCAACAGGCCATGATGGAAGATGTGCCTCGAGCTCGTCACGCCATCTCATCCTGGGCCTTCCACGTCCTCTAAGCGTTGTAATATACTAATATGTTTAATAATTTCGATAATTTCATTAAATATGTTATACTAACTGGCAAGCTGCCTTTCCAATCTTGCGAATATTAAATTTACTTACTTATTCTAGGGTAAATATTGTCCAAAACATTTGCATGCATTACGATTTTCTCTTCCTTGTTCAGGAGAGATTGGCTTCCATATCTCTCATTTGATTCTTCATTCGATAAATTGGTTAGATTCAATTTTGGCACTTTTATCTGAAATCACACAAAAACATATAACGTTTTGCTTTACTTTTTGCACAAGGTCTAAGATTTTCCACAAAATATTAATTACTTATCTACTTATCATAGCCCGTTTAAATGAACAGGACTCATCAGCACACGTAATGTCCACAGCTGAACGTGAACATGCCTCCTATGCCCCCTAAACAAGGGTTAGTTCCAGCAATGCGAAATCTATTGTTCTCTGAATTTTAAACCGCATACGGGTCATTATGAGTCACAGTCCCAAGCAATGCGATGACATTTTAAATCGACCACTATACTACATTTGTTTCCCTCCCAGTGAGTTTTCCCTACGAGTTTCTTGCAGGTACAGAAAAAGCCTAAGACAAACATTCCTTTACTTACCCAATACCCATGTATGTATGTATGTAACCTAGTGCAGTTTGAATAGCAGGGATATTAATAGAAGGGACCGACTTTTATCAAATTAATGAGATTCAATTGATCACGTTTTAATTAACTATACTTTAAATACTAGTAAAACAAATAATATAAAGTTCTGCTTAAGAATAATGTTATCTTTAGATGATTCAACTAATGTTTAATTAGTACTTGGTTGAGTGGTTTAGTCGAAAACGAAAACCAAGCGGGGTTTTGCCTTAATCACCACGGTTAGAGGAAGATGCTCAAAATACATAGAATGAAGCTGCTGTCCCAGGCTGAGTTCATCATCATCAGCCTATCCACTGCTGGACATAGGCCTCCCCTAATGAGCGCCATAGCGCCCTGTCTACAGCTTGACGCATCGAGCATCTCCATGCAGTCTTTCGCAGGTCGTCATTCCGCCTGGTCGGAGGGCGTCCTACAATACGTTTACCGAGTCGCTCCACTCAAGAACACGCTGAGCTGGCTGAGTTGTAGGTGTCGATTTTTACGCTCGGCCTGGTCCTGTCACAGTAGGTGTCAAAATACCCATCGGTATGATAAATTATCATATAGTGCATGCATTTAATAGTACTTACGAAGTTCACTTCAATTTCATCTTTTTCGGTAATCTTCGTCTGACTTTCAAAGCTATCTTTAATTTTTTTCATCAGCTTGTTCCTCCTCCAATCTTGGTCAGAGAAATACGTAAATATTCTGTATTGCCTTGTTGCTTCGTTGTTGGCTCTAATTTTACGTATTCTCAATTCTTTACGTTTTTTCTTTCGTTTATGTTTACTTTTTTCGTTATCTGGGAATTTTGTAGTTGACATGACTTTCGTGCATGACAGAGCAAAAGATATGTTTTTCCAATACTTAGACCATTTAGATACTATGCGAGTAGTTGAGTTAATATTCGTGTTACTGCCAGTGGCTTGTTTGTTGTTTTTAGGCTTTTTGGTTCCATTACCTTTGATAATTTTATTTATTTTATCGAAGCTTCTTCTTTTTTTATTGTTATTTCCTTTGTTACCCTTTTTTCCACCACCTTCAGTTATTTTTTCCTTTTCCTCACTATTTTTAACTTTTTGTGTCTCTTCTCCATTGTTATTCTTACAGGTTACAAGGAAGTCTCTTAAAATGTTCGTACTGTTTTTCTTGCGTGTCCTAATTTTTCTGTTTCCCAGAAGTGAATGACTTGACGAATCTTTATAAACACAGAGCGACGAGTTTTGCATTCTAATTTCATAAAAGCCATAAAATACATAGGGGTCTTGAATGGAAAAAATGTCAACATCGATCGTAATTTGTTTTAATATTTCAAGGTATTGGACTTCAACATTATTGTGTTCAGTACTATATGTTTTCAAACATGTTTTCATTGTGTTTTTATTTACAATTTCATCATTTCTCTCGTCGTTGTCATACCAAACGTCACCTTGATGGTGTAACAAAGGAAACATTTCATAGCTATATTTACTGCTGCTGGAATCGTCAGTTTCATCATCTGGTTCCTCGTTATAACATCGTGATTTTGTGTAATCATTATCCTAAAAAACACATTAGACATTTAATTAAATAACGTGTTTAACATATCCCTTGAACAAACAAGCAGTATAAGGCTGATCTTGGTGTCACGCTGACCATCAGCGCTTACAGCTCAGCGTGTAGCTCGTCAGCGCCGACGATCAGCGCGGGTCGTTTTAGTATCACGCTGATTGCCGCGGAGTACAGACGCATAGAAAAATGAGGAGTGCATTAATTATTTTTGCCCTGTACTACCTACGCAACAAAAAAATGCGAAGAAAAAGACTACAGGTTCATCCATTGATTGAACAGAGATTAGTCGCGGGAGAATTTGTCACGTTATACTGCACGTTGAGGGATGACGATACAAATTTTTTAAATTGTTTTCGACATGATTATACGCAACCGGCGCGTGCGATCAGCACGACACTAAAACGCTCACTGAAGACTGACGGTTGGCGCCGCCCGCTCAGCACGCTGACGAGCGTCACGTAGGGCGCGTACTGAAACGGTCGGCGTTACTCTAAAAGGTTTCTATAGCGTCCATACAGATTGCTATGCGCTGAGCCGTCAGCGCTGATGGTCAGCGTGACACTAAAATCATCCTTACTAACCATATCGTTGTTAGCACTTGAATTAGTTCCAGCACTGTCGTCATCGTCTCTATCACTATCCTCATTGGAAGATCCTCTGAAATCATTTAATTTTTATTTTCATTCATTCATCATCATCATCAATCTATAATAGTCCACTGCTGGACATATGCCTCCCCTAATGAGCGCCATATCACCGTCTTCAGCTTCCGCATCTAGCATCTACCTGCAGTCTTTCGCAAGTGGTCATCCTGGCCGGAGGGCTTCCTACAGTACGTTCGCCGAGTTTTTCATTATATGTTTTAAAATAAGTTCCCAGCAACGGACAACGACGCAGAGGCAGGCATAGTAGATGTTGACAAGTCGATTTCCACGCATTCCCAGTTAATTAGTGGGAATGCCAGTGCTAGAAATCGAGCGCGATTCCTGGCAAAGTTTGAGAGAGCCTTTTGACCAACAAGGGGAAAATATAGGTAAGATAAAAAACTTCTCTTCTTTGTCGTACTCTTCATTTCTGAAGGTCGTGCCCGTCCTGGAAAGCTTATAGAAAACTACATAAATCTAAATGCGTAAGTTAGATAGAACGTACATTTCCAAACTCGCATCACTAAAGTCACCGTAGTCGGCCGGTGACAAACATATCGTACACATTTCTCCAATATCGGAGAAACAGCTCTTGCAATAGATTCCAGGACATTCAGGAACATCACATCTGCAGATAGTGAATGTTATGATAAGTCATTGTAAATGATATGTAGAGATCGGATATTCGGATGCATATTTACCTAAAGTTGAGAAGTTCGCTATTAAGAAAAGGACTTTTTTTTTAATAGAAAATCAACTTTATTATTTTTTAGCAAATCCACCATTAATATGTGTATTTTTTGTGATCACGTCGTCCTTTTTTCTTATATCCAGTAATAATTCAATAATCGAAAAATCGAAAAATACTTGTCTTTAATTTTGATTTTATCAACCTGAATACAAAAAATTAGAATAATCTAGGTTCTTGAGTGATAGAAGGTTAATGTAAATAGTCTTATCCTTGAAACCAGAGGTTTGTTAAGAGTTCAAAACCGATGAAAAAAAAATTAATATAGGTACATATTTTTGAAAAAAAAACATCCTCATTGGAAGTAAGATTTACGTTAAGTAAATACACGTCTGATTACTTATGCAATCCCTGTATCCCGGGAATTTATTTTTAATAAAAGTTCCCAAGAAGCCGCTTCCATAATTTGTTAGCCAAAAAATCACTTTAGGTAAATATGCATCCGATTATCCGACCTCTAATGATAAGTCACTTCTTATTAAGTGGACACATTAAATGAGCCAGCTATTGAATGACCACAACCTATGTATAGCCTTAACCTAAGAACCCTGTTCTCATGTAAGTGACTTTAAAGTCTTTTTGAGAATAAATGAATATGAAACGTAGATAGTAACAGCTCTATATTATATAAATCAAGGGCCATCATTAGTGATCTATACTTATATTATAAAGAGGAAGGTTTATTTGTTTGTTTGTATTGAATTGGCGAAAATACTGGACCGATTTGTAAAATTCTTTCACCTGGATCATCATTTGGAAAGCTACACTATCCGCAGTGAACATAGACTATATTATATTTTCAAAAAAAATGGGGATTCTTACTAAAACTCCAATAATGTAACCCAAGGTGTAAAAAATACTTTCTCTCATTACTGCTTGTTCATGTCTTGTTATAACACAATAAACTTTGATCTCCGTATGATGTCTTTCATTAAATGGAACGTCTTATCAAGTCCTCAAAGGTAACTCATGCGATGGGTCCGGCAGTATACAACAAACTACCAGACTCTATCACAGCCGATGGCAGTCTATCATGCTTTAAAATAAGACTTAAACGTTGGCTTGTCGAGCAGAATTTCTATTCTGTGAACGAACTATTACAATTGTAAACCTGACTTTATTTTAATTTATTATTGACTATAATTATAACAACGCTAAGAGGCGACGTGGAAGGCCCAGGATGAGATGGCGCGACGAGCTCGAGGCACATCTTCCATCATGGCCTGTTGCAGCGTTGGATCGCGAGGAGTGGAAGGAGAAAAGGGAGGCCTTTGCCCAGCAGTGGGACAATAATGGCTTAAAATAAAAATAAATAATAAATAAATAAATAACTTTAACATGATTTAATTTTATTTTCAATTTTAACAATATGTACCTATTGTACTCATACGAAAATGTGACATGTAAAGTGGTTTTACCAAAAAAAAAAAAAAAAAAAAATGCTGGACAATCCACACAGCATTATCTAGCCCCATGGTAAGCAGAGCTTGTGTTATGGGTACTAGATAACTGATGTACATAATACAATATATTACATAGATAGATATTTTTTATTATACATAGAAAACGACCAGAACACCCGGAACAAATATCTGCAGATCGTACACACAATTGTTCCGAGGCGGGAATCGAACCCGCAACCTCCTGCGTTGCAGGCGGACGTTCGCCCACCGCGCCACATCGGTCGTCAAAAAAATAAAATGTATTTCTGTATTTCAAATAAATTAACAGATATAAGTTATAATTCAAATTGTAAATATGAATTTCACCTTATGAGATCAGAGTTGGCATCACCGACAACTTCAAGACCGTTACAAAGCAAGCAGTGGTCCTTTTCTAGCTGTATTCCAAGTAAAAATCGAAGCCACTTGAATCTAGAAATAATAATATACACAAATAGTTGAAATAGTTAAAAATCAAACAATTTTACAAACAATAATATCACAGGAAAAGTTTTTGGTTTGAATCATCGCATTTGAACGACTGCAGCAATATAGACTTCTTATATTATTTGGCAATAATGTGTCTATATTCAGATTTAGAATCCAAGATATTTTATGTCAACATGGACATTTTTGAATGAAAAGTTAAATAACAGAAAACAACGAGGTAACAGCAAGGTTATCTTTAAAAACAAAACACAAACTTCAACAATGCATAATCTCACATGTGTAGTAAAAAATGTTTAAATTAATTCGAAAGCTAAAGATTATATGAATAAAACGATGAATGAAAGCTTTCAAAAACATAAATGGTTTCGAGCTTCTATGCTTAGCTTCGATGATACCAATGTCGTTATATTTTAAATATTTTCCACTAATATTTCATCCCTTTGTATACAAAAAATATCCAGGTTTTTGAATCGGAGTATAGATGTCGCTAGTGAAGTTGCACCATGGCTGAATCGCGCACGGGTATGAATGGCGTTCGGTCTATTTTTCAAATAAATAAGTTCTACTGAGTTGGACGTTTTAATACGCACCTATCTCCTATTCTACTGTAAATTAACTAATTCACAAACAATAAATGAATTTATTATGAGTTAAAGAAAAATGTGGCCTATAATCTACTTTATAAGTAATTACACAGATCTCACGGAACAAGGTAGCGAAAACGTTGCCGGCCAGTCAGGTTGTTCTTAGAATAATATTTGTATTCACGATGAAGTTTCCTACGGGCGAACTTCATAAAACTACCTGAGGAATAATAACACAAAAAGTCAATAGAATTTAAAAAATCTTTAGAAAAGCATAAACAAGAAGAGCAGAATATTAAAATAGAAAAGTTCAATTAATAAAAAGATAAATAATTATGGAAAATAAATAAATAATGCTGGACAATCCACACATCATTATCTAGCCCAGAGGTATATATAATATATGGTACTAGATGACTGATATACTCAGTACAATACATTACATAGATAGATATTTTATTATTATAGATAACGACCATAACCCCCGGAATAAATATCTCCAGATCGTACAAACAAATGTTTCGAGGCGAGAATCGAACACGCCACCTCTAGCGTCGCAGGCAGACCCTCGCCCACCGCGCCACAGAGGTCGTCAAAGGAAAAGATATAGATAGATGACGCAGGTGATATTAACCTCTGTTTCTCAAAATGTGGTTGTAAAGCCACGCGGCTCTAGCTTTAGCTCTCTCTGGGTTGTAATGACCAACGATAAGGTGGCGGAGGCGAAGACCATAAGGCTCAAATAAAGCAAAAAACCATTGAGCACAGATGAGTGTCCCTGAAATTTGGAAACAAACGCCTTTTTAGTGTCATCATCATCAGCCTGCTGGACATAGGCCTCCCCTAATGAGCGCCATAGCGCCCTGTCTTCAGCTTGCCGCATCTAGCATCTGCCTGCAATCCTTCGTAGGTCGTCACCCCACTTGGACGAAGGGCGTCCTACATTACGTTTGCTCATTACGAATCCTATCCTTCAGAGAAACTCCAAGCATAGCTATTTCCCTAGCTCGCTGAGCGACTGAACTGGTGGACCAGCCCTTTTTAGTGTAATTTCTAATAAAACTAAGTAACAAAGTGCTGAGTCTGAGATTTTGCCTGGTAAAAGTAAATCGAGGAATGAAACATGGCCGGCCCTGCTTGGAAGTGGAAAAAAGGCAAGATAATTATAATATTAATCTCTATACAATAGATTGATAATAATTTTTACCCGGCTTCGGTTGTACGAATGAGTAAAGTCATATCAGCAAACATAGCTGTTGCTAACCTGTTTTATCGTCAAATTACATACGTGTAAAAAAAGTAAATTATTTGAGAAAATACTTCCGTAAATAAGTCATCAAAATAATCGAAATTTTCGTACTCTTGGTTTCTTCGATACAGGCTTAGCCTAGTGAAGAAATCAACAAACAATAAATAGTCTTGTCATGTCTTTTGCAGACAGTTACATATATTATTTTAGTATATGTACCTACACTAATAATATTATGTTGCTGTCTGAAAAAGACCTAATTAGTTGCTGCTCATGTGTAAATTGTGACTCCTTCCTAAGATACCTATGTATAAAACAAACATATTAAGATAAGAATGTGAATCTAATGTAATTTCCTATGTCTTTTACTGCATATATACTTTTTAACTTTAAGCAAGCTTACCAATCTGTGAATATCTTTTAAAATCTGGAACACGTGGGTTTGGAAGGCAGTCTTTTGGCGTAGAACTGGGCGGCATCAACGGTATGTTGATTGTATTGATCAACGATTGAAGAAGTCGGGACACGAATCCTTTCCCGGATATGTGAGCTCCGGTAGTGGAAGACCCAGCTGAATATAAGATATGGTTTATCAGTAGTTGATTGATAATGTTACTGGAAATTTTCGCAGCACAAGACAATTCACACAGCATTATCTAGCCCCATGGTAAGCAGAGCTTGTGTTATGGGTACTAGATAACTGATATACATAATACAATATATTACATAGATAGATATTTTTTATTATACATAGAAAACGACCAGAACACCCGGAACAAATATCTGCAGATCGTACACACAATTGTTCCGAGGCGGGAATCGAACCCGCAACCTCCTGCGTCGCAGGCGGACCTTCGCCCACCGCGCCACATCGGTCGTCTCGATGTCAAGATGATAGACTTATAAGTATTTATGAAAATAGGTTTGCTATACTAACATTCCATCGCAGTCTCCAATGATCCATGGTGTCGTATCGTAGTCAGCAACCAGTACAGACTGTAGTCAGCCACTATATGGACGAGCAGCTTGAACGTTGTGATCACCATGAACACTGCTGAGCGGTTCAAGTATGTCTTCTCTGATGCCACTAGCCGGAAGGATGTCGTCTGTAATTTTTAATCAATACAATATACAATATATTTATATACAATGTGTATTGTCGAACCTTGATCAAACGAGATGTATAATACCATATTATATATTGCTGTCAGCAAACATACACTGGTCTATCCAGGCATGTTCTATTATCTGCATCTAAATAATTGTAAACCTAGCTGTAAGAGATCGCTTCTAAGCGATAAGGCCGCCCATTGTACTTGTCGCATGTAATGTCTTATTGTAATTTTTTGATTATGGTCTATAATAACGAATTTTTGGATTAATAGTTTCTCCAAAATTCTGTAAATACAAAAATTCTTTATGTAGAGTCTACGAAGAAATAATAAGTCAGGAAATGTAACTGCGTTAAAGAAATGACCCAACGAAAGTCGTGTCCAAGTAGGCGGGGCTTAAAAGTCGTGTCCAGCGCGTCATCAGTCGGACATTGATCTTGCAAGCGAGCACATGTCAAATCTTTGCGTAAGTTTTCGTGTTTATAACTGTGAATAGCTGTGAATCATCATACCAGCATGTGTTGTGAAGTGGTGCAGGAGCCATACACGATTAAAATGTCCAGGGATCACTTTGTTCTAGTAAGTAATAGCAAGATTATAAACTGTATTCAAATACGTCATCAAACCGACATGTTCAATATTATGCAACATGAAGTCAATAAATTTTTGACCTAATTTAGAAGGTTTTTTTCTTCTTAATGAAATATTAAAAATGTAAATCAAGATAATGTAAATGTTTTTCTAAAATAATTGATAAAGAAGATATTCTGAGCCCACTAAAAAACAGTCACCAAACAAATACTTAACAACCATTACATTTTATGGATAAAATGTATAATCGTTGAATATGACTTCATATCTTAGAATCCGTCTTCACTACATTAAGAAGAAAGATTATGTTTTAATGTCTTCTAGACAAAAACAGTACATCGTAGAAAGTACCTACATCGAATTGTAAAAGTATACCAATGTAAAAAAATATACCAAAACATATCGTACAATAATATCGTTTTATTATTAAATTGATCCGGTCCCCTTATTGCATACACCGTCCACGCCGCCAAGCCGGGATTGGTTCGCGCGCGTGCTTCTATGGTTGCTATGACAACTGCAGCGCGCGCGAACGAATCTCTGCTTTCGTTCTGAATTTAAACCAATCACGTAGCACGTCTGTTTGTAACCTGTGTAGTGATTGGTAGTTTGTATCTTACGTCGTTTTGGTTTGAAGTGGGGCTAGTTTTTGTGTGGAATTTGATCTGAATTACACTTCCTGACTTATTATTTCTTCGTAGTGTAGAGTAGACCATACTCAAATCATTACAAAAAATACATTACATGCAACTAGTACAATGGGCGGCCTTATCGCATTATCATCATATTCATATCATTTATTTTGATATGATGAAAACAGGTGATAGTTCTTAGGTATAGTATCTTAGTGGGTAGGTACACAATGCGTAAAAACCCTGTTAGGGCACCACAATTTTTGGGTTTGTTCTTGTTTGATTGTTTACTTAATTATATACTTCATATTTATAAAATTAGTCATCAAATTATGCTAGTCTAGCTGGACATAGGTTTCTTCATATCGCCCTGTCAGCTTGCTGCATCCAGTATCTGCCTACAGTCTTGCACGGTGCCACCAACTGTGTAAACGCCTTTGGCTCAGAAAAAAATATATAGTCCGTAACTTCGTTCGTCCGTGGAGGAGACCTTTATCTACCAACTTGGTGTATAAAGGTTTCCTCCAAAGGTCAATGTTTGGGGGTTGCCATAATGGCCACGCTTGGCAGGTGAGCTGGCAACAGTTTAGTGTTGGGTCTGCGCTGCTGAAAGATGGATTGTCTTACGACACCCGAGGGACGAGTGAGGTAGATTGATAGATAGAAAACACTTTATACAATAAGGCTGAGCGCGAAAGTCATTTAAAACGGGATATTTACCATGATTTGTATTTGTGCCGAAATATTGGAAAACTCAAAAATCAAATCATGGTAAATATCCCGTTTTAAATGACTTTATCATTGAATAACTAGTTAATAACCTTATTTATCAACCTCGGACGAATCACCTGGCATAGGGCTGAGTTTGAACAGATCGCAGCACGACGCTGCTCTACCAAGCACAACACTTCGCCAGGAACGTAAGTCTATTAATAACTATAACTATTCCGAGCCCCGACATCGAACTGAGTTCAATCATCTATGGAAGAAAAAGCCTTCTTCAAGCTCTTACCGTAACATATTTAGCTCTCTCCCGGGTGCTGAGCGGCAGCACAGTCTCTCGACTCTCGCGGAGTCTCGTTAGGTCTAGCTCTCGGAACTCTCTCGTTATGTAGCGGTTGTCGAATCGAGACCGAGTCTCGAACATGTGCTGGTAGTGGTGTGCTCTGAAAATTGTTGCTTATGAAGAACTAGCTTCTGCCTGCAGCTTCGCACGCGTGGTTAAATATAAATAATGCTGGACAATCGACACAGTATCATCTAGCCCCAAGCTAAGGATTACATAGATTTATTTCTATCCCATAGGAAATGATTTATTGGATGAAATGTAATTGTTTTACCATGTATTAGACATATAAGAGATGAACAGAACATGCTAGTGGTTTCTTTTTTACTTCTTCCACTAGTGGACAAAAAATTGAAGTGAACAGTAAAATAATTTTATTTGATAATAATTTAATGTATAAAATATGACTTGTCTAAGTGCCTATTTTGTAAGCCTAAAGAAATAAATGATTTTTTACTTTTACTTTTTTTATTCCAGGCCTTGAACTACCTGTACGCCCCGATCCGTTCTGCATTTTTGGCGTAAAAAGGTAACAAACATCTAGACATCTAAATTTTATAAAATATGTAGATCACATCACACTAATATTTCGTTTGGTGTGATCTACATTATTTTATGATTCAAGTATTATTTTCGCGCAAACCTTTATCTGACCAGTTTGAGCAGTGAGCGTCTAGTTTGTCCCTTAGTTCTTACACTATTTCATACTTAATTATGTTATTTTGTATGTTTTTACCTATAGCACATATATTATGTTTGACTTATAAGAAAATCTTATCAATAATCAACTGAACCGAACTATCCTGCCATCGGTCGGCCTCTAGGTCGGCCATCGCCGTTGTAGGTATCAACAAATTAGAAAAACTAATTGGGTAGTGTCAACTAACCTGAATAAGATGAGCATCAGGAAGAGACTAGTGACGCAAGAGCTCCACGACAGCCAGGTCAGGATAGGATCAGCTCTGTTCCGGATCTCAGTGACGATGCCAGCAGCCACCTGATTGGAACTGCTGTTACCGACGATGCTGTATGAGTGCTGCGCGGTAATCTCGTAGAACATCGACTTGTTTAGGCGGGCAGAGAATGTTTTTAATTCTGGAAGATGAGATTGGATGTTATACCTCTGGAAATCTTAAAAGACTCATTACAAGCAAGTGCTGGACTTTCTTTTCTAACATTTCCATAGCATTGTTATTCGATAAAACTTTGAAACTATTATGGTTTTTAACACAAAAGTCACTTATAACGGGATATTTACCATGATTTTATTTGTTATAAGTGCCTTTTTCATTGTTATTAGTTTATTATAATTGGAACTGTAAACCAAAGAAGACAAAACCCAACCAATAGGATTGCTTAGCTGCGAAACTCAATTAATTGGCTTTGACTTTTGACACATAAATATTGGTTATTTTATCTAACACATGCCACCTTTGGTGGAAAGTAAGTAAAAAAATTGCGTAAGCATTGAATTCCTGCTGTAAATGTCGTAGAAGCCAAAGAAGGAAAACGTAAGGGAATTAAATATTTCTAAAGTATTTTTCTTAGTGCGAACTGCTGCCCTGTTTACTAAAGTCTAGATTATTAGTAATTCTTTTTGTAATTCGGCCTCCCGCGATACAGGTTCTGAACCTAGTGCGGCACCACCAGTAAAATATAAGCATGTTTGTTGTGTTGGTAAATAAATGAATTTTGTATTTTGTATTTTTTTGTATTTATTCTGTGTCCAAAATTACAAGTAAAATACAAACTAATATAAATTACATCCGTGATTTAGAAAGGTTGTCGTTCAGCATATTGATGAAGGGTAAAGAGACGGCAAATATTTTTAAGCTCTGTGTACTAAACCTCGAATACGCAACTGCATATGGTACCCACAGTTGAGTGCAGCAATAAACAAAATAATATAAATATGAAATAACATATGGACATATTATTATAAGAAAGATAATTATGATTTGCAATGGACCTGTAAAATGCTATTTATATAAATAAATTATTGTATTCTTGTAACAAATAATGACACTCGATTCGACTCTATTTTCATAGCAACGTCCTCTGACACCTTAAATAAGCTCCTTGCGCATACACATACACCCAACACCTCATAAAGGTTTCTCTCTATACATATATCTTCCAGAAGAAGGGCAAGTAGTCCTTTAGTGTTTTTCACACCTCCACAGTGATTTGTTAATCCACCAATCAATCGTGGTGATTATGGCAAAACCCTTATAGTTTGTGGGAGGGATGTTCAACAGTTCGCGAGAGGCTTTAAGACGAGAAGATAACAAATTGAATAAAATTATAAAACAGAACCAATAACCAATGGCCGCTAGGGCAAACGTGTTCTTGCGTGGAGACCACGACTCGGTAAACGTAGTGTAGGACGCCCTCTGGCCAGGATGACGACCTGCGAAAGACTGCAGGTAGATGCTAGATGCGGCAAGCTGAAGACAGGGCGCTATGGCGCTCATTAGGGAAGGCCTATGTCCAGCAGTGGACTAACATAGGTTGATGATGATGACGATAAAACAGAATAAGAGGCCCTTACTTCTCTTGATAGTGGCAAAGAAAGTCTCTTCAGCATAATCAGCGGCTACGCAGAAAGTCTTATACCCCTTTAGCATTCCGCAAGCAATCTTTCCCATAGAAGCTATGATGTACCACTCGTCGTTTGGTGACTCTTCAATGGTGCCCCGGTTGATTGTAGATATGCAGCGGTCGTATGGTGTTCCTAATCGTTTGTGGCAAGATTCGGCCATTGAAGTTAGCCACGAGAAACTGGATTGGATGATGGATGCTGAAACGCAAACAATCGTTTGATTTTCTTAATTACTAGCTGCGCCCCGCGGCTTCGCCCGCTTAAAAATCTATGTGCCATATGGTGTATAATCCTTTCACTTGAGTTACTCTATCTATTATACAAACCGTATCAAAATCCGTTGCGTAGTTTTAAAGATCTAAGCATGCATAGGGACAGATAGACTGCGGGAAGCGACTTTGTTTTAACTTGTTGAATTGGCTAGCCTTAGATATATATACGCTAGGCTTGTTCAGCCTGTGTCATAGACATCTATGCCATGCCTCATTATAGTCACACTAATTTTATAAAAAATATTTTGAAATATAGAATTCCTGCATTCTAAAATCGTTTTTTATTTAAAAAAAATGTATATACTCTAATTGTAATTTTCTTTATTACTTCGTAGTCAATCATAAAGTGGAAAAATGCTTACCTATGCTCAAGACCAGGCGATTAACTGTCAAGATTGAAGATCTGAGTGATGATGTGATCCGCTTCGAAGTTTCTACCATCAGCTTTATAGAGTCCTTCATAGAGTTGTATGGCTTCTTCACTGATTCGTTTATATCTCTGACAGTGGTCTTTATGTGTTCCTGGTTATCAAAACGTGAATATGATGAAATTCCTACCCTCAATGGTAATAAATAAAAATATTGATATTACCATCAGCCTATGTTAGTCCACTACTGGACATAAGCTCAAAAATATCTGCAGATCTTACAAACTCTTGTCCCGAGGCGAACTCTCTTGACCTGCTATTAACATTGAACCTGAAGGAAGCTTTCACCACTTTAATGGCACATTAATTTAATGAGTAGTGAATTAAATAGTGACCAGTAATAGTTAACTAAGATAATTTTGTGTAAGTAAATAAAGTTTTTTTTTATTATACGTTGGTATAGGGAATTATTTCACGATTGTGCACTATATGTCCTGTGCAGTGCAGATAGCTATTTGCCCCTTGAGACTGGCCGCCGCCGCCGTGGCCGGCTATATATAATTGTAGTATAAATAATCTTTGTTTCGAGGACCTACATTATATCTGAGGATGAAACATTTCGAAATCGTACCTGACTACAAGCCATAGATTCCGAGAGAACTTCAGAATTCTTGAAGATGTTAGTAGCTGGACCAGTTAGGATGAGGACCAGGGCATAGCAAGTCAAGGTATACCTTCCAGCTCGAGAGAAAAATTGGGGTATCAGTAAGAACACTAGACATCTGGAAGGGGAATTTCACTTATGATAGGTCCTGCGTGCTAACATGATATGCTATTGTGCAATCTGGGATATCCTATTGGTAGTGTAGATATTTCCCTTGCCTTGTGACCTCATGCTGGATGAGACAGAGAGATTGTGTGCCTAAGCACACAAATCATCCGTTTTTAATAATAATAATAATAATGCTGGACAATTCACACAGCATTATCTAGCCCCAAGCTAAGCAGAAGCTTGTGTTATGGGTACCAGATAACTGATATACATAATACTATACATTATATAGATAGATATTTTTTATTATACATAGAAAACGACCAGAACACCCGGAACAAATATCTGCAGATCGTGCACACAATTGTTCCGAGGCGGGAATCGAACCCGCAACCTTCTGCGTCGCAGGCGGACCTTCGCCCACCGCGCCACATCGGTCGTCTTTGAAAGGCGTTGAGTTAACAGGCGTCACTTAAACGACGACGCCACAAATTAATTGTATTATTAAAAGATTGACGACTTTCTAAATGATAAATTCTACTCGACTTTTTAATTTTATTTATTTTATTTTATTAGGTACACAGAGCACATAACAAGCAATAATAGAATAATGAAAATGTATGGAATTATTGTATTACGAGTATTTTTTGACGTTATTTCTATTAATACAAAATTATCAGAGAGACATCCAACCCTCTCAATTTTAACACCGTTATTGGTAAAACATGTACCTGCCTACCTGTTTGTAATGTCTTATTGACACAATATGTATATGCAAATAAATGGTCTTTATCTTTATGCCGATCCTGAAACGCCTCCAACAACACATAAATCGCTTACCTTATTCTGTTATTGAAAGTGAGTCCCACAGTGATCAACATCCCGAAAAGAGAGCTTATTACCGTAGCATTGACGAGAGACAGAGACAGCTGAAACACCAGAAACACAAAGCACAAATATGTCAGCACCAAGCCACCTACAAAGCCAAAAAGACTTCGAAGTAAAATCTTGGAGAAACGCATCTCTGCTCGAAAGTTGATGAAGAAGTTCGAGATGTTAGAACCTTCAGGAGCCCATTGGCTGATTGTGCGGGACAGACGCTTGTGCAGGTCATGGCTGTAGTGCTTCCATCGCTGGTGCAAGGTTTTCTCCGGGATATCAGCATTGGACTTGATGATGGAGTTCAATTTCTCGTTCTCATAATTTTGCCGATATTTTTCTATCGTGCGCGCTTTCCATAGCAGCGCAAAGTGCGACATCCTTGTTTGAAATTTCAGGCTCTAAGAGCTTTTTGTACGTACGAAATTAATACCTGAGTGAGAAATTGGGAATCCGTTATTTTTATTCATGTTTCGGCAAAACGCACAAGACAGATTTAGGCAGAAATCTGACGAATTCGCAATCGTTCTCATCGAAATGACAAGACGTGCAATGACAGGTTTTATTTTTCTTTCACCATACCAAGATGGAGTTCGATAGGTAACTAAAGAGGTTGTGGTCTGAACTCAAAGACATATTTACTCAGCTGATTCGCTTATAACATTTCTATACAAACCTTTTTGGTTTCCTAAGTGTTATAAATAAATAAATACAAAACAGTATTCATTATACCTAACCTAACGTACCGCTATATTCAGCAGGGATGTGTTAGGATGTCAACACGGGCCTATAAGGTGTTCTATGTTCCTCATTATCATTCATCCTTCTACGTAAGTAAGGTATATAGGAGCGAAGTTAGCTAGGTAAACGATTGATGTTCTCCTATTAGAAATTCGGCCAAAGTCTCAACTGAACGGAGCCATGGTGCGTAAGACATAATTTATGGTGCACAAGTGTGTGCCCAAACACAGGAGCCTTTTCTATTCCTTAAATCTCATAACCTGATCTGACCGTGACGGCAGACCGCAAAACCGATAAAAAAGCATTGAAATCGAAAACTATTCGCTATAAAAAATAAATAATAAGCTATGGACGATGATGAATGTAATTAGCTAGACACTTCAGCGTGCAATGTGCATACAGAACGCTTGAAGACGATTTATGTGGCATCGCGCCTTGACTTAATATTTTTTCTACTTAACGAAAAAAAATATTATCAAACAGCTAATTATTTACCGATCAAAAATACCTTAGTTGCTGACCAAATATTGCTAATGGTTAACCTATATTTTAAAGCCGGTTAGAACGTATTACGACCAAAACAGTTTTTGTAAAATTTTCAGCTGACCGAAAATTTTAACACTTAAATACCAATAAATTGACATCTTATATGGGAAACTTATCTAGGTAGTTAGTTAACTACAAAGAATGAACCTATATGGCCATCAGCGAACAAAGAGAAATAATCATGTTGACTCGCTTCACTCATCCGTTGACGAATTCACAAGCAAGAGGAAGTCTATTCAACTGACGAGACTCATTGAGTTCATTGTATAGCAGGTACCTATAGATACCTACCCACTTATGCACTTACAAAGCTACGTAAATATCTTCGCATTCACCTCGAAGGGTATCGCCAAGAGTGCTTTATCCGATTTGACCAGACGTTTCAAACCTAAATCCGAGCTGAGAAGTTCGTTAACCCACGAAATCGTCAATAAAAAAATTAAAATGATATTGTCCAAGCACATACCATACCGTGTCTTGTCAGATTGTGCCTGGCGTGACGATGTGCGCAGGTCCCAGACATGCGCACAACACTGCAATGCTACAAAAACTTCACTCGTCTTTGGTTATCGTGAAAGAATTACCATTTTCGCGATTATTCTTTACGGCGTAATGCAGATTTCCTGCTAAAATAAGTTTTCTTTTGCCTTGTGGTGTACAGTGGCTATGTGAAGGTGATATAAGTGAAGACAACACTTCCCATTCAGGGAGAGTCGTGTCGTAAGTGAATCGATGTTTCTGAATGAATTTTCGTGTTTCATTGATTAATTTTCGCTTATTTATGACGTCGTTGGTTTAAGCGGAAGCAATTACTATCTACCTATATAGCGTATAACCGCGTTTCAATAAAAATCTGCTCCCTGATGACTGTTTTTATAGATTCTTTTAGTAAGGGCTTGTTTAACAATTGAAGTTTCAAGCATACCTAACTAAAGATTAAGATTAACTTCAGCTGGGCGAACTGCCTTGGAATCAACGATGTAGAAAGTTAATAAAAAGAAATTTGCATAGACATAAAAGAGACTTGCGTTGTTATGCTTCATGGAATGTGTTCAAATTGTGTATTATCATGAAATCTGCATTGTCTAACTAGATAGATAAGTAAAGAAGGTAGTGTTTTGTTCCATAGCGATATCTTAGTTAAATCATTAATTTACGCGACTAATGGCCGGTATATGTAAATGTTTATATCAAATTAAAAAGGTTGACTCAGCAATTTTTTGATTTTGACTAGGCAGCTACTTTCGGCCCAAACAATGAATAAGCTTACTTGCTTCCATCAGAAATTTAGTCAGACAGAAGTAAAACAAAAAAGACTTATCATACGTACATTGTTTTGATTTTTTTGGTTTGACCGATTTGATTGTGTTTTTCTATTTTCTATTATGATTATTTGCTCGTCTCGTCTTTCAAAAGACCGGTGATGTTTGTGTAGTGTTAGGTCGGCCTGGTAGGTATTATTGCAAGTTTATAGTTGTAGAAAATGTAGGGTTCTTTCTTGTTATGGGATAATAAACCGGCGCGGTGACCGGTGGCGGGGCGGCTTTGATAAAAAATTAGAGTAAATAGGTAGGTACCAACAATTTTAATGTAATGTAAAGTAATGTAAAAATTTTATTTATTGACAAAATAGACAGTGAAGCAGGCAATATGGGTCCATAGGCCCCTGAACTAGTAAAAAACTGTGTTTCAGGAATCAATTGCTTTTTCAACTAATGTTTACATACAATTATGTCTATGCAATTATGGATATCTTATAACTAATTTTAAATTTAGGTACAGAGTAATCCAGCTAAATAAAAACATGACAGTAACATGTAGAGCAGTAATCTCAGACTATGCGTACAGAAATACATTGCGAAGTATGGATATATTGTTTAAGACTAAAATAATAATAAAAATAAATGATAAACGTATTTACGCGCTTTGTTTGATTCTACGTAAGTGTACCTACCTCGGCAAACTTTATTTCCTTTATTCAAAATATTTGTGGCCAGTGTCATGCATGATGAATGAAAAAATTCGAATAGGTACTAGAAGTTTATTTTTTCATTTAATTCAGATGTGTTGGATTCATTTGTTTATAATAAGTATTATCCAGAGTTATATTCGAATCCCGTTTTTGATTTGTTTTTCTCAATAACGTTTTCTAATCTCTTCACGAAATCAATTCGTATTAATGAAGTTCATTCATGTTCCCAAAATAAACCTGTAGGTAAACAACACCCTTGCTCTGTTTGTATAAATGTAGATACTGTACTACTTAAAACACTATCAAAGAACACGGCATTGACCATCACAATGCCCTGCCCTAAACAATATTAACTAATGCGTCAACCTACTTAGCTTCAAAACTTAAAACTTTTAATTAGCCATCAGCAAACATGCACTGGGTCTTTCCAGGCATGTTCTATGTATGTACCTCATTTGTAAACCTAGCTGTCAGTTTCTCCAAAATTTTGTAAATAAATAAATAAATGTCAGTTTTTTTATAAATTTATTTAATTATATCCTATCTTATATCTTTTTAAGTCGCGTATTGTGTATATCCTATTTCCCACACTCAACAGTATTAAAATATTGATCCGTTGTACTATATATACGAGTCTAATAATGCAGATAACCGTATCTTGCAGATACGGTGTGAACGTTTTTTTCCAGTTGTGACGAATCTGTTAAAAACGGATCTGTAAATACCTACAGGTCCGTTTTTAACAGATCCGTCACACCGACTTTCTATGTGAACAAACATTTATAGTCTTCAAAAAAGCTACAACACATATACAATTAATATTATAATTATATAATTCGATAAAAAAGCTTGGGACGAATTATACTCTAACTCAAAAACTAACAACCGAACAAGGTAAATAAATAAAATAAATAATGCTGGACAATTCACACAGCATCATCTAGCCCCATGGTAAGCAGAGCTTGTGTTATGGGTACTAGATAACTGATATACATAATACAATACATTACATAGATAGATATTTTTTATTATACATAGAAAACGACCAGAACACCCGTAACAAATATCTGCAGATCGTACACACAATTGTTCCGAGGCGGGAATCAAACCCGCAACCTTCAGCGTCGCAGGCGGACCTTCGCCCACCGCGCTACATCGGTCGTCAAAAGGTTTCGTGTTCGCTTTAATTTACGCTAAAATGATAGAAGTGAACAAATTATGAAATTATCACGCTATACATTAGTTTGACTTATGTTATTTGAATTTTGTGACGTGCCCAAAAAAGCCCTTTTAGGTCTAAAGGAAAAAACAGTATTAGGTTTTTGTATTTAAGTGAACACAGAATCAAATTATTTTCCCACAACATATTTTATAATATTTTTTTTTATAAATAATTTTATAGTATATGATTTTTTGTTTGTTTGTTTGTAATGAATAGGCATTACAAACAAACAAACAAAAAATCGACCGGTGTCTGTTTGCGTATTCACTGTAGATCTATACTAATATTATAAAGAGGAAAGGTTTGATTTTTTGTTGTTGAAAAATTCTTTCACCGTTGGGAAGCTATCCCCGGTGAACATAAGGCTATATTATATTTTCAAAAAATTAAGGGATCCGTACTAAAACCGTGCGAAGCCGGGAAGGTATAGTATAAAATTTGACTTGTCTGAAGTCGGGTTTTTACTATACGAGTACTCTCGGACCGAGTGCGCTCGGACGAGCTAGATCGTATAGGAGTTGACTCGGAGGGAATTAGGTTGACAAATTACGAGTTCATCAGCGTCAAAGTAACATTTAATTTTGTCTCCGTTCGCATCAAGATGACGTTCCCTCCATTTTTTCTAGCTTGACGCCATTTTATTTTCATAAAACAATCTGAGTGGACCTATAAAAATAGAACCGGGTCCGAGTCCGAGCGCAATCGGTCTCGGACCCGGTTCTATATTCGCAGTGTACTCGTATAGTAAAAACCCGGCTTAAATAAAAAAAGCAATTTTGTTTTTTTTTTAATCCTTAGAACATGGACAACGAGCAGCCACATCAGGAGCTGGTGAAGTGTGTGGTGGTCGGAGACACCGCGGTCGGCAAGACTCGACTCATCTGCGCCCGGGCTTGCAACAAGCACGTCTCGCTGTCACAGCTGATGACGACTCATGTGCCCACGGTCTGGGCTATCGATCAGTACAGGATTTATAAAGATGTGAGTCACTTTATAGATAAGCAAAATAAGGTACTACTTGTATTTTTTCGGTATTAGTAGTGTAAGAAGCCCTCCGGCCAGGTGGGATGACGACCTGAGAAAGATTGTAGAGAGATGCTGGATGCGGCAAGCTGAATACAGGGTGCAATGGCGCTATGGCGCAATTTATGATTCTTGTGGAAACTTCTATTTCTATGAGCTTTAGCTATGATTGATCAAAATAAGTTCAATTCAATACGTTTATTTCAGGTATCAATAAAAATGTGGTACAAAAACAATAAGTGCAGTTGTTATAACGCTACAATGGTTTAAGGCGGTACCCCGAGGTACAGTAGCGCTACCACCTTCTTATCTTATTACTAGTTTCTGCCCGCGGCTTCGCATGCGTTTTTTCTAAGGAAACGTTTTAAAGAAATTTCTATCCGATGGAAACTGAACTCTTCATAAAAAAGACCTCATTTATTTTTGCAGGTGTTAGAGAGGTCCTGGGAAGTGGTGGACGGTGTGAACGTGTCTTTACGTCTCTGGGATACGTTCGGGGACCACGAGAAGGACCGCAGATTTGCCTATGGAAGGTAATGACGTCAGATTTTGGTGAGAGTGTGTAAGCATTGGACTAATATTTTTGGTGAGAGAGCAGAGAGCTTTAGGCTAATGATGATGTCGAGGGTGGTTCACAATTGAAACAATTTATTGAAAATATCTTAGGACTAAAGATTAACAAAAAAATACTCTAGGTAGGTACTTAAATTCTGATGCACCAACAATATGTGTGCCTGAATTAGGTGAAAACCCATCGACTACGTACCCTAGACACCTAATACAGGGCGAACGATTTAAGACATCACATAAGATAAAGATATCTTATAAAAATCCACGCCCACTAACGTTCGATCAGTAACGACCAGACCAGTGACCCGTGACAATCTCTGCGCTCGCTTACTCAATGGCTCCTGACGGAGCTCAACTTAATTTGGTTGACCAGTTGAGGTCAACTGTCGAGGTCAACTGTGCATCTCTTTCTTTCATAACCAATTCTGTATTTGCTTTCCTTTTTTCTCTGAGAAGGCGGGGTAAATAGTGCTGTGCCGTAGGCGACATTAAGATGTCGATGGCCGTAGGAAAGATTATGATGAATTATGTAAAAGTCGATTAAAATAATATTTAACGTTACATTGCTACATGGTATTATCTAAAGGTACCTAAATGTTAACTCTAATATTTATTTATTTTTCATATAATATTATTCTATTCTACTATACATAGTATAAAGCTAGATTACCATTGATACTTTTTTTTTATTATTATACATTATATTATACATTATACATACATACTATATAAAGCTAGATTACCACTGACTGACTGATTTTCGCCTTGATGGTGGATGGGAAGGTATGTTTTTTTTGGGTACGTAGTCGATGTAAAAACCTGTTTTGCAGACAAACTGTTTACGAGACGATAAACTAAAAAAAATGATGCAATGATTAAATTCATCAATGTATGATATATATTTTTCATTTGATTATTTATCATGTTGATAAATAATCAAATATATATAACAATGTGGTTTAAATATTTTTAAACTGACGCGATCTGAACACATAAAGACACAACATCAATCAATCATAAGTCTCTCTTGAAAGGCATTAGGTACCAGATAATGTTTCGGGGTGCGATTAAAGTTAAGAAATATCCTAATTTTAATCGTGAAGACGGGTTCAAACTCTCTGCCTCGTGGAATTCAATTATAGCCAAGTGTACTCGTCGTAAACCGGTCTCTCCGTGCGTCGCGGACACTGTTAGTGTTGTGTGTCGTCCGAGTGAGCAGGTGGACATGTCTAGTTACGATAACCAAGTGAGGGTAGTTACAAATAAACTTACTTCCGCTTCGCAGTCTTCCCTTGACCACGACAAAGTGTAAACCTGTTGAAGCGTCGGGAAAAATAGATAAATCAACGCGATAAATACCCGTTTAATAGTACTTATAATTATGTTTCGTCGTTTGCAGATCAGATGTGGTGCTTCTCTGTTTCTCCATCACGAACCCGATCTCTCTGAGGAACTGCGGCGCGATGTGGTATCCGGAGATCAGGTGAACTATCATCATGTTCTCTCTATCTTAGTTACTTAACATTTAATCAATAACTCGCACACCTAGAACAAAACGGAAATTTGTTGAAAGACCGCAAAATCGTGTTTTTTAGAGTTCCGCACCCAAACGGTAAAACGGGACCCTATTAAGACTTGTTATCCGTCCATCCGTCTGTCCGTCTGTCACCAGGCTGTACGAACCGTGATAGTTAGACAGTTGAAAATTTCACAGATGTATTTATGTTGCCGCTATAACAACAAATACTAATAATAGAATAAAATGAACATTGAAGGGGGGTTCCCATACAACAAACGTGATTTTTTTGCTCGTGTTTGCTCGATATTGATAACGTTTAAAATTTGACTTCTCTAAGTGCTTTTTCGTAAGCCTTAAATAAATCTGAAATATATCCATAAAATGTCCGTTTCAGACGTTTCTGCCCCAACACGCCGATTCTCCTCGTTGGCTGCAAGAACGACCTTCGGTACATGTATCGAGACGAAACCTATCTCAACTATTGTAAGGATAGCCCTTTTATCAGGTAAGTCATGATCAAGGTAAGAAGCGAGACGAGCTCAAGGCTTGCCCACCAGCGGTCATTAACTACCATTACCTACGTCAGCGGCATTTTGACATGCCTAAAGTGCGCTCGATCCTCCAGCATCACGGATTTTACAATTATATTCCATTACTTGACACTAGCAGAAATGTGTCCAACCAGACACAGTTGCCATTAACAAAGAATCATCATCATCCAGCAAATAGCTTAGATACGCAAGCACTGTCTTGGGAACGCTGCTGATAGCTATTGAGTTGAATCAGTTAGGCTAACTCTAGATCATTGACTTCAGTTACACACTACACTTTGTCTCTATTATAATTTTCTTTGTTACTAAACTTATTACTTTACCCATTATTCCTTTCAGAGCGCCGCGTAAAAGCGATCTCGTGATGCCGGACCAGGGACGCGCGCTTGCACACGAGTTCGGAATGTATTACTACGAGACCTCCGTGTTCACTTACTACGGCGTCAACGAGGTCTTCGAGAGCGCTATACGGGCTGCACTTATTGGTATGTAGAACCCCATCGAATCCCATTTAATAACTATTAGACCTCTCTTTAAATACTGTATGCTGCGAGACATCCATGTTTACTTTGCATCGACTTCTTTGTGACACTACTTCAACCCCTATTAAGATCAATATATCAAAAATATTGAGCGTGCTAGACACGTCCCTTGGCATTCAATAAAGTATTATACTGTAAAGTGTGTAAAAATGTATTCATAACTACAGTGCATACGCTGACAGACACCGGCCGTGCTGGCGGAATGAATATTTATTCTGCGCGGGTCTGAGACGCACTGTGTCGGTAGATGTAATCGGACCTTTAGACACCACGTCTACCTCCATCGGACACTATCAGCTCCATGAAACATACCGTTTATTTTGTTATGTGGTAAAGGACACACTATTGACACGCCGCGCCACGCCACCCGACGAAACGCGATCCGTGTTGAGTTGAATCGAAAAAGTCGAAATAGGATACCTAATGTTTTTCTTTTATATTTATTACTATTCCAGTGACATCATTATTATTTGAGTCGAATCAAATCGTATTATTTTTTTCCTTCTAGCGACATCTAATTGAACTACAGAGTATCGATAGAACGATCGATAAAACCCACGAATATATTTTATAAAGACCATTAGAGACATTATTGAAATAAGAACTACAAAACATATCTGCTCTGGTGTATTTGATAATTAAAATCGAGATTTTTTTTGTTACAGCGAGGCGACAACAAAGATTCTGGATGACCAACTTAAAAAGAGTTCAACGGCCTTTATTACAGGTAAACATGCAATCCCATAATTATTATTTATGAAGCTAGTAAATTCTACAAGTGCCATAGCTATGTGATTAGTGGGTTTGCAACTACCACAAACCATTTTTTATGAACCCGTAGAAAGAGGGCTTAACGAAAGGGATTCAACATGGGTTCAACCAATATTTTACAACATAACAACGTATAAAGTATAGAATCTACATTAGCTAGATAGGTTCCAATGGCACAATTAAATCGAAGTTCCCAAAAGACTAACGCGTTTTTGAACAGTGACTCTCCGTCAAAAATCAGTTAGTCTTTTCGTTTTGGTGTTCTGAACTGTGATGAACGTCACACCAGAGGGACATTAACGTCACTGATTCGTTGTGTATTTTCCAGGCGCCTTTCAGACCACCGCGGCCGATGGAGCCAGAAATAGCCGTTGTCAACAGCGTCTACTTCGAGAATATGACCTCTTTACTACATCATCAGGTGACATTTGAGACGTGGTAGCCGACTATAGGCCTTTTGCATAAGCTCAAAGTCGCTCAGCAAGCTCAGAGTTTATTTTCACTGGACAATTACCGAAGGTAAAGGCCACCTTTACAGCGAAGGTGGCCTTTACCTTCGCTGTAAAGGCGAAGGTTGGCAGGTAGAGAATGCTATCTAGCTTTATGCTCGCCTATGTACAACTTTTGTGCAATAAAGTACATTCTATCTAATTATACACGTACACAGCGTCTTATAGCCCTAAACTAAGCAGAACCTAACCTTTATTATTGTATTTCTTCCAGTATTTCTCCGACATGGTGATAATCTGTGGTGCCAAAGGCTTCCCAGTCCACCGGTTCATGATGGCGGCCGCCTGCGAGGCCTTCCACCGGCTGCTGACCACGGACTGCGTCAGCTTGTCTGCAGAACTGGCTCGGAGCTCCAGTGAGAGCAGCATGGTAATTATCAGAAGTCCACTGCTGGACATACGCTTCTACTTCACTTGATTTTTGGTATAGAGTTAGTTGAAAGGGTGGAGAGTAACATAGGATACTTTTTGTGTTGGTAAAAAATTAAATCCATTAATGGCAGATTTACGGAAATATTCGTATTTTAATACGAAAATTTGTCCTTCCTTCACTGCCTAACAATGCTACCAATCGACCTAATTTTTGGTATAGTGATTTGGCAGTCGAAAGACGTGAAATGACCTAAGACTCCTTTAGGTCCTGGAAATGTGAAATTCAAATTTAACGCAGGTGAAATCGCGCTGAACCAAAAACCAGAAAATTAAAAGATATATCATATGTGAGTATGCTGATGTTTATCATCATCATCATTAGCCTATAATAGTCCACTGCGGACATAGGCCTCTCCTAATGAGCGCCATAGCGCCCTGTCTTCTACTGATGTTTATGGACATTCATTATATGAGCATTAGTGCATTTATTTGTTTTTGTTCGTAGGTAAGCAGCATGGGCGAGGGTACGGCGGGAGAATTCAACGAGGACACGGAGTATCTGATCAGCAAAGAACAGGCTAAGCAGATGAGGTTAGTTTGCAATTTCTCGCCGGTAGAGGTCACTTCAAACTAATAAAAATATAAAAGAACAGTTATTAGAGCAGATTAAACATGTCGCTCATCTTCCCACATAAACGTGGAAAGGGTAACTACTACACTGTTTGATGATCATCTAAAATTATGGATAATATCAATTTATCTCATATTTTTAACACTGAGTTTAGCCAAACTTTGAGGCATTATGTCAGGTGAGATAACATAGATACATTTAGGCCTCGCCTACCCACCTGAAGAAACAATCATACAAAATGCGTTAAAAAAAAGAATAAAAAGGACTAATCTCATCTTGCATACATATTATGTATGGCATTGTGTATGTTATCTTGTGTAAAATAAGTGTGCTATATTTTAGAGTCTGGGACCAAATAAAGCGTCGCTCATCCTGCCAGATCCTACCCCTCAGTGACAGCTGCAAAAAGCCGCCCGACTTATACCGGGAGGTCAACCACCCCGCCATCAACTCTATTAGAGTTGTTAAGGTACGGTTCATAGTTTTAGAGTTACAAGCATGCTCCTTGTCTTAACAACTTAGCTGCCAACAAAATTCGCCACTTAACGCAGTCCCGGCCTTGCAATGATTCAAAGTCTAACACCATATTTCCATAAAAAGTTAGGAAATAGTCGATTTTTTGTGTTGTATAAATTATTAAAGCAGTAAGTCATGTACCTTCGAAAAAATCACCAACTGTTAGTTACATAAGTCCGCTCTGCATGTTTACTTAAGATAATCCTATATTTTTCTATAAGTGAATGTATATTCTTTTGAGAAAAATAAATTTCTAAAACAGTAACACATAACACGCGGTTACTCGCAAATGTGCGGGACAGGCGCCCCGCGCTCGACCCTCATCCCACGAATTTGCGGTATTGGCAGCTGTTAACGTATGATGTACAACAGCTTCAGAACCTTTTTTCCAGTGCGACAAAATCCAGCACGCGACCTCCCAAACGCAGACAATAGTGACTATGAGTAAACTGATATCCCAAACGGTTATGCAAGAAATCATCAACTTCGTCTACACTGGAACCTTGGATAGCACCGCCTTTAAGCAGCAGGTCAGTTGAGTTTGGAATTTGAAACCTTTTTCTGTAGATTGAAGAAGTTTTTTACAATAAAGCTTTTGTGTAAATTGGTGACCTATAATCCGTGCGCTATCAGAATGAAAATACTCGTACATTTAATCGATGCATTAGCAGTGTGCATCCGCCGGGTGATTATGTAACTCGCGACCGGTTTGCGACAGGCGTAAATTAAGCAATCAGTGCTGTCAAACTTCAATTTTGTATTAGTTTGACACCAGCTACAACTTCAAAATTGGCGTTTGACAGCACTGATTGCTTAATTTACGCCTGTCGCAAACCGGTCGCGAGTTACATTATCACCATACCGATTTTATAAGGGCTACATCGTTATTACCCTATCTTAGTCCACTGCATACATAGGCTTTCCCTAATGAGCACTATAGCACCTTGTCTTCAAATTGCCGCATCCAGCATCTGCCGTCGCAGTGTCCACTCAAAAACACGTTGACCCCACCGGTTGTCGGTTCTTCGCGACATACCGATGCGATGCCCACTGCCACTTCAACTTGCTACATAATATAACCACATCTACAAAATAAGTCGCAGGTGTTCCTAGTTTCTGTTTTATTATATTAGATTTATTAAAACTGATATAGAACCAGTCTTCCTTCCTAACGAAAGTAACTAGAATACTTCTTTGCTCCTAATGGGACGGAAGTCGAAAAGTAAATTATTAGATCACATTTCTGGTAGGTACACAACCATGGCGAGTCGTCAAAATTTTATTCCGATCGCTCACGGATTATATTACTCTTTGTTGGAAATAGAGATACCTTCTAGAAGATTAAATATAGAAGAAGGCATAATTATAGAGGAGCTTCTAAAAGATTTAATATTAATATTTTAAAGCTTGTATTTTCTTGTCCGTGTAAAATTATTGGCTTATAGTATTTAATTTACCTGGCTTGTATCTGATGCTGCTTATTCATTAATTTAATAGGAATAATTATTTATTTGTTCATAAATATGCTTCCATTTAATTTCTTATGGCGCGTTTTAAGCACGCCTAAATAATTTTTACAATAATCTTATTTCCAACAAAGACTGCTTATTTTATAAGCCTTTTCTTCTTACCTATCCTATATTATTTCAACTCACTATTATTAAAACGCCTATTATTAAATAAATAAATAATAATTCTATATCCAAACACTGTATTTCGCAGTCTGCTGCTATCGGATTATTCCTGGTAAAATTTTATAATAATAAAATCATGAGATCATAAAAATATTAAAATCATAAAATTTAATTTATTATGCACTCTGTTTTTTTACCACTCTTGTTATTTAGTAGGTATATTTCATTGTGGTGTTTTACTTTGTGTTTTTTATCTAAAGAACTTACTGCCTTATATTTATATTATTCACTAGTAACTAAGGTCTATCCATTATTATTTTTATTCTTATATATATTTTAATAATTTTAGATAAGCAAATGAAATTTTACCATCAAAGGGGATAATTAAGTAGGGATGCTCTTTGATTTGACATTTCATAACCTGTTTATTAAATTGGTCAGTGAACATCAAACAATTCTTAACAAATCTTTTGTAAGACAGTTTTTAATAATACTTACCCTTTAATAATAATACCTACCCCTTAAAGATCCGATTACATGTACCGGCACAGTGCGTGTCAGACCCGCGCATACTAAATATTCATTCCGCCAGCACGGCCGGTGTCTGTCGGCGTAGTGTATATGCCGACAGACACCGGCACTGTAGATATAAATACGTTTATTCAGAATGTACCGTGTGTTTTTTTATCTACCAAGGCACGTGTCTGGCACGCTCAATGTCTGTCGATATATATTGACCTTTAACCGGGTACTGAGCGGTGTTACGGGGCGTAATGTACCATTCTCAGCAAACATAAAAACGTTACGCGCCGCCGCCGTTCGTTGCGAGCGCTTTCTTTCCCTGTCTGCACGAACGCTCGCTATGTAACACGTTACATTATGTCGCGTAACACCGGCCAGTACCCGCCTTTTTAGCTACCCTACCTATTAAAAAACTCAGATAATGTCTCGCTTGTAAAATCATTACCGCTTGTCACAAGGTAGTTCTTGTTGTGCCCGTATTCAGAAGGAATCCAATGGGCGGAGAAACTAATCTAACCCATCTCAAGTCGTGATTTTAAGACGAAAATCTGTCAATAATTGGACATTTGCGACGTGCTCATATTAATAGCTGAGTTGCATTTGAATATCATTCGGGATGACCGAGAAACTAACTAAATCTCATAAATTGACATACCTACATATAACAGGCATTATTGGCTAAACTAAATAGATAGGTACAAATCAAAATAATCGTGTTCATAATTTTAATTATTTTTGAGAGTTATTTTGAGAATGATGTGAATGTTCTAGGAAATAAGACAAGCGGCGGAGCTACTAGGCTTCCACGAGCTGACGAAGCTAACCCAGTTCATTCTCGACCAGCACTTGCTGTTCGATAAAGGATTTATGCTGCAATTCCACTCGGTGAGTTTTCTGAAAGGTTATGTTTAAAGCAAGTTCAAAATAAAATTGTGGGGCGACCAAAATTGCTTTTAATGATAATTTTGAGGCACCACACCACTTATTGTCTTTAGATTTAACATAGCTACGTTTTTCTAGCCCCTACCTCAAAGACTCCGCGACCTCTACGTAGAAAGGAACCTATTTGCCGATGTGACATTTGATCTCGACGACGGCATACATCTGGCGCACAGGGCGATCCTGATGGCCAGATGTGACCCTATGAAGGCAATGTTTCAAGGTCACTTTAGGGAGAGCACTTCTAGAGTGGTAAGTGAAAGGGCAATCGTCTCGTATTCGCTTGTAGCGTGTTTGTGGGGTGTTCTTTTCAATTACTTTTTTCACTAAGTTGAGTAATATCCTTTATTCCACGTGTGAGCAAAGCAAAATTCCGAGTATTAATTTCGAAGCCGTCGAGCGAGCCTTAATTTGGTAAAATTTGAATTATCATCAGAATCACCGATTTTCTGCAGTGTTCAGTCTTTTATCCATGTCCATAGTCAGCTACGAGTATCAGAGTTGACATCATAGTTATTGTATTCTCTTTGCTCGACATTATTAGGATGTGTAATTTTATTTAATTCTATTAACTCTCCACAGATCGCCTTCCCCGGAGTGAAAATGTACGCCTTCCACATCCTCCTCTGCTATATGTATAGCGATAAGATACCCCCAGTGGAACCGACGCGCTGCCTAGAACTGTTGGAGCTAGCCAACCGGCTGTGCATGACGCGTCTCGTGACCCTTGTGGAGGACAAGGTGCTGAGCCATCTGCAGCGGCAGGACAGGTGAGGCTGTAGATAAGATACCGCCAGTGGAACCGACGCGCTGCCTAGAACCGTTGGAGCTAGCCAACCGGCTGTGCATGAGCACAGCCGGTTGTACTGTTTGATAGAGCTCAAAGCAACGCATGTCAAAGCGAACACTCGGGCTCGGGCAAGCAACCTATGTTCTGCCCTGAAATAATTTTATTAAAGGAAATTTTATTAACGTTATTGAAGGGAAAACTTATTTAGGCGCGTTGGGTAACACAAATCATGGAACTCGTCATCGACACCGAATGCTTTCCTGTGTATCTTGGGCACGCCGGCACGCACGAGTTCCAGAAGCTTTAGACGTCTGTCTAACTCCTCTTTATCCAAGTTACGTAATTTTATATGGTTCACAAAAGATCCGATTTTTTGCAGAGTCTGCGGTGAAGACGACCAAGTGGTGGAAATAGCGCTCTCGCTGTTGGAACCTCTCAAGGTAGCAATTTAGATTTCATTTACAGTTTTAACCATCTCGTAAAATTGGTTTAATTTGAGTTTTTGTGCAGTCTTGCTTTCTTACCGACGAAGTATTAAAAATATGATGTGCTAATCGTATCCTCATATTTAAATAAGTATTGGTTAAATAAGGCTACAATA
The DNA here is from genome assembly GCA_947044415.1 of Eupithecia dodoneata. NCBI lineage: Eukaryota > Metazoa > Arthropoda > Insecta > Lepidoptera > Geometridae > Eupithecia > Eupithecia dodoneata. Next base: position 7,683,016 of record OX345678.1, read on the forward strand.
AATGATAATTAAATTGGATAAGATTAAGTTTCAGTAAATTAAATACCTTGGATTTTGTGTTAGTCATCAAAAACCAATCTTATTTCCAGCTACATAACGCCCACAACCTAGCTGACTGGTGCATGTGGCGACTATGCGGCGCCTACGACCGCGCCTGTCGTGCCAAGCACCTCAGCCCCGCCACCAGGGACTACCTGTCAGACAACCGCTGGCCGCCCGTCTGGTAAAGTTGTAGTTACGGTCTGGTAAACTTATAGTTACGGTCTGGTAAATCAATAGCTACGGTCTGGTAAACCGGTAGCTACAATCTGGTAAACCAAAAATTACCGTCTTTCCTATCACAAGTAGGTTACATTAAAGACCCTTCATAATCTTTGTATACCAAAATAATGTACATACTTTATTCTTTATTTTAAAACTAAATAAAATATTTCAGGTACGTGAAAGAATTCGACTACTATCAGAAATGTCTGACCGTGCAGAACAAAGATCTGAAGGAGCTGAGACCTCAGACATCTCTACCTAATCAGCAGACTGGGTGCTTGTGTTTTACCAGTGAGTACCTACTTAGATAACTTTATTTACAAAGAAAATAACGAATAGATATGTACAAGCAGGGACAAGTAAAATTTACGTCACTGGATACAAGTACAAAAGTAATTTATATTTTGAACGGGATATTTAGCATGATTTGATTTTTGCTATTAATTTATTTATAAAACTTATGAATTATAACTGAAGCCCTTCAGTTATTACGTGATTATGGCGCATGAAACAGCGTCGAAATATTGGAAAACTAAAAAATCAAAATCAAATCATGGTCAATATCCTGTTATAAATGACCAAAAAAACCAAAATATTTTATTTTCTTTAGGCTTACAAAATAAGCACTTAGACAATTTACCTCTATACTAATAACCACGATAGTTTCCACAATTTTAGATACAAGTATTTAGAATAAATCTATAAAACTGAAGAGGCAGTGGGCCGGCCATATCACGTGAAGAACCGACAACCGCTGGGGCAAAAGTGTTCTCGAGTGGAGACCACGACTCGGTAAACGTAGTGTGGGATGCCCTCCGGCCAGGTGGGATGACGACCAGCGAAAGCCTGCAGGTAGATGCTGAACCAGTTCTCGAGTCACGCGTCGCTAGTTCCTCTTAGGTACTTTAGCTTGCATACTTCTTCTTCCGCGAATGTTGAGACACATAATTATTCCCCAGGCAAGGTCCGCCGTTCGAGCTCTGCCGGCGCCGACGTCACTACCGCCCTCTGCCGCAGCGGAGAGGCGCCGCAACCACCACTCTGACCCTTGCCTTACTGGAGGTACCCACCTATCTAATCAGTCATCAAAATAAAAATAAAAATAACCCAAGCCCTGCTTAATTTGGGACTAGAGTATGCTGTGTGGATTGTCCAGCATTATTATAATATTATTATTTTATATTTCAGGTCTCTCCGTTTCGCGGTCCTCCTCCCAGTGTCTATGTGTTTCATGAGCACTATACTGACGATCATTATACTGTTTAATATTTATACGTAGTAGGGTAACTCGCATGCCGGCTGTGTTACACTGTCAAGCAAGCGTCAAGTTAGCAAGCACTAGGCGAGTTTGATCAAGCATCAAACTGTGTAAGATGATGTTTTTTAAATATTTATTTAAGTTATTTAAGGGTTACGATATTTTGAATTAGTTGTGGTTCTTACTCGTTGCAGATTATTATTTAGTTTTATCTAAAGTATGTTAACGGTATTTATCAATTTTCATTTAATTTCTTATTTTACTGTACAAACTATAGTAGATTTACGAACTCCAAATGAATGTGAGTAGGGCTTTATTTCATATTCCTATGTATTTAGTCAAACTAATCGTATCGTCTTTTTTAGTGTAGGTACACTCATTGCTTCGGTTGCCAATTATTTCTATTCGATGTTATATTATCCATATTATATTATTTATATTATAATTAACCTAAAGATAAGAAAGCAATCATATTTTATTTGTTATATAAGTTTGCTTTAGAATCTGTTAAAATAAAACCGCTTGCCTTGATAGTGTATCACAGAATGATCAATGAAGCGAAACACGACCTTATTATGAGTGACATTAAGTATTCTTTGCGAAACCGCAATTATGAGCTCAATCGTAGTGCTAAGGTCTGATTTGCGTGTGATTTGTGATTGTGCGCGGTATTGTTATGACTGTTTAAGGTTAATTTTACATAATTCCAATTACTAATAAATAAAACACATATTCTAAAACTCACCGAGAAAAGATTACTCGCATTATGTAATAATCCTTACATTCAAAACGTATTTTTCTCTGTCGTCGTTATTGAGTACGCACGAGATAAAAGACTAATTTAGCGTGCATTCTTACGAGAGAGACCCTGTATATTAAAAGAAAACCCTTTGTAATTCTCTAGAATTTCATGCACTTAGAATCTTTAGAAATGGCTTGCTCTTTTATACATAACCGACCTTTAAGTATAATGGTAAAAAGAAAAATATTTGCATAACATTGTATGTTTTCTTCCATTTACTAAAATTGGTGTAAAAATTTAGTCAGACACATTTTAGTCATTTAAGATTGTATGTAGGAATGAAAGTGCATAAATGCACGTTAATGGTTCGGTAAAAGTTTTAGCTTGGTGCTTTTCTAGTGATACTAAAGAACTGTAGGGCTTGATTCAATACATCAGTCACGTCAATCCATAGATTAACATGACTGATGAAAAATTTGATGGTGTGATTTTAGTTTTATTTTATGTATAGTTACATAATAATAATTTAATCATACATAATATTACATTAATTTAAGAAATAACTATAGAAAACCAAAGTATTATGTTGTAATCGAATTTACACGTAGGTATTGATGCAGTAATTATTTGGTAAAGCATATATTTTAATTCTTTAATTATTTTTCTATTACTTAGTATGACATTTTAATAACTCACAGAAAACACGCTATATTGGTTAATTGCTATAACTATGTATATTTGTGTGAACTAAAAATAATCCAATAGAATTTAAATGAATATTAGTAAGAATCTAAGTAGATACAGGCATAATAGAGTTCCTTCGTTTAATAATCTAAAGACCTACGACCTACGTAGATCTTCAATCTCAATAGTATTTACTAGACTGTGATAATTTCGTTAAAATTTTAACTGTGATTTCGATGGTTAGACCAAAGAGTTTAAAAATGTAATCCCGCATAACTTACACTTTTTTATCGAAAATAAAGTTTCATCGTACCGTACCGGCAAAATATGTTATCCTTTCAAAATATATATTTTCAAGTCTCAAACTATTGTATTGGCTAAAAATTGCTACGGAATAACTATTCAATTATTCCGCGATCATGGCGCATGAACCTGTGCCGAAATATTGGATAACTCAAAAATCAAATCATGGTAAATATCCCGTTTTAAGTGACTTTAGTGTTGCCATAACCATGATAGTTTCAAGTTTTAAAAATTGCGGTGTTGATCAGTGGGTTGGGTTCTAAAAAGGTTTCGTTAATTGTAATTGAATCCCAATAGAATGTATTAAAAATAGCAATAACAACGTACTGGATTTTAGGGACATTTTAAAATTATCTAAGCTTGTGAAGACTATTTTAGGATTAAAACTAAGATTTTTGACCTTATATTGCTTAGAATTAAGCTAAAAATATTGTATTCTAGGTAAAATCGATTCTTCCTCATGGCACATGTTTTGAACATATTTTTATTCAACGCAATTTTGCAATTTTAATAATTATTTTATTCTATATTCAACTTTATTTAAGAATTGATTCGAACACAAATACGGAACTACAGTACAAACCAGTTAACAAAATAAAATGTATTATGTTAATAATAAATATTTTAAAATGAAGAACAAAAATGTGAAGTACCTACCTAAATGAATAATAAATGAATCAAAATGTTTTAAGAATTGAAACTAAAGTTTTTCTAGCTACAAACTATTTTTTGTACAAGTCGTACACTTGCTTGTAAATTAACTTTAAAGTTTAGCTGTTGGTAAGGTATAGTAGCGTAGAGAAAGATAGGTAGAACTAGATGGTTCAGAATAGTTTCTGAAGTTAATTTGCACGCAGGTGTATTTTTTTGATCTCAAATTGCACTCATTCTAAAGCAGGGTTATTGTAAACATTAACGATTCAATGGATGCTTCAATTATTAGTACGTATTTAGGGGGAGATTTCAGGGACGAAAAAAAACCACAACATTTTTATTTCTGTTGGTAGATACTTTTAAGAAAACTTTTAGTGGAATTACTTATTAGTAATTCTTTCTGGCTGCATTGCCCCGTCTGTAGTACCTATGTGTTCGTTTCGTATCATTACGGACATACCTTCTCGTATGTACAGCGGGGCAATTAAGCCAGTGTCTTGAGGACGGACCGTACGCTGCCGACTGGTATTAATAGAATCAGTTGAGCTACCTGTAATTTTTTTGCAACAATCTGCAGTTAGCTCAATTATTTCAATTGGACACATCTTCTTTATCGTATTCTTCGTTGCTGAAGGTCGTGCCCGGAAAGCTTTCACGGAGACGCTGATGAACCGCTTCCACACCACTCTGTCTTCGGCCTGTCTCAGGGCTGCAGGGAAATTTATTTCTATTGTTTGAAGACGAAGTCTTGTTAAGAATGATCTATATTTTAAAAAGTACCTACCTATTTGTGACACAAATACTTAATTATGAAGGCAGGCAAGTACCCTGTTGGCAATTTATTGACTTTCGCAATTTCTTTCAGGTTTATTGTTACTTCATATTTTCTTATTTGTTCTGTGATATAGCAGATTCCTACTAATTGATATCCAAACTACCCAAAGGTTAGCTGGTGGATAATACTATCTAGCATCATACAAGCCTATCTAAAACTTTTGTGTACTAAACTTTATTCTATTTAGGTATCTATCGATCAGGCCTTCAGATAAAACTTCGTAACTAGTTTTTATCGCGTAGATAAGTACCTACCTACCAATTTTAAGCGATCTCCTTAAATATTATGAACCTAGGTCAATGTCTTTGTTATGAACTCTACTACGAATCAACCACATTTTGGAAAATGACTATACCTAAACTGCATCGTTTTCGAATCGTCAGTATTTATAAAAATAAAATACGCGATATATATTCCATCACAACGGCAAAATGGTTCATATTTTTATGTGAAGCTATCTGTTTTTACTAACTTTTTAAATTTAGTAGTTACTGTTCATAAACCTGAAATCTCTCCCAACTTCTAGATCTTAGATTAGATATTTTAGAAACCTAGCGCGTAATTTAAAATTGCCAATCTTCACGGTCATTGATGACAATCTGCCATTTTTTACGTACCCATAGATTTTAATAAGTGTAATAATAATAAATGTACCCATGTGTAAAAAATAACTGCGTTTTACGTTACCTACATAACTACCATCTCCCAAAAATTGATTTAGGAATAACTAGCCGAGTTGTGCTTAGTTTCATCATCATCATCACCCTATGTTAGTCCACTGCTGGACATAGGCCTCCCCAATGAGCGCCATAGCGCTCTGTCTTCAGCTTGACGCATCCACCACCTGGACGGAGGGCATCCTACACTACGTTTGCCGAGTAGCGGTCTCCACTGAAGAACACGTTTACCCCAGCGTTTGTCGGTTCTTCGTGAGATATGGCCGGCCCACTGCGACTTCAGCTGGATAATTCTTAGATTTTGCACCACGCCAACTACCGCGGCTGTCGTAAGAGGTGACTAAGAGATATCGACCGGGGCGGTCAGCAGCGCCGAGTAAAAGCCAATCAGGCGCTCATCAGGAGGCCTGCTTCCAACAGTACTATAGATTGTAGATGATGAGGATAGAGATAGTTAGCTTTTGCCTGCGGCGTCGAATAAGTTTAAAATAAAAAGTAGCCTATTGCCTGCACATATATTTAATCTGGATTAACATTTTACTACGTATACTAAAATTCAGCCCGGTCCGTTCAGTTTCAGTAGTATTGCCGTGAAGAAGTATTTAACATCCATATTGGTGTGATGTAGGACAGCGTGCGGCGCCAGGTGGGCGTATGAACCTCAACAATTAAAGTCTTAATTTAATAAATTTAAACAAAAAAACTAAAAAAACTTCATTTAAATCTAAATCATTTAAATCTAGTATAATTTTTATGATCGCGTCGTCTAAGCAGTCTTTGTCTACCTATGCAACTAAGACAATATTACATTCTCAAATTAAAATGATGGAGCTACTTACAAATAAAAATAAATTAAACTCAGTTTATGAAATAATTTCTGTATTCATAAAATCTTAAACTTAATGCTTAATCTAGGCTTATATAATAGGGAAATGCTTAGTAGCCAGAACTCTATTAAATGGAACTATGTGTAGTGGAAAATTTGTAACATTCAATATTATTTCACTGGTTTTGTCCATTACTTATGATGACTTACCCACGAATACTCAAACACATCTCAGATTCAAGTGACAATTAATTTTTTGACATATTTTCATTGAAATGAATTTATTTGTTAAAAGACTTATACAGAACATAATAAACTTAAACGTAAACTAAACGTGTTGGTAATCGTGTAAGTCCAGTAACAAAATGGCTTTGCCTCAGCATGAGTTGGATGACTAGCATGCTAGCAACCAATGCTGGTCTTCCGGCAAAGCAACTTGTTGGCGTTACGGACTGACTACTCACTACCGGTATACAAACAAACAAAAACACACTAATATAAATAAAATCAACAAGAATACAAATAAAAAATAATGTGTTGAGTACTGACTATTTTTATTATTGTACATAAATCTGAGATGCATTTGAGTATTCGGGCGATAGAACCTCAATGCTCTGAAAATTAAGTCTATATTGGAGTTGAATTTACAGTGGATGGCCTAAGAGTTTGATTTCACCTTTAATTTCCTCATACAGGTCCTTGTACTCTTCATGTTCCTTCACCAGAACCATGATGCAGCCTCGTGTGGTGCCCATCGCAGCTCCTGAGTAGAAAAATATTCATTTATGACACTATACACTATGTTAGATACTAAAGTCATTTAAAACGGGATATTTACCATGATTTGATTTTTGTTATTCCGTGATCATGGCGCATGAAACTGCCGAAATATTGGACAACTCAAAAATCGAATCACGGTAAATATCCCGTTTTAAATGACTTTAGTTTTCAAAAGTTTTAATGTTAGATAGATAGATAAATTCTTTATTAACAACTTCAGAAACACACATACAAAATACAACAAATACCTACACAGGAAAAAAAACATGAAACACAGTTGACTAAAAACAAGAAAAATAAACAACTATGAAATTAAAATATGGTTAGATGTCTGTGTGCCTTATGAGTTACTAGTTTCTGTCCATAGCTTCGCACACATTGTTTCTAGATTATTTCTATCCCATGGGAAACAATTCATGGGATAAAAAGTAATATATGCTTGATTCCTGGCAAAAAAAAAAACTACTCAGTCAGTACCGTAACAGACTAAATTCAGTAGTTTGAGAATGAAGAAGTACCAAGCATTCATCCATCCATACATCCATCCAATTTTTAATACAAGTTTAACTAACCAATATCTCTACGACTCGGTGTGTAGCAGTATGGGACATCCTTTTCTTCGCAAACCGCTGGCAGGTGGCACATGATTTCAATAGGGGATATGTCTCCAGCAAACACCACAATTCTGAAAAATAACATATTGGTCAAATACACATTATCGTAGATGTTATTGGCTGTATAATATGATAGGTAAGTCAATTAAAGGATCATGCATGATGACTACCTGAGTGATGACTACATGAGTCGACTAAATGAGGTAGCAATAGGTTTTTGGTTGTTAATGTATATAACCCCTCAGACTTAGGGAAATCTCCAAAAGTTCACAAAATAAACTCGACTTCGGGTACAAGTCCCGATTTTTGGGATATTATTTAAAGTCTTTGAAATAGCAATGGTATTAGAAACTTGAGAATGGAGTACAACATTGGAACCTAACCTCAAAGTTTGTGTTTCGTGACTTACCCCTTTTCTCCTAATCGGAGCTGCTTTTGAACGATTTTTAATCCATTCCTAATATAATTCTTGTGACCACTGGACTTTTTGATTAGTTTGTAGATCTTTTTGCTGAGTTTTTTCGGTGCCATGGGCTTCGCAATAACGCTGCAATGGTCTACTTTGTCTTCATATCCCAGGGTTTCGGTTTTAATGCTCACATCGGCTTGGCTATCATCCGCACTTGGTTCTTGCTTAACTTTACCCATTTTTCAGGATTTTAATTTTACGCACTAATCGAATAAAAATAAACACGTGTGGCAAAAGCGAACAACAACAACGAAACGACGTGCGTGATTTTTTTGTTTAGTTCAACTTCAACTTCTTCCTAGATGGCTCTGCATCTGGATTGACGCAATTTTGCCAGTGTCCGTCTCATGATAGCATCGCAAGCATAGATTAATTATAAAGTACAAGATGGCTGAGTAGCGTGGTTCGTGTGAGGGACAGATAATACGAAATAGTGTTGCCATCAAAAGTTTTTACCCCGATTTTAGATTTCTTATGTCAGGTTTTTTGGTGATATTTTATACAGCTAATAACCCCAATATTATAAGAAATAAAGATCCTATCAAACCTACTATCGCGAAGTTACCTGATGCATGCGAATGTTATTTCGGTATTTGGTTTATGCCGAATGTCCCAAAATTCCTGGGATATGATTTGCGATTTTTCAGTTCATAAATATTTCGGGCTTTTTCAAGAAATTCAGAACCTAGAATTTCACCGAACCTTTGTAGGTCTTTCCTATACTGGTAGGTTAATGTAGTGGTTTTTGGTTTTTACTTTTTGTTACAGCCTGAAGGTATAATTCGTCAACCCGATAGGTCCTATTTTTTACTTGCGTTTTTCTTAGGAAATAAGAAAGTATGCGGAAATGGGTAAACAATTAATAAATAAAACAGCGTTTAGCTACCTGTTTTTTATATTTAATTGGTATGTAAGCTCTTTTAAGTATAACAAAAATAAAAAAAATCTATCATTTTCAGGCATAGGCGACAGAATATTCTTTTTAAACCTTAATAATATAGAACCATAATACGTATATTTTAAAATATCATTTATGGTAGGGAATCTATTGCTACGCGGTAATTCTAATTATTTAAAAAACTTTCTTTGTGTTTTATTATATAAATTTGATATTCCTCTGTTATGAAATAGAAATTGCAGCAATGTTATTACTTTCTTTTCTACATTATTGGCTATCAAATAAGTCCTCTATCGTCTTCCTAGGACCTCTACGTGGGTAGATATGACCGTGCTTAGAGGTAAAAGAAAAACAAAATGGCTGCCTCATCATGGAGACAGAAAAAAAATTGAAAAGTGATTTGTCAATAAAATTTACAGTATTTGATAAGTTTTGATCACTTTCCATACGATCCTTTTCTATAGTATTTAATTTACATGTCTGAAATAAAATATTGAAGCATATGGATATCAAGTATAGGTACATAATAAAAGAAATATTAGTAATACTACCCAATAGAATTAAAATATTTTGGTTGGTTATTATAGTAGGTAGGTAGTAGGAACACTAAAAGATAGTATCACAAACTTTTCTCGAGTCTAGAGTCTCAAACAGAGTTTCACCCACTGTGGCATGGAGGCATTATTTTAAAGTATTTTTCTTACCAGCCTTGGAACAGCTTGAGGGCACAGTTAAGTTCATCAAAATGTTTCCTACATATTTTTTTAAATATTTATTGGGACAAATATTTTTTTTTTATATGAATGCATTATTAAACAATGAAGGAATTCAAAATGTTTCAATGCGACATGCGGGTAATTTTATTTTCTAGTGCAGGCAACCCTAAATTTTCATGATTTTATGAAAATTTACTATAAACACAATTTTTGAGCCTTGTCTCGATGGGAATCTAAGAAACGGTACATTTTGAATCGTTTTGTAGTCAAAATAAATTGTTCTAACCAGTGGAATGATGAATCCGACACTTTCACTTCACTGTAACTTTTACACTGAAAAACACTGCTCTGAACCATCTTCACTTCGGTTCTTTTTGGTGGAGGTGTAGTAATGTTCTACAACATTTACATTTGAAGAAAACTTATTGTAAGGTTGAAAACAACAATATTGCGTCGAAACCCACCGATGTCCAGGCACATTTGTTGATCACTCGACTGATTGACCTTGACACGCTGAGCAAGACAGAAATACAGTCAACCTATCTCATTTCTTCTCAGTCTTTGAGGATATATTGTTCTCTTTCTTGTGTGAAAGTGATGGTATTTGCGATCCTTCTATGGCCTTTCTCTTTCTAGGATCGCAAGCTTTATAAGAGAAGGTAACTTACATGTATAGTACAAAATATATAAATAATATTTACAATAAAGAAAAACACTAACCGTGAATCAACAAAATGTACTACAAAACTACAAACAAGAAACTAAGAAAAAACAGTGCTAAAATATCTTACTAAACACTGCATAATATATATAAAAGCACTAAGGAAAAAGGTATACTAATTACAATTTTATATCATTATTTATTATATACAAATTTACATAAGGCATAGTTAATTTTAAGGGAGAAGCAAAGAGATAAAATACATATAGTTAGTAGTTCGATCGATTGACATTGACTTAAGACTAGACTATGACTGAAGCAGGCAGTAGTGCTGCCACATGAACGTAAAAAATGTGCTGCCATGCCAGTTATACCTATACAGAGACCTTTGATTGAGATGCAATATTAGATAACAATATTGATGTTCATTAAAATTTACATAAAAAAATAATGAATTAACATCATTAAACAAAAAATGGATATGGATAAATCATCCTTTATAAGTTCAATGTTTTTTTGTATTTAGACGATTAATTTTGATATTTTTTTGTCTGAAATGGAACGGTCTTAAAACGTCACGCTTGCTCTGGTTTCCATGGTAACGGCGACATGACAACAAAATAATTTCTCGTCGAATGTCGATAATTTTTGCGCTTCTTTTTAATTGAGTTATTTATGAGACGAGGAAAAACACCTCTCAGTGCTGTCTAAATTAATTTGGAAGCTCCCAAGAGCCTTCTAATGAACCATGGTAAGTAATTACATGCTTTACCCCGCATATAAATGTTTCGAAAACCTGCATGCAAGACCCTTGCCAAATGAACTCATAATTTCCAGGGTTTGCTCAGCATACTGAAGAAGTTACGTTCCAATTCAGATAAAGAGGTCCGTCTTCTGCTGTTGGGGCTCGATAATGCTGGTAAAACGACGCTTCTCAAGCAACTAGCGTCGGAAGAGGTGGACCATGTGACTCCTACTGCAGGGTTCAACATAAAGTCAGTAATGTCGAATGGATTCAAGTTGAACGTTTGGGATATCGGCGGGCAGAGGAAAATCAGGCCGTATTGGAGGAATTATTTTGAGAATACTGATGTTTTGGTGAGTTTGTATTGTACCCATTCAAATCAGAATTCAATAATGTTAATTCTTTAGACTTATAAATTAAGCTTATTATTATCAAATATTAAATATTGTTATTTGATTTCCAAAATCTGCATTTTGGAAAAGGTCAAGTTTTAAAAAAACTTGACTTGTCCTTTCTTTTTAGGCAATTGAGAGGGTGAAGGTGTATTAAATGTAACTTAGCACCTGAGACCTGCCAATTATTTGTATGCTCATATAACTTTTTCAGATCTATGTGGTAGACTGTTCCGATCACCACCGGCTTCAAGAGACCAGTTTAGAGTTGACAGAACTACTGCAAGATGAGAAACTTAGAGGAGTTCCATTGCTGGTATATGCAAATAAGCAAGATTTGGCAGCAGGTGGGCATTTCAAATATTTTCAAGGACTTAATTTTTCAAGCATTGAGCAATGCCAAATATTTTTGAGCAATAATAGGTACTACATAAACAGTTCTTCATACACTTAAAAAGGATTCTAGAAAGATGAACCATAATCCAATGATGAATCCAAAATTCTATGAGCCCATGGACAGCACTGAGTATTTTCAAGTTCTCTTTATCTATACAATACTTTATCAAATAATAAAACAGCTAATTAAAATATGCCTGACAGTTCAGCTAATTTACTTATTTAGACCACGACTCGGTAAACATACATAGTATAGAACACCCTCCGACCAGGTGGGATGACAACCTGCGAAAGACTGCAGGTAGATGCTGGATACGTTAAGCTGAAGAAAGGGTGCTATGGCGCTTAATGGGGGAGGCCTACGTCCAGTAGTGGACTAACATAGGCTGATGATGATTGCAAAGATAGGTATTTTTTATTATACATAGAACATACCCAGACCACCACCACCTGGAACAAATGAAAATTTGTCCCAACTGTGACCTTCGCCCGTCGCGCCACATCGGTTGCGTCTATTATTTGTTCCGGGTGTTCTGGTTGTTTTTTATGTATAATAAAAAATATCTATCTTTGTAATATATTGTATTATGTATATCAGTTATCTAGTACCCATAACACAAACTCTGCTTACCATGGGGCTAGATAATGCTGTGTGAATTGTCCAGCATTATTATTCTTATTATAATTTTTTTTATTGATTCTTTGTATTGAGAAAAGACTCCTATATAACTGCTAGAATGAACATTATAATGCAAAACTTTCTAAAAAATCGTTTATTATAATATTACAGCATTACCAGCTAGCGAGGTGGCTCAGCACTTGGGCCTGCACCTGATCAGGGACCACACCTGGCAGATTCAGGCCTGCGTGGCCGTTGAAGGAACTGGGGTTAAGGTAAACACCTTAATATATATTACTAGCGGACCGTCCCGGCTTCGCATGGGTATTAATTATTATGATTATTTGAAATATGGAAATATAAATTATAGCCTATGTTCACCGGGGATAGTGTAGCTTCCCAACGGTGAAACCTAAGCTTAAGCTTAAGCCCCAAGCTAAGCTTGTGTTATGGATGATAACCATGATACAATACATAGATCGATATTTTTATTGTACATTGACCATAACGTCCGGAACGAATTTTTGCAGACCTTACAAACAATTGTTCCAAGGCGGGAATTGAATCCGCAACCTCCTGCGTCGCAGAAGGACCTTCGTCCACCGCGCCGCAGAGGTCGTCTTATTTATTACTATAGATTATTTGAGTCAAGTCCACTAAAATAACTTATTGAGTTTTGGTCACCTCTGAAGCTGCGGCGTTTATAATTCGCTGCCAAACGCTGAAACTGTTAGGATCTGAAGCATTGTGTTAGGGGCCCCTTAGCTCTTATGATTTACTTAATGTACGTAATGCAATAGACATTTCACCTCATTTCTTCTTTGTTAACAGGACGGTATGGAGTGGGTATGCAAAAACCTTCCAGCCAAGAAATAGTACAACAGAAATCAGTCAGTGGTATGGACAAAATATGATACAATGATTTTTAACGTTAAGATATTTTCTAGTTTTACTCTAGGTGCTTTAGCCAGTCATCGGTCGAGACGTAAAGGTCCCCTTAAACGGGCTTGGGAAACTCGCCCGATTAGGTAGACCTTACGTATCGACCGATTACAACTCACGACGCATATCTATAAAAACATAACATTTTCCTTTGATATGGACTTCTGCCTGCGTGCGAAGCTGGTCGTCACCCGAAACATCCTACTAATATTATAAACGCGAAAGTTTGTGAGGTTGTTTGTTGCTTTTTCACTAACGCAAAAACTACTGAATGGATTTTGATGAAACTTCACAATTATATAGCTTACATATTAGAATAACGCATAGGCTACAATTCATAAAGATATATATTGTATATTATCCAAAATAACTATTACCACGCGGGTGAAACCGCGGGGCGCAGTTAGTTATGTCATATAATATTATGTTTTTCATCGCACGCGGGCCCTGTGCGCATTGGCTGGAGTAAATATAAGTTTCAGGTGACCCGCACGCGCATCGCGGATCCGCATGCGGGCCGAAATCTATTTGACTGGAAAAGGTGGTAGACGCTGAAATTCACTTAATTTGACTGACTGTCAAGTCTCATTAAAATACCTTCATGTAACCATAGATTAAGAAACTATGTACACAAAAATGGTTTGTTTCTTAACCCTTAGTTACTCGCGCATAAAAACATACATAAGTACTCGCGTAGAAAAAAACTACCAAATACATACAAAACCAGACTTTTATTTATGATTAAGATTTAAAAATAAGCGTTGTAAATTCGAAACTCCAATAACTAGAGACGATCAAACAGTCGCTGGTGTGTTAAACACCCCACGCGAGTAATTAAGGGTTAATACTGTATTGCTACATGCAAGACACAAAAGCGATAGTGGCGCCCTCATTTATTGTCAACTCTTTTATGTCGCACTGTAACTATGATTCAACACAATTTTACAGTAAATTTATTCTTATTCTCAAAATACGTTGTGAAAATTTATAAATATAATTATCTGAGTTGAATTGTTGAAAAAAAACGGTATATTCTGAATTTGGCCTAAACAAATAACTCCATTTAGAAATATCACGTCTCCATTGTGCACATACATACATAAATGCACACTATTAGTTTCAAATTTATTGTGTTTCCAAAAATTTGTCGCTTTTCGATTTCAATTTAAAATGTCTGGGTTTGGTGGTATGTTCTTATAATAATAATTTATTTTCGTAATCATGTTCTAGTCATAAAAATTGTGTATTTTAATTGTTTTCTTAAGTTTACTTGAACAATTTAGATGGTGCTCTAAATGATTTGTTTAACGATTATGGAAAGATTATTGATATTCTAAAATTATCTTACAATGATTTAATTTACTTAAGTTACTTGTAGTTAGATTTTAAGGAATTTAGTTTTTTTCCATGATAATAAAAAACACTTAAAAATATTAATATCTTTTATTTGATAAGTCACAGTTTCTTTAATAATAGGACGGAATACTTAATTCTTATTTACAAATAAAACTCAAAAGAAATAAATGTTTCCTATATAAAATATCATGCTTTTACAACATTGAATAAAATCTTTTTAGCCTACTAATCTGAAATTCAATTAAAATACAGAAAGTCTGCAAAATGAATAAGCAGTACATATCCTACTAATATTATAAACGCAGAAAGTTTGTAAGTATGGATGTATGGTTTGTTATTCTTTCACGTAAAAACTACTGAATGGATTTTAATGAAACTTTACAATAATATAGCTTATACATCCGAGTAACACATAGGCTACAATTTATAAAGATACACCACGCAGGTGAAACCGCAGGGCGCAGCTAGTGTATAATAATAGGTACTTTTATGTTGTGCAAACTGATTCAGATATTTGAAAAATATAAAAAAAAATTAGAAAGAAAAGAATTGATAAAGATAAGAGATTCAGGAACATTTAAAAGTAAGCAATAATAAGTACGATATTTAGCACCAAATGTCCAGCAAATTATGATTAATTTCTTAAATTATTCTTATTTTACTATCAATACTTTTACTTTTATGCAAAAATACTATACAAATATATAAATTACAACATTTTAGTTTACTATTGCGTAATTTTCCTAAAATTAAGTAATTTACGCCTATATAAATGCATTTTTCCTTTCAAATATAAACAATAATAATACCCACTGAAACATACAGTAGGAATAGTCAATTAATACAAAATATTTAAGTTCTAAAATGTACTAATTACCTAGGTACTTTAAAAGATAATATATTGCTTTTATAAATAATGTTTATATAAAATAAATATAATATATTATTGTTATCTATAACGTCTGCTATAGTCAGCGTATAGGGGTTTATGCCGATGATTTAGACTCAACGACGAAAAAAGCTGAACATTTAATCTGAAAAAATTGTGTACACGACGCAATTTTCAAAAATTGACAATGGCGTTAAATTTGTTGGTACAAAATCGAATTTGACAATACAAAAAAGTTGCGTTCTATTTTGATTTTAAAGAAAGAAAAGCAACATTTCATGAATCAAGTTACGATGTCAAATGTGTCAACGATGACGTCGATTGTTTTTGTCCATTGTTTAAGAAATGGCGTCGTTGAGCTGAGTTGGATATGGAGGCTATCTACCAAGCTATTAAAATATGTGATTGTAATAGGTTTATAACTCGCTGTGGTAGACTTCAGTGGTCACTTTCAGTTCGTGCTCGTGGAATGATGAACAATCTGCCGGGTAGGTCGCCTGGAAATAAATATTAGGATGTGATGATCTCTCTGAATGACAACCTAATTCATATAGTTTATTTACATCAGACATGGTCAATTAGAGAGGTGTATTATAAATAAATAGATCCTCATATCTCGCCACATCACTGGCATGGGAATACATAAAATGTTCCACCTAATT
Source organism: Eupithecia dodoneata (assembly GCA_947044415.1). Classification (NCBI taxonomy): domain Eukaryota; kingdom Metazoa; phylum Arthropoda; class Insecta; order Lepidoptera; family Geometridae; genus Eupithecia; species Eupithecia dodoneata. The sequence continues at coordinate 7,699,398 of OX345678.1, forward strand.
TTCACAAGTAACAAAATATTTCAAGGAATAATTCTCATGCTAATTAATTAAATTAACTAGGGACACCCACGCAAACCCTTTGTAAGAAAATTTATTATGAACAGAAACCAAATTATCGCAAGGTAGTTTTACAAAAAATCAAGTTGCTTTTTTATGTTGTTGGTCATCTTAACATTCGAACGGCAAGAGAAATATTGATCAAGTCAACTTTCAAAAAATAATATTAAATCTAACTGGTCTAATCTAAATGTTGCTGATACCACTACCGTTACACAACTACTGCCTGTCCCCCCCCCGTGGCGGAAAGGGTAAGTAGTTAAGGTAAACCCTTACCTCACAGTTCCGGTCATTCTGCACAGCATTGTAGAGGTCCCAGAAGGACTTTCCGTTCTGGAAGCTGAGAGCTGCTGATGCTGCCAAACTGGTGAGCTTCGTTAGACCTGCTTTGAAGCCTGCTAGACCTGGAATAGAGACGAATTATAATTACTGTGAGCCCACATTGCTGGGGAAATGGTTTTCTTCCCTTCTTACATACTGGGTCTTAGGATTTGGCCCACCAGTGGGCAAAAATAGGAGTTCGTCTCGTCTTTGCTTCTGGGCTGACTATCAATTTGCTATCTACGAATTGGGACAAAGGAAGTAGGTACCTACATAATAGTGATTGGGATACCATAGGAACCTAGAAAATACTTTTTCTTTGTGCTATCTGAATCAATTAAGATTAATTCAGGTGGCACATATACTAAAATAAACTAATCTGACAGCACTTAAATTATTCCATTCCTTTATTTCGATCCATAGAGAGAAAATACACTGCTGACGCAGCAGAGGTTTCATTCAACTATTTTAGTTATTTCATTCAACAGTTTTCTTGATTGGACTTGACTTCTTTTATTTTGATTTTGTAACCAAAAACTAATTTGTGTGGGTTGACAAGCATAACTTCAGTACTTTGACACGGGTCTCGTACTCTAGTTCGAATGACGATAGCTCGATGTCTCTACCTCGACGGTACGTTTCGTCGATGGGTCGTTACCTCGCAAGATCAGTACCTCGAAGGGTTTCTACCTCGACAGGTCTTTACCTCGACGGGACGTTTCGTCGATGGGTCGCGGTCGACACACATGTAAGTACACGTACGAATAGGAAATCGAAACTATTTTTTTTTGTAAAATTTTGGAGAAAATGGGACGCCGACATTTTTGTGCCGTCAAAATAGCAGAATTTAGTATGACCCATTATCTTTCGCCATTTTGTTATCATCATTGCGAAATCGCGTATTTTAAATGAAATAACTTCTAAAGATGTTACCAAAAAGAGCTGTCTTCTACCATTCACTCCTATTAGAAACAAAAGGGGGCACAAAGGAAAAGAAAAAGCCTTTGTCAAAAGTAACAAATGAGACATCTGGATAGAAGGCTGTAACACAAAATACAAATAATAATTGTACCTACTTATTCTGAATTCAGCGGGGATTTACTCGCTCTCTGGAGGTTGTTTTTATTGTATGTTCGAAAACAAGTGAGATTATCTGGGACTAGGAGAGAGACAAGTCCTGAAAACAAACCCAGAGGGCCAACCAAGCAGCAAGCACACGAATGTTGTCTAGGGCAGGATAGAGAAAAATACGTCACGTCGCGTCGTCGCCATGGAATGCGAGACGTGAGGGTACGTGATGCCTTTTTTATCGTTGTGCAAGCCATCTATTCCACGTTTAACGAGTTGAACTCTTTAGTTTTTTCCAATTATTTCATTTTTGTAACTCTTTGTGAAAGTTGACAAAAAGCTTGTCATGGGCACACATTCTATGGTATTCCTTGCACTATGTTTATATCAATATTTACGTGAAAGTACCTATTGTTGTCCAAAGATAAACTAGTACTTAGCCCGTAAAGACGTTGTGGCCGCTTTAGCTTCATTCTTCTGTTTTCTGAGAGACATAATTTATAACGAGGGTCTGTCTCGAGTGGTTCCTAAGTTATGACAGTTTGAAATTCCGAGACGTAATGGCGCAAAAGCTTAACAAAAGCTAAAGAAAAACGAACACAAACTTAACATTTTGACTGCGATTTTTTTTCGACGACTGCGAGCTTTTTTTTAACCTAAAAAATTCGTGCTGCCGCTCTACACAGCCGTTGTGTTGCGCCGCACATGCGTTTTGTTCGAAAAATATTACGGCTGTGCTGAGTCACAAAGATCTGTATTTTCTCAGCCGCTGCGCTAGTGTGGATTTACGCACATTAGTCACTTGTAGAAAACACATACCGTGTGATTTCAGCAGTCAAAGTGTTAAGAATTCTAGTTTAAAAAAGAGGAGATTGGCCTCCCCCAATGAGCGCCATAGCACCCTGTCTTCAGCTTGACTGAAAAATCCGCCGTCTAATTGATTAAGTTTACCCCCTTTGGACCCCTTGTTTCAAAAATCCCTCAACGGATTTGACCTTACTAAGTAGCCAGCAAATTTCACACATCTCATTTGTAAACCTATCAAATTTCAAGCAAATCAGGTCTACGTAAGGTTGGACAGGTATGCTCGAAGTCACTATTTCACCATAAATCATCATCAGCCAAATCACCCAAGCTGAGAACTTCGTTCGCTTCGCTCACTCCGTGAAATAATGTCTAGAAATCAATCATATTTTGCCTTCCTTCTACATTAAAAATATTTTACGAAATCTACCGATTTATGTTTAACACTTTGAATGCTGAAATCACACGGTATGTGTTTTCTACAAGTGACTAATATGCGTAAATCCACACTAGCGCAGCGGCTGAGAAAATACAAATTTTTCGAACCAAACGCATGTGCGGCGCAACACAACCACTGTGTAGAGCGGCAGCACGAACTTTTTAGGTTAAAAAAAAGATCGCAGTCGTCGAAAAAATATCGCAGTCAAAGTGTTAATTATTTGAAGAATGGCTGTGAAGTCTACTTTCAAATGGACTTTATTGAAATGCCATGGAAAAGGGCATTCAGTTCGATAATCCGATGAAAGTGTTTCATGTGAACTGGAATGAAAGGTTTAATGAAATTCTATCAAGTTTTCCACCGGGAAGGGTTTTTTGATAGCGGATGTTATAATTCACACTAATATAACTAAAGCGAAAGTTTGGATTGGATGTATGGATGGATGTTACTTTTGTACCAAAACTACTAAACAGATCGTGCTGAAATTTTGCATACAGGTAGTTCTAGGCCTAGAATAAAACGGCTACATTTATCCCATAAATCAGTTCCCATGGGATAGAAGTAACCTTTAAGCGTTTCCATAGAAACAACGAATGCTGTACAATAGATTACATAGATAGATATTTTTATTATACCTACATAGATAATACCTACCCAGAACACCCGGGACAAATATTTGCAGATCTTACAAACATTGGTCCCAAGGCAGGAATCGATCGTTCATCATTTAATATAAATACAATGTCAAATAATTTCACAATAACATATATAAAAAAATTCTTCAATTCAAACCCAATAAAATAAAAAAATTATATCTTAATCGAACTTCAGCTTTGACAGGATAACTAGGAGGGAAACTGTGCCGAAATATTGGATGACTCAAAAATCTAATCATGGTAAATATCCCGTTTTAAATGACTATATAGTAACTAGGAGAGGTTTTGTAGTAAACTTTCAAACGACTTTAAAGTCGCTCGTGACATTGACAACTACAGCCTGAAGAATGCTATGTAGCGAAGTTATCTCAACCCACGTATGTAATAACGTTAATTTTAGAGAAACCTTCCGAAAATTCACGTTAAAATGACGGGTATATTTTGTAAGGGTCGTATAAAATAACTGCCTCACTTCAAGAGAAGAATTCCATGAACTTTCAAATTATGTTGATCGTGTAAAACATAAAAAAAAATATATACACCTTCAAAAAATGTCTATTAGCAGATTTATTTATTTATATTAGACTAATTTTCGGCTATAATCCCCTAAATTAGTCTGTATGAATATTCTACATATGTTAGACAATCTAATTTGTCTAGGTCCTAAGTTAAACGAACCGCACAATGTACATGTGCCTTAAATTCCATTATGTCGAAATGAAACATGAAAATTAGATTTGGGTACGTATTAACAATTTGATTATTTCAATAGGTGGGTACTTTATTTGCCCCTAAGCGACCACCCTTAATATAATATAGGTGAATTGTTGGAGCTAGTTTATGAATTTTAGCCCTCGACAAAAGGTCAGACAGTTTTTTTAAGCAGCTTAAAACACCGGCCTGAACATATTAATCCAACCCCGCTACCTCACAGCAAAAAGTGTGCATTCAAATATGGGCTGAAACTCGTTATACTTCTCTCACACCATTTGTCATTATAAAATGTATCTACATTTTATATTGTCTGTATATAGGAAAGTTTGTTCACACATTTTTTGGGCGTGTAAATCAAAAGTACCAGGCAAGCATAACGAATTAGGAGGTTACTAACCTGGCTTATCCGCAGGATGTTTGTTAACCAGACACATCAGATGTTCCTGACAATGTGGCGCGTCGACAGAATGCTTGTACGCCCGGTAGACTCGAAGGACTGGTTCTATGATCTCCAAGTTGAGGGTGTGTTAAAAAGTACCAGGCAAGCATAACAACCTAGGAGGTTACTAACCTGGCTTATCTGCAGGATGTTTGTTAACCAGACACATCAGATGTTCCTGACAATGCGGCGCGTCGACTGAATGCTTGTACGCCCGGTAGACCCTAAGGACTGGTTCTATGATCTCCAAGTTGAGGGTATCTGTCAGACGGTCAGCTAAAGCGTTGTAGTCTCCGCGATTTGACATAGATTGGGTGGTCTTTTCTGCCATCTTCAGGGTTTGCTATGGAGAATAACATGAAAAAATGTTAGATAGTCCATAAAACATCATCTAGATCCAAAGTAAGTAGAGCTTGTGTCACTGTATAGCGCCCTATATACTCGTAACTTCTCCAGTCAACCATCAATGTCCTCACCAAATTTCATATACTCGTATTAATAATATTTATTATAATAAATTAATATTTATTAATTATATTATTATATAATAAATTAATAATATTTATTATACAGGAATACATTTCCAAACAAAACACTAGTCATACAGGAATTAACTAGTGGTTTCTTTTTCACTTCTTCCACTAGTGGACAAAAAATTGAAGTGAACAGTAAAATTTTTTTTTTGATAATAATTTAAAGTATAAAATATGACTTGTCTAAGTGCTTATTTTGTAAGCCTAAAGAAATAAATTATTTTTTACTTTTTTTTTTTACTTTTATTAGAATAAAATTGATACAATTCAAAGTGATATATAATTGTAAACATCATACAAACTGTTCCGAGTCAAGTTTGGTTTCTCCATAGTATTGAGCCCTTGTTCTGTTTAGTTCACATTCGATTTAGAAGGCGAACGATTTTTTCTACAAAAATGGAATATCTCGATGACATCTCGATACTATACTATACGTACCAATCTCAAGGCTTGGTTCACCACAGTTGAACCTAGTTATGGTACAAACTCATATAAGTACGTACCTTGGCATAAGCCACTGCCGGTTTAACATAGACCGTGACATCAGTATCGATGTCCAAGTATTTCTTGAACACGAAGTTGGTTAGCATAGAGATGGACTGCTCTGGTCGCTTGCTGTTGAAGTGGTTAGACTTCGGAATGCCTTGAGTGTCGAGGAAGCTGTTGATTATGTATTCAGAGGAGACTGCGTATCTGTAAAACACAGCACAGTTAGTAAATATTTCATAACCCCCTATTCTTAGAATGTACAAAACAAAATACGGTGCCTACACACTAAGGGGCGTCGATTGAGGACAAAGCTCAAGCTATAAGTTCTTGAGCTCTGTTCTAATATCTTTTGGAAACATTTTTTAAGATGAGAGATTTAAAAATTCGAAAACCTGTCAATATACATAGCTATGGATCTTTGTACGGTTGTGCCGATTTACTACTGTTTTATACCGACTCGTAAAACTTGGATGCTTCGATGTAAGGACCACAGTTTGGATGCTTCGATGTAAGGACATTACGCCCATAACACAGCTAAAACATTTTGGTAGGCTCATTTCTTTAGAACATCTTCCATTCATCCAAATTTTCGCATCTACCTGAATTTCTCTTTATATACATGTATTTCTTTTGAATAGCATCATCTAGTATCCTATTGAATTGCCTACTCGCGTAATATATACGAGGCATGAATACGACAGGCTATTTTTATCCGTGTTTCGAACTGAATGTTATTCAGAAACTATCAAAGGCATTGAATGTCCTTACATTTAATATATCCCATAAATCCCTTTCAGGACTCTAGGAATTGTAGTCTTTTGATGCGACTTACTTTACGAGATTTCATGCTCATAGAACCAGGAAATCCATCAAATGGCTGTGTGGAAATATACATACATTCGATGCTGCTTTTGGTTGTTATAATGTGGCCTAATTGGTACCTTATTAAATTGTTTTGTAGTCTTGATTTGATTTTGATTTAAATTTGATTCTAGGTGTACTGGAAATACTGGGTTTAATGTGCATGTAATTCCCTAGGAAATATCAAAATATGTAGGCATAAACGAAAAATAAATGGCTATAACTTTTGATTGCGTTGACTTAGAAGTTTGATTCATATCACGGCTCCAAGAGACTTGAGAATTTGTTGTTAATTTTAATTCGATACAACCCTTTCTTGAGTCATGAATGTGATCCTATAAGGTTTCATTTTCTTTTGAGGTACGGAACCCTAAAAAATAAGAGAAACTTACTTCTGATAAACCTCCGGCTTAGCGAAATGGACAGCAAAGTCCGTCAAATACTTAGCAGCAACCTTGATCCAGTGTCTCCTGAACGAATGGTTCTCAAAGTTCTTGAACATCAGCTCAAAGCTGATCTTTCCATCAGGACCGGTGAAGGCTTTCAATCCTCTCTTTAACCCTGATTTCTCCCACACAGTTTTACCCAGTTCGGAGTTCATGAAAAGGTCCCAGTATAGATGTATCTTTTCTAAGAAAGGAGGTAGGAATGCAGCGTGGTCTTTGTGGTCTTCAGCTCGTTTCTCTGTCTCAGTGTTGGAGAAAGCACTTGCGATGTTCATGATAGCTGGTAGAAGGCTAGAGGCATCTTTGTTTCCCATGAAACCTTGGGCCAGGTTGAGTAGACTGTCCATGTTGAAGTCTTGGTTGGTGTCTCTTTTGTTTCTGGGAGATTCAGTGGAAGCCATGTTTTGGGCGAACATAGAGATCATTGATCCGATGAGTGCTGGGTCTATTTTGGGCCCTTCACCGCCCGCTCCGCCGCCGTTGCCCAGTAGACTGCCGAGACCTGGAAAAGAGGCGAGGAGTTTCATTAGAATCGATACAATGGTATATTATGCACCGAGTGTGTAAAGCAGTGTCTTGCGTCACGGGTGCCCTTGTTTCACGAGCGCAACTTATGATACTAGAACTCACGAACAAAGCGAGGGCTTTACAAGAATCCTGAATACGAGAGGAATTTAATCATACCTAAGACGAAGACAGCTTTATGCACAAGAATTAATACCTACTCTACTTTTTACACTTTTTGCAAATAAATCTTAGGTTTCGTGACATTTGTTTTTTATTCCGCCCTCTGAATAGAGGTTTCTTCGAATTTCGGTAAATCTTAATGTACGGATCTCCTTGGTAAAAAAATTTTAATGTTCCAAATTCAATCTCATTATGCTCTTGCGAGTACCTAGGTAATGGTTCATTATTCCCAAGGGAGTTGAGTCTGAATTTCGAACTTCAAACTGTCTATGGAATAGTTGACCAAGGAGACTCGCAATAAAAGATCTCATTCGATTTGTTTGAATTCGGTAAACCTTTTTCAACTAAAAGGGCAACAATCACATGCTTGAAAAAAAAAGGTATGCTGTATGCAGGCTGCAATCTTTAGGGAGGCCTATATCCTGCAACGGACGTATTTCTGCTAAAATACAATACAAATACAAATGTTTTTTTATTTCGTTAACAAAACATTAAGTTACACATTTTTGAAGCCTCCTATTTAGTATAGAATACTTGTACTAAGATACTATAGGTTTACTAAAATGATGAGGTACAAATGTACACTATAATGAAATAAATAAATAGAATATGAATACTTACTCGATAACATATCTCCAGCACCCCCACCCCCTCCGCCTTGCAGCATAGAACCCATGATGCTTCCCAAAGCTGCCATGCCGTTGTTATTGTTATTGCTGCCATCGCCCATGTTCTGCAGGAATGATGATGCCAGGTCCATGAATGGAATGTCATCGTTGCAGCGATAGCTGGGCACTGTGAGGAGGCATAGGAATGCTATGGTGGTGATGAGTCGAGCCATTTTGAGGTCTGCAAAGTAGAAAGAAATACTTTTTAGGATTCTATCAACATCAAAGGTAACTAACTATACCTAGGTAACCAGGTAATTAGCGTTTTTTCAGATTATCATGATAATAATGCTTGCATGATGTGCAGTGGTTTTTCACCGGATATCCGGTATTTGATCTATCTAACAGTATTGTTAGATGAAACATGGTGATATGTCCGGTCTAACACTGCATTTTCCATGGCCACCCACGGAATAACTTGACTATTGACATTATTTTTAAGGTTATGTGCCCAATAGGCCCTTTTTTATTTTATTTAACTATTGAACGGAACATGTCACTTGTAATATTCGTTTTTTACCAATAAATTGATTATTCTCAACGGCTGAAATTGCCCAGAAAATATGCTAAAATTTCGCAGAAATTTCCATCCGGGCGAGGCCGCGGGGCGCAGCTAGTAATAGATAAAATGATTATTTTCAGTGCTAACTTTTCCTTACCCTTTTTGAAAACTTTCCTAAAAGATAGCTATGCCTATATACCTATGTTTATTTTAGTTTATTATTGACAATGCCCTTATACAGCTGCATTTAATTATCATGACATTTATTTATTTCAATTCAATTTAACTAGTTTATTATTATTTTACTGTAATAAATATCTATGAATTTTATATTTAATTTTTAAAGAAGGTCTGCCTTTTCTAAAACACAATCCCTTATGGTTTTTCCTATATCAAAATTAATGTGTGTTTTATAATAAAATTGTTATATTATTTTTATGTACAACTGACCGACATCAAGTGTAACGTGTGTACCTACGGTGGAACTGAATGAATGAAATGAAATCCGGATTACTGAGATCCAAACATTATTCAGTCTTATCTAGTGTAAGCTACTGCGGACCAATTTAATAGTAATTAATTTGATAGACCCATGCGGGCGGGCTATGAACATAAAACTGTTATCGTGGCTGAAGTAGTTTGTATTTTGCAACAATTTACATTATTTTACACCTATCAAATACATGAAGAAATAAAATTAATGTAAGCATTACCTATGTATCTTCAAAATAGGCAGAGCTTGTGTTTTGAAGGACTTTATTTACAATAATATGAGAGGTGAGAAAACAATACAATACAATATAAATACGCCTTATTGCGCATCAAACACGAAAAAAAAACAGTAAAGAACAGACAAACAAAGATACAGATGCACAATGGGCGGCCTAATCGCTAAGAGCGATTTCTTCCAGGCAAACTTTGGTTGGACACGTAGCTATTTTTATTTAAATGCTGGACAATTCACACAGCATTATCTAGCCCCATGGTAAGCAGAGCTTGTGTTATGGGTACTAGATAACTGATATACATAATACAATACATTACATAGATAGATATTTTTTATTATACATAGAAAACGACCAGAACACCCGGAACAAATATCTGCAGATCGTACACACAAATTGTTCCGAGGCGGGAATCGAACCCGCAACCTCCTGCGTCGCAGGCGGACCTTCGCCCACCGCGCCACATCGGTCATTATAAAAGTATTATGTATTATGTCTTTCAAAAATCACTTAAGAGTGTATACTACCTCAAACTGCTAATTTTCAACTCCGCCGGATGTCCATATCGTTTAAACTACTGAATATTTAACTTTGAAATTGATATATGGTAAAGTTCAGGACTTAATCTATCGATCATGTGTTTCGAAAACACGATTCCATAAAATTTTCTCGATAGAAACAAATCGCAAAGTTACCTCTAAATTTTTACTAAAACCTAAATTTCTCAATAAATACAGAAGTTCAGATCTTGACAATAAGCGTGGTAATAGAATTAAGTATAAATAAAAATGTTACATGTTTCGGTTTTTTCAAATAATGTCCTAATTAATAGGTAATAAGCTAAAACTTGATTTTTGGACTTGCGTTGCAATGCCCTGTCCCGCTCTTATGAACGCAAAATCATATGTCTAGCCTTTTCACACAAAGTTGAGGTAGTATGGGCCCTTAAGTTAGGTATTAAGAGCCCTGTTAGGATACTAAGCTAATCACCTAATTAAGATAAAGATAAAGATTTTTTATTGGCAAAGACATGTGTTTGTAAGGTTACAGGTAGTACTTAGTATACATTTCGTGATTCATCATGCTTGACCGTTAGTCGGTATGCAAAGATATTTGAGAGAGAATGAGAATGATGCACTACTTTAACATGAATTAAAATTTATCACTTATATTTTATGTTTTAAGTATCACAATTAAAGTAATTAATTAGTCTTAATTACTTTATGCAGCATAAGTATTGCAAATGACTAATAATTTTAATAATCTAAAACTGGGGTCATATAAGTTAATTACACACATCATACATTTCAACCTTAAAAAAAAAAGAATTCGACTACGTTTGTCCAAGGTCCGCCTGCGACGCAGGAGGTTGCGGGTTCGATTCCCGCATCGTTACAAATGCAGATAGGTATTTATGTCATTCTGGTCGTTTTCCAGGTATAATAAAACATATTAATCTATGTAATTATATGAATGATCTGTAGTGATGTAATGATCGTATTCTGATTGTATTATGTATATCAGTTATCTATTACATAGCTACCTATAACACCAAGTTTTGCTTAACTTGGGACTAGATGATGTTGTATGAATTGTCCAGTATTATTTATTCAACCTTTTAAATGTTTCTATGCCAAATTAGTAACAGTTTTTTAACCGTTTAGCAGTTTCAGCATGCCGGTTATTGAATGTCATAAATTGACTCACAGAGGCACGTCTTTTAAGGTTGACTCAACAATACCAACGGGAAGTCTCGTGAAACAAATGGCTCTATTTCCAACAAGAAAATACATATAGCATCGTATGTTATACATTATGTCAAGGTGTTTTATGTTTATTGCCGTGAGTTATGGGTTTTTCTGAGATATGCTAGTTTAGAGAAATGTTGGAACGTATTTCGGTGAAGGGTTTGTGTTATAGGTATGTATGTTCCTTATGAAGTGCCTTTATAAGTATATTTTACTATAATTAGATATTATAATTTTATATTAGAAATGTTTTTTTTGTATTGTTTTGTATTTCTTTATTATTAAAAACTTATTCTAATCTTATTTCTACGACACTTTAAACCAGATAAGGTTTGTCTAGTGTCGACAGTTACAGCGTGTTGCCATGCCACACATTAACTCACGATTGATTTATAAAGTGTGACATATAATTTGACAAATTATTAATAAAATATTTATCGGTTTATCTGTTTATGTACCTTTGCTTAGCTTTAAATAAATATTGATATGTATCTAAAATCGCACTATATTTAGATTTAGATAAGCAAATCAAATGTATTAGACACTAGCGGACCTTCCCGGCTTCGCACGGTTTTAGTACGGATCTCTAACTTTTTTGAAAATATAATATAGCCTATGTTCACCGGGGATAGTGTAGCTTTCCAACGGTGAAAGAATTTTCCAAATCGGTCCAGTAGTTCCGGAGCCTATTAATTACAAACAAACAATCAAAAAATCAAACATTTCCATTTCACGCTTTTTTACATTACAATCATTTCTTTTATTTATCACTCTTATCCATTATTTGAATTATTTAAAAAAAAAACTATTTTCTACTGTTAAGTTTGGTTTATTTATAAAAGCGTGGTTATTTAGTTTTTTTTTAAATTTCTATTTTTTGTTTAAATTATTGTATTTTAATCGGTTATTAATAAGTTTACTAAGTTTAAATGAAATCTGACCGTTCAAAGTGGGTCAAAATCGAGTCCAAAGGAGTCGGTTACAAACAAACATACATATATACAGGTGAAGCTAATAAAAGCATGGTAAAATAGTTGTTTTTAGGTGTACGGGACAAAAATAGTAACCTACAGAAATACATTCGCATCAGGGAAAGTATTCCTACAAAAAATTTAAAACTAAAAGCGATGAACCTTGAAAATTAAAATCGGGATGATATTTTTAAGAAAGCTAATATTTACCGCAGAACAAAAGCTGTGATATTGCTTCTAAGGCTTCGCGTTATCTTAATAGACATCGTAAAAATAAAAACCCTATCTGTTGACTCAACAGCTTGGAAAGAAATAAGGATCTTTACTATTGTTTTCAACACAAACGTTCTTTCTGCATTGTTACTATTCTTTTAGTACAACTTTCGCTGATAATGCTTAGGTTTCGAAGAAATGTCGTTTAGGAATTTAACTTTTATCAGGTACTTTTATGTTATGCGTGAGTCATGTCATGATGGATGACTCATCATAAAGGTATTTATTATTACCGTTTTTCCATTTGGTTATAACTTTCCAAATCGATTTTTTTGCCTTGCAAAAATGGGAATAGTTAGGTAGGTAGGTAGGTCTATATTTATTCGAAAAGCTGGCTTTTATTTCGTATTAACATTGTCATTGAACGTGGCGATGCTACCAGAATTCTGCCTTTTGGCGATGGCTCAGATTTTTAGGAAATACGAGTAGATGTAAATGTGCCTTACGACCTTCCCCTAACAAGATAGATATTACCCCGAGTACAAGGGATAACGCACTATAATAATAAAAACATTAACAGGATAAAACCTTGTAATTGTTTTATCCTGTTTGATTTTTTGTTTGTTTGTTTGTAATGAATAGGCTCTGAAACTACTGAACCGATTTGAAAAATTATTTCACTGTTGGGAAGCGACACTATCCGCGGTGAACATGGGCTATATTATATTTTCAAAAAAGTTAGGGTTCCTTACTAAAACCGTGCGAAGCCGGGAGGAAGGTCCGCTGTAAGTATTAAATTCCCCAGGATTTTAATAAACACCGTTTAGCAAAAAAAGAAAGGTAACACAAGATAACGTGGTTATCAGCAAAAAATTATTTCTAGAAAATTTTAGCAAAGCGCGAAGGAATGTTTTCCTTAGTTTTATGCGGTGCACAAAATGTGCATATTTACTAGAATATATGCGTAAACATTGTTCAGATAGGTGTCATTTGAAGCGAATCGAATCTTTTATTCATGACATGTTTATTCTGTGAATTTTACCTACCTGCACATTCTGTCTTGTTTTAAGACTAAATCCTACTAAAATATTATAAACGTGAAAGTTTGTAAGTATGGATGGATGGATGTTTGTTACTCTTTCACGTAAAAACTACTGAATGGATTTTAATGAAACTTTACAATAATATAGCTTATATATCGGAATAACACATAGGCTACAATAATATAAAGATTTATTATCCAAAATACCTATCACCACGCGGGTGAAACCGCGGGGCGCAGCTAGTATTTCATATTGATAGCCTTATCTAATGTCTATGTAAGTTTATCATAATGTTGGTAATGTAGGTATGTAGTGTAAGTATTTGTTTAAAAAATGATTTTAACCAATATTTTATTAAAGTGCCACCGTCTATATTGTTCCTTCATGTCCAGTCCATCCTAAGGTTACCTAGAAGAGATCGCTCTCAGCAATAAGGCCGCCCTTTATACCTTTAATCTAAGTTTTTATTTGTGTATTGTTTTCTGTTTTGTGTGGTGTAATAAAGTGTTTTCTATTCTAGCTGCGTGATTTGTTGTGATTTTTAAAATAATATAAGACATAGAAAATAGTAAAGGTATGACGGCCGATGTGGCGCGGTGGGCGAAGGTCCGCCTGCGCCGCAGGAGGTTGCGGGTTCGATTCCCGCCTCGGAAAAATTGTGTGTACGATCTGCAGATATTTGTTCCGGGTGTTCTGGTTGTTTTCTATGTAAAATTAAAAATATCTATCTGTGTAATGTATTGTATTATGTATATCAGTTATCTATAGTACCCATACCACAAGCTCTGCTTAGCTTGGGGCTAGATAATGCTGTGTGAATTGTCCAGCATTATTTATTTATTATTTATTTAACTGGCTTTAGTAACAGACTGAGGTTTTAGTTAATAACCAAGACAATTTTAAAAGTTTTATAAAATAGTGTTTAAAATTCGCGTCACATCGGTTGTCAAATAACTGTGATACCTTTTGTTAACACTTTGACTGCTGAAATCACACGGTATGTGTTTTCTACAAGTGACTAATATGCGTAAATCCACACTAGCGCAGCGGCTGAGAAAATACAGATCTGTGTGACTCAGCACAGCCGTAATATTTTTCGGACGAAACGCATGTGCGGCGCAACACAACCGCTGTGTAGAGCGGCAGCACGAATTTTTTAGGTTAAAAAAAAGATAGCAGTCGTCGAAAAAAAATCGCAGTCAAAGTGTTAACTGTTTGATACTTGTAGCAAATAAAGTAATCTTGTAGTCTACGTGCAGAACAGAGCTTAGGTCACAGATCCCCTGGTACTGTCCACGATCCTATCCATCCACGGAAGAGAAAAGCTCTTGAGCAATAAGACCGCCAATTGTAACTTAATTTTTAAATAAAAAAAAAATAAATAATGCTGGATAATTCACACAGAATTATCTAGCCCCATGGTAAGCAGAGCTTGTGTTATGGGTACTAGATAACGGATATACATAATACAATACATTACATAGATAGATTTTTTTGTTTTATTATACATAGAAAAGGACCAGAACACCCGAAACAAATATCTGCAGATCGTACACACATTTGTTCCGAGGCGGGAATCGAACCCGCAACCATCTGCGTCGCAGGCGGACCTTCGCCCACCGCGCCACATCGGTCGTCTAAATGTTTATTTTACATTAGTTTCTTAAATTTTATAAGCTGTAGTAGATCTACAGCTTATACAATTTAGGTCTATTCTAATTCTGTAGTCCATAAGTATCTAGTAGCAGGAGAAAATTTAGGTCTACACGTTCTAGACCTAAATTCAACAAGCTATAGACCTACTACAGCTTGTAGAATGTGGGTCGATTGGTCTATAGCTTGTTGAATTAAGGTCTATTCTAATTCTGTAGTTTACATGTACCTATCTAGTAGCAGGAAAATTAGGTCTACACGTTCTGGACCTAAATTCTGATCGTTCAAAATGCCTACAGTCGCTAATACAAGTGTTTCGATTCACGGAGCCAGTCCTACCGCACATAGCGGTACAGCCTTCGTGACGTCACAGGTCGTTGACTCCTTTAGAACCAGTTATGTCGAGATGATTTGATGATCGCTTGGTCAGGTGGCCAGGTCACGTGCCTAGGTTTACTAATATTATGTTTCATTTCGTTTTTTTATATAGTGGACCGTCCCGGCTTCGCACGGGTATTGGAATTTTTAAGGTAATTACACCTTGGGTTACATTATTGGAGTTTTAGTAAGGATCCCAATTTTTTTTGAAAATATAATATGGCCTATATATACCGCGGATACTGCTTTCCAACGGTGAAAGAATTTTTCAAATCGGTCCAGTTGTTTCGGAGCCTATTCAATACAAACAAACAAACAAAAAAACAAACCTTTCCTCTTTATAATATTAGTATATATCTACTATCATAAACAGGTAGATTATTATGAACAAGTAACCTAGTTCCCGGGGTAATTTCCGTGATATTCAAAATTTTTTTTCTTTATACCAACACTATGTCCTGCAACAAACAAAACATAAAAAAATTTTGTACCTACCTTCAAATTTTGATATGACATAAGTTTAGTTTTCACTTTTATCAAGTGTTTAACACTTTGAGTGCTGAAATCACACGGTATATGTTTTCTACAAGTGACTAATATGCGTAAATCCACACTAGCGCAGCGGCTGAGAAAATACAGATCTTTGTGACTCAGCACAGCCGTAATATTTTTTTTCGAACAAAACGCATGTGCGGCGCAACACAAGCGGTGTGTAGAGCGGCAGCACGAATTTTTTAGGTTAAAAAAAAGATTGCAGTCGTCGAAAAAAAAATCGCAGTCAAAGTGTTAAACCTCTTGAAATAGTACCTAAACGATTCAAACTCCACTCATGTTGCTCTCAAAGCACAACTAGCTATTTACCCACTACGCAATTGTAGCCGTAAAATCTATACACTGGTGTTTATTCAAACGATTTACTACTACCACATAATAACTATGTAGTACTAATATCATTATTATAATTTGATAGCTTGATAAGAGTGTAATAAAATGGTTAGGAGGTCTACTTTGAAAAACTAACGAAGTTGACGGATGTCAGACGATCCGTTCTTTCGGTGACCTTACTTTGAAAATGATTCTAACATTGATTTCTTAGATATCCGAAACGAAGGGTCTCAGTTAGTGACGCGTCCGAAGTCATCACTACATAGTATAAAACAAAGTCGCTTCCCGCTGTCTGTCTGTCCCTATGTATGCTTAGATCTTTAAAACTACGCAAAGGATATTGATGCGGTTTTTTTAATATAGATAGAGTGATTCAAGAGGAAGGTTTATAACTATTTGTCACATAGATCTCCACGCAGGCGAAGCCGCGGACGGCATATTGTAAAATCTATAAGTCTGAAAATATATAAATCTATCCCTCCGACCAGGTGGGATGACAACGCGAAAGTTAGGACTGCGAAAGACTGCAAGTAGATGCTGGATGCGTCAAGCTGAAGACAGGGCGCTATGGCGCTCATTGGGGGAGGCCTATGTCCAGCAGTAGACTAATAAAGGCTGATGATGATGATGATGAAGATTCCGTAAACTTAATGCTCTGATTTTTATTCAAACGGTAAACTACTTATTACTATTTGATAGCTTGATAAGATTTTGATAAAGCGGTCTATTAATATAGGTATTATTGATATCACATTAGGGTATTTGATAACAGCCAAGGTACCTTGTTAATTGATATTGATTTAGTTTATGTTTTTACGAGCCATTTAATTTAATTTTAATAACCG
Source organism: Eupithecia dodoneata (assembly GCA_947044415.1). Taxonomy (NCBI): domain Eukaryota; kingdom Metazoa; phylum Arthropoda; class Insecta; order Lepidoptera; family Geometridae; genus Eupithecia; species Eupithecia dodoneata. Next base: position 7,716,543 of record OX345678.1, read on the forward strand.
TGACTATGAACAAAACATTGAATGAAACCTTATTTCTTATTTGATAATAAATATTATAAATTTTGACATGTCTATTGCTTATTTGGTACTAGTTTCTGCCCACAGCTTCGCACGCGTTGTGTCTATGGTTTCAAAGTCAAAGTCAAAATCATTTATTCTTTAGGCTTACAAAAAAAGAACTTAGACAAGTCATATTTTATAATAAAAATTATTATCAAATAAAATTATAACAGTTTAGAAGTTTGTAACAGTTGAAATGATTTTTCTATCCGATGGGAACTCTTTCTCTACGGGATAAAACGTATGCCCTATAAGCCTATGTTTCATTCCAGGATTTCCAGGCTTAGAGCATTATGTGCAAATATGTGATCGATTTAGTCGTTTTGGCGTGAAGAAGTAAAAAGACATCCATCAATCCGAACTTTCGTATTTAGTTGGATGTTTATTTATAGAAATAAAGTTATTTATCTGAAAAATCTGATGAAATACTATTCTTTGGTGTGGGCACACTATGAGTAATTTTTACAAGAAGTGGATGGTTAAAGAAGCGGCTCGATTGCGAAGTTGACTATATACGAAAGGGACCGATTGCTCATCTCCTACAGAAAATTTTAGTGGACGGTTTGCTAAGTTGGCCATAAGCGAACAAATGCTTTTTTTTAATCTTGAGATTGGTTTTTGTGCCGTTTTCATGAACAATTGGTAATTTATGTGAATAATTAAGATTGGTAGATACTGGCAATTTTAAAATCACAATGCCGATAAAAAATTATTAAAATTAAAAAAAAATAGCATAATACAATTTTCAGATAAACATGTTTTTCTGAAAATTGTACCTATTATGTAAACCTTTTTTTGTTATACTTGAAAAACGTATTTATCTACCTATTTATAGCGGATGGAGAACGACCGTTGAAATAAATTATCTAGTACAAAAAAATGCGGGTTTCGCACAAATTGTGCATAACCGAATCACCTTGCTTGTTGACCCAAATGTTTGGGCGATGACGTCATCATAATCATTTATTTTCGTACTTTCTACTTCTAATCTTCTTATTTTATTTTCTTTGTAAGTACTTGTACAATGCAATGTTTTGTCTAAGTATATTTATTTGTGTGACGAATATTTGTGTAATGCGGTTCATAAAGGGCTATACTTGGAATTTTCCTTATTGAAATAATCAAAACGTAGAAAAAATATACGTACCTACCTACATAATACTTTGCAAAAATCGTCAATGATTGTAGGAGTTTTATAAATAACTTCTGAATCTGGATTGGAACCTAAAAATCAAGCTTTTCCGTATGGCTATTCGTTCGCTCGCATGTACTTACTCTGTACCTTACAAATTATTGAAAAAAATACCAACCAAGTTAAACTGATGTCTTTATAGTAGGTACCCAACCTACCTATGTTTAAAATACTCACTGAAGTATTTATTCCACAGATTTTCTTCTAAAACTCACGAGACTAATTCACAAAGTATTTTGAACTGTACCTACAATTTATTTATTTATTTATAAAAGTACAATGTGAAACTCAAATTAAAACTGAAAATTTCGACTTACCCCCAACAGCTTATGCGGTCCGATAGTTTCTGAAAACTTTTCACGATAACTTGTTCGTTACCAGAACTGATAAATTTAATTATTTATAAATGTAATTCCTATCTGTTATTTGGATCAGTCACTACATTAGCACTTAGTTATTCGCGATACAATTCACGCACCGGTAAATGTAAAAGTGGGTACACGTAAGAACATTTCATTCGTTCACATCGATGTTGCTACACTCGAAAACTAATAAAAACTTTTTACGATTATAACACTGGCAGATTTAGAAAAATAAAACAATTCGAAAATCGAATTCGCTCGGCGCGCGAGCAACGTCTTCAATATTCTGTTTTCGTCTGAACTGATAGCGTATCTTTATCCTTTTCTGCTAGATAGCTGTGTCTTCCTCTAAATTACAAGTTGAAGTGCATTCGGCCTTGACTCTGAAGTCGGTGCGTACAAGAAAAAAAGATATTTGAATGTACCGTTGCTGTGCTGTCTCTGTCTTGCTCGCGTTTGAGGCTAGGTGTGACAAAGAGAGCGATATAATTACCAGTTGGTCGTGAAATCTGACTGTCAATGACCGAAGGCTTTAAGGATCAAAATAAGGAAGGAACTGTTATATTTTACAGTTATATTTTGGGTCCTTTGACCTCTATTGCATTGGAAAATTTCGTTCTGGAATTTCGCTCAACAAAATAATATTCCCTTCAAGGGGAAAATATGAGCGCGCGCGTTTATATCTTTTGTATCGAAAATCGATAAATGTACGTAGATAGTTTGATTCTAATTTGCAATTCAATAATTTTATGAATTTTTTAATGCTTAATCTACGTTCTTATCTGTAGGTATGTATTGAAATGATAATTTGTGATGTACTTTGCACATTTGAACACAGTAACAGCAACAATAAAAATATACTATCTGAACAATTTAGACTAGTGACGCATGACCCGAGAGCTGGTGAGTATCTGGCACAGCGCATCAGCATTGCCAATTGCCATACAGCAGCGGGGCAATGCAGCCAGCAGCGTCTGGTATTAATATGGATCAGTTGAGTTGAGCTACCTGTAGGTGGTTTGCAACAGCCTGTACTTAGCTCAATTGTATATAGCAAAAACAACACTAGTTCTAATTAGAGTATATTTTTTGAGTAGGTTCTTACCAAAGTAGCTGTATAGTAGATAGTGTATACCTACAAAATAAAATTAAACGAAAATCTTTTCCCTCGAGTTGGAAGTACCGGAAGAAACGTAACTAATTAAAGAAAAGAACTAACTAACTAAATAAAGAATTCTGAACAATCCACTCAGCATCATCTAGCCCCAAGCTAAGCAGAGCTTGTGTTATGGGTACCTACTAGATGACTGATATTTGATATAGGATATGATACAATACAATACATTACATAGATAGAATTAGTAATGAGGTACGAGTACAAATGCTTCTAAGTAGTTTCATGTTGCAAGCGTTTATAAAATATAATTACTTAAGTAATATCTCGTCATTAAAAAACCTTAATGTGAATACCTCAATCCATATTAAACGTTAACGCTGGGCTGGGGCAAACGTGTTCTTGAGTGGAGACCACGACTCGGTGAACGTAGTGTAGGACGCTCTCCGACCAGGTGGGATGACGACCTGCGAAAGACTGCAGGTAGATGCTGGACTGCTATAGGCTGATGATGATGATGATGATGATATTAAACGTAGTAAATACCTACGTAATATCCATGATGTCCCGTTATACATATACATATCGGGACGTGCAAATGTTCTAGGAGCTACGTAGCGTTAGAGCAGTGCCACTTCTAAATATAATCAAACAGGTAGGCACTTGAAGTGCTGGTAGCATAGATCGGTAGATAGATAGAAAATACTTTTAAAGCACACATAAAATTAAGAACAATTTAAAAATGAAACAAGTTTCTTATAAAGATTTTTTTAGTATTTTGTAATTATATCATAAGCGACATTTGTCCATCTTATCGCTTGAGAGCGACGTCTACCAGACAACCTGCACATGCTTATGTACATCCAACACCGCTATCGCATAACACAAATAGGTATTTAAATAATTATGTAAACTGTCATTTAATAAACATATTTTATTATGATCAAATGGCTTCCCACAAGTTTCAAAAGAGATCTGATTCCGTCAATTAAAAATGCATCTTAATATAATAAGTTAAAGCTCATATTAATACACATTTGAGTGCTATGTGGCAGCGGTGTGGTCCTGATCTGAGGTCATTCGCGTATGTCTTCTGCGGAAACGCACATTATATAGTAATTAAATAAGTAATATCTATTCAAAGGCATATTAACAGTTACTTTACCAGCAATTATTATTCCTAAGTTAGCATTAAGTATTATGAGTGCATGCCAGGAAAGTATTGCCAAAAAAAAAAATTATGTACAAATATATAAATATATTTAAATATAAAATGATAGATGAACAAATAAATAAAAATAATAGTTTAAGTATGTTAAGGCCCTTAACATACTTAAACTTTTTGCCTTTATAATAAAATAATTGATAACCTATAATTTTATGAATTTGTTCAAAGCATTACATCTATTTTAACAGGTATTACCTAATACAATAGAGTAGTCAACATAATTTTTGATTGTGGCAACACTTTCCTGTAATTCACTCATAATACTTGTAAGTAGGATAGCCAGACCAACCGACCGCTGCGATAACTAACACAACTGTCAACAACATGTTGTATTGACGTGTCCCGAGTGCATGTCGGTAACGTGCTGCCACTGCCACAAATATGCAATTCCATTAAACTGTTACTATAAAAACGAAAAATCGACGTCGATTTCCTTTATATTGTTACTATTTTTTTAAGTTTTACTCATAGTAACTAGGAAATATAATTTATTAGCTGTTCGCCGCGGTTTCATCCGCGTTAAATTCGAATTACATATTTCTAGGGGATACTTTTCCCCTTCGAAAACTATATAAATGTTAGAGCTGGGTTCATGACGTCTAAATGAAAGGACCAACAACTTCTTTACACGTTTATTTAGAGCTCCTTACTGTATGAGCGACCAACACAGAATGGTTGCTCCATGCAATTACGGACATTTGTAAGAGGCTTTTTTAGGTGGGATGACGACCTGCGAAAGACTGCAGGTAGATGCTGGATGCGTCAAGCTGAAGACAGGGCGCTATGGCGCTCATTGGGGGAGGCCTATGTCCAGCAGTGGACTAATATAGGCTGATGATGATGTAAGAGGCATAGCTATAACTACTCAAATTATAACTTGGAACATAAATCACAAAGTATTGAAATAAAGTCTTTATAAATAAACTGTTACTACGAAATATTATTATTATTTCTTAAAATCGTTTCTTTAATTTATTAACAGATAAACAACAACCGGAAGTGTCTTCCCAAAACTACAAATCAGTCTTAAAATACTGTAATAATTTTAATGAATTATTTCTGGGTTATTTTCAAAGATTTGCTGCTTTTAATGGCAGCGCCATCATAATTGGGTACCTAATTGATTAATCAATTAGGTAAAATTTTATAGTTTACCTAATTGAATAATCAATTAGGTAAACTATAAAATTTGTAAAATAACAAAACTACACACAGCCAGCTTACGATTTGTGTTACATACACTGAGATTATGTTAGACTCAGAAAAGGAAATGAAAAAGTAAACAAAGCCAGCTGATAAGCCCAGTTCAGGCGAGACTTTGCATTGATCCGAGTTGAACGCTATGAATCTGTTTGTTCACTTCACTGTTCTATCGTTACTTTATTTTTATAGTTTGTTGTCAAGGGTGAGTACTTTTGCTTGTAATAATTATATCATTAGGTAGCCATCGACGACTGTATGTGTTTCCCCAAGTATGGTTTTGCAATAATTACTTGCAAATAACCATGTATTAGACATTATAGTTATTTTATTTTGATATTGTCATATCCGCGAAACTGTTCACGTGCGCATTGGAGGATATGTTTAGGTTGCTGGACTGGAAAGGAAAGGGCATCAACATAAACGGCGAGTACATCTCACACCTGCGATTCGCTGATGATATAGTCTTAATGGCGGAGTCGCTTGAGGAACTGAACCGGATGCTGGACGGCCTAACTTCAGCCTCCCGATGTATCGGTCTTGGCATGAATTTGGATAAAACCAAAGTCATGATCAATGGTCACATTGATCCAAGGCCGGTGGTCGTACATGGTCACCTTCTCGAAACTGTTTCCGAGTACACTTACCTTGGGCAGATTCTGTAAACGTAGTGTAGGACGCCCTCCGACCAGGTGGGATGACGACTTGCGAAAGACTGCAGGTAGATATAGCAGTGGACTGATATAGGCTGATGATGATGATGATGAAACATTATAAGAGATTAACATGCTAGTGGTTTCTTTTTCACTTCTTCCACTAGTGGACAAAAAATTGAAGTGAACAGTATAATAATTTTATTGAATAATAATAATAATAATTTTTAGTATAAAATATGACTTGTCTAAGTGCTTTTTTGTAAGCCTAAAGAATAAATGATTTTACTTTGACTTTGAAACCATAGACACTACGCGTGCGAAGCTGTGGGCAGAATCTAGTACCAAATAAGCAATTAGACATGTCAAAATTTATAATATTGCTATTGACTTTGACTTCACCGCGCTTAGCAGGTTTTACATTTTCCATAATTGAATAAACATTATTTTGAAAGTAAACACAAATACTTTCAAAATAATGTTACTGCCGACGAACTGTAACACAGTTTGGCAGAACACCTACAAATGTAGTTTTAGATATCAAAATAAATAAATAAATACAAAAAAATAAATTTAAATTAGCTTGCAGATATACATATGTATGTCTGTCCGATCGTCGTACCCAAAATAGATAAACAGGTTTGTTTTAATTTTAGTGGTTTCAAAATTGATTTCATTTAGTAAATATTTATGCTAGACCTTCTTAAGCGAATGAAGTCACAGGCTACACCTAGTCCACAAACACGTTTGTAAAGCTATGTAGGTACATTTGTATGGACGATTGAATGAACGATAATTATGTACTATCCAATTTTAACTTTTTCTCTACGAAAACAAGGTTTTTAACTTTGAGTTTATTTAAAATGTCTGACTTGCTTTACAAATGAAAATAGTTTTAAAAGTGAAAATGGTGCTGAAAAGAGTTTTTTAATAAACTGGGAGTAACGTTATTGGAAAACTCTTTAGTTCTGATTTTGTACATAGAAAGGGCTATTTTATCCTTCACCTTAAGTCGGGTAACTGACCATATAAAGGGTAATGTACCATTGTGTACCATGTTACCAAGCTGAAGGGGCAGTGGACCGGCCATATCTCACGAAGAACCGCCAACCGCTGGGGTAAACGTGTTCTTGAGTGGAGACCGCGACTCTGTAAACGTAGTGTAGGACGCCCTCTGACTAGGTAAGTTGACTGGCGAAAGATTGCAGGTAGATGCTGGATGCGGCAAGCTGAAGACAGGGCGTTATGGTGCTCATTAGGGGAGGCCTATGTCTAGCCTATGTGGTAGATTTATTCAATACCAGTACAAGTAAGCTTAGACGCTTACTTGGTGACCAATTGTTTAACACTTTGACTGCGATTTTTTTTCGACAACTGCGATCTTTTTTTAACCTAAAAAATTCGTGCTGCCGCTCTACACAGCGGTTGTGTTGCACCGCACATGCGTTTCGTTCCAAAAATATTACGGCTGTGCTGAGTCACAAAGATCTGTATTTTCTCAGCCGCTGCGCTAGTGTGGATTTACGCATATTAGTCACTTCTAGAAAACACATACCGTGATTCAGCAGTCAAAGTGTTAAAGTGTAAACTACATTATTTCATTTCATTTATTCAGTTCCACCGTAGGTACACATGTAACACTTGATGTCGGTCAGTTGTACATACAAATAATATAACAATTTTATTACAAAACACACATTAATTTTGATATAGGAAACACCGTAAGGGATTGTGTTTTAGAAAAAGCAGACAGACATGCCTTCTTTAAAAATTAAATACAACATTCATAGATAATATTTATTACAGTAAAATAATAATAAATTAGTTAAATTGAATTGAAATAAAGAATACATGTCAAGATAATTAAATGCAGCTGTATAAGGGCATTATGTGATCTGTTTAAATTAGTTTTCTTTTTTCATTATTTTTCTATACTTATCTCTGTTTATTATATTCATAAAGTCGTCAACCTACTTAGCTTCATAACTTAAAATTTTTAATTCTATCAGCGGAAACTTTTAATTGGCTGTCAGCAAACATGCACTGGGTCTTTCCAGGCATGTTCTATATATGTACCTCATTTGTAAACCTAGCTGTCAGTTTCTCAAAATTTTGTAAAATAAATAAATAAGCAGTGGACTATTGTAGGTTGATGATGATGTACCATTCGTAGAGATCATGAAACGTCTCGTACCTCGCTGCGAGCGCCTTCTTTTCCCCATACTGACTGCACGCACGCTCGCTGTGTTACACGTTACGTTACATCGCGTAACACCGATCAGAACCCGGCTTTGTATTACTAACTAGCTAAAGCTATCGAAACTATCATGGTTATTAACACAAAAGTCACTTATAACGGGATATTTAACATGATTAGATTTTTGAGTTTTCCAATATTTCGGCACAGTTTCATGCGCCATGATCACGGAATAACTAGTAACTAGCTAATTTTTAATTGGTAAAACATGTTGGCGCGAGGTAGGTAACTTTTTTGGGTTACCTATTATGCTTTCTGCGGTAAATATATTATTTTCTCTTCATTAATAAAACTCTCAGAAAAGGAGTTAATGAGGTGCCTTAAAAATAATAAGCCTGTCATTATTTAACGTAGACTCTTGTCCTATTTTTATTCGAAGTCCATTAGCTGCGAACCACGTATTTGTTCACATGAATAAATTAACATATTTTTCATTATCAGGCTATTCAATGTTATTACAGCTGAATAATAAGTTCCTATCTATGTTTATTTGTACCTGTTTATTCTTAAAAGGTTTTTAAGTTTTTTCTGGTAAATTGTGTCGCAAACAGTTGCTGGACATTCAAATATGTATGTATATCCTATGACTATATAGTCTATGCGAACGAAATCGCGGCGGGTCAGCTAGTGTCTAAATAAATGTGTAAATTGTTGTTTTGGTCGCAAACTTCATAAACTCTTACACTTCTTTTTCGTCATTGAAGTGAAAACTTCTTTAGGCGCGTTGAGGAAGTGTTGAAAAAAAATCATGGAACTCGCAGCATCGTCACCGAACACTTTCCTAACTGTGTATATATGTATATACATATGTTTACAGAATATGTGTACTTTTTTATGAAACAAAAAGCGTGAAACTCGCGTCATAGTCACCGCATGCCTCCAAGTATAAATAAAGCGTGAAACTCGCGTCATGGTCACCGCATGCCTCCAAGTATAAATAAAGCGTGAAACTCGCGTCATAGTCACCGCATGCCTCCAAGTATAAATAAAGCGTGAAACTCGCGTCATGGTCACCGCATGCCTCCAAGTATAAATAAAGCGTGAAACTCGCGTCATAGTCACCGCATGCCTCCAAGTATAAATAAAGCGTGAAACTCGCGTCATGGTCACCGCATGCCTCCAAGTATAAATAAAATATAAAGTTTCTTAGTTTTCACTTCTATCAGCAGTCCCCAAAGTCTGTCTCGCATTTTATATTGCAATCTTAGAAAAATAGTGTCTATATCTACGTATATAGACTCTCAAAAACTCTTGTTTTTTACAGACTGAAGCGGGAAAACATGGTATTTTGCTGAAACCTAATAATGAAGAGAAAACAAAGGTAAGACTGTACTTTTAATCCCTATATAGATAAGTTGGATATTTCGACTTGTATTTAGGAATGCAATACAAAAACAAACGAAATTAGTCCCTTCGGCAGTTGTCTCACCGGGAACGATGAACGAGTAGCGAGCAGAGCTAGAATGTAGAAACGAGTCTGCGTGAAGCGGGGAGCGAGTACGTAGTTCCGATAGTTGTGTAGCTCGGCTATCACTCGCTCGCGGCGCGGCCGGGTCAAACGACAGTCCGCATTGTAGAGAAATGTCCGCTCGGCGTGAGTTTTTTGATCGCTGAGCGAGTGTTATTTTCCTGGCTCTTGTCGCCCAGCGACAAACTAGTGAAGCCAGTTCTCGCCGGCGGCAGTGTGAACGAACAGTCAGCGATCAACTATTTGTATCTCTTTTGTTTACACGCAATGTATATCTATATACGTTTCTTGAGCGAGAAAATAGCCGATAGTTAGTAGTTCTCTCGCCGGCGGTGAGACAACTGCCTTCGAGGGGCCTTATTCCATTAAACTTAAACTAATCCCTTCACTATGAAGTGCGTCATGCAGGTCATATAGCTCGCAGAACCGATAACCGTTGGGGAGTAAAGGTTCTCGAGTGGCGACCGCGATGCAATGCGAAACGGAGTGTGGGAAGACCTCCCACTCGATGGACCGACGACATTGTAGCGGTTGCAGGGAGTCGATGGATGGAGGCGGCTCAGGTCCGCTATTCGCGACGTCGTTTGGGGGAGGCCTATGCTTAGCAGTAGATGGTATACCTGCTGATGATATTGTGAACTGTAAAAACTTTGTATATATATTATATTTCGGAGGAAGAATTTTGGCCAAAAAATTGTGCTGTTCCGGCGTTTCAGCGGACGATTATCGGTCGCAGCACATATTATGTATGTACACTCGTCGCCGACATTACGTGCTAGTAAACAGGTTTTTTTATATATCTTTGTTAGATTAAGGTATATATTTTATATGGGCCGTACTTTTTAAGTATTTTCCATCCTGTACTAATGTTGCCTGAAATAAATGCATTATTATTATATTATTAAACGTTTAACAATTAACGATCTTTTTCTAATTTTTCAGGTCCCTGCTGACGTAATGAATGAATTCTATATAGGCATAGACTCTCAGGAAGATAGGTACGCAGAAGCCCTAGAAAAAGCTAAAGGAAGAAGATCACCTTTGATCAAAGCACCCAAACGAAAAAAACACGATACAGAAAATGAAATAAATATAGGCAGGCGAAATTCGCATAGACTAAAGAGAAAAAACGTTACCATTAGTAAAGCTTCGTTAGATATGCGAGAATTTGCAAATTATTCTCGAGAGCATGTTAATAAAAATGTTACTAAATCTAAAAAGAAAAAGAATCTCAGAAAATCTAAGAAGAATACCATCTCTAAACGTATTACAACAACACATGTTGGAGATACTAGCCCCATAGATATAATAATTCATATTAAAATGAGGAAACCGAACCAGGTGGCCTCCTCTTTAGAAACCACATAAAAACAAACAATATAAGTACCTATTGAGATAGGTACTTATAATAAATAATAATTAATAATGCTGGATAATTCACACAGCGTTATCTAGCCCCAAGCTAAGCAGAGCTTGTGTTATGGGTACTAGATGACTAGTATACAATGAATTTTATTTATTATACCTGTACAGTGTTTGTTTTTATTATACAATGAAAACCGGAATACCGGAAACAAATATCTGTAGATCGTATAAACATTTGTCCCGAGGCGGGAATTGAATCCGTAACCTCCTCTGTCGCAGGCGGACCTTCACCCATCGAAGCCGCAGAAGTCGTCATATAGTCGACCTCTGTGACGCATCGGGGTAAGGTCAGCCGGCAACTGAGGGTTAGATTCCTGCCTCGGGATACATTTTAATGTTTATTTGTTTCGGATGTGCTGGAAATTTCGAAGAGAAATAAAATAATACCTATAATAGTCCATTAATGAACATAGGCTTCCCCTAATGAGCGCCATTAACGCAAGTTTCCAGCTTGACACATCTACATAATAGCATCTGCCTGCAGTCTTTCGCAGGTCCTCATTCCACCTCTATTATCTATCTATATATGTAATATCAGTATGTTGACCATCACACAAATTCTTTTTACATTGTGGTTAGATGATGTTGTGTGGATTATCCAGCATTTTATTTATTTAAAATGGAGTCTATATTATTGCTTGTAATATGTGATGTGTGTAAAATAAGTACTGACTAAGTATAATAAAAAATCTACCGTTTTAAAAATGCATTTTATTTGTTGCACTGTGTATTGCTATAATCATCATCAGTCCATGTTAGTCCACTACTGGACATAGTTCTCCCTTCGTGAGAGCCAACGCGCCCTGTCTTCAGCTTACCACATTTAGCATCTCCCTGCAGTCTTTCGCAGGTTGTCATCCCACCTGGCCGGAGAGCGTCGCCGTGGTCTCCACTCAAGAACACGTTTGCCCTAGCGGTTGTCGGTTCTTCGCGAGATTTGGCCGGCCCACTGCCACTTCAGCTTGCTAATTCTTAGAGCTATGTCGATAATTTTGGTTCTCTGTCGATACATCCGACATCATAATTATAATTTTAGCAATACTTATTCAAAAATGACATTCCTATATTAATTAATTCTTCAAATGTGAGTTTAGGTGAAGTTAACAAACTAACACGAGCGAACCCAAAAATCGTTGTGCTTGACAGGGTTTTAATGCCTTGTACTCATACACTAATATATTACACCCAAGTACGATTGCATAGATTCACAATAAATAAATTAAAATAAAATGTACCCTGTACATTTAAATAAAATTATATTTCTCTTACAAAAAACATTTATAATATTTCAAAAACGATTTTCAACTTTCGATCGTGTCAGGTTTTTGTTTTTTTTCGTCTTTCGATGTTTCGTCTTATTCACATGTTTAACCTTATTTCTTTTTCCCTTCTTACTCTTCTGTGTTTTTATACTCTTTGTTCTCTTTGTACTCTTTGTACTCTTTGTACTCTTTGTACTCTTCATATTCTTCAGTTTATTAATTATATTATTCGCCACTAATCGGTTTCTAAATGGAGAATGTGACAAAGCATTTTTAACGTTGTTCTTTAGCTTATTGATTACGGCATCTATTGATACTTCTTTCGGTTTTGAATGAATTTCTTGTTTTAAATGCCGGACGTACTGAAAAAAGAATTAATTAAGTTTTATTTTATTTATGCGACATGTGACAGAGTCAAAATCGTGAAGAGTCTAGGAGAAAAGAGAGGATTTTGCCCAGCTGTGGGAAATTAACGACTGAAAATAAATAAATAATAATTTGTACAAGCCTAGATATATTAGAAAGGTATAAAGTCATGTAGTTAAAGAATGGGATTGAAAAAGATATATTTCATCAAACGTGATCTAGGCGCGACAGCATGCTGTCTCAATATCATTTCAATCCTAGTCTTTATCTACGATGCTCTTACATGTAGATCAAATCTTGTCTATTGTTCAAACTCTAAAAATAAATAACAAATCATACCTAAGTAGTTGAAAAAGTTCTTTTAATTAAAAAAAAATTCTTTATTGCATAAAAAGTATGTACATAACACTTATTTGGGGCTCTCATTACCAATATAAGTTATACTAAGAATAACTTTTGGTTTGGTAGTGAGTGCTTCCCCTAACAATTATAACCACTGGTTATTGTACAAGACTTAGGTGTAGGTACGTCTTAAAAATATGATAAAAGAAATAAAAATAAAAATAGATAGATACAGTATAATAATAATGCTGGACAATTCACACAGCATTATCTAGCCCCATGGTAAGCAGAGCTTGTGTTATGGGTACTAGATAACTGATATACATAATACAATACATTACATAGATAGATATTTTTTATTATACATAGACAACGACCAGAACACCCGAAACAAATATCTGCAGATCGTACACACAATTATTGTTCCGAGGCGGGAATCGAACCCGCAACCTCCTGCGTCGCAGACGGACCTTCGCCCACCGCGCCATATCGGTCGTCAGTATTAGCATTATATTCGATTCACGGCGGTAATTGAAGATGTGTGGAGGGAAGGAGACTGGGTAGGCTAAATAAGGTCTAGATATATAGATAGAAAACACTTTATTATACTGTACAAAACAGAAATCAATACAGAAATAAAAACATAGAAGAAAGGTTTGAAGGGCGGCCTCACCGCTGAGAGCTGGTCTAGATCTTGTAAGTTTGTAGAGTAGAGGTTAAATTCAAACAACTCCTACATACCCGTTTGTGATCCATTTGGACAGATGACTTTAAAGGGAGTTCTTCGAAGAAAGCCTGAGAAAATAGGAAAATAAAAACTTAGATTTTATATTCTAACGTCTAACAATATCAGTTATCAATTTTGATTTTTTTAATTATTATTATATACTGATTACATAAGAAAAATATTAATTTTGGATTTATTCGTGTTCATCCTACTAATATAAGTATGGATGGATGGATGTTTATTACTCTTTCACGTAAAAACTACTGAATGGATTTTAATGCTATATATAGCGTATACATCAGAATAACACATAGGCTACAATTTATGAAGATATATTTTATATTATCCAAAAAATCTATCATCACGCGGGTGAAACCGCGGGGCGCAGCTAGTATTTCAATATATTAGTTTGTGTGGTTTACTTACTTCCGGAAGAGTCCAAGTAAAACAAACGAGTCCACATAAAATTGCAGTTATCAAACGATATTTCATTATTTAAAAATAAAAATAGCAGAAACTAATTTTATTTATCACGCTTCAGTCAGCAAAGCGGTTTGAAGTGACAATGCTCGTTTTTAGAATCTATGTAGATTATCTGAGGTATGTCGAGCAAGCTATGGCGGAGCTCTTATCGTCTCTTAACGGCACGGTTCACAGTACGATTTTCTAACCGCACCATTATCGTAAACAGAGGCTCTGGCTAGCAAGCCGCGCGCCGCCGCCCCGTTCGGTTAAAAAACAAAACAATACAAATGTTTTTATTTCGTTGACAAAGTCCATAATTATCTTACATAATATTTATTTTGAAGCCGAAGAAAGTCTGAAGCTTTTAAGTATAGAATACTTGTACTAAGAGGTTTCGTCTTCCTTGGTTACATTGACCGGTATGGTGATTATGTAACTCGCGACCGGTTCCCCACAGGCGTAAATTAAGCAATCAGTGCTGTCAAACGCCAATTTTGACCAATTTTGACGTTGTAGCTGGTGTCAAACTAATACAAAATTGGCGTTTGACAGCACTGATTGCTTAATTTACGCCTGTCGCAAACCGGTCGCGAGTTACATAATCACCCGGCGGGTTTAACAAAAGTTTTTACAAATTATAACATTATGGTCAGCACAGAAAATATAAAATTAATGTAAAATTACATTTTCACGGCGAAATAATTGTTTGTGAATAAAGGCCATGTCTTAGTTAGTATCTACACATTAATCTCTGACTGTAATATAAAATGTACTAAGTATAAAATATCCATAGAGTATAATGAGGACCAAACGAGGTGAGTCATAGACGCGACGCAAAACCAAGCAATTGTTTAGACGGAAGATCTCTTTGTAGTTTATAATAGTCATTATTTTTTTATAATACCTTATAAAAATGCCGGTTCATACTTACGTTCATACTTCTTTGGACAATAGATTTTATAGTTCTAACTAGCCAATCTGTTATTGACAAACGAATGGACCACGGCACCATTTTGTTTTGTATTTATTCGAATTTCAAACAATGGAATGTTTTTGATGGATTGAGTTTGGGTCTTTTTAAGTCAGTTTCTACGCAGATCAATAGGTTTAAATGAACTTTGTTTCATAGAGAGATTATTTCAAAGTTTATCAAACAAACTATAAAAACCCAGGCAATTTTAAAAGCGACTTCAGGAAAAGGAGGGTATTGAAATCAGTTGTTTATTTTATAATAATAAATAATAAAAGTATTTAATTTGATCATCTTTTACAGAAGTCCGTTTTAAATATCTACTTAGACAGCGCACAGTATCCTTTTTACAACTGAGTTCCAGAAAGTCTATCAATTACTAGAACTTATCGTTCCGCTCTAGGAAATATCGTACATGTTCGATAGTTTTCAATTATTTTGTTTCCTTTGTGTCATTGCAGTTATGATAGGCCGATTGTGATCGCCACTTTGTACGTTCAGCCAAAAGTAGAAACATAGTTTTCTATGTTGCAAAAATTTTCATTAAAATCTATGACTCAGTTTCTACTGACGAAATTAATAAGTAGGTATAAGTATTAAGTTAAACCTAAATCTCACCATTAGAACCCTCTAGCTAGCTACTGGTGAGATATTGAAAGCAAATCAGCAGAATTTCGCCGCGTTGTATCTTGGTTTGTATATATCATGCTACTTTGGGCCGCGAGGAATGTCCAGATGTTTAAGTAGGTACAACAGACAGAGCCTACAGATTTGCCTTGCCTTGGAGTCGAGACCCTAGGTCCGTGAGGTACCGAAGGATGACAACATTTTATCAGAGCTTCTGTAGGAAGCGACACGTATCACAAGAGCTTAGCCAGCTTTGTGCCACACCAGGACCTGTCTGAAAATCAGCGCCGCTACTAACTCCGGCTTGTAGCGGCATAATGCTGAGATAGGGACCTTTTTGGCCCCTTATGTAACTCGTATTTGTATCTTATGTTACAATACAATACTCTTTATTGCACACCAAATAAAAACAGATACAAAAGACAGGAAAAAGACAAATACAGAATGTGTTGTACTTATGTTTTATCTACTTTCAATAAATATTTTTAAACTTACGCGATCTGAACACATAATTATAAGTATTAAAACAACGGGTATTTATCGCGTTTATTTACCTATTTTTCCCGACGACGTTTCAACAGGTTTACACACTGTCGTGGTCACGGGATGACTGACATCCCGAGTAATAGAAATACAGAAATACATTTTATTGGTAAAACCACTTTACATGTCACATTTTCGTATAGGTACAATAGGTACATTATTGTTAAAATTGAAAATTAAAATAAAGTCAGGTTTACAATTGTAATAGTTCGTTCACAGAATAGAAATTCTGCTCGACAAGCCAACGTTTAAGTCTTATTTTAAAGCATGATAGACTGCCATCAGCTGTGACAGAGTCTGGTAGTTTGTTGTAGAGTCATTGAGTCATCCCGTGACCACGAAATAGGTAAATAAACGCGATAAATACCCGTTGTATTAATACTTATAATTATCTACTTTCTTCATTTATATGTTTCTTGTGGGATTCGAAGTCGGATTTTGGTTTTTACAAACCAATCAAATGACATATACAGGGTTATTGGTAATTTGACGTATTGCCGTTAGGAGGTGATAGGGGTGACTATTTGCGATAATTTTCGTTGCAAAAGTGAACCATTTTTAAGTTATCATGATTTTTAGCTTTTTGTAAAAAAAGGCAAAAGTGCAATATCAAAAATGTATTAAAAAAAAACTGTTTATTTAAATCTATTTTTTCTTCTGATTTATAAAAACGAATAAACACTGATTATTCATCAATATTAAAACAACAATTATCGCTCCAAATTTAAAAATGCGAGATGAAAAACGATATTATTTCATTATTCATTGAGATTTTTTTCCACTAAAATGCCTTAAAAACTAAAAAAAACGTTATGAAACTTGGCTTGCAGATTATTTTAAAAACATAACAGTTTTCTTAGCTCTCCAATAATGCATAACAACTATGAACTTATTTCAAAGAAACTGAAAAAAACATCGTTACAAAGGAAGCAGGCGGAAATTCGTATACGAACTAAAAGTAAGGTCGTTAAAAAAATAGATTTAAATAGACAGTTTTTTTTAAATAAATTTTTGATGTTGCGCTTTTGACTTATTTTGAAAAAAGCTAAAAATCATGATAACTTAAAAATGGTTCACTTTTGCACGAAGCACATGGGGATGAAAATTATCGCAAATAGTCACCCCTATCACCTCCTAACGGGAATACGTCAAATAACCAATAACCCTGTATAAATACTTCACCTCTATATCGGCTTAGAAAACAAAATAGCATCTGAAACAATATTATGTAAGTAAACAGGTATAAATATGTCAGAAGAATTTACCTACGCTTTACCGAACAAAAGATATGATCCTATTATTTACATATTATGTAAATCAAATATAATTATTGTTCCTCGCATTGTTCCTACAAATAACATTCTTTATTGTATTTTACTGAACGTACCTATTTACTTTATATCATACTAGTTTCTGGCCGTGGCTTCGCATTCCAGGCTTGGGGCTTCTATGCAAAATTTCAGCCCGATCTATTTAGTATTTTTAGCGTGAAGAAGTAACAAATATCCATCCAAACATCCAAACTTTCGCATTTATAATATAAGTGTGATTATAGTGCAGGAAACATTATTATTGTGAACAAGTGTGTGTTCAAACAGAGACTGGGTAAAAAAACCTAATATTGGGACATGTAAAATTGTAATGTTACGCTAACTTAATATCCCGAATTGTTATATTATATATATATCAGTTATCCTCACAAAGCGAATGACAGTTGTAGGGATTCTAGGTAATTTTTTTCTTCCCCATTTTTCACAACGGGTGTGGTATTGCAACAGATGGAAATATCGCAGTAAAGCTTCCCTTAAAATATCAGTAAAATTCAATACAAATGGCTGAGCAATCAGTTTAATAATAAAATATGATGCTTAAAAACTAGAACAATACAAAAAAAAACTTAAACCAATTCACATTACACAAACAAATAGCAATTAGGTAGGTACCTTTAAAGGTAATTATTTCCATGTTATCACCAAGCCCCATGCTAAGCAGAGCTTGTGTTATGGGTTCTACCTAATCGTATATAACTGTTCAACATAATACAATACATTACATTTATATATTTTTAATTATACATAGAAAACAATCAGAACACCCGGAACTAATATCTTCAGATCGAACAAACATTCATAGGCAGGCGAGAATCGAACCCGAAACCTCCTGCGTCACAGGCGAACCTTCACCCACCGCGACACAGAGGTCGTCGTGTAAAATTAATATATTAAAATATGTATGTATTGTATATATGAATTTATATGAATTTCACGCGAATCTTTGTCGGATTCCGCGTCGAAGAAACACGTCACAGTCGGACCTTCGCCCACCGCGCCACAGAGATCGTCATAAAATTTATAATTATATTTAAATATCTGAATTTTTAGCAGCAATCTCTATCAGATTCCGTGTCGAAAATTCGAAAACGAATCTATAATAGCCATAATATATATCTATAATAGCCCTGCAGATTCCATCCAACCATTACAACAACTGAAGTATTCATCAATAACCATGCGCGAATCTCGCTCTGCCGTACAAGTCCATTTGGTTTTCAGATTTCACGGGCCTCATATGCGTAGCTGGGGTCTGGAACATCAACATACATAAGTCATTCACCGAGAAATCAATATTCGGAGATAATAGTGAATGGGGTGTTTTGCTTACTGAAGCACTTATATCTTTATGTTTATCATTATTATGGTGTTTTAAATGTTTTTTATCTAACTTTGAATAAAAGTGATGTTTGGTTTTGATTATATATTGATATATATCCACTGTTAGACTACTTAGTTCTTTTCAACTCTTCTAAAAAAACTTTTAGTTAGAGAATTTATAACATTTTTTTTTGTATAAATTAATAACTTTTATCACAGTAGAGATGGGTTTAATTAAATGATGTAACGTAGTTAGGGTCCAATTTGGGTGGTTTCTACAAAATTTTTGTTATAACATCAAATCTATGAAAGTTACTTATCATCATCATCAGCGTATGCTAGTCCACCATAATGAGAGCTATAGCGCCCTGTCTTTAGTTTGACGTACCCAGCATCTGCCTGCAGTCTTTCGCAGGTCGTTATCGTAGAACGTCCTTTCGCCAGGTGGGACAATACAATAGAGGTGAGTTACAATACTTACGTTTTTCCGGGTTTTCATCCTTGTTTGTAGTCTTCTCTCTAAATTGTCAAGCTTGTCTTGATAAAACTGTCTTCTATCACGACTCATCACATTGTCTCGACGTGAGCTTCTTGTACGGCTCCGATCAAATCCTACAACGCTACGACGGTCACTCCTCATATTATTATCATCATCACTATAACGGCCTCGTTCCCTGTATCGTTTGTTATCATATCTATCTTTTGGCTCCACCGTGTTTCTGATAACCTGTCTTTCTTGAAGCCCAGATGATTTAGATACAAGTCTTTCACCATACCTTCGTTTTGAATTTTGGTCATTGTCGTATATTCTTTCGTTAATATTTCTTTCGCTATATATTTCTAGCTCCTGTTGATCTTCCGTTACTGAGCTGTTGGTGTACTTGTTTATCATACTATTTTTGGGTTGTGACATCTGGTCTTCCAGTCTCTCTGTTACCATCCATTCTTTTTCGGTTACAGTCTTCTCTGGATCCTGTTGAACAGATTTTTTCTTTAACATGAGATCTCTTACATTATTCATACGTCGGCGTATTATGCTTGGTTCCTTGGTTGTTCTTGTATTCAAATCAATAGTGTTAACCGGTTTCCCGACAACTTTCCCATAAATTTTTCTGATTTTTTCATCAAACAACCTCCTATCTTTTTCACGTAATTCAATATGTTTTACTTCTTGCTCCAAATTATCAAGCAGAGCCATAAGTCTTTTATCAGCATCTTCAGTTACTTTATTGACTACGTCGTTATAACCGTTAGTTTTACTTACATTTTCATCGAAATCACCTTCGTTTATTATATTCTGTTCGGCATTATTCAAGACGTTCTCCGACGCTTTAGTACTTGTAGATCTTGTTTTATATATTTTCTTTTGTATATATTTAGTTTTATTAGGTTTAGTTGCTTTTAAAATACTAAGAACATGGTGCATTTGATCGTGGATTAATGTACTTTGTTCAACATGAGATTCTTTATGTAAATTATCATTGGTATTATAAATATCCGTATTATATATATTCAGATTATGATTAGGTACCTGATTGCTGTTTTTACTGACTCCTTTGACAAAGGGATGCTTATCGTATAGATATTTATCAAGAAGTTGCTTTGCTTTAGTGAAATCTTTTCTGGGCACGACGTCTTTCCTTTCGACTTTGTGTTCAAGTTTGATGTGATCATACACATTTAACGGTAGTTGGAATTTGGCTGGTCGGCTGAATATACTTTCCTTCTGTAAACGTAAATAAAATTAAAGCCTTTTTCGGTACTATATAACTGATACACATAATATGAATACATTACATAGCTCGATATCTTTATTATACACAGTAATCGACCAGAACACCCAAGCAAATATCTGTAGTCAATAATAATAAAATCTACGATTTGCTTCTATCTTGATCGGACTAAGATTTTAATATTGTGGTTTAGAAAATTGAGATTTATATATATTAATTAATTATATATATATATAATTAATTAATATATAGCTATATATTAATTAATTATTTACATCTGAAGCTGTCTTTGCTTATAAGAACTATCTTCTTAAAAAGACGTTATTAAAGAGTAGAGTCATCATCTAAGTGCAGTGTAGGTACTTGCCTTTCTTGTCACTCGTTGAATCGGTTTATGTTCGATATTTTCTTGTCGTTCAATGCGATTTGTATCATCAAAGACAGTTCTTTGATTGTCAAGGTTCGGGTTTTTGTCAAAGTTTACAGTGTTCGGAGGTCTATGAATAGCGTTTTTGTCGTATGCAGGTATTGGGGATTCTTGCTTTGAGTTTTTGTCAAGGTATTTAGTTCTTTGTGCTTCTATGTTTGCGTTTTTATTTCTAGAAGCTACTAGGTTTGCGTTTTGTTTCAGATATTTATTTCTCAAATCTTCAAGGTTTGCGTTTTGGTCGAAATATTTATGCCTGAGATCTTCGAGAGCAGCGTTTTGGTTAAGGTACTTTTTCCTTAGATCTTCGAGATAAGCGTTTTTGTTGTCAATTGAAGTTTTTGGTGATAGGTTTGGCTTTTCGAAGAATGCCTGCTTTGGGGTTACATGTGGTATGGTTGGCCTGTAAAAAATGGTGTTGAAGGTGTTTAAAAGAAAAACATATAGCTTAATTACATTAGTACTATAAAAAATATTATATCCTGCTAATCGAAACGGAACATAATATTTTTTCTACAAAATTGAAATTTCCGACGAAAATGTTACTTTCAACCTTCATAACATTAGAACGGGTGCACCGATTTTCATCAATCAGACTTTAAAAAATGGTGGGAGCTGTGGACTAATTATTAGTCCACTGCTGGTCCTAAGTCTCCCCTTTTAAGTGCCATAGCGCCCTTTTATCAGCTTGCCGCATCCAGCATCTGCCTGAAGTCTTTGGTAGGTCGTCATTCTCGTCGGAGGGCATCCTACTACGTTTGCCGGTTCGCGTTCTCTATTCAAGAGTATGCTTCTCACAGTTGTTGTCGGTTTTTCGCATGATTTGGTCGGCCGACTGCCGCTGTCAGCTGAATCTTTTAAAAGGTTCAAAGGTTTCTTAAAGTCTCTCGAGGGCTCTTTGCATAGCAAGCATCTTTTTCATAAGTACTTACACATATTGCCCTACTTTATTGCTATTCTGCAAGCTTCCACCATGCCTGAAACCCGGGGCTGCGGGGTACTTTGCCAGTTGAGACACCATATCAAGCCCGCTTTTCCTCTTTGAAACAAAAAAATATGAATATTAGTTAAAGGCGCAAATGATATGCAAGTTTCGACAAAGTCTACGCATTACTTCCCATGGAGTCGAGACGAAAACCCTAGGTTCGTAAGGTACCGAGGGATTTTAAAACAAAAATAAGAGCCTGGTTGAAGTAACGCTCGTCAATTTATTACAAAGCTCATCAAAAAAAGGCAATGCAGCCAGCGTGTTGAGGACGCTTCTGCTATTGATATGGATCAGTTGCGCTACCTGTTTCAATTGTAAATACTAGTTCTTATTTGTTTCTATTATTTGATTGCAATTTCCTTTCTCCCATCCCATCATCTCACCCCGCCACTGCGCATATAATTTTTTCAGCATCACGGTCTCCAGCCAAGAACTTGTTTACCCTAGCGGTTGTCTTCAGCGCAGAAAGTTATAAGCTATGTAGATTTGTAATACATCTAGCACACAAACTGAACAAATATAAGTCTTAGAGTAATATACATGTAAGTAATCTAAATATTTAAATTGTACCCATAATAGTTCAACAGTAAGGAATAATATAATATTAGATTATTAATATATTTGTACGTACTGTGAGATCTTGCCAGTCATTTTCAGAACTGCGGTCGAGGTAATGGTCCATTCCATTTTTTCTTTTCGTTGCATTCATGTAGCTGGAAACAACATTCATACAAGTTATAGACAATCGAACAAACACCAAAATATATAAAAAAACAAAAGACAAATGTATCGACCAAGCGTGTTTTGTTTTTGTGATACAAGTTATCTGTCTGGAAGGCCTTGCTTTTGGTGGATTTTCGAAAAATGTGTCTTGTTACATCTGTACATCTCAATATTATTATACAGTGTTTTTGAACTGGGATAGTAGGGAACACCCATAACCAGAGATATATATGATAGATAGACAGATATAAACAGGTGCAGTTTCTTGTAAAACATCAGCTTCTTTTTGGATTATTTGGAATTTTTCGACCAGCGTGAGTCACGCCTAAAAAATGAATAATATTGGGAAAAATATTGATGCCAATCGACTCAGTCCTTTGTAATGATCATTTCATTGTATCGGATGAAAAAATTTGAGCAGCGGAAGTTATTTTTGCGTTACTGCCACGGCTAACCTACTGGCATGGCAGTTCTATTGGTATAAGGTCACTTTGACTGCTGAAAACGCACGGTATGAGTTTTCTACAAGTGACTAATATGCGTAAATCCACACTAGCGCAGCGGCTGAGAAAATACAGATCTTTGTGACTCAGCAGAGCTGTAATATTTTTCGAACGAAACGCATGTGCGGCGCAACACAACCGCTGTGTATAGTGGCAGCACGAATTTTTTAGGTAAAAAAAAAGATCGCAGTCGTCGAAAAAAAACCGCAGTCAAAGTGTTAAAGCTAGGCAGTTCTTATTAAATTTTATCACCAGTGTAAATAATAAAATTGTTTTTGTTTTTGTTAATATTAGTCCTTTAGTAAGAACTATTATAATAACATTTACTAAGTATAGCTGTACACATATATCTTTACGGTACAATGTAGATTAAAACTAAATAAATAATGCTGAACAATGGAGCATTATCTAGCCCCATTGTAAGCAGAGCTTGTGTTATGGGTACTAGATAACTGATATACATAATACAATATATTACATAGATAGATATTTTTTTATTATACATAGAAAACGATCAGAACACCCGGAACAAATATCTGCAGATCGTTACACGACACACAATTATTCCGAGGCGGGAATCGAACCCGCAACCTCCTGCGTTGCAGGCGGACCTTCACCCACCGCGCCACATCGGTAGTCAATACTAATAACTACTTATTGAATGATTATTTTAGATAGCATTGTAATGTGTTTTGTTTGTTTAATAAATAAAATAAATACCTCATATGGATTAACTTCTCGGGAGGTGCGTCTTCGATGGTGAAGATAGGAAGCACCATCATCGCCGGGTCGCAGTCCATCCCATCTGGGCAAGATTGCTTTATTCCCTCTGATTCCTCTGTAAACATTTATTTATTTTATAACTTAAACCATCATGATTATTAACACAAAAGTCTTTAAAATCTGTGAAGAAATATTCGAAATCTCATATATCAAGTCGAGGTAAATATCCAGTTTAAATGACATGTATTTTTATTGGTTTATTAATTCCAAAGACCTTAGATAATTGAAAAGTCATTTATAACAGGATATTTACCATGATTTTTGAGTTATCCTATATTTCGGCAGTTTCATGCGCCATGATCACGGAATAACTAAAGGCATTACTTGTAAGTTTTTATTATAGTTTGACTGAAACCGCTGTACCGCGCCTGAGGGGGGGGGGGATATCGGCCGCTCCGAGCCATCAGTCTGCCGTCAACGCGTACTCTTGCTCTTTTTTCCTCGCCGCACTTTCCTAAGGAGCGGTACAGCGGTTTCGGTCAAACTATAGCAGACATCGGTATATCTGAGGGTAGATTGGTATCTACAATATTTTATTGTCTACGAACTTAGCCACTACCACTGCTTTCGTAGCTCGATCAAATCATGGTAAATGTCCCGTTATAAATTACTTTTTTGTAGGTAATTAAAACCACGATAGTTTCAAAAGTCTTTTAATTAATTAATTTGAAGTGACTGCAATCAAAAATAGCATTTCACAAGATCTGCTATAGTTTGACCGAAACCGCTGTACCACTGCTTAGGAAAGTGCGGCGAGGTGGGGGGCGAGGAAAAAAAAGCAAGAGTACGCGTTGACGGTAGACTGACGGATCGGAGCGGCCGATATTTCCCCCCCGTCTCACCGATCGCATACCACGCGTGGCGCGGAACAACGCTGGTTTTCAGTTTGAACCTTTTTATCAGTCACATAGGCTACAATCCATAAAGATATATTGTATATTATCCAAAATATCTATCACAACGCAGGTGAAACCGCGGGGCGCTGCTAGTATTTTATGATTCTTTACTCGGCTTTCTCGCACATTTCAAATGAGATAATACAACAACAAAGTTCTACGTAAATAGGTTATGATGTATTCCCTAACAAAACGCATATAGCCAACCTTCTTTTTTCACGCATAATTGACATTTGATATGCTGTCAAAAGCGATCCTTTTCCCAATACTATTATCATAAAATAGATCAAGTCAGATTCAAGAGGTTTAGAAACCATTTAACACGTTCACGGTTTTTTTAAAAATAGAGTGTCTCAAGAGGAAGGTTTATAAACCATTTAACACATTGAATTCCACGCGGGCGACGCCGCGGGGCGCAATTAGTAAATAAGGATAAAAAAATATTGCTAGACAAATCATACAGCAGTCTATCTACGTTGTTAGATCTGAGCAGCCATTACTCATAAGTAACAAGTTTCATAAGCTCCGGAAACTTGTACTGCTAAGCCGATGGCAACTCGCAACTGTAATATACTGTTCTTAAGTAACTTCGCAAGATCACTGCATGTAGTTTATGTCCGTATCATCATCATTATCGTCATCAGGCTTTGTTAGTCCACGACTGGACATAGGCCTCCCCTAATCAACGCTATAGCGCCCTGTCTTCACCTTAACGCATCTAGCATCTGCCTGCAGTCTTTCATGCAGGTCGTCATCCCACTTGGCCGAAGAGCGTCTTATATTAATTTTACCGAGTCGTGGTCTCCTCTCAAAAATACGTTTACCCCAGCGGTTATCGGCGAGATATAGCCGGCACTTATTATTATCGATTCGTTATCGATTATATCGATTTATTATCGAGAAGTCACGACGACGTTTCGATAATATCGTCAAAACGAACTTAGTGCTTAGAATTCCTTTTACGTACGACTACCTAGGTATAAAAATTATCTCTGACATTGTTCAGTGCGCAATCCCAACCATTTTTAATTGAATTTCCTACAGAAGTATAAAAGAATTCATGTCAATTCCTCTCCAAAATACCTGAACGAAATATCTTTCAAAGAATGAAAAGGTCGCAAAAATGAGCTTGAAATGATGATCTAGAGGCAGAGGATCCTAACTTGATGTTAAGATGTTAATTTTACTTACCTTGTGAACCAATTTTATGCTTAGGCCTGCTAAGATAGGTCTAGACTAGACCTACATTTAAGCATAATTCAAACAATACGAACCGTTCGACCTAAGTAACAAACAAACATCCATCTATCCATTCAATCTTTCGCAATTTATAATAATAAATAAATAATGCTAGACAATCCACACGGCATCATCTAGCCCCAAGCTAAGCGGAGCTTGTGTTATGGGTACTAGATGCCTAATATACATAATACAATATATGACATAGATAGATATTTTTATAATACATAGATAACGACTAGAACACCCGGAAAAAATATCTGCAGATCGTACACACAATTGTCCCGAGGCGGGAATCGAACCTGCAACCCCCGGCGTCGTAGGCAGACCTTCGCCCACCGCGCCATAGAGATCGTCATAATATTAGGGTAATAGGGTAATTCCTCCGCCAGGTGCTCGGTGGGATGACGACCTGCGAAAGACTGCAGGTAGATGCTGGATGCGTCAAGCTGAAGACAGGGCGCTGTGGCGCTTATTAGGAGAGGCCTATGTCCAGCAGTGGACTAAGATAGGCTGATGATGATGATGGTGAATAGGGATTATAATTGTAACTAACCCTTGGTATAACCCTAGCAGTTTCATCAGCATTAAGTTGCTTATTTGTAACTGTTCAGAAGTTCTGATACCTAGGTGTAATACTTACCTAACTATTAAGGCAAGCTTTACCGAGGCGCGAGGGTCCGCTTTAACATCGGATTACAGAGATTAGAACAGGTGAAACCTAAACGGGGTTAAAGGGCGAACCTAACGGGCTTGGTTTATTTATATCATCGATTTATATAATGATTTGGTTGTCAAACTTGCCCTAAATCTCAGTAGGTACTCAAGGGATCCCCATGGTAAAAAACTGAGAACTCTCAACACAAATAGGAGATGATAAGGACAAAATATAAGAATGGCTTAAGAGCGTTTATTCCTAAAATGCGCGGAAACAGTACTTTTCAAACCCGTTTATATCATGAACCACTTATCTTATAGTATATATTATTTACTAATAATTTTAGGAAATTTTAGTGTCCGAATAGTTTGACTATAAAATATTTCGATTAATATAGTATGTACGCGTTCTATCAAGATAACTTGTGAGAGGTTTTCATAATTTCCCTTTCAGCATCAGTTTCGAAGCTCAAAATAATAGAAAATACTGACATATCTAATTAAGAAAACAATATAACCTACTGATGAGATCCTTGGCTAAAAATCTAATTAGATAGATGTTTGGTTTTGGTATCCTACTATGAGGAATTAAAATTCAAAAAATGTGAAATATTAGTAATATTTCACATTTTTAAATGATGTTTTTACCGATATACCTTATTTAATTTAATATAATAATAGACGACCAATAAAGTGGAGCATCTTTTTTAAAATCATACATTTAAAAATTTTATGATTTTGTTGCTATTATTTTTCTATAAATATTTTAAAACTACTATAAAACGCTGCGCGAAAATCAGTCCGCCGCGAGGCTTTCTAGAGTGTGGTCACGTCGCTTATTAAATATTTATAGAAAAATAATAGCAACAAAATCATAAAAACTTTAAATGTATGATTTTAAAAAAGATGCTCCACTTTATTGGTAGGCTATTATTATATTAAATTAAATAAGGTATATCGGTAAAAACATCATTTAAAAATGTGAAATATTCGTAATATTTCACATTTTTTGAATTTTAATTTCTCATAGTAGGATACCAAAACCAATCATCTATCTAATTAGATTTTTAGCCAAGGATCTCATCAGTAGGTTACATTTTTTTTTTAATTAGATATGTCAGTATTTTCTATTATTTCGAGCTTCGAAACTGATGCTGAAAGGGAAATTATGAAAACCTCTCACAAGTTATCTTGATAGAACGCGTACATACTATATTAATCGAAATATTTTATAGTCAAACTATTTGGACACTAAAATTTCCTAAAATTATTAGTAAATAACATATACTATAAGATAAGTGGTTCATGATATAAACGGGTTTGAAAAGTACTGTTTCTGCGCATTTTAGGAATAAACGCTCTTAAGTATATAAAATATATTTTTAATTGGGATATTTACCTGATGATTTTTCTTATATAAATAGGTAAGTTTCAAGCGCCACGATCACGGAATAACTATTATATACAAAAATCTAATCCTGGTGAATATCCCGTTTTAATATGAACTCACAATACAAGTAGAAAATAATAAGGAAAAATAAGAAAATAAATAATAATATTTTTTCCTAGAAGGGCCTAAATATGAAAAAAAATGTTATCGGGATTTTGATTTGAATTTTCGAATATTTTTGTTATTTATATTATTAATATTTTATAACAGTTTCATGCGCCATGATCACGGAATAACTAATAAATACAAAAATCAAATTATATCGTTATAAATGACTTTTAAGTTAAAAACCATGATAGTGTCAAAAGTTTTGTGGTAGAATTAAATTTAATATGTTCAGGTATTTACCAAAACCCTCAAATAAAACAATTTTCAGAGACGTACAACGAAAAAAATCTGTTTTTTTAACGTTCGGAAGATTATCACACGTATTCGAAGCACATTTCTGTAGATTCGTTTCCCATACAGGTATGTATTAACATTACTTCTGCGTGACTTATCTCGAAGTAAAGGCGGAAGCCAAAAGATTTACAGCCTCCTTAAAGATTTAAGAAACTATGAAAGAAAACAGACGGTGTAGAAAACGGATTAGACTTATGAGACTCGCTTATACCAGGGAGTTTTTATTCGATTTCAATCAAAGCCGTTCTATGTGTGGCTGTATGTATGTTTTTGGACTTTTTATTGGATTTGAATCAAAGGAGGACGTTCTTTATGCGGCTATATGTAATAAGCCCTATATGGTTTTTGTATGTTCACCGATTTCTCCACAAAGTCATGTACCGATTTACTAAATTATTTTTCATTTCTCTTTCTGAAAAGAGCATGTCATTGAAGCGTAGCGTAGCGGGCATGATACTCGAATCTACGCTCTTGGGATTAAAAGTATTTTTTCTTTTTAATTTTTATCTGAAAACATCAACCAGTACGTTCCTCCTCTTGTACCACAAAGACTCGACTTTTTGGTATTCATTTTACAAAGACAACAGATTTCAGTTGAATTCATTTTTGAAAATGGAACTGAATGCGACTTCTTGGTGATTATTGAATGTTTTTATGAAGGGTAATTCTTCCATGGTAGAAGACGTAGGTAATAGGTAGTAGTAATTTGCGTTGAACGTAACGGATACATAAAAAAAGTGTAGTAGCGCGATATCACTGAATTTTTTAGATTACTACAAATTGAACTGACGGTGAATGCGTTGTATTTCATTGAAAATGCCATCCGGCTAAAAATAACTTATTATACTTTTTGTCGAGCAAAACTTGAAATAGTCCAGGGACCCAAATATTGGGGAATGTGAAGTAGATTTTTTAGTTTTATGAAATAACATACATACATAAATAGGTACTGCTAGATGGGCAGTCAAACGGTTGGAATGAGATGTCACAGGGATATTATAGTGACCGCGATGCAATGCTAAACGGAGTGTGGGAAGACCTCCCACTCGATGGACCGACAACATTGTAGCGTTCGCAGGGAGTCGATGGATGGAAGCGGCTCAAGATCGCTATTCCTAGCGTCTTTTCAGTTTCAGTTTATTTATTCACAAACAATTTAGGTACACTGTTTTGAATAAATACTTATAGATATAAATAAATCCTACAGGTATCATAACACTGACATTGTTTGGTCGGCCTATGTTGCTGTAGACGTGCATGAACTGATGATGATAGGGACTTACTGTGATGTGTGTCATCCTCCGCATCAACACAGAGACACATATCGTCTCCGACACTGCCAGCGGGGCAGCCACACGGGTTGGACAGGACCGTGGTGTCTCCAGGTGGCACCGTGTTGAAGACACTGGTGCCGCGGTGGGGACTGGCTGACAGGTTGCAGATTACTAGGAGGAACTGGAAGATAAACGATTTGGTTATGAGTATGTGTGTCATCGTTTGAATCCACACAGAGACACATATCGTCTCCCACACTGCCAGCGGGGCAGCCACACGGGTTGGACAGGACCGTGGTGTATCCAGGTGGCACCGTGTTGAAGACACTGGTGCCACGGTGGGGACTGGCTGACAGGTTGCAGATTACTAGGAGGAACTGGAAGATAAACGTTTTGGTTATGAGTATGTGTGTCATCGTTTGAATCCACACAGAGACACATATCGTCTCCCACACTGCCAGCGGGGCAGCCACACGGGTTGGACAGGACCGTGGTGTCTCCAGGCGGTACCGTGTTGAAGACACTGGAGCCGCGGTGGGGACTGGCTGACAGGTTGCAGATTACTAGGAGGAACTGGAAGATAAACGTTTTGGTTTTGAGTATGTGTGTCATCGTCTGAATCCACACAGAGACACATATCGTCTCCGACACTGCCAGCGGGGCAGCCACACGGGTTGGACAGGACCGTGGTGTCTCCAGGTGGCACCGTGTTAAAGACACTGGTGCCGCGGTGGGGACTGGCTGAGAGGTTGCAGATTCCTAGGAGGAACTGGAAGATAAACTCAAACTCAAAATATTTAAATTCTTTAGGCTTAGAAAATAAGCACAAGTCATACTTTATACTATAAATGATTATCAAAAAAGATTATTTTACTGTTTAATAAAAAAAAATCTCCACTAGTGGAAGAAGTGAAAAGGAAACCACTAGTACATTCATATATCTCTTATGTGCATGGTTATTTGTCTATTTAAGTCTAAATATAATGTGATTAGATACAATGTCAATATTTAAGTCATTTCATTAGGGAAGGCCTATGTCCAGCTGTGGACTAAATCTGATGATGATGATTACTCAGGTTCTTATGTTCACTACACCCAACATGGACAAATAAAACTTCGGAACTGAAAGGCTGAAGAAAGTAAAATAAAACTTACACTACCATCGTTGGTTTTGACGTCGTGCTTGAAGTTGAACTGGCTGTAGGCCGTGATGCCGCAGCCGATATGTGTCGCTGATCCATACACCATGCGCAGATATAGTCGTCCTCTCATCTCAGACGGGTTTCTGTAATGACAGAAGCCATAGCATTATTTTTTTATTAATTGACGACCTTTGTGGCGCGGTGGGAGAAGGTCCGCCTGCGACGCAGGAAGTTGCGTGTTTATTTCCCGCCGCCCGAGGCGGGAAATAAACACGCAACTTCCTTCCAAATGTTTGTATAGTCTTACAGATAGGCTGTTCTGGTAGTTTTTTATACTAAAAAATATCTATCTATATAATGTATTGTATTATGTATATCAGTTATCTAGTACCCATAACACAAGCTCTGCTTAGCTTGGGGCTAGATGATACTATTATTTATGAATGTATTGTGCGAGTGAGATAGTTGCAAAATACCTCAAATATGTACATCTAAAAGAAAGTTTTCGAACGTAGCTACGTTCGCGCCTAATGAGCGCCACAGCGCCCTGTCTTCAGCTTGACGCATCCATCATCTACCTGCAGTCTTTCGCAGGTCGTCACCTGGTCGGAGGGCGTCCTACTACGTTTACAGAGTCGTGGTCTCCACTCAAGAACACGTTTGCCCCAGAGCGGTTGTCGGTTCTTCGCGAGATATGGCCGGCCCACTACCACTTCAGTTTGCTAACTCTTAGAGCTATGTCGATAACTTTTGTTCAAAGCATAAACGAATTTATCTATCAAAACTTACGAGTCATAATCAGGAAACGACGTAGTATGATTCGGTGTCACGGAAGTTCTATGATCGTACCAGCTGTTGAGAACTCTGTTCAGAGCATAAATAACCTTCTTGTTATTGAAACCAGGTTCAAAATCGAGGCCCTTCCCTTTCACCGGGTCCCAGTTTAGCTTATATCGGAACATGCCAGCTATTTGACTTGGGTCTGGGAATTTGTCTGTGAAAGGGAAAAAATATGGAAAAAATAGGATAGAATAAAACCGATTTATTTAGCAAACACAAAAAAAGAAAGTACAACTTTTAAAAAAGTTAGTTAGCTAGTTTCTGCCCGCGTTTTAGCATGAGTTGTTTCCATGGAAACGTTTAAATATTATTTATATATAGGAACTGTTTATTAGGATAATAAATAGTCTATTCCAGTTATTATCTTACCTACATCTATGCTAAAATTTCAGCCCTGTCCATTCAGGAGTTTCCAGAGACGACATGAGGAAGTAACATTATAAATCCATCCATACATCCAACTAACTCTAAACATTCTAATTTTGGAATTGACAACCTTGCGTGGCGCGCTGGGCGAAGATCCACCCGCGACGCAGGGGGTTGCGGGTTCGATTCCTGCCGGGACAAATGTTTGTACGATCTGCAGATATTTGTTCCGGAGTTCTGGTCGTTTTCTATGTATAATCAAAAAATATATCTATGTAATATACCTATAGTATTATGTATACCAGTTATCTAGTACCCATAACACAAGCTCTGCATACCATGGGTCTAGATAATGCTGTGTGAAATGTCCAACATTATTTATTATTTATTATAACACAAGCTCTGCTTAGCTTGGGGCTAGATAATGCCTTGTAAATTTGTCCAGCATTATTTATTATTAGTGAAATGAAATGAAAAAGTTTTTATTTCTTTAAGCTTACAAATAAGCACTTAGGTCATATATAAAGTGCGAAGACGACTCACTTGTGGCTCTGCAGAAGTCGTGACCCAAAACGCATTGATTTGTAAGAACTTGTGCGAATGCTGATAGCACAGGATCCCACTTCTGAAATAAGAAATAACTCGCATGTAATCTAGCTATAGTTTGACCGAAACCGCTGTACCGCGCCTGAGGTATGCGAGCGGCGTGACGGGGGGGAAATATCGGCCGCTCCGATCCATCAGTCTGCCGTCAACGCGTACTCTTTTTTCCTCGCCCTCCACCTCGCCGCACTTTCCTAAGGAGCGGTACAGCGGTACCGGTCAAACTATATAACATATCTTTATTATCATCTGACAAAAATGGGAGCTAGACGTTTGTCATCTCACCATGCTGTCGGCATAATCATAAAAAGGGTGTTGTTAATTTAGTCTTTTTTATATAATAATTATGCTAGTTTTTCGGTTAGATATAACAAAAGACCGTAGAATAAGTTAAATAGGATATATTACTTTTCTACGGTATGTATAAAATATTTTTTTAAGTACAGCGGTATTCATTTATTTCATTATTTATTATATTTATTTTTAAGTAGGAACGTATTTTCATGCAATATTTTATAAATTAATATAATGCACACAGACCCCCATGTACAATCCAACGATCCTATCCATCCACGGTAGTCTGGTAGAGATCGCTCTTGAGCGATAAGACCACCAAATTGTCACATTTTTTATTCTGTCTTGTTTGTTTTATTTTGTAAGTGTGCAATAAAAGAATTTTCTATCTATCTATCTATCTATTAATTGTAAGCTGACCCTTCTTGTAGTTTCCAAGTCTCGTTATTACGTCAGTATTAGATAATTAAATTGACTGTTTTTTATATAAAAAGCTTGCAATCTTCATCTACCAAGAAAACTAACAATTAAAGTTGTAAGAAGTGGAATAACTTACCAATCTAAAAATGCCATAGCCTCTCGGCAGTAGTTCGTCATCTTTGCCTCTTTCTTTACCTCGGGCAATACGGCTTCTTATCCTGAGAATATAATACAGTACAGGGTGTAACAAAAAGTAGTCAGACTCTGTCATGGAACCGAAGGAATGGCATGAACACAGAGAGGCCAATACCCAGCAGAACAAGGGCTGATGATGATGACGTCATCATAACAAAAAAAAATATTGTCTCCAGATTTATTTGTTTGGAGACAATATTCAGAGTTTTTTTTATGTATTTTTGTATCTACAATAAAATACACGTAATTTTGGGTATCTAAAATCACACCAACGTACCATCATTCACAGCCGACGAAACTTTTTAAACCATCTTTTAAAAAGTTGCGAATGAATACCCCGCTAGTAATCATATAATATTTTCCCGCAAATTATTTCCTAAATTTTCTTATTCCATAGTTTATAGAAAATATCTTTGATCCATATTCTAAAATCTGTATATATAAATAAATAATGCAGGACAATTCACACAGCATCATCTAGCCCCATGGTAAGCAGAGCTTGTGTTATGGGTACTAGATAACTGATATACATAATACAATACATTACATAGACAGATATTTTTTATTATACATAGAAAACAACCAGAACACCCGGAACAAATATCTGCAGATCGTACACACAATTGTTCCAAGGCGGGAATCGAAACCGCAACCTCCTGCGTCGCAGGCGGACCTTCGCCCACCGCGCCACATCGGTCGTCATATATGTATAGGCTGATGGCGTATAGTGCTTCTCCAGACGAATCCTTTCACAAAGGGCATTAGGCTCCAATGTTAAGTGCCAATAAACATAATATTCAATCTGTAATTATATCGTCTGAAGGATCCCCTATAACTAAACACTTACCTGTAAGTCTCAGTTTAAGTCCTAGGTACTTACATATTCGTGACATCCAATATTTTCTGTATTTTATCGAGCGTTAGTGGAATCTCTTTTGCGTCAGTGCACAGCGGTCCCATTTTGTTTTGCTGAAAAATATATCGGTAGGTAAATGCTAGTATTAAATTCCGAAACGAAATACAGATTTACAAATAAAATGTTTTAGTTCATGTAAAAAGTTTTCTACTAGCTCTTGTAGGTGTGCGTGTTTAATAACACTTCGCACTAATATTTGTAGTTTAAATGTGAAAGTGAGAAAATTTAAAATTGAATATTTGTATAATAAGTATAGTGTAGTCTTTGGATGAATGTTTGTTACTTCTTCACGCTAAAACTGCTGAATGTCATCATCATCATCATCAGCCTATATTTGTCCACTGCTGGACATAGGCCTCCCCTTATGAGCGCCATAGCGCCCTGTCTTCAGCTTGACGCATCTAGCATCTACCTGCAGTCTTTCGCAGGTCGTCATCCCACCTGGTCGGAGGGCATCCTACACTACGTTTACCGAGTCGTGGTCTCCACTCAAGAACACGTTTGCCCCAGCGGCCGTCGTCGGTTCTTTGCGAGATGTGGCCGGGCCACTGCCACTTCAGCTTGCTAATTCTCAGAGCAGCTAGCTATATATATAACTTTGGTTCTCTGTCGGATGTATTCGTTGCGAATCCTATCCTTCAGAGAAACTCCGAGCATAGCTCTTTCTGCTGAATGTATCGGGCTGAAATTTGCGCAAATGTAGCTTAGAATCAAACATGGGCTAGGCTTTTCATTCCATAAATCAGTTCCAATGGGATAGAAATCACCTTTGAACATTTCCATAGATTCAATGCTTGCGAAGCCGCATGCAGAAACAAGTATTATAATTTCGACGACTGATGTGGCGCGGTGGGCGAAGGTCCGCCTGCGACGCAGGAGGCTGCGGGTTCGATTCCCGCCTCGGAACAAATGTGTGTACGATCTGGAGATATTTGTTTCGGGTGTTCTGGTCGTTTTCTATGTATAATAAAAAATATCTATCTATGTAATGTATTTTATTATGTATATCAGTTATCTAGTACCCATAACACAAGCTCTGCTTACCATGGGGCTAGATAATGCTGTGTGAATTGTCCAGCATTATTTATTATTATTTTAATTATAATTAGCATTCACAAGGCAAAGCGTCACATGTCTCTTGACTTTTTTGGCACTTAACTTAGGCCTTAGGTCGGTTCTTGATAATTGTGTTATATTTTGTTTTATGTTTTCTATTATTTTTATCACTAGTTTAAGTACGAACACTTTATGGTTTCCCATAAAGTACGCTTTCTTTCTTGTCACAATATTGTTAGTGTTCACACATAATTAGCTTATTTAAATAAATAAATAAATAATGCTGGACAATTCACACAGCGTTATCTAGCCCCGTGGTAAGCAGAGCTTGTTTTATGGGTACTAGATAACTGATATACATACTCGTAATAAAATACATTACATAGATAGATATTTTTTATTATACATAGAAAACAACCAGAACACCCGGAACAAATATCTGCAGATCGATCGTATCAACCCGCAACCTCCTGCGTCGCAGGCGGACCTTCGCCCACCGCGCCACAGAGGTCGTCAAATTTAGATTCTATCAGTGAATACCTAATTAGCTCTCTGCTGTCACTTTTAAGTCTATAAACATTATTGTAGCTGATGGTGTTCCGAAATAAATAAATAAATAAAAATTGGTACTTGTATGTAATGACTTTTACGTTTAGGTTTTCACTTGTTTCATTTTAATCAAGAATTTAATATTCCGCTATCGTTATATGACACGCCTTCGGATAGAATCGCCTTTGGAAAGATACTGGATGGGGATGAAGCTTATGTCCAGCAGTGGACTAACATAGGCTGATGATGAGTGAGCTTACCTCGTACATACACAAGACGTGCGCTCCCTCAGGACAGTGCTTCATCTTGGGACAGTAGTCGTTCACGTTGATGTTGCCCTGACTCTTGCTGTCGATCACCAAGGAGGCTCGAGCCATCTCGATGATGGAGAGGATAGAGATTATCTGGAATTTTAATATAAAAAATCATACATAATGCCGGGCAATTCACTTTGCATTATTAGACTCTAAGCAGAGCTTGTTTTATGGGTACAATTATTGGGTTCTATACCTATAATATAGTAAATTGTGGTATTTAATGTATATCTCTGTTTGTTACGTTTTCATGCCTAAACGACTGCATGGATCTTAACGAAATTTGGCTAGGTTATAGATGGTATCTCGACAAAAAACATGAACTACTTTGTATAACGAAATATGCGTGAACAAGCAGAAAGACAGAATTACTTATAATTTATAGTATGGGCATGGAAGCAAAAACTTCTTGGTCTACAAGTTTCTGAAAAATACCTTTTGAAGCATCGTGCTGTAGTCTTCGTAAGCCAGTCACCATAACAGTTTATTTCTACTTGTGCCTCATATTACACAGGGTGTTTGTTCATTCTTCAGCTGAAATGTCAATAGGTATAAAGTTACTAGAAAAGCGCGCCCTGCGGCTTCGCCCGCGTGGAAATCTATGTGTCAAATGGTTCAAAAACCTTCCTCTTAAATCACTTTATCTATTTAAAAAAAAACCGTAACAAAATCCATTGCGTAGTTTTAAAGATCTAAGCATACATATGGACAGACAGACAGCGGGAAGCGACTTTGTTTTATACTATATAGCGACGCATAGAATAGTAAACATTATATGAGAGCGCCACGCATCAATCTAAAGAGACTTCAAAAGTTTTTACAAGCTTTATAAATAAAAAAACTCGGTTCTAGCAAAATATAACCCGATAAAAATTCAGGGTTCGATTCCTGGTCAACAGCAAGTCTTCTAGTTGTTCAAAAATGTCCTTCTACGTTTTCAGGGCTGCAAAACTATCAGTCAAAAAAAAATGCCAAATCATTTCCATAAAAAAAAATGTCAATACATTCCGTGCAAAAATGGACCTTTACGTAGTAACTGACAATAAAATCCTTTGAGAGTTTATTTATTATATATTATTTTATATTATTATACAGGGTATCACTTACAAAATAATTCGTAGCTGATTCATAAATGGTCATAACTCCGACAAACATTTTAACCTTTATCATATGTTTGTGTTATGTATTATTATTATGTATCGGTAAACAAAATAATCTGTTTTTACTTTGCTTTACCTTATTTCACAATAACTTTCTTGAACTTCTGACTCAGAAGTCACAGTTAAAAATACACCCTGTATATTTTCAAAGGTATGCTTAACATCGACTTACCTAGTAGAACAATAATAACATTAAATATTATTTCCAAAGACAGAAACCTCTTCAGCATCTCAAACAACATTGATAATGCCCTACATAACCTACCTACTTGACTATAGATCAAGAGACCGCGCTCTTGCTTCTAAAGCCACTAGTTTATGCCTGCAGCTTCGCACGTGTTCTTTCCAGGATAAAAGGTTTGTATTGATACTGTAAGTCAACAAAGATTTAATTATTGTTTGAAGTTATTTGGGAACTGATTTTCGAGATAATAGAGAGCCTACGTGTTATTTCAGGTCTGGTATATAGTTTTCAGAAAGATTTGTCGTAAATATTAATTACAATACAATACAATACAAAAATTGTTTATTGTACACCATAATCAAATTAATCATTACAAAAATACATTATATGCGACAGGTACAATGGGCGGCCTGATCGCTTAGAAGCGATCTCTTCCAGGCAACTTTTGGATGGAAAGAATTATATGAATTTAAGAAAAGGCAGAGGGTGTACCACAGGTTATCTAAATAAGAATACTAAAAAAACAAATAATAAATATTACAAAATAAATAATACACTACTTAAATACATTAATACATTATTTATCTACTCAGTATTTAAAATCTGGTAAGTACCAGCATTACCAATGCACCCGGCGGCGTCTCGAGGAAGCTTCCAATAGATATTAAAAAAATGCTAGTTAGCTGACCTATCTCTAGATTATTTACAATATAGTGTGTATTTTGTAAATGTTGTTAACACTTTGAGTGCTGAAATCACACGGTATGTGTTTTCTACAAGTGACTAATATGCGTAAATCCACACTAGCGCAGCGGCTGAGAAAATACAGATCTTTGTGACTCAGCACAGCCGTAATATTTTTCGAACGAAACACATGTGCGGCGCAACACAACCGCTGTGTAGAGCGGCAGCACGATTTTTTTAGGTTAAAAAAACATCGCAGTCGTCGAAAAAAAATCGCAGTCAAAGTGTTATGTATGAGTTATAATGGTGACAAATCTGCTTGTTTCTCCAAAACTACAACCGCTATATTTAAGAAATAAGTACTTTTTTCAGTTCTACACCTTTTCTTTTGAAACATTTACACCTGTATTTTACAATGGTGTTTAGAATTACAGAGCTATAAACGGGCGAGTTTATAAATTTGGTGTTTCTTTAGGCAAGTTCATTTGTAACCGAGCGTTTGAAAATGTACTGTGCTATTCTGGCAATTGCTGTTTTAAATTTATGTGCTGCTGCTGAGGTAATTTAATCTTCTGTCTATTTATAATTTAATCTTCTGTCTATTTATAATTTAATCTTTTGTCTATTTATAATTTAATCTTTTGTCTATTTCTTATTTCATTTATGCACATGTACCCAGTACTTTCTTCACTTTGTCTCTCTCTCCCAATAAGGTTTGCTGGAAGAGAACTCTATTTAGGGTTAAGTTCATCTTTGTATTAATTTTCTAGAATAGGTTTTGTATGCATGATAAACTATCATGCAAAAAGAATAAATAAATAAAGAATTTAATGTTTTTTTAAATGTATTTACAAATAATATAGTAAAATTGATGGGAAATTACTAAAGTTATTTTATTTACAATGGAACTTTGATAGAAAAACGAGATTTATATTAACCATGAAATAATTTCTAACGGCAAACGTAGTGAAGGATGCCCTCCAGTCAGGTGGTATGTCGACTTGCGAAATACTGCAGGCAGATGCTGAATGCGGCAAGCTGAAGACAGAGCGCTATGGCACTCATTATGGGAGGCCTATGTCCAGCAGCGGACTGTTATAGGCTGACGATCATGTCTAACGATTTAAAAAAGTAATAATAATCAGTTATTTGCCTCTAATAAAAATAAAGGTTACAAGAATTTGAAGCAATTTTAAGTCTTTACTCAATTTATTGATTTTCTTACTTTTAGAACACATCAAGTGATCACATTGCTACTCAAGACCGAACTTTAAGTAATGTTGCTGCGAAAGTAAGTATAAAACCTAATCTAGATGCTATACAGTAAAATAAAGAACAGATTTAATTATATCTGGTCTTTACTTTATTAAAATGTAGTATATGTTTAAAAAAATATACAATTTCGATATAAAACTTAATGAAACTATCATGGTTATTAACAAAAAAATCACGAGAGTTTAATCATGGTAAATATCGCGCTATAAATATTTTCGATATTCCTATATATAATTATATTTATTATAAAAGTAAATATTATATTTAGTTATCATCATTATTACGTAAGTTAATTATTATATTAAATAAATAAATTTAAATAAAAAGCATTTAATATTTTCAGCGACTTCACAATCTGACGTATCTGGACAAAGAAGAAAACATGCTCAAAATGCCAGTCCTCAACAACCATTTCGAAGAACACCAAAAGAAACAGAAAAAGAAGAAATCACCGAAGAGCATAATACAAAAAATAATAAAGAAGAGGAAAACGAAACTGCGGAAGGTCTATTTCAACCAGGCAACCAAACGTTCCACGTTGAAGCCTATAGTGATGTACGACACGAAATGGGCTAACAATGATATACAAAACCGGGAGACGACAACCCACCCCACACACAAGCGCCGTTCTAAGAACTCCAACGTAAATTATTACCACATGCCTTTCCAAAAGATGCAGAGGAAGAATGAAAGAAGGCATAAGAGAGGACTTAGTAAAGAATTAACCTTCCTCAAAGAGTTTGATCAGGTTCAGTATCTGAGCAAAGAAAAGGATAGCGATATTTATTACGGTACTGCTACTAATTCTATGACGGCTTTAATGGAAGAATAAATACCTAAGTAGGTACTACATATGTTCAACAAATTGTTTATTTGATAAAACCTAGTACATACTGCATTTTAATAATAAAGTAGCCATTTATAGATCGTGGTGGCCCCGGCTTAAGGATCGTCACTTCTAACATAGCTCGTAGATAAATAAATAATAAATAAATAAATAAACAAATGCTGGCACTAAATAATAAAAAAAAATAAGCTGACACATCATTTTTTAGCCCAAGCTCATTCAAGCATTCATTCTTCATAATATTAATATGACGTTGTCGGCTTATAAAACAAAACTGTATCATATCAAAATTAAACCAACTTTTATGTCATATATGAGTATATACGTAAATGTTTTTTTATTTGATAACAGTAAAGCTATCAATGTAAAAGTTACTTTATTAAAATAGGTTAGAATTTGTTGTGTAGTTTTTTTTACTAAGAACACCTTTTTACCTTGTCCTATCTGTGCCTGTTTCTTATGAATAAGAAAAACATAAGGTTATAGAAAAAAATAATTTATTTACAAAATAATATGCTAAAAATTATACAGAACAGAAAATCTTAAAAAGTAAGAAATATACAAACAGTTTGTTGTCTTACTGACAATACATTGAGATAGATGCTATCTTTGAGTTAAATAAATTAGAGAATTCTAGTAAAAAGTACTCTAATATAATAGAAAAACCACGAGGTCTAAATCAAAGTTGATCGATGAATATCTAAATAAACAAAAAGTAAATAAATAAACTCAGTCAAAAGCATCAAATTTCACTTCATAAAAAGTCGGCCATTGAAATGTGGCGACAATTTCAATTCAATATCAGAAGGTTCACTTGGACTCACTTGGACTCAGATAATGGCATATCTGAGTCCAAGTGCCAAAACACCACGAGTATCACTTTGACAATAATAAGTGGCTGTGTATATATTCTACGTTATGTGGTAATTAGGCTAGGTATTAGGCATATAAATACAGCAAGATCCATCGCCATTTATTTCGATCTCTGACTTAAAATCACTATACGTAAATTAATGTCAATTGGCGAGTTATTTCATGATGATTTACTCGAACTCGAACCAATTAATATTCACTACTAATTTGGTTCTTTTTACGTAAATCTAAAATGGAGCCAAGGGGCAAAAATTGTATATTATCTTGTACGCTTTTGAGTAAAAGTCATCCATTGAATTTCATATAAAGCTAGGCTTGTCCTCTGTCCCTTGATGATAAATGTAGAATAAACAGTCTTCAAGCTTCCTCTGCCTTGATTTCCTCTCCACCCTTCTTGTTCCTGTACTCCCAACCCTGGTAGGCCAGGTCTTGAGGGCTCACGTTCTGTTCTCTGAAGGAAATACCTCCACCACCTGGACCGTACTGATTGCCCTGGAAATAGAAAAGTTACGTTTGAGATTAAGAATTTGATTATAACAGTATTAAATAGAATGTGGATCATATTTCGCGATTGTTGTTTTGGTATACCATTTACCATACTACTATTATTATAACATGCTGCTATTTTGTCGAATTTCTCCTTTGGTAGAAAATTTAAGAAAATAATTGACATCTCCACCATGCGTGGTAATTATGCCAAAACCCACATGTTTGGGTTCCCACCCAGCATTTTCATTTTTCACTTTCTAATTCCACCGTAGGTACATTTTGATACAATTATTGTTATTTATGTAACACAAGTTATTATATAAAAAGGAAACACCATAAGGGATTGTATGGAGAAGTAGAGATAAAAACAGACAAAGTAGTGACTCCTATACACATAAAAAATTACAAATAAACGGTGTATGTCTAGAATAAATCGATTTATTAAAAAAAGCGATATACATAATGTAAATACTAGAAATAAGAATAAACTCGATGTGCCCACAACTAGACTACATATGATAAGTGCATCTTTTAAAGGGCAATGTATACGCTTCTACAACAAAACTCAAAGTGAGTTGCAAAAATTATCAATAAATAAATTTAAAAAATTGTGAAGCATATTCTTTGTAAAAAGGCTTATTTTCAGATTATCTAGAAGATAAAAAAGCTTGGAACGAGTTTTGCTCCAACTCAAAATCTAACAACTTACAGATAAGCAAATCATATGTACTAGACACATAAGTTATGAACATACTAGTGGTTTCTTCTCACTTCTTCCACTGGTGGACAAAAAATTGAAGTGAACATCAATATAATAATGAATAGTATAAAATATGACTTGTCTAAGTGCTTATTTGTAACTTTCATTTCATTTCATTTGAGTTAATTGACATTTAAAAAAAAATAACAAGGAATGTATTAATAATGCAGCTGTATATAGGTATTGTAAAATTAATTTAAATAAGGATAGGTATCTAAACTACAGTCAAATGCTAATTATATGAACAGCTTGATTGGGGAGCTCAGTGGCACCAAAGTCGGCTGTCACATAGATGGGGTTTGTATCAATAACATTAGCTACGCCGACGATATGGTGTTGCTGAGCCCTTCAATTGGAGCCCTACGCAAGTTACTGCACATATGTGAGTCCTATGCGAAGGCCCATGGGCTCAGATATAATGCGAAAAAGAGCGAGTTTATGGTGTTTAAGGCAGGGTCCAAGACCTTTTCAAATGTACCACCCATCACCCTAGATGGAGCTCCTCTCGAGCGCGTGTCGAAGTTTAAATATCTGGGCCACTGGGTCAACGAGGACCTAGATGATAATGACGACATAGAGAGAGAGCGCAGAGCGTTGGCCTTCCGATGTAACATGGTAGCTCGCAGGTTTGCTCGCAGTTCCAGGGAGGTGAAGGTGACGCTCTTCAAAGCATATTGCCAGTCACTATACACAGGCAGCCTGTGGGTAAGCTATACGCAGAAGGCGTACAACGCGCTGCGCGTGCAATACAACAATGGGTTTAGAGTGCTGATGGGGTTGCCACGTTTCTGCAGTGCATCGGGTATGTTCAGTGAGGCGCACACTGATGGATTTCACGCCATCTCGTAAGAAAGCGTTGTGCGTCGCTCTTGAAGCGCCTGCGTGCCAGCCCCAACACCATTCTAAGCACATTGGCGGACAGGTGGGAGTCTCCTTTTACGGGGCACTGGATAAATTTACACGCAACCCTTTTTAAGGGGCGGTGCCCCGGTCACTGATGGTCTCTCGCGTCCGCATATTTTTATTTTATTTTATTTTATGTCATTAATTTGTGATTGAGTATGTAAATTTTAATGTTATCTTTTGTATGAGTTCTGTGCTCGAAATAAACAATTTTTATTTATTTTATTTTAATTGGTAATTAATTAAAATTAGAATAAAATTGTCAGGAAATGTCTTGATAAAGCAGCAGTAAATTCATCAGTACCTACACTACACATATAATATTGGTTAATGTATGTATTGTAAGTAAGTACTATGTATTGGTTAACTGATGATGTAGGTATTTGAAAGCACTAGTTTGGTCAGTCTCTTCAGTATATATCATACTTACAGCATAGTTTTCATAATGTCCATGGTGCTCTCTGTAGGGCCCCACGCCGATGCCAGCCGGACTGTACTGAGGTCCGGAGTAGTGGGCCTGCGAGAATGGAGACGTCAGGTTCGGTTTGCAGAACTTGAAGTAGCCGATTACACCTGGAAGAAAACATAAACTAAAGTTAGGTCCTTCCTCTATCTATTCCATCGCCTCTCCTGTAAACCTAAGGTTTGCTGGAAGCAAACTTACTCAGGGTTAAGCTCGCCTTTGTACATGTCTTTTTTAATTAAGTTATTTTTAAGTTTTGTGTGTGTACAATAAAGAATTACAGGATTAGGTACGTATCTCTAAAATTGCAGCTTGGTTTCAAATGCTTCCAAGTCATACGACTGGCCAAGCTTGTATTTTATAAGGATAAAGTGGATCGATAGCCATGATGATTATCACCTTGAGGAGACCTCGTTTTGTCTGTAAGTGGTATGAGAACGCTTCAATTGTAATCAATTTATTTTCAAATATTGATCTTTCGATGCCTTTACAATATTTTTATAACTATCCCTGTGTGAGTATCCATGTCTCAACACGGTTAGTTGCTTCCATGTAGACAGATCTTCTCCACACATACGTTCACTGCTGAACATGCCTTTCCCAAACAAGAAGG
Organism: Eupithecia dodoneata; assembly: GCA_947044415.1. Classification (NCBI taxonomy): domain Eukaryota; kingdom Metazoa; phylum Arthropoda; class Insecta; order Lepidoptera; family Geometridae; genus Eupithecia; species Eupithecia dodoneata. The sequence goes on from OX345678.1 coordinate 7,761,476, forward strand.
GGCTTAGCCATAATCCACACGCTTGGCAGGCAAATTAACTAACATAGGCTGATATGATGGTATTTAAATAAACAGAAGAAAGCAGCTGTCCTTCGTCTAGAAGGTTCTCTAAGGGGTCTTATAATACATCACATTTTAGATTTTTTTTTAGTTTTTCTGTAATATTATTTATAATTTTAATATTAAACTTGAAAAAGGTACTCTATTGCATTGGGTGTACCCGTAAAAATAGAGGTATGTTTGTGAGTAAATAAATATATCATGAGCTGAATTGGAGTGGTCATTCTAAACTCGCGACCGCAACAGAAAGATATTCTGAGTACTTCTTACCAGGAATAATCAGAGCCATGAAGCCCAGGAACTTCTTGAAGCTGGCCAGTCCGAGGATGAGAGGAAGGAAGAGCAACAGCTTCAGCTTGAACAGCTTCAGGATGAGCAGCATAGGGATGATGAGCTTCTTCAGCTTATGACGTCCTGGAAGTAAAATATTATAAAACAATTTAATAAATAATGGTGGACCATCCACACAGTATCATCTAGCCCCAAGCTAAGCAGAGATTGTGTTTTGGGTACGTACTAAATGACTGATATACTTAATACAATAGATTACATTTTGACGACCTTTAAACTCTGCCAAATGCAATAACAATTTTTAGGACTGACTCAGGATTTGAACCCAGGAATTAATTATCAACGGATGAACAAGTTGACCGCAACCAACATAACACCGAAACGGAACATAGGACACGGAACATCGGTATTTATACAGATCATGGATCACAGATCGTAACATTCAATTCTAACATGTTAAGGGCACAGGGTAAAACACGATGACTGGGATGATTGATGTGGATTGATTGGTAAACGTGTTCTTGTGTGGAGACCACGATGATCAAACGCAGTGTGAAACTCCTTTTGGCCAGGTGGGATGGTGATTAGCGAAAGGTTGCTGTCATATTTGGCAAGCTGAAGATAGGGAGGTAAACCGCTCATTATGGGGGTTAATAGGCCTCCGATATCGGTTTTAAGACTTGGACTAGCCATAGGTCCAGCAATAGACTAGCATCGGCTAATGATGAATATGATAAACCAAATGATGAAATACTTACTAAGTAGGTATACATTTAAATTTAGTGACAATTGTACGATTTTGCACGCCACAAAGGTAAAAAAAAAGAAATAAAAAAAAAGATTTTTATTTTGTCAGAGTTCTTATAAATTAAATTTATTACAAATTAACAAGAAACTGAAAAAATCGGTCTCCACTCAGCATGTGCTATAGTAGAGCAGATCGTACCATAGCGCTGGTCTTCCGTGGAAATACATTGTGTCATATATAAACATACAACAATATTTAAACTTTTATAGGTAAATGTTTACAATACTAGTGCGTTAGCCATAAAGAAAGCTTGCGATGCTACCATGAGACGGACATTGGCAGAATTGCGTCAATCCAGACGCAGAGCCATCTAGCAAGAAGTTGAAGTTGTACTATATGTATATACATGTATTTGATGCAATAAATTTTACTTTACTTACGGAATGGAGACGCCTTCTTATCTTCAATGATGTCAACCTCATCAGCGATCTCGTCGATGAACCTCGGAGCGATCACTCCGTCTGAAGTGACTTCGTTGTCGAGCTGCATCTCTAGAGCAGTGGACCGCAGGAACCTGGAATTAAAAATCAGAATAATCATTATATTTCATAGTTCACTACACATAGTTCACACACACATTATATTTCACATATAAGCGGAACTTCTGTTATGGGTACTAGATGACTGATAATACTTTACACAATAAATTACACAGATATATATTTTTTAGGATACATAGAAAACGACAAGAAGACCCGGAACAAATATCTGCAGATCGTACACACAAATGTGAGGCGGGAATCGAACCCTTCTGCGTCGCTGGCAGGCCTTCGCCCGCCGCGCCACAGAGGTCATCTTATAATATTTACTAACTTAAAACTAACAATCATAAAACACATACCTCTCAATCTTCCTCATGCCGAATTTGACCAGGGAATCCCAATCGGAGTCCTCACTCCTGGGCTGGGAGCTGAGCTGAGGCGGTTCTCTGGACAGTGCCCTCGCTTGGGACTCCATTCTGATCAGCACTGCGTTGTCTGATAGCCTGAAAAGGATTGTTCAAAATTGTGGGTTTGACTGTATTGTACTCAATTTGTAAGTGGTTTAATTTCGTATTTTTCATCGTAGCGTAGGCCTGTTCGCGACGTCACCTCTAACAGAAGACCACAACTGGTCTTTTACGGAGCTTAGCCAGCATTAAGCTGAGTTAGAGCCTTTTTTACAAGAACTCTATACAAGTACGTTTTATATTCTTTATGTTTGTTATAAATAAATGTTTTTCTATTATATAATCCAAGAAGTAAGGAAGATAGCACTATTTTTTATAGTAAAGAATATTTGTCACGACAAATAACAACTGAAGCGATGGGTGGTCATTTCACGTTTAATGTTCTCTCAAGACCTGGAACGTACTTTATATCGAGTGTAAAGCAATTTACCAGATCAGGCCCACTTGACATACCTTATTGTCACCAGTTAATTATTCTCAAAAATGTACATTTACTGTTTTGGACGTAAGAGCAGACTTTCAGTTCGCCATTTTTTAAGTTATTAATCCAATGAGTTATCAGTCCAAATGAAAATACTCACTGGTAAGCCTGTTTATCAAAGAAGTCATCAAAGGAGCGCAGCGCTTGAGCCTTGAAGCAGTCCGCGAGGTCTCCGCTGATGCACTGCTGCGTGGCCTGCTGGATGTACGGGTCCTGGTCCTCGCCGAGGCCAATCCAGTCGAGGAGGCCACGGCCTTGGGCTTGAGGCTGCAAGAAACCAGTCATGTTGGAATGGAATTTGTAAAAAAAATATCTAAATTAGACCAGTAGTTGAAGCCAGATATTATTACTCGCTAGTCACAAACTCATAAACAAAAATCCTTTAAATCAAAAAGGTAAATTAAGCTTATTATTAACTGTATGTATATAGCCTAGCATTTAATTTTAAATTTATATTGCAATGCCCTAACAGGCTGCATGTTGGACTTCTATTTTAAGACTTATTGTACACATTATAAGTCATGTAAAGAATAAAATATTGAGTATTGAAAAACCAATTTCAGTGTGTACTACTATTATAATGTGTTATTGTACGAAACCTGTTTATGGCCAAATAAAATTTATCTTTATCCTTAGATGATGTTTCCAAACTCACCGATCGCCCACCATCTCCGAAGTTCAAAGACCTTCCTTCAGTCTCCTCTTTAGGAGTCTCCTTTGCCTGCTCCTGGTCAGGGAAGTTGACTCCGTCACCGCTCGACACTGCCACCGCCGCCACGGCCAGCACTAGCCAGCGATACATGGTGGTTATGATGTCCTGGTGACAAGAACACTACATTTTATACGACAGGATTTAATATACCATTTTTATTTATCTCTCTATGGCGTTGCTCTGTAGCAATATGGCGTCCACTGCGTTTTCTTCAGCTATGTTTAGATGAAAATGAAACCTTTAGTATTTCGATAAGTTGTTTCGAATGAAGATTTGAAGAAGTATTGTATAAGATATCCTATAAAAACGTAATTACATATTTTTAAATAAATAAATAATAGAAAAGTAACGACTTCAGTGGCGCGATGGGCGAGGGTCCCCTGCGAAGTCACGGGTTCCATTCCCAACTCGGGACAAATGTGTGTACAACCTGCAGATGCAGAGAACCTGCAGAGAACCTGTGGCCTTCTACGTCGCAGGCGGACCTTCGCCCACCGCGCCACAGAGGTTGTCAGATTCATGTGTATTTTGCAAATATTTCCATCTTATTTTCGTAAAAACCTGCACCAAGGTGCATTTTTGATTGGCGGCGCTAGCATAGCAAACGTTTCAAACTTAGCAACAGAAATGTACGAACGAATGAAACAGGTAAAACCACTAATCGCTACCTTGGGGTAGAAAGGTCGTAAAAACCAAAACCCTACTTTACAGGACGAGCAAAAAACAAAATTTTAAAAACATTTTGGCTAATAATTTTTTTGTTCTTATGGTTATATTGGCCCTATTTCGTGAGATTTATTAGTTTTTTATGTTCTTTGCAATAGAAAACCTTATTTTATTGTCAGTCTCTTAATTTAGAAGTTAGCGTGGATTTACGACCAAGATTTTTTTTCAAAATGGTTTTTACATCCTATAATTATTTGAGTTGTTACATTGTAATGAGTCGTAACTAGATGTAAGTCGTTTTAATTGGGCTTAAAAACTACTTACATAAAATAGTGAAAGTCGTAACTATGGTAACTGAAGTAATTTTACATACCTTACTATAAACTTGGGTAACAAAAACCATCATAACCACTTTACCTACCAGTACCTATGTGTGAACTAATTACAATTTTAATCAGATGAAACAAAATGCAGTCAATATTTGAAATGAGGCATTTATTCAAAATAATGCACAAAATAAAACATTTTGTATAGTTCAATCAAATTGTTTTTATTCAAAAAAACGTAAACACAACGTTAATGACACGATTCAGTGGAACATAGGTAATATAATAATACCTGTAAAAATACGTTCGTATTTCACAAATATTTTATTCTATTTAATGCATATAGGTAACTAACCTAACCTAACTATAAAAAGAGTGTATTAATTTCTAACAACTATCATTGAGATCAAAATTAGGCTATTATCAGTATCAACTTTACAATTAAGTCCTATAAATGCGGGTCAATATTAAAATCTAGAAAGGTAATTCTCTTGTACTTGAGTTGTTCTTTGACTCATCTAAGCAAGGAATAAACTACTGAGTTCTTTATCCGAGTGAATAAGCGGTAGTATTACAATTGCATTGTAGTTTATTAGATTTAATGATTAGGTAATCAACATACTAGCATAAAATAAACTTGAAAGTTTGACGACATAACAAATAAAATAAAAACTATAAACTTTCAAAAACATTATTGTTAATTGCAATGAGCAAAATGAAATGAGCTCGTAGGTATGTTACGGTGTTAAGGCAAAATACCTAGTTCTGACAAACATCACTGACAACTGACAACATCTTCTGACAAAAACTCTACGTACAAGGACTTTTTAAAAGATAATCTTTTACGTTTTGTATTTTTCTTCATTTCTGGAGTTCCCTGTTCGTCAGAACGCAGGGGACACGAAGCTGAGGGCTGAGGATCTTCGGAAGCAGCAGGTGAGTAGGTCATCGTCTAGCACGGGGTTTCATCAGGATGCAGGGAGCACGAAGCTGAGGCCTGAGGATCTTCGGAAGCAGCAGGTGAGTAGGTCGTCGTCAAGCACGGGGTTTCATCAGGATGCAGGGAGCACGAAACCGAGGCCTGAGGATCTTCGGAAGCAGCAGGGGAATAGGTCGTCGTCAAGCACGGGGTTTCATCAGGATGCAGGGAGCACGAAGCTGAGGCTTGAGGATCTTCGGAAGCAGCTGGTGAGTAGGTCTTCGTCAAGCACGGGGTTTCATCAGGATGCAGGGAGCATGAAGCTGAGGGCTTAGGATCTTCGGAAGCAGCAGGTGAATAGGTCGTCGTCAAGCACGGGGTTTCATCAGGATGCAGGGAGCACGAAGCTGAGGCTTGAGGATCTTCGGAAGCAGCTGGTGAGTAGGTCGTCGACGAGCACGGGGTTTCATCAGGATGCAGGGAGCACGAAGCTGAGGCCTGAGGATCTTCGGAAGCAGCAGGTGAGTAGTTCCCGTGTTTTATTACTTCGATAGAAATAATATGAACTTGACTTTGCTTCTTTGCATCAGTACTTTTTAATGGACTGTTCGAAACTCCAACATCGTCTCCAAAGAAAGACGTATTAGATCGGGGTACAAATATTGTAGAAGTATTGAAATCACTTTCGCTGCTGCTATGTATTATGATATTTTCTTTTCTTACTTTTTTTCTTTTTGGTGGGCTTTCTGAATCACTGTCTTCTATGATGTCTGTGTTCTGATTTTCATCATTGCTATTTTTATCAATACTTTTGTATCTGCTTATCTCACCTTGTCGTTCGTGGTTCAATCTTAAAAAATATACCTAATCTTAATAATTATAATAGAGTGTGCTTTTGTCATTCATGGTATCCACTGCAGATACTTCCTCTAACAGGAGTGAGAGAGTGGTGGGAAAGAGAGTCGGAGTATCCCGGTTACGATCCCAGTAGGTGCCAACTAAATTGTTTCAATTTATTCATCTGAAAATTAGGAAAATGAAGTATCACTTGAAAACACTTTTCATTCGAAGGCAAAAAGTGAGTAAGAAGTAAAAGCCTTGAAAAATAGTAAACTGGGTCGTATACGCCACTTATACCGTCAAAGCCAAAGAAAATATTGAAAGCAAAATGGGTGTATATACCATGTATTTCGGCTGGTGTTCGTTACGACCACGACTATCTGGGTAGGTATACATTGTTCAATAAAATTACCTATTCAAATTATTATACTTACACATATTTTTATTAGACAGGTGCTATAATATTGATAAAACTTTCAGTAACTAAACTAATTATCTGTAAAGACAAAAACTTTTATTGGCTATAATTGGAACTAAATGTCGCCGTTATTGAAATAACTGTCATCTTATTTTAACACTAAATTCAATAATTTTACCGGCTATATAAGTTAGTAACAAGGTATTACACATCGGTACTTAATACTTATTATTAAAAACGGGAGGAAAGCACTAAGGGTGCCAAAGTAAGTAAAATATGTAGGTATAACGTAGCTTACCTTTCTGGCGTTCGGTTTCGTAGTTTTAATAGTGATTGAAGTACTCTTCTTTCAATTGTAAGCAAATAGCCATATAATTGACGTCGTTTTGTGAGTTTGTAATACTTCTTTGATAAATAAAAAGGTGATAGTGATAAAAATGTATTATGATGTAAAAGCCAATTTGCCCTTCACGAAAGTGTTCTGGATGGGTGTAAATACTTTACCGTCAGTTGCTCGTCTTGAGCTTAGGGTGTAAAAACCAAATTGTACTAAACGTATGGAGGTAAAAGGCTTTAAAACGAAATCATACTGAACTTTGGTTTTTACAACCAAGCGCAATTTATTACTTTGGTAGTACACCATACTTGACTCAAATCTACTATCTTTTACAACCTGAACTAGTAAGAAATTATAGCATTACTCCAAATGGTCATAGCAATAATATTTTTTTTGGTTCTTACATCATAAGTTCCAACTAAAACTCTGCTTAGACGTTGAAGTCGTCTGGGCTGTAAAAACCATTTTTATGCGAATTGGAATGCGTCACATAGACTAATCGATAGAGCGGAAAATTCTGAATAAGACTGCATTCATAACTCATTTTGGCCAAAATGGTTTATACGACCTTTCTACCCCAAGGTGTCGACTTAACTCAGTCCCTGAGAGTGACTTAGTTTACTGCGTCCCAGTAAAAATCTTGCGGTTGTGGTCTCAGTTCAGTAACAATAAAAAAATCACCATCATCATCATCAGCCTATAGCAGTCCACTGTTGGATATAGGCCTCCCCCAATGAGCGCCATAGCATCCCACCTGGTCGGAGGATATAAAATAATGCTGGACAATTCATACAGCATCATCTAGCTCCAAGCTAAGCAGAACTTGTGTTATGGGTCCTAGATGACTGATATATATAATACAATACATTACATAATATAGATATTTTTTGTTATTCATAGAAATCAACCAGAACACCCGATACGAGTATCTGTAGATCGTACACACATTTGTCCCTAGGCGAGAATCGAACACGCAACCTCCTGCGCCGCAGGCGGACCTTCGCCTACCGCGCCACAGAGGTAGTCAATACACATTAAACAACAATATAATAGATATATATATATATTTAAAGTATTCATGTTATTTTCATATTTAGCTTATCTTCGGTACAACCCCTGCCTTTTTAAATTCACATAATTATTTCCATCAAAGGTTGCCTTGGAAGAGATCGCTTTTAAGCGATAGGCCGCCCATTATACTCGTCGCATGTAATGTCTGACCTCCAATATCGTGTACAATAAAGCATTTTTGTGTTGCATTGTATAAGAGAACTAACAATCTAACTAATACAAAGTCAGTGTAACCATAATACAACTTTCCTTAGTGCTATTTGTCGTTCAAAATGCACCAGCCATAGCTTCCTACTTTTACTCGACTGTCAATAATAACTGTTAGGCAATCTGTCTCTTTACTTTCACACCTATATAGGGAAGTATTTTACCAATAGGAAATCGATTACTCGTGACTTTACTTGTGCTTCGCTTTTTGTATATACACTAGCCAAACTCGATGTAATATAAAACTTTTGAAACTATCATGGTTATTAATACTAAATTTAACGGGATAATAATCGATGTAATATGTTTGTAGAGGTAAATAAACTAAGTCAAAAAACTAAAACTGACTTGCTTGGCGTCGAGCTTTGATATAATTGTATTTATTTATTTAAATTTTATTGCACTATTAAAGGTACAAAGGGTGGGCTTAATGCCGAGGCATTTTCTATAATTGTAAGCAATATAATTCAATGAAGTATCTCAAATTGACAAGTACCCAATGTAAATTATCTAATAAATTAATACTAATATTATAAAGAGGAAAGGTTTGATTTTTATTTGTTTGTATTGAATAGGCTCCGAAACTACTGGTCCAATTTGGAAAATTCTTTCAACGTTGGGAAGCTACACTATCCGCGGTGAACATAGGCTATATTAAAATTTAGAAATGTGAAATTTTAATTGAACGCGGGTGAAACCGCGGGAAACAGCTAGTTACGTATAAAAAGAAGCGGCACAAGAGTGAAGTTAATTTATGTATGTACGTTTTTTTACAAACATACCACATCTTATTTAGCTAGTGTATGGTCTATACAATACAAAAAATATATAATTACTATTGAAAATATGATGGCAATAAGCAATAATTTTACGAATTCAAAAACTGCAGAAGGCTGTACATATTTTCTTTAACACACATATCGTGTCGAAATGGCTACAGGCATAGGGAAGGATGGAGGTACCTACGGGACCTATATATTCTAGGCAGGTCTATATAATTCTATAAAATATAATATATAAATACGGGAGTGCATTCACGGCCTTTAATAAGTTTATTATTTATTTAAAAACTTTATTGCACTACAAAGGGTACAAAGGGTGGGCTTAATGCCGAGGCATTTTCTACCTGGAACAGGAAACACATGTTTTATATAAGAGGGTTGTTTTTTTTTTATAAGTTAGAATAAGCACCACTTTTGCATCTATTGTCGACAATCTTCGACTAAATCGACCGTTCGTGCCTTATTTGATCTACACGTCATTCCGCTAAAATGGCAGAATGCGGGTAGCCCCAATAAAATCCTATACTATTTTATTTGTTTTTTTTTTATTTAATTAAATTATAATCGAATTTGAATTGAGTAGCTGTAGTAGGTACCCCAAGAATAATTAATTACGAGTAGGTTATGAAATATTTCTGCAACTTACAAATTATGGAACAAAGTTAATAATCTTATAAAATTGATAAAAGAGAAGTACAAAGCTCATCGTAATTGGAAGCGTCATCATAATCCGATTGATTATGCTGATTTTTCAGATCTAAGGCAAAGACAAAAAGTTCTACAGGCTGAATGTTATAAGTCATATATTAACTTTTCACAGCAAAAGATAAAAACACAGCCTAAATTCTTTTGGTCCTACATTCGATCTAAAAGACATAACAGAACCAGTTACCCTCAGCAAATGACTTATAATAATACTAAATATAGTTCCCCGAGCGACATCTGTACTGCGTTTAATGAATTTTTTGAAAAGAACTTCACTGATCCATCCGACACTTATCATTTTGATGATTTTAATGAAGATTTAAATTTAAACAATATTAGGAATATAGAAGTATGTAAAGATTATATTCATAAAGTCATTATGAGCATTGACACATGTAAAGGTGCTGGAAGTGATACGATCCCACCTATATTCTTTGTTAAATGTGCAGATTCTTTATCAGTCCCCATAGCGATGATTTTCAATAGATGTTTTGAGCATGGTTATTTTCCAAATATTTGGAAGAGGGCCTACATAGTCCCGATTCACAAGAAAGGTCTCAAGACATCTATTGAAAACTATCGTCCTATATCTATACTTAATGTCTTAAGTAAGTTGTTTGAACGGGTAGTACATGCTCATATATACCCTGTCATTGCAATGTGTATCCCACTTGAACAGCATGGATTTATGAAGGGCAGGTCTACTGCAACAAATTTAGGAGTTTTTGTCGACCATATAGCTAGGGGTATGGATGGTGGATCTCAGGTTGATGTGATCTACAAAGATTTTGAGAAGGCATTTGATCGTGTGGATCATATCATTCTCCTACGTAAGCTTTGTCAACTCGGAATCAGAGGAAATCTATTGAGGTGGATGGAATCATACTTGCGCAACCGATCTCAGGCTGTGGTTGTGGGAGGGTACTGTTCTGACTTTATTGAAATTCCCTCTGGAGTGCCACAAGGCTCTATCCTGGGACCGCTCCTGTATTTGGCTTATCTGTATGACGTGGGTAAATGTTTCAAGTATGCTCGTTACCTAATGTTTGCAGATGATATGAAGATTTACATGCAAGTTACCAACTATCTGGACTGCATGAATCTACAGAAGGATATTGATAGTCTTTGTCAATATTACATCAATAATCGTATCGGCGTTAATATTAATAAATGTTCTTTTATCTCTTTTACTAGAAAAGTTTGTCCCATCAAGTTTAACTACCGAATTAATAACTCCATTCTTTATAATGTCAACTCAGTAAGAGACCTCGGCGTGATTATGGACTCAAAGTTACTATTCTCTGAACACATAGATACCATTATTAATAAAGCGTATAAAAGTCTTGGGTTCATCTTAAGGGTAAGCCGTCCATTCTCCGACATAGGTTGTGTAAAAATGCTCTACTACTCCTATGTAAGGAGTATTTTAGAGTATTGCTCCGTTGCTTGGACCCCTCACTATATAAATAAAATACAAAACATTGAAAGCATACAAAGCAAGTTCATAAAAAATCTTAACTATAGATGCTACACGAGTTTTGATAACTATCAAGAGGCATGTGCTTATCATCGCTTAACGACTCTTGAAGACCGTAGAGTTATGGCAGACATGTCCTTCCTGCATGGTATATGTAACGGGTACATAGACTGTCAAGATTTGATATCTAACATACTATGCCTGAATACACCGCGGACTAGAACTAGACATACCACCTCTAAACTTTTTGCTATTATGTCGACAAAAACTAACTATGCAAAGTATTCACCGGTCATGCGGCTTCATAGAAGCTTTAACAACATGTTCAATTCATTGGATATTTTCTTTAGTAGTAGAGCAGCTTTTAAGAGTGATATTCTTCGATTGCTCTCAGATAAGAGTGGTGCTTCATAAAGTTTTTATTGTTAAGGTATTGTTACGTAGGGTTTTAATTTGTAAAATAAGTATAATAATGGCAAGAACATACATACTTAATGTACGTTCTTGCTATTATTATATTTATTTATTTATTATTTATTTTTTTATTATATCAACTTGGATATTATGTGTACATATCATAGGTTTATATAAATTTTAGATACATAATATAAGTGGTATAAAATATTGTGAAATGGTAGGAGTAAATGAACTATTACATAGTAGGTATAGGTAATTTCCTCAAGCTAAAATTTTTCTTTTTCTTATAATATGTCTTTAAGTTGTTATTCATTTATTTATTTATTCTTATCTTCTTAGCCTCTATAATGGCACTTTTGGTGATGTCGTCCTTATTTGTCTTAATAATAATAATGTAAATCCGTTTATTGGCTGTTAGTGATAGTTATAAGATAAGTTAATTTATAATTAAGAGCTGTGGATTTTGTTCATAAATAAAATAAAAAATAAAAATAAATAAAAAGTTAACTGAAATAAAATAATTTCACTTATTTTCTTTATAAAATCTATAAGTGCCTTCCTTACCTATCGAAATAGAACAATCCAGATAAAATTCACATTTCCTTTAGAATTACATCTCGTCCGAAGTTTCACATTGCACCGCACAAACACAAACAAATCTTCTCGATCATTCACCTGTCTCGGACGAATCAAATCAATGAAGGGAAAAGCCGCGTGCGAGCGAGACGGAACACGGGCGGTCACTGCGTGTGCGCATGCGATAGAATAAGTAGCAGTGGCGATTAGGAATTTTCACTCCAATTGGAATAGATTCAAACCTTTGGCGACCAAAAACCCATGGCATAGACTCGTGACTAATAAGGTTAAATAGCAGACTTTTTACAAAAAATATGAGCCACAGAAGAATTTATTTCCAAATAAAGAAGGTACTAAGACTATAGACTATACCATCGTAAAATTATAACGGTTGCATAGACCAAAAAATGCAATGGAACAATTTTACGAGTATTTACCGCGTTTATTGCGTGCATAGCGTATAACGCGTGCATAGCGTGTACTGCGTGTAAGCCATAAGCTAGTATATGTAGTTATAAATTAGAAGATGACGATGATTTCTTGTTATTGGCAAAATATAAAATCAATTCGAAATTCAAATGTTTTTATTTTCTTTAGGCTAACAAAATAAGCAATTAGACAAGTCAAATTTTATACATTTAATTATTATTTTTATTTTAATGTTCACTTAAATTTTTTGTCCTCTTTTTGAAGAAGTGAAAAAGAAACCACTAATGAGTAATCAAATTATCCAGATTGTTTGATATTTTCACCAGAGCCTAGTTCGTTGTCTAGCAGGGTGTACCACATACAGGTTAGGTTGGCTTGGGAGACGAGATGTTGGAGTCCCCCTTACAGCTCCACACAAATTACAAGAACCATACGCTATGCTTACGTGACGTAGGCAGAGCAACAGTAACGGACTCTAACAGTGACAGAGGCCAAGTAACGGTATCACAATCGGTATGAATGTAGTGTCGCCAAAAAAATTGGCCTGACTGTACGTGAAGTGCTTAAGTGGACCAAAACGGTTAAACAATAGGTTGTATACTTGAGTTTGAATAATCTTAACTTTTGAAAGCTAGGTTAGCTAAGCATTATTTTGTTGTTGTTTTGACCTCGACTGAAAAATACTTTCTTACAACTGCTAACTACTTAGAATTATTTAGTTTATGATAACACTAGTTTCTGCCCGCGGCTTCACTCGCATGGGAACTGATTTATGGGATTCCCATAGGATAGAAATACCTATAAACCTTTGCATAGACATAACGCGTGTGAAGCCGCATACAAAAACTAGTAAGGAAATAACAAAACAAGTTAATTATGAGTAGGATGTGGCATTTGGGTTTGCAACTTTATAAATTATTTGAAACTTAAAACAAGAAGATTTTCGGCGAAGCACCTTCTGTTTAATGATGTTGATGATGATTCTTTGTTAATGGCCTTATGTGTCTAATTCATAATTCATTTCATAATTCATTTCATAATTCATTTATTTTCCAAAAATATACTTACATAAAGATTTCTAGTGAGACCCAAACTAAGCACAAGGCTTGTGTCTTGGGTGTCAGGAGAGCACTAGAATAGACTAAACAATAGTTTTCGTCTGGTTTGAAACTTTTCTCCAAGTGTGAAAAAATGGAAAATAATTGTAAATTTTCTGAGTTATCATATGAAGATTGTTTGATATTTTCACCAGAGCCTAGTTTCGTTATCTAGCAGGGTGTACCACGTGTAGTTTAGGTTGGCTTGGGAGACGAGATGTTGGAGTCCCCCTCACACCCCCACCGTCTGTTTATCTAGATTTACTTCGTAAACCTATCAAAAAAGCGGCGAAACCAAGCAAAGTTTACCGACCACCTTTTTTTCTAGAGAAACCCTTAGAATTAACTGAAACGATTGTTTCCAAACTTTCGTTTACATTACAACTTTTTCATAAAAGATTTAAAAAAATGTCATGGCACAACAAGTACGACGCAGGGAAATAAGCAAACTTTGAACTGAAATGAGAATAATGTGAATTTTCGAAATGGGTACCTACCCCGAGACAAAAGTCTTTTCAAAACTGAATTTTTTTAAATTGTGGTTCAAAGATTTCTGTACCATGGGAACTGTTTTATGGGATAAAAAGTGATATCTAAGGCCTTTTATCAAATCGACGCAGAAAAAAAAATCCAATCTAATGTAATGATATATATAACTCATTTTGGCCATATTGGCGCTTAAGCATTTTTCCTTTCCACTGACGATATATATACCAATCTACATATATCTTTGCAAAATTTCAGCCTGATCCGTTCCGTAATTTAACATCCATAATTACATCCGTCCAAAAAAATGAAGTGAACAGTAAAATAATTGTAATTGATAATAATTTAATGTATAAAATGACTCGTCTAAGTACTTATTTTGTAAGCCTAAAAAATAACTTCAACTTCAACTTTTTTTTTGTTTTGGCGACGAGCCCAATGACTTTGACTTTGATTTTGACTTTGACTTTGACTTTGACTCTATCTAATCATCCAAACATTCGCATTTGTAATATTAGTGTGGTGTCAATCATCCGTACCAATCTGATTGCGCGCGAACTATTTATACTTAAAGGCATGTCTGTATTTCCTTCTGCCCACAAAAGCAACCCAAAAACAGTCTAAAAATCCATAGACTAAAAACTTTTAGCATCATCCATCACTATGGGAGAGAGTAAAACTTTATTCCTTGAACCTGGGCAATTCAAAATTCAAAAGTATATCACTCTTGACCTCGACGAGAAAAATATATCGCAGCTGTAGCGTCTAAACTTTGTATAAAAAAGTTAAAACGCTCGACCGGACATTTGTCTAGATACCCCAGGGATTCCGAACATTCGCCCGGAATCTCCGAAAGCCGAAACTTTGAACGAGCAACACTAAAACTTAATCATTTAAAGCGTTCGGATCGTTTTGTTGCGGACCCCTAAACTTTAATACGGGATAAGAGACCTTGGGTATTGCCATCTCAATTTGACGTGGATGTCCGAAGGGGGGTTTATATTATTAAATTAAATAATGTTGGACAATTCACACAGCATTATCTAGCCCCAAGATAAGCAGAACTTGTGTTATGGGTACTAGTTATCTGATATTCTTAAAAGAGCAAATAATTGTAGAGATATTATTTTATTATACATTGAAAACATCCAGAAAACACCCGGAATAAATATTTGCAGATCGTATTTGTCCAATGGAATGTGCTCCCTGGTGGTTATTTTGACAACCTTCTATGTCAAAATAACCACCAGGCCATACTATGTTAGGAGTAAAATTTTTAATATACTCAAATATAATTTGAAACATAATTTGATTGTTTTAAAATAACTAATAACCTTGGAGGGTAGATCGTTGTCTGCACATATAAACTTACCCGCAGTGCCTTCAGTTATTCCGTGATCATGGCGCATGAAACTGATCCGAAATATTGGATAACTCCAAAATCAAATCATGGTAAATATCCCGTTTTAACACTTTGACTGCGATTTCTTTTCGACGACTGTGATCTTTTTTTTAACCTAAAAAATTCGTGCTGCCGCTCTACACAGCGGTTGTGTTGCGCCGCACATGCGTTTCGTTCGAAAAATATTACGGCTGTGCTGAGTCACATAGATCTGTATTTTCTCAGCCGCTGCGCTAGTGTGGATTTACGCATATTAGTCACTTGTAGGAAACACATACCGTGTGATTTCAGCAGTCAAAGTGTTAAATGACTTTAGTGTTAATAACCATGATAGTTTCAAAATTTTAATTATCTAACACTTTCATTGCACTTGCGATTCTAGCAGGTTCAGGTCTTCCTGCGGTTCACCATAGAGCTTGGGCAGTGAATGCGTTAACTAATCATTTTGAAGATATAGATACCAAACAGGACTACAAAAGACATTAATATTCAACATAGCTTCAATGTTGTAATCTCTTGTAACACGGTGACATCAAACGGATGTGTGACCATGACATGGTCATAGAGCAGAGAGAGCCTATTGCGACCATTCCATAGGCGAATGACATCATCATTCAGCCCAATAATGAAGACCTGGGAATGGGGAGTTTCTTTGGTTCAGACAGGCCATTATTTAAAAAATATTTGGATGCGGTTTTAATTGTTTTTAAAATAAAAAAAACTTTTAATACATTCTAAATTTTGTTTATTATAAAATGAAAATGAAGATTTCCTTTCTACAATATTTGATAAAGATTTTTGTTTTTTAAAAGATTTTCAGATTTCAAAAACGATTTTAGGTTTACAAAAAAAAAAAAAATACTTGGTTAGTTAAATTAAAATTAAAAAAACAATAATTATGTTATTTCAGGTACCTTTCATTCAAAACGGTGCCACCAATATTAATACTCTACATAGCATCTATATATAACAAAGTCGCTTCCCGCTGTCTGTCCCTATGTACGCTTAGATCTTTAAAACTACGTAACGGATTTTGATGCTGTTTTTTTCAATAGATAAAGTAATTCAAGAGGAAGGTTTATAAACCATTTGACACGCAAATTTCCATGCGGGCAAAGCAGCAGGGCGCAGCTAGTTATACATTCTACTAAAGATAATACCACTACATTATCTTCTTACATCCATTGACCTAAATAGCGTCCACTTTCACGAATCCTTATAGGTACATGCTACCTACAAAGGTGTTACATAATGTTTAGCTTTGTTTTGCGCTTTTAGGGCGGAAGCGGAAAGATCCTTTGTTTTTGTCGTAATTGCAGTGTTTGTGAGGATTTTTCTTATATATCTAATTTTAATCGAAAACGCTGCCCAAAAAGCCGCGAAACTCAACTGGGATTGGGTGGGTTGGACTGGACATGTGTGGCGTATGTCAGACCAGTAGTGGGCGAAGATCGCCACTGACTGGGTCCCGGACGGACGACGGCCACGTGGAAGGTTTAGGCGGAGATGGCGGGATGAGCTCGACCTATACAACAAAGAGTGGGCTCTCCTTGCTGATGACCGAGATGAGTGGAAGAAGGGGAGGGAGGCCTTTGCTCTGCAGTGGGACACTCCGGGCTTATATAATAATGTAACTTTATAGAATCCTACTAATATAAAAAAGTTAAACTAAGTTAAATAATATTTTATTACCGACGCCACATCGGTCGTTTAAATAATATTTAGACGACCGATGTGGCGCGGTGGGCGAAGGTCCGCCTGCGACGCAGGAGGTTGCGGGTCCGATTCCCGCCTCGGAACAATTGTGTGTACGATCTGCAGATATTTGTTTCGGGTGTTCTGGTCGTTTTCTATGTATAATAAGAAATATCTATCTATGTAATGTATTGTATTATGTATATCAGTTATCTAGTACCCATAACACAAGCTCTTACCTTGGGGCTATTACCGGCGTATATCGTATTGTCTTTATTAAGTCGGTAATGTTTTTTTCGAATTGTACATTTTTATGTTGTACTACAAATAAATGCATTTTATTTGTTTTTAATATTATAAACGCGAAAGTTTGTATGTTGTAAGTTGTGGCTGTTTGTTACTCATTCACGCAAAAACTACTGAACGAATCGGGCTGAAGTTTTGCATACAGGTAGTTCCTCGGAATAAAACATAGGCTCCAACATTAATACATCAAACTTTCGCGTTTATAATATTAGTAGGATTAATGGAGTAGGAATATGACAGATATTCTAATCCAGAGCTGTACTGAAAAAACTTTTTGTTTTCTGTATATAGAAACCAATACAACAAATCTCACTAATATAACTACTAACTAAAATACCTATATACGTACTAATACTAATACGTAAGCGCCGATTCTGGTGGAACTGCGTTTTAACAGTTAACATTAAGTACATAAAAAAAAAAAAAATCTTGTCCTTCTGGCGCAAAAGGTATTAGCTAACGTTGCGGGTTCAAGTCCCGTCGAAGTCGGAAACTTTTTTGAGACAATGTTAAATAAAAAAAAACATAAGAATAAAAAAAACTTACCTTATTGCAAAAAACAAGTAAAATAGACCACTGCACTCAACAAAACCAGCAAGAGTGACCCACCAGCCCCAAAACAACCTTATATAATATCAAATAACAATTGCATAAACGCAGCCTAGCCGCACTGAATCACACGCGCGGGTACTAACTATTGTAGACCTTATATACAGTGCCCCTAGATCTATTTTTATTTAGCAAGGCATCAAGCCATATGGTAGTTTATTTAAAACTGGCGCGAACGTCTTTTGTTCTTTCATCGTCAACGTCGTCTTTCGAAGTCTACGAACAATAATTTGATGTTTTTACACCTACACATCCTGTACATCGACTTCAAATTCCTGAACTGTATTGTACTGTTTTGACAAATGGTTACTCCCTAGAGAATAGGATCTTTTATGGAACCGCCAACGGAACGTACTCCATAGAAATCGAAACAACGATCAAATACGACCATTGACGGAAAACTCGTTGAATATACATAAAATACTGTAGATAGAATAAAAGTAAATATATACTTTGTTATTCGAGAAATATGACATAAAATGTATTTAACAAGCTAAGTATTAATTTATTGTACGAATTTTTAAAACTGCCTGTCCATTTGTTTCGAACATAAAACTTCCTCCGTTTCTAAAGTCAGTTGAATGACGTTCGCGCCAACTTTGGTTACATGATCCTACATTATAAGCTTGGGAGAAATTTATCGTCTTGGGAAAATGTTCTTTATTGCGGTGAGTAGAGGTTGTTTTTGGTTTGTAATGATGTCAGGGTAACCGGAGTTTGAATGAAGTTAGCGCAACCTGGGGTATCCCCGTGTATATTCGCGAGGCTAAGTTGCTGTGGAGACGGCTTTGGACGTTTCTTATACTACATCATCATCACCATCAACCTATAATAGTTAGACATATGCCAACGCGTTAATAGTCCACTGTTGGATATAGGCCAACGCTTTAGTTAGTTCTTATACTTACGTTTTTTATATATCGTCGTTATGACCTAGGGAGCTGAGACGTGGACACTCACGATAGGGCTGGTCCACCAGTTCAAAGTCGCTCAGCGAGCTATGGAAAGAGCTATGCTCGGAGTTTCTCTGAAGGATAGGATTTGCAACGAATACATCCGACAGAGAATCAAAGTTATCGACATAGCTCTGAGAATTAGCAAGCTGAAGTGGCAGTGGGCCGGCCATATCTCGCGAAGAACCGACGGCCGCTGGGGCAAACGTGTTCTTGAGTGGAGACCACGACTCGGTAAACGTAGTGTAGGACGCTCTCCGACCAGGTAGGATGACGACCTGCGAAAAATTGCAGGTAGATGCTGGATGCGTCAAGCTGACGACAGGGCGCTATGGCGCTCATTGGGGGAGGCCTATGTCCAGCTGTGGACTGCTATAGGCTGATGATGATGATATATATATTCTGGAAAGTTACGATTCTATCCATGGGTTCTCTAGCTCTCTCTATCTCTCTCCTCCATGAAGATTAACATAATATTTTATCACAGACCGTTTTTTCGTAGCATATGCTACGATGCGCTCGACCCGAGTAGTATACAAAAGATTTCAACGCGCTACTTTTTACAACAAAGTTTGCCATTTTTCTCTGAAACTATAATACCTACATATATCGTTGCAATATTCCCTTTAATATATCCTACTAATATTATAAACGCGAAAGTTTGTAAGTATGGATGGATGGATGTTTGTTTTTCTTTCACGTAAAAACTACTGAATGGATTTTAATGAAACTTTACAATAATATAGCTTATACATCAGAATAACACATAGAGATATATTGTATATTATCCAAAATATCTATCACCACGCGGGTGAAACCGTGGGGCGCAGCTAGAAGGTTATATAGGTTAGTTTTTATTTCCTTCAATGACAAGCAGGGCGTGGCTATAGGTTAGTTAGATCTTATGAGATTACAGCAGAAAAATATCATAATCATTTGTCGTTACAAACTCATTTAAACCATAACCATAAAAGCAGTATAAGCCATATAGAAATTAATGTTTTTCATTCTGAACATAAGAAGCCGTCTCCACACTTATGAGCTCATTCCCCAGAGCCGTTCAGATCCTGGTAGTGCTTTCACAATCTGGTTCATGGATACGAGAATTCCCGTCGATTAAAACTTATGTGGCAACCCGGATTTCGAATATGCTCTCTAAGTTCACGACGTTAAGGTCGATTTTGAAATAACTGATGGTTTGAATGATTGTAGGTTTTAGGGTCCCGTTGGTACACTTTCGGTACGGGTACCGAAAGAGTACCAGCGGGACCCTATTACTACCCTATTACTGTCCGTCTGTCTGTTTGTCTGTCAGTGGGCTGTATCTTAGACCGGTGATAGGTATTAATCACAGATAGTGCATTGTACATCCAACATTCTAATACATATAGTGCATTTCTATTGCAGATATAAACAATAATAAAAAAGAATGTATTTATTATTTGTTAAAATATGTTTAAAATTTATTAATTTAATAAAATTATGAAAAGCACCTGACTCCTTTTGTGAAATAAAACCTTTTTTATTATAGAAAGGTGGCATACAAGAATCCTTCTACTGTATTACAGAATCCTTAGGATGTAAGTCTAACTCACCCTTGGCCGGGATTGGGTTTAAGGAAAAATGATCTCTTAGATAACTAGGATAAAGTTGATTTTTAAAGGCATCGGAAATGCCAAATTTGAATAATCGCATTATGCGTTATGGTTTGAAAGAACTCGGTAGATGGCGCTGCGAATCGGCAAAGTTTAATGCTTACCTTGCAACTTTATAAGTTATTTTAAATTGATAGATTAGACATAAGTTTTATTAACTCAATTGTGTGTACGATCTGCAGATATTTGTTCCGGGTGTTCTGGTCGTTTTCTATGTATTATAAAAAAATATCTATCTATGTAATGTATTGTATTATGTATATCAGTTATCTAGTACCCATAACACAAGCTCTGCTTACCATGGGGCTAGATGATGCTGTGTGAATTGTCCAGCGTTATTTATTTATTTTATTTCAGACTAGTTTCTGCCCGTGGCTTCGAACCTTTGTTTCTATGGAAACCTTTGGTTATTTCTTGACGACCGATGTGGCGCGGTGGGCGAAAGCCGCCTGCGACCCAGGGGGAGGGAATCGAACCTGCAACCTCTTGCCAAGTGAACCTTCGTCTACCGCGCCTCAGAGGTCATCAATATGAAGAAGTAGGTACTTAGATTTGTTTTTACCAGTGAATCTTCAATCATCTCTGTATTATCTCCAAGCAACTTCTGATCTCCTGGTACTTGCACCAGTAAACACTTCATAGCTGTAGTATAAAACAAAGTCGCTCCCCGCTGTCTGTCTGTCCCTATATATGCTTCGAACTTTACAACTACGCAACGGATTTGATGTGGTTTTTTTTATAGATAGAGTGATTCAAAAGGAAGGTTTATAAACCATTTGATACATAGATTTCGATGCGCGAAGCCGCGGTGCGCAGCAAGTAAAGTATATATAATAAGGGAATAAGCACACTACATATCATATGGTTAAATAACAATTATTTACTTACTGATAAAACCCATTCTACAATGCGACCCTTAGTTAGAACATAGCAGATAAGCCTGAATTTATGCTTATCAGCAGTAATTAGAACTCAGATGAAACCTAGAATACAAAGCTACTTAGAGCGGCCATACACGTCCGATTCAAACAGGCCAGATACGTCTGATTGATAGGCATATTTCGACTAACAGAAGGTGATTTGTAAAATTACAAATTTAGGGAAGGAAGCCTTTGGATAGTCGAATATGCCAATCCAGACAATCTGATCTTACTATCCGCGAATATTTGTTCCGGGTGTTCTGGGTATTTGCTTTGTATAATGAAAAATATCTATTTATGTAATGTATTGTATATCAGTTATCTAGTACCCACAATACAAGCCTTCGCTCGTGGTTAGAGGCTGGGTGGATTGTGCAGCATTATTTATTATTTAACTTTATTTATTTAAATTATTTGTAAAAAATATTTTTACTCGTTAAAATGGTACTTGTAATTATTTTTATCAGACAAAAAATTGGACGTGTATGGCCGTCTTAACTAAGTGACATAGTCGGAACTGTATCTAGACAATCGTAAGGGTAAAGAGCTTATGTTTTGGGATCTAATTACCTAGGCCAGTATTATCTTATACGATTGTAAGCGTAATGTTAGAACGACTATCATACTAGTATTCTAAATGCGTATGTTTGAATAAATGGACGTTAGTTACTTCTTCACGCTAAAATGAAATAATGCTGGATTATTCACACAGCGTCATCTAGCCCCAAGTCCTAAAATAACTTAACGGAATTCGACATATCCTACTTATAGAAATAGAAATAAAAAATCTTTATTCTTTTTCCACAAATGATTTTAATGCTTGGCCAGATGTCGCTCAGTTTCGTACCGACAATAGTATGTAAGTAATTTGTTGTTGTGCATAGCTTTACTTAAATATTGACATGTATCGAATCATATTATATTTAGACTTATGTATAAAGGCAAATAACCATGTATTAGAAAAAACAAATGACCATCTTTTTATTTCAAATCACTTTTAATTTCAGACTGCGGGCAGATGCTGGATGCGGCAAGCTGAAGACAGGGCAGCAGTGGACAAGCATAGGCTGATGATGATGATGACTTTTTATTCAATTAATCAGGAGGCTATTTTGGCCACCACTGGGCTACATAAGATTAATGCATCTTTTAAAGGGCATACATACGCTTCTACAAAACTCCAAGTGAGTTGCAAAAATTATCAAAAATATAATCAAAGAATTAGGCAATTCTATGGCTAGATTGTAATTATATCTACTCTTGGGTATCAAACACTTAATTTAATATGTGTTGATTTAAAAAAAAAGTTACTATTTCCATGTCTATTTTAATTTACACGTTTACTACGTGTACGGTGATTGTTACACGAAAAAAAAAATGACGAATTGAATCCAGCCAAGGAGTCTCCACAATAAAAGTTTATTGTCGTCTTCTAACCTTTGTTCAGTGACTTGAAGTTCAACAACCCGACAAACTCGATGTCCGTGACATTAATATAACACTACGACACTACTAACCGAAAAACACACATAATATCATAATTGCATTACGCAATGACGATTAAACCATAAAAAATAAACGAGCAAATATCAACTTTATTTTCCAAGAGATAAAGCCGCTTGAATTAGAACGTAAAGTCGGATTTAATAAAAGATAAAGCAAAAACGACTTTATTTCCGTAGCTGTAGAGTTTGTTTTAAATGAAGGACGGACAGGCGGACTTTCTATTGAGAAAGTGGGGATTGAGCGGATCTTAGTGCAATCGTGTCAACGGTCTTGATACTTTATGAATCATAGAGTGACGTCACTGTGACGTAAACTGTGCATCGTTGCGAATTACCTACTAAACTTCTCCATAAATAGTGGAACTTTTCCCAGCACGTGGAAAGAAGCGCAAGTTACTCCACTACCTAAGAAAGCTAGATCTTCCTTCTCCGATTTCCGTCCTCCCTTTCCTATCCAAAGTCCTGGAGCGACTTGTGCACCAATAACTTACTATCTTTCTCAATATAAATGACCTTCTTAATTCCTTCCTATCCGGTTTCCATCCAGGCCATAGTACTACATCTGCTCTAGTCAAGATTACGTCTCGTTGAAAACTGTGCATCGTTGTAAATTACCAGTTTAATAGTATTTTGTAAACCACCGTTGATTAACTACATTATCATCATTATATCAGTCCAGATACGTCCACTGGTGGACATAGGCCTTCTTTATACGACGTCACAAGTAACAGTCTCAAGCCGCCTCCATTGGTTTATTATAAGCGAAAACTGTTCTACCTCTATTTGTTCTTAAGCTTTTTGTTTCCCAAATAAAGTAAAATTAAAAATTAAGGTCGCTCAGCCAGCTAAAAGCTGGAAAGAGGTATGCTCGGAGTTTTTCTGAAGGATAGGATTCGCAACGAATACATCCGACAGAGAACCAAAGTTATCGACATAGTTCTCAGAATTAGCAAGCTGAAGTGGCAGTGGGCCGGCCATATCTCACGAAGAACCGACAACTATATTAGCCACCTTCCGCATCACGGTCTCCACGGAAGACCAGCGCTATGGTACCATAGCACATGCTGAGTGGAGACCGATTTTGTCAGTTTCTGTCTTCTGTTAATCTAAGTTTAATTTATAAGAGTCTCTGTTCTGACAAAATAAAAATCTTTTTACTTCTACTTTTTACTTGTTTACAACCGCTGAGGTATTTTTCTGTGGAGACTGCGACTCGGCAAACGTAGTGTAGGACGCCATCCGGCCAGGTGGGATGACGACCTGCGAAGGACTGCGGGCAGATGCTGGATGCGTCACGCTGAAGACAGGGCGCTATGGCGCTCATTAGAGGAGGCCTATGTCCAGCAGTGGACTAACATAGGCTGATGATAGTGATAGAAAGAACTAAAATTATAATTTAAAAAATAAACAAAAAGGTGGATTGTTAATCAGTGAAGGTATTGGTCCCTAATTATTGGTCCCGTGGTCCCAAAGAATCGAAATCGTTAACTGATCAAGACAGGAACGTCCTTCTATTTGAACATGTAATGTAAATGAGTCTTTTGTTTCAGTAACAAACAAGGAATACTTACATAATACTTATTTCGTATGGATTTAGTGCAAGTGTTTGTCTCGAACTTACCGTAAAACGTAATACAGGGTGTAACAAAAAGTAAGGACTTAACTTTTAGGGCATTTCAGCTTCGATCATAGAACACAGGATGTTTTTGTTCAAAAGTTTTTGACTTTTATATCAGTTATCTAGTACCCATAACACAAGCTCTGCTTACCATGGGGCTAGATGATGCTATGTGGAGTGTGCAGCATTATTTGTGTTTTTTTATTATTTATCTTTGGCAAACATCGAAAAAAACTAAGGCCCGGATCAAACAGACGACCGATTTGGCGCCTCCTGCGTCGCAGGCGGACCTTCGCCTGCAACTCAGGAGGTTGCGGGTTCGATTCCCGCCTCGGAACAATTGTGTGTACGATCTGCAGATATTTGTTCCAGGTGTTCTGGTCGTTTCCTAAGTATAATAAAAAAAACTATCTATGTAATGTATTGTATTATGTATATCAGTTATCTAGTGCCCATAACACAAGCTCTGCTTACCATGGGGCTAGATAATGCTGTGTGAATTGTCCAGCATTATTTATTTATTTATTAATCTATGCTTTAATAATGTTTTTCTATGTCATAAACGACACTGCACAGATCTATGACTGAGCAAACTGAGTAAGCTTTGATAATACGGGTCTGAGTTAAACTATAAATACTTTGACATTGATGTATCATTCCCAAATTAACCAATAGATTTGAGAATAGAGAATTTGATACATTGTTGTGATGTTTTTGACATAACTTTTCATACAAACGTCAAAGTTAACCGACGAAGCTGCCTAATTCTCCGTTTATCGTTTGGTGAACACGAGCCTAAATCTGCCAGTTTAGGTTCTTCATTAATTTTTCTAGGAATTTGTGAAAAAAAAAATATTTTATCTACAAATTACAAAATTAGGGTAAATACAATACACGGTTGGAGAAAGTATATATTACTAGCTGAGCCCCGTGGCTTTGCTTGCTTAGAAATCTATGTGCCAAATCTATATATATATAAAAGAAAGTCGTGTTTGTTACAACACTTATAACTCGAGAACGGCTGAACCGATTTAGCTGAAAATTGGTAGCTTAGAACCAGGAGTCTAACATAGGATACTTTTTATAATTTAAATCATTTGACACATAGATTTGGACGGGGGCGAAGCCACGGGGCGCAGCTAGTAGTGTATAAACCTTCCTCTTGAATCATTCTATCTATTAAAAAAACCGCATCAAAATCCGTTGCGTAGTTTCAAAGATCTAAGCATACACAGGGACAGACAGCGGGAAGCGACTTTTTTATACTATGTAATGATATACCTTCTTGTTCCATGTATTTTAATTACCTTAATTATAACAAAAGCTTAATATTAACATTATAACAGGTACCTACATAATTACTAATTACCGACAACAATGTAATTTTACCTTAATATGAACATAATGGAGTTAGAACAAGAGTTTCTTGCTTTAATTAGACATTATCCAATATAATATTTACCAACTAATAATATTTTAGAGGCCCTAGTTTGTGTAGATATTATTTATGAGTGCTTGTCACAAAAAATAGAACTGTTATTACTTATATTAACTGTAGTCAAAGTCTACGTCTATATTATAAACTAGCTGCGCCCCGCGGTTTCACCCGCGTGGTGATAGATATTTTGGATAATATACAATATACATAATTATCTTTATAAATTGTAGCCTATGTGTTATTCTGATGTATAAGCTATATTATTGTAAAGTTTCATTAAAATACTTTCAGTAGTTTTTACGTGAAAGAGTAACAAACATTCATCCATCCGTCCATACTTACATACATACTTTCGCGTTTATAATATTAGAAGAATGCGAAAATTTGGACAGAACACCCGGAACAAATATCTGCAGATCGTACACATAATTGTTCCGAGGCGGGACTCGAACCCGCAACCTTCTGCGTCGCAGGCGGACCTTCGCCCACCGCGCCACAGAGGTCATCTAATAAGTATCTACTTAAAATGTATTGCGATCCAACGGCGTTTTATTCGCCTTGTTACCTTAATAATATGAGATATACCGGTACTTATAGGATTTTAACAGATTATTAGTAAAATAGCGAGAAAATAATAATTGCCAAACAAACAAAAGAACAGAGGAAAGTCAAGGTGACATTTAAAAAGTGACTGAGTGTTTTAGTTTTTTTTTTTGGTTTCGGAACTCCATAAGTGCAGGTTCGCTATTTACGAAAAGAAATTATGCTGAAGTGTGAGTATGAACTAAGTAACACTTTTTGATACCACTGTATGTCTTATCGATATCAAGTCTATCTGATAACAGGTCGTATTCATATAGTCGGATAGCTCCTAACGCGATGTGGTCATATCGAGAGTTATTCGGAAAGCGATTTAGTCCTAACTGCTATCTAGTCAAATCAATATGTAGCCTTAAAGCTTCTAAACCTCCGCGTCTATACATGAGAATATAAAAAAAACAATAACTTTCTAATGACATAACTTTATTTCTCCAATCTACAATAAATGACTAATTTAATTAACAAATAAATATAATAAGTTACAAAAATTTATAATGAAAATATCTAGATATAGAGTTACTTATTGAAATAAAAAAGTACACGAACAAACCAATAAATTACATTCATACACACAATAAATACATTCAACGACCAAATATTAATCCCTACTTCAATAAATAATATTTAAAGACTTATAAACTACAGGAAATTAATATAGTTCCACAAGAAGAACAAATGAAGGCTTAGTTAGTAATAGTTAAATAATTAGAAAAAATATTACTAACCTAACAATTGCTCGTGTGATTTCTACAAGTGACTAATATGCGTAAATCCACACTAGCGCAGCGGATGAGAAAATACAGATCTTTGTGACTCAGCACAGCCGTAATATTTTTCGAACGAAACGCATGTGCGGCGCAACACAACCGCTGTGTAGAGCGGCAGCACGAATTTTTTAGGTTATAAAAAAGATCGCAGTCGTCGAAAAAAAACTGCAGTCAAAGTGTTAAAAGAAGCTGCGTGTATTTGTTAATGCTGCGTGTTTTACGCACAAAATATTGTAACAAAATAGTGTGAAATTGTGACAAAACAAAATATTTTTCATTCTAATATATTTGCAAAAGATTTCCTCAAATTTCTCGTAACCTTAATATTTTTTTTTTTTTAGTAATAGTAAATCAAACTAATAAAAAAAATCAAATACCTTTCTACATAATTCATTAAAACTTAATATCGTCTGGTATATTGTCATAGCTTTTTTGTCTTGCTAAGAATGCTATCCAAAAAAACTCTGACAGGTCCAGTTATAGCACAAAATAAGTTAAACACAAACACACATTAAATTACATTCATACTAATAAATAAACAAACTTATATAAATAAACTTTTATATTAAAACCATTTTGCAATTTTAGACCATAGTTCTTGTTTGGCACCTTATTTAGTACGTAATGTACCCTGCAATAAAGACGTCTCTTTTCTTAATTTAGAATAGTGCGTAGGTTTCTCAAAAGCCGCCTCCAAACTGGTCTGATTGTAGTTCCGCCTGAAATAAACAAATTAATTTAGTTCTTGCAATGCGAAACCATTTTGAAACACAATAGTCACCCTATTTACGTCTACTCTTTGTTCAGTTTATTGATAATGTAATCAGTTAATCAACGTACCGTAACAACTGATTTAATTCTAGATCCCACCAAAACATAAATGTAAAAAAGGAGAGCCAAGTTCAATACAAAAATTAAGATTGGCTGTGGGCTTCCCCGCAAAAAGAATGGAGATATAAATGAGTGCCAAGTCAAATCTATGTAGGTTAGATTTGACTTTGCCAGTTTTCATTACATCAGTTATTTTATAAAGTTATTCAACGTTTTAATTCTGATAAAAACTGGCCAAGTCAAATCTAACCTACATAGATTTGACTTGGCACTCATTTATATCTCCATTCTTTTTGCGGGGAAGCCCACAGCCAATCTTAATTTTTGTATTGAACTTGGCTCTCCTTTTTTACATTTATGTTTTGGTGGGATATCATTACTTTTTGTAAAGAAAACTAGGCAGGTATTGAGATTTAATGTTTTTTCTTGCAAAAAAAAAATGTTTTTTTTTTTGTATTGTGGGGACACCACTTGTAGGGGCTCGTCGAAGGTGTAAGACTTCAACTAGGGCTGGTCGGGAGTGATCATCAAGTAAAACAGCTCGTGTCGGTTTATTGTACCGAATACACACAACTACGCACTTATTACAAAGTCACTGCACTGTTCACTGTTTTCTTTCCTTTACTTTCCTTAACACTTGCTCACTTGTAAAATAAGAACTAACTAAACTTGCAAACAAACTGGGCTTGTATACCTCCGCTGAGCTAAACTAGAAAAATCTACGATTTTCCGGGCCATACCTATCTCTTTATATATTCCAGAACATTTCTGATTTCCCTTTCTATCCTTTCTATTCGTTCGAAAACAGGTACATAGCTAGGTAGGTACATGTATACGGGCCGGTCCCTAACAACTACACTGTATTCTATGGCGCAATCGGAGACGTTAGTACCTACTATTGCTTATTCTATGCAATGCTTCGACATAGGTACATAACTAGGTAGGTATTATACGGGCCGGTCCCTAAAAACTCCACTGTATTCTATGGCGCAATCGGAGACGTAGTACTATTGCTTATTCTTTGCAATGCGAATCTATTTTTAATTTAAACCTTATTCCATTGACATAAGGTCGTCGTCGCTAAAATCACTAATTTTTGACTTTTTTTTATTTTTTGATTTTTTCCTACGCTTACACACAATTACCGAGCTGGATTCCAAATTTCATCCTTCTAGGTCATCTGGAAGTAGGTTAGATTTAGGTACTATATATATGTCAGTCAGTCAGTGTGAATTTTAACGACTTTTTAACCTTCATATCTCTATAACCGTTTGAGCTAGCCTCATGAAATTTGGGCTTCTACATGTCCTTATGGATATAATTAAACAGACGTAGTTTTATGTGTTTACGTTAAAGAGGTTTTGAGTTATAGAAGGGTCAAAAGTGGCACCAAGTGGTTCGTGTAATGATACACTCGGCGCGTTCCTTTGCTTGAACTTGGCTTGAACACGCTGCCGCGTGTTCTGATATAATTAGTTTTGGTTAACAAATAAACAAACAATGCCTTAACAAGGCCTAAAGTATTACACAGCGAGCATTTGACCCCTGTACATTCCAGCAGTTGAACATTTTGTCACGTTGACTACTTGTCGTTCATACTTTTACTCACATAGGCAGCCGGTCCTCCAGACATTTTGACCCCTGCACATTTCAACCGTTGAACATTTTGTCACGTTGTCTACCCAGTTCCTAAATGGTCAGAACGGGGAAAGAACGCGCTCGCAATGAACAACGAAACAGATGCCCTAGCTGCTCGACTACGAATGACTTTGTATGATGTATAAGTAACATACCTTATCCACCAGCTTATTGACATCATCTTTGGCGATTTTGTTGATATCAAGATAGCAGCCATCTTGTGGATGTCTTGTCAGGCGGCCATCTTGTTGATCTCTTATAAGGCAGCGAATATATCTCTACATAAATAGTAGATGAGGTGATAATGTGATAACTTACCTGTCCTATCATTTGTGTATCTTCCTCGCCGTCACCAGTTTGTTGATATCATGGTAGGCAGCGATCATGGTGTGCGCTGGTCCCGCATTAGTGGAACAGGCTGGGAAGGCTCTCATGCAGTCGCTGCTCTCCTGGCCGCGTCGCGCCGCTCGCATGTAGCGGAAGAACCTCAGGATCTCAGGGTTGTCGGAGACGGGGCGACGGAGCTCGTTTAGTTCTCTGAAAGGTGAATGAGGTTTTGTTAGGGGCGGTACATTCATATCTGACGAAAAATGCGTCGAGCGTATCTTGTTATTGCGTATTATATATTTTGTTATAGATAGACACATTCAAAAGGAAGGTTCATAAACCATTTTTTATACATCGGATTTCCACGCAGGTAAATAAATAAAAATAATACAAACCTGCTTAACTGAGCCGAGACGAGGTTGCTATATGGAGCGTATTTAGCTGGTGACGCGTACATCAGGCAGATCAGCTGTTCCCTGCAGCCTTCCAGCTTCACGTCGTGCACGCTCTGGCCTCCTATCTGCATCTCGTCGGTGATCGCGTTCTCTGATGGGGCTAACCCTGAATGAGAGACTTAGTGTTTTTTATACAAGCTTTTACCATGTAAGCTATGCTAAAATATTTAGAAGAATCCTGGAACCTTTTGAGGGTTCTAGGATTACATCTTTCATCAAGAATACATCTTTGAAGATTTTTTGATCATCATTATAATTTGTGATATTTAGTGTGTAATTTATGGCCAAACTTGTTTCTGCCCGCAGCTTTGCACGAGTTTTTTATAGGCTATTTTTATTCTATGGGAACTGTATAGGATAATGTTCGATTTCAGCTAATGGCTACATCTATGCAAAATGTCACCCCGATCCGTTCAGTAAGTCTTGGTGTTAAGAAGTAACAAACATCCATCCATATAAGCTTTCGCTTATATTATACTAGTTTCTGCCCACGGCTTCGCACGCGTTGTTTCTATGGAAACGTTTTAAGATTATTTCTATCCGATCGGAACTGATTTATGGGATACTAAGAAGCCTATGTTTTATTCCACTACCTGTCTCGGTCTAGAACTACTTGTATACTGTAGTTTGACCGAAACCGCTGTACCGCTCCTTAAGAAAGTGCGGCAAGGTGGGGGCCGAAGAAAAAAGAGCAAGAGTACGCGTCGACGGCAGACTGATGTATCGGAGCGGCCGATGCTTCCCCCCGTCTCGCCGCTCGCATACCTCAGGCGCGGTACAGCGGTTTCGGTCAAACTATAAATTTCAGCCCGATCAGTTCAGTTGTTTTGGCATGAAGAAGTAATAAACATTCATCCATACATCCATCCAAACCTTCGCATTTATAATATCAATGTGTTATAAAAACGTCAATTCAATCATACTATGTCAATTTTTAACCAAAAACAATTATTTATTTATTTTAAAAACTTTGAAATGACACATGTCTAAATAAAGAAACTTTTTATTTTATTTTATTATTCTATATATCATAAGTAAAACATTATTTTACGACACTAGAATCATCGGAGCAAATCGCGATAGTGAGAACAGAACCGAAAATTCTTTTCAACTAGAAAACAATTTTCGGTCCTGAAACTTTTCATTCATTAAAATTTGAATATATTTATGTATTTTGAACACAAACGCTTAGTTGTTAATATAATGTAAATATTTACCTACAACCGACGTAGCAATTTGTAACAATAAATTCAAAGCCTTAAAACCAACAAAGCTTTTCAGGTGCTCTTAAAAACTTTGCGCTGAATGTTTCATGTTGCACGTAAGCCATAGCAATATAACACAAAAGTTTGGAATTTGCCAACAAGCTCTCGGTAAAACTAAGTGCTGTTTTCATCTAAATTTAAAGACTGGTGACTATCAAAACTGTTTGTTTTAAATATAACTTCTAAAGGTGCGTACTGACCAGAGTTACGGGGCATAATAAAAGGTAATACCTTTTATAGCTAGACAATACTATTGCACACTTAAAAATGTATTTATTTATTGAGATAATAACATCATAACAGGTTTTTTTATTAAGCCCTAAGGTGATGTTATAATTACTTATACTAAAAATTACATATTTTTGTACATACACACAATTCTAAATAATTTATAATTTTGTTTCAATAACATTTTGTGCCTTTTTCATGGCTTTCGGCAGGTTTTCGTAAAATATGTCCACGCTGTTTTTGGACAGAACATTGAGTAAATATATAGCGAGTGAGATAGGGGCAAACTTAAGTAGGTTGGTCCTACAAGTGGGCACCTCCAGCATGGCGGAAAATAATACAAACAAGGTAAAAAATAATAATACAAGATATGTGATCATACAATTTTGCGGTCTTATCGCTCAAGAATGATCTCTACCAGACAACCGTGGAATAATAAAATATAATAAATAAATAGTAAAAGCTAAAACTAGATTGTGTAATGTTAAATCGTTTAGCTTGTATTTGACGACCACTGTGGCGCGGTTGGCGAAGGTCTGCCTGCGACACACGGGTTTGATTCCCAACTCCGGACAAATGTTTGTACGATCTGC
Organism: Eupithecia dodoneata; assembly: GCA_947044415.1. Lineage (NCBI taxonomy): Eukaryota > Metazoa > Arthropoda > Insecta > Lepidoptera > Geometridae > Eupithecia > Eupithecia dodoneata. Next base: position 7,794,335 of record OX345678.1, read on the forward strand.
AGATATTTGTTCACGGTGTCCTGGTCGTTTTCTATGTATTGTATTATGTATATCAGTTATTTACCACCCAAAAAACAAGCTCTGCTTAGCTTGGGGCTAGATAATGTTGCTTGTCCGGATTTATTTATGGGTACTTGATGACTGATATACTTAGTAGAAGACATTACATGTCATAGATAGATATTTTTCGTATACATACATAAAAAATAGCCATAACACCCGGAACAAATGGTGGTTACGTTGTGATGAATAAAGTTCGTATTATTTATTTATTTGTTCTGTTCGTACTCACCAAGTCTTGAAAAGATGCCATCGAGCCGCGAGAGGAGAGGCGAGTAGAATGGATCGTAGTTGCTCAGGATCATAGAGGAAGCTGGGATCTTCTGGAACACCTGGAAATTATCATCAAAATTATTAGAAGACAAGACATTATTTCCGGGCACAGTCTACTTACTAGTCAGCGTATTTGTTTTAATCTAATCTAATGTGGTATAATAATTTTAATCTAATTTTTATTAATATTTTATTTTGATTTAATTTTATGCTATGGCTTTTAATATCTGAAATAAATAAATAAAATACAGTCTGCTGCTACAGGTGTCAAATAAATGTATTTTCTTTCTTCTTTCTAATACAAAGGATATTATTTCCGGGCACAGTCTAATTTTTTTTTTTCGAATGGACTATTATGCTGTTGACCTAAGATGGCCATGACAGCGTTACCGGACTTTTGGCGGGCGCAGAGGACGCCTCGCCGGTAAAAATTAGGTTGGGCAACACGCACAAGGGCCACCACTTAGGTGCGAACCTCGGCTTGGGCTGTTGCCAGATGCTACAAGAGGGTAGGGAGGTAACGCCTTAGGTGCACGAGTGCACCTGAGGGCGGAAACGGGGAATTCTTCGACTCCGCATCCGGCAGGGTCGGTTATTGGTCGTGTGTGTAGTGTGCGGAAGCTGAGTTGTTGCCGTCACTTCCGGGTTAGCGTCAGTGAGTTGGTCAACGGGGTCACCAAGAACGTGTCTCGGTCTACGGAGGAGAAGGCACAGTCTAAAGAGATAAAGATAATTTATTTACATTAATCATTTAAAATTAAAATTATATAGGACTTTTAGAAATGTTTGCATTTTGTTGAAGTATCTGACACGACCTATTCTAATGCTTACTACCTTTTATAAAGACCATATTTTTTTGCAATAAATGAAATGAAAACAAACATAATTTGTGTTAATATATGTATGTTTCAAACAGGCAGGTAAGTATCAAACATTTTTAAACAATTACCTTATAAAGAGAAGGGATTTTCAATAGATAGATAGAGCTGATTTTGCTAAATAAAAAGGTGAAGGATGGAAGTAAAGTTTTTCTTTTATTAATTGTTGTACTGTGGTTTCTTTCATCAAAAAGAAAAATGGCAAAATATCACATTTTAAGAAGATACTATTGTAAGTTTCAACCAGTGCGTCCTACCCGTTATGAGCTACGGAGCTGAGACGTGGACACTCACGATAGGGCTGGTCCAACAGTTCAAAGTCGCTCAGCGAGCTATGGAAAGAGCTATGCTCGGAGTGTCTCTGAAGGATAGGATTCGCAACGAATACATCCGACAGAGAACCAAGGTTATCGACATAGCTCAAAGAATTAGCAAGCTGAAGTGGCAGTGGGCCGGCCATATCTTGCGAAGAACCGACGGCCGCTGAGGCAAACGTTCTTGAGTGGAGACCACGACTCGGTAAACGTAGTGTAGGACGCCCTCCGACCAGGTGGGATGACGACCTGCGAAAGACTGCAGGTAGATGCTGGATGCGGCAAGCTGAAGACAGGGCGCTATGGCGCTCATTGGGGGAGGCCTATGTCCAGCAGTGGACTGCTATAGGCTGATGATGATGATGATGATGATTGTTACGGTGAAGCAATTAATTTAGTAGAATTTGGCGTAAGAAGCAACTGACGCCACGACCACCAAGACGGCCCTGAGGGTGGCAGTAAGGTGGGCTTGTTGCATTGTGGTAGGTATATCATTAACGAGTGATAATTATTACCTTGTAATTATTAGAAGAAGCCATCTGGTTCTGATAGTAGCTGTTCTTAGATGGCATGTGCTGACCCATAGCGCCAAATCTGGAAAATTAGAGAAAATCATAAATAATCAAAAATATAAAAATAATAAATATAAATAATAATAGTAAAACATAAAAAAATACCATTCGTTTCCGCCCGCGGCTTTGCACCCTTGTTTCTATGGAATCGTTTTAAGGTTATTTCTATTCTATGGGAAGTAACGATTAATGTGATACAAAGCCAATGTTTTATTCCAGGCCTAGAACTATTTGAAACAAAAGTCACTTATAACCCACTTATAACCACCATGATTTTATTATTTGATTCTTAAGTTTTCCAATATTTCGGCACAGTTTCATGCGCCATGATCATGGAATAACTGAAGGCTGCTATTAAGTTTTTATCGGCAGACATACCGACCTACCCTCATTTTTTGGTCTTTTGCTACGAACAACGTTACGTCTATCACCGGTTTCATTATTATCGAACGCAGCTCGATCACGATACATAACATTGACGCTATCCGTCCCGTTATAACTGACCTTTGTGTTATTATCCACTAGCTGTTTCCCGCGGTTTCACCCGCGTTAAATTCAAACTCCACATTTCTAAATTTTAATATAGCCTATGTTCACCGCGGATGGTGTACCTTCCCAACGGTGAAAGCATTTCAAATCGGTCCAGTTCGGAGCCTATTCAATACAGACAAACAAAAAACTAAACCTTTCCTCTTTATAATATTAGTACCTATAGAAGTATAGATGATAGTTTCAAAGTAGAATTATCTGTATGCGAAATTCAGCCGATCCATTTAGTAGTTGTAGCTTGAAAGCTAACAAACATCCAAACAAACCCTAAATTTCATCACACTAATTATTATAAATGCGAAAGTTCGCACCATCCATAGCGCCCTGTTGCTTGCCGCACCAGCATCTACCTGCAGTCTTTCGCAAGTCGTCATCCCACCTGGTCGGAGGGCGTCCTACACTACGTTTGCAGATGATGATGAATAAAGACATTGATAATTCGTTTTCTTGCCATCCCGCTCAGGCACCAGATGTTACTGGGGTGGCACTCTAGTTAAATCTAATGAGTTTACAAACTCCCGTTTACAACCCCCCCAACCATAATTTCCTACCAACCTATTCAATAAGCGCAAAGCATCTCAATATTGGCAATTTTTGTATCACTCAATAAAGATGGTTTCCTTTGTAAAATACGATTCCGATTCAATTCGGTAGTTATTATGAAGGAAGGGGCTTTCAAAAAGCAATCAAGGTAGGTTTTTTCCCTGCGAGGCACTTTTTTCGTAACAGTGGGTTGATATTTCATTTCATTTCATTTCATTTCATTTCATTTCATTTCATTTCATTTCATTTCATTTCATTTCATTTCATTTCATTTCATTTCATTTCATTTCATTTCATTTCATTTCATTTCATTTCATTTCATTTCATTTCATTTCATTTCATTTCATTTCATTTCATTTCATTTCATTTCATTTCATTTCATTTCATTTCATTTCATTTCATTTCATTTCATTTCATTTCATTTCATTTCATTTTTTTTTATACATTGAAGAAAATAATAACAAAATGTAATTTTTATTTTTATAAATAAATTTAAAAAAAAATGTGACTCATATTCTTTGTAAAAAAGCTTATTACAAAATATCAGATTATCTAGAATTCTAGAAGATAAAAAAGCTTGGAACGAGTTTTGCTCCAAATCAAAATCTACCAACTTACAGATAAGCAAATCAAATGTACTAGACACATAAGTTATGAACATACTAGTGGTTAGTGGTTTCTTCTCACTTCTTCCACTGGTGGACAAAAAATTTAAGTGAACTATAAAATAATTTTAATTGGTAATAATGAATAGTATAAAATATGACCTGTCTAAGTGCTTATTTGTAAGCTTAAAGAAACAAAAACTTTTCATTTTGATTATTTAAATCAGGTTTTTATGATAATGGCTGAAGTAATCCTATACATTTTAATATACTTTCTGTTTTCATAGCAGTAAATAATATTTACTGCTATGAAAACAATTTGTCCAGCATCATTTATTATTTATTTACTTATTATTTAATGATACAATTAATAGACAAAAATTATACATAGAAAACGACCAGAACACCCGAAACAAATATCTGCAGATCGTACACACATTTCTTCCGAGGCGGGAATCGAACCCGCAACCTTCTGCGTCGCAGGCGGACCTACGCCCACCGCGCCACATCGGTCGTCAAAAAAAAAAGAAAATTCTTGCTAAGTGTAATTTGTTATTATATCTAAATGATTTTTTGCCAGAGGATGCGGATTTTCGCATGCTAGATGCCATTAGTGAGAGTTTATACTTTCTAGTTTCGCGCGTAATTTGACTTTACATTTTAATAACTTATGATTCCTCTATAAAGCCAGCAAGTAGCATTAAACAATTACCTGGACATATCAATATTCCCGGGATCGTTTCCCTCGTCCGGTCCGTACATGTCGGGGTACACGTAGGCACCCTGAGGGTTTGTCTCGTACCCCATCACATCCTTCTGGTCTCCGTTGTAGGAGGTCGGTTCTTCAGCGTTCAGGGGCGGGTAGCTGGCTTGGCTGGACCCGGCTGAGAGCTGGGAGATTCCTGGAAAATATAATGATTTTCTATTAGTCATTAGATTGTTTTGAAAATGCTAAAAACCGAAATTGAATCCCTTAGTTTCAAACTATTTTTAGGTTTTGCAGGATACATACTAAAACCCTTGAAATATTTATTTATGGGACCATCTAGGGAAAATCTTCTAAACAACTGCAAAATAATCATCCAAATTAGTCCATAAATGACGGATAACTCGATGGATATTCATAAAAAAAAATTATATAGAACCGAACACCTCGTTTGTGTCTACTATCATTCTAAGCCTTCTTCTATGCATGACGAGATATAAGAAAGATATAGAAAGTTGGTAATATACTCAGCATAATGCTGGCATCAGGTTAGCCAGCGCTGTTCTTCCTATAGAGCCCTGGCATGGCAATATTCATAATTTTCATAAATCAACAGCAGACAGACTTTGCAGCATCGATGTTTCTAGACTAATGTGTGGAAAGCCACATGGCTCTGAGACCACTTCTATTTATGGCTGTTAGGAATCAAATCTAGATAAACGAACGAAATGGTTTATCTAAATTGATTCTTAGATGTTTCAATCGAGATTCTTAGTAAAATAATTTAGATATAAATCATCTCTTCAATACCTACTTAATTTATTCTACAATACCCTTTACTTTACAAATAGTAGTTACAAGAAAATAGTGAACAGCCTTTGTCCGTTAATTTATTTAGTGTCGTTTTCGTCTGTCTGAGCCTTAAGAATTAATTTAGCAGCTTTACTTGTCGTATTTTCTTTTTCCCTTGTCACCCGTTAATTAATAGTTATTCTTTGAATACAGAATCTGTATGTCTAATAATGTACTTATTTGAACAAATAATTAATTAGCCAGGGTAAACGGATTACTAAATAATCGAACCCTGCGCATATTGTTTTGACGACCTCTGTGGCGCGGTGGACGAAGGTCCGCCTGCGACGCAAGAGGTTGCGGGTTCGATTCCCGCCTCGGAACAATTGTGTGTACGATCTGCAGATATTTGTTCCGGGTGTTCTGGCCGTTTTCTATGTATGATAAAAAATATCTATCTATGTAATGTATTGTATTATGTATATCAGTTATCTAGTACCCATAACACAAGCTTTGCTTACCATGGGGCTAGATAATGCTGTGTGAATTGTCCAGCATTATTTATTTATTTATTGTATTGGCAAAATCTTGTGAAGCTCTGCATCACAGCATGACATCCCACTAATAATATAAATTCGAAAGTTTGGATGTATGCTTCTATAGGCAGTATAGTGATAAAGTTTACCTTTAAAGTCATTTAAAACGGGATATTTACCATGATCTAATTTTCGAGCTTTCCAATATTTCGGTGAACTTAACTTTTTTGGTTAACTTACCCGCAGTGTCTTCAGTTATTCCGTGATCATGGCGCATGAAACTGTGCCGAAATATTGGAAAACTCAAAAATCAAATCATGGTAAATATCCCGTTTTAAATGACTTTAGTGTTGATAACCATGATAGTTTCAAAAGTTTTAAAGAGTACCTTTCCCTAGAATCTTGCCGAAGCTGCCCAGGATGCTAGGCAGGAACATCGCCAGCAGCACAGACTTTATCAGGACTTGGCCTCCGATGAACAGCGGCAGGAGGAATTTGTTCAGGCCGAAAGCTGGAATCAAAAAACATTGTTTAGGCAAGTTGTCAATCTATACTAATATTATAAAGAGGAAAGGTTTGATTTTTTCTCTGTTTGTATTGAATAGGCTCCGAAACTACTGGACTGATTTGAAAAATTATTTCAGCGTTGGAAAGCTGCACTATCTGCGGTAGACATAGGCTATATTAAAATGTAGAAATTTGTTTTTAATGCTGGTGAAACCGCGGGAAACAGCTAGTCTATAATATTAATAATCTATGTTGATTTTTGTGTGTTTTTTATTGGTTCCTAATTTGTTATCTTTATTTATTAGTTATTAATTTGTATTTTTTTTTTGTTCTATTATATATATATACTTAAGATAAATCTTGATAATTTTACGCCACCGTCATCTTTAAAACGTACCGATCCTATCCATCCAAAGGTTGCCTGGAAGAGATCGCTTTTAGCGATAAGGCCGCCGATTGTGCCACTAGTTATAATTAGTATTAAGATCCTTTAGTATTTTTATTAAAAAAAAAATTGTATTGATGGTGCAATAAAGTTATATTGTATTGTATTGTATTATTTTATATGAAACGCAAATAAATATATTCAATTTCTATAATCTAAATATAATATATGTAAGTTTTCACTACTCAGCATATTATGTTATATATAATTTTTCTCCCTTGCAAAACACTCTGAAACCTGTGTTTCTTATTCAGATAACAACTTAAAATAATATTACAAAAAAAGCTCAATAATAACACTAAGAAAACCACTATTATGGTTCTTAACTAAAAATAATTATTCAAAGTAGTTGGACAAAGGGTATTTTTCTGAAAGCTGAGTATTTGCTGGCTTTTAACTTGTTCATAAAATCAACAAGCTTTTCCTTGTTTAAACACCATTGTTGAGTTTTCAGCGAAAAACAACAGGAACTCGCTTTTGTATTTTCTACTACTTCCTTATTTGTCTCACGTTTTTAGAGAGCAAATGAATATCTTATATTTAGTTCCGTTAAAAGCCACGAGAGCTCTTTCTGAGAAGATGGTTAGGGAAGTTTAGTCCCGCAGCGAGTATTGAACCCGCAACCTTTAGCTTCGCAGGTAGACCTTCACCCACGATTTTTCAATGATAGATCACTACATAGTATAGAACAAAGTCACCCGCTGTCTGTCTGTCCCTATGTATGCTTAGATCTTTAAAAGTACGCTTCGGATTTTGATGCGGTTTTTTTTAATAGATAGAGTGATTGAAGTGGAACGTTAATAAAGCATTTGAGACAAAGATTTACACGCGGGCGAAACCACGGGGCGCAGCTAGTATAAAATAAATGCGAAAGTTTGGATGAATGGATGGATGAATAGACGTTTGTTACTGCTTTACGCCACAACGACTGAACCAATCGGGATAAAATTATAAACCATAGGTTATTTCAATAATCCAGCAGCACATACATACATACAAACTCAATAAAATAAGTTGAAACAGAATGTTATTATTAAGCGGTATTCAAATATAATATCATCATCAGCCTACAGCAGCAGTTAGTAGTTAGTCCACAGCTGGACATAGGCCTCCCCCAATGAGCGCCATAGTGCCGTGACTTCAGCTTGACGCATCTAGCATCTACCTGCAGTCTTTTGCCAAATATATTATATATTTCAATGTTTCCATTGAAACAACGCGTGCGAAGCCGTGGGCAGAAACTACATAGTTACTTATATTTATAATAAGAAAAAGTTATAATAAAAAATAGTTTAGGTACTTACATCTGAATCCCATGAACTTAGCCGCCTTCGGTATATTGATGGAGACAACATGAGAATCAATAAAACTCTTCACTTTCTGGAATAATCTGTACTCGTACGTGTATTTGCTGAACAGCGCTCGTCCTTCACTCCCCTCATCATCTTTCCCATCTTCCATCCTCTTCACTCCAATAGGTTTGATTTCAACTCCTTCTATTATTTCGAATCTATCTCTCTCGAATGCTTTCTCTATCAAATCTTCTATTTCATTTTCTAAACTATTTAGTGTGTTATTCACATGAGCGTTACTTTCAGCGATAGTACTAACTATTTTAACGATATTATCTACGAAATCTGAACTACGATTACAATTATGGCATTGACTATTTTCTAAATCTAGGGTTTTGGTGTCTTCGCTTCTAACTTGCGTGAAAAGTAGCATGACTAGGCTACACCTCCATGCCATTTTTCTATGATTTCTTTGTGTTTTTTGGTTTGTTGAGTCCATTTTCGTTTGGCTGCAACCACATCACCGTGTTCTTATCGTGGACTAGAGACTTGAATATCTGAAACAAAAGAAAAGTACGTTTTAATGCGGTAAAAGGAATATTTAATAAGGATTCTACTGTTTCTGAAGGCTCTTTAGACATCACGATCATTTGAAGGTGGTACCTTCAAATTATCGTTTTTAAAGTTCAATACCTTTGTAATACTGAGTTTAAAAACCTTCATTTTAAAATTTAGATATTATATTTCTGAGAAAAGAATCTAATTTATAAATCTTTTAGATTTTTCTAAAAACAAACGGATTCGTTGCAATCTTTTAAGTGTTTGGTGTTTTTGAACTTCATAGCCATTAGCATCAGTTCAGACGTACTGGAAGGCTTTGACAAAAATTTTGGTAGACTAGACCTTACAATGTCATTGGTGCGCTTCGAGGAATAAAAGCTTAGCATTTATACCGACTGAATGAAGCGCACCTAAACGGGTGCGCTATAAATAAATAAATAAACAAATAATGCTTGACAACAATTCACACAGCATTATCTAGCCCCATGGTAAGCAGAGCTTGTGTTATGGGTACTAGATAACTGATATATATGATACAATACATTACATAGATAGGTATTTTTTATTATACATAGAAAACGACCAGAACAACCGAAACAAATTATTTTTTTTTTGTTTATTTGGAAGACAGACAGTACATAAACATTATAAAGAGTTACAATAAGGATTTACATAGACCAGTGAAGTCTCCACTATTAACAAATTTAAACAAAAAACTAGTGAACAGATATACAGTTAACAATAGAGTTTTAACATAATTTAAACTAAACTAAGTCAGTTATTGGCGGCTGCATTGGCTGCAATGCTTCTACGAAATGAGACAAGGGTTGAATTGAAAATATCAATTTCATTGAAATATTTATTATAATTATTGCAAGCTCTGTTCAGAAATATGTTCTGCCTATAATTAGTTCTAGAGGTAGGAGTCCAAAAAGTTTTCTTTTTCCTAGATGAAGCCCGTGGGCAATACAAATAAATATTTTCAAGTAACAACTGGGAGTCAATTTGATTATTTAGTAATTTATATAAGAACACCTGATCTCGTATAGTGCGACGAATGTCAAGATCTACTATAGAGTCCGTGGGGGCTGTCGGGAAGCGGAATGAATAATGTTTCAAAAATTTATTCTGAATTCGTTGTATATCTTCTATATGTATCTTATATTGGGGATTCCAAACCGTTGATCCATATTCAAGAATTGACCTGACGATATATCTGCTATGTGGAAGTACTTAGGTGCGCTTCGCCTAGGTGCTCTTCACGTGGGTGCGCTTCATGTGGGTGCGCTTCGAGGAATGCCCCATTTGTTATATGTATCTTTTCAAGTCTAATAAATAAAAGTGAAATTATTTATAAATATGTGTTTTTATATAAGACAAGTCATATCAGTAAAGGAGATATGTTGAAACGAACTATGGATCTTAATTTAACTCTTTTTATGCTACGCTTTAATATAATAAACAGAGTACGAGCGAGTTTTTTGGTCTCGCCTGATGATGGACAGAAGGTGGCCATAGGAACACCTAAATGAAACTTGTTACCCTGTCGGGTTTGGGTTCGTTGGATTTGTCGTCCTTAGCATTTGGTCCTAGATGAAATCGAAAACTTTGTTTTAAAAAGTTTTTAAAAATAATAAAAACTAGCTGCACCCCGCGGCTTTGCCCGCGTGTAAATCTATGTGGTAATTCCTACTTTAATATTATAAACGCGAAGTATGGACGGATATATGGATATTTGTTACTCTTTGACTTAAAAACTACTGAATGGATTTTAATTAAACTTTACAATAATATAGCATATACATCAGAATAACACATCGGCTACAATTTATAAAGACATATTGTATATTATCCAAAATATCTATCACCACGCGGGCGAAACCGCGGGGCGCAGCTTGTAGTATATAAAGCCTCCTCTTGAATCACTCTATCGTAGTTTAAAAGATCTAAGTATACATAGGGATAGACAACAGCGGGAAGCGACTTTGTTTTTTAGTTATATTGATGTATGATAACGAGTTTTACTTGGCTTCCGCGCTTTCCAAAACAAATATAGCACAAAATCATCTTTGATATATGTATATCGTATATTATACAAAGATCTTGATACTAATAATTCTTACAGCATCATCTAGCCCCAAACTAAGCAGTACCTAAAGAGGTTATACATGAAAATCATAGCTCCTCTTTACATTTACTGGGCGACAATGAAACTCACATAGAGGCCTTTAAAAATACGGCAATAGCAGCTTTTTGTTACCGTTAGGTACCTAATAAATGGACCCTTTTAGTTTTAACGATAATGGGCTCACAATGAACCATATTTATCCTTGGGTTTATTGCTAACCTTATACTAACCTTACCTATGTTTATTTAGATTTGTTACCTTTTATTCGCTTTTTATTATTCAGATTCCGATTTTCAAATAGAGTACAATTTTTATATTTAATAATAAAGGATACACAGTCTTAATCACACTTTTTAAGTATTATGGAAATACTTGGCTGTTTCGCTCTTCCACGTTCAAATTATGTAGGTACTAACTGCGCCCCGCGGTTTCACCCGCGTGATGATATATATTTTGGATAAGATACAATATATCTTTATGAATTGTAGCCTATGTGTTATTCTGATAATGTAAGCTATATTATTGTGAAGTTTCATCAAAATACTTTCAGTAGTTTTTGCGTGAAAGAGCAACAAACATACTTACATACATCCTCACAAACTTGCGCTTTTGTAATATTAGTAGGATTTAATTATCAATGCTAAGGAACACTAATAAGAAAAGTAAATTCTTAGAAATTTCTCAAACTCTCAGGGCATAGTACTGTTAATTATTAGTTTTAATATAACGGATATTTATCGCGTTTATTTACCTATTTTTTCCGACGTTTCAACAGGTTTACACACTGTCGTGGTCACGGGATGACTCATCCCGTACTACTTATAATTATGTGTTCAGTACACGTAAGTTTAAAAATATTTATACGTACTGTTATCACAAAAATCCTGTATAAAGCTTAATCAAGACTGTGAGACCATAGAATCCAATTCTTTTAGGTCACTTGAAGGTGGAAATGTGTGTCATCAGCATAAATGAAACGCTACGCTAAACTGTGGTAAAACTAAGCAGAACTCAAACACCGCAGCGCTAACTACAACTCGGTCACAATATTTGTGCACCTTGAGCCAAAAGTTCAAAAGCTCTCGCTTTGGGCTGTTTGGCAATTCCGGATTCAACTCGGATCGTGATGAAGAGCTTTTTATAGAGACGACTATATAATAAATAAATAATGCTGGACAATTCACACAGCATTATCTAGCCCCATGGTAAGCAAAGCTTGTGTTATGGGTACTAGATAACTGATATACATAATACAATACATTACATAAATAGATATTTTTTATTATACATAGAAAACGACCAGAACACCCGGAACAAATATCTGCAGATCGTACACACAAATTGTTCCGAGGCGGGAATCGAACCCGCAACCTCCTGTGTCGCAGGCGGACCTTCGCCCACCGCGCCATATCGGTCGTCAGATTTCATTGCTTAGTAATAGAAAAAGGGAAATAGAAATACAGTTTAATATCACGAATTTATCGATATGTTAATTAAACATGTACCTATACACTAGCATTATTCGATGTGAAATATTAAAGAAATAAATTATTATGGGTAAGCAATCTTGTGGCTGAATTTCTCAACAGCAAGATGTTGGATCGCGCATGCGATGGTATGCAATGTAGAAGAAAATGATTTTATGAAATCAAATGTGTATCTTTGTTAACCGAGTCGTGGTCTCCACTCAAAAATACGTTTGCCCCAGCAGCGGCTGTCGGTTCTTCGCGAGATATGGCTGGCCCACTGCCACTTCATCTTACTAATTCTTTGAGCTATGTCGATAACTTTGGTTCTCTGTCGGACGAATCCTATCCTTCAGAGAAACTCCGAGCATAGCTCTTTCCATAGCTACAGGATAAATGTTCGATCTGCTGATATTTGCGGGTGTTCTAGGTATTTCTACGTACAATAAAAATTATTTATCTATGAAATGTAATTTTATCAGTTATCTAGCACCCAAAACTCTGGTAAGCTTGGGGCTAGATCGATGCTGTGTGAATTGTCCAGCATTATTTATTTATTATATATATTATCAATGCACTGTTCAACCCCGTTAAGAACGCGGCAGGCTGATTCAGGAAGCATTGTTGTCGCGATCACTTGTCGTGTATGCTGTCATTAGTTAGATATTTGTCAAGTAATGTTCTAGTTGACGTATAATTGACAGCAATTAAAATTACAGTCACGATAAAGAATTCTTCCTATTTAAAGAACAAAACACACACATCCAGCACCGCTACCGGACATCACAAGAATGAGCATTCAAATATGGGCTTTAAGCACGTCACATTTGACAGTCACAGCATATTTGTTTAATGCATGCGATAAGCAAGAATGTCACTGTGTAAACATTAGATACTTCTTCAACAAATCCTTCACTCAAACTCGTCTGAAGTGCCTCGAGTATTCCTTCGAAACATACTCGAGTTCGGTATGCTTAGTTGTTAGTAGGCTTCATCGTCATAAATGTCATTGTGATAGTTTACAAAATCCATTATCCATTATGTGCATTCAAGGTAGGTCGCAAGGTATCTTGAGATGACTGTTCATTTCTTCACTCGTATGAGAAAATTTTGTAAGGTTAGTTCGAGTGAAGGGATTTTACGATCAAGCATACCAAAACGCGTTTGGAGGTTGAGTAGATCTTGAATCGTGGTCGAGGTAACGACTAAAGATACGGGGGTTAGTATGACACTGTGTCTAAACGCTACGATTCCTTAATTGAATGAATATTTTTATACTGTGTGGATATATGAGCTCCGTCTAAGTCTACTCAGACATATATATAGCCCAGCATAACCCCCACCCTATAGATTTGTCTTATCAACTCTAAACCAAATATTTCCAGCCCATATTTCAAAGGGATCCGTAATGTAATTCCATTTGTTTCAAAGCTAATCTATGTAGAACTAATCAATTCAAGTCTACCAACCTGGTAATATTTAATCAATCAATGGCTCCAGCATTTCAGGTTTGACAGGGAAGTTAATCAAATGGATTAGAGAAGATAAATATAATTTTAATGCCAACTAGCGGACCTTCCCGGCTTCGCACGGTTTTAGTACGGATCCCTAACTTTTTTGAAAATATAATATAGCCTATGTTCACCGGGGATAGTGTAGCTTCCTAACGGTGAAAGAATTTTTCTAATCGGTCCAGGAGCCTATTCAATACAAACAAATAAACAAACAAAAAATCAAACCTTTCCTCTTTATATAGTATAAACAAGCAGATATACATGTAATATACGTGTTCTTGAGTGGAGACCACGACTCAATAAACGTATTGTATGACGCACTCCGACTAGGTGGGATGACGACCTGCGAAGGACTGCAGGCAGATGCTGGATGCGTCAAGCTGAAGACAGGGCGCTATGGCGCTCATTGAGGGTGGCCTATGTCCAGCAGTGGACTAAAGTAGGCTGATGATGATGATGATTATGTAACTTTATAAAAAACAATAAAAGTTTCCATAGACACAATGTGTGCGAAGCCACGGGCAGAAACTTGTTTATCGTATTCGTGTGATTCCAGAAATAAATTCCTAAAAGGTAAGACGTATTTACAAATTTGATATTAATAAAATGATATCAATAAGATGACATAGAACGACAATAAATCCAGAGAAGTTATCAGTAAACATGTTTACACGTCTACGTTAAACATGTCTACGTATTAGTTATCCACTAAGAGCTAAGCTAAGTATACTGCAGGGTGATTCACAACCTCACTCTGTAACGTCCCGAACTCGGAAACGAACCGCTACCGAGTGAAATACTCGGTAGCGGTTCGTTTCCGAGTTCGGGTTGTTGTTTCACCGGGAACGATGAACGAGTAGCGATCAAAGCTAGAATGTAGAAACGAGTCTGCGTGAAGCGGGGAGCGAGTACGTAGTTCCGATAGTTGTGTAGCTCGGCTATCACTCGCTCGCGGCGGCCGGGTCTAACGACAGTCCGCATTGTAGAGAAATGACCGCTCGGCGTGAGTTTTTTGATCGCTGAGCGAGTGTTATTTTCCTGGCTCTTGTCGCCCAGCGACAAACTAGTGAAGCGAGTACTCGCCGGCAGTGTGAACAGTCAGCGATAATTTGTATATGCATCTCTTTTGTTTACACGGAATGTATATCTAACTGTACGTTTCTTGAGCGAGAAAATAGCCGATAGTTAGTGGTTCTCTCGCCGGGGCGGTGAGACAACTGCCTAATTGAGTTTTTAGAATATTTTCAAACTGGTTCAGACAGGATTACTCTCAACACTTTCATTGCCATCAATGCATAAAGAAGACTAACTAGTCCTCCATAGTCGTAATAATCTTACTACGAGTGTAGTTATAAGAAGAAATTATAATTTTAAGTTGTTAATAAGTTTCAGGACTGAAATAAATTTGAGCATGAATACCCGCGGGAAGAGTTGATGTGGTGCAGGTTATAAACTACTAACGGCATCAATACAATACAATATAATACAAAAATACTTTGTTGTATTGTATTATATCTGGCAGAGATCGCTCTTAGCGATAAGGCCGCCCATTGTACAGCATATTTTGTATTTGTTTTTCTTTTCCTGTCTTGTGTATCTTTTATGTATTTGGTGTGCAATAAAGAGTTATTGTATTGTATTGTATTGTTACCAGTAACAGATTATTATAAAAGGAATCACATGATACAAGTACAATGGGCGGCCTTATCGCTTAGAAGCGATCTCTTCCAGGCAACCTTTGGATGGAAAGAATTATGTGAGTTTAAGAAAGGGGTGTACCAAGGATAAGCTAGAATAAATATGAACATAACATGAATATTTAAAGATAAATAAATATATATATATATATAGAATATGTATACCTTATATCCTTTTCATCACTGATCTATTTGTATAGTTATTATGTCCAGCCCGGGGATTTTTGTCTAGGATGAAGAAAAATTACGTCGTCAGCGTAATTAGCGTAAATAGTTGGAAATTAATTCCTTCAACTACAATAATGTCTAAACCTGGAGAACTATCCCTGTGCTTGGCCAACAGTGGCCTGTTTACACGGGCTTCCGTACTCAGCACTTCTTAGAGTCTTAGTACTAAGCCCGTGTAAACCAGCCATAAGGCAAGAACGAACAGCCAGTTAGTTCTTATCAGACAAAATACAATCAACTGTCTTCCGATTTCTTTCAATTTCTTTTATTTCCTGTAGAATACACGTGATTGCTTTAAAAAAACACAATCGGCTCGTATATCTTTTTACAACGTTAGATAAAATCGTTTTCGTGACCCACGTGTGCGTAATGTAGGTACTTGGTATAACACTATCGCTGGCTTTCTTTTTATTTACGGTAATCTTCCATCTATACCTACATAACAAATTTTCTTTCTTACATCATCATCATCATCAGCTTTTAGCAGTCCACAGCTGGACATAGGCCTCCCCCAATGAGCGCCATAGCGCCCTGTCTTCAGCTTGCCGCAATTTTCTTTCTTTACGTTTCCGAAATACCTAAATTATAGCAAACATTTTTTTTATGTATTGTTAAAAGAACCCTAGTGCCTAGATAAACCTATGTAAGATGCTATCAATGGTAAACTATAACAAAATTTTAACAATAAATACTAAATGGATTAGTTGCAGTTCGTCCGTTTTGAAGTAAACAACCAAATAATTCGCAGTACGTGCGTTCTGCTAAGTGGCGAAAAAAATACCTAAACATTTTGTCGCATTTCGTGCGTCGAGGTCAATGTCTATCTAAAGGTGCGTCCAGATTAAGTAAAAACATTTTATAAAACATAACTATTCAAGATTTTATATTTTTTTAATTAGTATTTCCTTTTTTAGTTTTGTGATTTTTATTTTCTTTATTTTTTTTATGTGCATACACGACTTAGTTTTAAATTGCTGTAATGTTACTTATGATATAGCTCAAAGAATTAGCAAGCTGAAGTGGCAGTGGGCCGACCATATTTCGCGAAGAACCGACGGCCGCTGGGACAAACGTGTTCTTGAGTGGAGACCACGACTCGGTAAACGTAGTGTAGGACGCCCTCCGACCAGATGGGATGACGACTTGCGAAAGACTGCAGGTAGATGCTGGATGCGGCAAGCTGAAGACAGGGCGCTATCGCGCTCATTGGGGGAGGTATCGACTACGTACCCGTTATACGTAGTCGATGGGGGAAGGCCTATGTCCAGGAGTGGACTGATATAGGCTGATGATGGAATGTTACTTCTGATTATTTACAATAAACAATGTGTACTTGTTTTACTTTAATATCCTGCTAAGCAGCAGTGGACAACAATCTTTATCATTCCTAACAATATTTTGGCAGAATATGTTAAAAAGCAATAAGTACAAACTTCCAGCCTTTCCTTTTCTTATTTGATAGACATGTAATGTTGTTAGGGAAATAAAACATGAGTGGAGCTTATTACATACTTTATGTATACGAGCAGTTGCCAGCGGATTCGTTTGTCAAAATAATGAGCACCGCAATAAACCTGGTCAGCTTCGTATGGTGTTTTTAACCTGTGATAATCTTGATAGAACCTTTAATTCTTTGATATTTTGAAATGTAGTGTACCTACTTTATGTGTCAACCAATATACCTAGACAAACAAACTTTCAATTTATTTTTTTAAGTGAACATGATAATTTCCCTAAATTAACTGCCTCGATCGATATCATCCAACCATATTTTTATGACCAATGACCATCGATATTTTTTTTAAATTTGGTTTGTCTTTAAAGTTTAAACGATCGGCTGAAATACGCGTAAATAAGATGGAAATTTTCTATTTTAAATACTAATTTTGTGCCAAGAAAATTCGTATTTTAAGTATATTTGGATCGATGCCAATAGGTTTTTAACAGAAGCTTTTATAAACCTGTGGACTTCGAAACGAACTGCATCAGTACAATTCCAGCTGGATCCGCTCAGTATCTACCGTGGAACACAAACATCCAAACAAACTTTCCGTATAACATTTAAATGATGTGATCTAATTCAAACTTCCGACGTTAGAAGCGGGATAATAACATCAACTGAGTAATTTCCGTAATCCATTTCACGTGAAGTGTACACAGCTGCGCCGTCAAAACATGATTCATAGACCTTCATGTTGAAGAAAAACTAGTGCTTTTTCATTAAGGTTGACGAATATTATGGCCTATTATTATATTTTTTTTATCAGTTTCTTTTTAAAAGTTACGGCTTAACATAACAAAACAAAAAATATATGTATAAACTAGCTGTTTCGGTTTCACCCGAATAGATATTTTGGATAATATACCATATAGAGGTATCTTTATGTCTTGTAGCCTATATGTTATTCTGATACTTATGTAAGCAATTTTATTGTGAAGTCCAAAATCCATTCAGTAGTTTTTGCGTGAAAGAGCAACAAAACATCCTGACAAACTTTCGCGTTTGTATTATTAGTAGGATATAAGGACCGCCAATTAAAAGTTTTGACAGATAGTATTGAAGAGAATAAGTGTCAGTAAGTTTTTAGAGTTTCTTTTGCGAAATAGTTATGTACGATGGTACGGAACGATCTTTGTGAAAGTCGACACGCACTTGGCCGGTTTTTTTAGTATGGACATCAGTCACGGGTACCACCATAACACAAGGTCTGCTTAGCTCCAGATGATGGAATAAAATCTCTGATGTAATTCAAATTCATTTGTTTTTGTCGAAAAAGCATTTTCTGTAAGCCATTATACGTGAAGTGAACACAGCTGCGCCGTCAAAGCATGATTCATAGGTCTTCGTATTGAAGAAAAACTAGTGCTTTTTCATCGTAATAATGGTTGGCGCAGATCAGGGCCGCACCGTTACCGCACAGTACAAAAATGTGCATTCAGATATGGGATTTAACTCGTAACCTTTCGATGCATTATTTATTAATGGTATCAAATGACAGAGACGTCGCGGACCACTCGTTTGAGGCTTGTGGTAAGTCATTTTGTCGCTGTGAAATGTATCAGGTAATGATTTGAATGCATGTTTTTGTGCTGAACGTTAGCGGTGTTGAATGAATGTTCGCAGAGCTTTATCCATCGTCCTAGGGCTAAAGTCTGTTATTTTTATGCTTCTATTGGCTGCCTTCTCCTTGATGGAAACTCTATGTTTGTGAAGCAAAGAGTTGAAATGAATAATGAAATTAATTAATAATTTCCACGTAAAAACAGCGAACAACGTAATTAAAATTTGTTTATGAAAATAATGTAAGTTTTAATTAAAACAAGTACTTCATTTTATTTCGTACACATTATTCCTGTTAAATCTATATATATAAAAGAAAGTCGTGTTTGTTACAACACTTATAACTCGAGAACGGCTGGACTGATTTAGCTGAAAATTGGTGGAGAGGTAGCTTACAACCAGGAGTCTAACATAGGATTTACCGTTTAAACCATTTAACTTGACACAGATTTAACGGGGGCGAAGCCGCGGGGCGCAGCTAGTTATTTTATAATAATGCAGGGAAATATTTTGCAAAAAATTAATGGATTGGATACCACTTTAAAATACTAATCTCTGCCCGCGGTTTCGCACGCGTTGTGTCTATGGAACTGTTTAAAAGTTTTTTTATTTATATTCCATGGAAACTTTGCGAGATAAAAAGTAGCCAATGTTTGATTCCAGGGTTAGGGCTACATCTACACATATCTGCTTAAAAAAAAATTGGACAATACAAACGGAGTCATCTAGCCCCAAGCAAAGCAGAGCTTGTGGTATGGGTATTAGATCACTATGATCACTACCTATATGCTTAATACAATATGAATAGATATTTTTTTTAGAAAACGAACAGAATACACTAGACAAATTTGGTATATATGATTTTTTCCGGGTTTGGTGGAGACCACGACTCGATAAACATAGTTGTAGGTCGCCCTCCGGCCAAGTGAGATGACGAACTGCGAAAGACTGCAGGTAGATGCTGGATGCGTCAAGCTGAAGACGCTCATTATGGGAGGCCTATGTCCAGCAGTGGACTGACAAAGGCTGATGATGATGATACATTATTAAATGTCCAATATTTTTTATATTCATTCACTTGTTTCGAAACGAATGAGAGGCGTATCTCAAATATTAATGGATTACAACTTTTCATCAGGTTATAGATTTTTTAAACAGCTGGGTCATTCTAGTTTCCGAATCATTATCATCATCAACCTATAATAGTCCACTGCTGGACATAGGCTTCCCCTAATGAGCGCCATAGCGCCCTGTCTTCAGCTTGCCGCATCCAGCATCTCCCTGCAGTCATTCGCAGGTCGTCATCCCACTTGGTCGGAGGGCGTCCTACACTACGTTTGCCTGCTTTTAAACTGAATAAAATTAACTACGTATGTAGTATAGTAGATATGTAGATACATATATTATAATTTATCTAATACCAAAGTTATCGACATAGCTCAAAGAATTAGCAGGCTGAAGTGGCAGTGGGCCGGCCATATCTCGCGAAGAACCGACGGCCGCTGGGGCAAACGTTCTTGAGTGGAGACCACGACTCGGTAAACGTAGTGTAGGACGCCCTCCGACCAGGTGGGATGACGACCTGCGAAAGACTGCAGGTAGATGCTGGATGCGGCAAGCTGAAGGGCGCTATGGCGCTCATTGGGGGAGGCCTATGTCCAGCAGTGGACTGCTATAGGCTGATGATGATTATGATTAGCAAAGAACTGTCTTCGTTACATGCCATTTTTCATAATTTGTACATCGTAATCCGTGAAACATATTGATCCTGCCTCCCAGTTTGTAAAATCTTATATTTACACATACTATGTACATATGTATTTATGCAAATAAATGTTTTTACTCAATACTCAATATATTTATTGTTGATATATTTATCTTTACGCTACATTACGTTAAAGATGAGCGCCTTAAATCCCTACGTCTAATGTTGTTCTGTATTTTTGTGTGTTTTTCCTTTTTTTGTAACTCTGTTTATCATTGTGTGTGGCTAACAATAAATTATTTATTCTTCTGTATTCTTTATCTTAAATTTTGCACATTAAAGTATCCCATCGTTGAACATCTAAGCTATGATCTGTTAAAACCGTGTGGACTGTGCAAACCTGCATGGAACGAAAACTTTTTAATCTGTTAAGAGCTGAATTACAAACGAGTAAGTTTGGTCGTTACGTCGAGCGCACTCGGGATGCAGATAACGCAGAGATAGAGAGGCTGGAACGTTCCCGTGGCGGTCACTGCGAAATAATAGACCCCTTTAACTCAGCCCTTGGATGGCGTAAGAATCGACCCCTGTAACTCAGGCCGTGGATGACACCAAGCTATCATTTATTTATAATTGTATCAAAAAAGACTCAGTGATAAGATTTAATCGTGATCGTTTTTTATCTCTCCTAAAAATGGGAAAAATCTTGTCCATCCCTTTTCGGAAAATAATAAGAATTTATTTTTATTTATTTTAATAATTATCTGAGCATCTGGTCTATGCGTCGCGTGACCCGAGGGCTGGCGACGTTTGGTTCGAAAACAGCGTGCGCGACCTGTCCGCTCAGGCTGCGCTAGTGCGCGGGCGACCGTATGCTAGTGACTCACTTGTACTCTTTTGTTCCCAGCTGGCCGCTAGTGTTCTAAACTTTAGGCTGCTAATTGTATCATTTAACTAGAGAACGGCTAAAATACCCTCTATTATAACTTATTATCCAATATTTGGGCTAAATATTAGAATTTTATCCAAAAAAATGGTTATGTTACTAAATGCAATTGCTCTTCTAAAGCTTGCATGTTCCTAAGAGCTAATCTCAACCTTATGTATAAAAACTAAATTTACTTATTTTTAAGTAGTTATGATTTGTAACACGAAGTGTAAATTTCCTACGTAAGTTTTGATAAGCGCACCCCTAGCTTCGAAAACGTTTTTCTATTTGTGTATGTTTGTGCATTCTAGGATTAAATTTACACTGGTATTGTACCAGACCAATGTTATTTAAGGTTTTAATAAAGAATTTTTGAAAAATGTCATACAGCGGGGCAATGCTGCCAGCGTCGCGGGGACGCGCCCAGACTTGGTATTGAAATGGATCAGTTGAACTACCTCTAGATTATTTGACACCGTCTATAGTTATTTTAATAGTAAGTACTAGTTCTAATTTGTTTTTATTATTTGAATGTATGTACCTATCTTAATTTGAATTAAATAATCATTTTATTTCGTTTTTTTAACATAAAGCCCGCCTTAAACCACGAAAAAACATAAAGATAATTTTAAATCTAAACCTTTAAATATCGCTAAGTCATTTGCCGCATGAAAATAACTGATATTAAACCCAATAGAAAGTAAAAACCTATTCAATGAGCTTCTGTGTTTAATTTATGAGAAGACCGAAAACCATAAAGTCATTGAGAAAGCTTAAGATTTAATTTATTGCAAGAGGCTCTACTTTTTCTGATGAAATATGCTGTTATAATCGTTTAGAAGTATTTGAGTGGAATCACATGGTCTATTGTTGGAGAACATTTCAAAGAAGTAAGAAAATGAAAATGAATTTTTTAAATTTCTTTAAGCTTACAAATAAGCACTTAGACAGGTCATATTTTATACTATTCATTATTATCAATTAAATTATTTTAAAGTTCACTTCAATTTTTTGTCCACTAGTGGAAGAAGTGAGAAGAAACCACTAGTATGTTCATAACTTATGTGTCTAGTACATTTGATTTGCTTATCTGTAAGTTGGCAGATTTTGAGTTGGAGCAAAACTCGTTCCAAGCTTTTTTATCTTTTAAGTAATCTGATATTTTGAAGTAGAAAAGTAAAAAGGTAAAAAAGGTAAAGTAAAAGTAAAAAGATTGTTATTTCGCCAGGACAGAGAGGAGGTATACGTAAACATTACATATCGTCGTTGTAGAGCGAGAAGTAACTAATTGCAAAAAGCTAGTTCGGAGATAATCGCGATCAAAGTTTTTTTGATCTTGAAATCGGTGTAACTCATTAAGGCTTATAGTTACAAAAATGATTTCTATGAACAAAATATAGATCATTTTACCATACATCCTATCGTTCAATAAGTTCTGTAAATATTTTTACGGTTACTGAGATACATAGTAAAAAGTAAGTTAGTCAATTCTAGCAAACTCAATAAGATGTTATTAGGTTAGTTAATTAACTCTCCATGTTACTTAAGTAATTTTTCTTGATACAGCTTTGTTCCAGATAGTGATTAGTGGCTAATGTTAAATAATAACTAAGAGCCATTATGGAACATCGTGTCAAATACTATTGTATGCAAATAGTCACTAAGTAACTTTAATGAGCAGTGCAGCCCCCAGTCGTTAAAAAAAGGTTATAGTAAACGATTGTGAAATAAATTACTTAAGTACTCTTAGTACTTTTTCGTAGACTGATTTTTGGCTCAACAAGTAGTTAAGTACTTCTGACATTCTTGTATTTCCCGAAATTAAAATAAAAACAGCTCTTTTACATTTTTAATGGGTTTAAAAATACTTTGACATCATTAAGTCATTTTGGCCAAAATTGTTAGTTAGTGACTTCTCGCTCTACAACGACGATATACAAATAAACGTACATATACATACGGTAAGATAAGCCTATCAAACAATAATAATTATTTGTTATTTTTTTAAGGAGGTACCTAAGTCTGAGTTTATAAGACGTAAGCAAGTCTGTTAAATTCAACATCTAAAAATATACATATAAAAACATATATTAAAAAAAAACTCAGTTATTATAATTTTAATTTGACGACCGATGTGGCGCGGTGGGCGAAGGTCCGCCTGCGACGCAGGAGGTTGCGGGTTCGATTCCCGCCTCGGAACAATTGTGCGTACGATCTGCAGATATTTGTTCCGGGTGTTCTGGTCGTTTTCTACGTATAATAAAAAAAAAAATCTATCTATGTAATGTATTGTATTATGTATATCAGTTATCTAGAACCCATAGCACAAGCTCTGCTTACCATGAGGCTAGATAATGCTATGTGAATTGTCCAGCATTATTTATTTATTATAATTTTATTTGATTTTCTTAACATTTTATCCAAATACCGTATTTTTAATTTGTTTCTATCCAGACAGCACATAGTCGACTCGCTAACTGAAGCTAATATTTCATTACCTTCGTCAATATCTATTCAATTACTTTTATGGCTTAAGAAATATATAACGACGTAGGGCCACCATGATTTATAACATTTACGCCCTATTTCACCAGGTCAAGCCTGCACTACATCTTGTTTGACCTCGTTCATTCGGTCCTTTGTGAGGATATGGGTATTGGGTAACCCAATAGATATGTTTATTGGGTAACCCAATAGATACGGGTATTCCATTTCATCTTTCACGGCGCCCATTCATCTATTTTGTAGTAAAATGAGCTGTCAAATATTTTTTGGTAGGTATTTGACGTCATAACTTAATAGTTACTCTGCAATTTATAAGATGGATGGATTCAACCAATATCTTAGTGGAGAATACAAATGTTATAGTGGTTTACACTGGCTAGCGCATCAGCTAGCTGACTGGGTTTAATTATCACTCAATTTGCTCATATTTTAGGTTTGCTTACTAATTGCTAGCTAATTGGTTAGTTTAATTGTTAGCTAATTGGTTAGGTAAATTGTTAGCTAATTGGTTAGCCTAATTGTTAGCTAATTGGTTAGGTTAATTGTTAGCTAATTGGTTAGCTAACTGACGGGAAGGGACCAGAAAATTTTAATATATATCAAAACTAGCTACGCCCCGCGGTTTCACCCTCGTGGTGATAGATATTTTGGATAATATTCAATATATCTGTATAAATTGTAGCCTATCTGTTATTCTGATGTATAAACTATATTTTTGTAGTAGTTTCATTAAAATCCATTCAGTAGTTTTTACGTGAAAGAGTAACAAACATCCATCCATCCATACATACAAACTTTCACGTTTATAATATTAGTAGGATTTCTAGCTTATTTAAGCTTCTACCTGTCATATTTTGCCATAAGAGCAAGTTTTTTGTTTATTAAAATAATTTCCAGTAACTTTGTATCATGGTCCCCCTTGTTTTCAGTTTTGGACTGCAGCGATTGTTA
This sequence comes from Eupithecia dodoneata, assembly GCA_947044415.1. Taxonomy (NCBI): domain Eukaryota; kingdom Metazoa; phylum Arthropoda; class Insecta; order Lepidoptera; family Geometridae; genus Eupithecia; species Eupithecia dodoneata. The sequence goes on from OX345678.1 coordinate 7,819,151, forward strand.
AGTTTAATGACGAGCTCAGGGAACTAGGGTTCACTTGGTCTTTATTAGTTTCGGAAGCTGCTGGCATCTAGGCATGTGGACTCATAAATGTACTTTTGCATAAATGGACTTTCGCAGAATAGCAGTACCAAACACACTAGACGTACTTACTTAAGAACTGGACCTAAGAGACCGAAAGGGGCACTACAATATTGGTTTTAATAAGATAACTACAAAACTAATAAATGCTATGGAAAGAGCCATGCTTGGAGTTTCTCTGAAGGATAGGATTCGTAACGAATACATCCGACAGAGAACCAAAGTTATTGACATAGCTCTGAGAATTAGCAAGCTGAAGTGGCAGTGGGCCGGCCATATCTCGCGAAGAACCGAAGGCCGCTGGGGCAAATGTGTCCTTGAGTAGAGACCATGACTCGGTAAACGTAGTGTAGCACGACCTCCGACCAGGTGGGATGACGACCTGCGAAAGACTGCAGGTAGATGCTGGATGCGGCAAGCTGAAGACAGGGCGCTATGGCGCTCATTGGGGGAGGCTTATGTCCAGCAGTGGACTAATATAGGCTGATGATGATTATGATGAATAATTACCAAAGCTTTGTTACTATAGTCTCAGGGAACCCTAAGACATTAAATAAAACCCTAAACTTTTGTTCATTGAGACGGGACTCGAAATCTTCCTGTAGGTACCGAGGGAAAGATCGCGGGTTCAAGTCCGGTTGAAAAGAGCAGTGTCCCATGGGATGACGAATTAATACAAAAAAATATTAACTTGTTCCTACCCGCGACTTCGCACGCTTAACCTAGACATTGTAAGATCACAACGCGTGATATTTTTTCTTTCTCATGGAAATTGATCGAATACGAATTTAGATTATAAAGAAAAACAGGCAACTTTTATCTTATCTCTTATCCTATAAATCAGGCCTGGGCTTGGAACTACCTGTATGCAAAATTTCAGTCCGATCCGTTCAGTACTTTTGGCGTGGAGAAATAACGATATAACGAATTCGTTAAAATGTTTGTCCTTTATTTTTTTAATCATGTTTGTTTTAGGTTTTTGTTTATTGAGTTACAAATTAACTAATATATTCATTCATACAGTTTGTTAAAAAAAAATACTTCACAATAAACTCTACAATCTGACGCGTTAATTAAATTTGACGACCGATGTGGCGCGGTGGGCGAAGGTCCGCCTGCGACGCAGGAGGTTGCGGGGTCGATTCCCGCCTCGGAACGAATGTGTGTACGTTCTGCAGATATTTGTTCCGGGTGTACTGGTTGTTTTCTATGTATAATAAAAAATATCTATCCATGTAATGTATTGTATTATGTATATCAGTTATCTAGTACCCATAACACAAGCTCTGCTTACCATGGGGCTAGATAATAGTGTGTGAATTGTCCAGCATTATTTATAAATTAACAGCTTGACTCGAAAACTGTGTAAGAAAATTTTTAATTAACTTATTTTTTGTTCTAAATTGTAATTAAACAGTAAGCAACATTACGTGCTGGCTCTGTGATAAACTCATTATGAATAATAATACAAGAAGTGGGTTTTTGTGTTGGATTAATTAAAATCTAAAGAAACTGTATTTTGTCCGACTTTCTTTATTTTCAGGTCAAGGTTATAATAAATATATTAATGCTGGACAATTCACACAGCATTATCTAGCCCCAAGGTAAGCAGAGCTTGTGTTATAGGTACTAGATAACTGATATACATAATACAATACATTACATAGATAGATATGTTTTATTAAACATAGAAAACAACCAGAACACCCGGAACAAATATCTGCAGATCGTACACACAATTGTTCCGAGGCGGGAATCGAACCCGCAACCTCCTGCGTCGCAGGCGGACCTTCGCCCACCGCGCCACATCGGTCGTCGAAGAATATACGCGGCTAATGAAAATATTGCATGTTTGTAAAGAAAGTATTAGTTTTAATAATATTAGTATTAATTATCCTCTAGTTATGCAGATGCATCCATTTTTATATCTTTGTCTCTCTCTCCCAATAAGGTTTGCTGGACGGAAACTGTTCTCAGGGTTAAGCTCATCTTTGACATTTATTTACTAGTTTAATGTTTTATTTTATATATAAATAAGATATCAAATAAATAAAAATAAATTAATAATAATCTCGTGTTCATAGTCGACTAACTTAGACCAGATATTTTGGCCATCTTTGGAGACGCTGAATAAATGTTCAGCAATGGACCTATAGCAGCCACGATGATTTAGTTTTTTAAGTTTTTTGAGACAAATACATATCTATACTAATATTATAAAGAGGAAAGGTTTAATTTTTTGTTTGTATTTGAAAAATTATTTCACCGTTGGGAAGCTACACTATCCCCGTCGAACATAGGTTTTATTATATTTTCAAAAAAGTTAGGGATGCGTACTAAAACCGTGCGAAGCCGGGAAGGTCCGCTAGTTCCTAATAAAAGTATGGCCTAATAATTTCGGAATAATTCACCTTACATTTTTATTTCAAAATCAGTCCACAATTGACTGAGATTTAGACGATAAAAAAAACCATACCTACTTATAGCCAAACATAGAACCTCACCTTTTGTTTCTCGTCGGTTAAGAAGTAGGTACCTTAGTACAATTAAAGTTAATACCTGCCCAGTAGAAGTAATGAAAGAAACTCAATTATTCTAGACAACAGAAATCTATTAGCATTTAAGTAGAATTCTACCCCGAATTGGAATTAGCAATGAGTTTTATCTTACACAAAGGAGTAAAAACGTTAATATTCATTGGGTAGAATGGCGAAATTAGAGACACAGCTTAAATTTAATTAACTGGGCCAGTGAACTTATTGCATCACACGTAGATACCTATCTAATAATATAATATAAGTAAATAAAATAATGCTGGACAATTCACCCAGCATTATCTAGCCCCATGGTAAGCAGAGCTCGTGTTATGGGTACTAGATAACTGATATACAAAATACAATAAATTACATAGATAGTTTTTTTTAATTATAAATAGAAAACGACCAGAACACCCGGAACAAATATCTGCAGATCGTACACACAATTGTTCCGAGGCGGGAATCGAACCCGCAACCTCCTGCGTCGCAGGCGGACCTTCGCACACCGCGCCACATCGGTCGTTATAATATAATATAAATAACTTTTTATTAGATAAGGACATAAATATTGATTAATGAAATAAATGTATTAATTGACAACCGATGTGGCGCGGTGGGCGATGGTCCGCCTGCGACGCAGTAGGTTGCCGGTTCAATTCCCGCCTCGGAACAATTGTGTGTACGATCTGGAGATATTTGTTCCGGGTGTTCTGGTCGTTTTCTATGTATAATAAAAAATATCTATCTATGCAATGTATTGTATTATGTATATCAGTTATCTAGTACCCATAACACAAGCTCTGCTTACCATGGGGCTAGACAATGCTGTGTGAATTGTCCAGCATTATTTATTTATTTAATTAATTATTTTGCCAATTTAATCTCTAATGTATTTGCAATTTAATATTCTCAACTTAATATTTTTCATGTAAATGTTTTTTTGTCTGTAACTAGATTCTCCTACCGACTTGTATGTACGTTTGCATGCCCTAGATTTAGGCAAAACATGTATGTTGCTTACCTATTGCTATTTCCATCTTTGTGTGACCCATGTTTGCAAATAAATAATTTGAATATTGAAATTTTGAATATCTACGTGTGGTTCTACGTGTACGTTGGTACCATATTCACAATAATAAGTACCAACCACATAACAACTTACATAATATTAAGCTTAGACCAGGTTGGATGACGACCTGCGAAAGACTGCAGGTAGATGCTGGATGCGGCAAGCTTAAGACAGGGAGCTATGGCGCTCATTGGGGGAGGCCTATGTCCAGCAGTGGACTGATATAGGCCGATGATGATGATGATTAAGCTTAGAGTGAGGATGAATTTACCTAAAACAGATTGAAGACAACAAAAAATTATTCCTATCTTTATTTAAAATCGAATTCAAAATTTTTGACGTGTCCAAGAGTCTAATGTCTATAGGGAATCAGCACCGAGTTTTGTGAGCACTATCATCATTAATATAAATCTTCACCCAGCCTGTCTGTCTGTAAAACTGCTTTATAATTTAGTGTTGTTTTATGTTAAAAAAAATGTTGCTTTTGACAAATACAAAAATATCTGGTTTGGAGCTTTGCTGGCGGTGTGACGTGTACAGTGTACACGTCACACCGCCATCTCTTTATGAAAACAATGTATAACTGATTAAAATGTCTAGTACTGCTCGGCTATCGAGAAAATGTATTCTTGAGGGAACATATCCATACATACAAACTTTCGCGCTTATTATATTAGTACGATATACTATGTAAGGATGAATTCAAAAGTTTCCCAGCTGCTGCAGACCTGGCAACCCCAAACTCAGGGTCGACAAAACATTCGCCCTCTTTCAAAAGTTCCAAATGGCGGTAGGTACGGGTCAAAAAGATTAATTAGTGCCTTGCTTATCTTAGACCTTAAGTCTAATGACAGGGCTGACAATGGTCTTCAATTAACATAGAGGTTCCCTTTGCGGTGTTTTCGTAAGAGCGGGTAGACATTAGGCGTTTTGAAACGCGCGCTTACGAACGCCGTGAACAAAATCTGACAGCTCAGCTTGATTACATTATGAAGTACTAGCTGCGCCCTGCGGTTTCATCCGCGCGGTGATAGATATTTTTGATAATATACAATATATCGTTATAAATTGTAGCCTATGTGTTATTCTGATATGTAAGCTATATTATTGTGAAGTTTCATCAAAATCCATTCAGCAGTTTTTGCGTGAAAGAGCAACAAACATCCTCACAAACTTTCGCGTTTATAATATTAGTAGGATTTGCTTAACTTAGTTTTAAGGCTATTTTATTACACTAAAGTAAATCGATGGATCCATTAGATGGGTGTTATTTTTTTCATCTAATAAGTAAATAAATACTACTAAATAATTGTTACGTTTGTTACGCTTTTTAAAAAGCCTAATGTAAACGTCGTGCCCGTTTTGATCATTGTAGTTTGGCAGATAATTACATGGCACCAAAATTATAAAGGCTTTTCTACCAATGGGTTTGGCTTTGGATCAATTTGACCCTGCCGACCCAGGCACGATGTAGACGAATCAAAAAAGTTTGGATACCTATCGTATCAGCACAAATACGCGTTAAAGTACACTGCTTCCTTACTTGACTTACTAGACGACCGATGTGGCGCGGTGGGCGAAGGTCCGCCTGCGACGCAGGAGGGTTCGATTCCGGCCTCGGAACAATTGTGTGTACGATCTGCAGATATTTGTTCCGGGTGTTCTGGTCGTTTTCTATATATGTATAATAAAAATTATTTATTTATTTGTTCACTTTTTTTACGCGGTCATTTTAGGAAATAATCTTTATGCATTTCATCCTAGCGCGCCCTTTCACACACTAGGGCAGGTGAGATATCATACATTTATACAATTAGGCCCCCGGCCTCGCTTACCGAAAATTTCGTTCCGTTGACTTTTATACCCTTCCCTTAAAGTTATTATTCGAGAGAATGAAAACAATTGGAAACATCTCCATAATGTAGTCGCCCCAGTGTGGAAACTTTAACAACTGAGTTTGAAGTTTGTCTCCTAACGAGACATAAACGACTTACTAAAGACCTCTCGCCGATTTGTTGGTGATTTCCACTTCTAGTTACAAAGTCCACCCAAAGATATAAAAAGGATTGGGATTTTTTATATTCGTCGGTGTCTAAACGTTAGAATTGATATATATCCTACCTATTATAAATGTGAAAGTTTAGATGGATGAATGTTTGTTACTTCTTCAGGCTAAAACTACCGTAACGGGGTTTTAGTTGATCCCGAGAAGCTTTTTAATCCTAAAGTTCACGCGAATGAAATCGCGAATGGGTCAACTAGTGTCATACAACACACACTAATAATTATTATAAATGCGACAGTTTAAAATACTAAATACTATCCTGTTTATTTGTCTAAGTATTTATTATTGTATAGTATTTCTGTTTTTCGTGGTACACAATACAGGGTTTAATATTGTACGTAGCTGTTATACATTATGTAGTTAAGTTAGTGAAGTAAGTAAATTAGTGCTAAGTAAAAATAATATCTTTCGTAGATCGTCATCCCACCCGGTCGGAAGGCGTCCTGCACTACGTTTACCGAATCGCACATGGAGACCACTCCACTCAAGTACACGTTTACCCCAGCAGTTGTCGGTTCTTCGCGAGATATGACCGGCGCACTGCCATTTCAGCTTGCTTCTTAGAGCTATGTCAATGACTTTGGTTCTCTGTCGGATGTATTCATTACGAATCCTATCCTTCAGAGAGACCAAGCGCTGCTCTATTTCTTTATGTATAGGTAGACTAAGACCCCAAGTTGGTAGGAGTTAGCTTACCTGTTTTTGTAAGGGTCCAAATTCCCCTGAATTAATAGAACAAGGGTAGAGAATCGACTTGGGTAGAAAACTAATTATCAACGTTTCTATAGGTGTGTAAATAGCTATACAAATACTCACGTAGGGCTAAGCGAGAGCACGTTGATGAAAAGTGATTTCGATTCGATTGAGATTCAATTTCTTATTTCTTTAGGCTTACAAAATAAACACTTAGACAAGTAAAATTTTATACTAATAAAAATTATTAGGATTTTCTTAAATTTTTTATTTATTTATTTTAACAATATTCAGGAAATTAACAGCTAACTTAATAAATAGGTATCGGACTTAATACTGAAGGCTAATTAAAAATTTCCACAAAAAGCTACTGAAATTAATGCTAAACAAAGTTACAGGACGACTACTGATGGTAAAATTATTATACTTAATCTAAAAGTTTGTAAACGGATACATTTCTACCAATTTTGGTTTATTATACCTCTACGACTTAAGAAAATAATCAAGAAGAGGATGTACCAAAAATCTACCACACACTATTTTTTTTAGTTCAGTGGGAGGATCAAAGAAAATATCTATATCAAGCTCTCTGGACAGAATGTTAAAACATCCGCATGACCTTATTAAAAACTAGCGGACCGTCCCGGCTTCGCACGGGTATTGGAATTTTTAAGGTACATTTTTTACACCTTGGGTTTAATTATTATTGGAGTTTTAGTAAGGACCCCTAACTTTTTTGAAAATATAATATAGCCTATGTTCACCGGGGATAGTGTAGGCTACACTATCAAAAAAATTCTGTGTCAAAATTATCGGTCTCCATTTTCATTCCAAATACGTCCACTCGTGTCGGACTCGCGCGCACCACTATGCAAACAAAACGCTCTATCTGGACAGGCTCTAAGTTCCTAACCTACTTCCTAACACATTTTCTTTTATGTTATTCTTTTACAAAAAATCAAAAAGAGCTCTTGTTTCGTTGAAGTCTCATCAAATATTAAACGGGGACGAACAACTTCTTTGTAAAACTAAAAAAAAACTAGACAATGAAGAATAATCATAAATTTATTAACGCCTGAGAAACCTACTTACAGAAAGCTTCGGATCTACGAAAATAATTAACTAGTTGCTGCACACGGTTTCGCACGCGTTGTCTCTATGGAATCGTTAAGGTTATTTCTTTACCATGGAAACTGTTTAGGGATAAAAAGTGGCCTTTGTTTTGGACGTTGATAACGGCAACCGGAAGGCGCTTGACATATTCACAGAATATATAGTTATACGTAGGTACATTATATTCACTTTAAAAATAATTAATTTAATTAAAATAAAACAAATACATACGGGGGTCTCCCATACAACAGACGCGCAATAGCGTTTTTATAGATCATCATCATCATCAGCCTATATTAGTCCACTGCTGGACATAGGCCTCCCCCAATGAGCGCCATAGAGCCCTGTCTTCAGCTAGACGCATCCAGCATCTACCTGCAGTCTTTCGCAGGTCGTCATCCCGTCCTACACTACGTTTACCGAGTCGTGATCTCCACAGAACACATTTGCCCCAGCGGCCGTCGGTTCTTTTTTATTGATAATGGTACGGAACCCTTCGTGCGCGAGGCCGACTCCTAATCGGCCGGTTTTCAAAGACGGTTAATAAAATAACGGATGCTGTATTAGCTAAAACTAAATGAGAAAACCCTAAGTTAATATTTACCTTATTTATAGCGACCAGGGAGCAAGCTGTAAGCGCTTTACTTTCAGGCAAAAGGCTTGCTTAGCAGTTCTTTGTTTGGTAAACTCTACAGAGCTTAAATAAACTTAAGGACTGTGTTGACGGTGAAAAACTAGTAACTTCGGTCACAGGTAAATATTAAAACTACTACTAAACTTCGTTTTATAAAGTGCTAGTTTTAGCCCGCAGGTTCGAACGCGTTGTTCAAGAATATTTATTATCATAATTTAGGTACTCCCTAGAACTACCTGTTTGAAAAATTTCGGCCCAATCCGTTCAGTATTTTCAGCGTCAACACATATCCGAACTTTTGCATTTATAATATTAGTGTGACAAGGTCACAGTAATTTATTATAGGTAATAATAAAATAAGTAAAACATTATGATTGACTTGTTTATGGCAGACGTCCGCAATCTCCCCTATAGCCTGATTACCCAGTCCATCCATCCATCACAATAGCCTGGTTTTATTTCTTTAATTTTTCTTTGCAATAGTCTCTACACCTGACGGATACCATCTTTGGGTGTATCATATTGTGCACCCGAGGATGATACCCGCTATGTGTAGCCATCGCCTTTAGATTAACTTCTCAAAGAGCCTCTGTGCTGTTGGACTTCGGCCCCACGCAAGCCTTCCAAAGGACCGGGTCACTTTATAGCCCGAGATCATGGTAAAGTAATAATAATTAATAAAAAATAAAATAAAAATACCTTTTAATATATTATAGGTATATTTTGCATGTTAATATGCTAAAAAATATTCTCTTTTGCAATTGCCCCTCACAGGCAATGGGCGAGGTTATGTTTTTCGAGTCAAGGTCGCGGTACTGATCCAAAATACTCAAGCAATGAGAGCAGCGATAAATTAATATTCTCATAAAAATATTTGAATTGACCATTAAGAGCCCTGCCTCATTAAGACGCCATGGCGACGTCGCCGGCTACGTATCCAAGCAGTTAATATTGAAATGTATGTAACCTAACTTACTTGGTGACGGTGTGGCAACGTCGCCAATTTGAAAGCGTATAGCCGCGACAGTCCCTACCGTGGCTTCTGGCTACTCTGGCGGCCTGGCGACGTTGCCACTATAATGTACACGTGTAAACTGAGTCTCCCTCACTCAGTCGCCAGTCAGCCGCCATTTTGGACGCTCGCTCAAATATTTATTTGTATTTGATGCCGAAAAAAATGAGTTTCGATACTGAACAATTTATTATAGAAATTCAAAACCGTCCTTCTTCGACATACATAACAAAGAAGTGCAATTTCTTCTACGTCCATTCCTGACGACGTAAACGAACTGACTGTCCAGACGCCATGGCCACTAGACATGGCGACCTTCGGTTGCCAAAAGTAGCCAGACTTGCGCCGCCGGCGACGTCGCCATGGCGGCCTAATGAGGCAGAGCACTAAGAGTGGAGGTAGTTTTTGACAGTTTGAGGTAGTTTTTGACAGTTTGAGGTAGTTTTTGACAGGAAAATTTCATAACGCGCCCGCCGGATTTCGTTTAATAAAAAATGGACATAAATCCGCTTACGCTTCTCATGAATGTGCAGCCTTGTGCTAGCAAAGAAAGCCTGACACTAAATAAAATTAAACATGCTAATTGAGAAAGCGACCTACTGACACTCAGAAGAAGGTATTTATTTACTTGCATAGACATTCTTCTAGTGACAATGATCCGTGAAATTTTCACTGGCCCATCAAAGTACTGCCGAGTCAATACAAGCACTGAATAACTATGTAGTACCTACGTTATCTATACTAATATTATAAAGAGGAAAGGTTTGATTTTTTGTTTGTTTGTTCGTAATGAATAGGCTCCGAAACTACTGGACCGATTTGAAAAATTCTTTCAACGATGGGAAGCTACACTATCCCCTGTGAACATAGGCTATATTTTCAAAAAAAGTTAGGGTACCGTACTAAAACCGTGCGGTGCCGGGGAGGTCCGCTAGTTTATATCATCTTTATTAACGTAGTCAAAACATAGTCATAACATTAGTCTTATAATACGCCACCGTCTATACCTATACTATACTATATAACCTGGAAGAAATCGCTCTTAGTGATAAGGCCGCCCATTGTGCATCTGTATCTTTATTTGTTTGTTCTTTACTTTTTTTCTGTGTTTGATGTAAAGCGTATTTGAATTGTATTGTAACGTAAAGTTATAACGAAATCATCATCAGCATCAGCCTATATTAGTCCACAGCTGGACATAGGCCTCCCCAAATGAGCGCCATAGCGCCCTGTCTTCAGCTTGACGCATCCAGCATCTACCTGCAGTCTTTTGCAGGTCGTCATCCCACCTGGTCGTATGGCGTCCTACACTACGTTTACCGAGTCGTGGTATAACGAAATGAAGATAGGAAACTCAAAGTTCTGAAAAAAAACGAATTTAAAACGTATTTGTATATCTTTTTTATCCGTTTCAATTCGTTCTAAAAACAGTTTTATAGATACCTACCAAAAAAACAATAAAACCATAAAAATTACTAAAGGTTTTCCTTTATTCAGTGTAGGAGTTTTCTCATCAAAACATTGTAAGTTGTTTAACACTTTGACTGCGATTTTTTTTCGAATACTGCGATCTTTTTTTTAACCTAAAAAATTCGTGCTGCCGCTCTACACAGCGGTTGTGTTGCGCCGCACATGCGTTTCGTTCGAAAAACATTACGGCTGTGCTGAGTCACAAGATCTGTATTTTCTCAGCCGCTGCGCTAGTGTGGATTTACGTATATTAGTCACTTGTAGAAAACACATACCGTGTGATTTCAGCAATCAAAGTGTTAAGCGAATTTAAAAAGTCTAAGTTCTTTAGTAACCGCGTCGGTAGTGAGACCCACTCACTGGAAAGTTTTTAGTCAAATATTTAAGCATCTATGACACAGACCTTGGACATCCGTCTGTAGATGTGTCATCCACTTTCTAGTCAAGTTTATGGCTTTTAAGCTGTTTTAATGCTATGGTTTTGGAGAAAAGTTTCTCGGAAATTATGAATTTCATATATTAAACTAGTTTGTTGGGTGTGCTGCAAACAGCTCGCGGCGGTTATGTGTAACAGTTATTATTTTATTAAGACTTCCTTTCCGTACCCTACACCTTTGATTATTTTGTTTGAAATCGATAGCCATGAGAAAATTTTGCGATGAATAAATGTCAGCCATCTTGGATTTGGAAATGGACATCTTTTTCGTAATCTACGTATGCGAGTTATTCGAAAACGATACCCATATTATGTGGGTGCCCGTCTCAAAGCGAGTTATATATTAAATTAAAGATTATTTATCGGGTATTTATCTCATACCTATGTACCTACGTTTTGATTATAGCCGAGAATTGAGGGCAGTCTTCTAGGGCATCTTTAATATGTTGACAAATCGCGAAAGTTTAATAAGTTGCATGGATTGAATCGTTTTCCAGTGAATTTTGGTGTGACATTTTAGACTAAAAATGAATGAATCATTCATTTAAATAATCATTTTAACAGATTTTTATTTATTAATATAATTATATTTGAGGCTGTTTCTCGCCGTCCTGAAAACGAGCGTGTAAAACCGAAGGCAGAAACTAGTGTTCTATAAATCAATTCCTACCCACGGCATAAGGGTGCCGTGAAAAATGACAGAATGTGCCCTAAGAAATTCTGGGGCATTCTGTCATTTTTCACTCGCTGTGCAATTTAGGGGACGTTGTTTATGTGCCACTTTGAAAATATCGATTTGCATGTCATCAATTCGATAATATTGAAATGTGTTACGTATGGATGGCGATAGTTTCTTTGTATGTGGGGTTGGTGTTATTAAAATGGTTACACGGACGCTGTGTTTGTACTGGGGCAAATGTGTTCTTGAGTGGAGACAACAACTCGGTAGTGTAGGACGCCCTCCGACCAGGTGGGATGACGACCTGCGAAAGACTGCGGGTACATGCTGGATGCGTCAAGCTGAAGACAGGGCGCTATGGCACTCATTGGGGGAGGCCTATGTCCAGCAGTGGACTATCCATAGGTTGATGATGATGATGATGTGTTTGTACTAAATAAAATAACATAATTTATTTCAGACCGTTGTAAGCACTGAACTGATCACCTCCCTACCCAATGACTCAAAAAAATTGTACGACTCTGACTATTGGGGTTGTTAAGTATGGTTAGCAATATGTTTGCAACTCTAAAGACCTCTGCTGACTTCGTGGTGCTTGAAAAAACTAGACTTTTTTGTAGGAAGCATTTTTTAAAAGTTGTTAGCCTAGAGCTGAAAAATTCTAGGTTTTTCGAGCACCACGAATTTTGCACAGGTCTTTTTAAGTTGCAAACTTTGTTTTAAACTATTGGTACTAGTATATATTAATATCATATTCTTATAGTAAAGTAAAGTAAAGTAAAAATCATTTATTTCTTTAGGCTTACAAAATAAGCACATAGACAAGTCATATTTTATACATTAAATTATTATCAAATAAAATTATTTTACTGTTCACTTCAATTTTTTGTCCACTAGTGGAAGAAGTGAAAAAGAAACCACTAGCATGTTCATCTCTTATATATCTAATACATGGTTATTTGCCTATTTAAGTCTAAATATAATATGATTCGATACATGTCAATATTTAAGTAAAGCTATGCACAACAACAAATTACTTACATACTATAGTCGTGCGAAACTGAGCGACATCTGGCGAAGCATTAACATCATTGACATAATCATTTATGGATATGATATAATATTACTATATCCTATAAAAATCAGAATCGTGTACTTTTGTGACCTAGATTGGCCTTTACTGCCTATACTGCCAATACCAAGAAAATAGGAAGTAATACTGTAACATCGATGACGCTCTTGCTATCAAAGCGTGCGAAATCGATATAAAAAGTCGTGAGAGCGAGTTTCTATCGACCATTCGACATTATGTGAGATTGCGCATTCATAGTGTGAATCACAGCTTCCAGTATCTTTATCCTCACAATCATTATGTTTGTTCCTAATGTCGTAGCAGTCTACGTTAATATTTTAGGGTAGTTCCACAGCGCTCCAAGAATGCGTTCCTTCGAGCTCCAAGTTTTTATTACCCATTTTATTTTAAAAACTATAAGTAGGTACTGAAATTATTCCACAGCGCTCCAAAAGTAAAAAGATAGAGTCGGCATAAAAGGTACACCATAGTTTGTTATGTAAAAGTAGAAATATCTGTGTTATTGGTTGACGTTCCTTCAAATGTTCAGTTGCAAAGGGTTGTTTTAATGCTGTGTGACGCGCTATTTGCTGCGACCGTGCTTATTAAAAAGTTCGACTATGCAAGAACATAGGCTGTGATTTTTTTCTTTACCTTATTTTTAAGAATAACGCAATGTTAGGTGTGACGTTGTGATTATGACTGAATAAACATATTTGATATACCTAGGTACATATTTTATTTTTTAATTTTAATAATGTTTCATGCTAAATTTATTTTTTTGCTAACTCTACTCAAAGTTTCTTGGAACGCAGTGGAACAAAAATATTAAATTATTTTCCACCACCAGAAATATATTTATGTTATTTATTCAGAAAAATACAATAACAGAATAAAACAATAATAATTACAACTAAGTTGTATTTATTAGTATTTTTCACTTATTTACAAGAGCATATCGTTTTGTTGTGCCAATTACCAAAAGAAAAATTTTGCTCTCTCGTTGAACAAATACATTTTTCCTGCATAAATATTTTCCTTTCCATAGAAAAATATTCATTTCAAGAAACCGTTAGGGTCAGCCGTCACGCACTACTGATAGAAACAGTACTGCTTACTTAGGTACTTACTTACAGCCGATGTCTCGTACTTAGCTAATTGATAGCTGGTCAGTCCTGTCTGTCAGTCAACGAAAATATTGCAGTAAGAGCCGGAAATAAGGTAACATTACCTATGTTACGATATATTTACTATACGGGTCGCTCAGCTATGGAAAGAGCTATGCTCGGGGTCTCTCTGAAGGATAGGATTCGTAACGAATACATCCGACAGAGAACCAAAATTATCGAAATAGCTCTAAGAATTAGCAAGCTGAAGTGGCAGTGGGCCGGCCATATATCGCAAAGAACCGACAACCGCTGGGATAAACGTGTTCTTGAGTGGAGACCGTGACTCGGAAAAAGTAGAGTAAGACGCCCACCGGCCAGGTGGGATTGCGACCTGTAAAAGACTTCAGGCAGATGATGGATGCGGCAAGCTGAAGACAGGGCACTATGGCGCACAGTAGCGGAGGTCTATGTCTGTGCCAGTGTACTGTTATATATGTATGTAGGTAGATGTTGTAACACACTTAATGGTCATAAATGATCAACCCTTTTCTCAAGAATCTCGGTGAATGGTAATACCGGCACAGACCTTATTAAAATAATTTGACGACCGATGTGGCGCGGTGGGCGAAGGGCCGCCTGCGACGCAGGAGGTTGCGGGTTCGATTCCCGCCTCGGGACAATTGTGTGTACGATCTGCAGATATTTGTTCCGGGTGTTCTGGTCGTTTTCTATGTATAATAAAAAATATCTATCTATGTAATATAATAGTATTATGTAAATTAGTTATCTAGTACCCATAACACAAGCTCTGCTTACCATGGGGCTAGATAATGCTGTGTGAATAGTCCAGCATTATTATTATTATTATAAATAAGTCAAGAATGTGGACTATATCCATTATAATTCATATAACGAACACATAAATTACCTACTTTGAAAATGTCACGTCCGAGAGAAAACAAATTAAGGGAGGCGTGATGAAACTTCCCGTAGAGGCTGATTGCTTAAACGAATGGCGATGGATGGGCAGTGGGTGGATTTACAGTAGGAATAGAGAATGTTTCCAACAATTCAGAATACAAAATATATTTAGAAACTGTGATTGATTGAATTTTATAGATGGGAAAGTTAATATCTATCTAGTCTAGATGAAACAATGTTTGAATAATTGTTTTCTGTCCAAAACATCTAAACGGATCGTCATAATAAAATAATTATATTATTATATATTATATTTGAATAATCAAGCTAAAAATATGTATATTTCATGATAATATTACTTTTAACTTTACTTCTAAGTTAAGATGTGGTATGGACCTTGAAATTTTTTGATGGATGGCAATAAAGAGATTTTTATTTTTGTAATGAAAATTTTGCATTTAGTGTTAGTTCTAGTTCATGTTTATTGTAGCCATATTTGTCCACAGGCAGGATTCAAACCCCCTGCGCCTCGGGGATCGTTGATAAGTAGGTAGCTGTTTTATTGAAATGAAATCCCAAAAACCCTCGAATCCCGGATTGTATCATAATCAAATTTCATAATCCAGCGATGGATACTTCTCTCTAGGGATGGTCAAATGAAAATATATCGATAGGGATTATCGATATCGATTATGGATAGAAAATAATCGATACTACGACTTGTTAACCAAAAACTATTCATCGACATTTTCATTTCTATCTGGCAGGTCAATTATTATCCGGCTGGTAAATTAACTTTTAAATAATACTTACTAAGCTTGGCATAGCATATTTTAAAGCGTTAAAAACAACCGAAAAATATACTAAATTTTATATTTATTCCGGGTGTTCTGGTTGTTTTCTATGTATATTAAAAAATATCTATGTCATGTATTATGTACGAGTATATCGGTCATATAGTACCTATAACACAAGCTCTGCGTAGCCTGGGACTAGATGATGCTGTGTCGATCGTCCAGTATTATTTATTTATTATCTATCGCAAGAAAACTATTAAAATATTGATAATGATGATGACAAAGGCATTATCAGGCTGTTCCACAATTGATCCGGGTCATTTGGTATCCCGGGACTGCTTAGTACCAACTGCGAATGCCTACATAAATTATCAAACCCTGGCCTGCCCTACCCCTTGTCAACTCGACAGCTTTCGACCTTACAAATTATATTAAAAAATAATATATCAGCGTGCAAAAATTCGTTCGGAAAACTAGTTTATATTTTCAGCTCAGATTTAGGATACCTACCCACTTGTTTTTTTTATATTACCTACGTACATATTTATGTATACCAATGTAGCGTCAACTTTGGCCATTCTTCAAACGACGTATATTATAAGCAACGTCATCATTGGCCTATATTAGTCTACTGCTGGACAATAGCAATAGCGTGTGCTTCTATAAAAAAACTGAGCAACTGAGCTTTCACCTCATAAATTTAAAAATTACATGAAACTAAATCTGATCAAGAAGGCTTTCTACTCCACAAATGATTACCTCAATGATGTTAATGCTTGGCCAGATGTCGCTCAGTTTCGCACCGACAATAGTATGTAAGTAATTTGTTATTGTGCAAAGCTTTACTTAAATATTGACATGTATCTAATCATATTATGATTCTTGTTGTATATATGTATATAATACTACTATACTCGTAAATAAATGTTTTTTTTTTCTATATTGTCTCGAAAAAAGTACTGTTCAGTGCCAAACCGGTTAAGATCGGTTCACAAGAATCGCCTGATCACTGTACTCACTGTATGTTGCCTTTCAGCATGGTCCGGGAGTCAGGAACAAATTTGGTTTTCATTTCATTTCAATAGGACGCCCTCCGACCAGGTGGGATGACGACCTGCGAAAGATTGCAGGTAGAGGCTGGATGCGGCAAGCTGAAGACAGGGCGCTATGGCGCTCATTGGGGGAGGCCTATGTCTAGCAGTAGACTGATGATGATGATGATGAAAATTTGTAAAATGCATTAGGAATTTATAATTATGACTACTCATGACCGTCAGCTGCGACTCCGTGTGTGGGTCAGGCAGTGGCAGCGATGACGAGATTATTCCCATGGAATAAGGTTCAAATCAGAAATTAAATATCGCAGGGATCCTTACTTGGACCTTTACTATTTACAATAATGGTAAATGATATATCATCATGTTTCACTTACTCAAAGATACTGCTATAAGCGGATGACATGAAAATTCTTTACCCTGTAAAAGACGCAGTCGACGCGGCCCGCCTCCAAGATGACTTAGACCGACTTCAAAACTATTGCACACTCAACAAGCTCGATTTAAATGTTTCTAAATGCTACGTCTGTTCTTTTACTCGTAAACCTAATGTCCTTAAATTTAAATACTCGCTACAAAATGTACAATTAACTAGAGTATCTAAGATAAAAGATCTGGGCGTTACGTTTGATAGCAAACTTTTATTTGACGAACACATTAATGCAGTAGTTGGCAAGGCATCGAAAGCATTAGGTTTCATCCTTAGAATGTCCCATGATTTCGCAAATGTTAAAACGTTTAAGATACTGTACTGTTCTTATGTGCGCAGCCACTTGGAATATTGTTCGCAGGTATGGAACCCTAGGTATAATATGTATATTTTTGAAAATTTTTGCCTGATTATTACACAAGATGTCGCAAATTCCATTTCTTGCCCCTCCAGGAACGAAGAGCCATAGCAGATCTAAGTTATCTTTCTGGCATCATTAATAGCAAAGTAGACTGCGCGGAACTGCTGCAACAAATAGGATTTAATACTAACTTTAAAACTAGATACCCTAAAACTTTCCATCTTCCAACATGTAAAACCAACTACAGGCAGAACACATTTTTGATAAGGTCATGCGGATGTTTTAACATTCTATCCAGAGAGCTTGATATGGATATTTTCATTGATCCTCCCACTAAACTAAAAAGAATAGTGAGTGGTAGATTTTTTGGTACATCCTCTTTTTGATTATTTTCTTAAGTCGTAGAGGTATAAACCAAAATTGGTAGAAATTTATATTTATATGTGTACAAACTTTTAGATTAAGTATAAGTAGTAGTCGTCCTGTAACTTTGTTTAGCATCAATTTAAATAGCTTTTTGTGGAAATTTTTAATTAGCCTTCAGTATTAAGTCAGATACCTACTCATTAAGTTAGCTGTTAATTTCCTGAATATTGTTAAAATAAATAAATAAATAAATAAATATTCCAAAATTGCACAGAGGGACGTGGTCTTGAAAATCTGTCTCTGGCTCCCGGACCAGTAGTGCCCAATCTCGACCAAGGGGGCTCAATCTAATGTCAATTTTCTATGACCGCTTGACCTCGCTGGCGTGATTTACGTGGTGGATTGCGACTGGCGGGGATTGATACACAATCGTAACGTAGATACAACTTTAGAAACAATATGGTTATTAACACAAAAGTCACTGGCGCATGAAACTGTGCCGAAATATTGGAAAACTCAAAAATCAAATCATTTTGTGATAACGTAAATTATTATTATTATTTATTATTATTATTATTTTAAGCCATTATTGTCCCACTGCTGGGCAAAGGCCTCTCTTTTCTCTTTTTGTGTGAAAAACATAGGTGTATAAAGGTGTTTTATGTATAAATGTGATTCAATGTATTTCTACCGTTAAGTTTGCAATGTTGATTTACAATGTCAGTATTTATTTGTTTATTTAATTTAGTATTACAATATTTATCTATGTATGTATTGTATTTTGTATATCAGTCATCTAGTATCCATGTATAGCTTGGGGCTAGATGATGCTGTATGAATTTACAGTGGTTTTCTTGGTAAACGTAGTGTAGGACGCCCTCCGACCAGGTGGGATGACGACCTGCGAAATACTGCAGGAAGATGCTGGATGCGTTAAGCTGAAGACAGGGTGCTATGGCGCTCATTGGGGGAGGCCTATGTCCAGCCGTGGACTAGCATAGGTTGATGATGATGATGATGATTTAATAATGATGTAATGTGGGCTTAATCTTTCTAATACCTAGTCAAGAGTATATGGTCTCAAGATCTCTACATCCGTGCTCATAACTACATTCCTGGAAGCAATAAGGGATGATATTATTCCGAGGAAAAGGGTATGTTTAACCCTAAGCCGCTTTCGAGAACTAGGTATACGCTTATTAAACAATTCCTCGAGGGTTGAACGAATATTATATGCAAGGAAGATCAGCCAAGTAGTCAATAATTCGATTAGTCTTATAGTGCAGGATATAAATGTTCAGCAGAGCATGAAATAAATGAAAAAATATTTACATCTGAAGTCTATGTTATATTTTGTTCAAATTTTTCTATCACATGTGGTGATTGTTTTCGCAAACAAATTCACTTCCCGCTGTCTGTCTGTCCCCATGTATAGCAAGCACTATAGGTACAATCCAGGACTGCCATGCTGGCCACGTTATAGGCCCTTCGGTCTGAGCCAAAATTTCAGCTTGTCCATCAAGGGCTGTAATGCTGACCGCGCTGTATTGGCCTGGGCCTGCGCTACGCTGCGCCTTCCATCATCATCGCGGCCAGCAACCACCCATTACTGACTCGTCAGTTATGTACTATTCATATGATCATCATCAGCCTATGTTAATCCACTGCTGGACATAGGCCTTCCCTAATGAACGCTATAGCGCCCTGCCTTCAGCTTGCCGCATCCAGCATCTACATGCAGTCTTTCGAAGGTCGTCATCCCACTTTGGCTCGAGGGCGTCCTACACTACGTTTACCGATATTGTAGGTATTATCCACATGCAAAATACAACCGACTTTAATTAAAGTAAGATATATTATTGTATGTCCCTAGGCACCTGTCTAGACTTAACATTATCTTGCCCTTAGCCCAGCAACGGGACTAAAACATATCTAGACTGGGTACTTTAAATACCTATCTTTGTAGCAAGGCTTCAAAGCAAAAGGTTAAGAGTGTAGGCGGCACCCTTAAGGTGGTCTCTCACTGAGGGCGTTCGCTTGTAATGTAACGGGGTATTGATTCGCGTTACGCGACGTAATGGAACGTGCTACACAGCAAGCGTTCGTGCAGTCAGTATGGGGAAAGAAGCCGTTCACAACGAGCAACGCGACATATTTATGTACGCGGCGTAACGTATCATGTTCGCCGCGAATGGTACATTACGTTGCGTAACACCGGTCGGCTTAACGTCATTGAGGAAAGAGAACCAATCATTACAGTATAATATAGTACCTATTATAAAACACTGTTGGCTGCATATTGGCTGTTTACATATTCAATTCATATACGTAGGTATTTTCTAGACCTTCGTGAAACATATTCAGCCACATCTTCATATTCCAACAAATCCGTTTTTTTGGCATATTATTTAATTTTAACATAATTTGTATCATATTTCCACGTAAGAATGCTTCGTCTGATATTGTAAAAACAACTGTTTCGACTACAGCCGAATACTCAAAATCGAATCCCGTTGGACAAGGCAAATAATCGTCAGTCAGGAAGGAAGTATCGCAATACTCACCAATATCATAATGTTACATTACGGACGAATACTCCCGGTGGTGTGGACTTGCCTTTACATCTTGACCAGTTTAAATATTTGGTTACATTATTTTACCTTCTAAGGCTGCGTTATAGGATAGCCGGGCCAAGGTCCTGTTCGTATATGTACTCGTAGGTATATGAAGGGTTTTTCCTATTAAAGCGTTTACTGCCCAGCCGTGTGCGACCCGTATAGGTTCACGCTACAGGAGTGCTAGAACTACAGCTGTACAGGTGCGGGTTAGGCATTGAAAGTGTTAGTTTAACGTATAAGTCTTAGGGTCAGCTCATACCGACGCCGTGCGTTGCGACACTGCGACACTTTAATTTAAAATATAAATTTATTAACTGCAGAAAAAGGTACCAATTGGCGCAAGCAATAAACATAAAATAGTTATAAAAACCACATAAAAAAGGAAGTTCTATAATCGGCTTCTATCTTTGTTGACGACCGATGTGGCGTGGCGGGAAAAGCTCCGCCTCCGACGCATGAGGTTGCGCGTTCGATTCCCGCCTCGGGACAAATTTTTGTACGATCTATAGATATTTGTTCAGGGTGTTCTGGTCGTTTTCTATGTATAATAAAAATATATCTATCTATTTAATGTAACTATTTTGTATTATGTATATCAGTCATCTAGTCCCCGTAACACAAGCTCTAATTAGCTCAATGATCCTGTGTGGATTGCCCGGCATTATTTATTTATTTATCGCCTATATATAACTTCCTTTTACCTCCGCCTTTCTTTGTAGTTGGTTACAAAGCGAAGACCTGGGCTTTTACTAGTTAGTAATGAACTCTGTTGAAAGTATTGTAGAGTTCAATATTGACTTACACCAAAAACTACAACTTTCTTCAGAACAAACTGCAAAGTTTCGGGTCAAAGGAACCGAAACAGTCTTTACTTAATTCAGGGCATTTCATTGTACTGATTTGAACCCAGTGCAGATAAAATTAGAATTGCAAATTGAAAGGCACCTATTAACAGTCGACTAAAACAGATTGGTTCGGTAGACCACAACCAGAGGTCCATTGAGGCCTGAGAATGAGTTTTGTATAGTTTACGAAAACTGTTCAAATGTTACGAAGTCGCGAAGAACCGACGGTTGCTGGGGCAATCCTGTTCTTGAGTGGAGACCACGACTCGGTAAACGTAGTGAAGGACGCCCTCCGACCAGGTGGGATGACGACCTGCGAAAGACTGCAGGTACACACTGGATGCGTCAAGCTAAAGACAGGGTGCTACGGCGCTTATTGGGGGAGGCCTATTTCCAGCAGTAGACTAATATAGGCTGATGCTGATGATGACGTTCAATTGTTTACGTTTCCTTCTAAACGTTTAGTACTCCTAACGGATAGAGAGAAACTACTTTTCATAGTATCAAAGGCAATCTAATAGTTTCTTACGCGACGACTCTTACACATATACTTTTTAACACTAGAGCGCACGCGCGCTCTACTATAGTAGAACGCACTCATTTATTTTAGCGCTATCTATTAATTTTAATACCTAACTCTTTGGGCTCCTAGATAAGCCTCGGCGACAAAATTACGCAACTAATTAGTACAACACCCACCTACAGTGCGAGTGCATGTTCCCGCAATTAGGCTTCAAAAATCAGTTTCTACCATTGTAGTACGCGCGAGTATTGGCGTAATAAAATTGGATGTAAGTACACAGATTTTGTTTTAACTTTTTTACTTCACAATGTATAAAATGTTAATGCTTGTTTTTGAACAGAGTATCAGTATTAATAGTATTTGCAGTTTAGAGTGTTTTTGTGTATTTACTAACTATTATTACTTTGTTTCAGTCAAAAAATGGATCCAGACTTGGAATCTTGCGTGATTCGGTGGTTACAGGAAGAAAATGATGACGAGGAAGTGATTCAAAGTGATTCGGATGATGGAGACGAAGGAGTAGAACCGATAGAACAGGAAAATAGCCAAGAATCATCATCTGCAGCATCACGCCACTTTCTGAACTTGCTCGAAACAGCACACGAAACCGTACTAAGTGTGGCGTTGATATTCTCGATAAAATGTGTAAGCAGTATAGCGTTTTGCGAAACTCCCGACGATGGCCGTTAACACTATTTTTCAATTATTTGAATATAGCTGGAATAAATGCCTTGATTATCCATCAACTAAACAAAGGCCAGGAAAAGATTGTGCGACGCAATTTCCTGTACGACCTCTCATACGAGCTGGTGAAACCCCTCATGGCACGAAGATTGACAATGGAAAACCTCCCTCGAGAACTAAAAATAAAAACAAAATGGCTTTTGGGGCAAACAGATGAGGTACCTCGCAGTAATCCTCAAAGATTGGGACGAGTAGGCAAATGTTGCCTATGCTCCCGAGCTCGAAATCGATCTACAAAAAAATGGTGTAAGCGATGTGCCAGGTGGATTTGTCCGGATCACCAAGTTGTGGTCTGCATCGAATGTGAGGATGGTGACCAATAAGACACTTATCGGTTGTTAGAAGTTTATTTTTTTCGAGGCTGATCTTATACATACCTTAATTGTTGATTTTTTTCATTGATCTCTTATAATGTTCCTAACTATAAAACTTTCTATTAAAACTTTGTTTTTTATGATAATTATGTTGATTAATAAATAGATAAATAAATATAATTCAGTTTATCATTTTAAAACCACTCAGTTTTAAAATATTTGCAATATTGTTTTTCTACCAAGGTAGAGCATGCGAGCACTCGTGTAAAAAAAAGGGGCGCGTGCGCTGTAGTGTTAAACGCCTTTTAAGACGCCTTCATGCGCCTTCTAAACGTCAGGTAACACTGTCTTGATCATCTTCGGTTACCATATTAGTCCTTTCGTAAAAAAAATTGAGATTTGTTGCATTTTGACATTATTTTGTCAGCGGTGATAATGATAAATGATTACGGTCTCGAAATTTTTTATGTATTTCGTAAACTCGTGCTAGCTGCTCTGCTAAAATGCCAATTTGTTGGAAAACTTTAGAGACATTTGAGCAAAATGAAAATTGTAATAGCCTATGCATAAATCGTTTGGGAAACTACGTAGGGTCTTCTCGTCATCCATACCGCAATGCTTGAAAACTAAAGTTTTCAACGAGTGCGTCCTACCCGTTATGACCTACGGAGCTGAGACGTGGACACTCACGATAGGGCTGGTCCACCAGTTCAAAGTCGCTCAGCGAGCTATGGAAAGAGCTATGCTCGGAGTGTCTCTGAAGGATAGGATTCGCAACGAATACATCCGACAGAGAACCAAGGTTATCGACAAAGCTCTGAGAATTAGCAAGCTGAAGTGGCAGTGAGAGAGACCGGTAGACGACTCGGTAAACGTAGTGTAGGACGCCCTCCGACCAGGTGGGATGACGACCTGCAAAAGACTGCAGGTAGATGCTGGATGCGTAAAGCTGAAGACAGGGCGCTATGGCGCTCATTGGGGAGGCCTATGTCCAGCAGTGGACTAATATAGGCTGATGATGATGATGATGATGATGCAGTCACAGTAACATTATAAATACGAAAGTTTGAATGTTCGGATGTTTGTTACCTCTTCACGCCTAAATTGAGGACGGATCAGGCGGAATAATTAATTTTGCATACAGGTAGTTTTCCAGGCTTGGAATAAAACCTAGGCTTTTTTTATAAATCAGTTCCCATGGGATAAAAGTAACCTAAAAACGTTTCCTTAGAAACAACGTGCGTGCGAAGCCGCGGGCTGAAACTAGTGCTATCAAAACTGCGTGGTTTTGCGCAAAATACAAGCTCTGTTTACGTCACCCAGTACACAGTTTTATAAATAACTAGCGGATCTTCCCGGCTTCGCACGGCTTTAGTACAGATCCTTAATTTTATTGAAAATATAATATAGCCTATGTTCACCGCGGATAGTGTAGCTTCCCAACGGTGAAAAAAATTTTCAAATCAGTCCAGTAGTTTCGGAGCCTATTCATTACAAACAAATAAACAAAAAATCAAACCATTTCTCTTTATATTAGTATAGATGGATTTGGATAAATAATGCTGATGCAGCAGTTTTTTGAAGATAGGGGTGATTTAGATAGAAGATAGAAAATTCTTTATTGCACTTTAAATAGAAACTATATACAATAAAAACTTAAAAATAATTACAATTGGCGGTCTTATATTTATTATTTACAATGTAACATGGATCTACATGAAGAATACCAGTGTTTCTTCACTGATCTCCTTAACCCTGACACAGAATCACCTCAGCATTTTAATAAGCCAGACCTGATGGCGTTAAAGGTTTCTTAAAACTTTCTTTAATTAAAATACTGCTTAGAGACGGGAACTAATTTACTTAAGCCACGCCTGCGGTTGGTAGCTCCATTCCTTAAGGTCATGGCCGCACTGTAGGCAGCTTGGATGGTAGATAAATAAATAAATAAGTAAATATTGCTGGACAATTCACACAGCATTATCTAGCCCCATGGTAAACAGAGCTTGTGTTATGTAGATATAAGTAGCAAACAAGTGTATGAAAATATACAGGACCAGCCAGTGGATGAAATGAGACGTTGTCTAGTTTCGTATTTTGAACTCTAAGGGTATAAAGGGCACTTTTCTTGACGTAGAAAATAAATAAAATGAAATTCTGGTCGCCTCAAAGGGTAAAACTGAAAATCAGTGTTTTGCTCCTAGAGCAATGCTTTTCGCTGAGCGATTACCCTTTGACAGGCTGCAGCACGCACACAACATTTTAACACCTTCTTTTTACATTTTTTATACTATTACTTATTGTTTAACATTACTATTGTTAACTTTATATTATGTGCTGTATTGTCAAATAAATGGATTATCTATCTATTATCTATTTATCTTATGAAAATTACTATTACTAATATTTTTTTGTTATTTGTCTTATTGTTACCTACTGGAAAATTATAAAACTCTCTAAATTCTTCATTATACACATGATTGTTAATTAGCTATAATTCTGTAGATATACTTAAAGGTAGGTACTAAAAATTGTTTGGTTGTTCGAAGTTTACTTAAAACACTTAGCTTAAGATGTTTTCTCAGATAAGTGATTTGTATATATATATATAATGTAATTTCTTTTGAGAAAATTAATATTCTTTAAACCGAAATTCAGTCATCCGTGAGTGGGTGTTTCGATCACTCAGAATTATCAATATGGAAACCGTAGATCTTCACGGTGAGAAAACAGTGTGTCAACAAATCATATTTCTTGTGATAATTTAATTAAGCTCGCTCGCTTTTTTATTATTTGACTGTATAACAGTATGTATGTATTTTTTTTTATGTTATTATTTTAACAAGGCTAGGTACACTATTGCATTGGCCCCTTTAAAAATAGTTCTTAATACTTTTTATAAATAAATACAATACAATAGGTACTTCTTTTATGGTATAGTATCCGCAAAGCTACCGTAACCAACCAACATAATCGTGCAGTGCGGCCGCGCCTTCTTTTAAATTGAGTTGACTGAATCAATAATCATTCATCATCATCAGCCTATAGCAGTCCACTGCTGGACATAGGCCTCCCCCAATGAGCGCCATAGCGCCCTGTCCTCAGCCTGCCGCATCCAGCATCTACCTGCAGTCTTTCGCAGGTCGTCATCTTCGTCGGAGGGCGTCCTACACTACGTTTACCGAGTCGTGGTCACCATTCAAGAACATGTATGAACCGTATGCCGCAGTGGGCCGGCCATATTATCTCGCGAAGAACGTCGGTTCTTCGCGAGATAATATGGCCGGCCCACTGCCACTTCAGCTTGCTAATTCTTAGAGCAATAATCATTATCCAGTGTGAAAAACAATTCATTAATCGTCCATCCACATTCATAGACAACAGGAAAGTGACAAAGATAATAAAAACGTTCCGTTACTACGTCGCATGCGCTGTTTGCGTGAAATGAAACGTACTTTCACTGCGGTAGCACGCTGAAGCTGAATAATAATTAATGGTTGTGTATAATTACTACATAGTATAAAGCAAAATTAGCGAAGATCTAAACATACATTGTATGCTTAGATCTTTAAAACTACGCAACGGATTTTGATGCGGTTTTTTTTAATATAGAGAGAGGTTCAAGATTTATAAACCACTAGCTGCGCCGCGCGGTTTCACCCGCATCGCGAATTGTAGCCTATGTGTTATTCTGATATGTAAGCTATAATATTGTGAAGTTTCATAAAAATCCATTCAGTAGTTTTTGCGTGAAAAAGCAACAAACATACATACATTCTCACAAACTTTCGCGCTTATAATATTAGTAGGATTTGACACATAGATTACCAAGCGGACGAAGCCGCGGGGCGTAGCTAGTAACTAATTAGACGACCGATGTGGCGCGGTGGGCGAAGGTCTGCCTGCGACGCAGGAGGTTGCGGGTTCGATTCCCGCCTCGGAACAATTGTGTGTACGATCTGCAGATATTTGTTCCGGGTGTTCTGGTCGTTTTCTATGTATAATAAAAAATATCTATCTATGTAATATATTGTATTATGTATATCAGTTATCTAGTACCCATAACACAAGCTCTGCTTACCATGGGGCTAGATAATGCTGTGTGAATTGTCCAGCATTATTTATTTATTCTATTACTTGCTGTTTGGTAGTTCGGCTGACCATTAAATAGTCATATCCTAATAAATAAATAAATACCTAAGGCTGGACAATCCACACAGCAGAGAGAGTGTTATGTGTCCCAGATGACTGAAATACTTATTATATTTTTTTTTATATATTTGGGAAACATAAAGCTTATGCTACAATTAATAGTACATATAAAATATGAACAAATGAAACTAACACCGTTTCCGCTTATAGTACGCAAATAATATAACTGATATATTATTGGCGTACTACATAATATAAGCGGAAACTGAACTTTTTATTAGATAAAAAAACTTATTCTTTTATATTTAACTAGCTGTTCCTCGCGGTTTCACCCGCGTTAAACTCGAATTTCACTTTATTAGGTGAATTTTTACACCTTGGTTACCATGTTATATTATTGGAGTTTTAGTAAGAATCCCTAACTTTTTGAAAATATAATATAGCCTATGTTCACCGGGGATAGTGTAGCTTCCCAACGGTGAAAGAATTTTCAAATCGGTCCGGTAGTTTCGGAGCCTATTCATTACAAACAAGCAAACAAAAAATCAAACCTTTCCTCTTTATAACATTACAAACAAAAGAGTTTCCATACAGTAAATTGTTATCAAACCTTTGTTGTCAAAAGAGCGTTGCTAGGCAACCACGTTTATTTAGAAAAAATGGCGTATTGATATGAAAGGAATTTTATAGGTACATTTTTCACACCTTGGGTTACATTATTGGAGTTTTAGTAAGGATCCCTTACTTTTTTTAAAATATAATATAGCCTATGTTCACCGGGGAACGTGTAGCTTACCAACGGTGAAAGAATTTTTCAAATCGGTCCACTAGTTTCGGAGCCTATTCGTTACAAACAAACAAAAAATCAAACCATTCCTCTTTATAATATTAGTATAGATTTAACTACTTATTTCAAAATGACATTCCTATATTAATTCATTTTGTAATTATGATTGTTTAGAACAACGTTAGCTAACATCTAACAAGAACCCAAAACTTGTTATGCCCTAACAGGGCTTTCATGCATTGTGTACCTACTACCTACCCACTAAGACACTACACCTAAGAAACTACCTGTATGCATGAAATCATAATAAATTATATGAATATGATTACTTACATACATAAAGGTATAGAAACATTACAATTAACATATTGTGACCGAGTTGTACATATAGATTTTTTAATCATAGGAAAT
Organism: Eupithecia dodoneata; assembly: GCA_947044415.1. Classification (NCBI taxonomy): domain Eukaryota; kingdom Metazoa; phylum Arthropoda; class Insecta; order Lepidoptera; family Geometridae; genus Eupithecia; species Eupithecia dodoneata. The sequence goes on from OX345678.1 coordinate 7,847,442, forward strand.
ACTCTGAACCCCATTTATTTTATTATTAAATAATTTGATTACCAATATCTTTCGTAATATATAAGGGCTAATATATTATGATGGAATCCACGAAATCATTGATTATTCCCTAGTTGTGACCTCACCGGTCCTCCCCAACGGCTTCCCATACCAATAAGTTCTGCGGTAAATGATCCCGAAGTAATAATCTATTTAACGCTTCATGATCGCGTTGCTCGACGCCATTTTGGTAAAAATAATGTTGGCAACACTGTTTGAACGCAGGTAATGAGAGCTATAGAAATGTAACTCCTTGTTGATGACCTCTGTGGTGCAGAGCAGAGTGCGAAGGTGGCTTGCGATGCAGGAGGTTGTATGTTCGATTCCCGCTTCGGGACGATTTTTTTTACGATCTGTAGATATTTGTTTCGGGTGTTCTGGGTGGTTCTTATGTATTTTAAAAAGGATATTCATGAACTTTATTTTAAGCTTTTTTTTAGTATCTAGCCATAAAATAAGCTCTGCTTAGATTGTTTGTTGGGGCTAGATAACAAATTAAATTGGCAATAAGTTAATAAGTAGATATAAATGTTATTGTACTTGAACATTGAAATTTACACTTACAAAAGGTCAAATTCTTAAAATTAAATACGGACACGGAAATAAAATGATATTTTGATTCCGTATATTGACTTAATGAGTACAGAAGCGATGAAGAAATATTTATCCTGTTAGTTATGTATCGAGTGGAGCAAAACCCATCAAAAATAGTGGCGGATATAGATTCAGATTCAGATTATTTATTCATAACGTTTATAAATGTTACATGTAATTCCTTAAATTATAATTTAATTATCAATTGATAATTAGAGTACATTATCATAATAAATTGATTAATAATAAAAATTTAAAAATAATAAATTACAAAATATCAAATATTTCACTGAATAATTTCAGTGAAATATTTGATATTTTGCACTTGCTTTTAAATCTATTGATTAGTCAGTTTCAGTTCTAACAAAATTCCTTATTATATTCAGGATTAATGGAGAAGTTGGCAGTGATAATTTTAGAAGAATAACGATATTAGACAAATTAGATTCTAATGTAATTATTGTAAAAAGGTACGGGCATATTAAATTGTAGTTTTTAGGGTGTTTTTCGTATAACAGAAACTACATGACTACGTAAAAGTTAAACAAGCGTTCACCGATTGTCTTTATAATTGAGGACGACAACTGACGATATAGATTTAAGACGATATACCTCTGTGGCGCGGTGGGCGAAGGTCCACCTGCGACATATGTAGGAGGTTGCGGATTCAATTCCCGCCTCGTAACAACTGTTTGTACGATCTGCAGATATTTGTTCCGGGTGTTCTGGTCGTATTTCTATGTATAGTAAAAATATTTATCTATGTAATGTATTCTATTACGTATATCAGTCATCTAGTAGACATAATACAAGATCTGCTTAACTTGGGGTTAGATGATGCTGTGTGGATTTTGTAAAGTATGTAAGTTAGTAAAGCAGTAAATTATTAACATAAACAACTACGCTTTTGCTTTAGAATTCCACTTGGTTTCATTTAAGAGTTTATTTCCATTCCCCAAACCAAGGAAACAAAGTAATATCATAAAAAGTAAATATCCAACGACTTAAAAACCAATCACATCACACACACAATAAAGCAGATAATTTCACGGCATCGCCGATTGCCGCGATCCCGTGAAAGTAGAATAACGAGAACTTAATGTCACTGAAATAATGACTTCATTTTATGATAAGAAACAGACAATCATGAATACTTTTATATACACTTGTGAGAAGAAAATTGTCGCGATTTGCCATTGCATTTTCAACCCTATCACAGAGAACATAAAGCTGGTATGTCGGGGTGGAGACGACAATATTTTTTATTACGACGAGTGTATTTAACGACCAGATAAAAAGAAATCCTAGATGTTCATACGAGATGCTCTTTACTGTTTGATTTTGTGAACAGTGCCTATTTCATCTCTAGCTACTGTTTTTTCGTAGTTATCTTCAACCTTAAGGGTCCGGAGACGCTCGCTTGCAAAAATAGCTCCGAATATCGCTGTCCCTGTTTAACCCTTGCGCCGCGCCCCATGCGTGCGCGATAGCAATATTAGCTGTTCAAAATTTGGTTTGTTCCGTAATACCAATAATTATGACTGAAAACTTTTTGTATTCTACATAAAGTATCGTTATTCTGTAACAAGACAATATAAGCTATGTTCCTTAATAAATAAATACGATGTTTCGTATTAAAACATCAATTAATACGAGTTTCGTATTAAAAACATCAATATCGTACGTTATTAGCAAGAAAACTTGTCCATTTTCGCATAAAAATATGCAAAATGCTAGGCTTTCATTTAATTTTAGGTTAGTATTTTGAAAAAAAGAAAAACTATTTAGGAACCTTGATAAATACTATTCAAATACAAATAATACAATATTATAGTGGAAATATGTTTAATTGGAAATCATTTTGGTATTACCTTTGTATGAAGAATTCGTCCCTCCGGAGGCCTCTTAAATGAACAAGAAAATATGACTATCTTATCTTTTGTTTCTTTGTTCTTCCTTCACGACCTAACCAAGCATCCAATCGACTTGATTTTTATTGAATCGAGTTAGTTGAAAGGACGGAGAGTACCTAACATAGGTTAATTTTAGTCAGAGAAACTCCGAACATAGCTCTTCATTATAATATTAATAGCGGTTCCCCGCCGCCTCTAAGCCGTGAAAAAAGGACGAATTTTTGTATGAAAATACGAATCGTTTACCAGGACTAAAAGTATCCAATGATTTCAGGCTTATGGCTATGCAAAGTTTCAGCACGATACATTCAGTAGTTTTAGCGTGAAAAAGTAACAAACATCTAAACATACATCCATGTGTTTAGATAGATGGATGTTTAGATGTTTGTTTTAGATGTTAATCAAAATTTTCGCATTTGTAATATTAATAAATAATAATAAAATAATCATTTATTTTCTCTTCACAAAAAGGTACATAAAATACATAATACAGGTAAAGGTACATAATTGTTATGCAAGGTGTAGTGCAGTAGATACAGATACCTGTTTGTGAGAGACTGGTGCCACTGATAGGTTTTAAAACCTGTGTTACTAGTCACCAGTGCCTCCATCACAGACTTCAGTAAATTATTGTTATTATTAGTGGTTTGTGCCTTGATACGGAAATATTATAAAAAAAAGAATAGATACTTAATAACTATAACAGATAAAATTGCAAGAAAAAAAAACTAAAACTATGATTATTACAGGTATTAAGGGCTACAGACAGTCTACGTATGTAGTGCATGTGTGTGTTAGATGTCGGGGACTCCTGCAGGCACTCGTCTTGTACATTACATACATATGACGACCTCTGTGGCGCGGTGGGCGAAGGTCCGCCTGCGACGCAGGAGGTTGCGGGTTCGATTCCCGCCTCGGAACAATTGTGTGTACGATCTGCAGATATTTGTTCCGGGTGTTCTGGTCGTTTTCTATGTATAATAAAAAATATCTATCTATGTAATGTATTGTATTATGTATATCAGTTATCTAGTACCCATAACACAAGCTCTGCTTACCATGGGGCTAGATAATGCTGTGTTAATTGTCCAGCATTATTTATTTATTTATTAAACTGATAAATTAACATAATAAAACTGATATATAATAACAAACATCTAAACGTCCATCCATCTGTTTAGATGGATGTTTAGATGTTTGTTTTAGATGTTAATCCAAACTTTCGCATTTGTAATATTACTAGTAGTATTATGTAATTTCATTGGCTAGCGTGCCTCGTTACATCTTCAAGGGCAGCCTTTACAAGGGCGAAGGGAATTATTATATTTAGCCTTGACAGGGCGTTCCAAGTTCAGGGCCTTTCGAATTAGGCTTGTGAAATATTCTCTGATAGGATTTTCATTATAAATGATGGATGAGAAACATCTTGGCGTTTTTATGCATAAAGATTATAGTTAAAAGTAAAAAAACTTATTTTCTATTTTTTGTTTCTACAAATATCTCATATAAATAGCAGATAATCCTTGCCAAAATTACATAAATAAATAAATTCATAAATAATATTTAAATAAATAATGCTGGGCAATTCACACAGCATTATCTAGCCCCATGGTAAGCAGAGCTTGTGTTATGGGTACTAGATAACTGATATACATACATAATACAATACATTACATAGGTAGATATTTTTTATTATACATAGAAAACAACCCGAACACCCGGAAAAAATATCTGATTTCTTTTTTTTTCTTGCGTCGCAGGCGGACCTTCGCCCACCGCGCCACATCGGTCGTCGAAATAGCAGATAAGCCTTGCCAAAATTATATAATTGTATTTAATTTATTTTTATTATATTTGATTTTGTCTCAAAATGACATGTTTTAGTATTTTACCTTTGAAGCAAGAAATAACGTGGTGGTAAACGTATTTTTAATGGAGACGGCGGCGGGGGCCATTTTTATAGTGCAGCGATTCGTCTTGTTGAATTATAGTCGCAGAATTATGGCCCAGGCAGGAAGTTCAAGAAAGCTCAAGGTCTTCGCTCTAGAATACAAAAGGTAATCTATTCTCCTAGCTAGAGCATTAGTATAATATAAACCGGCTGTAATGAGGTTCATTTCCTAAAGAGGTCGAGAGCAAATAATGGCGCGTTCGTTGCAAACCGACGACTGGGCTATATCATCTGCAATATAAGAATCGCTATGTAAGTTGCGCTATGATTTCTTTTCTTACTTTCTAAAAATGGGACGCAGCCTTGTCTAATTAAATCTATACTATCGATACTAATATTATTGAGATAAACAAGGTGAGGTAAGGTTGTAGAAGGTAATCTTTTTTTATCTGTGGACGATTCTGTGGCTATACCACTGCCATAGTAAAATGATTGGTTAGCACAATTTGATACCAGTTGTGCCGACCCCATATAAATGCAAGATAATGGCGATGATAATGATGTTTACCATTAACTATTTAGTTATATTATGTTAGTTTATCAGTTTGATGTGTTTTAATTTATGTTTTTTTGTTGTACTTTCCTTCAGTTTTTGTATGTGCTTACATAAAATGTAATCACTACATAGTATAAAGCAAAGTCGCTACCCGCTGTTTGTCTGTCTCTATGTATGCTTAGATCTTTAAAACTGAGGAACGGATTTCGATGTGGTTTTTTTAATACATAGAAGATTACTATTCAAGATTGAAGAGGAACGTTTATAAACCATTTGAGACATAGATTTCGCAGCTATGCTAAATAAATCTTATTCTATTCAATCATGGCCTGTTGCAGCGTTGGATCGCGAGGAGTGGAAGGAGAAAAGAATAAATAATTCCATTCTTACTAAGATAGCCAGAACATAGAACCCCAATCAGTGGCCAGTCTGTACTGTCCTGTAAGCAGAACGTAGGACAGATAACACGTTAAAATAAATCTAGGCGAATCTGCTCCATTTCACCAAATCTACGGCAGTTTGGCTAAGGGTTTGGTTTATGTTAGTCCACGATACAAATCTTTGTATTCAGTTTATGTGATACAAGATTCAGCGCGCGGCTTTTCGTGGGTTTCAATTATCATCATTATTTCACTTCATATACATGTATGTATTTAAATTCTCGTTATAAATACATTTTCTATCATAGAAAATATATACAATAAAATATTGTAAAACTATTCTACAGTAAAAAATATAGAAAAACAATAGATCACCGACCGCGAAGCTAGGCTTAAGCGGCCGGTGACTAGGGCTGCAGAGAAAGGAACTTCCTGACGATACGTGCCGAGTCCAAGAGTAGAATACCTTTTGGATCTGGCCCTTGATCCAACTTCCTAGCGAGAGTCTCTTCATCATTATTATTATTAGATTTAGATTAAACACTAGCCAAACTCGATATGACATTTTTGTAAATAAACCACGACTCAAAAATTAATCCCAGTTCGTAGGTGTTCAGTTGAGGTGAAGGGCGTCCACTACGTTTTCCGAGTCGCGTTCTCCACTCAAGAACACGTTTACCCCAGCGGTTGTCACTTCTTTGCGATATATGGCCGGCCCACTGCCACTTCTGCTTGTTAATTCTTAGAGCTATAACTTTGGTTCTCTGTCGTATGATTTCGTTACGAATCCTTCAAAGAGTACCCGAGCATAGCTCTTTCCATAGCTCGCTGAGCGACTTTGAACTGATGGACCAGCCCTACCGTGAGTGTCCACGTCTCAGCTCCGTAGGTCATGACATGACAGTACTGATTAAAAACAATGATTTAGCTCGTAGATAATAAAAAAACCTCTGTACCTCCAATAAATAATAACTTCTATAAATAATCCAACGGAAGACAAATCAATCAATAAAACATCGTAAATAAACCAGAAACTAAATCCACACCGTCTACGCCACTTTCGATTGTACTTTCACTTCGCGAAGGAATGCGTAAGAGCTCATGTAGGTATATACTTACCTATCATTAAATTGGTATTTTTAGCTAGACAAAACCTAACTTCTATTTAAAAAACATGAGCTAACAACATAGGTACTTATTTACCTGTAAAGGTAATAAGTTCTATGAACAAACTATACGATATCTATTCCATACAAAACTTGCATGTAAGAGGTCGTTCTCAGCGGCGTTCTCAGCGTTCTCAGCGGTCCTCTATGCTAACCCCCATATCTTTAGTCATTACCTCAAATAATTCTCCACTCAAACTTGTTCAAGGGCGTTTCGAGCATTCCTCCAAAACATGCTCGAGTTTGGTATGCTTAGTCGTTCATTTGGTTATATATCAACCTCTCTTATATACCTACGCGATGGATAATTGTAGGTTTCATCATCGTAAATGTAATTGAGATAGTCTCCAAAATCCATTGTAAATAACAACAAACTATTTCGAGGAGCATTCAAGGTAGGTAGCGAGGTACCTTGAGATGACAGTTCGTTATTCCACTCGTATGAAAAAATTCTCGAAGGCTGTTTCGAGTGAAGGATTTTTTTATGATCAAGCATACCGAAACGCATTTGGAGGTTGAGTAGAGTTTGAATCGAAGTCGAGGTAATGACTAAAGATATGGGGGTAAGTGTTTGTATTATCGCAGAGAAGGAAGACCGGCCTGCGACGCTTAAATAGTGGGTTCGTTTCCCGCCTCGGGGCAATTATTTGTATGGTCTGCGAGTAATTGTTTTATTAATAAATTTTACTTACCTACTTAATGAATAAAGCAAAATCTCAATTATAATCATCATTAAAAATTTAAAAAGTTAATATAGAACCCTGGTTAATACAGCAAAATATCTTGTCAAGAAAGAAGTAAATAAATTCTGTAAAGTAGCGAGTGCTAAGGTGAAAAATCCCCTAAAGTCGAATAAAAAATGTATCGATTTCCTGAAATACACGGATTTCTTCCACGCGGTCTAATATCTAGAGATACTACTTTGGGTTGGAAGAAAAATATACCTGCCAAGCAAATGATGTAGGTACCAAGTGTTCTTCAAGATACTAACCTTAGGTCTCCGCTAACCTAGACTGGTTAGAAAGCTATATTCTAATGAATCTTGTGGAATAAAGCAAGAAACATGATTGCATTCAAATGACATCCAACGAATAATAAATATTGTAATCATCTTCAGAAATACGAAACACTTAAATCAATTATTATGATTATATTTCGATTAAGTTTTGCATTTAGGTTTAGTTCCTGGCTACACACAGGCTAATATAAAAAATATTGAAAATTTTCTTTGGATTTCTGAGAAGAATTACTTTCATCAGAAAGACGTAGAGGACGTTCACACAGCGGATCCGTTTTTACATGACTTTTACTGCGCCATGAATACTGTCGGGTGTGTGAACTTGCTCTTATAACTACATACGCCGCCATCACGGAAAAGTCGGACCCTTTATGAAAGTGCCCTTAGACTTTAAAAAAATCTTGTGTTTCGTATTAAAAAAAAAACAAAATCAGTTCATCCTTTTAGGTGCTGCAATGATTGAGCCATAGATAGGTACAATAACTGTCAAATATTCCAAAGGTTGCCTGGAAGATATCGCTTCTAATTCCCATTGGACTTGTGGTTAAATTGTTCATGTTACATTATGCGAGATGAGAAGAAGAATTTATATTCAGAAGACATTTATTTATTTATTTTATCAGTTAACTAAACTTATGACAAAGTTATTATTTGGAAATTACATGACTTGAATACTGGACTGTTTAAAAGCGACAAATACAAAAAACCCTTTGCTATTTATTATTTACTAGCTGCGCCCCGCGGCTTCGCCCGCGTGGACACACCCATGCCTATATAAAAACACGTCATATTTGGATCGACTCTTAAAATAGTACATTTCAGACCAAACAAAAGAAACGGACCCTCAATTTTGAATACCACACAAACAAAGCCCGCATTTCGCCCACGATCAACTTGTTAAAGTCGCTGGGGACTCATTAATACCCAATACAAGGGTATAAATACAAGGGTAAAACTATCAAAGCCTATCGGGGTCCGGGATCGTATAGGATCACGGGAATGGCAGGCTGCCATTACAGCTTTACCGTGGTAAAGCGATGGCAATTTCACACGGGCTTTGGGGCGTTTGATTTCAAGATAAAAGACAAACAAACACGACATGGTTCTGTTGATACATACAGCCACAGAATAACTATATATATATAGCAACACTCCATTCAAGCTTCACTACATAGTATAAACGTAGGGGTAAACATAATAGTAGGGGTAAACGTGTTCTAGAGTGGAGACCGCGACTCGGCGGACGTCCTCCGGCCAGGTGCGATGACGACCTGCGAAGGATTGCAGGCAAATGCTGGATGCGGCAAACTGAAGACAGGGCGTTACGGAGCTCATTAGGGGAGGCCTATGTCCAGCAGTGGACTGCTATAGGCTGATGATGATACAAATTTTTAATTTTGCGGTGCCTTCCACAACCTCGATAGGTTGTTTCAAGAACCAGTGGTATACATACCAACCACTTTCTACAGATATTGATGACGAGGAAAAATGCTAATTTTAATTGCTAGCGGAATCATGGACGATGAAACTGTTATGTTAAGCTGTATGTATAAAATTACCATGTAAATCTGGTACTGGTGGACCTATGGAGGTGTTTTTGTCATTTGGCTTATTAAAAGTGTAATGAAAAATGGTTGAGTGCTTTTTTCTACTATTTTCTTTTGGAAATCTTACTCGGTAAGCAGAAATAAACTGTTATTTAGCTAAAACACCTAAAACTATCGTGGTTATGAGATACATAAAAAGTAAAATAACTATTTATAGTATTAATAGTAGTTGATTTATTTCGCTAACTAAGCAGGTTTAGCTAGACGAGCTATATAGCTCTAAGAATGAGCATGCTAAAGTGGCAGTGAACCGGCCATATCTCGCGAAGAACCGACTACCGCTGCTGGGGCAAACGTTTTCTTGAGTGGAGACCACGACGCGGTAAACGTCGTGGGAGACGTCCTCCGGCTAGGTGGGAAGATGACCTGCGAATACCGCAATGTAATGCTGGATGCGTCAAGCTGAAGACAGGGCGCTATGCCGATCATTAGGTGAGGCCTATGTACCTACAGCAGTTGACTAACATATGCCGCTGATGATGATAGCTAGACGAGGATTGTGCTCCGGTTTTGGATAAGAATCGGAGGCCTACCTTATTATTACTATTGTTATCTATGGAATATATGTACCTAACTGAGAAATAACCTTTAGACGGTTGCATATAAACAACGCGTGCGAAGCCGTGGGCAGAAACTAGTTTAAAATGAGGCGATGATGACCGTTTAAAAACCAGTTCGTCCAAATGTGAGGTACCGTTGAGACCTACTTACCCAAATTAATAAATAATGCACATGTTTGGGCCAATTTCCATAAAAATCGGAATAATTTGTAAAATAATAACGTTTTGGATATTTTTCACACAGCATTATCTAGCCCCAAGCTAAGCAGAGCTTGTTGGGTACTAGTACCCATAACACAAGCTCTGCTTAGTATCAGTTGTCTGCTTGTCTGCAGTTATCTAGATAACTGATGCCTATATTAGAATAGCAAGATTATCACTAACACTAACAACTAAAAAACACATATAAACATATTCAAAAATTCAATATCAAAATATACTATAATTTTTTAGACTTACAAATAACCATTTAGACAAGTCATATTTTATACTATTCATTATTATCAAATAACAATATTTTATACGTTCACTTAAATTTTTTGTCCACCAGTGGAAGAAGTGAAAAAGAAACCACTAGTATGTTCATCTTATGTGTCTAATGTTAGCACGCCAACCCTCTTATATTAATATATTTTTCCTGGTTGGCAGGTGGAAAATACCTCGGCATTAAGCCCACCCTTAGTACCCTTCGTAGTGCAATAAAGTTTTTAAATAAAAAAACTAAAACACAAACTTCAACAATGCGTACTCTCACATGTACAGCGAAATATGTTTAGAATTTTAAAACGAACTAGAAATCAATTAAGTCATGAATAAAAGCTTTAAAAACCAAAAATTGTTTCGAGCTTCTGTGCCTTGTTACGATGATAACAATTTCGTTAAATATTTCTCATCAATATTCCCTGGGTTTCATTCCATTTTTATACAAAAAATATCCAGATTTTTTAATCGGAGTATAGCTATACCTACCTATTATTCCCGTTTACCTAACTATCACCTTCTAGGCAGCCTTTTATAATTTAAGGTAGTAGGTTAGTAGGATTCATAAAATAGGCAAAGCGTATCTACAGAGTAAAAAGAGCTCTACGAGAGCCATTTTTTAAATTAACATATAGATAAGAGATTAATGTCGTCATTGCTACACGCGTGGCTAGGTTTAATATGGAATCCACGCAGCTCTGTACCGTGTCAACGCTGTCAACGCTACGCACGCGGTATATGCGGGCGTAGCTTTACTGCGGAGAGTGGGACTTGCTGTTCAATGAAAAAAGTTTACCGCAAAGCGGTGTTTTGTTTAATAATAAAAATTGTGTATGTTCCTTTAGATTATGTTAGTTTTATTTTATTTTTTAACTTTTATGTATAGGCATGATGTATCTTTTGTGTACAATAAAGTATGTTTGTACTCCCGAATTTTTGTACTAAATAAAGTCGTTAAACTTTCGTATAAGAAATTTCCGAAATAACATCTACAGCCCTAAATATCTGCTAAATTGGTAGAAATCCGAATGCTTGTACCAGTTTTTGGCAATGTTGTATAGGAATTTCTTGCCAAGTTCTTTTGTGTATCTTCCCTGTAATTTGGCGTGCAAATGTTCTGAATATCTCCTTGGCTCCGTATTTGCTTGCTCATTTATATTTGATAAATTTTATTTATTGTATGTTGCGGAAGTTTCACATTTAAATTTGCTTCCTGTATCAGGTGATTAGAAAATCTAGAAGCCAGAAGGAAGAGATTAATTAATCGGGTATTTATCGCATACCTTTTTCTTTATTTTCTCCTACGTTTCTGTATATTTATGAAAATGCCACCATATATTTTGTTCCTTCATGTCCAGTCCATCCTAAGCTAGCCTGGAAGAGATTGCTCTCAGCACAAAGGCCGGTATTTATACTTTCTTTATTTCTGTATTGTTTATAAAGTGTTTTCTATCTATGTAGGTTTTCCCTACTACTTGATGTCTTTCTATTATCTTGCTTACTACTTCTTGCCTCTTCGGTGGCTGAACTGTGTCTGACTGTCAATCAGTGCGCTATAAATAATTTATATGGCCGTGTTTTACCGGCTAGACAACTAAGCAATTGTGTCCAATATCGCCTAATATTATTACTTGAGCCGTAGCTTGAGCGAACTTTGGACCTTTCTTTATTCATTATTCCAAAATGAAAACCTTACAAATTTATGCTTTTTACTAAGTAAAAATATGCCTTATTAATCTTAAATCAGAATATTTAAATATTTACAACAAATAATAAATTCCGTTCGGAACATTTTCCCTTACACAGATATTACGATATTTCTAAAACGAATTTAACAGATTTACATAATTCAACTTGAAAACTTAGTTTTGAACCTAGACAATATGGCGCTGTCAGTGCACTGTTGGACATATTATGTCCAACTGTGGACTAACGTAGTGTAAGACGCCCTCCGACCTGGTGGGATGACGACCTGCGAAAGATTGCAGGTAGATGCTGGATGCGTCAAGCTGAAGACAGGGCGCTTTGGCGCTCATTGGGGGAGGCCTATGTCTATGATGGACTAACATAGGTTGATGATGATCTGGCTGTTCAAGTCACGCATCATAAAGCAGCGTTGGTTATGTGGAGTGAAGAAAGTATTTATTTGATTCTGCCGTTCTGGTGCGTGCGTCTACGCTTGGTATTAACATGTTAACCTTAATAAGCTACGTCAAGCCATATTTGTCGGTTTCCACATCCGTAAGATATTCTTCATGTATACGTCTTATGTCCACTGTTGAACATGTATCCCTCAAACGGAAGAATTTTACCGTAACTGGACAGTATAAGAAAACCAATATACACATAACCGAGTCGTGGTCTCCACTCAATAACACGTTTGCCCCAGCGGCCGTCGGTTCTTCGCGAGATATGGCCGGCCCACTGCCACTTCAGCTTGCTAATTCTTTGAGCTATGTTGATAACTTTGGTTCTCTGTCGGATATATTCGTTGCGAATCCTATCCTTCAGAGAAACAACTCCGAGCATAGCTCTTTCCATAGCTCGCTGAGTTATGGAATCGCTTTATCTTTCATAGTATAAAATGAAGTCGCTTCTGCTGTTCGTTTTCTAGATCTTTTAAACTACTACTTTTAACAACCGCGCAAAAAAAGTCGTCATAATTTTTTTTTTGCCTGGGAAGTACCAGCTGTCGTGCAAGAGCTATTGGGTCCGTCATATTTACATTTTCCTGATAAGCCTAAAGCAAGGTAGGATGAAGACAGGGCGCTATGGCGCTCATTGGGAGAGGCCTATGTCCAGCAGTGGCCTGCTATAGACTGATGATGATAAGCCTTGCCTCTAAAAGCGAGGTTATTCAACGTCCAGTAGTATATTCAGTTAGCGTCATGTTCGTTGTAGATTGATGGCAGTATTGGGAAAATGTAAGCAGAGTTTCAGGTTACTAGTGAGTATGCTGTCGAGGTGAGATATATTCTATGAAGAATGTTCTAGATACAGTTCTAGATAGATAGAAAACCCTTATTATACCACACAAAACAGTAAACAATACAGGAATAAACAATAGAATAAAGGAAGTATAAAGGGCGGCCTTATTGCCGAGAAGAGAGTAAAATAAGATTATATTTAAAAAAATATAACAATTTGTAAATATAGTATAATTAGCAACTAAACATTATACACAAAAGATCAACTCCGTATAACAAATAACCGGAACAGAGTGTAGTAAAGAATAAAAAAAAAATTCAAACTGCAGTCAGCGCGTATGAATACTACTAGCGCGATCAATCGAGCGGCTAGAAACCTGAATACACTAGTTATTAGGGTTCCCTACTCAAAGGGGACCCTATTACTAAGTCTCCGCTGTCCGTCCGTCCGTTCGTCTGCCGCCAGGCTGTCTCTCATGAACCGTGATAGTTAGACAGTTGAAATTTTCACAGATAATGTATTTCTGTTGCCATTATAGCATACTAAAAAACAGAATAAAATAAATATTTAAAGGGGGCTCTCTCGTTTTTGCTCGATATTCAAAATTCAATAGCATTTATTTCTTTCGTTTACAAAATAAGTACTTAGACAAGTCAAATTTTATGCTATTCATTATTATCCTGAAAGTAGTGCGTAGTGCTTGTTAGTATAGTTAGATAATTAAGTCTTAGCTATCAGAATAAATATATTTCATTTCATTTCATTATTAAATAACAATATTTTAATTTTACTGTTCACTTCAATTTTTTGTCCACTAGTGGAAGAAGTGAAAAAGAAACCACTAGTATGTTCATATACTCGTAACTTATGTGTCTAATACATTTGATTTGCTTATCTAAATCTAAATAACAATAACGAATAAAATATTGATAACGACCAAAGGTAGGTACTTAAAATATTCACTAAATATTTAGTTATTATATTATGTTTAAAAATAAATAAATAAAATAAACAAATATTGAAGCGGGGGAAAAAAATCATGTCTGTTGTTCTTATATGTTACGGAACCTTTCGTGCGCGAGTCTGATTCGCACTTGACCGTTTTTTTATATATCTAATTATAAGTTCTAGGCCAGTCGATGAACCCAGAACCTTGCACTTCCACAGAAAGTGGTCTGGAACAAGTTATCAAGGACTTGACCTGAAGAGCGAAGCTATGAACAGCTTTAAGCCCTTCTCTTAGTATCTAGCTTTAAAGGTAAAGATAATAGTGGTTACTTTATGTGCTAGTAATGGGGTCAGATTTTTATTTGAAACTAGCGGCCCGTCCCGGCTTCGCCAGGGTGGTCATTTGTTTCATGAATTTTTTTAAATTTTTCTTGTTTTTCTCTCTGTAAGAACGATATTGACTGATAATGCACGAATTGTTATTAATTATAAGTTTTACCATTGCTTAGTAATTTATTGCAATAAATCATTAGCGTGCGCAAACAGACTGCTAGATAATCTGTTTATTTGCTATATTAATATTTAAAACTAAATTAAACCCCAATCCTGCGATAGTCTCTTAAATGGATATATTTTACAGAGGTGAACATGTAAAAGAGAAAATTAACACTCTGGTGACTGAGACTAAAGTAAGGCAACCGCACAATGTCAACCACAGATATTATCTGAAAGATGTCAACCGCAGGATGGGTAAATCTAAATAGGTGAACCGCAGACCGAAATCGAGCAATAATGGTGTACAGGTTGCCAGAATTAGATAGGCATTTTAGAATTTTACGTGAAATTACACCGCAAACCGATATTGTACAATAATGGTGTAGGTATCTCTTGGTAATGATGTTGACAAAATCTTCTATAATATAAAAATGAATCGCTGAATGTGTTGCTAAGCGCAAATCTCAAAAGCAGCTGAACCGATTGCGCTTATTATTTTTTTAGAATATTCCTTGAAGTACGAGGATGGTTCTTACAAAAAAAGAATAATTCAAAAAATTGCCTGAAACAAATGACCACCCGGGCGAAGCCGGGACGGGCCGCTAGTTATAGACATAATTGACGACTTGACGACCGATGTGACGCAAGCTCTGCTTACCTTGGGTCTAGATAATGCTGTGTTAATTGTCCAGCATTATTGATTTTATTTTATTAATTTAATTATAAGCGTTAATACAACAGGTATTTATCGCGTCTATTTACCATATTTTCCCGACGTTTCAACAGGTGTACACACTGTCGTGGTCACTTTATGACTTACCCGTTATCCCGTATTAGTGCTTATAATTATGTGTCCTATCGCGTAAGTTTAAGAATATTTAGAATTATAGACATTTTGCTATAAATTTGCTAGCCAGCTTAAACCATTTTTATCAGATCACCTGCTTGCCACCCCGAGGGTTTCTGGTGACAACAGCTGATCGTCTTTCAGAGTATAATGACCTCGATAAAGTTTCATTAATTTGCCCGAGGAAATCGAATATATCACTAATTGTAATTAGTGGTATGAAATCGTATAACCCCTCCATGCACTTGTCCATTTAGAGTGACAAAAATATACGAAAAACTTTTTTAAATTTCATCATATATAAGTGATTAAATTTCTAACTTTCTCTATATCTCTATTAATATTATAAAATAGGAAATGTTTTATTTTTTGTTTGTTTGTATTGAATAGGCTCCGAAACTACTGGACCGATTTGAAAAATTCTTTCACCGTTGGAAAGCTACACTATCCTTGGTGTACATAGGCTATATTATATTTTCAATAAAGTTAGGGATCCTTATTACTCCAGTAATGTAACCCAAGGTGTAAAAAAATCACCTAATAAAGTGAAATTCGAGTTTAACGCGGGTGAAACCGCGGAGAACAGCTAGTTGATTATAATTAAAAAATGGGTAGAGCACCACTTGGGTAGAATGTGCAATGTGCTTAGTTTGAGGAAGAAAAAATAGACGAATGTTTTCATAAAGAGTAATTTTATGTTATGATATGACAGACAGACATACCAGTTTACCTCTTTGTTCCTATTCCTAATTCCAGCCGGAACTATAACGATCCATGTCTATACCACACGCCCACATCTTTTAAAAACTTATTGTGAAGATATAAGTTTAACAATGTACCAAAAGAATGCTCACTAACATTGTAGATAGTTGTCGTAAAAGTTTTACATTGTTATACAATCTGCATTTTATTGCACTCTAACTTATGACCGTGCTATTAGTTGCACGGTCATAAGCTCGCTGTTTACCAGATTCTTTGACCAGTTGTAAATTTGAAATATACAATGTGCCTGGTCACCGCTTATGGGGACTAAGGGGGGTATAACGGTAAATTTTATCGACAATTCACTATAATTTTTTTTCGATATAACTAATCCTCGATTCAATCTCTGTCAAAGATTTGACCAGAGATTTTATCATTGAGTTATTTAATCAGCGTACGGATAACCGGCTGTACAAGTCTTGGTTGACAGACAACCGATTAAGGAACTAATTAGATTATGGTTGCACGCTATGCACAAGTGGTTGACCCGGCAGTGGCAGTGGCCGATTGTACAACCAATAGTGCGTACAAGCTGTAAGGTCCCACACACAAGTCCTGGAAAGCGAGGGAGTAGCAGAACGATAGCAATATATTAAGCTTCCTAGGTTACTATAACCTCCGAATACCTACTCAAACGCAACTCAAATTTAAGCCCATCTCAAGTGACAGATTTTCATCGAAAACTGTCTAAAAATAGGGACTTGAGACTTAAATCTGAGATGCATTTGAGTATTCGAACGTAAGAAGACCATAAAGATCTCATACAGATTAATCACTTCTGGTTGGAATAAGGAGTGTCTGTGTAATAGCATGAACGAAAAATAAACTGGTCTTGATACTTAACTAAGATAACTCATGCTGGACCAATTTCGGAGCGTCAATGAGAATTATGGTGCAAATTAAAATAACAGGCTCGAAAGTTTTAATCTAACCAATTGCGTTGTTAATTTGCCTAATGCTCCTTGACTTCTTGATAAAAAGTAGGTTCCTCACGTCGTAAACTCGAATGGCCAACAGCGACACAGATAAGACCTGACCATATTTCCGTGCATCGACATTAACGGTCGTGTAGGTAAAAGTACTTACGTATCAAAAGAGCCGAAACGTGCCATTGCGCCAGTAAATCCGAAAGGTGAAAGAGAAATTTGCAGTTTTTCGATGCACTACCGGTTGCCCACTAGAAATCACAACACCAGAAACACTTTGCTATATTGGTTCCACACAAGCGGTAAAAGTATCCGCGCTGTCTCACTGATTCACATTCACAACTTTTACCGGGAGGGTACGTCCGTTTTTTGTTTTTTCGAAATTTAAATTGGAATTTCGAACGCTCGTCCGTACGGAGTTCGCGATGGTGAATGGTCGCCTTCTTTCTCTGAGGTGCGCACGCGTCGAGAGAGTAACTACGTGTTCTAGATTCAACCATTGTTGGTTTGTGATCGAGAAAGTAAAGTTACATGCGTTTTTTTGTGGCATGCATATTACATCAGGTCTTCGATTGGAGATCGATGATTAATAAAGGAGAATTAAAAATTTGTTTTCTGTTGTTAATACAATTTTCCTTAATTTTTACCGTAATTATTATTCTTCAGGTCTCGCTCATAGGTTTCCGTCTTTACTATAGAGCCAACCAGCTTTAGAGAGCCCCCTACCAATGTTTTTTTCCCCTTTTAAACATAACCCGAATAGTTTGTTCCAATTTCCCTAACTTCTTTGTGGAAAAGCTAAGATTTATTATTTATTCAAGAAGTAACTAAAATGTTGTTCATACTCTTGATCACTAATAAAAATTAACCATTAGATAAATACCAAAATAAAGTCTCGAATGTACTAAAATCGAGAGTTTACGACGATTTAGCGGTTCGACTCCAGGAGAACGCATCGAGTTTTACTAAATAAAATCGAGTTACCTTAGTACTTCTGTAGGTCAGTCCAGGTGAATGCTCTTGACACTAAGTATAAAATTGCTATTGGTAACACAATTCCTCGAGAGTTCGAGACGACAAGGTTTTATTCGGATATCAGACTGATTTATAGATCTAAGAAAGTTTTTTGATGGAGGTGTCATTGATAAAATTGACAACCTCTGTTGCGCGGTGGGCAAAGGTCCGCCTGCGACGTATGAGGTTGCGGGTTCGATTCCCATCACGGGACAAATGTTTGTACGATCTGTAGATATTTGTTCCGGGGTTTCTGGTCGTTTACTATATAGTTTAAAAAATATATCTATGTAATGTATTGATATTGGGGCTAGATGATGCTGTGTGAATTGCCCAGCATTATTTATTTATAATCTATTCCTTTTGTCAATGCAAGTTTTATGTAATGACTGTAAATTACCTGATTCACAAAAACAATAAATAAATAATTATTAAAACAAAATATTTTAATATACCTAATACCAAAAATATGTCGTCGGTTTTCTTACTCTATATTTTAAAATATTATAACAAGTTGTAATTCACCGTGAGCCCGTGAACTGATACTTTCGTCTTGTTACGTAACTCTATCGCAATCCAAATAAACGTGGTCTTTGCTTAGACTTAAAATTTATTTTGTTTTGTTTATTGCTGATGGATCTTCTTATACGTCAAAAGTGAAAGTCATAACTTGATTGTTTCGAAAAAACTAAAATGCGATTTAGAATCTCGTAATTTTAGAATGTTTTTAAGTTTTGCGGGACAAATACTTACCTCTCGGAAATGTTATTTTTATGGGACCACCTCGGAATCATTTCTACGCTTCCCATCACCGACATATTAGAGAGATAGCCCCGCAGCACGCCAGACCATCGGACCGCCCAGGAAGACGGTGCAAACCGTACGCCAGAAAATACCAAAAAAAGGATGGCAACAACACGCCAAACTTAGCACCAATACATGTGGCCGCTGCCTCGGTCGCCGATCGGTTCGCTGGGCCTTCCCCTCGGGGATCTCACCCGGCAGGGCCAGGCTTTCCATAGCTCGCTGAGCTACTTTAAACTGGTGGACCAGCCCTATCGTGAGTGTCCACGTCTCAGCTCCGTAGGTCACATAACCGACGGCCGCTGGGGCAAACGTGTTCTTGAGTATAAACCACGACTGGGTAAACGTAGTGTAGGTCACCCTCCGACCAGGTAGATTAAGACCTGCGAAAGATATGGCTCTCATTGGGGGAGGCCTATGTCCAGCAGTGGACTAATATAGGCTGATGATGATGATTATTGATGCAGTTTGTGTTAGTAAGGGTTCATAGGCATGAAACCTTATAACAATTATTTTTAGATCACTTAATAAATGGAATGACTAAGATTAATATCCCTTTATAAGTTATTAGTTTATTCAATAACCAGGGCCTTGCGGAAGTTAATCATGGCCGCCATATTTTATTACCAGCGGGTGGTTTAATAACGCGTGGGAGAGAGATATGAGATATGTTTACAGGATCTGCTAAGGGTGTATTAACCTGCGTAGGTATAGGAACGGCTATGGGCCGATTGCACCAAAATGTTGGTTAAGCAAACGAACACTCGAATAAACTCTGAAGGAATAGAGTTCGTCTCAAGCTGTGATTTGAATGAAAATTTGTTAAAAATCAGGATGATAATTATGCAATAGAAATTTAATTCCAATTTAAATAAGTTACTTAAACGCACGTAAATTCAATTCCAAGTCAAATAACTTACTTTTATTTATATTGAATTAAATTGCAGTTGTTATTCCAATATCTTAATTTTCTGCGTCGCCATGACGACACATTTACCCTTAACGACAATGCACTTATCATTTTCGTTCTAACGAGAGAAGGCGAAACATTTCTTTGAAAACTTTTGTTTAGTTGTACCTAGTACGAATATTAGCTACAAACGCAAATTCAAAGGATCTGTCTTCTAAGCGGATAGCCAAGTTACGGGAAACCGTCAAGATTTTCGTCCACAGCATCGTATTGGACACTTTAATAGAATATGGACACTTTAATTGTTTTTGTATCATAACATAACTTTATTGATGTCTGAACTAAACGTCGTATTAAATTTTATTGTGAATAAAAACTATTTTCTCGTACATATTTTTGATTGCATTCAAACGGATAGCTGATAGCATTCCGGCTAACCGTCCGCAGGGTCCGTCCTGCGAAAGACTGCAGGTAGATGCTGGATGCGGCAAGCTGAAGACAGGGCGCTATGGCGCTCATTGGGGGAGGCCTATGTCCAGCAGTGGACTGCTATAGGCTGATGATGATGATGATGATATCCGTAGAGTTCCTTACTGTTCCTATTATTTTGATCTCCTATACCCGTACATACCCCTTGGGAGTCAACAAATGAAAGCGCATTGCGGAAAGCGGTCACATCTGGCCCAAATTTTAATTTCAAGGTGGAATGAAGCTCTTGCGCTGCGAAGGTAGGGAAATAAAAAGATGATCATTTTTTGGCAAGTACTCTCTTGAGCCAGAAATGGCCGACGGAGTCGGTATTGTGTGCTAGCTTTTGAATGTAACTGTTTTCGCATTTATTTAATTCAGGATCATTTTTGAAGGTAAAAATAATATAAGAGTAGTTTGTAGTTTTTTATTTCCTTTTTTATATACATACCTTTAGTACATTGCATGCCCAGTAGGGCAGGATACATTGTGACATCCCATTGCGTATGACAACTTTCATAACATGTAGGTATTTCATAGAATATATGAATTTGAATTGATTTAGTTTGATTTTGAGACGACTTCGACAAAAAGAACATAGGCTTTTTATCTCATAATTATGTATTGAAATATGTAAGCGATAAAATGTTTCCATAGAAACATCGGGCGCAATGCCGCGGGCAAGAAGCTAATCTATAATATAAAAATGAATCGCTGAATGTGTTGCTAAGCGCAAATCTCGAGAGCAGCTGAACCGATTTCGCTAATTATATTTTTAGAATATTCCTTGAAGTACGAGGATGGTTCTTACGGAGAGAAAAAAGAGAAAATTTTTTAAAATTGCTTGAAACAAATGATCACCCGGGTAAAGCCGGGACGGGCCGCTAGTTAGGTATAAATGTCAATGTCTATTTTCGGCGAGCATTGTTTTTTCGCGTATATTCAAAATGCAGCCTATACGTAGCAATCACTCGCTTGCTAACAAAGACCTAAGTTTTTTAAATTTAAATCGTTTTCAAAAAGTTTCTAATGACGCTAGCGGAATTCATTATCAAAGGCATGTTAAACTTTGGAGAATTCTACGCTAATAACTTTCTACGAGTCACAAAGAGGTAGTGCAAACATAGTTTTACTTTCGTCGGCATTCCCAAACGTGGAGATTTGGTTACAGATTGGTGCTTCCACGGATTCTATGTTAATGTATTTATTTCTTCTTGCAAGATAAAATATATACAAAACATTATACTAGACGGAGATAGCTGTAAGAATGAGCAAGCTGAAGCGGCAATGGGCCGGCCATATCTCGCGAAGAACCGACGGCCGCTGGCAAACGTGTTCTTGAGTGGAGACCACGACTCGGTAAAGTAGTGTAGGACGCCCTCCGACCAGGTGGGATGACTACCTGCGAAAGACTGCAGGTAGATGCTGGATGCGGCAAGCTGAAGACAGGGCGCTATGGCGCTCATTGGGGGAGGCTGATGATGATGAGACCGAGTGAAATCCTGACGCATCCGCGTCTACAGCGTGAAGGATGATGACGATGATATGCTGACTCATGGAGTCCCAAACTCTTCACCAAGTAAAACTTAGTTCCGTCCTCACAAATTAAATTCCAACGAAGTTTTTAATTAAGTATAAGGAATCTGCTCCTGACCGTCAGTGAAATTGCAAAACAATTACTTCACAACTTGATCGTGAACTTTAAAGCTATCCAACCACTTTCACAACGGACTAACTTGGTAACACCTCTTGGCTACGTACCTACCCACATCAAAATGATTTACAACCTATTAAAGCTATAATTATGAATTATCACTACATAGTAATAATAATAATAATAATAATGCTGGACAATTCACACAGCATTATCTAGCCCCATGGTAAGCAGAGCTTGTGTTATGGGTACTACCTCTAGATAACTGATATACATAATACTATATATTACATAGATAGATATTTTTTATTATACATAGAAAACGGCCAGAACACCTGGAACAGATATCTGCAGATCGTACACACAATTGTTCCGAGGCGGGAATCGAACCCGCAACCTCCTGCGTCGCAGGTGGACCTTCGCCCACTGCGCCACATCGGTCGTCAATAGTGTAAAACAATGTCGCTTCCCGCTGTCTGTCTGTCCCTATATACATATGCTTAGATCTTGTATCCATGTATGTGTTTAATAGTATATAAACCATCGACTACGTACATATACTCGTAAATCTATCTCTTGAATCACTCTATCTATAAAAAAACCCACATCAAAATTTGTTGCGTAGTTTTAAAGATCTAAGCATACATAGGGACAGACAGACAGCGGGAAGCGACTTTGTTTTATACTATGTGCTGATAAAGCAGTTGAAAAAGATTTATTAAGTACTAGCGGACCTTCCCGGCTTCGCACGGTTTTAGTGCGGATCCCTAATTTTTTTGAAAATATAATATAGCTTATGTTCACCGGGGATAGTGTAGCTTCCCAACGGTGATAGAATTTTTTAAATCGGTCCAGTGATTTCGTAGCCTAATCGTTACAAACAAACAAAAAATCAAATGTTTTCTCTTTATAATATTAGTAGGATAGTGACCAGTGACATTACTGTCCATATCAACTTCGTTGTAATCTGCGGCATTACTTTCTCCGATGCTCTTAACGATTGCAAATTTAAAGGGACCTACTTTATTGTCCTTGGAAATGTATGACGGAATCGACTTTCTTATTGCAGTATTGCTCTGGATTTTTGTCTGGAAGTTTGGTCTGATTTTTTTTATCAGGCACCGGTCAGCCAATCAGCTTCGAGTAGGTATTTTGTGTGGAGGTATTGTCCATCTCGCGAAGAACCGACGGCCGCTGGGGCAAACCTGTTTAACTCAAGAACACGTTTGCCCCAGCGGACTCGGTAAACGTTACGACCTGCGAAAGACTGCAGATAGATGCTGGATGCGGCAAGCTGAAGACAGGGCACTATGGCGCTCATTGGGGGAGGCCTATGTCCAGCTGTGGACTGCTATAGGCTGATGATGATGATGATGATGATGATGTTGTACATAATTGTTTTCTCTTCATTTCGCGGAATTTACAAGAGACGCTGCCATCAACAAAAACTAGTTTTCATCAATTACTGAACAAAAGCTTCTAGTGGATTTGCCTGATTTTGTAACCAAAGCATTCTTATATTAAGTGTAGCATAAAAATCGATTTTTTTTTAAACGCTTTAAAGAACCCAATTTAAAGTCCAGCCTGAAAACCAGTGTCACTATCGTCCTCTGTCGATAATGACAACAAGCTGAGATTGATATGAAAGGCATTACTACAAGAGAATGTTTCGGGAAGCGATTGAAATTAAGAAATATCCTAATCTCAATCGTGAAGACGGGTTCAAACTCTCTGCCTCGTGGAATCCAGTGATAGCAAAGTGTACTCGTCGTAATCCGGTCTCTCATTGCGTCCCGGACACTGTTAGTGTTGTGTGTCGTCCGAGTGTGCAGATGGACATTCCTACTATTGAAAATGAAATGAGGGTAGTTTCAAATAAACTAGCCCCCGTTTCGCTGAGGCGGTAACTCCAGTACTCCAGTCATCCCGTGACCACGACAGAGTGTAAACCGAAACGTCGGGAAAAAGGTAAATAAACGCGATAAATACCCGTTGTATCAATACTTATAATTAAGCTGAGATTGGACCTTATTAGCCGCGCACATAGGGAAAGACCGGTTTTTCTTACTCTTGGGACTCTACTACACGATTATGTTAAAGTAAATCCCTAGGTAAGACTTATGTTGTTCTGTATTTTTGTGTATTTTCCTTTTTTGTATTTCTGTATAACATTGTGCTATCAATAAATTCTTTATTCTTTCTAAGAATATTTCATACACCATTCACTATTGCATAAAAGAAAGTATATTTAAATGAATATTTTCACTTTCCATAATAAGTGTTGCAATGATACAGTGCATACTGACTACTAATGTCTTTGGAATTAGATACATTTCACTTTCGCTCATAATCACAGGAAGTTATCCACGGGTTGAAATGGTTGACCTGTGTTATGTTGACCGACAACCGCTGTGGCAAACGTGTTCTATAATTCATAATTCATTTATTGTTTGTGAATCAGGGTAATTGATAGTCAGTAGATACATAAGACTTATTTTAGATCGCTAGATGAATGGAGACCGCGGCTCGGCAACCGTAGTAGACGCCCTCTGGCCAGGTAGGATGACGACCAGCGAAAGACTGCAGGCAGATGCTGGATGCTGTCAAAAACCCGACGCAGATGCTGGATGAAGACAGGGCGCTGTGGCGCTCATTAGGGGAGGCCTATGTCCAGCAGTGGACTATTATAGGTTGATGATGAGGATAAATCATAAACTGTAGAGTTTTCAAAAAAGCAAAACTGTTTTTTACAATTGCTCAATAGTGGAATTTTCGCGGAGAGGAAAGGATGCCTTATCAAAACACGACCTGCGGCCCACGGCTGGAAATCTATTTGTCAAATGGTTTATAAACATTCCTCTTGAATCACTCTATCTATTTAAAAAAACCGCATCAAAATCCGTTGCGTAGTTTTAAAGATCTAAGCATACATAGGGACAGACAGACAGCGGGAAGCGACTTTGTTTTATACTATGTAGTGAATCATCTATATACATAGGTAGTTTCAGATCCTCTGATGCATGGTTTGGAAGTCTTGTTATGTAAGTACTTATACTGTTCAAAGGAAAGTTGATTTGTCGTCAGCGGGTCAACTAGGCGAGACGGTTTTGGTGAATTGATATCATGGCTATTACCTTTTTCTGTGATCATAGCGTCTTTACTGGAAAATTAGAGGTAATTTCATACACTTTTCATTAGCTTACAGTATAGATTACTCGCCGGCTCTGTGGTTATATGTACTTAATAAGACTTCTCCACTCTGCCTGTATCGCATTTCATCTTTATATGTATATTAATAAATAAATAATGCTGGACAATCCACACAGCATTATCTAGTAACAAGCTAA
The DNA here is from genome assembly GCA_947044415.1 of Eupithecia dodoneata. Lineage (NCBI taxonomy): Eukaryota > Metazoa > Arthropoda > Insecta > Lepidoptera > Geometridae > Eupithecia > Eupithecia dodoneata. Next base: position 7,872,749 of record OX345678.1, read on the forward strand.
GCAGAGTTTGTGTTATGTTGTACTAGATGACTGATATACCTAACACAATACATTACATAGTATATTTTTAGTATACAATATTTTAGTATAGAAAAAATGTCTGCAGATCGTACACACACTTGTCCTGAGGCGGCAATCGAACCTGCAACCTTGTTGCAGACGGACCTTCGCCCACCGCGCCACAGAGGTCGTCAGATCTTAGCAAGTTATGATATACATAATACACTATAATCTACGCGTGTTTATTTATCGTACTCTAGCGGACCTACCTGCTTCGCACGGTTTTAGTGAGGATCCCTAATTTTTTTGAAAATATAATATAGCCTATGTTCACCGGGGATAGTGTAGCTTCCTAAAGGTGAAATAAATTTTCACATCGGTGCAGTAGTTTCGGAGCCTATTCATTACAAACAAACAAAAAATCAGACCTTTCCTCCTAATAATATTAGTATAGACAAAATAACTCTCTTTTGAATATCCTGTTTAGTAAACACATACCACTGCTTCACTGGACCAAATAATATTCATAATAATTCTGCCCGAATCATATGCACGGCTTGTACAGCCATTGTGGGTAGGAGCGTGACGAAAGGTGATTGCCATCCATAGCTGTTATCATTATGCGATACGTCGTTTGCACTTTCTTTTTGCGATACAAAATATCGGTGATATAGGAAAATCTGTCATGTAGTGAATATTTCAACATCATCAACCTATGTTAGTCCACTGCTGGACATAGGCCTCCCCCAATGAGCGCCATAGCGCCCTGTCTTCAGCTTGACGCATCCAGCATCTACTTACAGTCTTTCGCAGGTCTACATCCCACCTGGTCGGAGGGTGTCCTACACTACGTTTACCGAGTCGTGGTATCCACTCAAGAACACGTTTGCCCCTGCGGCCGTCGGTTCTTCGCTAGATAAGGCCGGCCCGCTGCCACTTCAGCTAATTCTTATATGGATATCAATTCAATTAACGTTCACCTATTTCAGCGTAACAGTAATGTAGGTACATGTAACAGCCATAGTTATAAGAATGAAGGTACGAGTACATGCATTGGGGGAGGCCTATGTCCAGTGGACTGCTATAGTGTTAACCTTTTTTCAATAATCATGGCTAACAGAGTTTGTATTCGATACCCCGCGAATCAGGCCTCGCCTAGAGCGGGGGTCATTGTAAATTATATACCCACCTTAACTAGAAACCATTCAAATCAAAATTTATGAACATATGCTGAGACAGGACCTATTGGTTAACTTTGTAGAGTCGCTTGTTGCTTTTATATAGATACTTAGTTAATTTTTATTTCTTTATGTTCTTATTTATATTATAATACTAGGTGCGCCCCGCGGTTTCACTCGCGTGGTGAGAGATATTTTTGATAATATACAATATATCTTTATAAATTGTAGCCTATGTGTTATTCTGATGTATAAGCTACATTATTGTAAAGTTTCATTAAAATCCATTCAGTAGTTTTTACGTGAAAGAGTAACAAACATCCATCCATCCATCCATACTTACAAACTTTCGCGTTTATAATATTATAGTAGGATATGTAGTATCTACTTCAGTGAATCAAGAAATGTATTTCCTTTGTTTCTTTCTTTACATAAAGTGTTTTTTGTAAAGATACTTTTTGTTTTTTTTTGTATCCACAGGGTGGGAGGGGTCGATTCTTACGCCGCGGCCACGGCCTTTCTCCTAGCACAGCTCAAATTACCTAAAACAATGCTAGTTAGAGAACATAATCAAAATTACTTGTAGAAAGTAGAAAATGGTTCATTTCCCTTGTCAAATCTAAATCTTACCATTTTTGTAATGAGCCGGCTTGTTAGTCTACATTACTGGAAATAACGAACCGTCAACGAGAACCGAATAGAGACTCTAATAATAATAATAATCATCCATCCATCACAATAGCCTGGTTTTATTTCTTTCATTTTTCTTTGCAATAGTCTCTACATCTGGCGGATACCATCTTTGGGTGTATCATATTGTGCACCCGAGGATGATACCCGCTATGTGTTGCCATCGCCTTTAGATTAACTTCTCAAAGGGCCTCTGTACTGTTGGCTTCGGCCCCACGCAAGCCTTCCAAAGGACCGGGTCACTTTATGGCCCGAGATAATGGTAAATGAGAGACATAATAATAATCATCATCATCAGCCTATGGCAGTCCACATAGGCCTCCCCCAATGAGCGCCATAGCGCCCTGTCTTCAGCTTGCCGCATCCAGCATCTACCTGCAGTCTTTCGCAGGTCGTCACCCCACCTGGTCGGAGGGCGTCCTACACTACGTTTACCGAGTCGTGGTCTCCACTCAAGAACACGTTTGCACCAGCTAATAATAATGACAAGATCCGAAAGGCGGTACTCCTGGACTCGGCACGTATCGTCAGGAAGTTCCTCTCTCTGCAGCCCTAGTCACCGGCCGCTTGACTCTAGCTTCACAGTGATCTACCGTTATTATATATTTTTACTGTAGAATAGTTCCATAATATTTTATTGTATTTTCTTTATTAAAAAATGTATTTTATTACGAGAATTAAAATAAATGAAGTGAAATGATATTCTTTTTTTGCCAAACCGATGTGGCGCGGTGGGCGAAAGTCCGCCTACGACGCAGGAGGTTGCGGGTTCGATTCTATGTATACTAAAAATATCTATCTATGTAATATATTGTATTACGTATATCAGTTATCTAGTACCCATAACACAAGCTCTGCTTACCATGGGGCTAGATAACGCTGTGTGAATTGTTGTCCAGCATTATTTATTTATTTATTCTATTCTATTATTTCAGAGCTTTTACAATTATATTCAAAGAATAAAACAGCAAGGTCCGACCTGCGACACAGGGGGTTCGATTCCCGCCTCGAGACAATTGTGTGTACAATCTGCAGATATTTGTCCCGGGTGTTCTGGTCGTATTTTATATAACAAAATAATATCTATCTATGTAATGTATTGTATTAAGTATTTCAGTCATCTAGTACCGGTCACAAAAGCTCTACTTACCTTGGGGCTAGATGATGTTATGTGGATTGGCTAGCATTTTATTTTGTTCATTAAAATGCTTCTATTTCGTCAAATGATCTTGGAGATTCGATAAAAAATACCTTTATGGTAAAGCTATGTATAAAGCCATCAAAAATATAATAGCCTCTAAAGTTAATCTGATAAGAGCTAATTTACTGAGCGATTGCGTGATCGAATCAACTTCCACGACGTAGAAAATCTTAATTTTATTGTAGGTCATATTCTGAATGGCCCTTTCGAATATCCCTTTCCTGTTCGTAATATTGTAGATAATCAGTGAAATAAGCGTTTTTTTATCGTGATTAGTTTTTATTTGACTGCAATCTCCCGCTACCAGTTCATTGCTGAACATAGGCCACCTCTAAACGAGACGTCACGAATCGCCCTGAGCCGCCTCCATCCATCGACTCCCTGCGACCGCTACAATGTCGTCGGTCCATCGAGTGACAAGTCTCCCCATACTCCGTTTCGCATTGCATCGCGGTCGCCACTCGAGAACCTTTACTCCCCAACGTTTTATAAATAAACTAGCGGACCTTCCTGTCTTCACACGGTTTTAGAACGGAACCCTAACTTTTTTGAAAATATAATATAGCCTATGTTCACCGGGGATAGTCTAGCTTCCCAACGGTGAAAGAATTTTTTAAATCGGTCCAGTAGTTTCGGAGCCTTATTCATTACAAACAAAAAAATCAAACCTTTCCTCTTTATAATATTAGTATAGATTTCTAATATATCCGACAGAGAACATAGCTAGAACATAGCAAAGCTCTAACAATTAGCAAGCTGAAGTGGCAGTGGGCCGGCCATATCTCGCGAAGAACCGACGGCCGCTGGGGCAAACGTGTTCTTGAGTGGTAACCGCGACTCGGTAAACGTAGTGTAGGACGCTCTCCGACCAGGTGGGAGGACGACCTGCGAAAGACTGCAGGTAGATAGACAGTTATCGGTTCTGCAAGCTATATGGCCAGATCATCGCCATTTCAGCCTGCTAATTCTGAGAGCTATGTCGGATACTTTGGTTCTTCTACGGATTTCCGTATTCCGGATTCTATCGCATAGAGAAACTCCGAGCATAGCTGTGTTCTGATTTTCTGGCCAATCCTATATACGGGCACTAGATTTCTGTCCACATGGAGGGAAATATAAAATAGGTTTCTATGTTAGTTTCTAGTTTTAATATATTTTATATTGTGCACTGTATTTATATATATATATATATGGGTCTTTCTGTGCCTAAATTAAACTTATTTTTATAGCTCTCTCTATAGCTCGCTGAACGACCTTAAGCGTATGTACTCGTACGAAGCCTATATAGTTAGCGACCACGTCTCGGAACCCAACACCATCTAGCCCCAAGCTAAGCACAGCTTGTATAAGAAACTACAGAGCGAGCATCCAACGCACGCCCCCTGTTAGAAGTTATTTTGCATCACAAAAGATGAACTTTGAAGTCTCGTTCAAAATTACAATATTTAAATATACATTTTGAGAACTCCTTCGTTAACACATTTCAACTACGTATGCTAAATTTAACTTTCTTGAATTAAGTAAATATATTGGAATAACAATGTATCTTCAGCTAATGTAATGTGGAGAATCAACAAATACCTAGGTACATATATTTACTTACTGGCATGGCGCAGTGACCCAAAGTAATCATCGGTAATAATTATTTACCTAAACTATTGATACGATAATACATAAAAAGTACATAGTACATACAAAAGTACATACCTTGTGAGTTTAAATTAATACATCTTGGAGGACCATTATGTATTAATTTCTGTTAAGAAAATTTATAATTACCAAAGTTTCATATTTTATATTTTAGTTATATTTTTATCTTCCTAGATCATTGATAAACTGTCTAACAGACTAGATTTAATATATATAATTATTATTTTTTATACAAAGAAAGCAAGTACCCGCAGATCGTAGAAACATTTTTCATATGATTTGTCCCGAGGTGAAAATCTAGCCTGCAACATCCTGCGTCGCAGGCAGACCTTCGCTGCGCCGCTGAGGTTGTCAAATATAGGATTAATATATGGGTAGAAGTTAAAACAATGTAAAAATTTTCAAACAAGAAACTTTATTAATTTTTCGAACCTTGAGTGATACAATTAATGTAAAAGAAACACGCTAGGTGTGATGTTTGAGGCGTTGAAAGAATGTAGGCCAAAGCCAAGGCAAACAGTCTAGACGTAGAAAATGACTACAAAAATCTAGCCTTTGTTGAATTCCAAACGAATATAATGAAAATAATTGAAATGAAAATTTAGTGACTGAAACCAAAAGAGATTTTTATTATTATAATAATAAAATGTTGAGCAACATCTCGTCTCAAGCCAACCTAACCTGCACGTGGTACACCCAGCTAGATAACGAACTAGGCTCTGGTGAAAATATCAAACAATCTTCTTAATTTTGATAGTTCAGATAATTTAGAATTATTTTCCATTACTTGACACTGACAGAAAGTGTCCAACCAGACACATAATTGCCATAAACAAAGAATCATAATTATTGCTACTGATGACGTCTGAATTCAACTTCTTGCTAGATAGCTCTGCGTCTGGATTGGCGCAATTCTGCCAGACGTCTGAATTGACTTGACTTCTTTCATTTGGCAAACTTGGCTGTGAGAACGTCTGTATATAAATTGGTAAACGGTATGAAGGTAAAACGGGGCGTCATTATTCCGTCTATGTAAACAATGCCCCTATGCCATTAGAAAAGCAAAATCAAACGATCGCCTTCTATCTGGCACACGTCAAAGTGTTTGCATTTACGTAATGACGGCGTTGTGCCCAAGCACCTTGAAATAGAGCTGTTATTTGCACTGAGGTACACTAGAGCGTGGCGATTGTTACAGTAAAACGGGTGTTATCATCATCATCAGTCTTTACTAGTCCATTGCTGGACATTATTCTTCTCAGCACATACGTCCATAGTATATCTCGTCTCCCATGCCAACCTAACCTGCACTTGGTACACCCTGCTAGGTAACGAAAAAAGCGCTGGTGAAAATATCAAACAATCTTCATAATTTAATAACTCAGATACAACTATTTTCCATTATTTGAGACTAGCCGAAAATTGTCCAACCAGATACAATAAATTAACAAAAAAATCATCATCTTCTTCATCTTTTAAATGTCAATGTTTCCATTTATTTCAAATACTTGGAAATCTGGTTTGGACACAAAATCTCGTGGGTTGAAATACAATCTATGCTATGTAAATTAATATTTCTGATCATTCTGCTTTAAATAAATAGTTGTCATGAAAGGAAATTGTATAAAACGGAATGTTTTTAGGACATATCAATTTCCAGGCTTGAGAAATCTCAAATAATAGGTTATATTCAAATACAGACAATATCGAAAATCTTCAAAGAATCCCTTTATATATAATATAAATATAAATAAAATGCTACACAATACACACAGCGTCATCTAGCCCCATGGTATGCAGAGCTTGTGTTATGGGTACTAGATAACTGATATACTTAATACAATAAATTACATAGATAGATATTTTTTATTATACATAATTATGACGACCAGAACACCCAGAACAAATATCTGCAGATCAAATCAAATCATTTATTTGTTGGAATGTAGGTACAAAAGTTCTTAATAAAAAATGGTATTTCCAATACATTACTACCTCATCGAGGCGGGCAAAATTAAGATAGCATGCAAATGTCACAGTAGTTTAATAATGTTCTAACCTAGCTAATACTGTAGATAATTTTATACAATGTCAAAAAATTTTAAAGTAATAATAGTAATAGTAAGAGGCGCAATAGTAAAATAAGGTAATGTCAAAATGTATCTGTTATAAAATCGTTAATATTATAATAGCATTTGGTAATTAATAATTGTATCAATTTAGTCCTAAATAATATTGTCGTATGATCATAAACACAATTGTTCCGAGGCGGTAATAGAACCCGCAACCTCTCGCGTCACAGGCGGACCTTCGCCCACCGCGCCACAGAGGTCGTCAAAAATATAAATATCTTTATATTAAAGCAATGCGCAAGAATTGCTCAGAAAAATTACGAAGGCAATTTGTTGAACGAAGTCACGTCAAGAAAGTTTTAAACATTATTAAAAACTTTTGTGAAAACGTGTGGCAGTGTAATTTGTTTAGTGGCGAAATTTCTTATGAGATTGTTTTTGATTAAATAGTACTGTGGAATTTACTTAAAAAAATAACTTGTGCCTATGTCCAGCAGTGGACTATCATAGGCTGATGATGATGATGACTGTCGTTTCGAAAAAATAAGAAAAGATTATGTAAATGGAAATTATAGACTGTATCATGCACATTTTTCTGCTGAAATGTGAAGAGAAGAGATCTAATCAATATAATTTTCTAGAAACCCCGCTCACTTCCACTCTCAGTTGGTACCTATTGCCACGCCCTGCTTGGGTACCATTGTGTCTCTTATACATTAACTAGATACTAATATAATAAATGTACATAATGATGCAATTTGTATGAAAATATGAAACATAGAAAGTAGAAACCACGAAAAAAACATAAAATGTTATGTTTTAAATTTTATATCTCGACAATTACTTTTATGACACTCAATAATAACGATCACGAACCTTTAAAAAGGCAATGCATTGAAGAACATCATTTGACTAAAACTCACCGGATACATTTTGTATATAAAATATATTACCGAAAGCTGAAGATGAAATTTTCTTCGAAAATTGTAATTGTTTTTTGCATTTTTGCAATAACGACTGTTTCGAGTATACCTTTTGGATTTGGGGGAATAGTAAGTTTTTTTGTTAGAATTACGAGTACATACTTATTTTTTTTAAACCACTACAAAAATTTTAAGATTTTCTTTGTTCGGCTGTAATGTATCTACTATTATACATAAACTATGTTTTTACTTCTTCCACTGGTGGACAAAAAATTGAAGTGAACTATAAAATATTTTTAATTGGTAATAATGAATAGTATTAAAATATGACTTGTCTAAGTGCTTATTTGTAAGCTTAAAGGAATAAAAACTTTTCATTTTCATTCATTTTCATTTTTTATGTGTGATCGTCGATTTCTTCGCTAATTATGGACCGTTGATTAAAATCTAAAGAAGTTGTTCTACCCAACGGTGGGTTGGGTATTGCAACTTCTTTAGATTTTCACGGCGTTGGATAATTTGTATTGTATATTATTTTTCTACAGGCTGATCTACCAATGAGTATTATGAACAAGTTTTTTAACGGCGGCGGCGGCCTTTGTAGTAATTGTAATGCGCCCATTCAACCCCCTATCATTATATCGGGCATACCAGTTCCCGGGAAACCATGCTAATAATAATAAGTAGGTATGTTAAGGTCTAATAATAATAAGTAGGTATGTAAAGGTCAATATTTATTTTTAATTAGGTACTCTAGACTCTTAAAGTAAAAATTAATAGGTCAAATTACTAGACCTATTCATTTTAAAAAGATTTATCAGACACATTTAAGTAAGTAAAAATAAATATTGACCTATACTGTATACTGTATAGGCACTATTTATTTTTACTTACTATAATAAACGTAACTTAGCGCGACTTACCTAATTAACTTAGAATCTAAAGTAAAAATAAATATTGACCTAGATATACATAATATAAATATTAATTTCTTTATTCTTATGTTGAATATCTTAGGATCTAATATTCAGAGAAAATTTTCACTGAATCATCATGGTGATGATCACCTATCCCATGATGCTTCAGTTTAAAAATAATATAGTTATTATGTCTCTCATTTACCATTATCTCGGGCCATAAAGTGACCCAGTCCTTTGGAAGGCTTGCGTGGGGCCGAAGCCAACAGCACAGAGGCCTTTTGAGAAGTTAATCTAAAGGCGATGGCTACACATAGCGGGTATCATCCTCGGGTGCACAATATGATACACCCAAAGATGGTATCCACCAGGTGTAGAGACTATTGCAAAGAAAAATGAAAGAAATAAAACCAGGCTATTGTGATGGATGGATGGACTGGGTAATCGGGCTATAGGGGAGATTGCGGACGTCTGCCATAAACAAGTCAATCATAATTATTATTATACTCCTTGGTTGTACGCAGTTTTATTTATGACACATTTAATTAATGGAAATTAATATTTTTATTTTCAGATGTAATAATGATGGGTGTAACCTAAATAATGTATTCGTCAAAACCTTATTTAATTTATTTTTAAAACCGAACTTTTATGGAACATAATATGAACGAAATTTGTTTTGTTTTATTTGTGCTCCTAAAGTATCCCTAATATCTGTGTTCGATAAACACCAAAGTTTCATCCCTTCACTAATTAGAAAAAAAATATTTGATATAAGACTTACACAGAACATAATAAACTTAAACTAAGAGGAAACGAGGGATATTATCAGGGTAAGCGGAGAGAGTATAAAAAAACTTAGGTTACTTAGTTAGTACTTACAATAGTATTTTTTTTTTTATTTAAATACAAACTTATAGTAACCTATTTCTAATTATCTTAAAGCGACAATGAGTTATTTACAGACTTTTACATGGATAGGGGTAGATTCAAAAAGGGGTCGAAATGTTTTTGAATTTTTTGGTTTAGTTATATAATTTTAAAGTTTCTTCAATGTGAGTTATAGTATCTTAACAAGACGATTCATCCATCCATCCATTCATACTTTTTAGTGATAGTCTTTATTTCTGTCTATTTTCCAATGGCCTTCGCTTGTCCTATCACTTGAATCGCTGGTCCAGCTTTCACAAGTCCGTCTCGGATGTTTTGTCCCACTCTTTCCTGAAATAAATAAAATAATATTATTATCTAGAAAGTAAAAAAAAAAATTCTTGATTTTTTTATAATGATAATAATAAATAAATAAATATTGCTGGAAATTCCACTCAGCATCATCTAGCCCTGAGCAGAGCTTGTGTTATGAGTACTAGATTACCTGTATACTTAATACAACAGATAACATAGATATTTTTTATTATACATAGATAACGACCAGAACAACCGGAACAATTATCTGCAGAAGGTACTATAAATTATCCCGAGGCGGGAATCGAACCCGCAACCTCCTGCGTGGCAGGCGGACCTTCGTCCACCACGCAAGAGTTCGTCTATCAAATTAGTTTATCGTCAAAATCTCAAGCATTCACTGGCAAGCTTCAGCGATGCGAACCGGAAAGCTACATCGCTGAACTTTGAACTTAGTGCAACGAGCCTCAAGCAGTATCAAATTGAAAAACTAGGCCTATTTATTAAAAAAACACTAGCGGGGTAATGGGGGCCTAGCGTTTGAGGCACAGTAATGTAGTTACTTACAATTTTCTTGAAGATCTTCCATTTTGGTTCCGGCGCCGCCGTCACCGTCGTCAATGCTACCACAACCGCGAAAACGAAGAAAAAGATGCGAGCGAAATTCATCTTACGTATTTAAATTGAAAGTAATGGAACGTTAAGAGATGACCAAAATCTGTGTACAGATGAAGCTTTGAATTTAGAATGATTCAAAATCCGAATGTCCAGGTTTATAAATGCTAAAGGAATCGGTCCACTCGAGGAAATCGTTTAACATTTCAAAGACATTGTGAGCTTTATTCCACTGTAATAAAATCTAGCGTTCATGGGCACTTTAACTGTTCAGCAAAGATAACGGGTTGAAAGAGCATCACGAAACCCCGGTACATAATATAGCGTTCTGGGTTATGTTAAGTCCCGTCCGATATTAATTATAGGTACTGAGAAAATTGGTTAGGATTATTAGCTATCATTATGGATTTTAGTTATTGATTAGTTGATCGTATTGCTCAAATAAACTTATATACACTAGGTAATTGAAATGAAATGATGCATTTTTTGGACATTAACACTTTCATAGAAATTCTGATGGTCTAACTGACGGACTAATTAGATTTTTAGAACACAGTAGGGTGCAAAATTATTATAGGATGGTAATTTTGCACCCTACTAGAAGTAACTTCCAAATTAATCTGACTTTATGGACACCTTTGGATTTTATTATATAGGAGTATATAATAATCTAAATTTTCCACCATAAATAATAAAATTAATTTATGGTGGAAAATTACACAGCACTTTCTAGCCTCAAGCTAAGTAAAGCTTGTTTTAACAAAATAACTGATATACATAATACAATGCATTACATTGATTTTTTTTATTATACCTACATAAAAAACGACCAGAACACCCGGACAGAACAAATATCAGCAGATCGTATAGACATTTGTCCCGAGGCGGGAATCAAACCCGCAACCTCCTGCTTCGCAGACGGATCTTCACTGCGCCACAGAAGTCGTCAATAGTAATAATAATAATAATAAATAAATAATAATAAATAATGCTGGACAATTCACACAGCATTATCTAGCCCCATGGTAAGCAGAGCTTGTGTTATGGGTACTAGATAACTGATATACATAATACAATACATTACATAGATAGATATTTTTTATTATACATAGAAAACAACCAGAACACCCGGAACAAATATCTGCAGATCGTACACACAATTGTTCCGAGGCGGGAATCGAACCCGCAACCTCCTGCGTCGCAGGCGGACCTTCGCCCACCGCGCCGCATCGGTCGTCAATAATACAAAAATATGTCTGAATAAACTTTTTATTTTTAATAGGAAGTACCTACCTGCTTACATTTAGAAGAAAGTAGGTATCCTAGCTAAACACAATGCTAGAAGTAGGTACGTACATAACGCTTTCTTTGAATTACAAAATTGTATAGTTTTAATTTAAATACGTAATTGTATGATATTGTATTGCAATGTATTGTAAACCATAACAGCATTATTGCTAAGCATAATTTACAATAACACTGCCAAGACTTGCGTGTTCATAAATATAGTAAACAGTGTAAAGGAAAATAAACCTTATTGGTGGTAGTTACGAGTTGTATTTACAATGTATAGATTGCAAACAAAGGTTCAATGAAGGTTATTCCTTATAGATAAAAGTGAAGCCCCTGTTAAACTTGTATATTTAATTCTTACTCATCGGAAACATTTGTATCAATACCTACCTACCTACGTTTGTGACAGTGGGCCGGCCATATCTCGCGAAGAACCGACGGCCGATGGGGCAAACGTGTTCTTGAGTGGAGACCACGACTCGGCAAACGTAGTGTAGGACGCCCTCCGACCAGGTGGGATGACGACCTGCGAAAGACTGCAGGTAAATGCTGGATGCGGCAAGCTGAAGACAGGGCGCTATGGCGCTCATTGGGGGAGGCCTATGTCCAGCAGTGGACTGCTATAGGCTGATGATGATGATGAATGATGAATACCTACTTTGGTTATTATCGTTTTGTTATGACCTATCTATTTTATTATGGAATAGGGAGTTTTTTTGAAGAGTTTTATGGCATTCTTTAGTAGTTAGAGTAAAGATAACTTCTTTCTTAGTGATCCAAGTATGTACATTGTAATAAAGCTGTTTTACGGATAAAGGAAGAGATTAAAATTATTTACGACTGTGTGAGAGAAACCAAGAATAGAGATAGATAGATATTATGCCACACAAAACAGAAAACAATACAGAAAAAAAACTTAGAATAAAGTTATAAAGGTCGACCTTATCGCTAAGAGCGGTCTCTTCCAGGCAACCTTAGGATGGTGGCGCACACCGACATGAAATTTGCTTTTTGGGCCATGAAAGTAGTAATAAGTATTAATATCATCTCCGTCAAAAGTATCACCAACCACCAATTTCTGACAAAGACAGAGTCTCAAAGAAAGAAAATTTGTTTATTGGTTCACTATCTCAAAGGTAAAATTATTGAAGAACAAGCGTATGAAGTCACTTTCAAAACATGTAAAAACCTGCCAATTTCCTTCAACTTCTATTCTAGTTAACTAGCCTATTGTCATAGGTTCCCAAGTTTCCTTCACAGATACAAAGAATATCCTAACAAGTTTAATCATCGTCGAGACTACATAACCCAGTCAGTACATACTACGTAATATTCTGTACCGGGGTTCCCTGATGCTCTTTCAACCCGTTATCTTGGCAAATCTGTGTTTGCATTCCACTTATGAACGCTAGGTCTTATTACAACGCAATAAAGCACACAATGTATTTGAACTTCCTTGTTTGACGGATTCCTTTTGCATTTATAAACCCAGACATTTGATTTTAGAATCATTCGAAATTCAACGCTATATCTAAAAACAGTCACTAATCTCTAGACGTTCTATTCGTTTGAATTTAAATTTGGAAGATGAATTTCGCTCGCTTCTTTTTCTTCGTGTTCGCGGTTGTGGTAGCAATGACGACGGTGACGGCAGCGCCGGAACCAAAATGGAAGATCTTCAAGAAAATCGTGAGTTACTTCTTTCAATTTTCAACTAGCAACTTATACAAACTTGTAAAGATACAAACTCCTAATTTAGGTAGGTAGGTATCTTAATGACCTCTTTATAATCTCCCCTGAGAGCCTTTCCCTTGGTCTCTCCGCGTATTTTGGTACTAAAGTCTTTCGTATTAGTCTAGTCCTTTTGTAGTAGGTATACAAATTGCCCGAAACAAAACACGAAATTTTGTGTTACAGGATTAAAATAGGCCCCCAGAGCCAGCTGAACCGGATTGTATTTATTTATTTACCTCTCAGTTAGTACTAACAGTTATTTTTTATTATTTTCAGGAAAGAGTGGGGCAAAACATCCGAGATGGTATTGTGAAAGCTGGACCAGCGATTCAAGTGGTCGGGCAAGCAAAGGCCATTGGAAAATAGACTGAATTAGAACTATCATAGGACTGCATTTCCATGTACTTACTTATTAGACTAAGAATCAAGAAACTTAAAAATATTAAGAACAATTTCAAAATTATAAAAGTAATTTTTAACGGGATTTTACCATGATTTGTTTTTTGAGTACCTTCAGTTATTCCGTGATCCCGGCGTATGAAACTGTGCCGAAATATTGGAAAACTCAAATATCAAATCATGGTAAATATCCCGTAAATGACTTTTGTGTTAATAAAACCATGATAGTTTTAAAAGTTTTGATATCAAAATTATCACAATTAGCTGACCGCTAGTTGTGATAATTTAAGTCTAAGTGCTTATTTGTAAGCTTGATAAAAAACTTTTAATTTTCAATCATTTTTCGGTTTACGTTTTTTAAATAAGTAGATAATTAAGTTTGTACCATAATAAATTATTATTTTGTATTACTTATTTCATTTTCTCACGTGCATTCCATTAAGAATTGGTGGCCTCCACACCAAGGCCACAAGGGCAACTTCATATAATATGCCTAAACTATACCTTAAGGCAGTGGCGCCTTCATCATCATCATCATCAGCCTTTATTAGTCCACTGCTGGACATAGGCCCAATGAGCGCCCTGTCTTCAGCTTGACGCATCCAGCAGTCCTACCTGCAGTCTTTCGCAGGTTGTCATCCCACCTGGTCGGAAGGCGTCCTACACAACGTTTACCGAGTCGTGGTCTGCACTCAAGAACACGTTTGCCCCAGCGGCCGTCGGTTCTTCGCGAGCTATGGCCGATGGCCGGCCCACTGCCACTTCAGCTTGCTAATTCTCAGAGCCATGTCTATAACTTTGGTTCTCTGTCGTATGTATTCGTTACGAATCCTATCCTTCAGAGAAACCCCGAGCATAGCTCTCTCCATAGCTCGCTGAGCAACTTTGAACTGGTGGACCAGACCTATCGTAAGTGGCGCCTTGAGTGTGTTGAAAGAAAATGGCCAAAAACCAATAGCTCAGGGCTTGGCGGGACTCGTTCAACTTGTGGATGGCATCTCTTGAAACCACACCACACATCAGCTTTTGTCAACAACTTTCATCGAGATTGTAACAGCAGGGACCTACACTTTTATTAATTCAAGTCACTAAGAACTGATAGAACGTCCTGAGCCGAAGTCCTTAGGTGCTTACAAATCCCTTTACTATAACAATGGTCTTGTCGCAGAAACGTCCATAGATGAAAGAAACTCTAGCTAGAAAGTGCGTGCGTTGCTATTTGCACGGGGAGATATTGTTTATTTATTTCCACCTTAGGTACCCATGTTACACTTAATATAGTTAAGTTCTATAAGCTTTAAAAGTATATTACAATTTTATTATATAACACACTAATTCTGACATAGGAAACACGGGATTATGTTAATGTGTCTGCTTTTTCTCTTTAAAAATTAAATATGAGATTCAAAGAAATTTATCACAGTAAAATAAATAATATGAATAATAAAAATTATCTACTTACATAAATAAATATATAATGCTGGACAAATTCACACAGCATTATCTAGCCCCATGGTAAGCAGAGCTTGTGTTATGGGTAGGTACTAGATAACTGATATACATAATAAAATACATTACATAGATAGACATTTTTTTTATTATACATAGAAAACGACCAGAACACCCGGAACAAATATCTGCAGATCGTACACACAATTGTTCCGAGGCGGGAATCGAACCCGCAACCTCCTGCGTCGCAGGCGGACCTTCGCCCACCACGCCACATCGGTCGTCGGCGATAATAAATTAGTTAAATTGAATACAAAAACATAAGAATACTGTCAAGAATAATCTAATTGCAGCTGCATAAGGGCATTATAAGGGGTAGAATACTTTCTACCTTGACACTGACACACGCCCTCTGTAGTTTCTTTCAACAAAGGTAAAATGCTAAAATGTGGCATTCTGAGACGATACTATTGTTATGTTGAAGCGATTAATTAAGTGGAATTTAGCCCCAGAACGTGCAAGGGTCGTGATGACCCTTTGCTATTTAATTTGACCGCAGTTGTTCAGCTACCGTGTTAATTGGATTCTCGATAACTGCAGCTAAATCCTTCCCATGAATCTCCTTAAAATTACTACTAAAATAGCACACATTACAATTTAGCTTAATGTGTTTTTATGTCTGTTTGTGTTTTTGTGTGCTGATAAAAGCTTTCTATTCTATAGCTTTACGTTTTCAAAAGCTAATATTGTATTGACCCTACCATGCAGTCACCATTCTTTTTTACCACCTTGCAGGTGACGATTAAAATCTAATAATATTTTTAAACTTATGCGATGAACACATAATTATAAGGGCTATTTGACGGGTATTTATCTTGTTTATTTGCCATTTTTCCCGACGTTTCAACAGGTTTACACACTGTCGTGGATACCCGTTAACCTACCTACAATTATGGGTTAAAATCTGCTCGCTTTTAGAGGAGTACATAATTAAAAGGTGCTATAAAAAAATGTAAATCCTATGAAATTAGCGTCGTTTTTTTTACATATACCAATATATTTTAGTTACAAGTTAGTATAATAATATTTTTTTATATTCCAAAAAGTGCATGAACAGAACATAAAGTTAATTATTTTTAGCTTTATTAACCTGATAATTAATTTTATGATTCTTAAACGAACGTTTGCGAATCTATAAAATTGTAATAATTTGAAAAGAACTTCACTTGACTGAAATTATCAGGGTTGTCGGTCAAATAGGTGGTAAACATGAAATTTTCTTTATATTTATTAGTTTTTTTCTGTATATTTGCAACAACCA
Organism: Eupithecia dodoneata; assembly: GCA_947044415.1. Classification (NCBI taxonomy): domain Eukaryota; kingdom Metazoa; phylum Arthropoda; class Insecta; order Lepidoptera; family Geometridae; genus Eupithecia; species Eupithecia dodoneata. Next base: position 7,889,376 of record OX345678.1, read on the forward strand.
ATGTATCAAGCATGCCCCAGCCCCATTTAGGAATTGCCGCGCAATTTGTAAGTTTAATCCTATTATTTCTATCTTAGTAGTAGTATTTTTACGGCCGCTGGGGCAAACGTATTCTTGAGTCTCCACTCAAGAATACGTTTGCCCCAGCGACCACGACTCGGTAAACGTAGTGTAGGAAGCCCTCCGACCAGGTGGCATGACGACCTGCAAAAGACTGCAGGTAGATGCTGGATGCGGCAAGCTGAAGACAGGGCGCTATGGCGCTCATTGGGGGAGACTTAAGTCCAGCAGTGGACTGCTATAGGCTGATGATGAATAGTATTTTTGTAAAAATGGCCGAAGGTTTGTAACCAGTTGCAATTAAAAACTATTTTGTACCTACTTATACGAAACCCGCGATTGCGATTAAATACTTCTTTGTGTACAAACAAAACAAATATTAAACGGCAAAAAACATTATTAACGATTAAACGGCAAAAAATTCAGGTCCGTATGCAACAGACATGATTTTTTTGCCGTTTAATCGATAATGGTACGGAACACTTCGTGCGCGAGTCCAACTCGCATTTGGCCGGTTTTTATTACGTACGTACAAAAGAATATACCCTATCTCATCCACGCTCCCGTACGGTTTAAGTTACTTGCACCTTAAATGAATGAACACTTTTTGCACTTAAAAACATAACACAATAAAACCTCTAAATAATTAACAGTAGATACAATAGTCGGCCTTATCGCTGACAGCGATTTCTCCGCCAATCTAGCACCGTTCTGTCTGGAACGAGTAAAGCCACGTTACGTATATAACTAATTGTTTTTTCTTCAGGCCGAAATACCTTTGAAGATAATGGATAAGTTTTTTAATGGTTTCGGTGGTGGTGGCGGCTGTAAGAACTGCAATGGGCCGCCCGTCGTTGTACCAGCTGCACCGTGCTGATAACGCTGGTTGTTAGTAAGTATACAAGCGACTCGGAAAACGTAGTTTAGGACGCCCTCCGAGCAGGTCGGATGACGACCTGCGAAGGATTGTGGGCAGATGCTGGATGCGGCAAGCTGAAGACAGGGCGCTATGCTGCCGTCCTTATCATAAGTGCAATAACTAGGTCAAAGCTACTTTCGAGAAAAACGCGTCTAAAGATTTTTTTTTTGTTTTTCATGTATCTCAATTTCTATACAAGGTATCGTCTTGAAACTTTCACAAGGCTATAGATAAAAATGTATAGAATATTATGTAGTACCTTGAATTGGTAAAAGTTTTAACTAAGTTACTTAAAATCACAGAATTTTACTTATGTTTAGGACTTTAATATAAATAGACAGAATTATTACTAGTCATAACCGAAATAAGTAGTATAGTTATTTCCCTTATCATTAGCAATTTATTACTTTACATTACATATTTCACTTTTGAGTAGCAGGTAATTCCTATTTTTTCTAGTATGTTCAACCGATTAGTGCAATAAGCGTGTGACATATTTCGGTTTTCGTTAGTAAAACAAGCTTAGATGTCAGTTGTCATACTCCAATTAAATTAAATATCCAACACCAAATTATTTCTTACAGGTATATACTTAGTATAATCGTAACGCAAATGCATATTACCTTCACTCATCTTGGGCATGAAGAGTGTGAGCAATGTGCTTTGTTAGACTCACATACAGAATGCACACAGGAAAACTGCGAACTTTGTTTAAAAAAAATTAACATTTATTACGATACACGGAATCTAGAGTAGAATACCAAAAAGATAAGGAGCAAGCTTCGACCGTCACCGAGAATATCTACTTTTCGGTAGATTTACAAAAAGTGATCATGCTTCCCCAAATGGATCAATTTAAATGTGCTATATTTTGTCCACGTATAATTGCATTCAACGAAAGTTTCGTTCCACTAGGAAAAACCACCGATACGCATGTACCATTTGCGGCCCTCTGGAACAAAACTGTGTCTGGACGAAGCCAAGAAGACATCATTTCTGCATTCAGATCCTTTTTGGTACATAAACGTGACGCAAAACATATAGTCTTATGGGTTGATAACTGTGCGGCCCAGAATAAAAACTGGGCGTTTATGTGTTTTTGGTAGACATTATAAATAGCCAGCTGATTGCTGCTGATTCAATCACAGACTACTACTACTAAATATAAATATACTTAAGATAGTACGGCTCATTGTTATAAAAAATATTAGTTGTTTAGAGTGGTAGTGAGATTTCTAGAGTTAACTTAGTAGAAAGAAGTTTTTTTAGACTGATTATGTAGGTATGACATACAACCGTACCAAATCGTTTATAAATTGGAGTTGGATATTTAATTTAATTGGAGTATGACAACTGACATCTAAGCTTGTTTTACTAACGAAAACCGAAATATGTCACACGCTTATTGCACTAATCGGTTGAACATACTAGAAAAAATAGGAATTACCTGCTACTCAAAAGTGAAATATGTAATGTAAAGTAATAAATTGCTAATGATAAGGGAAATAACTATACTACTTATTTCGGTTATGACTAGTAAATGAGGCCTATTCATTTTGAATGTTCAAATTAAAAATAAATAAACCATACTTATTGCAGTTATCGTTAGTAATTATAATGAATTATTTTAGCTTACCTTGCCACAACTCAAGTTATTTCACTCTTGATAAGTAAACCAAGACCAAATCCCCAATATATTGCGGTTATGCTTAAAAAAAAAACGGGAATGGTAATAGATACGTAAAAACTGTCAAAGAAGAAAATGTAGATCTCATTTTGCTGATCACGAATATGTATATAACTCTGTTTGGCCCAAAACTCGAGTTATTGCACTTATGATAAGGACGGCAGCATGGCTCTCATTAGGGGAGGCCTATGTCCAGCAGTGGACTACTATAGGTTGATGATGATGATGTAATATATTGGGCTTTTGTCTTTCCATTGCAAAGCAAAGGCCTAATTAAATATATACATAAATAATGATCTTCATCACCAGTTATTATTACAGTTCCTGGTGTTCTGGGTATTTTCTATGTATAATAAAAAATGTAATGTATATCTATGTAACTGATAAAATACATAATACAATTATAATGTATAATTTATCAGTTATCTAGAACCGAAAACTCAAGCTCTGCTTAGCTCGGGGCTAGACAATGCCATGTGTGAATTGACCAGCATTATATTATTTATTTATTATTTGCTGGACAATTCACACAGCATTATCTAGCCCCAAGCTAAGCAGAGCTTGTGTTATGGGTACTTGATAACTGATATACATAATACAATACATTACATAGATAGATATTTTTTTATTATACATAGAAAACGACCAGAACACCCGGAACAATTATCTGCAGATCGTACACACAATTGTTCCGAGGCGGGAATCGAAACCTCAACCTCCTGCGTTGCAGGCGGACCTTCGCCCACTGCGCCACATCGGTCGTCAATTTATTATTATTATGATAGGTACATTTAAATAAATATGCCACGTATTTTCTGTGATTCTGTCCGCTTTAGTACCTAAATAACATTTTTTTTCTAATCTTTAAATCGTAAATGGAGTTTTTAGTAAGATTTTCCGTCCTGAATACCTTATTTCATACCCATTTCCTTTGTGATCTCACCTCCCATGAGAATTCAATGATAAATTCAATTCCTTAAAACCAGGGGGATAAGAAGCTCATTATAATGAAATGGGAGGCTTGTAGTAATCTTTTACGGAACATTCAACTTAGGGTCGGTACATATCTGGCGGAAAATGCGTCGAGCGTATCATCGGTCGCGTCTTTTCGGTCAAATCAGACCTGTCACACTACGCGTCTAGTCAGTTTGACCGGCCTGTACACAATGATCTCCGCTGATGTAACGCCTAGTCTGAATGCACCAATCAAAATATGGGGCTTTACGTTATGTCGACCGAAAATGCGTTGACGGAAACGTTACAGATGCTGTAATAGTCGACGCACTAACGCATCATCGGTTCAGTGTGAAAGGTTGAATGTTTTATTAGATATTTGTCTGTTCTGGCGTTACGCGACCGATAATACGCGACGAATTTTCCGTCAGATAAATATATGTACCGACCCTTAATGGCAATTTTTCTTTACAGATGCTGCTTCATAGTCGTGAAACATTTTTACGCCTTTATGGAGTTTCTTTGACAAAAGTGTGATTAAAATATTATTATGAGCATAATAATTATTTGTTTTTATTTCGGTAACGTGTAATGATTCTACACCTTTTAATAGAAATATTAATATTTTGGATTTTTTGGAACTACGTGCTTACAAACGTGCTTAAACTTTGTCTAAGTGCTTATTTTGTTAGCCTTTAGTAATAAAGGCTGTTTAAGGTTAAGCACATATTCCCCAAGCTGGGCATGCGGTTTGGGGATCGCAGTTCGGTGGCAAATAGTTCTGCACTCTGCGCTGCTGCCCGCCCCCGGTGGGTATCCCTTAGTCGCCTCAAGACCCCCGCGGGAAGAGTTGGGGTGGGTCTAATTGTAAGTCAAATCATACGGCCTTCATTTGGTGTACTTACTATTATTTTTTAATTATGAAATATTACGATTTAAGATAGATTTTACGATACAATATTTAGTTTTAATCATCCTCAGAGAGCGGTGTAAATGCGTCTATAAAAATTTAATTGGTACGCACGTAATTCCAACCATGATTGCATTGCCATAAAAAGTTAAATGATTCTTAGATGAATCACAAAGCAAAGCAACCCACAAACTAAATCTGGAATTTAATCTTAAACTATTCTCATTAAACTTGGTCTTTGCTATTAACCAAAGTGACTCAACAGATTTCCTTATCCCCGGGACTTATTTTGAGTTCAAACGACGGGATTCCCTCCTGACCTTTCAACCCGTTATCAAACGGCCATTAAAGTGAAATAAATCTTATTTACAATGCAGTACAGCTTATTTCAACTTTATTATATACAAGAATGAAATAGTATTTAAATCGAGAACGTCTTCGGTAGATCGTCATTCGTTTCGTAGCGTCAAACGGTTTGAGATCGAATTTCGAAGTTTGTTTGAATTTGGAAGATGAATTTCGCGCGCATCTTTTTATTCTTGTTTGCGGTTGTGGTAGCATTGACGACGGTGTCGGGAGCGCCGGAACCAAAATGGAAGATTTTCAAGAAAATTGTAAGTCGTTTTTCACATACCTTAAAATGTATATTACTGCAACCTTATAAATATCCACACAGATCTTACTAATATTATAAACGCGAAAGTTTGTATGTATGGATGTTTGTAACTCTTTCACGCAAAAACTACTAAACGGATCGAGCTAAAATTGCATATAGGTAGTTCCAGGCCCGAAATAAAGCATGGGCTACTTTTTATTCCGTAAATCTGTTCCATTGGATATAAATAAAACGTTACCATAGAAACAGCGCGTGCGAAACCGTGGGTATAAATTACCTAGTATTACTAATAAAAAAACTATTCAGCAGAAGCCCAATAAAATATTAAAATAACAGTCTCAAAAAAGTATTTACGTAATAATTTTCTGAAGTACGCCCTAACTAAATCAATCGCTTCACCGTAACAATGGTAGGAATCATCTCAGAATGACATATTTTGACATTTTACCTTTGGTGAAAGAAACTACGGCAGCACGCGTTTCAAAAGTGTCAAGGTTGAATTGAAACCATTCTATATATCTCTTCGTGCTATCTCCGCACGCACTATCTAGCGTTTCTTTCATAGATGGACGATTCTGTGTCAATACCATTGTCATAATAAAGCGATTAGCTAGCAAAACTCGCCCTCTGAATCTTGGTTTCAAAGATTACTTACCTACAACAGTAACTAGCCTACCTGCTAAAGTTTATAGGTTTCTTCTACATACCTATAAATTTACTTTACAAACTTAACCTCTTTATAACATAATAAGTACTTAAGTATAGATAAGTTAACAAACTTTCTTATTTTCCCCACAAAAGGAGAATTCATTAAGAAAGTTCGAGTATATTCTTAATCATTTCTTATGAAGCTAAACCCGAACTTTCATTAATTATTTACTCTACCGACGAAAGGAGGTTTCCCATTATTCTACTGCCTTAGAACCTACTTACACTGTATTTATTACATCAACATAAATTATATATGAACTCTTTTACTGCATAATCTTTTTGGTGGCACTATAGGTATTAGACGTTCTGAGTATTTATTTTACCAGTGCCTTCTTAGGTGCCTTTCCGTTTGCTTAAATTCAAAATAAAAACTTGCTTAAAAATTACATTTTTTTTCAATGAAAGATGTTACCTGAAGTTATTAGTTATCACAAAGTATAAAACAAAGTCGCTTCCCTCTGTTTGTCTGTCCCTATGTATGCTTAGATCTTTAAAACTACGCAACAGATTTTGATGCGTTTTTTTAATAGATAGTGATGCAAGAGGAAGGTTTATAAACCATTTGATACATAGATTTCCACGGGGCGGAGCTGCGGGGCTCAGCTATAAATTTACGTTTTTAATATAATTGAGTTTTGTTTTTTTTTTCAGGAGCGAATGGGACAGAATATCCGTGACGGAATCATCAAAGCTGGTCCAGCAGTTGCCGTTGTGGGGAGTGCGGCTGCCATTGGAAAATAGATCTTATAACATACAACTTATATATCAATACTCATTAACTCTACGAATTTAATTTACTTTACGTACTGTAAGACTGTATTAATAATTATTATTTCATTGTATTATTAACTTTCTTCTACTTATCTATGAGATTCAAGATTCCAAAGACTATTGTTTAATTTTTATGATAACCGTATTGTTGGTAACACTCCCGTTCAGATAAAGAAAGATTGTATAAGGTCTAATATGAGCAAGGTAATAATTGAAAAATAAAAAAAAACCGACCTGATGCTTGGTTTTTCACTTTTTCGCAAAATGAGAATGCAAGTGACCAAAGTGTGGGGCTAAAAACGATAAAAGCAGACCAAACAGAATTACGATTATTTATGATACATAGTTACGTCATTTATCAAAATCACTTTAGCCGTTTTGATGCTTGGATGTAATAAAGATTTTCGTTTACTCCCACCTGTTCTGTTGACAGAACTACTGAGATTTTTTCCATTAGTTCTGTCCACAAAATAAATAGGAATACAATTCTCACTTGTTCTATTTTTCCAACAACCCTTTCGTCAGTCCTTCGCAGGTCGTCATCCCACCTGGCGGGAGGGCGTCCTACTTCAAAATACTATTTCCCTCTTCAAAGCACTCTTGAAAAGCTTGAAATAAAAATTTGTAATCGTGACGTTGTCATCAAGATACATAACTGAACAATAAATTACCTCAAGTGCCAGTACTTGACATTTGATTGCAATAGTTTGAATAACAACAGAACTACTCAACAGAACAAGTGAGAATTGTATTCCCATTTGTTTTGTGGACAGAACTAATCAGAAAAGAAATCCCAGTAGTTTTGTCAACAGAACAAGTGAGAATTGTATTCCCATTTGTTTTGTGGACAGAACTAATCAGACATCCCAGTAGTTCTGTCAACAGAACTACTCAACAGAACAGGTCGGAGTAAACGACTTTGCTGAGTAGTCTCCACTCAAGAACACGTTTACCCCAGTAGTTGTCCTATCTACTAGCCTAGGTTCAAAGCTCCTGCGAGCGCGACGCGCCACGCCACCAACACGCCAGGAAGCCGGCGGCGGCGCTTCGATCCTCTGTATTTGTATTTTAAGATATTCCGAAATAAAAGTTTGCAAAATAATAAAAAGTGTATTTATTGTTTACTTCTTCCCCAGTATCGACGACGCCTCGCCGACCACCGCCACTGCTGGGCCTGTCTTGATGATGCCATCGCGAATGTGCTGCCCGAGATGCTCCTGAAACAATTATATAATAAATAAATAAAATAAAAACCATCTAGAAACGTCTTGCAATTCGTGTAACCAGAGGCTCTAGCCGTGTGTTTGTGTTTCAGAGCCTTATTGTCAACTGACATTACCCCAATATGCCCACAAGTGAGACAAATAAAGTTCATACTCCGTTATATCATCATCAGCCTTTGTTAGTCCACTGCTGGACATAGGCCGCCCCCAGTGAGCGCCATAGTGCCCTGTCTTCAGCTTTCCGCATCTAGCATCTACCTGCCGTCTTTCGCAGATCGTCATCCCACCTGGTTGGAGGGCGTCCTACACTTCGTTTACCGAATCGTGGTCTCCACTCTAGAACACGTTATTATAGTTATATAAGCATACATATAAAGATGTATAACTTATAAGTACTAACTAAAATATAAATAAAATACATAAGAAAGAAACAATAACATTTTTGTGAGTACTTCTTTACTTATTAGTACTTTTTTTATTAAAAAAACAATTTCTACTATAGAAATAGTTGTTTAAAAAAAACAATTTCTACTATAGAGTGTAGTTGTGTTGTTGGCTCTAATAAGAGCAAGTAATTATCTCCAAAGTGCCTACCTAATAAATTTGGTATTTAGAAACGAAACAATTATTGTTACTTTTAGCTTGTGGTGCGAACAATTTGGTGCGAAACACTACACCGCTGTATTTCGTAGAGAAGTAAATATAAATTACGTCACACTTACAATTTTTTTAAATCCTTTCCATTTTGGTTCTGGAGCTCCAACCACCAACGACACGGCCAAAATACAGGCCACAAAGAAAAGAAACAATTTATTGAAATTCATGTTTCGAATTGATTTTTAAAAACTTTTTAACACACGCAGGTTATAAAAAAGGTTGCAAACTACTTGGTGGAATGACTTATTTTATACGTTTTATACTCTTTTGTAAATGATAAGCATCTTCTGTGTTAATAATTATTATGAAATGGAGCAAATAAATTTATTCAAGAGGGTAGATTAGGATAAGGTAGGTAAGTACCTAGATGTTGAGAAATCCAATGATCGTTTGTTTTTTTAACGCTTGACACCCTTTGAGGCCTGTTGCTGCGTTAAATCGCGAGGCCTAGAAAGGAGATCTTTGGCCTTCTAGCCAAACCATATTTCAGCATGGTGGTAATATTTTTACAGAAACTTTAATTTCTATTCTCAGATTTAAAATATTCATGTCCCTAAGTACTTAGGTACACTACTCGAGAACTTTTTGATGTAAAACATTCTATTAGGCCAAATGAAATTGGAGTAGGTAGTAAATAGTCAGAAATCACAAAAAACTTTTCGAATACATTTTGTAGGAAATCATCGCTGCTTCGAAAACCTTATCAATCTAAAATACCAATCTACTTATGTGTTCTGAAACTCCGCACCGCACAGTCCTCACTATCCGTAAGGACTGTGCGGTGCGGCGGCAGATTTGGCCAAAGATCTCAGGAGGCGTAAATATGCAGGTCTCGACTCGACAGAGTCTATGCATTTTCTCCACTTGGAGTCGAGACCTTAGGTCTGTGGAGTACCGAGGCTCTCCAGGTTTTTAACAAAATATCTGAGCATCAAATATAGTGCACGCAATGCATCAGCATTGTCATACAACGGGGCAATGCAGCCAGAGCATCGCGGGGACGCGCGCCGACTGGTATTGATGGATCAGCATAAAGATGAGCTACTTGTAGATTGTTCTCATTTGTTTCTAATATTTGATCGTAACTTTTTGTTAATAAAGAGATTATTTCACCTTACGTAAGCCTAGTTCGTAGGAAATAAAAAATATGTTTGATAAGTAATAATTTATTAAATACAAACTTATGATAACCTAACTCACTTATGATGACGACCGATGTGGCGCGGTGGGCGAAGGTCCGCCTGCGACGCAGGAGGTTGCGGGTTCGATTCCCGTCTCGGAACAATTGTGTGTACGATCTGCAGATATTTGTTCCGGGTGTTCTGGTTGTTTTCTATGTACATATAATAAAAAATATCTATCTATGTAATATATTGTATTCAGTATATCAGTATATCAGTTATCTAGTACCCATAACACAAGCTCTGCTTACCAGGGGCTAGATAATGCTGTGTGAATTGTCCAAAATTATTATTATTATTATATTATTTAGATTAACTTAAAACAAAGATGATTATTATTATTTATTTGTAGAAGACAGGGGTGAAAAATGAGAGTAAAACTGGAATTTGGTAAAAGTTATTTTAAGTTTCTTGACCCTGAGTGAGTCCTATAAGTCGAAGAACAAAGAAGTTCCAACCCTATTATTGTTCTACTTTCAGTCTATTTTCCAATGGCCTTCGCGTTACCCACTACTTGAACTGCAGGGCCGGCTTTTATAATTCCATCTCGGATGTTTTGTCCCACTCTTTCCTGAAAGTAATAAAAAAAATTAGAAGGCCTCTAATCTGACAATTCAGAAATCTTTTTATTTATGTCTGGCTGGTCAAAAAGAATCTGAACCCAAGATTTGGAGCAAAGAGGTTTATTGGCAAAGTCTGAAGCGCTGGAAATATTTTAAACTCTTTTAAAATGGGTAGGGACTATGAAAAACAATAATGAAAAATAAATTGAAAATTCTTAGATATTGAATCCCTAAAAAACAAAGAGTAAAAGTTGAAAGAGGAATACTTACAATTTTCTTGAAGATCTTCCATTTTGGTTCCGGCGCTGCCGTCACCGTCGTCAATGCTACCACAACCGCGAACACGAAGAAAAAGATGCGAGCGAAATTCATCTTCCAAATTTAAACTCAAAACTAATAGAATGTCAAGAGATGAACAAAATCTGAGTTCAGATAAGGTGTCAAACTTCGAATGATTCTAAATTTGAAGCTCTCGTATATAAATGCACAAGGAATCTGTTCACACATTGAAGCTATTTAGCAATTCAAAGCCATTGTGTACTCTATTACGTTGTAATAAGACCTACCGTTCAGAAGTGAAATGTTAGCACAGTTTTGCCAAGATAACGGGTTGAAAGAGCATCAGGGAACCCCGGTACAGAATATTACGTAGTATGTACTGACTGGTTTATGTAAAGTCCCTGTAATCAGTAAAGTCTGTGAGTAATAAAATCTTGTTTAGATGTTTCTTTGAAATTATTAAGGAAAACTTACTGTAAGAAATATAATAGTAGAAACGGATGAGAACTAGTATTTACAATTGAATTAATTATGTCAACTGTCTGCAGTTGGCAAGATTGATGACTTAGTTTGCAACAATCTGCTGTTGTAAACAATCTACAGGTAGCTCAACCTGACTTTTTTGTGACGCATAATATTGGTTTCGTGATTAAAAATTAGATTGTTTTGCAAAAATTAAAATCGAATTTGAATTAGTTATTGGTTAGTTCGTTTATTTGATTAATTCAATTAGTATGTTTTTGATTAATTGATAATGCTGTTTGAATTGTCCGAACTATTCATTTATATCATAATAATGCTTAGGGAAAGACCGCAGGCAGATGCTAGATGCGGCAAGCTGAAGACAGGGCGCTATGGCGCTCATTGGGGGAGGCCTATGTCTAGCAGTTGACTATGTAATACAGAAGTCGCCTTATTCAATAAAAAAAATATATATTAAGAACGACACGCTTTATTACTTACATAAAAACTCCCTATACCTAAACTAAACGATAAAAACAAGTTCATAACAAAATGCTTCTGATGAATTTAATTCAAATTACTCCTATCAGAACATTAGGGACGTCACAACAAAATGAACTCTACTGAACCTTTATCTGCAAACTAAAACGTCATTATGAATGCAGACTCGTGGGTATGATAATAAGGTTCATTTTCCTGATAAGGTATTCATGAACACGCAAGTGTTAATTGTACGGAATTCATGGTGATGTTTATTCAGATTTCGATAAAACGCACATTAACATTTTGCCACCAATTTTGGTGCTGTCTAAATTATTTAATTTAGCTAGGTTGCAAAGTCGGACTGCGTATTTTCAATTTCTATATTGCTAGGTCCCAAAGTTGGACCCCCATTTACTAAATACATAGTTTAAAAAAATCCGTTTCTATCTTTCGTTTCTAATATAATTATTTATGATGATGAACCGATTCCGTAGAAGAATTTCGTAGCCACCTCTACGATACTACGTTGGACCCGCGTAGCATACTTCAACGCATACACACTATCATACAAGAAACTTTACTCTATTTTTTTACTATGTTTTTTCACGAGCAATTTTGTATGGTTACTTGCACTTACTGAGAGGGTTTACAGGTCTGCATAAAGTTTTATCCAAATTATAATTTGGGCAACATTTCCGTCCTTCCATCGGTCTTCAGTTGTTTACTGACTATGGCGATGGCGTTATGGGGCGTAATACATATATGTACATAACGGTGTATAACGTAATGCGTGATACAAAGCATATTTTGTATATAGCGAGCATTCGAGCAGTTTAACTATAACACTGAGCTTGTCGTGGAATATGTCGAAATGCTAGAACTCGTGAAGAAGTTGGATATGCAACATCGCGCACCTATCCGCGCCGAACGCACCGAATATTAAAATAAAATAAATAATAAATAAAATAAATATGTCTTTGTCTATGTTATAATAGTAAAATCCTGTAGGATTCCATGAAAAATATTCGGCGCATGCGAATGCGGCTTGGACGGAACTTTGTCATACAACCTTAAATGATTATACTATTGTTTTCATACAACAATAAGGTTCATTTTCCTGCGAAGCTATTCATGAGCACGCATGCAGGTTTATTCTACAGAATGCATAATGGTGCGAATACAGACATAGCAATAATTAAACTATCTAGACATTGATCACATGAAATTTGCAGTAGCCATTTAAAAAACTCATAATGTACAGTTATAATTAACTTTTTAATTTTAATATTAGTTAGTACCTAATCTTCCATCATGGCCTGTTGCAGCGTTGGATCGCGAGGAGCGGAAGGCGAAAATGGAGGTCTTTGCCCAGCAGTGAGACAATAATGGCCCTAATTTATATGTAATTTTTAATTTAATTTATTTAGAAATCTAGGAGTTGGGCGTTGACATTACCACACAGTTTGTAAAGCTTCGCTAGTGTTATCATTTCAATATGTATCTATGATCCTATGTAAACATGTTCTTAATAAAGATTTGTTTTTACCTATTGTATGTCTGTATTTTTATGTATATTAGTAGATTTCTCAGTCGGTTACGAACCGATTTGGATGATTCTTTTGCGTTGTATAGGGGGTGATCTCAAAGTGTTCCTATAAAAATTGTATTCCCGAGGGTTTATTTTATCCCGCAAAACATAAAAAACTATTTTAAACTAAGTCGGTTTTTAATGTTTCCTAGCAGAAAAATTTATAATATAATCAAATATCTATGTGTCCATCCCTGGGTTGCGCGGACTTTTGGAAGGAATTGGTAAGGCTAAATTTTTTTACTATTTAAACTTATATTAATAGTCAATTTCATATAGAAAAGATCAAAAATGTTTGGACATCTGTATTTGGCTGTAAGGAGATAAATATTTTCATTCTTTATTATTATATTACACGCACCTATTATTGTTATATTACATTTTTATTCTCTCGTTTATTATTATTATTTTATATCATCTGTTTACTAGACATATACATGTTATACTCTCCTATTATTCTACTTTTGTTTATTTGTATCAAATATTTTACACTTTGTTGTCACCGAATTGTCGTCCGTGACTTCAACTAGTAATTAAGGTCTTTGGCTGAAAAACAGCGCTGAATAAAATAATGTTCAGCACACGCTGAGCTAACCCCTATTTCGGCGCAGGGTCATGGAGGTAGTCTTATTTTATTCTTAATATCACCTATTTGTGTCGTTTACCCCCATGATAAACTTCTTTGTCTGTTTATTCTATGCCTGTATTTTGTACCTGTGTCTAAATAAATGTTTTTTCTATTCTATTCTATTTTTATTTGCCTGACATGTGTTTGTAAGGTCACAGTGTCATAGACGCTACTTCATACAAGAAATGTGTAAACAAAATAATTCAACCAATAATAAAAATAACCTTCAGTGATTTCACACTGCCACTACGTATTTACTTGTTACCTACAAAACAAAATACCCACATTGCGTTTGTTTTATGTTCGACGCATTTCTACGCAAAACCACAGAAAGGATCGGGCTGAAATTTAGCTAAGACCTTTCGAACATACATTATTGTTATACCTTATGAGGTTACTTTGAGTGAGAGAACAAACTCTCCTCCGTAGACCGAGACACGTTCTTGGTGACCCCGTTGACCCACTCACTGACGCTAACCCGGAAGTGACGGCAATAACTCAGCTTCCGCACACTACACACCCGACCAATAACCGACCCCGCCGGATGCGGGGTCGAAGAATTCCCCGTTTCCGCCCTCAGGTGCACTCGTGCACCTAAGGCGTTACCTCCCTACCCTCTTGTAGCATCTGGCAACAGCCCAAGCCGAGGCTCGCACCTAAGTGGTGGCCCTTGTGCGTGTTGCCCCAACTAATTTTTACCGGCGAGGCGCCCTCTGCGCCTGCCAAAAGTCCGGTAACGCTGTCATGGCTATCTGAGGTCAACAGCATAATAGTCCATTCGAAAAAAAAGTGAGAGAACAAAGAGTGTACACTTTTGCACTCTAATTATGTGTGCACCAAGCTCTAGTCTCCGTACATCCACTAAGGCTTCTTATCCTTATTTCGGATGTTTTAATTATTTAAATTTTTTAATTTATTTTTTTCGATTTATTATTAGATAATTTTTCAGATGTTTTTATTTATTTCATATTTATGATGCTCTCCTGGGCATCATAAACAACTTTTACTCCCGAAAAAAAAAATTTAATCATCAGTATATTAATTTATTTAGCCACTAAGTATAACCACCTATTTTATTTTCAGGAAGGAGTGGGTCAACGTGTTAGAGATGCTGTGATCAGCGCTGGTCCAGCAGTGGACGTGATCAGCAAAGCCTCCAAAATCGGCAAGAACTCTAATGAAAATGACTAGAGCTATATAATCAAGTCGATTCATAATAATAATTCTAAAACTTTGACCATGACATCATCTTTAACCGCCCTTAACGAGAATGACGTCATCTATTATGCTGTCTCGCTCAGATCGGATTCGAACAGAGCAGGACAGCCCGACAGACATAGTCATTCTCAATCCTATTATTACGTAAAGTACGCACTTAAGCAGGTTATACCTAAGTATGTTTCCAATTATATTTTTACTTATTTGTCTGAATATAAAATGTTGTAATCTCACATTGTCTTTTATTTTTTCCTTTGACTTGCTTCAAACACTGTTTTTTTTGTTTGTACTTACTGATAATCATCATCATCATCATCATCAGCCTATATCAGTCCACTGCTGGACATAGGCCTCCCCCAATGAGCGCCATAGCGCCCTGTCTTCAGCTTGCCGCATCCAGCATCTACCTGCAGTCTTTCGCAGGTCGTCATCCCACCTGGTCGGAGGGCGTCCTACACTACGTTTACCGAGTCGTGGTCTCCACTCAAGAACACGTTTGCCCCATCGGCCGTCGGTTCTTCGCGAGATATGGCCGGCCCACTGCCACTTCAGCTTGCTAATTCTTTGAGCTATGTCGATAACCTTGGTTCTCTGTGTCCTATCCTTCAGAGAAACTCCGAGCATAGCTCTTTCCATAGCTCGCTGAGCGACTTTGAACTGGTGGACCAGCCCTACCGTGAGTGTCCACGTCTCAGCTCCGTAGGTCATAACGGGTAGGTCGCACTGATTGAAAACTTTCGTTACTTACTGATAGTACTTGCCATTGTTCGGTGCGGTCGAGTAGGTATAGGGCTACATAGCTACACCAAGATATTTAAATTTAACTGAAAACATACCTACATACCTAAATAGTAGACAAAAGAAAGCTATAGTGTTAAAACCGGAGACTGTCCGATGGTGCGGGCCTGAACCACAGAATTACCTAGTTAAGGCTTAATTGTTATATTTGACAACATAAGACAATTTATTTAATGCACTAATGTTTTGTCTAGCTACGTACTAGTTTTTATTAATAAATTTTATTACAATACAATATAGCTTTATTGCACCATCAAATACAAAGAAAATAATAAAAATAAAGGATCTTAATACTAACTAAATCTAGGCACAATTGGCGGCCTAATCGCTAGAAGCGATTTCTTCGATGGATAGGATCGGTACGTATTAAAGCTGACGGTGGCGTAAATATTAATTTATTTTTAACCGGCCAGGTAAGATGACGACCTGCGAAAGACTGCAGGTAGGTGCTGGATGCGGCAAGCTGAAGATAGGGCGCTATGGCGCTCATTGGGGGAGGCCTATGTCCAGCAGTGGACTGCTATAGCCTAACGATGATGATTATTATTTTAATGTACTTTTCGCAGCGAGCATGAATGCATGACACGATACACTGCGTGCTAAAATCCGTCTCGTTGCTCGTTACGTACCTACGCCTTCTTTCCCCGTACTGAATGCACGAACGTTCGCTGTGCAACGCGTTGCATTACGCCCTGTAACGTCAGTCAGTACCCACCATAACAAACCGTTCTACATACATACGTCTACGTACGTACATACTGCTGATTTATCGTTTGCCATAAACATGTTACACTCAGAAATGTGGTGCAGTTATTTTATACTTTTCATTTTGTTTGGTGAGTTATTTTGACAATATTTTTATATTACATCTATTTGTAAAAAATCGAATAAAAAACCCAGACATGGGCATAGTGCTCATAATCCGGTACCTACGTAATTATAATTATATATTAATTATTTATATAGGTATATATATTACTAAAGTCATTTAAAACGGGATATTTACCATGATTTGATTTTTGAGTTTATATCTGCTCATAAAAACGAACTCGCAGTGTCTTCAGTTATTCCGTGATCATGGCGCATGAAACTGTGCCGAAATATTGGATAACTCAAAAATCAAATCATGGTAAATATCCCGTTTTAAATGACTTTAGTATTAATAACCATGATAGTTTCAGAAGTTATATATATTACTGTTTAAGTATAATATAAGTAGCTTAGTATCATTATGAGTAGTATATTTTATTATCTCTATTATATAGCACTACCTACCAAACTGTTGTCCACACTACCCAAAGGTTAGCAGGTAGAGAATGCTATCTAGCATTATGCTCGCCTATGTACAACTTTTTGTGCAATAAAGTATATTCTATCTATCTAATCCCAACGCTGGGCATGAGGTTTGGCGATCGCAGGTCGGTGGTGAATAGTGTTGTGCACTCTGCGCTGCTGCCCGCCCCCGGTGAGTATCCCTTAGTCGCCTCTCTAGACACCCGCGGGAAGAGTTGCGGTGGTGCTAATTGTAAGCTGGCACCGTGTGGTGCTAATCAGAAACTTCGGTTTTCGTTTTTCCATCATTGACATGATGGAACAATATAGATGGTGGTTTTTTAGTCTCTGCAGTCTTTCACAGGTCATCCCATCTGGTCGGAGGGCGTCCTACTACGTTTACAGTCGTGATCTCCACTCAAAAACACGTTTGCCCCAGCTGTTAGATATGGCCAGCCCACTGCCACTTCAGTTTGCTAATTCTTAGAGCTATATCGATAGCTTTGGTTCTCTTTGGTATAAATAAGGTGTTTTCCTACGAATAAATAATAAGTCAGGAAGTCTAATTCAGATCAGTTCCACATAAAAAGTAGCACTACTCCAAACCAAAACGACGTATGATTCAAACTACCAATCACTGCACAGGTTACAAACAGACATGCTTGGTGATTGGTTTATATTCAGAACGAAAGCAGGGATTGGTTTGCGCGCGCTGCAGTTGTCATAGTAACCATTTAAGCACGCGCGCGAACCAATCCTAAGCTTGGTGACTGTTTCTTAGTGGGCTTAGAATATCTTCTTTATCAATTATTTTAGAAAAACACTGTGTTTATATTACTGACTGATCGCTCGCTCGAGTAAGTGATTTTCCGTTATTGTACTGCAGTTTTGTGTAACATGGTAATATCCTTTTAATGATTTATAAAACTCTGCTGGTTTTCACAGGCATCCATTCATACTCTTGTCTTTCTAGCTTAACTGCAGCTATCCACTTATTTTGCCAAATAGGATCGGCAGGGAAACTAAAGGAAACAAAAAAAGCATGTTAGAAAAATATAAAAGTTTTATCGATTTACATTTTAATATTTCATTAAGAAGAAAAAAACCTTCTAAATTAGATCAAAAATTTATTGACTTCATGTTGCATAATATTGACCATCTCGGTTTGATGAATATCTTTTTTATTTGAATATCTTTGAATACAGTTTATAATAATTTTAATCGTACATGGCTCCTGCCTTCACAACACATGCTGGCATGATGATTCACAGCTATTCACAATGATAAAAACGAAAACCTACGCAAAGATTTGATGTGTGCTCGCTTGCAAGATCAATGTTCGACTGATGACGCGCTGGACACGACTTTTAAGCCCCGCCTACTTGGACACGACTTTTGTTGGGGCATTTTTCGAACGCAGTTATATTTCCTGACTTATTATTTTATCGTAGGTGTTTTCTATCTAATATTTTGGTTCAAGCTTGCAGCCTCAAGTTCTCGTCACCGACTTACGTGCACAAGTTACACCCAAGACCAGCGAAAGTGAGGTTCTATCCAAAAAAAACTCTGTTCAGGAAGTCAGATCTCATTGACAAAGGATGCATCGTATTCCTGAAAGAATGCCCGAGTGTTTACAAGTAAGTTTATATAAAAAACTAATAAGAACTAGTATTTACATTTTAAGCCGTTGAGCTGCAGACTGTTGCAAACAATCTAGAGGCTAGACCTCTAGATTGTTTGCAGTCTGCTGCAAATAATTCATAGTAAAAACCACAAGTATTTATTAATTAGGTATAATGATTAAGTTTTATGTGTGAGTATCTACGAGTATAGAAAACACCCAGAACACCTAAAACAAATAACTGAAGATTTTACAAATAATAGTCTCGAGGTGGGAATCGAATCCGTAACCACCTGTGTCACAGTCCTACGCCTGCTACGCCACATAGGTCGTCTGTTTGAAAAATTAAATAATAACGTATGCCGGACAATCCACACAGCACCATCTAGCCCCAAAGCTAAGCAGAGCTTGTGTTATACAATGTAGGTACTAGATCACTGCTATACATCATCATCATCAGCCGATAGCAGTCCACTGATATACATAATAAAAATCAATACATACATATTTTTTATTATACATAGAACCCCAGACCCGCAAAAATATATAGCCGGGAATCGAACCCGCAGCCTCCTGCGTCGCAGGCGCACCTTCGCCCGCCGCGCCACTTAACTTATCAAACCACGCCTCAAATCTGTTTCAGGGCTACCGTCATTTGCGCTCGGCACTATGACGGAAAATACCACACATTCTCGAGCTATTGCGAGATGGAATATGAAAACTGCAATAGTTGGAGACGTAAGTTACATATTTGGAGGTTTCAGAGTTCTTACACTCTAAAGCTATGTATGACCTACGGAGCTGAAACGTGGACACTCACGATAGGGCTGGTCCACCAGGTCAAAGTCGCTCAGCGAGCTATGGAAAGAGTCGGATTTTCTCAGAAGGATATAATTCGTAACGAATACATCCGACAGAGAACCAAAATTATCGACAGCTCTAAGAATTAGCAAGCTGAAGTGGCAGTGGGCCGGCCATATCTCGCGAAGAACGGACAACCGGTGGGGTAAACGTGTTCTTGAAACTTCTATAAACTTTTTGTTACCACAAATATAAAATAAGGAAAATTCTAACTCGATGGGAAAAAGGCAAATTTTTAAAATTAAACACTTACACTGAATTATAAATTATGAACATACTAGTGGTTTCTTTTTCACTTCTTCCACTGGTGGGCAAAAAATTGAAGTGAACATTAAAATACTTAATGTTATTTGATAATAATGAATGGTATAATATATGACTTGTCTAAGTGCTTATTTGTTAGCCTAAAGAAATAAAAACTTTTGATTTTGATTCTGATTCAGTGAAAAAAGTCTTTGTTGCTGGCCGCTTGGTCGCTTATTTCCAAATTTTTATTCGTAATCAAAAAGCAGCCAATGAAATAAGAAATTAAAAAACTATAAGGCATATAAATTCAAAAAGGTTAAATTGAGAACTATCTATTATATGAAAAGTCCATAGAGATATTTTCTGTACGTCCAATAAACTACGAGTATAATCAGTTCATTAGAGAACTTAAAGGTATCCTCCATTTCAATAAATAAATAATAATAAAAAAAAAATGCTGGACAATTCACACAGCATTATCTAGCCCCATGGTAAGCAGAGCTTCTGTTATGGGTACTAGATAACTGATATACATAATACAATATATTACATAGATAGATTTTTTTTTTATTATACATAGAAAACGACCAGAACACCCGGAACAAATATCTGCAGATCGTACACACAATTGTTCCGAGGCGGGAATCGAACCCGCAACCTCCTGCGTCGCAGACGGACCTTCGCCCACCACGCCACATCGGTCGTAAAATTTTTTTTTCAATGATCCTCATATCGCTGGTCCTCCAAGCTGGGCCATCCTACCTGGTGATGGAATTGAATAGAGTACTGCCCGGCCTTATAGCTAGGTAGTGCATGTTTAATTTTATCACCAGTGTCTGTTAAAAATTGTTTTTGTTTTTGTTAATATTAGTCCTTTAGTACGAACTATTATAATAACATTTACTAAGTATAGCTGTACACATATATCTTTACGGTACAATGTAGATTAAAACTAAATAAATAAATAAATAATGCTGGACAATGGAGCATTATCTAGCCCCATGGTAAGCAGAGCTTGTGTTATGGGTACTAGATAACTGATATACATAATAAGTACAATATATTACATAGATAGATATTTTTTATTATACATAGAAAACGACCAGAACACCCGGAACAAATATCTGCAGATCGTACACACAATTGTTCCGAGGCGGGAATCGAACCCGCAACCTCCTGCGTCGCAGGCGGACCATCGCGCACCGCGCCACATCGGTCGTCAAAAGTATACTAACCAACATTAAAAAGATGTCCTAACAACTGCCTATCATGTAGTATAACATATTTTCCTTATTGTATACTAGGTACTACAACTCATTGTTCTCTAATTTATCTGTGTTATTCTATGATGTGCCTTTTCTATTATGACCTTTGTAACATGTGCTGCAGTTGTCAAATATATGTATATATAATGTGTATCTATCTATCTATTTTTATATAAATAAACAATTTTCGATTAATACATATACTCCAGAATATAACTAAATTCATCAGCTGTTTTCAACAGAAGAGTAGATTACCGACAACACGATAGTAATCTCTAGTAAATAAGGACAGACACGTGTTTCAATACCCGGCTAATTCCCTATTATAATCCAATGATTCCACTTTGAAAAGGATATTCCAATGTAAAGGAAAAGGAAAATTTCAGTATTAAATAGAACCTACTAATTTATGTTTGATGTTTTCAGAATGGAGCGCGATCAAGCGGGCAAGATGTTTTTAATAGATGAAGATGTATTTATAAAACACTAGCTGCGCCCCGCGGTTTCACCCGCGTGGTGATAGATATTTTGGATAATACAATATATCTTTATGAACTGTAGCCTATGTGTTATTCTGATATGTAAGCTATATTATTGTGAAGTTTCATTAAAATCCATTCAGTAGTTTTTACGTGAAAGGGTAACAAACATCCATCCATCCATACTTACAAACTTTCCCGTTTATAATATTATTAGGATTTTTAACCACCTACTATATATTTTTTGTTTTTTAATATAAGCCGTTGTGTCTGTTGGTTTTTAAGTTATTAAGTTCAGTTAAGTTATTAAAGAGCTAAGAAACATATAATTAAGAATTAATTATAAAAAATAGGTTAAAATCAATTTAGTTAGACGTATATTGAGGTTGAAGTAAGTCATTTCAGATTTAAAAAAAATCTCTACTTTCAAATAAGTACTCCTGCTTTAAAATAACTTGATATCATCATCATCAGCCTATAGAAGTCCACTGCTGGACATAGGCCTCCCCCAATGAGCGCCATAGCGCCCTGTCTTCAGCTTGCCGCATCCAGCATCTACCTGCAGTCTTTCGCAGGTCGTCATTCCACCTGGTCGGAGGGCGTCCTACACTACGTTTACCGAGTTTACTAGGTATATATAGGTTCAAATAAAAAGTTTGTATTTTATGTAGAAATGTATTGTTATGTACTTCCATTAGTTATTATGAGATTCATTTACACTTTTCGCCGTTTCGTTCTATCGCATTCACCATCGTCAAAATAATGAATATCTGAAAAACAAAAATATAAAAATAAATAATGCTGGACAAATCACACAACATCCCTTATTATTCCGGTGTCTAGAGAGACGACTAAGGGATATCCACCGGGGGGCGGGCAGCAACACCCCCTGCAGAACGACCCCCATGACATAAAAGCCAATAATGCGCTTATCAGGGGGAGGCCAGCGTCCAGCAGTGGATATAACAGTTCCTACTTCTTACTTACTATCATTCTTCGTTTTGCATTTCTCATAATGCAAATCACAAATGCTTTCAAACGTGAGATATTCTTTGGCCGCGTTTATCGCGCAAACTCGTGTAGGTCTGAAATCAAGTATTAATAGTCTAGATTAAAATGTATAAAAGAGATGTCTGAAACTGCTAACGAGGCTAAAATTATACTATTATCGCATCATGTCTACATTTGTCGGTTTTAGTATCTAGGTAGTGTATAAGAGTCGGTTTAAATATATTTTTGATAATAACTGCGAATAGGTACGTATCTGTCCTATATCAAATATAATGTATGTTCGAAACTGTTAGTCAATCATAAATTGAAACGTAGAATGTTGACTCAAATTTAAGAAGAAATCATAATCAATCAATTAATCAATCATCATTGGTCCTGTCTCAGCATAATGTTGCTTTACTTCTCCACAAGAAGCAGAGCAACGCTGGTTTTCTGACAGAACCATTAGCGCGTGCCATAAAATTTAAGTAAAATTTCCCTTAGAAATAAGGTGACACTTTACAAATCGATCAAACGCCCTGTCATGACCCTCCCACGAGTTCTCTCCTCCGTAGACCGAGACACGTTCTTGGTGACCCCGTTGACCCACTCACTGACGCTAACCCGGAAGTGACGGCAACAACTCAGCTTCCGCACACTACACACCCGACCAATAACCGACCCCGCCAGATGCGGGGTCGAAGAATTCCCCATTTCCGCCCTCAGGTGCAATCGTGCACCTAAGGCGTTACCTCCCCACCCTCTTGTAGCATCTGGCAACAGCCCAAGCCGAGGCTCGCACCTAAGTGGTGGCCCTTGTGCGTGTTGCCCCAACCTAATTTTTACCGGCGAGGCGCCCTCTGCGCCCGCCAAAAGTCCGGTAACGCTGTCATGGCCATCTGCGGTCAACAGCATAATAGTCCATTCGAAAAAAAAAAAAACTAAAATCACTGCCGCGCTGTTGCCGCTTTGCCACCAACAAGAACGAGACAAGCAATGCGTTACGTTTATGAGTGACAAAGATAATGCCATGCGGCGTTGTATGTTCGAACGTCGACGCTAGGTATGTAGCTATAGTAAAATATTGCAATGTTTTTATTTCTTTACAATAAGTATTACGTCTCTATATGTAAAATCTCATTGGGCTTAATGAGGAAAATCGTATGACATCTATTATAATAGTGGGTAGATGACAAGGCCCTAATTTGATTAAATTTCTGTAGGGGCTCGTAGAATGAAATAATTATGGCATATTCCATAGGTTTTTTTGCTTTCTACGAATTTAAATAATATCCCAAAGCTTACGAACACGAGACCTCGATATTTTATCATCATCATCAGCCTATGTTAGTCCACAGCTGGACATAGACCTCCCCGTATGTCAGTTCTTCGCGAGATATGGCCGGCCCACTGCCATTTCAGCTTGCTAATTCTTAGAGCTTATAGCTGAGTGACATTTAAACATATACTCTACTTTATAGCACTATATTTCGTGCACAAAGAATACTCTCGCATGCAGTTTTCCATCCAAACTTCGTAGTCTGTTCTATTCTCAAACTCATGGAGCAGTTCTTCAGGTAAGGGTCTGAAGGTGACCACCAGCAGGTCGTAGTCGATGTTATGTGGGTCGTAGTCATCGAACGGGTCTTCCATTACTTGAGCGCCAATGGTTATCATTTGAAATAGCACTGAAATATACCAGATGATTTGTTTAGGCTTCTTTTGGAACCCTATTCTGTTAAACTAAGCGCTTCACTATGACAATGGTGTCGTCTTTTGTCTCGAGGCGGGAATCGAACCCGCAAAATCCTGCGCCGCAGGTAACCTTTGCCCACCGCGCCACAGCGGTCGTCAGAAACCTATCGCTACAGGATGACAAATATTTTTACAGAATTCATTTCACGTCTACAATCCTTAAATGACAGAAACTCTAGAATGCTTGTGGTGCTATTTGCTCGAAGTGGATGGAAGGATTTGTTCATCCTTGACGTTTAAGCAGTGCTACTATTATGGCACAATCACTTTTATGGCACAATTATGCAGCTTGGAGCTACATATAATGCAGCATAATATGGATTAATCAGCATGAGGAGGCCAAAAAGAGGATCCAGCTAGGCTGGGCAGCATTTGGGAAACTACGTGAAGTCTTCTCGTCATCCATACCGGAATGCTTGAAAACGAAAGTTTTCAACCAGTGCGTCCTACTCGTTATGACCTACGGAGCTGAGACGAGGATCACGATAGTAGGGCTGGTCCACCAGTTCAAAGTCGCTTAGCGAGCTATGCTCGGAGTTTATCTGAAGGATAGGACTGGCAATTTTATTTAATTTAATTATATGTATGTATATTCGATTGGTAATCAGAATTGGGCCTGAGTTGTCATCTATGTATATTTAGACTAAGTTAGTATTCAACTGTTCTAAAACATACCCCACATTGTAAACAACTGTATGTGGCTTCCAAAATTTACTCTCAAGAACATTATTCTATTTGACTTTCCCAAATTACACGTTCATCAAATACGCCTCCACTTGCGTATTATTAGGAGCTCTATGATTAATCTTTATTCCTTTAGCCATAAAAGTTTGATGAAAAATTAAGCAATGAGGGTAATTAACGTTGATTGGATTGACAAGTACTACCTACTATATCAATTAAAAAGGTTTTCATATTAGACTCTTTCAATGAAAAAGGTGGAATAGAAAGAAAAACCGGCCAAGTGCGACTCGGATTCGCGCACGAAGGGTTCCATACCATTGATGACCGATTTGGCACAGTGGGCGAAGGTCCGCCTGCGACGCAGGTGGTTGCGTTCGATTCCCGCCTAGGAACAATTGTGTGTACGATTTGCAGATATTTGTTCCGGGTATTCTGGTTGTTTTATATTTATGTATAATAAAAAATATCTATCTATGTAATGTATTGTATTATGTATATCAGTTATCTAGTACCCATAACACAAGCTCTTCTTGCCATGGGGCTAGATAATGCTGTGTGAATTATCCAGCATTATTTATTTATTATCTATGAAAATTTCAACTGACACTTTCAATTTCAACTTTTGTATCACGGTTCATGATCTGTCTGTCACCAGGCTGTATAGCCTGGTGACAGACAGACGGACAGCGGAGTCTTAGTAATAGAGTTCCGTTTTACCCTTTGGGTTCGGAACCCTAAAATTTACCTAGTTTATTCATTTGATCTAAGCTTTTCTGATTTTCAAATAGCTTCACATAACACTATCGCATTATTATTATAAATGCAAGGTTTTATTAGATTGATGGTTGGATAGAGGTGCTTCTGTCACTTCTTTACGACAAAACTTCTTATCAGATGAGGCTAAAATTGCATAGTCTATATCTATTATCTAGATCGATTATCATCTAGGTCTGGAATAACACATAAGCTACTTATATCCCATACATCAGTATATTCTAATCCGCATTTTCAACGTTATTAAATAAATAAATAAATAATGCTGGACAATTCACACAGCATTATCTATCCCCCATGGTAAGCAGAGCTTATGTTATGGGTATTAGATAACTGATATACATAATACAATAAATTACATAGATAGATATTTTTTATTATACATAGAAAACGACCAGAAGACCCGGAACAAATATCTGCAGATCGTACACACAATTGTTCCGAGGCGGGAATCGAACCCGCAACCTCTTGCGTCGCAGGCGGACTTTCGCCCACCGCGCCACATCGGTCGTCAAATTATTTAATTTCTTTATTGTTTATTTAATTTCGTGCGAAGCCGCGGCATAAACTATAATTCTACAAAGGTCTAACTAGATGCATAAAACGTGGGAGTTTTTCTCATTTTCAGAACATAAAATCAAACCTCAATTTTCTTTGATGTTTCATTCGGTTATTACTGCGATCAAAAATTATATCTAGATGTCGGGTCGGCGCAAAAAATCTGTCTCTGTGAATAAGAGCTCTTATTGTACCTACTTACGTAACTTCTATAGATAATAATGTACCTAATTACGTCCATGAAAAGTATTGTTTCGTCCTAACTAGTGCTCTCCTGACACCCAAGCTTAGTTTGGGTCTCACCAGAATTCCTTATGTAAGTATATTTTTGGAAAATAAATAAATTATGAATAATATGATTAACTAATAACTAATTAATAACATAATTATGTGTTTAGTTCGATTGAAGCACAGCCAACGTAAACACGTGTCACAATACCGCAACGTGTATTCAAAAGTCTCAAAAATAAAAATAAAATATTATTTGTTAGTTTAAAGCTGAAAATGTAACTTATTCTACATGTACTTACCTCAAGTGCGCTCTTATAGGTGGACATGGGTTTAAGCATTGATTTTGTATGTGACCCGAAGTCTAGATAGTTATGATCGTAGGGTTATTAATTAAAACAAACGCGCTCAACACAGAATCCTTATTTCTCATATATAATTTATTTAAAAAAACTTAGGTAGTATCAACATTAAAATATTAGTCCTTTACGTTTCGGGCTCAATAAAACGTAGAGAACAATATTTACTATCTACTATTTACAAACAGTTATTAATATTAACAATTTACAACGGAAAACGAACGAAGCACTAGCACTTTGGTCCATCAGCTCACATGCTTTGCATTTCCAAGCTGGTTTCTTGCTATTTGAAGCAAGACTTTAGTCAGAAAACCTGGGAGCAGTGCGAGGTCTTTGTCGTCACCGTGTGCTCCATATTTGCCAACGCTGTCAGCTCAGTATCTATCTTCCTGTGCTTAGTTCTCGTATTCTTATTCACCTGCCTCTTCTTGCAGCAGCAGAGGATCTCCTCAAACTCTTTTCTGAAGTTGTCGTTCAGCCAGCCGTATAGAAGCGGGTTCGATACAGCGCTGGACATCCCACACATGTGACAGATAGCGTATGTTATCGTCATCGTCTTCTCATCCATAAACGGACCTTCATCGAAATCAGCTACAAGATTGAACACGTTCAACGGAAGCCAGCTAATGACGTACGTAACAGCTATCGCTATGAGTATCGCTGGAGTTTTTCTGGTAGTTCGTCGCCTCCCTCTCAATCTTCTATGTATTTGCACATGCGCCATGACTACAACTAAAACTGGTACTAGATATTGGAATATAAGGCTAAATAGAGAGTATATTGCTCGGCCGTCGTGGATCGGCCAGTCTTCGATGCAGAAGCTGAGGGAATCCATGTTGATGAGGCCGAGTTTGTGGGTGTTTAGGCTTCGGTAGATGTAGAGCGGTGAGGCGAGGGTAAAAGCAGTAACCCAAATGAAGAACATGATAATGAGCGCACCCATCGTTCGAAGACCTTGGCGAGTTGGGTAGACGATCAGCTGTGGACAAAAACGAAGGTTATTCTGAGGCCAGGGGGACTTAAGCAATGACTGTTTTTGAGGGAGCTGTTTTATTTTCATTTTTTCATATCATTTATTGTGGTTTTATGCATACAAGTAATAGTTCTAAGGTGTCATGGGTACACGAAGCATAAAAACCCTGTCAGGGCACAACAAGTTTTGGGTTCGTTCTAATTAGATTGTTAACTACTATATTTTCGTATGATGTTCGTATGTTTTGTAGAGTTAATTTGATTAACGTTGTTAATAAATGTATGATAATATTATTTGCTTATACAGCCACACCATTTTAGAGCTGATGAAAATGTTCTGTATGCTTAGAATAAATCTCTTTTCACACGTCCCGGTTTGGCCGGTATCCGGTGCCGATATTTACGATAGCTTACACACGTACCGTCATAATTTAAATACATTCGTTGCCGGGTATCCGACACTACTGGCTAGCCGGTAACCGGGTCGTCGGAAAAGATAGCAGTAAGTGTGCAAATATACATTATTTTACTGTCAGATAGTCCCTTTTTTTTCTTATATGTTTCACCGTAGAATATATTCAAAAATACCGTAGCACTGATTGATTATTTTACGTAATAATTTTACTGATTTTAATATCCGACGGTGACACTTAGAAGAAAAACGCTTCGTGAGCTCAATAGACTTTAAGCTTCTATCTCCTTAAACCCTTAAGTAAGGACTCACTCAGATGCTTTGTACAAGTAATTTTCTGATAACATTCTATTTTTTATATAAACATTGAAAGGAGCTATTTTAAGATTTCTCACGACAAAACGAAATCAAGATTTTCCTTCACAGAATATGTGAAACGGCCCAAATAATTACTTCAATAAGTATTAAATCTACCCAAGACCTAAATTGAATTTGCTTTCAGAAACGACGAAAATATATGCCCATAATAACCGTCTTACGATAGAACATATTCTGCAAAATCTTTGACGAGCTTATTTCTATTGAAATTATCTAACTAAGTACCTATTAATTACGTAGCAAAAAGCCTACAGAAAACAGTTAATTTATGATATTCAGCTGAATCACCAGTAGAAGAAAATTAAAGCTTTATTTTACATCAACAGTAAAATAAACAGCTTAAGGACGAAAATTTATTTGCTAAGATTTTGAAAGGAAAATGTGACGCTGACTTGGCTTTGAACTACTCCATTTACCTTTTGAAGGCGATTGCGGAATGTGTTGGATCTTTATTGATAGATAATAATAATAATGCCGATGTTGTTCCTCTCCGGTAATTTACTCCGGCTTTTTAAGGAACCCATCCAGCATTCGGCAAGCCACCGTCTGCCACTCTTAACATTATGATTGACTTGTTTATGGCAGACGTCCGCAATCTCCCCTATAGCCCGATTACCCAGTCCATCCATCCATCACAATAGGTTTTATTTCTTTCATTTTTCTTTGCAATAATCTCTACACCTGGCGGATACCATCTTTGGGTTTATCATATTGTGCAACCGAGGATGATACCCGCTATGTGTAGCCATCGCCTTTAGATTAACTTCTCAAAGGGTCTTTGTGCTGTTGGCTTCGGCCCCACGCAAGCCTTCCAAAGGACCGGGCCACTTTATGGCCCGAGATCATGGAGAGACATAATAATTTATTCAAAAATATCTTAGGACTAAAAAAAAGTACATTACTTAAATTCTGATGGAAATAACAAGTCGGGTGCCTGAACTAGGTGAAAACCTGTTTTCAGGCTGAAAGAGTGCTAATAACAAATAAAATAATCAATTAGAACTTGCTTATGCAAACCGACGAACATATATACTTTATGATAATAACTTATGCTACTTACACTGAACTAAATTTAAATAATAAAGGTGTACACAAAGACTTTTAGGTCTACTTAAAAACAGTCAATAAATTTTCTGTGTCATCGTATGACATACATTGCAGTGTATCCTTAAGTTTTTTCTTACAACTATTATAATAATTTAATGGATAAATAGGTAGAGAAACATTTGTTGACACAATCCATCTATACGACATTATAAAGAGGAAAGATTGGATTTTTTTGTTTGTTTGCATTGAATAGGCTCCGAAACTACTAGACCGATTTGAAAAATTATTTCTTCGTTGGGAAGCTACACTATCCTCGGTGAATATAAGCTATATATTAATAATAAATACTTGTGCGAAGCCGGGACGGTCCGCTAGTACCTAATAAATTACTTACTCGTGTGGACATCGTCATCATCATCAGCCTATGTTAGTCCACTGCTGGACAGAGGCTTCCCCTAATGAGCGCCATAACACCCTGTCTTAAGCTTGTGTCCAGCATCTGCCTGCAGTCTTTCGCAGGCCGTCATCCCACCTGGTCGAAGGGCGTCCTACACTACGTTTAGTCGTGATCACCACTCTAGAACTCGGACAGGGAACTACTTCAATCCCATACAGAAATGAGACGTCACGATCACGTTTCGATACTATCGTCAACCGGACTTGGGGCTGGTTGTTTTTATAGACGTCCGGTATGTTTGCAGAGTCCCGCGTTGATGACTTTTACGCAATCATCCGCAACAGAACAGTATCCCTGATGATCCCTGTGGCCGGGTGAGGTGCAGTACCAGTAGCTATCTGAACCTTATTTAGCTGGAAGGCTGGACACGGACTGCGCTGCATGAAACACTGGACGCACACACATAATGTCATGCGTCTGTAAACGAAGGATGTGTCCCTTCCACTTACAATGTTTTATTTTTATATTATGTACTCGTGAGTTCCTTCTTCAGCTGGGCTGGGCAGCATTTGGGAAACTACGTCAAGTCTTTACGTCATCCATACCGCAATGCTTGAAAACGAAAGTTTTCAATCAGTGCGTCCTACCCGTTATGACCTACGGAGCTGAGACGTGGACACTCACGATAGGGCTGGTCCACCAGTTCAAAGTCGCTCAGCGAGCTATGGAAAGAGCTATGCTCGGAGTTTCTCTGAAGGATAGGATTCGTAACGAATACATCCGACAGAGAACCAAGGTTATCGACATAGCTCAAAGAATTAGCAAGCTGAAGTGCCATATCTCGCGAAGAACCGACGGCCGATGGGGCAAACGTGTTCTTGAGTGGAGACCACGACTCGGCAAACGTGGTGTAGGACGCCCTCCGACCAGGTGGGATGACGACCTGCGAAAGACTGCAGGTAGATGCTGGATGCGGCAAGCTGAAGACAGGGCGCTATGGCGCTCATTGGGGGAGGCCTATGTCCAGCAGTGGACTGCTATAGGCTGATGATGATGATGATGATGATGAAGTTCTTTCTTATAACTATGGCTGTAACATGTACCTACGTACATTATTGTGAAGCTGAAATAAGTTAACTGAATTAAACTGAACTGTGAACTGAACTGAATTGAATTGAAATGAAATGAATTGGAATGAATTGGAATGGATTTGAATTAATTGGAATGAATTGGAGTGAATTGTAATGAATTGGAAGGAATTGGAATGAATTGGAATGAATTGTAATGAATTGGAATGAATTGGAATGAATTGGAAGGAATTGGAATGAATTGAAATGAATTTAATTGAATAGACTGTCAGCGGTACCTACAGTGCGCCTATCGCGCCGCGGGGCAGTGTTAAAGAAGACAGTTTTTTTTATTTTCATGCTTAGTAGGTATATACCTACATGAATATCAAGTTTTGTTGGACATTCAAATAAGACCCTCGTCAGACCAGGTTTCCAATATTGCTGAAGTCGAAAACCTACATAGTGAATTTATTTTACATAATGTTGGTATATGTAGGTATTAGTTTTTAACTGAGTTGGACAGAAGGAAATCATAGTGGCTGTCTGGGTCAGGTACATAACAGAACTAACAGAACCATTATTTAACAAGGTTATAGGTAAGCTAATCAATCTTCTCTTCGATCATTATTAGGCGACTTGAAAAAGAGCGCATGTGAAAACTTTGGGTGAATTTCCGAATGTTCCTACCTAAAAATAAACACGACTCGTAATGACTAGCTAAATAAATATCTTTACTCGTATCTTTATCTGACGATGATAAGGAGGTAACGAAATGGTACAGAGTGCGTCTTCTAAGCGTAGAAACGATACAAAACAAAAGAACATCAAACCGTTCAGACAGACGTCTTATATTTTTTTTTTTTTCTTTTATTTAAAACATGCGGCCCATCCGGGCTTCGCCTGAGTGGTCATGATTTTCAGGCAATTTTTAAATTTTTCTCTTTTCTCTCCGTAAGAACCATCCTCGTACTTCAAGGAATAATCTAAAAAAATAATTAGTGCAATCGGTTTAGCTGCTCTCGAAATTTGCGCTTAGCAACACATTCAGCGATTCAATTTATATTAGGTATATTATTATAGAAGATAAATTTTTAGTATCTATTTTTATTCCTATTTGCATTTAATTAAATTTCATCACACACAACAAACACACACATTGTAAACCTGATATGGCAAACTTATCGGTAGAAATACATTGAATCACATTTATACATAAAACACCTTTATACACATGTATTTCATGCAATAAAATATACTTTACTTTACTTATAGAATATACTACTTCAAAACCAAAAGCATACCCCTTCTTTGTTGGCAGTTGTGTAAAAATAAATACAAAACTAAATAAATCCATTGATTTTACATAAAACTTCTTCTATTCCCAACTCACTTTATTCAATGTTACCGTATAATCCCCAAGCTCAAAGTTTAATATTTGGGGAAAAACCTGCCAGGTTTAATCAACTCTTTTGAGACAAACAAATGGCAAATACGGGATTTCGTTTCGCAGAATTCTTAGGACTTGTTTCATCCCGTTATTTTGGATTTATATCTTTCGGGACGTGTGATTTAGGGCTGGCAAAGTAAAATGTTACCCTTTTGTTCTATTTGATATATAAATATTCCTGTGATAATTGCAAACTTAGCCCGTAGATGAAGCAAGAGCTGGTTAAGGGACTTTACCAGAGAAAGGGGAGTAACTTCCTTTTGTATTATTCAAGGTACTTGACTGTAAAAGTCATTTAAAACGGGATATGTAGCGTGATTTGATTTTTGCGTTTTCCTATATTTCGACACTGTTTCATGCGCGATGATCACTAAAGGCACTGCGAGTAAGTTTCTATATTATTACCTACCTTAAGTTTTTGTCTTTTATCACCACCACTGGTTTCATTACCGAACGCAGCTCGATCACGACGCACAACACTGACGGTATCAGAACGCGACGCGGTTGATACATAACTTCTTCGTTTGCACATGTTTACAACTGGATTCCATGTGCGTTTACTTATTCCCTGATCAAGGCGCATGAAACCGTGCCGAAATATTAGAAACTTAAAAATCCAACTCATAGTGAATTTCCCGTTATAAAACGACTTTTTTTGAATTTTTGCTCTTTTAAACCCCCGATAGTTTCAACAGTTTTATCTTCATTGGCATCGTCACCAGCCGTGATTGTGGCTATCATGGCAGAGGGTTCAGCAGTCGACGTACCGTGTGCTGATGAAGAAGACTGTTTAGATATTGAGAGGTACTGCACTCCTGGTAATTTCTAATATCAAAGTATCATTTACCATTGCAGAAGCTTTACATTTTTGGCATTCCAGTCAATGGACCGATGTTATTGTACCGGTCGCAAGAAGACGATGGATGAAGGCAGTCGAGGACCACTATTTGTGGTGCCACATGGGGAGGCCCTTTAAATATTATTGAACTTGTGAACACATAACATGGCCTAAGGTCGTTCTAATTACATTAAATAAATAAGTAAATAAATAACATAAGTACTATTTAGCGGGTATTTATCCCCCTTTGTCCAGTGTACGTTTATGGGCTGAGATAAAAATGAAGAGATTTTGTTTGTGGCAAAAAAAATTACATGCTAAATATTATTTACCTTATTTTACGGCAATAGGTACTAACTATTGATTGGTACTCACTTTTACTGAGTAATGATAATGCCTGTGATGGCACATTAGTACTATGTATATAGGTGCCAGTGATGTGGGTACCTACTTTACCCTACCGCGTCATCATAATAGAAAAGAACATACACCCGAAGTACCTTATTCTTTTGAAGTCACTTAAAAGTGAATAACATTATCCTTTTCCTTATTTCAAGAAGTTTGCAGAATAACCATTCCAAGCCAAACATAGGATCATTCTCGATAGTGTTTATCAAAATATTCATAGAAAAACTTGTATAACTGCAGTAAACCCAAACTTTCATCTCTAATCTACCAAGAAATTCGCTCGTAAAACTGAGCACTCTTCCCATGAAACTATTATCATAAAAAAACAACTTTATGTAAAAGGTTGCAGCCCTGGTTGCCTTTTATCAGGAATCTCGTTTCCGTTCTCAAGGGAGTTTATGTCATGGTTTGGAAAAGTTCCTGTCTTGGTATTCAGAGGACTACACGTAGACGAATTTTTAAGACTGAAGTAATTAAAACGAGATATTTACCATGATTAAATTTTTGAGAAATCAATATTTCGGCACAAATGACATGATAAATATCTCGTTTTAAATGACTTTAGTGTGATTCATAATAGTTGCAAAAGTTGAATTTTGTAATATTGAGAAATCATTCATTTCTTCTCAGTACATAATTAAATGACTTGAGCTGAACGTCCTCTCTAAGACAAAATGCGTTTTAACAAAATCACCATATCACTGCGCTTGGCAGGCGAATTCGAAAAGATATTCTATATAGAGATAATCCTACAGTAACTAATAAAGGTGTAAGCTTTTTTTTTTTTAATTCTACTTACCTACTTAGACATATACAATACATATTAACATTTATTTGCCACTACATAATACACACAATATAAATAAAGTATTAACAAAATTTTTTTCTTTAAAGTTTTCACCACATGTGGTTCATAAACTAACAAATAAAGGATCACTGTAGTGCGAAATAAAATCAATTATTTTTTAAAGCAAGTAATAGGTAGGTACTTGCTTTAACCCTTAACTACCTACCCGCGGTCTCACAGACACCAGCTGTAATATTTTTGTGAATTACGAAGTGTGTGCGCATTGTAACATCTCGTGCGTCTATGTACCTTTTCCCCGCTACCCGCAGCATCGTGCCTGCGCTTGTCAAGGTCACAATTGCGCGCGTTTGCTTTTGGTGAGTAAAAAACATTTGTCAGCGGTCTGAGCGACCGCGGGTAGGTAGTTATGTGACTTTTTTTCATCAAATGATTTTTATTATTTTAGTGCAAAATGGCTACTAACGATCAAAATATTGTGCGCTGGTTGGAGGAAAACCCTTCCGATGATGAGGAATTACCAATCGGAGACTGTAGTATTGTGGAGATAGACATAGGAGATGATTTTGTGATGGAAGAGTTTCGCGATTCTGATTCCGAAATTGATGGTGAATATGAAGCATTTTTGGCGGAAGTAAGTAAATATTTTCGGCCCCAAAGTACGCTCCCGGTCTTGTCGACGCAATCCTCATCAGATGATGACGACAATATCCTATTGGAAGAACTGAGTTGCAGGCCAAGGAAGAAAGGCAAGAATCGCTTTCGTTGGTCATTATTACCACCGTCCTATCGGACAATAACATTGGAACATGAAAAAAAGCAGGTTCAAATTCATGAAGAAGCTGGCTAAACAGCTTTTGAGACCACACATGGAGCGTAGAGAATTGAATTCGTCCATACCGTGGGATATCAAACTTTCTCTTCGTCGGGTATTGCAGCTCAATGCAGAACAGCTTCCTGCAGCTGCTGGAAGTGATGCTGGTGCAGATAGGTTGGAAACTCGCAAGACCTGCTCTGTTTGTAACCCTAAGAAGAAACGCAAGACCCAATACTTGCGTTTTCATTGCAAGAAACCAATTTGCCTAGGATGCGCAAACATGTTGTGTAGTAAAAACTGTAAAGTTTATGACATGCAATTTCATAAAAATAACTTTTTTTAGATTGATATCACTGTGTAGTTGTATAAGTTGATACCTGAATTTATAGAAATTTTAAAGAGAAGTTCGTGATTTATGTTACTTTTGTTGTAGATCTCATTTTATAAATATGTTGATTTTTTATGTTATTTCTCAGGTCTTAGAAGAGATTTTTGTTTAGTGAAGAAACCATGTTGATTTTTTATATTTTTGTTACTTTAATATAAATAAAAAACGTATTAAAATATACGTTTTATTTCAAATTATCTCATACTGCCATAGATTTCTTTTGCTGGAGCGATATATCGCAGACGTCTCACAGACCGCGGGTAGGTAGTTGCGTGACTAAAATAGAGGGTAGGTAGTTATGAGTTAAAAAATAATTGATTTTATTTCGCACTACAGTGATCCTTTATTTGTTATTATTCTGGCGTTATTCATGATTCAGTGCGGTGCCATTCACCAAAACGCTAGTATATAGTCCACGCAGAATTCTGAGGGCTCTTTCTGTCACGTATCAAATGTGATTGACACGGAGGGATATTGGCGGGCTCTTTGATTGTGCCCATGCAGAATCAAAAGGTTACGTGAAAATGACGTGGTGAGTCTGAAGGCTCGATTTTCACATAGATTCGTAGGTACAGTCAGCGTAAAATTGATATGAGCGTCTATCATCATCATCATCAGCCTATAACAGTCCACTGCTGGACATATGCCACCCCCAATGAGCGAACTGAACCGGTGGACCAGCCCTATCGTGAGTGTCCACGTCTCAGCTCGGTAGGTCATAACGGGTAGGACGCACTCGTTGAAAACTTTCGTTTTCAAGCATTGCGGTATGGATGACGTGAAGACTCGACGTAGTTTCCCAAACGCTGCCCAGCCTAGCTGGATCCTCCTTTTGGCCTCCTTCTCGAAACTGTTTTTACCCAACTGCAGAATATTTGCCCAAGGTAAGTGTAAACCTAGTGTACTTTTGTTTAATATTGTATGTATCTCAATATTAATTGTACTAGTGTGTTATTAGTACCAAATAAATGTTCTATCTACGCGGTGTACGGCCGCGTATTATGTAACTTGCGATCGGTTTGCGACAGGCGTAAATTAAGCAATCAGTGCTGTCAAACGCCAATTTTGACCAATTTTGACGTTGTAGCTGGCGTCAAACTAATACAAAGTTGACGTTTGACAGCACTGATTGCTTAATTTACGCCTGTCGCAAACCGGTCGCGAGTTACATAATCACCCGGCGGGTTATCCACATTCCTTATGGAGGTGCCATGCATTGTCATGTGGGAAACGTTATTGGTATTTTTCTACTTTTTCGTTGAGTTTGTGTATTTTGCCATGTTTTTTAAAGAATTGATCTCTAAACGGGAGTGACAGTCACTTTGTGACAAAACTCCATTAAAACAAATGGATATTAATAATAATAATAAACATTTCCATGGCCCAGGATGAGATGGCTTGACGAGCTCGAGGCACCTCTTCCATCATGGCCTGTTGCAGCGTTGGATCGCGAGGAGTGGAAGGAGAAAAGAGAGGCGTCTGCCCAGCAGTGGAACATAAAATGATAAAGTCATTTAAACGGGATATTTACCATGATTTGATTTTTGAGTTTTCCAATATTTCGGCACAGTTTCATGCGCCATGATCACGGAATAACTGAAGACACTGCGAGTTCGTTTTTATGGGCAGATATACCGATCTACCCGAATTTTCAATTAATTAAAAACAAAAATTACTTTAGTGTTAATAACCATGATAGTTTCAGAAGTTTTTTGGACATAAATGGCTCAAAATAAAATTACTAATAAACATTATTAAACATTTCCTGATTCATTATTCTGTGACCTTGTAAAATTAATCAGACTAGCGTGGTTCTCATTACAATGTTTAATTTTTTCGAGTTAATATGACCTAAATAACGCAGCTTTCTATTAATAAAAGAATATTCAAAATCGGTTCAGTAGGTCCAGAGATAACCCCCTACAACCTCAAAAACTCACACACCCCTTTATAATATAAGTATAGACAAACAAAACAAAACAAACAACAAAATTATGCAAAGCAGTTAAACGGTTATAATATTTTAATAAAATTAAAACACGTACAAAATCGCGAGCGACGTCTAGTATTAAAAACTTTACTTTGCAACGTTTTTTAATAGCTTTGCATAATGGTGTCGAAGAAATTACCTTGCACACTCGTTTTAAAAGGGTCGTTGTGTGATAACCCTATTAAAGCAGTGTAACCTGTTAAAATCATCATCATCAACCTATGTTAGTCCACTACTGGACATAGGCCTCCCCCAATGAGCGCCATAGCGCACTGTCTTCAGCTTGACGCATTCAGCATCTACCTGCAGTCTTTCGCTGGTCGTCATCCCACCTGGTCGAAGGGCGTCCTACACTACGTTTACCGAGTCGTGGTCTCCACTCAAGAACACGTTTGCTTCAGCGGCCGTCGGTACTTTAGATATGGCCGGCTCACTGCCACGTTTGCTCTGCAACGTTTTTATTTAATGGCTTTGTTTAATGGTGTCGAACAAATTACCTTGCACTCTCGTTTTAAAAGGGTCGTTGTGTGATAACCCTATTAAAGCAGTGTAACCTGTTAAAATGGGGTGACCTTAATGATTCAGCTTTACAGATTGTTGGGTTCTGGCCAAGCATGAGTATGATTGATGACGGGGTTTTTATTCTTGTTTATGGACACGTATAATTTTGTTATAATTTTATTGTTCAAATAAATAAAGTAAAGGACTTCGAATCGCTATAATTGACATTGTTTTTAAGTTTCGCGAGATAAAGAATAGAATAGAATAGAATTATCTTTATTTGTAGCAAAAAACTTTGATTTGTAGCATTAACAAATTTACTAAACTAATTCCTTAACTACCCAACACCTTAAATACTACATAACTACTAACTAATTGAAAAAAAAAACAATGGCGTCCGACTCAGCATTGTGTTGTGATAGCCATTGTGCATAGCTATCACAACGCTGATCTTCCGTCGGAACCACTGATCGATGTGGTCCAATAAACTTTTTATTGGACCACATCGATGAAGAGAGAATTGATTTCTATACAAGAGCGAAAGAATTTTCAATATCATTCCGTAATTGACGGAGAAATTGTCGGAGATACATAAGAAACATACATTCAACCTTACTATAGTTATATATTTTTAACCCATTTTAACTGATGTTTTAAACTACGGCCGCTGGGGCAAACGTGTTCTTGAGTGGAGAGCACGACTCGGTAAACGTAGTGTAGGACGCCCTCCGACCAGGTGGAATGACGACCTGCGAAAGACTGCAGGTAGATGCTGGATGCGGCAAGCTGAAGACAGGGCGCTATGGCGCTTATTGGGGGAGGCCTATGTCCAGCAGTGGACTGATATAGGCTGATGATGATGATGAGCTGATGTTTAAGATTCGATAACATCATTCAAGTTTTAGAAAGTACAAAAAAGGGCTTTGTAACGATGCTACACGAGCATATTTTAGTTGTTTTTAGTTTAGTTTTCTTTATTATATGTAGTAAAATTATGCATGGCTTATGGCTCGAAACTCTTGTGACACTCCCCACGGTTCTCCACTAGTTTAACCAATACATGATGACGGCCGCTGTTGCATAGCGGACGAAGGTCTGCCTGCGACGCAGTAGGCTGCGGAGTCTATTCCGCTCTCGGCACAACATTTTTACGGCCTGCATAAAAAATATACATTAAATAAGCTTCGCTTAGCTTGGAACTAGATGGCGCTGCGTAAATTTCCCGCATCCATCGAACAGACCACAATCAGAAGCAGTTTTCAATACATACAAAACACTTGTCTGTCCGTCCGCTATTGATTTCACGCCATCATTTATCAGTTTATCTCGAGTGTTTCATGTAATGAACCTAACGCCGCACTACAGATAACGGCACTTGTTCAAATGTAGCACAAACTACACAGTATCTAGTATTTTGTGGAGAATAAACCGGTATTCTACAGAATAGACAACCGCTGGGGTAAACGTAAGAACCTATAATAGTCCAATGCTGGACATAGGCCTCCCCTAATGAGCGCCATAGCGCCCTGACTTCAGCTTGCCGCATCTCTCCAATCAAAAACACGTTTACCCCAGCGGTTGTTGGTTTTTCGCAATATATGGCCGGCCCACTGCCACTTCTGCTTGCTTATTCTTTGAGTTATGTCGTTAACATTAGTTCCTAATGATAAGAGCCGAATTTCGGCCTCGGCTCGGTCTCAAAGAATACAAACTATGTAAATGCGCAGAACATAATATTATATTACTTAAGAGTGTTTCCAAACCCAGGTGTAATCCTTCATACTCCTATCCCATGGGTCGCAGACTGATGCTACCGGGGAGAGGTCAGAGGCAGGACCAACGGTTTACCGTAGTTTCCTACGCACGGAGATCTAACACTCTTTACTGTTATTGTAATTTTTTCTTGCTAGAAAAATCCCAATGAAAATATCCCGAGTTTGTTTCACGAGTTGAAATATAAATCACTAAGTACGTAGAAAATCAAACAAGAAGTACTAAACCCTGACCCGGGATAAATATTTATAGGAAACAATCCCGCGGCGGTAATCACCCGCCTGTCTACGCCTCAGGCAGATTTTCACGTCCCTTGTTACTGTGATATCTATCTTTATCAAATATCAAAGTGCTTTAATTCCTTAAGACCTGACATGACTCTGGACAC
This sequence comes from Eupithecia dodoneata, assembly GCA_947044415.1. Classification (NCBI taxonomy): domain Eukaryota; kingdom Metazoa; phylum Arthropoda; class Insecta; order Lepidoptera; family Geometridae; genus Eupithecia; species Eupithecia dodoneata. Next base: position 7,929,807 of record OX345678.1, read on the forward strand.
GTCACAAAATTTAAATAACACAAGTAAAACTAGGAAATAAGTGATCTCTTTGATTTTTTGTTCACTTCAATGTTTTTCAGGAAAAGTAGAGAAGCGAACAAGAAACCTTTACTCTCTGTACTCTACCTATGGTTTAAGTAATTACGATTTCGACCTCATTAATGATAGTTATAGAATTGAGGCCTAAATAAATACTTTAGATTGATGGTTTATATTTTATGCCTAGAATAATTAGAAGAAGTAAGCCTAGGTGGCATAATAATGTTATAAAAATTGCAATAGTCTCTACACCTGGCAGATACCATCTCTGGGTGTATCATATTGTGTACCCGAGGATGATACCCGCTATGTGTAGCCATCGGGCCTCTGTGCTGTTGGCTTCGGCCCCAAGCAAGCCTTCCAAAGGACCGGGTCACTTTATGGCCCGAGATTATGGTTTATAAGATAATATTGCCGTGCTCTAGTAGGGTGCATGTTTGAATAATAAATCAAAATTAACCTTGCAATAGTCACTTATTTGCCTGGTATCTGGGCCTATATTGGAGGATATTCGGTCTCAAAACCACGATTTAAAGCAATGTGTTTGAACAGCGAATGTAGTTCTAAATAGTTACTCGCAAACTTCTCCCACACAGGAGATAAATATAGGGTGTCCCCGGAATAACTACTTCTCCTAATAAGCCATATTTCTAATAAGTAAGTAAGGTTGACTCTATGATTTTTGTGTTGATTTTCTGTATTATATAATGATTTCTAATTTTAATATTAAATTTAAATATGGTTACTCTATTGCATAGGGTGTTCCCGTAAAAATAGAGGTACGTTTGTAAATAAATAAATAATAGTTGCAACTTGCAACATACTTAAACAAATTTTCTTTCTTTCTGAAACATCCTAACAGCAAACTCTATTCTTTCTCAATAGATCCCTCTATTGGGTTCGAAGGTAGCGGTTTCTCTTTATTGGAAATTATAACTTTATAGATATGAAAGTATGTACAAACAAAAACGAAAATTAATTTTATGATTTAAAATTGCATGCTCCTTATTCAATTTACCTTTTTTTATTTTATTTAGAATGTGTAGAGATTGTAGCTATAAGTATTTATTCATTCACAATCTAAATTGTTTTTGAATAAAATAAACAGAAAACATATGACCACAACAGGACACCCTGTACCTAACTATGTACCAACAGAACGCTTCCGTGTCCAACCGCTCTCCACTGTTCAGGAACTAATCCCCTTTGAGTTATTTCCAGAGTTTATCGGTATTCGTGATCAGAATGGGACTGAACCATTTCGAACTGAGACGAGCGCGAAGAGATTTATTTTCACACTAGCTGTACCCCGCGGTTTCACCCGCGTTAAACTTGAAATTCACTTTATTATGTGCTCGTGATTTTTTTTACACCTTAGGTTACATTATTGGATTTTAAGTAAGCATCCCCAACATTTTTAAAAATAGAATATTGCCTATGTTCATCGGGGATAGTGTAGCTTCCCAACGGTGAAAGATTTTTTTAAATCGGTCCAGTACTTTCGGAGCCTAACAAACAAACAAAAAATCAAACCTTTCCTCTTTATATTATTAGAATAGACTAGCTGCGCCCTGAGGCTTCTCGAAAATAATGTGTCAAAAGGTGATAAAAAAACCTCTCAACACTATCTATTAAAAAACCGCACGTTGTTTTAAAGATATAAGCATACAAAGGGACAGACAGACAGCGGAAAGCGACTTTGTTTTATACTATGTAGTGATTACAAGGCTCTTTTCTTACAATAATGTACTTTGACAAGGTTCCGTCTACTTGAGTAGTTTGTTGGCTGTACTCAGTAATTAGAGCAGTGTTTACATGTATAGGTAGTTACACTAATTAGAGAGACTATTTGATGTATTGTCTATAATAATAATAATATAATCGTAATAATGTTGGGATATTAATACAACATTATCTAGCCCCAAGCTAAGCAGAGTTTGTGTTATGGATAACTGATATAGTGAATAAAATACACTATATAGATATATATTTTATTATACATAGAAAAGATTCATAACTACCTGAAAAAATATCTCCAGATAGTACCTCTATAAAGATTTGTTTTGAGGCGGGAATCGAACCCGCTAAATATAAAGTCTATCCCACCAAAACATAAATGTAAAAAAGGAGAGCCAAGTTCAATACAAAAATTATGATTGGCTGTGGGCTTCCCCGCAAAAAGAATGGAGATATAAATGAGTGCCAAGTCAAATCTATGTAGGTTAGATTTGACTTTGCCAGTTTTCATTACATCAGTCATTTTATAAAGTTATTCAACGTTTTAATTCTGATAAAAACTGGCCAAGTCAAATCTAACCTACATAGATTTGACTTGGCACTCATTTATATCTCCATTCTTTTTGCGGGGAAGCCCACAGCCAATCATAATTTTTGTATTGAACTTGGCTCTCCTTTTTTACATTTATGTTTTGGTGGGATATCATTACTTTTTGTAAAGTAAACTAGGCAGGTATTGAGATTTAATGTTCATCTTATTTATCTTAATCAAGTAAAACACCTCAGAACACTTAGTGTCGGTTTATTGTACCGAATACATACAACTACGCACTTATTACAAAGTCACTGCACTGCACCCTAACAACTACACTGTATTCTATGGCACAATCGGAGACGTTAGTACCTACTATTGCTTATTCTATGCAATGCTTCGACATAGGTACATAGCTAGGTAGGTATTATACGGGCCGGTCCCTAAAAACTACACTGTATTCTATGGCGCAATCGGAGACGTAGTACTATTGCTTATTCTATGCAATGCGGATCTATTTTAATTTAAACCTTATTCCATTGACATAAGGTCGTCGTCGCTAACATTACTTATTTTTTGACTTTTTTTTATTTTTTGATTTTTTCCTACGTTTACTCACAATTACCGAGCTGGATTCCAAATTTCATCCTTCTAGGTCATCTGGAAGTAGGTTAGATTTAGGTACTATATATATGTCAGTCAGTCAGTGTGAATTTTTACGACTTTTTGACCTTCATATCTTTATAACCGTTTGAGCTAGCTTCATGAAATTTGGGCTTCTACATGTCCTTATGGATATAAATAAACACACGTAGTTTTATGTATTTACGTTAAAGATGTTTTGAGTTATAGAAGGGTCAAAAGTGGCACCAAGTGGTTCGTGTAATGATACACTCGGCGCGTTCCTTTGCTTGAACTTGGCTTGAACACGCTGCCGCGTGTTCTAATACTTAATTAACTATTGAATACGTTTCTATGCTAATTATTTGTTACAGGAATCATTTAATAAAGTCTAGTTTTCTAAGTTTATAATTTTGGGATATAAATTTTTTTTGAAAACTACATTTAATTTAATTAGGAATTGTCTAAACAGACGGAAAAGGCTAATGTCGATGAAAGTAGATCCGGTCTCCACGGAAGACCAGCGCTATGGTACGATCTGCTCTACCATAGCACATGCTGAATGGAGACTGATTTTGTCAGTTTCTGTGTTAATCTAAGTTTAATAAGTGTCTGTTCTGACAAAATAAAAATATTTTTAATTTTATTTTACTTTAAACTAATATAAATTTATGAATGTGATCAAATTAGAATATTTATGCTAAAACTACTTTTGTCACATTTACATTTGGAAAATGTGAAAAGGCCTGGTTGGATTCAGTTCAGTTCAGTTCAGTTATTTATTGATAAGAATATTCTTATATGTCAAACTTAATAATACAAGTAACAAAAAATACACAACGAATTACAAATCATACACACAGGAGTTTACAGGGGTTTCTTATAAATAATTTTATAGTTCTTTTTTTGGTAATTTTACCAATACATAATTGGAAAGACATCGCTGGCTGTGACGAAATAATGAAATGAAATGAAGAGTTATTTCTTTAGACTTACAAATAAGCACTTAGACAGGTTATTTTTTGTACTATTCATTATTAATGAAGCGTTCGACCACAATCCAACATAAATAAAAAAAACGAATCATAATATTATTTAGGTAAAGAAATCCAATTTCTTTACTTTCCTAATAGTATTTGCTCGCGAGGCAATCAAATTAAAACCGAATCCTTTCAAAATCAACCATCAACCTAAACCAATGTTTGGACAGTCGGAGCCTTTGGTCTCGGTCGATGACGTCATAAACAGACACCGCTATTCCTAGAGCAATAACCGTTATCGCCTCTGTAAACGTAAACCGCGTGTTATTGGATACAGATCCGGCTAACAAGCTTTGAAGCTGATTGCCGAAACATTTATGAAGCACATTATCGACAGAATTCTGCCAATTTGGTAAAATAACAGGTTTACTCATATTCAGATGAGTTGGAACAGACTTTATAAATTTCGAGAGTGAGTTAAGATGAGTTCTATCTGATTTAAGATGAGGTTGAGCGATGGAAACCTGGTTTAACAATACTCTTACAAAACCTAAACCGAAAGGTTTTAAAAAGAAAGGATACGATCCAGCTTACCACACCTTTGATCGCACTAACTTCACATGTTCATCAACCATAATTGCTAACATTAACACAACTTCTACTTCACCTGCGAGTCTGACCAATAATTACTAAGGGAACATAAAAGAATTACACGTCGTACAAGAGACGTCCTTTCCGTCTGAATTTCGCGAGCGAAATCAAGTGAAAAAGAGCGCGGTTTTTTTTCGAATGGACTATAATGCTGTTCATCTCAAATGGCCATGACAGCGTTACCGGACTTTTGGCGGGCGCAGAGGGCGCCTCGCTGGTGAAAATTTGGTGGGGCAACACGCACAAGGGCCACCACTTAGGTGCGAGCCTCGGCTTGGGCTGATGCCAGATGCTATAAGAGGGTAGGGAGGTAACGCCTTAGGTGCACGAGTGCACCTGAGGGCGGAAACGGGGAATTCTTCGACCGTATCCGGCGGGGTCGAAGAGACAAAGGACGGGTAGAAAAAAAGAGCGCGGCGTGCTTAACCCGCCTATTTAAGCAGCGCACAATCATTACTTTGTCAATGATTCTATGCAATAAATAAACATGCAATTTCATTTTAATTAGTCCAACCATTTATCGTACGAACGGATTTTGTAGGGATAGCGTGGCAGCGGGAGGCGAAGAAAATGGGTATTCTATGACCACTTTTAATGTAGGATGAGTAAAAAATCCATAAAATACTAGTAGAAACTCCGCTCCTACTGTTAAACTACGCTCCCGCTATGAAAGAGAACACACCCTTCCAATATTCACTCAGATAATATTGAATGTCACAGAAGATGCTGTCGAAGGTTCAAAGGAAGGAAATGATTGTAAGTAAGCGGCAGTTGTCTATGACAAGGTTGATATAAAGCAGGAAAAAGAAGCCAGTGTATTCGAGATATTGATTAATAAATATTGGGAGAAAGGTCGACCGAAATTCGTATTACAAAGAGAAGCAATTTCCCAGGGTAAGATGAAAACAAATTAATTTCTGTAACGAATACTTGTAACTTACATGAGGCTAAAAGGAATCATGAGAGATCTATCATTAATTTTGTGGATTTTTGGATATTATTTTTACTTTATACGCTTTAAATACATCGAAATTGAATATGGTTGAGAAACAGAGATGAAAGCTGTTTAGGTTGAAAAAAAAATTGAGACTTAGATTATTATTCTACAGCTGACAGCCAAAGCACCCCACCGTTTTAGAACTTCTTACCTCTTAAAAATATTATTGATAAAGTCTTGCAGTACCTAATAGGTTTTTTTTGGCGAAGGGCAATTTGGTCTACCCGACCCTACCATAATCATTTTTTTAAGCCTGTACCTAAGCCCTGGGTGTGTGTGGTTTCTAAGATAGATTTTAAGTCACAACATAATATATCCAGGTGTTCAAAGAGTCATTTACACTAGGGGCTACCGTGAATGACCAGCTGCTCTGGTAAAACTAATAAGTGATCACTTTTTTTTCTTTGTACGGTAAAGTAAAGAAACGAACAACAAACTTTTACCTCGTAAAGTTGTTAGGTTTCGAGTTGGAGCAAAACTTTTTAGTAAACCTTTTTATAAAGGATAATTTACCTTCAGGATAGTTCATCATCAGCCTATGTTAGTCAACTCCACTGCTGGAAATAGGCCTCCCCAATGAGCGGCATAGCGCCCTGTCTTCAGCTTGTCGCATCCAGCATCTACCTGCAGGTACATCTTTCGCAGGTCGTCATACCACCTGGTCGGTGGGCTTCCTGCACTACTATACCTAGTCGTGGTCTCAGTATAGTTAAGAAAATGATAATGATAAAGTAGAAGATATGCTCACCTGATATCTATCCAAAGCGATAGCAGTAATAGTTATAGTAGACACAAATATAGAGATGGCTTGGATAGCCCCACAAGCCTTGCAGAGGCTCGGCCAGTCCGGCAGAGGCCAGTGCTTCGTCAGCAGTTCCATCAGGGTGAGAGGGGTGCCGACGCCGCAGACCAGGGCATCGGAGACTGCCAGGTTCACGATGAACATGTTCCGAGCTGTTCGCATCACGGGTTTTCGCACTACCTAGAACGAGATATAAACTTTAGGATCAGTACATATCTGATGACAAAAAAAATAGTTCACTTAAATGAGAAAAAAAACTTGTACTTAGTACCTACTTAAATGCGTCGCGTAATAGGTATTATGGGTCGCGTAACGCCAGAATAGACAAATACCTAATAACATTCAACCTTTCACACTGAACCGATGATGACGCATTAGTGTATGTATAGCTTCTGTTCCATTTCCGTCAACGTATTTTCGGTCGACATAACATATCGTGCCACGTGTATTTTGATTGATGCATTCAGACTAGGCGTAACATCAGCGGAATTCTCTTTTGTACAGGCCGTTCGAACTGACTAGACGCGTTGTGTGACACGTCTGATTTGACCGAATAGACGCGACCGATGATAAGCTCGACGCATTTTCCGTCAGATATCTACCGACAATTAGAGAAGAAGAAAGGTTCGCTATGTAAGAGAAACTTACGTTCATTCTGAATCGAATGAGATATAGCTCAAGCCATATTGACCCTAATGATTTTATATTTTTCACTCAAGCTTTCGCCTTTTATAATATAACTAGTTGTTGAGGTGTGCGCGAGTTATAATAAAAATACTACTTCGTGGTTTTTACCGGAACCGTAAGTGCTCATAGAATAAAAATCTAGTTGCAAAACTCTTGAATATTATTCTCAGCTCCTGAATAAAATATCACAGTACCAAGTCACACATGGTGTATCCTCGCACCAATTACCATACGAAATTCGCTCATACAGTTACAAATGTTATGAAATGTGGCAAAAGTTTTGCAGAACACGTATCACGTACGAATCACAGTTACGTGTAATTTTGAAGCTAAAGTTTGGATGTTTGTAACTTAGTATTTCGCGCCAAAACTAGTTATAAAAGCCAAGTTTAAATGGGAGACATTTTTAGACCTACAATATAAAGTTTTAGGCAACATTATTAGGGCAGAAGCTACTGTTAAATATTGTTAAAAATACGAGATCAGAATTTTTTGATAACTATTTTACTAGCATTTATTGAGTCGTATTATTACCGACGTTTTACGATGACTCTGAGTCATCCCACTTAATAGAAAAATACATTTTGACGGTGTGTAAGCCTATCGATGGACGAATAGTATGCTAGTTTCTGTCCGCGGCTGCGCTCATGTTGTTTATATGGAAACGTGTAAAGGTTATTTCTATACTATGGGAACTATTTTGTGGGGTAAAAAGCCTGTTTGATTTCAAGAGCTACCTGTATCTAAAGTTTCAGCACGATCCATTCAGTAGTTTTGGCGTGAAGAAGTAACAAACATCCATTCATTCATCTTAACATCGAAACTTTCGCATTTGTACCTAATATGTGTAGTGTGATAAAGATAAGTACCTAATCATGTAGAAAATGCTTCGGCATTAAGCCCACCCTTTGTACCCTTTGTAGTGCAATAAAGTTTTTAAATAAATAAATAAAGAAAACTAATATTATAAAACTGAAAACTTGAATAAAATTATTTCAAGTGAAAACGCAAACGGATCGAGCCAAAATTAACTGATTTAATAATTTGCTAAGAAAATTAGAATTAAATAATAGAAACACATTAGAATTGGTGAAATTGTGTCTAGATGTAGCTTTATACCTAGAAAACATGGGGGCTCCATATAATCAAGTAAAAACGCGAGCGAAGTCGCGGGCGGATGTTATAACGTAATATAATATAGGTGCGTACTTCCGTCCGACAAGCATAAGTCCCATAATGTTGCAAAATATGTAACATATTTGCGGAGACAATTATGTTTGATAAATTGTTTAGACAGTGCGGCGTTTAGGTATTAATACTTCGGAAGTAATGTTTCAAAGAGTGATATTACATATGAAGCGCTTTTACATTCTGTGGTACAAAGCAGCTGTCGTTTGCTTTGGTTAAATCTGACATAATTTTACTGTGTTTGAATTTTATTTGTGTCTCTATATTTTGCGTTTTTTGCCTGACAACGTGGATAATGGCAGGCTTATTATGATTGTTCGTTTTCGATGATTTTTTTTCACGATTTCTTCTCTTCCTCAGTTCAATATATTTTTATTGTACAATTATCCACACCGAAACAAAACTTATTATTTTTTATTTCCCAACAAATTGCAAAAAGTTTCTTTGGATAAAGACTACTGCTACTGGATGTAAATGGGTTAAGTACGAACCTTATTTCTGTCGGAAAAACGCCAACGTTCGAATTGTTTTAGGACGAATTGTTTTTGTCATTTTGTTTCGTTGTTGGAATTATAGTTGTTATAATTTTCCGCGAAGCCGTCCGACGTTTGTCGTAATGAAACAAGACAAATTTCCACCAAAATACCTATGACCTTGATCTTTTAATTTCATATCAACACTGTTATCACTCCTGATAAGCTGGCATTTGTCTGTCTACTATCAATACACGTTGAAACATATGGCTCATCATAATCCATGTTTTTGGCAGATGCGGGTATCAAATGAACGAAGTGCTCATCAGCAATACCTATAATATAATGTATAGTTCAAAGTGCTCATTAGCAGCATATAGTTCACGGACTAATAGTTAGCAACTGGGGGAGGATCCAATATCACGTTTCATGGAATTTGAACAAATGTAACTGGAATAATCTCCGCTCGAAAGTTTCATAATTAGAGTTTCCTAGAATTCAATATTTTCGATTGTACGAAAATACTATTTTCATTAAATTTGTGGACCTTCATGATATTTAGGTTAGACAAATCTAAGCCAACCATAATACACTAATATTATAAATGCGAAATAAAAAAATAAATAATAAAGTTAGATAAAGTTTAGATGGATGGATGTTTGTTGTTGAGAACCTCCTCTTTTTTTGAAGTCGGTTAAAAATAATAGATGTACTTACAGATATCACCACCAGCGCATTGCCAACACCACCAATAACGACCAGGATGCCATAAAACGTGAGGAGTAATGCCCTGGTAGGGTCATCGACCTTGCGGTTCTGGGAGAACTTCTGGAGGAGTACATTGGGGTCTTCGATGCCACGGGATTGTTCGATCAGCCATTTTGCAGAAGCGTTCAGTGTTAGGTTGTAGGTTGGATCCAAACCCTGTAACCAAACGAAAACATGGTTAAGATAAGTATTATTTATTCTACATATCTTACAAAACTTATGCCGAAATGTTTTAAAGGATACGATCCAGCTAACAAAGATTACAACATATTTTATTCCATCATCTATATTAGTCCGCTTATTGATCATTTTACCATACTTTAGCACAACTTCTATGAACCTGCGAGTCTGACCAATAATGGCTCTAACTGAGTATAATGAATTACTAATTGTACTCATACAAGAGATAAACAGGAAAAACTATATATTTTACGCTTAAAGAAACACAGCTGGGACATGGTTGGGACTTGTCGGTACCGATTACCTGGACACATACGGGCTGAACGTTTGAAGATGGTCAATAAAGTGAAGGAATATTGGTGGAAAATATTTAACGATATTGGTATTATCAAAACACAGCAGAATCTTAAAACTATTTTTGGAACGAAAGCTTTTAACACTTTGACTGCGATTTTTTTTCGACGACTGCGATCTTTTTTTTAACCTCTAAAATTCGTGCTGCCGCTCTACACAGCGGTTGTGTTGCGCCGCACATGCGTTTCGTTCGAAAAATATTACGGCTGTGCTGAGTCACAAAGATCTGTATTTTCTCAGCCGCTGCGCTAGTGTGGATTTACGCTTATTAGTCACTTGTAGAAAACACATACCGTGTGATTTCAGCACTCAAAGTGTTAAAGCTTACGTCGTCGTTTAAATTGATCTATAATTTTTTTTCTCTGCGCATGTTAGATTAAGCGTTGCTGGAGTTAGTGTTTTAGTTTTTAGTAATAACTGCTGTTACCTTGTTAATTTTTGTTATTGTTATCAGTTATTGTTATGTTTTCTTTCCTAAATGTCTTTGTTGACAACATCGGAGTATATCTACGAGTATATATAAAAACAATGCATTAATTACGGATTTCTTTATATCTAGGTATACTAATATTATAAAGAGGAAATGTTCGATTTTTGTTTGTTTTTTGTTGTAATGAATAGGCTCCGAAACTACTGGACCGATTTGAAAAATTCTTTCACCGTTAGGAAGCTATACTATCCCCGGTGAACATAGGCTATATTATATTTTCAAAAAAATTAGGGATCCGTGCTAAAACCGTGTGAAGCCGAGAAGGTCCGCTAGTCATTCATAAATGTCTTTGTAGACATAAAACATCTTATATTCTTAATCGGAGTATACCTACGAGTATAAAAAAATGCATTAGTTACATTTTGCGATGAATGTAGAGACGTAGAGTAAATGTAAGTCACGAAAAGCCTGTTCTGTATAATATTTTGAATAGTTTCACGCAAGGAGTCACCAATTCATCAAATCGATTCCACTCAATCTTTTATTTCAAGCTTGAAAATAGCAATTTGAAGCAAGGTAATAATTTGATATTCCCGCGACGTACAAAAGGGTCGCGTTAACATTAATGTCGCTTAGATAACGCGGAGGGGCAAGACATGACGAAAATAAAGAAGTTGTTATGGTTCAAGTTTAGTTTGTTGATGGAACTATTCGTATAATAAATAAATAAATAATGATGTGGCGCGGTGGGCGAAGGTCCGCTTGCGACGCATGAGGTTGCGGGTTCGATTCCCGCCTCGGAACAATTGTGTGTACGATCTGCAGATATTTGTTCCGGGTGTTCTGGTCGTTTTCTATGTATAATAAAAATATATGTATCTATGTAATGTATTGTATTATGTATGTATATCAGATTATCTAGTACCCATAACACAAGCTCTGCGTACCATGGGGCTAGATAATGCTGTGTGAATTGTCCAGCATTATTTATTTATTTATTGTTTCCACTTTGTGTCCTGTATAGATGCGGAAGTTTCTTCTATTTATTTATTGTGATATTCACCGATACATTTCGGATGAATTTTGTATGCTGCTTGTTGAAGTTAATGCGGGCCGGCCTGCCTTGAGTGAGTGAATGAAATTGAATGATTGTGGAATGAAGGCTGGACTGAATGGCGATTGATCGGTCAATGAATGAATAAATAATAATTGTAACGTAGGTATTATGGCATGTAGCGTAGGTATTTGTTTTCTTATTTTTATCTATATATTTATTAAGTACCACCGTCTATTTTGTTCCTTTATGTCCAGTCGATCCTAAGGTTGCCTGGAAGAGATCGCTCTCAGCGATAAGGCCGCCCTTTATACTTCCTTTATTCTATTGATATTTCTGTATTGTTTTCTGTTTTGTGTGGTATAATAAAGTATTTTCTATCTATCTATCTAAATGAGCTGTTTTCTCTTGCTGTCTTTGGTATTGTTGTTTGCCTAAACATCTACTACGATACGAAGAAAAAATATATAAGTTCTAATTGTAGCTTTGTTTATAACGGAAATTGGAATACCTACGTTTGAAACATTCTATTTTTGAAATCGTGTAAAACAAACATCTTTACGATATTTCGATGTTTGTTTAGAATCCAAACAAACATCGAAATATCGTAAAAATTTATCGATCCAAACCTTGCATAGATCATTAATGCTTTATGCAAACGACAGCATTTTTTTTCCTGACTAACAAATCAATATATCTATTCTTTGTTCCACACCAAATAACTTAAACCAAAACTATCTTAGACTGTATCTTTTTGCTGCACTTTACAATATCATATTATAACTAGCGTGCCCCGCGGTTTCACCCACGTGGATATACATAATATGTCAAATGGTTTATAGACCTTCCCCTTGAATTACTCTATCTATTAAAAAACCGCATCAAAAGCCGTTGCGTAGTTTTAAAGATCTAAGCATACATAGGGACAGACAGACAGCGGGAAGCGACTTTGTTTTATACTATGTAGTCAAGTAGGTAAGTTTTTCTGAAACTATATAAAGTTACTTTTTCATCGAGCTAGCTCGAAAAGCTATTGCGAAAATATAACATTGTCTAGTTTAATGACCGTAACAAAGTAAATAAAAAGGGCTTTTAAAATTTACGAGACAAAATTTCTGAAAAGAAAAACTTTAACAAAAGCTCTGAATGTAAAAGCGGAAAAAAGGAAACCAAAAGCCCGGGATCAAAGTTTAAGGGTTATCTGTTATTAATTATTATACTTTTTTAAGGTTACATTTTTGAACATTATTATTAATTATTTTAATTATTATTGTTTGTCATTTTTGAACATTATTATTAATTATTTTAATTATTATTGTTTGCCGGCCATATCTCGCGAAGAACCGACGCCGCTGGGGCAAACGTGTTCTTGAGTGGAGACTACGACTCGGTAAACGTAGTGTAAATAAATAATGCTGGTTTATTTACACATTCAATGTTATGGGTAATAGATAACTGATATACATAATACTTCTTAAATCTATCTACTATCTTAAATCTATATATTACATAGATAGATTTTTTTATTGTAATTAGAAAATGACCAGAACACCCGAAACCAATATCTTCAGATCGTACAAACAATTGTCCCGAGGTGCGAATCGAACCAGCAACCTCCTGCATCGCAGGCAGCCTTCGTCCACCGCGCCACAGAGGTCGTCATATATACAATGTGTATTGTCGAACCTTGATCAAACGAGATGTGCGGATACACGACATATATTTATCGATAAAAAACAAAAAATAAAAAATTATATGTTACTTATGTCAAAAATAAAGCCGATTTAATTATTTTTTAATGAAAACTACTTCATCTGGTTTTTTCTTCGTTTCTTTTTGAGTAAACGGTGTATTTTATTCAAAGTAGTTTCATTTGAAAGCTAGATAGTTTACCTAGCTAAAGAAATAAGAAAAAAATACAATTTCGGTACATAAGCCTAGTAAAAATAATATTTTTTGAGAAATTTGCAAAAAAAATACGAATTTTATTTTATTTTTTATCTGTAACTTTAAAACTGAGTTATTGTGGTGTACTTTTTTGCATGTTATATTGTTTACATATAATTAGGTAATTAGGTAACATATAATTTTTTATTTTTTGTTTTTTATCGATAAATATATGTCGTGTATTCGCACATCTCGTTTGATCAAGGTTCGACAATACACATTGTATAAACTGCGCATATGGCTCGTCATCATAATCCTGGCTGCCGTGACCTAAATTTGGTTAGAAGGACGTCATACGATTTGCAACCTTGTTTGTGTTAGAAGAATATAAAAAACAAATAATTAATGAATTCGTTCAACCACGATAGTTTTATAGTAAACTGGCTGACCCCGCGAACTTTGTTCCTTAGAGTAATAAAATTTTAAAAAATGTGATAAAATGTATTCTATGTCCGTCTCCCGGTTATAGCTACCTCCCCACCAATTTTCAGCTGTTCTTGATTTATAAATAGCGTAACTAACACGAATTTATTTTATTTTATAGTATATTAGATTCGCACTTAACAAACTGTCGTGGACATGAGATGACTGGAGCACTGGAGCTACCACCGGCTCTGCGACGCGCAGGCAGCATTATTTTATTTTCAAAATTTTGGGAAAACTTACAGCTAGGCCTTAATAATAGTTATTTAATTAGTACATGCCGGTAAATACCAGGGCATGTGTGCTGAGGAAAACTTTATTAGTTTCCGCAGATATGTACTTAAATAGAATAACAAATAACGAAGCGTGAAAGTAGACGACTTAAAGAAAATTAAAAGAAACACACAACACAAAACGATATAAAATTAAGTTATTGTAAAAAGGTATTCGTAACTACCCTCACGAAATGGTCTTTGGAACTACGGTACGGTACGGACTCGGTACGTTCGCACGCGTATTTTCCATTTTAAAATGTAGCCTTCTTAGATAAGCTATGTTTTAAATGTACGTCACATTTCATCTTGAACGGTTCAGTGGTTTAAGAGATCTTAGGCAACAAAATAAAACTCTTAACACAACCTTCGGCTTTATTATATTAGCAGGAAAACATTAGTATGTAGAAGAGACGTCTTCTACAAGAGTTGAGCTCTAAAATTTAGATTCATGGCATCCAGGCTTTACTTTATTGAGCCAATATTTTTACCCGGTGACATCTATTGTGTTCTAGGTGTAATACAATCCAGGGGGCCTTGATTCTGATAAAATAGAGATATATTTCTACATCTTTGTCATCGTTATGTGCGAAGGATTTTTATACCTATAAATTTTGTCGCTACTTGATTAAATTAATTCTTTTTCAAATATTATTAAAATTCTTTTGACAATATTGCAAAGGTAGGTACCTCCTATGTCTACGTCATCTATCTAAGCCCAAAACGCTAATAAAGCCAAATGTTATAGTTGGTGTGCTATAGAGTGATTGATATTAGATTAGCTCTGACATAATATATATGAAAGGTGTACCGCATTTACTTTTACAATAACCATAATTTTAAATGGCGTAAGCAGTCGGTACTATTTCGTATAATATCAGCAAAACCAACATAATAGACGCATAAAAAGTAGTAAACTACTGAAGAAGCTGTTTCCTTACTTTTATTGCAGTTCATAATCCTTAGGTTAAGCTACTAGGGCACGCTTGCGCGTCGTTATGTCGTTTCAATAAAGTTCGTTTGAAAGTAGGGTGATGGCGTCTACTGCGCAAAATGCTAACGATGTATCATCATCATCATCATCAGCCTATAGCAGTCCACTGCTGGACATATGCCTCCCCCAATGAGCGCCATAGAGCCCGGTCTTCAGCTTGACGCATCCAGCATCTACCTGCAACGACGATGTATCGCTGCAGGTAGATGCTGGACAATTGAAACACAATTGAATTGTTTTTACTTATGCACATGTAAATTTTTCAGTAAATTCAATTTATTCATCATTACATCACCACATTAAATAATAAATTACAATGAATAATCTTAATTTACCCTAAATTATAATTATTCATATTGTTAATTATATATCACTACATAGTATAAAACAAAGTCGCTTTCCGCTGTCTGTCTGTCTCTTTGTATGAGACTCTTAGATCTTTAAAACTACGCAAGGGATTGTGATGCGGTTTTTTTTAAAGAGTGATTCATGAGAAAAAGGTTTATTTGACATAGATTTCCACGCGGGCGAAGCAGCGGGGCACAGCTAGTAACCATAAAGTAACACAAACGAACAAATGAGCATGTTAAAACTCGTTAATACTATAAAATGGGTTACATACTAAAACATATTTTATTTTGGCTTTAAATTCCTGAAAAGGAAGTGTCGCGGCGCGGCAGTCGCCTATTTATAAGGTATTTACAATATGGCAACTCAAAATGTCCCACGAAGCGTCTGTCCCAGATGATGACGTTATTGATTTTGACGAAAATTCGAATTAAGCGACTTGCAACCATAGCAGCGTATTTTCTGGACATATCGCTACCGTTTTACGGAGTAGACACCCAGCTATGGAATGAAATGAAAATATCCCATATAACTGTTATTCTTGTTAGATAATAGTGGTTGGGAACTTGTTATGGTACCCTCTGTTTTATTAAATAAACAATTCGTAAACCTCCGGTTTCTTACACTAAGCATAGAAATGGTGTTTTGATGCTATTGTCTTGGGGACGCTTCCGACTGGATATAAATCATTGTAAGCTAACAATCGCTAACAATTATTTATAAATAAAGACATTAGTATATACTTTAGTACTAAATAATATCATCATCATCATAAGCTTATGTTAGTCCACTGCTGGATATAGGCCTCCCCTAATGAGCGCCATAGCGCCCTGGTGTAAAACAGGGCGCTTGTCTTCAGCTTGCCGCATCCAGCATCTACCTGCAGTCTTTCGCAGGTCGTCATCCCACCTGGTCGGAGGGCGTTCTACACTACGTTTACCGAGTCATGGTCTCCACTCATGAACACGTTTGCCCCAGCGGCCATCGGTTCTTTGCGACATATGGCCGGCCCACTGCCACTTCAGCTTGCTAATTCATAGAGCTATGTCGATAGCTTTGGTTCTCCGTCGGATGTATTCGTTTTAAATCCTATCCTTCAGACGAACTCCGAGCATAGCTCTTTCTTTTTGTGAGCTTTTATATATACATTCTTTGACCTTAACTAGTTATTGATCATCGGGCTATTAATCCGTAGTAATGTAATCGAGCCTGTCTATGGCTTCATTGGTTGTCCTTTGACGAATCAAATTAATTTCTCCTCTGATTGGTTGGAGAATCCCTACAAGATTAAATGCATTGTATTGATTAGATTGGTTAAACATTATCAGTTTTTGTTGTTCGTATCTCTACAACCCTACGATAGTTTGTCGCAGGGTAAATAAATAAATAATGTTGGACAATCCACACAGCATCATCTAGCCCTATGGTAAGCAGACCTTGTGTTATGGGCACTAGATAACTGATATACATAATACAATACATTACATAGATAGATATTTTTTATTATACATAGAAAACGACCAGAACACTCGGAAAAAATATGTGCAGATCGTGCACACAAATGTTCCGAGGCGGGAATCGAACCCGCAACCTACTGCGTCGCAGGCGGACCTTCGCCCACCGCGCCGCATCGGTCGTCAAATTTATTATATGCTAAGAATACAACATAATGTCAGATTATTTATGGTTTGGTCAACAGCAACAATGATGGTGAATTAGGATCCCCCAGTAGGTATACCTGAAATAATTTATCTTACGAATTGAGTAGGTACTAGGTACCTACGCAGTTATCACTTGCGTTATTATGATAACATTTACCTCCACTCCAACCATCTAGTTAGAATACAGTCAGCACCGAAAATTTCATATCAGTCTTTCGTCTGAGATGAAGTTTTCCGTTTCAAAATGTTCAAAGATCTTATTAACACTTTGACTGCGATTTTTTTTCGACGACAGCGATCTTTTATTTAACCTAAAAAATTCGTGCTGCCGCTCTACACAGCGGTTGTGTTGCGCCGCACATGCGTTTCGTTCGAAAAATATTACGGCTGTGCTGAGTCACAAAGATCTGTATTTTCTCAGCCGCTGCGCTAGTGTGGATTTACGCATATTAGTCACTTGTAGAAAACACATACCGTGTGATTTCAGCACTTAAAGTGTTAAACGCTAAACTGAATTCAAGAGCTATCATGTCACACAATAGGAAATGAGATGTCTGCGTCCAGCAGTGGACCAATATAGGCTGTTGATGTTGTTCTACCGTTAAAAGTAATCAGTATGTTTCTTTAGGGTTTTCCATTCTATTGTACTCTATTGTATTTTATATGATCAGAGTAATGTATAAATCTGTGAACTATAAGTCACTTCACTCCGTTGCTGACTGTACCGCGTTTACGAGCGTTACTTACGACGATACTCTGCACTCGCCGTAAAAAATTCACGAGGGCGAAATAAAAATTTTATTTGTCATCGAACGGCCGGCAACATTTCAATGCGGAAATAAACTTTTTGATGTTAACTAAAGAGAATTGGTCACATCAGCTCTTTGCTAAAAAGAACCCTAAGGGGCTTGTACGCACTCGTGTTTAAAACGCGCGGTTATACCGAACGTACCTAGTATGAATGCGAGGAGAAGGAAAGGAGCCGTTTATAGTTTGTCCAGCAGTGAACGTCTTGCAGAATAAAACTTTATGAAACTATCATGTTTATCAACACTAAAGTCATTTAAAACGGGATATTTACCATGATTTGATTTTTGAGTTATCCACTACCGAAACTGTGCCGAAATATTGGACAACTCAAAAATCAAGTCATGGTAAATATCCCGTTTTAAATGACTTTAACGTCTTTCAGGTTTATGAGAAATACTAGTTTCTGCCCGCGGCTTCGCATGCGTTCTTTCTTACGTAGTGTAGGACGCCCTCCGACCAGGTGGGATGCCGACCTGTGAAAGACTGCAGGTAGATGCTGGATGCGGCAAGCTGAAGACAGGGCGCTAAGGCGCTCATTGGGGGAGGCCTATATCCAGCAGTGGACTGCTATAGGCTGAGCCGCGCGTTTGCACCACTAATGTGTACGGCCTCTAATCTCAAATCAACATGTTTAGCATTGTTTGTACTTTTTCTGTTGAAATCATTGAGAAATGATGATGATAACATTGTAGCTGTCCCATCAATGATCTCTTATCTCTTATCCGATGATAACAGTGATAAGATAAGGATTGACATCTTCATTCAGTTGAATGAATGTTAGGCAATTTCAATTCGTTAAGAGATTCGAATGTAAGCTCGTTATGTGAGAACGTAAGTGATGCAAATATTTAGGAATTTTAGATCAGTTTGCATTTTTTTTTCAAAATAATATCAAATTATGCTATCACTAGCTGCGCCCCGCGGCTTCGCTCGCGTGGGAATCATGTGTCAAATTGTTTATAAACCTTCCACTTGAATCACTCTATCTATTAAAGAAACCGCATCAAAATCCGTTGCGTTTGACTTCGAACTTTTTTCGATGACTGGGATATTTTTTTTAACCTAAGCCATTCGTGCTGCCGCTCTACACAGCGGTTGTGTTGCGCCGCACATGCGTTTCGTTCGAAAAACATTACGGCTGTGCTGAGTCACACAGATCTGTATTTTCTCAGCCGCTGCGCTAGTGTGGATTTACGCATATTAGTCACTTGTAGAAAACACATACCGTGTGATTTCAGCAATCAAAGTGTAGATCTACGCATACATAGGGACAGACAGCGGGAAACGACTTCGTTTTATACTATATAGTGATGTGATGGAAACCTAAATCGTTTATACCCAGTCTCCCCGCATGGCGATCCATTGATGGGGAGATTTTAGCGTAATCAAATCACCCAAAAACCACCTGCGTCCCGACATTTTCCCACTGCGCCATAAAGGTCGTCAACAAAATAATAACAAATCAAACATTCTCAAAAGAGTATAATCCCCATGAGTACAGCTTTTGGCAATGTTTCTACAAGTTTTTTCCCTCACTGTGTCTTGCCCTAACAATTTAAGTAGAACAAGTCCCAATGGCATTTGACCTAGTTATGTGGTCGGATCAAACGGCCTGAAAGCAACGGTTTTTGCATTTTCAATTATGAAATCTAGGACGTAAGGCCCTAATTAGCTGTGTGCAACCGCCGAATTTTTACTATTACGTATATGAACTTAGGTATTTTTCATTTGGATAATCAAAAATATCTATCTATGTAATGTATTGTATTATGTATATCAGTTATCTAGTACCCATAACACAAGCTCTGCTTACCATGGGGCTAGAGAATGCTGAGTGAATTGTCCAGCATTATTTATTTTTATTTATTTATAAAAAATACCTAGTCATATAAATTATTTGTTAGTAAATAAATGTTGAATGATTATTTAGTTAAAGTATTATCATGTTTCAATGACGAAGTTATTATTTATATAATATGTACATAGAGAAGCGTTTTGTTAAAGTCAAAATCAATAGCATGTATTTCTTTGGGCCAAGAAAATAAGCACTTAGACTAGTCATATTTTATAATATAAATTATTATCAAATAATTTAACTAAACTTTAAAAATATATATCTATTTTAGAAATATGTAGTTCTGTTATCTCTCTATATTTAAGACTTCTTCTTCTACTATTGTGACAGATGGGTCGTAGGAGTTTCAAAAGGCTTTTATAAATAGAACTTATTTTCCGAGACTGTAAGCGTGTTTCTATAAAATGAAGTAATTTTCCGGGACTACATAATGTGCATACAAGCTATATCTTCATATATATATGTATAGCACGTTGGTTCCCAGAGGGCAGTGTTCATTTCATGGCGCACATTTTAATTCTTTGCTCGAATGCGGAGGTTCTAGCTATGAGGTCTGCTGTGAATGCGAAGCAGTCTTTTGTTTCGACCATCTATGTAAGGGTGCATTCCGACTATGCTTAGTGTAACTATACCTAGTTTTAAGATTTTTTAAGACTATACTTAGTTTTACAGAACGATTTTTACAGATTCTTCGCTACTAACGAAATAATCGACTTTCTTTTTTTTTTGACGACCTCTATGGCGCGGTGGGCGAAGGTCCGACTGCGACGCAGGATTCGATTCCCACCTTGAGACAATTATGTACGATCTGCAGATTATATAGCCCCAAGCTAAACAGAGCTTGTGTTATAGGTACTAGATGACTGATATACATTTCCTTCATCTATGATATAGCTAACATATTGGCCCTACGAACCGGAAATTGCTGCTTATGCTGGAAGAAGAATCCATCTTCCTCTTGAAACACTCTATATATTAAACAAAAACAGTATCAAAATCCGTTAGGTAATTTTAAAGATCTTCCATGAGAGAAGAGTTGATAGCAAAATGTAATATTAATGTCCTTGATGTGGGTTCATTTCAGAGTGTACTGGCGGAACAAACTTCTGTTGCCGCTGGCTGTCACTCTATATGAGTACTTGTAAATATTGAGTAACTAGTTTTACATAGTGATTAAGATATCCTATAGGACTGACTCAGTCACTGTTAGACTCAGTCCCTAATTAAATTAGAAAAAAATAATAAAAAAAAGCATAAATAGGGACAGAAAGACGGTGGGAAGCGATTGTGTTTTATACTATGTAGTGATTATGATTAGACACATAGATTTCCACGCAAGCGAAGAAGTGGGGCGCAGCTAGTAAATAAACAAAAATAACAAAAAGATGAAGTCCAGTTTTACCTAGCTCCATGAAGATGATTGATCTTCCTCACTATATTAGGCCACCTTCCGCACCACGGTCTCTACAGAAGACCAGCGCTATGGTACGATCTGCTCTACCATAGCACATGCTGAGTGGAGACCGATTTTTGTCAGTCTCTGTCGTCTGTTAATCTAAGTTTAGTTTATAAGAGTCTCTGTTCTGTTCTGACAAAATAAAAATGTTTTTACTTTTTACTTGATCTTTGGAAAATGCTGAGCAAACTATACTGGCTGTTATTGACTGAGGGGAGAATAATTTTGAAGTTCAAAATCACAAAGGAAAATTTGTTTTTAAGCACTATTGGGGCAATGGGCCTCGCTGACGTTTGCTTTTCTTGTGTAAGTAATAATTATACAGACTTTAAAAATAAAGGTTTGAGTCGCAGAAGAACCGACAACCGCTGGGGTAAACGTGTTCGTGAGTGGAGACCACGACTCGGTAAACGTAGTGTAGGATGTCCTCTGGCCAGGTGGGATGACGTTTTGCGAAAGACTGCAGGATGCGGCAAGCTGAAGTCAGGGCGATATGGCGCTCATTAGGGGAGGCCTATGTCCAGCAGTGGACTTACATAGGCTAATGATGATGGAATTTGCTTTGTTATTGCAGGTACTATTCCGCCGTGCGGATACATACAGGATGTAACAAAAAGTAAGGACCAAACTTTCAGGGGTGGTACAGACTAAGCCATGAAACCCAAGAAAATTTTTCTCAATATAGTCTTCAAAAAATTCATTAAGACGAAATGACTACAGACAAGTCAGATGTTTTTTAACAATATTTTTCATGTGTTCTGTGGTCAAAGCTGAACACCCTGCACCCCCTTAAAGTTTGGTCCATACTTTTTATTACACCCTGTATAAGAAAGGTTTAGGTTAGTTAATTGATGAAGATATCTGAAAAACATTTCATTATTTATGTATAAGAAATAGCATCACTACATAGTATAAAACAAAGTCTCTTCCCGCTGTCTGTCTGTCCCTATGTATGCTTAGATCTTTAAAACTACTACGCAACGGATTTTGATGAGGTTTTTTTAGTAAATTAGAGTAAGTAATTAATTATTTTAATTATTTAGAGTGATTCAAAAGGAAGGCTTATAAACCATTTGACACATAGATTTCCGCGCGGGCGAAGCCTCGGGGCACAGCTATACTCCGATTTAAAATCCAAGATATTTTATGTCAACATAGACATTTTTGAATGAAAAATTAACAATAACTGATAACAAGATCAGAAAACAACAAGGTAACAGCAAGGTTATCTTTTAAAACGAAATCACAAACTTCTACAATGCATTATCTTTTGACGACCGATGTGGCGCGGTGGGCGAAGGTCCGCCTGCAACGCAGGAGGTTGCGGGTTCGATTCCCGCCTCGGAACAATTGTGTGTACGATCTGCAGATATTTGTTCCGGGTGTTTACTATGTATAATAAAAAATATCTATCTATGTAATATATTGTATTATGTATATCAGTTATCTAGTATCCATAACACAAGCTCTGCTTACCATGGGGCTAGATAATGCTGTGTGAATTGTCCAGCATTATTTTTATTTTATTTTTTTTATCTCACATGTGGAGTAAACAAATGTTACAATGAATTCCAAAAATAAAGATTATATGAATAAAACGATGAATGAAAGCTTTCAAAAACATAAATGGTTTCGAGCTTCTATGCTTAGCTTGGATGATACCAATGTCGTTAAATATTTTCCACCAATATTCTTTAGGTTTCGTAATCCCTTTGTATACAAAAAATATCCAGGTTTTTGAATCGCAGTATAGTTAGGTTAGATATAATGTATAGAACTCATTTAATTTGTCTTGCTCGTATAACTCCCTGATCAGCTGAGTGCTTCTGAAGAGCACGCTGGGAGTTCTTAAATCATGTTGCGTTTTCAATAAAAGCATTCCACTTAGGTTTAACATTAGGTAAGTACCTATAAGAATGAAGGAATAGGATCTCTGAAGGATAGGATTCGTAACGAATACATCCGACAGAGAACCAAAGTTATCGACATAGCTCTGAGTATTAGCAAGCTGAAGTGGCTGTGGGCCGGCCATATCTCGCGAAGAACCGACGGCCGCTGGGGCAAACGTGTCCTCGAGTAGAGACCACGACTCGGTAAACGTAGTGCAGGACGCCCTCCGACCAGTTGGGATGACGACTTGCGAAAGACTGCAGGTAGATGCTGGATGCGGCATGCTGAAGACAGGGTGCTATGGCGCTCATTAGGGGAAGCCTATGTCCAGCTGTGGACTGCTATAGGCTGATGATGATGAATGATATGTTACACGATAGCACATCGCACTTTTTTATTGAAACATGTAGATACCTATGGAATCTAGAGATTATTTGACAACCTTTTTTAAGTCGTCCTTTTCGGCTTAACCCGAAAAGGCTAATGTACTTTACTTGTCTTAATAAAAAACTTGAAAATCTATCTGTAGATAGCTTACAAAATTGAAGAGAATATTATATTCAAACCTATCCCAAATAGAATTGTTCATGTGGGTTGGAATACTTTCTGCGAATTGCCTGAAGCAATTCCACACAAAAAGACATTTTGATGTCAATTTGCGTTTGTATCATCTCGTCTAAAAAAGCAGCTGGTATAAGTACAAACTGGTCTAACTCTCAAATGGTCTAGTTAGCAACTGGTCTAAATGTAGCTGATCTAAGTAGAAATTGGTCTAAAACGCTTCTCGTCTGAAACGCAACTGGTCTAAACAGCAGATGGTCTAAGTACAAACTTGTCTATAGCACAGGTGGTTTAATTAGCAAAAAGCCTTCAAGTTTCTAGAGCCAATTCCGCTACCACACAGCATAAAAATTTGTATTCACACACAGACACACCGTGAACCGATTTCGATAGATAGAAAACACTTTATTATACTACACAATACAGAAAACAATACAGAAATAAAAATTAGAATAAAGGAAGTATAAAGGGCGGCCCTATCGCTGAGAGCAATCTCTTCCAGGCAACTTTAGGATGGACTGGACATGAAGGAACAATATAGACGATGGCACGTTGATAAATATATATGTATATTAAAGAAAATAAAACAATTACGATGTTTCGATGTTTTTTTTTCAAACTAAGTTTTAACGCATTTTCATTATTTAGTTATTTGAAGTCGCTTTACAGTTTTTTTAAACACGCCAAATTATTGTTGAGCTGATAGATAATATAAATAATAAAGATAAATAATAAATAGAGGAGTGGAAGGTGAAAAGGGAGGCTTTGCCCAGCAGTGGGACGATAATGGCTTAAAATAATAAATAATAATAATGATGATATGTGTAGCCATCTCCTTTAGATTAACTTCTCAAAGGGCCTCTGTGCTGTTGGCTTCGGCCCCACGCAAGCCTTCCAAAGGACCGGGCCACTTTATGGCCCGAGATCATGGTAAATGAGAGACATAATAATGATAGATAATTAATAAATAATGCTGGACAATCAACGCAGCATCATCTAGCCCCTTTGATGATGATGATAATCAACTTTTCCATTGTTCTGCCTCGAGGAAGCCTAATCCCTGAGATAAGGCAGGAATCCCGTTCGTTTATCCTCAGATTAATACTTTTAATTAGATATCCCGTTCTTCCTGCTGCAGGTTTCGGGAAGACGAACGAGATACTAGTTATTAGGGTTCCGTAACTAGAGGGTAATAACGAGACCCTATTACTAAGTATGATAAGGCTTAAAGGTACAAATGAGCCGTAGACTGCAACCGCAGGCGACATTGCGGCTAGCGGCTGCGGTTGACTGCAGTGCTGCCTGCGGTCACGGTTGCTTCTATTGCCATGCACGGTCAAAGCACCAAGGAGACAGAAAGAGCTATGCTCGGAGTTTCTCTGAAGGATAGGATTCGTAACGAATACATCCGACAGAGAATCAAAGTTATCGACATCCCAAGTAACAATTTCTGGTTCTATAGCAGTCCATAGAACGTATCTCAAACACCACTTTTGGTACTATAGAGGCCCAAAGAAGGTCGAGTAAAGCCGATTTGGCGCAATTATCCCAAGTAACAATTTCTGGTTCTTTAGCAGTCCATAGAACGTATCTCAAACACCACTTTTGGTACTATAGAGGCCCAAAGAAGGTCGAGTAAAGCCGATTTGGCGCAATTATATCACCAAAAAGTGACATAGTAGACCTGTAGAAGTGTTAGCGGTGACATTTTTGTTCTATAAAGTTGATATAGTGGTAATCGTATGACAATCTATTGACATAGTGGGTACAGTAACGCTACTTTAGTGTCATTTTATACTGTAGTAGCGTTCGTGTTACCATTAAAGTGCCAATTTGTTCTATAGAAGAGTCCGTAATTCCAATACATCACAAATATCTTTCTTTCGGCATCGGCAGATGGCACGATCGAAAAAATAAATTATCTGTGTAAAGTGATTTCAGTTCAAGGATTGTAACGTGATTAGTTTATATTATCTTATTTTGACAATGAATAACTCGTTCAATACTGCAAAATTTTCGTGCGCCAAAAGTTTTACCGATAGATTAGTACTATTTTTATTTAGTATTTTTAACGCGCTTTCGGTTTATTGAGTTTTGAATAAAATAAAATATTAATATAATACTAAAGGTACCGCAGTTTTGTACTATAGAGCAAAATAGTAACTCCGTAACCCTTATTGGCCAACTATAGTACTCATGACAAAGTTTCCGGCGCCATCATGAGTAAAATTATCCTATAAAGGTAATGAAATATCCGCTATAGAGCAAAAATGCTCTATTTTGGCGTCGTTAACACTACTAAAGACCATGGACTATTGCAGTGATTTGTGGAACCACGATGTCACTAAATGGTTCTATTGTTGGATATTCATCACTGCTATAACGCAATATATAAAACGGTAATCAGGGAAACCTTATAGAGCAAATTAGATACGTAAAGGTGAATCAAACACTACTATAGAGTAATATTGCTCTGTACTGGCATATTTGAAACGTTTATAATACCTGTCTATAATGGCTCTATAAAATGGTGAAGTAAACCTTTACATCGACAGGTAATAGGATAATTTGGCTCTATAGCTTACAGAGCAAAAATGTTTCACCAAACGCTTTTAATGCTGTCTTTATAACTGTCTTTTGATGCTCCGCAAATATCAAGTCTTCGTAGAATGTCGACGCCGCCGTGTCCAAAATTCGTGTATTGAGATATTATACTCGTCTTCAATATTTTCGTGCTCGTTAGTTTTTAAGAACAAGCCCAGACTTTTGAAAGCGTACTTGAAACCCAAAAATCTTGAGAATCGCGCTGACATTCCTCCGTTCTGAAGCTTGACCGTCCACACTCGACTCCAGTGGATATCGACCTAGATACATAAAGTGTCTCTGAGTTGGCGTCGCTCGTCCTAATGGCTGGTGTTTTGTTCAGTTTATATAATTTAAGAGAAATTTTATTATATATACTATTAAATTTACGCGATCTGAACAAATAAATTCACATAATATAATATTAAATCATCATCATCAGCCTTTAGCAGTCCACTGCTGGACATAGGTCCCAATGAGCGCCATAGCGTCCTGTTTTCAGCTTGCCGCATCCAGCATCTACCTGCAGTCTTTCGCAGGTCGTCATCCCACTTGGTCGGAAAGCATTACGTTTACCAAGTCGTGGTCTCCACTCAAGAACACGTTTGTCCCAGCGCAGCGGCCGTCGGTACAATAACAAATAAGCACCTACAATATAAAAAAACGTGTGCTGACCTGGTTTTATTACCACATAGATTTTTCTATTGTAGGAAAATCAGCAGGTCAAAAATTTCCACTTTGTATTACCCTCATTCTGAAACCAAAAATATTAAGAAGGTACGAGTTACTATGTAGACCTTCTAAACACTCACACTTTACGCGTAATCTTATAACGCAGATAAAAATGCTATTAAGTCTCATCAGTCCGATCATCGGACTGATGAGACTTCATAAAATATGTCGTAGTATCAGTAGTCTGATGATTTACAGACAACTGATACTACGCCATTTTTAAACCTTCGATGCGCAAACCAATCCTTTACCATTGCCTAATTTTGTCCTTGCAAAACCTTGCCCCAAATTGCGGAGTCGTGAAAGGGCACTAATTAATCCTCAGGTAAATGTATTTTCTTGTTTCTTCGAGTTCCTAAATAACGTATAGACGTACTGAAAGACGTCTATACGTTATCGACGACGACGACGAAGATGAAAGGAAGTGGAAAATGCTGCCGACATAAAGCCCTATCCTGATCATAATTACGATGATCGTAAGCCGCTTTGTTAAATTAATCTGACTTTGCTTGTAAGTAGGTTTAATCGGATTACATGATACATCATCCATATATGGCCGGCCCACTGCCAGTTCAGCTAGCTAATTCTTAGATTCTTAATAGGAAAAGTACTAGTTATTTTGAAAAAGACGAACGAGATACTAGTTATTAGGGTTCCGTAACTAGAGGGTAATAACTAGACCCTATTACTAAGTATGATAAGGTTTAAAGGTACAAATGGGCCGCAGACTGCAACCGCAGGCGACATTGAGGCTAGCGGCTGCGGTTGACCACAGTGCTGCCTGCGGTCACGGTTGCTTCTATTGCCATGCACGGTCACGACACCAAGAAGACAGAAAGAGCTATGCTCGGAGTTTCTCTGAAGGATAGGATTCGAAAGTAGGTTTAATCGGATTACATCATACATCATCCATATAATGGACATTATAGTCAGCCAGTTCAGCTATCTAATTCTTAGATTCTTAATAGGATTAGTACTAGTTATTTTTTGTTATTATCTTATTAGGCAAAGATATATTGGTTAAAAATTTATTAACTCATATTAATATTTATTTTTATTGCATCATTGTGTATGTCTTAGTATCTAGGTAATGTATAAGAAACACAATGGTACCCAAGCAGGGTTTGGCAATATGATAGTCTCAGTTCGTTTGTAAACAAATGTAATAATTTGTTCAGGGTATTTATTAATGAGGATCCAGCTAGGCTGGGCAGCATTTGGGAAACTACGTCGATTCTTCTCGTCATCCATACCGCAATGCTTGAAAACGAAAGTTTTCAATTATTGCGTCCTACCCGTTATGACCTACGGAGCTGTGACGTGGGCACTCACGCTTTTCTTTGGGCTTTTTCCTTTTGTTTTTCGTCGGTTGAAAAAACGGCGAGAACTCCCACTCTAGCTAAATTTCACCTTTTCGTATATAACACAATCTTTCAACAGCATCATTTACAATTTTAATAAATTCAACAAAACCACGATCTGGTTAGCTTCACGTGGTTTACAATTAATATGAAATGTTTAGAACATTTTCAGCTCTGCAGGGGTCGTGACGGGATTCAAGGTGTTTTGGAACATTTGTTGCTCATGTGGGAAAAAATATGCATTTATATATTGTAGGTATAGGTAAGTTACAGAAAGCTGGCGCGAACGCCTTTTGTTTTTCATATAAATATCATATATCATGTATTTATTGTATTATACAATGTGTATTGTCGAACCTTGATCAAATGAGATGTGCGAATACACGACATATATTTATCGATAAAAACAAAAAATAAAAAATTATATGTTACCTATCTCAAAAATAAAGCCGATTTAATATTTTTTTTAATGAAAACTACTTCATTTGGTTTTTTCTTCGTTTCTTTTTGAGTAAACGGTGTATTTTCTTCAAAGTAGCCTCATTTGAAAGCTAGATAGTCTACCTAGCTAAGAAAATAAGAAAAAAAATACAATTTCGGTACATAAGCCTAGTAAAATCAATATTATTTTAGAAATTTGCAAAAAAAAACAAATTTTATTTTATTTTTGATCTGTAACTTTAAAACTGGGTTATTAAGGTGTACTTTTTTATATATTAATCTACAAATCCTCCAAAAAATATGGGTCTATCTCTTTTTTTGTCATGTTATTCACCATTTAAAATAGGTACTTTTTTTTGCAAATTAATAAAAAAATATTGGTTTTACTAGGCTTATGTACCGAAATTGTATTTTTTTCTTATTTTATTGGCTAGGTAGACTATCTAGCTTTCAAATGAGACTACTTTGAATAAAATACACCGTTTATTAAAAAAAATAAACGAAGAAAAAACCAGATGAATTAGTTTTCATAAAAAAAAATATTAAATCGGCTTTATTTTTGAGAGAGGTAACATATAATTTTTTATTTTTTGTTTTTTATCGATAAATATATGTCGTGTATTTACACATCTCGTTTGATCAAGGTTCGACAATACACATTGTATATATCATGTGTTTCCTGGTTGGCAGGTTGAAAATGCCTCGGCATTAAGCCCACCCTTTGTATCCTTAGTAGTGCAATAAAGTTTAAATAAATAAATAACCACCCTAACGTGAAAAATCTGTTAATACTGGAAGTCTACTCTAGTAATATTGTTTTTTGCAATTGCGAAGTAGTTGACAAACTGAGACTATCTGAGTTGGCTGCAAAACTCAACGTGTAGCTACGAAAGAGCCGTTTTCGGTCAAATTTTATGTCACAGAGCTTTAATACATTTTTAAATTTTTACATAATAAACCATTCTAAGAACCGCAATTTGAGTGTCAAATAGAATAAATAATATACTCCGCAGCTCAACTTAGTATGAGATTTCAGTTTTAGAGTACCGATCGAATGGAACGAAATTTCTTAATTTACCTAATTACGAAACTTCGTTCCATTCGATCGTCCTTTAGTATACGATAAGCAAAAGACGATTGCGCCAGCTTTCAGAACTTTCATGGGTAAGTGTATGGCTGTTGATACCTATTCATAAATACTTTATCGTTAAACTCAAACTTCCGCTTCGTATTTTCCGTTACATTGGCATTGAATTTCCTTAGTAATTCGATAACAATCAGAAAAACGTACGTAACATAACTTGGTTCAAAGTTATGTTACGTATGTTTTTCTGATTGTTGTTATTGTGGAATCGTCTATTCATCTGAAAAAACATATATTCGAAGTTCCAACATATATTCACAGTTTTTCGAAGAGTTCCCAATTACATTTTGCTTCGTAGAATACATATATTGGTTGGATTGCCCTGAAAGCAATTTGTCGGTAATTGTTGCGAACCGATATTTATTCCGCGAAATGTTTCATGAGCCTTTACGATAACGGATTGATGTAAGAATTAATTCAAAATTTCATCTTTATTCTTGCAAAATCATGCAAGATGAAATTTTGAATATTCTAAGAAAAAAGATCTATTGATTTCGAACGCGAGTAGGTGTGCCCGATAATTTTTAGTCAACGTCAGTAATTTATGTTTTTATATTTATTTGAAGGAAAACCAGAAGCTTATATACATATAACACAATAAAAGTTAATTTATACTATTTATTTATTTACAGGTTTTTTTATTAAGCCCTAAGGCGATGTTATAACTAGGTACTTATACTAAAAATTACATATTTTTGTACATACACACAATACTAAGTAATTTATAATTTTGTTTCAATAACATTTTGTTCCTTTTTCATGACTTTCGGCAGGTTTTCGTAAAATATGTCCACGTTGTTTTTGGACAGAATATTGAGTAAATATATAGCGAGTGAGATAGGGGCAAACTTAAGTAGGTTGGTCCTACAAGTGGGCACCTCCAGCAAGGCGGGGCGGCGGCGGCGCGCGCCCAAGTAGTCGATGGGCACGCGCAGCCGCAGCGCCGCGCCGCCAGCACCGCCGGGTGGTGCAGCTCCCCGCGCAGCACGGGCACCATGTACTTCACCACTAGAAAGCTTATTGAAGGTTTTCACGGATAAATAACAGAATTATATAATACGAAAGACTGTGAACATAAAGTGAATGGTTTAGGTACATATAGCATCTATAAAGTTAAACTAGATTACGATCTATGGTAACTGAGTAAAATGACGATACGTGTCAACCAGACTAAGGCTCACAGCTGACTGAGGTTTTTTAGTCACCGAAGTCTGAAAATTAAAATATGTCCAGCAGACATAACATAGGCTGATATAAACCACTCGAATCCAAAGCAAGGGACATTATAGAAAAACAAGAATAAAAAGAAAAGATTAGTATCATTATTATGTTAAAATATTTATACTTACTTACGTATTTGACGACCGATATGGCGCGATGCAGAAAGGCGGGTTCGATTCCCACAACGGGACATATATTTGTGCGATCTGTATCTGTTCCGGGTGTTTTAATTTTCTATGCATATTAAAAATATATCTATCCATGTATTGTATTATGTATGTCAGTTGTCTAGTACCCATGACACAGGCGCTGCTTAGCTTTGAGGCAATGCTGTGTGAATTATCCAGCTTTATTTATTTTTACAGAAAAAAGAAATAATTAAAGATTACACACGAGCGAACGAACATATTATATTAGGTATTATAACAAAATAGAAACAAAGGAATAAAGACTAAACAAACAATCAACCTGAAACTCCGATATTGCGAAGGTATCTCCATCTATCCGTGTACTTTTAATGACCAAACGGGTGAACGGTTTCTAAAAGTAATTGGCAATAAGATAGAAAAATATATAGCACTCCATATATACCAAGGAAGTGATGGCGGAAGCTGGCAAGACTGACATAGTGGATATTAAACTCAACTTCTTGCTAGGCTCTGCGTCTGTCTCATGGTAGCATCGCAAGCTTTCTTTATGGGTTACGCAGTAGTATAGTAAACATTTAGATCATCCCACCTGGTCGGAGGGCGTACACTACGTTTACCGAGTCGTGGTCTCCACTCAAGAACACGTTTGACCCAGCGGCCGTCGGTTCTTCGCGAGGTATAGCCGACCCAGCGCCACTTCAGCTTACTAATCTTACCTACTGACTATTAGACTGAAAACCAGCAGCGTCGTTACAGTCCTCAGGCAGTTGAGACAATATGCTGAGTCTGGACCTGTTTAGTCGCGCACTGAGGAAAGGCTAATTTCATACAAGACTTCAGTTAGAGTTTTCTTTTGTTTTTCATTTGGTTATGTAAGTTTATTTTATGCAGTGTGTTTTAATATATTCATCATCATCATCAGCCTATAGCAGTCCACGGCTGGACATAGGCCTCCTCCAATGAGCGCCATAGCGCCCTGTCTTCAGTTTCCCGCATCCAGCATCTACCTGCAGTCTTTTGCATGTCGTCATCCCACCTGGTCGGAGGGCGTCCTACACTTTTTTTTTTGTTTAGCGATTCGTGGTCTACCCTCAAGAACACGTTTGCCCCAGCGGCCGTCGGCGTCGGTTCTTCAATAGTTTAGTTTTAATATATTATAAGTACCTATTTATACATATATTTTTCTGTACTTTCAAAAATTTTCAAAATCCTTTATTTCTTTGGGCTTACAAAATAAGCACTTGACAAGTTAATTCTACCACGATCCTTAACTCTTTTGATTTGAGATTTTTGTGTGCTAAATAAAATTATACTCTATTGTATTCTAATATAGCACAGTTGTATTGTATTGTCGTGTTGTAATATTGGTGATATTTTCGTTGAATATTTACGCAGTGAAATGATCTCGAATTCCGTCAACAGCGGTTCAATAATGACGTGCCACAAATTTTTATTGGTCACGTCGCTCCACTCTGGATCACGTCACAACCATAGACAAGTAGTTGGTATAGATACGTAACTCCGGTTATTAAAAAAAACTTTAGATTATTATGATTATGAAAGAAATAAGATAGGTGAATTCAGTGTTCTTTCCTAATACAACACAATCACATTATAAACATAAATGCAAATGTTTGGATGGGTAAATGTTTATATTGTTCACGCCAAAACTGCTGTAGGGATGATAACGAAAGGCAAAGGTGATGAACCTGAGAGATTATACCACTTTTAATTTTTAAAAGCAAGTACACAGTCGCGGGAAAGCTATTATAACATAATAACACTTTTTAAACTATCATGGTTATCAACACTTAAGAAATATTGGATGACTCAAAAATCAAATAATGGTAAATATCCCGTTGACTCAGTAAACGTAGTGTAGGACGCCCTCCGACCAGGTGGGATGACGACCTGCGAAAGAATGCAGGTAGATGCTGGATGCGGCAAGCTGAAGACAGGGCGCAAATGACTTTATTATAACATAATTATATTTTTAATCGTCAGTAGAAACTGGGGTTCGATATGCTTTTAAATTTTTTGTAAGATTTTATTTGAGTCAAGCCCATCCCCTCGCCGCTAACAAATAACTAGAAATGGCAAAAAACTATGTGAAGAATGACAATAATACTCTTAATTATAAACCTTTCCTTGTTACGCAAAAGCTAAATCAAACGATTATGAAGATGATTTATTCAGGAAACAATATCATTATATATATTTCCATATAAGAATTTCGCTTCTATCACATTTTTTAATTACTTATATGCGTTCATAGAATAATTCAACAACGTAGATCGACCAATAAAATTGGTGTCACTTATCTCTGTAAAGAAACTGTCAGTAAATATTTATTTATACCTTCGACCAAATAAATTACCATTTTTATTAAAGTGGGTATTTTCGAAGCGTGGGCAATAAAAGAAATTTTCCACTAAAGTGAGCGGAAAATATCACTGTTTACTACGTATTTACGTTTTCATTCGTATTATTTCTTCTGTGAATTTATTCTGATAGCTGCTTTTACGCGGCTTTGCTCGCGCTTTTCCGATATAAAAAGTAGCCTGTGTAAAGACTTATTTTCATCACAGAGACAGATTAAATTCCTGGTTAAGCCGTGTAATTAGCCAAGTTTCATAAAATCCGTTCAGTTGTGTAATACACTGCTGGACATAGGCCTCCCCCAATGAGCGCCACAGCGCCCTGTCTTCAGCTTGACGCATAGCATTTTGTCTTTAAGAAACCTTAATTTCTATAGGCAATTGTCTATATTATATCGACATATTAATCTGTATATGAACTGATACATACAGACAAAGTAACTATTTACGGATGTAAGCGGGTTATCTACGAGCCTTACTTGTGTTGGAAGAACACCAATGTTTAATCCTTTAGGCCGTCATCCCACCTGGTCGAAGGGCGTCCTACACTACGTTTACCGAGTCGCGGTCTCCACTCGAGAACACGTTAACCCCAGCGGCCGTCGGTTCTTCGCGAGATATGGCCGGCCCACTGCCACTTCAGCTTGCTAATTCTTAGAGCTACGTCGATAACTTTGGTTCTCTGTCGGATGTATTTGAAGGAAGGTATGTACCGTTGTACGAAAGGCAGTTTTGTTGCCAACGTAGATATAAGTTAGCAGGTGCAATATCACGTGAGCTACCGACGTTGTAAACCCATTTTTATTGCCGAGATTAACGTGATATGTAGCGTCACGTAGAACCTACGTGAAAAATGTAAAGCTTAATTTCGACGGGGGTCTCGCTCTCATCCGTCGGGTACGAAAGCCTAAATGCGTAAATAATCTCTTAGTAGAGCTCAATCGACAGCACGGATATCCAATATCGCT
Organism: Eupithecia dodoneata; assembly: GCA_947044415.1. Lineage (NCBI taxonomy): Eukaryota > Metazoa > Arthropoda > Insecta > Lepidoptera > Geometridae > Eupithecia > Eupithecia dodoneata. The sequence goes on from OX345678.1 coordinate 7,964,494, forward strand.
ATCATCATCATCTAATGATGATGTTGATGATATGGACATAAAGATCATACTCCTACCTGACTATTTATTGAAGAAAACGCGTCTTTGTAAGAAATATTCATCATCAGCCTTTAGCAGTCCGCTGCTGGACATATGACCTCCCCCAATGAGCGCTATAGCGCCCTTTGGGGGAGGAAATATAACCATAATATTTATGAAAATTAAATAATATCCCAACAAAAATCAAATTTAGGTGGAACTTGAACGCACGAACATAGAAAGAAAAGAAAGAAAATATGTTTATTTACCTTAAAAACTAGCATACACAACAAACTTAAAACAACGCAAATTAATACTATATATCTTACAAATTATTGTGCGTAGCAGTGTTCATGGCAAATATGGCCTTCACTCAGCATTGTGCTGGATGCATACTGATGTGTCAACCCAGCGCTGATTGTCAGTGAAGACCAGAGGGATCGTGTCACGTCACGGTCGTCACATACTAGACCTATGTCCACTACCACCATGTCGTCACATACTACGTCACTGTCCTATACCACCATGTCGTCACATGCCAGGAAATCAAGCAACCTACGACTAGTCGAAACTCTTTGGGACTTACTACGGACTCTAGGGCCGTATTATTTTATTATTTTGTGTCCCATTACCGCGATTTCAGGTCATTAAGACCCGGCATTTCGTAAGGCATGCGATGGAGCTGATTATTATCATTATTTTTATTTACATTTGACTTGAACTGGACTCACGCTTTTAGGCTATTAGGTGAAAACGTCCTATGTTACATCGGTGGTCATTGAAGCTTACCCGCGTTACGCGTAATGTTAATTTCTTTGAATGCAGTTCTATACCGTCTATATTGTTCCTTCATGTCCAGTCCATCCTAAGGTTGCCTGGAACAGATCGCTCTTTGCGATAAGGCCGCCCTTTATACCTTAATCTAAGTTTTTATTTCTGTATTGATACAAAAAGTTACTGAATCTAAATATATACAAAGAGGAGAGAGCATTTTCATTTTGAGCCATTATTGTCCCACTGCTGGGCAAAGGCCTCCCTTTCTCCTTCCCTTCCTCGCGATCCAACGCTGCAACAGGCCATGATGGAAGATGTGCCTCGAGCTCGTCACGCCATCTCATCCTGCGCCTTCCACGCGCCTCTTAGCGTTGGGTGGGCTCCACTCTGTGGTGGTCTTTGCCCACAAGTCGCTGGACGGCACTGTACTTTTTCCAGTCTAAATATCAGCACTAATTCTAATCCTATCGTTTTACTCTAAGCTCTAGCTATAATTGCAACATTTGTAACACATACCTAACCTACAAGAGGGTCGAGATTCCATTCTAAATATTCGAACACCGTTCTCATTAAAATGGACGTTTAAAATTAAACTAAAACAAAGTTTATGTGTACACACTGTAACACAGAGTGGAGTCTGTATAAGAATAATATTTACCAAATAGCTTCCGAAAACCTACCTGACTTTTATTACATACTGTAAAGGCTGCTTGCCACTGATAACTCTGTACCGCACTTGGACCCTATTACAACAGCCTAAGGTTTGAAATAATGCGTGTTTTATGCAGATTTCAGTAACCGAGGCATATAAATCTCCCTTTTTCCCTTTTGTAAGGTTTTAAGTCAAAGTTGCTTGGAGGCAAATGGAAGAAAATAAGCTATGATTATAGGGACAGGGGTTTTCACATTGTCCTTAGAAACCCTTCGGGTTCCTTTGTTTAGGTGCTTACTTGGCGTCCTCCAGGTCGTCCATTTTCAGAGGATTATATATTTCTTTGGGCCAAAGGCCTTCCTAAGCTCTACATAAAGTGCGACCTCAGGCCGTGGTTCATCTTGTCATCGTGAACCATCGAATTTCCCTTGGGTGTCTTTACATAAGATATATCTCTCTTATGGTTAACAACTTCCTGCATTTGATTTTTTAGGGTTCCGTATCCAAAGTGTAAAACGAGACCCTATTACTAAGACTCCGTCCGTCCATCCGTCCGTCTGTCACCGGGCTCTATCTCATGGACCGCGATTAGACAGTTCAAATTTTCACAGATGATGTATTTCTGTTGCCGCTATAACAACAAATACTTAAAAATAGAATAAAATAAATATTCAAGGGGAGTCCCGTACAACAACAGTGATTTTTGTTTGCTCCTTTTGGCTCGATATTGATAACTGTAACAGGTACCTAGACGAAATATTCACAGATCATTTAGTTAGTTATTAGATGGATAAATAGAAAACACTTTATTATACCATTATACATAAAACAGAAAACAATCAGGAATAAACAATAGAATAAAGGAAGTAAAGCGCTTTGATGTTTGATGTTGTCTGTTTATATATTCCACTTTAGAGAGCTTCTGATTTTTCCTATGCGTTTTTGTAGCATAATGTGAAATTGGCCTAAGGGCGGGTTTCTAAGCTGAGGGCTCGTTGTTCCAAAGATAAAGGTGACAGCCCTACATGGCCTACGCATTGAAGGTTGTGACAAAGAGCCCACTGTAATAATGTAGACTACCTACTCAGAATAAATGTTGCTCGAGGGACGACGCTATACGTAGCTGAGACCGATCAGTTTCTCTGTTAATTTAACCGTCTACGACCTACCACCTAATCTGGTCACCTACCACCTACCAAATACCTAATAATACCATATACGTCTCACAAACCGACGAATGAATAGACCTTCGTATGTAGATAACATCTAAGATTGAAAGGTTTGTTTTTTCATTTAAATCAATTAATATATATATCAAAATATTTACGAGTATGTATACCATTCGTCTCTGTTCTGGCAAAATAAATACTTTTTACTTTTACTTACTTTACGTTTTGATGGAAGCTAACGTTTTGTGTCTTGGTAATTTACCTCACACTAAGATTATAATTGCGTTTGGATGTTAGATTAATGGGTTTGTTACTTCTTCACCTCAAAACTACTGATTGCCTTATGAAAAAGTGTGATGTTCACAATAGAAATACAAGAAACAAGAACAAGTTACACATCCCATCATTTAGATTACACAAGGTAGGGAAATCATTTATGGGCAATAGCGTGCGCTTCTATAATAAGCTTCCATCTGAAGCAACTGAGCTCCCTATTCGTAAATTTAAAAATTACATAAAAATAAATCTCATCAAGAAGGCTTTCTACTCCATAAATGATTATCTCAATGATGTTAATGCTTGGCCAGATGTCGCTCAGTTTCGCACCGACAATAGTATGTAAGTAATTTGTTGTTGTGCATAGCTTTACTTAAATATTGACATGTATCGAATCATATTATATTTAGACTTAAATAGGCAAATAACCATGTATTATAAGAGATGAACATGCTAGTGGTTTCTTTTCAATTCTTCCACTAGTGGACAAAAAATTTAAGTGAACAGTAAAATAATTTTATTTGATAATAATTTTTATATAAAATATGACTTGTCTAAGTGCTTATTTTGTAAGCCTAAAGAAATAAATGATTTTTTACTTTACTTTGATCGAATCGGGCAAAAAAGTTGAATGTTTTGTTTATATTATCTGTTGTGTCATCAAAGAGTTTTAGAAAACGATTTTAGTATTATATAAAATTAAATCTGAGATCAGTGTAACATCACCTATCACCTAACCGAGAGAGATAGGTAACTAAATATTATAATTTTAAGACTTTAACATTATTATGTTTCCTATACAGCTAAATTGTACGAGTATATTTCTTGTTTTGAGGAGTCTTAGCCTTAGCATAATTAAGGTATATACATAGGTACACTTTTATGTATTTTATGCGGCAGGCTGAGGACAGGGCGCAATGGCGCTCATTGGGGGAGGCCTATTATATAAGGTCGTCATCCCACCTGGCCGGAGGGCGTCCTATGTCCAGTTGTCTGCTATCTTTTCTATTCTATACGAACAAAGTGGAGGTTTAACCATTTATTGGATTTAACCCCAACGATTTGTATAGATCGTAAAAAGTCCAGTATACGGCGGCAGTATAGTTGCAGTTTATAGCATCCACTCGCAAAGTGCGGGAGCAGGTCCCTCGTTATTTATGTCACGAAGCATATTGCCGGTAAAAGGAGCATAAAGCTTAATCTTATGTTATGTATGTTATTGCTGGGTGTTGCTATGACAGGTTATGAACTCAAAGTACTTTATTTCCTAACCTCGCGCTCGCCTCGGACTCTTGGACACGTTAGAAAGAAGATTGGTGTAATTGGACCCAATAGTTTGAGCAACGGTACTTGGTCAGAAATATAAAATTAACTTTAGGAAGGTAAATTCTAGTATCATTTTTTGTCCTTAGTCTGTAATTCTTTATTGTACACATACAAAACTTAAAAATAACTTAATTAAAAAAGATATGTATATAGGCGAGCTTAACCCTGAGTTAGAGTTTTCTTCCAGCAAACCTTAGGTTTACAGGAGAGGCGATGGAATAGATAGAGGAAGTGTACAAAGAAAGAAATTAGACTAATAATAGAATGCGGAATGAGATTATAATATACATACATAAATTAAAAAAATAATAGATCCTTACCTTAGGAAGGTAAATTCTAGTATCATTTTGTGTCTTTAGTCCTTACTTTAGGAAGGTAAATTCTAGTATCATTTTATTTGTCTTGCTAAGTTGTACGAATGTCGGTAAATTTCGTTCATGAACGCGGCATAAAACAGTTGGGGCTGAGATTCAAAGAACTTCACCATCGTCCAGTCTTCTTTCAAATTAATAAGGTCGTTTACTGTCCAGCCTTCGCGGTGTGACACGAAGGAGCGCAAAGCTCCGAGAAAGTCAAAGAGGGACATGTGCATCATGGGCGATGACAGTGTTAAGCAAAACTAGGAAATAAAGTGGTTACTTAAATCGCAAACTTGGATTTTGGAACTCGTCCCATTGGTTGTGATTTTTAAGCGACGATAGTGGCAGAACTATCGAGCTGAACGGGCTGAAAATTTGTTCTAGATCTAGATTCTAGAATATCAAATCATCAATTTTAAGATTGCGTACCCAAAAGGTAAAACCGGACCGTATATAACTAAGACTGCTATTTCAGCTTGCTAATTCTTAGAGCTACGTCGATAACTTTGGTTCTCTATCGGATGTAGGTATTTGTAACTAATCCTATCCTTCAGAGTAACTCCGAGCATAGCTCTTTCCATAGCTCGCTGAGCGGACACATACATGCTTATGCTTACGTGATACACACACTGCTCGGTGCTTCAAAGGCAATACGGACACACCTCCCTCCTCTTTTTATTTATCTCTTCAATGGGTGTACAACCTTTTAGCGGCGTCAACATTGGCTTGGAAAATGGCGACGGGTATAAAGTGCGGATGATAAGCTTTGTATAGTCAGCCGACCGCACCGCTTGTTTATAGCTGGGCTTTTTACAAGGCTTTTAAACTTTTAGGTAAAACCTTTGATAGAGAACAAACAAAGAACAATATACAGTTAATATTATTGGGCTTGCAGTATACAGTATTGGGCTTACGTCAAACGATTCTACAACGTTGCAGATGCAGTACTTTGTGTTTGTGTTTTCTATGGACCTTGGTCTGAATTGAATTGCATTGAAGTACGGTGGGTCTAAATTAGGCGACATTTTATGAAAACTATAGACTTTTCACGTATATAAGACTAGAACAGAGAATACGTTTTTGGAACAGCGAAAGCACAACAAAAAGTTTTTACAAGAAAACTACACAATTTATGAAGAATTAGTTCTGGGAACCAAATAATTTGTAATATCTCGCTAAGAACGGACAACCGTTGCGGTAAACGTGTTCTTGAGTGGAGATCACGATTCGGTAAACGTAGTGTAGGACGCCCTCCAGCTGGTGGATTAACGATCTGCGAAAGACTGCAGGCGGATAGTAGATGCGGCAAGCTGAAGACAGGGCGCTATGGCACTCATTAGGGGAGGCCTATGTCCAGCACTAGACTAACACAGGCTGATGATGATGATGATGAAATTTAAGCTGTATGTCAAATATCTCGCTCCTTATGCGTAGCGCACAAAAAATTTACCCATCACCATATATCAACGGCTGCACTGATCTTTGAAGATCTATAAAAAAGGATTTTCCCAAAATATGCGCGGCTTCTTTAAAATTAGTTATATTTTTGTCAAGGCGTTACCTTGATCCGAGCCTATAATTACCAAAGTCAATTAGACCAATTACTAACACCCCGTGGCATATTATTCACATATTATTACCAGACTTTCCGTAAAACATAAATATTTAGACAGCGGCCGGCCAGCTGAAATTCATTATGATACGACCTATCAAATTCTTTTGGTGAGATCGGTTTGATCTCTTTACACTTGGTTTAATTTTAGCGGGGTGTAGCGTTGATTTGGTTTTGATTATTTGGAACGTTTTGATTTTGGATTGTGGTTTTATTTCCTATGTTTTCCAAATAAATGAATAAATAACATTTACTACTACTACTACTACTATTTTTACTCGGTAAACGTAGTGTAGGACGCCCTCTGACCAGGTGGGATGACGACTTGCGAAAGACTGCAGGTAGATGCTGGATGCGGCAAGCTGAAGACAGGGCGCTATGGCACTCATTGGGGGAGGCCTATGTCCAGCCGTGGACTAAAATAGGCTGATGATGATGATGACTGGACATATTAAAGATTAATTATCAGGCATTTAGTAAACTAACTTGTATTTAACGAACGAAACGAAATTAGGGCGCTATTACGCTCATTAGGGAAGGCCTATGTCCAGCAGTGGACTAAAATAGGCTCATGATGACGACAGCCAACTGACGTCATTACCACAGAGCAATATGGCGTCAACAGCGTCCAGCGTTTTCGTCAACTTGAAAATATAAATGTTAAATGTATTTTAGACTAGCTGACCCGACAGACTTCGTCCTGTCAAAAAGATTTGTAATGTGGCAGTTCTTGTGCCTACGTACTTTAAAAAATTCTCCTGAACAGAACCGTCACCCTGGTGAACAGTGAGTGCTTGTAATTTAATATGAACTTTATACCATAGCAATAAAGCTCAAATTGACTACGTTTTAGTTACAAATCATTTGTATGGGAAAAAGAAAAGGGCTATTTTTAGGGTTTTTCCAGCAATAATTCAAATTTTTCTCGTCGTAAAAACCATCCTTGAACTTCAACGAACATTTTAAAAAAAGATTTGGCCAAATTGGTCCAGGCGTTGTTGAGTTATGCGCTTACCAACACATTTTGCGATTCATTTTTATATTATAGATTTGTTCCCTTTATGTAGAGTCTGAGAATCTATTGTTCTTGCAAAATATTGTTTTTCGCTTTCTATTACCGTAAAGAGTTTGGTTCATAGGTACAGTCAACATATAAATTAAAAGCCAATATCTTTGAAATTTTGTTATATTTTTTTTTGTGTCACTTATTGATGAAATTCGATTTTAGTATAATGTGTGCATGAATATGATTGAAACACATTCATATCAATGAGATTTCATTAATCCTATTGTTATCAGTTCAATGGTATTGTCAGTACATCATCATCAGCCTATAGCAGTCCACTGCTGGACATAGGCCTCCCCTAATGAGCGCCATAGTGCCCTGTCTTGCCGCATCCAGCATCTACCTGCAGTCTTTCGCAGGTCGTCATCCCATGCCTGTTGTACATAACATACCTGCTTTATATTCAAGCCCACATGCAAATATTCATTTGTATATAGAATAGGCGAGAGTCGGCCTCGTATATTCAATTACTTCTTCCTTATGTCTGATATAAAAGGCGTATCATAACAAAATGAGTCCTTACAGCTGAATACTAAGCATTGTCGGAAGAATATATTGGGTAAGAATACTGTACGAACATTATTTAGATGTTTGTGAGTTTATCATCATCATCATCAGCCTATATCAGTCCACTGCTGGACATAGGCCACCCCCAATGAGCGCCATAGCGCCCTGTCTTCAGCTTGCCGCATCCATCATCTACCTGCAGTCTTTCGCAGGTCGTCATCCCACCTGGTCGAAGGGCGTCCTACACTACGTTTACCGAGTCGTGGTCTCCACTTAAGAACACGTTTGCCCCAGCGGCCGTCGGTTCTTCGCGAGATATGGCCGGCCCACAGCCACTTCAGTTTGCTAATTCTTAGAGCTATATCGATAACTTTGGTTCTCTGTCGGATGTATTCGTTAGGAATCCTATCCTTCAGAAAAACTCCGAGCATAGCTCTTTCCATAGCTCTGAGTTTATGTAGAGGAAAATAAATAAATAATGTTTAACAATCCACCAAGCAACATCTCTCAGCTCCAAATTAAACAGAGCTAGATGACTGATAGAGTAATTAATATAATATATTATATAGATAGATATTTTTTATAATACATAGAATACGACCAGAACATCCGACAAAATATCTGCAGTACGTACAAAATTTGTCCTAAGGCGGGAATCAAACCCGCAACCTCCTGCGCCACAGAGGTCATCTCAGTCAGTACCTATAGGCAGTAGATGTAGATTATGTAAATATAGGTACTTAGTAAGTCATAAACGCTTCTCTGAAAGTTTTCCAAACAAACCAGACTTAAATCAAACGATTTACCAAATTAGGTTAAATCCATTTGTATTGAGCCAAGGCAAGTTGATGAACAAAATGTTGGGTGATCCAAAACATTATCTGATTAGCCAAACACTGCCTAGACATCGATAACTTGAACTTGAACTCGACCTTATTGTGAAAGGGTTAAGGCCTAGAATGTTTGTTGTGTATCTACAAATTTAGGCCATTTAATCGGGAATACAAATAATCTGGATAATAGGAATAGTAAACTAGTTTAGGGTTGAGCTTTCGATGGCTTCGAGGTCGATTCTGAAGTCACATTAATATTATAAAGCTTAGATGGATGGATGTTTGTTACTTCAGCATCATCAGCCTATATTAGTCCACTGCTGGACATAGGTCTCCCTCAATGAGCGCCATAGCGCTCTGTCTTCAGCTTGCCGCATCCAGCATCTACCTGCAGTCTTTCGGTGGTCGTCATCCCACCTGGTCGGAGGGCGTCCTACACTACGTTTACAGAGTTGTGGTCTCCACTCAAGAACACGATTGCCCCAGATTGTTATGGGTACTAGATAACTGATATAAATAATACAATACATTACATAGATAGATATTTTTATTATATGTACATAGAAAACGACCAGAACACCCGGAACAAATAGCTGAAGATCGTACACACAATTGTTCCAAGGCGGTAATCGAACCCGCTGCGTCGCAGGCGGACCTTCGCCCACCGCGCCACATCGGTCGTCAAAAAAACTAAAAAGAAAAATACATACAGCTGGAGATAAGACCTCCTCTATTTTTTCGTCGATTAAAAATAACGAACAGAATCGCACACTCACACACAGTACATAGACGTAGTTACCTACGTCATGTTCATTAAGTAATGAGTTATCATGAAACTCCCTATAACGGGCCTCGAGTCCCTTTGACGATAATATCGAGAGTTTATAGTGACGTCTTATTTTTCCATAGGTTTTGCTACAGCAGCGCCTCTATTGTACGGTTAGGGAACTACAAATAAGAGACGATCACGACTCGATATTATCATCAATGTGCTAGCAGCAGGATATTTACCATGTTTAGATTTTTGATTGTCCAATTTCTTTTTTTTTTATACTGTGTACTGTGTTTTTGTGTGTTTTACTGCTTTAATTGTGTTATTGTACTGAAACCTGTTTTCTTTGGCCAAATAAAAAGATTTCTTATTCTTATTATTTCGGCACAGTTTCGTGTGCCATGATCACGGAATAACTTTTTTCAATTTCAAAAATGTTTTATTTTTTGCAAATCATAATTACTTAAAATAAGTAAAGTTTGTTTTTATACATATAAAAACCAACTTTACTAACAACCCATACGTTAGTGAGTGCTTTGGTTTATACTGTAAACTCCTATCTTCTTAAATAAATAAATAAATAAAAATAATGTTGAGATTAGCTCTTATGAAATATGCAAACTTAGAAGAGAACGAAATAACTGAAGGCATTGTATAATGAGGTACTTTATATCTACTTATTACATTTCTTAGTGATTTCCTACTATAAAAAGTTTTTAGTTCCATTTGATTTGAAAGCAGCGCATTCCCGGTTTAATATCTCGGCTGAAGCATAAGGAAAATCTGAAAAAGAACTGCGATGTGAAATGGCCGGGTTACGAGAAAGTAGCGCAGATTTTCTTTATTACGAACAGGGTTGCCTGGTCGCAGAAAACATTATTTATAATTACTAATTTACTAAATTACCAAGACTCGGTAAACGTAGTGTAGGACGCCTACCGACCAAGTGGGATGACGATCTGTGAAAGACTGCAGGTAGATGCGGATGCGTCAAATACAGGGTGTGATGTCGCTCATTAGAGAAGGGTTATGTCCAGCTGTGGACTAACATAGGCTGATGATGATGATGACAATTAGTTACCTACCTAGATTATTTCAGTAAAGCGTACATTAAAACTATTTGTGCAATTCAAATATTTCAAAATTATAACTTTTCAAGGTTGCCTTTGAGAAATCACTCTCAGCGATAAGGCCTTTTGTGCTATTTTTATTTAGATAATAGGATTTTTATGAATGTTAAACAAATAAGATTTATTCATTCTTTCTTGATTCTTAGACAGTTTCGCACAAAAATGTTCGGCCCAAGCAGAACTTGTGTAGTTAATTAGTACGAGATGACAAATATAGATATTATGTACATACAGATTATGCAAGCATATGTTGAAATAAAATAGAATAAAAAAAACATTTATTTAGACACAGGTACAAAATACAAACAAAGAATTAAACAAACGGAAAACAAAATCAGTTTAATATGTCCCGCGGCGGGAATCTAAACAACAACCTTCTGCGTCGCAGGCCGATGCGCCATTGAGGTCAACCAACTGAAGTTAAAGCTCTGTTTACTTTGGAGCTAGACAATTTAGTGTGATACTAGCTGCGCCCCGCGGTTTTACCCGCGGGGTGATAGATATTCTGGATAATATACAATTTACATATCTTTATGAATTGTATCCTATGTGTTATTCTGATATATTAGCTATATTATTGTGAAGTTTCATCAAAATCCATTTAGTAGTTTTTGCGTGAAAGAACAACAAACATACTTACATACATCCTCACAAACTTTCGCGTTTATAATATTAGTAGGATAGGATATAGACTGTCGATTTTTTTGGTTTGGATCAATGTCCAAATCAAAACAATCAATAGTCGAGCGAAAAATAAAATCTTCACATCATTCCACACCCGGAAAAGCTGTGAAACTCGCACGGAAAAGCCATTTTCCCCAGATTTTCGTTGATCCGGCAACCCTAATCACCAGCATTATTACAGCGAAGCATTGCAGGAAACACCAGAAAATGTTAACCCGAAAACGTATTGTTCGAGCTTTGCGCCGCGGACCAATTTAAAGGCTGTTTTTTTCTTTTGATAGAACGTTTTTAAAATGAAAGCTTGTCGGATAGGGAAAACAATTATTTTTTCACTAAAGCTATTCAAGTACACAGAGATTATTTTTATTTCTTTACAATGATTTGATTTTTGACAACAGTGCTTTCAGTTATTCCGCGATCATGGCGCATGAAATAATGGACAACCAAAAATCAAGTCATGTTAAATAACGCATTATAAATAACTTTTCTGTTAATAAGCATGATAGTTTCAAAAGTTAAATCTAATCTTTGTTTATATATATTATATATATATTACATAAGTTATACATATATCAGATATCAGTTCTTCGAGATATATGGCCGGCCCACTGCCACTTCAGCTTGCTAATTCTATGACTATGTCATGTAGAGCAATGCTAGGTTTCCGTGGTCTGCTCTTATACCATAAAATGAAAGTAGTTAGTAGGACATAGTGTAGGACGCCCTCCGACCAGGTGGGATGACGACCTGCGAAAGACTGCAGGTAGATGCTGGATGCGGCAAGCTGAAGACAGGGAGCTATAGCGCTCATTGGGAGGCCTATGTCCAGCAGTGGACTGCTAAGGCTTATGACGTGAACCGCTAGGCAATAGCAAGATTAGGTATAAATTAAATACTGAGGACCGGACAAGAAAACTATTATATTGAGAACTGTTCTCAAAGATAAAATAAAATGTAAGAACTGTACTTAACTGTTGAAACTGAACTTATCTCTCAAATTCTAGCAAACGGATTATCCACTTGAGTTATCTGTTTGTTCATCTTGTATTGTACGTATCATCATTGGTACTTGGTCTAGATGTAGCTGTGTGAATTGTTCAATATTATTTATTTATTATCTGTTTATTATTTCCATATCCCCAAACTCGTCCCTGGGGGGCATTCGTGGGGCCGAAGCCAACAGCACAAAGGCCTTTTATTAATTACTAGCTGCGCCCCGCGGTTTCACCCGCGTGTAAATATAATGTGTTAAATGGTTCATAAACTTTCCCTTTCACGTTATCTATTGCTGAAAACTGCATTAAAATCCGTGGAGTAGTTTAAAATATCTAAGCAAACAGACAGCGGAAGCGACTTCATTATATACTATAGTAAAGGTTACCGTATTTCTCATTTCCATGTTCTTGGTTTTCTATTGAGACCGGCCATATTATTTTAAAATGATCGCTGCTTATGTTTTTCTCAAAAAAAGAATGAATTTTCTTAGTACGTACGCTTACAAAATAAATGAATATTGTAAATAATAAGACGAGTAACATTTTCCATTTAACATTACCAACTCAAAGCGAAGCCATTTTGAATGGCTCTATTCTGTAAGTACTTTTATTTTTCTCTATTCAAAGGCTACCTGGGCGAAATACTTTTGTGCGAGAAGGTCACCTATTTTATGATTACTTTATTATTTTGTGTGGTGTACTTTTACGATGAAATTATCCCTTCATTTAGTTAAGTAAAATACAAAAAACAAAAAAAAATCTTTAACTTAATGTACAATAAATATAACAGTGTTTGAGATTCCCTTTTAAGTAAAAGAAATACCTGTGTTAGGGAATCTCGCTCTTCCAAAATAAATTAGATAAAAGTAGATCGATAACAACATATTATACTTAAAATATAAAGGTGGATAGTTATTCAACACTAAATGTAGAGAAAATGGAAATAACTCACCATTTCATCATAATACGGCATCAGGACAGCTAAAATTCGGCTTAAATGATAAAAGCATAACGTCCAATTCACGTTGCTGCCAGCACACAGTCGCTGCGGATACCAAGTTTCATCATGCGAGAACTCCGTACCACCTATTTTGACTTTAGAAAACGGTTACGCTTTCTAGTTTTTAATTTTAAAATAACAGGAAAATATTTATTTCATTTATTTTACAACAGCACAAAATCCACTGCAACGTAACAAAGAATATCCGAAAAATTTGAAATTTCGAACGAATTCCGCAAAACAGAATTCGAAAATTTGAATTTAAAGTTCGAACTAAAATGAATTCATCAGTTAATAAAAAAAAAAAAATTTCCAAATATGGATTAACACAGTTTTGAATTAGGAATCAACGATGAATACCCGTTTTCTTTTTATTTCGTAAAGTTTCAAGAGCGAAACGAGGTCGTATAGACGTGAAGTCGCGCCCGCTCCTGTTTTCAGACTGAACGCGTTTCAGTTCGGTCCGCTCTGCTGAAAATCAAGTAGGCTCTAGGATAAACCTGTATCAAACAACTCTGATGCTTATAACAAGCTCGTTAAGGCTCATTTCGTAATTTTTATAACGTTTTGCGTTGGGAAAACGAGTGCGTGCGATAGTAAATCTTGATATGGGTTGTTAAAGGTAGTATTTCATTGAGAAAATTGTTTAGGTAGTGGGTTTGGTTAAGTCGCAATTGCGGGTTTTTTGTGTATACCAGTAACATACTTAATTTCCTCTATCTGCGGCCTAACGTAAAATTTTCTAGATAGTTTTAAATTTTTTATAGTTTTCAACATTTGATGCCGGTGTTTGTAGCGAAACCTAATGCGTGTCTCACGGAAACTCAGAGAGCTTATTACAATCTACAACATCTATATATTGATCATGTTTTTCAAGAATGCCTATCACATTGTATAAAACAAAGTCACTTGCCGCTGTCTGTCTGTCCCTATGTATGTTTAGATCTTTAAAAAAAGCAAAGGACTTTGATGCAATTTTTTTTAAATGGATAGATATGATACAATAGAGTGATTCACGAGAAAGGTTTATATGTACATATATAATACATTCATTTGCAGTCGTGCGAAGCCGCGCGGATCGCTAGTACACAATAAATCACTAATCAAAAGGAACTCGCGGTTTGTATAAGTAAAACACTCCTTGGTGGTGTTAGACTACACAGACTGAAAATATCAAAACATAGCCTAAGAAAATAAAGAATAAATAACCATAGACTAACGACCACTCGAGAAAACGCGACACTTTGAAAAGGTCAAGCACTTTATCGTCGTTCGACCGATCTCTACCTACTCGTGTAGATTGGAGATTCTTTTTACGAGAATATATTGAATTATAGAAAAAAAATTTAACTGCATTATAATCATAATCATCAGCCTATAGCAGTCCACTGCTGGACATAGTCCTCCCCAATGAGCGCTATATCGCCGTGTCTTCAGCTTGCCGCATCCAGCATCTACCTGCAGTATGACGCAGGTCGTCATCCCACCTAGTCGGAGGGCGTCCTACACTACGTTTACCGAGTCGTGGTCTCCTCTCAAGAACACGTTTGCTCCAGCGGCCGTCGGTTCTTCGCGAGATATGGCCAGCCAACCGCCACATAAGCTTGCTAATTCTTAGAGCTATGTCGATAACTTTGGTTCTCTGTCGGATTTTCTAGTCTGTATTGGTCACGAATCCAGACAGGGCACTATGGCGCTTATTGGGGGAGGCCTATGTCCAGCAGTGGACTGCTATAGGCTGATGATGATGATGTTCATTGCATGCAATACAAAGCTACATGAATTTATGAATAACAAATAAATAGAATTCTCGTAATAATAATGATCTCTTCAGTTTTCCATCAGCTGAAGCTCGTTAAGCTTTCTATTTTTATTCTATTATACTATTTTCTGCAAATTCCTTAATGCTTGGAGATCGTGTTGTTGCAATTATTTGCTTTTCTCTCTCTTCGTTATTGAGAAAATGTAAACTATTTCTACTAAATTAAAAGCAAAATCCTATGTCCAGCAGTGGACTGCTACAGGCTGAAGATGATGAAAAGCAAAATATCTTACTAATATTATAAACGCGAATGTTTGTAAGTATGGATGGATGGGTGTTTGTTACTCATTCACGTAAAAACTACTGAATGGATTTTAATGAAACTTTACAATAATATAGCTTATACATAAAAATAACACATAGGGTGCAATTTATAAAGATACATATATTGTATATTATCCAAAATATCTATCACCACGCGGGTGAAACCGCGGGGCGCAGATAGTTAAATTATAAAAACAATATTGATGGAGGATTTTATAAGGAAGGTATAAAAATTAAATCTCGGGTATTTTGTTGCAGGAAAAATGGTTAATCCGTTCCGTAAGAAACAACAACATCATTATCATAGATATGGCAGTGGATCGGCCATATCTCGCGAAGAACCGACAACCGCGGTATAAACGTGTTCTTAAGTGGAGACCACGACTCGGTAAAAGTAGTGTAGGATGCCCTCCGGCCAGGTGGGATGACGACCTGTGAAAGACTGCAGCCAGATGCGTCAAGCTGAAGACAGGGCGCCATGGCGCACATCCTCCAGCAGTGGACTGAGGATGGTGATGATTAAAATTGCAGAAACACTATTTAATTTGTTCTATGGAGTGGTTATAAATAGGATAGTACTAGTAAAGCGAATGCCAGTTGGTTTTATGTACTCCTGACCTCACGTAATAAAGCCAACAGTTTTTCCTAAATATCGGTTATATTTAGGAAAAACTGTTGCTGCAAGTAAAAAAAATTACTACTGAACGGATCTGACTGAAATTTTGCATTTAGCTAGTTCTGAGCCTGGAATAAAACATTTATTCAATAAATCAGTTCCCATTGGAAGTTTAAATCGTTTCCAAAGAAAAAAAGCGGGCGAAGCTGCGGGCAAAAAGGTTTACAGATATTTGCGACTCCACCAACTGCTCGACCGTTGACGACCTGCGAAAGACTGCATATAGGCCTCCTCATCGATTTCGATGACGGCGACCCTAGATAATCACATTTCTATTATGAGCTCTAATATGGGTCGTTAGACCATTAAGTATTTGAAAAACTGCAGGTAGATGCTGGATGCGGCAAGCTGAAGACAGGGCGCTATGGCGCTTATTAGGGGAGGTCTATGTCCAGCAGTGGACTGCTATAGGCTGATGATGAAAATAGATGTTAAATCAAATTAGATGAAGCCAATGTCACTGATCCACACTTATAAGAACTATTTATAAAATGTTGATGTGAATCATTATTTATTGGTAAAACTACCAAAAAAATAATAAAATAATTTATAAGAAACTCCCGTAAACTCCTGTATGTGAGTTGTAAAATTATATAACGAAATTTATATATATTTTTGTTATTTATGTATTATGTTTGACATACATATAAGAATATTCTTATCAATAAAGAACTGAACTGAGCAGAACTTGATGAACCAACTGCTCTGACTAAGCTGTGAGCTGCCGTTTCTTCGCTGCAGTTAAATTGATACAACTAAGTATTTCATTCATGCTTTTTCGTTCGTGCAGAAAATTGTACGAAGAAAATGTTTTGGAGATGCAAATACGGTGAAGTATTTATCTTAGTGCACGTGACGTTAGAATACTTTCGTGGTAAGGAAAATGTTCTTGTTTTTGTGTATTTTACATGGTTTTATATTCTACTTGCCATGTTAGTTAGTGGGAAAAATCACAGGGAATCAAGGGACCAGTTCCAACTTATTTAGCTGAAATGTGGTATAGGTACTTGTGTATTTAAGTTAAAAGCAAAGTTATGGATACGATACATTACGAATAAGCTGGCCTAAATTTAATGCAAAATGCACATTTTCAAAAAAGGAAATTAAATAGTTGATGTAATTAATTTATAAAATTTTCAGTAGGTATGCTGTTTGTAAATGAATTGAGATTTTTCCCTGTAATGGACGTGACACTTACGAGTTGATGGGTTTTTGGTAAGAAAGGGCCAATAATCCATGTTTTGTTATACAATTTTTAAATTTAAATACAGCCTGGGAGAATCGTTGACGTTAAGCCATCAAAATAATCTTGAATCTTACAATCTAAGTTATAACCCTTAAAAAGTATTATTAATCAATAAACATTAAAATCGCTGTTAAGAAGAACAGGCTCCCGAAAACCATAAAAATTTAACAATAGCTCTGTTTTTGACATTTTATATCCATAGAATAATGAAACTGAAATCGAATTACGTGGAGTGGAGGGTAAAATGTTGGTTGTAAAAGTATTTTTTAATTAAATACTAGGGTTGTTTCGGTTCGGCATAGGAATAGAAAGCCGGCAAATGTAATTCTAAGAAGTTTACCATCGATGAAAACAACCGTTGTTTTTAAACAACGGCATTTCTCTTCGTTTTTGCTTTCCAAAATAAAATAAAAACTACGAATACGACTTGAAAGAAAGAAAGAAGAAAGAAAATACATTTATTTGACACCATACATAACACAAAACACGACACATTACATAATAAGAAAGAATACATACAAGAAAAAATAAATTCTAAGGAGATAGATAACAACATACAGATAGGTACAAATACGAGTTACATAAGGAGCCAAAAACGTCCCTGTCTCAGCATGATGCCGCTACAAGCCGGAGCTAGTAGCGGCGCTGATTGTCAGACAGGTCCTGGTGTGGCACAAAGCTTTAAAACATTAGGTAGGTACTTACATAAAAGACGACAAGAGTAGGTAAACATAAAAAAGCCATATAGAAAAGGAAAAACGGACTTCTATACCGGAGAAAAATTCAAATTTCGTTGAACGAATGAAGCAAGTATATAGGTAGTATGTTATAATATGTTAGGTACCTGCTAAGAGTATATCACAAAATGAATACTTTATTTTCTCACACTTGTTTTTACTGACATTATGTATAATTTAACGTGCATCTTTATTATACACTCATTTATTTAAATTCTCATAGAAAATACATTTTTTACAATAGAAAATATACAATGTGTTTTGTCGAACCTTGATCAAACGAGATGTGCGAATACACGACATATATTTATCGATAAAAAACAAAAAATAAAAAATTATATGTTAAAGTACCTATTTTAAATGGTGAATAACATGACAACAAAAAGAGATAGGCCCATAATTTTTGGAGGATTTGTAGACTAAATTGTGGAGTTTAATACAACATGCAAAAAAGTACACCACAATAACCCAGTTTTAAAGTTACAGATCAAAAATAAAATAAAAATCGTATTTTTTTTGCAAAGTTTTAAAAAAATATTGATTTTACTAGGCTTATGTGCCGAAATTGTATTTTTTTCTTATTTTCTTAGCTAGGTAGACTATCTAGCTTTCAAATGAGACTACTTTGAATAAAATACACCGTTTACTCAGAAAGAAACGGAGAAAAAACCAGATGAAGTAGTTTTCATTAAAAAAATAATTAAATCGGCTTTATTTTTGAGATAGGTAACATATAATTTTTTACTTTTTTATTTTTATCGATAAATATATGTCGTGTATCTGCAAATCTCGTTTGATCAAGGTTCGACAAAACACATTGTATACAATAAAATATTATAAAACTATTCTACGGTAAAAATATATCACAACGGTAGATCACCGACCGCTCGCTAGAGTCAAGCGGCCGGTGACTAGGGCTGCAGAGATAGGAACTTCCTGACGATACGTGCCGAGTCCAAGAGTACCGCCTTTTGGATCTGGCCCTTGATCCAACTTCCTAGCGAGAGTTTGTTCAGATGTTAATCGAGGCTCTTCGCTGTTACTATGATTATCATTAGGAGTTTTCTTTCACCGCACATTTAGCCAAGAGGAGTCAAAGTAGGTACAACACTACTAAATACCCCTAAATTGCTCCACGTTTAGCATAGCCCGGATTTGTTCCAGCTAGTCGTAAAATTGTAACGGCTCTCGTAAAAGAGTTTATTCGCTTCGCTAACAAGAGACCAGAGAATGTTTTAATAATAGTGCATCGTTTAACACTTAAAAGCTTTTAATTTAACTTGCTTTGTTTTGTCTTTTCATTGCTGTTAAGGCGCTTTTCCATCAGAGATCACAGGTAGGTACGCTTTCGTCGTTAATAAGTAATGAATTTTTGGTTATAGGTATACCTATATTATCAAATTTGTTATTTTTTATTTATAACGACGTTGCTGCCTTCATTTACCTAAAAAAATACAAGTTTTGAAATAATTCTGTATTCATATATGACTGCCACCGTCGACTTTTGTCGACTGCGAATCTCTAGGATAATAGGGCTGTAAAATCAAAAGACGAATTGGTAAAATTCAATTGTTTTACATCAATTGGTTACTTTTAATAGACTTTAATTTCAGCACTTTTCTCGTTTGAATACTCGCCAATCTGAAAAAATACGTGTTATTTTAGTTATTACAACCAAAGCAGTAACTTCATAAAATATGATGGATGAATAAATGTGCACTTTATTGCACTAAAAACAAAAGAAAATAAAACCTTATATCTAAATATTAAACGTGAACTGTAAAATTACTCAAACCGCCTATTGTACATTTCTCCCAGGCAACCTAGAGATGAGAACAAGATATACATAAGTCTATAGTGTTGGTAGAACACAAACAGTAAATGAAAATGATGATTACTTCCATAATATTCGTTGGCAAATCCAGTGCCATATCGTAATCAAGAATGACGACTAACTTTAGGACAAAGCTGCATAAATCTGGGCAAAGTAATCAGTGTAGAACGGGTAACACTTCATCACTTTACTACACATAAAACAAAGTCCCCGCCGTGGTTGTCTGTCTGAACGCGATTTAGATTGACATAAAAGCTGCCAAACGGATTTTCATACGGTTTCTAACATGGGACAGAGTAATTTATGAAGGTTTTGGTGTATGTAGTAAGTAAGAGGTTTATTCTAAGATATTTAAAAAAAAAGTTATTTATTCTTATTTTATTTGTGTGGATAAGCACAATCGTGAGAATGCTTTGAAAAAATGACGCTTAAAATCAACTGACTGGGAGCTTCAGCTAGCGTTTCCGTAAATAAATAGAGTTAATAATTCAATTTAATTCAATTCAAATTTTTGATTTCTATACAACAGGCCAACGCCCATAGAAAACCCAAAATTACAAAATAAAATACAATTACAGCGAAGAACATAAAACCAAAATAACTTAATCTAGAGTATAAGTAATTTCACCCAGTGGTGTCGTATTGGATCGTCATATTTATCAGATATGACTTTCAGGATGCTGTTCTTACTACTGTCACTCTGCTCATCAGAGATGCCACTCACTTTCGCATAATTGCCGGGAAGCCATCTGTGAAATTATTAGTGAACATATCTGATGCACTGCAGTAACAAGGCAGGCAGGTATAAACCTTCCTCTTGAATCACTCTATCTATTAAAGAATTATCTATTGCGCCATTGCGTAGTTTTAAAGATCTAAGCATACATAGGACAGACCAACAGCGGGCAGCGACTTTGTTTTATACTATGTAGTGACATAGGGCTCTCAATTCGTCCACTTAGAATTTGAATTAATCTTCTCTGCTAGCCGTGCTAAGCCGGAGCGTGTTGCTAGCGAGATTATGTTACAACTCGCTTGATGAGTTGAACATTTTGATAAGAATATTATTACAGCTCATTTGAACATTTGATAAGACGTTTTACGACCTTCTTTGATGTGTTGTTGGTGAGTTATACAAGTTTTGCAGTCGAAAGTTCTAGACCAGATTTACTATTATGTTCATTAAATGAGATTATATGAATAAACATTTATTTGGATCAGATTCACAAACAGTAAAGATAAAAACAAACATCGAAAATAAACTTATAAAAGATATAAGTGAACAAAAAATCAATGTGATCACATCACAAATTTGTAATGTGTCCAAAGGAAATAAAGCACTTTGATGTTTGACTTAGGCCTAGGCCTCCCCCAATGAGCGCCACAGCGCCCTGTCTTCAGCTTGACGCATCCGGCATCTACCTGCAGTCTTTCGCATGTCGTCATCCCACCTGGTCGGAGGGCGTCCTACACTACGTTTACCGAGTCGTGGTCTCCACTCAAGAATACGTTTGCCCCAGTGCTGACCCTATCCTCTACTATCCATATTATTTCATTACCAACGACAATTTCTGAAAATATCTGAAAAATCTAAAGACAATAAACAATTTTCAAATTTCAATTTTCAATATGGTTTCCAATAACGGTTTAAAGTATCGATATTTCAGTGTAATATCAGTCGATCACTGGAACCATTTTTCGTTGAGTCTTTATTTCCTGTGAGGTGTGCAAGGTTGAGTATGAACAATCAGCATCAAAATGAAACATAAATTTAACATAACACTATTTTTGTTCATGGTGGTTTTTATTTATTTATTTTATTTTAACAATATTCAGGAAATTAACAGCTAACTTAAATAATAGGTCTGGTCTAATCTGACTAAATACTGAGACACACACGTTGGAATATTAAAAGTTTTAGGGTATCTATGAGTTTTAATGTTTGTATGTTCTGTGTTTCTATTTTTCGATTCGTGTACAAAGGAATCTTAAGAAAATATTAAAGCAAACTTAGTCAATTGCTATTTCGAATTGCTAAGACATTGCAAAAATTACTAAAAATAAATAAAATGCAATGTGTATGTTACCAACATTAAAGGCAAGGCGGGAATCGAAACCGCAACCTCCTGCGTCGCAGGCTTCGCCTAACACGTCATCGGTCGTCCAGACAAAGGATATTACCGAGGTGATCGGGCGCCATTACAGCTTCCTTTAAAATACAAGTCCGAGATGGGCCGCAGACTGCAACCGCAGGTAACATTGGGGCTAGCGGTTGCGGTTGACCGCAATGCTACCTGCGGTCGCGGTTGTTTCTATTGCCAAACACGGTCGCGACACCACTAGCACTGCAACCTGCGGCCGCGGCGCGCAGCGACCGCAGACTGCACTGTGGTCAACCACAGCCGCTAGCCGCAGTGTCGCCTTTGCTTTGACTGACGTTCCCGCATTGCGTCCCGCGTACCGCGCGAATTTGACGTGAAGGGTTGGCCGAAGCTTTATTTATTTATTTATTAAAGACGATAGGAGTTTACAGTATGTATAACCAAATCACTCACCATCCGATGCTACTATACCACTAGTCTATAGTTGATTTTATTATTCTCTGTAAGTTTCTGTCGCGAGGAATACTGGAGATGCCAATATCCTGTCCCCGACATAATGCTCAGAGCACTGGACTTGGAATGCTCTCTAAGGAAAATGGGTTTCTAAGTATAGAGTCGTTTTAGTGGAACGTTATAAAGTAAACATTCACTCATTATTGCACGAAATAAGACATAAATAAAAACATAAAACAAGAAATATATAATAAACTAGTGGCCCGTCCCGGCTTCGCCCTGGTGGTCATTTGTTGCAGATAATTTTTTTAAATTTTCTCTTTTTTCTCTCCAGTAAGAACCATCCTCGTACGAGTACTTCAAGGAATATACTAAAAAATGAATTAGCGAAATCGGTTCAGCTGCTCTCGAGATTTGCGCTTAGCAACACATTCAGCGATTCATTTTTATATTATAGAAGATAAGTCTTTATTGTTGTTTATTTAAAACTTTTTTATCTTCTAGGTATTTGAAAGTCAAGAGGTGAAGTTGGCAAACGTTTCTTTTATTACAACTTGTTTTGCGACAAACTCCCCCTCTAAATAGAAATATACGTAATGGTAAAAATACATAATTTTACATGATAGATTTTTTTTTCACGACACTGATCCGCCAGTTCAAAGTCGCTCAGCGAGCTATGGAAAGAGCTATGTTTGGAGTTTCTCTGAAGGATAGGATTCGTAACGAATACATCCGACAGAGAACCAAGGTTATCGACATAGCTCAAAGAATTAGCAAGCTGAAGTGGCAGTGGGCCGGCCATATCTCGCGAAGAACCGACAGCCGCTGGGGCAAACGTGTTCTAGAGTGGAGACCACGACTCGGTAAACGTAGTGTAGGACGCTCTCCGACCAGGTGGGATGACGATCTGCGAAAGACTGCAAGTAGATGCTGGATGCGGCAAGCTAAAGACAGGGCGCTATGGCGCTCATTGGGGGAGGCCTATGTCCAGCAGTGGACTAATATAGGCTTATGATGACGATGACATAATTTTAGATAACTTTTATCTACAGCCTACGCTAGCTAGTCTATTTATGCTTACCGGTTGTACTCATCTAGGAAAAGTAAGAAAAACTAAAATTTCCTGAAAACTACAGATCCTGTTTTTTTCGGTACTTTCTTCATCATATTTACCCCCTGTATCATCACAAATTTTATCACAACTGAATTTGAAAAAAAAAAACAGGACTGAAAGGGAAAGGTAGATGTGATGTCTAGGTTCAGGTATTTTGTTACAGCAGTAGAGTCAAGTGTCTTCGAAAAATTTGTGGCTGCCAAGTCACCAACCGTCTGTGTTACCATCGTTAAAATCTCCCTTCTTTTCAGGATTCTCCCGCGAAACGTGACAGCTTCTATATTCTGAGGTGCACCGCTAAATATCGAATTACTGCGTCTAGACAACGCCGTTATGTTTTATCGTTATTTGACGTTACTTTGAGGTATTATGGTCCTGTTTGAGAACATTGTGCGGTAAAAAATACTTAGTGATAAGTAAAATGAGGCTTTTTTTCTCAAAAATATATATAAACTTACTTATTTATCTATCTAGAGATATGTATATATATATTTAATTAGAAAAAATAAAATAAAATATATATATTTACTATATTGAACTAAATGTATTTATTAGGTTTATTGAACTATTATTTTTTTATTTATGTATGTATATTATAATCTCATTCCGTATTGTATTACTAGTCTAATTTGTCTCTTGTACACTTCCTCTATCTATTCCATCGCCACTCCTGTAAACCTAAGGTTTGCTGGAAGAAAAGTCTAACTCAGGGTTAACCTCGCCTATGTACATATCTTTTTAATTAAGTTATTTTTAAGTTTTTTAATGTGTACAATAAAGAATTAAAGAATAAACTTTTAAGTGAATCAAAAGCCATGGCAGTGGCGCTATCAAGTTGAGTTCGCCTATGATTTTCCGGAGTTTCTTTTACCTCGTATGAGCAAACTAAACTTATCTTGATATATTTTTTATAATACAAAAGAGGCTTGTGTTTACGGACAACTCCGCTGCTAAGGTCATTATTGTTATTATTCGTTTATTTCAGATTATCATAAAATCCATATAAAATTAAAATTGTGTGTATTTTAATTTTACTTCTTCTTACTTAAAAAATAAACAAAAAATTAAACATTAATAGATTATAAGTTACACAATAATACATCATTATTGTGTTCGTAACTCACTGTTTCACTCCTTATATTTTTATCAATATAATTTATACATAAATATAATATATATTTTTACCAATATTATTTTTTTTGTTTTTTTTTTTAATGTCAATCATGGGCGGGTAGAATAGCAGAGCATTTATGAATACCTACCTCTGTATGGACCAGTTCATGGAAAGCTATAATAAAGCCTATATGTTCGCGCTTGACTAGCATAAAATATGTAATATGTCTTTTAGTTTTTCTTAAACAACTTTATAAAACAACACGAAAATGCCCATGACGTATCTGCGCAATTTGGAAGGTGTGTTCTGTGTACTTGATTGGAGACCACGACTAGGTAAACGTAGTGTAAAACGCCCTCCGACCAGGTGGGATGACGACCTGCGAAAGACTGCGGGTAGATACTGGAAGCTGAAGACAGGGTGCTATGGCGCTCATTGGGGGAGGCCTATGACCAGCAGTGTACTAATATAGGCTGATGATGATGATGTGTGTACAGCAGTTGCACGGTGAACGTCAGCTGAGATCGGGCAGTGATCGCGACAAAGGCACCTCTAGGCTTTTTATTCAGGATTGCAAGCGAAGCCGCCGGTAGGAGCTAGTAGAAATATTAATACTTACTCTTCCAAGAGTTACAGTTCTCATACTGCATGAAGCAATAATTGTCGAAGCTTTTGTAGTCGCCATCATAGTTTCGGCCACATATTACTTGAGACCTGAAATAAATACACAAATACATAAATAAAGCTGGACATGAGAAGATTGTTTCTGGTTGTACGATTTATGTCCACGTCACAAAAATCTAACTACTAAGAACAATATCATCTAGCCCCAAGTTAGGCAGAGCTTGTGTTATTGGTACTACTAGATGAAACAAAAGATTAACATTATAAACATCTGGGTTTTGTCCCTGTAACTATGCTAATTTTGGTTTCTCAAAACTAATATGTGGCCGGCCCACTGCCATTTTAACTTGCGAATTCTTAGAGCTTTATCAATAACTTTGTTTGTCCAGTCGTGGATTACTAGTTAATAGTTTGATGATGATCACTAAAACTTGTAAATAGCTACTTACTTGTAAGCTTTCGGGCATTTGTAAATGAAGTTCTTGCAGCCAGTGACAAAGAAGTCACTTGCCCAGAACTCCGTGTCCTTAGGATACTTGAGCACCGGGCTTCTATACTGGTACCGACCGACTACTACGCCGGTCAGTAGAGCGAGCACGGAGAGGAACACTGAAAACATTTGTTTACTTACTCAAAAAATTACAAAAATAAATTAAAAGTTGGACTGAAGATGAACGTATCCAAGACAAAGGTTATGATAAAAGACCGGTCATTCCACCCCATCACACCAACAATAAAATGGATGCAGTTGATGAATATGTCTTTCCACCAGGACTTTTGTCAGGACACCGTTTATCTTTTGGGAAGTTCGCAGATAAGGAAATTACGAATCCAACTGGGGTGGGCAGTGGGCTGCTTGTGGGAAATTGGAAAACGTTTCGTTTCGTTTTCAAGTCAAAAAAGGTACCTCAATGCCTCAAGACTAGGATGTTTAGCCAGTGTGTACTGCCTATCCTCACATATTGGAGCTGAGACATGGCCCCTCACAAACGAGCACTTATACACCATTAGAGTTGCTCAAAGAGCCATGGAGCGGGCCATGCTAGGTATCCTCGTAGACTGAATACCAAACGTTGGAATTCGACAAAGAAATAATGTCGAGGATGTAGGCATTCGGATTGCGAGGCTAAATTGGAGACGGACGGGACACCTGGCAAGGAGAGAGGATCACCGATGGACCAAAGCAGTCACCGAATGGTGGCCTATGGTTATGCGGCGGCGTCGAGGCAGACCACCTGCCCGAGATGGTCAGACGACATTGTGGGGGCTGTAGGGAAGCAGTGGATCCGACTGGCACAGAACCGCCAGGGGTGGCGATATAAGGAAGAGGCCTATAATCAGCAGTGGGTGTTACCGGCTGGTTAGATAGAAAGCATTACATCTATTTTTACAAGGGCACATAATGCAATAGTGTAAAAAAATGAATTAAAATTACTCACTACTACTTAGGTACTAACAATTAATTATGAATTACAGGTCCATTTATTTATACACAATACCACAATTAATACTTCTAATTACAACCCTGGTGGTCAGAATTTGTCGTCTTGATAGAAGAGTGACAAAAGGCTATTTACATTTAAAAAGAGGTTGGAACCACTCTCATTAAGAAGAATGATCCTTATTTTTAATTTATCAGTGACGGTGAGGATAAAATTTATTGTTTATTCTTTAATTTAAAAAAAATATACTTGTTTACATTTTATCACATAAAGTTGCTCTTTGATCATACTGTGTACACAAATTTAGGGATACAGTCTAGTTTTAACTCACTTTTGTTGGTCTGAGAGTTTTTGTTGGTGTGAGAGTTTTAATGATTCTGTGTACATACATACATAAATATACATACATACCTACATATAATTTATCAGTGACGGTGAGTTTGTCTAGGGCATCCTAATCAAATCTTTTTTTATTCTTTTAATTTCAAAAAATTAGACCTGTTTACATTTTCTCACATAAAATTGCTCTTTGATCACACTGTGTACACGTATTTAGGGATACAGTCTAATTTTAATTATTGTGTGTTTCTATGTGTGTATAATTTTTGATTGTGTTCTGTTTTGTGTGCCAAATAAACAAATAAATAATTCCAACTTACCTAGTATTTGCATATCCAAACGCAATAAATTCCTTGAAATCACTCTGTATACAGGGTGTTTGTTTTGGCGGGTTTAGGTACTTATTACATAATAGTTTAGCACATTTTCAGTTTTAGCAGATTTTAACTGGAAAAAGTTTTCAACTATTTCAATTTACTACAAAAAAGGGGTATAGATAGTTCTCTAATGAATGTATGGATGTTTATTACTCTGTCACGCAAAACTACTGAACGGATCGGGCTGAAATTTTGCATACTGGTAGTTCCAGGCCCGAATACAATAAAGGCCTGGCCCCCCAAGATTTTTCCATAGAAACAACACGTGCGTAGCAGCAGGCAGCAACTAGTCTCAAGATATTTAAATATACTTAAATTACTTCGGAGTTGCTTACAACCGATGTTCATTAATTGATTAATTTCATGACAAGAAAGAAAATATTATTTTTTGCCATTTAAAAAGCACAATAATTGAAATGGTACATTAATTCCAATGACGTTGTAATTTTTTTTCTATTATAATAACATTGTTGAAGGAAAATTACTTTTACCGAAAATAGCATGTGTTATGTCCGCTTGAAATGTCATCTATATTAATTAAAACGTACCCAAGCTCTGCTTAGCTTGGGACTAGATGATGCTGTGTGGATTGTCCAAAATAAGGTATTTATTTCTATATTAACTTAAAACTTTATACCAAGTTAACATTTAGCAAGTTAACAAAAACAATGTTTTTATGACACAAAAACAATGTGTATCTTTTTGATAAAAAATACTGTCAAAATCAACAGGGCGTTTTGTTCGAAGCGACGACGCGTGACCCGAGAGCTGGTGAGTACCCATCTGGCGCAGCGCATCAGCATCGTCATACAGCGGGGCAATGAGCGTCGCGGGGACGCGCGCCGACTGGTATCGATAAAGATCAGTTGAGCTACCTGTAGATTGTTTGCAACAGTCTGCAGTTAGCTATACTGTTGAAATTGTACACACTAATTCAAAATTCGTTTCTATTATTTCATTGTAACTTTCGTTGTTAATAAAGATATTGTTTATTTTAACAACGCAGTCCTAAATTTAACTAACCTAGAAAGGACAAAGGCAAAAACACCCTGTAGGTAGATTCCTGCCACTTCACACTGTGTATAATAAAATAACACTCAGTTTACAATAATACGAGCGGCCGTTTGAAGCTATAAATATTTGTTAGGTAATAAATATACAAAGATTGGGTCCAGAGTTAGCTAAGGGCAACACTTACACGGGCAATATTAACGCTGACGATAGCTTATACATAATCATCATCATCGTCAACCTATGTTAGTCCACTGCTGGACATAGGCCTCCCCCACAGCGCTATAGCGCCCTGTCTTCAGCTTGCCGCATCCAGCTGGTCTACCATCTACCTGCAGTCTTTCGCAGGTCGTCATCCCACCTGGTCACCTGGGAGCTTTTACATGTACCTAACATAATACGACCGATGTGGCGCGGTGGGCGTAGGTCCGCCTGCGACGCTGGAGGTTGCGGGTTCGATTCCCGCCTCGGAACAATTGTGTGTACGATCTGCAGATATTTGTTCCGGGTGTTCTGGTTGTTTTCTATGTATAATAAAAAATATCTATCTATGTAATGTATTGTATTATGTATATCAGTTATCTAGTACCCATAACACAAGCTCTGCTTACCATGGGGCTAGATAATGCTGTGTGAATTGTCCAGCATTATTTATTTATTTTATTTTATTTATTTATAATTCTGCTTAAATTCTAAAAATAACAATCAACAGGCTAAAGGTTGCTTTGTCGTTTCTTTACTTTTAGTTAACACGTCAAAGCGATTGTAATTGAGCATGCCACAAGTTCACTAACACAATGCTGCTTCAAATCTAAAAATAACAACCTAGTTTCTTTGTCGCTTCTTTATATTATTGAACACGTCGAAGCGACTGTAATAGCCTACCACAAGCACTGCATCCTTTGAGGCCAGATTATGATTCTTTGACCACTCATTGGTACACCAGCCTTACAAAATAATAATATAAACCATCTACCTACATACATATATAAACTTAATATTATTACTTTTGCTACCTATGTATTTCTAGTTCACTTCTCGATACAACTAAACAATCAAAGTCCGGTACTTACACGTAGTCAAACTATTTAGTCCAACTGTTTTCATCATCATCATCAGTCTATAGCAGTCCACTGCTGGACATAGGCCTACCTCAATGAGCGCCATAGCGCCCTGTCTTCAGCTTGCCGCATCTACCTGCAGTCTTTCGCAGGTCTTCATCCAACCTGGCTGGAGGGCGTCTTACGTTTTCCGAGTCGCGGTCTCCAATCAAGAACACGTTTACCCCAGCGGTTGTCGGTTCTTCGCGAGATATGGCCGGCCCACTGCCACCTCTGCTTGCTAAATCTTAGAGCTATGTCGATAACTTTGGTTCTCTGTCGGATGTATTCGTTACGAATCCTATCCTTCAGAGAAACTCCGAGCATAGCTCTTTCCATAGCTCGCTAAGCGACTTTGAACTGGTGGACCAGCCCTATCGTGAGTGTCCACGTCTCAGCTCCGTCCAACTGGTTTGACCACGAGGAATTATGTTTCCTCGTGGTCATACTAGTCAAATTATGTCAGAGCTTTGTATCTAAACTGCACATTCTGTTTTCTATAAAAGTATGTCGCATGATTAAAATGGTCGACAATTACTTTAAATAATTGCATTTCTCCCATTGCATCCGCCAGATTATTTAAATTTCACTGCTTTCCATAATAGAGGGATTCGATTTCATCTGGCATGAAAATTACTTTAGACCACTGCTTACAAAACTACATTGCTCTGGTTTAACTTGCGTAGAAAGCAGGTTTTAACCCGCTGAAGACATTAATAAACAACAACATATAATTATATTAGATTTAATTTTTTTATTCACCTCAATCTTTTTAAGGTAAAGTAAAGAAGTGAACAAGAAACCTTTAGATTGTTAATTTTTACCTTGTAAACGTGAACGTCTCAAGCATTTTTATTTACAAAAAAGTCAAAACTTAATGTAAGTTTTGACCAAATTCATAACGATTTAACGATTTGAATAATTCAACGTGTTCAAGAAAAAAATCGAGAGGAGAATCCAGCTTGGCTGGGCAGCATTTGGGAAACTACTTTCAACCAGTGCGTCCTACCCGTTATGACCTACGGAGCTGAGACGTGGACACTCACGATAGGGCTGGTCCACCAGTTCAAAGTCGCTCAGCGAGCTATGGAAAGAGCTATGCTCGGAGTGTCTCTGAAGGATAGGATTCGCAACGAATACATCCGACAGAGAACCAAGGTTATCGACATAGCTCAAAGAATTAGCAAGCTGAAGTTGTCCCGGCTTAGAATATGTCCGCTGAGTTACTCCTCGGATCGGAAAGTCCGCTGAGTTACTTTCCGGTTTTCGAGCAGCAACTCAGGGTTAAATTAAGGTTCTAAGTGAAACAATTAAAAATGGATTAAAAATTTATTACAATTAAAGATAACAATAGGGAGCCTGAAGGGCTATGTTATATATATGATTTAAAGTTATGTAGCTCTGCCAGAGGGGCTTAAAAGGGGGTCCGTTAAATCCTACACATGGCTGATTCTACTTGATTAAAAAAGGTCTGCACTTTATTTTCCTTCTTCCTCAGTACTTCCTTTATTGCGCCGCGGGTGTAGCAGAGACCCTCGACGAAAGGTGTAAGCGCTGGCTGGAGTTACAGGTCCAAAAGGGTAACGCAGCTCGTGGAAAGTCCGGCCGGAGACGAGACTGCCCTTAGGGTGGACTTTGAACCCTGGAATGCGCATAAAGCACGGCATTACAGCCAGGTCTTCGTAGGGTGATGGACCCCCACGGCAGCACAAAAGCGAAAGCACTAAATGTTTATGATGCCGTGGAAGTCACAATCAGAACGTGAGGTGAAAATAAATACAACAGGTGCGAAAGAATAAAAAGAGAATTTACTAAGTTTAACATAAAATATATAAAATGAAATGGAAAGAAATGCAACAGAATAGAATGTAAGATGTATGAAAAACCTAAGCCCGTGTAGGGAATGAGATGACATGATAAAAATGAACAAAGCCCATGTCATTCATTGAGCAATGGTATGAGCGTCTACAGCCTACAATAAAAATCAGTGCAAAACTTACCCAACAGGGGTTTAAACTACACACACTATTTATGTTATTTAAAATAAATATATTCTTATTATTGATTAGGATTTTACGTGCACAGTGGTATTCTCTTGATCGAACGACCAGCAACGTAAAAATGGCGTGTCTGACGTCTCACGCGCAACCTGCCCGAGATGGTCAGACGACATTGTGGGGGCTGTAGGGAAGCAGTGGATCCGACTGGCACAGAACCGCCAGGGGTGGCGATATAAGGAAGAGGCCTATAATCAGCAGTGGGTGTTACCGGCTGGTTAGATAGAAAGCATTACATCTATTTTTACAAGGGCACATAATGCAATAGTGTAAAAAAATGAATTAAAATTACTCACTACTACTTAGGTACTAACAATTAATTATGAATTACAGGTCCATTTATTTATACACAATACCACAATTAATACTTCTAATTACAACCCTGGTGGTCAGAATTTGTCGTCTTGATAGAAGAGTGACAAAAGGCTATTTACATTTAAAAAGAGGTTGGAACCACTCTCATTAAGAAGAATGATCCTTATTTTTAATTTATCAGTGACGGTGAGGATAAAATTTATTGTTTATTCTTTAATTTAAAAAAATTATACTTGTTTACATTTTATCACATAAAGTTGCTCTTTGATCATACTGTGTACACAAATTTAGGGATACAGTCTAGTTTTAACTCACTTTTGTTGGTCTGAGAGTTTTTGTTGGTGTGAGAGTTTTAATGATTCTGTGTACATACATACATAAATATACATACATACCTACATATAATTTATCAGTGACGGTGAGTTTGTCTAGGGCATCCTAATCAAATCTTTTTTTATTCTTTTAATTTCAAAAAATTAGACCTGTTTACATTTTCTCACATAAAATTGCTCTTTGATCACACTGTGTACACGTATTTAGGGATACAGTCTAATTTTAATTATTGTGTGTTTCTATGTGTGTATAATTTTTGATTGTGTTCTGTTTTGTGTGCCAAATAAACAAATAAATAATTCCAACTTACCTAGTATTTGCATATCCAAACGCAATAAATTCCTTGAAATCACTCTGTATACAGGGTGTTTGTTTTGGCGGGTTTAGGTACTTATTACATAATAGTTTAGCACATTTTCAGTTTTAGCAGATTTTAACTGGAAAAAGTTTTCAACTATTTCAATTTACTACAAAAAAGGGGTATAGATAGTACTCTAATGAATGTATGGATGTTTATTACTCTGTCACGCAAAACTACTGAACGGATCGGGCTGAAATTTTGCATACTGGTAGTTCCAGGCCCGAATACAATAAAGGCCTGGCCCCCCATAAATCAGTTCCCATGGAAATAATCTTAAGATCTTTCCATAGAAACAACACGTGCGAAGCAGCAGGCAGCAACTAGTCTAAAGATATTTAAATATACTTAAATTACTTCGGAGTTAAGAGTTGCTTACAACCGATGTTCATTAATTGATTAATTTCATGACAAGAAAGAAAATATTATTTTTTGCCATTTAAAAAGCACAATAATTGAAATGGTACATTAATTCCAATGACGTTGTCATTTTTTTTCCATTATAATAACATTGTTGAAGGAAAATTACTTTTACCGAAAATAGCATGTGTTATGTCCGCTTGAAATGTCATCTATATTAATTAAAACGTACCCAAGCTCTGCTTAGCTTGGGACTAGATGATGCTGTGTGGATTGTCCAAAATAAGGTATTTATTTCTATATTAACTTAAAACTTTGTACCAAGTTAACATTTAGCAAGTTAACAAAATTTTTGTTTTTCTGACACAAAAACAATCTGTATCTTTTTGATAAAAAATACTGTCAAAATCAACAGGGCGTTTTGTTCGAAGCGACGACGCGTGACCCGAGAGCTGGTAAGTACCCATCTGGCGCAGCGCATCAGCATTGTCATACAGCGGGGCAATGAGCGTCGCGGGGACGCGCGCCGACTGGTATTGATAAATATCAGTTGAGCTACCTGTAGATTGTTTGTTACAGTCTACAGTTAGCTATACTGTTGCAATTGTAAATACTAATTCAATTTCTATTATTTCATTGTAACTTTCGTTGTTAATAAAGATATTGTTTATTTTAACAACGCAGTCCTAAATTTAACTAACCTAGAAAGGACAAAGGCAAAAACACCCTGTAGGTATATTCCTGCCACTTCACACTGTGTATAATAAAATAACACTCAGTTTACAATAATACGAGCGGCCGTTTGAAGCTATAAATATTTGTTAGGTAATAAATATACAAAGATTGGGTCCAGAGTTAGCTAAGGGCAACACTTACACGGGCAATATTAACGCTGACGATAGCTTATACATAATCATCATCATCGTCAACCTATGTTAGTCCACTGCTGGACATAGGCCTCCCCCACAGCGCTATAGCGCCCTGTCTTCAGCTTGCCGCATCCAGCTGGTCTACCATCTACCTGCAGTCTTTCGCAGGTCGTCATCCCACCTGGTCACCTGGGAGCTTTTACATGTACCTAACATAATACGACCGATGTGGCGCGGTGGGCGTAGGTCCGCCTGCGACGCTGGAGGTTGCGGGTTCGATTCCCGCCTCGGAACAATTGTGTGTACGATCTGCAGATATTTGTTCCGGGTGTTCTGGTTGTTTTCTATGTATAATAAAAAATATCTATCTATGTAATGTATTGTATTATGTATATCAGTTATCTAGTACCCATAACACAAGCTCTGCTTACCATGGGGCTAGATAATGCTGTGTGAATTGTCCAGCATTATTTATTTATTTTATTTTATTTATTTATAATTCTGCTTAAATTCTAAAAATAACAATCAACAGGCTAAAGGTTGCTTTGTCGTTTCTTTACTTTTAGTTAACACGTCAAAGCGATTGTAATTGAGCATGCCACAAGTTCACTAACACAATGCTGCTTCAAATCTAAAAATAACAACCTAGTTTCTTTGTCGCTTCTTTATATTATTGAACACGTCGAAGCGACTGTAATAGCCTACCACAAGCACTGCATCCTTTGAGGCCAGATTATGATTCTTTGACCACTCATTGGTACACCAGCCTTACAAAATAATAATATAAACCATCTACCTACATACATATATAAACTTAATATTATTACTTTTGCTACCTATGTATTTCTAGTTCACTTCTCGATACAACTAAACAATCAAAGTCCGGTACTTACACGTAGTCAAACTATTTAGTCCAACTGTTTTCATCATCATCATCAGTCTATAGCAGTCCACTGCTGGACATAGGCCTACCTCAATGAGCGCCATAGCGCCCTGTCTTCAGCTTGCCGCATCTACCTGCAGTCTTTCGCAGGTCTTCATCCAACCTGGCTGGAGGGCGTCTTACGTTTTCCGAGTCGCGGTCTCCAATCAAGAACACGTTTACCCCAGCGGTTGTCGGTTCTTCGCGAGATATGGCCGGCCCACTGCCACCTCTGCTTGCTAAATCTTAGAGCTATGTCGATAACTTTGGTTCTCTGTCGGATGTATTCGTTACGAATCCTATCCTTCAGAGAAACTCCGAGCATAGCTCTTTCCATAGCTCGCTAAGCGACTTTGAACTGGTGGACCAGCCCTATCGTGAGTGTCCACGTCTCAGCTCCGTCCAACTGGTTTGACCACGAGGAATTATGTTTCCTCGTGGTCATACTAGTCAAATTATGTCAGAGCTTTGTATCTAAACTGCACATTCTGTTTTCTATAAAAGTATGTCGCATGATTAAAATGGTCGACAATTACTTTAAATAATTGCATTTCTCCCATTGCATCCGCCAGATTATTTAAATTTCACTGCTTTCCATAATAGAGGGATTCGATTTCATCTGGCATGAAAATTACTTTAGACCACTGCTTACAAAACTACATTGCTCTGGTTTAACTTGCGTAGAAAGCAGGTTTTAACCCGCTGAAGACATTAATAAACAACAACATATAATTATATTAGATTTAATTTTTTTATTCACCTCAATCTTTTTAAGGTAAAGTAAAGAAGTGAACAAGAAACCTTTAGATTGTTAATTTTTACCTTGTAAACGTGAACGTCTCAAGCATTTTTATTTACAAAAAAGTCAAAACTTAATGTAAGTTTTGACCAAATTCATAACGATTTAACGATTTGAATAATTCAACGTGTTCAAGAAAAAAATCGAGAGGAGAATCCAGCTTGGCTGGGCAGCATTTGGGAAACTACTTTCAACCAGTGCGTCCTACCCGTTATGACCTACGGAGCTGAGACGTGGACACTCACGATAGGGCTGGTCCACCAGTTCAAAGTCGCTCAGCGAGCTATGGAAAGAGCTATGCTCGGAGTGTCTCTGAAGGATAGGATTCGCAACGAATACATCCGACAGAGAACCAAGGTTATCGACATAGCTCAAAGAATTAGCAAGCTGAAGTTGTCCCGGCTTAGAATATGTCCGCTGAGTTACTCCTCGGATCGGAAAGTCCGCTGAGTTACTTTCCGGTTTTCGAGCAGCAACTCAGGGTTAAATTAAGGTTCTAAGTGAAACAATTAAAAATGGATTAAAAATTTATTACAATTAAAGATAACAATAGGGAGCCTGAAGGGCTATGTTATATATATGATTTAAAGTTATGTAGCTCTGCCAGAGGGGCTTAAAAGGGGGTCCGTTAAATCCTACACATGGCTGATTCTACTTGATTAAAAAAGGTCTGCACTTTATTTTCCTTCTTCCTCAGTACTTCCTTTATTGCGCCGCGGGTGTAGCAGAGACCCTCGACGAAAGGTGTAAGCGCTGGCTGGAGTTACAGGTCCAAAAGGGTAACGCAGCTCGTGGAAAGTCCGGCCGGAGACGAGACTGCCCTTAGGGTGGACTTTGAACCCTGGAATGCGCATAAAGCACGGCATTACAGCCAGGTCTTCGTAGGGTGATGGACCCCCACGGCAGCACAAAAGCGAAAGCACTAAATGTTTATGATGCCGTGGAAGTCACAATCAGAACGTGAGGTGAAAATAAATACAACAGGTGCGAAAGAATAAAAAGAGAATTTACTAAGTTTAACATAAAATATATAAAATGAAATGGAAAGAAATGCAACAGAATAGAATGTAAGATGTATGAAAAACCTAAGCCCGTGTAGGGAATGAGATGACATGATAAAAATGAACAAAGCCCATGTCATTCATTGAGCAATGGTATGAGCGTCTACAGCCTACAATAAAAATCAGTGCAAAACTTACCCAACAGGGGTTTAAACTACACACACTATTTATGTTATTTAAAATAAATATATTCTTATTATTGATTAGGATTTTACGTGCACAGTGGTATTCTCTTGATCGAACGACCAGCAACGTAAAAATGGCGTGTCTGACGTCTCACGCGCAACCGGAACAGCAAACGTCAGCCTTGCGAGACCATAAACAATCTCCGTCCGTAGTGATGTGATCAAGCGTGTTGGCGAGTTTACTTGCGTCTAGTTAGTGCGCTGACGAATGACTAACTAGACTAGCCACGAGTTTAGTCGATCAGAAGGAATCGAGTTGACGTTAGAAATTAAAGTAGGTAGGTATGTAACCTGTTACGTTACAAAGTGGCCGTGGGCCTCGCGAAGAACCGACGGCCGCTGGGGCAAACGTGTTCTTGAATGGAGACCACTACTCGGTAAACGTAGAGTAGGACGCCCTCCGACCAGGTGGGATGACGACCTGCGAAAGACTGCAGGTAGATGCTGGATGCGGCAAGCTGAAGACAGGGCGCTGTGGCGCTCATTGGGGGGAGGCCTATGTCCAGCAGTGGACTGCTATAGGCTGATGATGAAGAAAAAAATAGATGGAGAGGAAATCAATTTATTGGCTCAAATTAAATAATCATTCGCTATCAGAAAAACCCCAAGAAGCTAAAATATAACAAGATTTAAGCTGCTGGAAACTATTATTAATTATAACAAAGTTTAAAAGTTTTGTCTGGTAGAGATCGCTCTTGAGCGATAAGACCGCCAAATTGTCACATATCTTGTATTATTATTTTTTTACCTTGTTTGTTTTATTTTTAAGTGTGCAATAAAAGTATAGTCTATCTATCTAAATGTATATTGGCTATTAGTTATCTTATGGGAATGTACAGGCGTGATGATTTTGTGTAAAAATATTACCAATACAAGCAGCAACCCGCTTTCTGCATGAAACCTGCGTAGGCGCAGCAATTTTGTAGAAAATCCGCGATAGGCACGCGCACCTATCATGGGAAATAATTCGCTCGCTTGCCTTCGATGATTTGATGATTCGGAGAATTTTAGTTATTCTATGATGCAGAAAAATATTAGACTATAGGAAAGCCATGGCGGCGGCTAGGCTGTACCGAAAGAATTGATGCCTCCAACTTAACCCATGGATATCGTAAGAGCTGACTACAGGAAATAACCAGAATATCGTAACGTACCCATTCTACGAGACCCGTTCAGTGGGGTCTTGAAAATACCACGCCTGGTTGTGACCAGGAAAAGGGGAAGAGGGGCCTTAGGTATTCGTCACGTAGTAAATATATTTTAGGGAGATCTCGCGCTTTTTCGAGCTATGTATATTCAAAATATGAAGCACTTGCACTATTGCGATTTTTTATATGATATTAGTTTGTGAGTAAAAATTGTGGATGTGTTTACAATAGAAAAGAAGATGTAATTTGGCTTAACTTAGCTATATTTTGGCTTAACTAAGTTATATTTTGAACAGGATAAACACGTGAGACGCCTACATTTATTA
The DNA here is from genome assembly GCA_947044415.1 of Eupithecia dodoneata. NCBI lineage: Eukaryota > Metazoa > Arthropoda > Insecta > Lepidoptera > Geometridae > Eupithecia > Eupithecia dodoneata. The sequence goes on from OX345678.1 coordinate 8,002,655, forward strand.
CCAATATTAGTAGACTACTTCAGATTCCCATCCACCTGCACATTTATTTCTCCCATATTGAATTCAAATTCTAGTCTGACTGCATCATGTTTTATTCAACATTGAATTTTATTCAGATAGAGTAAAATCTAAGTTAACTTAACCAGATAGGTACTTAAATAGGTAGGTATTTTTCTTAGTAAATCTTCTACTATGATCTAAGTTCGTCCTCATCCCATTTTAAGAGGGCTCTTTTGAGTTTAATATTATTTTAAAGTTCTTAATTAAATAGAAAACAAAGCCTTTGTTACCTATTAATATCTAGAATTTTATAAGCTCAGTATTTTATTAACGAAGATTGTTCGGAGAAATCTATTCAAAAGATAATACACAAACAAAACCATGCCAGAATCAGAGTCAGAATTCCTACGATTCTAAAAATTAAATAAATTACAAATAATAGTTTTATTATTAAGTGTTTTTCTATCTACTATATGTGTGTGCAGTGAAAGACCTATCCTATAGAGCAATACCAGGAGAGACAATAAGATTAGGATTTGTAAGAAACAATTGTATTGATGACATTCTCCGAAAAATAGTTCCTATCGATCCGGTAGGGGCGCTATAAATTACAGGAAGGACTTGAAAACGATGGAAGTTTTCGTAAGATAATGCAGACAGAACATTTTTCTTCTTCTTTGGGTTGGGTTGAGTGTCACTGCGGCCATGATAGGACTATTGTGATCTCCACTATTCGTTCAGCCCCGAAGTCGCGGCGTTCACAATTCGCCACTAACCCTTGCAGCTGCTAGGAACTGTAGGATTTTCTACGAGGGTTTGATTTCTCGTACCTCGTCTAGTCTATGCAGGTGCTTGCCCAGGTAGATGCTATTTGCATTTGCTCAGCTCCTATACTAAACACGTCTTTTTTTTTAAATAAAGCTAGACAATTCACACAGCATTATCTAGGCCTATGTTAAGCAGAGCTTGTGTTATGGGTACGGGTACTAGATAACTGATATACATAATACAATATATAACATAGATAGATATTGTTTATTGTACATAGAAAATGACCAGAACACTCGGAACAAATATCTGCAGATCGTACACACAATTGTTCCGAGGCGGAAATCGAACCTGCAACCTCCTGCGTCGCAGACGTACCTTCGCCTACAGCGCCACATCGGTCGTCTATAATTGTCTAGTAACTAGACAATAGACGACCGATGTGGCGCGGTATAATAACAAAGACTAGTATCAAACAGTTTGTTATTAGTCTTTGTTGTTATAATACATAAATCCTTTTCATTATTACATTGACAATATTTCAGTATAAACCTGGTAAAGACTTATATTTGAATCCATTCAAATATTACGGAGATTCTTGGCAGTGATTCAGTTGTTTGCGTTTGGTTCAAGTGGCTATTTTATCCTACTAATATTATAATATAAAAGCGAAAGTTTAAAGTATGGATGGATGGATGGATGTTTGTTACTCTTTCACGTAAAAACTACTGAATGGATTTTAATGAAACTTTACCACGCGGGTGAAACCGCGGGGCGCAGCTAGTTCATTTATATTTTTACTATTCTACTGTTGTCCTACAAGTTCAGGACCGAACTTTTAAATTAAAAAAAATATTAAGAAGACTGAATTGTTTTTTTTTTTTTAGTTTTTGTAGTTTTTCGTGTTATACGAGATATAATTAGCGGAAAAGTAGTTTCTCGCGAATAAAAAAAATCTTTGAACCCATGATACAATATTTAATTTATTTCTCAAAAAATTATAAATTCATTTATTTATTAAGCAACATATCAAAAATTAGTTATGAACGAAGCTGAAAAATAGGTATAATAAATCAGGATTTACCTGGGTTAAAGTATTATTCATAGACTAATTAATAATTCCCAGACGGATTCAGCATTATTTCGCTCATGGCAGTACTCTTATAAATTGGACCAAACAATTAATCATTTCGTCCCGGCCTTATTATGAAGAGCAGAAGTCATTAGGATAAGTAGATAGGGCTCGCCGAGACATGACTGTGAATATTGTTTTGTTTATCAGCGATTGGGCGGACTTAAGGTCAATTAAAATGGGACTGTGTCTTAACACTTTGATTGCTGAAATCACACGGTATGTGTTTTCTACAAGTGACTAATATGCGGAAAACCACACTAGCGCAGCGGCTGAGAAAATACATATTTGTGTGACTCAGCACAGCCGTAATGTTTTTCGAACGAAACGCATGTGCGGCGCAACACAACCGCTGTGTAGAGCGGCAGCACGAATTTTTAAGGTTAAAAAAAAGATCGCAGTAGTCGAAAAAAAATCGCAGTCAAAGTGTTAAAAGAGACCTCTGTGGCGCAGTGGGCGATAGTCCGCCTGCGACGCAAGTTGCGAGATTGATTTCTACATTAAAAGTAAAAAAGTAAAAGTGAAGAGTCTTTGTTTTGAAACTTACTTAGGTGCTTAGATGCGACCTGCAGAAGTAAAATACTGTGTCGCAGGTCGCAACGCCCACCTCCGGGAATTATTTCATTAGTATAAAAGTTTGCTGTAGAATTAGCAAGCTGAAGTGGCAGTGGACCGGCCATATTTCGCGAAGAACCGACGGCCGCTGGGGCAAACGTGTTCTTGAGTGGAGACCGCGACTCGGTAAACGTAGTGTAGGTCGCCCTCCGACCAGGTGGGATGACGACTTGCGAAAGACTGCAGGTAGATGCTGGATACGGCAAGCTGAAGACAGGGCGCTATGACGCTCATTGGGGGAGGCCTATGTCCAGCAGTGGACTGATATAGGCTGATGATGATGATGATAAAAGTTTGTAGTAGATTGTACAAATACTTGTGTCGAGGCTAGAATCGAACCCGCTATCACCTGTGTTGCAGGCGGACCTTCGCGCGATGAGCCACTGAAGTTATCAGTAGTTTGAAATTTCCAGCTAAATACTGAGATTCGGCCAAAATAATAATGGCTACACTAGTTTATCTTGCCTATCAAAACAATATCTATCTTGAAATTCTAAACCAACAAGCTTTAGGGCTAGTCAAGACTATTGTTATTTAACTTAAATGTAATGTGTTTGGTCCTTTCCTAGAAATTCGAGCAGCATAGATCATTATTTACTTACATAATACTAGTAGGTATTTCATAACAGCCCCTACACGTCCACTGCTGGACATAGGCCTCCCCCATATGACGCCACAGAAGTATGTTTTTCATCATCATAATCAATCTTTGTTAGTCCACAGCTGGACATAGGCCTCCCCCAATGAGTGCCATAGCGCCCTGTCTTCAGCTTGACGCATCCAGCATCTACCTGTAGTCTTTAGCAGGTTGTCATCCCACCTGGGCGTCCTACACTACGTTTGCCGTGTCGTGGTCTCCACTCAAGAGCACGTTTGCCCCAGCGGCAATCGGTTCTTCACGAGATATGGCCGGCCCACTGCAACTTCAGCTTGCTAATTCTTAGAGCTATGTCGAAAACTTTGGTTTTCTGTCGGATGCATTCGTTACGAATCCTATCCTTCAGAAAAACTCCGAGCATAGCTCTTTCCGTAGCTCGTGCGACTTTGAACTTGTCTTTGTAATTTTTTTGGTCTTCTTCCAACACAAATATGGTTGTTAGTTAACTCGCTTACATCCATAGTAATGTTTTTAGTAATTATATTTTAGGTGCGAAAGAAATTCAATCTGTATATCCATCTGTTACTTATTTTTCTATGCAAAAGTATTGAGACGAGAATCTAACTGATTTGATTGTCAAACTAGGCCTCCATCTCAGAAGATACCCGTGAAAAAACTCGAATACTTTATTTGGTTCCTCTAATGTAAAATTACGATTGATACAAGAACACGCAAGTGCACTGTTTCGCTCATAATTTGGTCGAGATCTCAGAAACCCTGTGCAATCGCCTTCAACTGTGAAAAACGATTTTAGGTAAAATAAATCTTTGATCCTAAAAATGTGAACCATTCTTTTGTTTACTTTGTAATCATTTAAAAGCGGTGTCAAAGCCAAGAGCGCAGACAATGCTTTGGAAATTAATGGTTTTAGAGAAATTTCCGGAGTCGGTTTTACGCTGGTATTTTTTCTGTGTTTATCAGCTTAGGCCTTCGTTTAGAGTACTTTTTTGTCGTTTTGACTCTTGATTACGAAATAGTCAAAAGTCAAAACAAAGCCTCTATCTATAGAATATTATTTGGTTTTATTTATCTGCGTCGGACGGTATATGTGCTCGACTGTTACTGACATTATTCTCGTTATTTTTTGGACTTAGATAATAAAAGCCAGCTGCTGTTTTTCCGGTCAATTACAAGTCTCTTCAAGACCTTTGTGATTTATATTATAGTCGGCCACATCTTCGCTTTCCATCAGGCGAGATTGTTGTCGAACGTAGGTTGACCGACACCTTTAAACAATTTTCAATTATAAATAGCAGTTCTAATTTGTTTGTGTTTTTCTTCAATACATAGTATAAAACAATAGTATAACGACAGTCGCTTTCCGCTGTCTGTCTGTCCCTATGTATGCTTAGAGCTACGGATTTTGTTGCGGTGATTTTTAATAGATATAGTGATTCAAGAGGAAGGTTTATAAACTATTTGACAATTAGATTTCCACATGGGCAAAGCCGCGGGGCGCCGTTAGTAGTCAATAAAGACTTTGTAGTCATCTGAATCAGATCAAATCAAAGAATACGAGAATAAGAAAAAATAATTCACAAACAATTTTCAATGCCATTATGTATATCAGTCATCTAGTACCTATAACAGAAGCTCTGCTTAGCTTGGGGCTAGATAATGCTGTGTGGATTGTCCAGCATTATTTAAATATTTTTTTATTGTTCTTAGTTGTAAAATTTTTGGGACGTCGACAAAAATCGTACAACCAGAAACAATCTTGCTCTCGTTTCGTATACATTGTAGCGACAAACGAGCGTGTCGTTTCATTTGAAGTAACGCTTCGGCGACTTGACCGTTTCTGACCCCAAAAGTTTTTGGTAAATTATGTGTCTCGGATTCTCTCAGAGAATGTGATCAGAAATTAGTAGATTCGCAGAAGAACCAAAGTTATATAGCCCTCGAAAGCACTCGCGAGACTCGAGTGGTTGTGGGCAGAGCATATAACTCGCAGAACTGATGGCCGTCGGGGGTTTAGGGCCAAGGCTCTCGAGTGGTGATTCACTTAAACCTTTACTAGGTGGATTGATGAAGGTCGTGCAATAGACTAGTAGTGCGAAGACGATTCTGCAGTGCCTCGGCCATGTTCGCACCTTTGATGCCATGTTGCTCATAAAATCTACGAAGTAAACGATTATTGAAACGAAAAATTGCCCTACCATGACTGTCAAAGTATATAATAAAATTCCTAGAGACATAAGAGCCTACTTGTAAATTTAAGACAAAACTCCGTATGTGGCTCATAGAGAAATGTTTTTATGAGATTAAAGAACTATGACATTAAATATTATAATCATTAAATTACCAAGTTATATAAGTTTAATATTGTACGTCCATAATTTATTAATTTAAGATATTTTTGTACACAGTTTCTACAATAAATTTATTTAATTTCATTTCATTGATTTATTATTATTGACTAGCTGCGCGCCGCGGGTTCGTGGTCCGCGTCCGCGTGGAAATTCGAAAATATGAAAAATAGCAAACAGAGGAAACCGGTCTCAAATTCAGTTGCAAGATTTCTCCCACACGAACTAACATAGCAAAAAGAATTAAAGCTTGTAAAATGTGTACGATTCCTGCAGGTTAAGTTACAAATAATTTATTTACATCGTGTAAGCATCCCTGTCAATTCAATTTGAATGTAACTCAAAGAGCTAACTTCATTTTCAGCAAATGGAATTGGTGTTTGCTAAAGAAATTTGAACTTAAAAGTTTTTAACGTTGCCGTGAGATAGAAAGGCTAAATCTAATTTTATGAAACGTTGGCTTTACTTTTTAAAAGTTTTTGAAAATGTTTTTCGTTAAAACGTCGATGTAAACGTAATAAATAGCTAAATGATTTGACCTGTCAAAGTTTAAACGCAAATGACCCTTTCTGAACAACTGAGTGTGACGAAGTGTAAGTGAAATTATATACGAAGGGAAAACTGTAATCTTATATACCACTTGGAGTCGAGAATTAGCTTTAAACGGTGGATGTGGTATCTTGTTTATGTCAAGATGTCAATATAATAATAATGCTGGACAATCCACACAGCATCATCTAGCCCTATGGTAAGCAGAGTGTTATGGGTGCTAGATAACTGATATACATAATACAATACATTACATAGATAGATATTTTTTTATTATACATAGAAAACGATCAGAACACACGGAACAAATATCTGCAGATCGTACACACAATTGTTCCGAGGCGGGAATCGAACTCGCAACCTCCTGCGCTACAGGCAGACCTTCGCCCACCGCGCCACATCGGTCGTCACAATACGCAACATAATTATATTATATAATATAAGATTAACTGTATTGTATAATTTTAAATTAGATAATAATATCAGAACAGCTGGAAAAAATTTACAGATCGTATAAACATTTGTCTCGGCGGGAATCAAACCCGCGAACTCCTACGTTGCATTAAGACCTTCATCCGCTGTGCCACAAAGCTCTCCTGGGAACAAGATATTTTGGTAATCTCATTTTATAGTCATAATAACTGGTTAAATAGATTATACACAGGTAGGTATTTTATTTAAAAAAAATCTTGATTTACCTGTCAGAGACAAATTCAAACTACACCTGCAACTGACCGTTGAAAAGAGACCTGCCTCGAGAGAAAACAACTCTGGTTGCAGCATGGAGTTATTATTATAAAAATATATAGGTACATACTCGTATTTTATATGGAAAGCAGGACTGAATAAAAAAAAATGTTATGAAACAAATGCCTTGCATATTTAGTTTTAAGTGTGTTCTGGTTCAGTTTTAGTTGTAATCTGGCCAAAACAAACATTTATGGCACTCGAAGTTTTTCTATCCAGCATGTATTATGTTTAGTCTCTGAAACCAACATCCACGTTCGTTCATTCAGAAGTAAATACATGCAAGGAAAATAATAAAAAAGTAAACGTTCTTTATCTAGAAAACTCAACAGCAATGAAAATATACGTTCATGCGAATTTCCCAGGTATAATACATTTTCGTAGCTCAGTGGTCGACGATTGTAGATCATTTAAATAGCAAATCAGAAGCGTGTTCTTGACATTGATCTGTTTTCCGTCGTCGCATGCGCAGCTTATTTTGGACTTTTTTGTATTTCCGCGCATTTTGTTTTGATAATATTTTTCTGTTTATTTGTGTTGTGCTTTTGTGGAATAGTTTTTCAAGTGAGTTCTTTTGTTTTGTAAGTATTACGAATCTAGGACCATTAGAACTCTTTAAATTAATTGAAATGATTTTAGGAATTACCAACAGATAGTTTTTGATACAACAGAGTGACCAAACTTTTCAGTTGTAAAATAAAATTCAAAATAGAACAAAAAGAGTAAAAATAGTAGTAGTAAAAATCAATACAGAAGAAGGAAATAAAAAACATAAGTTAAATGCATGCAGGTTATATATTTTCATTAAATATATCAGAACAATATTGTAGCGAAATGGAAACACCAGAATTAACTGAAAACCCCTGATTATGTAAAATTCCTCAAATCTTGCTGCATTAATATTAAACATTCATAAAGTTTGCACTAAAATTTTGCAGACACGTACTTAGTCAACACTCATTAGAGTTTTCCCTAAAATTCTGTATTTTGCAGAGTTTTCAGTTTGCTTGCATTTTCAGTCCTAAATACGGATTTACTAATGGACCTACTCAACTCTAGTAATGTGTAAAAAGCTAAAAACTGAAATGGAACTGAAAATTCGATGAGCAAAACTTACCTCTTTTCACTCCTTTACACCCATGTAATAATCGTCCTTATCAACTCTATACAGGGTTATTAGAAACAGTTTTTCAGTAAAATCTGTATCAGTCTTCAGTCGTAAAGTGGTTTTTAAAGTCTTATCTGCAAAGTATATTAACTGCAACCTACGGCTTCACCCGCGTGAAAATCTATGTGTCAAATGTTTTATAAACCTTCCTCTAGAATCACTCTATTAAGAAAAACCGCATTAAAATCCGTTGCGTAGTTTTAAAGATCTAAGCATACATAGGGACAGACAGACAGCGGGAAGCGAAGCTTTGTTTTATGCTTTGTAGTGATACATAACGATACAATAAAACTGCGCTTTATTGCACATCAAGACAAAGAAAAAAACCAGAAAGTAATATTTCTAGATAACTATGCTATAGGCACATTTTGTAAAAGGTCCCTTCTGTTTGTTCTTCCAAACTCATTGCATCGAGGGTTGCCAACTACGATCTAAACTTTATTATTGATTATGTGTTAGATCCGTGTTTAATGATATAAGTTCAAAACTTTACCACAGCTGCTGCACCCTAATGAGAAGTATAATATACAGGGTGCTTAAGAAGTCGGGATGATGGTATAAAATAAATCATAACTAAAACTTTATTTTTCAAAGAGAAGGTACTTTAACCTATCAAATTAAATACTAAGATATCCGAAGTTACACCGATTAAATCAAATAAAATGTTTATGTAATCTAATCAGATATTTGTTCATCATGTCCATAAATTACACATAAAAAATTACGAAAAATCTAGCTGAACAAAAAAAAATGCTTGATTTTTAGATTTTTGTTGTTTCGTGTTTAAATAAAACTAAAAGTATCTAGTCAATAAACACGTCGATCGTTTGTGCACTCAGTGCAGGGAAAGATGTCGTTTACAGCGAACAATGAGACGGATTTTAGTACACGGCGTAACATTTCATGCTCGCTGCGAATGTTACATTACGCCCCGTAACAGGTCATTACCAAGCTTTATCTGGACTGAAACACCCTGTATATTTAGTATACCTGAGTGTGGTGCAAAGTTATAAGTTAGTTAGATGATACTTACCCATTCTAATTATAGCCAAGAAAAATGTTATTGCTCTTGTAATATTCTAGAACGACGTGAAACTTTAGATCCTTGAAATAAAATGCAATTGTTTTTTGAAACATTCTTTTGACGTCTTAGTAATAAAGGAAAAGTGCATTTCCTGAAGATATAATGAGACTAAAGAACCGCCGGGTGATTATGTAACTCGCGACCGGTTTGCGACAGGCGTAAATTAAGCAATCAGTGCTGTCAAACGTTAATTTTGACCAATTTTGACGTTGTAGCTGGTGTCAAAATAATACAAAATTGACAAATTGCTTAATTTACGCCTGTCGCAAACTGGTCGCGAGTTACATAATCACCATACCACTAAATTTGGATGTATTTCAAATATTTGTTTTATGTCGGTTAGACCAAAAAATGTATTCGGAGACAAATAAGCCACAAACAAAAACGTGTCTGAAATTGAATTTGTTTGCGTACATTCATATTCATATTCATTTATTGTATGCACATACATTTTTAGATAAGTTTAGCTTAGGTGTTATTAGCTGAGATATAGGTACGTACGTACATGTGGGTACATGTACCTACCTCTGTAATGGCGCAGCAATTGATTTTTAAATTATAATAATAGTAAATATTATTATAATTTTAGAAATAAATTGCTGTGTGTTTATAGGTGTATTTATAGGTATAAACATAGAAATTGGATTATTTATAAAATATCATGAATGAGCTGGTCACATTATTTTTTCTGGGGCGCTATGGCGCTTATTAGGAGAGGCCTATGTCAAGCAGTAGACTAACATAGGCCGATGATGATGATGAAGCGCTTGTTAAATCAATTGGCACTTAACCGGCTATTGGGTACCTAAGCTTCGATTAATAAAATCAAACTGTAAGTCCAAAAGCTAAATTATTATATCTCCATTTCAGAACGACAATGATATCAAGGCTTATCATCCTCACCATCTTTATCATCCAAACCTCCGCGATAGAAGATGGATACCTCCGCTACGTCAAAGATGGCTGCTTCATCAGAAACGAAGCTCTCTCCTGTGTTAAATACAAAGCCTTGAAAATAACAAAGAACGCCATATTCGGAGATATGCATTCAAACAAGACGATCAACGCAAACCAAATGATCAGTTTGGTTCCACTCGACGATGAGACGATCAAAAATGTAACCGTGACGGAGGTTTTGACAGAACCAAGGAGTATTTTATCGGAGTGGGCAGAACTCGCGAAGTACTTTATGAAGTTGGTGCAGGAGTTCTTCAAGATGAAAGGGTTGAGGGTGAATCTGCCGGAGGGTGCGAGGATGGTGGAGGATGATGTTGTTGATGATGATGGTGAGTTTATTTTGGTGATATCTATACTTAAGATTAAGCACACAGCACCAACATTACCTCAAACAAATGGCATTGAAATATGGACTCAAACTCGTAATCTTTAGATACATTAGGGGACAAAATGGATTACTGCAAGCTTCAAAAGTGTTAAGATCATTAAATATTATGTTTTACGGTGTTCGTCTAAGTTTGGGTCACTTAGGAAAATACTGACTCAAAAATAACGCTGCTACCTGCAATATACGTAAAAATAAGTTTGTTTCGGTATCATTTTAATGTTGGTTAGGAAAAATCAAAGAGCTTCTAAACCGATTCTGATAATTCTAATTATACATACAAACGAACGTACATCACTACGAATACATTATATGAAAATATACATTATTTTGCGGGTTTATTAGGGTTCATGAGATGCTTGTAGAGAAAAACAATCAAAGGTATTCAACAAGTAATAACAAACTAATCCCACTGCTACTGACAAACCAGTGCGGTAATGAGAGGGAGAAAGCCTGCGGTTGCCCGCAAGTCCAACTGTGAGAAACAGAGCAAGAACTATATACTCGGTTCAAGAATTCTAGATATTTTTTGCAAACAAAGGGGGTTACATAAACGAAGCTTAAGATATGGCTCATCGAGAGGGCGTACTATAAGGTCGAGGATTTTCTCGAAAGAAAATTATGATTTTTTTATATTATTTTAATGATTGTGAATAATTTAATTATTTTATTACTTATTGCATGCTACAATTTTACTTCAAATTTAATTTAATTTATGTTCCATATTAAGTATTTATTATTAGTACTTACTTTGCAAAATTATTATCATTTTAATTAAATTTTATTTAATTGTTAGCATGTACATTCATTTTTATTATTAGACTTGTAAATATTATTTTACCAATAAAATGACATCTGTCGAAATATTGGTGGATAATATTTAATGACTCTGATATCTGCAAAGCAAATCGCAGAAGTTCGAAACGATTTTTGGTTTGACAGCTTTCATTCATGTCATTAAATAGTCTTTCGTCCGTATTAAGAATTTGCGCATTTTACGTTGAACGTGTGTAGTTATGCTTTATAGAAGTTTTGGTTTTTGTTTGTAGTTTTTATTTATCGAATTTATGATTAAAAAATAAAAGCTGCCATGGTACGCTTAAGTCGTTTCTAGAATCCAATATAGTTTTAGTTAACATTTTTTATTGTTATTGTTTATAGTTGTTATCTGTTCTGAGTTGTGGTTATCAATTACTGATGGTTATCAGTAATTGATAACCACTACAACAAAACTTGACAAAATTGCTTGAACAAAATCCTACGTTGGTACGCGTAACCACGCGTACCAACGGATTTTGTTCAAGCAAAATTACAGATGGGGTCAGGTGACTCCTACCAAGCCAATTTTCTCCAAATCTACTGAAATAAATGCAGAAATAATTGGCTATGAAAGGACAGACAGACAGTAAGATAGAGTGCCTTTTAGGAAAGAAGTCCCGTGGCAATTAGACGAAATGATTTATTTTTGTCAACGCAAAATTAACTAAATTAATTCGATCGCACTACCTAAAGCGACATATCTAGGGAAACATGTTACAGGAGCCCACAGTCTGCCTGCATTCAAATCTAAACTCAAACGCTGGCTTATTGAGCAAACTTTCTACAGCTACGATGAATTCGTAGTAAGTGTTAAGTGATACTTATAATTTATTATCATAAAATAATAGTTAATCTAGTTCTGGTATTATTAATTTGAATGTTAAATAATTAATTAATTAAATACTCTTAGGTATAGTTTGACCGAAACTGCTGTACCGCTCCTTAGCAAAGTGCGGCGAGGTGGGGGACGAGGAAAAAAGAGCAAGAGTACGCGTTGACGGCAGACTGATGGATCGGAGCGGCCGATATTTCCCCCCCCCCCCGTCTCGCCGCTCGCATACCTCAGGCGCGGTACAGCGGTTTCGGTCAAACTATACATAGTTACGTACCTATAAAAACATGACATGTAATTATTATTACAAATAAAGGACTATTATGAATTTCTTTCGTAGAAAGCATTACTACCTACACGAGATATATGTATTTCCTTAGATGATGGGCTATTTTTTAATTGGGACCTACGGAACCCTAGACAAAGCTAGTTATTTAGACCCATCGTCTATCTCGCGATAACACTAGAAAATAATACTAGTTGTTAGCGATATTTAACAAGGTACTTTGTAATTAGGTTTACTTATCCAAAAAGTATTTGAATTAAAAACTTTCATACCCTATTACCCAATCAGTTTTGTATAATCCGACAAAATCAAAGGTCAGATTGTTCCACATCTGACCAGGCGTTTGACCCACATTCCAAACTGTTCCACATTTTGCTATTTGTAACACAGTTCGTCGCGGGTTAATTCGGCATCATTAATTCAATCTCCATTCATTTAGCTGAGAAAAAAAAGAATATTATAGAAAACAGATTCATTTGGGTAGACGATCGACGTTGCGCTGAGTTGGGGACATACGCTGACAAACTCTTAGCTTTTATAAAATGAAGAAGGTCTGGCGGTCGCAGGCTCTTAGATGGATAGAAAATTCTTTATTGCACTTAAATAGAAAACGATGTACAGAAATAACTTAAAGATAAATTACAATTGGCGGTCTTATCGCCCAAGAGCGATCTCTACCAGACAACCATGGATGGATATAATAATGCTATGACAATTCACACAGCATTATCTAGCCCCATGGTAAGCAGAGCTTGTTATGCGTACTAGATATACATAATATAATAAATAACATAGATAGATATTGTTTATTATACATAGAAAACGAGCAGAACACCCGGAACAAATATTTGCAGATCGTACACACAATTGTTCCGAGGCGGGAATCGCACCCGCAACCTCCTGCGTCGCAAGCGGACCTTCGCCCACCGCGCCACATCGGTCGTCGTGTATATACTACATATATATACATACACTACTTATATATGTAGGGACTCAAGTAGGCTCTTAGTCCATTAAAAAGAAGGCTGTTCTACATGCGAAAGTTTGGATGGATGGATGTTTGTTATCTTCGCACCAAATTTACTGGACGGATCGGGCTGTATTTTTGCACACAGCCCGGCCTGGAATAAAAATTGGCATGCATGACCACACAATACCATTTTTCATCCCATAAATCAACTGATTTATGGGATACTCCCATGGGACAGAAATAGTTTTAAAGGTTTCCATAGAAACAACGTGCGAAGTCGCGTGTATAAACTAGTTACTTTTAAATAATATTTATTATTACAAAAAAGCTTCGGCTCCGAATAAAATATTAAAAATGACCTAAGCCCTATTTATAAATTAATACTGCGGCTTTTAAAACTTTTGTTTTGGATAATAAGTGTATGAATACGTAAATCCGTGAACGTTTTTATTATAATGTATTGCTTAAAAAAACAATGTTAACACTTTGAGTGCTGCAATCACACGGCATGTGTTTTCTTACAAGTGACTAATATGCGTAAATCCACACTAGCGCAGCGGCTGAGAAAATACAGATCTGTGTGACTCAGCAAAGCCGTAATATTTTTCGAACGAAACGCATGTGCGGCGCAACACAACCGCTGTGTAGAGCGGCAGCACGAATTTTTTAGGTTAAAAAAAAGATCGCAGTAGTCGAAAAAAAATCGCAGTCAAAGTGTTAACAGTGAAATGTATCAAAATAATAATATCTGACTTCGTTTTAATAATATATTAAGTTACCTACATGTTATTTCTAAACTTTTTTGCTTTCGCCCTGGGATTACTTTTTTGGGATCCAGGTAAGTTAATATGGGTTTTGTGTGAATAAATATCGAGCAAAACTCAATTTTATCTCTGTGTTTCACTTTAACTCCGAAATCTAGCTTCGGGCTTGGAATATTTAATTTGTTGGTTTGTGGACTTTTGGGTTGTTGATCTAGGTTTTTGACTACCGAGAAAAAGGGATATATTGTTATGGAAAGAAAATACACGTGCATGAGAATGATAAACATTTTTTATTTGCCAAAAATATTGTTTAAGTAAGGTACAATACATTTTGTGAATCAACACAAGATACCTACGGCCGTAGTCGGTCTTCAAAATTATTTGGAAGGGGATGGCATGCTATACATTTTAATTTACTAAAGATTATCATTGAAAAAATCTAATACTCGACACACGCTTTGTACTTTTTGCTAAGAATTATTTGAGACTTACGATTTTTTTTGCATAAACTTTGTAGTGTTACCTACCTTGCCACTCTTTCTATTCGCAACATGCTACGCCATCTGTTGGTTTGTTTTGGAAATTTTAATAAATTAGATGAAATTGTGGGTGCACGCGGAACGTTCATAAAAATGAATAGAATAGAATAGAATAGAAAAAACATTTATTTAGACACAGGTACAAAATAAAGGCATAGAATAAACAAACAAAGAAGTTTATCATGGGGGTAAACGATACAAATAGGTGTTAAGAGTGTATATACCTCAAACTGCTAATTTTCAACTCCGCCGGATGTCCATATCGTCTAAACTACTGAATATTTAACTTTGAAATTGATATATGGTAAAGTTCAGGACTTAATCTATCGATCATGTTTCGAAAACACGATTCCATAAAATTTTCTCGATAGAAAAAAATCGCAAAGTTACCTCAAATATTTACTAAAACCTAAATTTCTCAATAAATACAGAAGTTCAGATCTTGACAATAAGCGTGGTAATAGAATTAAGTATAAATAAAAATGTTATATGTTTCGGTTTTTTCAAATAATGTCCTAATTAATAGGTAATAAGCTAAAACTTGATTTTTGAACTTGCGTTGCAATGCCCTGTCCCGCTCTTATGAACGCAAAATCATATGTCTAGCCTTTTCACACAAAGTTGAGGTTGTATGGGCCCTTAAGAATAAAATAAGACTACCTCCATGACCCTGCGCCGAAATAGGGGTTGGCTCAGCGTGTGCTGAACATTAGGTATTATATTCAGCGCTGTTTTTCAGCCAAAGACCTTAATTACTAGTTGAAGTCACGGACGACAATTCGGTGACAACAAAGTGTAAAATATTTGATACAAATAAACAAAAGTAGAACAATAGGAGACTATGTAAATGCAATGTTTTTACTAGGGAGTTGTAATTTTGAAGTGTGGGAGGACTGCCAACACTCGAGGTGGCTAAGTAAATATATCAAACAATAATTTTCTAAGGAAACCAATTTCATTCTGTCGTAGAAAGGCCTTCTTTTATTTGATCGCCTACAATCCAACTAATATTATAATCGCAAAAGTTTGTGAGTATGTTTGTTGCTCTTTCACGCAAAAACTACTGAATGGATTTTGATGAAACTTCACAATAATATAGCTTACATATCAGAATAACACATAAGCTACAATTCATAAAGATATATTGTATATTATCCAAAATATCTATCACCACGCAGGTGAAACCGCGGGGAGCTTCTAGTAGGTAATACATAAAATTAATATCATAATATTAATATTTAAGACAAGTCAAGCTTTTTAAATTAGTAATTTTTATCAAATAAGAAATAAGATGTAATGATTTTTACTGTCACTGTTTCACCAGGCAAGAATAGTTGTGTTTTCTAGCGATAAGACCGCCCACTATACCTCTAACTTGTTCTGCCTGGCTTTATCTGTTCTATATTTATATTCTTGCATAAAATAGTTTTTGTAAAGGACTATGAAATTCGTTTCAGCTCGAGGCAAGAAGAAGAAGCTAGCCATTATAGTGCCGTTGCTGACGTTGCTCGCAGCAATAAAGACCAAGCTGTTGCTGATACCAGTTCTCCTTGCGGTGTTGCTGATCAAGAAGTTGTTACTGATTGCTGCATTGCTGTTGCCCAGCTTGCTCAGCACTTTGAAGGCTTGCAAGGTAAGTAACTATTTAAGACAAGGACAAGCGAACGCCTTGCAAGGAAGGCGAGAAAGGAAGGTAAAGGCCGCGGCATGGCCGGCCCGCGCGAAATTCACTGGTCTATAATTATTTATTTGTTTCTTGCTCAAAAATAATAATTTTTCAAAATAAAATAAGTCGACAATCATCTAAAGTATTTATTAGGGAATGTAGACGATTAACAAATGAAACTGCTTTTTCCGTAGAAGTGTCTTCTTCTGTAAACAATACAATACAATACAAAAATACTTTATTGTACACCAATTACAGAACATTATGAAAGATATTACATGTGACAAGTACAATGGGCGGCCTTATCACTTAGAAGCGATCTCTTCCAGGCAACCTTTGGATGGAAAGAATTGTGTGAATTAAAGAAAGGCAGGCAGGTTCTGTAAAACTGAAGATTTAGAGGAAACTTTGCGATATTTTTACATCGAGTGTAATTTAGTCAAAAAACAATATTTTTCGCCTTATAATTGGTTTTCCGTACAGTCAAAACGTGCAACTCGCTGCACCTTAACACACACCTGTATAACTATCGTAGGTACTTGAGGTCGATAAAGTTAAAGGTCTCTTAAGTCAAGCTCAAAACAATGCAAGATTTTTAAATTCAATTTTGAGTTTTTCCCACGAATTGAGATTCTTACTATTCAAATTCACCTTTTGTTTCTCTGAAGGATAGGATTCGCAACGAATACATCCGACAGAGAACCAAAGTTATCGACATAGCTCTGAGAATTAGCAAGCTGAAGTGGCAGTGGGCCGGCCATATCTCGCGAAGAACCGACGGCCGCTGGGGCAAACGTGTTCTGGAGTGGAGACCACGACTCGGTAAACGTAGTATAGGACGCACTCCGACTAGGTGGGATGACGACCTGCGAAAGACTGCAGGTAGATGCTGGGGGAGCATTGGGGGAGGCCGATGTCCAGCTGTGGACTAATATAGGCTGATGATGATGATGATGATGACATTCACCCTTGAGACAGTAGCTTTAAAGTTTGCCAAAACAATATTATAGAAGAAACAATATTTATAGTTCATTCATAACTGTTTGTATATACTTAACCTAAGAATTCTGTTCTCATGTAAGTGACTTCATATAAATTGTCTTTTTGACAATAAATGAATATTAAACGTTGGTCAGGTCACATTATAATGCTATATGTAAAAAGCTACATACATCCACTTTATAAGACATTATAAATTATTTTTTATAGTCATAAACTCGTTATAATTATAAATCGATTGGGCTATCAGCCACACTGGTGATAGAAGTTGGAAAACGATTGTTTTTTTTTTATATTGCTAGACAATTCACACAGCATTATCTAGCCCCATAGTAAGCAGAGCTTGTGATGGGCACTAGATAACTGATATACATAATACAATATATTTCATAGATAGATAATTTTTAATATTAATATAAAACGACCAGAACACCCGGAACAAATATCTGCAGATCGTACACACAATTGTTCCGAGGCGGGAATCGAACCCGCAACCTCCTGCGTCGCAGGCGGACCTTCGCCCACCGCGCCACATCGGTCGTCGATTGTACAGCAACATAACAGCCGTTCCCATCACGCTTTGCAGCATGGACCATTTCCCCAATCGCCGAGGTATTTGCTCTTAGTCGGCGTCTAAATAAAAACGTCAAAATCGTCTAGGTATATAAAAACGTTTAATAAAACCATACCTACAATGTGTAGGTATGGCAAAGCTTCTATAGATCGACATAGCTCTAAGAATTAGCAAGCTGAAGTGGGCAGGCCATATCTCGCGTAGTATTTATAAGTATTTATTTGAAATTGTCGTAGAAAATTACTTTTTTTAACCATAGAAAATACAATAAAATATATATATATATATAATATATAATAAAATATATTCTACAGTAAAAAATATATCAAAACGGTAGATCACCGACCGCTCGCTAGGCTCAACCGGCCGGTGACTAGGGCTGCAGAGAAAGGAACTTCCTGACGATACGTGCCGAGTCCAAGAGTACCGCCTTTTGGATCTGGCCCTTGATCCAACTGCCTAGCGAGAGTCTCTTCAGGTGTTGATCGAGGCTCTTCGCTATTACGCCGTTAACCGAAACGACTATCGGGACTATGGTCGCTGAATCTACATCCCACATGCTGACAACCTCGTTAGCCAAGTCAAGATATTTGCTAAGTTTATCTTTCTCAGCTCTAACGAGGTTAGCATCATGCGGTATGGTGACATCAGCGAGCACCGCCCTCCATTATTATTATTATTAAAACTAACTCGATTCCGAAGCAGTTACCGTTAACTTAAAACCCACACTTATTTGTCAGCCACTAACTCACTACTCCATATAGGTCGTTCAATGAATCATTGATTTATCTATATATCAGCACTTAAGGTAAAGCACGCTTTCATTGATAACTTTGTGTTATGCCGAGGGCCTTTTAAAATGTTAATCCATATCAATTGTTTTTACAAGCTTTTACACTTATATAGGTAGGTCATTAATAGTTCAGGGTAATATTCCAGGGGCCCGATTCTGCTAACCAATCGTTTAACTAACAATGAACCAGAAAAAAATTACAATTAGAATACAATACAATACAATAACTCTTTATTACTATAGAAGACCGATGTGGCGCGGTGGGCGAAGGTCCGCCTGCGACGCAGGAGGTTGCGGGTTCGATTCCCGCCTCGGAGCAAATGTGTGTACGATCTGCAGATATTTGTTTCGGGTGTTCTGGTCGTTTTCTATGTATAATAAAAAATATATATCTATGTAATGTATTGTATTATGTATATCAGTTATCTAGTACCCATAACACAAGCTCTGCTTACCATGGGGCTAGATAATGCTCTGTGAATTGTCCAGCATTATTTATTATTTATTTATTGCACACCAAATACATAAAAGATACACTAGACAGGAAAAGAAAAAAATATACAAAATATGCTGTACAATGGGCGGCCTTATCGCTAAGAGCGATCTCTGCCAGGCAACCTTTGGATGGACATGAAGTGCTAGAACAAGTATAGACGGTGGCGTGTAATAATTATAAACTTTATTCAAAATATCTTAGGGACTAAATGATGCCAGTAAAGTACACTACTTAAATTCTGATGGTAATGAACAATGCGTTTGCCTCAACTAGGTGAAAACCTGTTTTCCATGCAAAAAGAGTTTATTTATTTATTTTATAATTTTTGGGAAACTAACAGCTAGCACTTTGACTGCGATTTTTTTTCGACGACTGCGATCTTTTTTTTAACCTAAAAAATTCGTGCTGCCGCTCTACACAGCGGTTGTGTTGCGCCGCACATGCGTTTCGTTCGAAAAATATTACGGCTGTGCTGAGTCACAAAGATCTGTATTTTCTCAGCCGCTGCGCTAGTGTGGATTTACGCATATTAGTCACTTGTAGAAAACACACACCGTGTGATTTCAGCACTCGAAGTGCTAGATAACTAAATACTAAACAAATAAAATAATCAAATAGAACTTGCTCATTATACAAGGCGGCGATGATGCATACTTTACAATATGTACATATACATTATGTATTACCATGATCAATGATTGATCATGCATGCTATGACAATGGAATCTTGCCTTTAGTTTAGCAAAATAGGACCCCAGCATAATAATTTACTGTTGCAACAAATAGGCATCAATGAAAATTATTTTATTGTATTTATTTATTTGTACCCATAACACAAGCTCTGCTTACCATGGGGCTAGATAATGTTGTGTGAATTCCAGCATTATTTATTTATTTTATTTGTGTTATGAATCAACATCGCTGTCATCATTTTATGTGGTGTGTTCAAGAGTTACGTATCAGTTAAGATGGTATCAAAATAAAATTATAGTGGTTTCAAAAAATCTAGAATATATTGAATTTTTTTAAATAGGCAAGTTTTAGGGAAATCTTGGTCGTGCTTTATCTTTAGAATTTACCTCAAGGTCAACCTCTACCAGGTCAGTAGTTCCCAAAACTATTGGTTATGGTCTACTATTTCCCATGGTTTTGCTTAGCTATTCAGCGAACCATGTCTACTCAATTACCCGGTATTTGACCGCTTCCAATAATTATTGATGGTTCAATCAATAATTGATTGAAACGTCCCCCATGGCGTATTGACCGACTGAGATGACAGGTGCAGGTTTGATTTCTGAAGCGGTACTAAAGATCTATTACTTTCACCAGCTTTTGGAATCTTAAAATAATTGTTGGTCTTCCCTCTTTTCCTATTCGTTATTATTTACCTATGATTTTGCGTTTATAACTCGGGAAGTTCTACATCTACATCTACCTTGGCTAGTCAAGCCAAGCCCAAGTTAAGCAGAGCTTGTGTTATGGCTACTAGATGATTGACATAGTTAATAGAATACTTAACATACACAGATTTTTTATTTTTCGTAGAAATTAACCAAAACAACCGGAATCAATTTTGCAGATCGTACAAAAAAAAATCCCCGCGCAGGAATCGAATCCGTTACCTCCTGCATCGCAGGCAAACTTCCGCCCGCCGTGCCACATCGGTTGTCATACCATCACCTAGATATTCTGTTCATAAACTCTGTTCTCAAATACGGTCCCAGACTTTGACTCCTACAGGATGAGCGACAGGATATAAAGTTCCAATAAAGACCCCTTTTCACGAACTTCCTTCAAACTTAATCAACGTTCTTAAACTCGCAATAAAGCTGGATTTGCAAATACTTCAAATCGTCCGGGAACTTTGAGTCTAAACTTTGAGCTTAACTTAGTTTTAATGTTTATCAGAATCAGCTTTCTCTTACTAAATCGATCTCGTCTACATCAGACATGTGGAAGGAACATACAAAAACTAGGAGTCGACACTAAAGCTGAACGCGTATCTGTCCGCATCGCAGGAGCCGCACTCGCCGCAGTCATCGCATTTTCTAAATCTTTATTATGAATAGTATGCAACATCGCGCACCTATCCGCGCCGAACGCACCGAATTTCAGTAAAATCGAGTTTTTTTCTGTTTTTAACTTGTTTGTTTGTTTGTCATTTTCTATCTATTCTATCTATCTATATATCTTCTTATTTATATTTTATATGAATAATAATATTACGTAATCCAAAGGTTGCCTGGCAGAGGCCGCTTCTAAGCGATCAATCCGCCTATTGTACTTGTCGCATGTAATGTCTTTTAATGATCTGCGTATTTGTACAATAAAGCATTTTTGTATTGTATTGTAATATATCTTCTTATATGTATGTATTTAATTGTAATTTTTCTCTAACGTCATCTTTCTTCTCTTTCTAGCATCACCATCACAGTCCAATGTCCTACTCCTACTTCGGCAGCAGCGACGCAAGCGACTACAACCAGGACTACGGCAGCTCTCTCTCTTACTCCTCAAGCGGGGGGTATGGCAAGGACTGGGCTTCGAATCGGGCATATAACTTGAAGAGGGCTACGGCGCAGCCTGCTTACATGACTGCGCCAGGCGCTATTGCTTAGACTGCATGGTGTTGAACAATAATTGGAATCAGAATCATTAGCATCAATCGTTTATTTGCAGAATACAATAATTACAAGATCTTAAAGCTATGTAATGTCAATGTATTCGACCCGGAAGCAGGTGTGCTAATATTAAACATGTACACAATATCATTAATTGATTTTCTTAAAATTTAAGTATTCATTACTATAAAAACAATTTGAAAGTAACCAAATATCTAACATTTTCTGAAATAAGTTTCCATTAAAATCCTTCATGGATGATCAGTAGACACTGTGTTGCGGTTAAATTTGACTTATAATATACTAGCTGCGCCTTGCGGCTTCGCCAGCGTGGAAATCTACCTAATCCTTCCACTTGAATCACTATTTAAAAAACCGCATCAAAATCCGTTCCGTCGTTGTAAAGATCTAAGCATAAGGACAGACAGACAGCGGACGAATTTTCAGATATGTGTACTCGTAGGTTCTTAATTTGGCAATGTTTTCAATGTTCAATGTTATAAAACTCGTTATTTTCATAGACTTTTGTACAATTTTGATGATCATTCGCTGTTCTATAGGAAAATAGCTTGAGGTGGATTCATTAAAATTGTAATCCTAAGATATATTAATGATATTGGTTCCCTTTTTTTGAGCCCGCGGCATAAAAATGTTTCGCCCGTTGGCTACGGGCGAAACATTCGCCCGTTGGCTACGGGCGAAACATTCGCCCGTTGGCTACGGGCGAAACATTCGCCCGTTGGCTACGGGCGAAACATTTTTATGCCACGCATTATTTTTATTTTACTTTTTATCTTTATTCTCGAATCATGCGAGTCTTGTCCCGAATGAGCAATCTCAGTGTACTTCATTTAATAAGAAAAATAATTCCGTTCGTGTTTTATAAGTAGTAAAAATCTTTTTAAACCTCTGGGTAACTCAATTTTGACCAGAAATTTGGCGCACGTTACTGGTAACGATGTTGTTTCTTGAACATATTTTGGTCTTCTCCGATAATAGGGTAGTGTCCTGGGTAAAAAATATATTTTTCTATTTAGTCCATCAGTTAAATTATCAGAAGATATTGGACACGTATTTTATCTTTTGTCAATCAAACAAATACTTACAAAAATAAAGCGCGTCAAAGTTTAGGAGTGGGGGCTCGTGACGTCACAACTTGCTAAAAAGTGTAGCAAGACGTGACGTCACGCGGAACTCTAACTCTAATCTTCATATTTTTCTGTTTAATTGAGAAAAGAAAAAACACGGGTCCAATATCTTCTAATAATCTAACTGACGGAATTAGTAGATTTTTTTAGGACAATAGCCTATTCATAGCTTAGAATATTGAAAAATTCATACACTTTGACTGCTGAAATCACACGGTGTGTGTATTCTACAAGTGACTAATATGCGTAAATCCACACTAGCGCAGCGGCTGAGAAAATACAGATCTTTGTGACTCAGCACAGCCGTAATATTTTTCGAACGAAACGCATGTGCGGCGCAACACAACCGCTGTGTAGAGCAGCAGCACGAATTTTTTAGTTTAGAAAAAGATCGCAGTCGTCGAAAAAAAACCGCAGTCAAAGTGTTAATATTAGATGTGTAGGTGTAAACTAATCTGAAAAGTACAAAAACAAAGGCTTTCTTCTAGGTTATAAAATATAGTCTACTTTTCTATTTATTTTCTGTCTATCCATTAAATACTAATCATAAGCTTCAAGAAGGTTCATAATATACCGACGTCCATTATTGCGCAAACTAGGTGATAAGTTATTTATTTGTAGTTTTAAATAATTTATTGTGCATTTATTTTTGTAATAAAGTTGTTAAACATAAAAAGGTTTCTTGTTAATTTTAGTTCTGAATAATAATGAGGTCTAGTTTTTGATAAGGAATATTCTACTCAGATGTATTTAGTGAGTGCATCACTCATAAAATTTTCGCTGCTCATTGTTTGTCTTCACTAGCTTCAGCCTGCGGCTTCGCGTGCGTAATGTCTATGCAAACGTATAAAGGTCATTTCTATCTCTTGGATACTGATTTATGAGATAAAATGTAGCCTATGTTTTTTTCCATTCAGTAGTTTGTGGCTTGAAGAGGTAAGAAACATCCATCCATTCAAACTTTTGCATACTTATATCTTGATTTGACTAGATAACAGTAAAGACTAAATCGCTTTCGGCCTAAATTCCTATGACCAGTGGTCATGTGTCAGAGCTGTGCTCGGAGTTTCTCTGAAGGATAGGATTCGCAACGAATACATCCGACAGAGAACCAAAGTTATCGACATAGCTCAAAGAATTAGCAAGCTGAAGTGGCAGTGGGCCGGCCATATCTCACGAAGAATCGACGGCCACTGGGGCGTGTTCTTGAGAGGAGATCGCGACTCGGTAAACGTAGTATAGGACGCCCTCCGACCAGGTGGGATGACGACCTGCGAAAGACTGCAGGTAGATGCTGGATGCGGCAAGCTGAAGACAGGGCACTATGGCGCTCATTGGGGGAGGCCTATGTCCAGCAGTGGACTGATATAGGCTGATGATGAGTGGTCATGTAGTCACGCTAATCATGACCACACCGCGTTAGGACTACATAGCGTTTGAACTAGATCACCCTAAGGCCTGATAGCTACAACTGTATATTGTAGTTTGTTTTATAAAATATAGATATGTAGATAGTTAAAACATTCAGATTTTTTCTTCAGTAGGTATTAAAATAAAAAAAAAGCTGTCACTTAATTGTCTACCTACCGAAGAGGTTGAAATGAACAAAAATCAAAGGGATCACTTTATTTCCAGGTTTAAATATGCAATTTGAAATTTGTGACGTGTCCAATAGTCCTGAATAATCAGAATAATCAGAATAATCAATTTATTGGTAAAAAACGAATATTACAAGTCACATAATAATTATAAATTAAAGTTAATTAAATAATTAGACAATAATCAAAATACTGATAGGTTTAAAGAACTTTATTCTCATATAAACACACATGGTTCACTTATAATGAGATACATAAAGAAAAAATTAATCTATGTTTTACAATATTTAAAACTAGCCTCTGGTACCTAAAAGCAAATTATACTAAATATTATTTATGACTTTATACTACTACTATTATACTACTACTATTATACATATACAAATACCAACATTATAGCAGCCAGAAATAAATCAAAGACCGGTAAGTATGTTATTCGTGTAGGTAGGTACTGTTACAGAGTATGTACGTGTAATTTAAGTTTATTTTTATAGGCATTCAAATTAGTACACTCCTTTACATTGTTTGGTAGATTGTTGAACAATTGAGCTCCATCTGATAATATTGTTTTTTTACCATAGTTAGTTCGTGATTTCGGCAACTGTAATTTTATTTTATTTCTGAAATTGTATTTACTTTCTTTTAGATGTAGTGTGATGTTTGATTGAATGGAGTTTGAAGTAATTTTTTTTATTAGTATGCATGTATTATAAATGTAAAGTTTTTCTATATTAAAAATATTAGTTTTATTGTATAGTTCTTTAGTTGGCGTAAGATGATCATAATGGTATAGGACTTTTATAATTTTATTTTGGGTTCTTTGAAGGGGGGTTAAATTTGCAGTAGCAGCCGTTCCCCAAATTTCTACCAGATACTCTAAATGTGATTTTGCAAGAGAGTTATAAATAATGTTACGTACTGTTTTTGGTATACATTTTGAAACTTTGTATAGTGCTCCTAGCAAGGATTTTAGTTTTACTTTTACGTGTTCAATATGGTTTACCCATGTCAACTTGTCATCTATCCACAAACCTAGATATTTTTCTACATGAGATTGGTGAATTATATCATTATTTATAACTAATGGAGAAAATGATGGTA
Source organism: Eupithecia dodoneata (assembly GCA_947044415.1). Taxonomy (NCBI): domain Eukaryota; kingdom Metazoa; phylum Arthropoda; class Insecta; order Lepidoptera; family Geometridae; genus Eupithecia; species Eupithecia dodoneata. The sequence continues at coordinate 8,028,230 of OX345678.1, forward strand.
TTTGTTTATTTTTAGCACTAAAGATCATGAAGGATGTTTTTGATGTATTAACTGTAAGCAAGTTATACTTGAGCCAGTCATTTAAAATGTCTAGATCAGTTTGAGCTACAGTTATTAAGTCATGGATACTTTTACCATAATAAAAAAGGCAAGTGTCATCGGCGTATAGAGTTAGGTGCCCTTGTAAACCTATGGCATTTATATTATTTATATATACAAGAAACATTAAAGGCCCCAGTATTGAACCCTGCGGAATTCCATAAGAGACACCTTCTAAGTCGCTTGTAAAGGTATCGATCTTAACCAATTGTATCCTATTAGTCAGATATGAAGAGAACATATCTAGAGCCTTATCTCTGATACCTATATTGTGAAACTTTTGGAGAAGCTTAGGGTGGCTCACAGTATCGAATGCTTTCTTTAAATCGATGAAAATACCTAAAGCCAAATTTTTCTCGTCAATATTAGTTTTAATTTTAGTAACAAGATCAATAACTGCTGTAAGTGTGCTTGATTTAGCGCGAAAACCATATTGTTCGTCTATTAGAAATGATTTTTCTACGAGATATGCATTTAGTCTTTTGTATAAGATTCTTTCAAAGATCTTAGAAATTACAGGTAACACTGATATCGGTCTATAATTGCTAGGATCATTCTTATTGCCTGATTTATGTATTGGCGTAACTTTGGCTATCTTCAGAGAATCCGGAAAAATTCCATTAGCTAGGCAAATGTTGATACAGCGCGTTAGTTTATCAACAATTAAGTTCTTAATACATTTGATTGCCTTAGTACTAATGCCATCTATTCCAGTACTAGTGTTACTATCAAGTTGATCTATTAATCTAGATACTTCATCACAATCACAGGGGTGAAGCTCAAATAGAGTTATTTCATGTGTGTGAGCAGGGTCGTATGTTAAGATGTTGCCATTGTTAGTGTGATATTCATTCGGTATCTTACTAGCTAGATCGGCTCCAATTGATGAGAAGAATTTATTAAAGATGGTACAGATTTGGGGGCCGTCAGTTATTATGCCTTGTTCTGTTTTTAATTTAGGTAGTGATATGTTATCTTTAACTCGGTTTAATGATAGTTTGTTTAAGATATCCCACATTTTTTTGGGGTCATTGGAACTGCCGTGGAACAAGGAATAGTAATAGTCTTTTTTTAATTTATGTATTAGGTTTTTAACTTTATTTCGTTCTTCAATATAGGCATTGTAAGTTTTTTTATCGTTAGGATTAATTTTAGTTATTTTCCATAGGTTATTTCGATTATTTATTAAGTTTATGATTTCTTTATTTATCCATTCATTTTGAGGGGGATTTTGAAATTTATTTTGTTTATTTTATTATTTCTTATTTGTTCCAATAACATATTTTCAAGTTTTTCATAGTTATCATTCTGATTTGTATATTCTATTTTTTCGATACTATTATAGAGGTTATCATAATCTAGTGCCTGATATTTTATTCTATCGTAATAAACTTTGGGTAGACCAGTGACTTCAAGAAAAATCTGCTTATGATCAAGAAAAATCTGCTTATGATCAAAGATATTAGATTATACTGATAATTAGATTATAATAAATGTACCTATATAGTATAACTAAGTAATAATACTCAAGATATTATATAACTTTTCGCACATAATCGTCAATACTGTAGAACGCCTTCTCGACGAGCCACGATTTAAGTCTTTGTTTAAAGGAAGACAGACTCGGTGCTGTGACTACCTGATCTGGTAGGTTGTTATACAACGCGGGTCCCAGCACGTGCGTGAGTCTGTCCGACTTCGCCAGTCTGTGTGATACCGCAGATAGCTTGCCAGCTCCACGAGTGTTGTAGCATCGCGTGTGGTTATCTCCACGCGTCTTGAACCGCTCCAGGTTTTGCCTAACATACATCACTATCTGGAGGATAACAATGGAAGGCAACGTAAGGATCTGGAGCGATACAAAGAACTGCCGCGCCGGCGTGTCCCACGCTACTTTTGCGATCGCTCTCACAGCACGTTTTTGCATGCGGAAGACGTCCTGAATGAATGAATGAATGAATTGAATGAATTAATGAATTAATTAACACTTTATTGCACTTAAAACTATAAAATAACACCTTATATCTAAATATAACACATAAAAAGTACAATAGGCGGCCTTATCGCTGACAGCGATTTCTTAGGCATGGAGAAAAAAATATAAGCTAATGTAGAGTTGGTAGATCACAAACACAAACAGATAGAGAAATATCAAAAACAAAAAATAAAAAAACAAACTACATACATTGCAAGCTACTTAAATTAGAATCTAACCTAACAGATAAACTACAAATAACAATAACTACATACAATAGGAAGGTTCCACAGAGATAAATTTAGATAAAATCTGAACACAGCTGGAGCTACAAGACACATCTGAAGTGACAGTAACTGAATGAGAAAGAGAGAAGAATGAAGGAAAACTTTAGATAGCTAAAGATAGAAAGTGGTACGGTCTAAAGGAAATAAAGCGCTTTGATGTTGGATAGAAATAAAAAAATTAATTTTCTGATCTACCAGAAAATGTTTCCTAACGAGGCCAGTCGACTGATTTTTTAAATAGGGATCCTAATATAAAGTTCCCAGAATAATTTGCTTGGAATATTCTTATCCCCTTAGTAAACAAGATTGAAAGATACAGTTGATGTCAACAGCACTTTACGTGGAATATTTATAATAAGAAAGTTGCGTGGGCTAAGATGTTAAAAACCTCGGGGGGCGTGATGAACGAGGCCTTACGATGACTTATTTATTTATTTATATACAAACGTACCTCTATTTTTACGGGAACACCCAATGCAATAGAGTACCCATATTTAAATTTAATATTAAAATTAGAAATCATTATATAATACAGAAAAACAACACAAAAAATCATAGAGTCAACCTTACTTTAAATTTACATTACATAAATTAAAAATCACAAATAAAATCATAGATCACAAATCATATCCATTTCAAATTACATTAAATAAGAATAATATCGATTTGCAATAGTCTCTACACCTGACGGATACCATCTTTGAGTGTATCATATTGTGCATCCGAGGATGATACCCGCTATGTGTAGCCATCGCTTTTAGATTTACTTCTCAAAGGGCCTCTGTGCTGTTGGCTTCAGAACCACGCAAGCCTTCCAAAGGACCGGGTCACTTTATGGCCCGAGATCATGGTAAATATCGATTATTAAAAATTAAAAATTCAGTCTAACTGTGATAATACGGATTTTCATAAAATATACGGTTACATAAAATAAACATTGAAACTTTTTGGAAATCGCTCTGGGAACAGGAGAAAAGATCTATTCTCTCGGCAATCAGATTCAGCGTGCGGATGCTGCGCGTTAGAGGGGATTTATGTACTAGGTTAGTTCGCCATTTTGGCATTATTACTTATGAATAGATGAAGTGTTATGAAGTGTAAGATTGCCTACTATTGAAAGGCTACGCGACCCAATAACACAAATGGGTGTTAAGTTGAATCATATCGAGTTATTTTTAAGCGATTAAAAAAATCGAATTTTTAGATAGATAGATTTAGATTGTAAGACTTCTTACTTAGACTTTTTTTTTAAATGTTTGGGATTACTAAAGTAACTTTGATATGCGTTTCAATTTCTAGTATTTTGGTTCTGTGAAGCGATGTATATCTTGTCCAGACTTGGCCTCTACTATAAAACATAATCCAGGTTTCTTCGAACTGAGATTGTTTTTAGTAGCCTCAAGTTTTCAGAGACCCGATTCAAAGGACTTCTTGAGACGTGGCCAGCCTGGTCAACGCTCGACTGGTTCTCCCTCTGTATCTTTCTTTCCGGCCCTGGTGGGGGCGCAGAGAGGGGCCTCGAGGCTTCGCCTCATTACCCCGGCGTCAACTCGAGGGGTGACGACCCCTCGGTCCTTGGGTTTTGTGGGAAATCTTCTTTTTTTTCCCCTACTTATCAATGTTTTTTTTTTTGCTGCATTCGGTAAACCCAAGGACTCTATGGTGGTTCCGCAGGGATCAGGTCTGGTTTTCCCAAACTTAATTAAATGTGTTTATTATGGTTGACTAATTTAGAAGATTCGTAACGAATATATCCGACAGAGAACAAAAGTTTTCGACATAGCTCTATGAATTAGCAAGCTGAAGTGGCAGTGGGCCTGCCATATCTGGAAGACAGGGGCTGTGGCGCTCATTGGGGTAGGCCTATGTCCAGCAGTGGACTAACATAGGCTGATGATGCAAATAAAGAATATGATGATGATGATGGTGATTATGTTTGACCGTTTCGTGTGAGATATGTTTATTTGTGTGTTTTTGTATTCTGCGTTCTACAAGGATTATAATTAACAGAAAAGTAATTTACCATTTTCTACAAACCCACGGTATAATTATTATTACAAGTACTATTTTCAAGTAAAGTAAAGTAAAGTAAAGTAAAAAATCATTTATTTCTTTGGGCTTACAAAATAAGCACTTAGACAAGTCATATTTTATACATTAAATTATTATCAAATAAAATTATTTTACTGTTCACTTCAATTTTTTGTCCACAAGTGGAAGAAGTGAAAAAGAAACCACTAGCATGTTCATCTCTTCACGGGTATTTATCGCGTTTATTAACTTTTTTTTCCCGACGTTTCAATTGTATTCTATATTATATTTCAATTGTATGTAGTATTGTAACTTAGATTCAATTGGTTTAGGAACAACTTGAATCTGTTGATTTTTAGCTCAAAACCTTTTTTTTTCCAAATTCTTCAAAAACAAACGGAAATCGTGATTAGTTTTGTTCATATGTTGAAGACAGCTAAAGATTTGCGGCAAATTAATTTTCCGCTAGTGTTATTCCATATAGAACACAGTAAAAAGTTAAAATAAACGCGAATCGATCCACCTTAACACATTTTCCCTTAGGTAAAATAAGTTAATAGTCACTTTCTTAGTACAATTTTGTAACGCCCACGTTGTAATTCCACCGCTGAGCGCCTGTTTATTATTGAAAGCAATCATGGAAGGTTGCTATTATTGGAAAGGCTGTTGACACCTTGAGACTGAAATAAAAATAGTACTTTATAAATAAAAGTATTAATTCTACAACGCCTCGCCAATTAATCCTACTAATATTATAAACGCAAAAGTTTGTAGGTATGGATGGATGGATGGATGTTTGTTACTCTTTCGCGTAAAAACTATTGAATGGATTTTAATGAAACTTTACAATAATATAGCTTATACATCAGAATAACACACAGCCTATAATTTATAAAGATATATTGTATATTATCCAAAATATCTATCACCACGCGGGTGAAAACGTGGGGCGCAGCTAGTAAATAATAATAAAGTTTGGTTTTTTGACTGAGATGTAAGTAAGCTGACAATATTAACTCAGTGAGCCATTCACTGACGGAATGTCATATTGACACCTTTTGGCTCAACTCGCTCCAACAACACCACCCTGTAGGCTGTTTCTGATTCAACCAATCCTTTAAACATGCACTTGATTTCTTTCCACATAGACGGAAATAATGAATAAGTAAGGTACATATCTACCTCTATTTTACGAATGTTACTTTTAATATTTTTATTTTATACTAACAGCGCCTCGCGGTTTCACCCGCGTGGTGATAGATATTTTGGATAGGTACCTAATATACAATATATCTTTATGAATTGTAGCCTACGTGTTATTCTGATAGGTAAGCTACATTATTGTGAAGTTTCATTAAAATCCATTAAGTAGTTTTTGCGTGAAAGAGCAACAAACATCCTCACAAACTTTCGCGTTTATAATATTAGTAGGATTGTTCTATTGTGTGTACTGTATTTTTGTTTGTGATATGGGTCTTTTTAAGTCAGCATTAAACTGATTTTTATTTTATTTGGCCTCTGCTACCATCACCGAGACATCTCGTCGTCGCCGATAGCGATATTATTTCAGATGACATGACGTGACAATCGTTTGGCCAGGATAAAAAAAACATTTTATTTCAGATTACTGTGATCCATTTTTTGTTAGTAAAATTAAGAACTTTTTACTAGGGATACCTAATAGTCTTTTTACGGAGGATGGCAGCAAAGCCAACCGTCTGATATTCCGCAAACATTCCCGATGCACTGCAAAATCGAGGCAGTCCCAACATCATCCTAAATAGTAACTGTACACGCAGGATCTCCAGCGTCTAGTGGAAACGGCTCAGCGGAACTTGTATCTGGTTTTTGTACATACAAAATAAGGAAAGGATGTGTGCGAGGGATGCGGGAAAACTTTCATATACCCACCCACATAATTATAAAAACATTTTCTCCGATTTTAATTCAAGTTTCGTCATACAGCTGTCGTCATACAGCTGAGTGAAAAATATACCCCATTTTTCTCTGAAATAGCAAAAGTTAGTATTTTATTATTATGGATAAAAGTTTCTTAGGACACACAGTCTTCATTTGATGCCGATTTCTAGAAAGAGATAAGTAGAATAACTAATTGCTGTATCGATTGTCTAACATTAATTATTTATAAATAGGAAGACGATGATGATTTTACCCCTAAAGTCTAAATAAATAATTACCAAGAGCTGCAAAAGCAGGCAACCATTGAATCCATAGGATAGGCCTAATGTGATCGCCACTTTATTCGTTCAGCCCCGAAGCCGTGGCGTTCATATGTCGCCACAACCCTTGCAGCTGCTAGGAATTGTAGGATTTTCTTCGGGGTGATGTCTCGTAGCTTGTCTGGGCTATGCAGGTGCTTGCCCAGGTGAATACGTTTTTGCATCAGTGCTCCGCACTCTCCTAGCAAATGGTAAGTTATACGTATTCGTTTATTTACACGTAATGATTGGAGTGGCTAGACTTTATCTGAGTGAGCGTTCGGGTCATTATGGCCGCAATATTGGGAATATTCAATAGGTAGTATATTTCCATTATTAAGGTTTTGGTTCTCTGTAGATGAATCTTTTTAACTTTTTTTGTAAGTAACTTAGTGGTACAAAATACAAAAAAAGTTATCAGCCATTTCACTTAGATATGTACACATTACTGGCGGCCCCCGCACGAGGCAAGCCTGTGTCACGGGAAGTCAGTAAGTTTGGTACCTTACCTGCTCGCCAGACTTCTTCACACTGTGTCCCGTTCGTCAAACTAGACGTAAAAGCTTTCTCCGCGGCTCCGCTACGATGTAGCCGTCCATTGTTGAACGCATTCATTCGTTTTACTCCGCTGATTGTGCGGATCGCTATAGCCGTGAGTGGCATCGCTTTTATTACCCTTCTGTTGTCCATCTCACTGTTAATAGGGAGTATTTTACCCAAAGAAGAAATAAATAAAATAAAATAATAATTTTATCAGTCCACATAATGAGTCTTATGACTAACAACACACTATAAAAATAAAGATAAAACACAAAATATAATAAAAATAGACACTTGTGAAAGGCCGAGATGAAACAAAGGATAATCAATCAAGGAAATAGATAGATAGATAGATAGATAACACATATATTTGACAACTACAGCACATGTTACAAAGGTCACAATAGGAAAGGCACATCATAGAATAACACAGATAAATTAGAGAACAATGAGTTGTAGTACCTAGTAGTAAACAATAAGTAAAAGTACATATAAACAATTTAAAAAAAAAGAAGAGATTAAAAAATTGTGTGTGTGCTGCAGCCCGTCAAAAAGGCAATAACTCAGCGAAAAGATTTGCTCGATGAGCAAAACACTGATAGCTTCCTTCATTGATCACCCTCCGCACAAAACACTTCCAGACTGGAGATGATAGGCAGTTAGCCACAGTCGCCATGATGCTGTTGCGACTGTCCCGCACTCTGCGCATCTGTCTTTTTGCGTATGATAGCATGGAAGCCATCAGTGTGGTACTGCGCAAACATCCCCGATGCACTGCACAATCGGGGCAGTCGCAGCATCATCCGAAATATATTATTATATTAGATAGATTATTTATTCATACAAATAGGTTACATAATTTAGATAATAGTGCCTTAAAGCCTATATTAGGTTTGTCTTATTTATTGGATTCGTGTTATTATATGATTATGTATGGCCTATATCCAGAAGTGGACTAAAATAGGCTGAGGATGATGAATGCTCTTTTGTTAAGTGTTTTCCTTTTGTATGGCGCAATCTGAAGCATTTTTCCTCAGAGCTTCAATGGAAGTCATCTGTCGAGTCAAGACCAGGAGCAATGTATCATGTAGATATAGCAGATTTTATATAATAACACCAACGTACTCGTAGTTAAGGTACAATGTACCTATAACTTAAAAACGAAAGTTTTCAACCAGTGCGTCCTACCCGTTATGACCTACGGAGCTGAGACACTCACGGTACTGCTGGTCCACCAGTTCAAAGTCGCTCAGCGAGCTATGGAAAGAGCTATGCTCGGAGTTTATCTGTAGGATAGGATTCGCAACGAATACATCCGACAGAGAACCAAAGTTATCGATATAGCTCAAAGAATTAGCAAGCTGAAGTTGCAGTGGGCCGGCCATATCTCGCGAAGAATCGACGGTCGTTGGGACAAACGTATTTTTGAGTGGAGACCACGACTCGGTAAACGTAGTGTCAGACGCCTTCCAACCAGGTGGGATGACGACCTGCGAAAGACTGCAGGTAGATGCTGGATGCGTCAAGCTGAAGACAGGGCGCTATGGCGCTCACTGGGGGAGGCCTATGTCCAGCAGTTGACTAATATAGGCTGATGATGATGTATCGTACCTATAATTCATCCTAATTATATTTTGCACTGTATCGCACTTTAGTTAAATGCGTTAAAGTTTTTCAGCCATTCATGTTTATTCCCATACATAATAGATGTTTAATTGCTAAGTTGGTATTTGGATCGCGTGCGGACCTGTCGTGTTACTTTCCATCGGGTTATTTATAAGATCAACGCAGTCTTGAAAGTACTTTTTTTCAAAGTTTCCCCGATGTTATGCAGAGCTAAATAATTCATACGATGCGTTTGAGCAGTTGATTGCTTTCTGTCGATTTTGTGGCTATTTGTTAGCTTCTTCAGTGTTATTTTGTTAGCTCAGTATAGTTTCTGCCCACCGCTTGGCTCGCATTGTTTCTGTGGAAACGTTTTAAGGTTGTTTCTATCCCATGGGAACTGATTTATGGGATGAAAAGTAGACTATGTTTTATTCCGACCCTGGAACTACTGCAAATTTCAGTCCGATCCGTATGGTGATTATGTAACACGCGACCGATTTGCGACAGGCGTAAATTAAGCAATCAGTGCTGTCAAACGTCAATTTTGACCAATTTAGACGTTGTAGCTGGTGTTAAAATAATACAAAATTGACGTTTGACAGCACTGATTGCTTAATTTACGCCTGTCGCAAACCGGTCGCGAGTTACATAATCACCCGGCTGTTCAGTAGTTTTTGCATGAAAAAGTAACAAACATCCATACAATATAAACTTTCTCGTTTGTAATATTAGTACGATGATATTTATTAACAATTTTTGATGATAACAGCTCAATAATAACGAGTTGTCCAGCATTGAACTATCATAGCTGTTGCTGACCATGATAATAATTATGTTTGCGTGTAAATATTACTTGTATGTCACCATAAACCATAAATATTTCCTTTCAAGTAATTTATCGCCATTTTGAATAACAAAAGCTGAATTCGTGGACTCTTGAAAGGCAAATTGGTTGACACCATAGCCCCGGAAATCATAACAATAGAAAATATAATGTATTTCGTCTGCAAAACGTTGAACGCTGTTTTCAGACTAGACCTTGTAAATAAAAAAAATCGCAGAGAGTACATAATATACAAATTTTCTAGAATATGTTAAAAAGTTTGAACAAACAATACCTATCTACTAGAGTCCGTATAATTTTCCGAGAATTTTTTGATCCAGCTATTTTCAAATCCTTTGTTATTGTTATAAGGGTAGGATATGTAATATCAATACAATAACAATACCGACTTTGTATTCAAATATTTCCTCGTTAAATAATATTATCCAGATAACTATGTATGATGTCATAAAATGTTAAGGCTTTACTTATTACTTCAAAATAAATGCTGTTTCCTATTTTGGTTTTCTCTTCTATTAATATTATTCATGGATGGGATGATGATGAATATTATTCATCATCATCATCATCAGCCTATATTAGTCCACTGCTGGACATAGGCCTCCCCCAATGAGCGCCATAGCGCCCTGTCTTCAGCTTGACGCATCCAGCATCTACCTGCAGTCTTTCACAGGTCGTCATCCCACCTGGTCGGAGGGCGTCCTACACTACGTTTACCGAGTCGTGGTCTCCACTCAAGAACACGTTTGCCCCAGCGGCCGTCGCGTCGGTTCTTCGTAAAATATGGCCGGCCCACTGCCACTTCAGCTTGCTAATTCTCAGATATGTCGATAACTTGTGGTGTCGTATGGTTCTCTGGTTTGTTAATATTATTATGTTAAGGCATTCGACTCCAAATAAAACGTAAAAAAGAATAAAATAATTAAAGATTTAAAGATTTTTGTATTTGTATTTATAGCCACACAAAATAATAAACGATTACAAAAAATAGGAAAATACAAAACAACTTAAGTAGTAGGGATTTAAACTTTACGTAAAGTGCAAGTCGCACGCGTACTACGGGTTGCTTTCGTTATAACACCTTGTTTATTGTCAAATAAAGGAGAAGTACTATATTTTTTCTTTACATGCAATTTTTACTGTCATACAATACAATACAATACAATACAATAATTCTTTATTGCACACCATAAAAACAGATACACTGGACAGGAAAAAGACAAAAAAAGAATGTGTTGTACAATGGGCGGCCTTATCGCTTAAAGCGATCTCTGCCAGGCAACCTTTGGATGGACGTGAAGAGTTAGAACAAGTATAGACGGTGGCGTGTTATATAGAATAATATTTTATTGGGACATACTAACAAATACATATCATAGTCAAGACGGTTACCAGAATTCGGCCCGAAAAAAAAACATTTGGACATACTGCTAATTTCTGGTGTCGATTCTAAAATAAAAAGTCAAAAACAAACGCTAAACCAACAATTATTTGATTGATTTTATCTACGGCGAGGAAAGCAAGGTTTGATAGTTGTATCAATTTGATTCGTGAAAACTACGAGTACCTACTACTAAGTTACGTCTGCACCATTCATGGAGCAAATCAATGGTGCAAACGGAACCGCGGGCCCCTGGTTATCATAATAATTTACGGGAAAATATTTGAATTCGAAACAGGTAGGTTGTATTATTGTTTTTGTATTCACGTTACATTTCCTTATAAAATAACAATAAAAGATAATTTGAAAAATAGAGTAGATCAAAGAATATTTTATTTAAAAAAATATACGGACAGGAAAAGTAATTTCATCATTTGATTTGGTTAGATGAATGGACGAAAATTGGCCATTATTTTTCAATAAGCTCTACTGGACTAGATTTCCTGGTTTAATTTGATTTCGTAGATTGAAATATAATATTGTACATTCAAATCTAAACTAAAGTCCCACCTTCTATCTTCAGTTGTCTAAAATTTACCCTTCATTCTCCTCTCTTTCTTATTCAGATTCTTATTCCTGCTCCAACAGTGATCAGATTTTATCGAAATTTTATTTCTGTGGTACCTTCTTATTGTATTCAGTTATTCTTATTTGTATTTTTTCTTTTAGGTTAGTTTTAATTTAAGTAGTTTTGTATTGCATGCAATGTATTAAGTTTGTATTCTTTGTTTTTTTTTACTTCTCTATTACTGTTTGTTTGTGCTCTACCAACTCTTTGTATAATATATATTTTTCTTCATCCCTGGTTGCCTGGAAGAAATCGCTTTAAGCGATAAGGCCGCCTATTGTACTGTTATTATGTAAGATTTAGATATAAGGTGTTATTTTGTTATATTGGGTACAATAAAGTGTTCATTCATTAATTCATTAATTCATTGAAATACCGGTCATGGCGGACACAGCGACGTAAAAATTGAGTGTCCTTTCGCGAACTCAGCCCATGGATGTCATAACAGCCTATTTACGCCCGAATACTCAACATCTCAGATTTAAGCAGATGTGCTTAAATCTGAGATGTGTTTAAGCAGATGTGCTTAAATCTGAGATGTGTTTGAGTAAGTAGCCATTTTTTGACAGTTTTCAATGAAAATCTGTCAGAAAATCGTCACTTGAGACGGGCTTAAACCTGAGATGCGTTTGAGTATACGGGGGTTAAAGAACCTACCAATGGAAAGTCAGTAACTTCTCTAAGTAATAAATATTTTTAAACTTACGCGATCTGAACACATAGTTATATGTTTTAATACAACGGGCATATATTGCGTTTATTTACCTATTTTTCCCGACGTTTCAACAGGTTTACACACTGTCGTGGTCACGGTATGACTGATAGTCATCCAGGTCTATAAACGCGATAAATACCCGTTCTATAAAAACTTCTCTAAGTGTAGGTATTGTATCCCCTCGGTTACTTTTATTTATTTATTTAATTATTAACTAGCACGATTACTTATATTACAACCAATTACACTAGTTAATTACAATACCTATACATATATTAGAACAAATGAAACATAAAAAAAGAAAAAATTATACATAAAATTCCACAATAAAAAAAAAAAAAACTAATAATAATTGATCATTTATAAAAATTCCAGGCATATTAAATTGTATAAAAACATTATGCGTTTTAAATCTAAAAATAAATTAAACAAACAAACTCAAAATATTACTCCTATCATTCATCTCTCTCGCAAAACCTCAGGCACACCAACATAATATCCTTACATTCGTCCGCAAATATATTACAACCTGGAATCACCAATAGTTTTACTAATAATGCTGATCAAGGAGAACCCCCTTGTTTAGGGAGGGATGTTCATGTTCACAAGTGGACGTTACTGCTTATGAGTCATAATAAGAAAATAAATAAATTAATATCCCAAAAAAACGATTTCGACGGAACTTGAACCCACAGCAGATTCCCGTACGCCGTGTACGGGAATCTGCTGTGATTATTTTCTTATTAGGATAACGGCGCTAAAATCGTAGGAAGTCCCAAAGATTTTAATCACATTTTTATTTTATTTTATTTAAATTTAATTTTATATCACGATTCACTTCTTATTACCTAAGTGAATATATTAAATGAGCTAGCTATTGAATAACCACAACCTATGTACCTATATAGGTATATACCTTATATTCTGCCATGGAGGTAAATATGACTGTGAGAATATTTCTGGGTTGCCACTTATCTGCCAGTCTCCAGTTCATAGAAATTACATAGTCTTAGAAAGGAGACGGAGTTAATTAGTAGGTAAATATGATAAATAAATTGGACAAATCGTTTGTCATATGGGCTGTAATAACATAGCGAGATCGTTTATTTACGAATCATGGCCACATAGCTTTGTCATTGATAGGGGCTAAAAGATCTAGATTTTCACGTAATTTACTGGATGACGCAAAATTGTCTATGACGTTTCCTTTTGGCTATTCTGTTGTTAGGTATAAGAAAAAAAATTTGCTCCGCTTGCAGAACCATTTAAAAATCCTTGTGCAAACGGGTTAATTTTGAACACGTGTACAATCCTCATATTTTTCAGTTTTTTATACGTGTGTAATAGGATGGGAAACAATAGTGATTATGCAAATCAATATTTTTTCGTCATTAATAGACAACTATTGGGAAAAGTACATAGTACCAAAGTTATAAAGCATTATATCAGGACTTTTGACTTTTTTTAAAAGTCCCCACGAACTCCCCTTCAAGATAAAACATTTGAAACTATCATGGTTAACTAAAGTAACTGGCAACACTAAAATCATTTAAAACGGGATATTTACCATGATTTGATTTGTAATCCTGGCGCATAAAACTGTGCCTAAATATTGGAAAACTCAAAATCATGGTAAATATCCCCTTCAAGAGTCAAACTCTCTGCTTTCGGCCTTTCCATCCACAATACTTCGCTGACCGTAATGTATTATACAAATAGAGCTGGATCAAGAAATCTTACCAAATAACACAGCTCCTTATATTTAATAACGAACGGTTAATCGACAGTCTAGCTAAGCAAACATACTTTTATACAACTAACCTCTGCATTTGGCTTCGCCCACGTCCTCCCACGATACAATGATAAAACTCAGGAATAACGTGGTTAGCTCGTGTTTTTAGAGTTTAACTTTTCGCCAAACTTACAAATTTACCCTCTCTTTCAAATATTTATAAAAATGAGAATCCGTTCGATAACACTGCGAATGGGGTGTACTTCAAGGACCAATGATGAGACCGATCCTATTTAATTAAGATAGAAAACAAATAGCTTGCTAAACTTTAATGAGTTGAAACTGTGGTATCCTCTCTCTTTTTAATCCTTCCTAGATTGTAAGTAGCTCTGTCAAAAATCATTAATTAATACATTTGTAGTCTTAATCAAGATATAACAGAAACAATGGCGATATAAAATCAATCAATCTGTCGGCACGCACTCACGGACCTCAAGATACAAGCATTCTTGCTTAGTTTGAGTTCCACTGCCACTGTATTTTAAATGATTTCGCATATGTTTTTGGTAAATAAATATTGTATTATTATTTATTATTATTATAAATAAAGCTTCAGCAATAGTTTTTACCAGCGTTTTCACTTATGGATCTTTTGAAGCGTCATCTAACATATCAAAATATTCCCCTCACATGACAGAAGGTTAAATCATAATGGTGGGTTTCAAGGAATAATCAACCCTAATAGCAGACAATAATTAGGAAGCTGAAGTGGCATTGGGCCGGCCCTATCTCGCTAAGAACCGACGGCCGCTGGGGCAAACGTGTTTTTGAGCGGAGACCACGACTCGGTAAACGTAGTGTAGGACGCTCTCCGACCAGGTGGGATGACGACCTGCGAAAGACTGCAGGTAGATGCTGGATGCGGCAAGCTGAAGACAGGGTGCTATGGAGCTCATTGGGGGAGGCCTATGTCCAGCAGTGGACTGCTATAGGCTGATGATGATAATGATGAAGAGCAGACAATAAACATACAATCCTTGCGATTTTTCCATTAGTAGTTTACCCCACTGCGTGTGCATTCAACCGTTGTGATATATAACAGTATATCGTGATGCACTTCGCATTTGTCTTACTAAGTCG
Organism: Eupithecia dodoneata; assembly: GCA_947044415.1. Lineage (NCBI taxonomy): Eukaryota > Metazoa > Arthropoda > Insecta > Lepidoptera > Geometridae > Eupithecia > Eupithecia dodoneata. The sequence continues at coordinate 8,043,429 of OX345678.1, forward strand.
CAGCGGCATAAATACTGCTGGTCAATTGAAAAAAAAACGAAAAAGTGAATCACTTCTGAAGTTTAAACTAGTGTTGTGAAAACTTATCGATAAAAATGAATACCGCGGTATTGTTATCGGTTCTGCTTTTCGGTATCGTGCAGTGCAGTGGAATCGAGAATGAGGTGAGTGATTTGAATTTGGAATAGTTTGACAAAGGTTTGCAGACTGGATAGTAAACATGTAAACTTGGAATTAAAAGTGATCTAACAATTTGTCATACTAAACTTTTTACGTACTGGCATCGACAAAACGAATAAAAAAGATGACACACACGTTATCGGAGAACTAAGATGCTTTTTAGGAACCCTTTCTATTTAGTAAACGGTCTTTAGTAGCTATTTCTGCTCTTTCCTTCTATCGCAAATATATAATTCAAAACGTTCGTAACCAACCAAAATCTGAGAATACCCAACGTAATTTGTTGAGATCCCTTCCTAAAATACTTCTGAATTTTCATTATTAAAACCCAACGAAAAGCTGTCGATGATTTCGAAGAAATTAAATCCGTTAAGTTGAAACTCGCTTCCCGTTAATATTTACTTGTCTTAAGTAGTTCAGGGAACTTTGCGTTGTTGAAGAGGCTAAGGTTGTCGCAGATCTGAACCGCTTAACCGCCCCGTAGCACAAAATGCGCATCAGCATTATCTAGCCCCATGGTAAGCAGAGCTTGTGTTATGGATACTTGATAACTGATATACATAGTACAATACATTACATAGATTTTTTTTATTATACTTAGAAAAACGACAAGAACACCCGGAACAAATCTGCAGATCGTACACGCAAAATTATTCTGAAGCGGGAATCGAACCCGCAACCTCCTACGTCGCAGGCGGACCTTAGCCCACCGCGCCACATCGGTCGTGATAAACCCATCTGATTTTACAGTAACAAGATTTACTAGATTAAGTACGAGATACGGTATTTTTTTCCAAATCTGCGACAAACTTGAAGAGGCGTAGTTAAAGAAATAGTGTAAGTTATCGATTTTGTGAATTTAAGACGCTTCACTAGGCATCAGAGCTTATAAAGCAAAGCTTTTGAGAGGCAACTCTATTTCTGTTGGAAACTGTGAGACTAGGTTTATCAAGATACGCTGTATCATCTATTTTAAACCTGTAAAACCCAGCTAAAAGCTTGATTCAGGAAAGTTAAAACTTTGAACCTACCTCTAGAGCGGTCTCCCTAGAGAGAGATTAGAGAGAGAGAGTGGCAGAGCTTAAAAGTTTTTAATCCGTACTTACATACTAGAGGTAATATTAAATTCAAAAGAAACTCTTAACCGTCTATTTGTTACTTTATGGAATAAAATTACCTGAAAACGTTTTAAATAATTAAAAATTAAAACAATATTTGTATTATATTTATTTATTTAATATAACTTAGATTAAAGGTTTGTTTGTCACATCATTACTCTACTCTACATACCGAAGTGACAGAAATAAAAAAATAACACTTTATTTCCGTATCAGTGGAATTTGACTAATCAAAGTGTACATACATTTTATTGTATTTAAGGAAATAAATAGTTTTGATTCCTGATAGCGTATAGATACGTCCACAGCTGAACTGCTGCTGAGTTTAGCGGGGATAGCGTATCCGTAGGCTACATATTATCATACAAACAATGTATGCGAAGCCGCAGGCAGAAACTAATTCAGGGATAAAGACTTTTCTAAACGGTATTTTGTCAAGTTTGGTCCCACCACCCGTTATGGTCTGCCGCGTCGCTGGGTTGGACTTATGGGGTGTCTGGTGACCCCACAGCGACCCCGAGTTAATTTTAACGCCCTTTTACTGGTCCCGTATCGCAGAAAATGTCACTTAAATCCTAATTTACATAAGTTCACGTTCCATTACGCATTATTTCCTTTAAAAGTTTTCCTTATTCCCAACTACACGGTTTTTTTCGTCCTCACTAGATTACTTCAGTCAGGGTGCGGGCGGCAGCGGCGCATTCACAAAGCATCCGTTTTTTTTCGTGATGGCGTATGTAGAAGTAGTTGTAGGGGCGAGGTCACACATCCAACAGTATTCTAAATCCAGTAAGCTATAGTTTCTAGTAGCGAAGGATCTATAAAAACGTTCCTATAAAAAATTTAAGGGTTCGCTGTGTAAATATGCCCTTAGGCTAACAAAAAAAACCGTATAACGATAAGTGTTTAGTCAGGATCTCAGACATAGATCCCTTTCATTTAAAACAAGCCAAAACTTACCAAAGGTATGGTTAGTGATTAATTAATTAACGGCAGGAAATGTGCGGCTGATTCTCAACCAAAATGCCACTTACAGCGTCTTTCGCTGAGGTTAACATGCCGATGATGAAAGGATTATATATATTCAGTAAATTCAATTTATTCACCATTATATTATCACTAATATTGGCTTGTCAATTAAATACTATACAGTATGAAGAATCATCTTTAACCTAACCCTTAATTATAATAATTTAAAAATGATAAATAAAATGGGTAGAACAATATAAGCAATAAATATGAACACTATATCACAATCACAAATTAACAAATGAACATGTTAAATATTCGTTAATACTGTAAAATGGGCTTCATACGAAGACTATGAAGACTTTGTTTAGTCTTTATTTTTGCTTTTAATTCCTGAAAAGGAAGTAGAGTTATTTCTAGTACTAACTTCTTATAACTTGTTTTTGGTTTTAATGCATTTTAAAACTAAAAATGTTTTTATACAATTTTATTTGCCTGGAATTTTTATAAATGATCAATTATTATTAGTTATTCTTATTGTGTAATTTTGTGTATAATTTTTTATGTTTCATTTGTTTTAATATATGTATTGGTATTGTAATAAACTAGTATAATTGGTTGTAATATAAGTAATCGTGCTAGTTAATAATTAAATATATAAATAATAACTTGACATACCCTATTATTTATATTTTTGTTGATTATTACAGAGTGGAAATAACTTAAAATTAAATTAGAAGTGAACGTACTGCTTTGATCTACTTGACAGAGGGTTTCTAATAAAAAAACTTAAGCATTTAAACTGTTTGTAATTAATAATAGCTATCTAGAAAACGCTACAATTCAAATAGATTAATAACTCAGTACACAAACTGCCAAAAGGCAGTCAATTACGTAAATTACTATCCATCCATATTGATTAATGAGTTCATCCCTCCAGAGCTCTTTGACCACAGGATAGACAATTAGTCTGGAATGAATTTACAACCATTTATCATACATTTCCTAAGCTCATACTTTATTTTTCTTCTGACTAAGCTGAGCCACTTTAATTCCTTGCTATTTTTCGAGAATTTTTATTTCGTTTTAAAGCTAGTCTTGGGTTTTTTTCAAATATTAAACTTTGGTTTTCTAGTTCTCCCAACACAATCAAAATTAATAGCCCGCTTACATTTATATTGGACTCTAGAGTTGCAGGCTATCTTTGAGTAGCTCCATCAGTTCCTACGGTACCCTAAATTGATTTTCTCGATAATTATCGGTGAATTGAAGCCCATAAAACAACGAACAAGAAACCTTTACCTTGTGAGGTTTTTCGTTTAGTTTTTGAGTTGGAGCAAAACTCGTCCCAAGCTTTTTTATCGTCTAGGTAATCTGATATACTTGTTTTGCAGTAATCCTTCAGTTCCTTTAAATATCTACCGTTAAAGTTACCTATGTAAACAGGCTTCCCGCAACACAGGCCTCGTGCGGGGGCCGCCAGTAATGTGTACTATATATTTAAGTGAAATAGCATTTTTTTTTTATTTGTATCCTTTTTAAAAGTATTATACTCGTATGTATTTGACAATTTGTTTAAATTTATTTATTGATTGGATTAAAAGATATAAATACTATTCAAGGTATTTTTACCGTTAAGCATAGAAACATGCGGGTTCAAGTCCCGTCGAAGTCGTTTTTTTTTTAATAATATTTGATTTTTTTGAACGAGTGGGCGCGTACGCAATTTTATATCAAAAACATGTCAAAAACCTTTAATATTCTCTGTATCTCTGTGATCGTTTTAAAATAACAAATAGCCCACGCACCATAAATTTTGTTAAAAAATTTGTTTGTCCGAAAAGGGCTAATTTCAGCAGGAAGATAAATAACTCTGAAAAGTGATCAAAGTACGCCCGAAAAAAAAATCCCGGTTAAACAAAACTTATTGATTGTTTCACGGAAAACCTTTTCAATGAAGTGAGTTAATGAAAAATGGATATTAATTGATAGGCAAGTTTACTTTTGTTCAAGTAGCTTGCCTAAATAAAACTTTCTCTTGACCTATTGATTAAAAAAGTTCTACGCTATATAAATAAATAATGCTGGACAATTCACACAGCATTATCTAGCCCCAAGCTAAGCAGAGCTTGTGTTATGGGTACTAGATGACTAATAAACATAGCACAATACAAATATTATCTAGGTACCTAGTGACCGTCAATCTTCTTGTCCTCTAGCGAACCACGTAACATGCGCAGAAAGCAATTCTTAGGAAAAATTGGCGGGCCTACCTTTAGGACAGTCGCGTCCATTATTCACTTTTAGTTTTTATTTCAATCTATGAAAACGCGAGACGTTTTTGACGGTATATGAATAATATGCGTGGGTATACCTGCGCGCAAAGTTCCCACTCTCGCCCGTCACAGGACAAGAAGTTCTTACCAGGCACATAAGTTTATACTAATTGGACCTGAAAAACGACGTGCGAAACCGCTGGCTGGCAAAAGTTAATGAAAACTATACGATACTAACTCGATGAAACAAAACACCGCAAAACAGTTAGCTCGAAATTTCTGTTCAATGTCAGCGAAACCACCAGTCAAACATCATAATATTTATTTATACACAAACATGTCCCTACAATTAAATGTAGCAGTCTGTTATCTCGTATTTTAATACGCAGAATATGATACGCCCAGCCGCACAACACACAGAATATCATTCCTCGTGAATGTTCGTGCCGAATACGCATTATCACTTTGCTATACAATTACAGATAATTTTCACATTTGCTGAATGATCCGTTGGAAAGTTGGCAAGTGGTCGATTTAATTATTCTGTATATCGATGCGCTTTACTTGCTGCGCCTGTACTTATGTACTGTGAAACATGGATGATTTAGTCGGTCAGTCGATAGATAGACCGTAAAGTGATGTGCTATATCTCGTGAAGAACCTGACAACAGGGGTAAATGTGGAGACCGCGACTCAGTAAATGTAGTATGAAGGCTGTATTTTCGTTGAGTAGTGGAAGTGTAGGCAGCTGCAACCGTACATCCAAATAATAGTCCACCGTTGGACATACGAGTAATGCTTCAAAAGGGTGCACTACCCCTGTGGCCAGGGAGGATGATGACGATAAAATGACTGCTGGCGGAAGCTAAGCACTGCGAGCTTTAGATAGGGCGCTGCGGCGCTCATTAGGGAATTATATCCATCGGTGGACTATTATGGGAGGCATTATGTCCAGCGGTGGACTGCATCCTGATATAGATGTACGGTTACAGCTGCCTACACTTCCACCACCCAACGAAAATACAGCTTTCCTCATCAGCCATGTCTATTTCCGTATTATTAAATTAATCAATACTGTGAAACAAAATCTGTTGCTATTAAATTTTCTAATATGAGATCTATCTAGATATCTATCTAACCAGCCGGTAACACCCACTGCTGAGTATAGGCCTCTCCCTTATCTCTGTACCCCTGGCGGCGGTCCTGTGCCAGTCGGACCCACTGCTTCCCTACCAGCCCCCACACCACAATGTCGTCTGACCATCGGGCAGGTGGTCTGCCTCGACGCCACCGCCACATATCCCTAGGCCTCGGTTCTGCTCATTTGGTGACTGCTTTGGTCCACCAGTGATCCTCTAAATATGAGATACTATACAATAATACTTACCTAACGTGTAAATAGGTACTTGTTGTCCTATCAATCTACATTGAACCAGCCCTATTCAATACTAACCTCCTACTCTAACTGTCCTGTTCTGGCGCATGAACCTACAAGTGGTTCTTAGCCAACACAATATGTAGATCACATCTGTCTTTTGTCTTGCGGCGCTTCCATTCAGTCCAATAAAAATATCTAAGCAGGTATCTAACCTTTCTATGAACTTTTTCGCCACTTATTGGCTGCATTTTGAAGCTGCTTGCTGTTATGTAAGCTATATATTATTGTGAAGTTTCATCAAAATCCATTCAGTAGTTTTTGCGTGAAAGAACAATTAACATACTTACATACATCCTCACAAACTTCGCGTTTTATTAGTAAGATATGTTTTTTGTTGATTTGAGTTACAAATAAAATATTTCCATTCTCAATAATTCTCATTCTCATAAAAAAGTTAATTTCCCGCAACATTTACTGAATCCTTGACCCACCAAGTACTTACTTTCAATCAAATTATACTGAATGACATGGTAATAATGGAGGGCAATAACAATACCCCTGACTGACGTAAAGCAAATAACAAAGGTGATTAATTGTTAATGGAGTAACAGGACACTGAGGGATGATAATAATCATTTTAACATAATTTATACGCAATTACATATATGCACTATAGTTAGATTCGTTTATATACATATATAGATAATCATGGGTGTGACGGACGTTACCGACCGGGTGATTATGTAACTCGCGACCGATTTGCGACAGGCGTAAATTAAGCAATCAGTGCTGTCAAACGCCAATTTTGACGTTGTAGCTGGTTTCAAACTAAACAAAATTGACGTTTGACAGCACTGATTGCTTGGGTCGGTCGCGAATTACATAATCACCCGGCGGGAGTAAAGATCAAAACGATCAGAACGAAACGCGGTCGGTACATCACTTCTTCGCTTCGAAGAGTTAACATCACTTTTTTGAACCGAAGAAGTGATGTACGAACCGCGTCGCGTTCTGATACCGTCAGTGTTGTGTGTCGTGATCGAGCTGCGTTCGATAATAATGAAACCGGTGGTAGTGGTAACGTTCGTATTAAAAGATAAAAAATGAGGGTAGAACTCTATGTCTGCCAATAAAAACATACTCGCAGTGCCTTCAGTTATTCCGTGATCATGGCGCATGAAACTGTGCCGAAATATTGGATAACTCAAAAATCATAGTAAATATCCCGTTTTAAATGTCTTTAGTTTTAATAACCATGATAGTCAACGTTTTATCTTCATCACTGCAATAGAATCTACAAAGAAAGTCAAGCGCCTTGTGTTACGTACGTATCAATTAGCAGGAAAGTGGAAAACTGGAGCAGTAGGTGTTGGACACTGACACTCACGTGGTATGCTCATGAAGAACTGGTTATACTTTCCCACAATTATTGGTTTCCAGGGATTTAAAACAAGGTTGTGGTAGGTCAATTTTCTTTATTTGGTTCATCAGCAGCCTATCAAAAACAAATGGTGCTTTTTCGTTTAGGATTAAAAAAAACGGTACTTAATGGTTATTTTTGTTCAAACTTAGATAAAAAATACTATAATTCAATTTGTGGCATGTGCAATTTTATTTTTTCTTCAACGCTATGTGAAGGGTTTTGTAATTTCATTGCTTTTTTAATTGGCTTCCAAGAAAATAGAATTTAAATTTTGCAAAACATACATTTCTATTATGTGAAGTTTTGCAACAATAAGACATGAAGTGTATCAACATGTACGGCAGAATAAATAAATGAAATGAATGCACCACGCACTTATGTATGTTTATATGTTAAATTATATCTACCCTATGTAAAACCGCATAAAAATATCATATCCATCGGACGATGTGACCGAGACTGATGCTATAAACTTTATGGGCCATAAATGACTGCAGAATGGACATTTTACATCTTTATGTCAACGCCAGTCGTGAAACCGAACATATATTTTGTACTTTAGTATCATAAAAGTGCATTAAGTCGGGTCCATGCAAAGGGCTTTTTATGATATTTCGTAGTGCATCAGTATTTCACTACATAAAAAACAACTGAATTATAAAGAAATATCATTTTTCCTCTGTGAATGAAAAAAACATTTTGAAGCTATATTGTACGTGTATACGAATCTTAGTCAATATAAAGTGCCACGAGATCTGCAAATAACACTTTCGTCAACTTAAAATCCTAACAGTTTCAAGTATGAACTACATATTTGAATGTTGCAAATTCACCCGTAAATACCCCCAATATTTCCAAAAAAGTGCTGACCTACCGCGACGCTATCCGACTAGATACAAGCACAACATCACACTTCCTGATTCAAAACTAAAAATGCGAAGTTGTGGGCCAAACGCAATGGCATCAAAAATATATAATAAAATACCCGATACACTTAAAGACAAGGAAAAAGACAAAACATTTCAAACAAAATTGAAACAATATTTTATAAATAAATGCTATTATAACTTAAATTAGTTTTTTGATGACAAATAATAATTATTAAAATATATATGTATAATAAAAAAAAACTTTATTCTTATACTATTGACTTAAATAAAACTATGTGATTGAATTAACATCTACCGCTCTCTCTCTCTCTCTTATCTATTAAACAGAGCTTTTTAGAAACCCGGCTCACTTCCTTTCACAGTACATATTGCCACACCCTGCGTGGGTACCATTGTGTTTCTTATACATTACCTAGATACTAAGACTTACAAATGTACACAATGATGCAACAAAATGAATATGTGTTTTGGTGAAGTATGTGACGACACTACTTATTCTAATGTTTAAGACCTTGTATTAATAACATATTTCTTGCAATAAATGAAATGAAAAAAATATTGTGAATATGAAATATGACCTATCTTTCTCTTGTCTCTTCCAGGCACAACCATCAGAAGAGAACCTCAAGCGTGGCCTCAGCAACAAGTGCGTGGCTCGCGAGCTGACCTCCTGCATCGCGCACGAGCTGGTCGGCTACGTGGACCGGATGCTGCGGACTGCCTCTGTGCAGCTCAGTGATGACGTCTTGATCTTTGACGATAGGTACGTCTGCTATATAATACAGATTGCAGAGAATCTCGCGAAGAACCGACGGCCGCTGGCGCAAACGTGTTCTTGAGTGGAGACCACGACTCGGTAAACGTAATGTAGGACGCCCTCCGACCAGGTGGGATGACGACCTGCGAAAGACTGCAGGTAGATGCTGGATGCGGCAAGCTGAAGACAGGGCGCTTTGGCGCTCATTTGGTGAGTCCTATGTCCAGCAGTGGACTGCTATAGGCTGATAATGATGATGATGACGTCTGCTATAAAAGTTATCGACATAGCTCTAAGTGTCGCGACACATCTGCGGAACGTAGGTACATCGCCGATCGTTCGGTTCAATACGCTCGCAGTGTTTTTCAAATTCCCCATGACACATCAGCCGAAATTACGTCGTGTTAAAAAAATTCGTCGCTCAAATAATTCTCCACTCAAACTTGTTCAAGGGCGTTTCGAGCATTCCTCTAAAACATGCTCGAGTTTGGTATGCTTAGTCGTTAATTTGGTTATATATCAACCTCTCTTATATACCTTCGCGATGGGTAATTGTAGGTTTCATCGTCGTAAATGTAATTGAGATAGTCTCCAAAATCCATTGTAAATAACAACAAACTATTTCGAGGAGCATTCAAGGTAGGTAGCGAGGTACCTTGAGATGACAGTTCGTTATTCCACTCGTATGAAAAAATTCTCGAAGGCTGTTTCGAGTGAAGGATTTTTTTACGATCAAGCATACCGAAACGCATTTGGAGGTTGAGTAGAGTTTGAATCGAAGTCGAGGTAATGACTAAAGATATGGGGGTAAATATCAAAACCTTTCGATTTCAGCCACGGCCTAGCTGCCGAGCTGCCCATCAAGCCAGAGTCCCTAGCCCGAGCTGGTGTCTCCATGGAAGACCAGGCGCAGCAGCTGATCACCGACAAGCTCTGGAACTTCGCCACCAGCCGCTCGCTGCGGTACAGGATCCTCGACAGCGCTGATCTTGTTATCGCTGGCAAGCAGGCTATGGATTCCAGCTTTGGAATTGGTGAGTAGTAAAACATATAATTTAGTCCATAAATAAATAAAATAAAAACAGCTTTATTGTCCCAAAACACTAATATTTACAATATTAATACAAAACTTAAGTATACTATTTTGTTACATAAAAAAAGCTTTCCTAAATTACAATAAACGAGCTTATTAACTTAGTTAACGTTAACGTTTAGTCCATAGCAATATCAAATTAATTCGCTCAAAAATTAGTTATTATCAATAAATTGATAATAAATAAACTGACTAATATACTTGGATATCTATGTGTCAAATGATTTATAAACCTTCCTCTTGAATCACTCTTTTAAAAAAAACCGCATCAAAATCCTTTGCGTAGTTTTAAAGATCTAAGCATACATAGGGACAGACTGATAGCGGGAAGCGATTTTGTTTTATACTATGTGGTGATAAATTCAAATAATTGGCAAACACATCCTCATTCGATAAAAAAATCGTGATTTGTAAAAATACTAATTTCAAAATATCAGATTACCTATCTAGAAGATAAAAACTTGGGACGAGTTTTCCTCCAACTCGAAAACTAATAACCTAACAAGGTAAAAAAGATTGAAGTGTGGATATGTACCTATATGACAAAATAGCTTCAAATAAATTGTACACGGATAAGCATAGCGATTAATCTACTGCAATTGTTCGGCAAGTCAGATTTTCTATCGTATTCTGCAATAAATAGAGGAGTCAAAGGTTAATGACTGTTACTGTTTCTTTATTAGACCCTTCAGCATCAGTGAATACCTTTCTTTTGGCATATAAGGAAAACACAGAAGTTTTACCTTAATTTGGGGAAGTTGGATTGCCGTAATCCAACTTCCCCTCGAGTTGAAGTTAACATCAAATACAAGACATTTTCCGTAACCTCTTGGAGCCGCGATAGCAAACTTCTTATTTTACGCCCATATTTTACTACATAATAATATGTATGCCGAATTTTTTGAAATTTCTAAATATTATCACATGCTTAGAAAACCTAAAGGGTACTTTCCATTGACCTATAATCATAAAATTTTGCAAAAGCAAGGTATTACAGCAAAAATAAAGAGAAAAATCCGAAAGCAGTAAATATGTAGTTAATTCACAACAAATATTTTTTGATTTTCGTAAGGGACAAATAACCTGTTATTATATAATAAGGTACTTCTCGTTGATCTAAACTAAACTCATTATATTTGGCAAGAAAGAAGATCCTCAAATTATACTCGGTGTGCGAGTTCGACTCGCGCTTGACGTTTTATTTTAAAAACGCTTCTCTAAAATCTAATCGCCCGATTATCTATTACAAGAACACACTACACTAGACACACGTGTCGCACGTTCAGTCATGCAAAGGAAATTCAAAGACTCTAAAATCAAGGGAAATGTTTTGAACATAAACCAACGTCATTTCGTAATCACAACCTTAGGCTCCGCGCAAATGGGCCACCGACCACAGCCACCGGTGGCTGTCGCGCGCTACCGTCGCGTCGCGGACACTGCTGTAGCGAGTGGCCGCCACCGGCTACACGTATGCGGCGCGTCTATACAAAATATATGAAAAAGTACGTTAAGCGGCTGTCGCTGGCCACCAGTGGCTGTGGACGGTGGCTTGTTTGCGCGGAGCCTAACGCTATACCTCAAGTAAACATCCGACGTCGCTTGTATTTCCTAAATCACGTCTGGAATAACACTCCAGCTCTAATTTTACACCATTATCATCCTAAAGTACACAGCGATAAAATCACAAATGGCAACCATCTCAATCTCTCGCAAGCGTCTACAATTACTTTGGGTTGAATAACAGGTAGACTATGTATTATAGGTACACATTAGACCTTTAAAAGCGCGCGTTTTGGTAACGCCCATTTTAAAAACGCTAGTTAGATAGATAATCCTGGATTTTGAAATGTTTTATGTCTTTTCTTATTGTATAAAAAATGTATATTTCTTATTGTATAATACTTTATTGTACTATTGTTCATCATTTTCTGTCTTTTCACATAAACACTTATAAGAAAATATACGACTCCTACGTAAAAAAAAAAACCATTGAGACGATACGAAAATACCCTAGCGGCAGATTGTTAGCTTTTATTTCTGTGTTCGAGGCATCGTTTGCTCAACTAAACTAATTGCTTCACTATGACGATGCTATCGGCACAAAATGACACGTTTTGGTTTTATACCTAGACGTAGAACCCACAAATGGAAGGACGCCCGTCAGAAGAAAGTTTAATTTGAAACCCTTCTGCGCGATAGTGAGTGCATTGAATGCACGCACTATCGCGAGTTTTAATCATCTAAGGACTATACTCGACGATTCTGTAACGATACTACTGTCATTGTGAAAAGATTGGATAAGTTAGGTTAGGTAGTACTATTGTGTACCTGGTCACACACACCGAAACACAGATACTTCTATTCACGTGTGAGTCCGATTTGATCAGTTAGGTACTCGCGGCAAGGGCGTAAGCGCGCGGTTCAAAACGCCTAATGTGTAAGTACTCGCTCGTACACGTATGTTGAAATTGAAGCCATTTTGAATCGTATTGCAAGAGGGATTTGCTTTGAAATGATAAAATTAATTGCTTTAGCTGGCTTTGTAGCTATCCTTGATAATAAGTGCCAATTTTGACATTAGATATCATTTTGTAACATTTCGCTTACATAATGTAAATGTGTTATGGTGGGAGTATTATAATTTTGGTATAATATAGAACAAGAGAAACAAGGGTCACATAGGGTCAGTCAAAACGAGACGCGACGCGACGTAGCGCGTACTGTTAAGATAGTGATTCAAAATACAACTTTATCGCAAAAAGATACACAAAAATTCTATAAATGTTGGGAGTTGGAAATATTCTATGACCGGGGGCCCCTTTCAGTAAGGACCCGTTATAAAATAAAGAATACTATTATTATCGACCTTTGTGGTGCGGTGGGCGAAGGTCCGGCTGCGACGCGAGAGGTTGCGGGTTCGATTCCCGCCTCGGAAAAATTGTGTGTACGATCTGCAGATATTTGTTCTTGTGTGCCTATGTATAACAAAAAATATTTATATATCTATGTAATCTATTGTATAAAGTAAATAGTCATCTAGTACCCATAACACAAGCTTTGCTTACCATGGGGCTAGATGATGCTGTGTGGATTGTCCAACTTTATTTATTTATTGTTAGTTCAGCTACTGCACGTGTTATTGAGATTAAATACGAAAATGCCCGCTGCGCCGCGCAAAACTATTGTCATCTTCAAGCAACGTCGCGTCGCGTCGCGTCTAATTCCGTGTTCTGAACTAGTACAGTAAAAGAGGAAAAAGCTCTCATAGCACTTCAAATCGCCCAAAGAAATAATAACATCTACCTTTTGTACAATGTGAAGGCATAAGTAGGGTACAGGGTATTATAGTTATGGAACTTTTTGTCCGGATATCCCCTTTGGGCTCCGCTGGGTTTTACTGTGCAGAGTAATAAGCCCTATTTTTGAGATAACCTTTATTCAATGAAAATTACAATCAAATAATACAAACATAAATTATAACTAGAAAGTCATTTATAACGAGATACTTACGATTTGATTTTATATTTTTTGCATAAAACTGTGCCGAAATATTGAAAAACTCAAAAATCGAATCATGGCAGATAAATGACTTTTGTACTAATAACCTTAATCAAGTTTCAATTATATTAGAACTAGTATTTACAGTTCAACAGTCTTGCAGTGTTGCAATGCAAACAATCAAGAGTTAGCTCAACTGATCCATATTAATAGTTCAGTTATGTTTACAAGCTACGAGTAGAAACTGTATTTAGCTTTATTTACTCAAGTTTACGTTCTATTTATAACTACAACTCGGTCACAATATCTGTGCACCTTGAGCCAAACATTTTGTATGGCTCAAGGTGCACAGATATTGTGACCGAGTTGTAAATATAAGCTTTTTGTTTCCTAAATAAATAAAAATAAAATATGAATACCAGTCGGAAGCGTCCCCAAGACGCTGGCTGCATTGCCTAGCACCATTTTCACTTACCTAACAAAAGGACTGTTTATTTCTTTCTTGACATCAGTTCAGTTCAGTTTAAAGAATTTATTACTCAAAAAAACAAAGTTCACTTAAATGAGAATGTATATACAATATACTTAAGATTACTACATTATGTTAGTATTACAGTTAAATTACATATTAGACATCTAAACAAAACAAATGTTATTAAACCGCAAATCACGAAACTAAAATGCTCAAAATCTAGCATCAAGTGAACCATAAATCTAGCATCAAGTGAACCATAAATCAGACCGACTTAGAAAAACTCAATAAATGGTCCAAATAGTCCGGCAAGCGGCTGCAGAATGAGACCGCCAATGGATCTACGTCAGACCACAATCACGGCTATTAATTCCTGAATTTTTTGGAGATTCGAGTACCGGAACATCCTCAAATCATTCACAATTACCATTACAACTTTAAATACGAAATAGTACCTACACCTTTTACCATAACTGTGTACAAATTATTTTATTTATTTATTTATTATTCGCAAATCGGCCAAGAACGGAAGAGAGTTCCCGGGAAATTCCGACAACCGAGAATTCCAATCTCTACTGCGTACGATTCTGATTCCGGAAGCACAGCTTAACACCCTAACTAAATATTATCTCCGTAAACAACGCTTGCCAAGTACGCACTACAATTAGATACTAACAAACCTATCGTTAACCAGCACCACTTATACCTAATGATACCAACTATAAACATATAAGGTCGTATGTTTTATTTAAAGTTTCTTTTAGTTTTTAAGGCATATTTGTGGAAAAACATCTCAATGAATAATGAAATAATAATTATCGTTTTTCATCTCGCATTTTAAAATGTGGAGCGATAATTGTTGTTTTAATATTGATAAATAACCAATGTTAATTCGATTTTATAAATCAGAAGAAAAAAATAGATTTAAATAGATAGTTTTTTTTTAAATAAATTGTTGTTGTTGCACTTTTAACTTATTTTGAAAAAAGGTAAAAATTATGATAACTTAAAAATGGTTCACTTTTGCATGATGCACATGGGGTGAAAATTATCGCCAATAGTCACCCCTATCACCTCTTAACGGGAATACGTCGAATTACCAATAACCCTTTATAGACAGTTTTTTTAATACCTTTATGTTGTGGCTATCACAGACTTAACTATGGCTGCTATGTAATTTTATAAAGGGGCTTAGAAGGGTCGAATAGTACAACAAAATTATAATACATAATTATGTAGATGTCTCGTACTGGCAATATATCCCCATGGGAAAGAAAAGAACACTAAGAATAAAGAACTTCCATACAACAAAGTCGCGTCGGGCAAGGTTTCTATAGCAGCTGGTAACCGTTACACCACAGTGACGTCACCCAAACATTTCCAGCCCGCGCTTAACTAGATGTCGCTAGTAATAGTGAACGAGCTCTAGATCGCGCTGACGAGAACGCACGGATCTGAACGACCTCCGTCCCATACATCGTGTTGAGTATCGCTTCTCGGCCTTTTGGCTAAGATCAAAGTGTAGTATCTGTTCTTTTCAGCTTAATATCTGAAAGTTCCCTCACTGAGGGACCAGTATATTAAACTGATTTTTTTAAAGCGACGGGATGTTCGGGGCTCGCTCCACTCCCGTCACGGGTCGGCCCGGCATTGCAGTGCCGCCGGGATCGGCCCACAGAAAACTTGTGCATCTCCTGTCTGAACAATGTTTAGACTGTTTGTTGTAGACCATTTTCAGAGTGAAAATACGTTTTCGCTCTGAAAATGTAAAGAGTTTGTCTGTGTCTAATAAATTTTATGTTTATCAAACAACGAAATCGTTATTTTCTGAAAAGAATGGCATAAAATGTGATACTGATTTTGATATAAAACGGTCTATTTTATTGCGCAGATTAGAAAAAGGACAGTTGAATTGCATAATATTTTTGAGAAAAATAATTTTTACGCGACTAAAATTAACATAACTTGTTTGCTCCTACTTTGAGGGTGGAAATGTTCTTGACCTGTTGCATTTTTTTAAATATTATTGTAAGAATTAAATGTTTTAGTTTTTGTTTAATTGTACTTAATTATAAATTTTAAAACATTTCTTGTTATTTTTCCTACCCGCGCATTAGTCTTTGTGGCATGGCATTATGCACATTTTGCGTAGGTACTCGTATATGTCAAAATGCGTATTGCTAATTTTCCGTAAATGTGAATTGATTTGGCATTTTGCGTATATGTCAAAATGCGTATTGCACATATTGCGTAAATGTCAAGATGCTAATTTAAAATTAGTCAAAAGGCGTGTTGGTTATTATGTGTCAGAAGGTGCTCGACGACTACAGGCCAATCCGGACCATTAAGTTGAATTCCCCGATAGTTGGATTCCCCGAAAGTTGAACTCCCATTAAGTTGAGTCACATTATGTTGAATTCCTATTAGGTACGTTGAATTCCCACTATGAAGGTAGCTCTTATAGCCTTCCTATATCACAACTAAGGAGAAAAATCTGAAAATCTTAAATTTTTATTTCTGTCTAGCACTAGACCGGCTTTTTGACTCGGTAAATGCACCATTGCACCATTAATGGGGCAAATCAATGGTGCAAACGTAACCGCGGGACTTAATGCACCCAGGTGATAATATCACCTGGGAACATTTTCACAATACATTGCTCGCTTTGCAATATAGATTTATTTTACTAGGCGAAAGTACAAACACTACCATTAGGTCGCTAAGGTTCATTGGGTGGTGGGACTAGTTTACTGTTTGGTCTAGTGTGTCTATCTTTTAAAACAAGGCTATCATCGATAATCGCTGTTCTATTTAGTTCATGTTTAAATATATACAAACATTTTAAAGGGTGCTGAATAAAAGTATTAACCATCTATCTGTCACGTGGCATTTAGATTTTGGTAAATGCACACCAATTTATCGGCATGCATCCAAAATATTGAGGTTTACTGGATTCCCAATAAACCTCGGAAATTTTAGGAAATCTGTTATCTGTTTTTGACATTGCAATTATTATCGCTTCATCTTTGTAGGTATACCTAATTCGTAGTGAGAATATATCGCGTTACGCCTATTGAAAAGTTACTGTCACTAATTCTTTGGTTTGGTGGTAGATACTCGAATATGCCTCTGGTTTTGTTTTAAGCCCTAGAAATTAAGTTCGTGGGTTGAAAAGCGCACAAACGGGAATTATTCGGTTCGGATTATTTTTGCTATAACCCTATATTCTTACTAGTAGTTATTAAATCTAGTTAGTAGTTATTAAATCAACATACAAAATTCTCGTTGTGAAATAAATACTTTATTATTTTTTACATCGCATTATCTTCTACCTGAAGACGATTACATCGTAAAGATACATTTTGTTTAGTTATCTTCAATTTTAACTCAAGTTCAAGTTCATATATTGGTAAATCACTATTACACCGTTATTCTGACTTCACCGCTAAAAGTACAAAAAACAGAAATCAATTATTTCTTTGGGCTTATAAAGTGTTAATCTATAATAAATAATTATTTATTTGAAAGAAAATTACTTTAAATAATTTATTTTTTGAACTAGTTAATATAAAAAAAAGATTTATGTCATTTGTGCATTATTATGTTGACTATTGTATTTGGTAGTACTTGTAAGAATAGATGCTTCAATTATGTATAAATAAATGTCGGATGCGTCCCCAAGACGATGGCTGCATTGCCACGCTTCATGGTAATACTGAGCTCAAATTAAAAAAAGTAATTGTTTTTCTCTTCATTTAAGTTTTTTCCCACCTGTGGAACAATCCCCCATCAAATAAGGAGAAGGTGATCGCAGTAGAGGTATTAAAACATGCAGTAGGAAGCTCCTGCCCTTTTTCTAGAAGGTTTCCTGAGTTGGAGGTAGCCTTTGCACGACTAATGTCCAATTCATTTAAAACGGGATATTTACCATGATTTAATTTTTGAGTTTTCCAATATTTCGGCACAGTTTCATGCGCCATGATCACAAATCAAATCATGGTAAATATCCCGTTTTAAATAACTTATACCACGGGTATAATATGTATTGTCCAATACTCCAATAGCTGTTTAGTTAAAGAACAAGTAGGTACATTAATGAACACCCCACTGACAACAAAAACAAAACAACAAAAAGGACACAACGTCTTTTGACTAACACAGTTTCCAATTTAAAAGTTTTTTCAAATTGGTGTTTGAACAAGTTTCCCTTGAGACAAGATCTGATATTGTTGTTCGAATCACACTTCAGAGTTTTATAGCCTCTCGATTTTAATAAGGGTGCACACAGGATCCATTTTAAACGATCTGTTTTTTTAGTGTGACTTCATGATGTATTTGTATGTGTAATGTAATCAATTATTGCATATGCATATATTACATGTACAATAATCTGCTGCCTGGAAGTGATCGCTTCTAAGCGAAAACGCCGCCGCCCAGTTTTGCAGCTCTGTTTTCTTTAGAGCCAGATAATGAATTAAAATAGAAGAATATGTAATTTAATTGCTCAATCAAATAAAGCAGTGTAGCATATTCGGCGGACTTATCGCTTTCAGCGATAACATTCTCAGAAAATGTGTAGGATTAATAAATTATATGCATATATCTAAAGAAGTTATTAACTCTTTTTTCTTCTTTCCAGATGTGTCAGTCAAGCCCCACAAAGCAGTCGAGACCGGCAGACAACGGAATAAGAACATGGGACCACTCCTCGCCGCTGCCGCCATGAAGTTCGGTCTCCTTGGTGCTCTGACCTTCAAAGGCCTGACCCTGATGGTCGGGAAGGCTCTTCTGATCTCCAAGATTGCCCTACTCCTGGCTACGATCATCGGGCTGAAGAAGCTTTTCTCCCGAGAGGTAGACTGAATAAATTTGTGAATCATTTCTTTGTTTCTGTTCTTTTGCACCTGCGATCAAAAATATTATCTAGATTTCGGGTCAAATAGGTACAAAATCAAAGCTAAAAGCCGTCTCCGTAAATAAGAGCACACTTGAGATAAATAAATGTAGAATAAGTTAT
Source organism: Eupithecia dodoneata (assembly GCA_947044415.1). Classification (NCBI taxonomy): domain Eukaryota; kingdom Metazoa; phylum Arthropoda; class Insecta; order Lepidoptera; family Geometridae; genus Eupithecia; species Eupithecia dodoneata. The sequence goes on from OX345678.1 coordinate 8,062,503, forward strand.
ATTTTTAGCTCTAAACTAACAATTAATATTTAATTTTTATTTTTGCAACTTTTAACACATTGCGGCATTGTGACACGTGTTTACGTTGGCTGTATTTCAATCGAACTAAACAAAATAAGAGCTTTCATTACAAGTGCGCTCTTATTTACGGAGATGGATTTTTTGCATCGACCTGACATTTTATTTGTGATCGCAGTTTTGCACCCTGTTTGCACCTTTCCCCCCTCTATTTATAAGGCGATTAGGCCGCCCTTTATACTTTCTTTATTCTATTGTTTATTTCTGTATTGTTTCCTGTTTTTCGTGGTATAATAAAATGTTTTCTATCTATCTATCAATCTATTTATATAGTTTGAAAGATAGGACATTATTTCAAGTCTGATAAACTCAAGTGGTTTCTTCTCGGTAAAGGTTAAGTTTGTAGTCTCAATAACCGCTGGGGATTATAGGTTCTTGGAAGGCAACTGCGTTTAATCCAAATCGGATTGTCGGAAGAACTTCAATACGATGGACCGACGAGATTGCAGCAGTCTTAGGGAGTTGATGAATGGAGACGACTTAGGACTGTTATTTGGGGGAGACCAGTGTACAATGGACATTTTTGGGATAAGAATAATATGATAAGACATGTTGTGTGTGACGTGGTAGGACGTGTTCTGGAGTGAAGACTCCGCAAAAGTAGTGTTGGACGCCCGCAGCTAGGTGGGTTGACGACCTGCGGAAGACTGCAGGCAGATGCTGGATGCGGCTAGCTGAAGCTATGACGCTCATTAGGAGACGCCTATGTCCAACAATGGAATATTATAGCTATTACTCGATTATTATCTGGCCTTCTAAGCATGATTACACCTAACTTAAGGTAGGCTATAGTTAAGTTGTTAATTATTTTATAAGGGTAACATAAGCTTCAAAGTTTAAAGATGTGAATTACCTTTATATTTCTATGTAAAAAAAGTATTTTTCCTCACAAACTTCACAAAACATTCAATTTATATCTCCGAGTATTTCTGCCTGGGTAGAAGGTGCTCAGTTCTTTCAAATTAAATTTCCATTTACGTCTATCCTTTTATTTAATATAATTCAGGCAATACTTTTTCACATCTCATGCGTGGCATGATAAAACTTCTGAATATCGAAAAGTACCCTCACCTTCTACTAAGCAGGTTAGTACACTCTCTGGGTGCTGACCTTTGAGATTATGAATTTAGTTGTATTTGCTAAGTTTCAATAAAAAGGAACATCATAATTTATGACCACGCAAATAACATAATTTCTTTCAAGGTTGTCTGGGAGAGATCGCTCTTGAGCGCCGTTTGTCTAAGATACCGATGGTCGCTTATTTTTTTTTTCATTTATTCAGAAACAATTTATATAGTGTATGAATTAATACTTATAGCTACAAATATTTTATAACTAATTAATCTTTTGTAAATTACTTCTTATTATGTGTGCTATAAAGTATGTTCTTTCTATCAATAAACTAGTTTCTGCCCGCGGCTTCGCAAACCTTGTGTTTATGGAAACGCAAAAGAAACATAGGATCCTTTTAAAGGAGCCTATGTTTTATTTTAGACTTAGAAGTCCCTTTATAAAAAGTGTAACTAATAATATATCTATAAAGAATTTGTCCCCACAAAATGTTTAAATCCAAAATATAGGTAGTTATTCTGACCGAAATCTGTGTACCAATGGTGTACCACCATCCTATGTATATATATAACCCATATACACGAGTCTACGTCTATGTTTTATTTTATTTGCTAACGTTACACTTCGATTCATGATAAATAAACGATAAAATAAACTAGAGTAACGTACTGTATAATATTATTAAACTGATGTTGAACGAAGCTCCTGTCCAAAACCGACCGGAATTAAAACTTTTAAATGAAATGAAAAATGAATTTACGATGAAAAAGTTTAAAATATGAATTTTGAATTATCTTCGATTTGGGAAAGTGTTTTTACCCGGAATATTTTTAATTAATAAGGAAAAACGTGAAAAAGAATAATCATTTATTATATCGGAAGCTTATATAAAATGATAAAAATAAAAATAATAATTATTTCAGACCATAGAAAAATACAAGATCTTATTTCACGTCTACTGTTCTTAGAAAGACACATTAAACCTTTGATGAAAGAAAGTACAGGTCGAGAAAGGGTCCAGGTTTGATCAAAGAGGCTACACACCTATACTGTGTCCATCTAGAATGTAGAATGTTTGTAAACATTAGAAAACAGCTGATTTTTAGGGTTATCACCACGAAATGATGCAGGCCTAATAGAATTCCAATGATTTCACATATACATTCTATTAGATTTATTACTTTTTATAATCCTGACGTCAATTATATGCAAAATCTAATTATTTCAATTTACAAATCGACATTATGTGGTCAAAAACAAAGATTAAAATCGCTAGAGATTTTTTGTCTTTGTAACAGTGCCATCCCTAACGAATCTCAGTTTTGACGTCCCGTGTTGCAAACAGTTTGTTACTTTTCAACTATTATTTCGAATCAAGGATAGCACTATGACCATACATATTTCATAGAGAGAGTATTATTTTAATTTAGCCGGATTATTTGACGTTTCATTTCACGCTGCATATTTGCTTAGCGACAATCTGTCCAAAAGTTATGAATTCTTCCAATTTGATCAATAATGTTTAGTGCTTCAAGGAAAATTGTTTAAACAGGCACTTATTTACATTTAATTGAGTTGGCACAGGTGAAAAAATATTTAAAGAGGTATTGTTTTTGCTTGATAATTGAGAATGGGTGTTATTAATGTCAATAAACATGGAGTTTTCCATTTCTGTAAGTGCGAGACTCTTATGTCAACATTTCCATACATAATTTTGAAGTTTAAAATTCAAACTCATTACTCCCTTGGGGAAAATAAACATTACTAACGAATACACCATCACACGTACGAGATAACCTAAATAAAAAAATGTTTTTCACCCCTACATCAGCTGATTGAAATGTCAGTGGCTCTGTTTACAAACATTCTACATTCTGGATGGATACAGTATAGACCAATAATTCTTATGAACTCTCCCTCTATTTTCTTGCACTATAGTACTATATTAACACCATTCAATAATAATTTAAAAGGGGTAGAGACCTGTCGACCCTTCGAAGTTATGATCTTTCGAGGTACCTAACGACCCATCGACGAAACGACCTTACTTTACTTACGACCTCTGCGGCACAGTGGACGAAGGTCCCACTACGACGCAGGGGGTTGCGGGTTCGATTCCCATCTCGAGACAATTGTGTATAAGTACAATCCGCAGATAGTTGTTCCGATTTTTCTGGTCGTTATCTATATATAACAAAAATATTTATCTATGTAATCTATAAAGTATATCATTCATCTAGTACCCATAACACAAGCTCTGCTTAGGGGCTAGATACTGTGCGGATTGTCCATTATTATTTGTTTATTTACTATGCAGGCACGAGCTTGGGCAGTTACCTGATTGCTTCATGCTGTCCATGTATTTAGGCTCTAATACCTTCATTATGGATGTAAGAGGGTTAACTACGAACCTTATTGAAAGAACACCAACGCTGTAATATTTAAACTGACCTACTAATTCATGTTCACAGGGCCACAGCATCGAATAAATAACTAACCACTAGCTGACAATGAAGAAATAACGAAGACTGAACAATGGCGAATGGCTAACTAATAAAAAAACTAGAATTATAACATTGTCAAAGCAATTATAGGAATACGAGTAATTATTTGAATATAAACTGAAAATTGTTAAGACAATGTCGTAGTTCAAAGTCGGATATATACATGTAACTGATTGAATATATTGCAAACCCAACGTTGGCCACTTTGGGTTAACGCGGAATATAATATATTTTGATTAAATCAGTTCTTTGTATATATTAAATGAAATATCGAGTTGTAAATAACTTTATTTATATGACACTAGTTACTTATGTACTAACTTTGTACATAATGGCAAGCTAATTTCGCATTTATACAAAAGTAGCATTTTGTCTTACAGTAATATTTTATTTATTTAATTATAATGTACTAACAATTATTTATTGATGATTAAATCGAATGATCGCTGAAGTATTTATTTTACTGACTTTATACCTAACCCTTAATACGCCTAGGAATTATTATATATTCGTAGAATATTTGGTACTACAAGCTCATTTTAATTATTGTCAAAAACATTCGGCTATAGTTTGACCGAAACCGCTGTACCGCTCCTTAGGAAAGTGCGGCGAGGTGGGGGGCGAGGACAAAAGAGCAAGAGTACGCGTTGACGGCGGCAGACACGTTAGTATCCCTGAGTAGTCTATGGGCAGACTGATGGATCGGAGCGGCCGATATTTCCCCCCCGTCTCGCCGCTCGCATACCTCAGGCGCGGTACAGCGGTTTCGGTCAAACTATAGTAAAGTGTATGTGCAACTGCATAGGTGCTGTCTTAAAGAACACTCATGAACCAAGTGTCTTCTTCGTTACCTTAAGATTTATAGGTACATAATATATGTATGTATAGAGACTTATTGAAAAGTGCCAATGGATATACATATATATTCTTAGTAATATGTTCTTATAAAAATACTAAATCATCTATTATCCAATTCCATGTAGTGTGCAATACAGAGTGTGTTTAACATTAATTAAATAAAAAAAAACATTTGGATTTTTAATATTTCCATGTTTGAAGTGGCAGTGGGCAGGTCATATAGCTCGCAGAACCGATAACCGTTGGGGAGTAAAGGTTCTCTTGTGGCGACCGCGATGCAATGCGAAACGGAGTGTGGGAAGACCTCCCACTCGATGGACCGACGACATTGTAGCGGTCGCAGGGAGTCGATGGATGGAGGCGACATAGGACTGCTATTTGTGGCGTAACAATATTAGCTTAATTGACAAAAAACAATCAAATAAAAGAAACAAATTAGAACTAGTATTTAAAAATGAAAAAATTGAGCTAACTGCAGACTATTGCAAACAGTCTACAGGTAGCTGATCTGATCCATATCAATACCAGTAAAGAATTATAATCAACTTGGTATAAATTCAATCCAGCATGGTGTATCAAATTAAAATGTACTGATGTAAATCATCAGACAAAAATCTTTCCTATAATAAATGAATCCTAATCAATATTCCGAGGTGCACGCGGAATACAAAATTAGGCAAAATCTGGCTCAGAAATTACGGACTTAATTCCACTAAATAGCTTTTTAAGCGACGAGATGCCTCCGAAATGTTCTACGCGCAATCCATACTAAAATAAAATACCAGGAAAGTAAGATTTTGAAATCTTTTGATGGACATTGTAAAAGCATGTCACCAGGGACCGAATTCTTGTAAACAAATCGCTTTTTCATCGTCTCAGAATGATACGTTATGGCATTCTAGCTTTGATGAAAAATAATACAGATTCAACTTCCTGCTAGATGGCTCTGCGTCTGGTATTGACGCAATTTGCACTAGTATCTATAGTAAACATTTAGAAGGAATATTCACAATAAAGAATAACATTAATTAACTATGATGGACAAAATTGCATGTCAAGAGTGTCAAGGTGGAAACGAAGAGACAGTTCAAATGGTGCAGACATGTTTTGCATATGGCAGATTCCATACTCCAAAAATAGTGATTTTATCTGAACTTGCTAAGGGATAACAAAAGCTTGGGGGCCAATTTCTGCATTACAAAGTTGATTAAAAGTGATATCTAACGTCTTTAACGTTAAATCGTCATCGATGTAGTTTCTCAATAATTTTATCCTCAATATAAGTATTACCTAGGTAGATATGGCCTAGGGGTATCACCCCTAGGCTTGTCTGCTAGGTGACACGTTCATACTGCGCGACAGTTCGGAATCATCTCAATGGCGCAATACCGTCCACGGCACGCACGCAAGGCACGTGTGTACTTTGAGGGAAACAGTTTTGAATACCTTAACGCAATGCACCAGTTGCAGAAATCCAGACCTAAAACCCTACACTTACTTCTACAACTCTTTTTATTTACAATAACAATTAATTTTAAAGCTCAATGCGTATCAGAATTAATGAGCAAGCGCTAAAGATAGTGTAGCTAAGCTCTATAAATAATCAAGGGTTCACCCTCCCTTGAGTTGTTTATATACCTTTGGTTCAGTTTTTCCTACACTTACTTCTACAACTCCTTTGGGCAGCTGCCTCCGACCGAACTTGTAATACTCATAAGTAAGGGCTTGTGAGCCATTTTCGCTGATATCAGTATAAAACATAAAACCTGAAATTTAACTAAGGTTCGCCGTCGACGGATCCATCGTGAAAGCCATCATCGTCATCATGATAATGTTGAGTATTGTTGAATAAAATAATAATAAGAAAACCTCTAACTGTGAGTTACTCAAGTCATTTAGTGTCAAAAATTATAAATTAAATTTATAGGTATCATTTATCCGATTTCTGCAAATCTCGTAAGTAGCTGTTGTGGAAACACTCTTCGATAGCGAATTTGGTAAAGAATCTCATTAATTTATTATTGGCTATGAAATGTTAGGAATTCAGATATTTTGTAGCCCAACTACTAAATCATCGTTCCTTGCGTGTATCAGATTAATATAGAAAATTGTGATAAAGAAATATGAAAAGTATGTCTAAAATAGTTTTCAGGTTTTAGATTACCAATTTCATTGGTATTTTAATGTAATAAAATCATTAGCACATAACTTTCACAATAAAGATTAATAATAGAATATTGTGGTTAAGAAATATGAAATGTATCTCTTAAATCGTTTTCAGATTTTAGATTACCTATTTCATTGGTATTTTAATGTATATAAAATCATTAGCATATAACTTTCATAAGTGGCGCGGCGCCGATAATTTATTAATTATTAAAATGTATTATATTTAAAATAAGTGGAATATTAATTGTACAATTTTAAATATTATTGATTTGGTCTGAAAGTATTATTCAGTATTAAGAAACATAATAAATTGTTGTATCGACTGTTCGCGCCAAAGACAGTGTGAGCCATCGCTCAGGCTGCATTATTTTACGATGTCAGAGCCTATATATACGAACCAAAAGGGGGAGAATACCCACTTTTGGATCGGCAGCCTAACCAGACAGAAGCTAAGTATTGTTCATATTTTGTGACTAGCAATTTGTGTAACATAACCTTAAAATGTTAATAATTGTCTGTAATAATTGATGTCCAACCAGATTGTATTATTGAATAAAACAGTATTCATGTTGTAAGTTATGCTTCTTTTCTTTAATACCTACAATATCAACCCTTTTAGGACTTCTAGTAACGTTTCAATGAAAATAGATACCAAGATAGTTCAAATTAGTTTTCATTATGGTATCTTAGAGCTTCTTTTAATTAGTAAAACCATCAAAATCTATCACGTGCACGAAAGAAAATTAATTGCAGCTCAGAATTTTCTTAGAAACTAAATAAATAATTGTATACATTGAAATACCAGACGAAAGTCATTCATTATAACCTATATGGACCTATGAAGGACCCAGTGTTATTAGTTTAGCTAGTTTAGTACATTATGTGGTATTGAAAGAAAACTATTAGCCGACAAATAACATCGTCGAAAAGAAAACCCTTCTTCTTGCGCAGTTGGGTAAAAGAAGCTTTTTTCCCAAAAGCTTCTTTTACCCAACTTTACAATTTCTGTATTGAACAGAACGAATTAATAGCAAAATTCAGATGAATTGTCCATATCGACCCAGCATTGATTATTAAGATTAAAAACTTGCTTCATCATCACATGTTTGGTTATCAACTCAACTTTCGAGCGGATATATAGACCGGCTACCCGCCACAACCGGCTTCCGCAGTAGCTACAAACCCTCCGTCCATGATTGCGTGTATCCGTGAGTGTGCGTGCATACATTTTATTTTCGCGGCTTGTTTACATTCCGGATATAACAAAAGAAAAAGGTTCTTTATAGGACCTTAATATAGAGAACAAACATTACACATTACCCTACTGGTAGACTAAGTACGCCAATTTTTGTCTAGGCTAAATTACATGAACAAGAATCGTCATCGACATCGTACGTCTTTTTTCATTTTTTTTCTTCTACTTCAATTATTTTCGTTAATAAGTAATTTTCTCTAATCTAGCCAAGCCAAACATTAAAATAAAGGACTCCCAAGAATTCCTACAATTAATTTTAAAGCTCAATGCGTATCAGAATTAAGGAGCAAGCGCTAAAGATAGTGTAGCGAAGCTCTATAAATAATCAAGGGTTCACCCTCCCTTGAGTTGTTTATATACCTTTGGTTCAGTTTTTCTTCCTGAAGCTCAGTACGAAAAGCTGAAGGTGATATCTGGGGCCTAATTCCACTATTTTTAAAACAAACACTTGAAGTTTAGAGATATTTTTGGTCAAGCTAAGTTTACTAATGCTAAATTTTTGACGTTGTCATGTTTCACACGAGCATTCAAAGGAGCACAAATTCGATCAACAAAAAGCGTGCAAGTAAATTTGAATCTACCCACCTCAGGTACAAAGGTTTATTTGCTAACTGCAGGTCTACGTATACAGCTCAAAATCCGCTATCTCTGCATTCTCATAAATATTTAGGAGACATTTCACCGAGTTTTCCGGCAAAATCATTTCTCCGCTCGATGAAAGATCGACTGGGAAAATTAAATCGAGAACGTGGAGCAATATTGAATTCCTGTTTGCTGTCAATAACTCAGAGTCGTCGTCGCCGAACCAGGGGCCTAATTCCACTAACACAATCTCCTCACAATGACAGTAGTATCGCGTCTAAATCGCCACTATTGACACCTATTGGTATCCCACAAGCACAATCTTTCTCAGTCTCGGTTGGTTGTATCGTGGTCGTATCTATGAAACTTACAATTGTGACAAGTTGTCGCATTCTAATAATCAGTCTCTTGTATCGCTTGTAATAGCAAGCAAACATGGAATTCTATTGTTATTTTGACGGCTAATTTAGTCTATGGTTAGAGATTTTGACGAGATAATGGACGATTGAACAAAGGTAGCTCTCGGTGCTATTGTGCTTGTGAAATAATAGTGAAATAATAAAAAGTTCAATGAGTTTCCTAATTCGAGCGCGTCTGCAACTCATTATAAACTCTCGCCGGCTGTTAGAGCGTCAAAACCGGCGACGATCTAGAGCTCTTCTGCGAAAGACGCTGGACCCCTTGCATTGCAGGACAAGGAATACAAAAACCTATCGTCTTATCAAGGGGACAGTCAAAACATAAGCGGAAGATCTCAATCCTCATATTCGTAAGGAACGCCGGCCGTACTGATCTGATGGCATTTCCATAATGACCAATGTAAGTAAAACAAACTATCTTTGTTGATTAAATTCCCTCTTGCCTAAGCTTTACAATGTTTATTTTATGTAACTAGATAGTACCTACTATTTAAAACAATTTATTTTGCAGATCTGCACTGGCATTTGTCGCTCATAGCCTGCTGTTTCCAGAGCTGTGAGGGAGGTGTTGGTGGCACTTATTTTGGTCTATCCCATATATGTTCCTTTGCCAACACAAAGAGATCAAAGCAACAAATTAAAGAGCAAGTGAGTTCATGAATATGATACCTATATATAGATTAGAAACTGTCGAAATCAGATAAGTGTCTGTCTCCCTTAAACTCAAGACCTTTTACTTACCATATCGTCATGATTAAAACAGAAGCTAGCTTAGCTGTTTAGTACCCCTCACACTTTGTACCTAAACCCTAATTATACATAATGTATATACATTCATTGTTATAATTTTCTACAGATTGCAGAAGAATTGAAAGCCAGCACTGAAAGCTGTTGTTGTAGAGTCAAACCAAAACTTCTAGCCGGTCGAGCAATGCAGCAAGCTGTAGTTGGCAAATAGTGGCAAGGCATGGAATTAGCCATGTCGACAAGATAATGGCTGTCATGATGATAATGTAAATAGTATTAATAAATTCATTTAAACACTTTTAACTCCACATGTGAGATTATGCATTGTTGTAGTTTGTGTTTTAGTTTTTAAAGATAAGCTGTTACCACATTGTTTTCTGTTATTGCTATCAGTTATTATAACTTTTCATTCAAAATTTCTATGTTGGCATACAAAATCTTGTATTCTACTGAGTATCCAAGAATCTGCAGGTTTAGAGTAAAAATAAATACCATTTTTTATATACACATTTTTTATTCATAATATAATAATGTATGTACACTTATGCTAATTAAAACAACACTTAAACTAATCAAAAGCGCTCTAAGATAAACACTTGTCTAATTGTTTTACATAGGTAGGTTATAATTGTGTTATGTTTTCGAAAGACACAAAGATTGAGTGGGAAAAATAATGCTTTGCAGACCATGTAAATCTTTGTAGTTGCAACAATGAAGCGACGACAGCATACATTTTCATATTTTGTATTCATTGTAGTACTGAAAAAGAACGGTAGATTATTATTAGGTATTAGTAGGTAGACCTATACAACAAAGAGTGGGTTCTTCTTACTGAGGACCGAGATGAGTGGAAGAAGGGGGGGAGGCCTGCAGTGGGACACTGCGGGCTAATATAACAATAATAATAAAAATTAGTAGGTACTAGTTTATGCTTGTAAGTGTGAAACTAACTAAGTAACTACATGGTATTATGGGCTCTCTGTACTTGTTTGCGATAAAAAATGGAGTAGAATAGAATAGTAGTTGCATTTCTTACCAATCTCCACTCGTCTCCCGTTTTTGATGGCGAGTCTGAGCTAATACCATTTCTTTATGAGATCGTTCCACTTCCTTCGAGATAGCTCTAGGATAAGATAAGGCATTCTAGATTAATGCCCTAGCGCCAAATATCGGTGGTAGTCGAGGTAGTCAAGGAGGGCCTTAATTTGTTTCAGCAGTACCATTATCCATTGATTTTGTGTGGGAAATCACGAAAAATCAAACATAAATAACAAAATGTTTTCTTTCTTGAATACAAGTAACTTTGACATGAGTTGCTATATGACGTTTACATTGACAACTTGAAACTCTTTTATCTATGTCATTAAAGCTTACTACTCACAAATTTTATTAAAATCGTGATTTTGTTGCGTTGTAAGTATTTGAGAGCGATGTAAATAGACTTTTACGCAATTGCAGTAATAATTTGAATTGTTAGATACCTATAAACCCTTAATTATGAGTGCACGGATTCATAAATATTTGGTCCGCCATTTCATATTTATTTTATGATGTATACGGCAACACCTACCATACTACTCAATAACAATACAATAGTAAGCGATTGAGACAGCTGTCACAATTTAGTAGGATACCATATAAACGTAAGACACAATAGCTATGACAATTGTATGGAGCCATAGTCGTGTTTGTTTTAAAAATAGTGGAATTAGGCCCCTGTATGTCGAAATGTATTTAACATAATCAATTTATGGGTCCTCTGGATGGCCATGTGCCTTCTCTAAAACTTTAAAGTCCTAGATAGTAGTCGTAACGAAAAGTATCGTAGGGCTCGTATTCATCATCATCATCAACCTATATTAGTCCACAGCTGGACATAAGCCGCCCCTAATGTGCGCCATAACGCCCTGTCTTCAGCTTGACGCATCCAGGTTCTCCCTGCAGTCTTTCGCAGGTCGTCATCCCACCTAGTCGGAGGGCGTCCTTCACTAAGTTTGCCGAGCCGCTGTCTCCACTCAAGAACACGTTATGAGAGCTTACTAAGTCATCGATCTATGCTCGAGAACCTACCGCACCACTAATGCTTATTAAAGCAGAACTCAAGCATACATAGATGACTGAAAAGGTTTTCATAATACGGTCTTAAAACGTTCTAGGAGTAATGAAAAAGGTTGTAGTGATAAATAAGTTGGTAAATCAGTAAGTTTGGCAGGATGCTGCGGCTCATACCTTTGTATTTATATGTATTATATGCCCATGTAAGATTTCTTAGTAATTTTTCTAAGGCTAACTTGTAAATATCCTATTCTAGTATCGCTAAGGCAAATCCAAATCTACCTCATGCTAACACAACCTAAGGCTGATTTAATTTTAACCTTAAAATAAAACAAGAGGCACTTATTAACAATATTTTATTTTTCTAAGTGCCGAATAAATAAATCTTATTACAACGCTTATGTCGAAATAAATTACTTAGACTAAAGTCGACGGGCTCATACTATCGAAGACAAGAGGAGATCAGTCTTAGAAGTTAAAATAAAGCAAACGCACGCTTCGAATCCTGGACCGTGCCAAAATTGGAAGGAATTTGAACTTTTGCTAAAAGTCCAGCAATTCAAAACGATACGTCTGCTCACGCCAAATGTCAGATTACCACTGAGTAGAAATATAAAAGATCCGATTTGACAGCTGTCATCTTTACCAAATCATATTATCAAGATCTCTCAATCATTGTCCCCCTTGGGTTATCAGATTTTGTCTAAATGCGTCGTGACTCTGAGCTGTCAAATCGGAAGTTTTATAGATCTCGTTTAATTAATTTTCTTCGGATCAAGTCGTGGTAATCTGACATTTGGCGATTTATCGATGCCACTTGATCCTGCGATGTCCAATTTTGTTATTGCGATGGTGGCATTGCCATTTCTGGTACGTACATTTGTTCTGGTTGCCCGAACATTTGAGGCATTTGCGGCATAACGTACATTGGCATTGTCATTGACTGCGCGTGACTCAGTGGCGGTATCATTGGGAACCCGAATAGGATCTTGAAGAACTTCGTGATTGTCCATAGTACATTGGACGTCTCCGGACCCCTGCACATTGAAGAAAATTTTATTGAAAATGTCATTACAAATGCTCATATTGTAGCTCAACTGCTGATTAAACACGGTGATAAAATCTAATCAATTATAGAAAAAACCCAATTATTAGACAAAATGGATTAGATTATCATATTTGATTCTTAATATAAACTTGTGCTGATACTAAGAACCACAGTCAATTGATTAGTTTGTATTACCAGTCATAATAAATGCGTACACAGAGAAAGCACTAATTTAGCTACAGGGCTACTAAGATCATCTACATTAATAATTCGCTCATATTATTCCAATATTTCAGACAAAGAAATGTATTTTCAATCGAAAATATATTCATTTTTATACAATTCTGAAATAATGGTGTCGATAAAGCTATTCTACAATAAGAGTGAGCATTTTATTGATATTTACACGATATTATCTTAGTTACAAAAGTTTGTTTTACAACATTCTATTGGATTTAGCTTTAGAGCTATATATCTGAAACCACCACCATTAATAGTAACTTGAATTAGATTAAAAATGCTTTACTAAATGCAGTATTCATATACATATCTATTTGGTATATCATTACCTAGATACAATCGTTATCAAACTCGAACACTATCGGGACTTGTAATCTGCTCTTTTGACTCTTCAGTAGATCCAGAACTAGAGGTAGTATTGTTATTGTTTGACTTAGAGCAATTACTATGTCTATTCTTTGCAGTTTTATATTTGTTCTTCTTTATTCTTTTACCAAGATTTACTTCTCTTATGTAATGATCATGCATTTCTTCTCCTACACCCAGAATACCTTCCACAATATCAATACCCGTTAAAAATATATTATAAACTGTGGTATAATAAGGAGATTCCCCACGTGAAGATTTTAATTGTTCCTTCAAATAATTTTTACCATAATAGTTAACCTTATCAAGTAAATTATTGATAGGATCACTTGTGAAAAAGACTGAGATGATATCAAAAAACCCTCGGTCTTCATTTTCATTACTACTTTTTGTCTCCTTATCCACTAGATCCCTTTTAATTCGTTTACGTCGCTTCAAATTAGACTTTCTACGAAAAAACCGTCTCATTGCTTTCCTACCGAGACCTTTCTTGCCTTTTCTTTTTTCTTCAGGTCGAGTCTCGTTTTGTACCTTTGTTTTATTGAAAACAATTACAGGCTGCCAATCACTATCAACGAACGACAAATCTACTTTAGTGGTGGGTGTGTCTGTAGTTGTGTGTATTTTTCTATATGGGATAAGCCTACTGTTATTTGGTTTATGGAAATAAGGGGTGGGTTGCACAATATATTTGACTCTAGGATAGAAGTATGTGCTTGGATAATTGTATTTATACTTTTTGGTTTTCATATAATCGTACAAATCTTTATTATGTTTCAGCCTGTCTAAATCGATTTTTAGTTCTGCGTGTTTCTTAGGCCTAGTTCCAGTCTTCCGAAAATTCTTCCTCTGAGCTTTGATGAGTCTAGGTTGCGGTACCAAAAACTCTTTAGGCTTTTTTACTTCATATTCCAGATCAGCTTCTACGTTTTTAGCTGTAGAAACATCGGAGTTGAGATTTCTGACTGTCGGCATAGCGCCGTACAGCGCATTAGTTATAGGACTGACGACGCTCTTGAAGGTACTGATGATCGGTTCCAGGTATCTGAGTATAGCTGACTTACCGTCCCATCGTTGCTCAGCGTTGGTGGAGTTAAGAAGGAGTTGAGTGGGCGCTTGTTGCGACTGCTGAGCTCTTGCGTCTTGTGACTGTAAGATGTCGTGCGTTTGTGCTTGTGCACCCATTGCTGTTGGGCTGAACATCTCTTGTGACGCGAATTGTGGGCTCACTCCGCTAGCGGAGTATGCGTGCGATGAAGCGCTCGGAAAATCGATGGGATATTGCGAATAAAGATACGGATGGTTTTGTAAACCGACGCTGGAATGCAAAGAATAGGCGTGTTAGTGTTAGAGTTGACCGTCCAGTCAGTGTTGCCAATGTCAGTGTCGATGTTATAACATAGCGCGTCCACGTGATGGCTGGGTCATGACAAGCCTTGTTTTACACACTAAAGTTATTTAAAACGGGAAATTTACCATGATTAGATTTTTAAGTTTTCCAACATTTCGGCATAGTTTCATGTGCCATGATAAATATCCCGTTTTAAATGATTTGAATAGTATGTTTAATAGTGTTTTTGATAGTGTTAATAACCTTGATAGTTTCAAAAGCCTTGCTTTGGTTGACTATCAATTTGAAGACTATCAATTTGTAAATTTTAAAAAACAATCGACTTTCTCTTTGTTTCAGCCAGCACGAGAACGGACTATTGTATTGTATTGTTTATTTTCTTTGAGTGTCAAGTCTTTCTCTAAGTCAATGTGAATTCTGATTTTGTAGTTTTTGTAGAGTCAGAGTCACTGTGTCGAGTTTAGCTGTTGTTGGGAAGTTGATATCTGTTTTTTATCTTGTCATTTATAAAACGTTAAATAAATGTTTTCTGTACTAGTATATTTTGAGACTACGTCAGTGTGTTACTTTGAATGGTTGTTAATACTTACTTTTCAATTTTATCATACGAATATCACACATTATAAAACTTTATTAACTCTAACAATTGAATGTAATATCATTACTAACGTAACTAGTAAAACATGATTCTGTGTGTTCAATAGTAAAACTTTAGCCATTACCACAAGATGTCAACCCTAGTTAACATAGGCTTTGTTAAATTAAGAACTTTTGTTAAGATGTTTCAAACTTTAAACGGCAATCCTATGGAATATACCAATGGTAGATAGCCATGGCTTTCGGCCAATTCATAATATTTTTTTCAATTATTTACAGATTTTTTTTAACATTCTTTCCATTTCCTATGTATGTTATAAATAAGTCTCATAGCATATTTGTCACCAATTATCGCATGGTTATTCTATTATCTGTATAGAGTAAAAAACTTTCAAATCTCAATAATAAACCAATAACTTATTACCGAACATACGTAAGTTTCCTACATCATTTAATATGGAAACGCCCATTAAAATTTAATTTCCGAAACTACACGTTACCTACCTACCTTCATAAGATAATATTTTACTGATAATCAAATATAACCAGTGCTCAGAAATAGTTTGTGTGTTTTGGATTGTTATAATAGACCAGAAAAGTGTTTTATTTTTTGCATATACGTGCGAAGTATAAAATACAAATACAAAAAATTTATTTACCATATAATAACACTTTAATTTATGTACATATTCTTACATTTTAAGATTTCTTACATTACAAGTTGATTGGTTGAGATGTTGCAGTTAACTTTAACCCCCGCACTAGGCTAGGCCTGTTTCGCGGGGTATCAATACATTTTCTATTTGCTGGTAAGGTAAGGAATTGCACTAATAAAACTTTAGTAATAATAAAATAAAATAATTAAAGTACGTGCTAATGTCCACACATAATTGGAATCTACTAAAAAAGAAAGTATCGATACAAATATTGGGACCCGGAAAAATATCGAACGTATCGGAAATATCGGAAATATCGAATCAGGCGCCTGAACTATTTTTATTTACCCTTATAACTTTGTGCGAATAACATCTTGTAAAAGCATAACGAATGGCCAGGGTCCTGATCTAGCCGTATATTTTATTGTATATATTCTTGTGATTATTTGAATTCGAAGAGCCGGGATCAATTATTAAAGTTTGAATGTGTGACCTCTTGAATGGAAATGATAAGAATGCCTTGGTTACCCGCAATACTTAAAATTGAATAAGTTAAGAGACCTAAAAATGTTATTCATTTTCAGTTATCCCCTGAAGAAATTCTTCTTTCAGGAGAAAGTAGAACAAGAAATATTACAAAGGAAATTTTTGTATTTAAAAAAAAATCTGATGAGGCAGTTTTTTGCAATTTGGAAAAACTGGAATAAGCCAAATTGATCATGGTAAGAATTTAATGTGTTTGGCCTAGAAGGTATGTTTGGAAGTTCAGTTAGAAGGTAAAAATAATTCAGTTAAAAATAGGATAAGGCCGCCCTTTACACTTCCTCTATTCTAACTATTTATTGCTGTATTGTTTCCTGTTTTGTGTGGTATAAATAAAGAGTTTTCTATCTATCTTTATTTAATACTAGCAGCGCCCCGCGGTTTCACCCGCGTGGTGATAGATATTTTGGATAAAATACTATAATATCTTTATGAATTGCCTATGTGTTATTCTGATATGTAAGCTATATTATTGTGAAGTTTCATTAAAATCCATTCAGTAATTTTTACGTGAAAGAGTAACAAACATCCATCCATCCATCTATACTTACAAACTTTGACGTTTATAATATTAGTACGATCTTTAAATTAACCAAGAAAAAAACATTTTGTCAATTTAATTTACATCAATGCAGGTTTTTATTTCATCTCGTACCTTTTATGACAACCCTGGTAGGGTTGTCATAAAAGGTACGAGGTATCAGCACGATGCAATTTTAACTTTATTTCGTTTTCGGTTATTGCATCAAGATGCAATAACCGAAGGACTGATGAAAATCCCTAAATTCTTATTCTAGGGAAATCATTGGTAACTATTTCTTTTTGTAAATAAAGCTAAAGGTGGGTACTGACCGGCGTGCATTTCGCCCCGTTACCATAGAGTCAGTACCTGACTTATTAGTTTTAGCAAGTGCTCTGTACTTTGAAACTCTATTATGAACTCACTAGTAGAAAAATAACGCCAGAAATTAGTTTAAGTGAGTCATACTGAAAGTTTAAGTGAGTCATACTGAATGACGTTAACATCTATAGGATTAAACATTATTAATGCTTTAGAATGAACTTTTTGTATTTTTAACAACCTCAAAAAAATGGGGACATTCTACAGCTGAAGCTGTATGTATTTTTTGTGTTATCGTCATCAGCATATAGTCAGTCAGTCCACTGCTGGACATAGGCCTCCCTCAATGAGCGCCATAGCACCCTTACTTTATCTTGCCGCGTCCGACCTTTGTACGTCGATTTCCAATCCGTCGACTATTGACCAAGTTACAAAATCATGTCGCTTTTATAAAGAAAAAAATCCCGTAGTTTTCACACAAAAAAATAATCATAGAAGGATTAGTATTTATCCCGAAAAACTTAAAAATAACGTACCTACTGAGGAGCGAGGGGGTAAGGTAGATGAACTCACAGATGCATTTAGCTCGCATAATAACGGAAAAAATGAAAAACCTAAAACCACTGGTGTCACTGTGACCGCCGTTAGGTGGTCAAGGGTTACAGGAATCGAAATCGGTTTGTAGTTTATTAATATTAAAAAACCAAATCTCTAAATAAATAAACTAATTTGAATAATGTAATTCGGAATGCGAACCAAATCCACATTACCGAAATAAACGAAGGTGTGAGGGCGAGCACTCCAAAAACACTTTGAAAATAATTTGATAACGTGTCTTGAATTAGAAAGATTTTCAGCTAAAACAGTAAATTAAACAATTTCCTCCTCTAAATCTTGTCCACTAAGTCCAGATTTCCTTGCAGCTTCTGTTTTTCTACCGTGCGTGTCTCAAATGTACCGTCAGTCGATCAAGTCGTTTCATGCTCTTATTGTATGTAATTAACACAATTTTTACACAGAAAAACAGAAAATTAAAACACAGAACAGCTATGTACAAGTAGCTCGAAAAAGTAGTACAGCTTGCAAAAAAAAATGGCACATGTTACAAGCATTGATTCTAAATGAATGCTCATGTGACGTAAAAAAAAATTACGCTATTTACTGTTTGCAAACCGTACCTTCTTTTTTGAAGCCTTTAGTAAAATTACTAACGGCCGAATTCATTGATAACTTTTATGAAAAAAAAAACCAGCCCTTTGAATTAAAAACCTATTTCAACTTTAAACAATAGCTAAGCGTCGTTTGTTCTTTTCTGTTGACGTTTAAGTCAGAATTAAAGCTTAGCCATTGTTTAAAGCTGACAGATTTTTAAAGTAAGGCTTAAATCCATGAAAAAGGCCCTTAGAATTTTATTGTCATCAAGACGGTAGTCTACTTTATATAAATTATAACCATTCACCAATAAAAATTGTTGATCAAAATTAATTACTGATAATAAAAACTTAAACAAACAAATAAGAGTCAATGGTCGCCTTTCTTAGTAGCCGGCCCCTAGCATTACATCCTAGACGTTGTTTTGTCTAGCAAGAAAAGAGAAAAATTGCTTAGAATAAACAATGTAAAAATTATGCTGAGCGACTTAAGATTGGAAGACGAAGTAGTTTGTTTTAAATTATTGGAAGTTCTAGGGGTAAATAAATGGACAAAATTATCAATTGCATGTTTTTTTTTTGGAATTCATAAATAATGAGAAAAAATACTTAAAATGCTTTTTCGTAAAAAATAAATTTTGTTTATTATTTGTTAGATCGTCACGCGTCGGGTCAGCCAGCCAAATTATAATATTTTATTACATCGACAACAATTCTCTTTTCTTTCTTGACATATCGTCTTCAGTGTAATGCCCACTTACTTCTTCATTATTTTATTTATACATTTGTCAATGTCTACTCACCCAGTACTATAAGTCTCATAGAGTTTCTTGGCTGCCATGCCAACTGTGACGAGTAGGGCCATCTTACTGGCCACAAAGGCCTTGAAGGTAAGAACAGCCACGAGTGTGAAGGCGAATATGACTGCCCCTGCTGATTTCATCCCGAAGAGTAGGGGTATGAGAGCCTGGAAGACCTTCTTCTTTTGTCTCCTTCCTGGAAAGAAGAGAGGTTGATGGTTAAGAAGAGTTGATGACAGATTAATTGTCGAATCTACAAGATATAGTGTTTTAGTGTGACAATCTATCTTATTTGGCTTCAGGTGTTTTAATGTGTTTGTCTTTTTGTGTGTGCCAATAAAAGCTTTCTATTCCATATAACAGAAACCCACTTGTAAAGGTCTGAAAGCTGGTTGAATCAGCTACAGGTACAGACCCTCCTTCATCTCTCCTTTATATATACCTGCGCGTGGAAATCTATGTGTCAAATCGTTTATAAACCTTTCTTTTGAATAACTATCTATTAAAAAAAAACAAATCAAAATCTAGTGCGTAGTTGTAAAGATCTAAGCATACATACGGTCAGACAGACAGCAGTAAGCGACTTTGTATGAACTATACAATGATAAAGAATCACTTTATTTATTGTGAGGGATAAATTATGATTTACAATGGTCGTGTAAAATGCTAGTTTAATTAATAAATTCTTGTATTCTTCTCTCTGAATTATTCTTGCTGGTAATATATATAATGCGATGTAGCGATGAACGCAATGGCATCAAACATGCTTATATTTTACTGGTGGTCCCCGCACTAGGTTCAGAACCTGTATCGCGGGAGGCCGGATTACAAAAAGAATTACTAATAATCTAAATAAATACAATGATGCAATAAAATAAATATGAATATGGATGTAGCTCTCACATAAAATTACAGAATATCATTACAAAAAGGAATCCCTTAATTTTTATTTTTGAGCGTAGCTGAATTTGTACAGCTAACTACACAAAATGGCGTCATCATAAGCAGCATTTTTCATATCAGTGTGTAACGTCATACGCCTGACTGACCATAGACGACGTATAAATTACCCTGATGTAGACAGATTTCAACATATTCCCTCGACGCGCGTCAATCCATCTAGATGTTTCATACATCCTTCATTATGTGATAAACATAGGTAAGGTAAGGTTGCCCCGAAAATTGCGTTCGTTTCGAAAAACTCAGTAAGCTATTACCCTCGGGACACTACAAATGGGCTGATTAATAAACAAATAAATATAAATAAATAATGCTGGACAATTGACACAGCATCATCTAGCCCCAAGCTAAGCAGAGCTTGATGGGTGAGCTGTTATGGTATGTGATACTTTATACAAACTGGTTTCTGTTCGTGGCTTCGCACGCGTCGTTTCCATGGAAACATTTAAATATTATTTCTATCCCATGTGAACTAATGTAGGTATGGCATAAAAGGCCATAAATTTACTATCTGTATGAAAAATTTCAGCCCGGTCCGTTCAGTAGTTTTTAAGTAAAAGAGTACCAAACGTCTATACATACAAACTTTTGCGTTTATAATATTAGTAGGATTCTTACCATAGTATAATATTTATTCTCAAACGAAATCGGTTTCTAATTAATAATGCCCACGTAAAGTGAAATTAAACGATGAAATCGCTTATGTGAAACCAATATTATTAAAAACTAGCTGCGCCCCGCGGTTTCACCCGCGTGGTGATAGATATTTTGGATAATATAAAATATGTATATCTTTATAAATTGTAGCCTATGTGTTATTCTGATGTATAAGCTATATTATTGTAAAGTTTCATTAAAATCCATTCAGTAGTTTTTACGTGAAAGAGTAACAAACATCCATCCATCCATACTTACAAACTTTCGCGTTTATAATATTAGTAGGATAGCTATGAAAGCAAGTATTTACCTGACCTATTTAAACTGTATCAAATGGCATGCAATTTCATGGCTTCATGAAGTGCTTCAGTGCAAACATTATGATATCATAAATCATAAATTTCACTAGTATATTTTTAGGCTTTAGTAAAATTTCAGTCGTGTGGCACGGAGTCAGCGAATTCGCATTACCCCAAATCTTCCCCTAAGTGCCGTAGAGGCGAATAATGGATATCCACTACGGGGATCAGATCAGTATGGTGATTATGTAACTCGCGACCGGTTTGCGACAGGCGTAAATTAAGCAATCAATGCTGTCAAACGTCAATTTTGTATTAGTTTGACACCAGTTACAATGTCAAAATTGGTCAAAATTGGCGTTTGACAGTACTGATTGCTTAATTTACGCCTGTCGCAAACCGGTCGCGAGTTACATAATCACCATACCGATCAGGTCTACCGCCAAACTGCGATCCCCAATCCACTTGCCCAGCGTAGGGATAAGTGTCTTACCCCCTTATAATAAAAGCCATTAGGACACATAGCAGGGGAGGCTTGTTTCCAGCTGTGGACTACCGGATTATCATAGGCATGTAGATGATCATGTAGAAAATGTTTTTAGAACTAAAAATAGACGATAATGTGATTTTTTTTCAAAGGGAACATAATAATAAAATTATCTGTTGTCGCACACTTTAAAACACTCATTTAAACAGTTCACTTTTCAATAAAATCCCAGACAAACACGGTTTTAACCACCCGTAAAAATACAGCAAACTATCATACCAACATCTATGCATTCAATACAAAAACATATTGAATAAAAAACCTTAATACACGTTAATAAAGCTGATACTAACTGAGTAAAATACTCAACCGGTAAAGAAAAATTGGTATCCACGCAACATTTTTCTATCCAATAGCTATTGGACTCTGAATCTTATGCTTTGGTAATAGTGTAGTTGTTTTTGTTTGAGAAACGATAAAAAATTGCCGTTCGTTAGACACGCTTCAACAGCGATGGGTGTCAAATCGATTCGTGTCCGGTTAGAAAGAAAGCTAGTATCAGGAACAATATTGATGCTTCCGCTGCCCTGATACGTGAAAGATACGGAAGAGTGATAACAGGGAAAAAGTTTGTTTTTAAGTTCGAAAAATGCTTGGAGAAAAAGTGTTTTGATGAACAGGTTGAGGCCCTGTGGACTATACCTTCGCCTCCGGATAACTCTGGACTGTTCTAGAATTTTTACAGCGTTGCCAAGTAGACTATCGTTATATCTAGTTGCTGAGATGTCTCTAGGAGGCCACCATGAGTGTCCAAGTACAGGGCCAGTCTGAATCTATCTAATTGCGCAGAGGAGTAAGACATCCCCGAAACTGTTTACAAGCGCATTGGAAGATAATGTTTAAGACGCTGGACTGAAAAGATGAGGGCATTAACATATTTTAACAGGGATAAAACTTGATTTGTGGTGGGTGATATTTGACTAAAACAAAACTATTTATTACAAATATTAAATCTATTATTAAATTTTGCGTCTGACCACAAAGGAGTAGTCAGCAAAATAATACAAACTATGGAAAAGTAAACGCTTTCCGAAATTACCTACAGTTCGCAGAAAGAGCAAGTAACCAGAAAATTGTATTCTATTTCACATAAAAATAGAACAGTTAAAGATCTTATTCAAGATGAGTTTATGTTTTTTTCGTTTGTTTTGTTTGAGAATTATTTCCGTCTTTATAAGCCGTTGCGCTGAAAGCGATATCTTCAAAGTAGTAGAAAACAATATTAAATGTTACATGTAGATTAAGTGTCTTTTGATACTCTCCAATAATAATCATCTAGAACTCGTACACTGGTATAAGTGCAGGTATAGGCAAAAGAAACCTTTAGACACTTTTATTCCTTCAAATGCTGACGTCGATTTTTTATCAAAAAAATACTGTTCCTACATGGCCATTGCAGTCGTGGTGTAGAATATACCCCTTAAAATCAGCCCGTGGATTACGTAAAAGCCGACTAAGGAAGTCAACGTAAATACTAGTCAACCAAATCGCGATTTTTTGCTATAAAATAAAAGCTATAAAAGTGAAAACCATAAATCATTGTTGATAGGATATTTTCTTACAATAACATTTATTTTTACAACCATCTCTATAGCTTACACCATCAGAATGCCGTAAAAACATAAAATCTCCATAGATATTTTTCGCTCGGTAGGTTATTTATGGATTTTGCGATATTTTCAGATCTATGGAGGAACCCCAACCATATCCTTGAAAACTATCTATAGCTTTTTTTTCTGCACATTTGGTACAAAATTACATACAAAAAACTCTGTGTCGTGGCTAGAATCGAACCCGAAATAATATTCAAAAAAATAATTGTATATCCCAAAAAAAAACATTTTTTTTTCTAGTGCACTATTTCGTCATCGTGAAGGAGTAGTTCAACGACCTGTTTGCACAGAGTAGTTATTTATTATTTTTATTTTTAGCCATTATTGTCCCACTGCTGGGCAAAGGCCTCCCTTTTCTACTTCCACTCCTCGCGATCCAACGTTGCAACAAACCACGATGGAAGATGTGCCTCGAGCTCGTCACGCCATCTCATCCTGGGCCTTCCACGTCGTCTCTTAGCGTTGGGTGGGTTCCACTCTGTGGTGGTCTTTGCTCACAAGTCGCAACCACCGAGTAGTTAGATATTTTTTATTTAAAAATGAAAAAACTTGGCCGCACCATTTGCGCTGCGATACGGCATGGGAACAACGTATAAAAATTCTGCTTTTATTCGATTATTTTCGCGATAAGTAACGTTCCACCCGAGGCAATATTTGTTTAGGATGCTCCCTTTACGTATTTTATTTTCACCCAGGCCGCTGAAAAAACAGGATTAGTTTCAATTTACAATCGAAAACAAGTTTTTGTATGGGCTGCGCCATTTCCATTGATTTAAAATTGAACACTGTAAAATATCAAAAGAAACTGTAACAGATCAAAAGAAGTACCAACTTATTTGTAAAATGCCCATTTACTCGACAATAAATTAAAATTTTCCTGAAAACTGTAGACAAAAGAGACCGGTTTCTATAAATAAACAACATAGTCTGATAGCTGAGTACCAGATTAAACTATCTCCGATCTATACTTATACACTAAAGTCATTTAAAACGGACCATGGTTTGATTTTTGAGTTTTCCACCATTTCCACAGTTACATGCTCCATCATCACGGATTAACCGTTCCGTGATCATGCATGGCGCATGAAACTGTGCCGAAATATTGGAAAACTCAAAAATCTCTACGCGGTAAATATCCCGTTTTAAATGACTTTAGTGTATCTGACTATCTGTGTAATGTATTGTATTATGTATATCAGTTATCTCGTACCCGTGAAATGAAATGAAAGTTTATTTCTTTAGGCTTACAAATAAGCACTTAGACAATTCATATTTTATACTATTCATTATTATATTGATGTTCACTTCAATGTTTTGTCCACCAGTGGAAAAAGTGAGAAGAAACCACTAGTATGTTCATAACTTATGTGTCTAGTACATATGATTTGCTTATCTGTAAGTTGTTAGATTTTGAGTTGGAGCAAAACTCGTTCCAAGCTTTTTTACCATGGG
Source organism: Eupithecia dodoneata (assembly GCA_947044415.1). NCBI lineage: Eukaryota > Metazoa > Arthropoda > Insecta > Lepidoptera > Geometridae > Eupithecia > Eupithecia dodoneata. Next base: position 8,087,362 of record OX345678.1, read on the forward strand.
GCTAGATAATGCTGTGTGAATTGTCCAGCAATATTTATTTATTATTTATTTATTATTAGTGTTAATAGCCATGATAGTTTCAATATACTAATACATACTTTAAGGCGACTACTGACTGGTGTTTACGGGCGTTGAAGGCGATGGAATAAAACTAGGTACGCTAGATTTCAACGACGGACGAAGCTCACATGTAGACAAGCTGAGATTCAACAGTATTCCAAAAACTAATAATACCTATGAAAATGTATCACAGAGCCACGTCGAGCAGGCAATCGTTTGCCACTTCTTCCAAGTTACAACTACCTACCGGCTTGTACCTACACTATTGCATTATTTTGAAAGTTCAGCCTCCACCCATAACTTCATCTTATTTATTTAGAACGCTGACCCCGCGGCTTCGCCCCCATGGGAATCTATGTGTCAAATGGTTTAATTACTGACTACACGGACGCTCGCTGTAACATGTTACATTACGCCCCGTAACACCGATCAGTACTCACCTTAATGCGAACCTTAAAAACAAATATTCAGAAGAAAAGTTTCTTCTCGATCAAAAATCGATTAGCTCGGAAAGTTTAGTAGTTCGAAATTGAGTTCAGAACTTCCCTTCAAATATTAACTCGTTTATACCTAAGAAACTGAACGCAGACTTTTCGAACCTGAAAGTGCCGAAGGAGCTTAAATAATTGAATCTGATAGCGATTTCTCGTGTAGTAGCGTAGGTTGGCATTTTCCTTGTTTTATTTCGTATTCCGTCCGCTACTGAACTCAATTTGGGACTCCGTTTCATTGCGCGTTTGCTTGCAAGTTTGGATTATTTATGTATAACTTGTGTTTGGTTTTTTGTTAGATATTCATTCGTAAGAAAAGTCTTTGTTGACATAAAATAACTTCGATCCTATACCAAGCTGACAAAACAAGCAAGAATTGGTCGTACCGAGCATACGAATTTGGTGTATGAAATTGTACGAAATTGTGTTCAATTTCGTACACACGTAGATTTCCCGGCACATTCATTCTCTACTTTCTTATGAATTGGTCGAAATTTTAGAATTATTCAATTCTTTATTTGATCCCTAGTTCCCCAGGCTCCTTTCTGTGCTTGTATGTATCACATCCATACATATAAATTAAATTGAAGTGTATGTTTGTAGTAGGAAAACGTTTAAACTAAAATTATGAAATAATACATCGCTTAGAAGAAAAAGGCTTAGTATGATAGTAGACACAAACGAGGTATTGTCATAAAAAAATCGACAAATTAGTCTCAATTTCCTATTTGTATAGGTACGTGTGTGTCAAAGCACTGAAGGTATGTGCTTGTATAAGAATAAGAATATATTTATTGTTAAATTGTGTAAAACATCCATAGGAAAGGTCTTAAATAATAATTTGGTAACAACAATTTATCCATTTCGGACATACAATATTTAGACAATTACTAGTACTAACTACTACTAATTGTACTGTACAGGTCAACTCATAGATAACATAGATTCGTTTGTGGTTACAATATCAAGAAAATTATTGATAGTCACTATCCCTCTGCTGTGACGCAGCGTATTTTTCTCTATCATACACGTTATAAAGTAGCATTGAGATTTAAAATTACAGCCTCAACCAGACAGACACAACAGACAGAGGTTGTTATTCTTTATTTACGTGACTCATAAAAATAACTAAAAACATTTTTTAATTTGTCTGTCTCTTTGTTGTCAGTAATCTCGGAAACGGCTGGACCAATTTTAACGGGACCTTTACTGGCAGATAGCTGATGTTGAATGCTGTTGAGCTAAAATTATTTTCATTTTAGACAAAAGAATTAGAGTTCCGTTACATGAAATTGCGAATTCTACGCGAGCAAAGCGTCAGACACACACAACTGGTAGTGAATTAATAATTTGACAATTACGCAGCTTGAAATTTTTATGCCCTCGCCACTGCCTGGGACACCGTAATTGAAATAAGTAGAAATAGAATATTATAGTAGTACCTCAGAACCCGCACGAAGGTCTCGTTTTAGCGTGGGATGTCACTGTAAATGCCTGGGAGTTTGTAGCTGCCTTGTAGGATGTTTTCAATGATAAATCTTCGTTAAATTCAGGAGTTTATTCAGTTTTTGCAGTTTCAATCATGGATAGACGCACGAGTTGGTGGCGTCGGTCAAATCAAGAAGGAATTACAAGAAATGTCAAAAAAAGGGTCAAGTGTGAGCACTAATCAATTTGACATTGACAATTATAAATTTCGAGACTTCTTGGAAGGCTAGAACAATGACAAAGTATACATAAATCATTTTTATCATTATAAACGCGAAAGTTTGTAAGTATGGATGGATGGATGGATGTCTGTTACTCTTTCACGTAAATAATAATAATAAATTCTTTATTTCCAGACACGAGATCCATATTCTAAAAAAAGGTGAAAACTAGGTACTGAATGGATTTTAGTGAAACTTTACAATAATATAGCTTATACATTAGAATAACACATAGGCTACAATTTATAAAGATATAAAGGTATATTATCCAAAATATCTATCACCACGCGGGTGAAACCGCGGGGCGCAGCTAGTAGTATATAATGTAGTCGTTTCCGCTGTCTGTTTGCTTAGATCTTTTAAACTTATCAACGGATTTTAATTCAGTTTTCAGCAACATATAGAGTAACTCAAGAGGAAGTTTTATATGATTCAATAATGACTCTACACTGCCCCACTTTAGTATCTACATTGCTTCCGTACGAAGCCTGGGCGACCCGAATGAATGACCCGGCTGAACATGATGAATTCTTAGTACTTAAGTTCTAAGCTAGGTAATGAGGCTAGTTATTGTTAAAATAGCCTTGTTACTTCTTTTGCTCAAAAATGCGTCATTATATCGTAGCTTAGGATTAAAAGTATTTTTCTCTTTAATTTTTGCCTGTAACCATCAATCAGTAGAAGACATTTTTGGCAAGATTGGCCTCTTACATTGTTTATAGGAAGGAGTCGGAACCAACCGAAACCAAACCGAAACTCGGAACTCGAACTCGGGCTGTGCCTTGCGCGTAACGAGGCCCTAAAACAGTTTGCAGTAGCGTGAACACTGGATTTTTTATTCACTACAAATTTAAATGAAGGGTAAAGAAATAATTAATATGATTATTTATGTTGCGAGTCGAAATCACGCGAAAAATATTTAAGTATACATAGTAAATACATAGTATATATATATAGTACTTACAAAATAAGCACTCCCACAAGTCTAATTCTATACCATAAATTATTATCAAATAAGAAATAGAAGTTGATTTACACTTAACTTAATTTTTTATTTGACGACCGATGTGGCGCGGTGGGTGAAGGTCCGCCTGCGACGCAGGAGGTTGCGGGTTCGATTCCCGCCTCGGAACAATTGTGTGTACGTTCTGCAGATATTTGTTCCGGGTGTTCTGGTCGTTTTCTATGTATAATAAAATTCTATGTATAATTATCTATCTATGTAATGTATTGTATTAAGTATGTATATCAGTCATCTAGTACCCATAACACAAGCTCTGCTTAGCTTGGGGCTAGATGAGCCTGTGTGTTGTTGTCCAGCATTATTTATTTATTCAGCAGTTAACAGTTTAAGTATATATTTTACGGATTAAATTGAGTAATAAACAAATAATTCACAAATTCTAAAAGCCTCCTGACGACGTTTTGCTTACATAATTCTCTGCGACCCAAATAAAAGGAGTTTATTTTTACAGAATTTGTGCCTGTTTTATTCCACGGTAATCAGATAAAACAATAAATTCATCTGAATGTTTTTGTGTTGGAACAAACAGACTAATTTCAACAATAAATAAACACGGTATTCCAAGGGAAAGTGCCGTAAAATTGTTTATGTAGGGCTTTTATAAAGCTATGGGTAGACGAGGCACGTATCAAATTATAATATCTATTTAAAAGCTGGCATAAAGAGTTACACACTGTTAAAAAAATTCGTATTATAAGATAGACAAATTCATTTTTTTCCTTGTTTTAGAATATTAAAGATGCGCTCGCGGCTTCACCCGCGTAGAAATCTATGTGTCAAATGGTTTTTAACCTTCCTCTTGAATCACTCTACCTATTAAAAAACCGCATCAAAATCCGTCGCGTAGTTTTAAAGATCTAAGCATGCATAGGGACAGGCAGGCAGAGGGAAGCGACTTTATTTTATACTATGTAGTGAAGACTAACAAGGCTATATTCTGAAGGTACGATGCCCGATTAAGGCAAGCCTTCAGAAACTAGCTGAAGAACTGGTGATCGAGCAAGCATTATCATTATTATTTATTTTAAGCCATTATTGTCCCACTGCTGGGCAAAGGCCCCCTTTTTCTCCTTCCACTCCTCGCGATCCAACGCTGCAACAGGCCACGATGGAAGATGTGCCTCGAGCTCGTCACGCCATCTCATCCTGGGCCTTCCACGTCGCCTCTTAGCATTGGTTGGGCTCCACTATGTGGTGGTCTTTGGCCACAAGTCGCTGGACATACGGCAGACGTGTCCGGCCCAGTTCCACTTCAGGTTTCCGGCTGTCTGACCAACGTCAACGATGCGTGTTTTGGAGCGTAGTATGCTGTTCCGCAAGCATAGATCTTCCGAATTCTTTAATGTAAATGTTTTTACGGTTTAATATTTATACCTAAATATAATATTGTACATTTATTTATTTTTTAGCTGTATGACGATCTTTGAATGTATTATTTTAATTTGTTGTATTATTGTAGTCATCTAGTGGTACACATAACACAAGCTCTGTTTAACATAGGGCTAGATGATGCTGTGTAAATTGTCCAGCGTTAGATATTTTATATGTTAATTCATTGAATATTATAAAATAAATTCTGGATTAATGAACTAATTAATATGTACTTTGTGACCGGTAACAAGCGTGTCAAACTCACTCTCTTTGGTTGGGGTTCAAAAAAGTTAAAAGGGTACAAGAATGACAAGTTAACTGTAAGTTAATAATAATAATAAATAATGCTGGACAATTCACACAGTTAAATTAGTTAAGTTAAATCGATAATATCGATTCTGGAAGCCCCGCCCGCCCTAGCGGGCAGAAGACATAGTCACATTATCCGCCCTGTTTAACCAATCAATGGCTTTCGGGATTCCGGAACTAAATGTATGATCAACCCAATTAAAGGAGGGAATTTTATTTCTCCATTCTCTTTATAAAGTTTGTTAGATTTCATCTTCCGATGGTTTCTCACAGTTGATAAGAAATTTCGTTTGCGGATCCGCTTCTGATGCCATAATCTTTTATGATATTACAGACAGACAGTTAAATTTATGGTTTTACGATACCTAGTATGAATATTGTCTGCAAAACCCTAGATGGAAATAAAATTAAGACAGACACAGAGAAGTGATGAAATAACGATGTTTTACTATTATAGTAATAAAATATAGGCAATGCTCTGGGAATGGTTGCGGTAGCAATAACAATTACATAAATCCAGAAAAATATTAAACACTATCTAAATAAATAGTATTTAAACCTGTCACTTTAGAATAGCTGTATCAATTTAGTAAATTTACGAAATAACGGCCCTAATTCCACTAAATTAATCGCTTCAGAATAACAATGGTATCGATTCAGATAACACATTTTGGCGTTTTAACTTTGATAAAAGAAACTATCGATCTGGAAAGACGCGTGTCAAAAGTGTCGAGGTTGAAGCCAATCCTACAATCAATCCGTTCAAATAGCCACACGAACTATCTAGATTTTCTTTCATATATGGACGATTTAAATGATGAGACAGGATGGGCAGAATTAATACAGACTTTTTACAGGATGAGATGACGAGCTCGAAGCACATCTTCCATCATGGCCTGTTCAGCGTTGGATCGCGAGGAGTGGAAGGAGAAAAGGAAGGTCTTTGCCCAGCTGTGGGACAATAATGGCTAAAAATAAATAATAATAATAAAAATGGAAGATTTTACGAATACATAGTCATGTAAAGTGATTGGTTAGCTGAATTCGGCCCAAGGCCTAAGAAATAATTGAAAATAGTCCAGAAAATTTGATAGTTCGGACAAAATTAATAGAGTATTTATCCAAATCATACTTAGACAGGACATCGTCTATTCAGTCAGCTAGAAAATAATAAAATATTCTTATGTAAGATAGTGCTTTTGACTTTCAGTTATCATAAGTACATTGGCTTGAGCTTCCGAGATTTAAACTTTAACCAAACCCAAGGGGGATTAAAGTCATCTCTTTGAGAGATTCAAACTAGAGATGCAACGAATATTGAGCAATCTTTCGGTATTCGGCCATATTTATCAGTGTTTGGTATTCAGCCGAATACCGAATACCAACTAACAATACCTGGTTTGGATAAGTCTCTAACTTTGTAGTATATATTACTGCAACCGACCGAAAGGTATTTTTAACGTTAATTTTGTTATAAAATAGAATTTTGTAAATGAATAGTTTGACCTAAAATAAATTTTATAAATTTATGTTAAAAATTAATGCTTATACTATGTGCCTATTATATTGAGTTGATTGACCACCTAAGTACCTGCCCTACGATAGAAACGAGCACTCTTCAAATAAAACTCATTTGCAATCAAATCACACTTTTTTCTAGTACCGATGACTTCGTCAACAATTCCAGAAACCTGTTAGCAAGAAATGCACTGGATCTCCCGCCGAGAAAATTACATTCGGCCAAATCACTATTCGTCGCATCTCTAAATTTAAAACCATGACTTAAGTAGATTAAAAGTCGTCTTTATTTACGAGTATCTCGCTCGTGTTTTTACTGTATAACAAACAAATTTATAGGTTCGTTGGAAAGATAAGGGGAAACAATATAGCTATTAATTTTCCTACAGAAAAAGTACTATGTGATACATTTCGGCGAATTCCTCCCGGTTTATGTTTTCAAATTAGATTTTACTTATCGCTGAGCAAAACTCCTTAAAATAACTATTTTACACCAACTGGTGGTGCAGTGCGAGCTTGGGTAACGGCCAGAATAGTCGACATAAAGGAGGCGGTGTTTCTTATTACATCCACGTACATAGATTGACTTTAATTAATTTTTTTCTCAATATTATAAAGGGCTTTGTCGCACACGCGATTATGTCGTCCTGGTGAGTTAAACAGGAAAACACAAAATAAAATCGAACTAAAATAAAATTAACCACATTACCTTACATTACGAGTTTGAAAAAATCAACTACCTACACCAAATTGCCTACTGTAGATTGTTTTGAAAATACAATTCCTTTTCCATTTACCAAGGTAACGATACTTTAACGATACAATTTATGACGAAAATTTTGTGGTACGGGGTTAGTGAAGCGACGAAAAGAAAGATTATTAAATCAAACGCGGGAACGTTCGAGACTGAGACTTACAAAATGTTTACCGAATAACTTGATTATATCGTATATTTTTCATGGGGGTGGATCGGGAGGGGGTAAGAGACAATGCAACTTTTCTTCAAGACATTGACTCAGTACATTGATTTCTGTAAGTAGATTAATATTGTTTTGTGTTAAAAGGCACCGTCTATATTGTTAGTTCATGTCCAGTCCATCCTAAGGTTGCCTGAGAGATCCTTATCGCTTTCAGCGATAAGGTCGCCCTTTATACTTCTTTTTTTAAGTATTAATTTCTGTATTGTTTCCCGTTTCGTGTGGTATAATAAAGTGTTTTCTATCTATCCATCTATTTGCAAGCGAATCTTGGCCAATGTACAAAGATTCGCTCGATTTTTTTTCTTGCAAATGCTCAATGTGAGGAATTTCTGAAAATATTTATGTGTGACGACAATTAAACCAGGTCTAATAAATAAAAACTCAACACAGATTCCGTTATCATTTTATTATTAACAGTTAATTCAGCGACAAAACGTCAGCTCTCAAAACCGCGTTAATTTTGCGCAGAGGAAATTTATTACGACGTTTATGTCTAAATAATGCTGCAATATTTTAAATTTATCACTATGAGTTATAGTTTTTCCAAATTTAAGGTTTTAGTATTTATACCACGAGCTTGGAACTCAATATAGCTTAACTTAGGGTACCTATTTGGAAAGATGAGTCCACGCGTGGTCAGAATAGGAATGAATCATTTCAAACTGAAAAAAAAGGTTGGACTTTAAGTTAACTTTAACTAAGTTTGGTTCTACGCGTGCGGATTGTAAATAAAATAGACTTAAGAGATGACTCCGCCAAAAATATCTGCCTGGAAGAGACGGCTCATAGCCATAAAGCCACTTTTTGTAATTCTACTATGCTAAGCAAATCATTCACTATTGCTTTCTCTGTCTTTGTTCAATAAAGTGTTATCTTCATATATCTAAATAGCGTCCCGCCCCGGCTCACACAGGTGCAAATGCAAGTATTATATTACATATAAACCTTCCTCTTGAATCCACTCAATCTATGAAAAAAACCCGCATCAAAATCTGTTGGGTAGTTTTAAAGATCTAATTATACATAGGGGGGACAGCCAGACAGAGAGAAGCGACCTTGTTTTATACGAGTACTATGTAGTGAACGGTCTAGTGTAAAAAAAGAAATTCTAGATTCTTTGACTCAGCATCCTAAACAAAGTGGAGGAAAGCATCGCTAACGCTAGATCTGGCGTGATAAAGGAGAAACCAGTGCACAGTGGGTGTTACCAGCTAGTAGTATAATAGTTTCTAATCTCTCTAAAGATCTGATTAATGTAAATCACAATCATCTTCCAAGAACTCTCGAAGCAGAAAGTGTTAAAGCCACTCATGTAAGACATTATTATCTGATGTGACATGCCACAAGATATTTTGCGGAATGGAAAGTGCAATTATAGATATTATTTGCACGATTGCAGCGTGCTTGGAATCGATTTTTTTAATGTTTGGAATGTTTGTTCGATGTGATTAGTAGCTTCCAGCCATTGTTCAAAATGTAAGGTTTCTTTTGTTTATAATATACCGTGCATGATTAAAAATATCTTTCTATGTAGTGTATTGTATTATGTATATCAGTTATCTGGTACCGATAACACAAGTTAGCTTCAGCTAGCTTAGGGCTAGATAATTCTGTGTGAATTGTCTAGCATTATTAATTTATTTATTTCATGAGTGAAATTGGTGCTGAACCAACAAGGGAAATTAATAAGGGGAGGCTCCAACCCAGCAGCATGTGAATGCGGGCAAAATATATAAAGACTTAATAATAGTGCCATTGTTACATATGCGTATAAAAAAATGTTGTTGAAACAGAATATAGTGCTTTTTCGTCGTACACAAAATCTTAGATTATAATATTATTATGAAACGACATAAGTAGGTCGCATTGAGTGACAAAAAACATTAATCCACATGTTTTCACAGAAGCTTTCATAAGTATAAAAAATAACCCTTTTCTGAGAGTGCGAAGCGTGGTGCGGGGGATAAAGTCGTTTGTTTGAGGGATGAACTGAGAGGGCTGTCTCTCTGACATAAGGGTCGGAACATATCTGACGGAAAATGCGTCGAGCGTGTCATCGGTCGCGTCTACTCGGTCAAACTAGGCCTGCCACATTACGCGTCTAGTCAGTTCGAACGGCCAGTACACAAACGATCTCCGCTGATATTACACCTAGTCTGAATACATCATATCGTACGGCGTCACGTTACGTCGACCGACTATGCGTTGACGGAATCGTAACAGATGCTATACGCTCGACGCACTAACACATCATTAGTTGAGTGTGAAAGGTTGAATGTTTATGTTTATATTTGCCTGTTTTGGCGTAATGCGACCGATAATACGCGACGCTTTATCCGTCAGATAATATGTACCGACCCAAAACCGGCAAAAAAATCAAAGATAACACCAACATTACTCAATGTTCAGTAAAATCCGCATTTGTATATTTCTTGTGAGTTTCAGCCAGCGAGAGGTCCGAAGAAAAAACGTAGGCATATTTTGTTCTATTTTTTATCTCTGGATATAAATTCTTTAACGGAAACTAAAATATTCATTAAAAAATAGAAATATGTAGTACGTTGCTGAATGGCGATGATGCTTTTGATAAATAAATAATAAAATAAACGTAGTGGCATTGGTCTCCGTTTTTTTCCTCTTCTTTTGATTCATAATTTTTTTTATCCAAATATGGACGTTTTCATGTGTTCTAGTGCTTTGGTGCACCCGTTAAGTAGTTGGGGGAGGCGCTGGAACATCTATAACCTCTCCCTAGGTTAGACGGTAATTATATACTTTAACATACCTACCCACTCTATTAATACTTACATTGCTACCAACCTACACCATATTTAATATAGACTTCATTATTTAACTAAAACATTATTGAATTATATTTTCTGCTGAAACCTAATACGATCTAATTAATAGAATTTTCTAGAAACCCGGCTCACTTTCACTCTCAGTAGGTACCAATTGCCACGCCCTGCTTGGGTACCATTGTATGCATTACCTAGTAGGTACTAAGACCTGTTGTGATAAAAAAGCTTTTCTTATTCAAATGTAATACTTTGTTGTGTACTGCAGCAGCAAATGAATGAATGTCTATGTCTATGTCTAGATGCCTCCGCAGCTCAATCCAAGGGGCCCAAGGAAGGCCCTTGTTAAAAATGCAGAAGATAGAAATGTATCATCATCATCATCAGCCTATAGCAGTCCACTGCTGGACATAGGCCTCCCCCAATGAGCGCCATAGCGCCCTGTCTTCAGCTTGCCGCATCCAGCATCTACCTGCAGTCTTTCGCAGGTCGTCATCCCACCTGGTCGGAGGGCGTCCTACACTACGTTTACCGAGTCGTGATCTCCACTCAAGAACAAGTTTGCCCCAGCAGCCATCGGTTCTTCGCGAGATATGGCCGGCCCACTGCCACTTCAGCTTGCTAATTCTTTGAGCTATGTTGGTAACTTTGGTTCTCTGTCGGATGTATTCGTTACGAATCCTATCCTTCAGAGACACTCCGAGCATAGCTCTTTCCATAGCTCGCTGAGCGACTTTCAACTGGTGGACCAGCCCTATCGTGAGTGTCCACGACTCAGCTCCGTAGAAACTTATGGTCTATTATAATTTAAAAATACTCACTCAAACCGAGTTTAGGTGCCTTGTCTTCCTCTTTCTCATCCTCGACCTTACTGCTGGATTTCTTGTCCGGGACATCTGGAACTACAAACAAAATGTGTTTATTTATAATGTACCAGCTGCGCCTCGCGGCTTCGCCCGTGTGGAAATCGTTGTGTCAAATAGTTTATAGACCTTTCTCATGAACCTTCGCAAAGGATTTTGAAACTGCATCAAATTCTGTTGCGTAGTTTTAAAGATCTAAGCAAACATAGGGACAGACAGACAGCGGGAGGCGACTTTGTTTTATACTATGTAGTTATAAAAATTACTACTTACAATATAATTTTTAACATTATATTGCATAAATCACACATATTATGGGGGAGGCCTATGTCCAGCAGTGGACTGCTATAGGCCGATGATGATGATGATGACACATTATTATATTGTCAACTAGTTTCTGTCCGCGGCTTCGCACGCGTTTTTTCAATGGAAATGTTTTAAAGGTTATTTGTATACCATGGGCACTAATTTGAGGGGTATGTAGCATATTAAAGGGCTGGAACTACCTGTATGCAAAACTTCAGCCCGATCCGTTTAGTAGTTTTGGCGAGGAAGAGGTGGTTTATGCTGTGTGATTTGTCCAGCATTATTTATTTATCTATACTAATATTATAAAGAGGAAAGGTTTGATTTTTTGTTTGTTTGTATTGAATAGGCTCCGAAACTACTGAACCGATTTGAAAAATTCTTTCACCGTTACGAAGCTACACTATCCCCGGTGAACATATATAGGCTATATTATATGTTAGAATTGTGAAATTTTAAAATCAAACAACGCGAGTTCATGTCCAGTCCATCCCAAGGTTGCCTGGAAGAGATCGCTCTCAGCGATAAGGCCGCCCTTTATATCTTTATTCTAAGTTTTTATCTCTGTATTATTTTCTGTTTTTGTGTGGTGTAATAAAGTGTTATCTATCTGTCTATCTAACGCGAGTGAAACCGCGGGAAACAGCTATTCATAGATAAGTGGGATAGCATTACCTAATAAATATATTTAATCGAGATAAAAACTTAAGTAAAATATTGTTAAAAATACATAATTAATAGATCTTTTTAATTGCATTAATTAATTAACCTGGGGGTGCTTAATTAGTAGCCTATGTAAATTTTATAAGTGAAATAGTTATTAAAATACGCAAGCCTTAACACTTTGACTGCGATTTTTTTTCGACGACTGCGATCTTTTTTTAACCTAAAAAATTCATGCTGCCGCTCTACACAGCGGCTGTGTTGCGCCGCACATGCGTTTCGTTCGAAAAATATTACGGCTGTGCTGAGTCACACAGATCTGTATTTTCTCAGCCGCTGCGCTACTGTGGATTTACGCATATTAGTCACTTGTAGAAAACACATACCGTGTGATTTCAGCAGTCAAAGTGTTAAAATACGCAAGCCTTAATTTGCTATAATTTTGACTTGCTGCTTTTTGGGACAGAAGAATTTGGGACGCACTGTCCCATTTATCACTTGTTGATTTTATTATTTTTGTTACTGTCTTTTCGGACACCTTCAAATTATTGCAGTTGTTGAGTACAGTCAGGTAAAAAAGATTTAAGCAAGTAGGTACCTAAGCAATATTATATAATGTGATAAAGCTAATGAATGCTTTGCGAGCGTGTGGTTATATTTCTTTATTAAAAAAGGCATTATTTTAGGAATGTATAAAAATCACAGACTAATTATCCTAAGCGCGTATATAGAGTAGGTATGTATTGAAATCACAGGTAATCATTGGTTCAGTCATAGACTTAAAATTACTACTTATTATTTATTAGTATTCATCATCACTAAGGCCTATTATTTACTAAAAAAATATGCGCAATAACCAGCCAACTTTTCAAGAATTTATTTTCCTAATTAGAAGAAAAAAGCCTTTTAATTAAATGTAATAAACCCTTAAAAGGTAATCAGATTCCTGGACATAATCATTGGTAACGAATTTACACAAAGCTCAAAAAGTAATTGGCAAATTTAATAAAATAGTCAAGATTTTAACAAATCCAGGAAATTCCGTTGGAATACACAACATTTAATATGATTATTCAAATCAATAATTTCTTACTAGTTAAAGTCCATTTCATTATATTTTAATCCCAGGACTTAAACATTAATATCATCATCTAGAGATTGTAGAAGAAATATTATCAACTCTGTGTTACTTCCACATTCAAACTTTAGGTAAATATACTTTACCTATTCCGATCACTGATTATGAGTATTAAACTAAGTTGAATTATTTAACTTACGCCCAAAAAACATGAAGAAAAATATAAATTGCCACATAATTTCTTTAACTTTCTGAATACATGTCCTTGTCAATACATGAACTGACCTTCACTTACTGGCAAGACGAATTGTTTTATTGTTGTCCTTCGGCCTAGGTGCAAAATGGAGCGAAATTGATCTAGAAAATAAAGAGACAGGGAGAGTGCGACCTTGCTATGCATCTATTTCGTCATGTTGCTGTTCCGTCGCCGCGCCTCGATTAAAACTGTTTTTTAACTGACTGTACAATTTACCTATTTTTAATAGTGTCCGAAAAGACAGTAGCAAAAATAATAAAATCAACAAGTGATATATGGGACAGTGCGTCCCAAATTCTTCTGTCCCAAAAAGCAGCAAGTCATAATTTTCAACCCTTACCGCGTATATTATATGTACAATTTATTGTAACGGCCATTGCTATTAACACGATTAAGGTATGCTTTGGGTAATTTACTTCTTTTACGGCATTATTAACTTTGACATTCAATGCTTGACCTTTGACCTTGGAGTTTAATATAAATAAATAAATAATAAATAATGCTGGACAATTCACACAGCATTATCTAGCCCCATGGTAAGCAGAGCTTGTGTTATGGGTGCTAGATAACTGATATACATAATACAATACATTACATAGATAGATATAGAAAACGACCAGAACACCCGGAACAAATATCTGCAGATCGTACACACAATTGTTCCGATGCGGGAATCGAACCCGCAACCTCTTGCGTCGCAGGCGGACCTTCGCCCACCGCGCCACATCGGTCCTCAAATATAATTGAATATTTTTGACAATTTATGGAACATAATAACCATAATACTTTAAAGCTCTCATTTAATCAATACAATACAATTTTTTTTTGCGCCATCAATACAAAAAAAGTACAATAATAATGGATCTTAATACTAAGTCTAGTGGCACAATCGGCGGCATTATCGCTAACAGCGATTTCTTCCAGGCAACCTTTGGATGAAAAGGATCGGTACTTATTAAAGCTGACGGTGGCGTAAATAATGAAAAGAATTATTTGTATTATGTATAAAATAATTCATAATTAACATATGAACGTATATAGAAATAGAGCAAAACAAAAAAATATATACTCGTATACCAACATAACTTGAAATACAACTAAGCTAAAAATTAGCTTGACGACGTCTATGGCGCAATGGGCGCAGGGTCTGCCTGCGACGCAAGAGGTTGCGGGTTCGATTCCCGCTTCAGGACAATTGTGTGTACGATCTGCAGATATGTACAGGGTGTTCTGGTCGTTATCTATGTATAATAAAAAAATACCTATCTAGTAATGTATTGTATTATGTATCTATATCAGTTATCTGGTACCCGTAACACAAGCTTTGCTTAGCTTGGGGCTAAATGATGCTGTGTGGATTGACCAGCATTATTTATTTATTACTTTAGCTATATGTAGATCGTTTGCAACAGTCTGCAATTAGCTAAATTTCTTCGATTGGAATTTTGTTTCCATAGTTTGATTATAACTTTCTTTAATACTAAGCTAAATATCAATATTTCACATAGTCAAGCTCTAGAGGTTCGTTTTTTTTAATAATAATTATTTTATTCTTTGATTGAACTCAGCGGGCGAAGGTCCGCCAGCGGCAGGAGGTTGCCGGTTCGATTCTCACCTTGGGAAAAATATTTGTATCCATTTGTGTAATGTATTGTATTATGTATATCAGTCATCTAGTACACATAACACAAGCTCTGCTTAGCTTGGGGCTAGATAATGCTGTGTCAATTGTCCAGCATTATTTATTTATATTGACGACCGATGTGGCGCGGTGGGCCAAGGTCCACCTGCGACGCAGGAGGTTGTGGGTTCGATTCCCGCCTCGGAACAATTGTGTGTACGATCTGCAGATATTTGTTCCGGGTGTTCTGGTTGTTTTCTATGTATAATAAAAACTATCTATCTATGTATTGTATTGTATTATGTATATCAGTTATCTAGTACCCATAACACAAGCTCGGCATACCATGGGGCTAGATAATGCTGTGTGAATTGTCCAGCATTATTTATTTTATTTTAACCTTCTTAGTTACTAAGCTAAATAAAATGTTTCACCTGAGCTAGAGGGGTAAGTTTTTTTTAATAAGCTTCATATTATTCTGCCCACGATATACAATAAACTAGATTTTCTACGATACCGGGAATAACATAAATAAATAATCGGTTTGAAGATACGCTCGTGCGAGCTCGCGGTCGAGCTGGGTTATTGAAGCGAGACTTACTGAGACCTGAGACGTATATCTCACCCATTTAACGAGATACTTTGAAGGTTTTTTTATTACTGAACATTTTTCACATGATTTGGCCCTAAAGCAAAGAGCTTGGGTTAATTAATAATGTTGGACAATCCACACAACATCATCTAGCCCCAATTCAGAGCTTGTGTTAATGTACACATGTGATTGCACTAGAACAATAACAAAAAAACCTTACCATCTATATTTTAACAAACAGTACAATAGGCGGTCTTATCGCTGATAGCGATTTCTCCCAGGCAACCTTCTATGGGTACTAGATGACTGATATACTTAAAATACAGTACATTACATAGCAAAACCCAGAACAAATATTTCCAGATCGTATTGTCGCAAGGCGGGAAACGAACCAGCAACCTCCTGTATCGAAGCCGAACATTCTCCTGCCGCGCTACATCGATCATCCGATATGTGTATATTAGATTATAACTGAAATACTCGAAACAAATATTTATTTACTTAAAAACACGTATATGTAGATACATATATATCCTAACGGGCGCACCCAATGCAATAGTAACTTATAATTTTAGTCTTAGTTAGTAAGTAGTAGTTTAGTAAGTTTAAGGTTTATCATAGTATATACTCATCGAAACGTTTGTATCGCGAAGGAAATCGAACCCACAACCTCTTGCATCAAAGGACCTTCACCCCTTGGGGCAATAAGGTCGTTAAATAGATGTTTATACGAATTAAAAAGCCCACGCAAAATTTCAATTACGTAACATAATTAAGTGAAGCTGTTATATGTAGGTAATTGGTTTTTAATATGTTCTCGTATAGGAAGCCAAATTCATTTAATTTTATTACGTAAGGCACAGTTTATTTAATATTTTTTGGTTAAAATCATGAAATTTCTCGCTGAAGAGCGTTCTACCTATAGTATTTTCTATCTACATATATATCTATGATATTAATCATAGAGATAGAAAATACTTTATTATACCACACAAAACAATACAGGAATAAAAAGTATAAAGGGCGGCCTTATCGCTGAGAGCGATCTCTTCCAGCGAGAACCTTTGGATGGACTGGACATGAAAGAACAAAATAGACGGTGGTACTTTAGTAAATATATAGATTTAAAAAAGAAAGCAAATACCTACTCTACATACCATAATACCTACATTACAAATATTATAATAAACTTACATAGACATAAGATAAGGCTGTCAATGTTTTCATAAGGATAAATAATGCTGATGCAGCAGTTTTTGAAGATACCGATATGGCGCGGTGGGCGAAGGTCCGCCCGCGACGCAGATGGTTGCGGGTTCGATTCCCGCCTCGGAACAATTGTGTGTACGATCTGCAGATACTTGTTCCGGGTGTTCTGGTCGTTTTCTATGTATAATAAAAAAATATCTATCTATGTAATGTATTGTATTATGTATATCAGTTATCTAGTACCCATAACACAAGCTTTGCTTACCATGGGGCTAGATGATGCTGGGTGAATTGTCCAGCATTATTTATTTATTTATTTTATAGGGAGTGATTTTGCATTATCATCATCAGCCTGACATGTGATATGTTTTTCAATTAAATGAAATTATTGTATTGTATTTGTAAAAAAGCAAGCTGAAGTGGCAGTGGGCCGGCCATATCTCGCGAAGAACCGACGGCCGATGGGGCAAACATGTTCTTGAGTGGAGACCACGACTCGGCAAACGTAGTGTAGGACGCCCTCCGACCAGGTGGGATGACGACCTGCGAAAGACTGCAGGTAGATGCTGGATGCGGCAAGCTGAAGACAGGGCGCTATGGCGTTCATTGGGGGAGGCCTATGTCCAGCAGTGGACTGCTATAGGCTGATGATGATGATGATGATGATTTGTAAAAAAGAGATCAAATTGACTAGTGGTGGACACTTTGACTCAAAATCTACAACAAGAAAGTGATTTAATAAAACCAAAGAGCAAACCATCACCTGCTGCATCAACACCAACGAGTGTCTTAGGCCAATGCACAGAGGCCCATCAAGCAACAGTTAATACCGTTGAGCACGAGGCTTTCTATACACCTCCAATGATAAACTCTCCTCTTCTCGACAAATTCACACCAATACCAATACCACTACATGATGGAGAAGGAAATCATACGATTAACATCTCGACGAATAATACCTTCGGTTTGCTGTCTGAAGATGAGGATGATGATGAACGACATGATCAACTGCTGCAACATACTAACTGCACCATACACCGGAGCTGCCCAGAGCTTAACACCTCCAACGGTGAGCCTTCTGAGGAAGCTAAAATAGTACTCAGAAAATTGGAAATTGACCTAGCATCTGCCCATAAAGAAATAGAGAAATTGCTTTCTGAAAAATATAAATTGACTGACCAGATTACAGGTTATAAAGCAAAAATTAAGCACTTGACTCTCTTATGTAAGAGCTCAAGCTCTCCGTCCAGGAAAAAGCGAAACGATGACAGCTTTAACTCTTCGTTGCAATTAAGTTCGGAAGAAATACTTGTAGAGTTGAACAAAAAGTCCACTTTAAAACATCAGCTACATGAAAACCATAACTTTTCACCGCTTCTCGACGATGTACCACATGGCAAAGATCAACCAAAACAGACGATTTCTGCACGTGAAGGCTATATGAAACTACCGATAGAGGCCGCTAGTAGTCAAACGAAAACCGTTGACTTGGAAAAAGGACAAAAATCAAATAAAAGCAAAGTGATTATTATTGCGGACCAGCAAGGACAAGGTGTACAACAGATAATACAAAAATTACTGGGTGTACAATATGAGGTATTCAGCTTTGTAAAGCCAGGAGCAACATTGAGTGATATTTTGGCATCTTGTAAATCTGAAATAAGAAATTTAAATTTCAATGACTATGTTATCTTAATAGGTTTTAAAAATGATGTTAACTATTTCTCCATACGCTACATTCTCGCGTCGTGGCTTACAAAAATACAAAATACGAATATCATTGTTTGTGAAACGCTATATAATAAACATCTTAATGAGGATAAATTAAATCATGAAGTAAAATTTACATGCAGTCAATTCAGCAAGACTATTTTTCTTGATATGGATTATTCTCGGTTTCTGCCAGAACGACGCTTTTTTGCCATTAATCTAGGCCGAAATATTTTGCGTGAGATTTTGCGATTAGCTTATCATAGGAATTATATAATGTATCAAACTGAAAGGAAAATAATGCGTTTCAGTAGAGATATTAGTACACAAACAGAAAACTACGCTATGACTGACCAGACTTCGCAAACAGAACATAACTTACCCACCATCTCTCTTTCTCTGCCAGACTCTCCCTCTGCCCCGAAGCAGGTCTTGGATACAACCAATGCCGAAACGACCAAAGAGTTTTTTCGTGACCAATAATATTCACATTCTTCACCAAAACATCAACGGACTTATTACCAAATCTGACATTTTAACGGTTTGTATAGATGACATTTCGGATAGGGGTAAACGATTGGATGTATTATGCATAACGGAACACAACATGACTGCAGATGATGCAAATCTCCTAACGATACCCAACTTTACTCTTGCTACACTATTTTCCCGTAAAGACAGGAATGGTGGAGCATGTATTTTAGTACGAAATGGACTGAAATATAGAGTCCTCGATAAAATGACATCTAAGCTTAGTATAACAAATATTATAGAGACCTGTTCAATTCAATTGATTGACCAAAATATTACAATAATATGCATGTACAGACCTCCTAAAAATAATAAATACTACATGGACATATTTAGCAATAACTTTAATGACTTATTAGATCAGATAGATAAAAATACTACTAAGATTATAATCTGTGGCGATTTCAATATCAACACACTGGAAAAGTCTAAACAATCTGACGATTTCCATGACATGATCATAAGCCATAACCTTAAGCTATCTGTACATGAAGTCACACGACCAAATAGTGGTACTTGTTTGGACAACATTTTATATAATATACGAGGGGCAAAAACGGAAGTGGTGGAACTAGCTCTGTCTGACCACAAAGGCCAACTGATGACATGCCCGGTAAAAAGAATGTGTATCTTTGATCACTGGTATTCTATGAAACGAGACTACAGCAAAGAAAACATGGAAAAATTTGGAAAATGCTTAACTCAACTTTCTTTCAATGATATTTACGAAACAAACAATGCCGATCTAGCTTTTACAAATTTTCATGACTTATTTCAGTTATTCTACAACTTATGTTTTCCTTCCGTCCGGAAAAAGAATAGTACTAAAAAAAGACCAAAGTGGATTTCAAAAGGAATTAAAATGTGTAGCAAATTCAAGCGAGATCTACTCTGGAAGTATCGAATTTCAAAGAACATGAAAGACAAGGACAACTTTAAAACCTACTCAGAAAGATATAAAAAAATCATTAAGTTGACACAAAAATCACAGAATGATTATTACATATTTAAATCAACAAATAAGTCTAAAGCTACTTGGGATATAATAAAGAACAACAAACAAAATTTACCTAGAGAAAGCGTTTGCTATTTGAACATGAACAATAAAAAAATAACTTCTCCAAAGCAAATAGCAGAAACATTTAATAATTATTATGTTGACGCAGCGGCCGACAATTCAACTAAAAAAGAAAATGACTATAGACGAAACTGCAATAATTATAAATCGATGTTTTTGATGCCGACCGATCCCAAGGAGGTTTGCACTGTTATCAAAAGCCTAAAAAACACAAATAGCACTGGGTACGACAATATAAGCACTAAGGTAATAAAATTAGTATGCAATCACATCTCACCTGTTCTGAGCTACATTATAAATTTGTGTTTTGAACAAGGAATATTTCCATCTAAATTAAAAACTACAATAATTAAGCCGATTCACAAAAAAGATAGCAAATATGAAATACAAAATTATAGACCGGTTGCTTTAATACCTATTTTCGCTAAAGTTGTTGAGAAGATAGTGCATAAAAAATTATACAGCTATTTTGAAACAAATGAAGTACTCATAAAAGAACAAAAAGGCTTTAGAAAAAATAAATCGATTGATTTAGCTATTTATGACTTTTTAGAAATGATATACTCTAGGATGGATAAAAAACAACAAGTTTTTGCTATGTATCTAGATATGAAAAAAGCATTCGATTATGTAGAGCACAATATTCTAATTAGTAAGCTAGAGTCGTATGGAGTGCGAGGAATAGCGCTAGATCTACTCAAATCTTACTTGGACCAGAGGACACAGATAACATGTATTAATAAGATATGCACTAAGACAAAAGATGAGAAATCATATGTGTCTACTGAAAGAACTGTAACACACGGGGTGCCACAAGGTAGCGTTCTGGGGCCGCTCTTATTTCTGATCTACATAAATGACATTTTAGTAGCTACAGAGAATCCAGTCATTCTTTTCGCAGACGACTGTACTGTTGTCTACAATAATCACGACGAAATCCAGACAAGTCTCAAGTCCATAATAAAGTGGCTAAAAAACAATAATTTATTAATAAACTTGACCAAAACTAAACTCATGAACTTCAGAAAAACACCAACTGGAAGATTACCACCGAAAATGTTCTTTGAGGATACGGAGATATGTGATACGACGTCTACCAAATTTCTTGGACTCTACATAGACAGCAATATGAAATGGCAATCACATTTGGATTTCGTGCATAAACATGTGCTACAGTCCGCGTATGCTTTACGGAAATTAAAAAAGGTGGTCAACCAAAAAGCGGTGCTAGCAGCATATCATGGTAATGTGATCTCAAGATTAAGATATGGTATAATTTTCTGGGGTAATGCAGTGAAAATAGAACGTCTGTTTATCGCCCAGAAGAGCTGCATTAGAGCCATCTGTGGCATTAAAAGAAGGGACAGCTGTCGACCATATTTCAATAAACTTAATCTCCTGACATTGACATCACTATATATTTATGAAATTGTACTATTTATTCGACGAAACCCTGGACTATTTTCCTATAACACCAACAAGCGACGACAAGATTGTTTGCAAATCAAGAATAACGTTAAAACAGCTCTATTTAGTAATAGTACTTATGTAATGGCTCCCAGAATTTATAATAGTTTACCAAATGACATTAGGAAATGTACTGACATCACAAAATTTAAATCTAACCTTTTTAGTTATTTAATAGGTAAGACATTTTACAGCTTGAATGAATATTTTGACGGAGTTTAGTTATTTTAGTTACTATGTAAATGTAGTATAGATAGGGACTCAAATTGAAAAACGCATTATTTTCAATTCTTAATTTTTTATTTTTGCATTATGTACTATTATTATTATTGATTTTTGCTCTGTTTCCAAAATATGTAACTTTTGTACGCCTAATGGCAGATCACAGTGCTCTTAATTTTAAGTCTGAACATCCCTGTAATACCTGTGTATCACAAATAAATAAATGAACTATGAACTATGAACTATGAACTATTTAGTATGGAGGAATGTTTACAAACATTGTATATTCAGTTCGGCTAGAGAACATCCTCCTAATAATATAAACGCGAAAGTTTGAGAGGATGTTTGTTCCTCTTTCACGCAAAAACTACTGAATGAATTTTGCTGAAACTTCTCAATAATATAGCTTACATATCAGAATAACACATAGGCTGCAATTCATAAAGATATATTGTATATTATCTATCACCACGAGGGTGAAACCGCGTGGCGCAGCTAGTCTATACTAATATTCTAAAGAGGAAAGCTTTGATTTTTTTATTTGTTTGTAATGAATAGGCTCCGAGACTACTGGTTGGGAAGCTACACTATCCCCGGTGAACATATACTATTATATTTTCAAAAAAGTTAGGGATCCGTAATAAAACCGTGCGAAGCCGGGAAGGTCCGCTAGTACACTATAAATTTAACATTCCACAATTGGATAACGAAATAAAAGCAATATAAAGTGCGCGAAAATGAATGTCAATCAACCTGTTTCAAAAGTCCTTACCAAGCAAACTCTAGAAACAGCGCCATAGACGGATAACTTTCGGAAAAATTGCCAAAAAATAAAAGAGAATTCGTATAAAGTTGAGGTCGCGATAATAGGTTTCGGAGGTTAATATCGATACTTCAAAAGGTAAAGGTAAAAGGTTTGGTAGGCGGGCTCACGATTTGATCCCGTATTAAAATATTTAAATATCGTGTGCGGCTCACAGGCAAGGAAGTAATGAATTATGTAACCACAATTTCCTAACCGGAACTGGGCGAAGAACCTGCCTGTAGGTTATTGAAAAGCATAATTTATCAGATATATAATGCTGGAGAATCTACACGGCATCATCTAGCTCCAAGCTAAGCAGAGCTTGTGTTATAGGTACTAGATGACTGATATACATAATACAATACATTACATAGATAGATATTTTTTATTATGCAAAGAAAACGACCAGAACACCCGGAACAAATCGGCACATCGCACAAAACAATTGACACGAGGCAGGATCGAACCCGTAACCTCCTTCGTCGCAGGCGGGACCTTCGCCCACCACGCCACAGAGGTTTGAATGTAGCGTCTTGAATACATTCTTTATGAAAAGGCTTTTAAAGGTTTTTTAACCGACGAAACTGATAGACCTACACACGCATTGTTTGCAGTGAGGGCTACTTAGTAGGTACCAACATAATGCTTAGGTACCTACTGTGTTAGTACCTTCATTTGTATTCACTTTTTTGTTTTGTCTGTGTTACGTTTTTTATTTATTCATTTATTTATTACAAGGAAAACCAGCAGCACTTAAAGTAAATTAAAAAACAAGAAAATAGAAACAGAAGGCTATAAAGAGGAAGAAGAATAGTAGATCCCACCAAAACATAAATGTAAAAAAGGAGAGCCAAGTTCAATACAAAAATTAAGATTGGCTGTGGGCTTCCCCGCAAAAAGAATGGAGATATAAATGAGTGCCAAGTCAAATCTATGTAGGTTAGATTTGACTTGGCCAGTTTTCATTACATCAGTTATTTTATAAAGTTATTCAACGTTTTAATTCTGATAAAAACTGGCCAAGTCAAATCTAACCTACATAGATTTGACTTGGCACTCATTTATATCTCCATTCTTTTTGCGGGGAAGCCCACAGCCAATCTTAATTTTTGTATTGAACTTGGCTCTCCTTTTTTACATTTATGTTTTGGTGGGATATCATTACTTTTTGTAAAGAAAACTAGGCAGGTATTGAGATTTAATGTTTTTCTTGCAAAACAAATGTTTTTTTTTTGTATGGGGACACCACTTGTAGGGGCTCGTCAAAGGTGTAAGACTTCAACTAGGGCTGGTCGGGAGTGATGATCAAGTAAAACAGCTCAGAACACTTAGTGTCGGTTTATTGTACCGAATACACACAACTACGCACTTATTACAAAGTCACTGCACTGTTCACTGTTTTCTTTCCTTTACTTTCCTTAACACTTGCTCACTTGGTCACTTGTAAAATAAGAACTAACTAAACTTGCAAACAAACTGGGCTTGTATACCTTCGCTGAGCTAAACTAGAAAAATCTACGATTTTCCGGGCCATACCTATCTCTTTATATATTCCAGAACATTTCTGATTTCCCTTTCTATCCTTTCTATTCGTTCGAAAACAGGTACATAGCTAGGTAGGTACATGTATACGGGCCGGTCCCTAACAACTACACTGTATTCTATGGCGCAATCGGAGACGTTAGTACCTACTATTGCTTATTCTATGCAATGCTTCGACATAGGTACATAACTAGGTAGGTATTATACGGGCCGGTCCCTAAAAACTCCACTGTATTCTATGGCGCAATCGGAGACGTAGTACTATTGCTTATTCTTTGCAATGCGAATCTATTTTTAATTTAAACCTTATTCCATTGACATAAGGTCGTCGTCGCTAAAATCACTAATTTTTGACATTTTTTTATTTTTTGATTTTTTCCTACGCTTACACACAATTACCGAGCTGGATTCCAAATTTCATCCTTCTAGGTCATCTGGAAGTAGGTTAGATTTAGGTACTATATATATGTCAGTCAGTCAGTGTGAATTTTAACGACTTTTTAACCTTCATATCTCTATAACCGTTTGAGCTAGCCTCATGAAATTTGGGCTTCTACATGTCCTTATGGATATAATTAAACAGACGTAGTTTTATGTGTTTACGTTAAAGAGGTTTTGAGTTATAGAAGGGTCAAAAGTGGCACCAAGTGGTTCGTGTAATGATACACTCGGCGCGTTCCTTTGCTTGAACTTGGCTTGAACACGCTGCCGCGTGTTCTGATACATAAAAAGTGTGAACAAGCAAAGAAAACAGATAACCTACAAGACTACAATCAACTAAGTACACAAAAAAAAAACATTGTGAATAAGGGAAAAAAAAGATTCCCACAAAACCCAAGGACCGAGGGGTCGTCACCCCTCGGTGACGCCGGGGTAATGAGGCCAAGCCTCGAGGCCCCTCTCTGTGCCCCCACCAGGGCCGGAAAGAAATCTATTGTTAGTACACAGAAGTAGAATAATAATTATAATAAAAGAAGAAAAAAAACCAGTTATGATATTACTTATTAGCAACAAAAATATTGATAAATAATAGACAATCTGCATTACATTTGCATTACTCGCATGACAAATTCGAGTCATCCTCATCATCCACGCCGGATGGTGAGAGAAAGTCAGAGCGCAACCGCCGTCTCACGGAATGAACGCTGGAACAGAAGAGGTCCAGAAGAGTTTTTCTTGTACTACGTAGTCTTATATTCGTTTAACTCAATTTGTTTGTGTGTTGTGTCAAATAAATATTTTTCTTTCTTTCTTTCAGATCGTAGGTAATAAATAAATCGAAACTAACCCACAAATCAGAAAATCCACCACCGGATCGGTATTCGCAGGAAAGCCAGAACACGAACTAATTACTGGCTGACATGATATCAGTGGATATAAACAAGGGAATGTTCACACTGGTGCGGGTTTTTTTTACTTTTCCGATATTACGTGCTAAAAGACTTTGATATAACGTATGTATGTACATACATATATACAAGCATTTATGTATTTTGTACATGTTTTGTATTGTATATAATTTATATACAACATTAGTCTGTAATACGCCACCGTCTATACATATACTATAGCTACGTGTCCATCCAAAGGTTGCCTGGAAGAAATCGCTCTTAGCGATAAGGCCGCCCCTTGTGCATCTGTATCTTTGTTTATTTGTTCTTGTTGGCTAGTAGGTATGCCTATGTTCTATGTTGTTGTACTGTGACTATGTTTTCTAAACGATTTTTTTTTTGGTTTTTAACAGTACCCAGCCATGTTAGGTTTATTAAGACGCAAGGCTACAATTTCCCGACCGTGTAAACAACTCCTTAGGACAGAACATGTGGAAGGCAACGATGCATGGTACAGTGGCGCACAAGACGTAAATTAACACTCCACTTATCACGTTTTCTTTAGGTGCTGCCTACCGGTAAAGCACTGAATAGCTCCTTGCAGATCAGATAACCGGAACTGATTAATTGGTCGATGAGTCAGTTGTTTCGGTTCAATTATCATTACGCGAAAATACTCATCAAAACAATTCGATTGGTCGCACTGTGCTAAGAATACTTTACTCAGGTTGTTAATTGAAATTAATGTTTTTCAATAGATTTTTTAATGACGTGCAAAGAAAAACAGTATGAAGAAAAACAGTAGAAGTAATACGGCTTGCGGAGGTTTTATTTAATTAATGTTTTAGATAATAACTAGTTAGATCTGGACCTTCCAGAATGGCCCATGGCAGACCATGGGTAAGCTGGAAATAAGGGAGGGATGCCTTTGCCCTATATTAGGACAATACAGGCGGAAAATAAATATAATAAATAAACTATACTCGATAAGTACTTTATAAATTACCTAGTGAATAAACTCTAAAAATGTTCTATTCAAACCCAAAAAAAAAAAACTGTTTTGGCACAAATACGAAGCATACTAACTGATAAGTAACTTACTCAAAATGAAAATCCCTTGTTGACCTGAATTTTTAACTTCGACTTTTGCATGGATAAAATCATCTACCTATATATTAAAACAGACCAGATTTATAATAAAACTAATATATCGCTCAAGACCACGAAAACGTCCAAATTTCCTGCACCATTCATAAGTAACTAGAGATCTACCTTAACTTCTACTTGGCTAGATTTGGATCATCCGTTTTGCTTCACCAATCCTCACTTATAACCATAAGATCTAGGAATCGAATACCACATACATCTAAATAGGTCTTATAACCCAATAATAATTATTAACTAACCTTTTTCCACAGCCGTTCTGCTCTCATACATTTCCAAGTCCAGTGCATCATCCCTTCCATCCGGCACTGATACTTTGAACGTAAAGTCGCTCCAATCGAAGCTCACAGCGTTGTTCGTGATCAAGCTCCAAAGCCCCTCAGTAGACCTGCCTCGCCTCCTCGCTAGAGGCTCTATCGTGACCGCGTCGAATATCCTCACGCCTCTCTGCTGCCGAAGGTTTCGAACCACCTCGTTCGCCACTCTTTCCAAACACGCTGCATTCTCACTGCATTTTAAGTCTACCACAGCTGTGACACCTCCCACTAGCAAGCAAGCGAGCAACACCGAAGCAGTCATTTTGGCACAGCACTGATCACCGATCCATTTGTAGGTCACGATTCGTCCACCCTCAGTGGTGGTGCTTCACTTTATGGGCTCGTGTGGTACTGCTCATGATTTTTATCCATCGTCACGCAGCAGCGCATCCGACAGGTATGTGTGCATTGCTTTTTTCAGTATACAGTTTTCCTCAGTTGGATTGTTTTCCGTGATTCGAACGGTTAGAGTCTACTTTGTGGGTGGTTGGGGGGGTTGAAAAAATGTGCGTTGTACGGTTTGTTTAATAGGTCTGCAGAAATGATATTACTTTCATGTGTACGGTTAGTGCAACAGAGCGAGAGTTTGCCTGAAACATGTGGATTTGTAAACGTTTTGACGATGTTATTGGATTGGATAAATACAATGTGGAGCTAACGGCACAGCCGTAGAACGTCCCAAAGATTCCTGTCTTTCTATTCTATTCCATTATATTCCTATGCAGAATAGAAGGTTGCGGCTAGAAGTCTCGCTTGTAACTTTTTACTAATTCCATACTTTATCAAGAACTTACAATTTCATTATTTGTTAAGATACATACGTTGAAACATTAATTGATATTGTTCTAGGGAATAGGGATGAATGCTTCTGTTCTATTGTTCCAAGAAGCAATCTATATTCGGGCCAATTTCAATGTCCAACTTTTGTAAATAGCTTACGTACCTCACAATGAAACCCAAAATTCTCTTTTGTCATACAGTAATATGCATTGTAAGAAAGAGACCGACTATGTCAATATATTTAAACTTGTTCTACACACGCATAGATATATCAATCGGTTCCTTAAAAATAGCGTTATATATAATTTTAATACTAAAAAAAGAATAAACTCGCTGTGCCCACAACTAGGCTACACAAGATTAAAAGTAAAGTGAACGCTTTTACAACATTATTATCTAGGATATTCACATAATATGACAAAATTTGAGCAATACCAAGTAGTTTTCATAAATAATAAATCCGACGCTTTGGGACATTATATTTTGGAACCTTTTTTTTTTGTTTTTACAAGTGTCCTATCTATCTAAATTTATAACTTTCATTGGGTATCCCGATTCACAAAAGCCTGATGCCACCCTCCATACAACCATTCCTATCCTAGTATTCCTAGTCTTTAATGTCCGAGTGTCCTGTGAGGTCTACACGAAAGACAACACTTAGCTTAAGGCGCAATGTTTACAATCATTCTATATTCAGTTTGGCCAGAGTACAGCATTGAAATCCTTTTGCACTTATAATGTTCCAGTGTGAAAATAAACAGTTTTTTGAAATCAAGAAACAAATCTACTGCAAATTGGGTTTTAGTGTCGGTCAGCGAGCACTGTGTCGGTAGAGTCTTTCTTAGAAGTATTATTCAAAGGCACTTGTTTGTGAAATTCGACTATGAAAAAAATAATCTCCTTAGTTTCTATACACTTATCTAGTGAACTTAAACATGTAGACAGGCCTTATGATTCTATATTCAGTTCAATTCATTTATTTCAGCTTCACAATAATGTAGGTACATGTTACAGCCATAGTTATAAGAAGGAACTTACGAGTATATAATTTAAAAATAAAACATTGTAAGCGGAAGGGACACATCCTTCGTTTACAGACGCATGGCACTATGTGTGTGCGTCCAGTGCTTCATGCAGCACAGTCCGTGTCCAGCCTTCCAGCTAAAAGGTTCATATCATATATACGAACTTTATAACATTTTCGATTAAATAGCGAGGCGAGAGCGCTGCGCAATAGAAGCATGCACGCCACACACTCGCCTTGATTTGAAATCGCTTGCAAATCGCGCTCGCCAATCTTTTGGGTGCCGCTTATTTTTCGCTAGGACACTGCCAGTTTCAGTGTCAAAGAGTGTCACAAACTAAAGTTACAAATAATAATGTCTAAACATAGAAGTCAACGTCGAAGAACTCAGAATATCATCGCGATGCCCAATCATTATTTTATAAAATTTTCCAGCTGAATTACCAGCGCCTTCTTTCCTTTCTGGTCGAACTATTTTGTTTAAAAAAAAACGCCATAGGTACTCAATCGCACCATATTTCTCCCTAATGCTACTTACTCAAGTAACAATTATTACCTACGCTTATATGTATGTAGCAAACAGTTCAAAGGTAATTTGTGATCGAGATTAATTGCGACACAGCACTTAGAGTACTCTGCCTTTGAGTACTCTGCGTTTGAGCAGATATCAGTATGATGTTTAGGCTTATGCCGTGGTTAATGAATAAATATGTACGTGGATCGCTTTCGCTAGGTGCTTACCAGGATTACCATAGAAGCAATTCTGTAGGCCTCCTGACATTCGCTCACGAATCGCAGCGTGGAATTGCGACGAGAATCGCAGTGCTAATCACGGTTAAACTGCCAAGGACTGCCGTCATCACGTGGGTCTTGCAAGCCCTTTCCGACTTTCCGAAGAAATTACATAATTAAAAGGTATGTTTGTACATCTACAATAGACTACAAAATACATCATTATTAACATAAAATAAATAATTACGGATATTTTAATCATTATTGTAATATCATGTAATATATAAAAATGCGACACCTTCAGGTCTTGTTGGATGCGTCAAGCTGAAAACTAGTCGCTATGGCACTCATTAGGGGAGGTCTATGTCTAGTCGTCGACTATTATAGGTTGATGATAGCAGCAACTTCGTCTTCGTTAGTCGTCGTGGAAGATCTCTCGGCCAGTTTAAAAGCCTCGTGGTATATCTGTGACTTCAAACCTTGCATATTCCTCCAAGTTAAAAAATATCCAGCATTATTTATATTAATTGGATATGTACTCACTTGTTTTATTTTAGCTTTAGTTTTTTAATTTTTAAGCCATTTTGTTAGTGCACTACCTTACCTTCTTAGCAAACAGAAAATGTATTGATACCCTGCGAAACAGGCCTAGCCTAGTGCGGGACTGAAGCACCCTAACCAGATATCAGATAAAATGTAAGAATTTAAATACATAATTTGAGTTATTATTATTCGTATTGTATTTGTATGCCAACGGTACTGCTGGAATGAAACTCACGTATTTGTTTATGCTGGAAGCACGCGACGCGACAAAGACAGAGAGTTCCCGCGAGAGTGATAGTAGAGATGTTACTGACGATACATTCCTAAGCTTTGTGAGGAGAGGAGAAAGGGAATCAATTAGTTTACTAATCTAATTGAAAGTTTGAGGACTCTCACTTCAAACTTCAAAGTGATTTATTTCCTTTAGACCTCTTGGACACGTCACAAATTTCAAGTAACACTAGGAAATAAAGGAATCACTTAGTTTTTTTTGTTCACTCAATCAATATTATTTCTTTCTGGCCCTGATGGGCGGCACAGAGAGGGGCCTCGAGGCTTGGCCTCATTACTCCGGCGTCAACTCGAGGGGTGACGACCCCTCGGTCCTTGGGTTAGTGGGAATTTCTTTTTTCCCCTTCTCATCTCTGTTTTTTTTTTTGCTGCAATCTTTAAAAGGTAAAGTAAAGAAGCAAACTCTTTAAGAAGCAATCTAACAATGTAGCGAAACATTTACCTTGTTAGATTGTTCGTTTTTAAGTTGGAGCAAAACTCGTTGTTATCGCTTGCATTGTTATCGTCTAGACAATCTTATATTTAGTAATAAGCCTTTTACAAAATGTATGTTTTACGACACTATTATTATTATAAATCCGAAAGTTTGGATGTTTTGGAAGTTTGGTATTTTTTTCGGTATTATGGTAAAAAGACGCGGGCAGAAACTAGTGCGGATATGAATAAAGTTAGTTTGACAACCGGTGTGGCTCAGCGGGCGAAGGTCCGCCAGCGGCAGGAGGTTGCCGGTTCGATTCTTACCTTGGGAAAAATATTTGTATCCATTTGTGTAATTTATTGTATTGTGTATATCAGTCATTTAGTACACATAACACAAGCTCTGCTTAGCTTGAGGCTAGATGATGCTGTATCAATTGTCCAGCATTATTTATTTATATTGACGACCGATGTTGGCGAAGGTCTCCCTGCGACGCAGGAGGTTTTTTGTTCGATTCCCGCCTCGGAACAATTGTGTGTACGATCTGCAGATATTTGTTCCGGGCTGTGAGAATTGTGCAACATTATATAAAAATATATATATATAATTTATATAAAATATATATACGATGCCTCAGTAATTATTTGTGCAGATTCAGGACAGCAATTTCTTTCAGACCATTTAAAAGAAAAAAAAAATTCTTTATCATTTAAATTTATTGCAAAACCTCCCTACCCTAAATGGAGACTATCCACTTAATGAAGTCAATGAGAGGTGCTATTTGTGATGTCGTATGGGGAAAGCCTATGTCCAGCAGTGGACATGTGTTGATAAGGTAAGCTTCAGTAAGTCCGCTTGTGTTTATTTCTAGGTCACCATTAATAAAGACATCAAACTAAATGAACGAGCAAACAACTGTTAGTAATGGAGGAAATACGCAATTATAAAATAAAAAGGAACAGATTGGATGCAGGTACTAAACAAACACGAACTGAATTGATTTCCTATTGTGATGATTGGAGGAACAGATAGGACAGTGGAAATTTACCTACATGATAACTTTGCAGGGCAACTTTTATTATGTTCATTTAAGGTCTAGTCTGAAAACCAGTGTTATTATCGTCCTCGGTCGATAATGCAAGCTGAGACGGGACCTTATTAGCCGCGCACATAGGCAAAGACCAGTTTTTCTTACTCTACTACTTATGTTTTTCTGTATTTATGTGTCTTTTCCTTTTTTTTGTAACTCTCTTTAACATTGTGTGTGTCTGTGTGTTGGCTATAAATAAATTATTTTTTATAAATAATCTTTTTTATTAGAATATCTTTGGTACACCCCCTGCCTTTCTTAAATTCACATAATCCTTTCCATCTAGAGGTTGCCTGGAAGAGATCGCTTCTAAGCGATAAGGCCGCCCATTGTACTTGTCGCATGTAATGTCTTCTGCCATGATCTGTATCTGGTCTACAATAAAGTCTGTTTGTATTGTATTGTATTTTAAAGAAGAGTACTGAAAAAATAACGTAAACCTGTTCTTGAGTGGAGACCACGACTCGGTAAGCGTAGGACGCCCTCCGGCCAGGTGGGATGATGACCTCCGAAAGACTGCAGGACAAGACAAGAATAATTCTTGTCTAAGTTAAGGGTTACAGAGAATAATAATATCTCTCTTAAATTCTCCTATTATAAAAAAAATATATGGCCGTAAGGTCAATAAATAAACACCTGAAATTAAACAATAGGTAACAACAGCAAGCTTCTCACAGCATTTGACACTATTTTTAAGTTTTGCGGAACAAGATATTCATACGAAAGAATTTTCAAAAATCGGCCCATAATTGATGGATAAATTGAACATACTTAGGTACACTAAAAATACATACATAGAACCTCCTCCTACTTTCTAAGTCGATTAAAAAATATAAGAAAGCTCGTCTTGTCTGTTTCACCAAGATACTCTATGGCCGTCGGTAACGGTCATCGATTCGCGACACACGCATTCATAAATACCTCTGTCACGAATTTCCGTTGCCTACCATACTGATATGGAAATAAATCATAGCCATATTAAAAAGTATTTATTTGTATCAGAAATATCAATAAAACACACAGTAAGTAATAAGAAAATAGTTATTCTGTTAGGAGGAGTTATTCTAAAACGAATACAAGCTACGAGTATATAAAAGCTATATAAAGATTTTTCTATATAAATAAAAGCTTTCTATATTATAATATTCGTAGGACGCCCTCCGACCAGGTGGGATGACGACCTGCGAAAGACTGCAGGCAGATGCTGGATGCGGCTGAGACGGCGCTATGGCGCTCATTAGGGGAGGCCTATGTCCAGCAGTGGACTACTATAGGCTGATGATGATGATGATATTATAATAATGCTGGACAGGCCACACAGCTAAGCAAATTTGTATATATTGTACTTTCCTTGTATTTTATCATAGATTTTAAGACAATTCACTAACAAAAAATAGACCTAGGTAATTATTATTGTCTGAAAGAACAAATAATTTAGCGCATTCTAAAATTATAAAGAAAAAACAAAAGAAACAGGAAGAAAAGACAATCGCGAGAGAAAGAGACAGCAGCATTACACTCAGCTATCGAGTGAAAGTGTAATTTACTATAGAAAGCAGATTTTTGTTCATTTTTCATTATCTATCGACTCTTTAAGTAAAATCGAAAGTTTGCCCGCAAAACTAATACGAATTCATTGAGACGGTGACCAAATATCGTTTTGTTATTTTGCGTAATGTTTATGCAACTACATAGCTATAAAATAGAAATAGAAAATGTGGTTATAAATAATTGTATTATTTTACATTTTGAAACACAATTTCAAAATGTAAAATAATACAAATTAGGAATAAATAAAATAAATTAACGACGAGAACACAAATATACTACCGGCTCAGCATTAAATGCTTTTCGCCCCGGCTTGTATTGTTGTTGATTTTGGGAATTCGCTACACGCTTCGAAAAAAAAAATAACGGGATATGATACCATGAAACTGTGCCAAAATATTGGGAATCAAAAATCAAACCATGATAAATTAAATATCCCGTTACAAATGACTTTTGTGTTAATAACTGCGATCACATCACAAAAAAGTTTTCAACCAGTGCGTCCTACCCGCTATGAGCTACGGAGCTGAGACGTGGACACTCACGATAGGGCTGGTCCACCAGTTCAAAGTCGCTCAGCGAGCTATGGAAAGAGCTATGCTCGGAGTTTCTCTGTAGGATAGGATTCGTAACGAATACATCCGACAGAGAACCAAGGTTATCGACATAGCTCAAAGAATTAGCAAGCTGAAGTGGCAGTGGGCCGGCCATATTTCGCGAAGAACCGACGGCCGCTGGGGCAAACGTGTTCTTGAGTGGAGACCGCGACTCGGTAAACGTAGTGTAGGACACCCTCCGACCAGGTGGGATGACGACTTGCGAAAGACTGCAGGTAGATGCTGGATGCGGCAAGCTGAAGACAGGGCGCTATGGCGCTCATTGGGGGAGGCCTATGTCCAGCAGTGGACTGATATAGGCTGATGCTGATGATGATGACATCACAAATAGAAAGTATTTGGTTCGCAGACTAATAACCGTGATAGTTTAATAAGTTTTCTTCTCTACTTGTTATCCTGGACACCGACTATAGAAAATAATAATAATAATAAAATACTAGACTAGATAACTGTTATACATAATACAATACATTACATAGATAGATATTTTTTATTATACATAGACAACGACCAGAACACCCGGAACAATTATCTGCAGATCGTACACACAATTGTTCCGAGGCGTGAATCGAACCCGCAACCTCCTGCGTCGCAGGCGGACCTTGGCCCACCGCGCCACATCGGTCGTCCATCCCAAGGTTGCCTAGGAGAGATAGCTCATAGCACGTGCTATGAGCATGATAATTTAGCTCATCATCATCATCCTATGTTAGTCCACTGCTGGACATAGGCCTAGCTCATAGTAGATTTGTAAGTACAAACGGGCGGCCTTATCGCTATAAGCACGCTCAGCATATCTTTCTGTATATATTGTACTAATAGATAAGTGCTATTTTTTATCTCGATAGATATCTATAGACGGCCATATCTCACGAAAAACCGAACAACGCTGGTGCTCATGTGGAGACTGCGACTCGGCAAACGTAGTAAAGGACAGCGTCCGACCATGTGGGATGACGACCTGCTAGAACTGCAGGCAGATGCTGGATGCGGCAAGCTTAAGACTGGGTGTTGTGGTGCTCATTAGGGAAGGCCTAATGAGCACCACAACACCCAGTGTCAACACCATGTCCAGGATAGAAGATGATGATGAATCTGAGAAGGTTAGCAGCTAAGTTAATTTACTTCACGTTGATCTTATAACACGCGTACATGAAGAATGGGATTGAAAAAAAAAGAAATTCTTATCGTCATCTCTCATTTGGTCTGAAGTCTTGCTTGACTGAGCTGAAAATCAGAGATGACGTATTCCTATTCCAGAAGTATGTAGGCAGGTCAAACGGCTTTGTTAAAATGGAATTCCTGGTCATAGCAATATGTTAAATCGCCTATGCTTTAATTCGAAATGGTTCCATCCCCTTCTGATCGCACATCATCATCAGCCTATAGTAGTCCACTGCTGGACATAGGCCTCCCCCAATGAGCGCCATAGCGTTCTGTCTTCAGCTTGACGTATCCAGCATCTACCTGCAGTCTTTCGCAGGTCGTCATCCCACCTGGTCGCACAAGGACCTAACAATTCCTTGTCTGTAAAATTACGATCGCACTAGTTAGCTTAATTACGTAATTAGGTTGGCGTTTAACTTCCTTGTATCGTTCTAATTAGTTAATTACGACTTGATATTAAAACGCGCATGTAAAATTTTACATTTTCCACTTAACATAATTTCTTCGTCGTTCTTAATTCCTACGTGTTCTTGAGTGGAGACTGCGACTCTGCATACTTAATGTAGGACGCCCTCCCGTCAGGTGGGATGACGACCTGCGAAAGACCGCAGGCAGATGCGTGATGTGTCAAGCTGAAGACAGGGCGCTATGGCGCTCATTAGGGGAGGCCTCTATGCCCAGCAGTGGACTACTATAGAATAAGTATAAGAAAAAAAATATTTGGCAAAAACAGGTTTCTATAGGTACAATAACACATTAAAACAGTACACAAAAACACAGCACACATAAAATTAAATAAATAAAACCTACGGGGAAACAATAATAATACATGGCTACCGTGCTAATCTGCTGATATAATGACTATAGGATAGGCTGATGATGATGATGATGAATAAAGAGGATTTTTTTTATTTTTTTATTTATATTCGCAGAATGAAAAGCTTATTTATTGCAAAAAAATAGGCTGTCGGGGGACACCATGTAGTACCTTGTAGTACCCCACACCATATACCCACCTACAGAACCCTGTAGCACCCCACTGTAATAGAACTTCAAACCAAACCAAACAGTAGAGTAGAGTGGTTGTCACCGATAATTAAATGCTCACGAACTATACCGCTCGTTAATTATATTAACCAAACAGACTGACACTAGTGGATACCGGTTTGTAGGGTTAAAGTGTATATACATAATGAAGTGATAAAAGCTGTAACGAAGGTTATTTCAAAGTAGAAACCGCATGAAAATATGAGTTAAAACCTGCGTCTTATAGAATGGAATTCAGAATAATAAATAAATAAATAATGCTTGATAACTGAAACAATTGATTATTCAAGCATTATCTACGAGAAAAAATATTTTTTGATGGTACACATAAGCTAATTTCTAGATCTGAAAAATTTATTATTCTCAAAGGTTATAAAAATTATAATGAAAAGGTAAAAATAGTTTCGTTGTTTTAATTTCATTACAACTCCTCCATTTCGCGGACTTTTTGGACCTCCCCTCGTATTGATAAGCTAAGAAGTGCTTGTGTTATGGGTACTAGATGACTGACATAAAGGTACATAATACAAAACATTACATTGATATATATTTTTTGTTATACATAGATAATATCCAGAACACCCGGTACGAATCCCTGCACATGCATATTAGTACAAAATAAATGTTTTCATCTATCTTTCTATCTATCATATAATTATATTAGTAGACTCACAGAATATATTTATATTAGTATTGTGTAATGTATAATTATAATGCAATCCTGTTTACATTTTGATGTCAACATCACGCTCCTGACGACCGTGACGTGACACGATCCCTCCGGTTTTCACTGACAATCAGCGCTGGGTGGACACATTAGTGGGCACCCAGCACTATGCTGAGTGAAGGCCATATTTGCCATGAACACTGCTACGCACAATCATTTGTAATTATAGGTAGTAATAATTTGCGTAGTTTAAGTTTGTTGTGTATAGTAGTTTTAAGATGAATAAAAATATTTTCTTTCTTTCTATCACATGAGATTGTAAAAATATTAGTCCCAAGGCGGGAACCGAATCCCCAACCTTCTGCGTCGCGGGCATACTATTAATCATCCAGGCATAAGACTTCCTATTCTGAAAAAGTTAGAAAGAAGAAAGAAAAATATTTATTTTTACTCAATTACATACTATTTTTCTCATATTTTTCTTACTACATAGTTAATACTATGTAGTAAGAAAAATAATATAATGGTTTTAATTTTAGATTTAGTATTTATATAGTATTATCCTTATCGCTCTTAGCGATAAGGCTGCCCATTGTGCATCTGTATCTTTGTTCTTTACTGTTTTTGTTTTTCTGTGTTTGATGTACAATAAAGCGTGTATATGTATTGTATTGTATTACAATATATTTATATACTATTGTATATAAATACTAAATCTAAAATTAAAACTACACAAAAAAATATGTAAGCAGGTAGAGAAACGAGCATTATGTACACATATATAGGGTAAAAAGTAGGTAGATACATTTTGTTCGCTTTAAAAACTAACTCTAGACTGCTCGCTCAGTAAAGTAACAGACATTTTTAATCAACACCACATAAAGACTGTTCATTTTACTTTTTGTTTGTTCTGGTGTAATTCGAGGTGAAAATGACTGGTAGTTACAAGTTACATCTGTGGTTAAGGCCGACGCTACACGGGTGTTTGCGGTTTGCCATGTTGATCTAGTAAAGCCACACTTTGAAAAGTGAGCTCTACACTTTATTAGAAAGAAATTGCAAAGAATATTTACAATTGAAACAATTAAGGGTAATTTGCAGACTGTTGTGAACAATATTTGCT
Organism: Eupithecia dodoneata; assembly: GCA_947044415.1. Taxonomy (NCBI): domain Eukaryota; kingdom Metazoa; phylum Arthropoda; class Insecta; order Lepidoptera; family Geometridae; genus Eupithecia; species Eupithecia dodoneata. The sequence goes on from OX345678.1 coordinate 8,125,424, forward strand.
CAACTGATCCATACCATACAAAAACATCCAAAGCTTAGGTTGTATTTTCACGTTGGCCGCTACATTTTGAGTACCTACCTACACGTTGAGTCAGAAATGCGTGAAGGTTGCATTTCCAAGAAAGAAAACGCAAAAAATGTCATCAACGATCTGCAAGCAAGTAAACGTAAGACTACGCAACCGTACTTTTAGGGGTCAGTGGCTGAACTGAGAGAACGGTACCGTGAAGCGTGGCATTGTCTTAAATGCTTTGTGGGATTTGTGGGAAGATGAGCGCACCATAAGGCCAGGCTGCCCATACATTCACCCCCGTTTTTTTACCTGATTGTTGAATCATATTGTCTATGGATAGTTTTGTGTATTTCGAAACGTACGACATCATCATCATCAGCCTATAGCAGTCCACTGCTGGACATAGGCCTCCCCCAATTAGCGCCAAGCCAAATCAAATCAAATCATTTATTTGCTGAACACATTATTACCAATCAGACAGAATAAATAGGACCAAAGTCAGTATATTATTTACAATGGGATAATTTAGCACAATAGTTTGTACGTAGAATTATTTTATATTATGGATAATTTTACAATAACATCAACCTGCAAAAAAAATGATATAACATCTATCTAGTATATACAAAAAAAAATTGTTCGGAACTCACTTTAGGTATAGGTACATTGTATCTGGTGGAAATCGCTCGAAGTTCTCCGATGATAAGACTTGATTAAGACAACTAACTGACGCTTGGTTTATCTATACTAATATTATAAATCCGAAAGTCATTTTGTATCTCTAGCCTACCTGTCCGTTACCTTTTCACGCCTAAACAAATAATGCCGTAGACGGTATCCCAGGGAAAGACACAAGCCGTATTTATCTCGGAAAAGACTGAGGGTCGCGGCTTAAACTACTGTATCTTAACAAAGTGGTTTCTTTGTGCTTTTTGCGTATTTGTTTCCTATATATCATGACGCAGCAGAACCCACAAAACAAAACGCACTCGCGCTTACCATGGTTTATTTTTATTCACTCGCCTCAAAGAAATTGCTCTAGCTCGTCGTAGTCATTTTTTCGAAAGCTATCGGTATAAAGGTGTTCAAGTCTCCCTTTCTCGCGTATTGTCCCTGTACCCACGGCGAAATGTATCGAATTCTGATCATTGTTTCTGTTCTAAGTGTCTACGCGTCCGCGTCGATACTGGATGGCGATTTGGACCTTGCTGACGGTGTTAAACTAGTTAGCGTGCCTATATCGAATAGTATAGAAGGTGTGGACGATGAAGGGAGATCGTTCGGTGATCATACGGTTCTGAATCGCATGGCAAAGTTTCTGCAAGGACATGAGCTGTTGGTGAAGTTACCGAAGTTGATTGAAAAGGACAGGGTAACGCAATATTTCGCGGATTCTTTGAAGGTTGTTGATGAGAGCTACAAGCAGAGTAATGGTGAGTCTTAGTTTATTGATACCATTTTATTTTTTATTGTTTTGATCGAGTTTATGGATGAAATTTTCCCCTGAACTGTTTCCCTCACTAATATTTTCAATTTTATCATGTTAATTGTTCAACCGATTTGAGAGATTTCGAAGGTACATAACTAAAATATCTGCTCTCGATAAAACTTTTCACCTCAATACACTTTCCTAGTTGAAAAGGCAGTTGTTATTTTCGAGTAACAACCGAAATCCGTCTAAAGCTTTGTTATCCTTTATGTTATACTTAGGTAATCTGATATATAGCAGTAAGCCTTGTTACAGAGTAGTTTGTCTATGCCAAAGACCAGGCAAATATTCTTAGACATGATCATGGCAAATATTCTTGAAAGCGATATAAAGGCAGGTTAGACAGGGTCAGTGACTGACTCCGAATTCGAGATAAGGCACTGGTATCGATACTGACTTGTGCACTGACCCTGTCTAAACCTGCCTTCAGCCTATACTTTATTATAGTTTTGTGTTTATAGGTGGAAATAATACGATATCCGATAGATCCACCCCTTCCAAACTGAATAAAATGAGATATAAAATGCTCAATAGATCCATCATGGATCTAGTTGTTGGATCTAAACGGAAATATCCAAATTTTTGAAGTTGTCGGATAATATCACGCCGACTGAGAGCTTTCTATGTACCTACGCCGCGTAATCAAGTAGAGATATTTATTAATTAAACGACTATGCTACATGTGCGAAGCCGGAGCAGGTCGCTAGTCATCAATAAAACCAAAGGGGAAGCTATATATCTAATAACTTAACCTACTAAACTTGTTATAAAAGTAACTAACTTTCGTGGTTATTAACACTTTCATCGTCCATAAGTCCACAACGCAGATGTCTTATTCCACGTCCGTGTAGCAAGGCTGGGACATGAAATTGATAACGCAAAACCCATTTTTATTTATCTAATTTATTGTAAAACAACAGTTTAAACTAACTTATTCAATTCAGTAATACAAAATACAAATACAAAATGTTTATTCAATGAAGACACCTTTTAAGTATTATGGAAATGCTTGTGCTAGGTGGCTTCGCTGGGGCAAACGTGTTCTTGAGTGGAGACCACGACTCGGTAAACGTAGTGTAGGACGCCCTCCGACCAGGTGGGACGACGACCTGCGAAAGACTGCAGGTAGATGCTGGATGCGTCAAGCTGAAGACAGGGCGCTATGGCGCTCATTGGGGGAGGCCTATGTCCAGCAGTGGAATAATATAGGCTGATGATGATGATGATGATGAGGTGGCTTCGCTCTTCCACGTTTATATTATGTATGTATTAGTTTTCTTGGTTAGTTTTTTAGTAATAGCGTTAGAGAAGACCCTTCTTGCTTATGTGGGACAGGCATGGTCAACAGTCGTCATTGGCTGAGTAGGACTATGAATAGCTAACCACTATATCCACGTGTTTCAGGCACAGGCAGAGGGAAAGGCGGCGGCGGCGGCGGCGTAGCGCTCATCGGGATGATGTTCGCCAAGGCTCTCGGCGCGGCCGGCATCGGAGGCCTAGGGCTCCTGACCATGAAGGTAGCTTAAACCTTGTGTGTATAAATACCGGAAGCGTCCGCGCTGGCTGCATGGCGCACGGAAATCTATGTGTCAAATTATTTATAAACATTCCTCTTGAATCACTCTATCTATTTAAAAAAACCGCCTCAAAATCCGTGGCGTAGTTTTAAAGATCTAAACATACATAGGGACAGACAGACAGCGGGAAGCGACTTTGTATTACACTATGTAGTGATATACGGGTAAAAATTATTAATTGAGAACAATCTAAAAAAGTATACGAGTAGGTAAGCTTAATAAATAACGTACATTAATAATATGCTTGAGGTCTACATTTATTACTATAATAACTTTAGGTATGTTAAGAGCAAAAGTATTAGTTTTTTGATTAAAATCTTTATTGCCAATAACGTTCATGTTAACGAAATTAAAAGCTATGTATGACGACGAAGGACGGCGCCGATTGCGAATTTTTGACGAATATTAGTTTTTTATTAGTAGCGTACTCTATTAAATTACTTACGTGATACCTAGGGATATGTAGTTACTTAGATAAATAAAAGACTGTTAAAAATCTTAATCAAGTACATAATGCCAAAAAATTTATATGCACTTTTATTCCGGACCTGGAACTACCGGATAGGCTATCTGTATGCAATATTTCAGCCCCATCCGTTCAGTTGTTATTGCGTGAAAGAGTAACAAACATCCATGCATACCAACTTTCGCGTTTATAATATTACTAGGATTACTATTAAATAAATAAATAATGCTGGACAATCCACACAGCATTATCTAGCCCCATGGTAAGCAAAGCTTGTATTATGGGTTCTAGATAACTGATATATATAATACAATACAAAACATAGATAGATATTTTTTATTATACATAGAAAACAACCAGAACACCCGGAACAAATATCTGCAGTACGTACACACAATTGTTCCGAGGCGGGAATCGAACCCGCAACCTCCTGCGTCGCAGGCGGACCTTCGCCCACCGCGCCACATCGGTCGTATTATTTAGATATTATTACTATTTAGTTCGCTGTGATCTGCCAAAAATGTAGAGATATTTAGGATATCGTTTATCAAGAAGCGAACCCGCCCTAAAAGGATTATGGAAATTTCCCGAAGCATCACGAAGTCAAACCACGTCCTCTGATAAATCGAGCGCAGAAAACTTTTCAAACAAAAAACGATCGCCATTTTTTAGGGTACAAAAATTAAAGATTCAATTGTTTTTTTTCTTAAGGCTTCCAAAATAAGCACTTAGACAAATCAAATTTTTTACCACCTATTCATTATTATCAAATAACATTATTAAAATGCTCACTTAAATTTTTTGTCCACGAAAGAAGTGAAAAAGGAGCCACTAGTGTGTGTTCGTATAACGTTCGTTGTAATTGTATTTTCTTTTTTGTAATTTTGTTTTTTTATGGACCTTTTTTTTCTGATAGTAAAGAATTTCAATTGAAATGAATAACTTATGTGTCTAATACATTTGATTTGCTTATCTATGGCATAAGTTAAATTAGAACATAAAGTGACCAATATGATCCTTTACCTTGTTAGAGTTTTCAAGTTGAAATACCCAAGGTTCCTTACCCAAAGGGTAAAAGGGGACCCTATTACAGTCTGGAACCCTATTACAGTCAGAATTGTAGCCTATGTGTTATTCTGATATGTAAGCTATATTATTGTAAAGTTTCATTAAAATCTATGCAGTAATTTTTACGTGAAAGAGTAACAAACATCCATCCATACATACTTACAAACTTTGACGTTTATAATATTAGAAGGATTTCTGTTGCCGCTATAACAACAAATACTAAAAAACAGAATAAAAAAATATTTCAGAAACTACCACGCAAAAATATTTTTTTGCTCGGTTTTTTTATATATAATGTACGGAACCCTTCGTGCTCGAGTCCGACTCGCGCTTGGCCGGTTTTTTACATAAGTTGTCATTTTGACTATCTATCAAAATTACATTGCTGTTACCCTAACAGGTTGAGGATGACGGATAATGATTGGGCTATCGAATTTTGACTCTTATCTCGTCTTAGGTAGGTATTGGTTTCCTCTTTGACTCGCCTTTCAGTCTAAAGTCATTATATTTACGCGACAACCCAAGAAACGGTTACCTGTGTTTTGGTTTTGTAAAGCCGAATTTTATTTTAAGCCGACGAAATGAAAATCATAGAAGGAGGTTCTAATACGGCTGTATATTTTTTTTGTATGTTACTCTTCAACCAAATCTTGAATTCTCTAAGATGTTACTCGATATTTTTGTCAATTATATTATTACCGACCGATTTGGATTTTTTTTCACTAATGTTATAGATAATGATTCCGATGTCCCATAATTAAATTGTATACCCTAGGTATAAGTAATTGTCCCGAAAAACTGTGTAAGTACCAAGGGATTAGAAGATGGTTTTTAGTTCCTTTAATGTGATAAAATTAAAAAGTTCATGTTAATAAAAAAAAAATTGCCGCACAATTCACATACATTATCTAGCTCCATGGTAGGCAGAGCTAATAATTGTGTCGATTGATTATTTTAGTTTATTTTTGCATAGTTTTTTTTTTAAATAAAAATAAAACCAAAGCTTGTGTACTACTAGATACGTAACTGAAGCACTTGCAAACCTATTTGCTTTCTGTAACTAAATCGAGAAAAATATTAATGTTTTTTTCTTCATTACATATGTCAAACGGACTTATTATTAGGTATCTACATCTCAGCAATTAAAAGACCAATAAAATGTTATTAATCCCTGTTAACATTTTCGAATGACCGAGAAGCAATCTGTAAAATCTTTGTCTTAGTGGTTGGCGTAGACGAGAAACTAGCTTATCTTTGAAATCAGCTACACGTAACAAAAATATTTTTGCTGCTTATTTTGTCGTCCCATGATTGATATACTGACAGGTTTCAATTCCAAGATGGGCTGCAGACTGCAACCGCAGGCGACATTGCGGCAAGCGGCTGTGGTTGACCGCAGTGCTTCTATTTCCAAGCACGGTTCGCGACATCACTGGCGCTGCAGTCTGCGGTCGCTGTGCGCCGCGGACGTAGGCCGCATAGTTGTCGCGCTGACAAAGTAGTGTCGCTTGCAGCCTGCAGCAGCTGCAGTTTGCAGCCTGCGGTCCATCTTAGAATTGCACCTTTAGTTTTAATTTTTTTTTACAATTTTTTTTTATTTCGTATCGACAGTTTGTAGTAATAGTAGGTACATAGTGTGTGTATTAAAGCAAAACTTCCCAACGTCCTCTTCGCGTCGTCGTCAAACGACCTTTTCGTAAATAAGCTAGAGTTGAGTTTTGCGGTTGTATTTTGCAACTACAGGTGAAATGTAAATATAAGCAGAGCTTGTGTTATGGGTACTAGATAACTGATATATGTACATAATACAATACATTACGTACTCGTAGATAAATATTTTTTATTATACATATAAAACGACTAGAACAACCTGAACAAGTATCTAACATACCTATAATAATAAATATCAAATAATCTAATTTATAACTTTAAGGCTAGATGATGCTGTGTAAAAATTCCCAGTATAATTTATTATATCCAGTGTTGCCCGCTCATACCTTACAAATCCCGCAGCACACTCGCATACTTCTAATTGGGAAAAGTGAGTAATTATGCCAGGCCTGCATGCTCAGAATCCGTGAAGAGAAAACTGTATACTGATGCGTTGATCGTGCACTTTTTATGCATCGGGATTTTATGTATTTCGAGATCGAGTGACACAAGTCACGCCTAATCTTTTCTACTAGTTTTTCGAATATTTTTACAGCACTGTTTTAGGGTTTTAACCCTGCTTATTTAATAGCATCTCTTAAGGTTAATCTATGTAGTACCTAGCTCACTCTCCCCTACAAACTTGGAGGGGTAAATATTCATAAAGTTAAAAAAAAAACATTTGAAAAATAATAAATAAATAACACAGCATCCCCAAACCCCCAAAATAAGCAGAGCTTGTATTATAGGTAGTTTTATTACCTATATATTTAAAACTAGTTGTTAGATGTGCGCGAGCTGCAAGCAGCTCGCGGCGGTTATGTATAACAGTTATTTTTTATTAAGACCCTTTTTGTAACCTACACCTTTGATTGTTTTGTGTGAAATCGATATCCATAAGAAAATTTTGCGATGAAAAAATGTCAGCCATCTTGGATTTGGAAATGGATATCTTTTTCGTAATCTAAGAGTTCAAGTTACTCGAAAACGATACCCATGTCAGATTTTTTGATAGGGGAGGAAGTTCAGGGGAGCTGGGGGCGTGGGGGGGTCACGGCACGGCTCGCTACGCTCGCCGTGCCGTTCCCCTTGGTCGCATTGTGGCTCGCTTCGCTCGCCACAATGCTCCCCCGGGTTATAAGTGAGGGGGTCTTAGGGGGTCGTCTTGGGGGGTCATTGGGGGGGTCACAGCACGGCTCGCTTCGCTCACCGTGCCGTTCCCCTTGGTCGCATTGCGGCTCGCTTCGCTCGCCACAATGCTCCCCTGGGTTAAGGGTGAGGGGGTCATGGGGGGTCGTCGGGGGGTCACAGCACGGCTCGCTTCGCTCGCCGTGCTGTTCCCCTTGGTGACATTACGGCTCGCTTCGCTCGCCACAATGCTCCCCCGGGTTATAGTTGAGGGGGTCTTGGGGGGTCGTCGGGGGGTCACAGCACGGCTCGCTTCGCTCGCCGTGCTGTTCCCCGCGGTCGCATAGCGGCTCGCTTCGCTCGCCGCGATGCTCCACCCGAAAAAAAAGGTCAAAAATAGGCCAATTTTCGGTTTTTCCTAAAAAAAGGGGGTCTGGGGGGCAAAAGGGGGCAATTTTTTTTGTGATTCAAAACCATTTGTCCTGCTCTACATGACTGTGAACAAAAAATTCTTCCAAGTCTATCCGTTTCGGAGATGGAAAGGGGGGTCAAAGAGGGGGTCCAATTTTTTTTTCTTCCAAAACGAATAGAAACCCTCTATACGACCCCGCAATCAGAACCCCTCTATCGCGACGGCATCTGGTAGCACACTCAAAAGGGGGGTCCAGGGGGGCAGGGGGGGGCAAAATTTTCTATGCAATCAAAATCACTTGTCCCCCTCTATACAACCCCCATAAAAAAATTAAGCAATATGGCTCCACGTAGGAGCCCCCCCACTGGGGGGGGTCTTGGGGGGGCAAATGTCAAAAAGTCGGAATTTTCCCTAGGAGACTTTTACCTCCCCTATACGATTCTGTAAAAAAAAACATACCTTCCCATCCACCATCAAGGCGAACAATTATGTCAATCAGTCAGTGAATCAGTCAGTCAGTCAGTCAGTGAGTGAGTGGTAATCTAGCTTTATACTATAGTAGAAATACCCAGAACACTCAGGGTGTTCTCTACAAACATTATTGCATATTTGTCCCAAAGCGGGAGTCAAACCCGCAACCTCCTTACCCTGCTGCACCACTGAGGTCACCAATCAACAAAATCTAAAACTACGTTTCATTCCAGAAAAGTACATAAAAAGCCACGGACAGAAAATAATTCATTTTTTCTTCCACAGGCACTAGCAGTATCAGCCCTCGCCCTCCTTCTATCCGGCATCGTGGGAGTGAAGAAGCTGACCTCTCACGACGACCACGACGACCACCAAGTCATCTACGCAGGTCACCACGGTCACCACCGGAGGAGACGAGAGTTGGAGACACCGCTGCCTTATCAGGGGTGGTCGGAGTATGCTAGGAACTCTTAGAAAACAAAGAATTTGAAATAACATCCGATAGGCCTGTAAATATGAAGACAACAATTTTATCAAGTACGAGGCAAGCTGTGGTATACAACCGTAACCTTTTGATCGCAAAATTTTTTACGGTTACATAAAGGGGGTCGTAATTAAATAAAAACTATTGCATATAACCCGCCGCGAGCTGCTTGCAGCTCGCGCATACCTTAACAACTAGTTTTCATATAAAATTGTCAGGTGATATTTTTAATTGTAAGTAAATTAATAATTTATTTCTATTTAATAATTAAATTATTTTGACATTATCAAGAGTTTTAATTTTGCCCTTTTTATCCTCCTGACAGACGTAGAATAGAACTTCCTCATTATAAGTGGAGGAATCAAAAGTGATTTCGAGATAGTTAACCGCTGGGACAAACGTGTTCTTGAGTGGAGACCACGACTCCGTAAACGTAGTATAGGACACCCTCCGACCAGGTTGGATGACCACCTTCGAAAGACTGCAGGTAGATGCTGGATGCGTTAAGCTGAAGACAGGGCAGGATAGTGATGATGATGTCAGGCCATGGTGGATCATGTCTCGCCATCTCATCCTGGGCCATCTACGTCGCTTCCAGTTGGGTGGGCACCACACTGTAGAGGACTTTGTACCTTCAGAAGACGCCAATAAAATACATTATTCATAGAAAACTAATTAGACGTGGGGCGCTTCAAATTATTTCCAATTTATTTTGTGATAGATTGTTTTATTTCTTTGAAAACTGGTGATTTGAAAAGGCTCTGAAAAATCAGGGTAAATTACCTTCGCTTTCGCTTATAAATTATTCATGATAATTAATCGGTAGGTACTGCTAATTGGTTTTGGGAATTTTAATCGTTCGCTTCGACTGCTTTCCTGATTTTTCTATTAAAATAAACGCACATTTTTTTGTTGTTTAGGTAATTTTTTTTGTTAAGCTGAAGACAGGGCGCTATGGCGCTATAGGACTGCTATAGGCTGATGATGATGATGATGATGATGAGGTAATTTTGAAACTTTTCAATGAAATTATTTGTGCTTGATAGTAACATTGATAGATGTTTTTAGAAAAAACTGAAACCACTTCAGCCGGGTGATTATGTAATTCGCGACCGGTTTGCGACAGGCGTAAATTAAGCACTGATTGCTTAATTTACGCCTGTCGCAAACCGGTCGCGAGTTACATAATCATCATACGGATTTCTATATATTTTTTTTATATTTTGCCGGACGAATATAAATCACACGGGAATAAGAATAAAAGTTAGGCATTGAAGATAGAAATTAATGACGGTATAGGTATAGTTAAAATCTTTATATGCAGAATAAATAGGACGCTATGACGCGCATTAGGGGAGGATATGTCCAGCTGTGGACTAATTCAACTGAATAACTACGATTATTTAAGACATCAAGTTATTATTTATGATAAGTACAAAAACAATTAAATTGTCCATATTCAAGCTAGCATATTATATAAAAACAAAAACAAATTCAAAATTAAAATTACTTATAATAGGTATAGGCTGATAATAATGATCCAGGATAGAAGGTGACATTAACATTTGTAAAAACTTTAAAGAAGACGCCCTCTGTGTGTTGTGATCGATACTAACAGGTAAGCATTATGGAGAAAGGCTTTAACACTGTCTGAGGCAGGTACATTATCCTTTCCTATGCCTACTCGTATTTCATTCCGTTCTTTGTATCACCGCTAGGTGGCTTATACAGAAAAGTAGACCGGCGGCGGCGAAGGCTTTTCTCGATTACTATTATTTCATGGACGTATTTTTTATATAAATATTTAAAGTATTGGTAAATCAGTGTCTGATAATTTAGTTCCGAGCCGTAATGGCTGCATCGATCTTATCAAAATTAGTTTAACTACATAGTAATTCGATGATACAAACGTTTGAGTTGAGCTACAATGGCGCAGACACACCGAAACAAGAAATAAATAAAAAACTCTCACTCATTACATTATGCTTTATATTATTGATTATGCGTAAGAGAGAGGTAGGTATGTTAAATTTCCTTACCTTATTATCATAATCATCATCATCAGCCTATATTAGTCACAGACATAGGCCTCCCCCATGAGCGCCATAGCACCCTGTCTTCAGGTTGATGCATCTACCTGCAGTCTGTCGCAGCTCGTCATCCCACCTAGCAAAAAATAATAATAACTAAATATAACATAACAGAACGGAAACTTTTTAAATAAAACCGGCTAAGAGTGTGTCTGGCGACCGACACTCACAGTGCAGTTTAGGCTATTCGATGAAAAAATATTAGATACATTATACAATAATTGAAGAAGCTATGGCGGACAAATATTTATTTTGTGAAAATAATTCTGATATTGAATAAGATTTATTCAATTTACTTAGTAAATCGACATTGTCTTTAATTCTTTCAGGTTTATTAATAAAATAAATTTTGATTTAAGCGCCACCTGTGCATTGTGCTTAAATCTTTTTGGATAAGGCAGCGTTCATCGAGAATTTCATTCTGGTCTGCAAATGTTGTACCAGCTCGTAAAATGTGCTTTCACTATCTCTCTCTTCGTTCGGTTCTTTGTTCAGCCAAAAGATGTCGCGCTCACCACGAACCTACCTAGTATCTTCACTCGATATCGTAAAATGTTTACGCCTTATATAGGCGTAAATATTCCTTAATTTATTCTTTATTAATTGCCATCTCTTACTTGCTCGGGCCATATCTCGCGAAAAACCGACAATCGTTGGGGTAAACGTGTTCTTGAGTGGAGACCGCGACTTGGCAAATGTGGTGTAGGACGCCCTCCGGCCAGGTGGGATGACGACCTGCGAAGGACTGCAGGCAGATGCTGGATGCGGAAAGCAGACGACAGGGCGTTATGGCGCTCATTAGGGGAGGCCTATGTCCAGCAGTGTACTACTATAGACTGATAATGATGATGCTTGCTCTTTGGTAGTTCGACAATTTCCTCGTCGAATTTCTTTTCCCTCATCGAAACAGTTGTAGCTTATCAATGGTTTCCCATTATCTATTTATTTTCGAAAACGCATCTGCAATGAAAGTCAAAATGTGGTTTGTTTCTAAATAGATTGATTGTATTTAAATCGACGAATAAAATGCCGCTGAATTGAAAGCAGGTGGTAGTATGTATTCTGTGAGTAGTAGTTAGATTCGATTATCTAATTCGAGGTGAGGTTTGGTTTGGTATCCATACGTTGAAATTAGTCACGTCATTTTGTTGGTTTTTGAAAAGATATTGGGTATTCATTGCCAACACCAGAAAGAAAATTGGTAAGTTGGTAGATACGTAGAAGGTTTACAAAAGAATTTATGTAGGTAATACCTAAATGAGATTGTTTTCAAAAACTTAAAAACATCTTCGAATCCATTAATTTAACTCTGATCCATACAAAAAACACCAAACCCCTTTCAAATAGGCCTATAAAAAATCAACACGACTCATCGTGACTATATTTAGTAAGAAAATGCCTCATCATCAGCCTATATCAGTCCACTGCTGGACATAGGCCTCCCCCAATGAGCGCCATAGCGCCCTGTCTTCAGCTTGCCGCATCCAGCATCTACCTGCAGTCTTTCACAGGTCGTCATCCCACCTGGTCGGAGGGCGTCCTACACTACGTTTACCGAGTTCCGGTCTCCACTTAAGAACACGTTTGCCCCAGCAGCCGTCGGTTCTTCGCGAGATATGGCCGGCCCACTGCCACTTCAGCTTGCTAATTCTTTGAGCTATGTCGATAACCTTGGTTCTCTGTCGGATGTAAAAGTAAGAAAATGCCTGCTTACATCAAATTTCAACATGCAAAAGAAAATTGAAAGTTAAATTATATTTTCTCTAGTTAAATGCATTACAAGTCCACATAATCTAGATGTCGCAGCTATATCTAGGTGCACTAGACCGCGTTTCTACTAGAACGAGGCCAGAACAGGTACGGACAGAAAATAAAGCGGTTTCTGGGTTTAGGATATTTATTTATTTCTCAAAAGACTGCTGAGAAACAATAAGCTTATTATCTATTGTTAGTAGTTCGGTAGGAGCTATATTTTTAAAATTATGCAGGTAGTTAGCAAAAATATTGTACAGAGCTAAATAAAGGCGCGTACACACCATATACATTTCTGAAATAAATAACATGTAGGTATTAATGTAATTATTTTTAGGGACAGCTTGGAAAATGTTTCTATCTGTTTAATCTATGGATCTTTGAACTGTCTGAACCAATAAATTAATTTAACAACCCTAAAACCTATTATTGCAAATTAATTAGCACACAAAACGTCTATTGCGATTCTTCTACTAAGCATGAGGAGTTTTGCCAGAATCACAACGCTTGGCAGGCAGATTGAAGATCGCAGTGAAGGTGTTGAATAAAAGATAGGTACAATTAAGTAAGAAAGACCTAAGACCGCCAATTGTATCTAATTTGTCAAATTTTTTATTTTACATTGATATGTTATACTAAGTGTGCAATAAAGAATTATCTATCTATCTATTAAGAAAGCTACTGTTCATTCTCTGTCTTGATTTTTTTGTGAATTATGATGGTTATAACAATTTTTTTGTTAGTGGGCTCAGATTAAACTATATTGCCTTAATGTGAATTTATTAATAAATATAAAGAGCTCTTTTACAAACGATTTTCATCATTTGGATTTCATCTTTCAATCAAATATCTCCCTTGAAAACATCTTCTCAATCGGAAAAGAAAATTGAGAAAAATGTTAAGACGATTCAGGACTTTTTCAAATTATGTTTCCAGTTTTCCCCCTATAAATTGTCAAGGTGGAAAATTGGAATGAGTCAAAAGAACAATCGAATGATTACATTTATTCTGCTGCCCGTACATCGTAAATCCGGTTACGTTGCCAACATATCTCCGGTTTTATTCTGCGCTGTTCGACAGATATACGTATTTTTCTCGTAACTTTAATAGAAAACTCGGAAATTCATTTCTGCTACGAAAGCGTTTAAAATTTCAGGGGTGTTGTAATTTTAAACGCTTTCGTAGCATCTTGTTCAGAAAGTCACGTGTTTTTTAGATTTGCGGCACTGTTGATGTACTTGGGTTTGTACACGGACCTCCATTTGTAAGGATAGAATAGAATAAACAAAACATTTATATTTGGACACTGGTACAAAATACAGGCATAGAATAAACAAACGGAAAACAAAGGGTTTAACATTGAGGTAAGTTACACAAAAGGGGAAGTAGGTGAAGGTGATAAGGCGCACTGTATTGTGTTCCCTTTGAGTACTTGAAATTAAAGATATGGGGGTTAATCTCCCTAAGAGAAACCTTAGGCCATCATCTCCATCTGTCACTAGCATTAATAGCTTAAAGACTTCGAGGATGCGACCTGGCATTGCCATAATGAGCTTGAATCGTGGAAAGTCAGTGATTTACTTCGAATCGGGCACGTGCCCGTTGCCTTGTCGGTCTGTTCTTCCGCCATGGACAAAACTTGAAGTAAAGAGAATCAACTTAACACTAGTTTGCACGTTGTTTGCAGCAGTCTGCAGTTAGCTCAATTGTTTGAGTTTTAAATACTAGTTCTAATTTGTTTATAATAATTTATTGTAACTTTTTTTGTTATTACAAGCTATTTAAACGATACTTCTTATTTTGATTATAATTATGTTTAAAAGACTATGAAACTAGGATTGAATATTTAGTTAAAAAATTGAATTAGACTTTTTAATAGAATAGGCTTATCAGCTTATTTTTTAGCAAGAAATAAAATTTATTGCTTTTGATATTCGGCCCTTGGTTTAGGTTCAGACTATTGCATGGGCAAATACCCCAGCGATTGTTAATTCATGAGATATGGCCGGCCCACCGCCACTTCAGCTTGCTAATTCTTTGAGCTATGTCAATAACTTCAGTTCTCTGTCCGATGTATTCGTTACGAATCCTATCCTTTAGAGCAAATCCAAGCATAGCTCTGTCCGTAACTCGCTGAGCGAGTTTGAACTGGTGGATAGGCTAAGCGCATTCAATTCCATTTTTAAAAATGAATTAAAATGCTTTGTAACTGAAATACCAAAAAGTCGAGTCTAATGTAAGAGGACGAATTTATTTATTTATTTTTATTTATTTATTTATTTAATTAATTAACACGGTTATATAAACCAATTACATTAATTAATAGAAAACAAAATTACATTTTATATTACATAGTACAATAGTTATCATTACATATTAATTCATAAACACATAGAAATTTTTAATTAATTATGACGTTCACAAAATAAAAAACACGCTCTCAATAATTTAGTCCACCTATCAGCGAACAAGTCAACATCGGGGCTGTCGTCCAGGAGAGCGTTGAGTTCGCTGAGTACTCGAGGGATGGGCGACATGGACCGCGCTGCGGTACGGGACTGCGGCACGGCCAGTAACCTATGTTTCCGACCCCGGCAGTAATTATTCGGAACGTAGAGTCGACAGAGCTCGTCACTCAAATTCGGAGCGTCAATTTTTCCGTGGAGGATCTTGCAGATTGTGGCCATTTGGTCATAGGCACGTCGTACCTCTAACGAGTTATAGCCTAAGCATCCTAACAAGAACTTGGTGGGATAAAGATAAGGGTAGTAGCCAAAGCATCGCATGTAGAGGAACCGCAAGAATTTTTTCTGCACCTTCTCAAGCATGAGGGTATAGGTAACCTCATGCGGGTTCCACACACAAGCGCCGCTCTCCAACTTGCTCCTAACAAGTGCCGAAAAAAGAAGGCGAACAACATGATCGCTCTCGAAGTCACGGGCATTTCTGAGGACGAACCCAAGACGAATGTCCTGTACAGACATAGGTCTCCCCCAATGAGCGCCACAACGCCCTGTCTTCAGCTTGACGCATTCAGCATCTACCTGCAGTCTTTCGCAGGTCGTCATCCCACCTGGTCGAAAGGCGTTAAACACTACGTTCGTGATCTCCACTCAAGAACACGTTTGCACGTTTTTCTAGAACTACAAATTCCATATATCTACTGTCATCGTGAGAATGCATTACAAACATCAATAATTCTCTTCCACTGTCACTCCGTAACGAGCAAAAACCGGGCAAAAGCGAACAATGGCGAATGATATTCCTATTGTACTGATAAATTGCTGGGACACTAAAATATAATTGCATCACTTTTACTCTTTGAATTTAGAGAGTCGAAGTTAATGTGTGAACTCTGCGCCAACCAAGTTACTTTCAATTTGAGTTTAAAAAATATATTGGAAAACGTTTAGACTAGACTTGACAGAAAAGTGATTCTTTCATTTGACAATTCTTGCTGGCACTTTGCTGCCAGTGTCCAGTTCCAGTTGCATAGACATACAAACTTACATGTTAATGACACTCTGAAACAGACACTGGCAGAGTTGTAGCGAAAAGCAAGTGGCGCCAAAACAAAAAAGAAGTTGAAGTTGAACTAAATGTCAGTTCGTTTGTTGTGTCCGTCATTCGAAATTATTAAACACAATGGAAAAAAATCAAACTCAAAAATTCAAAGTTTGAGTAAGATATTAGTCATTTCTTCAGAATAAGACTACTGAAGGGATCGGGCTGAAATCATTTTTTTAGACGTAAGTTCATCATCATCATCACCATCAGCCAGCAGTCCACTGCTGGACATAGGCCTTCCCCAATGAGCGCCATAGCGCCCTGTCTTCAGCTTGACGCAACGTAAGTTATCTGGAAGAAAACATCAGCTACTTTTTATTCCTTAAATCAGTTCCAAAACAACCTGGCAATAATGTGGCTCTTAGGCACTAGGCAGTTTGCGACTATGTCATGGTCGCAGGCTGCCTATAGTGCTTAAGAGCCATGATCCAAAGCGACTGCTTTACATAGTGCCGACACTGCATAGTGAACTATGGTCTCAAGTGATTCCGTGTATGTCTATCAATAGAAGACTAGTTCATTATGCAGTCGCAGCTTGAAGCAGTCGATCCTGACTGATGCTTCATCAAAACCAATCGTAGTGATTATGGTGAAACCCCCGAGAAGCTTGTTCAGCAGTGGACGTTTCTCCTGATGAAGATTGTTATGGTATAGGTAATTTATTTTGGCGCCAATAATGGTAATGTTGATAATAGGTGTTAAAAGTTACACAATTTTGTATAATCGTAGTAACTCAAAAATATTTAAATAACTTTATAATGTAGATTCTGTATCCTGTACCAGTCACATTATACAATACAATACAAAAATTCTTTATTGTACACCATAATCAAATTAATCATTACAAAAATACATTAAATGCGACAGGTACAATGGGCGGCCTTATCGCTTAG
Source organism: Eupithecia dodoneata (assembly GCA_947044415.1). Classification (NCBI taxonomy): domain Eukaryota; kingdom Metazoa; phylum Arthropoda; class Insecta; order Lepidoptera; family Geometridae; genus Eupithecia; species Eupithecia dodoneata. The sequence goes on from OX345678.1 coordinate 8,142,483, forward strand.
AAGCGATCTCTTCCAGGCAACCTTTGGATGGAAATAATTATAGAAAAGGCAGGGGGTGTACCACAGGATATCTAAATAAGAATACTAAAAAACAAATAATAAATATTACAAATTCCAAAATAAATAATACACTACTTAAATACATAAATAAATAAATAGTAAGTACCAATATTCATTCTTTTCATTCTTTTGGCAGGAAAACTCCTTGACGTGGGCTTTAAAAACAGGCAAGGATATAGTTTTTCATTATGTTCATAGTCTTGTTTATTTTATTACCCATCCGTGAACACCTTCTATAAGCTTTTAGTATTTGTTATCAATGTGTAAGTCTGTTGTTGTTTATAAGCTTATGGTTTTCCTTCAAATAAATATTAAAACTATAAAAACGTAACAAAATAACTTACATACCTTTGAACTTCACTAAAACTAGAGCGAGTATCTGATATATCAAACGTGTAATTTCTATGAAATCTCACAATTTCATCTTCACGATAAAATCGCTGAGTTAGGAAACGTTAAAAACGTGTGAATTTTCACAAAAAAACTTTCTAACAGTCGTAATGTCGTGTAATCATCATTTTTAACTGCGATTGTTCGTTGAGGCTTGGCTAGAGTACAAGCGGGTTGAGTTTGAGGTTTGTTACAAAGTTCTTAGCCATGACATTTGATAAACGGTATAACGTCATCATCAGCCTATAGCAGTCCACTGCTGGATATATGCGTCCCCGAATGAGCGCCATAGCGCCCTGTCTTCAGCTTGCCACATCCGGCATCTACCTGGTATAACATAGAGTCAGAAAATTCTATAATATATAGGATAACTACTAAGCTCGCAACGTTACTGATTTAGAGAAAATATTTTATAGAACGCTACCAACAAGTTAACTAAACTTAATTCAAATCTCGTTATTTTCTGACTAGGTAAAAGTCCACTAAAATATCTTAATAATATTATGTTTTCCATTTTATAAGTACTACATAATCTCATCATCGTATTTGTTTTTTCCTGTCTTGTGTATCTATATTATTTGGTGTGCAATAAAGCGTCTATATATTGTAGTGTTCTCCACCACCACCAACATACATAATTATAGTCATTTTTGAAATCTAAAAGAAATGATATATAGTAACTGCCATGATATTGTTAAAATTTTTAGTGTATCTCATCTGACATAGCATCCGCCCCGCCAACCGCTGCTACCACAAACATAGCCTTAGAACATAAACGCGTGTTTTCTAAGGGAATTCGCAATGCCTCGGCCGAGGGCAAGAGTCAACATACCCACCCACTTAATGTTATTATTTCAGTACATAATATTCTAACTTGATCTCTATGAAATCTTGACTCTCACTGACTTTCACCGGCATGTGTCTATCAAGCCGGCTATCATTTATTTATTTATTAAGCATTACCAACAGAGGATACATTGAAAACTCATGCAAGAGCACACAAGGGAACACTAGACGTGATCCCACTATTATATATATATGGTATATAGGCCTCCTCACCGATTTCGATGACGGCGACCCTAGATAATCTCGGATTTTTTCTATCATAAGCTCTAATATAAATACAAAATGTTTATTGAATAATAAAGGATACATAGTCATAATCATGCCAATATGGCTCGCTAGACTGAACTTGGTCTTGAATAATCGCATCGAGACAATGGACGCAAGACGCCAGATACTAAAACAGAGACCTAAGCCCTCCCACAATTATGGCAGCTTGGCAATAATTATGGCCACTTTTTGGTGGAAAAAATAAATTAAGGCATCATGCATGTGCAATCAAGCAATCACAATTAGAAATATTAAATACAAATCGTACTTTGCCGAAGTGATTTTAGAAACTTGTATCGTACTTTGTGTTCGTATTTTGCATCAATACAGCGGAATTGCAAGACTCTTTCAGGGCTTTAGCTTTTTTGCTATTTTTATTGCATAGAGATGGAATTTTTCATTTTATTTGAAATATTCGTGTAAGAAATTAAATAATATCCCAATAAAAATTGATTTCGCCGGGACATGAACCCGCGTTCTTTCTACTTAGTATGGGGATGCTCTTACCAATTAAGCCACGAACTCAAGTGCCCCCGGGTGCCCACGATTACACACTGTAATAACAAAAACCTTGAGTATACGTAGTAGTATCAATCAATAGATTTCTTTCCGGCCCTGGTGGGGGCACAGAGAGGGGCTACGCCGGGGTAATGAGGCCAAGCCTCGAGGCCCCTCGAGGCTTGGCCTCATTACCCCGGCGTCAACTCGAGGTGTGACGTCCCGTCGGTCCTTGGGTTAGGGGGAATCTCTTTATTCCCCCTTCTAATTTTTTTTTATTCCCACACAAAAAGTTTACGCCACGATCACGTCTCGATACATCGTCAAACTGAACTCAGATCATTGTTTGTTTGTTTATTGTTTGTTCATTCAGTTCCACCGTAGGTAAACATGTAACACTTGACGTCGTTAAGTTCTACATAAAAATTATATAACATTCATTTCTTAACTAACTAAAGTACTAAACGGATAAGGTTGAAATTTTGCATGGACGATAAAATGTTATTATGATACCGCGGGAAGAAACAAGTTTTAAAATAAAAGTCCCACATCCGAAGCTGCAGGCAAATGCTAGTAACTATGTCAAATACAATAACAATGTAAAAATGTCTGCCTTCTGAACAAAAACCTACAACCGGTAAACAATTAGTAATCTCTCATGTTCATGACTCTATAAACTTTTACCAAAAAACACTAACACGATGACCCGTTTACCGTGACAGTGGAAAAAAGCAAATAGATCGCCCTAGTGCACTTTACGAGCTCCCACGGTCACAATGACGTGAATCGAGCCAGTAGGTAGTTGGTTACTGACGCGATGTGAATGAGGCATTTATCAAGTTTTTGCTGGTGGATCTTGATTTTATTCATAACTAGTTTCTGCACGCGGCTCCGCCCGTATGGAAACGCTTAAAAGTTATTTCCATGCCATGGGAACTGATTTCTGAATATATAAAATTTTAGTTCGAACAACTGAAACAGTTTTGGTGTTAGGGAGTAACATACCATTATTGATTCATTCATCTAACCTAAGTTTCCCATTTACAAAAAAAAATACAGAATACAGATCATTTATTCGCACACATGGGTCATAGAGGTCTATATTAGATTCTATATTATGTACCGTACTACATGTCTTGCTTTAGTTAGTATGGCATGCAAAAATATTTTCCTACGGTAGGCTATGGTCACCAAAAATAAATATCAATTAATTATAAGGGGTTTAATTTTTTGTATTTATCACTTGTCTTTGCCCGCGGCTTTGCCCGTATGGAACGCTTAAACGTTGGGAACTGATTTTAGTAGTCTTTGTGTATTCTACGTCTAGACCTACATTAATACAAAATTTTAGTCCGATCGGTTTAGTTTTGATGTGAAGCAGTAATAGAGATAATATATCCCTAACTTTTCCATTTACAAAAAATACAGTGAACCCCGGTTTACCGACAAACGTTTTGCACCAGATTAGATGTCGAACTATCGAGTTTGTCAGATCATAGAGTACCTACTGCCTAAGACCCCACATAACCCGGACTGTGATATATTTGCGGACGAATGGAAGGATATTATGTTGGTGTGCCTGAGGTTTTGCGAGGGAGATGAATGATAGGAGTAATATTTTGAGTTTGTTTGTTTAATTTATTTTTAGTTTTAAAATGCATAATGTTTTTATACAATTTAACCCTCTACCACCTACCACCTAATCTAGTCACACAACCACCTACCATACGTCTCACAGACGGACGAATGAAAAGACTTTCGTATGTAAAATCTAAGGGTGAAAGGTTTGTTTTTGAATTAAAATATATATCAAAGTATTTATTAAAGCAAACAAGGCACATAAAAATCGACAAATTTTCTTAAAATCTTAATTTGTTTGAAACAACTCTTAATTCTAGCATAAAAATTTTCTTAATCAAAAAACGAGATTAACAAAAATAATCACATGTGTTAGGAACTTCTTTCTTTCTATTTATAAAAATATAGTAATCAACAAGTAATATTAAATCAAAACTTTCTCTTTATAATCATATCTTCGACAAAATTGCAGGGCATCAATCTTACAGATTTTCGCGACAGTGAATGCACATTTTGTGGGAGCATTCAATACAAATCGGCTTTTTACACTCAAAACACATGTATTGTGTCCTGCGTTTCTTTTTAGAGTCGCATGTTGAGCAGTTTTTTCGAGAAACTGACAACGTAGCAGTTTGAAGCCGAAATATTGAGCATCCTGTAAAATACTGCCAATGGCCACCTACGCGTTCGACGACCTGTAGTATAGTTGGAACACCTTTGGTCAAGTAGATCCACTCCGATCTTGGTTCGATTGTAGAAAAGTATGATTTCTGGTTTCTTGGTAACTTCATCTACGTCTGGCATATGATGCATACTTGACACGGTGATCACTGCTTTATTTGGCTTTGGGACGTAAGATGATATAGTTATATCTTTTGTAAAACCAAAGACTGTTGAATCGACAAGTCGGTGACGGGCTGGTAAGAATTCTGGAGGTATTTCTCTTTGGTTTTTTCTCATCGTTCCCACAACGGTTAGATGTTTGTCTTTCAGTGCATCTAAAAGCTCAACAGAAGTATAACAATTATCCGTCGTAACATTCCGATTTGATCTTTCTATCGGAGAAATAAGTCGCAGTACAGCTTGAGTTGGTTTTTTCAATTGCTGATATTCTGTTGGTAAATTTAGTCCATCAGAGTCTTTTCCAAGGTAAATATAGGCATTTAAAAGATACCCCGACCTTGCGTCTGTAAGGCATTGTATTTTTATTCCATACTTGGCAGGTTTCTTCGGCATATACATTTTAAACCTGCATCTTCCTCGAAATGCCAGCAACATTTCATCGATACATGCATAGCTGCCAATCGCATAAACAGCTTGGCATTGTTCAATAAATGAGCTGAAGAGCTCGGCAATAGGCGCAGAAGGATCGTTTTCTCGGCGTGCTACTCTGGTCTCGGAATCATCAAACCGAAGGGTTTTCAGCAATACTTCCAATCGGTTTTTGCTCATGATGCAGCTATATATTTCCCGTCCAGTACCGTCACTATTATACCATGATGTATAATGTTCGTGATTCTCTTTGAATGTAGCTGTATAGAAGAGAAGTCCTATAAAAGCTTTTAATTCCGTAAGATCCATGTCGTGAACACAGGTTGGTTTTTGGAAATTGGGTCTAATTTCTTGGATCTTTACATTTGTGTTATGAACGATTTTTTTAAGCATTTCGTCGGTGAAGAATTTCTCCCAAATATCCAGTGGTGAAGAGGAAGCATTCAGTTCATTTCGGTAGGATGGCTTTATACCTTCTCTTTCTTCAACTATGTTATGCTGTAATGTTCTTGACCGTAATGAAGGAGGAGCAGAAGACCACCGAAAGCGATTCTTACCAAAATAGTTCTTTTTTCGAGGTCTTGGTCGCATTTGTGACAAAGGTTCCTCATCTTCAGACGAAAATTCTTGCTCTGCAGGTAAAACCGGAGGTTGAGATACAACTATGTCGTGATTCTCCTCAGTATTTGATCCTTCGCCTTCGGGATTCGATTCGCAGCTATCCTCCAATGCGTACTGTACGCCAATATCCAAATCGATATCGCTGCCTTCATCATTTGGTAGGTTTTCGTCGTCAGATGGATCTTGTTCTAACCAACGCTCAATAACATCATCATTAGAAGCCATTTTAAACTAAAACACAAAAAAACACGATTTCAAAAAAGTCACGCAACCACCTACCATACGTCTCACAGACGGACAACGACAGTTTTTTACTTACCAGTGCTAAACGCGTGCACCTCCAACCACCACAAGCGCTTACACGGTACTGAGGGACGCGGCGGGAAGGTACAGGGACGTACAAGTTGATACGTGTTTTGCGCGCCAAAATATTAACGTTTTTAATTTCCTTGCGTCTGTGAGACGTATGTCAGGTGGTTAAGGGTTAATATGCCTGGAATTTTTATAAATGATCAATTATTATTAGTTTTTCTTATTGTGTAATTTTATGTATAATTTTTTCTTTTTTTTGTATGTTTCATTTGTTCTAATATATGTATAGGTATTGTAATTAACTAGTGTAATTGGTTGTAATATAAGTAATCGTGCTAGTTAATAATTAAATAAATAAATAAATAAAATAAAAATAGATTGGATTTTTTTTAAAAGAGTACTTTGTAATCCGGCGCTGGATTACACAGGGGCGGATTACCGGGGGTCCGCTGTAATTAATTCATCCCTTTAAGTCGCAAAAAGTACACAGGCAATGAACTGTAAACACAGGAACAGTCTTACATCAACTCTTGCGGTGGTATGTGATCCCCGACCTGCCCTACACAGAACAAAGAACTGGTTTTTCACCTGTCTACCTCTACGTCGAGTCTGGGTTAGGTCACTCGAGCATTGAACCAGATCATGCGACCTTTATGATCTAACAAGCTTTTTATTTACTTTATTTGTACTTATCCTCAATTATTTATTTATTATTAATATTTGGGTATCTATACTAATATTATAAATGGGTAAAGAGATTACCTTACCTCTTACAACCTCAGAAACTCACAAAGTTTGTGAGGTAAGGGGTAATCTCTGGATCTCCTGAACCGATTTTGGAAATTCTTTTACCAATTGAAATCCAAGTTATTTGTGAGTAGTTTGCAACAAAACTTTGTAAGAAGGCTTTAAAATATCAGATTATCTAGACGATAAAAAAGCTTGGGAAGTGTTTTGCTCCAACTCTAAAACTAACAATCTTACAAGGCAAATTAAGAAGCGAACAGGTAACCAATACGGTTTTCGCATCTAAGCTCAAGTATTATGATGAACTATTCTTCCGTTTCGTCTGAGTGCTGATTTCGTAAGCCTAAAGAAATAAAACATTATGAATTTGTTCAAAAAGCGGAAAAACATTATTAAATAATTGTACAGTGCAAATGTTTTGGGTCTCAGAACGATGGACACGGAATAGTAAAGCCTCTAAACAGCGCTTCTGACAATAGATACTTCGAACATAAAAAACACGATTAAACGAAACATCATCATCAAAATTATGGTTTACTAGTTTTACAACGATGTAAAGTCACTGAACTTACATTAAAAAGTGAAAGGACTTTGTAGAAAGACGCAGACGCGACTTTTGGTCATCTATACTAATATTATAAAGAGGAAAAGTTAGAATTTTTATTTGTTTGTATTGAATAGGCTCCGAAACTACTGGACCGATTTGAAAAATTCTTTCACCATTGAAAAGCTACACTATCCCCGGTGATATAGTTCACCATCACATTTCTATATAATAGATAGAAATGTGAAATTTTAATTTAACGCAGATGAAACCGCAAGAAACAGCTAGTCAAGAAAAAACAGATTATATTGGGTGCGTACTGCGTAATGTAATGAATGAGGAATGCCAAAATTCGTGGTTTGGTTTATTTAAGGTTTTTTTTACCATGAAAATGGGTTCCGTGCGCCTTATCTTTAACCCTTAGCCACCTGACGTGTATTTCAGTTACACTACCACCTGACGTCGGTCATAGAGACCGCTTGCGTAGTTACCATGTTTATTAATACATTATTTAAGTATTAATTTAAATGAAAGTCGCATCTGTATTATCATTATATTTTTATTATTAATAAGTTTTTAAACAATGCAAAAGTTTTCATTTATTTATCTAAAATCAACACTTAATATAAAAATACAAAATTTTTGAAAAAAATCAGGAACTTTGGAAATCAGAGATCTGGGTAATTACCCTAAGTTGTATATAATATTTTTACTTATTTACTATTAGTTCGGTATATAATCTTAAACTTAAAATCATTTTTGGTATGATCAAGGATCAATTATTATAAAATCACAACCCTCAAAGTTTTACAAATTGCGGCGACAATCTGTTCAGAAAATCTGTTCTTACCAAAGAAGTTTCGATGCCTTGAAAGCGGAACATCGTCATCAGAAGATGATTCTTCCATCATCGGTGGTACGATGTTGTTTTCAATAGGTTGAAACTCAGACTCGTCACCTTCCACTTCTGAATCTGACTAACACTCGCCATCAATGATGTGATCTTCTGGAACATCTTCTACGTCGCTGCAATCTTCATTCGGAAGTTCTGGAGCATTGAGTTGGTATTCAGAGTCTGAATCCGTTTCCTCTAGCCATCGTGATATGTTTGGATCCGACATTATAAGCCTACAAAAAAATAAATAGCATATAGTAAAAATAACGTAACCACCTGACGTCGGTCACTCGGACCGCACGCGAAATATAATTACCTGTAATTCACAAATGCGCGCACGTCTGGAGCCGCCGAGCGCGTGGCGCGTACTGACAAGAGAGGGGACAAAGTACATGAACGCACGGTTGCACCGCGTGCATAGCAAGAGAATAATTTGAAAAATAAAATCGCCGGAGTCTCTGTGACCGACGTCAGGTGGTTAAGGGTTAAAACGTTTCCATAAAAACAACACGTGCGAAGCCTCGGGAAGAAACACAAACTAGTTTAAAACAACAAAAGATTACTTATATGCATATGTATATTTGTATAGAGAATGAATTTATGTTATTTCTCTGGCGCGACATAAAGTCGCGTCTGACAACATGCTGTCTATTGTTGTTCTCAAATTTGCGATTCACGTTCATGTAATAAAGATGCATGCACCTAACGTGAAATGAGAAATTGCAGCAAATTTCATTTTTGTAATTTCTATTCGCAAAAGTTGATACACGTAAGCAGTCTGACTCGTTGTGGTCATCATTATTTATTATTTCATACAAAACATTTTCAAATAAATAAATAAAAACCTCTCAAACTAAAGCAGATAAATATATTTTAATAAATAAATGCTGGACAATTCACACAGCATTATCTAGCCCCATGGTAAGCAGAGCTTGTGTTATGGGTACTAGATAACTGATATACATAATACAATACATTACATAGATAGATATTTTTTTTATTATATATAGAAAACGACCAGAACTACCGAAACAAATATCTGCAGATCGTACACACAATTGTTCCGGGGCGCGCCACATCGGTCGTCAAATACTTTCTTTCTAAGTACCTTGGCGAACTCATACTAAAAAAAAAAATAATTTATTTATTAATCAGTGTCACTGTAATGTAATGAGGGATGGCATATGTCTATATACACGCATAACGTAGATATCTAAGCCTAGCCAAATCAATCATAATGTAAACATAGATTTAATGAGTACCACTTTTTGTTTAATTTAGATAAATTATTGTTTTTGGAATTACTTTGTCAATGTTTGTATGCAATATATACAATTTACAATTTCAATTTGTAACAATATAACAAGGGAAGAGTTCAAACCCCCTTAAAAAGGGGTGAAAGGATGGAACGCTGGTGTTTCTTTTCATCGCTTAAAAAGCCTTTGCACACAAGACACTTTTAGGCATTACGCAGCTTCATAAAAATCAATGATAACCAATTCTTATCACAAATAAGGTTTAACTAAGAACTAGATACGACTACGATTTCAGATACACACATACAAAATACAACAACATTACACTTTCTAGCATTATGCCTGCCTGCCTATGCACAACTTTTGTACAATATAATAAAATAAATAAATATTTATTTATTTTTTTAAATAAGGTTCGTAGTTAACATTACGTATTAAAAATCACGGTCAAATATTTTATGCAACAATATATAAATATAAAACAAAACTAAAATATAAACCATGTCAATGTCTTATAAAACAAACATTAATGTAATGTAGACGAAGAAATGAGAGAAACTAAGTTCTAGATCACGAGTGGAGCCGCGAGTCAAATTATAGACGCTGGTAATGATCTGCCGGGCTGTGTATTACGGTCGTGAACATGAGCTGGTGGGCTTGCCATTAGATCGTTAACATCAGGCATGATAAATAACTTAAATGAAACGAGTGTTCTTGAGTGGAGACCACGACTCGGTAAACGTAGTGTAGGACGCCCTCCGACCAGGTGGGATGACAAACTGCGAAAGACTGCGGGTAGATGCTGCATGTCAAGCTGAAGACAGGGCGCTATGGCGCTCATTGAGGAAGGCCTATGTCCAGCAGTGGACTGCTATAGGCTGATGATGATGACAGTATAAATGATGAGCTAGAAAAGTCTATTCCTGATTTCGGAAAGTATACATACAAAGAATCCTAAATCTCTTATAAAACCCAAAGAAAGTAGAAAGCACCATAATCGTTGTAAATGAATCGCTTTGTAAGGCCATTTAACCTTTATGATATCGCTTTATGCTATGGTTTCATGGTGTGGTCAATTCGAATCTATTTTCACACATGGATTTACAAATCTTTCTCGATAAAATCTGTATCGAAACAAAAAAATTGTTCGATCGTACCAAAGAACTGTTTGTGGTAATGTTTATCAACTTGTCAAATTTCGCAAAACGTCCGTATTTTTTTTACTTTCTTGATTATTATCCGGTTGACTTCCGACCCTTCGTGATAATCACCAAAATAATTATCACGCTTGAAAACATAATATAACACTTTTACAACAATAAAACATTTATTTGGTTTGTGTAAACATTTAAGTCTGAGCTTCTCCAAGAGATATACCGTAATGCTTGAATTTAAAATGTATCAATATGAATCACAGACTAAATTCCACCACCCAATGTGTCGATAGGCCATGTCCCGCAGCGCATACATAAACAATACGAGCACATGCTTCAAGAACACGACCTTCCATTCAATGACCGTACTTTCGCAATCTTACGAAACCGGGACTTCACTTTTACTCCTAAGAAAGTCCAGTTTTCGGTGAGTTTTTACACTCTGCTGCTACAGGGGTGCCGAAGGTATTTAAGATGACGCGCTTTGCGCCGGCGCACAGTTGATTCTAAGCGCGCGATGTGGCGGACCGGATTCTTACTCGTACTCGCGGTCGCGTGGGCGCATCCCGCGCAAAACCAGGGCCACAATGACAACCATATCGACACCGACTGCAGCAAAAAGGACTCAGCATCATGCATGAGATACAACTTCTTCTCTTTCATCGACAAAATGATCGGACAGAAGGAGAACTTCGCGCTCACTGAAGGGGTCACCGTCATCCGAGCTTCAGACGTTCCGGTTGAAACCGGAGCACCCAGAGCTTTAGATCCTGTTTCTCGTCTCAAGCAATACTTCAAAACGCATTCTATTCAAATCGAGGTCAAGGGCTCGGATGTCGTAGATGCTGTATCCAGTGCCGGCAGAGCTTTGGAAGACACAGTCTCAAGCTTCACAGATGATAGCGATTTAAGCGAGGAAAGCAGGGGGAAGAAAAAGAAAGCTGCGAAAATTATCGGACCTTTGATGGCGGCTTTGGCGATGAAATTGATGGCGTTGATGCCTTTAGCTATTGGCGCGATAGCATTGATTGCTGGGAAGGCGTTGCTGATCGGTAAGCTAGCGTTGGTGCTTTCAGCTATCATTGGGTTGAAGAAGTTGATGGGTCAGCAGAAGCACGTGACGTACGAGGTGGTGACACACCCTCACCACTCATCGAGCCACACATCGAGCCATGATTACGGCGGCACCAGTGGATACGGCGGAGACAGCGGGGGCAGCTACCCCAGCTCCGGGGGGCATAGTAGCAGCGGAAGCGGCGGATGGGGCAGATCGCTAGAAGCTCAAAGCTTGGCGTACTCAGCGCAAAAGCCTTAACCCACGACCTGGTTCAACGGCCTGGTTTTCTCTTCTATGTACTTTTTCTAGTGTGCAAGTGCGATGAACGTTTGTATTTATTACGTTGACTGTTGAGATCTTCTTAGTCACTTTGTAAGCCGATCGGCTGTTGTCTAACTATTATTATAGTATATCGACTGCTATTATATGCCTAAGAGTATTTAATAGTTTATTTGTTGTTTTTATTAGGTATATAGATGTATGTATTATAAAAAATGTACCTGGCTTTAATATTTTTAAGTGATATGTAAGATATAATTCTATATATTGTGTTCTTTTCCTGTTACATATGTCTTTATGCTTGTCTTATAAATTCCTTAAATTATTTTCCGGTAAAGCAACATTTATTTTCCTATTAATATGATGTTCGAAAATGTTAATTCCACGAATAGAATTTAAGAGATTACGTACAAAGATTTATTTATTGTTACGATAATTATAATTTTAATACATGTCGTTTGTTTCATTTAATACTTTATTAATAGCAACCAAAATAAAAAAATACTAGGTAAATTTAAGTTAAAATATCTCATTGAAGTCGATTTTAAAAGAATTAAATATTTGTGTAGTCAAAGAAGATTTGTAATAAACCGTTGATCTCGTAGCTGAAAGAAAGTACCTAATAAAGTTATATAGTTAATAATTAAGTTATTGAATAATCTTCAGTACCTATTATTTCCGCTACTTTTGCTCTAGAAATAAAACAAGTAAAAACGTACTTTATTTAGCAAAAACTCGTATTTTCTCGTTATAAATAAAATCATTTTCAAGTAACCTACACAACATTTTGTACTAAGTAATCTTTATAATATCAGTAAAATGACCTTCTTCCTAGTTCTCGATCTGAAATGAGACTCGTGGGAATATTTTCATCGTGATAACTCAAAGCAAAAGAGCTTGATTTAAATCACCCATGTTTTTTATAGCTCGATATAAATGGCGTGCACAGAACAATATCAATTTGAACATTCTTCCGGCATTATCAATATCTAATTAATTCATCAAATCCTGTTTTTCAACCAAAAGCATGTACACTGCCGACTAAGGTATTTAATTACCCAATAGATACTACGAGTACTACTTATATCAAATGGCTACTCATATCAAAATGGCAGTAGAGCAGACTCTGCTTCAGTTTATGTATTCTTAACAAATATATTTATGACGGAACATTAACGAGTAATAAATAATACGAAAACAAATTACTTATTACTTTAATTTGATCACCGAAATATTAAAATTACATATAATTAAGTTCCACCGTCTATATTGTTCCCTCATGTCTAGTCCATCCTAAGGTTGCCTGGAAGATATCGCTCTCAGCGATAAGGAAAAATATTTATACTTATAAATGGTGGCCTTATCGCTAAGAGCAACATACATAAATAAACAATAGAATAAAGGAAGTGCTTTATTCTACTGTTTATTGATATATTATTTCTGTTTTGTGTGGTAGGTACATGTATAATAAAGATATTTTATCTATATATCTATGAAAATATTAAGCAGCAAGCTACTGTGTTTATATTATATCAAATTTTCGGGAAATTCTCACATTTCTTTCATATTTCCTCGGTCTTGCACATCACGCTCTGATATCGATAGCTCTATAGATCATCATAATAATAGCATATAAGAAGACATACAAGAACTTTCTATAGCTGAGATGCAAGTCGTTTTCCTTGAGTAAGTAATCCGGATGTCGGGAAAAGGCCATTTTATTGACTGCAGCTTTCCAATTGTAACTTGCCTCACCCGGATCAAGAAATTCTGTTCGATTTAGAATAGTTTCTAGACACATCTATGTTGTTTAGATTTCACAAGGATTACGATATCTTGGAATTCCAGGATTTTTTTAATACAATTAATTACATTATTAAAGTAAAGTAAGTAAAGTAAAAAATCATTTCTTTCTTTAGGCTTACAAAATAAGCACTTATAACAAGTCATAACAAAATAAGCACTTAGTCATATTATGAGATACCACAGTTTATATAATGTTGTACTGTATATAATGAAACATATAACAAAATATTACAGAATAAACATTACAGAAAAAGTTACTATGATAGGTTTATATATAGATTTAATTTCATATTAAGTCTTTCTTCGCTATTTTGACGCTGACAGTACTTAGGTTGTGGTTAAGTACCTCTATTAAAATATCGATTTAATGATATTGCAACAGGTCCCATAAGTTGTGGTTGTGGTCAAACATAGAACACCATAGTAATAAGATACTTTATGCCGTAAATAGCTGATGGTAAAAAATTATGTATAATATGTAAAGTATCAACTAAAAACTCCCCGCCCCTTCCATTCCTATAGCTCATCCTTTACCGTACATGCCATAAAACTGTGGAATGCCCTACCCATTTCTATTCGACAAGCTACGTCTCTCCCTGTATTCAAACATATGGTCTATGAACATTTCCTTAACTCAGCATCAAACTGTTAATTTATATACATCATACCTATATTATATATTTATATGTGTATTTTATATTATATATTTATGTTTGTATTTATACTTATAGCTATCAATATGTATTTGTTAGTTTGTTAATATTTAATTGGGACATATCCCAATTAAATATTATTCTATATAACACGCCACCGTCTATACTTGTTCTAACTCTTCATGTTCATCCAAAGGTTGCCTGGCAGAGATCGCTTTAAGCGATAAGGCCGCCCATTGTACAACACATTCTTTATTTGTCTTTTTCCTGTCCAGTGTATCTGTTTTTATGGTGTGCAATAAAGAATTATTGTATTGTATTGTATTGTATTGTAACGTGCTCCAAGAGTAGTAGGAACCTCCCCCCCCTTCCCCCAAGCAATAAAAGAGGTTATAATAATATGGAGAGGACTTGTTATGAAGCAATAAGGTTGACGCGAAGAAGGCTTTGAGGAGGCAGCGAGAAAAAAAAATACAGCCAAAAGCTGTAGTGGCACAGGGCCGAAAGTCCGGCTGCGACACGAGGTGGTTTGTGGGTTCAATTCGCGCCGCAGGACAAATATTGTTTTCATGAATTGCAGTTATTTGTTCCTGGTCTGGATGTATATAATATATGTATATAAGTATTATGTTCGTTGATGGTCTGGAAACTATAACACAAGGTGTGATTACTTCAAGGCCAGGCAATGCCTTGAAAAAACATCAGTTTTTTTTTATTAACACACACATTTCATTTCATTACAAAAAAATCACAAAGAATATTTAATTATTTTATATTCTATACAATTCAAAAGAATCATCTAAATCTGTCCACAAAATTGATACAAAAAATGACGATCATAAATAAAAAAGTTAAATAAACCACATACAGCCTCCAAACATAGAAACTCGTCCTATTTTCCACAAAGTCAGTAAATAAATCAGAATCGCTTCACTCTCATAGCCCTGCTTTTCTTAAATTCATATAATTATTTCCATCAAAAGGTTGCCTGGAAGAGATCGCTTTTAAACGATAAGGCCGCCCATTGTACTTGTGGCATTATGGCATCATATAATGTATTTTTGTAATTATTTGATTAAGGTGTACAATGAATAATTGTTGTATTGTATTGTATTGCTTCACTCTCATAGCTCATCCGTTTCAAAGCTGTACATTCACTTGCCCTCTAACACCAGAGAAAGGTAGAACCGGGTGAAACGGCACGTCGTCGCTTACGTTCATCATATTCTAATTGGGCTTGGATAACAACCGTACATGTCTACTGTGAGTTCTCATGGCTTCGCGTTCATTATGATAATGACTTTGAACTTGATTCTGTGAGTAAAACTATATTTCGAAAGAATATCGACATGATAAGTGTGGCCATATCTCGCGAAGAGCCGACGGCCGCTGGGGTGTGTTCTTGAGTGGAGACCACGACTCGGTAAACGTAGTGTAGGACGCCCTCCGACCAGGTGCGATGACGACCTGCGAAAGACTGCAGGTAGATGCTGGATGCGGCAAGCTGAAGACAGGGCGCTATGGCGCTCATTGGGGCAGGCCTGTTGGTTTGGTACCGATGGACTGGAGTAGGCTGATGATGAAGTGTGGTAATCAACATCATTGGTCTGTTTCCAATAGTGATAATGTTGGTGGGCTGTATGGAAACGAACTAATTCGCGCAATTAACTTTAAACTTTAACAATAAACTATGTACAGTATAAACTTAAAAATTAAGTAGGTACAATTGGCGGTCTTATCGCTCAAGAGCGATCTCTACCAGACAACCCAATGCCAATATAATATAGTACAGGTGAGTTAAATGTTATACTTTTACTTCTTATTTATGTGTTAATGCCTATTTTATTTCGTAGACATGAAAATTACATTACTCCTAACGTAATTAACTCCTATTACATAGGTTACTAACTATCATTATTCGCCAAGCAGAAAGATGTTTTATAACTCTCACTTTCACTAACGAGCACTAAGCACGACACTAATTACTCTAAAATTAATATAGGTACATAATTACCTATTTAGATTTGTAATATAAGTGCCTTCGTAATATTCTACTCATATTTATATTCGATGAAAAACAAAAAAGGAGGTTGTCTGTGTTTTTTGTATGTAAGTTCGTCGATTTCTTGTGTAAAAATATTATGAATTTCTTTAATATCCCACATAATCAGACGAAGTAAGCTAAATTTTCATTTAATCAATGGACTACATAAGGATAAAAGTGAAATATTAAAAAAATGACGAAATAAAACCAACAAATCCAAACTCAATAAAACACAAGCTCAACAATACAAGAAGAAAAACAATCAAAATTATGTCAGACGTTGGCAAATAAACTACCAAGTCTCCGTCACGCCATCTGGTTGTAACTTGGGAAAATAAAACGGCAACCAAACCTTGAACGTAGTATTGTATAGTAACCTTGACGAAATTGCGTTCATTCATAAAGCTTTGTTTGAGTTTTTATTCAATCAAAGTACCGGCATATTAAAGACACGTATTTACTACCCTAGGGTTAATTACGGGTTTTTAGGTATTACCTATTAAAGAGAAACCTTTTGAAATGAGCCTTTTGAATTAAGACCTAGAATTCCAAAAAAATATTAAAATATTTTTATAAGTTAGAAAACTGAACTCGAAATAAATAAGACCTTCAATAAACTATTAAAACAACAAAAACCCCATTCCATACCAACAACTTTGTTCCTATAAAGTTCAATGTCTTTAGTGTCTACAGCGCTCCGCCGCTTGCGCAGGAAAAGCCTTGAACTTTTTACTTTGTTTGTAAACAAACTTGGCCCTGAACATAGTTCAATGAAACTCTGGTAGATGGCGCTAGATTTTGCATGAATAGAATATTGTTTAAATAGTTTCTATGCATTTGATCAGAGTTTAAGACCGCATATTTAGCGACTGCAATATTAATCTACAATAATGTTTAGTTATTTCAAATAATATTGACATCAATAACATAATTAAAGTCATTTAAACTTAGAGAAACAATCTAAGCTCTACAAGAAAATGCTTTCTTTTTCAGAAGACCTTGAATGATACAGTTCTTGTTTGAAGTGTAAGATGGAGCTATTCAGAATTTGGAAAATTTAATTAAAAAGAATGTCAGAAGCTGATCATAGTATAAGTTAATTTTACTTGGAGACTGAATAATTTTGTCCTGATTTAGTTTGTTTTGTGTTAATGTAGTACTAGAAATACATATATATGTAACTAACACATTTTACACTTTTTATATGCCTTTATTTATTGTTAACTCGTGTGGCGAATTAGAAATTTTGATTTTAATATTTATAGTTTCATATAACAGATCAACGTCCAATCCATTTGAATAATGCGATGCTATTGGCGACGTCCAGGCTTAGGTACCTACCTAGTTTTCATTTGAATTTCAGCTTAGGATTAAGCTGGCTGCTGTGTGGATTGTCCAGCATTATTAATGTATTGCCCGATGGGGCAAACGTGTTCTTGAGTGGAGACCACGACTCGGTAAACGTAGTGTAGGACGCCCTCCGACCAGGTGGGATGACGACCTGCGAAAGACTGCAGGTAGATGTTGGATTCGGCAAGCTGAAGACAGGGCGCTATGGCGCTCATTGGGGGAGGCCTATGTCCAGCAGTGGACTGCTATAGGCTGATGATGATGATGATGATGATGATTCATGTATTTATGTACTGGCAGAATTCCATGGCAATTACAACCCGTATGTCATTATTTTTTATTAAGCAATCTTTCCATCGTTGTTTGTTCTTGATAAGTACCCATTCACCCGCTAATAATATAATATTTGTATGTACTATCTACTTACATTTTCCGGGCAATTGACGTCCTACCTATTATTTAAGTAACTATTATTCCAACACACACATACAGTCAAACCCTTCTCTACTTTCGCTGACATTAACCTAATCAAACGTTTCAATCCGTCATTTTCTAGAGGCAACTTGACCACATTTCAAATGGTTATAAGTACCGTGACTACTTCAGAATACGGAAGTTTGTATGTACTTGCCTAACTTTCAAACTTTAACAAGGCTTTGACGAGTGTTGAGTGGCTATCACCTAGTTAAAACTTTATGAGACTGTAATTGGAACCTTGCGCACCACGGTCTCCACGGAAGACCAGCGCTATGGTACGATCTGCTCTACCATAGCACATGCTGAGTGGAGACCGATTTTGTCAGTTTCTGTCTTCTGTTAATCTAAGTTTAATTTATAAGAGTCTCTATTCTGACAAAATATTAATCTATTTACTTTTACTTTACTTTAATTTATAGAAACTCAACTGACAGCCAAGACGGCTTTTATTTCTTCTAAGAAACTTGTTAACTTGTAGCAGATGCGACATTATTAGTGTTATAAAACACTTATCTGTTAGAAAATTATCTATAAAAGACTGTTGCCGCTATTTTTGCAGGAGGTCTAATTAAATATACG
Source organism: Eupithecia dodoneata (assembly GCA_947044415.1). Taxonomy (NCBI): domain Eukaryota; kingdom Metazoa; phylum Arthropoda; class Insecta; order Lepidoptera; family Geometridae; genus Eupithecia; species Eupithecia dodoneata. Next base: position 8,161,168 of record OX345678.1, read on the forward strand.
TTCAGCTATTATTGCCCGTCATAACTAATGTGTTCCAAATAAATTTATATACCTACCTACTCTATTTATTAATCAACGTTACGAACATTCATCCATTAAATAAAGTAGGAACAGCTTTTATGAATCAAACTGTTTGTTGGAGGTTTTTTACGTGAGTTTTAAATGTATAATCATAGTACGGTAGGACTATTGGCATTGCCTCGGTAGTAACATTCGTAACAAAAGACAAATGAGGGTAGATCAGGTAATGTCTGCCAATAAAAATTAACTCGCACTGTGCCGAAATATTGGAAAACTGAAACTATGGTAAATATCCTTTTATAAATGGCATTTTGGTGTCATAAGGTTGGGCGAAATGCGTAAATTTTCAAAAGTTTTTTTATAGGCATTAAAGCAAAGTGCACAAAACAAGTACCTAAGTTGTCAAAAATGGGGGCTATAAATAAAACAGATTGTTTAAATGACTGTTAATAATTTAATGATTTGGGTGGTTTCATAATAATCATAATAATTATTACTACTAAGAAAAGAGAAAACAACTAGCATCACTTTGTGAAAACAGTAATAAGATAATACAATAAAATAAAATATGATAATACACAACAAGAAGATGACAATAATAACACTCTACACAAATACAACAATATGAAACATATTTACAAAAGATACAATATAAATGAAATACGTGAATATAAGAAAAAAATACGACTAGAAGAAGATGAACACATAAATGAACTAAAAATATTAAAGCTATTAATACATATATTTGTACTTTAAAAGTATTCCTTCCTGGAACATAAGAAGTGCTTAACAAAACAGGTACAACGTAGAAAAGAAAGTGATGCTACAACAAAGACAAGATTCACTCGCACGCATTAAATAATTTAAATAAATAATTAATAAATTATTATCATAAGTGAGGTCAAGAACTATCTTAGGTTTAGATCAGTTGGCGTATGCGTTGTAGGCGAGGTTTTGGGCGTCGCCTGATCTACCCCAGCCGTGGCCGCCACCGCTGCCGTGGCTGTAATGCTCCTCGTGGTGAGGATGGGCAACGACTTCGTAGCTTTCGTGATGTTCGCTCTTTGAAAGCAATTTCTTGAGTAGCAAAAGAGCAGAGGCCAAGAGGGCAGCCTTGGCCAGCATGAGACCCTTGACGGCAGCAAAGGCGATGATTCCCAAGAACAGAGGGATGAGGGACTGAATCTTCAGCTGCAGGAGAGCTAGGATAGGAAGGAGCTGCTTCAACTTCTTCTTCTTACCACGGCCTGTAAAATAAACAGATTTCAGAAACATGTCAATGACATGCTAAACCAAGAATTTTCATAATCGATTTGTAAGTCAAGAAAAATCATCAATGTAGTCAAAGTATTTGGTTTAATTGATAATAATGAACAAAGAAAAAGTAACACAATACTTGAATATGTTACGTGATCATACAAAGTCGATGTTCATGTCGATAAATAGGCCAGTAGCGTCGAGTTCAACTATTTCCCTTTTACTGCATGCAATCACGTTGCATGTAAATGAGTTACCCCGACCGCATGTTAAATCAACGAAACCGGACGAATTCGTAAGCAAAGTGGTCTGAAATTTGAACGATGTCACCCCAATTGTAATTCACTATGTTACGTTCATTTTGCATAACAGTATCATTGTAGAAAGTGTTAGGTTCTATTCGAAAGCTCAAGCCCACTTCCATATTTCGATGATAGTACGCCTGGAGCGATACTTTTACTCGCTTCTCGATACCCGATTTCGATCACACTTGCGGAACTTGAAATCTAGCCTTAGTGCCTTAGTCCTACATACCTGTAGTACTATGGAAATCTAGCAAAAACTAGACTCTATCCGCTTTCCACCATAATCTTGTTAATAGGTTAGAGAAACTCACTAAACCCGTTCGAGTCTGATTTCTAGACGCGTCTTCTTATGGTATATGTTTTAAACGGATGTCCGTTTATAGTTTCGTAACGTCTAATCGATTGCATTTCAATTATGATCTGGGGTTGATTAATTTTACCTTCTATTTTGATTTCTCATACGTAATCTCGGTTCGTCTTACGAATACTTTTAATTGATATTTCGGCGAGAGTCAGGCCTGGTTGTTATATGTGTCGTTAGGTTTTATGTAACGCGTTGTTTTTTATACGGACACGTAAGTGTTAGCTTAGTTGTTCAGAGCGTCGAGCTTATCATTTTCGAGTGTCCGATTTTCACTTGCACTCAAGTGGGCCACACTCGAATTAAAAGGCGTGACAGGCATTTTCTTATTTGTTTAGCATTGAAACATTGTCTACAACACAGTTTTGCTCAAACTTCGTCTCAGGTTTCTAGGATTAATAGTAGTTTCTCACACTTTGTTTTTTATACGTTAGATAAATTAATAAAACGGATTCGACGAGCTCTGTCGATTTTGTTTAATAGAAGCGTCTTTTAAATGTAGTTCACACAAACGTTCAAACCCATTATCATGCTCATAGCAGCAAGATATTTTTCACCTTTCTTTATTTTACTACGAGCAGTGGCAAACTGACTTGTTTTATTTGATTGTTTTACAGCCACCTGTTTGGTTGTAAGACAGTTTACTACAGCTCCATTGATAAACTTTGATCATTGGATTATTTTATTTTGCCTCTCTGATCGTTATCTAAAACATGAAGTAATTCTCACGAGTAACAATGAAAGCTTTAATGAACGTAATAACTTTGATAGTATTTTCATCTGATTGCTTATTAAACAAAAGAAACTAGTGAAAATTAATAGCTTACGAGAGTTTTCCCACTGCAGTCCAGTGTGTGATCCCACGCAGAACAACAAAATTACTTGTGATTATCTTAACAAGGTAGATTATACATTATCTAAGCAAAATTTTTGATATACGACTACCTCATATAAACTTTCACTTAATTTTGGTCAGTTTGTTACAGCCTGTAATTATGTAGTGTATGTAATTACGCTCGTTGAATTTTAACGCTATTATAATTTCTAAAAGGCTAGTCTTATATAAATTAACGGGGTAGAAAACTTTTATTATATTATTATGTTGCAAGTCGCAAATTATGTGTAACACCGTTTTTATGATCTCTCTGGCTAGTTAGCGCTTAGTTGTGAAATTATTTTACGGTTGGCGGAACGTTTTTACTATCGCTGTTTATATTTTGAACTTGTTTTTTATACTTGATGACACAATTTAAATTATTATTAGAATTTTATCGTCTTTTCCGTATGCTTCTTGCTTCTTGTTTGCTTTAAATGTAATTTTATGTGTTTAACAGTTAAATATTGGTTTACTGTTTGTTGTATGTTTAATACTTAAAATGGTGATCAACCCTAGGATTCATGTTTTAGTTTTTGTTCTATTTTCGTTTTGGTAACAATAAGATTGTCTGCAATCTTTTCAATAATGGATTGTATTTTGAAGGGCTATATACAATTCTGACGACCGAACAAGAGCACTTTATTATCGTAGAAACTCCAACAGTCACGGACTATTTCCTCCCAATCTAATTATGATAAGTGGTAAAGTACCTGTATCAAATATTTTGTGATTAGATCGTGACCGAAATGTAGCGAAAACATTTTGAAGACTTTTCTACTCATGTGGGTCAAGTTTTCTCTGACGAAAGAGACCTATTATATCAGACATTTACAGAAACTAACATCTCAAATACCTATATTTGCATAAAACTCTACATACATACCTAAATTACACATACATCCATCAAATATTTAACTACATTGATAATTTTACACACTTTTAAAGCTACCAAGGTTATAAAAACTAAAATTGCTCGAAACAGGACCCTAGTAAATATCCTGTTTTTGATGATTTTAGTATTTGCCACCCTTTTCCAAATTTTATATAACAAGACAGCCATGAAATATAATTACTAGTTTTAATTAATTCTTCTCTTTCTTTGCTAATAAAGGATTACTAAGATACTGACCTTCCTCCAACGACCTCTTCACATCGTCGACAGTTCCCTTCGGCACTCTAAGCTGCACCACATGATTCTCCAAGAATTCAGCTGCAGCATCCACGAGTCGGTTCTCCACCTGGTTCTCCCTGGCTCTTGGCTCCTCTGACAGGGGTTCAAAGGACCTGGCTGACCGAGGGGATCCGTTGCTGATCAGGCTGACTCCATCTAAGAGGCTGAATTCGCGGGCTGTGTTGATGTTTTCGACATAACGGAGTGCTCGTTCCTGAAATATTAGGTTTGAAGTTACAAAAACGGAAATACAAGTTGTTTGAAGTTAGTTACGTGGTCGTCGTTTTAGAATTTTATATGGGCACTTCGTTTGCTGGTTAGTCAAGTAGTTACTAGACTTGGTAGGGTTCAAGATTCCTCAAAATTAACATTGAATTAATCTAAGACAAATACTTTATTAATTCGTTTATAATGAGGACATCTGCGAACATTGTCCCGGTGTAACCGTAGCACGGAAATTATTTTGAATTGGTTATTCAATATTTGTTAATTCGTCTTTATCAACGGAGCTTTTCGCTTTTCAACTACATATTAGTTAAATTGAACTTGTTTGACCAACCATTAAATTAAATTTGTTTTAATTGAACCAATGTGACGAACACATTCGCAAATGGAAACTCAAACGGAAAATCGCAATTTTGTAACTCTGACCCAATTAACCAAGACCTAAATACCCAAAGCCTATTTAGCCTATTTACCTATCACCAAAATCACTTCACAAAACACACCTTCAAGCACAACGCGACGTCTCCCTCAGAACAGGTCTTCACCACCCCGAGAACTGAACCCAGAACATCTTCCTCCCCCGTCGGTTTGCAAGCCACGACGGCTGCACAAAGTAATACCGCGAAAGCCTTCATGGTCCTGAATGTGGTGCTGGACGGTTGCTAGGCAGTTTTATAAAGAGACCCCCCACTTGGGTTAGGTTTAACCGAAATGTGCGTACGCGCACGCGATAGAGAGTTATGAAGGTTTAGAGAGGGCAGGTTGGGGTAGATTGCGATCAGTAGCGCTGTTGACTATGGCACAGTGTCTTATGTATGTTGGGTTTCTGGTCTTATAGTTTTATATTTAAGTTTTATGTGTAGGTTTTTACTGATTTTCTTTTCTTTCATACAGTTAAAACAAGTGATATATTTATTAAAAGTAAATTTCAAACTTATAGACGAAGTTATAGCTTATAGTTAACAAACAATTCTTTTTGTGTGTATTGTGTTCGACTGATTGAAGCCTCAAGTTTTTTATCAGAACATTAAAGTGACATAATCTATAGATATAAGTGGATATTACTCGAACCATCCTCAAAAGTTTGATCGAAATAGAATGCCAATAAAAAAATTGTGCAGATTATGCTTCTCGCTAAACAAGGCGATGCACCATTAGCTGACATGTAGTAGATACATCAATCAAAATTAAAACCCATTTTAAAATGACCATGTAGTTAGGTACTTGACAGAGTTTTATGAATGAATACACCTGCTGACCAAACGGCCGTCTATTCTACATATTCTTAGGTCTGCGTAATACTACATCCGTACTCGAGTACGCTGGTCGCTGGGAGCTACTTGATTGGCCATTCAACTGAAGTAGTCTCAATGAAGGGAAACTATATTATTTACCTATGATTTTCTTTTTTTAATCATAGCTGTAGTTTTTAGAAGAAATGCGTTCAGCTATAAATTGCTTTCAAACTTTTTTTTTTATCGGCTCGGCCCTTGATTAGAATGATCATAAAGAATCGATAACTCCGATTTTGTTTCTGGGGTCGATGTAATTTGGTAAGATCGGTCTATTTTTATGGAATTTTATCGATATCATCAGAGACAAAATAAAAAATTAAGGTAGCCCTTTATTATTATTGTTTCTCTGTGGGTTTATTTTATTTTATTGTGTATTGTGTATTAGTGTGTTTTACTGTTCTAAAGTGTTATTTCTATTGTATGTAACCTGCAACTGTTTTTGGCCAGATATTTTTTTTCATATCTCTATATTAAAATCAGTAAAGTAAAGTAAAAAATAATTTATTTCTTTAGGCTTACAAAATAAGCACTTAGACAAGTCATATTTTATACATTAAATTATTATCAAATAAAATTATTTTACTGTTCACTTAATTTTTTGTCCACTAGTGGAAGAAGTGAAAAAGAAAACACTAGCATGTTCTTAGTGCTGTTCTGCGGTGTGTATGTACTATACTCTTTATATTATCTCTATTTTAACATTTCTCAAGGATCGGTAAGCACCGATTTACCGTCTCTGGTGTTGATAAAATCATCATCATCATCATCAGCCTATAGCAGTCCACTGCTGGACATAGACCTCCCCCAATGAGCGCCATAGCGCCCTGTCTTCAGCTGATGTTGATAAAATACCGTGTTACAATTACATTTGTTTGTTAAATAGTAACATTATGTAATCTGTGGTGTAACAACAAACCCAACGCGAGTCAAGGAATCGAATAGAAACAAATGTATTAATTTTTTTATTATGTATTGTATAACTACTACTTAATAGCCAGTATATTATTTGTTATGTGCACATAGGTTACGTATCAAGCCAGATCATATAATTTTTTTTCTGTTATTCTATTATTGCTTTGTGGTGTGTTGTTTGTCTATACTAATATTATAAAGAAGAAAAGGTTTGATTTTGTGTTTGTTTGTAATGAATAAACTCCGAAACTACTGAACAGATTTGAAAAATTCTTTCACCGTTGGGAAGCTACACTATCCCCGGTGAGTATAGGCTATATTATATTTGCAAAAAACTTAAGCATCCGTAGTAAAACCGTGCAAAGCCGGGAAGGTCCGCTAGTACCTGATAAACTAAAATAAACAAATACATTGTGACGTTTCGTCTGAGATACGAACAGTGTAAAGTTACATACATTTTCTCATCATTTTATTCATATTCTCATCATCATATTTGCACACGTGCATTGCTGGATATAGGCCTCATTCTTGAGACCTCACAAATAGTGGTTCTGAGCATCAGTGGCGTAACTAGGCGGCCAAAATAAAGTTTATGCCAAATATTTGGGGCCTATATAATAAACGTGTTCTTGAGTGGAGACCGCGACTCGGCAAACGTAGTGTAGGACGCCCTCCGGCTAGGTGGGATGACCTGCGAAAGACTGCATGGAGATGCTCGATGCGTCAAGCTGTAGACAGGGCGCTATGGCGCTCATTAGGGACGGCCTATGTTCAGCAGTGGGCTACTATTAGGCTGATGATGATATAATAGACAATATGTCTTAGGCAGGGGCCTAAGGCCTATTCATGCATGCATGCATGCCACCAAAACAGATTATGAGACGCATTATTACCGTCAGCCAGGAATTCCTTTCGGGATGAGGGTCAAAATACTTGTGTGGTAGTCAAAATGCTTACCAAGAACCCCTAATCATCGTCATCATCAGCCTATATCAGTCCACTGCTGGACAAAGGCCTCCCCCAATGAGCGCCATAGCGCCCTGTCTTCAGCTTGCCGCATCCAGCATCTACCTGCAGTCTTTCACAGGTCGTCATCCCACCTGGTCGGAGGGCGTCCTACACTACGCAAGAACCCCTAAGATAATGACTAATTATTTTTGGTAAATTTTGTGACAATGGATAAGGAGGCATCTATGGGTCGGTCTATAACGAGTAAGAATTTGATATAGGCAAGCGGATCGAGCCTCGAAAAATGATTTTTTTCTCAAAATGGAGTTTTTTTCTTTGTAATTTTTTCGAGAAAGTGACCCTTTAATATGGTCAGGCACTCGCCCACTGAACGCAACACAATATCCTATAGGCGTTCTGTGACGTGTCACTTCAGTTCAAATGTTTTTACCTCATACGAATTCTCTTAGGGCTCTTTCCTATCCCGTTACCATTTTTATAAATAACTAGCTGCGCCCCGCGGCTTCGCCTGTGTTCTACACTAACTAATTATGTTTCAAATGGTTTATAAACATTCCTCTTGACTCACTCTATGTAATAAAACAAACGGCATCAAAATCCGTTTCGTAGTTTTAATAATCTAAGCATACATAGGGACAGGCAGACAGCGGGAAGCGACTTTGTTTTATACTATGTTGTGTAGAGTGATACTTTCAAAGGTAATTATTTTTTGAACACCATAAACAGTTCGTTCATACCATAGAGAAAACTTTAATAATTTTCTACGAGTAAGCCAGCGATATTGACCCAATAATACCTAATGAACGTTCTGAGTTGTAAAACCAGATTAATTAGAAACTAGAAATCATCGCCGCGCAGAAGGTTGGTTCCATTCCCGTCGCAGGGCAAATGTCTGTATCATCATCATCATCAACCTATAATAGGCCACTGCTGGACATAGGCCTCCTCCCAATTAGCGCCATAGCGTCATAGCATTTTCAGCTTGCCGCATCCAGCATCTGCCTATAGTCTTTCGCAAGTCGTCATACCACCTGGTTGGAGGGCGTCCTACACTACATTTACCGAGTCGCAGTCTCCACTCAAGAACACGTTTACCCCAGCGGTTGTCGGTTCTTCGCGAGATATGGCTAAAAAAACACCCAGGCCAGGTAATTTTACAGTGAATTTGCTTTATACAATCAAGGTAGGCTTGATGAAAAGCGGTACGTGTTTATACATCTATTGCAGAGCTTGACTATATCATATGGTCATCATCATCATCATCAGCCTTTGACAGTCCACTGCTGGACAAAGGCCTCCCCCATTCCCCCAATGAGCGCCATAGCGCCCTGTCTTCAGCTTGACGCATCCAGCATCTACCTGCAGTCTTCAGTATCATATGGTCAAACTCTGCTATTAATTACAAGTACTATTTTAACGGGTATTTGTCGCGCTATTTTTCAGGTTTACACACTGTCGTGGTCACGGTATGACTCAAGCTTAAGCTCTGCTAGTTATTAAAGAAGAAGATAGAAGTTTACAGTGTAAGAACCAAAGCATATAGACTAATGAAAACCCGGACCATACAGACCAGACATACATACATTACATATATGTATGTACATAAATATATCTTTATGAGTCAAATGGTCAAGCTCTGCTAACCTTAAATTCAGATGATGGAGTGTGAAGAAATGCCCAGTAGGTATATTATTATATTAGCCCAGAGTGTCCCACTGCTGGGCAAAGGCCTCCCTCCCCTCCTTCCATACATCTCGGTCCTCAGCAAGGAGGGCCCACTATTTATAAGTAGGTTTATTTATTTACGAATACTGCGCCATTTAAAAAAAAACTGAAATCTTTTAAGTAAGATCCCTGCAGCAGGAATCGAACCCCCCACCCAGATCTCAGGCGGACCTCTGTCTACTACGCCATTCAGGTTAATTTCTTTAAAGTATTCAAATTCTGACGCAACTTCTACGTCATTAATTACAATAATATCTTCTCTTGTATAAAACCTGATTATAACGAATAACGCAATATATTTGCATAAATATTTATATTGACATTGGCAATTTGGATTATGGATTCTGAGTCCTACTTAATAATAATACGAAAGTATTCGAATGTGGCCAGGATATTGTTTTCACCTATAGGCGCACATTTATACTCAACGTAACAGAAACTAAATGTATTATTGATGACCGATGTGGCGCGGTGGGCGAAGGTCCGCCTGCGACGCAGAAGGTTGCGGGTTCGATTCCCGCCTCGGGACAAATGTGTGTACGATCTGCAGATATTTGTTCCGGGTGTTCTGGTCGTTTTCTATGCATAATAAAAAATATCTATCTATGTAATGTATTGTATTATGTATATCAGTTATCTAGTACCTATAACACAAGCTTTGCTTACCATGGGGCTAGATAATGCTGTGTGGATTGTCCAGCATTATGTATTTATTTATAATTATTATTATTTCTTCAGATAGATAGAACACTTGTATCTGTACTAATATTATAAAGAGGAAAGGTTTGATTTTTTGTTTGTTTGTAATGAATAGGCTCCGAAACTACTGGACCGATTTGAAAAATACTTTCACCGTTCGGAAGCTACAATATCCCCGGAGAACATAGGCTATATTATATTTACAAAAAAGCTAGGGAGCCGGGAAGGTCCGCTAGTTAATAATAATAAGGATTAAAGATATTCGTTCTCAAAAAGACAGTTATTTTTTTGCCTGAGAATAGTTATTAAGCTTAGTGAACAATTAATAGAAGAATTGTTCATCTGTAGGTAGTTATTACAGATTGCACGAATTAAATTAAAAGATAGGTAGGTACAAAATATGAAAAAGATTTGATACAAATTAGATTAAACCACACTCTCTAGATATTAACAATACCTATTACAAAATTGGCCGATTTTCCAAAACAAATCCATCCATACATAAGTAGGTTATATAACTTATTGCCTTAACACTTTGACTGCGATTTTTTTTCGACGACCGCGATCTTTTTTTAACCTTAAAAATTCGTGCTGCCGCTCTACACAGCGGTTGTGTTGCGCCGCACATGCGTTTCGTTCGAAAAATATTACGGCTGTGCTGAGTCACAAAGATCTGTATTTTCTCAGCCGCTGCGCTAGTGTGGATTTACGCATATTAGTCACTTGTAGAAACCACATACCGTGTGATTTCAGCAGTCAAAGTGTTAAAGCCTACGCTAGGTTTGTCTAAGGACTTTGTTCTCACATATTTTACATACATTTATTATATAAACTGTAGTTAACATACAAACCGACAACAAACAAGTAATCCTGCGTCACTACTACATCATTAACTTACTAGCCTAAATAATAATAAATCCGAATAATCTTAAATCTTATACAAACCATCTAAATTTTATTCTTTATAACTTGTCCTTGACCACGAGGCCCTCCTAGCCGAATTTCGGCCACATCGGCCAGTCTCAACGAAGACAAACGTGGAGTGGTGCGAGGGACGTATTATAGTGCACAAGTGTGTGCGCAAACATAGGTGCACTCTCTATTCCCTCACTATCTTAATCCGATGGGATGGCAGACCGACACTACCGGAGAGAGGTCAGGCACAGGACCAACAGCTTAACGTGCATTTCGGGGCAAGTTGGTCTAACACCACTAACTTCTGGGCTGTTACTGTGAAATTTTCTTGTGAGAAAAATCTCAATAACTCAATATAATCTTGACCTGACCCGGGATATGAACCCGAGATTCAATTCGCGTGGTGGCGGCTTAGAATTTGCACCATTATGACTATTTATGGCTCTTCCAACTACCCACCCTTTTACGACATCCGCACAGGGATATCCATCGGGATCGGATTTAACCATGCATGTAGTTTAGCAAGCATACGCAAAACACAAAAACTTACAGCATTGATGTTAATTTAAATAAATAAAGGCGAATTCTATACACAGCAACTGAGTTGGCAGTTTGGTTCTTATATTCCTACGTAAGCTTTAGAGTTAGCGATTACGTTTTATAAACTAACTAGCTACGCCGCGCGGCTTCGCCCGCGTGGAAATCTATGTGTCAAATGGTTTATAAACCTTCCTCATGAATCGCTCTATTTAAAAAGCCGCATAAAAACTATTGCGTAGTTTTAAAGATATAATCATACATAGGGACAGACAGACAGCGGGAATCGACTTTGTTTGATACTATGTAGTGATTAAAAAATAAGCATGCGAAGCCGCGTGTTTAAACTAGCTCTATAAACACGTGCGTACTATTTAAGCGGTTCCTTCCTACCTTTATAATAAAACGGAAGGTAATTAATAGAATCGAAATAGTTCCTAATATAAGTCTAGATTTATTTATAACTGTTATTATATAACAGAAACCTGTTTGAAAGTAAGACAATAATTTGAGATTGAAACGCCAACTGTTCTACAATGATGTACGAACTTGGTCTATAATAGATGCGGCATGTACAAATGAGCGACCGTTTGATTTTTCGATCGCGATGTGTATGAAAGTAAAGTAGATCTTCAAATTTATTTATTAATTATAGAAGATAGAAGTAGCTTAAAAGAATTGAAAGCATCTAACCAGTAGGTAGTTTGTGTGTTTTGGAGAAGATAATTTGAGTACGATTTATTTCTTATTACTTTTACTTTGCAAATATGTCAGTTAATAGATTTTTAACATTGATTTACTGCCTAATTGTCAAACATCTTTATTTCTTAGAAATCCAAAACGAAATGAGGTTATTGGTGACGCCTTCGAGCAAATTGGTGGTAAGTTTGTCCGTTTCGTGCGATTTTACATCATCTGTAAACTACGTTCGTTTTTTCAAAGTCTCCAGATTCCGAGAAGAGCCCAATTTCTAAAATCAACATTCTGAGCCCATAATCTAAGGTTGGTACTTCTTCGACAACAGGATTCCAACAACGTTTGTATTTTATGAGTTGTAGGTCGAATCATCAAGATTATTTAGACCTTGATCGATTAGAACCCAAATAAACCGCATCCACTAAATCCTACCTCCAGCATGACCACGTGTGAATCACTCACGCGAACCGCAGATCTCGATTATTCGGTACAATATCTCGATTATTTGGTACAATAAAACTTTCATCGATTATCGATATGATCATTACAATGGATGACTGGTGTTTTCGCGGGTGATGCAATTGTGTCCAACTGTTACTTTTTGTGGTTGATCTGCCATTGTAAGAGGTCATTTCCTTTGTGTTAAGTTGTCTATGAAAAAATTACCGGATATTCGGTTAGAGTCCAAGGAACATACTAAGTATTATTATTCACAAAACTGCTGTGGAGGCTGAGGCGGGGTCTATTTTAACGCAGTGACTCTGCGTAAAAATAGACCCCGCCTCAGCCTATGATAAATAAATAAATAAAATAAATAATGCTGCACAATACACACAGTATTATCTGGCCCTAAGCTAAGCAGGGCTTTTGTTATGGGTACTAGATGACTGATACACTTCATAAACAACATTAAATAGATTGATATTTTTGCTAATAGAAAATACCCAGAACACCCGGATCCAATATCTGCAGATCGGGCTAAAATTTGTCCCGAGGCGAGAATCGGACCCGCAACCTCCTGCGTCGCAGGCGGACCTTCGCCCACCGCGCCACAGAGGTCGTCAGAGTCAAACACGCCAACTTATTATTTCACTCTTCCCCATTTAGAAAATTCCTTCATGAGGGAAAACCGGAAACTTATGCCTTAGAATAACAGTGATACATGGAGCAATCCCGGAAGTAAATAAGGTATTTACAAGTACCCAAGAACTTACAACATAAAAAGCATTTTCTCTCACGTAAATCTAATGAAGCGGCGTTCGACACAGAATACGTATTACTATGATCGACTTTCAATCGTGGGCCGACGACTTATGGCTGATTTATGCTAAACTGCTGTTTGTAGAATAACATTCACGACTACAGGACAATGGGATGCTATGGGCTTCAGACATCAATAAATAATAATAAATAATGCTGGACATCCACGACTCGGTAAACGTAGTGAAGGACGCCCTCCGACCAGGGGGGATGACGACCTGCGAAAGACTGCAGGTAGATGCTGGATGCGGCAAGCTGAAGACAGGGCGCTATGGCGCTCATTGGGGGAGGCCTATGTCCAGCAGTGGACTGCTATAGGCTGATGATGAGACGATTCTACGATGATACCTTATCATAAAGCGATTCTTTAACAGAATTCGGCTCCTGTTCGTAAGACACTCTATAGTCGCAAGCCATTCAAGAAGCACAGAAGCACAGTTTATGTATGAGTTAGTGGTCACGTTTTGCATAATGCGGCGCCCAGCTCCTTTGGTATTTAGGTGGGTAAGTGCCAAGCCCTCTTTTAAATGGCCTGTTGAATAAGAAGTGCCAGCTACATCCTTCATTTTCCCTTCAACCTTTTGATACAATACATCCCTCGAGTACTGTCGCCCATCCCTCGAGTACTCAGCGAACTCAACGCTCTCCTGGACGACAGCTCCGATGTTGACTTGTTCGCTGATAGGTGGACTAAATTATTGAGAGCGTGTTTTTTATTTTGTGAACGTCATAATTAATTAAAATTTTCTATGTGTTTATGAATTAATATGTAATGATAACTATTGTACTATGTAATATAAAATGTAATTTTGTTTTCTATTAATTAATGTAATTGGTTTATATAACCGTGTTAATTAATTAAATAAATAAATAAATAATTAATACAATACAATATAAGAATACCTTATACAGATACAGAACATTACGAAAGACATTACATGTGACAAGTACAATGGGCGGCCTTATCGCTTAGAAGCGATCTCTTCCAGGCAACCTTTACCAAGCACCTATATCAATTTCAATTAATTTGGCGTTATAAAAGAACTATAAACGAACTTCGAATTTCTAACTAATTAAATAGGTTAAAAACTTCGTTTTAAAAAAATCATCCAAATCGGTTGGTGTAATTATTGAGTTATTCGTCCATTGGTTGCGCACATACTTAATGCAAATTTAATACATATGGTTTTCTCATAGACGCCATTGTCAGAACTGGACCAAACTGAAATTGGAGCCTTCAAATAAAAAAAAATGCACCCAGTCATAAATTCTACTAAGGTAAAGGTGCAAAAATATTTAAAAAATACAGTACTAATTTTAATCGACGGGAAACTGATAACCATCTTACTTGAACTGAACATAGAATTAACCATTGTTATTGCTATAACTTGACGACCGATGTGGCGCGGTGGGCGAAGGTCCGCCTGCGACGCAGGAGGTTGCGGGTTCGATTCCCGGCTCGGAACAATTGTGTGTACGATCTGCAAATATTTGTTCCGGGTGTTCTGGTCGTTTTCTATGTATAATAAAAAATATCTATCTATGTAATATATTGTATTATGTATATCAGTTATCTAGTACCCATAACACAAGCTCTGCTTACCATGGGGCTAGATAATGCTGTGTGAATTGTCCAGAATTATTTATTTATTTTATTTATTTAGTGTGTAATATTTTCATTTCAGTCGAATTGAGAACCTGCTCCTTTTTGAAGTCGATTAAAAAGCAAATGTAGGCTAAAAACTATACTAACTTATCGCTATCGATTATTATCAAGATAACAAAACTCGCAGTATTCAACTGAATCGCATGCGCACGAGTTGCCCAACACGCGCCTTCTTCCTATTCCGCGGCATGCACGGAATCAGTAGAATTGTCTCATGCTATCGCTGATTATGTTAGCCTTTGATTATGTAATTATGTATTTACTCGCTTTTGTTAGCTCCATTTTGTTTGCGTATTGAAATAAAAGAAAGAAAATACATTTTTTTGACACCATACTAACACATAACACGACACATTACGGTAAGAAAATAATTAAAACAAGAAAAAATTACAAGGAATAGATAAGACATACAGAATAGAGCAAATACGTGTTACATACTCGTAAGGGGCCAAAAACGTCCCTGTCTCAGCATTATGCCGCTACAAGCCGGAGTTAGTAGCGGCGCTGATTTTCAGACAGGTCCTGGCATCGGTCCTGGTGTGGTGGCACAATTTGCGATAGGAAACAACAGCTAGACTAGTAGAGAGGGTTCAGGGGTAAAAAAGATAAGCAAACCTAAGCTAATAACTATGTTAATCATCAACATCAGCCTATGATAGTCCACTGCTGGACATAGGCCTTACCCAATGAGCGCCATAGCGCCCTGTCACCAGGTTGACGCATCCAGCATCAACCTGCAGTCTTGCGCAGTTCGTCTTCCCAGCTGGTCGGAAGGCGTCCTACACTACGTTTACCGCAAGTTAAGCGTGGTGGCTAATTTATGCGCATGCCCGAGAAAGTGATCACGCTTCAGACTCCGTTGTGTTGCGTACACCTGTATTCGTAAACACACGGGTATTTGATTCAACGAGAGTGGGGTAAAGCAGTGTTGGCGAACATGTTGGTGATCATGTTGTCTTGCCGATGGCCGTATTTAAGAATCCTCCTCAGAAGCAGCATCATTTAATTTTCTTTATTTTTAAATTGCTGTAATGTTACATATATGATTTATAATAAACAATTTATTCACAGCTTTTACATTGCTAATCAGGCCTCTTAATGTATATTATGGCGTATAGCGCAGTCATCAGTTTCGTGCCTTCAACCGTATACCTTATAAAGTGGCGTCAGACATTACGTATTTATAAGAATACTAAGTTGCGTGTATTGCCGAATCAACTCTTGTTTTGATTTAATTTTAGCTGATGATCAAAATAATGTTTTATTTAAATATCGCTTAATAAATTTGACTCGCTTAGTAGATTTGAAACGTGGCAATGCTCTCAGCATTCCTCTGTTTTATATAATTAATTTTATTATAATGGTTTTAATTTAGTTGGTTCGTAGTAGTTCGTTTTTTTTTACTTTATGCTGATTATAGAGATAAAAAGCACTAAGCGAGAAGCAAAAAGTCATTCATCACCATTGTAGTGCACGATAGTACTATATTAATACCATTCACTTATAATTTAAATTAACTTTGGTTTTGTTGATCTTTCGAGGTAATGATGACCCATTGACGAAACGTACCGCTATGAACCATTAGTAACGAATATCAAAACTTCAATCTGCCTTTACAATTAATAAGTACCTACTATTGTTGAAATAGTAGGTATACACAAGAAGAAGGATTCATAATAAAAATGGTTGTTACTGATCAATTATGCTCGAAGACAACATGTTCTACAAACATTTTTTGTCGGCTTAAGCTCGTCAGAACAACCACCCGTATGTTTTCAACTCATAACTCATCGATGCGTTTGAACTCGCCGCACGGACGGTCATCGTCGACGGGATGACTTTTTTGCGCGAGTGTACGTCATGATTACACAATTCAAGTATGTTGATGAGTGTACTAGTTTTTGGTCTCGAGTATTACGGATATCCTACTCTCGCCCGCCGCATTTTTGATGATACAATGAAAGTGTTATGTCTTCCATGTTTGGTTGTGTAGTAAGTTTTCTAGAATTTTATTGTATTATTTAGTTTTAAATTTAGACATTTCTATGTACCTTACGATGAATGGTTTGATCAATTTTAGAATTTTAATAATACTGTTTTTATTTATAAGTCGAGTCGACGTACAATCTTGGTTATTCATAATAAACTTGCCATTATTTACTTTTATTATATGTTTCAGCTTTTATTAGTATTGAAATAAATACAAATTGAAGAAAAATCTAATCTAAAATAAGAAAATATATAATCCTGATCTCGACGATTCTATTATTATGAAAAGAGAAATTCTGTTTGTTAATAATTTTGTTTATTGATAATCAGTTTTCTCCGTAACTATTGATCAAACCCTGATGTTTTTAGAACGTAGTTGTTTAACGTGTGTTGTCGTGAACCTATTCATAACATTGCACATGTTATTAATACCTAGGTCACGACAACATACAACATGATAAATCTGTTTAAAAAACTCCGTTACAATGTAAATTGTGTGAAAAATAAATGAAGTTAAATGTTCTTCCCTTCGGAAGAGCTGGAAAATAATGACGACCTCTGTGGCACGGTGAGCGAAGGTCGGCCAGCGATGCAGGAGGTTGCAGGTTCGATTCGCGCCTTTGGACAAATGTTTACACGATCTGCAGGTATGTGTTCCGAGAGTTCAGATCGTTTATATCTGTATATTCAATGTATTGTTCTTCGCGAGATATGGCCGGCCCACTGCCACTTCAGCTTGCTAATTCTTAGAGCTATGTCGATAAATTTGGTTCTCTGTCGGATGATTTCGTTACGAATCCTATCTTTAGAGAGACCCCGAGCACAACTTTTCATGACAATGTTAAGATTGAATTTATTATTTCAAGACTTGTGGCATCCCATCACTAGTAGTGGTCAACAGCAGGTGAGCTTTTACAATCAGAGCTTTCCCCAGCAATGAGCATGGAGAATAGTTTCAATTGCTTAGAAATTGTATGTTATTTGCAGTATAATGTAGCCAAATGATTGTTGAGACAGCCGGAAGGGTTGTTCATAAAACATGCCTGTCATTTCTATGATTGAAAATAATTATTAATTGATTGTGAAACGAACATAATAAAGCTTTAGAATTCTCAAGTATCAAAGCGTTTGATGGAGTTTTACTAGATAAAGTATCAAAATCGTCATCTGAGTTTTGGGTGTTTTCTTATCTACATATTTCTTATTCTCGGAGGAGGGCGTGGATGATGATTCTTTGTTAATGGTAACTGTGTCTGGTTGGACACTTTACTGCCAGTTTCAAGTCATCATCATCATCAGCCTATATAAGTCCACTGCTGGACATAGGCCTCCCCCAATGAGCGCCATAGTGCCCTGTCTTCAGCTTGCCGCATCCAGCATCTACCTGCAGTCTTTCGCAAGTCGTCATCCCACCTGGTCGGAGGGCGTCCTACACTACGTTTACCAAGTCGCGGTCTCCACTCAAGAACACGTTGGCCCCAGCAGCCGTTGTAGTTTCAAGTAATGGAAACTAATTGTAAATTATCTGAGTTATCAAATTATGACGATTGTTTGATATTTTCAGCAGAGCCTAGTTCGTTGTCTAGCAGGGTGCACCACGTGCAGGTTAGGTTGGCTTGGGCGACGAGATGTTGGAGTCACACCTACACGCCACGAGGGCGTTGTCATCTGTGAAACAATTTTTAAACTTCTGCAGAATACATCATTCCACAATAAATGATTTATTATTATTATCTAGTAGCTATTTCGTAGACCATATTTGATATTAGACTTATTTTACTATATACAACACATATTAATTTTGTAAAGAAAAAAAATTTAAGCAGACATTTTTATTACTAGTTTCATCCTGCGGCTTCGCACGCGTTCTTTCAGTGGAAATGTTTTCCCATAGAAACTGATTTCTAAAATAAAAAGTAGCCTTTGTTTCATTCCAGGCCTGAAACTATCTGTATGCAAAATTTAGTCCAAGCCGTTCAGTAGTTTTGACGTAAGGAGATAACAAACATCCGAAACTTTCGCATTTATGATATTTATGCGATTTTCTGTTCTATGCCTTTTTATTTGGGTTATATTTTGATAGCTCTAACGAATCAAGTTTCTATAATATTTCCACAGCGATGACACTAAAATATTTAATTATTCAAAATTCATAGGCCTACTTTCATTTTCGCAATGGCTGACCTCATCAATGGTATATCGATGTCTCCTTAGCATCGGAACAGCCGGGATTTTGCACCTCTCATAAATATTCAAAGAAGGCCACAGCAAAACAAACATAGGTACACAGTTGGTAAACTTTTGACTCAACGATAGTTTGTAGTAAACGATCGTTCTGTTTCGACCCCACCCGACATTAATTTACTGAGTCTAGAGTTAAATAATAAATCACATCTTGGTAATATTCATGTGAAAGTTTGGATGTTTATATGGAAAAAACTACTGAACGGATTGAACTGAAATTTTGCATACAGGTAGTTCTAAGCTTGAAATAAAACATAAGCAACAAAACATACTTTGTATCCCATAAATCAGTTTCCAAGTTGCCATGGGATAGAAATAACATTAAAACGGTTCGAAACAAATAGCGCGGTTGGGAAAGGTCCACCTGCGACGCAGCAGGTTGCGGGTTCCATTCCCACCTCAGGACAACTGTTTGTACGATCTACAAAAATATATTCCGAGTGTTCTGGTCGTTTTCTATGAATAATAAAAAATATGTCTATGTAATGTATTGTATTTAGTATCTATAATACAAGCTCTGCTTAGCTTGCTCTATATAAGGCTAAGTACATTGTCCAGCATTATGATTATATTAAAGTAAAACTAGTTTTTATACGCGACTTGTACCGTGTGGAATAATTTTCATATTTTTATACTTTTCATAAAAAAATGTTCGTTGCTTTATAATCGTTTTTAATATGCGAATCTGGATTTAAAACAACAGATAAATAATATTGGAAAGTTCACACAACATCATATCCCCAAGCTAAGCAGAGCTTGCATGAGTAATCACCATCATCATCAGCCTATAGCAGTCCACTGCTGGACATAGGCCTCCCTCAATGAGCGCCATAGCGCCCTGTCTTCAGCTTGCCGCATCTAGCATCTACCTGCAGTCTTTCGCAGGTTGTCATCCCACCTGGTCGGTGGGCGTCCTACTCTACGTTTACCGAGTCGTGGTCTCCACTCAAGAACACTTTTGCCCCAGCGGCCGTCGGTTCTTCGCGAGATATGGGTTATGGGTACTAGATGACTGATATTATATGCCTTTGTCCTGCAGTGGACTTCGTGAAGCTGAAATAATGACCGGTACTTGTCCTACTGTTTCCACCACACTGTAAGTATAACGACTCGTGCGCAGGTTCTCAACACAATTTCATTCATAAACCAATCATTATGTAAGAGACAGGCGATTCCGTTGTATGATCGATAGGTTTCGGTTTTTAATTGAAAATCTTTAACCAGTCGTTGATTTCTGGTGTGTGCGGGTGACAGTAGTAAAGCTAAAATTGAGACGGAAGAGGCATTCCTCTTTCGTCTCAATTTTTGCTACAATCAGAATTTTTTCGTGTTCGGACTACTCTGGGACGAACGCGGATTACCTTATTACGCATGAAACGTTCACTCTGTTGTCAGAGACCTTACTTTGAGTGCATGGATTATCATAAGAATTAATATTCATGAGAATTCTTTCCTTCCATACATTAAACGCCTTGCAACGCCACTATTTGAACTACGGTCCAATAAATAAATAATGCTGGACAATTCGTCCAGCATCATCTAGCCCCAAGCTAAGCAGAGCTTGTGTTATAGGTACTAGATGACTGATATACTTTATACAAAACATTACGTAGATAGATATTTTTTATTATACCTACATAGAAAATGACCAGAACATCAGGAAGAATTTTCTGCAGATCGTACAAATATTTGTCCCGAAGCGGGAATCGAAACCTGCAACCTCATGCGTCGTAGACGTCATCCACCGCACCACAGAGGTCTAAGTAAAGATAAAGATCAAACACTACCTCTCTTGTGTTAATTGCCTCTCTAAGTTGTATTACAGTTAAGTCAGCGTTAAGTCAGTAGCTACTTAATTTATGTTTTTTTCTCCTTAGATAACTGCCTAATTTCACCCAAAAAGGTGGTAAAAGTTGCCATGATAAATGATCATTGTGTAAGAGACTAGAACGTAGTTTGTATCTTGAGGGCAATTATTTCGTTTTAACTTTTCCCCATTAGAAAGAAAGTTAATTTCGTATCACCCATAGAACAATGGGTGTGCTGTGGTATTATTTACTTTACTTAAATATGAGTTAAGTATTGTTTTGCCAATTCATCCGAGTTTAATGGTTTGGGAAAATGTTTATAATGGGCAAAATAAACGTTGAATTCTCAGTTGCAAGGTTTTTCGACGGCATATTATGCGTCAAGCGCGTCAATGGAGGCGGACTAAGTTGGATGACACAAACTTTGGAAGGCCTAAACCCACTGCTGGACAAAGGCGTCCTCTAATGAGCGCCATAGCGCCCTGTCTTCAGCTTGCCTCAAGCATCTGCTTGCAGTCTTTTGCATCCGGAGGGCTTCCTACACATTCATTTATCGAGTCGTGGTCTTCACTATTCCCACCTGAGTATTTTAACAACGAGCTCTATGTTGCGGTGGGCGAAGGTCCACCTGCAACGCAGGAGCTTGCTGCGGGTTCGTTTTCCGCCTCGGTACAAACGATTGTATGGACAGATATTTGTTCCGGGTGTTCTGGTTGTTTCCTATGTATAATAAAAATATCTATGTAATGTATTGTAATATGTACATAATTATATCAGTTATGTAGTACCCATAACACAAGCTCTGCTAAGCTATGCTGTGTGAACTAAGTCTAGCATTATTTATATATTCTATGTGTAACTCCAACCTGTTGGTAAATAGCGTGACACACAAACAAACAGTAAAGTGGTCCACCCCCTCTGACCTAAACATTTATCCAAGTGAAGCCAGTTATCAATACTAGTTTTCACATTTACTTGACCTGTCCTATAATGTGGGTCGTCAGAAATTTGCACCTTATTAACAACCGGAGGTTTTGTATATTTTATGATATGTTGATAATATGTGTTTTTTGTTGAGATTTGTAAGATTTTATTAATTTGGTCCGATGTATATAGTACATACTGAAAATTACTATACAATTTTAAGGTTAGGTTAAAGTATATAATGTAGGTATATACATAGTTTAGACTTGTAAGAAGATTTTCTTCTGTATTGGTTCCAAAGGTTAGTTTTTATTAAAGTTAGTTGTTATACAAGCAAATGTTAGTTTTAACCGACGAAAAATAAAAGAGTAGAACTTTCGGCTACATGTTTTTTATATGCTCGTTGGTTTCTCCGTCAATTGTGGACCGATTTGGAAAAATCGGTTTGATGGAAAATAATCTCGTGGTGATATTATATTTAAATATCCTATTCTCGAGTACTAAAAAAAACAGTATAAGAGTATGGGATTTATTGGCGCTGTGCGGGTTTTCTGTTTTTCTAATGTGACTTACATTAGAAGAACTTAAAACACCGCCGACCGAAGTTTATTTATTTTATTTATTTATTTATTTCCACCGTAGGTACACAATGTTACACTTGATGTCGTTAAATACTATTTTAAAAGATAAATTACATTTTTATTATAACACACACTAACTTTTGACAAAGGAAACACCATAGGACATTGTGCAAAAAAAAGCAGACAGACATGCCTTCTTAAAAAATTAAAATAAATTCATTTATAATAATTTGTCACAATAAAACAGATAATAAATAACGGTATAAGTTAAATGGAATAATAAATTAGATAAAATGTCAAAGCTGTATAAGGGCATTGTATAAGGGCAAGTAATAGGAAACTATTCATATTAATAACATAAAGTATTAGGTAATTAAGATGAAAATTATCATATACTTTCTAATAAATAATTTTAGGAATTCTTATCGAAAGTAAAGGTAAAGAAAACGAAAGTTTGGTTCAGTTAGATATTGTCGAGCTAACGATGAGTCTTGACTTTGAGCATATTGCTCGAGGCTTCTTTATAACGCACGATCTGGTGGAGGTATGAATGAATGAATGAATGAACACTTTATTGCACTTAAATCTATAAAATAACAACTAAAAAATATCTAAATATTACTACACATTACAAGTACAATGGGCCTTATCGCTGACAGCGATTTGTCCCAGGCAACCTAGGAATGGAGAAAAAGATATAAGTGAACTTAGAGTTGGTAGATCACAAACAGATTATATTGCCCTTAGATCAGCTCACACCACGACGTGACGTGACGGGACGCTGCGCGCACCTTGATCCAAAATACAATTTTATTAACGGGTTCGATTCCCGCTTCGAGACAATTGTGTGTACGATCTGCAGATATTTGTTTCGAGTGTTTTGGTCGTTATCTATGTATAATAAAAAAAATCGATCTATGTAATGTATTGTATTAAGTATAGCAGTCCTCTAGTACCCATAACACAAGGCCTACTTACCTTGGAGCTAGATGATGCAATGTGGATTATCCAGCATTATTTATTTATTTATTCTTACGAAAAAAAATACAAAGTGGTGCAAGTGCGGCGCAGCCTGGTGCCGCGGGCATTTTTGTGTTATGTCAATAAAACTTGTACCTTTTTACGTAGTAAATAAAAATATTTTGAACAAAGTGCGCGTAGCCTCGCGACGCGTCGCGTCCCGGTATGAGCTGTCCCGTTTTTACCCTTGTGCCCAAACTCTCTCCCGATTTTAATGGAGTCTACACATCACAAGTCATCAGCGGCCCCACTGACGTCAATAATGAAGTAATTCATCATCACCATTATCTGCCTACAGGAGAGAACCACTCTCTCCTGTAGGACATAGGCCTCTCCTAATAAGTGCCATAGCGCCCAGTCTTCAGCTTGCGACATCCAGCATCTGGCTGCAGTTCTTCGCAGGGCGTCATCCCACCTGGCCGGAAGAATTACTTAACACTTTGACTGCTGAAATCACACGGTATGTGTTTTCTACAAGTGACTAATATGCGTAAGTCCACACTAGCGCAGCGGCTGAGAAAATACAGATCTTTGTGACTCAGCACAGCCGTAATATTTTTCGAACGAAACGCATGTGCGGCGCAACACAACCGCTGTGTAGAGCGGCAGCACAAATGGCATAGGTTAAAAAAAAGATCGCAGTCGTCGAAAAAAATCGCAGTCAAAGAGTTAAATAAATAATTGAAAGTAAAAAGGGCGTGCGACCGCGTTTAAGTCTTTTGTAAGGCAAGCCTCTCTCGCGTAGCGGCGTAGCACACTCTACGAAGTTTGCCACAAGATAATGTATTATGTATTTTATTTTATGTACAATACAAAACAATACAATTTGGAATTCAATGAAAAATGTGTCAGTAAAAAGAAAATGTCGTATATTGTAAAATGGCTTAACGGTCTCATACAATCTGCATATTAACTTTCAATAAGAATTAGTCTCATTCATACAACACCATTACCATATATCTATCTCCCTCGCTCAATACAATACACTGCAGTAAAGTTCGTAGTTACACAAAGTTATCTGTGAACTGAAGATCATCGCTCCAATTATTTTAAATCTTCACTAACCTTACTATAGACATTTTTATTCAACTTTTGTTTGCAGCAGGCAAAATAAATTATATATGTCAATAAATTACCCTAAAATTTTCCCCGTAAATTCCCCCATACCACTGAATAACTAGAGTACTAGTCTCTGCGCGCGGCTTCGCAGGCGCTATTCTTAGAAAAAAACATATACGGTATGTAAAACCTAACCAGTTGTACATGTAGGCCAGATTTACTTAAGATTTGTTCAGTAATTTTGGATATCTTAAGTTACAACCAGTCTCACTCTTTCTCATTATCGTTTTCATGACGACCATAACACAAGCTCTGCTTACCATGGGGCTAGATAATGCTGTGTGAATTGTCCAGCATTATTTATTTATTATTTATTTATTTATTATAAACATATTATGTCCGCGAAGTTAGAAAATAAATAGGACTCCATAGATAAAGTTTCTGCCCGCAGGTACGTACGCGTTATTTCTGGTATAAAAAGCAACCTATATTGCAGATCTAGACCTACATCTATGCAAACTTTCAGCTCAATCCGATCACTATTTTTGGTGTAAAGAAATAACAAACAATACACCAAACTTTGACATTCATAAAATTTGTGTGAATAGTGTTCCGATGTAAGACCACAGTGTTTAGTAGTAACTGAGAGTCCAACGTAGTTCCATTTTGTATATTTCACAGATATCTAGGTGGCAATATAGATTGATTACTTACTTTCTACGTTATGTATGAATTGGCGGCAAAATCGTAGAAGTGATGTTTTGTAATATGTTGAGCGATTTAACGCAATTATTTAAGACTGGCTATTTTTCGCGGCACGCGCGGTTTAATTATAGTAATATAAATCAGGGACATCCTGTATATACGCAAATTGATTTGTGTTATGTAGCTTAATACTGTCAATGCCCGCGACGTACAAGTAGATCTACTCGTAGCAATGCTTGTAGCAGATGAGCGAAGTCGCGTTACCTGTGGGTCGCACCGCAAAGACTGGGCAGAGAAAGTGTTAATACAATCTGGTTGGTGTAGATCTCTTTCATGTTTTGACCATGATTATAAACAAAATATTTTGGTTTGTTATCAATTTGAATTGTTCCAATATAATTATAAGTTTACCAGCGGACTTTCCCGGCTTCGCACGGTTTTAGTACGGATCCCTAACTTTTTTGAAAATATAATATAGCCTATGTTCACCGGGGATAGTTTAGCTTCCCAACGGTGAAAGAATTTTTCAAATCGGTTCAGTTGTTTCGGAGCCTATACATTACAAACAAACAAAAAATCAAACCTTTCCTCTTTATAATATTAGTATAGATAAGTTTTAAGTGTAATTTTTAGTCAGTTTTTAGTTTTTTCGAAACAAACGAATGATTAAGTCATAATTAGTGTGAGCGCGACAGAGAGAGTATTTTGACATTTAAATTTGAACCATTTTGACATTTAAGTCACACGAAACAAACTAACACTTTTATTGATCGTTCTACGGCAGTCATCGCTGACATTTGGATTTCAAATTTCACGATAACCGATCGGTTACGTAAAGTATAAAATAATATACGGATCTATTTACGAAATATTCATTTTAATTCAAAGAAATAAACAGAAATAAATAACACTGGCGTCAAAATGATTATTATATTCAATTAAATGTAATCTCAATCATTAAAACAACAAAATAAATAAAATCCCTTAAAAAAATTCTTACTTTTCACGAACGAAATTTGAAACCTAACCAATAAATATCCTTACAAAACACACGAAATATTAATAAAAAGTTAAATTTATATTAATCAAGAAATAATTTATGACAAATTTTGACTAAGCACTGAAATCAAACAAGTTATAAAGAACTTATATTTACATAAATCAAGCACTAAATTCTAATAAATTGAGATTGAACACTAAAATTGATATATCTAAGTCTAGATTATGCAAATCAACAAATTTATGGTAATTACTACAAGCTTCTTGTATCTTTGCAATCTTCATACATACAAACATAACCCATTCAAAGCAGCTTTTTAAATTTTAATAAATGAACACATTGGTGCGGCTCTAAATGTATTTGAAATCGTAAGTACTTTTTATTTACACAAACCATAATATTTACACAAAAACATGATCCATTATTGTTCAAAGCGATTCTAATTTCATCTTAGCAAAGAAGAGCGGTGGGGGGCCATGATAAAATGTAAGACCACTCGCCGTGCTCGCCAAACTAGCCCGAACAGTGACGGAAATATTATCGGAAAAAAACAATAAAAAAAATATAAAAAATCATGAAGTTCTTTATACTTTTATTAGCTGTTGGGTTCGTGGTGGCGGAAAGTGACAAAACTTTGGAAACGGCGATTAACTTCGTGAAGGATTGCCAAGGGGATTATATTTTATGCGTGAAGGTGATTATCAGTGTTATTTAATATTATAACAGTGTATAAGTGAAAGTGCAGTGAGTGAAGGTTTGTCGTGACAGGTTAACATGGGATCTAAGGTTTAATAAGGGCAACTTGAACTTGATACGCTGATAGCTGATCCTTCATATTTAATTTTACGCTGACAATTGATCCTTGAGCTACATATTTAACTTGAAGTTATGACCGCGAACGTGTTAATTTATGCTAAATGAATTTATACAAAATAAATAAAGTCATCATTTTGTAAAAATAAATACTTCGTTCTGTGCTTCGAGACAAGAAATTTAGAATATTTATTGTCTTGTGTATAGTTTTCAAATCAAACACGCACCATAGATAAATTATAACCTGGCAAAATTTTTCCCGACTGCGCAAGTCAACATTTGGTGTCCGATATCTAATTTCATATTTTTTTCCACTCAATTCTTATACCTATTTTCAATTTAAAGTGGTGTGGATATGTTTATTTACATGTTCCTTTATAAAAACTTGACTAAAACTCCCTCTAATCCTTTCAGGAAAAACTCCTCCGAATAGTGGACAATGCTCGCTCAACGAGAAGCATCACTGTAGTGGATGGAGTCATATTCAAGGGAGAACCAGAGAAGAGATCAGGGAAGAAGCTGGATGCCTTACCAGTGGACCCTACTGCGAGAGAAGCTGAGGTAAGATTTTTCATTTTGTTCATAAATAAATAAAATAATGCTAGACAATTCACACTGCTTTATCTAGCCACAAGGTAAGCAGAGCTTGTGTAATGTCATATTTATTTATTTATTTATAAATAATAATAATAGTAATTAGTATAAAATACTTAAAATTATAAGTTATTATTATTTCTATTAAATTTTATAGGTAGTAACAGTTTTCGGATAATTTATACATACAATATTATGACAAGAATCAAATACGATAGAATTGTGTACACTTCAAACTTTCTTCTAATTTTGTGTGAAGTTCACATTATTTTTTGAGAATAAAAAATAGCCTGTGCCATTTTTTGGTATACCACCGTACTCCTAGCTAAAATCAATAAGTTTTCTTTGGGCTTGCAAACAAAAAGTAAATCTAGATCCGTTTAACAGAACCACTTTGACAATCATTATCATTCGATATTTATCTAGTTTAGAACTACTCACAACACAGTCTCTGTTTAGCTCGGAGCTAAGCGATGCTTTGTGAATTGTCCAGCATTATTAATTTATTTATAATTATTTGTATTGAGACCCTTTCACATAGCCATAGAATTATCCTTTCTAGAATAATATTAAATAATACCACGGCTACACTTTAACTTTCATCCACTATTCATATGAAACGACTCTAAAATTGATGACTTAACAAAACTAAAGGGCTAACGGGTATTATTAAATTAACATGTCTATCATATGTCTTCTCTGTTCGGGACACAATACACTATAAATGTAGACTAATAGACCTCTCTGATGGTTTGTAAATTACATAAAAAAAATTGAGTGGGTTAATCTTCATTACGGAGAACTGACTGCAGACTAGTATTAGGCTAATGATGATGATAATGATGAAGCTATAAATTTAAGGAAAAAATAATTGACACGTAACTACATAATGTACATCTAAATTCCACTAATCTATCTCGAGTTTCTTTGACCACACAATTTTTTGTACAATATAGGTTTATGCATTCATTCATTCGCACGTCAAATGTATACACACCTTGATTATGAAAATTGTCGATTTACAAACTACGCTCCGCCCAGGCATTTATTTTCTTTGACTTAATGGCAATATTTTAGTCAAGCAACACACTTTTACGAGTCTACATTTTAGAATAACTTATAGATGAACTTATACATAATTTCGTACACTACACCGTTAACACTTTTTAATAATTCAAAACCTGGATATTATTTGTATACGAAGGGGCATCATTTAATAGATCTCTCGTTCGTTTTCGAAATCAAATTATCATCTATCCATTTCACTTACCCTATCTACCTAAAGATAGGGTCAGTACAGGACACTGTTTTTTCTGTTATTGTTAAGTTTCAATCATTAATGTCTTTGTTGACACAGGGTTTTTTATGCATTGTATTCCCACTAACACCTAAGAACTATATCGTATGCATAAAATCACAATAAATGATATATAAGTGACATAACATATTTGCAATATCGCTTTACTACATAGGTTAGGTACCTAATAGAAAACAAAGTCTGTCGGTCCCTATGTATGCTTAGATCTTTAACACTACGCAACGGATTTTGATGCAGTTTTTTAATAGATTGAGTGATTCAAGAGGAAGGTTTATAAACCATTTGACACATATATTTCGAAGAAAGAAGCCGCGGGTTGCAGCTAGTTTGTAATAAAATATTTTGTTGTACAGGTGAACTACCGACTTGTCGATGGAGTAGTCAGCCTCTTCGAAACCCATGCTCTTGAAGTCAAGATGAACGAAGCCGACAAGGAAACTCTACAGAGATCATTGGAAGAAGGTAAGATTAAATATTTGGTGATTATAGTGCGTAAGCCTTTACACGCGGTGTAATCTCTGAGAAATTAAATAATATTCCAAAAAAAAACTATTTCGACGGGATACTTGATCTCGTGGCCCGGTCCTTTCAGTAGTTTTTGCGTGAAAGAATAAAAAACATCCAAACTGACCCATTTATAATATTATAATAGCTGACCGCTGGGGCAAACGTGTTCTTGAGTGGAGACCGCGACTCGGTAAACGTAGTGTAGGACTCCCTCCGCCCAGGTGGGATGACGACCTGCGAAAGACTGCAGGTAGATGCGGGATGCGGCAAGCTGAAGACAGGGCGCTATGGCGCTCATTGGGGGAGGCCTATGTCCAGCAGTGGACTAATATAGGCTGATGATGATGATGATGAATAGCTGACCCGGATAACTTCGTATCGCCTCACAGTCTATGTTTGACAGTTACGAAATTTATATGGGAACAGTTTTTGTATCTGTCAATAAACCAAAAACCGTGAAAATCAGTCCAGCCGTTCTCGAGTGTTCGAACAAAGCAACGAACAAATCCGACTTTGTTTTTATACATTTAATAGTGAAGTATCGACGACCGATGTGGCGCGGTGGACGAAGGTCCGCCTGCGACGCAGGAGGTTGCGGGTTCGATTCCCGCCTCGGAACAATTGTGTGCACGATCTTCAGATATTTGTTCCGGGTGTTCTGGTCGTTTTCTATGTATAAAAAAATATCTATCTATGAATGTATTGTATTATGTATATCAGTTATCTAGTACCCATAACACAAGCTCTGCTTACCATGGGGCTAGATGTGTGTGAATTGTCCAGCATTATTTATCTATTTATTTATTATAATGTTATAATGTTTGTGGAATGCTTTTCGATTTGTTTATCATAGGTATTTTATGATATTAAATATTTTATGAGGATGTATAACTTCCTGGTATAGTGACTTACCCGCAATTAACTCGTCGAAAGTTAAGTGATAGCGATTAGTAACTAGTTTACGACCTTCAGCTATATTGGTGAAAGTTGACCCTTTTCATCTCCATCAGTTACTAGCCTTCGCCTGCGACTTTACGCGGTATCTCGATAAAATATAGCCAGTTCAGGAAAAATACACTTTGCAGAAGTAAAATATCGAAGTAGTAATAGTAATTTATTATTATTTATGTTAATAAATAATGTTGGACAATCCACCCAGTACCATAAATTAGGTTTTAGATTACTGATAATTATACTTAATACACTTTGTCCTACCCGTTATGACCTACGGAGCTGAGACGTGGACACTCACGATAGGGCTGGTCCACCAGTTCAAAGTCGCTCAGCGAGCTATGGAAAGAGCTATGCTCGGAGTGTCTCTGAAGGATAGGATTCGCAACGAATACCTACATCCGACAGAGAACCAAAGTTATCGACATAGCTCTGAGAATTAGCAAGCTGAAGTGGCAGTGGGCCGGCCATATCTCGCGAAGAACCGACGGCCGCTGGGGCAAACGTGTTCTTGAGTGGAGACCACGACTCGGTAAACGTAGTGTAGGATGATGTCATCCCTCCGACCAGGTGGTATGACGACCTGCGAAAGACTGCAGGATATCATATAGATGCTGGATGCGGCAAGCTGAAGACAGGGCGCTATGGCGCTCATTGGGGAGGCCTATGTCCAGCAGTGGACTGATATTATAGGCTGATGATGATGATGATGATACTTAATACACATTTCAAAGATAGATATATATTTTTTAATTATACATAGATAACGACCAGAACACGTTATTGTACGTACCTAACCTGTTTATGGTCAAATAAATTTATCTTTATATTTAGTAAGCTAAGAGAATACTTTATCTAACACATTATTTCCGAATTTAATTAAATCTATAAAGAATGGTCTGTAGTTTCCAGTTTACCAACTAAACGTTATCTTTTAATCAGGATAGTAACATCAGTTCCTAAACCTTAATGAAAGTAGCCAAAGGCGAGTGCTAGTCATAAAATGAAATCTATCCCCTTGGGCCTCGGTAATTGGAAACCTATTTATAATGAAGATTACTAATTTCTCTTTCACTTTCTACTAACACGGCCTAATGAGCTTGAGATCTGATATTGACGAACACTTTGATATAAGTACTCGTACATGCTTACATAGACTCTAATAAATAGATTTAATCGTAAATAATGAAATAGTTTTCAAAACTATGCCTTTTCTAAACTTGTGGTTGTAAAATAATTGATTTTGATTCGGACTTAATAAAACTGGAATATGAGCTACATCTTCAGCATATACTGGTCTACTGCTGGATGCATGCCATTCCTGGGTAGGCGCCTTATTGGCTTTTATCATAATGGGAGGTAGTGCCCATAATCCCCACGCTGGCCATGCGGGTTGGGTATCGCAGCTCGATGGTAGAATTGTTCTTCAGGAGGCGTTGCTGCCTGCCTCCCTTGGTCTCCTCTTACGACACGCGCGGGAAGAGATTCATCATCAGCCTATAGTAGTCTACTGCTGGACATAGGCCTCCCTTAATGAGCGCCATAGCACCATGTCTTCTGTGGGAAGAGATTGGGTGATTACTTAGCCAGGCACAGCACGGCCAAGATAACTTCACTAAAATTCTAAGCCCACTAATATATTATTTTTGAACCATCATAACATTTGAACGGCTGTACGGATTTTAGATCTACACTAAAAAAAAAAACGAAAACTATTAATTACGTAACTTTTAAACACAAAAGGGTCAACTATTTAAAATCTGCGATATTACGCACGTAATGTCGCACGGATTAGAAATAAGTTTAAAAGAAAAGCACTGGTATCGCAACTAAAACCTTTTTCCTTTCAGGCCGTGGCAAGAAGAAAGGAGGCGGCATGGGCGGTATCATCGGCCTCCTTGCAGCCAAAATCCTCTTCGGAAAGCTCTTCATCGTCAAACTCATCGCTCTCAAAGCACTCGCTACAGCCAAGATCGCGCTCGTCCTAGCTGGCATCCTCTTCGTAGCTTGGTGTTTGAAGCAAGAACATCCCAAGACAACGTATGAAGTCATTCCTCACGCGCATCATCATGAATCTCACCACCCTGTTCACGTGGAACATGTATCTCATGACCAAGGAGGCGGCCATGGTGGATACAACTATGGTTCCGATTGGAACAAAAACCTTGATGAAGCACAGAATCTAGCTTATGGTGGATACTCTAAGTAGACGAAAATGAACCTCAATGCTATTGTACAAAGACTTAATTTATATTATTTATTTAATTTATTGCCATTAAAGTTATGTTGAATGTTTTTTGTTGAGTTTTTGTTATTGTTGTTTTAAGATGGACATATTAGTTATAAAGGCTTACCGTAACTATCTCATTTTTGGTTATCAAAGATATTTTAACAGACAAAATTAAGAAATCAGAATAAGATTAGCTCTTTTATAAAAGTAATAGCTTGTAGCTTTTAATCACAGCCTTATTTGAAAACCAACATATTATGACAACACCTACTCGAGTAGATGGTACTAAATACCAATGGAAATTAGCCGAGTTACATCGTTATATAAATGACTAGCGAACTGTCCCGGCTTCACACGGGTATTGGAATTTTTAAGGTAATTTGTTGCATTATTGGAGTTTTAGTAAGGATCGCTAATGTTTTTGAAAATTGATGAACATAGGCTATATTATAGCCTATGTTCACTGCGGATAGTGAGGCTTTCCAACGGTGAAAGATTTTTTTCAAATCGGTCAGTAGTTTCGGAGCCTATTCAATACAAACAAAAATCAACCTCTTTATAATATTAGTATAGACTAGCCACTGCCCGCGGCTTCGCATGCGCTGTTTTGAATAAAACGCATCTATGTTTCATATAGTTCCAGATCTGAATGTGTGCAAAATTATAGCTCGATCCATTCAGTAATTCTGGCGTTGTAGACGTTGTAGTACTAAGATAATAATAATAAATAATAATAATAATAAATAAATAATGCTGGACAATCCACACAGCATTATCTATTTAAGATGTTTGATCAAAGGTCAAAAAACCTTCACAATGGCACAAACTAAAGTCTTTGTAATAAAAATAAATAAATAAAATAAATAATGCTGGACAATTCACACAGCATTATCTAGCCCCATGGTAAGCAGAGCTTGTGTTATGGGTACTAGATAATTGATATACATAATACAATACATTACATAGATAGATATTTTTAATATTAGTGGACTGATGGGATGATGATCTATAAAAGACTGAAGATGCTGGATGCGGCAAGCCGAAGACACGGTGCTATAGCGGTTATCAGAGGAGAATGCTGTCCAGCCACTACTGGACCACTAGCATAGGCTGATGATGATAATAACCTAATGATCAGTGCGTTGATAACAAGGTTAACATAACCTAGAAGAAACACTTTCATTCCCAGTTCTGAGCTTTCGAGCATGGCTCGTTGTAGATCCCTTGATAAATGCCGAGAAAGTTCCATTACTGTTTAGAGAATCGCAAGCTTATGTTGTTACATGCCTACCATACAGCAGAAATTGGAAGAAAGTTAAATGCTTAATTTAGCGTCGTTTTCCATACTATTTTGTACAGTTTACACTTAGGTCCAGTTTGTGAGTTTTAAGAATGTAGAGGATAACTAAGAACCCTAATTAGGCGCAGGGTCATGGAGGTAGTCTGATTTTAATGATCACCATTTGTGTCACTTACCTCCATGTTAAACCTCCCATGTTTTTTGTACTTGTGTTTAAATAAATGTTTTTTCTATTCTATTATATTTATTTAAGAATGATATCTTCTAGAACTCCATGATACATCGTCGGCCACATCTTCACTTTCCATCTGGTGAGATTATGGTCAAACGAAGGTCTATCGACTATAAATAAGAGTGGTAGATCTACCTATCATGACGTCTATGGTGCGTTGTTGGGCGAAGGTCCGCCTGAAACGTAGAAGTTCGTGGCGGGTTCAATTCCCGCCTCCCGCCCGGACCAATTTTTGTGGGATCTACAGATTTTGATTGTGATTTTCTGTGCTCTGATCGTTATCTATGTATAATAAAAAATATCTATCATGCCATGACGACCGATGTGGCGCGGTGAGCGAAGGTCCGCCTGCGACGCAGGAGGTTGCGGGTTCGATTCCCTCCTCAGAACAATTGTGTGTACGATTTGCAGATATTTAATCCGGGTGTTCTGGTCATTTTATATGTATAATAAATAATATATATCTATGTTATGTATTGTATTATGTATATCAGTCTCTACTTAACATGGGGCTAGATAATGCTGTGTGAATTGTCCAGCATTATTATTTTTTTTTTTTTTTTTTATATACCACAAGCTCTGCTTAGCTTGGGGCTAGATAATGCTGTGTGAAGTGTCCAGTGTTTATTATTAATGATCTTGTAGTACAGCTATAAGTACACATACAACCTGCCCATCAAGCAACATCATCTAGAAATCGAAAGTCGTGTCAATTATCGATTCGCTATTGATCCAAATGATCCGTTAGAATCGAACAACAGAGATAATTGGCACGTGGAGAACATACTCCTAGCATGTGAATTAGATACGCTGTCGGTAAGAGTAGGTATATAGTATCTATTGAAATAGTTTTTACTGCGAAGTTGTAGCATACGTGGACCGCACCGGTTCCGCAAAATATTAAAATATAGACTTAAACTCTTTTTTTTCTTTTTAAATCTTTTATTTGGTTCATGAGGATTTTGCTAAACATGGATATGAAGCCTAGCAGTGAACACGTAAAAAGAAATTTTGCACGCGGCGGGAAAATGCTAAGGTGTGTTTTGAGTTAGTTGATTTCTGTTGGATGTGTATCAAACCTGGCATACCAAATAAGTTATGATTTGTCTCCAAAAACCAAGTATAGGAAGTCGCGGGCAAAAGCTAGTCACTACATAATACAAAACAAAGTCGCTTTCCGCTGTCTGTCTGTCCCTATTTATGCTTAGATCTTTAAAACTACGCAACGAATTGTGATGCGGATTTTTTAATAGATATAGTGATTCGAAGGGAAGGTTTATAAAACATTATTTCAATAGATTTCAGCGCGGGCGAGGCCGCGGGGCGCAGCTAGTTATTTATAAATCAAATCACATGAACACGCTCTCGATACTTCTATTGATGGATTGAAAGAGGTTTTTGAACAAATGGATATAACGACCTAACTTTCTTTCGAACGCGTTCGTTTGCGTCGATTGATTGTAGGTTGTACATAGTACAGGTTTGAGTTTCAAAACAACACTGAGAATGTTGACTTTTTGAATGTTCCTTACCTATATCACATCAACAATCATTATCAGTCCACTGTTGGACAAATGCCTAATAGACGACTTATTGGCTTTTATCATTAGGGGGTAATCTTTACATAGTATTAAAAAATACAGTCGAATTGAGAACCTCTTCCAATTTTCTAAGTTGGTTAAAAATGAAGACGCTTCCGCTGTCTGTTCGCTTAGATCTTTTAAACTACTCAAAGAATTTTGATGCGGTTTTTTTTATAGATAGAATTAGTCAAGAGGCCACCCTCTTGACTCATTCTATCAAAAAAATAATGTTTAAACCATTTGACACAATGACATAGATTTCCAAGCGGGCGAAGCCGCGGGGTGCATCTAGTAATCTATAAGTATGTATCCTCTCTCTCTTTGTATCTTGCCCGAAAACAATACCTTTACGTACAACCAAATATGAAATACCTATCAAAGTGCTTTACACCTACATTTCCTTTAGACCTCATAGAACTCTTACAGTGTAATAACTAACGAGATCTTTTTCATATGCCTACTGGTCTTAATAATACAATACAATATAACCTTATTGCACCATCAATACAAAAAAATAAATAATAAAAACAATAAAGGATCTTGATACTAACTAAATCTAGTGGCACAATCGGCGGCCTTATCGCTAAAAGCGATTTCTTCCAGGCAACCTTTGGATGGATAGGATCGGTACGTATTAAAGCTGACGGTGGCGTAATTATTTATGATAATTATAAATAATATAATTAATATTTATCTTAAGAACGTACATATATTAAAATAGAGCAAAACAACAGGAACAAATAATTCTGTACAAAAAAATAATAGTAATGATAATTGTAATGACACGAAACAAATAAAATAATAACATAGAAAATAAAACTAAAAATAAAAATCAAGAAAACTTATCAAGAGAGAGAGAGAGGATAGTGATAGAATGTTCTACATAACAAAGTATAAATAATGGTAAGATCTGGTCACATACCACGGCGGGTCAAGCAACAGGTTCGGTTTCATTGATGCTGCCACTTTCATACGAGTTTCTTTAGTCTAATGGTGAGCCCTGAATCGGGAGGCTTTAGATAGCTAGCGTCCTAGTTATCAATAATAAATAAATACGATGGACAATCCACACGGCACCATTTAGCCCCAAGCTAAGTAGAGCTTGTGTTATGGGTACCCTACGACTGATACACATAATACAAATTAATACAATACATTACATAGATAGACATTTATTATTTTACAAAGAAAACGACCAAAACACCCTAAACAAATATCAGCAGATCGTAAAAACATGTGTCCCAAGGCTTGAATCGAACCCGTAACCACCCGCGTCGCAGGCCGCCGCGCCACATCGGTCGTTATCCATGCGTCTATTACTACATGAACACGGACTGAAGAAAACCACGCAAAATAACAAATAACTCCATTATACTCATCATCATAACAGCCTATGTTAGTCCACAGCTGGACATAGGCTTCTAATGAGCGCCATGTCTTCAGCTTGACGCATCCAGCATCTACCTGCAGTCTTTCGCTGTTCGTCATCCCACCTGGTCGGAGGGCGTCCTACACTACGTTTACTGAGTTGTAGTCTCCACTCAAGAAGACGTTTGCCCCAGCGGTTTGCCCCATTATACTTATAACTCCATAAAACCGTTCACCGAAAAATGATAGCTATATACTCGTAACTGTCAACGTAATAAGCCGTGTTACACATGAAAGTGGAAAATAGAAATTTGACGTATTTGTAGCATCAAGGTAAAGTGGAGTAAATTGGTAAATTATCTAGGAAGGCACTGCGGTGGTTACCTGCGGGAACTGGGTTAGAAAACTTACTTAGTTCTCATCATTTTGAAATAGTAACCATTTCAAAGTTATAAGAACTAAGTAGGTTCAGTTAAGAGATAGATTAAGTATTTTTATATTTTAAGTACTTATGCTAGTTTTAAGGTTTAATATAGGTACATACTACTATTGACCGTAGAATAAGATGTCTTACTTTGTTAATTATTAATGAAAATGATAAATAAAGAAGCAAGCTTTGTTAGATATGGGTATTGGTAGAAGTGAGTACTTACTGACGACCTCTGTGGCGCCGTGGGCTAAGGTCCGCCTGCGACGCGGGAGGTTGCGGGTTCGATTCCCGCATCGGAACAATTGTGTGTATGATCTGCAGATATTTGTTCCGGGTGTTCTGGTCGTTATTATGTATAAATAAAAATATCTATCTATGTAATTATATTGTATTATGTATATCAGTCATCTAGTACCCATAACACAAGCTCTGCTAAGCTTGGGGCTAGATTATGCTGTGTGGATTGTCCAACATTATTTATTTATTTACTTCTTCTTTACGAAACTTTCCAACCCATTTAAAATATTATTGTGTTCTCTAGTTACATTACCTACATACATTTATCAAGCTCTTCTTTGATACAATAACATACACTTAGCTAAGACAGTGTATTACATTTTGAAGCCATACATTACTGTGATTGTTTCACGCCTCGTGCAGATTCCAAATGAAAGTTGTTATCAAATAAAAATCGTGCTTTTGAACATTTAATTGACGAAAGTAGTGTTATGAAAACATTTAGAAAATTGCCTGTTATGTTTGATAATAATGTATTAAATATGACTTGTCTAAGTGCAGTAAATACATTAATACATCTTACTATGTATTAATGTATTTACTGCACTTAGACAAGAAATACAATTAAATACAATTAAATTTTGAATTTTTTGAATTTATTAAAGGTAGGTAATATAGATGTAAAAAAAAATCATTTATTTCGGACAACGACAAATCATAATTAAAATTTATGTTAGTTATTAACAATTAATGTAAATTATTACAAACAGTGCAATCAAATAATGATGAAAGTGATTATTTCATCATTACTTGGTTGCAGTGCTTGAGGGACGGGATGTGAAGTGTTACATGTGTTTATTCTGATCTACTGTAACATAATAATTAGCCTATTCAAAGTCTATAGACTCGACTCCAGAGAATTTAAGGTTGGTGACCACTGGCTCGCTCCTGAATAGTGATCGGGCGAGTTGTCTTTTATGTGTTTCAAAATAGGAACAACTCGTCCGCAGGCAAGTTATTGATCAGTCAAGATATCCACAAACGGATCCATTTAGCTAAAATACGGCCGATAGATGACTGATGTAAGAAATAGGACCACGAATATCTACACAAAGTAACCTTGTCGGCAGGTTTTTCTCTAAAATTATCCGTCAGCCCTCGAAATGCTCTAGACGACGACGCATTATTGTTTTAGCTGTAGGTAGGTACAATGGTCTTAGTTTTTTTTTAAGTTTTCGTAAAAATAATACATTGAATATAATATGTAAGGAAATCAAAAGGTTTGGTTTATAATAGTCAGAAATAATCTTGAATGTACTGATTGAAAACTTAATTTTGAATTGAATTTCTGAAACAAAATGAGAGTTCTTAAAGCTAAATTTTAGGTAACATTTTTTGGTATGAAATTCTCGTGCTTTGACTTGAAATAAAATTTACAGGTCAAAAGTTATATTCCTCGGTGTATTCTGAAAACCCAAACTTTTGAGTCACAACAAAAAAGTGTTTTTCGCAAAAGTAACATTTTCTTTCTTTGAGAATGGGGAGTTTTAATATTATGAGTATAGTACTCTACCTACTCTATAGGACAACATAATGCAGCACCAAGTGATTTCCTTCCTATCTGGTAGATGGCGCTTCTAATTCGAATCCATTCACTTTCCCTCGGAGCATAAACATTTCTACTGCCTACTTACTCGCTTGTATTATTGCTTAACTCCTTTCTCCAAAAGTTTGAAGAAATGCTGCTAGATGTCGCTCAACGAAACTCTTTTCTCTGATTGTTCGAATTAACATCGAGCAATATTTATTTTATTGATTCTTTTACAGACAAAATATAAAATAAAAAGTATAAGAATTAAATGGTTCTATTTCATTATAATAATTTCTCCATAAAAAATAAACCTATAACCGTTTTTTTATTAAACGTTTTTGTTCCTCGTATAGGTACAAACATTAAGGGATATAACAATGAAATAATCTTCTTCTAGCTTAGTATGAAAGTAAAGAGTTTTTCAATATTTAATCATTCACGGGAAGCTGAAAACCATTAACTGTTTAGATTCACCCGAATATTCAGAAGAAACGCCCATGTTACTGAATGTAAGCTATTGTTAAATGCCTGATGATTTATGTGCTGCAAGCTGGACGTGAAGAAAGGCTTTCTTTGCAGGCAGTGAAAGCTTCCACTTGTGGTTCATACTATTGCAAATGGTTTTCGTAAGGCACTAACTAGTTTGGCTTTTGCTAGCGGAAATATCTCAATTTATTGAGTGACCAGTAACAAAAAAAATTTAAAGGTATAATTTTTTTTGAAAATCGACTGAAAGATATTTGTTTGATATTTTATTGCCTCGTTGATGATCGCTATAATATGTATTTAATTAACCATGTAAGATAATTAATGACAAGGATTCTTTTAATGAAGTTAATACCTTCATTAGAGTTAACCCTTACTCATACTAATTTCTGATGCCGGGTTAAGGGTTAAGGGAGATTGAACAAAAAATGTCAAAATATTTTTCAATGCAGTTTATTTTATTGCTAGCAATAAATATTCAATAAGTTAATAAATTACATTCACACAAAAACAAACAAAAAATAAAATATTCGTGAATCACGATGAAAGATGAAAACAACACAAATAAACAAAATAAAGGTGGAAAAGATCACAGACATAGGTAAAGTAAGTATTACGTATACATTGTAAATATTATAAAATAGGTACAATAAAATATATAAATATATATAAGTTGAGAAGAAACGATAACAGGTGAAAATCAATACACAAATAGATTTAAAATATATACATAACGATATTGATCATTATAATATATAAAGCCTCTTTGACTAAAAGTATACTCTCAAAAATTATATACACAGATACAAATGTACATAAATAAAATACTTTCAATAAACTAATATATACAAAATCATGAAGTATAGCTTATACGAAGTAGAAACAACTTAAAACAAACCATTCATTCATTCACGCAAATAAATAGAATAATTTACTGGCATTTGGTAGGTACTAGCAACTTAGTTGTTGTACGCAGAGTAGGCAAGGCTGTTGCCATCGTTACCACGTCTGGACCAGCCGGGCTCGCCGCCCCAGCCGTGGCCATGTTCCACATGCTCCACGTGGCCATGAGAGCTATGGGGAGACTCCCAGCCATGGGCGGGCTGGATTTCCCAAGTCTCCTCTTGAGAGTGCTTCTTAGCAGCCAACAGGGCCTTGATGAGGGCAATAACCTTCAGGATGAAAGCGACCTTAGCGATAATGGCGATCTTCAGGACGGAGGCAGCGATGACGACTAGGGCAAGGATGGCGATGGCGATGGCTTTAGCTTTGGCGATCATGAGGAGGGGGATGAGGATCTTCAGCTTCTTCTTCAGCTTCTTCTTCTTGCCACGGCTCTCTTCGACTGGGGAGAAAATATTACATTTAGAATTTATTTCTGTTTTGGAAGAATCATTTTCAAAAGGTAAACAAAGATTTTTTATGCATGCTTGTATGAGCAGTGCATTATGATACGTTTAACCAGAAAGTTTTGACTTGGCAATTGAAATTGGTAAAGTGATAATTGCATTCAATTATGAAGGTGGTATCATACCATGACATCATTCATGTGAACAAAAAAGAATCAGCGAGTCGATACGAGATTGTAAAAGTTCAAACTGGATTTGATATCGATTACGATATTACCCAACATTGATTTAATTGAGTAGGAGGTTTTACGACTAGTTTCACCGGTAGATTTCTAATCTCTGATTTATGGGTGTGAGACTTTTTTTGTGAGAGGTACAAAGAATTTCTATATTTATGTAAATAATCTAAATTAGCGTAGAGAAATTTGCATAATCAAAACTTTCTACACAATGGTGAAAGAACAAACTCTATAATATAATATTTAAAAATAATATTTTTTCCAGTTTTTTTAACTGACATTGCATGCTAGATCGGAAAATTTGGGATGATCTACTTTTATCCCAATCAATCGTTGGCATTGGAGTAAGAGGATTATTTTTCTGTATTGTTTAGGTATGAATAACTCACCATCACCGATAGCCCTAGATTCTTCTTCCTCTTCATCGCTTCCTCCATAAGTCAACTCGATTTCACCACCCTGCAGGAGGTCTCCAGAGGTCTTCCACAGTCTTTCAGTTAATTGCTTGCTTCTCACATCGGGAACATCAGACAGAGCTTCGTATGACCGAGCATCCCTAGGGGCGTTGTTCAAGATTGAGACACCTTCGATGATCTTGAGCTTGCGAGACGATGAGATTCTTTCAGCTGCTTTCAGGGCGTGTTCCTGGATAGGAGAAATATTTTGCTATTATGAAGTCCCATATATTTTTTTAAAATTAGGTAGGTATTGGAACATCCTTGATATCAAGTACTCATGATTTGAATGCATCATAGTGAACTGATGCCAGAAAACTTTAGGGATTAAGTTTTGTGATCATTGATATAATTTTAAGCAACAATTTAATTTAAAAATCAGAGGTAAGTTATAAAAGATTGCACTCAAAAGAAATGGGATCATGAAATAAGACTGGTATTATAGCAGTCCCTTAAGGACAGATTGCGGGGTTAAACTGTCAACACTAGAGCACAGCATCAAGAAGTAGTTGCTCTTCCACAGAATGATTCACTTGAAACCACTTTGATTGACTCCACTTTAATCCATGGTTATATGGCTGATTATCACTTATTCCCACTTATTGCAAAAGCACATTGAATGAAGATGACACTGCACCACGTACCTTCAAGCACACATCAACATCACTGTTAACACACTCCGAAATGCTTCCGATAACATTTTTCAACACATTCTCGTCCTTGGAGATTGGAGTAGGAGTACACTGGACCACTGCCAGAACACCCAATACTAAGACAAAACTCTTCATCTTTGCTCAAGTCCAAGACCGATCGAACTGTGATGTTTGCTGATCGGTAACACTTTTTTATCCAAATCTCCCCCACTCGGGTGTTTTAGCAAATTAACATTTTTAAGTCATAGAGTTGAACCGACACTATGCCATACTGCGTGACACAGATATTGTTTCATTAATATTTATATTTTCGGATAGTTCACGTTTAGTTTTGCTTTCTTTTGAAAGGTTTATACCAGATGAGACAAGTTTGATCGTAAGTGTTTGCATGTTTTAGATGAGAACATCTGTATTGGATGTTTCATGTCGAACGTAACCAAGAAATAAAATCAATGAGATCAATAAAACTTACGCTAACGATTATCATTAATTTACTAAGAGGATTGGTAATGAAACAGACACAAAAATAAAAACAAATAATTTAATAAATAAATAAATTGACGAGGTCGTATGGCATTCATTCAAATAAATACACAAGCACACAAATAAATACAATCATGCTATCAATTGCTTAAATGGGCGGCGTAGGCGAGTGACTGCGCGTCACCTCCTTGCCTGCCCCAGCCGCTCTGCGCTGGCTCGTAGTTGTATCCTGGATGCTCTTCATGATGATGCGCTGGAGCACCATAGCTGGTGCTAGGGGCAGAAGAACCACCCTTGTTCAAGAGCTTCCTGATCAGGTTGAAGGCGTTCATGGCAAAAGCGATCTTGCCGAGGAAGACAGCCTTGACAGCGACGATGGCGATGATTCCAAGGAACAGGGGGATCAGAGCAGCCAGCTTCAGTTTCAGGAGGAGGAGGATAGGGAGGAGCTGCTTCAGCTTCTTCTTCTTCTTGCCACGGGCTGGAACAAATCATTGCGAGTTTTATGACTGTCTGACTGATAATATAGTTCTTCAGGAAGGATACTTAGGAAAAGTAAATCGACTCGAATGATATTGTACTCTGTAGAATTTGCAATTGGTCGGTGCGTTTGCCCAAAGGGTTTTGAAGCTATTCCAAAACTGTGTCAAAAACTGTAAAAACCGAGTACGGAGAAGGCTCATGATGATGATGTACCCTACACCCTACTAAATTCCTGGATTATTAATATCATGTAGTACCTACTCCTAAACCGTATTTGAACAATACACCCTTTTTAAAGTCAGAAAATACATTAAACAGCCACGATGTGTTTTCTTGACCCTAACACCGTTAATATATTTGACAGAGCATTGTTAACTTTGTC
Organism: Eupithecia dodoneata; assembly: GCA_947044415.1. Taxonomy (NCBI): domain Eukaryota; kingdom Metazoa; phylum Arthropoda; class Insecta; order Lepidoptera; family Geometridae; genus Eupithecia; species Eupithecia dodoneata. Next base: position 8,205,073 of record OX345678.1, read on the forward strand.
ACGGCAATTACGAAGTCATAAAGGGCATTCACAAATGCTTTTAGTATGTATTCAAATATGTAGAGAAAGCTAGTGTTTAGAAACATAGGTGCAGACGAGGCATTGTTTGCGGAGGCTGTGTGTTATGGTTGAGTACGTGCTTTGTTCTAGGTCGAGGCGAAGTACTTAGCCGCAAACTACTTGCTATTGTATATCAAGATGTGATGATTTGAAAAGCTCACGACCTACACGACTTTATTTTAAAAAAGCTTGTTTGGTAGTTTGTTAAATTTTTATTCTGGTGAACACTATCATTTAATTTATATTTTCAATCTTTGTCAGACTTCGTCAAATTTGTCGAGGGTCATCTGGATATTCCAGTAGTAATTTATGTAAAAACCTAGTCATATAGCATTAGTATTGGCTTTCTTTACATTTGGCGAAATAGGTTAATTCATTTTCGATTATCATATTTCTGCTACAGTTCGAAATAACTGAAATACAAGAATTTTCTTCTTACCTTCATCATCAAGGGCCCTTGACTCATTTTCAGGTTGAGACAAGCGCAGTTGAAGCACATGATTTTCCAAAAAGTCTCCAACATTGTCAGCGATCCTCTCATCAAGCTGAAGTTCCCTGGCCTTGGGCTCCTCAGCCAAAGGTTCATAGCTGCGAGCTGATCGAGCTGAACCAGTGTTGATGAGGCTCATGCCTTCAAAGATGTCCAGGTCTTTGGAGATGGCCAGTCGCTCAGTCAACTTGTAGGCTTTTTCCTGCGAAATGAATATTCATGAGTTCCTATGTAATGGTGTAGTTAAGATTAATTGAAGATTTATTTATAGATTAACAAATATGAGACTTGAGAATGTTGACGTATTAAAATTTTTTCAGGATTTTTCAGAACGTTTTGGATTATATTGTCTGTTTTAAACCGTGGAACTTATTTGCTAGTAAACACAGATTACAAATCAGCTTATCAGATAGTCATTTAATCCAATAAGCTCGGGCTGATCCACGAACAAATCCACTGTCAGAAGACCACCTATATCACAGCATCTGATTCGATGATCACATCGTTTCACTTATCACTTGTCATCACATTATCATTATCACTTTGCAATCCAATAATCACCTTCAAGCACAACGAGGTATCCACTTCCAAACACTCAGAGACCGCACCAACCAAGTTATCAGCCAATCCATTTTCTTTTACTGGAGTACAGCTTACTGATGCCAGAACGGCGAACAAGGCAAATTTACTCAACATTTTAGTTTTTTTTTTAATTTTGGAAAATGTACTTCAACTGCCAATGCTTGGCAACTTATGATGTTTTCCCAAAAAACTGATGGATTTTATCCTTACTACCCCACCACGGGTTTGACAATATGACGTAAAATGTGTGTGTACAGTTTGGCGACGCCCGCTAACTGATGGTGCGTCGCGTAGGCTACGTAAGGATAAGTAGAAAAATAAATATTTGATGTTAGAAAGCGAAGTTCACGTTTACAACATAGGCGTATTCTTACGACGGCGTGTGTGATGTGCAAATGAAGGAAAGAAAAAGTGTTATTGTTTGATTTTTCTTATGTCCATGCAAACTGGGGAAAATGAATGTCGTAACTCGGTGTAACTACTGCATAAGGCAATTCACATCAAATTCGTTACTTCAAATAGTAAAAATGCTTTGGTCGGTGTTGCATGAACCCATCCTCATTTGATATGTAGCTATTTTATATTAATTCACTAAATTTGAGGTCGTCTTCTAAACCGGAAATCTGATATCGCGCTCGTAACAAACTTTCTGCCGCATTATGGACGGATAGACGTTTCTATTTATTCCGTTTACGCGAAACCCACATTTTTTTATATTTAAAAAAGAAATAAAATGTATTCTTACAAATCGGAAAAAAATAAAACGATGTATTTAAAAAAAAAATGCGGATATGTCCTAACGATAAATTTTTGAGTCAGATTTTATTTTGTGTAAATAAGATAAAACCAACATTATTTTGTATCGCTCAAATATGATCTATCATCTAAATCACCAAGTAAGTTCATCATATTACGTTTAATATCAATAAAAGCAGTGTATTTCTCCTATTCGTTAATTGGCTGTGAAGTGTTATCAACTTCAGGTATAACCGACTGTTTGCATATTTAGTGTCAGTTTATTGCCTTTAAATATTGTGAGTATTTTGAGTACATCTAGCATTGACTTTGCAATCATTCTCATAGCGTGTGTAAGATCTTTACAAATAAGTCTAGATACTATCAGGTAGTGATAAATTGCTATGTTTATTTGCACTTTAAACAATTGCAATGTAATTTTTTTATATAAAAAGACTAAAGTAACTTCTAAACTTTAGTATTTATATAATTTTAGTTAATTTATATTTGAATTTACCAATTTGTACCTTTTCAAATTAAACAAGTTTCATTGATTAATTTTTTTTTATTGATTCACCTTCCTTTAAAAAACTAAATTCCTACAATGTCCTCAAGAATGATTGAATCAGAATCTTTATCCAGGTATTAGAAAATACTTACATTAGCAAAAGCTAGCGTTCCTTAATACCACTACTATAGTTAACAAAATACTAGTAAATTTAAAATAATATTTACAACAGTTAATCATGATCGTGGAAATAGGAAACACAATAGTTACTATGTTCTCAATAATATTTCATCCAGCTTCAAAAACATTGACAAACAAACTTAAACATGACAAAAAAAGTATAACAAAAAGAGTTAAAATTGTGTCGCAAGCCAATGTCTAGGTCAGAAAATAAAACGATGAAGTAATTGCGCGGGCAATTTCTGCTGATGTAATGTTACTGAGTGAAAGCGAATATGATACTTCAGAATTACCACTTATCTTGAATTTTTGATAATAAAATCAAAGGTTATACAGAAAAAACTCTGTTTGGTATTCCTTAGGTTTTTTTGAAAAAAGCAGGAGATTAGTTCAGTTCAGTTATTTATTAATAAGAATTTTCTTATATGTCTAACATAATATACAAAGGTAAAAGATTAAATACAAATTAGTTTAAAATCTAAGTACAGGAATAATTTTTAATTAATTTTTAAGTATTATATGTAAGTGTGGATCGGCGACATTGGCGTCATCTAATTAAAAAAATATGTACTGTTTTTTCTTTTAAACACTTTACATGAGTCATACAGCAACAGCCATGAATGAAATGAGTTTATTGTTGAAACTGTGTACAAAAGATCTTATCATGGTAGAGACAACAGAGGGTTCTTTATTCGGATATCGCTATGTGGATTATGTATTGCTTTTAATAATTATTATTTTTTCATTTAAGTTAATTTCAGAGAAGGATCAAAACGGTTTTCACTTTCGTATTTTTTCTCTATTCTTGAGATCTCATACTTCGTACCTTACCCAAGTTCCCCCTAGGAATTATTATTGTAATGAGATCAAGTTTTTCTTGCTTTATAGTTTATTAATTATTTCGGTTGTGTTTCAGTTGCATTTATAAGATTTTTAGGTTTGTTCATACAAACTTTTATATTTAAAATCACACTAAAATTATAAATTTGAAAAGATGGATGTATGTAACCTCTTAACGCCAAAACTACTGAACGGCCAATCCGTTCAGTAGTTTTGGAAAAAACTGAAACTTTTATTCACGCAGTTTTGGGCCTGTAATAACGAACGTATTTATATCATATAAATTAAATATATATCTTTGTCTAATTTATATATATATTTCATATTAACCTGAGTCATCCCATGGGACTATAATTGTCCAAATTCTCTATTCTCTCTGTCCATACTTCGTAGTACAGTACTCTTGTGGTCGAATCATTGCCAATTTCGTCCAACGCCTCCGCATATATTACTTTTGATTATATATTCTATGAAGATATAATATATATTCTTGACTACGGCAGTCAAACGGTATTAGCATCAACATAACGTTATAAAGGCTCCACCTTATTTGACCTCATGACCCCAGATTTTCGGTAATTATCGGTTTTGATTCGATTTAAGGTCATCGCCTAGATTTTAAGAACTGAAGACATTAAGAAGGTCAATGCCCTTAAATCATCGGCCCAACCTATGCTTTCTATTTACTGTGTTTAGGTAAATACATTAAAAATACTTTCGTTATCTGGTGCTGTTTGCTAATGGTTGTACTTTCTCTAAGTTTGGTGGGAATTTGTTAGATAAGCGTAATTAAGGACGTCCTCCACGACCGAATGTGAGAATGCTTTAAAGCGTAAAGCCTCATTTTAAGACAGCCTTGTTACTTGTTTCTGGACTGGTTTCCGCAACTTGGCCACAGGTGGGCTCTTTTTGCATGTCGGGTGGGGGTGGGAGGGCTGCTAGTCTAACCACCCGATGTCCTCCCCGAAGGCCAGCAGCTCGCTGATACCGGTGCATGCCTCCCTAGGTGTTCTCGGTGTCCCAAGGTGTTGCAGGCTTTGAGAAGCTACGCTGTCGCCTTCAAGCACATGCGCTGCCGTCTCCTCTCCTCTGCAAATAGTCCGTGATACCCAAATTGTGTGTCCAAGTGTTTGTTTAGCATGCAGTGTCCAGTGACAATACTGACGACTTGCCGGAGTTTGTCGCGTTTAAGAATGCGGAGTTTTCGGGAGAATCGTGTGTTTAAGACAGCCATAGAACTATTTCTTTTTTCAAATCACTGGATGGGCCACATCACACCACATCACAGATAAACCACATTTAGATTTATTACACGATCAAAGTAGTTCTCAAGTTATAGAGTGACTAGGAGAAATAGAGGTTCATTTTTATCTTTATACTTGTAGATTTGAGAAATACCAATATATTTTAAAATTTGTAATAGTTCTTCATTACGAATTTTAAAATTTTAAATTAATATTGTTATTTCTCAGAATTGTAATATTTTTTACAATTCTGAGAAAAAGTTCTTCATCATCAAAGTTTTTCTTCTTTAAAACTAGGTAGGTAGTCCTATTAATCACATCGACCCACTCGGCGGCGTCGCCAGCGCAACTGGAATATGACCTGATTCGAGCCGGTTTGAGGCCTCAGACATTCCGGAGTCACAGCGACCCGACTTGGCCTATAACCAAACCATACCTACTGGTACTGTGTGACGTCAGCATTGCTGCAAAGCGGTCAACGCAATATGACGGCTTGGGATAAGGTTCATCACAAAATAAAGAATATTTTTTTGTTCTCCTGATACATTGATGTACATTCTTTCCTTACTATACAAGGGGGTTGTCTCCATAATGACTACGCCTGGCCCTTATCAACCTATCCAGCAGTAGTCCACTGCTGGACATAGGCCTTCCCGAATGAGTGCCATAGCGACCTGTGTTCAGCTTGCAGCATCCAGCATCTGCCTGCAGTCCTTCGCAGATCGTCATCCTACCTGGCCGGAGGGCATCCTCCACCACGTTTGCCGAGTCGCAGTCTCCACTCAAGAACCCCCACTGGTTGTTGGTTTACCCCAGCGGTTATCAATTCTTTGTCATATTTTAATTTGTACAGAAATACATATGCCGTAAGTAATAGGAGTAAGGGACATATAAAAATCTACCTTACAGAAAACCACTTTGGATTCTCAGGAGTTTATGATTACGTTGATGCTGATAGAATAAATAAATAAATAATGCTGGACAATTCACACAGCATTATCTAGCCCCATGGTAAGCAGAGCTTGTGTTATGGGTAGGTACTAGATAATTGATATACATAATACAATACATTACATAGATAGATATTTTTTATTATACATAGAAAACGACCAGAACACCTGGAACAAATATTTGCAGATCGTACACACAATTGTTCCAAGGCGGGAATCGAACCCGCAACCTCCTGCGTCTCAGGCGGACCTTCGCCCACCGCGCCGCATCGGTCGTCATGAAATGATGATGTGTTTTACATTATTAGTGCCAGTTTGCAGTTGTCAAAATTACCCTAAATACCTTCCTTCTTTTATAATTTACCAACTTAAACTAATATTACAATACAAAAAAAAAGCTTAATAATAACACTAAGAAAACCACAAAGGTTTGTATAGGAGTTTTACTAGCGAGTCAACCAAGTAACTATCACATACGTTTGACAATATGATGCTTAGCTTGTTTTCTGTTTTAGTGTGATGACACTGATTGTTATTTCCTATTTGTTGAGTTTATGTATTTTGCCATGTTTTTATGTAAAAAGAGTTGATCTCTTACGGGAGTGACATAGTCAATTTGTGATAAAACTCCATTAATAAATAAATATTTAAAAAAAAATACACTGGTAGGTACTCACTAAAGTTGCCCGTCATATAACGGCCGACGTAAAACTAGCACCTTACTCAGCCTTATGCAGATGTTCTCATGAGAAGAAAGTGCGATGAGTCAACCCGCTCGCAGTGACCTTGGGGAACGGTAGTTTGGGTGACGGAAGCTGGTGCACACGGGGCGCATTTTAGATCACGGTTTTTTGACACAAGTTTTTATTTATGTATCGTTTTAGGGTTGATATTTGAACAGACTTTTTTACGTATGGTTTATGGTTTAAGAAACTATATTCTTATAAGAATTACAATAATTCACTTAAGATGAGAACTTAGGGCTGATTGCTAAAAGTAGATTACATTTGGGTGACGAGCGTCCGTATTATAAATAGGTAAGTAACTAAGTAATATTATGTTAGGTAATCTGTATCTATTTACGTACTTTGGTAACCAAAACTTCCATGCAATATCAAAATTTTGGTTGATTTTTTAACGTAAATTAAGTCAAGTGGCTGTCATAATAATGCTTTTTCTAAAACTGAGTGGGTAGTATTGTAAGTATGTATTTGCACAATGATGGGTCTTACAAAAGAGAAATAACCCCGTTTTATCTTAGAACTCATAGATGGCGTAGTTTTTCTAACGTAGGGGAATTAGGTTGTCAATGCCATCTACAAAATAGCTTAGTCTATGTCACTTTAATTTGGCGTAAATGGTCTTAAGTTTGTTCGAACTACTTATTAATATTAAGAAAACGCCTCATACAAAAACTAAATAGTTTTCTAATACATATCCCTATCACCTGCAACGCATTCGATTCCCGCCTCGGGACAAGTATTTGGACGATTATCGTGCAGATATTTGTTTCGAGTGTTCTGATCGTTATCTATATATAATAAAACAATCTGTCTATTTAATGTATTGTTTTAGATTATATCAGTCATCAGCACTCTTAGCTAGAGGCTTGATGGTGCTGTGTGGATCATCCAGCATTATATATTTATTTACTTAGATATTGTATTGATCTTATACATACATAGATATAATCTGTAAATACAGTCCTTCTAAAAACAATCACCCCGTGCGAGCCGACACCAACACAGTAGGTGCGGTTCAGGAACTTTCGCAGCCGCACCTTTAGCGGCGTTACGTGCCACAGCGGACATAGCGGACGTCCTCCTGAATTGCACAACTAAGCGGATGTCCTCTTAGATTGCACAACGGCAACGAGTGTTAGATAATGTTTGAAGATCCTTTACCATACCTAAATACCTACTTAATATCACGCAGAGTAGGCCAGTGGAGCATTTAGTAAGGCTGCACCTATGACGAAAAAGTGGCGAGAGAAGTTTGCAGGTTATTTGAAAATTTAATTTGATTTATTATAGGACATCCAACATGAGTTCTTAAACTTCCACGATTTGAAAACATATTAACCCCTAATTACTCGCGTGGGGTGTTTAACACCCTAGCGACTGTTTGATCGTCTAGTTATTGGAGTTTCGAATTTACAACCTAATTTTTAATTCACATAAACGAATCACCCACGTCATTCTTAAACTATCGTTTAGAAAACGGTAGGTTATTTAGGTACATGAAGTCTTTGAATCCTCTAACTAGGGAATTTGAATGGAAAGAGGTAGTCCCAATAGAACAACGTCAAGGTGTTATCACTAAAAATCATTCAGACCCTACATCAGGCCATTTTGGGATCTTCAAAACTCATAAACGTCTAAGTCTTAACTATTTTTGGCCAAACATGCACAAAGACGTTGTTAATTTTGTATCTTCCTGCGATAGTTGCCTGTCTCATAAACACTCAACACAGCCTACGCTTGGAACAATGGGTCGGCCTAAAATAAAATCATAATTCGCGTAAATAATCATAAATAAGAGTCTGATTTTGTATGTATTTGGTAGTTTTTTCTTATTCTAAAATTGGGGTAGAAAGCACGCCACGCGAGTACTTATGTATGTTTTTATGCGCGAGTAACTAAGGGTTAAAGACTAGTTTCTGCCCGCGGCTTCGCACGCGCTGTTTCTGTGGAAACGTTTTAAGGCTGTTTCTATCCCATGGTAACTGATTTATGGGATATATTCAGCCCGATATCCGTTTAGCAGTTTTAGCGTGAAAGAGTAACAAACATACAAACTTTCGCGTTTATAATATTAGTAGGATTCGAACCCGCATCCTCCTGCATCGCAGGTGGAGCTTAGCCTACCGCATCAAATCAGTCGTAATTAAGACTACATAGATAGATAGAAAACACTTCGTTATACCACACAAAACAGACTTAAAAACTTAGATAAAGGTATAAAGGGCGGCTTTATCGCTAAGAGCTATCTCTTCCAGGCAACCTTAGGATGGACAAGACATGAAGGAACATATAGACGGTGGCACTTTAAATAATTGGTAAAAAAAAGAAGAAAACAAAAATACTTACACTACATACCATAATACCTACATATATACAAATATTATATAATAAACTTACATAGACATAAGATAAGGCTATCAATCTTTTACATGGATTAATAATGATGCAGCAGTTTTTTGAAGATAGGGAGTGATTTTGCACGTCTGTTGTGCACGTATGTCGTACATACATAGGGTGCCAGCCAACCTTATACATAAACCTCCTCTGTTGGTTGTCTGCTATCTAACGATCCTAGCGCTATTATTGAAGTCAGTAACGACATCTCGTACAGCCATTAGCAAGTTCACATAAACTCGCAAGACTTTGTACAATCGAAAGCACGTGAACTTTCCAAACAAACATTTTATGTAAGCGAAGGCTGCTTGGCTCCTTATTCGTGAATACGCGCCGTCTTGTGGTAACGCGATCTCTCGCTTACTGGCAATATAAGTTACTAGACGTTAGCTAAAAGAAAATGATGAGAAGATATCTAATATTCTCCAAAAAGATATCAATTTGACAATTTTAATAAAACTGTCGTGATGAGACGAATTCATCAAGAATGTAAGTGGGCTAACTACGAGCCCAGTTTGTGTTATGAAAACACCAACGTTTTATCTTTTAACACTTTGACTGCGATATTTTTTCGACGACTGCGATCTTTTTTTCAACCTTAAAAATTCGTGCTGCCGCTCTACACAGCGGTTGTGTTGCGCCGCACATGCGTTTCGTTCGAAAAATATTACGGCTGTGCTGAGTCACACAGATCTGTATTTTCTCAGCCGCTGCGCTAGTGTAGATTTAAGCATATTAGTCACTTGTAGAAAACACATACCGTGTGATTTCAGCAATCAAAGTGTTAACGAGGGATATATGTAGATAGTGAGTTTGTTTTGCGCGGTTTCCGCATTATTTCAAGCACTGCCATCACAATAAACTAAAAACTTTTGAAACTATCATGGTTATAAACACAAAAGTCAGGGTATATATTATATTTATAACGGTATATTTACCACGATATTGGAAAACTCAAAAATCAAATCATAAAGTCATCACGAGTAAAATATCTATAAACGAATTTTAGCAGTCGTACTGTGGAGCGTGTTGAGTCTAAAAAACAATAGAACGCGACAGAAAAGCAACATAGTAACAAAGCAAAAGCAACTACGATGCTAACAGCAAGCTTGCCTAGAATTTTACCTAGAAATCTCAAATTGCCCACAATCCCACATACCACACTTGACATGCAAGTCACCACACAGCACTTTGTAAACAACTTACTCAAGATTTCTATTCCGTTACTAACTTGTAAAACTGTCTCTTGTCGTCGAAAGACACTAATTAAGTGGTTGCATTCAAATTATGACTAATGTTATGTGTTGCCATAATCATAGTTACAGGAGTTTTGTGACAAAGCTAAGTAAAATACATTAAAATTAAATGGATGTGGCTAGCACCGGTGGAGTGAGTGCTAAGGTGACTAATGGTATAAGTGAGAGAAAGAAGAAATCTTTTACAAGTAACGATCTCGTCTTATTAAAGAAGAAAAGCAATAGTGCTGACTCCACGTGAAAGAGATAATGGTAAGACAATGATGAATGCGGCTAGAACAGGGTTCTGGTAGATGGGATAAACCCAGCAGTGGATAAAATCCAGCTGCGGGTGATGTTAATGATTATAAACAAAATTAATGATGGAAATTAGGCACATCTTGCCGCAAAGCAAGCAGAGCTTGTTTACTGACTTTTAGTGCAATAATCATAACCACAATTCTGAATATCCTCAATAACTGGGTATAAGCTGTAAGTAATAATTGGAAAAATAACTACTTGCTAAAAGCATGCTAAAGATTCAATATTGTAGGTTTTTACTTTATATTAGACATGTTAAATCCCGGAGTTGGACTTGAAATTACTACTCACTTTGATTTATCTGAAGGAGAATAAATACAAACAAAATATTGATGAAAATTCTTTTAATGACTTAAATGGTTTTGTCGTTAATAAATAGCACAATAAATTATCAACTTACTGTACAACATACCTTTAATACATTACTCTGCTTTATATGACTCAATACATTTATAAACACAACATACGTAGTATAAGTGAAGTGCAATACATAAAATAACTAAAAGATAAAATAAAAATATCTTTGGAACAGAAACTTACATAAAAATGGTAAAAACAATACTAGATTTACTATTAGTAGTATTAAATACTAACAGTCGAGTATACACTATCGAAATTCATATAAATAATAATACAAATTATACACATTACGTAAATAAATAAACATACATAATAGATAAAATAAAATATCAGTCAAAATGAATAGGACAAAAATAAGAGATATGAAAATCAATACAATAAACACATAAACAACATAAGAAATTAGGGAAGAATGAGATAGAAGAAGTGTAAAATAACAATATTATATAAATAATGTATATAGATAGAAATAATAAATGGTGGTATAAAGATATACATAGATAATAGATATTAAATAAATAATGATCCAGTAAGTATAATAATATAGAGGTCGGTACGGAATACAAATTAATATGTAGAAGAAGAATAAACGTGAATAATATAAAATACGCATCGTATAAATCAAATAGAGAGTTCAGGTTCGTTGCAATAAGTTACTTATCCTAGAATAAATTACTTATCCGAATAATCTACGCCTGCTTGGCATGAGCAGAGTACGCCATGTTGATGGCATCTTGAGAACGGCCCCATCCACCACCACCGCCGCTGCTGGATTCCCATCCATGGTGTTCCTCATGGGCTGGTTCAGACCAGCCAGAGCTCTTCTTGGATTCAAGCAATTTCTTGATTGCACCGAAGGCAGCGGCGATGAAGGCAATCTTGCCGAGGAGGTAGGCTTTGAAGACGGCGAAGGCAATGATGCCGAGGAACAAGGGAACCAGGGCAGCCAGCTTCAGCTTGATCAGAGCGAGGATGGGGAGGAGCTTCTTCAGCTTCTTCTTCTTCTTGCCACGGCCTAGAAATAAATTAATAGATCAGTTATTTGCATCTTGGGTATTGGTAATGATGATCAATTGTGCTATGTATTGTTGAGTTTAGCAACAGTCGTCGAAAATAATATCTTTACCAATATTATAAAGAGGAAAGGTTTGATTTTTTACTTGTTTGTATTGAATAGGCTCCGAAATAACTGGACCGATTTTAAAAATTCTTTCATCATTGGGAAGCTACACCCCTATATTATATTTTAGAAATGCGAAGTTAGAATTTAACGCGGGTGAAACCGCAGGAAAGATAGTGTTAAATAAATAAATAATGTTGGACAATTCACACATCATCATCTATTCCTGAGCTAAGCAAATAGCTCATGTTTGTCGATCTAGCTAGATCAAAACATTTTAGGCCTTATGAAATATTCCAGGAAAAATCCCCAAGGAAGAGCTAGGTAATCGATTTATTCGTAAGCAGCAATTTGATTGCAACAAACTTACATAGGCATGACGTTATTTGTTTAAAGTTCAATTCAATTGAATTAAAGTTAAATTTAATTTAGTATTTTGTGGTAATTTAGATAATGACATAAATGATGATAACGAATATAGCAGCGTTAGTACTAATAGAGAAAATATTGTATTAAAAGACGGAGTTTATTATTGACCGTATAATGATATTTGTTATTGAAAACACTTAAGCGATCGTAACCACAAAAGTTAATCTCACGGTCAGTCATAAATTTAAGCTCAATAAAAGGCCTAATAATACAAATTATTGTTGGTATTTCATTATTTCTCTGCTTTAATAGTGAAGCAATATCACGTTTGTGTTTGTGTTCTACCTATAGGTACCTATGACTATTAATGGATACTCAGACCCGGAACAATTGTCTGCAGTCTATGCAAACAATTGTCACATTATTGATATATAGAAAATAATATAGCATGAAGACACGTAAGTTCAAATAATGGTAATTTCGGATTCGTAACACAATAAACGGTGATTTTGAGAAAGTGCGCAATTCAAGTTAAAAGGTCAAAGAAAACCTGCAAAAAATCGAAAGTGTAAATTACCATAATTCAAAAAAATAAAGCCTCGAGCATGAAGATGTGAATTTTAAATTTGTACGAAAGGCCTCCTTTGAATTTTTATTACATTTAATAAATTTAATGTTGAATCTGAAATTAATATACATAATTTTGAAAGTGATGCATATGCAAATATTATTATTATAAGTTCTACAACAAACCACCTATATCTTACTGATATTATAAACGCGAAAGTTTGTAAGTATAGATGGATGTTTGTTACTCTTTCACGTAAAAACTTCTTAATGGATTTTAATGACACTTTACAATAATATAGCTTATACATCAGAATAACACATAGGCTACAATTTATAAAGATATATTGTATATTATCCAAAAAATCTATCACCCGCGGTGGTGAAACCGCGGGGCGCAGATCATATTTTATATTCATAAAATAATTAGATTATTCAAGTAACAACGATGGGCAAAGTAATCACTCAAGTAACAAAAGAATGGTTCATGGCCTGTCAAGTGATCTGTCCGTTTTTGACAAAACTTCCGAAACGACATAAATATTTCAAAAAGGAAAATTACCTAACTATTTATTCATAGTATGAGCCACTTTTGTGCAAAATTAAGTAACTCACTTTCTTTTGTAAAGATCTGTATTGCGTAATTACGACGCGCGTTGAATATTAAACAGTTAAACTATGTAAAAACTACACGTCATTTTTGAAATAGGTAATTTTTTTTCATATCTCGCGTTTTAACTCGTTATTAAGTAAACGATAAAGCCGCCCATTCCATTGCTGTTATCTAAAATTAAGTTACAAGAAATCGCAACCAGTTTTTATCGACGATGTAAAATGTACCTATGATACTATGAGTAACCTATTTATTTAATGTCTCATATTAAAGTTTCATTTTTAAAGACAGGGTTTAGCCCCTATGACACATTAAGTGTTTCTTCAAATAGTACCCTAATAGTACCCTATTTAGGCTAGAAAGTTGGCTAAAGGACAAAACCCTTTTGTGGTTAAAAGAAAGTGCGATGACTACAGAAAATACTGAGTGGGTGGTCAAGTGTAGGAACTCAAAGATTGAGGTAACGAGCTGCCTACTTGTTAGCAAAGATCTCAGGAAAAACAATGTTAATAGAAATGCAAAAGGATTAACAACACACGAATATATTTTGACTGTTTTGAAAAAACTAAAAACCGACTTTGAATCTCTGAGGTATATTTTTTTTAAGTTTCTCAGGAATCAAAGGAACCTTCTCGGAATTATTATCTATACAACAGAAAAAATATCATCCAAATCGGTCCATAAATGACGGAGAAATCTACGAACATACGTACACCCGAACATAGAACCTCCTCCTGTTTTCAAAGTCAGCTAAAAATGTCACAGAGAAAAGAGCAAGTACTAAGAGTACTTGCTCTTTTCTCTGTGACATTTTTAACGACACGCAAAAACTATCATTGTCATCCAATACTCTCACTTCCCACGTACAAATGACAAATCATCAATTACTTCAAATTAAATCTTGGTATTAACTTTCATTTACAGCATCATTTTTACACAAAAGCTTCAAACAATGAGTCGACGAAAGTATGAGAAGTTGTGGACAAACTTGATGGAGATGATAACGGGAACGACAAGAGCCTGAAGCTACGGCTAACAATTGAATTCCATGAGATTTGAAATGTATTGTTAACAAATGAACATCATTGACCCTTCGATTTTGAAGATCGAATGACTATGAAGGAATGAAAAGAAACAAATGAACAGATATTTTTCAAATCAATTGGATTTCTTTTTAAAATAAAATGTAAAGTTCGAATTTCATAGCTTGAGAAAATTCTTAAATCAAATCAAATCGTTTATTTGTAGTTAAACATAAATAAAACATACAAACAGAAAAAATCGTTACCTACCACTTAAAGAAAATATCGACTGGCGAAAATATAATATTATTAAATTTAGTTTAAACTACAAAATGGTACCAACTCAGCATATACAGGTGTTAGTAAAAACACCTGCGCTGGTTTTCTGCTTTTCTTAATGACTTTTTGTTTCACTGTTCCTATGTTTTCGGTTTTATACTAATAAATCGATAGTGATCATATCCCAGAACAATTTTCTATACATATCAAAAATAATCATCAAAATTGGTCCAAATATACGGAAAAATCCCAGGTAAAACATATATTTACAATATACATCCGAACAAAGAATCTACTTTTTTTCGTAGTCAGATTAAACAGTAAGCAGCAACTACTTTCCGTGCAACAATGTAGCAACTACGTAATACAAGAATTTATAGAACTGGGATGGCAATGCTATGCGTGCTGTTAGCTTCCGAGAGGTATTAGATATCTAGTTATTTTACCGGAAATCCACTTGACGGTTATTGATATATCAGGAAGTAAGGGTAGAAAGTATTTATACGATTAATTTCTCTTTATCATTGCTGGATTACTTTAATCATTTTAGTTTGGGTTATAGGACTTGGGAGGTTTAGGATATACGATCTTGTCAATTGTGAATATATATATGTATGTCTAGATCATCGTGGTACATCGTCGGTAACATAATCCCTTACCATCAGATGAAATTGTGGTCAAAAAAAGGGTCTGTACGCGATAAAAAAATACGTTGTATGATATTGGACAACCTACTAGATTATGACAGTTCCGAACAGCGTATTCAATTCTTTAACAATTTAAACTGTGAATCGTGTGCACTTTAGCAATTTTTTTATTATTTCAAATGACTCAAAATTCGTTAGTTTATCTATAGCGTTCGTTTGATTACTACTCGTTATTTTTGTGACTCTCTAACAAGCTAATTTCTTTACTTTTATACGCTTCTATTTTAATTTACAAAGATGGTGTGCAAAGTGATAAATTGCATATTTTATCAATGAACAGTTTAAGATATACGAGCAATTATTATGGCCATAACGCCATTTTAGCTTTGATTTTCGAAGTGATACGATATTTTTTCTACTTCATAAATAAACTGATTGCAGGTTTTCAACGTACCTTCCTCTTCAACGGAGTTGTCTTCTTCAAATGCTTTCGGCATCCTCAGTTGCAGAGCATGGCTGTCCAGAAAGTCCACAACATTGTCCAGAATCCTCTCTTCAACTTGCGTCTCTCTGGACTTCGGGTCGTCAGCTAGAGGCTCATAGCTGCGAGCTGATCGAGGGCTTCCGGTCCTGGCGAAGCTTACCCCATCAACTAGAGACAGGTCCTTCGACATGGCGAGATTTTCTGTATATTTCATAGCTTTTTCCTGTGGAAATAATAAATAGGTTAGGTTATAAACGTCAATGTATCTTAGGAAGGTAGTGATTTTGTACCAGTAAAACGTGACTAATTGAATTGTTAATTTTGTGGAGACGATTAATGTTTACGGATAATCTGATCATGGTATTTTGGGTCTTTATATAGCTGTTATAAAAAACAATTGGCCCATATCATGATTGTATTAAAACACGCAAGCGTATTTTAATTACGGTTGTAAATAATTCACTACTGTAATGCTATAAACGAGTCGTAAAATTGATTCATGAATCCTCATAATTTTATGAATTGGAGCCATACGAGATAATTTGCAAAACTTAGGTATTTGACGCCATCAATTATTTAAATTTTTGCTTGGAATAGGGTCACGCACAAATCTCAATTCGTCAAGGCAACGGCTTGCGATAACGTTACGGAACATTTCGGGATTCGAACCCAAAACTAAATGGGGCACAAATAATCCAAATCAGGGTTCACTGGTTCACAAAAATCCATAGGCACATCACTTCACTTCACAATCACTTCACACCTTTAGGCACAGCATCGAGTCGCCCTCCATGCAATCCCGGAGGGTGGATACGAATTTGTCCACTCCATCTTCCTTAGCCATGGGCAGGGCCCCGGCAAAAGCCAGACAAGAAATAACCACGAAGGCTCTCATTGTACAACAGTCAATGTCGATTTGTTGAAGAGGCATGTAAGACCGTCAGTTTTATTTTGTCTTCCCCCCCTTGGGTCCCATATGTCACGCACAGAAGTGCGGTCTACGAAATTCAAATTGTACGGAATTATGATCACTTAGCACGTGTATTTAGGAGATTAAAGTTATGACTTTTTTTGTATAGGCTTTTTGGGTCACATAAATTATAAGGCTGTGAGGTATAATTATATTTTTGTATTGAGGTAGGTGCTCTGTTCTTTTAGATTTTGATTATTTTATCTTTTAAGAGCAAACATTAGGTTTCGTTTCTTTATTTTGAGGCTATCAAAGTTTTAATTTTCTTTTGTTAAAAATGATACCTAGCAATAATTAGATAGAGTTCGTTTTGATGATTTGTAAAAAGGATTTTTTTTTAATTATATTTATTTCTACAAATTGTTTACACTTAGCTAAATTACTATACTCGTATAAGTGACTCTGTCTTTTTGTGTATATCTTTAAACCTTAATTTTTTTTAAACTTTCTTGAATATCTATTAATTTAAATTGAAAATAAAATCATCGCCTATTTTTATTTTCGTGCATCATTTCAAACAATTTCATTTTCACATTTCCTAAACAACTAGTTTTGTGCAAGTAAAGAGTAAATTGAGTACACGTTTGTTTGTATAACCTACACCTAAAGCCTAAAATTTTCGCATACCATAAAATCCGGTTCCCTTGACATTCCTCAATGTAATTTCGCAAATTCGCTTTCTAAAAACGATTGATAACCTTATATCATCGTGAACAGCTGATTTCCTATATTTGTTACCATTTGTATGCCGAAGATTCGTTTAAAGGCATTACGAGGAGCGAAAGTATGGGAGCTCATTGAATGCAAACTGGTGCATTATTGATATAGGCAATTCCAAGAAGAGGTAACTCAGAATGCTTTGGTAGGTCATGCAGTGAGGATTGCAGTATCCATAGCTCTAATCTAAAGTCATTTATAACAGAATATTTACCACAATTTGCGTGGATTGGCTTTTCCAATATTTCGGCGCAGTTTAAGGCGTTTTGATCACGGAATAACTGAAGTCGCTGCAAGTAAGTTTTTATTAGCAGACATATTGATCTACTATTGAATTTTTTTTCGCTATTTTATAGAGAATGATCTTGAGGTGAAGGGATTAGACTGTATCCCGCAAAACTTAAAAACAAGGGACTCGGAGTCAGTTTTCACTTTTATAAAAACAATCGATTATCAATTATCGGACGCGATTCGATCATTCATGACACACTTCACTGATGGTATTTCAACGAGGCCCAGCTAATACAAACATGAAAACCTTCCAGTTAAATAACTCTATTTAAAAAAACCCCATCAAAATCCATTGCGTAGTTTTAAATATCTAAGCATACATAGTAGATACAGACAGACAGCGGGAAGCGACTTTGTTTTATAGTTATATAGTTTGTTTTATATTTTTGTAGTTTTGCGTTATTCAAGTGTGAGCGAAGCCACGAGAAAAAGCTAGTACATCAATAAGTAAAGGCCACTTACCAAACTAAATCCGGAACTGGCGTAGGCGCATTCATCTTCAGATCATTCTGTTGACCTTTCCCAGGGTATACAAGTGTCAATGGGACTTGTCATTTGAAAGGATGATTTGCTAGTCAGGTGGTAACTTTTACCTTTAACTTAGATATTGATGCGCTCTGGGCTTTAATAGAAGGGGTCTGGTCTGTTAAGCTTTTAAAGATCATGATTATCATCATCAGCTCGGTACGGCACGGTACGACTCCCATGAGATAACCAGTAGGTCGCTTATACGGGAGGCCTGCGTCCAGCAGTAGACTAATATAGGCTGTTGATGTGAGGATATGATTATGATACCAGAGGGATATAGTCTGTGTTTCGATCTCAGTGGTGCGGTGGGTGAAGGTCCGCCTGTGATGCAGAAGGTTGCGGGTTCGATTCATTATCTAGTACATATAACACAGATTCTGCTTGGGGCTAGATAATGCTGTGTAAATTATCCAGCAATTTTTATTTAGTTACTAGCTGCGCCCCGCGGCTTCGCCCTCATGGAAATTTCTGCGAAATATTACCGTGTTTTCTCACCGTTTAAACCTTCCCTGGACTACAAACATTTCAAAACCAAAATCAGCTAAATCGGCCCAGCCGTTCTCGAGTTTTAGCGAGACTAACGGACATCAATAGATTTTTATATACATATAAAGATAACAAGAAAACCAAGATAAGATAGATTTTTTAAACGATATCCTGCTAGCTTTTCCTTTTGTTTTTTCGGGAGCAAAAGTAGCCTGTATGTTAAACCAAGCCAGGAAATAGTGATTAATATATAATAACTATGATTTTATTGGTATGCCTAGTTATAAATATTGTTTACTAATGTATATTCTTGATTGTAAATTGTAATTGTCTGGTTTTTTTATCTTTGATTTTTGTAACATAACTATCGTAAAAGTCTTGTTGATCCCTTGAGGGTAGGGAAGTGTCTAAGTGGCTTTTTATTACAATGTATGTGTGTGTGTGTGTGTGTGTGAGTGTGTGTGATTATTGAAAGTAATAATACCAATTACTAGTCAAATTCCTTGTATGATGTCAAAAATGATGTTGCATTTATAGCAACAGTTTTTTATTGATTTTAAGAGTAACTGCAAACTAGCGTACTTACAGATCCAGTGGTCTGATGAGTCATACTAGATTGCAACACAAAAAAAAAAACAAGCCATGAACGACCTTTTTAGTCAATAGGTTTCTTTCCGGCCCTGGTGGGGGCACAGAGAGGGGCCTCGAGGCTTGGCCTCTTTACCCCGGCGTCAACTCGAGGGGTGGCGACCCCTCGGTCCTTGGGTTTTGTGGGAGTCTTTTTTTTCCCTTATTCTCCATGTTTTTTTTAGGCAGCATTTGGTTTATAATCTATAATCTATAATTTCCTTTTTTAGTTTGCAACACAAAAAAAAAAACCAAGCCATGAACGACCTTTTTGCAAATTTTCAGTTTGATCTGTTAAGTAGTTTTGACGTGAGGAAGGTTTATGTGTGTGTGTAGAGGTAACAGACCAAATAACTAAATATCCAAACTAAATCATTTATTATATTAGACTGATTTTATCATATTTGGTTTGATAATCTATATATATAAAAGAAAGTTGTGTTAGTTACACTATTTATAACCCAAGAACAGCTGAACTGATTTGGCTGAAAATTGGTGGAGAGGTAGCTTAGAAGCAGGAGACGGGCATAGGATACTTTTTATCCCGTTTCATATTTTTCAAATTTCCACGCGGGCAAAGCCACGGGGCGCAGCTAGTATTAATATAAAAGAGCTTCATCATAATAAACGTAATAGCTTAAGATTCTGGAGACCAGACGACCTGTTCTTGACATTGGCACATACAGGAAGCTGTTACTGGTTTAATCAGAAGCCATGCATAAAATCAAGTTTAATTACGCAATAAACTTTCTTAAGTTCATCAATATCTTACATAATTTAAATTTTTGTATTAAGGGTTTTTTTTCGTATTCTGATTTCATGTTCTCATATTTTAACTTCCATTATTCATGTTTGATCTTAGATAGATAGACAGAAAATACTTTATTATACCACACAGAACAGAAAACAATACAGGAATAAACAATAGAATAAAGGAAGTATAAAGGGCGGCCTTATCGCTGAGAGCGATCTCTTCCAGGCAACCTTAGGACGGACTGGACATGAAAGAACAAAACATTCGGTGGAACTTAATAACTATGGTCCTTAGCTACTGGGACAACGTTTAATTTAATTAATAAATAGAAATATATATGTACTTACGCGATCTGAACACGTGATAAATAACCGTTAAATAATACCTAAAGTATTATTTAACGGTTATTTATCATTAATATTGTTTTAATATTGTTCCTGATATTTCGACCATCAGTTTTGATGGGACGAAGTCATCCCGTCACAACGACAGTGTATCAACCGGTTAAAACGTCTAGAATAATAGGCATAAAACGCGGTAAATATCCATAAAATATAGTACTAAAATTTACTTGTTATAATTTAAATCAAAAAAAATTATCATTCTCAGTATCCGCAGCTTTTTCAAATCTCAGGCAATAAGTAAGATCATTCTCTAGCAAAATTAACTATCAATAGATACAAGCGCATTATTAACAAGAAATCACAAATAAACAATGTTTTCTTTTTATTTTTCTTTCAGCCATTTTTATAACCTGTCTAAATTATTAATTTACAACTACACTAAAGTATTCGTCGCCTTAACCGTACGTCCTTTCATTCAAAACTAAAGATTGATCGTTTTCGGTCCTTCTTTCCGTAATGGCAGCCGCCGACAGGTTTTCAGAAATTGTGCAATTTTCGTCTGGGCCTCGGTTCCCAGAAGTTGCTTTTCGCTTTTGGTCTTTAAATTTTAGCATGCCACCAAAGTGGGTACGTATAAACTTTTACACGTACTGGTTTTTTGAAGATAAATGACTGAGAGAAGCGCCTACGTGGAAATTACGAGTATCTTGTCAGAATATCACCAAAACGAATTTGTTTATCTCTTACCAGAGAGTTCAGAAGTCTTCAGAAGGTCTAGGGTCTAGGCGTCTAGGATTTATATACAAAGATAGAATTTATGTACACAAGCTTTTTATTATACCATACAAAACAGAAAACAATACAGTCTATGTTTTTACATAGAATAGAGGAAGTATAAAGGGCGGCGTTATCGCTGAGGACGATCTGTTTCAGGTAACATTAGGATGGACTGGACATGAAGGAACAATATAGACAAAAGGTACGTTTTATGTATTTTCCCTTCGATCAACTATTGTTAATCGAAGATTTTCCCCAAATAAATGAAAATTAACCTGCTCATTAAATGTCTAGTCAGACAAAGTAGATAAAAACTACATTATAATAATAATTACAAAATGGAATTATTAGATTACATTTTTGGTACAATATTTTCTAAGTAGCGTTCTAAAACCCGGGGACAATACAATCTCATAAGAGGCGCTAGCAGAATCCAAATGTCGCGTTCTAAAAGGAGAGAGTCCTTGCATCTATTAAAACATTCCCTTCAGAAATAAACGCTTCTATTCATTACTACCTAAAGTTCAAATTAGTACCATACTATAGGTTTCTAGACTTGGCTCTAGGACAAACCTAACTTTACTGAATAACTAAACATAAACGAGTAAGTTTCACTATTATGTGACATGTAAATGATTGATTGATGAGTTAGTTAACTTCCTTTTAAGTAAAAGTTAGTCACTTGAATGAGATTTAAATAGACTGTCGCTTAATTTGCAGTTTTGTCTTCTTTCAAGTTAACGTAGAACTTTCGAGCAGCTTGCGAATCAAATGTCCGTATTACCCTCCTATAAAATTTCTTTACTTATTCAAATTATTAGTACCTAGTACCTACCGTGTGGTGAGTATAATTTTGAGTTTACTTCCTTATAATTTTAAAATTACTACCTTATTACTAAAAAGTTCCATCAAAATTTCCCCAAGCGGTGTATCAATAGCAAAATCAAAAAAGAGTGTAGCAGTGCAACAAGTTCATATCTTAATGAAGAGCAAAAGTTGTCTGATTACGTCATAGGTGACGTGCGGTCTGTCAGACTCATGTTTTTATCGGTCCACTTTATAATAATGATCTTTACCATATCGGTAACCGTAGTGTAGGACGCCCTCCGACCAGGTAGGTGGGATGACGATCTGCGAAAGACTGCAGGTAGATGCTGGAAGCTGGATGCGTCAAGCTGAAGACAGGGCGCTATGGCGCTCATGAGGATGTCCAGCTGTGGACTAACATAGGCTGATGATGATGATACAATATCGACTTAGTCGTTTTTCTATACGGTCCTTGCTCTTAAAACGAATTCAAATTCAGGGACATTATCTACAGCCTATACAGGTGAACGCAAGCCTCACCTTGATGAACGCCATAATTGGCTTTTATCATTAATTCAAGTAGGTATAAGTTTAGTCCAAATTATGACTATTTTATAGGTACTACTACTGGACTATATGGTCATCCAATTAGCATCCCAAGTAATGAGGTAAAATTAATAAAACCACTTTTGATGTAACCATTATAAAAAGTCGATTGAAATGTCTTCAGGCACAGATATTAGACATAAAAATACTATTCAGTGCAAATAATAAAAAACTTTAAATCAAAGGTGGTGGGCTCAAATTCCTTCTATTTGCAAAAAGTGGGTAACCTAAACAAACCAAACAATTAAAGAATTTCATTAGACCTCAAATTATTTCGTTTAGTCTTTGAAGAAGTGTGAACCATGTCGACAATGCACGTTAGGCAGATTTTTCTCTTATTCATAACTGTTTATTTCGAGTTCGTCATTCATCTCATTTCACATGTCATAAAAAAGTTTCTAAATGTTTCGAGCGTTTCATAGTTCATAGTTATTGTTCATTGTTGGTTATATTTTTGGACAGTCGGACTAGGAATATCGTTGTATTTACTATATTAATATTATTGTTATAAATGTCATCTCCAGGTCTATTCGACGTTACTGAATGACTCATTATTATTATAACGATTTTTAAACGACTTCGAAAAAGGATGACTACTCAAATTGACCTCATTTTTTATGTTTGTTACCTCAGAACTTTTGATGGGGTCAAACGATTCTGATGATTATTTTTTACTTGAAAGCCGGTACTCCCATGTGGTCCCATTTCAAATTGGTCCAGTTCTGACCATGGCATCCATGAGAAAACTATAATAAGGCTTAAATTTGTATTAAGCAAGTGCGCGACAAATATACGAACGAATAACTCAGTATAACGCCAACCAAGTTCGATGATGTTTAAACTAAGTGTTAAACCCATCTTCACTATTAAGGAATTGAAATTCGGTTTATAGTATTTAAAACAATTATTGATAACGAATAAGAAACGAAAGGAAATGAACCAATGCAAAGTTAACTTGATAAGTACTTAGATAACAAAACATCATAACCATGTTTTTATGATTAAACGAAATCAATGGAGCGGTGTTGCACGCTACAGTGCAAAAATTTTAGTTATATGTTGGCAATCATATTTCCTGATATCAAAAACTTTAGAGTTAGCTAACTTTAGGCTTCCTAGAGTTTATAGGTATGGGCTTGTGGCTCAGGTGTTCCTCAGCTCATACCTTGTTTATGTAATCCTTGGCACTCCGGAGAGGTTGGAATGTTTGATGGTGGTGAATAGATAGCGATAGATGGACGAAATGAATAGTTATTATTATGATAGAATGAGTGAATTTAATGAAGGAAATAACTAGATAGATTTACAGATAGAAATAAAGTACGAATGGAATATAAAGCAAGTAAACAATGGTCGCGTCAAGCTAGCTCCTCTGACAGGCGCGGAATGTCCGAGCGAATGAATGCCTGCGCGCGAGTGACGCGTCGAGACCGGTTCGAAGTATGCGTTTACTTGGGGTATGGCCCGAGCTCGAAGAATGGAGCGAAAGTGAAAACGCTATAAGTTTTAATTAAAATTTGATTAAATTTGAAACGCATATTTCGGATCGGTATCGAGTGGCGCGTAGGTACGCCACATATTCCCCCCGACCAGACCGTGACTACGGTCGATAAAAATCGGGGAACTGGACTCTTCTGCCGCTGCGGGTCCTCTTCTCTCTGACAGGTGGCTGGTCAGCGGGAACGGGTTCAGCGGGAACGGGTTCAGCAGGAGTGTTGACATCTGCTGGTGTAGTTTCATCAGCGTTTTTGAAGGAAGGATACGCTGGTTCTCGGGCGTCTCTCGTCGTGTATGCTGGTTTCAGTCGGTCGACACTGACGTTTGTCTTTTTTCCTTTAACGTCGATGGTGAAGAACTTCGGCTGCCTCTCGATGACAAGGTAGGGACCAGCGTAAGGAGGTTCAAGTGAACGGCGCACGTGATCTTGACGTAGAAATACGTGGGAAGAAGATTGCAGGTCACGTGGAAAGTAGAATGGCGAAGTAGTATGCCATGAAGTGGGACGTGGAGCGAGCTTCTGGACATGAGCTCGGAGACGGGTTGAGTATTGCGTGATGTCATCTGAACTGAAGGTTTCTGATGGAGAAAGGAACTGTCCAGGTAAACGTAGGGGTTCACCGTAGACCAGTTCAGCTGCTGAAGTTTGAAGGTCATCCTTCCAGGCGCTGCGCATACCAAGTAGCACGAGCGGGAGGGCTTCTGTCCACTGCGAGGTAGTATGACACATGATTGCCGCCTTGAGTTGCCTGTGTAGACGTTCGACGATGCCATTCGCTGCAGGATGGTAAGCAGTGGTGCGGAAGTGGCGCGCACCAACCAACTCGGCAAGGGATTTGAAGAGCTGACTCTCGAACTGGCGACCACGGTCCGTAGTCACGCGTGCAGGGCAACCAAATCTGGAGATCCAGGTTGATACCAGGGCAGCTGCGCACGTCTCGGCAGTGATGTCTTTGAGAGGAACCGCCTCAGGCCATCGAGTAAATCGGTCGATGACGGTAAGGCAGTATCTGTAATCAAAAGACAAAGGAAGAGGGCCCACGAGGTCCAAGTGGATGTGGGAAAACCTCGCGGACGGAGTAAGGAAAGAGGAAAGAGGAGATTTAGTGTGACGGGTAACTTTTGATTGTTGGCATTGCAAGCATTGCCTAGACCACTCTCTACAATCACTACGAATCCCTGGCCACACAAATCTTTGCGTAACCAGTCGCACTGTAGCTGCGTTTCCGGGATGATGAAGTTCGTGTATCATAGCAAATACCGATTTTCGTAGCTGTGGAGTGATGTACGGTCGTGGTTGTCCACAAGAAATGTCGCAGAAGATAGGTTCGACGCAGTGTGCAGATTTTACCTTCTGGAGTCTTAAGCTGGAGCCATTCTTGATCAAGTCCTGCAGTTCTGGATCTGATTCCTGATATCGTGCAAGAGCTTGATAGTCGAGACTTGTAATTTCGTCAACACGAGAGAGGGCGTCAGCAACAACATTCTCTTTGCCAGGTATGTATCTGATGTCCGTAGTGAATTGGGCTATGAAGTCGAGATGTCGAAACTGACGTGGAGAACATTTGTCTTTGCAGCGTGAGAAGGCGAAGACCAAAGGCTTGTGATCGGTGAAGATGGCAAACGTCCTCGCTTCGATCATGTGCCGGAAGTATTTGATGGCTTCGTACACGGCGAGTAGCTCTCGATCGTAAGGGCTATATTTGACCTGGGAGCTGGAAAGTTTGTGAGAGAAGAATCCAAGAGGTTCCCAGTCAGAGGTATTCTTCTTACGTTGTTGCAGTACAGCGCCAATGGAAGAATCAGATGCGTCTGTGACAACTGCGAGATCTGCTGTAGCATCAGGATGAGCTAAAAGGGTAGCTTGAGAAAGTGAGGTTTTGCAGTCTTCGAATGCACGCGTCAGGTCTGCAGTCATCTCCACTGGGTGTGAACTTTTCACCTTAGGGCCAGCTAGTAAAGCATTTAACGGCGCATGAAGCTTAGCAGCATGAGGGATAAAGCGTCGATAGAAGTTGAGCATTCCTAGAAAGCGTCGGAGATCCTTAACGGTCTTGGGAGCTGGAAAGTGTTGGATAGCCTCGACCTTAACGTCTAAGGGACGAGTTCCTTTAGCTGAAACGTGGTATCCCAAGAAGGTTACTTCCGAAACGCCAAGAACGCACTTCGAAGTGTTGATCAGCACTCCATACAGTTTTAGGCGATCAAAAAGCTGACGGAGGTGCGATTTGTGCTCAGAAAAACTATTCGAAAAGATTAAAATGTCGTCGATGTAGCCATAACAGAAATCCAGACCTAGGAGAACTTCGTCTATGAATCTCTGAAAGGTTTGTGCGGCGTTTCGAAGACCAAAAGCCATATAGTCAAATTCGAATAGGCCGAATGGAGTAGTCAGGGCTGTCTTCTGGACGTCATCAGGGTTCACCTTAATCTGGTTGTAAGCTTTCACGAGGTCCACTGTTGAGAAAATGGTACATCCTGAAAGTTGCTGAGCAAAATCTTGTATGTGGCGTATAGGATATCTATCCGGTATAGTTCTGGCGTTGAGTGAACGGTAGTCACCGCAGGGTCTCCATCCATCATCTTTCTTCCTCACCAGGTGTAAGGCAGAAGACCATGGACTCTCAGAACGTCGAACTACTCCACTGGCTACCAAGTTCTCGAATTCCTTCTTCGCAGCTTGAAGTCGGACAGGATCGAGACGTCGAGGCTTGCAGGCGACTGGTGGACCAGGTGTAGTCCTGATATGATGCAGAGTGTTGTGCTTAGGAGACGACGGTATACCTGCAGGTCTGGTAATTTCAGGAAACTCTCGTAATAGCATGTGGAAATCCGATTCACCTGTCACAGCCTTGATCGATGCTGTGTCGTCAGGTAATCTGGAGAAAAGGGCACTTACTGAGAGTGAAGTGATACTATCGATGAGACGCTGGTTCTTGCAGTCTACCAGTAATCCGTAAAACTTGAGGAAGTCGATTCCTATGATCGGTTTTGAGATGTCAGCGATCGTGAAGCTCCAGGTGAAAGCACGGCGAAGACCTAAATCCAGCTGCATCTGCTTAAGACCGTAAGTATGGATGTCAGTGTTGTTTGCAGCTGTTAAGGTAAATTTAGACTTAGTACAGGGCGTTTTGACAGCCAACCGCGGAAAAACACACAGGTCGGAACCAGTGTCCACAAGGAACTGCATTTTGGAAGCGCGATCGGTGACGAAGATACGGCCTGTTGAAGAAGAAGGGCAGTCGTTAGCCGCTACTTGCGACCGCCCTGACAGTTTTCCGCCGACTTGAAAGTGCAGGGCTCTTTGCACCTTTTGGCCTGTGCTCCGTAGTTGAAGTGATAGAAACAGTGAGGACAGTCTGCAGGTGGTTGCTGGAAGCGTGGGCGAGAGCGAGAGCGTGAGCGTGAGTTGTAGTCGTTACGCTTATTCTGCTGCGATCGCGATCGTCCACTGCCGGAAACTTGCTGGGTCAGCATCGCGACTTGCTTTGTTAGTTCGCAAACTTGCCTGGCCAGATCATCGTGAGTTGATGCAGGTTCCGCCCTAGAAGTAGTAGCCACCTGGGGAGTAGTAGGAGCAATCTCGTGTACCTTGTCTGCTAAATCTGCTAGTTTCTCTAGAGGTAAGTCTACCTGAGTTGCGATCACCGTCTGGATATTAGCAGGCAATCGGCTGGACCAAATCGTAGTCAGGAAATCCGTTGGAACAGCTGGACCGGCGAGACCTTGTAGATGGCGAAGGAACTGAGAAGGAGTCCTATCACCAAGCTCTTCGTGAATTAATAGCTGCTTGACCCGCTTCTCCTTCGACGCTGAAAGGCGTTTTATAAGTTCGTGTTTTAACTTCTGGTACTTGTCTGAAGCAGGTGGGTTGGTGATTATGTCCTTGACCTCAGCAGCATACCGGTTGTCGAGCTGGGACATGAGGTAGCAGAATTTCGTCTCGTCCGTGGTAATTTTGCTTAGCGTAAACTGGCTCTCTACCTGCGCAAACCATACTGCCGGGTCTTCTGGCCAAAATGGCGGGACTCTCACACCAACGCGGAGACATTCAGCACCAACAGCAGGTAGTGAATGGGCATCAACAAACTCTTCTGTCGCCATGTTCCGATATTACAGGAAAAAAAAATTAATCGCTCACCGCTTTTGACTTGCACCACACACCAAAATCAACTTGGTCGGCGAAATGTTCCGGAATGTCGTTCAAGGTTGTCCAACACAATTGAAAGACTCAC
Organism: Eupithecia dodoneata; assembly: GCA_947044415.1. Classification (NCBI taxonomy): domain Eukaryota; kingdom Metazoa; phylum Arthropoda; class Insecta; order Lepidoptera; family Geometridae; genus Eupithecia; species Eupithecia dodoneata. Next base: position 8,233,455 of record OX345678.1, read on the forward strand.
CAATGTATTTTAGCACGTCAACAATATATGCTGGCACGTCGGGGGTCACCAATATAGGTATGGGCTTGTGGCTCAGGTGTTCCTCAGCTCATACCTTGTTTATGTAATCCTTGGCACTCCGGAGAGGTTGGAATGTTTGATGGTGGTGAATAGATAGCGATAGATGGACGAAATGAATAGTTATTATTATGATAGAATGAGTGAATTTAATGAAGGAAATAACTAGATAGATTTACAGATAGAAATAAAGTACGAATGGAATATAAAGCAAGTAAACAATGGTCGCGTCAAGCTAGCTCCTCTGACAGGCGCGGAATGTCCGAGCGAATGAATGCCTGCGCGCGAGTGACGCGTCGAGACCGGTTCGAAGTATGCGTTTACTTGGGGTATGGCCCGAGCTCGAAGAATGGAGCGAAAGTGAAAACGCTATAAGTTTTAATTAAAATTTGATTAAATTTGAAACGCATATTTCGGATCGGTATCGAGTGGCGCGTAGGTACGCCACAAGTTTATTATTAAACTCTAGGCAGACGTAAAGCAAAGATTAAATTTGCCGTTATAAGTTAACTTGTATAATTAACCGTGATATAAACGCTTCTAGAGTTGTTTTTTATTATACATAGATAACGATCAGAACACTCAAAACAATCTGCAGATCGTAGACAATTATCCCGAGGCAGGAATCGTACCCGCAACCTCCTACGCCACAGGTGGACATTTACCCACCGCGCCACAGAGGTCGTCAAATTTAAAATATTAAATATTATTATAATGAATTAGTATGTATTTGCTTAAATATAGGTTAACAGTAAAAATAGAGTACGTATCACTATATTTGACTTGATAGTAATGCAAATATTTAATGTTAATTTTAATGTATTATAAAATATAAGACAGATTTAAGACTTCACTTATCTCAAGCTGACTGTACAACTCCAGCCCACCTTTGTATGGAAGAAAGTAACGTCATTATATTTCGTAAGGTGTCACGATGGGCAAACGTGACGCGCTTTTGAATTTGAGTTGAATCATTCTCGTGATTCAAGAGTTTGGAGCTTTTGTTATGAAGTACTACATAGTACCTACCAGGCGATGGGTACGGTATGCAGGTGTTCAAATTATTGTTATGAAGTACTACATAGTACCTACCAGGCGATGGGTACGGTATGCAGGTGTTCAAATTATTGTTATGAAGTACTACATAGTACCTACCAGGCGATGGGTACGGTATGCAGGTGTTCAAATTATTGTTATGAAGTACTACATAGTACCTACCAGGCGATGGGTACGGTATGCAGGTGTTCAAATTATTGTTATGAAGTACTACATAGTACCTACCAGGCGATGGGTACGGTATGCAGGTGTTCAAATTATTGTTATGAAGTACTACATAGTACCTACCGGGCGATGGGTACGGTATGCAGGTGTTCAAATTATTGTTATGAAGTACTACATAGTACCTACCAGGCGATGGGTACGGTATGCAGGTGTTCAAATTATTGTTATGAAGTACTACATAGTACCTACCAGGCGATGGGTACGGTATGCAGGTGTTCAAATTATTGTTATGAAGTACTACATAGTACCTACCAGGCGATGGGTACGGTATGCAGGTGTTCAAATTATTGTTATGAAGTACTACATAGTACCTACCGGGCGATGGGTACGGTATGCAGGTGTTCAAATTATTGTTATGAAGTACTACATAGTACCTACCAGGCGATGGGTACGGTATGCAGGTGTTCAAATTATTGTTATGAAGTACTACATAGTACCTACCAGGCGATGGGTACGGTATGCAGGTGTTCAAATTATTGTTATGAAGTACTACATAGTACCTACCAGGCGATGGGTACGGTATGCAGGTGTTCAAATTATTGTTATGAAGTACTACATAGTACCTACCGGGCGATGGGTACGGTATGCAGGTGTTCAAATTATTGTTATGAAGTACTACATAGTACCTACCAGGCGATGGGTACGGTATGCAGGTGTTCAAATTATTGTTATGAAGTACTACATAGTACCTACCAGGCGATGGGTACGGTATGCAGGTGTTCAAATTATTGTTATGAAGTACTACATAGTACCTACCAGGCGATGGGTACGGTATGCAGGTGTTCAAATTATTGTTATGAAGTACTACATAGTACCTACCAGGCGATGGGTACGGTATGCAGGTGTTCAAATTATTGTTATGAAGTACTACATAGTACCTACCAGGCGATGGGTACGGTATGCAGGTGTTCAAATTATTGTTATGAAGTACTACATAGTACCTACCAGGCGATGGGTACGGTATGCAGGTGTTCAAATTATTGTTATGAAGTACTACATAGTACCTACCAGGCGATGGGTACGGTATGCAGGTGTTCAAATTATTGTTATGAAGTACTACATAGTACCTACCAGGCGATGGGTACGGTATGCAGGTGTTCAAATTATTGTTATGAAGTACTACATAGTACCTACCAGGCGATGGGTACGGTATGCAGGTGTTCAAATTATTGTTATGAAGTACTACATAGTACCTACCAGGCGATGGGTACGGTATGCAGGTGTTCAAATTATTGTTATGAAGTACTACATAGTACCTACCAGGCGATGGGTACGGTATGCAGGTGTTCAAATTATTGTTATGAAGTACTACATAGTACCTACCAGGCGATGGGTACGGTATGCAGGTGTTCAAATTATTGTTATGAAGTACTACATAGTACCTACCGGGCGATGGGTACGGTATGCAGGTGTTCAAATTATTGTTATGAAGTACTACATAGTACCTACCAGGCGATGGGTACGGTATGCAGGTGTTCAAATTATTGTTATGAAGTACTACATAGTACCTACCAGGCGATGGGTACGGTATGCAGGTGTTCAAATTATTGTTATGAAGTACTACATAGTACCTACCAGGCGATGGGTACGGTATGCAGGTGTTCAAATTATTGTTATGAAGTACTACATAGTACCTACCAGGCGATGGGTACGGTATGCAGGTGTTCAAATTATTGTTATGAAGTACTACATAGTACCTACCAGGCGATGGGTACGGTATGCAGGTGTTCAAATTATTGTTATGAAGTACTACATAGTACCTACCGGGCGATGGGTACGGTATGCAGGTGTTCAAATTATTGTTATGAAGTACTACATAGTACCTACCAGGCGATGGGTACGGTATGCAGGTGTTCAAATTATTGTTATGAAGTACTACATAGTACCTACCAGGCGATGGGTACGGTATGCAGGTGTTCAAATTATTGTTATGAAGTACTACATAGTACCTACCAGGCGATGGGTACGGTATGCAGGTGTTCAAATTATTGTTATGAAGTACTACATAGTACCTACCAGGCGATGGGTACGGTATGCAGGTGTTCAAATTATTGTTATGAAGTACTACATAGTACCTACCAGGCGATGGGTACGGTATGCAGGTGTTCAAATTATTGTTATGAAGTACTACATAGTACCTACCAGGCGATGGGTACGGTATGCAGGTGTTAAAATTATTGTTATGAAGTACTACATAGTACCTACCGGGCGATGGGTACGGTATGCAGGTGTTAAAATTATTGTTATGAAGTACTACATAGTACCTACCGGGCGATGGGTACGGTATGCAGGTGTTAAAATTATTGTTATGAAGTACTACATAGTACCTACCGGGCGATGGGTACGGTATGCAGGTGTTCAAATTATTGTTATGAAGTACTACATAGTACCTACCGGGCGATGGGTACGGTATGCAGGTGTTCAAATTATTGTTATGAAGTACTACATAGTACCTACCGGGCGATGGGTACGGTATGCAGGTGTTCAAATTATTGTTATGAAGTACTACATAGTACCTACCAGGCGATGGGTACGGTATGCAGGTGTTCAAATTATTGTTATGAAGTACTACATAGTACCTACCAGGCGATGGGTACGGTATGCAGGTGTTAAAATTATTGTTATGAAGTACTACATAGTACCTACCGGGCGATGGGTACGGTATGCAGGTGTTAAAATTATTGTTATGAAGTACTACATAGTACCTACCAGGCGATGGGTACGGTATGCAGGTGTTAAAATTATTGTTATGAAGTACTACATAGTACCTACCAGGCGATGGGTACGGTATGCAGGTGTTCAAATTATTGTTATGAAGTACTACATAGTACCTACCAGGCGATGGGTACGGTATGCAGGTGTTAAAATTATTGTTATGAAGTACTACATAGTACCTACCAGGCGATGGGTACGGTATGCAGGTGTTAAAATTATTGTTATGAAGTACTACATAGTACCTACCAGGCGATGGGTACGGTATGCAGGTGTTAAAATTATTGTTATGAAGTACTACATAGTACCTACCAGGCGATGGGTACGGTATGCAGGTGTTCAAATTATTGTTATGAAGTACTACATAGTACCTACCAGGCGATGGGTACGGTATGCAGGTGTTAAAATTATTGTTATGAAGTACTACATAGTACCTACCGGGCGATGGGTACGGTATGCAGGTGTTCAAATTATTGTTTTGAAGTACTACATAGTACCTACCGGGCGATGGGTACGGTATGCAGGTGTTCAAATTATTGTTATGAAGTACTACATAGTACCTACCGGGCGATGGGTACGGTATGCAGGTGTTCAAATTATTGTTATGAAGTACTACATAGTACCTACCGGGCGATGGGTACGGTATGCAGGTGTTCAAATTATTGTTATGAAGTACTACATAGTACCTACCGGGCGATGGGTACGGTATGCAGGTGTTAAAATTATTGTTATGAAGTACTACATAGTACCTACCAGGCGATGGGTACGGTATGCAGGTGTTCAAATTATTGTTATGAAGTACTACATAGTACCTACCAGGCGATGGGTACGGTATGCAGGTGTTAAAATTATTGTTATGAAGTACTACATAGTACCTACCGGGCGATGGGTACGGTATGCAGGTGTTCAAATTATTGTTATGAAGTACTACATAGTACCTACCGGGCGATGGGTACGGTATGCAGGTGTTCAAATTATTGTTATGAAGTACTACATAGTACCTACCGGGCGATGGGTACGGTATGCAGGTGTTCAAATTATTGTTATGAAGTACTACATAGTACCTACCGGGCGATGGGTACGGTATGCAGGTGTTCAAATTATTGTTATGAAGTACTACATAGTACCTACCAGGCGATGGGTACGGTATGCAGGTGTTCAAATTATTGTTATGAAGTACTACATAGTACCTACCGGGCGATGGGTACGGTATGCAGGTGTTCAAATTATTGTTATGAAGTACTACATAGTACCTACCGGGCGATGGGTACGGTATGCAGGTGTTCAAATTATTTATTAGTAATTCCTTTACTTAGATTACTATTTTGTATTTTAATTGTTATTCCGTAATGTATTTCTTACTAGCTGCGCCCCGCGGTTTCTCACCCGCGTGGTGATAGATATTTTGAAAAATATACAATATATCTTTATAAATTGTAGCCTGTGTTATTCTTATGTATTAGCTATATTATTGTAAAGTTTCATTAAAAACCATTCAGTAGTTTTTACATGAAAGAGTAACAAACATCCATGCATCCATCCAACCATCGATCCATAATTACAAACTTTCGCGTTTATAATATTAGTAGGATTAACAAAGAACTGACCTGTTACTTGCCGTTGGTCTACCTCGTCAGCGCATTATGTCCACTGATAATAATTATGCCTCAAAAAGTCCGGAATATGTAAATAAACTATTTACAAAAAAAATATGTTTGATACTCGCCCTGAACCAAAACCATAGTGTACTTCCCGTTGACCTATAATCATGATTATTTGGTGAGAAACTAGCCTCGGTGCGCGAGTCTGACTCACTCGTGACGAAAGTTTGAATCAGTTGATGTAAATTAGGTTCAAAATAACGAAATGTTATTTAATTTCGAAGTTCATTTATTCATACACATGTTTCTATCTCTTTCCCGTAGATATAATTAGCTGACTGTAATGAATTAATCTTGAAAAGTACGAGTATAGTTCATCAACACTATCTGACCACACTTGATAAGTTTTCTTGATTTTTATTTTCTATGTTATAATGTTAATTGTTCCTGTTTTTTTCTGTATTTTTGATCTATTTTTATATATGTACGTCTTAAGATTAACATTAATTATCTTAAATAATTACGCCACCGTCAGCTTTAATACGTACCAATCCTATCCATCCACAGGTTGCCTGGAAGAAGTTCGCTTTTAGCGATAAGGCCGCCGATTGTGCCACTAGATTTATATAGTTAGTATTAAGATCCTTTATTTTTATTATTTTTGTATTGATGGTGCAATAAAGATATTGTATTGTATTGTATTTTAATGAATGTATGAGGTAACATTAAAAATTTTGCATTATGTGAAACATCAGTGAATTATATCACCGATAGAGAAGAGACTATCTCGACCCCAAAATTATCTAAATTTACTCAAAAGACCCCAATTTAGCTTATTAATTAATAATAAGCCTAATTTAGATTTAGCTAGCCCCCAGCTTTCAACTCTGACATAACCTGCTAAATATTATGTTAGTAAAAGTCGGTATTTATTATGCCTACGATTATTATCTAAGACGTGTGTAGCCCACTTCTTATGATGAATGGCTATCGCTTTCAGTTTATGACGATAGACTAATCGGAGCCTTTAGGTAATGTTTGACTTTTTTTAAATATAAGTGAGTTTAGTCAAAATGAAATCTTGTTAGTAATAATAATAATCTTTATTTCAGACTACATGGGTCATGGGTTAGTGTTTTTTTTTTGTATTTACCTGTTTTTGATTCTAAAATAAGTTTAGGTACTACAGAAAATCGGCTTAAGGATCCGCGACGCTCGCTCCCAACTTTAATTCGAGGCGCTTGCAAAAATTGCTCCGAATATCGCTGTCCCTGTTTAACCCTTTTAGAGGTGAGTTCGGTATACGTTATTGAAAGGTCCGCGTACCGCTAGATAATAACTGTACGAAGCGAGCATTGCGCTCACCGCTCACCCGACGATAACTTATCATAATTAAACCAGCCTTCAATAACTATCATCTATTCTAGGCACGCTAGCTACCATACACCCAGGTGATTTGGTTAGAAATATCTAATACTTGTTGATATCCCTGTCTGGCCAAACAACCATCGCCAATCCAACTCGCCGCTCATTCAGCCCTCAAAACCCATTGATTTGCTATTCAGTTGCATCTACACTAACAAGAACGGGACGTCAAATGAGTACACTATTAGTATATTGTTATAATGCCCAAAAAAGGAGTGTTAAAGAGCAGTGAACAGAGACAGCCCTGCAAGAAAAATATTATTACGACTGTTATTTGATGATAGCATGACCAGAGCGGAGACGCCGTCGCCCATGACGCAGCCGCCGCCGAGAGACATGTCTGATTCAGCTCGTAGAACGGAGGAATCTGCTCTTCTGAGAATGAATGATGATAACATCAGGATTGGCAGTATAGGTATATGGCTGATTCAGCAGGCGGAACGACTAAGCTATTATAGAGATGTGGCCTTGGCATATCGGGTGCTACGTGGAATAAGGATAAATAATTTTCTTACACAGATTATTACAGAACATGGGGGTTCTTGCATAAATTCAAGCTTGCTTTATGCACGTGTGGTAGCAATGAGCCTCAGACAGTACTGCACATATTATTGTATTGTTAAAAATTTGGTCGGCTTCGCTTTGATTGTGAGTGTGCTATGGATACAGAATTTGTTGTCGATAATCTGGGTTATATCTTATCTACTGTTAATACCAGAGAGTTATTTTTAGTGTATGCTAGGGCCATTCTTAGAAGTGTGGGCTTGGAGAATGGTTCTTTTTTGGAGCCGCAATAGGTATTTTGTTTACTTTTTGTTATGTATAGTTGGTTGTGCAAGGTCATCAGTACAATTACTTACAAAGTTTTTGCCTGATTTTAGTATTTTGGCATCTCCTTGCCTGGTGATTTATTTTAAGCCCAATATTTTCTAGCATAACGGTTGGGGCTTGATTTATTGCAAGGTTTGGTGATGCTTTTAAATAACTTTTAATGTAAATATTTATTATAGCTGGGTACTTGACCATTCAAAAGATGGAATGATGACATCACACAAGTAGCTGGAAAAATGTGGCCACATAAAGCCAGAGACAAAAACCTCTGGAGATCCTTGAAGGATCTACGAAATCACCTCTAAGTGTTAGATTAGTTTGAAAGTGTTCCGGTGTTAGATGTGAAGTCGGAGAGCTCACGCGCTTATAGGAGCTCCTCCGCTACGAATTATGAACATAGTACCTACCTACCTAGTCAGTTACTGACTACACCCGCACGACCAAAGCATCAAATACAGTCGAGAGAGGCCTACTAAAACCTCTTCGCCCCCTGTCCATATTATTGACTCAGTATGCCTCGGTACCTACTTCCTACATCTTTTGATCTTTTCTTAGGTACAAAGGTCGATGTGTGTGCCTAGACCTAGGTATTATACCTACCTTCCTAAAACATAGGTACCATTGCCTTTATTTCGCTTTATGTATATGTGACTGGATATCAAGGCAAGGGGTAATAAGTAGGTAGTTATATTCTGCTCTTTTAACGATAGTAGGTGCTGAATCATCCCTGGCTGTTTGCCTGGCTGTAGGTAATTTTTGGAATACTTTTGTCCTTTGGAGACCTAGAAGAAACCTATCTAATTATTCGAAATCATCAAACGACTTTCCTAACCTACCTTCCTATTAATACTAATATCACACAATATCATACTACTGAATAAATATGTAGGTACCTACCTAGTTAGATGTTTAAATTTTTTAAATAAATAAATAGTTTGAATAACTTGTACCCCTCTTCACTCTATCGCGCGTGTGGGTCATTCAATGTCCCAGTCATTGTTGCCGGTTTTTTCTTCAATATTTTAATTAGCCCTTAATTAGCTCGAACTGCTTTTTTTTAACGTAGGTACGTTACAAAAAAATATACCTAGTACCTAGTAGGTATATTTCAAAGTTCGAGTTAAAAAAATCTAAAATATAATAATTTTAATTTAAAACTAGATACATAAAGTCTCTGATAATGTTAGAGGTATAAGTACAATAAATAAAATTAAAATAAAACAGTTCGAGTTAATTGTTAGATTTCTTCCTAGTAAAATGATTGCATAGTTTGACCTACATAAAGTACCTATAATTTTTTATTCAACCTTATCACTGCTGTATTATAAGGTTGAGTTAAGCACAAACCGTCGTCAGTCCTTCGATGGGGGTATGCTTAACTTGCTAAAAATAGGTTTAACTTCATCATCAGCCTATGTTAGTCCACTACTGGACATAGGCCTCCCTCAATGAGCGCCGCAGCACCCTGTCTTCAGCTTGACGCATCCATCATCTCCCTGCAGTCTTTCGCAGGACGGCATCCCACCTGGTCGGAGGGCGTCCTACACTAGGTTTACCGAGTCGCGGTCTCCACTTAAAAACACGTTTGCCCCAGCTTTTATCGGTTCTTCGCGAGGTATGGACAGCCCACTGCCACTTCAGCTTGCTAATTCTTTCTTAGAGCTATGTCGATAACTTTGGTTCTCTGTCGGATGTATTTGTTACGAAATATGAATCCTATTTTATCCTATCTTCAAGAAACTCCGACCATAACTCTTTCCATAACTCTCTGAGCGACTTTGAACTGGTGGACCAGCCCTATCGTCAGTGTCCACGTCTCAGCTCCGTTGGTATTATGATATCCATCATACAATTTGGGTATTTTACAGTTATTGGATACCAGTTGGTGCTAGCGTTATTGGAACAAAATACCCAACTAATAACCGTTGGTAAAAATATCCAATAACTCCCTAAACCCTTGCGTGTGCGATAGCAATATTAGCCGTTCAAAATTTGGTATGAATTTGGTTGTGTTCCGTAATACCAAAAATTATGACTGAATTTTTTTTGTATTCTTCACAAAGTATTGTTATTTTGTTACTAGACAATATAAGCTATGTTTCTTAATAAACAACGTGTAAGATATTGTTGTTTTTAGTACGAAACAAATAGGAAGATTTCCATTTTCGCATAAAAATGTGCAAAATGCGATTGGCTTTCATTAAATTTTTGGTATGTAAATTGAAAAAAAAACTATCGAGGAACCTAGATAAATACTATTCAAATATAAATCATAAAATATTATAGTGGAGATATGCTTTAGGTATTTTGGTATTACGTTTGTATGGGGAATTCGTCCTCCGCTGGCCTCTTTGCTTACAACCACAACAACAGCAGCCTTTTAATTATTACCCAGGAATATTTTTGTTTCGGATTGTTAACTCTTGTCCTCTACATGTAATGTCCTTTCTCTATTGCCCTGCTATTGCCTATAATAAATATTGAAGTATTATTTACTTTGCCTCTTTGAGATTCGCTAGTGTATGAAGATTGAAATATTAATTTAGCTTGCATTTGGCATGGGTCGACAATACTCGACATAACATTGAATGTTGAAGGGTTTGAAGATTTTTGAATGAAGGACCCTAACATCTTTTTTTTTCTACAAAATCGCGGCGCACAATGAAACCTACCTACGAATTTATGTATAGTAAAAATCCTATAAATAATCCTATGTAATACAGAAACACTAATATCCTAAAGCCGACATAATTAAGTGTTTCTGCGATATCACAGAAGAAAATAACGATTGCTCTATGGTAACCGCGATGTTAGGGCCAAAATCTTAAACCACCTGATTGTAAAAAGCGCCATCTTACGAAAAGTGGCTGAACTCGCTCGAGTAGTTCGGTGTGTGGTTCTCATTTGAACCGACGAGCTTTATCCACTTGCGCAAGATTACATGCACTGAAGTACTTGACGTACTCACATAAACATAGTTGCACATTTTTTTATCTTTCTTTTTTGTGCATAAGCATAAAAAAATATAACTATATTTCCGCAAAATCATTAATGCAGAGTGATACAAACTCTCAGTATTCAAAAAGGTATGAGTCAGAAAAACCTTTTTTATAGGTACTTAGTATCGGGGGTCAACTGGTGAGCCACCGAAAAATGTATAGGTAAGTATGACTGATGATCTATTTACATTACAAAGTATTACAATTTGTGTTCTTATGGTTAAATAAATAAAATAATAGGTACTGTAATGCCAAGCGTGGCGATTATGACATTACCTTTTAAGATTTTCTTGACAGAAGCCGATATGAAGTTTGAAGAAGCGTACTTGTCCACAGCTGGACAGGGGTAAAGCCCCCAATGAACGCTAAAGTATCTGTTGAATGTCATGCTAGCGCAGAGGTAGGAATTTTCACGAATTCTGTTCATATTAGGGCACACAATACTGTAAATTCCCATTTGATTCTCAAAGGTGATAATTAAACAGGAATCGGTAATTATCAAGATTGTAACTGTTTTCGAAAGCTTTGAATTACAGTAATTACTAAAGATAAAGATTCATTTATTTGCTTCAACATAATGTAGGTTACAGTTGTAGATCTTAAATATATTGAAAGTTTCAATTATGTTCTACCTTAAAACTAGCCATGCAAATATTAAGATTCTTGTAATTACTTACTTAACGGTTTTTAAGTGAATTATTTTCTGCCGATGAGTATAGTCAATTCAAGATGATATTTTTATGAATTAAATCAAACGATTTTTGAAATCCTCTTATTGTTTTATTTATAAATAAAAATAAAAATAAATCTCATCAAGAAGGCTTTCTACTCCATAAATGATTATCTCAATGATGTTAATGCTTGGCCAGATGTCGCTCAGTTTCGCACCGACAATAGTATGTAAGTAATTTGTTATTGTGCATAGCTTTACTTAAAGACCTGAAGGACGACGAGGACATGGAGAGGGAACGTAGAGCATTGTCAGTCAGGGCGAATATGCTGGCCCGCAGATTCGCAAGATGTACAGATGCAGTGAAGGTAACTTTATTCAGAGCATACTGTACTTCATTTTACTCAGCGAGTCTGTGGGTCAACTATACCCAAAAGGCTTACAATGCTTTGCGGGTCCAATATAATAACGCGTTTAGGTTGCTGTTGCGACTACCGAGATTCTGCAGTGCCTCGGACATGTTCGCCCAGGCACGCACCGACACCTTCGATGCCATCTGGCGGAAAAAGTTAGCTTCACTACTCAGCAGAACACGTGGGAGTGGCAACAGCATCCTAACCGCGATTGCTGGAAAATTTAACTGTCCGGTAATGCACCAATTGGTCCAAAGGACAAAATCTGTAGTTAATTATAAGTACTAACATCTAGTTATAAGCAAACTAACACCATGGATTATTATTATCTGAATAAATGAATTTAATTATTATTATTAAATATTGTCATGTATCGAATCATATTATATTTAGACTTAAATAGGCAAATAACCGTGTATTAGACATATAAGAGATGAACATGCTAGTGGTTTCTTTTTCACTTCTTCCACTGGTGGACAAAAAATTGAAGTGAACAGTAAAATAATTTTATTTGATAATAATTTAATGTATGAAATATGACTTGTCTAAGTGCTTATTTTGTAAGCCTAAAGAAATAAATGATTTTTTACTTTTACTTTATAACTGTGTTTTTGCACGCTCGACCGTGACATTACACATTATGCTCATTATTTGTATTTTATTTATTACCTTTATACCAATAAACAAATAATCTGCTGCCCTGCTTGGGTATCATTGTGTTCTTATACATTACCTAGATACTAAGATCTACAAATGTACACAATGATGCAATAAAATATGAAATATCCTTGCTTTGTTCGTCAACGGCCCCAAAAGTTGCGGTTAAATGACTCCTTTCGATCCAATTGATCTTGTGCATGTGCAAGCTTTATCCACATCTTCCAGCAACGCCTAAAGTTTTAGATTGATTATTTTGATTTACGTCGTATTTAATCGTAGAGTAATAAATCTTCGGTCTTTATAATTAGGTTCTAGCTAGACTATATTGGTTTACTTTAATAACTTGTCAGGTTCATTTTATTTTGTCGTACAAGTCTGTGGTTTTAACAAATCAGTTAAGAGATGTGGTGTCATTGGTAACCCAACAAATAAGTTATAAAAGACCAGTAAAATATTATTTGCAAGATTCTTTCATAATTCCATAACATAACTAAATCAATAATTTGTTATGTTATGGTTTAATATTAATAAAAGTATGTTGCGTCTAAACAGCTAGAATTATAATACAAAATGAAAGATGCAAATAACACTGGGAGTTCTTTATTTGTACGAAATCTTGAGCAAATTTTCACAACAATATACAAAATATATACACAACTTACACTTATGTAAAATAAAGATGATGAATAAGATAATGATGATAAAAATATGATGAAAGTAAAGATAGGTAACAATAATATTACAGAAAATAAATGCATAAGGAATGATGCATAAAATATGATAAAAATAAATAAGAGTGCATGATGAAGAATAGAATCGAATAATAAATAAACAGTTAAATAATAATATATAAAGTAATATGGCTAAAAAAGTTGATAATAAATAGATCTATAATGATGTTATAGTAAAATAAAAGAAGAAATAAAAAATAATATCACAACAACAAATACATACTAATTGAATAAAAAATATGGCTAGGTATATTTTTAAACTCATAAAATAACTAGTCTAAATATATAATTACAGGACTTAGCGAAGACAAGACTAGATTTATAAGAACGAAGTACTCTTACTTAGAATAAGAAATAGGTTTTATGAAAATAAAATACACAAAATCGGATACCGTATAGGGTTAAGAAATATACTAACATTAGTATATCAAGAAACATACAAACGCAGAACGACTCATTTTGGGAAAACAAACAACAACTTCGCACAATCCCTTACAAAGGAAATTTGTACAATAAATATTTCAATAAATACGCTAAACCTAGAAATAAATAATCTCTTATCAAAAATCGTCTAGTTTGTTCGTGAAAACCGTAGAGGTCTTTGGTCCTAGATAGGAACCTTAGTCAGACTTGATGTGAGCAGCATAGGCTAAGTTCTGGGCATCATCGATAGACCGGCCCCAGCCGTGGCCGCCGCCGCTGCTGGCGTAATGCTCCTCATGGTGTGGGTGAGCAACAACTTCGTAGCTAGTTTCATGGTGCTTGCTAGCGAGGAGCTTCTTCAGGGCAATGATACCGGCAACAAGGAGAGAGATCTTGGCAAGGATCACGGCTTTAGCAGCAGCGAAGGCGATGATTGCGAGGAAGAGAGGGATGAGAGCCATGATCTTCAGCTTGGCAATAGCCAGGAGAGGGATCAGGGCCTTCAGCTTCTTCTTCTTGCCACGGGCTGAAACGAACAAAGTGCTATAAGTTAAACTTGTAATTTATTATTTCAGTTTATCTTGAGAATTGAAAATACGTATTTGATTCTGAACACAAACTTGTAGTGATATCAACAACAAAGCTGAGCGAGAAAAGTTTTTAACAAGTACCTTTTATCCGAGGCCTATGGTAAGATCATTGAGCTCAAAGCGGATTCTAGTTTAGCCCACGATTGCGCTTTCACATTATCTTGTTTGTAATGCATACGATCTGTGATAGTTCTGTTTCTACTTTACTTTCATTGTCCAAACAAATTTAAATAGTTTACTTGGATATTCTAAGTAGGATTGTCTATTAGAAAACTAGGTTATTCATGATATTTAAGAAAGATGAGTTTTACAAAACTCATGAAAAAATTGGTATTATATATTCATATTATTAAATTTTTAAGGGTCTTGTTTAAATGGATATTGGTTGATCCCAATTGTAAAATGTTTCGGTAAGCTAATTCTAACGATGATTATTACTCTCTACAGGCTAGGTATAGGATACAAGTATCAAAGATAAGTACGTGTTAACTTTAACCTACACGTCCAATCACATCCAATGGCATCCACCGGACATGATCATAATGAACTTATTCGAAAGGCAACTTTCTTTAGAGACGACTCTGGGGAGCGGTCTGTTATGGCTCGATTTCACGATGACAATCCGGTTTGCCAAGGACCTGTACTACCGGAAAGGCTCACTCTGAACACAACTGCGAACAAACCTATGCGATGCTGACAACCTGAATTGAAGCTTATGTTAAACGTGGACAGCTTATTTTACTACAAACTCTTTTAGAAGTTTTCCAACTGGTAGTCATATAAGTTGTTTAATCTAAAGCCTAAGAGTGAGAGCTCAAATTCCTCTAAAAGAAAATTGGAATGAAGCAGCTTTATGGAATACTCGAATGACCGAAAGGGGAATGCAGGTGCTATTTTCTTGGCCTACTGAGTGACAAGTGTACTCGTTGGGGCCAGACACTACGCATTTTAATGAGGTATGCGGATTCATTCATCTCTACATTTATATACCGTTTGAACTAACTAAGGCCATCTATAAATCTATGTTTATCTGCACCTAAGGTCGGCGACCTTAGACTCGGTGCCTTAGCTTTGAAAGGGAATACGTCAGGGGTGAAAGTAAAACTTGCTAAAGTTATAGACACCTCTCCATATAGAGTTAACTATATGTACATAGTCAGATCGTTTTTTTATTCGTTCAAATCTACTTGACATGACCGTATAAAAGGTATTTTCAGATTCTTACGCGCTATTCGGTACACAGAACGGTAGCGAAAGCGAAAAGAGTATCCGATCCATATCAAATGTTCAGGAGGATGCGGACATTTTATATGTGTTAAACAGGGCGAAATATTTTGCTGCCTCTCTGGTCTGAATATCGCATAAATATGAACAGGCCCTTTTAAAGTTCAAAGTAGTAAATCTTGTACGTTGTAGACGATAACTAGGTAGCGCTTATCGTTATGCTAAACGATGTACATACTAACTGCAAAGTTCAAAATAAACCAGAATAAACCGTTATGATAATATTCAATCCGGTATAAACAAGTGCACTTGAATGTACTTACGGTGTAAGGAAAGGATTGTATGTAGATCAAACACAAGGTGTTGTACATACGAAAGCAAAAGTGAAAGCTTCGGCTGATTTTTTGATTCCTCATTAGAATTTTATAACGTTATTCGGTGACCAGGTGACCAGAGTGTGCCCAAAACCTTGATAGTGGAATTATTAAATAGGCATCACTAACCTACCTGTCCAAAATTTAAAGCTCTTGTTTAACTCATTTACGCCTGTATATTATAATAATGAGGGTCTTAGGAACCCAGCTGCACGATTTTCGGAACGTCCTTACATATTTCTAACTATCTTATTTTGTTTATTCGTTTACTATCTTGTATTTTGTTTTTTTAAATTAAATTTATATATTTTATAGTTTCCTTTATTGAACTAGATCCTATCAAATAACGAACATTTTAATTTTTAAAATGGGAGGTTTGTGGGCACTCTCTTTTGGCGCATTGTTTCATTTTAGAAATTGTTTGTGAGTAATGAAATTCCGAGAGAAAAGTAATAAGATTTATGAAATCCGGAACTTATCAAGTAGGTACCTAAACATAGTGATTCGTGACTAAACTCTTCTTGACCACAAACATCATCGCGCTTCGGTCTATTTGTTTCATGAATTCATTCTAACCACCATTTAACTTTTTTTTCAATTAAATCAGAGTGTTCTGGTTTATTTGTAAGTGACCGCGTATTGTAAGTGTTCTTTTTATTCTCTTTCCCAACTCGTTATTTGTTATTGAATTTGTGGTTCTTTCTTTGCTTTCTTTTTTCTGTTGGTTTCTGCAATCAAGTACTTACGATTATATTATAATGTCAATGATTTTCTTAATGAAAAAACAAGACCGTTACTATTTATGTTACGATACATGTGCACAGATTTTACCGTTGAAATCGAAAGTTATGCCATTTTGGGTTAGCGGAATTCTCGCAAATTGTGTTAGCACGTTTTCGCGACATCATTGCATAATTTTGTGTTTATTTTATGGTTATGTGAAGCGATATTTAAATACTTTTTGGTTACACGTCAGTCGTTTAATATTTATTCTTTCAAAAGTATCTGTGCTATAACACAAAATTGATTTTATACAAAATGCAGTTTCGTATGGTTAAGACATTACATTTACATGGTCTTTATTGTAACAAATTGCAGCCATAAATTATTTCATTGACTGTATCCGCACCCATTATGCAAAAGAGATCTTTCTATTCATACAATTACCGTGGCCAGAGCACAATTATGCATTTAGCGCTGCTTAGCATAACATTTTTAATATTTACTTTTCTCGCTCTTTCTTTCTTTGTTTAACAATACTTTTATTGTCTTCATGTTCAATAAAGGCGATATATCCTTCTACAATGTGGATTAATCAATGATATAATAATGATTTATAAGACAAACAAGGTAAAATTTAATTATGGTTCAAAAAGGCTTTTCTTGATACATACCTTCTTCAAGGGACCTCTTCATGCCCTCAACAGCGGATGTGGGCAGTTTGAACTGAATGACATGGTTTTCCAAGAAATCAGCAGCTGAATCGATCAGCCTGGATTCAACCACGGCTTCCCTCGCCCTCGGCTCGTCGGGCAGAGGCTCGAAGGACCTCGCAGACCTGGGGGAGCCATTACCGATGAGTGTCAGACCATCAGTAATGTCCATCTCACGAGCCGACGTTAAGGATTCCGCGTATTTCAATGCCTTCTCCTGCAACCAAAAATTACCAAACTTTATTAACTGAACCACTGCACTGAAACACCATGGGCTATCACTTGGCACTGTTCACACCTTCAGGCACAGAGATATGTCTCCTTCGGAACACTCCTTGACGACACTGATCACGCTCCCGACCAATCCAGGATCGTTGACTTCGTTGTCTAGGGCTGGCATGGCTCGCGCCGCCGCCACCAAAACTAGGGCAAGTACGTAGCGCCTCATGTCGATCAAACTACCCCTTCAGAAAGCTTAGCACAAAGTGTGGCTACAGTGTATAAGTGAGCCTGTTTTAAGCCTCTCACCCCACTACTGAGGCGGACGGGCGGTCAAGAAAAGTGAGCCCAAAAGCGAACGATTAAACTGGTACCCGACGAAACAATTTTATGATAATTCGGGCGGTTGGGTGTACGCACGTTTTTCGGGGTTCGTTTACAGTGTCGGCGGATTGTGTGTGTGCGTGCGTGCGTGGCTGTGTGGGTGTCAAGTACACGGTCGCAGTCGTCACAGATCAATGGTCGCGCCACTTACGTAGCCTGCAGTGTAAATGTACGATGCAGGCGCGGTCGCATTGAGGCGGAGTGCGCTTCCACGTGGTCTTGATACTTTAGGGCAGGTGTTTTTTATTACTTACTACTATACTTAAAATATGTATTATATTACAATGGAGAGAATCGATAGAAACGGATAATTAGTCAGCGTTTTTTCATTATTTTAGCAAAAGGAAAATATATAACCTAACCTCCTAGTAGGTAAAAATAAATATTGCTGGACAATTCACACCGCATCTAACCTCAAGCTAAGCAGGGTTTGTGTTAAGGATGCTAGATGACTGATATACATAATACAATACATTACATTGATATTTTTTATTATACATAGAAATCGACCAGAACACCCGGGACAAAATTATCTGCAGATCGTACAAACATTTGTCCCGAGACGGAAATCGAACCCCTCCTGCATCGCAGGTATAAGACCCTATAAACCCTTCGTTCTAAATAATTTTTACAGAGCTACTCCTCGAGAAAGTAAGAATGGCAAACAAGGTTAGGTTATTCTTACAATTTTATTATTAAAGTTAACCTTTTTACCACGATGTTATTAAATTTTATCGAATTTCTCATCTAGACCCACAAAGTAATTTATCATTTTCATCTATGCTACTAATTATTATTTTTCAATGTTCTGAGACAAAGTTTTCTCAACAATGAGAAATGCCAACCCATCATTAGGTACTGTTATTGTTCAAAGGAAAGGTACTTAAAAGGTACCTGTTTTCATTCCCACGAAAAAAACAGTGATAATACAATATGAAATGGAAGGTAGAACATGATTTAATTAAAGAGATTTACTTTCTGTGGAATGATAGTATGAAATCGTTAAGAGCACACATTTTCTTCGTGCCAATAAATGTTTCAAATATGCCCTGTTATGTTATTTTTGCAGAATCATCACATCATTTAACGTTTATTATTCTGGGACGTAACCATAGTCATAGTAAATCAATTGGTTCGCTAAATTGGCCCTTGGAATATTTTATCTGAAGCTAAGGGCTGACGGATATTATTTTTTATAAGATGGCATGATAATTAATTATTTTCATTTCTATTTCTAATCATGTAAGCCAGTCATCTGATGAAAAATATGTAAGGACAAATAAAATATGTAAAAAAAAAGATTTATTGTAAAAATATACCAACATTAAAAAAACAAGTGACCATTACCCAGAATTTCAATTTAATTTTAAATAAATTACATAGTATGGTCTTAAAGCTTAAGAGAATGAAATCTATACCTGTTCAATAATAAATTTAAATTAAGACAGAGTCAAAAAACCAATTATCAAAATCTCTCGATCCGCATATAAGTACCAGAATTGTACATAATTAAAACCTGTAATTTGACACGGCTGTAGAAATCGAAACTTTTATCAGAAGTCGGTATTTTTTTTGTTAATGTTTGATGTGCCGAATGAAGCTGGTTAATGTACTAGAGACCTATCACACCTAAATGCCCTCATCGAAAACTCCTTTATATCTCTATAAGAACCGATATAAGCTAGGGGAGAAACGTGTTCTTGAGAGGAGACCGCGACTCATCAACGTAGCGTGACACGCCCTCCGCCCAGGTAGGATGACGACTTGCAAAAGAATGCAGGTAGACACTGGATGCGGCAAGCTGATGACAGGGCGCTCTAGCGGTCACTAGGAGAGGCCTATGTCCAGCTATGGACTAATAATGGCTGATGATGAAATCATAATAACCAAATGATGAAATCGTCAACAGAAGATGATGACAATTACTTTGAAAGGTTGTTTTTCACAGCCTTTCCCGCAACCTACTGCATTGCAGGTGGACCTTCGCCCACCGCGCCATAGAGGTCATTACTACAACTCTTTGTACTTGCTTCGTAAATCCCAGATTTTCTATAAAAACTTTTACTAGATATAATAACCTAAAAACCTCTTAAAAATCTTCAGCTAACTTGTATTACATAATAATGATGTGTGAATTTGTCCAGCATTATTTATTTATTTATATAGCTGCTGATAATTGTTAGGGTTATCAGTTTTTGCTGCTGTGCTACAAGGGGCTTCGGAATCATCTGTTCATCACTTATGACAGTGACTATTCTTGGATATCATCATCCACTTGCCTTATATCAAGCTCAGCCTAACCAGATTGTACAAAACTTACAAGCTTTCAATGCCGGTTTCACAACTCATTTAGAAAACTTGAAATGTCGGTAACTGCATCTAGACTAGGTTGTGACTACAGTGAAAAGCAGACGCGGGAGTGGATTTGCCTGCCACAGCAACGGTGGGCAATCCACTTGATATTTTCTTTGAAATATATCGATATTGCGATCTTAGTTACAACAGCTGTGCTTGTATTATCAGCTAACTGTTCAAATTATCATAATGGCACAATCTTGAAAGAAATAAAAAGACTGCATTTAGATCACAAGAAAACAGAATAATAAAATCTAAGAAATAGTTACTATTAAGTACGGTTTTGAGGCTAGGTCTTAGGCTGTTAAAGTACCTATCTAGCGTTTATTTAGTATTGTTCAAAATAGTGTTTACTTACCTACCTACCTTACTTAACTAATAAAGTCCAGATAGTTCTTTTCATCGAAGAATTTCATGATTTTAACAGGACTAATAAAACACTGTAACAATAATGGTGAACAGCAGAAGACGTGGCATAACTGTGGTTGGCCCAGATTGTTCCAGGATTCAGGACACACACACATGATTCACACATGTATGAATTAACATAAGAAAATAGTTTAACTGTCTGTGTAATTCGAGTCATTGCTTTGACAGTTCATGACAACCTCTTTTTAGGGTTGGGCATAGACCGGCGGCGCAGAAGGTTGGGGTTCGATTCCCGCCTTGTGACAAATAGTTTGTATGATCTGCAGATATTTGTTTAGGGCGTTCTGTTCGATGTATAATAAAAAAATATTGTAATGTATTGTATTGTATTATGTATATCAGACATCTAGTACCCATAACACAAGCTCTGCTTACCATGGGGCTAGATAATGCTGTGTGAATTGTCCAGCATTATTTAAATATAACATAAAACAAAAATTAAAAAAAAAAAATAGGAAAATCTACTACCTTTGGATCAAAGGTTTCAATTTCTAAATAAATATAATGATAGACCACATCTCATATCGCCTTCTTGCAAGTGCTATTATTAGTAAGTCAGAAACATGATGTTGCCTGTAATTGTTTAAATTACGGACCAACAGACAAACCCACATTTAATTATGACTACTAGTAATCGTAAGACCACTTTCTTTTTCGAAAAAAGTTGCCCATGAAACTACTTTTTATGATGTTACCTCATTGGGGTTCGGTAACCAAATCCAATCTGTCTACCTCATAGAAGTTGCAAGAGTAGATTTTTTATTAATGCTTAATAAAATAAAATTAACCGAGAACCGCTGCGGTGTGACTGTGTTCTTGATTGGAGACCACGACTCGTCAAACGTAGTGTAGGACGCCCTCCGACCTACGAAGGACGGCGGGCAGATGCTGGATGCGTCAAGCTGAAGACAGGGCGCTATGGCACTCATTGGGGGAGGCCTATGTCCAGCAGTGGACTAACACAGGCTGATTATGATGGTCCTAGCTCTTTTTCTAATTTTATTTTGTATTGATGGTGCAATAATGATACATACATGATATTGTATTGTATTGTAAATATTATAAGCAAACAAATGAATGATATTTAGAACTTCTACTATTATCACAGATAAAATTGCAATTAACCTGAAACTTTCCACTTTTAAGTTTACCCTTAACAGTGGAAAGTTGTCCTGAATCCTACTGAATTGAAAGCAATTGACAACCCAAATATTTTTAAGAATAATTTAAGAAAACTTTTGCTGAAGGGGTGTTTTTATACTACTGACGAATTTATCAGACGAAAGTAGTTATTATTATGTATGCTTTTGATTCACTAACCTATTTTTATTTTTATTATTTAGATTAAGTATTTGTAGCTATAAGTATTAATTCATACACAATATAAATTGTTTCTGAATAAATGAACTGAACTGAATGAACTGAACTGAACTGATTCCTCCATGCATCACGATCCTGGGCCAGTTGGACCCCAGCGCTGTGAAAGCTGTCAGATAAAATCCTAAAGAAAACATCTACAGAACCCCTCGAGGTGGCTACGTACACTCTCTTCAAAGCCATTGTTACTCTTCTTTTCTTATTAGCCAGTAACAGTTGCGTAACACGAAGTAGGTCAATAGCACCGGCCACGTTGGAATACTTACATATTTGTAAAGGATCGTCGTTCAAACTTTCCAATTTTTTTGTGATATCACTTGTGGAATGCGTTTCCTTGTGAAGTTTTTTTCTTCTTGCTACAAGGTCACTGTCATAAGTAGGAAGATGTTTCGATGCACTGTAAGTTTTGTAACCTTATTATTATTTACTGCACTTCAAAAATATAATGTTCAAGATTAATTAAATATAGGGAATCTAATTGTTAATAAAAAATCAATGAGTTTCTGTACTGAGTGGAAGCCCGGACTCAAATCCCGTCTCAGTCATAAATTACTCATCATCATCAGCCTATGTTAGTCCACAGCTGGACATAGGCCTCCCCCAATGAGCGCCAAAGCGCCCTGTCTTGAGCTAGACGCATCCAGCATCTTCCCGCAGTCCTTCGCAGGTCGTCATCCCACCTGGCCGGAGGGCGTCCTACACTACGTTTGCCGAGTCGCGGTCTCCACTCAAGAACACGTTTACCCCAGCGGTTGTCAGTTCTTAGTGAGATATGGTATACATTACTACTTTACATAAATTCAACATATCAGGTTTCAGGTTTCAGGTGGGGGTACTCCATTTTCCGCATTTGGACTCCAGTTGGTCCTTTATGCGTAGTAGTTTGCTAGCTATGCTAGCAAACTACTACGCATAAAGGACCAAAGGACCAGCCTAGCTCCGTCCAGAAGCGCAGAATCTTCCTGGGGTCTTCACAGGCTTCGCGGAGCGACCTCGGCAAGTTGAGGATTTCTATACGTTGTGCTAATACTCCCTCGCATTCCAGGATTACGTGGGAGGCTGTTTCGTCGTTGCTGAGGCATCCTCTGCAGAGAGGGCTGTCCGTCGCTCCGATGGTGAATAAGTGTTTGTTTAGTTAATTCAACATATTTTAATAGTAAATCTTTGAGATTTTATTATTGACGACAAGTTAAAACCCTATCCATAGCCTATATATTGGACCACCTTATCAGTGTTATGTTATGCTACTGCTTCGTTAGCAATACACTGACACAATTTTAACCAGACGTGTTCAACAATAATTTTGGCAAAACAGTTCACCGTGAATTATGCATGAGTTTGCATGCCATTGTTGTCCGTTTTTGTAGGTCTTCATGCGAAAATGTGTATTGAGTAACATATATTATTTAGGGAGAAAGTAATTTCAAATTTTGGACCCAAGATAGGTAGAAATTATGATTATGGCGTTTATCGCCATCGTTTTCTGGGCGCAGCTGGTCATTTATATTGTTCAGAGTCAGAAGGTTTTTAGGGAAATCAATTAATTACGGATGTAATTGTAAGCGGGTTAACTACGAACTATTATTTGTGTTGGAGGAACACCAAAGTTTCATCCCTTAACGAGGGACATCGTTAGGGTGAGTGCAGTTCTAGACGCGGTGCCGCGTCCAGAAAGGTGCCAGAATGTCCAGTAGGTAAAGCTAAAGTGATCTATTTTATGGGTAATAGATATTGGCCATTGATATAGGTACCTAGCTCTAAGAATTAGCAAGCTGAAGTGGCATTGGGCCGGCCATATCTCGCAATGAACTGCCAACCGCAGGGGTAAACGACAGGGCGCTATGGCGCTCATTAGGGGAGGCCTATGTCCAGCAGTGGAGTGCTATAGGCTGATGAAACGATGATGAGATATCGGTCGAATTACTTTTATAGATATTTTACTGTCCTGTGGTGGGTATATTATTTTACTGTATTAAAATGGAAACAATATTAGTCATTTCATTACCAACAGTTTTATTGATAATTTGGTTATGAATAAGGTAAGTGAAACAATCGAAATATGAAACTATTAAATAAGAATATAAATAAGTTATACATAAAATATTTACATTTATAAAATAATATATACGTGTGTTATTATGTATATAGTAAGTAATAAATATGAGATCCATAATCTAAGGAGTACTTTATAAACGATATTTGGTCATTTTAATACTTTGATACTATAAAAACGATAATTATTTACAGATATTAATTCAATAAATGCCATATAAACATATTATTTACATATTTACATTTGCTATAAAACTATATCAATTATTATAAAACATAAACGAATTATTTTATTACAGAAACAAATTAATAGTAATAAATATAATGATATTTATAACAACCGTATATAATATTGATAAAAAGCTTTCATATAAATATAAAACTGATGAAGTTATTATAACTGTATACAAAAATATCATATTTAATATATGTATCGTATAAACATATATATGTATATATAAAGTCCTAAATGGCAATATAAATATCAAAATTAAAGCAATTTCCAAAGACAATACGTATTGATATAAAATACATAAATAAATAAATAATATTTATATATTAATACAAATATTAACAAAGACAGTGCTTACACTGAGAGTATTTGAGGTACATGACAAATGCTAAGAGAAACTTTTAACTAGATAATTTCTCTAACTCATTTAGCTGATATGTTGTAAATAATATATCATTTTATCCATTTCACATGAGCGCTAGTCGTCGCATGTTAGAGTGAGACGGAACACATTGCACTTTCATTCGAAGATATATTCAAAAAGTTAAATAACAATTTGTCTATTGCTGTTACTGACCTTAAATTTTATAACTTATCAGTCCTTTCTAAATTGATTTAATATTTGTACCGATATTATTTATGGTTTCGCCTCATTCTAACATGGTCATATATATTTCAATCCGATGCATTTAATGTATATAAATACGAGTAACTTAAAACTGTGCTAGAATAAAATCAAGCAACTGCTTGTTTTGAGTTAGTTTGTTACCTTCTTTCAAAACTAGTTCGTATCTTAGCAGACTTATTCTCAACCTTTTCTTATATAAATAAATAATATTAATCTTGACGTGTTTGGTAGAAACTTACGTTCCGTTTTCGTAAATAAATATTTGGTGGGTTTCTTTGGCTACTGGGCATGGGCACTGTAAGCTAAGTCGTGGGATTTATCGAGAGACCTGAAAAGAAAGAAAAAAAACATTAATATTTTATTAATTTATGAACACGTATGTGTATTATTCCAGCTTAGATTAATAAAAGCCCAAATCTTCCCCCGAGTTGCACATGCGAAGTAATTATGGTATTACAATCCTACTAATATTATAAATGCGAAAGTTTGTAAGTTTTTATTGAAACTGTACAATAATATAGCTTATACATCAGAATAACACATAGCCTACAATTTATAAAGATATATAGTATATTATCCAAAATATTTATCACCACGCAGGTGAAACCGCGGGGCGCAGCTAGTACTATATATAATTCTTTATTAATAACGCCAAGTTACAAATCAAACGCAATAAGGTAAGCAATATTGTCCTTAAATAGTATTACCCCCTTATGATAAAGCGTAGATAAGACCCATTATAACGCTTATCAGGGGAGGCCTGAGGCTAGCCGTGAAAACGTCAATTAACAAACTATTAAGACTCTCATCAAGGGAGGCCTAAGTCCAGTAGTGGGACACGTGGACAGAACATAAATAATTTTAACGTGGTAATAAAATCAGTTCAAAGCACCTCACGTATTACACCTTAGAAATTTGCATACAAAGTTACATGTAAATTACCAACAATAAATCATAAAACAGTTGTCGCGTGTCTAAACGAACTATTAAACATAATAATATCTGTTATTTACAGTAGGTAATTGTATTAGAAGTCATTGGCCAAGCAATGCTGAATAGAAAAAGTGAATAGATGTGGTTTCTTTCTGGAATTTCCGCCGGCAGTTTAAGGAACCCACCTAGCATTCGGCAAGCCACCTTCTCTCGCTTTTAACAGTTTTGAGAATAATTTTGACGGCAGGCGTCCCATAGCCCAATTACCCAGTCGATTCTCCCACCAAAATTACCTAGATTTATTCCTTTCATGTTTTTTTGCAATAGACCCTGCACCTGGCTAATATGATCTTTATATTTTGGACCCAAGGATAATATTCGCAGGGATAAATACGATATCCCTTGCCATTAGATGAACTCTCATATAAAGGGTATCTGTGCTGTTGGTTCCAGCCCCCCGTATGCCTCACAAAAGACACACACACAGGCCACTATTGCCTGATATCATGGAAATGAGGAACACATAATAACATGTGCTCGCTACACAATAATAATCAACATTACCTGCTCCATCCAGAGCCGCCATGACCAGCCGACACAACAACTTCATGCGACTCGTGTCCACCTCCTCCATGGTTTGAGGACAGCAGCTTCTTCAGCCCGATGATACCAGCCAGCACCAAGGCGAGCTTGGAGACGATCAGAGCCTTGCCCGCCAGCAAGGCAAGGGCTCCGAAAGCCAGGGGTACCAGCATACCCATGATCAGGACGGGGATTGCGAGGAGGGGGGCGATCTTCTTTCTCCGGCTGCGGCCTTCCTCCAGTTCATTTTCAGAATCTGAGCTGACTGGGAATTTGACCTGAAATAGAAGAGTAAAGAGTTAAAGAAGGAAACTGGTGAAATAAACAAATAATACTGAACAATAAAAGAATATGTGTTTTGCTGTTCGGCAGGTAGATAATGTCTCGGTATTAAGCCCACCCTTTGTACCCTTTGTAGTTCAATAAAGTTTTAAATAAATAAATAAAATAAAAAAATTCACAAAGCATCTAGCCCTAAGCTAAGCAGAACTTGTGTTATGGGTACTACATAGATACATTTTTATTTGACATAAATAAACATCCAGAACACCCGGAATAAATATCTGTAGATCGTACAAACATTTGTCCCAAGGCGGGCATCGCAAACGCAACCTTCGCGGTATTAGACCAGCAAGACCTTCTCCTACCGCGTCATAGAGGTCGTCAAAAGATTTCCATTATACATATATTAATTTTATAATAACTTCTTATTCCACTGCGGGATACAAGCCATCCCTTTGTCAATGCGAATAAAAAAATGAATGAAATAATGTCCAAAAAGTCGAAAATATTTTAAAATCTCTTTCAGCTGGCAATACCCTAGAAATGTCAATCTATGAGAAGCGGATTATGGACGGATAGTGGTGATGATGTAGCCGTTCTAAAAGAAGTCATGATTAACTTGACATATCACTCTGTGTTAGTCGGTAGACGATTAAAAAAATCGTGACCTAGTCCGTAACTAATAAGACGCTACGGCAAAGTTCAACTTCTTGCTAGATGGCTCTCTAAGTTGTCAAATTAATTACCTGCGTTCTAGAAATGAGCAATAATTCTACAGGATTAGTCAAGTTACCTGTAGATTTGTTGTAGCTGTCTGCAGTTAGCTAATTTTTTTCATTTGAATATACTACTTCTAATTAGTTTGTATTATTTGACGTTCTTTTTTAATAAAGAGATTCTATACGATGATCACAGTTCAAGTCATCTAAGCTTTCCTGTATGAAATAACTTCCTTCATAAATATAGAGGTCATTAATGATGGAAAACCCGGAAGCAAACAGGAAAGCCAGTTCATTCTCGCCATGACCAATTAAAACAAAGTCTACAACCGCTAAGTAGGCTGGACAAGCGAGAAATCAACTTAATAGACTGAGAAAAAAAAAGTGAAGATGAAATTAGTTACTGATTACTCCAATGCACCTAGAAAGCGGTTACGGTGCGCCGCGTTGGGAATGTATTTTTTCATTGCATTTCGAGTAATCAGTGCGCGTGCGCAAGGCATGCGTGTATGGAAATCGATGCATGATAATAGTAACTGTTGAATTGTAGAATCTGCTAATGGGAGGCAACGGGAACAGCGTAGAATTAGTGAAATGCTGTAAAACCTGTGTAAATAAATAATGCTGAACATTTTTACACGGAATCATCTAAAAGGTAAGCAGTTTGTGGCGTGTCTTATGGGTAGGTACTAGATGACTGATAAATGATAATACTTTAACACTTATACAATTTATAACAACGATACATCGTTTTTATGATACACATGAAAAGCCAGAACACCATGTACAATTATTTGCAGATGGTACAAAAAAAAACAAGGGGGGAATCGAAGACCCCACCTCCTGCATCGAATGCGGACCGTTGCCGACCACGCCACAGAGGTCGTCTTGTCGTATTGTCCTAGTAAAGCGATTTGGTAGCAGTTCCTAATCTTGTGTTATGGGTTTAAGATGACTGATATATAAAACTTAGACGCCCAGACCCGGATGTACCGATCGTCAAATATTTTTTGTCCCGTTGCGGTAATCAAACCTGCTACCTCCAGTTAGGCAGACCTTTGCCACCAAGGTATTGAGTAGAGAATCCGAGACATGACGTGTAAATCTGTGGTACCTTTAAAACGTAGGTACTTAGGAAGTCGCAATAGATGCCGAATTGTTGGAAGTCTATGGTTTATGGCCTTTTCCCAGCAGTGGGCAATAAAAAGTAAGTAACGAACAACACTAATTTTTAGTTACATAACGATAGTTATTTTAGGAAGCGGATATCCTAATGCTATAATTTAGCTTTTTCTTTCAAGTGAATGCGTGCATGTTATTATAATACAAAATTAATAAAATAGGTAATCGAAACGTAAATAAAAATAAAATTTTACCATTAGTCACTAAAAGTTTGCATTATTATTTTTATCGATTGGTAGAATAAATAATACATGCCAAAATCTTCAAATAGTCTGGACTTCTTTTTGATATTCTATTTTTGGATTTCAGAAAGGATGCTCGCGCGACTATTTCCGCTAAAATGTATGTGTACAAAATTCAGGCAGCGAAATTTTGCTGCCTGCGTTAGTGGACCTGCCATAAACAGGTAAACTTATGGGGATTGAAACCGTAAGTGTCATGGTCGTTAAATCTTCTAGTCAAAAAAGCAAAACTTTGGTACAGAGGCTACGTTTTAGGGGCCTCGAGTGGGACGCAATTTTGATAATAATACATCAAAACGCATAAGAATGACGGTTGGCAATCGGTATACCTCGTCACCAAAATGTGCTAAAAATATCTACTATCTTGCTTGTGTCAGAAATCAAAGAAAATAAATCTGACGCTCAAAATATCGAGAATAAGTAGCAATCGGAGTTTTACAAAACATTTCCTTTATCTACGGTAAAAGATGGCCGCATTACCTAGGGCTAGGTCCGTAGGGTACCGAGTAACTACGAATTTTTTTTATATCTCAGTGTCGCGTCCGTCGGGTCGCAACGCATGACTTGAGAGCTGTGGGTACCTATGTCCTTAAAACACTGGATATCCGACGCTATTCTTGTTAGTTTCAATTCCAAAACTGTGATCTCCCATTTTTCTTCATATTTGCTTTGTTTCGTTTCTGTCTCCAAACTTTGTACTGTATTTTTATAACCAAAACTGTTTTCTACTATTTCTACCATAGAACCACGTTACCCTAACTAACCTTTCTACCACGTCACAGAAGCTGAGTTGACAGATGACAACTCATGCATGACACTGCATTCTACTTACTGATTTTTTATTTTATTATTCTTTTTTTCTTTGTTTGTTTTGAGCATCTCTTTTCCTTGTCCGTCATGTAACTAAATAAATAGGTTCAAACTGAAAGCCAGCGTTGTTCCGTGCCATGCATGCACTAAGCTGAGTTTGACCCTTTTTGGCAAGCAGGGTCTACCTAGGTGAGTTACATATTAAAGTACCTAATCTATAAGCCAGATGTAGATCTCATTATCAAGCGAGTGTTTTGCAGACAACCTACCATAAATACTTTACTGTACCTAT
Organism: Eupithecia dodoneata; assembly: GCA_947044415.1. Classification (NCBI taxonomy): domain Eukaryota; kingdom Metazoa; phylum Arthropoda; class Insecta; order Lepidoptera; family Geometridae; genus Eupithecia; species Eupithecia dodoneata. The sequence continues at coordinate 8,263,597 of OX345678.1, forward strand.
CTGTTCCTTATTCGATAAAGATTTTTGACTTTATTAAGTTCTGTCCTGACGTGATATCATAATTGATACTTATATTGTAAACATTATAATTACTATCAAGTCCCTATACTGTACGTACGTACCACTGCTAGGCAAAGGTCATAGTTTCTTCCATCTACTCTGCTTCATTGGTACTTACATACTCGAAATCGACACTTAAAGATGCTCAAATCTACCGCCAAAGGCGCCAACTCACGATCAATTCCTTATATGTCTTTCAAACCTGCAGCTGTAATAAGAATATTAGCTTCTCCAGTTTGAGCTTACCTGGAAGGTATGAGTCTGCATGAACCCGATGAGTTTATCCATAATGAGGTTGTCCAACGAGCTCTCGTCCAGGCCTCTTGGAACTGCCTCCTCAGTGACTTCATCTTTGGCATCATTATCCTTCTTTATCGTCACTCCATTCAGTACATTGATCTCATCACTCCTCGCCAGCCGGTTCAACGTCTTAGCCAGTTTCTGCTTCAAGCAGTGCGCGATGTCGTCGCCACTGCACTCTTTATACGTCTCATAAGCAAGCTTCAGTTCCCCGAAAGAATCCTCTGAACTTCTCTCAACCTTGTGGTTCGCTGTTCTCGCGCTGACGGTTACGACCAAGGTCAATATCAGGAGGTAATGGGGTACCATTTTGATGTCGTGATCACTTCGATGCTGGTATGGGTACTGTGTTCGTAACTAGATCACTGGTAGCGTTTATATGCGCTTGGAGTCACGGTACACTGGACTCGCTGAGAGGGATGCACCGATGCATTTATGCAGTTGGGTGGAGTGGTCGGGACAAAAGTGTTAGGGTGTTCTTTTCAAAGCGGGTCAATGAAGCAGTCATTGGATAAATACTGGTTGTGATTGGTAATTGATGGATGCAATTACAAAGTCTCTAATTTCACTTCTGACGGGTCCGGATATGGTTTACTGTAGAAAAATTCTGGTTTGACATACTAGTTTTATGAATACGAAAGTTTGGATGGATGGATTAGTGTTTGTAACTTCTTCAGGCCTAAATTACGGAACGGATCACGCTAGCTGAAATTATCATAGATACCGGAATAAAATAAAGGATACTATTCTACCGACAAAATGAGTTCTATAATCGGCTGTTTTTTTATTTTTGTACCGACACCTTTCTTAACCATGTCCTCTTTCACACAATCCATTTATCTTTTCTTCTGTCTTCCTCTTTCATTATATCCCACCACACCAAACCCATCACTCTTTCAAAAGTTTTATACCACGTACTAATAGGCGCTTGCTTAGCAATAATACCGACGCTGGTCATGCGGGTTGGGGATCGCAGTTGGAGGTATTAATGTTCTACAGGATTCGTTGCTGCCTGCACCCAAGGGATATCACTTAATCATGATACCCGTGGAAAGAGTTGGGCTGGTGCATGTTCCAAGCTAGCACCTAAGGCCAGCTGTGGATTTACGTTAAAGCTATATACGTAGATATTTGTTCCTTGGTAATTTTTAATTATATGGCGTAGACCAAAAACGATTCGTAAGGCCATTGAAAAGGATTTCAACTGTCAATTTATGATTTATGAAGACTTTAGCATTATTACACGGCAGGTGATAAGACACAATTTAAAAAAAAATGGCGCGGTCCCCTTTCGTTTTTCGTATACAGATTTGTGACGTCAGCGTGAATATTTTTTAACATATGGCAATCGCACCAGCTTTTAATTTGTTTATTAGTATGTGCATTGTGCATTATCTAAGAATAATAATAGCGCACAGACACTTTTGTCCGCAACTGTACAGTTCAATATATCACGTCTTGGGTCTAGTTCGATTTCAATTTAACTTAAGCTGATAACACACTTTTTAGTAACTGTAGAGGTACATGACTACACTTCCTAACGCCTATATTCGCTACTGTCAGTTAACTCAATAGAGGTCGCCATTAGATGTTAAAACAACACCTATCTTTAAATCCTTAACATAGCTAACATTTTCCGCAAAATGGTAAAATAATCATCATCCCTTTATTTAAGTCTTAAGTGGCCCTTATTTAATAAATTGGCCTATGTCCAACTGTGGACCGATGACCCAGCATCTTGGCCTATGTCCAACTGTGCGTTGTGAATTTGAATATCGCTCAACTTTATATTGTAAAGTACTAACATAAATGTATATAGTAGTCGTTTGTTATTCCTCAAAAATAAAAAAAAACTGTGGACTGATGGCCCAGCATCAGCCCACAGTTGGACATAGGCCTCCACTAATGGGTGCCATAGCGCCCCGTTTTCACCTTAATGCATCCAGCATCTCCCTGCAGTCGTTCGCAGGTCGTTATCCCACCTGGTCGGAAGGCGTCCCACACTACGTTTACCCACTCGTGATTTACCCCAGAGATGCGGCCGGCCTACTGCCACTTCAGCTTGCTAATTCCTTGATTATATATATATAATAGATAAAAGTCAGACAATTCGTAAAAAAAATCACATTAAATAAACTCAAGTCATGAAGTAACATCCATCTTGAACTAACTTTTATGTTTGAAAAAACTTTGTTCGCCAAGAGAATAATGACGTATGTGGCGCAACGCGGCGTAAGAGGTTGCTGGTTCAATTCCAACTCGGGACAAATGTTTGTGCGAGTTGTAATGATTTTTTTAACACAATCTCTGTTAACTTTTTTACTTGGCTAGATCATCTGCGTGGATTCAGCATTATTTTTTTTATAAGTGAAGTGATGGGCCTTCTAGTGATTTCCATGTCCATTGAATGCAGTAAAGATAATAATTACTTTACTCTTTCGATGATCATCGAAATAAGTGAAATCATGTCATCTTTATTTTATGAAATCACTTTTTCTTTCATGGGGATAGCCAAGTGACTGCATTTACATAGAAAACAGATTTTACTTACGATACCTCTATACATCATCACCATCAGCCTATAGCAGTCCACTGCTGGACATAGCCCTCCCCCAATTAGCGCCCTAGCGCCCTGTCTTCAGCTTGCCGCATCCAGCATTTACCTGCAGTCTTTCGCAGGTCGTCATCCCACCTGGTCGGAGGGCGTCCTACACTACGTTTACCGAGTCGTAGTCTCTAACTCAAGAACAGATTTGCCCCAGCGGCAGTCGGTTCTTCGCGAGATATGGCCGGCCCACTGCCACTTTAGGTTGCTAAATCTTAGAGCTATGTCGATACCTTTATTTATATTGTAGGTATGAAATTAAGCAATTATTTCTAAATTTAATCTAAAACCAACCTTAAATTTAAGGGCCGCATCACGCAATGGAGTGGCTTAAATAATTTCGGAAACTCTCCTCAAGTGCTATTTTTGTTTGTTTGCCCCGTAGTCAGTCAGTTTCTATAAAAAATATTTTCCGTTCAAATTAAGTTTTGTAAGCAGGCTTCCCGCGACACAGGCTGGCCTCGTGCGGGGGCCGCCAGTAATGTGTAATTACTAAGTGAAATGTCTAATAAATAATGTTGTATTTGTATTTGTGTGAATAGGCAAACGGTGCAAGATGGGCTTCTGTAAATTAGTTGTAAATAATAAGCAACCGTTGGTTGTACTCGGAGCATCATGCACAGATATTAACAAGTGAGATGAGGGGAAAAAACTTGTTCGTGAGCAGCGTGGGCGGTATCTATAGCTTAACATTTAGCGGATGATTTTCCACTGCGACACGAAGGCACTAACTCTAGTAATAAAATCCTGTTTTTTCATAATAATTCATATATTGATAACATTTGTTACAGGTCACATTATTATCAGAAACATATGTATATCACATTATAATACATTATAAATTACATTTCAAAATCATAAATTCATAATAATTATATATAGCGACTACTAGAGCTGCTAGGTAGAGCTTGACTTACTAGAGTTAGTTAAGGTTTTTGTTTTTATAGTGCGTTAGCCCTCGCACTAGGGGTTATTTAATTTCGTAGGCTAGTTAGTTAGTGCGCTTTCAAGTGTCGCAGTGAAAGAACACTCATCTGCGACACTGGGGGGTTCGATCCCGGCCCGGGATGAATGTATAATCTACCGCTATGAATTGTTCCGGTCCGGGTGTATAAGTTATTTTTAAGAGAGTTAAGAGCATACACATGCACAATGTACAAAAATTCCCATTTTTGTGCATTGTTTGTACTTTTAATACATGCAGTATTTAAGTATTTTAATTTTTTTTGCACTAAGGCACAAGGGTGGACTTAATGCCGAGGCCATTTCTACCTACCGACCAATTATGAGCTTAAGTTCGTTATCTTTATTATAAAATTCACAGTTACAGCTTAGAATATCAGACAGCGCTCAGTAAGCGAGATAACTGCAATCTAGCCACCCATTTATATACGAATAGTCGACACTGCTTTGCCAGCTAGTTTAGCTTAAGTTCGCACGAGCAAGTCGTACAATCATATGGTCTTTTACAGAGCGTGCTTGGACAGAGAGATTGCTGCTAGCTGTCGTCACGTGGACAGCGTGAGGTCAGTATGATTTGAGGCGGAGGCGTGCAAAAGCTATACCTAAGCTAATATGGCTAATGCCCGGCTACACATACGGTCCCCTTTCTCACTCTGATTCTACTTACCTAACAGGATTTATTTTCATTTTATAAAATACTGGGACAAGCAAAGTTTCTTTTAGCGCTCTTGTTTCAAACTGTTTTGACGACTTCTATGGAAGTTGTCACTGACCGAGTTACAAACGGTAATTTTTTTACAGTAGGTACCTACTTCGCAGATTATTTAATTTAGTCTAAAAAGAACCGAATCAAATCTCATAAAATATATTTATATTTATGATTTATAGAATGCTGGACAATCCACACAGCATCATCTAGCCCCAGTGCTTGTGTTATCGGTACTAGATGACTGATATACTTAATACAATACATTACATAGACAGATCTTTTTATACACAGATAACGACCTGAACACCCGGAACCAATATCTGCAGATCGTACACACAAATTGTCCCGGCCCGGGATTCAAACACGCAACCTCCCGCGCCGCAGGTGAACCTTCACCCGCTGCACCACAGAGGTCGTCTGATAATGACGATGATGATATTAATTTAAATCAGTAGGCCAACATTTTAAGTACATAAGTAGGCAGTGAAATAACTTATGATGTGCTTACATAACTCTAAGCATACATCCTGCACCAAGTGTTTTGTGTCACTTTCTCGAGGGTGATCTTGTATTGCCAGTTTATATCTTAGAACTTGCGTTTTTAGGGTTCCGTATCGGTAGATTATACATTCGTCCCGCGCCGGGATTAACCCGGCCCCTGTCTCGCAGACAAACGTTCTTTCACTGCGACACTCGAAAGCACTTACTAGTCTAAGAAATTAAATAACCCAAAGGGTTAAACGGAACCCTATTACTAAGACCACTGTCCGTCCGTCTGTCTGTCACCAGGCTGTATCTCATGACCCGTGATAGACAGTTGAAATTTAATAATTTCACAGATGATGTATCTCTGTTTCCGCTCTAACAACAAAAACAGAATAAAATGCGAAGCCACCTAGCACAAGTATTTCCATAATACTTAAAAGATGGCTACTAATGTGATTAAGACTCTGTATCCTTTATAATTACTGAATAAACCTTTTTGTATTTTGTATTTTTTTTTGTATTTGTATAAAATAAATATTTGAGAGGCTTTAGTTCCCATACAAAAAACGTGATTTTTTATCGTTTTATAGATAAATGGTACGGAACCCTTCGTGCACGACTCGAACTTGGCCGGTTTTTAGTTTTTACTTGATTTAAGGAAGGTTAACTATAAGAGTTTCACTTTTAGTTAACTGTTAGTTTATCTAATAGCCATACAAGCTCTGCCTAGTTTGGGGCTAGATGATAATCCAGGTTCAGAAGCAGTACTGATCTGTCGAAAAAAAAATCAGCTCGAATCGAACCAAATCCTGCTCATTCTCAAGTTCAGACCTGCGTAACAGAGATCAATCAATTTGTATGAAAAAAAAAAAAAACTTTTATTTCGGACTACTATAGATCATATATTATATTATTAATCATAAACTGAGAGATAAATGATGAAAGCAATCAACATTTAGACATTTATTTAATTATTCATTAGAACGGCGAAATTGCTAATTCCATTAATTAATTATTATTAACTTTATTCCATCGGCCCATAAACGTACACTGCTGATAGTGCCATAATAACCACGCTTAACAGACGTGTTGGCGAACGCAGTAGATGTGTTACAATACACAGAAGGAAGCTGGTGCCGTTCTAATATAAACAAATAAATAATGCTGGTCAATCCACACAGCATCATCTAGCCCCAAGCTAAGCAGAGCTTATGTTATTTATGGGCCCAGGGCCAGATGACTGATTAATTGATATAATATTTATTATCATTCATAGATTACAGCCAGAAAAACCGAAACAAATATCTGCAGTTCGTACACACAATTGTCCCGAAGCGGGAATCGAACTCGCAACCTCCTGCGTCGCAGGTGGACCTACGCCCACCGCGCCACAGAGGTCGTCATTTCTTCGTCGTTTCTTCTGGTTGGTAGTTTGTTTCTCCTCTTACGATATCCACGGGCTGGGTATCAGAGGGCCGATGGTTACGCCGCGACCAACTGCAGCAACGTTTATCCCATAATTCAACTCAAGCTTAACTCAAACCTAGTAAGCAAACCAATCATCAATTATTACATCACAATACAGGTAGGTATTTGGGTCAAGCGCACCCACGGCATCCTTCTTAAAAGAAAAAGAAATTTCACTTCACACGCGTTCCTGCGTCCGGTTCACATCCGAAGCTTTTCCTTTAAAATACCATAAACACACCATAGCCTTCGCAAACCGCGAACCAACACCAAAACCAACCATATCTCCACGCAATAAGACCCATCCGAACCAGCGGTACAACTTTCTACGCAGCATAATATAACTTTGTAGATCGTCCGACGAACACGGCGAAATACCGGTTTGTAAATTTGTAAAACGCTTAATTTTAAACCTTAACACCTCGTGATATGAAGAAAAAGAAAGTATTCACGTGTAAAAGCGTGTATGAGAAGGTGTATGAACCACTGAGTCCACTATAACCAAGATAACCGATGATAAAACTGCACAAGCTGATTACAACCTTACGATTGAAGAGCTAGATGCCAAAATTGATGATAGTGTTCTTCGAATATACGCAGATGATGCTGGAAGTGCAAAGAGGGGGGAGGAGGTTACATAAAACGAGTGAGATACAGAAATCAGATGGCCCTCTGGCTACAACAGCGAAAGCAGCGAATTGACAAATGTATGGAGGTGCATAGGTCAAAATAACGTTAAATGCGAGACGCTCCATCTTAAATTTTTTTGGAACGATGATCTTATAAGGAGTTTATTAAAATCACTTGAATTATAACTATTATTTTGGGTCATTAGTATCCCACTGCTGAGCAAATGCCTTGAAATAATGAACAACTAGATAAACTAGCAAAATTTATTAAAAAGCAAACAGATTTCTTACCATACCATTATTGTATAGTGATTTTGCGTTATAATTATTACGGTATTAATTGGTTTATGGAGTAATTTTACTTTATTACTCGTAATATATTTGTATAAAAAATATGGTTCTTATAAAAATTTCAGCATCGAAGATCTATGAATCTAGACTATTTAATTTTATTCAGAATTCCAAATAAACCAAGTATAAATACCAAATAATCATTTACAGCCATTCGATCAATTTGTAAAAATATCACATGGGCACAACCAACCAGAAATTAATATTATATATTTTCTTAACATATTTGATTTGTTACTGTATAATTTTTTTAATATTTTTTTGTCTAAATCTCTTATTTCACAACAAAAATCGAAACGAATTTTCAAAAACAGATTTTGTATGAAGCAACGTCAATGGAAGTTATTACATCAGTAAACTTTTACCAAAGAACCGGACACTTGAGAAAAAACACTTTCACTTCTAGATGATGATGAAATACGAAACGATTCCGGATCCCAAAATCTGCTGAGGAATAATCGATCCTAAGTTTTAAATCGTAAGTATTCAATAGATGACGCAATTGTTGGTACATACGACGTTTTAGATAAAGTAAAAGCTAACAGGTTGTAAGACAATGAAGGGGTCAAAGGCTTTGAACAAGAGCTTACAGTAACAAATGATTTGTTTTAGCCTATCTCTTATTTCGATGAGTCACAACATTCGCATTTTATTGTTTATCATTGTTGATTGTTTTACTACTTGTACTTGTTTCTTAGGTACAGGTACTAAGGGTACCCTAAGGACCTTAATGGCGCAATTACGCAAAGATTTGCTTGCGATATAGGTAGTTGTAGGCTCGATGCTCGCCGCGAGACACATGTTTGTATGGTCTGTTGGCATTTGTTCTGCTTTGAGCCTGGGTACCAACAGAAGTAGAAAAATGTATATTGGCCATCTTGAACCCATAACACACGCTCTGTTTACTTAAGGATGCTGTGTAAAAACGTCTAGTATTGCTTAGTCGTGCTCATATTGAGTTATTGCCATACCTGATTTTATATCTATAATGCGAATCATACAATATTCAATTCACTGTAAGCTATCAAGAACTCATATCTCCATCATATTTACTGAGAAATTTGTAATGACTCGACCTTTAACTGGACTTTCCCGCAATAAGTTCGATCATGAGAACAACATAGACTAGGGAGGTCTTGATATTGTTGATAGGAATGTCTATTTAGTGTTGAAAGCTGATTAAAATGTACGGCGATACTTATGTACGAGTAGGTACTCAAGTAGACCAAGAAGATTTGAGACTCATTGCTGTTTGAATATTCCGAATACGGTTTCCAAATACATACTTACTTAGCTGACTACATGACTACATTATAAATTGCTTATTATTACACAAAATTCCATTATTAATTGAAACTAATCGGACAGCTTCTGATTTTTCTGAGAGTGAAGGAGAAAGACTATCTGTCACCGTCAACCGTAGTTTTAGAATTTAATATTGATTATACTCGTAGGGTTTGCTTTACTCTCTTTACTTAAAGCACCTGCCTTGCAGTTCATTTTTTATTTCAACAGCAGCAAAATAAACAGCAGTCGTTAACTTTTTCGATAAGAAGGCAAATATCCAACTTTAACTGAGATAATTAGCACCTCTTTTGTTATTTTCTCGCATAAAAAAAACATATTTATGAGTGAATGGATTTGAAGTGTTGTTATTAGTAAACGTTTCCACTGGAAAAATCATCAATCCTGTACCATACAACTACGTATTTAAAGTAAAACGGAATATTTACCATGTTTTTGATTTGAGTGATTGAATACTAAACATATGCAGGCAAAAAGTTACGTCATTTACGTAACCGAATGTAACGGAGTCGAGATCGCTCTCACGATAGCTTTAACTAACCAAGACAAATTTTCACCCTATTGTCGGTCCGTGCGAATACCGTGAAGCCTCCGGATTGTCGCAAACGGGCGATAAAAGTCCGTCTTTTATTTCCTTTAGAACTTACCCTGATAAGATGATGCATTTGAAGTACCTACTAAAGGACACTTTAGATATATTCTATAGTGTATCATTCAAACCTATTTACGTCACTCATAAATTCACTTTTTTTAATCCAAATAAAAGGATAGCTAAATATTGCAAATTGTTGACCAGTTTTAATTTTTTGTTCTGACATTATTATTTATTATCGGTAAATCTAGATATGACTAGCGCAAGGAAGAACTTGTAGGCTTATTACAGCAGTGGCTGACTTTTAAAATAATATTGAATTAGAAAATGGTAAAGTTAAAACTAGAACAAACTTACGATTGTTTATAAAAATCTATTGGTGTGGATTCCGTTTGCAGTTCATTGCAAAGTCGTTCGTTTGCGCAGCTTTTCTTCCAAACAATGGCAAAGTTCACCCAGACATAACCAGGGAAGTCTATATAACCAACGTTGCCCTGTTACAGTTTCATACGTAATAATTCCTTTGTGCAAAAAAGTTGTGTTTTTATCGGACTATTTCTGGAATACTCATAATCAATCTATTGATTCCTTGTTTTAATTTAGACTATCTATCTAAGTGTCATTAGTTTTAAAACGAATTGTAACAGTTACGCAACAAAATCATTAACTATGGAGTGGTGTTCTTAAAGTTAAGAGTTTCATTGAAATGTCATCTCATCAGATACTTCAACAGCTTTAATTTCATTTAAATTTCTTGTAACGATGTCACCAAAGTCAACTTTTATGCTTGTCCTTTCTCTTTTATCAGTAGAAGTGATTCCAATTCAGTTGCAACAAGGTGAACAGATTGACAACGACGTGGATGATTCTCAGCTGAATGAGTGTGTCAGCATCCAGAGGAGTTCTGAACTGGGTGTCTGCTTTGGAAAAGAAGTTTTGAATAGGTTAAACAAATACGATGAAACAGAAAGTTTCAGCTTGGCGTCTGGGATCTCTTTTGTAAGAGATGACAAAACCCCCAGAGATATTGGCAGCTTCTTGGATAAAGATCCTATGGACTTCCGGTAAATTGATGTATTAATATCGTGTTCTAGCCATAGATTTCATAATTCTGTATTTAGTGATAATAACATAGCACAAGTTTAATATCCATCAAATTTGCTGCATTAATTAACCAAAAACTTCACTATGTATGTAGTATAAAACAAAGTCGCTTCGTGGTCGTCAAAGTCGTCGTGTGTATGCTTAGATCTTTAAAACTACGCAACGGATTTTGTTGCGGTTTCTTTTTAACAGATAGCGATTCGAGAGGATGGTTTATAAACTATTAGACACATAGATTTTCTCGCGGGCGAAGCCGTGGGGCGTAGCTAGTATAAGATTAAAAGTTCTAAGATAGGTAAATTGGTTGTCCTAGATCTATAATCGAGGATGCCAGCCACTTGATCTCCAAACGATCTCTTCATTGGGACATGAGTATGCTGTACCCAGGACTGGTGATGAGGATCGGTCCAACGTTAGCCAATGGGGTGCTGGAGTTTGTGATGGACCCAAGAGTCAAGGATCGCTCTTACAGCCACAACCAGCCTCATCAAGAAAATGGCGGATTGTCTACAGGTTAGCTTACATTTTATTAATTATATAGGTACCAAGTTTATTCACATTTATTTGATCAACTTATTATAGGGACAGGGTGGTTTTTTGAGAAGGGCGATGATGGCCAATTCCGAAACCATGAAAGTCAGAGTAAAGTTGTGAAAGGAGCCATGCCCTCGATTTATATGGACTTTGCCATCACTGCTCTTCTCAAAAAACCATCCTGTAAACCAGTTTCTCGTTAACATCATAATAATTTATATTTACGCATGCTGATAATTTTCCGACAGAAATTAATTATTTGATCACATAAATATTATGTACTTACTGTACGAAAATATCAAGGTTCTCAAAAAGTAATGCGATGGTACTTTAGTGCTTACTTTTCTTACTATTGAAACGAATGCAAATTTTAGCCCCATCTATCCATTTGCTGTTGCACTAAAGAGAAAGGTATTCCCTCAAGGCTTCAGCATTGAACTTGACTTTGCGACAGTCGCGCCATCTTGTACTTTGTCCTTGAAACACAATGTTCTGTTTGAACAGTTTACTGTTGCGCTCGCTTGGAACTCCTATCATAGCGTAGTCGTCGATAATAATCAATATAGCATAAGAAAAATTTCAGGTTCGATTTCTGCAAAAGTCATTATGATGTAGGCATTCATTCCATGGAGCTTATTAGGGGAGGCCTATTTCCAGCAGTGGACTATTGATGATGATGATGCAAAATGCTTCTGAAAATAAACGTTATCATGGCGAATAAAATGATTGACCTGGGTTCCATTTTAACCCTGTCTTAAACTTCCAGGTAAGGACACACACCGTTAACAAAGAATATAACATTTTATCGACACTTAACTTCAGATTATCAAAAAATTTATTTCTCTGAGCTTACAAAATAAGCACTTTTATTTATTCAAGTCGAATTGTGAACCTACTCAAAATTATTATCAAATAAGAAATTGGAAAAGTGTTTTTGATTTACTCTTCACTTCAATATTTTATCCACTAGTGGAAGAACTACATACCTACAAAACCCAATCTAAAGATTTTTATTATTATTTTGCAGGACGTCTTCTAGCCAGAAATCTTCTAGTACCTTTCCTCCTCGGCTTCAAATTCCAAATATCGACCTTACTACCAATACTATTGGGTCTTGTCTTAATCGCCAGCAAGAAAGCCTTCCTGCTAGCTAAAATAGCTTTGCTGGCTGTGACAGTATTCTCTGGAGGATTTGGGCAGTCGTTTGGAGGATTCGGGGGGTATCCAGCACCAGCTCTGTCGGGGGGTTACAGCTCGTACGATCATGCTGGATATCATCACGACCCTCATGCTTCTGGAGGTGAGTTTTTCATCATCATCATCAGCCTATGATAGTCCACTGCTAGATAGCCCTCCCTATTGAGCGCCATAGCGCCTTGTCTTCAGCTTGACGCATCCAGCATTTACCTGCAGTCTTTTGCAGGTAGGTAATCATACCACCTGGTCGAAGTTCTTAAAATTTAATAATTTTTGGATCCTGTAGGTATATATCTAAAAACATAACATGCAGGTCGTTTACTTAACATCGTCTGGCTCTAAAGTAAGCAAGGCTTGTGTTATGGTTACTAGATGACTGATTTAAATAGATACCAAAAAGAATAACCCCTGTGACAATAACTATAGATAGGTACCTTACAAAGGGTTTTAACTTATTTTCAGTTGGAAGTAAAGTAAAGAGTTTTCTGCCAATGATTTACAAAATAAGGTAGAACATTTGAGGTTTTGCTGAATTCCACTCCACAACATAATTACCAGCATATTTTTGATAATTCCTTGACCCCAATTTCATAATTCGACAAAAAAAATAAAAGCTAACTGACTAATGCTGGAAACCCATACAATAAACATTATTTTGCCCTTAAAACCAAAGGTTATTTATTTAATTTATTTATTCAAAACATTACATCTGTTCATACTGGTATGACCTAAAACAATAAAGTAGTAGTACCTAGTTTACAAGCAAGAATTCAATAAAAACAATAAGCAAGAGAATTCAATACCTATACATTATAAATGTCAATGAGCAAAATGAAATAATTCAATATAATTGTCAATAAACTTATTACAATACTTGTACTTGTAAAAGGTAACTAAGAACCTACCTAAGGTTTCTTGGAAGAGATCGCTCTCAGCGATAAGGCCGCCCTTTATACTTCCTTCATTCTATTGTTTATTCCTGTATTGTTTTCTGTTTTGTATGGTATAATAAAGTGTTTTCTATCTATCTATATGCCAAACTTGAATGACACACGCTTATAATTAATGTAGGTTGTAGTAAAATTATGATATTTATAAACCATCCCAAGGTCATTCACAACTTTTCCAACGAACAGGTTCGTTGACCTCGTGTCGATGCACTGTGACCAACCCAAGCAGTGATGCATTCCAATTCAGATATAAAGGACTCTAATCCCGTACTTTTACGATTGAAACTTCACAATAAGGTTGTAGTGAGTACTTTCAAATATTCGAAGCTTGGGGCTAGGTGCATAACCTATATTAGAAAGCTTCTAAATCGATCGGGAGAGGAGAAAGTAGAGTCAATCACCCTTTTGTTTGACATAACAAGAGTTCAATGCTATGCAAATCTAAACCGAAGTTTGGAAATTCTTTCTGGTTTTTGGTTCTTGACGGTTCCACTTCATATAAAAATAAAGATGACTCACATTATGTATAACACCTGATTTTATTTAACAATCATAATTAATTTTTTATTTATTTACACATTTGTTCCGCCTCGGAAAAAATTTGTGTACGATGTACGATCTGCAGATATTTGTTCCGGGTGTTCTGGTCGTTTTCTATGTATAATAAAAAATATCTTTCTATGTAATGTATTGTATTATGTATATCAGTTATCTAAGTAATCTCTCTCTATTTATTTTATTATTATTTACCTATTTCCGTTTGTACCTGCCGACTAAGTTTAAACAGTAAAAATTATTCTATGAATTCTACAAAATCTTAACACATTCATGGCCTTCTATGCACATGTCAATGCCTAGCGCTGCGAGACTGGGCAGTGAATGTTTTAACATATTGCATCTTGGGGACTCTTCCAATTAGTTTTGATTGAGATCAGTTGATGAGATACTCATATTATTAATATTGTTCAGCAAGAGTCTACAGAAGGAAATTATACAAATGTATAATAAGTTAAATGTAGTAGTTTGTTAGGTAATAAATAAATAAGACTTCATTGTTTCATTTCTATTTAGATTGTTTTGTAAAGTAAAAAGATTTTTATTTAGTCAGAACAGAGACTCTTATAAATTAAACTTAGATTAACAGAAGACAGAAACTGACAAAATCGGTCTCCACTCAGCATGTGCTATGGTAGAGCAGATCGTACCATAGCGCTGGTCTTCCGTGGAGACCGTGGTGCGCAAGGTGGCCTCATCATTCTCTATTTTATGTTTTTTTCTGTCTGTTATCTTATTACCTAGTTGTAATATTCTTATCTTGGCTGTGTGGTGTCGGCCTAGATAGAATAGCACCACCCCAACTCTGCCCGTGGGTGTCGTAGGAGGCGACTAAGGGACATACACCGGGGGGCGGGCAGCAGCGTCCCTTGCAGCACACTCATTGAACTGCGATCCCCAACCCGCATGCCCAGCGTGGGGATTATGGGCATTCCCCCCTTATGAAGAGACACGCCAAAAAGTGGCCCCCAGTTCCCGGCCGCCTCGCTATTCCTGGCCATGGCAGCGGCCACGGTAACGGCGGGGCAGGGGGTGCTAAGAATCCCCGGGCTACACTAGGCTGCCACTCAGTTAAAAATTTGACCCTGGCTACGTTTAACGGACGCACTCTGAGGCTTGACCACCATCTAGCGCAGTTGGAAGTGGAGTTAGAGAACATTATATGGCATGTTCTGGGGTTATGTGAAGTCCGTAGAGAGGGGGAGGACACTGTAACCCTAGACTCGGGCCATCTTCTCTACTTTCGCGAGGGTGATAAAACATCCCAGGGTGGCGTAGGCTTCCTCGTCAATAAGGCCCTCTCTAACAACGTCCAAGAAATCTCCAGTGTGTCGACCAGGGTAGCGTACCTGATCCTTCGGCTGTCCGAACGGTATAGCATGAAGGTAATTCAGGTTTACGCACCGACCTCGGCACACTTGGATGATGAAGTGGAGGATATGTATGAAGACATATCCAAAGCCTTACATAACACCACTAAGGCCCACTTCAACGTTGTCATGGGGGACTTTAACGGCAAGGTGGGAACCCAGATTGGCAACGAATCCCGAATAGGCCCGCATGGTTATGGATTCAGGAATCACAGGGGGCAAATGCTTGTCAACTTCCTTGAGAAGGAGGGGCTGTTCTTAATGAACTCTTTCTTTAAGAAACAGCCTCAAAGGAGGTGGACATGGCAAAGCCCCGACACTGTGACTAAAAATGAGATCGACTTCATCATGACGGATAGTAGGCACATATTCAGAGATGTCTCAGTGATCAACAGGTTCAATACCGGATCTGATCACCGACTCCTCCGGGGCTCTCTGAATATCAACTTGAAGCTTGAAAGAAACCGTCTGATGAAGTCCACGCTCCGACCTGACCCAATCCAAATCATGGCGGGCACCGAGAAGTTTCAGCAGCTTCTCGGGAATAGATTTGCTGCCTTGGAACCCACTGATGACGCTGACGAGACCCTACACAATCTGGTTGAAACGTTGAGGGACGAGGGCATCAAATTCTGTCGAAAGCAGCGTACTGGCAAGAAGTCCAAACTCTCGGATGAGACTCTTGGGCTGATGACAAAAAGACGGGAGACCACCCAAGCGACTTTGTCAGAGAGGTCAGACCTGAACAAGCGGATTGCGAAGATGGTACGGCACGACCTTCGAAGCTCCAACACGCGCCTCATTCAAGAGGCGATAGAGCGTAACCGAGGGTCCAAAGTATTCACTCAGCAGCTTGGCAGGAGCCACCTGACAAAGCTTAAAACGCACGACGGGAGGACCGTATTGTCAAAGCCGGAGATATCCGCCGAGATAGAGGATTTCTATGGCCGATTATACGCTGCACATGCCCTTCGTTACCGACGAGATGACCGAGATTCCAGAGCCACCCTGACACGCCACTATACCGACGAACTGCCTGACATCAGTCAAGACGAGATCGTGTTAGCTCTAAGGCAGCTTAAAAATGGAAAAGCCCCCGGTGAGGACGGAATTACTTCAGAGCTTCTTAAAGCCGGAGGAGCTCCTGTTATACAGGAGCTGCAGAACCTCTATAACACCGTCCTTCACAGTGGGAGAACTCCAAAGGCGTGGAGCGGGAGTTTGGTGGTGCTCTTTTTTAAGAAGGGAGATAAAACCCTTCTTAAGAATTACAGACCCATTTCACTCTTGAGCCACGTCTATAAGCTGTTCTCACGAGTGGTCACGAACCGTCTCGCCAGGAGACTCGACGAGTTCCAGCCACCGGAACAGGCTGGGTTTCGCGGAGGATATGGCACCATAGACCACATACACACAGTGAGGCAGATTATACAGAAGTCCGAAGAGTATAATCAGCCCCTGTGTCTGGCTTTTGTGGACTATGAGAAGGCATTTGACTCCGTCGAAACCTGGGCTGTTCTGGATTCCTTACAGCGATGCCAAGTAGACTATCGTTATATCGAGGTGCTGAGATGTCTCTACGAGGCCGCCACCATGAGTGTCCAAGTACAGGGCCAGCAATCTAATCCCATCCAATTGCGCAGAGGAGTGAGGCAGGGGGATGTCATATCCCCGAAACTGTTCACTTGCGCATTGGAGGATATGTTTAGGTTGCTGGACTGGAAAGGAAAGGGCATCAACATAAACGGCGAGTACATCTCACACCTGCGATTCGCTGATGACATAGTCTTATTGGCGGAGTCGCTTGAGGAACTGAACCGGATGCTGGACGGCCTAGCTTCAGCCTCCCGATGTATCGGTCTTGGCATGAATTTGGATAAAACCAAAGTCATGATCAATGGCCACATTGATCCAAGGCCGGTGGTCGTACATGGTCACCTTCTCGAAACTGTTTCCGAGTACACTTACCTTGGGCAGATTCTGCAGTTGGGTAAAAACAGTTTCGAGAAGGAGGCCAAAAGGATGATCCAGCTGGGCTGGGCAGCATTTGGGAAACTACGTCGAGTCTTCTCGTCATCCATACCGCAATGCTTGAAAACGAAAGTTTTCAACCAGTGCGTCCTACCCGTTATGACCTACGGAGCTGAGACGTGGACACTCACGATAGGGCTGGTCCACCAGTTCAAAGTCGCTCAGCGAGCTATGGAAAGAGCTATGCTCGGAGTTTCTCTGAAGGATAGGATTCGCAACGAATACATCCGACAGAGAACCAAGGTTATCGACATAGCTCAAAGAATTAGCAAGCTGAAGTGGCAGTGGGCCGGCCATATTTCGCGAAGAACCGACGGCCGCTGGGGCAAACGTGTTCTTGAGTGGAGACCACGACTCGGTAAACGTAGTGTAGGACGTCCTCCGACCAGGTGGGATGACGACTTGCGAAAGACTGCAGGTAGATGCTGGATGCGGCAAGCTGAAGACAGGGCGCAATGGCGCTCATCGGGGGAGGCCTATGTCCAGCAGTGGACTGATATAGGCTGATGATGATGATGATGATGAATATTCTTATATATTTCTTACTTACAGGCTACTACAACCGTCATCATCACCAATCAGACCCGTACTACTACAGAGAGAAATCATCAGAGCAGACCACGGCAGCACCCATCACACCAGACGAACTGAGAGACAGACTGGAGAGGTTCTTCGTCACGAAGAAAGACGGTGATGAGACTAGAGAAGAGACGAAGATTCGGAACGCCAGGAACTTTGCCTGGACTCCTATCAATGGATGATAATGGGGTTTAATATAAGGACAGGCTATTTATAAGAGGAATCATTTGTAACAGGGAACCCTATCACTACATAGTAGTTAAAAACAAAGTCGCTTCCCGCTAACTGTCTATACCTATGTATAGAAATTTAAAAGTACGCAACGGATTTTGATGCGTTTTTTAATAGATGGAATGAATTAAGAGGGAATTTATATTATGTATAAAGCACATGCATTAACACCCGTGCGAAGCCGGCCGGGTCGCTTGTAGTCTACAAGTGGGGTTTAGTCAGACCGTCCTTTTTAATTAGTTTCCATTATTAATCTAATAAGTTTTGATATATTTTATCTTAAATTCTTCTGAATAACAATCGACTTGCACTTCATTCAAACAGCACATAGAAATAATTTAGATCTAGTCAAGATTTATAAATTAAACGACTCCTTAAAAATATATCGTTGAATTTTATATGTATTGATAAGAAACCTCACCTTGCAAATGGAAAATATCATTCAACCCTCAAGAGTAGGTAAGTAGTCTGTAAGCGACAATAATATAATTCAAATATGAAACAAAACTATCAGTACACAGTAAGAAAAAAGCGTATAAAGCCACGGGCAGAAGCTTATAATCTTAGCTTTTGGCCTTAAGTCGTTCTAAATTCATCAATAAATACTTAAATTACTAATCTTCTGGTCTCCTATTCTAGTTCGAATAACGTTAGCTCGATGTGCATTACCTCGATGTCTCTACATCAACGGTACGTTTTGTCGTCCACCTCGAAAAATCAGTAGGTACCTAGAAGGTTTTCTGCCTCGACGACAAGTCTCTACCTCGACGGTACTTTCCGTCAATGAGTCGATACTTCGAAAGATCAACAAAACCAAAGTTAATTATTTATCATTGAATTGTGTTAATATCCACGTCAAGACAAATTGAACTGAAAAATATAAATTAACTCGTTTTAATTTCATAATTATCCAATAATTAAGATCAAGATTTATCGGTAAGAGTGTGTTAGGTAGTTGGTAACCTTCAACCAAATCCTTTCCGTAGTTTTGGAATTCTCGTAACAATCACATACCTTCCCATGCAAACTTTCGCCTTTATTATAAAAAGGAGTATATCACAAGTAATAAGACAAATGCACTTTCACAAGTAAATTAGGATAGAAGTCCGGATCCACTCGGGTATTGTAAGTGAGTTCCACGACAATCAGAGCGTATAGCGCGCATACGCATGGCCATGTGAAAACTAGAGAGTGGTAATGAGAACCATATTGATCGTAGGAATCTAGCAATTAGCGAAGAAATCATGAAAACTTTGATGATGGACCATAAAGTATGGTTGTCAAAATTTCTTCAGGTTTTCTCGTCGAAGTATTTGCCGCAGGTTTTGTGGAAATTATTGGAATGAGCTTTATTATATTTTATGTGTTTATTTTGCCCGTAAAAGTACAATCTTGGATACTTTAAATCCGGAATGAATATCAACTACGTAGTATAAAGCATAGTCGCTTCCCGCTGTCTGTCCAAACCTATGTGTGCTTATCTTTAAAACTACGCAACGGATTTTGATGCGGTATTTTTTAATAACCTATAGGTAGATGCTGGATGCGTCAAGCCGAAGACAGGGCGCTATGGCACTAATTGGGGGAGGCCTATGTCCAGCAGTGGACTAATATAGGCTGATGATGATGATGATTTTTTAATAGATAGAGGGATTCAAAAGGAAGTTTATAAACCATTTGACACATCGATTTCCACGCAGGCGAAGTGTAGTAACTAGTGATCGATAAAGCGTGGTCCATAACATAAGCAACATTTTAATTTATTTGAATGAGATGGTGCCCAGCGCTTGAGCATTACCAATATAAAAAACATGTGAAAATAATACTAGGTAAGGTGGCATTAAATATTTTTGTTATTATTATGATGTGTGACCCGAGAGCTGGTGAGTATCTGGCGCAGCGCATCAGCATTGTCATACAGCGGGGCAATGCAGCCAGCGTCGCGGGGACGCGCGCCGACTGGTATTGATGTGGATCAGTTGAACTACCTGTAGATTATTTGTAACAGTTTGCACTGTTGTTGTAGATGCACAAAAATTTTGGCAAATCCCCCTTATCGAGGGAGGGGGCCAGTTGCTGATTGACTCTCAATCGCTTCGTTTCTGTCCGTCAATTGGGTTCGTGCCTCAAACTCATTACATGAATCTAGATTAACATGATCTAAAGTTATTTAATAATTAATTAACCGTTACAGACAAACGGCTTTTGATAGCAAACAAAGAGTCATTAACGCGGGACTTTATAACTTACAAACATTATTTATTTATTTATTTACAATCTTGTAGTTTTTTTTTTACAGAATCTAATAGAGATACCTTATAAATTAAGCAACCAAATTTATCGACATAGCTCTAATAATTAGCAAGCTGAAGTGGCAGTGGGCCGGCTACATTTGCGAAGAACCGACAACCATTGGGGTAAACGTGTTCTTTTTTTTAACGTGTTCTTTTCTCGCGAGTCGGCAAACGTAGTGTAGGATGCCCTCCGGCCAGGAGGGATGACAACCTGCGAAGGACTGCAGGCAGATGCTGGATGCGGCAAGCTGAAGACAGGTCGCTGTGACGGTCATTAGGGGAGGCATGTATCAAGCAGTGGACTACTACAGGCTGATGACGATGATAAATTTAATTATTAAAAAAATATACCATGTTCTGGACATTTTCACACAATTTAATCTAGTCCTAAAGTAAGCTCTCCCTGCTTACTTTAAGGCTGGGGTAAAAAAACGTAAGATTTTTTTACTAAGAGTCTCCGCAAATACCAGAATCGTACAGAAAGCAAAAAAATATAAAAATTAACTAAAACGTTCACAAAAAAATAACATTTCCGTTCATTCTAAAAGACGCACCTTACCAAATCTATAGATTCAAATTTGTCTGCTATTCCTTACGGTAAGGTTGAGATGTTTATCAGACTCAATGATGAATTTAAGCTACACTGTTACATAGCGGTGGCCATGCTCTAGCTTCTTCAAATCGATCAGTTTGATCAGTTTTTCTATCAATAGTGGCACGCAAACTCTACTTTCTTAGAAATTCAGCCATTAAACAAATAAGTTGGCTTCATGTTGATTTTAATTACTTCAAACGTGTACCATACACGTAGAATGAATGACAGACAGGTTTATTAATTTGTTTGTTTTTTTATTTTTCTTTTATTTAGCCTGATTCGTCCCACTGCTAGGCAAAGGCCTACACCAAATCTTTCCACTCAGTGGGGTCACGCGCGATCTCCCACCAATCTCTGAGTTGAGATTTGGGTTTAAAAAATATAATAATATTATCAAAGAGATTAAGAGAGTAATAGATCAAAGTGATGGAAGAAATATTTTTTTAATTATTTCTTTTGTACTATTAAATTATTTTAATTAAACTATAATTCTATTATTATACTTATTTACAAATCATTCTCGTTTTTCTTGTACATAAATAAGATAACCAAAAACAACGAGTACTATTAGCTGTCACTAGGGTCGAACGTCAAATTCACAATATTTTTATTATATTGCATAGAACTTTTTTGTTTTTCTGTAGGCTTTTTATTTATGTTTTTTTTATGCTGTGTACTGTGTTTTTTTTTTATGTGTGCTTTAATTGTGTAGCCTGTTTTTTTTTGGCCAAATAAAACAATTCTTATTCTTATTCTAACTTCATTTGACCACAATCTTGATTTTAAAATGACGATGTGGCCGATAATAATTTATATCGAAGGCCTAGAAGAAATTACTTCACTTTTGTTTACAAGACTATGCAATGGTAATATAGAACATAATGTATTAAGCCTACCCTTTGTACCCTTTATAGTGCAATAAAGTTTGAAATAAATAAAAGAACGAAGCAGCAGCCTTTCATCTGGTAGGTTCTTTGGCAGCTTTGACGACATCCACGGGCTGAGATTAATTTATACTAAGTATTTATTTATTATTTCAGACTTGACTTACAGAATAATGTACATTGTACATTCCAAAACGTCAAACATTATATTTTATAACCACATATAAAATATAGGCCTATGTCCAGCAGTGGACTAATATAGGCTGATGATGATGATGATATAAAGTAGATGGGTAAGTTGATTTATATAAATATTATCTAATTTTTTTTTATTCAAATTCAAGACGACAAATTCGACTTCCGATATGGACGATTCTTAGGCTCTAGACAGACGGACCGCATTTCAACTGCAATCCAACATTTCAGGTGCAGTTTAAATGCAGTTGACACGACTGCAATATAACTGCAAAACAAACGCACAGTCCGATTGCAGTTCAATTGTAGTCGATGTGCAGTCGTGTGAACTGCACACCGACTGCATTCAAACTGCATCCGAACTGCACCATACTTAGGGGGGGCGGAGCGTTAAAGTAGTGCGGGCGGGCGGGTATGGTGCAGTTCGGATGCAGTTTGAATGCAGTCGGTGTGCAGTTCACACGACTGCACGCAGACTACAATAGAACTGCAATCGGACTGCGCGTTTGGTTTGCAGTTCTACCTTACGCTTAGCCTTAGCGGGCCTTACGCTGCGACTAGCATGGCTGCAACCCGTGAATATGTAATTGTTCACCGTTTAATCGGTCGCCATCCATCCACTGCATAACCTTGTCACGATCTTTATAATAACGGACAATCCGTGCAGATAATGTAAGCATCATACAATGTAGATAATTGATAATTCATGCCAATACCACGCGTACCTTATAGATCAATGCCTTCTATTCCTGATGCGATATCTCGGTCATTGGCGTCATAAATGGGAAATCATCATAGAGTCATAAATTATTTATGTAAACTTAGTAATTTTGACTGAATGTCCGATTAGTGAAGATAATTATACATGGCGACAAAGTTATAGGTAATTATTTTATTATTTACTAAAATTTTAGATGCTAATATAAAATTCCATAAGCTATTAGTAAAGTAAAGTAAAGTAAAAAATCATTTATTTCTTTAGGCTTACAAATTAAGCACTATAAGTGTCACGACCACAGCAACCAAAAACTTTACTGCTTCTTCCGTTCATTAAGATTGTGAGCGGGTAAGTTACCGTAGTTTATGTTGGAAAAACACCAACAATTAATCCTTTGGCAAGATTAACACGCTTGCTGATATTCCTAAATTCTCTGATGAATTCCCGAAACTACGAAAGCATTCATTGTAAATGTATCCTACAATGTACGCTTTTTACTTTGGGTCTTTATGATTCTCTCTGCCTCCAGTCTTCCAAAAATCGTCTGCTTGCGCCTTCCACCTTTGCTCAGCAGTCACTGCGCCGCTGTTCCAAACTGTTGATTTTACCAGGGGGCAATTTTCATCGCATCAAAACAAAACTTTTCCACATTAACATTATCCACATAATGCGAATTATTTTTGTTTCAGTTCAGTCTACCTAGAAATTTTTGTTGTTTATTCTACTAAGCACAGCTTTGTGTCCATTTTGTTATTGGTTAAATACCAGACTTTTTGTATGATTCAAAAAAAGTCATCAACCAAACAATAAAATAGTTTTATTAGTAAACGATGAATATTTAAATAAAACAAATAGTGAAGTTTCAAATTTTATCGACTGCCCTCTTATCGTTGATTTTTTTATTAAATTTATAGATGTAAACTTATTCTAACTTTAATAAATAACTTCCAATACACCATGATTATTTAAAATAACAAAAGGTACTCGCGTAACCCCACCTTGATAATTATTAACAATAATTAATATTAAATTGCTTTACGATTAACAACTTAGTAGCACCACTATAAAATATTAGTAATATAATAATCACTTAAACTATTTATACAAAATTGGACATTACAAACTCATCGAAATAGAAATGCACAGTACCCGTCGACTTAACCTAACTTAATAATAACAATGATACATTTGTTATATTATTTAAATAACATATTATTCTAGAAAACAACGTATATAAATAATATTTGGTGCATTTTAATAACGAATGCACTAGCAAACAAAATGTCACGCAATTGCGTATGCAATTTATCCTTATTTACATATTCAATTATTATGTATTTTATATCTAAATATTATTATTCCGTAACCATTACACCTAAAATATATGTGTCGTTTGATTAAGCAATATATTTCTTTGGAATATACTTTTATCTGTTTAAACATATAGGTAGTTTATTAACCTTGACAACCAAAGCATTTGCTTTGCTATAATGGTCCATAAATGCCTCGTTGTAATTTGTAAGGAGTCGTAAGTTTAGTTTACTGTTTCTTAGCGTACGCGTTGTAAGCCCTGTCTTGTGCCGCGGCTTCATCCTCCACGCTCCTTCTGTAGTGACCGCCAGGACCTGTCGTGTCGAAGTCACCTCCACCATAATGAGACGAGGAGTAGGTGTGACTCTGGGACACTTGAGGATGCTTCACGATCTCATAAGTCGTCTTCTCATGCGTGTCTCCTCCAGTCACCAGTTTCTTCAAGCCAATAATAGCGGACAGAAGTAATGCAACCTTACCGATAAGCAGAGCCTTTCCTGCGATGAGAGCGATGGCCTGGAACGCGATGGCGAGGAAGCCTCCCTTCACGAGCAAACCGGCGATTATTGGACCCATCAGCTTCTTCATCTTACCCCTGGCTTCACTCAGAGACCTTCCGATATCATCGCCGATGGTAACAGGAGATATGACGACCCGGTGACTCTGCATCAACTTTGACGTAGCCATGAGAAGGTATTTGTCAATCTGATCCGAAGGTAGTGCGTTCATATCGCCTTCAGGCAGCGATGAAGGAAAAGCACGCCCTTCAGTTCTGGATACCAAGGCGATTCCGTCCAGGATTGGAAGAGTTTCCATCCTTCCAGCGCGGTCAATGAACTTCGCCGCTTGGATCTTGAAGCACTTGAAGATCTCATGGGAACTTTCACAGTTTTCATACATCCTCCCGAGCAGCTTCAGACTAGTTTCGAAGGTATTTGCTGAAGATAGAGCGGCGAGGCACAACAGGACGACTGCCCCGCGAAACTCCATGATTGAAGAGTTTCTCCGATGTCCGGTCTATACCGTGGCGACTATTGCAATGTGCACAGAATACATGTGCACCGGCATTTATCTATTTTCACCGGGAACTGCATTTATCTATAAATCTTTTAGAGCGTGCAATGGTTGCAGCGTATCGTTGGGCGCTCAGCCGTAGGTGTGTGTGTGGTCTTGTATGGCTCTCGATGCTTGGTCATTGCCAAGGACGCGATGCAGCTAGGTGGTTTGTGAATTGTCAGGGTATGTACGTATATTACTTTGTTTTTGTACCCTCGCCATTTACGGTTTATTTAGTCTTAGCGGTTTGAACTGCAAGGGCGCGGTGTCCAAGACGCACCAGTGCCTTAGGGATAGTTCATGTCGTATCTTTAAGAATAAATCTTGACTAGTGAGAAGCAGTAATAGGGCCTTGTTGGAAGCATGCTTGCCTAGAACATTGTAAAAATTTGAACAGGATATAGATCAATTTTTTTCAGTGCTTTGAGTTATGCAAGTTACATTGTGAATCAATGTCACATCATCTAAATTCTTCTAGATTTAAATTTAAAAAAGAAATTGTGATTGCAATGATTCACGTGATTTATAACAGTTTTCCTATCGTTCAGTAAACCAAAAATTGCACTTTCAGACTAACTCATTTTACAAAAAAATCTATAATCCCTGTATCATATTCCACTTTGAATCATCACAATTTTCTGGACAGAAAATGATCAAGACTTCTTTTAAACAAAAAAGAAAACAAAATTCAAATCCGCGGGTTTACGATGCCACAGACGGACAAATAAGTTGCTATTTACTAAAATTTGAACACCAAATCTATATATATAAAAGAAAGTCGTGTTTGTTACAACACTTATAACTCAAGAACGGCTGAACCGATTTAGCTGAAAATTGGTGGAGAGGTAGCTTAGAACCAGGAGTCTAACATAGGATACTTTTTATCATTTTAACCATTTGATTTGACACATAGATTTAACGGGGGCGAAGCCGCGGGGCGCAGCTAGTTTATAATAAAAAAACAGTCCTAGATATTATTTAAAACGGGATATTTACCATGATTCGATTTTTTAAATGACTTGCATGATAGTTTCTAAAGTTTTACAATCCTAGATATTTACCAATATGCCTACGTTTACCAATAACAGCAGCACGTACGGGATGCGTAATAGATTCTCATTACTGCAGTGAGCTAACCGATTACCCTACATCCGAATCAATTACAGTAACTGGGTGACTGAACAGATCGGATGTGGGGAGCGTATACCCTACGTCTACCATACTGTTCCTTCCTGACTCATTGATAGCTTTTTACACGACTGCCCAAAAACAAACAAATAAATAATGCTGGATAACCCACACAGCATCAGTTAACAGAGCTTGTGTTATAGGTTCTAGATGACTGTTATACATAATACAGTACATTTCATACATAGATATTTTTTATTTTTCATAGATAACGACCAGAACACCCGCAATCTGCAGATCGTACAAACATTCGTCTCGAGGCAGGAATCGAACCCTTGTGTCGCATACGGGTCTTTGTCCAGCGCGCCACAGAGGTCGTCAAAAAGGAGCAGCCTATGTTAGTCCCCTGCTGGACATAGGCCTCACCTAATGAGCGCCATAGCGCCCTGTTGACGCATTGCGCAGCTTGATGAATTCAGCATCTTCCTGCAGTCTTTTGCAGACACTTTGGAATGCCAGCGGAATGAACAGATTTGAATGGGATTCATGATATCGCTCAAGCCACATGGCAACACCATGAATGACAATGTCCTATTCTTTTTAGAAGAAGAAATTTGAAAGTTTTTTTGTCCTAACATTGGGTTGATTTTTTATTAACCGAAGAAAATTTTACTGACCTTGAATTATCATAACAGCACCGCCTATTTCCCTGAGAATACTAAAAAAAAATCTCTTAGCCGAAACACACCTACCCAAACGACGACGACGCCAACTAAAAATAAATGTAGGTATTTTTATTTTAGGCATAGTGCAAAATTATAAAAAATATAATTAAAACGAGAAATATCCAAAGCTAGAACACAATTCATTACCTGCCTTAGACATCGCAAATTATTTTACCTGCCATCTACATACTAATCTTTGAACTACAAGCTATGCGAATTGCGAGTAAAAGTTGAAGAAACTTCGCTAGTCGGACGTTGCGCTTGAGTATAACTCTAGGCGACATGGTGCCTATGTTCAGAACTAAATTTATTTTCCTTCTAAGTGACGCTTGAAGCTAAATACATTTTTTGGGGTCCGGACCGAACCGAACTCTGAAAACGCTCGAAACTCCTTTTGTTAAGTTAGGAAAGTGATTTGCCGCAAATCGTAAACCATTTTCTAATAACTAATGAAAAAAATAAGTTCGCTTCGCTGATATTTTTGGAGCATTTAGTAATAAGAAATTATGAGCTGAAACATCAAAGGGCTATCAAAACCCAAGTACCTACCAAAATTTAAAAAATAAAAAAAATATTAAAATAAATAAATTTTATCAAAATTTTATGTATTAACTTATTAAAATCATCATTTGCCCAAATAAATGAAAAGCTGGTTTTATCATGGGTTCATTCAGTTTACGAATTTTATATAAATTTGTGTTTTTTTTTATCAAAGGCCACGATTTCACTCAATGTTTTTTAAATTTTCTTCGTAATTTGCGTTTTTTTGTCTAAATAAATAAATAATGCTGGACAATCCACACAGCATTATCTAGCCCCATGGTAAGCAGATCTTGTGTTATGGGTACTAGATAACTGATATACATAATACAATACATTACATAGATAGATATTTTTTATTATACATAGAAAACGACCAGAACACCCGGAACAAATATCTGCAGATCGTACACACAATTGTTCCGAGGCGGGAATCGAACCCGCAACCTCCTGCGTCGCAGGCGGACCTTCGCCCACCGCGCCACATCGGTCGTCATCTAAATGCAGCAATGTCAGTGGCATCTCCACGACGTGATTTTATAAAAAAACTAGCTGCGCCCCGCGGTTTCACCCGCGTGGTGATATAATATTTTGGATAATATACAATATATCTTTATAAATTGTAGCCTATGTGTTATTCTAATGTATAAGCTATATTATTGTAAAGTTTCATTAAAATCCATTCTGTAGTTTTTACATGAAAGAGTAACAAACATCCATCCATCCATACTTATAAACTTTCGCGTTTATAATATTAGTAGGATGTTGATGGCATCACCCACTGAGCTGTTACGGCGACGACGACGACGTTGATGCCATTAGGAACGTATTAGTTATAATTATAACTTCCGGAAAATACGTCCACGGCTGATGAATACAAAACAATAAATCCAAATATTCTTTATAGAAAAAACAGACAGATTTTGAAGATCTTCAACAATGACCCGACCAGCGCTGCAGCGCGACTCGCTTCCATCGGCTTCCCGCAACCTTCCAAGCAAAAGCATTAGCCACCATTACTGTCATCAACGAAATAAACAGTGAAAGTTAGACATTACTTTATAAGATGGCGTGAGCCTTCCCATGACAAAGTTTATAGTGATTGTAATTGCGATGTGCCTATTGACCCCGTCACCATCGTGCTGTCAATGTTATTATGGGTCAAGATTTGAAGCTGTAGTGTTAGGACCCGAGGCACACTAGCGCCGCACCTATGTATTTTATCTCATTTTTTTATATAAAATAAATAATGGACAAAACTGGACAATTCGAGGATACAGGCGACTGGGCCCCAATTCACACAACAATAACCAGCCCCAAGCTAAGCAGAGCTTATGTTACAGGTACTACTAGATGACTAATATACTTAATATGTACATGTTTTCCATAGGTATGCTCTTGACCCAGAAAAAAATAGGCTATTTTTTAATATAATAAAATTTCAGTTACGAGGGGAAAGAAAAAACCTTTTAATGTCCAAATCTTTCATCAAATATCGGTTTTGCTAGTGATCAAATGGACATTGGACGAAGATATTAAACGAGTGGAATACCGATTCCACCCGTCCAGGTAGGTATCCACCTAAGCTATTCAAACTGTGTACAGTTTATTCATCAAATGTCTTGTTACAGATCGATTCAACAAGATAAATTATATTCGGCGAGAGATGTGACTGAAATAATAAGGTATTCTATAGCATTGGGTGTGCCCGTGCCCATTAGGATAGATGCATAAATAAATAAAGTACATGTTTATAAATAAATAAATAAGATCATTTCATTTCATAATATTGTAGGCTGCCAACGTCGACAGCCCGCCAAATTGGTGTGGCTCAGTCGACTCCACAAACGTCGACCAAAGTTATCGATATAAATCTAAGGGTTAGCAAGCTGAAATGGCAGTGGGCCGGCCATATCTCGCAAAGAACCGACAACCACTGGGGTGTTCTTGAGTGGAGACCACGACTCCGTAAACGTAGTGTAGGACTCATTGGGGGAGGCCTATGTCCAGCAGTGGACTGCTGATGATGATGATGATGTTTTATTTATTTATTCTAATATCTGCTGTCTTATCTCTCTTGTGTATAAACTGGTGTCCATCAACGAAGGTAATTAAATAGTTTCTGAGAGAACAGTAGATTGGCAGTTTCAAGAGAAAGTACTTGTAAAATTAGCAATAACGTATTGTACAATTACCTTTTACACTGTAATTTGAATGTTAGATTATTCACGGTGATGTCTTAGAAATGTAGGTAATCTCCTCTGCACGTCAAAACTACTGAACGGATCGAGATGAATTTATAGATATATGTAGATAAGTATGTATTACCTGGAATATGCTATACATATAATCATCATAATCTTATATATAAAAATCAATTGATGTACGTTTGTCTCGCTAAAACTCAAGAGCGGCTGGGCCGATTTAGCTGATTTTGGTTTTTAAATTTTTGTCGTAGTCCAGGGAAGGTTTAAAAGGTGAGAATTCCACGCGGGAAAAGCCACGGGCCGCAGCTAGTTATAATTAAAATTTATGAGATGGTGAATAAATTGAATTAACTGAAATGAACAAGTTTCCATGGAAACAACGCATGAGCCGCGGGCAGATGCAAGTATTTCTATAATTTCCATGTTCTGCGTATTTGCTTATCAACCGACTTGAAAAAAGAAATCGGTTCTTAATTCGTCTGTCGTTTTATATGTAGGAAAGGATAGGACAGGTACCTACCTACCTATGTTTTGTTACTCGATATCTTTGCGAAACGATAACCGATTTATATTATACTAGCTGTTCCCCGCGGTTTCACCCGCGTTAAACTCGAATCTCATTGTATTAGGTTATTTTTTACATCTTGGGTTACATTATGGAAGTTTTAATAAGGATCCTTAACTTTTTTGAAAATATAATATAGCCTATGTTCATCGGGGATAGTGTAGCTTCCCAACGGTGAAAGTCCAGTTTTCAAATCGGTCCAGTAGTTTCGGAGCCTATTCAATACAAACAAACAAAAATCAAACCTTTATAATATTAGTCTAGATGTCCTTTCGTTTTATTACCCAGGGAAGACAATGTGATCCTCAAAGCTAATAATATTCTGTGTAAATAATCAGGAATTCATTTTAACTTTTTATCAAAAAACCTATCATAGAACAATTATCTAAAAACCCCTTGCCAGCTACTTAACCACCAACTTAAAATACCTAGTACCGTATCTCTTTAGTCACGACGGAAAAGCTATATTCCTGCGATGTATTATTTAACTGGGCTAATGATAAAACTTACTTCTTATTGCTCTAGTCATGATCACGGTCACGCGGATATGTACCTATCTGTCATTCAGGTCCACCTTATATCATTATATACAAACCTAGTTTTATATACACTGCACTGCCGTTATCGGTCAAATGCTGGATACATTTGTCTCTTGGTCTGGTTTAGATCGTTTATTCAAAAACAAAAACTTAATGTATGAATTTAGATATAATGAATAGTAAACTTTACATGTTCAAACGGGGCAAACGTGTTCTTGAGTAGAGACCACGACTCGGTAACACTATGTTTACCGAGTCGTGGTCGCCCTCCGACCAGGTGGGATGACGACTTGCGAAAGACTGCAGGTAGATGCTGGATGCGGCAAGCTGAAGACAGGGTGCTATGGCGCTCATTGGGGGAGGCCTATGTCCAGCAGTGGACTGTTATAGGCTGATGATGATGATGAAACTTACATAATTCAAAGCGTTTATTTCAGCTTAATACGATACAGAGATACAAAGATTAGCCAGAAGAAAAAAATACAAAAACATCTTATTAATGGGACACAGAATCTTCACAAGCGCATGGTACTATGAGTGCGCGTCCAGTGCTTCATGGTAACATTCAAGCTTTTGAAACTAACATGGTTATTAACACTAAAGTCATTTAAAACGGGATAATTACCATGATTTGATTTTTTATTTTTCTAAAAATAAATCTGGCAATCGTGAAGTCTGCCATAGCGGAACATCTTCTCGAGTCTGGTTCAAACCACTGGAGTTACACAATCCACAAGTAATCTCAACAGAGCGACACTACATACAAAGAAAGGTACAGGAGGTTATTGAGATTACGAAACATAGGAACTTCAACCGCGAAGATGGCTTCCAATTATCGGGAACCTGGAACCCTGTTGTAGGAATGTGCAAAAACCGAAGAAGTGATGTACTAACCACGTCGCGTTCTGATACCGTCAGTGTTGTGTGTCGTGATCGAGCTGCATTCGATAATAATGAAACCGGTGGTAGTGGTAACGTTCGTAGCAAAAAAAAAACAAAAAATGAGGGTAGATCGGTATGTCTGCCAATAAAAACTTATTCGCAGTGCCTTCAGTTATTCCGTGATCATGGCGCATGAAACTGTGCAGAAATATTGTAAAACTCTAAAATCAAAACATGGTAAATATCCAAAATGACGTGTTATAACTATGATATTTTCAAATGTTTCATTGACATCTCTTATGCAGTTGCGGCTTACTCCCGCGGGAAAAGTTGGGGCAGTGCATACTCAAAGCCGGCACTACATTGTGATATAACTTTTGTATGCTGGTATATACCGACCCAGGTATGTACGTATTGTATTAAGTATATCAGTCATCTAGTACCCATAATACAGGTTTTGCTGAGTTTGGGGCTAGATGATGCTGTGTGGATTATTAAATTAAATTCGTTTATTGATTCAGACTTATTATAATATCCATATTATGATTTATTATAGAATTTAAAAATTACATCATCATCATAGTGTTAATGTAAAGAATGCAATGCAATTTGAAATTACATTACGTTCCCTACACCAATACCTACAATTAAATTTATATAATAAACTATCTGCGCCCCGCGGCTTCGCCCCCGTGGAAATCCATATGTCCAAATGGTTAAAATTAAATGATAAAAAGTATCCTATGTTAGACTCCTGGTTCTAAGCTACCTCTCCACCAATTTTTAGCTAAATCGGTTCAGCCGTTCTCGAGTTATAAGTGTTGTAACAAACACGACTTTCTTTTATATATATAGATTTGTTTAGCATAAGGGTTCATTAGACTTGACATCCAGTGCCTTTGCAGGCTACTGCAATGTCTGTCCACCAGAACCCCTAGCAAGCTATTGGTGCTGCCCAGCCAACATTATGTTTATATTTATTTATTTAACTTAGTTAATTATGCTTTAACTGTACTTGAAGGGAAATTACAAGGCCTTAAAAACCTCGAAGTGGCTTTCCTCTGAACATGTTTTGGTCCGGGAGCCATTAACAGTCATGTCATGACCGATGATGAGGATTATAATACGAATAATTTTAACAGATGTATTTGACAAATAATTATAACACATTGAAAAAAAAAAAAAGTATATACAGGGTGGAATTTTGTAATGCCACCTGGGAAAGTACTCTTAATACTGTAGATAGAAAATTGTACTCAAAGAAAACATTCCTTTAATTTTGAAAAGAAAGTAAACTGCATTCAAAGATTTTCGAAAATTCGCTTGCTACACCCGGGAATCGAACCGACTAAAATCTGTAAAAATTACACCCTGTACTTTTATTGCATAGATCGTTAGGGTCAATAATAAGGATGAAATCTCTCTAACAAACTTAATAAATTAAATGAAAGGAAAACCATGAAATCTTAAATTATAAATTGAATGGGTCAAGTTAAGCACTTTAACTTAAAGATCCATCTGTTTACTTGTGTCAGTAATTAATAATTATCATTGACGTCATTTATCCATTAAAATGACGAATTAATATTTAGATAAGATAGAATTTCAATCGTCTTGATTGAAATTTGCACGTGTTTGTACCTAATGCAGACTCCTTTTTTAGATGCAACATAACTGCGTGTATGAGGTAGTTTAAATATGGAATGTTACATTTGAAAATAGATTGTCATTTGTTGTTCTTGATAAGCCATTTTGACCGTGAGACAAATATGAAATAATTTGTAAAAACAATCAAATGTGAATAACGATTGCGGCTTTGATTCCCAGCGTGGTACTCACCTTTTTTTATTAATTAGCAAATATTTTGTTATTGTATTTTGTTCGTGTGGTTTCATTTGGTTTCTACCTATGTATAGACAGGTTTATGCCCGGTTTACTTGTCTTACGTGATACTGGTGGAAGTATTCATCATTTGATTCCCATCACTACATAGTATAAAACAAAGTCGCTTCCCGCTGTCTGTCTATCGGTCCCTATTTATGCTTAGATCTTTAAAACTACGGATTTTGATGCGGTTTTATTGAGAGAGTAATACAAGGTTCATAAACTATTTGACACACAGATCCACGCGGGCGAAGCCAAGGGGTGCAGCTAGTAAGAAATAAATTACCTATAGCTTAACTAACATCGGATCCAGCTATTTTTATTTAAAGTTCTACATTATTTAATTTTATAATTATCATTGTTCAAATTCCAGCACATCTTCCCAGCGGAGCTGAGGGCGTCTCAGGGTCGTCAGCCGACGACGGAGCAGCAGAGATAGTGAGCTACAAGCAGAGGACTAGCAGCAAACTGCACAGGACAGGAGAAATGGCGACTTCTCTTATCGACGCCAAGACACACATTTGCTCCAACGAACAATCTAACAAGGTAAAGGTTTCTTGTGCGCTTCTTTACTTTACCTCTAAGAGATTGAAGTGAACAAATAATCATTTTATTTCCTAGTTTTAATTGCATAATTAATTAATCTGAAATCTTAAATTAATCTGAAATTTGTGACGTGCCTAAGAGTCCTGTACGTCTAAAGAATTAAAAAACTAAGACTTTGAATCACTTCATGTAGACACTTATAATCATTTCTATAATTTAGATTACAGTTTGCTAGCTGACTGTACTTTGGATAAAAATATCCAACTAATACTTTTTATCGCACTAACACGAAATCGGGTGCCTCCACGACGGGGGCGTCACACACCGGGGGCATAACCCACGAACCCAAAAATTAAGCCCTTTGAAGTTTGATGTTTGATGTCGCTTAGCCATAGCAGTAAGTAAGGATTTTTGACTTTATGATCGCAATAATATCAGAAAATTCTTAAGCTTTAACAAGCCCATTGTAACAGCACGAACCATAAAGTAAAAAAAAGTATTAAAAGACACACTTTTTTATAATTTAATTGTTTAATTGATGAGTAACTTCATAAAATTACTTTTTTACTACAGAACGTCTGTAACGTGAACGATAGACACGGAACTAAGAATATCGTTAATGGATGTGGCATTTATAAACATTGGTCTTAAGTCAAGACTCCGGATCAGGGAACGTAGTGTAGGTTGGGATGGGACGACGACGACTTGTGAGAAAATCAGGCAAATCCTGGATATAGCAAGCTGAGGACAGATTGCTATGGCGCTCTTTGGGGGATGTCTACGTCTAGCAATGTACAAGTTTAAGTAAAGGTAGACAAGGTTGACAATTATTCATATTAAAGGCATGACACAACATACATATGTACATTGTCCAATTAACAAAACGAAATATACGTGAATAGCTACGCAAGCTTAATAATTTTGACGACTTATTTCTACTAGCCATTGGTTGGTAGACCAGGATGTTTGTAATGCTTACTTATAGTAATAGTTACATAGGTACTTGTAATATATTATTTTGTAAAAAAAATCATTTAATTGGTTCCTACATCCAAATGTACTTTTTCACTATACAATTTTAAATTTGTATCTCAAGGCAATTATGTTACTTTTCAGGCACTGAGTTAAAGAGACCGAAGATGCCACCTCCAAACATTAGCGGCTCGCTCCCGACCCCTCACAGCCACGATTTTCCGTTTCGCTACACACACAGCCATCTTTCATTCATTCTGCAACGCTCAGACAGAGCTTCCTAGCGTTTATATACCACCGTTAACAGCAACCATCCGTCAGTATTTTCCGAAAAATCACACCGTTAACAACATGTTCAAACTCCTTCTCTTATCAGTGTTGGCCACTGCGGTCGCAGGGGATGATTATGGATCGAAATTCCTGATGAAAGTGGTCAATGACTGCTCGAAAACGGACGGGGTGTTCCCTTGCTTGAAGAAGAAGGCCATTCTGTTCTTTGACCGGGCAGCAAGGATGGAAACGATACCTTTGGCGGATGGTGTGGAAGTTGTCAAGACGTCGAATGAAGAGCTGCATCCTATTAGTGAGAATGAGATAGAGGCGACGCTTCCAAGGAATTTAGCTGATAAGGATGAAGCGTTGTCGGATATGCTGTGGGACAGGATAGCTGCTTTCGCTAATTCCAGGACGATACAATTGTCTTTGCCGAGGATGTCGGGAGAAGACTTGGGGAAAGGGGTTGAAGAAGGTAAGAAAAAGCATGTTTTTTTCTTAACATTGGTTTCATAGCTCCCTAGTTACGTTGTTAAAAAACCTTTGAAGTTGTATTGTGTCATGATGACCTATATTTTGTCAATCATTAAAAAACAAGAGGCTAGTTTCGTTGTTCAAAAAAATACTTTGAAATCATATTGTGACATGTTTGACCTATATTTTTGTCAATAATAAGCAAAGCAAATCTTTTAACGTCAGTAATCAATTGATGGATAACACCAATGTGACTCATGAAGTACGACTACCAAAATTATTAATACCTAAATTATATTACCCTACTATTTCACATAAGTGACAGCACATTTCATTATAGAATCCCATCAAAGAACAAAGTAATATCACATAATCACTTCAAAATGGCGGCAAAAACTCATTTTGCCAATTAATACTAACCCTCATCTAATCTCTCTTTGTCTTAAAGCTTTGTTTTATATCAACTCTGCTTGTTACAGATGAATACATTTTATGCACCTAGGTAGTTTTAGTACTTAACATTGTAATGAAATGTAACATGCACTACATAGTGAAGTCTACTATTAATATGTTCTGGGTTTCGTCCCATATCCCTCGTCTCATTCCTTCATCAGTCATTTGCTATTAGTCGTCTCTTTCCCTTTGTTTATGTCATGTTAGTCAGCTGGGTCTGAGGGAACCGATATTGGGATATCCTTCCTCTGTTGATAATAACTGATCAGTTGTCGCATCCGGTTCCATTCGATTATTAAACCTATTGATAACTTATTTGATTGACTTGCTACATCCTTTTTCTCAGCGTAATATTCAGACTTAATTATCAATAAAATATAATCTGTTTATTATAAACTAGATTCGGCCCTTAGCACATGGTTATTCTGAATATAAAGTAGTATTTCCCCAGGAAATAATCAATTATTATTATCCCTTAATATTTTTTTTGGCTAACACCTATTAAGGAACGATCTCGTTGATAATTTTATTGAAAAGCCCTGGAAACGTTTCAGAAAAACAGAAAATGAAATGATTACTAATCAAAGCAATCAGTTTAGTCTTTCTCAAAAGAAGATTATTGCCGATAAAGTTCCTGATTTTCATATCGAATCAACTCGACTTTTAAAATATTTTATGTTTAAAAAGATAAGTAAAATATTCCAAAGATTACAACTCGAACAGCAATTTTATAGTCATTTTATTGCCGCAAGCTTCAATTAGAAAAAGTGTGTAATGACCATTTAATTGTTATATACCGTATAATCCCTTTATACTGCCGTAACCATGCAGTTAATATTTCTATTGCCACTAACCATATATTTTACACTAGTAAAAATTTATGTATATCTATGAAAATGTTAATTTGAACAGTTACATGCAAAAACTTAGAGTATACTCGTAGATAGATCTTTGTTCTAAGAAAAATATTAATAAGCAAGCAATTTGTCTTAATTTGAATGATTTTGAAAAGTAGACTAGTCGCCTGAAAGAATTTGCCCTTCAGTGCTATGAAGGTTACTAAAATAAATAAAATATTTAGCATCAAAAATATCGCCAAACAACGCATGAAAAATACTACAGAGATAATTTCTTAAAGTATGTTATAGGACTTAAAGAAGAATACCCACGTATTGAGTACACGTATATAAATACATATTTGTTTGGTTTAATATGTAGCTATCATTTTTTCCTAAAAAAGCTACTAATAAAAAAGGAAAACGACATACTTGACAAAACTCTTACCTTCAGTAAAATTTCTCTTGTCGGCAATTATTTGCACAGGTACATCATAAACTCATCTATAGTCACTGATGTAGAAATTATTACTATGCCCTTTCACCAAAATTTTGTCAATTGAAGTAAGAACACAGAATAAATGATAGTACTTTGCGTCAAAGTTTAACTCTGTCCTCAATTATATTTGTGGTTAGCCAAGAAGTTTGACTGAACAACATGTCACTTTGGGTTTTACAATTTGTAAGTCTGAGTTCAAAGTTGGCACTTTATCATTTAATTACTCTCTATTACATCTATACTTAGTTATTAACACACCGTTCTTAGAACCCCTAGCCTCATTGGATCTAAAATAAAATAGGTCTCAAATCTTACTTTTTACGTTTCTGTATTTAACTTTTGCAACGTCTTTAAGTCTTCTAATGAGTGGAATAGAAGAGCTTTGACCTTCTGCGGTTGAAGATTTGAAGTAATGACGTCCCTTCAGTAATTTTTACTTTCTCTAGATGCGTTTTATGATCACTAAACTTGACTATTTTTTTAAACCATTTTCGTGCTATTCTCTTAAATAATTTAACACTTTTTTATTGTTTATTACAGTGATCATTCAACGATTAAATTTTTTCGACACATACTTTGCTAGAGGTCATAGAAATTGATTGAGGAATCATGGATTTTCTAACATTTAACAATTGTTTTTGTAGGTCGAAAGAAAATGAAGAACCCAAAAAAGCAAATTTTGAAAAAAATTAAAAAGCTTAAAAAGAAATTAGGTAAATTGCACATTTTCTACCAATTGGATTTTTGTATTGGGCGCTTAGTGTGTTAACTTTCGTAACTTTGGTATTTTCTATTAACCTTCTTCTTTTACTTCACTACACCTTTTTTCTTCTCTCTATGTATATATTTCCAACTTCTGCAATTCTACAATGCAGTTTTTGCCAAAAAAACTTGGATCACAAAAAATCAAAGATTCTCAAGATATTTGCTACAAATGACTAGTCACACAGGTGTGAAAGAATTGCAATTTCTTGAGAAAACTTCCCGTAATGACCTATTAGAAAACAGCTACAATGGCTATCAATGACCATCCAATTTAACGGATCCCATAGCGACATGGTTTGAGGTTTATTGACCATTATGGAGATAGAAGTCGTTTAAACTGTTATTATGCGTTGGAGAAAACATTTCATCTAGTTCATAGTAAAATGTATCTACAATTTTTTTCACTCTTCTAATTCTGATAATAATTACCTACGTTCAATTAAATAATCTCAAATTTGTTTACAAATCGCGAACGTTTCAAAGTTATTTGCTTATTTCTCGGTGCTGTTTCCGTTTACTACATTTTTTTTTAATAAATAATCCATCTACCACAAGTCATCAATTAGACGCGGTACATTAATTAGTTAGGAAATAAACTTTAATAACTAACGATCTATCTAATTAATAACTACTTCTAACTATGAAAGTAGAACCTAAGCTACATGCGAACTGCTTCCTGTTAAACAAAGTAGCTATTATTTTTTCTGTGTTCTTTTCTTTAAACAACTTAGGAAATACAAATTTATATAACTTACTTTCCTTTTATTTAGTTTACATAACATCCCGGGCATTTACTCCTTCAATGTTTGATAAATAACGAATAAATTGGCAAAAAACTTGCAGTGTACTGATTTTTGGCCTTTGATTTAAAGGGTTGGGGAATGCATACGGGACTTTGGGTGGCTGGGGCGAGCTCAACACTCTTTGACGAGAGGGCTTGCCGTAGCATGATGATCGTAGAAATTATCCTGACAATCTCAAATGACATTGGAAAACGACGATTGTGAAATTGACAACGGTTGTCATGCTAAGCTTGGAGGAAACGGAATAGGGGCTTCAGTTTTGGTCGATGTCTTGTCGCTTAGTTCAACTTTTTAGATGATTTTTGTATCTTTTGGTATTGCTAAAGTTTATTTATCTTGGGAAAACGATTTAACTGATTTAACGCAAATGAAAGTTAAAGCTCCTTAATGAGATAAAAATGTTGATAATATATTCAGAAAATCATCTAAAGTTGAACTTTTAGGAAGCAGCAGCGCTCTCATTTTGGACATTTTCTAATTTGTTGTTATAAACAATTCCAGGAAGGGGTAAAATGAAGAAGATGATGTCGATGATGATGATGGGCGGTGCGATGAAGCTTGTAGCGCTGATGCCGCTGGCGATAGCGGGGCTGTTCGTGTTGGCTGGAAAGGCTTTGATCACGGCTAAGGTAAATTGATCTTTATTTTTGAAGTGAAAACTTCTTTTGATGTGTTGAGCACTAAAGGTTAGGTTAGGGTGAACAAAAATCATGGAACTCGCGTCATCATCACCGAACGCTTTCCAGTGTATATGTGTACTTTTTGGGTAAACAAAAAGAATGAAACTCGCGTCATCGTCAAAGCACGCTCCCGCTTAAAATATAAAAGACTGCCCCGCATGTTTTTTATATGTTTAATGAACACATATAACAAAAAGTAAATCTAAAAACTAGTGACATGACTTGTACAAAAAAGTCGAAGGACATTGAAGTATTTCTAACGAGTTACTATGCTCTCTCACACATCAAAAGACAAGGCGTCGTTTTGATACATATCTTTCTAGAAGCATCGTTCTTTTGAGCTATTAGTTTTACTCAAATCTGGAATTTATTAATGCAATAGATATTTCGACAAGGCTTGTTCAATTATCTATAGAACTAATAAAGCTATGCGGGTGAAAACCATCGAAATACCTTCGTTGATCACCTTCCACCTTCTTCCATTGTCACGGGTTCCCATCAGCCCCATGGGAATAATTTCATTAACTTTGACAACATCTGTGAGAGTACTCGATGTAACGATAACCTAGTCTACATACTAAGCTTTCTTAAGGCCACCATCCACTGAAGCGTTGCTTGCGTGTGCTTCACCTATTTTTAGATTTTTATCAGTGAGTTGTTTGCTTTTTGTGACTTTAGTCTATGGGTAGTTAGGAAAAGTTTCTACATAATTTTAACTATGGTAATACTGGGTTTGAATCTTTACAACAGTTTCATAATTTAGCCTGAACTGAAAACTGCTCCTGGATATTCGTTGTTTAGAGAAAATAAAGAATTTGGTCGAAGTAATTATCTTCAGTGCAATATAAATGTTTTTCAGCCACTGTTACCAACTACCACCTATTTGCTTCAAACATTATATTAGTAGTATCTTACATTTGCTTTGATAGACGTCAGCTTTAATACAATCTTAGTTTTCATCACTATAGCAAACACGATAAGAATTCTAACGACTTGGAAATATTTTCCAACTTTTTCTTTATTTTGGGAGCAGGAATTTTAATTATTTGCTTTAATAGGTATTATTTAATAGCAGCCCTTGAGCACAGTCTTGGAAATAAATAAAGGTTTTTTGGTACCACTTAGTCACCACGATATATTATTTAATATAATAAATTGATAAAAATAATTTTATGAATGAATAAACACTTTAATGACCCATATATGCATAATTTAAATAAAAACAGTACAGTAGGCCTTAATGCTGAGAGTGATTTCTCCAGGCAACCTCGGGATAGCGAAAAATATATAGAAAATATATAGTTACTAGTAACCGATACATATAGGAACTATGAAATGGGTGACGCACTGTGATGAATTTGACGATAATCTAAAAGTGATAGAGGAAAATAACTGAGAATGCCCAAGGCCTGACACAAATTCAAGATAAACAACATTATTTTCTTGCCGCTAGTTTAGTACTAGAATTATAATCTGTGGTTAATGTCAAGGTATTGTTTCATGGAGGGTTCGCAGAAAAGTAAGGGATTTGTCTCTAAACATTACCAGTACCTCAGAGGTTTTAGAGCTAACTTATTGAATTAATCGACTTTACAGACTAACGTTGCGATTGTAAGATTCGATATTGTTCAGTGCTAATTCCAAATAAATAAATATTTGACGAATGCATAAAATTCGGCCTTAACTATGAGGGACGTATAAAAGAAAAGCAGTCTTTTCAGTTTTCGCGGAATGTTAATCGGCAAAAGTGTATCACTGGAATTTTGAAATCAAGCAAAATGTCATAATTACTGTGTATAAGATCTGTTTTATAATAATACATATTTGTGCCCGTGGCTTTGCACGCTTTGTTTAAGGTTATTTATATTCCATGTGAACTGATTTATGGGTAGCTTATGGTTTGTTCTAGAACTAGAACTGACTCTGCGCAAAATTTCAGCCCGATCCGTGCTGTAGTTTTGGCGTGAGGAGGTAACAGATATCCAACAACAAACATCCAAACCTACGCACTTATAATATTAGTGCGACAAGTAAACTTTTGTAATGCAAGTAAACTTTTTTTTATCACAAAATATGCTAATAGAATGCTATTGGGTAAATTCATGACGAGGTTAACCCTGTGAGTAAATGAAAACCTACCACTTCACACCTAAATTCTTCGATGTTTATAAATGTAAAACCACAAACAAACAGAAATATTCCGATTTAGTCATCTTTCCATCCATAGAAGTTATAAACACTTCAACTTCTTTACACAAACGGAAGACGTGAAAATAAAAAAAATAACTAAAACGACATCCTAAGAAGTCACTCAATGCTTACAAGTTGTGACCTTGGAAATTACGATCGCTGATTAAAAGAGGCCTCTCGTGTTTATGAGATTTATCGACGAACAGGATAAATTGTATTATATTGTATTGTATTTATTAAACTCGGATAATGAAATCCATAGTATACATTCAAATAAACATTATAACATTAATTAAATCATAATAAAACATTAATACATTGCATAAGATAAAATAGTATTAAATTAAAAATGTGTATAAATAAGAATGGGATTAAAATTAAATAAAGACAGAGCATTTCGTCAGACCCACGCAAACGTCCCAACCCTCAAATTTGCGTAGGTCTGACAAATCTCTCACATGACATCACAGCAATGAAGGTCACAAAGTCGATCGAGTCCTCGTGCATTTAGATGACGAGACATTTGAGATTCCTTTGTTTTTTGACATAATAACTTTCCATGGCAGAAACTTTTGTGACTCCTGATGTAGCTCTGCACAATTAGGTTTCAGAAAACTGAGTTTTATGTATGAGGGTAAGCCTCATACATAAAACTCAGTTTTCTGAAACCAATGGCTATGCCGTTTTTTTCTTATTTTGTCATAATACAATACAATACAAAAATTCTTTATTGTACACCATAATCAAATCATTACAAAAATTCATTATATGCGACAAGTACAATGAGCGGCCTTATCGCTTAGAAGCGATCTCTTCCAGGCAACCTTTGGGTGGAAAGAATAAATTCATTGGATAGAAGATTTTCATAATCGCAGAAGAAATCAAACAACTCATACCTGATACTTTACTTTCATTGGCCATGAGTCATGAGTGTCTTTTCATGGATGTAACTGCCGCAGAGGCTGCAGGGGCTGGGCGGGCAATGAACGCCTTAACACTTCTAATTCCCCTTGACGTGTCCATGTATGTACGTCAAGGGGAATGAAAATGTTAAGACGGCGTTTTTAATTCCTGCTTCTGGAACTGCGACACGTTACTTGAGAGGGAAAAGGCTTAGTGATTGGATTTTATTATTTCGTAGATTATATAGTAGCTTACATTCCTGTTCTTCCAACGCTACCTCCCTAACTGACGTCCCATTACAGATAGAAAGGAACAATGTTCTGTTTTAAATCTGGTACTTCTGAGTCACGATTCTAGCGTTCCTTTGTAAGTTTGCGTGCTTATCGAAATGAACGACAGTTTCCCACAACTGGGGTCGTTAATTTGAATTTTTACTTTGTATTCAAATGGATAGGATAGAAAATGGCCTGTCTTTTGTCGAAAATGTTGCATTGATTTCGAATTCTTATGTTCCGCTTATATTTGCGGTTTTTTCCTATTCAAAATTTGGAAGAGCTTTTCAAAGATCAGAATAGCTTTACAATAACTTCCACTAATTTGTACCAAGTTCTTTATTTTGTGGTAACTTCTCATTGTATGTCTGAGCTCATTTTTTACAATTTCCTAACAAGTTTATAAATTATTTTAATTTTCTAAAGTATGTGGATAATCTATAAGGCTCAAATTCGTATTAAAATCAAGCGCTCCACCTTGCACGGCTTTAAAAACAAAGTAAGTTATAGAAAAGACGTGAAAAAAACAATCACGGAAGAAAAAGTACCATAACTCATTATGATAGTCACAATTAGGTCTGTCGTGAGAGCTTATTCCACATAGTACAAGCAAAAAAGCATCTGCTTTCAAAGTCATTGATTTCCATACAAACCCAGATCCCCACATAAATGCTCTCGATGATGCCAATGACACACTTTGAACTCACAAGAAACAATAATGAGAAACTGATGTGAGAATCTTTTTTTTTTGCAAATCGGAAGGAATGGTGCAGTCTTGATGAATGGGGAGCAAAAAGTTATTAATAGACCTGATCCGGTTATAAGAGTTCAAAACCCTGATGATGTATTTATGGAAGTTTGATAACAGCTTTGCAGCTTTGCTTTGCTAGCAGACAATATATTCGATACCCCGCGAAACAGGCCTAGCCTAGTGCGGGGGGTCATTGTAAATTCCATCACCTTAACTAGAAACCTCTTAAACAGAGACAGGGTAGGGTATTCTTTTTTGTAAGCTTTTTGGTCAATATTTTTTTTGTATTTGTATTTTGTATCTTTCACCCTGTCACTCATCGGACCAACTAAACTGACCTACTAGTTGTCCAGAGTATGACTTAATGAAGCCTCTTTTCCTTACCGTTTAATATAGCTCTATCAATCAGTAAATACTGTAATAGCAAGGTACTTTTGACGGTCTGTTGCAAAAGCGAGAATTTCGAGGTTTCCAGGTTTTGAA
This sequence comes from Eupithecia dodoneata, assembly GCA_947044415.1. Lineage (NCBI taxonomy): Eukaryota > Metazoa > Arthropoda > Insecta > Lepidoptera > Geometridae > Eupithecia > Eupithecia dodoneata. The sequence continues at coordinate 8,308,038 of OX345678.1, forward strand.
TTTCCAGGTGATTTCTGGACGAATACGATCGATTTACCAATAAAATTGATGATTCACTGTAGTTGCAAATTGATAATTCACTGTAGTTGCAAATTGATGATTCACTGTAGTTGCAAATTGATGATTCACTGTAGTTGCAAATTGATGATGCCAGTATCAAGATTTCCGAACATATTATCAGCTGATTAACATTAGATCTACAAAAAGATATACTTACATATAAGCTAGATAGATGGTTCATTTAATTCATATACAGAGTGTATGTGAGAATGTAAGAACTTATTTTAGGAAAAAATTAACTATTACAATATACTTTTGAATAAAAAACTATAAATAAAACATAGAGTACGTATAGATCCTACTTTCCTACCAAAAGAGACACCAGTAAAATTAAGCTTTAATAAGGGAAAGGGCTAATGAAGCCGTTGGATGTTGGTACTCTGAGGGCTCAAACCTTTGATTCCACGTTACGAGAAAGTTAACTATGAAGTAATGATTTCAGCCTAGATAAAGAAGGGAATCTAGCAAATGCGTTTCTAGAAATAATTTAGTTGCAATTAACCTAGTGCTGGAAGCCAAGTCGTGTCAAGTTAGTCTGGAATATACCCTGATGGTCAATTTTGAAGTAGATTTAGGTTTTTGTTACACTGAAACCGAAAAAGCCTTACTAGCCATTTCATGGTAGTGGCCCTGCCAACTTGAGTAGTTAAACATTTTTCTATTGCTGTATACTTTAAACCGACTTGGGAAAAGGGAGATACATATCTTTATGTTCGGCTGTGTGTGTTTTTATTTGTTCGTTTGTGATTTTTCCGTCATCTATGGACTGATTTGGGTCATTCTTTTGCAGTTGTATAGAGAACAATCCCGAGATCGTCCCATAAAAATGTCATTCCCGAGGGATTAGTATGTATCCCGCAAAACATAAACGGTTTAAAACTTCCCTTAGTTTTAAACAGTTTGTTATGTTTTGCGGGAATCAAAGCCGAGTTTTTAGTTAAAAAAAAATATCTATTAAAAAATTATCTATCTCCTTATTTTAGGCGATTGGATAAATTATATTAGGGACAGCTTGCAAATTTATACTTATCATTGTGCGTATTATATGGAAAGTGTATGTTATTTCTTCATTCTGGGAATTTCGCGTGTTCTGAGGAAAGCTTGTTATTTCTGAAGTCGTGATGATAATTTTGAGATGTTCATAGTTAGGAACATGTCGACGAGATTATGCTTTCCACCTTGGCCTCTGACATTAACCTTACATGTAGTTAGATAGTTATTTAGTTTTATTTCAAAAACAAGTTACAATCTAGCCAAAATATCATTTTAATAGTGCACGTATTAGAAATAGGTCGCCAATTATTCGAATGGGTTTCTGCTAAAACTTGAAGAGAAAGAACTTTCTAGAAGTTTGAATAAAGCTCGATTGGACTCGAATCAAAACAATAATGATAGGGAAATATTTCAGTATTGGTACAATGTTGAATGCAGAAAATCTAGTTTATGTATGACTTTGACTAGCTCCGTTGGTTTAGCGGTCGCGTGTTCCACCTCTGATTCAGGTCCCGGGTTGAGTTCCCGCCAAGATTTAATATTTTTGTTGTTACTGGGGTTTTTTATGTAATAAAAAACAATGCTTAGGATAGAGGAAGTATAACAGTTATGACTATCACTGAGAGCAATCTCTTCCAGGTAACCTTAGGATGGACTGGACATGAAAAACAATAAAGACCATTTTATACTTAGATTAGAAAAAAACAAATAATTACACTATATACCATAACTACATTATAGTAAATTTACAAAGACATCAAATAAGGCTCTCACACTTTTTATAATGGATAAATATTGCCGATGCAGCAGTTTTTTGAAGATAGGGCGTGACATCGAAAGACATCAGAACTAAATATAGAAAAAATAATTAATCTTGGACTTTCTTTTAAATCGTACACCAACCAATCAACTCAATTCAGGATACAAATATTCGAGGTGAATGAACCTTTATCTTACGTAATTTGTTAAAAATTCTAGCCATTTGAAACACAAGCATTATAAACAGATCACTTCCATATTAAACTCTATGCGTAAACAAATAAGGACTTCAATTTGACGATGGTTGGTAGCAGCAAATCAAGGAAAGGAAATTAAACAATAACCACTTGATTATAGGACTCATAATTGCTTGAGAATGTTTGCATGGTATTGTAACCGACCTTCGGAGACCATTTTAGTACCGTTCGCTTTAACTTGCGCATTTTGATAAAGTTCAGTGTTGCTAGCGCGTCTCCATAAAGTCTCGTTTTGGGGAAGTTTGTAGGTAAATCAATTATTATCACAAAATATAGTGAAAATCATGAATTTCTAACACCTATAATAACTTCTACATATTTATATTAAACTAGCTGTGTCCCGCGGCTTCACCTGCGTGGAAATTTTTGCGCAATTTTACCATGTTTTCTCACCATTTAAACCTTCCCACGACAAACATTTCAAAACCAAAATCAGCTAAATCGGCCCAGCCGTCCTCGAGTTTTAGCGAGACAAACGAACAGCAATTGATTTATATATATAAGAAGAAGAAAATAAAAACGATGTATATATGGACATTGTGTATAGACATCCAATCTTTATTTCAACAAGACCATTTATTTTGTATCACAATAACAACACAAATAGTAAACAGTTTATGAAATGAAATATCAGTAAATATTTTTAATCTTACGCAATCTGAACACATAATTATAAGTACTACGTACTTATGGCGTTTATTTCCCACACTGTCGTGATAGTGTTTAAACCTATTAAATCGACAGAAAAAATTGCTAAATAAACGCAATAAATACCCGTTAAATAGTACTTCATAATTTAAGAACAGTATTTACATAGTTGAAAAATGCTCAATAATTACACAAATAATGTTGGGAAAACAAAACCTCCCGCTGGCAACATTGCAGTAGCTGGTCCCGCAACTCGTTCAGTCATCTCGTAACCACGCAACCAATTGCGCGATCTACAAGAATTAAATTCTTAAAATTATTTAAACTCCAGTTCTCGTAAAAGTTTAAGAGAAACTTCAGCTCTATTCTTGAAAGTACAAGGATCAATTTCAATCGGTGCCCGCAAGGGAAGCTCAACCTTTTGATAGGGTGATGTCTTCAAGAATGTTCTGCGATAAATTCTTCTGTCGTTCTAAGTAAATCTCGTGCGGCTTGTTCCTATCAAGCCGTGCGAGATTTACTTCGATCGATGGTTGAGATTTCGGTGGCTTTGCACACGGCGCGGGTTGGACATCTCTGGTGGGTTTTGTTATGCCCGGAATTCTTTATTTGAAAATAATATTTGTAACTAGCTGCGCCCCGCCGCTTCGCCCCCATGGAAATCTATGTGTCAAATGGTTTAAATGATAAAACGTATCCTATGTCCGTCTCCTGGTTCTAAGCTACCTCCCCACCAATTTTCAGCCAAATCGGTTCAGCCGTTCTTGATTTATGAATAGTGTAACTAATACGACTTTCTTTTATATCTGTAGATTTGTCATTTTGTTGTTTATGTATCTTAGTTGAAATAAAGTAAGTCTGTATAATTTTACATAATCACTAACTTCCTATTAACACTAATCCTGGCGCCGCTGAAAACCAGCGCTGCACTGGCTTATGTCAATGTAGCATTTAATGCTGAGCCGGTAGCCTTTCTGTGTTCTCGTATTTTAATTAAAGTAAAGTAAAGTAAGTTTAGAAAGGTTAGAAATCCCTTAAAACCGACCTTTAAACGTTTCCATGGACACAAAGCGTGCGAAGCCGCGGGCAGAAACTAGTAAAGAACTATAAAATCTCACGGCGTTTGTGTTGTATTCAAAGTTTGAATTTAGGAATATGAGAATAAACATTATGAGTATATTTTTGGTTTAGATACGTATTCCGTACTTATAGCAGAGATAATACTTTTTGGGTCTCGTACTCTAGTTCGAATGACATCAGCTCGATGTTCATTACCTCGATGTCTCTACCTCGACAATACGTTTAGTCAATGGGTCGTTACTTTAAAAGATCAGTACCTCGAAAGGTTTCTACCTCCACAGGCAGTGGCGTAGCTATCGTAGGGCTGTGCAGTGCAGTGCACCAGGGCCCTGGAGCTCAAGGGGCCATCTCTAATCTAAGCTTTGAAAAGATAGGGTCAGCCAGCTTCCGAAGCTAGGCTTCAAGCCTGCTCACAAGTGTTTTTTTAATTATTTTAAATGAACATCAACAATCGCAGAATTCTCTATTTTTTGTTATTGTTATTTGGTAGTTTGGTTGAGTACGTCCGTAGCACATTGTATCAGCGATAAGGTCGTGCTTCACGCCCTTGACGGTCGTGAGTGAGATCAATTCGACTATTCCACCCGTCAACTTTTTCATTCGCTCTTACTTTGCATCTCTTCTAATGTATGATGTTCATTGCTACGTGGAAACTGTAAAGAGGGGCGGTGAGGGCCCGATTCCTTCTCTATCCACAGGTACGTCTACCTCGACGGTACGTTTCGACGATGGGTCGTTACCTCGAAAGATATAGTACTATAGTACACTATATTAGAGGGAGAGTTCAAAAGATTTATTTGTCTAGGAGGAATTAATTTAACAAGATTATAAAACGTTGTCGTTGCATAAATAACTGAGGAGCAGCTAAATAAGGTTGAACGGCTCCAAAATGTATGTATACGTTTTGTGTTTGGACTACGTAAATTTGATCACATTTCGGAGTTCCGCACAAAACTAAAATGGCTTCCTGTCCGTCTTCGCCGGAATTCCCATATCCTTTCTCTTCTTCATAACATTCTCTTTAACCTTGTCACTCCCTTCTATTTAAAGGAGCGTTTTAAATTCCTCCACAATTCTCATTCGCAGCCTTCCCGTGTCCTCCGGTCGTCAGAAAATCTGGTTTTGAATATGCCACACCTCATAAAACCAGTTTCTACGACAAATCCTTCTCCATCCAGGCCATAAGGTTGTGGAATGCACTACCAGAGTCCATTAGAAAAACTATATCCTTGCCTGTTTTTAAAGCTCACGTCAAGGAGTTTTTCCTGCCAAAAGAATGAATATTGGTACTTACTTCTATTTATTTATGTATTTAAGTAGTGTATTATTTATTTTGGAATTTGTAATATTTATGATTTGTTTTTTTAGTATTCTTATTTAGATAACCTGTGGTACACCCCCTGCCTTTTCTTAAATTCATATAATTCTTTCCATCCAAAGGTTGCCTGGAAGAGATCGCTTCTAAGCGATAAGGCCGCCATTGTACCTGTCGCATTTAATGTATTTTTGTAATGATTAATTTGATTATGGTGTACAATAAAGAATTTTTGTATTGTATTGTATTGTATTGTAATAACAAAAATAAATATACTTACTATCAACGGAGTAGAGTATGAGGAGGACACTCTATGTATGTATTACTAGAAGTAATACAAAATAACAATAGATAACAATATCTTATATATAGTAAACACTCAAAGGTACTCGATCGACCGACGACATTGTAGGTGTTAACTGTTATTCCGTGAACATGGCGCATGAAACTGTGCCGAAATATTGGAAAACTCAAAAATCAAATCATGGTAAAGGGAGTCGATGGATGGACCAGCTGTTCGTGACGTCGTCATTTGGAGAGGCCTATGTTCAGCAGTGGACGTGTAGGGAGGATGATATCTAACAGTAGGTATCTAGGTAGTTTTTTAGTACCTAACCAACCCACAGAGGTCGCAATATAAAACGCAAAACACTCTACATTTTATTCCAGGTACATGTTAGCCTGATTCGTTTAGTAATTTTGGCGTGAAGAAATAATAAACATTTTTCAAATCGGTCCAGTACCTTCGGAGCCTATTCATTACAAACAAACAAACAAAATATCAAACCTTTCCTCTTTATAATATTAGTATAGAAAAGTGTGATGCACAAACTAAAACTATCATACAATGTTTTAGAACTTCTAATTCAGTTGTTCAAAACGAGTGGGTATTTACACATTTTCTTATCGCTATTGTAACAAGTGTTTGATTTTTGTTTAAACTAGCGGGTTACCGCACGGATGTTGGTCTTTAAAGCCTTCAGGAAAATGTTATCTTTACTTCTGTCCTTACACAATATCGATAGGTACCACATATAAGTATATACCGCTCTTATGTAATATATCTTTGTAATGTGACTTGAGTATATTAATAATATTATCAGAAGTGACTGATAAACTCATATAGACGACATATTAGTACAAATTCATTTATTCCATTCTGATACAGAACCTTCACTTGGAAAATACAGACAGACACAACATTTACAAAAATAATAAAAAATAAATAAGCACGTACAATCACATTGTATGGAGTCAACGTTATTTATCGTGCAGATGTAAGGAATAATTTATTTTATCTGCACGCTCAAATAACTGAAAATATCGAACTGAAAAAATTGTTCTGCTTTATTCTAGTCTAGACTATAAAAGCGGGTACAGTGCTACCTAAGCTTAGCCTTCAGAAATACTATTACTATCAGTCTTATGATAATTGTATGCGCCTTCGGTCATTTATAACAAAACTCCTCGTTCAACTAATAGATGTAAAAATTCAGATCTACGATTTCATACCAATTTTTTCTATCTTTTTCAGATTGCCCTACTCCTTGCTGGCATCATGGTCCTCAAGAAGCTGATGGCAGCCAAGGGAGGTGGCGGTGGAAGCAGCAGCAGCAGCAGCCATGGTGACAGCCACGGATGGCAATCCAGTGGTAGCAGTGGAGGCTATGACAGAAGAGCTTATGATGCCGCCGCTGATTTAGCATACAGCGGGTATAAACAGTAAATGGATAGGTGGTTGTTCCTATGCAATAGCTATGTTCTTTGATTTGCATACATATTTATATATGTATAAACTTATAAGATAACTGATCATCATCAGCCTTTTAGTCCACAGCTGGACGTAGGCCTCCCCCAAAATACAGATTACAAGTAACTGATATCTAAAATAATTTATAACGGGATATATAACAACGAATTTGGTGTTAATTACTTTGATATATTCAATAGTATTACTGATAACCGTACCTCTAAATTGTATTCGCAACGAAAAGCTACGAGTAAAATAATGCTTGCTTGCTTGACAGAAAGAAAATGAAGAATCACTTTCAAAAGTCATGTGAAACGGGATATTTACCATGATTTGATTTTTGAGTATTCCAAAAATCAGATCATTGTCTGTTTTGTAATAACCATAATAGTTTCAGAAGTTTTATTGTTAATAGTAATTTGATATTTTTTTCAGCTGATATTTTTTTTTTCAAAATCATGGAATAGTTTTTGCATAAGGCAATAATATTAGTATTTGGAGATGGAATTTAGAAAAATGATTTGATAGAGTACGTCTATTATTTATTTTTCGTAGTATACTTTGAACCAAACACCGAAAATTTATTATAGTTGTTAGTTAGGTTTGTTTTCTTTTCTTCTTTGATTAAAATTGTAGCAACAGTTTTATTAATAATTGTTTAGATTGTTTCTGCTGATAAATTATCAATACTTTACCATTTCACTTCGATATCATCATCATCATCAGCCTTTAGCAGTCCACTGCTGGACATAGGCCTCCCCCAATCAGAATAGATCTTAGAAAATCCTGTTTTGGTATCCACCTACATTATTTTCATTCCAATTCTTTCTAGTATTCCAAATCTTTCCATTTCATCGACTTCCATCATCATCATCATCATCATCATCATTATTATCGTCATTATAATCATTTTCATCAACAAAATGTTTATCAAAAGCGCCTTCCTAAAAAATACCCCTGATAAGATCCCCCTTAAGATCTGGATTCTTCGTAGTTTTCATAATAATAATTAATTCTTTCTGTTTTTCTTGTTTTCGTAGTTTTCATAATAATTATTATCATCATTCATTCTTTTTGTTATTCTTCTGTTTTCTTCTATCAGAAACTAAAACGGGATTTTTATTAGCGATCGATAATTATGTACTTAAATAAAGTCAAAGTCGAATTTTACTTTATTGGTTCTTGGTTTCTTATAGTTACGAGTTTAGAATTATTTAATGTACTTATTTATTTTTAACTATTATTCATAAGTAACTTGGACGCTGGCTGTACCTGACTTATTTATTTTCATTTTTTATTTAATTTATTAATTTTATATACACAATTGTTCCTAACGAACAATTTAAAGTACTTTTTATGAAAGTTACTATTTATTTTAGAATTAAGCAGTAATAATAAAATACTTTAGCTGTGCCTGAATACTCAGATATTTATTACCTATTATTAAACTTGTGACAGTAATGCAGAGTTTTTTTTTATATATTGTTTATTTACCCATTTTAAACATAATTAATATATTATTAATATTAATTCGTATTGATCCAACGGGTATTTATCGCGTTTATTTCGTTGTATCAATATTTATAATTGTGCTCAGATCCCTCGGCCCATTTTCATCAGATCGCGTAAGTTGAAAAATATTCATTCTAAACATTATATCAAAGAAGTAGATTTAAAAAAAATACGTTATTTATTTATTTATTCATATGCATACATATACATATGTACACTGTTTTGACGGGCACACCCAATACAACGGAGCACCTTTTTAATTTAATATAACAATTAGGAATCCTGATAAATATATATTATACAGAAAAACAAAACAAAAATCGTGAAGATAGCCTTAAGCAAAAGTACATTATAAAATAAAATAAAAAATCACACATAAAAACATAGATGAAAAATCATTACCATTTAAAGTTACCTAAGGAGCATGCCGAACAATATGAACGTTTAGCTACGTTTAGGCACTTATTACTTTAACTGTAAGAAACATACAATAATAGAATAAACAATTACAACAAATATTTACAGTTACATCTAAAGGTGGCACTACACATGGCTATTTGTCTTCGCTATTGGGTGTTTGTTGTATTTGGCAAAATATATGACGTTCAGACGAACATGCAAAAAGAGGCAAATACGACACATGGTACACAAATAACAAACACACAAACATTTGGCAGCAGACTGAGCAGAGCGCAAGGTGCCAATACGGCCATTGTGTGGACGGCTTATTGCGTATTTGCCTATTTGACTGCTTTGATGTACCTCGAGAAACCGACAAGCGCACGGTAACGCGTATTTGGTATTGGGCTTATTTGTCAAATAGGCAAATAAGGCGAACACTTTGTCAAATAAACTGTCCACACATGGTAATTGATTGCCAAATATGCCAAATACACAAATACAAATAGCCATGTGAAGTGCCAGCATAAAATGTAAGCCGTCACTTATGTCAATAAACCACCGCTGGACTTGCGGGTTGCACGCAGTTGGGTAATAAATTGTTAGTTCAAAACAATCAAATTATTACTATTATGAAAAATGCCTAGTAGTATGACACGGTGTTACCCGACTACTAACGGAGGAGGGTTGTGTTCAGCAATAGGCAGTTAAAAAATGGTTGTCATAACTGAAACTGAACGCATTTCTTCTGTAGTAGCACGGAGCGGAGCGTGGTCATTTCAGAACACCAAAAACTATTGGGTGTTTTGGTAGTGCATAATACTACAATAATACAAGATACTATTAAACATTTACATAGGTATCTAATTAGAAAATAAGGACATTGTAACAGTTGTCCCGTGGATGGTATTGAACCCGCAACCCCCTGCTTTGCAGACGGACCTTCGCCCGCTGCAAACAATCGATTATTACGCCTTTAGTAAATATACTACTTCAATGATAAACTAGGCAAGTATTAGGATATAAAAACTGGTCATTAACCACAATTAACAGGAATGCATGTCACATTAATCATAGCGAAACTAGATTTCTTTTATTGTGCTGCTTTGTATTTCTTTTGGTATTTTCGGCAGCTCAGCAAAAGATATATCCTGAACTGAAAAAGGTTTCTGGTGATTAGAACAGACATTCGTGACAACATTTTCCTTATGTTCCATAGCATCCATAGCAGCCGATAATTTTGAACTGCTGCGTATAGCCTAATGAGCACCAATGCACCCTTCAGACTGCCGCATCCAGTATCTGCCTACAGTTTTAACAGATGTTCATTCCGTATCATGGATAATTAATATAAAATTTAGTAAACCTTCATCATCAGCCTGTAGCAGTCCACTGCTGGACATAGGCCTCCCCCAATGAGCGCCATTGCACCCTGTCTTCAGCTTGCCGCATCCCGCATCTACCTGCAGTCATTCGCAGGTCATCCCACCTGGTCGGAGGGCGTCCTACACTACGTTTACCGAGTCGTGGTCTCCACTCAAGAACACGTTTGCCCGAGCGCCCGTCGGTTCTTTGCGAGATATGGCCGGCCCACTGCCACTTCAGCTTGCAATTAGCAAGCTCAAAGAATTATCTTTGAGCTATGTCTATAACCTTGGTTCTCTGTCGGGTAGTAAACATTAATTCGATTCAATTCATTTATTTCAGCTTCTTAATAATGTAGGTACATGTTAAATGCGGAAGGGACACATCCTACAGCCACATGGCATTATGTGTGTGCTTCATAAAAGCGCAGTCCGTGTCCAGCCTTCCAGCTGTAAGGTTCAGATAGCTACTGTTGCCGCCCCTCACCCGGCGCATCAGGAATGCTGAACATTAAGCAGGTTTAAACTATCCGTGCCGCAGAAGCCGCATTTGATTTTACTGAAATGCAGCGCGTTCGGTGCGGATAGGTGCGCGATGTTGCATACTTTTTCACAGAAAGATTTAGAAAATGCGATAACTGCGGCGAGTGCGGCGCGGACATGTGCGCCTTCAGCTATAGAGTCTGGAAAACCTGGAGATCGAAGAGCTTGTGAAAGAATCCAACATCATCGACGAAACTAAAGCCTTCGCTGGCTTGGTTATTTTAAGAGGGTGTGAGCAATTTTATCTTTTAAAAAGATAAATATATGAGGATTAATTTCTTATTAATACCACCTCTCTGATAAACTATGTATGTATGTCTGACATGAATAAACTATTTGAATTTGAATCCTAGGTGTGAGCGTAACCTATATTGACAACCAAATGTAGCTCGGCGGACAAAGGTTCGCCTGCGATGCATGAGGTTGCAGGTTCGACTCCTTTCCGTTTCGAGTGCCTTAGGACAAGTGTATTAACGATATGCAAATATTTGTTCTGGATATTCTGGGTATTTCTTTGTATAATAAAAAATATCTATATATGTATATAAGTATATCGGTCATCTAGTACCCATAACACAAGCTCTGTTTAGCCTAGGGCTAGATGATGCTGTGTGGACTGATAGATAGATAGAGGGAGAAGTAAAGATAAAAAACAGACAAACAAGTGACTCCTTTTTATCTTGCTGTAAAGGGGTCTAGAATTAAAAATACAATACAAAAATGTTTACTATCATTCGCTTATGGTTCATTAGACATTGTTCAGTGTTCGAGACCATCTTATGAGTATAATAGCTGTTAAGTGCAACACCTCAACCAATAAACTCTTAAATGTATGTACATAAACTAAGTTGAGGTGTTATTATAATTGTAAACTTTTGGTAAATAAATTTTTTGTATTTTGTTTTTGTATTTTGTAATAATACCTGAATTAGGAGGTAGCGCTCTTCCTTAACATAAATTATGAGTTTAGAAGTAGAATTAATAATAATGTCAATTATTATAATAATAAAATACATGTCAAGGAATGCATAATTGAACGGAACCTTAACAACAGCTGATTCCGCTTTTCTAATATGCGCCGGCCGTGCGGATTGGAAGTGCTATGTTTCCGGATGCGTGCGTTTTGCATCGCTGGATCCGCTTGATCGTATTATTGATACATGCAGGACAGACGTGATGGGATATAGATCTGCTAGCTTTTGTACGTACCACTGGCGGACCGTCCCGGCTTCGCACGGGTATTGGAGTATTTAAAGTAATTTTTTTACACCTTGGGTTACATTATTGGAGTTTTAGTCATCATCATCAGCCTATAGAAGTCCACAGCTAGACATAGACCTCCCCCAATGAGCGCCATAGCGCTCTGTCTTCAGCTTGCCGCATCCAGCATCTACCTGCAGTCTTTCCCAGATCGTCATCCCACCTGGTCTGGAGTCGTTCAGCGAGCTATGGAAAGAGCTATGCTCGGAGTTTCTCTGAAGGATATGATTTGTAAACAATACATCCGACAGAGAACCAAGGTTATCGACATAGCTTTAAGAATTTGCAAGCTGAAGTGGCAGTGGGCCGGCCATATCTCGCGAAGAACCGACGGCCGCTGGGGCAAACGTGTTTTTGAGTGGAGACCACGACTCGGTAAACGTAGTGTAGAACGCACTCCGACCAATAGCTTCGTTCTAAATAATTATAAAATCAGTCCTATAACAATAATTAAAAATAGGTTACGTATGAAAATCGCTTTTCGTGGTACCTTGTTCTTTTTTTAAGACAGCGTAGTCCTTCCCAGGATACAATATCTTTGCCAAATTATTAATTTGCTTAAATCCATTTAGCCGTTCAGTCATGAAAGGCAAAACACGCAAGCTACATTCTTTCTAGAGAAGTTAGATAATAAATAAACTTTATGAGTCTGAACGAGTCTCTAATTAGGTACCGCAGACAAACAGCAGTTGTCGGCTATAACCTGTGCGCTATCAGAATGGGATGGAACTTTGTCAAAGTATTTCATCATCATCATCATCAGCCTATATTAATCCACATAGGCCTCCCCCAATGAGCGCCATAGCGCCCTGTCTTCAGCTTAACGCATCCAGCATCTACCTGCAGTCTTTCGCAGGTCGTCATCCCACCTGGTCGGAGGGCGTCCTACACTACGTTTACGTCGTTAGTCGTTGTCTCCACTCAAGAATACGTTTGCCCCAGCGGCCGTCGGTTCTTCGCGAGATAAAATATTTGTATGTAATAACATACACAGATCATACAGACATTTGTCCCGAGGCGGAAATCGAACCCGCAACCTCCTGCGTTGCAGGCCTTCGCCCACCGCGCCACAGAGGTCGTCATATAATATGTAGCCAGTAAACATAGACTGATGATAATCACTACATAGTATAAAACAAAGTCGCTTCCCGCTGTCTGTCCCTATGTAAGCTTTAGATCTCTAAAACTATGCAACGGATTTTGATGCGTTTTTTTAATAGATAGAGTAATTCAAGGGGTTATTTATAAACCATTTGACACATAGATTTCCGAGCGGAGCCGCGGGGCGCAGCTAGTGACACGATATGCAGTAAACGCATATTGCCTGCGTGCTAGCTCACACGCGTCATTATACACGCACCTTGTTATTATATATAGTTTAGCTTTATCTTAGACACAATAGAAAAGACTATTATAGCTAGTCTTATGCTCCCAAAGGTAGGTAGCTCGGGTTCATTGTATTCATCACCATCATCATCATCAGCACATAGCAGTCCACTGCTGGACATAGGCCTCGCCCAATGAGCGCCATAGCGCCCTGTCTTCAGCTTGACGCATCCAGCATCTGCCTGCAGTCTTTCGCAGGTCGGATATGTGAACAGCCTATTATACAACCCTACTTGTATAAATATCAATACAATACAATATATCAATACATACGTATTCTTTATTGCACACCATAAAAAAACAGAAACACTGGACAGGAAAAAGACAAATAAAGAATATGTTGTACAATGGGCGGCCTTATCGCTTAAAGCGATCTCTGCCAGGCAACTTTTGATATCGATATCAAAGGATAAGATATCGTATCGAAAAAGTAAAGTTTTCTCAGGATTATTTTACAATACAAAGTGTAGCGGTCAGCTAATAATAGAGTTCACTCATGAAAACAACGTGTTCTTGAGTGGAGACCACGACTCAAACGTAAACGTAGTATAGGATGCCCTCCGACCAGGTTGGAAGACGACCTGCGAAAGACGGTAGATACTGGATGCGTCAAGCTGAAGACAGGGCGCTATGGCGCTTATTGGGGAATGCCTATGTCCAGCAGTGGACTAAGATGATGATGATACTTAGATAGTTTACTCGTATTGTAAAAACAATTGTGACAATATATGATATAACATAACGAGTCACTTTCCAAATTAAATCTTTCAAATTCATAATAAATAGCGACATGAAAATAACGATATCATGATGAAATTATCCCCGCCGGTGAAAAGACGGATCATAAGTTGGTGAACATCTTATGGACCAATAATACCTGATACCAGATTTAATAGAATTAATAAATTACAGTTTTTTTAGAACTCTACGAATTCAATAGAGCAGAGCTGTTTTAACCGACCTTGAAAAAGGGACGTTCTATGTTTGGCTACATGTAGGTTTTTGTGAGTAGATATAGATACATATATAGAGTAGATATAGATATATATATATAGAGTAAGTTCCCAAGGTGATCATAAATACATAAAAAATATATTCCCGAGGGATAAGTATCGACTCACTTGGTTTTGCACCAATGCCAATATTTATATTGGTGAAAAACAAACAATAATGTATAAAAGGGATTTGAAGTCTGTTTTTAGATTGTTTATTTAATGGACACAGTTTTATTAAGACGTTATTTGTTACAGACTACACCCTGTACATTTATACACCCATCTTCACTTTGCGTATTACTTCATAGATTATCAAGAATGCAGCTGTTTATTTGCTCAGCACATTACGAGCACTATTTGCCAACGATCTTCCGATCGCAATACCTGTTCCCTCGCCGCATCTGATGACTGGACCATTATCGTAGGAAGCGGTGCATCACAGACGCCTCAACTGAATATCTGTGACTATTTCTGCCAAATCGGTAACACAGCGCGCTGAGGAAGCCACTCCATGCGGAAACAGTCGGGAAAAACGCAACTTACGTACACATGTATATAACTACCGACCAACAACGCCAGTGATTCAGTTATACGCGACCGCTTGCAACAAAATGCTGACGACGGGGGTGTGCTAGTGATAACGAAGTGAACCGACTGATCAACCATGCAGTGTGTGACTTTGTTGTTCTGTCTGCTGACTGTGGCTGCTGAGGATTACGACAACAAGCTGACCAAGCTTTGGTCCGTCTCCAGTGTGAGCGATGGCTCGTCCGTCTTCAACGTGACCAGTGCTTCTATTGTGATCCAACCCTCGAATTATGGTGACCAGGCGAGGTCGGCTAAGCTTCTTCGCCCTTACGCTTTCAAACCACGCGCCGTACCTTTACCGATAAGGAGACAACAGAACAGGCCTGAAGCCGTCTACTATGATGATGCTAATAAGTACAAATCTGAGATACTTTTCCCTGGCAATTATTATTCAATTTCCAAAGAGAAAAGTAATGGAACGGAGGATCGGTTCCAGCCCCAAGCGATACCCTTGATTAGGAACGACGAGTTCCAGAAGCGGTCCTTAGAGGCGATCCGGCCTGATGCTGAAGAGGTGGAGGTGGACTCGGCTGCGCAGAGGAGGTCTATCGGTGGTCAGTATCTTATACTTAATCATTAAAGCTAGAATCATTACAAGTTTCCAAAAGTCACAACTTCTTTACATAGTATAAAACTAGCTACCCTCGCCCGCCTGGAAATCTATGTGACAAATGGTTTATAGACCTTCTTCTTGAATAACACTGTCTATTTTAAAATCGCATCAAAATCCGTTGCGTAGTTTTAAATATCTAAGCATACATAGGGACAGACAGACAGCGGGAAGCGACTTAGTTTGCAGTTTTCAGCAATAGATAGAGTGATTAAAGAGGAAGATTTATAAACCATTTGACACATAGATTTCCATGCAAGCGAAGCCGCGCGGCGGAGCTAGTAATAAATGAAAATGTCAATAAAGCCTTGATCAAATTAAAGCATCAATGAACTACTATCTCAGGATTCTGCCATACAATGGTACAGGAATCACAGAAAGCTTTAAAAGCTTAGAAAGCTTTCAAAGCTGCTACATCGGCATCGATAAAAATAAATTACTGTTACATTTCTGAGATCTGTAATGCTCTATTTGTCAAAGTTCTTGGAGGAAATGAACATCGAAGCAAATTGACCGTGATGATTTTTGGGAAGCAACAAAGCAAAACTTTCTTCCAACTTAAAATATCAAAAAATCATAATCATTGAAATGAATATCTAACTGTTTATGTACCTAAGTTATCTGTTTTCTGCATTCTGTTACATTTGACCTAGAATTTCCATTATTCTCATCATCATAAGAGTGTAAGGGGATTGGGGACTCCAACATCTCGTCTCCCAAGCCAACCTAACCTGCACGTGATACACCCGGCTAGATAACGAACTAGGCTCTGGTGAAAATATCAAACAATCTTCAAAATTTCATAACTCAGATAAATTTACCATTGATATACATAATACAACACATTACATAGATAGATATTTTTTATTATACATAAAAACGACCAGAACACCCGGAACAAGTATCTGCAGATCGTACAAACATCTGCCTCGGGAATTAAACCCTCCCAACGCGCCAAATGTCGTCAAATATACTACCAACCTATTAGTAGGTGTCAATATCTAGCATGCAGGTAGATGATTCGAACGGGCTGTCATAATAATATCTATTCGCTTGTGGTATCCAATTAGATATCCGGTCATTATCTTATTAGCTGAGATTGCTAGTTTTATCAGATAAAAATTTGCTAATTGCAACACGCAACCTGTTTCAGTGCAAGTCAAAGAAATTTACTGAAAGTTGGAAATGAAATAACATTGTCAAACAAAGCAAAATTATAACAGCCCGACATAAGTCTGATGAGGCGCTTATAAGTAGTATGTCCAACTGTGGGCTGGTATATGCGGTTGATGTGAAAACGAATATTAATTTTAATTAAAACAGTTTCATCATCATCAGGCTATGCTAGTCCACTGATGGACATAGGCCTCGCCTAATGAGCGCCATAGCGCCCTGTATTTTGCTTGAACTTACGCAAGTCGTCATCTCACCAGAATCGGAACTAGAAAACGGTAGTCATGATGAGCATGGGCTATATTGGCGAGTTTGGATTTTGGCTGTGTGGAATGTCCAGTATTATTCATTTATTTCATTATTAAACCTAACTTGGTATTCAGTCAATAATAATTTGATGATCATTTTTTTTTAGTCTTAATATTTAATTTCCGATGTCATTTTATTTGCTTTTGTTACCAAGCTAATTTAAAAGAACCACAGAAGAGCTATATTTTATATAGAATTGTCCCAGAAATCCAACCCGCTATCATCGACATTATCTATCGACCGCCCACCACTCTCACCGATTCACCTGAATACGGACGCATTTACACATAAAGCTGCTAGCTTTTGTATACCAATAAATTTCTTTCCGGTCCTGGTGGGGGCACAGAGAGGCCTCGAGGCTTAGCCTCATTACCCCGGTGTCAATTAGAGGGATGACGACCCCTCGGTCTTTGGGTTTTGTGGGAATATCTTTTTTTCCCCCTTATCAATGTTTTTTTTGGCTGCATTCGGTTTATATGTATGTATATTTTATTATTGTTTTGTTTTATACCTTATCTCTAAAGAAAGCTTGTACCAGGTTTTGCAACCAGATATCAGATCTCTAATGAAAGCTTCTACCAGCCTTTGCAATAAGCCCAGATCTCTTAAGAATTTAATTGTGGCAATTTATACTTGACTAGTCTTGACCCACTCATACAGTTATAGGGTTTCCATCGACTTCAGTTCTAAATATCATCTTGTCATTATATTGGGAGTTCAATCTTTAGAGCCATCGTGTTCATGTTGCTATCGACGTCGTGTGTGGTTTCATATTCGTTTTGCCATTTTTTAACTCCCAGCTTAAGTTAATAGTTTCTAATTAATATACATCTCGGTTACCCTTGTTTACACTATTCGTAATTATTTTTTAGCTGCTTTCAATCCCAACATCGATACAAGACGTCATTTCAAACGCTGTAAGAGACATTTTGTTTAAAATTAGTTAGAGTAATGTGTTAACAATGGTGCACGTATTACCACCACTGGTATACACATACCACCAGGCATTATGGCGTCTATTTATCACTTATCATTGCACTAATATCATAAAGTTTGGATGTTCTGATAAATGGATGTTTATTACTTCTTCACGCCAAAACTACTGAACGGATTGGGCTGAAATTAGATGATAATTTTCATTGATGTAGTTCTACGCCAGGATAGATTCCTAGCTATGGGATAAAACCTAGTCTATGTATTAACATAGCCTAGGTTTTATCCCATAAATCAGTCGTCCCCATGTGATAAAAATAACTAGTAATCTAAATATTTACATTGAAAACTGTTATAATTCTAACAATTAGTGTTCTTCACTAAAATCTATCGACGTCTTAGTACATAAACTTTCTGTGTAAATGCAGCCGAGTGACTTTGTACCAGAGCCCTGAATTTCAATAAAGCCAACTATTATTTCCGCTTGGATCAATGCAAATATCCACCGCGTCGGTCGACCGACCGTCGCGGCGGCTGCGCACGTTGATGTACAGGAACGTCAACGATGGGTAAAGATTGGTTATTACCCTCAAATTGTATGGGAGACAGAGGAACATTCAAATTGGATTGTGAGTAATAAGCGAAAGGGATTTTTAGATCACCTGTTTATTTGGGTCTAAAGTATAATCTTTATTAACAAAGAAAATTACAAGCAAATAATAAAAACATATTAGAACTAGTATTTACAATTGAGCTAAGTGTAGAGTGTTGCAAACAATCAACGGGTAGCTCAAGTGATCAATATCAATGCCAGTCGGAAACGTCCCCAAGACGCATGCGGCCGCTGTATGTCAAAACTCATACTGTGAATTTCAACTGTCTTCCTTTTACGGTTTGTGATACAGCCCGCTGACAAACAGACGGACGGACAGACTCTGGAGGCTTTGTAATTAGGTCCTGTTTTCACCCTTCAAGTACGTGCCCCTAAAAATAGGCCTCACCTTGCTAGGATTATTTGCCCAGCAGTGGGAAACACAAGTCTAAATATAGAAACACAAGTGTAATGATAAAGTCTAATCGATACCACATATCCCATGTTCAATCCAACGATCCTATCCACCCACGGTTGTCTGGTAGACATCGCTCTTGAGCGATAAGACCGCCAAATTGTCAATTATTTTAAATTTTTTATCCTGTTTTTTTAAGTGTGCCATAAAAGTGTTGTCTATCTATCTATCTACGCGACCCCAAAAAGAGAACTCACCTTTCTTGGAATTTTTTGCCCAGCAGTGGGAATCACAAGTCTAATCAATATCGTAAAAATGTAAACACTTCGGATGCCCAGACGTTTCCTATTCACGCAAGCCCGCTCCGCTCCGCTAGCTGCATGCTAGTTCGAAGTTGCTCGCTCGAGCGAGGACGGAAAGTGATTGGGTTCCTTATGATGACACTCACATTGGTCTAGGACTTTACTTGCGTGTACTTTCGTAGATTATTGGAACTATTTATAAAGGCGTTCTTACCTAATCTAAATATTTTATATAAACCTTCTGTAATTAGTATTGACCTCGGGCTGTTCTGATAACAATAAATAAATTACAAATTACAATAAATCTATAGATAGAATATGCCTACTTTAGTGCACAAAAAGTGTACGTAGGCGAGCATAATGCTAGAAAGCATTCTCTACCTGCCAACCTTTTGGTAGTGTAGACAACAATTTAGGTAGTGCTAGATTACAGAATTTGCTACTAATTTTTGACGACTGATATGGCGCGGCGGGCCAAGGTCCGCCTGCGAGGCGAGTTCGATTCCCGCCTTGGGACAAATGTTTGTACGGTTTACAGATTTTTGTTCCGGTGTTCTGTTGTGGATATTTTCTATTTATAATAATAAAAAATATATCTATGTAAAGTATTGTATTAAGTATATCAGTCATCTAGTAGCCCTATCACTAGCTTTGCTTAACTTAGGGCTAGATAAAGCCTTATCTAGCATTGTCCAGCATTATTTATTTATTATAAAAAGTAAAGTATGTTTGCTGGTCACAAGACAACGCCAAAACATGTCTTAAATTTAAGTACTGTATGAAGTATAACAATAAACTATCTGAATCTAAATCTACAAAACCGGAGTGAGCCGAAATGTTTGCATTAATGTCCTATATCTAGAATAATATTCCTGCATAAGTACAGGAAAACACTAAATTATAAGTACTTAAAAACATATTTATAAGTAGCTATGCACAATGGCTATCACAACATTATGCTGAGTCGGACGCCATTTTGTAGCATTTAAGTTTTTCTTTTATTAGTATTTATGTAGTTTTTATGGTGTTGGGTTATTAAGGAATTAGTTTAGTAAATTTGTTAATGCTACAAATAAAGATTTTTCTATTTCAATTCTATTTAACGGGTATTTACCGCGTTTATTTCATCACCATCCCGTGACCACAACAGATTTACACATAAACCTGTTAAAATTTTGAAAACTAGGTAAATAAACGCGATGAATACCCGTTAAATAGTACTGATACTATGTGCAGATCACGTAAGTTTAATAATATTTACAGGAAAAAGGTATGCGAAGTCGAGGGCAAACACTATATACACAAATCTTGTAAAACACACGCAGAACCATCTTTTCTAGCTTTCAAACAAAGAATTTACAACAGATCTTGTCAGGGTAACAATCAGCTTAGTGAAGTTATAATTATTGCGTCTTTTTAATCATTTACACGCATGTCATTATTATTTTATGTATTGTTTTTATAATTAGGTTCCGCCCGCTACTTTGCCTGGAATTTATATACGCACCCTGTTGCGGTCTACGTAAATATCTTTTGTTCTCCTGATTTTGTGGATATCAGAAGAGACTCTTTATACAAAAGACAGATTCACAAAAGGACAGATTGTTAAAAAAATTGAACCCAAAACAGACATATAAATAAAATTGCAACGAATATTTAAGGATAATTCAAAGAATAATTACCGCAGCAGGGTCGAGTGAAAGTCAGTGTTGCCCGAAAAGTATTTTTATTTTGGACAGAAAAGTAACAAAAAATGTCAACCTTTTTGACAGACATGAATAACCATAAACACACTACTTATATACACACGCTGAAATAATCACAAGCTCAAATCAATCAAAAGCATTCACATACATTTTTATGTTGGATGTTTGTTCTAAAAAAGGGGTATATACACAATACAATAAAAAATACTTTAGTTGTACAGATAAAGATCATTCCAAAAAAACATTACATGCGATAATAAACTACTCTAATTACCATTATTACCACGCAGGTGTTAAAATATATAGAAGGAAGCTGCTGCCCTCTGGTGGATTCCCTTAGTCGGTTTTTACAAAATTTCTTACGCCACTACCAGCATGGTTATAGAGCTGAAATCACTACATAGTATAAAACAAAGTCGCTTCCCGCTGTCTGTCTACCCCTATGTATGCTTAGATCTTTAAAACTACACAAAGATTTTGATGCAGTTTTTTTAATAGATAAAGTGATCCACGAGGAAGGTTTATAAATCAACTGACTCGTAGATTTCCACGCGGTCGAAGACGCGGGGCGCAGCTAGTAAAACCATAAACTAACTTCCTTATTTCTTTCTATTCCAGAATACTTTGGCGTTGACGACGATGATGACGACGACGAAGACGACGGCGAATACGAGATCGAAGAACTCGAAGACGGGGTAGAGCCAAAAGACGGGAAAAAGCCGAAGAAACCGAAACTCAAGCCGAAAAAACTGAAGAAATATATGCTTCCTCTGCTGCTGGCGTATAAACTGAAGTATGCAGCACTAATACCCGTTATGGTGGTAGGACTGATACTCCTGGTAGGAGCTACGGGAATGGCTGGATTCTTCTTCGCTCTGTTCGCAGCTGTGATGGGTCTACAGAAGGGAGGCTACTAAAGTTATTAGCGTCTGGTGTAGAGACGTCATAAATGTAAAGTTATTGACAACAAAATGTAAACGAATCCAAATAAAAACAGGAAAGTGCTTAATTGGGAATTCATTCTTGAGTTGCTTGAGTTGAGCAATGGGGGAAAAAGAGTTGGGTGTTAAGGAAGCCCCATTGCTCAACTAGAAGATGGGGAATCGCAGTTGAGCATCGGAGGAGAAAGTGCTCAATTGGCAATGAATTATTGAGTCGAGCAATGGGGGAGAAAAAGAGTTGTGCTTTAAGGAAGCCCCATTGCTCAACTAGAAGATGGGGAATCGCAGTTGAGCATCGGAGGAGAAAGTGCTCAATTGGCAATGAATTATTGAGTCGAGCAATGGGGGAGAAAAAGAGTTGTGCTTTAAGGAAGCCCCATTGCTCAACTATTAGTAGATGAGGAATCGCAGTGAAGCATTGGAGCTACGAGTATGTCAAAAATTAAGGAATACAAGATATTTAGGGTTTTTGATATTATAGTACGTAAGTCTCACCTTAGGGGTAATTTCTAAGAAATTTAATTATTGCGGGTTCATTTCCCGTCGACGTCGGAAAATATTGGAAATAAATATATTTCTTAGAAAATACAAGACATTGATGAGAGGTATTTCGATCGTAATTTTACATTTATGTTGTTTCTATAACCAGAGTAGAGTAAAGTCGATGAACTCACAGTTGCCATCCAGACTAGTTAGCGATATCATTTCAAAACATTTGCTCAAGCTAGATCCTAGTTCTCATTGGATGTTCGAAACCTCCACCGATTTTCCAACAGAAATCCATTTCGGAATTTTATTTTGTATCAATTTTCAATTATTTATTTATTAATTTATTCAGTATTTTCGAAAACTGTTAAGGCTCATACTATTGTAAAATATTTCCGTAGTTTTAAGTTTAACATAACTTATTTATTGAATAATTTATTATTATTTAATTAAAGTTAGTTACCAATAAAATAGGCAGTTTGTATTGAATTAAATAAGTATTTAAATGTTGGATAAATTATAAACAATGATTTATTTGGCTACTGAGTTTTATTGATCTGATCGAAAAAATCAAGAATACCTACAGAAGCTCTCAATTGCGCCATTTATTAGACGACCGATGTGGCGCGGTGGGCGAAGGTCCGCCTGCAACGCAGAAGGTTGCGGGTTCGATTCTCGCCTCGGGAACAATTGTGTGTACGATCTGCAGATATTTATTCCGGGTGCTCTGGTCGTTTTCTATGTATAATAAAAAAATATCTATCTATGTAATGTATTATATTATGTATATCAGTTATCTGTTACCCATAATACAAGCTCTGCTTACCATGGGGCTAGATAATGCTGTGTGGATTGTCCAGCATTATTATTATTATATATTATTATTATTAATGTCATCATCATCATCAGCCTATACTAGTGCGCTACTAGACGTTGGTCAGTGCGCACAATCTTCGACAGCATTCCTTGCAGTCCTTTGTAGACCGTCATCATACTTGACCATATCAATCTAACCTCGGTGTAAGATCCAGGAGCCATATTCTGTTAACCAATCACTTTACTATGACAATGGTATCTTTGCGGAATTATCCATAGATGAGAGAAACTTTAGATAGTGCGTATGCATGAGTTAGGCGTCGACTAATGTTATTTATTGTACTTGTCAAAATCACTGATTCATCATTATGATCATATCAGCGTGTACACGCCCACTGCTGGGCATAGGCCTTCCCCATAGGAAGCCACAAATTGCGATCCTGAGCTGCTTCTATCCATCGACTACAATTATTGATTTTGTTCAGTCAATTGACGAAGCTTTGGTGGGTAAAAACAGATTTTGTGATAAGGTCTGAAATATACTGAAGGTAAGGTAGATAATGGCTATCACAGTACCCCACTATTATTATAAATCCGATAGTTTTTTATGTTTAGATGTTTGAATGTATGGTTGTTTGTAACCTCTTCACGCCAAAACAAAAGAGACTGGGCTGAGTTATTACATGCAGATAGTTCGGGGCTGGAATAAAACATAGGCTTTTATCCTATAAATCAGTTCCCATTGGATAGAAATAACATTAAAACGTTACCATATAAACAACACGTCCGAGGCCGCGGGCAGAAACTAGTAGTAGATAAGCATGTGAGCGTGACTTATCTAAAAACATGTATATAATGTCATGGACTTCATAATAAGGTGGGAATAGCCATTATGTTTGAGAAACGTGCGAAGATCATTAAATGGCTCTCAGTTATAGGATGGATGGATTTAGTGTAATACAGCCCTTATAATTGTTTCATTATGACACAAAATCAAAATTATTTTCAAATAAGGTCACAAAGAAAAAGCCTAGAAAGGTCCATAAACTTTCTTAGACAATTAGTGCGATAATCGCTTGTAATTAAAGCTGTAAGGTGCCATTAAAATGCAATGCTTCATAGGCCGTAATGAACTAGATTTGACTCGCATAAAACCCCAAGTTCAAGTTGACACTAATGCATTTGAATACACTAGGCTTTGTAGTTTACACGTAGAAAATAGTGCAAAAATCTGATTATAAAGACGTGCAAAATCAATCAAAATATAGTTACTTGGAATACAAAAAAAAACAAATTATATACGAACACACAATTCCGTTAAGTTCAAATTAAAAGTAGTGAAACAATTAAAATGTAGCGTATATTTTAAAAAATTTAGCCTCAATTTACTTCAGGTAATATGCTCTGACGACCAGAAATCTTAAAAAACGAATTAACCACTACCAAACTGCATAAAATGTCATAGAAGTTACTACTTACTGAATTAAACTACGGAGATCAAAAATCAAATACAACAAAATGCTTGATACCAACAAAAAGTCTCCAAACACAGCTAACAATCAACCCAACATCGTAAATATTTCTATATTTATATAGAAAATCGACAAAAAACCCTTTAGTCGTAAAAAAAATCTGCAAAAATGCTTTCTTATTCGCAAGGACTGATAAACAATTCGAACTACGGAATCGTGAAGACGGAAGCCCTTTTCGGTTTCGGTCCCAAAGACAACGACAGAATAAATACGTCGAAGCCTTTAGAATGGTTGCTTTCTCACAACTTTGCTCCGAGATCTTTGCAAGGTGAGTCGCGATATTTTGTAAGTCACCATTCATCTTTAGGATATTTTAAAATTAAATTAATTATGTTTACTATATTAGGTTACCTTCACGCAATTTATAAATATCTTACCAAGCTCATAAAGTCCACAGGTGATCGGAATGTTATCTTCTATTTCGCTCAACGAATAAGTATTGCTCTTCATGGTGGCTATGCTGGCAGCATTCTGGGCACTTTGCTTTCTGATGAAGGCTAAGACTTTTAGGAAATTGATGAATGATTATACATAAGTGTAAAAATTTGTTGTTTAATTGCCTTTGTTATTATAAATTCTCCCTTAAAGTATTAATTATATTTTGATATTATCAAGACATACTCGTACAGTCAATCTTACGTATAGCTATTATTTTTTCTTATAACATAGCCCAGTGTTTTTCAGCGTTCCAAATTAGTACCCTAACATTGATATATTATCTCAGCCATGACCACTTGTCTGACTTTCAATCATTCCTCTATAAAGAGTCTCCTTATCCTTGTTTCTTGCTAAGTTTCAGGTGAAATGGAAAGCCCGAGAGGTTTCCAAGTAGAAGTGACGACACCGAAGCCCCACACCTTCAAAACGGTGAAGAAATCGCAGAAAAACAAGAAGAGAAAAAGCAAAGGAGTCAAGAAATGCATCGTCAAGTTCCTGAACAAAGGAGGGGAGCAGCAAATGAGTGGAGGTGGGGGTAAAAAGAGGAGGTAAAAAATCCAGAGATTTTTTTATTATTTTGAAACCGAGTTGGTTCAAATCAGATCACATAATTATTTTATTTATTTAACCAAATCCATAGTCCTTCTAGACAAATTTAAAGTACTATGTTTTTCTTACGACCAATTCTTAATTTACAAGTACTGTTTTAACGGCACGACAGTGTGTTAACCTGTTAAAGAGTTGGGAAAAATAGGTAAATAAACGCGATAAATAGGTACCCGTTGAAATAGTATTTGTAACTTTTGTTACATTGTTAGATTTGTAGTTTTGCGCTCGGGAATTTTTGATACCCGTTACTTCATACACTGCTTTATGACCTAGATCCCTAATTTATTATTCATAGGGTAATTGACCCTACCTTTTTGTCGAAATTTCCTTTCCCACCTTACAGGTAACGGCTTTATAATTTTCCATATGTCTCGCCAAATACATCCCACTTGTGGGACAAATGTTATTTATTATTTAGTCATTTATTTTATTGTTATCTAGCCACACCCCGCGTGGAAATACATAATAGCTAAGTAAACAATTTAGCCTGAACTAGGTAACCGAGATCACATATGTCGCTGTCTGGATAAGCCTGAAGTAACCCGTATCTTAATAATATCTTTTACTTTACAGGCGGCAAGGTCAAGCTAAACCCTACATGAAAATGCAAAAGCGGTTCATGATACCTATGATCCTAGGTCTCCTAGCGGCTAAGAGCTTGCTCATCCCTATAGCTCTGAAGGCGCTAGCTTTCTTGTCTGCTAAAGGTAAGGAAAAACGAGACTGACTTGGCTTTTTGTCACTAATAATTGGATTAAAATAATCTACTGTGAACAGGAAAATCTCTACATATATTAATTAAATCATCAAAAAGTTGCCTAATTGTTTTTTAAAAATGTCTTATATACTCGTAGGCCTCCTAAAAAGATCAGTGCTGGGAAGATTACAAAAACATTAGAATACACGAAATAAAATTAACGCATTTACAATGGTTTCAGGCCTGATGATGGGTTTCTTCTCAACCGTGATGGCGTCAGTACTCAGCCTCAAAGGCATGTTCGACCACTCCCATGGCTACCAACACCGGAAAGATGACTCAAAGACTCAAGTGGAAATCATCCAAGTACCATCCAAGAGCGAAGACCATGTTTACTACAACGATGAACATTATAGACGGGGCGATTCTGGTAGAGAGGATTTAATAAGAGATGATTTAGTAAGAGAAGATCTAATCAGAGGGGATTTAGTGAGAGACGATTTAGTCAGATCCAATTTACGGGATGATTTTGTTAGAGGTGATTTAAAATGGCATAAAGAAGGTAACTTTCGAGGGAATGTAGTAAGGAGTGACTTTTACAGAGACGGTTTGGTAACAGATCCGGTAAGAGGTGATTTGGTACGAGTGGACAAGGGGGATTTAATAAGAGGGAACATAATCAGGGATGATTTAGGTTCCATTCGAAGTGATTCAGATCGTGGCGACTTAATGAGGGAAGATTTAGTGAGAGGGGATTTAGTGCTCGTTAACTAAAAAGGTCGTGGAAAACTGTGACCTTTTTTAGTTAACTGAGTGCGGGTAGTGCATGACCGGTCATTATGGCGACATTAAAGGGAGGACTATGTCCAGCAGTGGATTTCTTTAGATCGAGATAATGGACTAAAAATGCTAATTTAGTTCCTGTAAACATATACATCTAAAAAATTAATTAAGGTAAAAAAGCGTAACTCCACCATAGTTTTAAATAAATAATTATAAATATAAATTATGATGTTTTATTACTTACCTCTCGCCGCATGCATCAGAGTAAACTTGGCAAAGAAAGATTTTGGGAAGGCACGTTCAGTTATTATTAACAAAGCATGAATTTATGGTAAAGGTTTAATGCAGTATGTAATATCCACAATTGATACAGAACAAAGTAACCTATGTACAAGATATGCCACAGATCTGATGACCTCTAACTTCTTTGGCCGTTACGTCTATTGCAAAACAAGAAATAGAATCAACGCTGTATGGGCCAGTTTTGTGATGTCATGTCTATCTTCGGCTATGAACTGAAAATGTAACCCAGAACTTCACATGGTCTATTGGATAATACACCGATCTTCGTAAAATTGTGCAGAGAATATGTTATCCATGGTCAAAGTGCTCTCCGCTATTTTATCCCGTACCTTATCTGAGACTGTGTATATATTTCCAACGACTTTCTTCATTTTCCTCTGGATGTACATTCTTGGGCTGTGTTTGTGTATGAAGGCTTTTAGTTTTCTGTGTCGAAGCATCATTTTTCTGCGAATTGGATGCGGTCTTCGGAAAACTGACCGTTTTTTCTTTGGGAATAATCGACGCCTTCTTTTGCCCATGTTAGATGTATTTGTTACCTGAATGTTATGTTCCTTGCCTCATGTTTTGTGGTTGGTTTGGCAAACCAGCTGGTTTGTTATTGATGTGGTTGTTGAAGGGGATTGTAAATAATTTAGGGATTCATTTTAATATTTTACATCGCAGATTTTGCGAATTATTTTCGTGTTTTTGATTCCGTCAAAATGATTGTGTCAGTTTTTGTTTAGAGAATAATTAAGTGTCAAAGAAGTATTGAAATCAACCTTTTTTTCTCTAATAAAAACCAGGATGCCTATAAACGGGCTATAATATTGGCTTCTAACTAGTAAGAACGAACCTATTGATGGAATCTGAACAAATACAAATACATAAAGTTTATTTCCACAAAGGCTTACAGAAAACAATTCAATATATATACTTAAACACACGTTCTTAGATTTGATTACTATTTTACGTAGATTATAAAATTTAAATTTATTTAAATGACTGCCGCACTAGGCTAGGCCTGTGCGCGGGGTATCAAATTCAAATACAAATAAATCATTTATTAATAAGGGGCCGTTCAAATATTACGTAAGCAGATTTATTACAATTATTTACCCCCATCCCCCTTGTCAGCAAAAGTAAGCAAAGCTCTTACCCCCATGCCTACGTAAACAAAACATTTTTCAATTAGAAATGTATTTTTTTTATATTATAATTATAATACACAAGTAAACAATACACTGACAGAGGAAATTTAGACAAGTGAATAGCGCGCGGTAATTCCCCTAATCGGTTCTAAAGCGAGTGCCTAAACGTATGCATCATTTGCGGGAATCCCCGAAAATGCTTTTCGTTTTCAAGCATAGACAATGTGAGGGTTGCCATTCGTGTAAAAAAGTAAATAACTACCGAGGACGTAATCATCATCTAGACTCCCCTACCCCCCATGTCATGCAAAATAAGCCCCTAACTAAGTTACATGTCAAAAGGTGTATTCAATATAAAAATTAATTATAATGCCTAAAAATTAATAATATAATATTTAAAATTGTATAGCTTATATAGATAGTTAATTAAATTTTATATAATGTTAAATAATATTTAAATAATTGGTAATTCATAGAACTCAGCTACGGAATAAAAAGGGCTTTCTATAGCCATATCAAATAGATAATCTGTTTCCCATAATAATAGAAGCGGTAAAAGAAAATGCCCCAAGCTCTATGGTTAAAACGCCCGATTACATATAGTGATGTAAACTTGTAGGCCGTTGGACTGAGGACCGGTCGCTTGTATAACAATGACCCATAACTTGCATATACGTGTAGTATAGACTATGCGTCAGATAAATCGGAGAATTACCTCAAGTCAAAGTATATATATTTATTGCAATTACATATGGAAAAGATTGTATGTACAAAATGCGTAACAATATATACAATAATTTGCCCATCATGGGCATGTAATAATTTGTCTAGTGATCTACATGCATTATATTAATGAGAAAAAATACTTGGAATCTTAAAGCTAGAGTTAATTTATTAGCTCGTGAGTTAAAAGCTAGTGTGACTTTGTTATGCCTAATCTGTGGACCGTTACTCGAGACACGACGTCACCCAATTTAAGGTCCAGCCTGAAAACCAGTGTCACTGTCGTCCTCGGTCGATAATGACAACAAGCTGACACGGGACTTTACATAGGGAAAGACCAGCCGCGCACTAAGGGAAAGACCAGTTTTTTCTAACTCTTGGGACTCTTCTACATGTAACATTATGTTAAAGTTTAAATCCCTACGATTTGATACGATTGTTCTGTATTTTTTTGTGTTTTCCTTTTTCCTTTTTGTAACTCTATATAAGTGTACATTGTGTGTGTGGCTATTCATAAATTCTTTATTCTTTAATATTACAATTATCTTGTTTAAATTGATGCTGTACTAGATCACTGATATTTACCGCCTACCTAACGTAAAAGTAAAAAAAGTAAAAAATCAGTTTTTTTTCACTTATTCATCGCACTTACGATATGGAATGCATGATTTATCTGAAACTTACTCCAGTACTGCCTCTAGATCAAATAGAAAGTGCAGTCAAGTTCAGTGGCTTGGCCTTGGCTGGACCAGGATCGGGAGAAAGTGGCCTTGACCTGTTCTCAGCGGAGGCTGTACTCATCATCAACATTAATCGGAGGAAGTAATTCTATAGCACGCAATGAACAACTTAGCAGTGTCGAATAATTATACAAAAATGTTGACTTGGACGGTAGGTACTTGACCCAATGATATATTACCCTGAGTGTGGCAGTACTGAATTACTATCCAATATATTTGATTTACCAAAGTTATCGACATAGCTCTAAGAATTAAGCAAGCTGAAGTGGCAGTGGGCCGGCCATATCTCGCGAAGAACCGACGGCCGCTGGAGCAAACGTGTTCTTGAGTGGAGACCACGACTCGGTAAACGTAGTGTAGGTTGTCCTCCGACCAGGTGGGATGACGACCTGCGAAAGACTGCAGGTAGATGCTGGATGGGGCAAGCTGAAGACAGGGTGCTATGGCGCTCATTGGGGGAGGCATGTGTCCAGCTGTGGACTGCTATAGGCTGATGATGATGATGATGATATTTGATTTGGACGGGACTTGAACCCGCCAATTAAAATGCTAAGAAAAATTACCCTGAGTGTGAGCACGCGCAGACGAATAAAATAATAAAATAGTAGACCCCTCCACCTCAAACTTTGGATGTCTTAAAAGTATATCATATAGGAAACCTATCAGTAGAACGGTAGCAGCTCCTTTGTCTATTATATCACCTTAGGATACCTAGATGATGCCGTGTGGATCAAAACATTCGTAACATTCGTAGGTAAATACAAAAAATGAGGGTAGATCATGTCTGCCAATAAAAACATACTCGCAGTGCCTTCAGTTATTCCGTGATCATGGCGCATGAAACTGTGCCGAAATATTTAAAAACTTAAATATCAAATCATGTTAAATATCCCGTATGGATTGTCCAGCAGTATTTATTTATTACTTGGCCTCTATCGAGTGTTCATTTTACTTTAGGATGTTTCACTTAGATCCTTGTGGACGTTAAATAAATTTGTTTTTGTATGACAAACGCCATGGAATGCTTGAATCACATGCAGGTAATGTATTGCCAAGAAAGTTTCCCTTTCATAAACTAAAATGACGCTGTCAATGAGATTATGAGGATTATGTCATTATTTTGGGGATTTGATGTCATTGTACTGTTTATACTCTTTGACAAACTCGTATGGCGCGGCGGGCGAATGTCCGCGTGCGACTCAGGAGGTTACGGATTAGATTCCCGCCTCCGGGCAAATATTTTACGATCTACAGATATTTGTCCCAGATGTTCTGGTTGTTTTTCTATGTATAATAAATAATATAATAAAAAACTATCAATCTATGTCATGTTTTGTATTAAGTTTGTAAGTATATCAGTCACCTAGTACCTACCCATAACACAAGCTCTGCTTAGCTCGGGGCTAGATAACGCTGTGTGGATTATCCAGCATTATTTATTGATTTAATTCCTGACTTCGAGCTGTTGCTGTGAAGTTTTGGCCTGACCCAGGATTTGAACCCGAGACCTCATAATGAGCGGTTGAACACGCGACCGCTAGGCAACGAGGCAGTCATAGTACACCTACCTACCACACAGTACCAGAGAGTATCTAACAGTACATTCAAACATTTGTCAGAGTCTTTGTTGTTCCAACAGATGTACGCAACCGAAGCGTATGAATGAAGTCTACGCACGTGTAGTATTCTAACCAGTCTTGATACTTTAGAGGTCGGAGTTTAGAGTTCGTGTTTTGTAACATGAATTATTTATACTTGATATTGAAAATATTTTCAGGATAATTATATCTTTGTGTAGCGTAGATCGTATCATAAGTGTAACTCATAAGATACGTACACAAATGATACAAAAATACGTAAAACATTTGAATATCTTTAGGTGGTTTCTAATTTTTTTGAATAAAACACTAGTTTCTACCCGCGGCTTCGCACAACGCGTTTCTATGAAAACGTGTTAAGCTTATTTCTAACCTGTGAGGAAATATAATGCAAAATTTCAGCCCGATCCGTTTAGTAGTTTTATCGAGAAAAAGCAACTAACATCCATACATCAATCTATCCATCCTAAGCATCCAAATTTTCAAATTTATAATATCTATTAGTGT
The DNA here is from genome assembly GCA_947044415.1 of Eupithecia dodoneata. NCBI lineage: Eukaryota > Metazoa > Arthropoda > Insecta > Lepidoptera > Geometridae > Eupithecia > Eupithecia dodoneata. The sequence goes on from OX345678.1 coordinate 8,340,293, forward strand.
GATTATAACCAAGTTTGTTGTTGAAAACATGAATACACCAAAGAAAGTTCTATTTCTTACCTACATTTCACGCAAGTTAAGCTAACCTATTTAATCAAAGTAGTAATACCTTCACATCTACAGCAGAACTCTTGAATAACAATACAGGATAATCCACACAGCATTATCTGACCCCAATCTAAGCAGAGCTTGTGTTATTGTAGTAACTTATGAATGAGTGAAAAGTGGACTTAAAAAAACTTCGTCTCTAAATAGCAAGTACCAAAACCATTCCATCCTTAACTCCTTCAAGTTCAGAACTAATTTCGTCACCCAATATAAAAGCGGACTATCCCGAATCTTCTCATTTCACCCTCGACTTTCGAAGGAAGCGGTTCTAGATCCCTATCTAATCATGAGAGTGATTTGTGTAGTTCTGTTCGTAGCGGTGGCTGGGTGCTGCGCGGCTCCAGGGGGGGTGGAGGAGGATGGAAGAATAGAGCTGTTTTCTGGAGTCGCCATTGAAAAGTGAGTAATATATATAGAGTAGTATATAAAGTATTTAGTAGTATATTTAATAAGTAATTTAAATTTAATCTTCTGTCTATTTCTAATTTTATTTATGCACATGTACCCACTTCTCTCGTCACTTTGTCTCTCTCTCCCAATAAGGTTTGCTGGAAGAGAACTCTTTTTAGGGTTAAGTTCGCCTTTGTATTAATTTTCTAGAATAAGTTTTGTATATAGTTTATCGTGCAAAAAGTTTAAATAAAATAAATAAATACAATAATATTTCTTCTTTGAGGCCGATTCGAACGATTTTTTTGACCGTTGGCCGTTGAAAAACGAAAATCTACGATATAATTGACTATTTTAAACACTTTTTTAATAGTAAAAAAAAAACATAAATAGATTTGAATCAGCTGATTGATTCGTCTGACGTTCAGTGTTGCCACAGGACGACCCACAAGTATTATAACTATCACTGTTTTTCCCGCGTATTTATCGATGTAGTTGGCTGGGTCTACCGTATAAATGGTCAAACATATCCTTTGTAATAAAATATTTAATTATATAGAAACCTACCGGCCCGTTCCGGCTTCGCCCGTGTGGACATTTGTCCGACCGTTTTTTCTTCGACTTACTTGGCAAATTCGACTACCACGAAAAATTATTTTCATTTTTCGGGTGAACAATAGCCTATGACACTCACAAAAATCTTTCTATTGGTAAAATAATTTTCAAAATCAGTATCTCAATCATAATCACCCCTACAACCTCACAAACTTACAAACTTTACATCTTTATAATATTAGTATAGAGTATTGATAAAAAAGCTTGGGACTCCGACTTTAAAACGAATAACCTAACAAGGTAAAGATTTATGTTCGCTTCTTTACCTTAAAACTATTGAAATTAAAAAAAAAACAAAAGTGATCACTTTTATTCCTAGTTTTACTTATGTTATTTGAATTTTGTGACGTGTCCAAGAGACCTACAAAAAAGCACTTTGATGTAATTAACATTAAAGCAACAAAACATAATATAGGTATGATTTTGGATGAAGTATCGAAGACAAAAACTTTTCTATAAATTTAATTCGAAAACCTGGATATTTTTTTTATACAAAAGGGTTACAAAACCCAAGGAATATTGGTGGAAAATATTTAACGACATTGGTATCACCGAAGCTAAGCAGAGACGTTCGTAACAATTGTTAGTTCCTTAATCTGATAGTAAATACAGACAGGCACATAAAATTAGGGGTTATTTATTTAACATAATACTGGATACTTAATACTAAACTATTTTGTACGCACAAAAGAAATCAAAAAATAACAAAACAACACGCTTTCCAAAACAAATAAGGTGAAAATTCAAGAACAATACTAAACAAGCCAATTTACGTAAACCATTTGACTCGCGACAAGTATTGTGACACAGTCATGCGTCGGTGCCTACCATGACTGTACTTGTAATGACTGTGTGTTTATAACTAGCTCCTGCTCTCCGGCTTTACATGAGCTATTGAAGAACTTTAATTGATTTGATTGACTTCAAAAAACTAAAAACCGACAGGGGATCCCTTGGCTTTAAACTGTTTAATTAAGTTTTGCGAGATAAATGCTAATAATACTTCGAGAATAAAACATTAATAGGATCACCTGACATCGCTCCTCTATACAACTGCAAAAGAACAATAGTAAGCATTTCTCCCTAGGTAACTCCTTCCATTCAACATTATCCCGAATGAGTTCTAAATGAGTTCTCTTTCAAAACAGCGCCATTAAAATAAGAAGGAATAGTGAAAGCGGGGCATCCTTTTGTATGCAAATGAATGGAAATAATTTATGATAATCATATTCTTACTTATTATCACTGTGGCTAATCCTTATCTTATGTAAGTGTTAGAGTTTAACATTAGTTTTGTTAACGCAGTTGGATAATGAGGCTCAAGTCTCTTTCAACTGAGAAATTACTTACCTATATTTATTTTGTGTATTTTTCTTTGAAAAAGCGTCGCAATAAAGTGGAGGCCTTTATTTGACGTTATTGTTTGAAATAAAAGGTTTTTGTTATTATAGTGCGTAAGCCCTCGCAATCGGGTAATCACTAAGAAATTAAATAGTAATAATGTTCGCAAGCACTCCAAAGGACCCTTCATGGCCCGAGATCATGGAAATGAAAAACACATAATAATAATGCAACATTTACGTAAAAATACTTGAATAGAAAAAAGCAAATAAATAAATAAATAATGCTGGACAATCCACACAGCATCATCTAGCCCCAATCTAAGCAAACTTGTGTTATGAGTACCTACTAGATGACTGATATACTTAATACGATACATTACATAGATAGATATTATGTTTATTATACATAAATAACGACCAGAACACCCGGAAATATCTGCAAATTGTACACACAATTATCCCCAGGCGGGACTTGAACCCGCAACCTCCTGCGTCGCAGGTGGTCCTTCGCCCACTGCGCCACAGAGGTTATCAGTGGTTTGTCTGTGGTCTCCCTTACCTAAAGGTTCTTTAAGATACTGACGCTATAAAAATGGATGGAAACAATACATACCCCTGGGTACTCATACTCAGCGGCTGACTAGAGAAAAACTTGCTGTAATAGAATTCATTTTATATTCTATTGCAGGGATCAAAATGGAGAGGAGAAGTTGAACGTGAAGTTTGACCCTGGTGAACTGCGGGACGCCGCCAGGACTTTTGAAGAAGGTACTCCTTTATTTCCCTTCAGCCACTTTGGTAACTAACAATTTTCTGCACAGTTTTGAAAGAAAGAAAGAAAGAAAGAAAATTATTTATTAAACACTAACACAACACACAAACAAGGTCATAATTACACATAATTATATTAGACTACAAAGTACCTATTATAAAACACGTAACATAGACAAAATATAAAAAAAAGTGAAAAGGTACAAAATGTAAGTTGTATTTGGTACTAAGTAGCCCTCACAGAAAGTGGATAAGCGCGCGTGTGTAGGTCTAATAGGTTCTGACTCAGCTTGTTGCTCTAACACAATAACCCAGGTCATTTATTATTATTATTATGATTTAGTTAATGTTATAATGTTTAATTGAATGTATACTATGGATTTTATTATCTGAGTTAAATAAATACAATACAATACAATACAATTTGTGAAAGAGCGCTTTTTGTAAACAATAAACACTTTTTTGCCGTTTACGTAATATTTTATAATCAGTAATTAAAAAATACTTTTTGTTCTCTGTTAAGTAACCAGTGACTAAAACTTTTTTTCTAAATTCTGGCTGTTATCGTTATCTATCATGTATTAGTGATAGATATCGATCTATCACTCATAATTTGTCAATCAATAATTGACGTTGACATTGGTATTGGTCAATCAATTCAAATGCGTATCAGGACACTCTGAAACAGACACTGGCAGAGTCGTAGCGAAAAGCAAGCGGCGCCAAAACAAAAAAGAAGTTGAAGTTGAAATCAAGTGTCTCTCGGTTAACGTTTTTCTTTATTGTAAATATTATTTCTATATATTAACTATACTAGTGTGTTACCCATAAAGAAAGCTTGCGATGCTATCATGAGATGGACATTGACAGAATTGCGTCAATCCAGACGCAGAGCCATCTAGGAAGAAGTTGAAGTGTCTCTTGTTTGCATTGATACTGCATTTCCTTCATCTGATTTCTATATTTAAATTTCATTTAACAGTTCTGTTAGACTAATCACAGTAACAGCTTGGAGTTGGCAGCGTTAGGTACACCCCTGTGCCTAGGAAAGTACGCATTTATTCAATTCATTTATTCCATTTAGATATACATATATTTTTTGTACACTAGGAAAAGTCCTAGCGGTACACATATCATAAACAATAAATTAAATTTCAAAATAGAAATAATAAAAATCATAAACAATTCACAATAAATGTATACATCTAGTAAGTATACAGGTATATACAGAATTCATCAGTCAGAGCAACGTCAATATACTAATACTAACAAATAAACGTAATTTAAATAGTAAAAATAATCTAATTTTCTGGTAAATTCTACGTAGTATTAGACATAAGACGCACAAATCACTTTGCTCAAACTTTTCATACAAAAGATTTCAACGCACTGCTTTTCCCAGTAGTCTTGCGAGAAATAGGTTATACCAAATACAAGCAAGGCTTCGTTTATTTTCTATATATTTTTTAATTACACCGATTATGCTCAAAAAACTTATAAGGATTTAATTACATAATTTTCTTGTGCATGAAAAAACCTAAAAAAAAATTACAAGCATAGTTTTTGGTAAAAAAAATAATGGTGTTCTATTTGATATTTTTTTTTTTATTTATTTAAACGCACAAAATATAAAATAATCATAAATATACAGAATTTGAATAATTTGGGTGAAGAACTATTGATACATTTATTTATGTAACAAAATCCACAGCCCTTATAAACTAAACTTTACATACTTAATAGAATAGAATTACATAAAGTAAATTAATTTACATAATAATAATAATTAATTAATTAATTAGATTGATAAACGAATTCTGATATTGTTTTTTATTCCATACACATTTTGTAGTAAAATTATTATCCAGCAACAAAAATAAAGACTCATACCTCAGTAAACAAACGACCGATGTGGCGCGGTGGACGAAGGTCTGCCTGCGACGCAGGAGGTCGCGGGTTCGATTCCCGCCTCGGAACAATAATGTGTACGATCTGCAGATAATTGTTCCGGGTGTTCTGGTCGTTTTCTATGTATAATAAAAAATATCTATCTATGAAATGTATTGTATTATGCATATCAGTTATCTAGTACCCATAACACAAGCTCTGCTTACCTTGGGGCTAGATAATGCTGTGTGAATTGTCCAGCATTATTTATTTATTTATAATAATTAATAATTTAATTAGATTGATAAACAAATTCTGATATTGTTTTTTATTCCATACACATTTTGTAGTAAAATTATTATCCAGCAACAAAAGCAAAGACTCATACCTCAGTAAACAAAATAATCCAAAGTAGTCGTGTAGGAAAAGTGATTGGACGAATGAAAAGGTGAGTGACCTGTAACGTGCGCATACGCAATCTTAGGTCAAGGTTAGTGGTGCAGTGCATATCAATGAGTTGAACGGGCGCCATTAAAACTACAAGACTTCTACCAATAATACTTGTAGAACGCAGAGATAATAAAATTGGTTGCCTGGAAGATCGATTCTAATAAAGTATTTTTTTAATGATTGTATCCTATTAATATTATAAACGTGAAAGTTTGTATGTATGGATGGATGTTTGTTACTTTTTCACGCAAAAACTACTGAACGGATCGAGCTGAAATTTTGCATACAGGTAGTTCTAGGCCCAGAATAAAACACAGGCTCCTTTTTATCCCATAAATCAGTTCCCATAGACGTTTCCATAGAAACAACGCGTGCGAAGCCGCGGGCAGAAACTAGTTGTATAAATAAATCGTCAATTGCGAATCGGACTCAAGCATCGAGGGTTCCGTATAATTACTAGGTCAACGAGAAGTAGATACCCGTAGATTTTGGTCTCTTTGGATCTAAGAAATCGAAACATAATTTAATATTTAAATTGTTGCCACTAGCGATACGAACCACTTTAAGCTGGATTAAAAACAGATATAAGGTGTAAGATACCGACCGATAGGATAAAGATCAAAGAATTAGCAAGCTGAAGTGGCAGTGGGCCGGCCATATCTCGCGAAGAACCGACGGCCGATGGGGCAAACGTGTTCTTGAGTGGAGACCACGACTCGGCAAACGTAGTGTAGGACGCCCTCCGACCAGGTGGGATGACGACCTGCGAAAGACTGCAGGTAGATGCTGGATGCGGTAAGCTGAAGACAGGGCGCTATGGCGCTCATTGGGGGAGGCCTATGTCCAGCAGTGGACTGCTATAGGCTGATGATGATGATGAGGATAAAGATTGGGAAATAAATCATAGATCATACATAATAACCTTGTGGTATATTTCTTGAATAGGGAAATAAAATAATAATAATAAAATGTCGTAATTTCATTAGTTTTGTCATAATAACCATGATAGTTTCTAAAGTTTTATGTCACATAAAATCACATAATAATATTAAATACAACACTCATAAATAGTTTTAAGTTATCTGTTAAGTGTGTAAAACTGTTTGTCTTCTGAATAAAGCAAAATAAATAAATTAGAATACAACTGGAACGTCTTACCTAATATAAACTACTTATAGTAATCGTTTTATTGTATATATATATAATATTTGCTAGCTTTACAACTATTGAATATTTTATCATCTCTTAAACACGAAAGCGAAAAATCAACAGCAACTTAATCGAGTTTAAAATTTGCAGCTAGAGGAAAGATCAAGAAGTACAGCCCGCTACTAGCTGGCATTGGCGTCAAGGTCATCACCGTCGTTGGCCTTCTCTTCGGAGGCCTCACACTCCTGGTCACCAAGGCTCTGGTCGTCGCCAAGTTGGCCTTCCTGGTCGCTGCTGCGTTGGGCATACAGAAGCTGCTGAGTGGTGGTGGACTCAACAGTATTAGTGGAAAGGTAAATAAATCAATGGACCGATATGACGTTGAGGTTGTCCATTTTAGTGAGAGATACTCGCCTGTGAACAAATATACGATCTACAGATATTTGTTCCGGGTCGTTTTTCTATGTATCACAAAAAATATCTATGTATGTAATGTATTGTATTATGTATATCAGTTATCTAGAACACAGAACAAAACTCTGCTTAGCTTGGGGCAAGATAATGCTGTCTGAACTGTCCGACATTAATTATTTCACAAAAGGCTCAAGTCCCGTCTTAAGCTAAACATTGTTTTAGTTTTTTTCTATTTCCATATTAGTATCATAGACTTACTAATTTGACTAATTTTCTTTTTCTTTCAGATTGCCAGCTTCAACGCGGCGCCCCAGCAGTGGTCGTCGCCTACGGCCACAGCTGGGTCCTACCCATATGCCAGGTCTTCCAGCATATCGCAGGACGGCAACGATCTCGCCTATAAGTCACAGATTCCTTCATAATTTTAGAATTCAATAATTTATAATTAGAATAAGAAACGCATCTTCAGTATTACATCTATCTATGCTTCCTCTTCATTGTGGATATGAGCGGGTTAACAATGAACCTTGTCTGTGTTCGAAGATCACCAACGTCTAATTCTATAATGGAACATTATAATTATGAAAATAAACTGCTCAAATTCATAATGAACTCATCAAACTACTTTAGTTTATAGTAAATAGTTTTTATAGTAAAATGTTTCCTATTAACCAGTTTTGCCCGTCAATCTACGAGAGTTTTCAAAGTTTTTTTCTTTTGAATTATTTTTGCCCAAGATGACTTATCATCATCAAATTGCAAATAAAAGCGAGCCCGCGCGGCCCGTACGTAAAAATATTGATTCGCGAAATAAATTTAATTCATTATGAATATTAGCGGGTTGATTTCGAACCTAGGTGTTCTTCCAACACAATCAAGATTCGTAGTTAACCCATGTTCATTATAAGTTCGTAAAATTTTCATTGTGAATTATAGTTTTCAACTGTTTCAAAATAGTTGAATTAGGTTAGTTCGACAGATTTCCAATGATCTTGTATGTGTGTGTCTTTGTGAATAGCTTTAAGAAATATTGTCATTTTAAGCTGAAACTTATGGTGCTTGAATTGTTAAATTGTAAGGTTATATTATTATTTATTTTATTACGAAAAGATAAGGAAAATTGTACAAATATAACAACGTTTGGATGTTGCAGGGTAATAAGAACTAAATTAAAAAATAAATAACCTTTTTCAGTAGATAATTTTACGGGTCCTGATGTGTCATAAAAAATAACAATTATTTATTATTATTTATACATAGGTGTTAATTACGATGAAGACTGTCTTAACTATTTATTTATTAGCAAATACATAGATTTTAACGAAATAAAATAAATTGTGTAGTAATAGTACGTATATTTTTTTTATTATTTCAATATATCCGTTATATTCCTAACAATTAAACCGACAACCTTTGGAGTAAATGTGTTCTTGAGTGGAGATCTCTCGGCAAACATAGTGTAGGACGCCCTCCGGCCAGGTGGGACTTACGAAGTACTGCGGCAGCTGAAGACAGGGCGCTATGGCGCTTTAGGGGAGGCCTATGTACAGCAGTGGACTATTATAGGTTGATAATGAAGATGATGATGATTCCTAACAATTGAAATGGAAATTACTTTTTTGGTCAGAAAGATGATCCTTGAGCCTACAATGAAGGAAGCCTGCTTGAGATACAATGAAGGAAAGATCAATGTAGATAATTAACTAAGTAGGTATCCTATTTAGATAAGATAGATAATTATTTTATTATACACTTAAAAATAAAACGAACAAGACAGAATAAAATACAAAATATGTGACAATTTGGCGGTCTTATCGCTCAAGAGCGATCTCTACCAGACGAGATTTATAGAACTAATCATTAAAAAAGGCCCAGTTATAAACATAAAAGTAATTTTCTATATCTATAATCGCAGTCGCTCAGTTAACAACACGTGCTGCCATCTGTTGGTGCCTCGTATGAAACCAAAACATAGTGCAGGCAAGATGTACCACCTTGCCTTATGTTATATAAGTTATGCGACAGTTTAACTAAAATGGTTCTTTATTTCTCTTCGCAAAGTTAGTAGTCAGTAGACAATATCACAATAGATAAACCTAAGGATTAGTATAATATTAGTATGCGACGTAATAAGTGCCTTTTTGAAGCCGATTTCTCAGACAAAGATTAATATAATTTGAAATGAAAAATTTAATGGTCGAATCTCTGCTCAAGTGCTTATTTTGTCGATTTTATACAGAGATATAATCTTATTCTGCTTAGCTTGGGGCTAGATGAGGCTGTGTGGATTGTAGCCAGCATTATTTATTATTATTTATTTAATATGCTGACCAGTCTGACCAGTCATTGATCTTAAATATCCAAGATATTAAGTCTATCGACATTTTTGGTTTACAAGCACTATTTAGGTATTTTTCTATATTGATGTTCTCAACTAAGACTAGCCATAGAACTTAATATAGTGCACACACTTGTGCAGTAATTTAATAATCCAAATAATTGTAGTTATAATTTAAAAGAGATAGATTTGTAGATAGAATATACTTTATTGCACAAAAGTTGTACATAGGCGAGCATAATGCTAGATAGCATTCTCTACCTGCTAACTTTTGGATAGTGTGGACAACAGTTTAGTAGGTTGTACTAGAGACATTAATCTGCTATGAATTTTGGACTTAGATATCGTATATTGTCAAAATGATTCCATTTTATCATATAGAGCTTTAAATCCTAAGTAAGGTTTACCTAGACACTAGGGTCCTCTAAAAAAGTATGGATTACCTAGACACTAGGGTCCTCCAAAAAAGTATGGATTACCTAGACACTAGGGTCCTCTAAAAAAGTATGGATTACCTAGACACTAGGGTCCTCTAAAAAAGTATGGATTACCTAGACACTAGGGTCCTCTAAAAAAGTATGGATTACCTAGACACTAGGGTCCTCTAAAAAAGTATGGATTACCTAGACACTAGGGTCCTCTAAAAAAAAGAATTTATCGTTTAGATAAGACAAATATAGGAAAATATGGAGATAAGAAAGATATATATGGAGAAGTATATAAGAAGATGGTTATAGTGATCTGGTTCGTATCACAAAAGCTTTGCATACGTTGGCTCTAGATTATTTCCTCAAAAAGTGTGTCACTGTATTTTTTTTTACACAATGTACCTCCTCAACTTATTGCTGGGCTCATTTTTCAGGACTTGGATACTGATAATACACTTGAAGTGAACAGAAAATCAAAAACACTTTATTTCTTATTTGATAATAATATATAGGTATAGTATAAAATTTTAATCGTCCAAGTGTAACAACCTATACTTAACATATCTTATTAATAAATGCTATTATGACTTAAATGAATTTTTTAATGACAAATGACAATTATTAAAATACATTATATAAAAAAAAACTTAATACTTATATTATTGACTTAAATAAAACTATGTGATTGAATTTAAATCTTCCGCTCTCTCTTATCTATTAAACAGAGCTTTTTAGAAACCCGTCTCACTTCCATTCACAGTATATATTGCCACACCCTGCGTGGGTACCATTGTGTTTCTTATACATTACCTAGATACTAAGACCTACAAATGTACACAATGATGCAATAAAATAAATATGAAATATGAAATAACAACCTATATTGACGACCGATGTGGCGCGGTGGGCGAAGGTTCGCCTGCGACGCAGAAGGTTTGGGGGTTCGATTCCCGCCTCGGGACAAATGTTTGTACGATGTGCAGATATTTTGTAAGAAATTAGGATTTTGTTTTTTTTTAATTTTGATAATTGTCCTTAATCAGACCTAAAATAAATTATATGGTGCCAATTTCATAACGTGCCTATATGGCAGTCGGGACATTTAGAACCAAAATCATCATCTCAGTAAAAAACCGCTTTCTCCATAAAATCAAGAGATGCAGCCTCTCCCCTTAATAACACATTAGAAACTAATACATGAACACGGACATACCTCCTTATATACAAGTTTCCAATGATAAAATGCGAAGAAAACTTCACACCATCACAAACGAATCTATGTAGGTGGCCAAAATTAGAACTAACAATTTTTATACAAAGATTCTACGTAAACTACATCGCCAGCGCCAATGTCGACTGCACAAGAAAGTTTGTTTGACTCTACATACCATCTTCACTCACACATACATAAAATACGATTAGCTTACAGTGTACATACACGCCTTTCACTTACTCGCACATTGAAAGGTTTTACGGGAACAGGAAAAGGATGGAATAGTTATTATAAATTTTATTTTTCACACTTTACTAGGTTGTGAAAACAAACAATTAGCAGAGTGTATTATTAGATAATAGTAGTACTAGTTTTCATCTTCTAGTAATATACATTTACTTATTATGTATAATTATGTGTAATATACAACAATATGTGTGCGGAAACTTAAAAATATATATTAACTAAGAGAGAAAAAAAAGTATCACACCATCTTATTAAATCAGGCTTTTTATTTGTTTAATTAAACAAACATGATACACACAGGTTTATTTACATTTATATTAAGTTCATATTATTTTTACCTCACAATGACATCAATTAGAACCAAACTAATCATCAATGGGTTAAAATATCGGTACTTCTATTAAAAGTAACTCTAGAGATGCTAAAAGCACATATTTTGAAGAAGTAGTTTTAAGTTATGTTTTTTACGTCTTTTTTGATCTAATTCAAGAACGTACCGTTATTCTGTGGCAAGGCTTTATAGCAATGAATGAACAAAAATGTTTATAAAAAGTCTACTCAAATCTTTTCTCTGTCCTTGCTCTAAAGCAGGTGGCTTTCTCTACACACACAGAGGTTATCTATGTTTGTGTGGGTGCCACTTTCACTCTACTTTTTTTTCATTTTTCATACGTTTTCTTTAATGACAGACTTATGCACTTTTTAATTAATAAGTTAGGAATGTACTAACTTTTATTTTTACATGCATGTTTGGGACTAATTAATCGATTTACCCATTTGTTCTACTAGCTTGGAGCTAATACATAATGTTTAAAAAAAATAATTAAGTTTTTCAAAAGTTACATCTTTCAATAATAATTGTTTTCACTAAGTTTGGAAATAAAGCGTGTTGTGTATCTAAATACTAAGTAACTACGAGTAACAGAGCCTTACTACAGAGCCCTTCTTACAAAATTATGTTTATTAAGTTGTCTTTTATAGATTTCTATTCTAAAGTAAAGTAAAAAGTTTTTTATTTTGTCAGAACAGAGACTATTTTAAAATAGAAGACAGAAACTGACAAAATCGGTCTCCACTCAGCATGTGCTATGGTAGAGCAGATCGTGCCATAGCGCTGGTCTTCCGTGGAGACCGTGGTGCGCATTGCTTCATTTTGACAATTGAAGGTTGAGAAGTCTTTCATTTTGCCAAGCATTCCACTGATTGATAGAAACCTCTTTCAAAATCCTATAATAACTGATACATACATCCGAACTACCAGTTAAATATTTTGAAGATTATAAGAAGTTGCTACCTACGAGTTCTTTATTTAAAAACGTTTTCTTTGGAATGACATCACTTAAGATAACAATACCTTTTTTCCATGATTTACCTGTTATTTTAATTTACGTTTAAAACATTATTAAGTGCAATGTATAGGTATTGTCCCTATGAGAAATAACTTAATGAAACTGAGAATCTAAGCAAGAAACCTATAGCTACTTTATCTGCTCAAAGCAAAATCAGCAAAAGACTCGACAGTGAAATTCTTATTCTGAATTATGTGAAAATAAGCAAAAAGACTTAACTCCTATTCGCAAGGATATTTAAATGTCTAATCTTATTTAAATTTAATATATACTATATTTTTGTGTGTTTCGTTTTTTTGTAACTCTGATACAATACATTGTGTGATTGTATATACAGTATAGGCCGTTTTTGTATATACAAAAACGGTCATAAGCAATTAAAACCAAGATATATTATTTTCATAATAAACATTTTCAATCAAAAGAACAATTATTTTGTTCGTAACCTTCACAAAGCACCTGTCCGATAACTTGCTTTTCACCGAAGAAGAATTTGGGCTTCGTCCGTCGCCTTTCTCTTTACTTTCTACTGCGTAATCACCGCCCTGGGCTGACAGAATCGAGGCCCTATCTATAAATGTCTAAACTATTCGATGACTTCTTGGAATGTATTCTATGGTTTCTGGGCTAAGAGTGGCTTGCCGAGATGTAAATTTGATTTTCGTCTCGGGACAAGTTATTTTATTTTCTATGTATGTACATATTATATTATATAGGTACTTTTCATTACCTTGTTTTGTAAGTGAACGGAGGTACGTTTAGCAGTAGACGCATATACAATACAATACAACCATCTTTATTCACCACAAAATTAAACAAAAAATATAGTCTTTAACATCATAAAAGTACAATGGGCGGCCTTAACGCTTAGAACCGTTTACGCCTTAGCAGAATATTCATTTATTTATTTTAGGATTATATTTATTTATTTATTAAGGATGTGTGTGATTATTTATATCTCGACCAATTATTCTCTGTTTAAAACTTCTGAAACTATCATGGTTATCAAAACTAAAGTCATTTAAAACGGGATATTTACAAAGATTTGATTTTCGAGCTTGAAACTGTGCCGAAATATTGGAAAACTCAAAAATCTAATCATGGTAAATATACTGTTTTAAATGACTTTAGTATTATCAGTTTGTTTTAAGACCGAAGGCGAGAAGGGTGGTTTTTTTAATTGAGAAGAGTCAATGTCTGTTTTCTTTATGTTTCCTATTTCATTGTATGTAACCATAACTGTCAATCAAAGTGTAGTATATGGACGACATTCATTATAATGTGTACCTACAGTGGAATAAATACTGATAAAACTGCATAGTCCAATAATATTTAATGATTCGTGTGCACATGATATAATAATCAACGTGATATAATATTTTTGTGCAAGTTAATAGGTTTATTTTATGTATGTTAGATTTAGGTATATATTTTATATGGGCCGTAGTTTTTAAGTATTTTCCATCCTGTACTAGACTAATGTTGCCTGAAAGTAATGTATTATTAATTATTATTATTATTATGTCAGTTTCTGGCGTGTCCAGAGTCTTGTATTATATAGTCTTAAGGAAATAAAGTTTTTTGCAGCTTTGATTAGTATTGATTCAAAAAATCAATCAATACTAATCTTAGAGATTCTTAGAGTTGTTAGCGTGGCGTGGTAAGTGGCAAGTAAGGGCAAGGCAAGAGCCCCATTGCATCCTATTACGAAACAACTTTCGCAATTGAGTGGCCGGATACGTTTTTTACCTTACGGAAAAGGAAAGTGGCGAAGTAGCACACACTTGGAAAGTTTGAAAGCGAGCGTGGTAGGTGGCTTAGGTAATTTACAAGATGGCTTGATTAATTTGGTAGTTGGGCCAGTTGACTTGAATTTTTACTGTTTTTGTAGCTCTGTTGAAAGAGGTGGTGTCTTTACGTGGCTCCGAATATTCTGTTTTATTTATTTGTAAGCGATTTCGAAAAAATACAATACAAATCAAATCAAACTAATTTTTTGCATGATATGCATGTTATAATTTTTTTTATAATGTAATGGTATGTCACAATGTATTCTGCCCTATTGGGCATGCAATGTATTTAAATTATCAATAACTACAATTACAACTAATAAAATTCTAAAGAAATTAATAAATAAAATTTATATGTATTATTTACAGATAGAGAAATAATAAAAATACAATCATTAAAAAAAACAATGTCATATACCCTTATCGCTAAGAGACATTTCTTCCAGGCAACCTATGGATGGACGTTTAACTATTCTATCGGTATAGACAGTGGAGGATGTTCTATAGAGCATTATGCTCACTTGTTCGTCGAAGATGTTTAACGATTTCTTCGCCAATTCTGGACCGATTTCTATGATTTTTTATTGTGTAAAGATAATTATTCCAAGGTGGTTACATATTATTTAATAAGAATTGTTCTCTGTCCCGCAACACTTATAAAACTGTGTCAATACAAAGGCATTGTTTTATACTATGTAGTGATTCGAAAGAATTGGGTGGTGCTAATTCTAAGCTGTCAAGGCAATGACACAATGGAGGGTACAAGTCACGTACCAGTACAAAGTTGGCAGTCATAGAAATGCCAGTTCCGGCTTGAAGGGCTTGGTCGCAGAGGTTTCTTACTTGGCTTTCCAAACAATTACTTACGAGACCAAATCAGAAAAATAACTCAATAGGTAAAGATTTCGTCAGACAGAATAATGTTGTCTGGTAGGTATAAATAATATCTATACTTAATAGTAATGCATTATCTTGTAAGATGATATTGTCATTCTCAAAAACCTTATAGATCCCCGCGGTTTCACCCGCGTGTTGATAGATATTTTGGATAATATACAATACATATATGTTTATGAATTGTAGCCTATGTGTTATTCTTATATATAAGCTATAGTATTGTGATGTTTCATCAAAATCCATTCTGTAGTTTTTGCGTGAAAGAGCAACAAACATCCATCCATCCATACTTACAAACTTTCGCGTTTATAATATTGTTGTATGTAAACATACTTACATACATCCTCACAAACTTTCGCGTTTATAATATTAGTAGGATTTATTATGGGATACTAGTGATAATATTTACCCTCTATCTTGCGAAGATATGTCCGTCTGTCCTGTACCTGTGGTGCACAATTTTATTTATCTTTATGATTTCAGCAATAAGTGTATTAATTTACTATTAACTTTAGATAATAATAAATATTCTATAATATTAGGCAATATTCGCCAGGAATATCCATGCACAAAACATTTTTAACAGTAATAATTATAGTATATATACATGACGACCGATGTGGCGCGGTGGGCGAAGGTCCGCCTGCGACGCAGGAGGTTGCGGGTTCGATTCCCGCCTCGGAACAATTGTGTACGATCTGCAGAAAAATATCTATCTATGTAATGTATTGTATTATGTATATCAGTTATCTAGTACCCATAACACAAGCTCTGCTTACCATGGGGCTAGTTAATGCTGTGTGAATTGTCCAGCATTATTTATTCGTTTATTTATGGTTTTAAGTCTAAGAAGTGTTTAGTAGTTTTAAGGTAAATAAAACTACTTTAGAAAGAAAGAAAGAAAATACATTTTCGATTCACAAAGTACAGCTTGTTACTACATATTATAATATAGGTAAATAAGAACATAAAGAAATAAAAATTAACTACGTATCTATGAAAAGCAACAAGCGACTCTATAAAGCGAACCAATAGGTCCTGTCTCAGCATAATGTTGCTCTACTTCTCCTCCTTCTTTCTTTCTTAGGTGGCTTCTATATCACTGCGGCTATGATAGGCCCTGTGATCTACAAGAAATGTAGAACGAACCAATAAGTAACCCATCGAAGATAACCAGCCCAGAATAGAAAGCCATGCAAAATACTTCTCTCATACAGACATCTGCATTCCGAGCACGCCATACTGTCCCACATACCAGCGATATGACATACTTGAATATAACACCTGTTTTTAATATAGACATTCTGGTTCGGTCATAAATCTATGAGTGACAATTTCTCCAGACAGTGGCATAGCCTCATGAAACAAAAAAAAACATGAAGAAATAAAACATAAAACAGTTAAACATCACCTTAAGTTCTTAAAAAATCTATAACTCCTACGATAACTTACTTTGGACAATCCAGAATTTTGAACAAAGGCGCATATGGAAGGCCTTTGTCTAGCAGTGGACTAATATAGGCTTCGATCCATCATTCGACCGGATGCACTGATTTTCTCCGAATAAAGCTATAAGCACATTTGCTCAAATTACCTCTGAAAGAAAGCTTCATGCACATTTAACTAACTTCATTTAAAAAAGTTCAATCTTTTCAAACTGTATTTACAAACATAAATTCCGATTGATTGCAATCATTATTTTTACTTTTTAATTAGAATTGTTCCTTGGGAAAAAAATATCTATGTAATATATTGTATTATGTATGTATATCTGTCATCTAGTACCCATAACACCAGCTCTGCTTAGCTTGGGGCTAGATGATGCTATGTGGATTGTCCAGCATTATATATTTATTATTTAAATGAAACAATTATATCATACTAGCTGCACCCCGCAGCTTCGCCAGCGTGGAAATATATATCTCAAATAGTTTATGAGCCTTCCTTTTTAATCACTCTATTTATTACTGAAAACTGCATTAAAATCCGTTGAGTAGCATAAAAGATCCAAGCAAACAGACAGCGGAAGCGACTTCATTTTATACTATATAATGTAAAGAAGTGACGATTGGCGGTCTTATCGCTCATGAGCGGTTATCACATTGTCCTATCCAAGGTCTCAAATGATAAATGCTAAGAGGTGTAAAGAAGCTAGAATGAGTATGAATCAAAGTGGCTCGGCCCGGGTTCATCGACCGACTTTCTAGCCGCCATGTTGTTACGTCACGCGGGCGAAAGCCACGGTTATGCGACGTGTGTTTGGGTGTAATACATCGTGTGTGCTGTAACTAAGAAATTTCAAATATATAGGTAGGTACCTACTGTAACGTCTTGTATGAGTTTGCAAAATAAAAAAAAATGGATAAGTGTGAGTCGACCTCGCGCACGAAGATTTCCTTACCATTATCTATAAAAACGAGCAAAAAAACACAAGTTTTTTGTATGTCTTAAATACATATATATGTATATTTTTTGTTATTTAATATTTGTTGTTATAACTGCAACAGAAATACATCAATAAAATTTTAAACTGGTTAACTATCGTGGTTTATGAGATATAGCCTGGTGGAAGACGGACGGACGGACAGACGGACGGGCAGCGCAGTCTTAGTAATAGGATCCCGTTTGACCCTTTAGGTACGGAAACCTAAAGAGCAAAAAGTTTATGGAAATCCATATATTACTCTATCCATTTAGTCTGAACCAAGTATCTACTGAAGTTGAAGACAGGGTGCTATGGCGCTCACTAGAGGGGGCCTATGTCCAGTTGGATGATGATGATGACGAAGAACCTACTTAATACGAAATATAAGTTTGCTAGATAGTTTGCTTTGATCATTTAATAAATAATCAAAGTTGTTTGGTAATAAAACTTTTGTTTTCAAACTTAACGTAAAACTAACTGAATATTCCTATTATAAATAAAACTAACACAATAATACCTAAAAACACGTAGTAAATTTCTATTTTACTTAAATTCGTTTCAAACTTTACGCTACACTATTTTTTCTAACTGAATCACGGGATAAAAACTATTCAAGGCTAGGGTACCTAATTATTTTATGTCTTTTGTAATGATCTGTATCTGGTGTACAATAAAGTATTTTTGTATTTTAAAGTAAGGGAATAAGAAGCTATACCCATAAATAGTAGTGACATGGGAGAGAAATTATTCCCATGACACTACTGGTTGTACCAAGCAGTTGTGCCACGGGGCGTAAACACACCAGCCAACAATAAAATTAGAAGGAGCGCGTTGATATCTTTTCTATGGACGATCTGTAACATTTAGGTGTAGGACCAAAATAATTGAATTTTATGGCTCAAGTACCTACCTACAAAATATGACGTTACATAATTTTTTTTTAACATCTCGTTTCTCGCGTTTCGTCTTTTTTTCTTGCCTACTGGCTAAGAGCGATTTTTTCTCGGCAACCTTGGGTACACAAATGATTATTGTAAGTCAATGGGGAATAGGTACCCAATAGGTTTTGGTTCCATGCTCAGAAGTCAGAACTTCCATTTATATCACGGCTTGAAGATGTTACGAACTTGAGTATTTAATGGTAATTTAAACTCAATACCTAGGTACTCGCGTTCCTGAGAAAAGATAGTTGACAGACAGACAGGCAGACAGACGGACAACAAAGTCATCTTATAAGGGTCCCTTTTACCTTTTGATATGCGGAACCCTAAAAATAAACATAAAGCAAAATTGGAAACCCCCTTTAGTTTCCGTCAGTCGAAAATTCCTTGTACCAACTCCGTTTCATTCATGCTAATAAACTCTCTGCTACCACAGAATAACTATATAGTGCCTACTTAATGTTACTCAGCTTTCATTCTCTTCATTTTCTTTTTGTTCGTTTTTCATTACTGCTGGCGCCATCTAGTTTCAACACACAAAGTTATGCTTCAAGCGCCATCTGTTAGCGTACGATATAAATAAAAGGTGAGATGGTGTACAAAAAACAAACTATTGTAAAAAGGAAAAGTAATCTACGCTGGCCGAGAGAGAGTGTTGTTTTCATCTTTTTATTTTTGTTGGAACGAAATTGGAATGTCAGTTTTTTTATTTTTTCAGTAAATATAGAAGAACAAAGCTAGTTTAGAGATACCTAGGTATTACAGAATGTTGGTCATTGTTGAAACTATTTTATTTGCTACTTTAGCTACCTACTAAATAGTCTATACTAATATTAACATGAGGCATAGAATTATACAGTAAAATAATCTTGTATAAAGTATGTCTTGTCTAAATGCTTATTTTGAAAGCCTAAAGAAAATAAAATATTTTGAATTTGAATACGGTAACATGTGGATAACGGGGCTGGTTCACTTTTAGATACAAGTTAATATTTGGTGGGATGACGACCTACGAAGGACTGCAGGCAGATGCTGGATGCGGCAAGCTGAAGATAGGTCGCTATGGCGCTCATTGGAGTGGACAGCTATAGTCTGATGATGATAATGAAGTTAATATTTAAGTCACTGTTATTTATAACTAAGAGAGAAAAATTAAAATAAATAAAATTATGTCAGTTGAGATAGCATACATTAGGCCTCAGCTACCGACGAGTCCGCGGCGCCGTCAACTCGTTTACCCTTAGTTTTTAACCGACTACCAATGGCTCCTCCAGTTATGTTTTTAAGGTCCATTCCATGCATAATATTCGAGGTTCGTATGTAGTTTGTCAGGGCTGACCAGCTGGGATGACGACCTGCGAAAGCCTGCAGGCAGATGATGGATGCGTCAAACTGACGACAGGGTGCTATGGCGTTCTTTGGGGGAGGCCTATGTCCAACAGTGGTTTAACAAAGGCTGATGATGATGAAGATTTTGTTTGTCAAATAAGACAAAAAATAGCTACTTTCTACAAAAACCATGAGGAGACAAGCCATGCTTAACCCAATTAACTTTTTTCTATGCAATGCACACAATAGAGTAATTTTAATTAAATTTTAAGATTATTTGCCTTTCTTTATACTGTTTTATTATTTGCAGTGACAAATTATTTTATCTTGTCAAAACAGTTGTTTTTATCTAACTCGGGTAGACTTTCGCCCGCTACGCCAAAGAGGTCGAGCTCTATGGCGTAGCGGGCAATAGTCTGCCTGCGACACAAGCGGTTGTGTGTTCGATTCCACGGGTTGTTTCTATATTAGCTCTATCCCATGGGAACTTAAGACAGGGCGCTATGGCGCTCATTGGGGGAGGCCTATGTCCAGCAGTGGACTAACATAGTTTGATGATGATGGGATAAAACGTATCCTATATTTCATTCTGAGCCAAGCAACACCCGATGGCATTTGAACTTCAAAAAATCAAATAATTTAAGCCCGATCTGTTCCGTTGTTTTGGCGTCGAGAAGTAACAATCATCCATCCATCCATCCAGCTAAGCAATCAAACTTTCGCATTTAATAATAGTATGCTTTGATAATAATTTGCAGTATAAACTTTGACTTGACTGAGTGCTTCTCTTGTAAGCCCAGAAATAAAAATTGACAAGTGGTATTGAACACCAGCGCTGCACGTCGTCGCATGCAGCACCATGCTGAATACACTCCCTTTGCCTGTTATCAGTCATTTATTATTGTGTTTAACACTTTGACTGCGGTTTTTTTTCGACGACTGCGATCTTTTTTTTAACCTAAAAAATTTGTGCTGCCGCTCTACACAGCGGTTGTGTTGCGCCGCACATGCGTTTCGTTTGAAAAATATTACGGCTGTGCTGAGTCACAAGATCTGTATTTTCTCAGCCGCTGCGCTAGTGTGGATTTACGCATATTAGTCACTTGTAGAAAACACATACCATGTGATTTCAGCAGTCAAAGTGTTAATATTAGTTTAGGTTAAGAAGTTTATAGGCAATAAATGATTTTTATTATTATTAACATTTTTGTATAAATTTATTGATTTCTTATTTATATTCCAGATAGAATAGATAGGCTTTCTAAACAAAAAATATATTGGTGATTTATAACATCTTTTTACGATTTATGAGGATGAGTTAGTGAAGTTATTTTTTTCTTATGTATCTCACATTATAAGTGGACCATGTGTTTGTATGAGAAAAAAGTTCTTTAAACCTAAACCTAATAGAATAAAATAGAATTTGTCTATTATTTTATTAAACCGCAGGCAAACAGCTGAGAAAATACTTTTGTATCGGCGGCGGCGAGACTAGTTCTAATGATTGGGCTACATTCATAACAACAATGACTCTGCATGTCTCTGTTTAACCACAAAAAAATATAAAATTTAAACAATCAGCAAATTACAATAATCCTAGAAAACTCTCTACATTGTTCCCCTCACAATAAACAACCAAAAGTAATAGAATCAAAATGATCATCACTTATGATCTACCTACGCCAACCAAATTATGCACAAGTGAACTGCGTACAGAGCATTGTCAAAAATAAACAAAACCAGGCACATGCTCTCAAACCACCAACATTTATTATCAACTCTAGACTCGAGTAATTAGAGTTCAACTTGCAGAATTAGATGCCGTAGACTTCACAAAAATAGACAAAACTGACCAACTTAAACATGTACACGCGGAAACAAAACTATTGGACATGGTATGCTAATCTGACTCCTCGACACCTGCAATAAGAATCAAAATATTCTCAACAATTCTAGACAATCTTTGACAATTAGAATTAGAATGAAACTGGACGAGGGGTAATCATCTAACCACAAGATATGAAATATAAAAGGGATACCATTGAAATAGAAGTACACAGTTTCGACTGACCGGTGACCACGGACGTTTTAAAATGAATAAATTCATCTTACTTGCATTTGTCGCGTCGTGTGCAGCGTTGCCCGCAGAGGATACTAGTGAAAAACATGTGACAGACTGTGCCAAAGGAATTCTGAACCCTGCTTGCTTGAAACTAGGAGCTATTGTCCTTATCGAACGGCTCAATAAAAAAGATGAAGTGTCTCTTCTCCCTGGTGTAACTCTTGTGAAAGACATTGGTGATAAGAAGGATACTACAGCAGTTGAGTTCGCAAGGTCCTTTGGAAAGGATGATAAACTGGATAAGAGCTTGCTGTACCATGTCGGGAACTTTTTGGATACTCATTCAGTGAAGCTAAGGCTGATGGATGAGAGTGCTGTGAAGGAAGCTACAGAAGTTATGGGCGAGGGAAGAGCTAAGAGTGGCTTGGGAGGAGGGAAGAAAGGAGGCATGGGCGGTCTTATTGCTATGGCGATGATGATGAAAGGTAAGAAACTTGATATTCATAGATTTTTAGATGCTTCCTGATTTAATATGGAAGGTATGTTATTTTTACAGCTTATTCCATATTGTGATTTAGTAAACAAAGCTATGGACATTTATCTCGCTGGATTATAAACTTATTGAGGTTGCAATGCACTTGGTACAATGGATCTCCTATTCGTTGTCATCAGTGCAATGCAGAGTGAGAGAAGATACTGTACTAACCCTAGTAGCGCAGTTTGCGAAGGCCAGCTTGGGACGTAGGAAGTTGCGAGTTCGAATCCCGCCTTAGACCTATAAATGTTTGTATAATGTGTTTGTGTGAGCCAGGGTGTGTGTGAATAATAAGGCATCTGAAACGTCGGGTTTTACATTATAATATCAGCTTAAAAAATCCACTGCAGGGTATATGCTTTCCCAACACAAGGGCGCCACAAATTGCGGTCCTGTGCAAAAATTATTGATTGTTATTAATTACCAAGAATCTTGCTCGTACCACCCATAAAAGCAACGTGGAAAAATTTATTCAGGATAACAATATATTAAATTCCTAAGGATGTTTTTGAGCGAAAAATATTTCTTATTTACCGCAGTAAATGCCTTGCCACTGCGTTCTGAACTGAAGCGGCAATGCACCGTGCTGATAGAACGAGTTAAAGACTTAGAAAATGTGGCATGGGCAATGAAAGTGTTTCGTTCTAAAATGCAGACTGTACCATTATGTTATAAGTGATTGCTTATCTAAATCCTCACGAGAACTAATTTGTCTGAGGCTATATCATTTCATCTATCACGAAAGCCTTACATGTGTCGTTAAACCGACTTCAGGAGGAGGTTCTATGTTCAGTTGTATGTATTTTTATGAATGTTCGTCGATTTCTCCGTCAATTATGGACTGATTTAGAAAATTATTTCGCGTTTGTATTGAGAATGATCCAGAATTGGTCCTATAACGTTAATGAATTCACAAGGGATTGGCATTTATCTCACCAATTAAAAAAAAACATATATTTTGAATAATCTCGACTAAATACATCAATTTTGGTGATATCTTCGCCAATTAAATAAATAAATAAAATAAATTTGTGGAACAAAAGCAAAGTTTACATATGTATAGTTAAAAATTGGAAACGATGTCATCTGCACAAGTTTAAAAACTGTGCCGCAGATGACAACGCCCTCCTCCGAGATTATCGTGGACAGAGTTCCAAAAAAAGAAATTTTACAAAAATAGTTTTTTACCTACTAAAAAGAAAGATGAGGTACATAATTATTGTTACAGTTCAGTTCCTAGGAAAAGAAAATTCTTAAGAAATTCTTAAGGGCCTACATTACCTCAGCAGAAAATCAAATTTCGCCTCAGCTCGTTTCGACGTCGCGCCGCGGCGCACGGGCGGCGCCACGGGGCGGACGGCCGGTGGCAAGGCAACGTACCTACTCGCCGCGCTATTACTTCGCGCGCAAAATTATTTTGGGTTGGGTTCAAACGCTAGTTCAAAACAATCTTATTGAAGTTAGGTAGGTGCAATATTCTTGTCTAAAAGGTAGGTAATTAATTATATGGTACCTACTAAGAAATGAAATTATCAAAAACCTAGGTAATGCTTTTTAGTAACTTTGTACCTTAGTATGAACCTATACCTACCTAATATTATGATAGTTGGGTATTGGTAGGTACCTACCTACTTACAATTACAAAACATTATTTTATTTTATTGTTTTTCAATGTAGTTGCCAACATACCTACTACTGCTACTAGACCACCGCGCCCGAGACGTTATTTTCTACCCAAACACTAGACAGGTGCGAGTCGCTATAGCGCTGAGGGGTTCCGAACATTATTTTCTGTAGTAAGATAGTGTTCTGCGAAATGTAATTATACTTATGCCTACTACTAACCTAAAAATAGGTACGTTGTACTATTATTTATTCTTTGGTACTAATAAATAGGATTTTTTATTATAACACCTTGTTTACAGATTTAATATAAACGAAGATTGGTACTACTACCTATATAAGGTAAAACTACTGCAATGAAATAGAATACAAGTTTATGTCTAAGTATATTGAGTGAGGGTTCCACATATTAATTTTTTAAGTAAAATTGAATTTTGTAAAAAAAAACATTGTGTGGAAATAGGATGTGTATGACAAGTAGTGTGCAGGTAAATATTGTAATAAATTAAAATATAGTCTAGATTATATTTGCACATACATAATATGTTTAACTTTATAAACAATATATATTATTTTATATTCAATTTATTTCAATTCACTTATATCTCGTTTTTTCATATTGCGAACATGCCTGGGATCGCATAACTCGGGCAACATATATATTAAATAAAAAAACTTTAATTTTGGTTCCATTAGTTGTTCCCAAAATTCGTCATCCCTTTCGATGATCTCAACTTTTATCTGAAATGAAATGATATTTTATCACACTAATCTATATCTATTGTATATATACAATGTGTATTGTCGAACCTTGATCAAACGAGATGTGCGGATACACGACATATATCTATCGATAAAAAAGAAAAAATAAAAAATTATATGTTTCCTATCTCAAAAATAAAGTCGATTTAATTATTTTTTTAATGAAAACTACTTCATCTGGTTTTTTCTTCGTTTCTTTTTGAGTAAACGTATTTTATTCAAAGTAGCCTCATTTGAAAGCTAGATAGTCTGCCTATATAATAAAATATGAAAAAAATACAATTTCGGTACATTAGCCTAGTAAAATCAATATTTTTTTAGAAATTTGCAAAAAAATACGATTTTTATTAAATTTTTGATCAGTGATTTTAAAACTGGGTTATTGTGGTGTACTTTTTTGCATGTTGTATTAAACTCCACAATTTAGTCTACAAATCCTCCAAAAATTATGAGCCTATCTCTTTTTGTTGTCATGTTATTCACCATTTAAAATAGGTACTTTCTGTCTTGTCAAGAGTAAAAAAAAACAAAAATTTTATCTTAAACAGCCGTTACTATCCCACTGCTGGGCAAAGACCTCATTCCATTTCTTCCTATCTTGACTCGTTTTATTTTATAATTTATGTAGATTAAATCAGTTGATATTCCTGTTGATCTTTGTACAAGGCAGAGAGTACCTATTTTCAATGGTGAATAACATAACAACGAAAAGAGATAGACCCATAATTTTTGGAGGATTTGTAGATTAAATTATGAAATTTAATACAACATGCAAAAAAGTACACCTCAATAACCCAGTTTTAAAGTTACAGATCAAAAATTTTATAAAAATCGTTTTTTTTTTGCAAATTTCTAAAAAAATATTGATTTTACTAGGCTAATGTACCGAAATTGTATTTTTTCTTATTTTATTAGCTAGGTAGACTATCTAGCTTTCAAATGAGACTACTTTGAATAAAATACACCGTTTACTCAAAAAGAAACGAAGAAAAAAACAGGTGAATTAGTTTTCATTAAAACAATTATTAAATCGGCTTTATTTTTGAGATAGGTAACATATAATTTTTTATTTTTTGTTTTTTATCGATAAATATATGTCGTGTATTCGCACATCTCGTTTGATCAAGGTTCGATAATACACATTGTATATATAAAAGAAAGTCGTGTTAGTTACACTATTTATAACTCAAGAACGGCTCATGATATATCTTCACTTTCATGAACTAAAAGTAGAAAAGCTTGTGTTCGTAAGGTAGGAACCATGACTAAATTAATTATTGCAGAACCCTAAAATTTACAAACTCGTAAAAATGTTAGGAAAGTTATAATACATTATAGGTGTAGACAGTAGGTACTATAGTTAGTAACTATAGTAGGTACCTAACCTACTACTTACAATTCAATGTTTTGTAATTGGTAAAAAAAAAACTCGTACGGATCTTTTCTGGTATCCAAAATGTCCAGATCATTCGATGTTACTTCCATCATGTATCAGTACACGTATCATATATTATGGAGATACAAATTAGGTGGGTATAACTAGATGTAAATATTTTATGATATTGATAGTCAAACGGAACCCTAATATATATTTCTACCTAGATAATCATGTGTTGTGAAAATACTACTTCTATCACATGGAGATACAAATTGAGGTGGGTATACCTTGTATTTACACCTAGGAAATGAAATGCAATGAAAGTTTATTTCCTTAGGCTTACAAATAAGCACTTAGACAAGTCATATTTTATTTAGGTAGGACCGTCGTCGCTTTCTACACTTATTATAAAGATTTCCCATATTTACAAATATACAAAGTCCGATGACACGAGGCGCGGAGCAGCGACACAGGCTCCCCGTCCGAAGGCCGAAGCTAGACTGAATTATGGCCCGGACGGAAGATAGCGCGTGAAAATTCAGGTATTATTTTTTTACGGTAAAAATAATAGTAATTTTGAAAATCTAAAACACACATCGTCTGCTTTATACTCTGATTGTTTACTGTATAAAGTATCAAGGCTTTTTTTAACGTATCTATTGAATAGCGACGGTTTAAAGTACAGTTTAGAGTGAACTTTGGATTTTTTTTCTATCGAGAAAATTTCATGTAATCGTGTTTTCGAAACACTAGCGGTCTAGCATCAATCCTGAACTATAACATATTAAAATCTCAAAGTAAATGCTTCAGAATTGTGGAAGATATGATCGTTGAAAATAACTGATTTCAGATAGTATCAACTCTTAATAGATTTTGATGAATTTTTCGTTGATGTAAAGGGTTAATTTTGAAGTGGTCTTATAAAAGCTTGATCCTCGAGGAATTCTTATGTGCGCCGTACAACGTATTATTTGATCATTTTCACCTCACCATAGCAACGGACGTAAACAAGAGGTCTTTTCATCGTTTCATCCATGTCCATGTCATTACTCATTACATCAAACTAAATTAGACTCGAATTCCAACTAGATGTCGCTACTTGAAAAATTAGATTGCTGTGTTCTTCCCAAACTAATTTTCATTTAAATCTGAAGTTGGTAGGTTGGTAGGTAGGTTTATAAGCAAATTTAAAACACGATATAACATCTTGCGACATTACTAATTATGTAATTAAGTAAATAATTTTAATCATATACATATGCTATAATTTATCTTCAAAAGTTGTTTGGCAAATGTTTCAACGGGTTCTAATGTTAGGAACTAATAATGTTGAAACTTTTAAAATACATACCAATATCATACATTGGAAACTAGCTGTGTGTTTGTTACCTTTTGACGCCTGGATGTCTGAACGGATTTCAATTAAATTTGGCAGGAATTCGATGGTGTGGTGTGATATAAATAGCCTAGGTTGATTTTTTATCTCGGAAAAGCGCGTGCAAAGCCACGGGCAGAAGCCAGAAAAATCTATTTAATATAAGGTAAAAGTTCTGAAACGCATGCAGAATTTATAAAGTAGTTACCATATTAAAAACCCATAAAATGACATGGCATTTAAATCACTCACTACTCAAACGAGTGCTCGATATAATAAACTAAAACACTTCCAAGACAGACGAATATAAACTCTCTATAAACGACGTAGCGTCTAGTTTTGATTGCAAAGGAAACAACTTTTTGCGGGCAGTGTTCTATGAAAATATAATAGACGTGCGGTACATAGTAATCTATGGGAGACATATATAAGATGGTACAAACAATTGCCTTATCAAAGTGTAACAGTATACCATCCTATACACACGTATCAACATGTATAGAATTCCGTATATATTGCTTATCGCGAGTGCTTTTGCGTTGCCAAGTCCTGAAAAAGAAAATGAAGCTAGAGCCTTATCGAAGGATTGCTCAAACGGGATTTTCAGTCCAACCTGCCTGAAAATAGAAGCTATATCGCTTCTTGAAAAGCTGAACGCTAAGGATGAACTCCGATTGCTGCCTGGTGTTACTGTAGTGAAAGAAGCTAAAGAAAATAGTAGCAAGGCGGAGGAAATCGCGGCGGAGCTTGCTCGAGCCTTGCCAACGAAACCTGATGAAAGACTGGATAAGTTCCTCTTGTACAGTCTTGGAAGCTACCTTGATACTCATACGATAAGGTTGAAATTGCTGGATGATTCGGCAGCAGAGGAAGCTAGGTCTTTAGTGGGGGAGGCGAGGGCTAAGGGAGGTTTCGGGGGTGGCGGCAAGAAGGGGGGCTTTGGAGGACTTCTGGCCGCTGGGCTTTTGATGAAAGGTATGCTTGTGAATTTTGTCGAAAACTATAATGCACATATTTTTATTGACAATTAAGTTATTTTCTCACTCTGAAATATGATATGTCCATAGAAAAAATACAAACGAATCTTGACATTAAGACAATCAATGAAGTATTATTTAGTTAGGTACTTAAGATTGGTCTTCGGTTTGTTAAAAAAATACAAGGAATTATTTCTTGTATTTTTTTACATGTTTTCAGTAATGATGAGTCTGAAACTCGTAGAGCTTTTGAAAGCCATACGACCTTTCGTATGGCTTTCAAAAGTTTATATTAATAAAAAATATCATATTTGTACGTATTATTCAAAGTTCAATTACATACAGCCAGTTAAGTGTCAGGGGCCACTGTAGTGATTGCCAAGTCGAGTATTGTAGTTGCCAGAGATACCGCATTGCCTGAAGATAGCCAGTAATGAGGGGTTTTCCATTTGCCTAAGATCATCATCATCATCATCATCAGCCTATATTAGTCTACTGCTGGACATAGGCCTCCCACAATGAGCGCCATAGCGCCCTGTCTTCAGCTTGACGCATCCAGCATCTACCTGCAGTCTTGCCTAAGATGATTAGATCCAAATAGATGACGATTGTCAATTTTCCAACAACACACCTGAAAGCAAAAATCGTTTATTTCAGCAGACGGAGAGGTAGGTTGTTTCTCTCCGTCATATAGCTAACAGACGAACAGCTGTTTTTCTTAGTCGAGACAAAACATCGTAGATGGTCCCATTTTTAAAGGATGATTTGCAATTGACACTTAAATCCAGTGAGCTTGCGAGTTAGATGAGTTAGTATTAGGAACGAAAAAATTGCCCCGAACACCTCCCTGATTTTTTACGGGGAGGTGACGTCAACACGTCTGCACACAAGCAAATAGAGGTGGGTAACGCTCACATTATAGAAAAAAAATTGTGTTGGCTCGTAAACGATCTTAACTTATAGATCAGAACGTAGGTAGCTAATAGTAAAGCGATTCCTAATATTACATTACAATACAATACAAAAACACTTTATTGTACACTAGATAAAGATAATTTCAAAAATACATTAGGGTCGTCTGTAAATCACTTGAGGCTCGAAAGGGGGCGAGGGTGTTCGGCAAAAATGACGAATATCACAAGGGGAATTATCACGTGTATTTATTTTTTCGTCATTCCTTTAATATTATTTTTATGCCAGTCAAAAACAACCCGTATTTTTCTTTTAATAATTACTAGTAGCCCGTCTTGGCTTCGCCCGTCGGTGGTCATTTGATTCAGGCATTTTTTTTTTAAATCTATTTTTCTCTCCGTGAAAACCATCCAAAATTATTTTACTGTTCACTTCAATTTTTTGTCCACTAGTGGAAGAAGTGAAAAGAAACCACTAGCATGTTCATGTCCACTGCTAATAGGCTGATGATGATTAATTTGAACTCTTCTGTATCGGGTGCCTCCACGACGGGGGCGTCACACACCGGGGGCCTTACCCACGAACCCGGAGTAAACACACAGCGCCGTCGCGTCGAGACACTAGCGTGACGATCGCGACACCGTCATGACGTGGTCATGGCCGCTGATAATGATGATTACTAGGTACCTAGTAACGTCAAAATAAGCGACCATTTTTTATATCAATCAGACACTCGGGAGTACGAGAGCGTGAAATTATAGAGCATGGAACTTTTCTCTTATGAAGGTTTTTCTATTATACAACTGTCACTTTAATTGGCGCCGATGATCAAAGAAATATTAAAGTAACCATAGGCTTTTGGTTGTATGATTATACAGGGTGATCTGCACAACGCTTGTCATATGAAACTGGGGGTAGGTTGAACCAATTGCAGAAGTTTATCATTTATTTTATTAATAAGGGCTAACAACATGTTCCGCGACTCGGTAAACGTCCTCCGACCAGGTGGGATGGTGACTTACGACATACTGCACACATAGATGCTATCCAGCGTATAGCCATAGCACCAATGTCCACTTCTAACAATGTCCACTTCTAGTAATGCCCATTTTATTATGTGACCGCATATAAAAACAACCAATTTTTTTTTTAATGACAATATCAAAAAATAACCATAGTGATATGAAAAAAAAGATGTCGTAATCCAGGTACCACATAACAGTGCAACATTTGACATCAACTTACTTTAAGGCCAGATGATGCCCCGTAAAAACAAAACGCCCACAACCTAAGCAATAACCTATCGCTACTACATACTAAAATAATCCATTCTCTGTGGCGTGGTGGGCGAAGGTCCGCATGCGACGCTGGAGGTTGCGGATTCGATTCCCGCTTCGGGACAATTGTGTGTACGATCTGCAGATATTTGTTCCGGGTTTTCTGTGTATAATAAAAAATATCTATCTATGTAATGTTTTGTTTATGTGTATCAATTATCTAGTACCCACAACACAAGCTCTGCTTACCTTGATGCTAGATAGTGCTGTGTGGATTGTCCGGCATTATTTATTTATTTCTTTATTTATTCTATTCCAGGAACCATGATGTCCCTTGGCATGGGAGGCCTCGCCCTTCTCGCCGGCAAGGCCCTAATGACAGCCCTGATGTCCCTACTCCTATCCGCTATCATTGGCATCAAGTCCATCTCGGGAGGCCAGAAGTCAACCACTTACGAGATAGTATCTAAACCCGTGTACTCCCATTCCCATTCTCATTCGACGGCCCATGAGGATGTCGGTGGCTATGGACATTCCGGGTATGGGAGGAATTTGAATGTGAGGAGAAGGAAGTAAGGAAAGTTATACAAAGGGAGGTGGATTAAGTATTATTAAACTTACGCGATCTGAATACATGATTTATAAGTATTAATACAACGAGTATTTAACACGATTTTTACGCGATAAATACCCGAATGGTGATTATGTAACTCTCGACCGGTTTGGGACAGGCGTAAATTAAGCAATCAGTGCTGTCAAACGCCAATTTTCACCAATTTTGACGTTGTAGCTGGTGTCAAACTAATACACAATTGACGTTTGACAGCACTGGTTGCTTAATTTACGCCTGTCGCAAACTGGTCGCGAGTTACATAATCACCCGGCCGTAATACTTAATAACCCCTAATACTTAGAATTAGGAGGTGGATATCAATATATCCACCGATTTTTTACATTGGTGATAACCATAGACCAATGTCTATGGTTATCACCAATGTAAAAAATCGGTTTTCATTTGTGTTCATTTGGAGCTTTTGTAAAATTGATGTATGTAATGTTAACGGCGTATTATAATACACGTATAAGTTATTAACTGATTGTTGTTAGTGAAATTCGAAATGCTTTTTAGTTAAATTGTTTTTGTTAAAAGTTATTTATTTATTATAGTCAAGACAGTAATGGCAACATTATAGAGGAACGAAAGCTTTTGTAGTGTGGTTATGGCAGTAATGCCATTGTGATATGTTGTGATTTGACAGTATTTAATATTTTATTTACTACAAGCGGACCTTTCCGGCTTCGCACGGTTTCAGTACGGATCCCTAACTTTTTTTTAAAATATAATATAGCCTATGTTCACCGGAGATAGTGTAGCTTCCCAACGGTGAGAGAATTTTTCAAATCGGTCCAGTAGCTTCGGAGCCTATCCATTACAAACAAACAAACAAAAAATCAAACCATTCCTCTTTATAATATTATTTATTTACTATGTCAATGTTTGAATAATGACGAAACATAAATAGAATAAGAATTTATTTAAATAATTTATTTCTAGTTGTAATATGAGCCACACAAGGACGATTATCATTGAAATGTATAAATCGCATACTTTTTTATTTTTTGTATTCTATTATAATATTTATCTTATGTATTTTGATTATATGATATATAGAAGAATATCTGTACGATTATATACGATATATAATGTATATATCTTATATAATAATACGATTTATATATCTTCTATGTTTTTTGAGTATATTGCTTTATGGCTGATATTATCTATTATTTATTGTATGAATGCCTTTCTTTCATTTAATCATAATTATGTTTATTACCATATTTCATAGTATTTTATTTTCAGCATTATTTATACATATATATATACATATATAATATATTAAACCCATATTGTATACACATACACCTCTGTGGCGTGGTGGGCGAAGGTCCGCCTGCGACGCAGGAGGTTGCGGGTTCGATTCCCGTCTTGGAATAAATGTTTATACGATCTGTAGTTATTTGTTCCGTGTATTCTGGATGTTTTATATGTATAATAATAATATCTATTATGTATCTCTACTTAGCTTTGGGCTAGATAATGCTGTGTGTGAATTGTCCATCATTATTTATATTCATTTATTTATTTATAATCAATAATTTACGAGTAAGCTTATATTTTTTCGTCTATATTCTACTGAGTTTATTCATTTAAATATTTATGTTTTTAATGTTATGTATTTATTACCCTACTTGCTTTTTATTGTATGAAAACATGAAAAATAAAATAAATTTATTAGAAACACTGCATTATTATTTATTGTGCCTAAAAATGAACGATTGAACTCTTGAAAATTTAGTTACCTATTCTCATGTCTAGAACTCAATTTAGTGTTGATAATAATGGAGCCTGTGGTTAGTAGGATAGGACCCTACGAACTACTGCCCAATCTCGATGGCATGAAAGTGTTAAGAGTGTGTTTGATGAACACCAAGCCGCGTTTAGAATTTCTTTTTTTAGTAAAGCCGGTGCATATTCGTACTCATGTGAAAACTTTCAAAAATAATGAAAAAACGATTCCTGTCAGCCTTACTTTACTTGACTAATTAAAAAATCTTCTTTAATTCATGGTTATTCGTGTAGCATTTGGGAAATATGCGATTTTGGGCTAAATATCAACATTTTACCAAATACTCCCGAAATACATTTGATCGAAGTTAGTTTTAGCAGAGCAAATTGTCGAAAATAATTGCAAATCGTAAACCAATTGCTGTGATGGCTATGTAGTTGTAAACTCCAATAGGATATCACTTTTGACGACCTCTGTAGCGTGGTGGGCGAAGGTCCGACTGTGATGCAGGAGGTTGTGGGTTCGATTCCCGCCTTGGAACAATTGTGTGTACGATCTGCAGATATTTGTTCCAGGTATTCTGGTCGTTATCTAGTATGTATAATTAAAAAATATCTATCTATGTAATATATTGTATTATGTATATCAGTT
Organism: Eupithecia dodoneata; assembly: GCA_947044415.1. Classification (NCBI taxonomy): domain Eukaryota; kingdom Metazoa; phylum Arthropoda; class Insecta; order Lepidoptera; family Geometridae; genus Eupithecia; species Eupithecia dodoneata. The sequence continues at coordinate 8,374,279 of OX345678.1, forward strand.
ATCTAGTACCCATAACACAAGCTCTGCTTACCATGGGGCTAGATAATGCTGTGTGGATTGTCCAGCAATATTTATTTACTTTTGGAGCTTTGGGAATGATATTAATTTTTTTAGTCAAGAATTCATTTAATTTCCAAATAGTAAGACTTTTTATCTTGTATATGCGGAAAATAATTTATTCTACTATTAAGATGTTTTACTCCTTGTTATAAATGTTTAAAAATGTTAATCCTCCTGCGCAATGTTAACCAATTCACCTGAAAAGCTTGCACTGCACTGCATCTTGGCCATTGCTGACTGAGCTATGAAGGCAATGATTTTAATAGTTCAGTGTCAGAAGCGAGCGACAGCCACCGGTGTTTGGAAGTCGCCACATTACAAGTAGCGACCACTAGTGGCGCGTCGCGGACACTGCTGTAGCGAGTGGCCGCCACCGGCTACACGTATGCGGCGCGTCTATACAAAATATATGAAAAAGTATGTTAAGTGGCTGTCGCTGGCCACCAGTGGCTGTGGTCGGTGGCTCGTTTGCGCGGAGCCTTAAACCGCATAAACCGTGGCGTCCAGGGCAAAAGAATCGACCCCTCTCAATTCAGCCCGTGGATATCGTAAATAGCAGAGAAAGGGTAGCAGCTTATTTCTGTGTATTTTAACACCTCTACTGCGATCACCAAGCCGCTTGCTAAGCAAAACCCTTGCTGAGAGAGGTACTTTCATTAGTAGACGTTATGAATGCTGATAGGTAAATAATCACATTCTACATATAAACATTTAAACCCGCGACAGACAAAGCGAGACCTAAATTTAAGCTGCTGATTTCGAATTAGTGGTCATTTAGGTGACTTGATTAAGAACAAGGGGACTCGATTGACATAGCGCGGGAGATTATTTTTTTTATACATTTTAGTATTTTGAGCGTTCTGCTCGGTTTACATTATTCCAGTCCAGCGATCTAGCGAGATTCCAGTCCAGTGCTGGACTGGATCTGTAACGTCTACATTATTCCAGTTATTTAGAAGCCGTTGAAGTGTGAACACTACAGTGACAATGATTTCAAGAAGAGATCAGTTTCTTTTTTTAGGATTGGCCGTCTACATTATTCCAGTTGCACTGGATTGATCGCACTGGATTCAAAAGTAGACCGCGAATCCAGTTACTGGACTGGAATGCTTACTGGATTCAGTTCATTCCAGTGCCGGTTTACATTTTTCCAGTAAGCAATCCAGTACTGGACTAGATCACTGGACTGGAATAATGTAAACCGGCCATTCTACTAAGAATAAAGCTAGCGGGAAATTAATTTGCCTTGATCTGTAAACTATTATCTGTAAACTCACAATCAAACTTACAAATAAATCTCCCAAGGAATTTGAATCTATCCACCGCCAAAAATGTTGTCGCTGTCCCAACGCACGCACGCTGTGTACGGCCACGCGACCCATTTTAGCTGCGTGCGTTCGTTTGTTTGGCAACGTGGGTCTACATTACAGGCTTACGTGTACCGCGTGCATAGCGTGTACTGCGTCCATAGCGTAGCAGTGTGGGTGTCATATTCGAGCCACGCGTGAATGAGGTACAATGACGTCATTAGTCTCGTATTCGTGGGTAGCGTGTTCGTAAGTTGCAGTGGATCACATGCATTTTCTTACAAAGCAAAGCTAGACACATATGCGTAGCTTCTTCAAGAGTGGCTAACTATGTTTCAATGTAACATTTTATTTGGAAATTTTCAAATTTGTTTAAAGTAGGCTTGATATTACACGTTATACCGTATCAAATGTAGAAGCTAAAAAGTATTCATGTTATTTAACAACCCACATAATAGCAGCACAGATTATCTCAAGAATGAAAGCAATTCTCCGCACTTTCGACTTTTCCACTATCAAAACTCTATTTACTTTTATACAGTGATTGCTTTGGCGCGAACAATATAGATCGTCGTTGTTATTTTGTACCTTTTTCTCGATTATTTGAGGTCTTTTTGCACCCGACCAGTATAAAATAAATTGCCCGCTGATCAGATGCCAGTCTAGTTTGTATTACGAAATGAACAGTTGGTGATCGTGGGGAAAATGTTTGGGAAACATGTGTTTATATTTGCCGCTGTGTGTGTTCTCTCATCGACCGCTGCTATAGAGGCTGCTGAGCCCAACGCGATAACAGAATCCCCCAAAAACGGAACGGACAGAGCTGGACGATCGATCAACAAGGAATGTAGCAGTTTCCTAAGTTCTAAATGTCTGAAAATCCATGTGCTATCCTTCATTGAGGACCTGAGCTCTCGCGATGAGCTGAATTTGCTCCCTGGATTGAGCATAGTAAAGGATCAAACCAATTCCTCGAATGCTGAGGAGGTGGCGGCGGAGCTTTCTCGCCAGTTCCCTGGGAAGCCTGAAGAGAAGCTGAACCGCTTCTTGCTGTACCGTCTGCAAGACTATTTGGATGGGCATTCGATAAAGTACAAGCTGCTAGATCCGCAGACGACTAAGGATGCTATGGATATGACTAAGGGTGACCGGGAGACGAAGGGGAGGAAGTCTGGCGGTGGTGGTGGTCTGGGGGGTGGGAAAGGGGGTGGTGGAGCTCTGCTTGCTGCCGCGTTGATGATGAAAGGTGAGTCCTATATCCTATACGACAATGAAACGTTTAGAACAGATTTCAAGAATAGAAAGAAAAAAGAAAGAAAGAAAGAAAATACATTTATTGATTCACAAGTAGGTACAGCTTGCTACTAAATAATAATAATATATAAGTAAACACGAACATAAAGAAATAAATAAAATTAACTACGTATGTATTATATACAAGCAACAAGCGACTCCACAAAGCGAACCAATAGGTCCTGTCTCAGCATAATGTTGCTCTACTTCTCCTTAAGAAGTAGAGCAACGCTGGTTTTCTGACAGAACCATTGGCGCGCGCGTGTCCACACGGGTGGCAGACCACAGATAAGACAAACATATACACATTAAATTGACAGAATAGGAATAGGATTTAAAGGCGAAATTTATTCGACAAGACCAAGGCTCAACCAACGATTGTACCGGCAATTTTAATTTTAAATTGAATAATTTAGAATCGATAGGCCTTATATGAAATGATGTAATGAATATAAATAAAATGATGTAATGATGTATAAAACGAATCAGTAATTAAATTAACCTTATAATGATGTTATAGTAAAAATCAAATAATGTTTTTGTAAACTTTACCACCCGCGACAAAATAACGACCCAATATTTTTCAGTAACACAGTTTTTTACAATACTTTTTTTACAATAAAACTTTATAAACTACCATGGTTATTAACACAGAAGTAATTTATACTTTACATACCTAACCGTACTTATCACGTCATAGAACTTTACCACACAGATAACAGAAAACCTAACTTAACTGACCGTTCATTATCTTTATTTCAGGTACTTTAGCAGCCGCTGCCTTAGGAGCCTTAGCCCTTCTCGCCGGCAAAGCTCTGATGACCGCTTTGATGTCTCTGCTCCTCTCAGCATTAGTGGGCCTCAAGGGCGGCGGCGGCGGCGGCAAGACCACCTACGAAATCATCGCGAAGCCAGAGGTCTCCCATCACCATTCCCATAGCCATGAGGAACACCATGAGCATGAACATGGTCACCATGGGGGGTATAGAAGAGCTTATGATACGGGGTATAATAGCTATATGCCGTATGATACCACGAGTAGCCAAATGTAGCTAGATTTTTAGACGAGATATTTGAAAACAACTTTATATAATCTATAAAACTTTTGAAACAATTATGGTTATTAACTTAAGTCATTTAAAACTGCATTTACGTATGTATAAATCCGTAACGTATTTACCATGATTTGATTTTTGAGTTTTCCAATATTTCGGCACAGTTTCATGCGCCGCGATCACGGAATAACTGGTAACTATGGTAAATATCTCGTTTTAAATCACTTTAGTGAACTAATCTAGGTCTGAAAAGCTGACCAGGTCATTAGGTGTTTTCATGTCTTTTTAATTATTTATTTCTCTATTGTTCTTGTCATTTCGTTAAATTGATTGATCAATTCAATCACTTATTTATTTCTCGCCAAAACTATCGATTGAATGCTAAGTTATTCTGTATTTTATGTGATGATGTTGTTTATTTATTTTCCTAAGGAGTTTAGTTTTTAGTTATTTATATTTGTTGTTGTGAATTGTTTATTTATTGCAGTATTTGATCGACGTGTTAAAGTTTTAGATGTACTTAATTATTTATTATTTTTTTGTTATTTATTAATTATTATGTATGTATTTATTTCATAAGAAATATCCTTTCCTGTTTAAAAATATTGTAATTGCTTTTATTACTATTAGATTTATTTTTCTATGTATATTTATTTATTAAACCTATATATTTATTTATCTTTCTACCCACCGCATAGAATGTGTTTCCTACTTTATTTTATTCTGTATCAGTTATACGTTTATTATTTTATATATATTGAGTATTATTTACTAAACATTTATTTATTTTAAACCTATATTTATATCTGAAAACTATTTATTTCCATTCTTTTGTATTTATATATTATATATATATTATTACTATCCTTATGTCTGTAGCAGTATGCATACTGTGATAAATTATTTATGAATTTATTTAATTTATATGGAACCAAAAACTATAGGTAATTACTTATTTATGCTTAGTTATACTTATCTACTTGTTACTTTTATGTACTTAATTTTTATTATTTATTGTTTTGATATTAAAGAAATTACGAGCATGTATGTCTTGGTTATTCAGAAAAAGATCGAATACTGCTTTTGCTTACACGTATTTCTGCCCCCGTCTTCGCATGTGTTGTTTCCACGGGATCGTTTAAAAGTTACTTCTATATAGGAACTGTTTATGGTATAAAAAGTAAGCTATGTTCGATTCCAGTGTTAGAGCTACATCCATGTAGCATATCAATTCGATCCATTACGTAGTTTTAGTGTGAAAAGTAATATTAGTGGGATGTCATGTGATATACCTATATTCATCTGGTAACATAACACATCATCAACCTAAAATAGTCCACTGCTGGACATATGCGTCCCCTAATGAGCCCCATAGCACCCTGTCTTCAGCTTGACGCATCCAGAATCTGCCTGCAGTCTTTCGCAGGTCATCATTTCACCGCCCGAGGGCGTCCTACACTACGTTGTAGTTAATTCGTAGTAAGTTCTGATTATTCGGGATAAAGGAAGCTATATGAACATATCAGCATTGGATCCATGCGAGGCCGGAGCGAGTCGCTGGTACATGACAATAAAGTTCAAAATGATTGAAATCAGTAAGTACCTTCACCTTGAACCTTGCTAGATCCTCACCACAAACTCATCCCATCTCATTACTTGTAATCATAAATGTGCTGTCGTCACAATAACGGCAGTAATATAGCGGGGGCTGGAAAATTATGATCTAGATTCTTGAAATAATAAAAACATTACCTCATTATGTACCACGTGAACGAAGCCACGTGAAAAGGCTAGCTTTTCATAATTTCGAAGGAAATCTGAAAATTTCACAGCGAAAATGGGCGTAAATGACTTTTTTACAGATCGAAGTTTTAGCCGAGCTGAACGAAGCCACAAAAAAACCGTTGAATTGTTCTACTAAGGAGACGTGTTGTCTTCTTATTCGTGATGTCTTTTTATTCGTCGTTTCATCTACCTATGTGTACTCATGACATAAAACTAAATTAGACTCAAATTAAAACTAGATGCCGCCACTTGAAGAATTACATTGATTTATCGAAGTGTTCCAAATCTTTTTAAATTTTTAGGCATTAAAAGTCCGTTTATGGTTAAGTAAAAGTTGCCCAAATATCTATGTAAAAATATTATTATTATAAAGCTTTGCTAAATGTTGTGTAAATTTTCCAGCCATCAAATGTATTTATTTATTGTCAATACTAATATTATAAAGAGGAAACGTTTGATTTTTTGTTTGTTTGTTTGTAATGAATAGGCTCCGATACTACTGGACCGATTTGAAAAATTCTTTCACCGTTGGAAAGCGGTGAACATAGGCTATATTATATTTTCAAAAAAATTAGGGATCCTTACTAAAACTCCAATAATGTAACCCAAGGTGTAAACAAATTACCCTAAAAATTCCAATACCCGTGCGAAGCCGGGACGGTCCGCTAGTAACTTATATTTTCGTTAGAGCAATGCTATTTTACAAACGTTGCAATGTGCTTCCGTAGTTGTCTAGGTACATAACCTAGACTTCTAGCGACCGCAAAATGTCAAAACCATAATCGTATAAAATCCTAGTTTTAGAAAAGTACCCACTTTCACATTTACACCTGGCCCCGGCCTTATTACCTACAATCAGTAAATAAAATAAAATAAGCAAAACCAATTGAGTTATTCCATTTTGCGCTTTTATCTGACGAAGATGGCTCTTAGATTATTGTATTGTTTGACCCTCTTCAATATTATTCAGGCTTTCAATAATGATACGGTGAATATTAGCATCAGTATGATCCCGGACAATGTTTTCAACGGGGTATATTCCGAGTGTTTCCTGCATTTGTCGTATTCATGTCTGCAAAGGAAGACTTTGCTTTATTTGAAGGAGTTGAATAACTTGAGTGAGGTATCTGTTATTGGTGACTACGTCAAGTTTGGTAAGTGCTGCATGAGCAGTTCTCTCTTTGTATTATTGACCACATTCTGTTCTCGATGTTAAGGGTACCTACATACTAGGAAATTGCCTTTATCGATATAACTTGTAATTTAGTTGATAAATATTACGCGTTTGCTGTTGCTACAACTTATCTGGAGTGCCTCGGCCAATAGCCCACCGTCAATGTCATCTAGCAAAATAATTCAGCCTCACTACTCAGCAGAACTGTATGAATTTATAAACTGGTCCAAATAACAAAATGTTTGATTAATTTCAAGATCAAGCCCTTTTTTAAGCCGACTAACACATTGAACTGAAAAATAATATAAATTATTATTATTAATTATTATAATTTTGAAAAAAGAACTTTACTTAAGAAAAATATTTACGAGATTAATTAATTCCGAATGAATTCCTTAAGAATGTTACGGAGTAGTTCATCTTTTGGTCATTACGCGGTTTCTGTGATGAAATAACTCAAAGAAACTATCAAATAGCTCTGTTGAAAACCTTAAATTATTTATTACAACGAAAATGTCAGATGTTGATAAATAACTAAAAATATCGCTTCTTGATATTTCCCTATAATAGCCAGATTATTTCTAATTACAGTGAAAATTAATAAAAGTGATATAGAAGAACACGAAGACACAAAACCTGGAGACACTGAAGAACTGGCTTTCAGAATAGACGAAGCTGTGGATGATTTCTTCGACAGCCACGTCTTGAAGTTCTACGCGCTGGGAAGAAACATTACAATGCCGCAAAATGGTAATCAACAGATACTAAACACATAACTCAAATCATTATTGGAAACAGAAAAATAATAGGTATATATAGGATATACAAAGTCTGACCTGACACCGCAAAAGTCATAACTGTATACTGTGTAGTGAAAAAAACAATCGACTCGTTACACTATCGAAAAATAAAACGAAAAACACATCGATTCCGATTTTACCCTTAGGCATAGGAACCCAGAAAGATACACGAATATTATAGAGATATTATAATGCCTTATCGTTTCGCATGAGCAACCAGCTATGTATGCTTATCTATATAAATAGTAACCAGATCATATTGAGGCATGAGTGCATTATCTAGAATTAAACTACCTTTATACCATGATTGACGCAATAAATATGTATATTTGAATTTTAATATGAATCAAGGCCTTTAAGAAAGCGAATTAGAATAAGCTCTCGATTTTGATTGCCTTGGATTATGATGCGATTTTTTTAATAGATAGTTTCATTAGATTTCGACGAGGGCGAAGCCGCGGGGCGCAGCTAATTATTTATATTTAGTTTGTTGTTGTATTTGTAGAAGCATTTGTGGGACGAAAGAGGAAAGGTGGCGGCGGTGGCGGTGGCGGTGGCGGCCACGGCGGCGGGGGCGGCGGCGGCGGCGGCCACGGCGGGCACGACGACGGCGGCAAGAAGAAGATGATGATGATGGCGATGATGTGCATGAAGATGAAACTTATGATGGTAAATGACAAAGTGCGTAGGATAGGTAGAGGCTGGAGTCACCCGAGGGACTCTTGTCTCACAGCGCCGGTCCGTGTAACCGCACGGTTGCAAGGTTGGCAGGACCATGGGAAGGTTGGACGGATTGTGATGGTAAATATTTATGCTAAGTTTGCAGTTAGCTCAATGTAAATACTACTTTCATTTTGTTTCTATTATTTGAACTTTCTTAATAAAGACAACACCTAATTTACTGTATAGTAGGTATAAAATTTGACCGTGAATGGTATAGTTATTTAGTATAAACTAGTTTACTTAATTAACATTATTATAGAGGTACAAACATAGACTAGGGATTTTTTCCCTACTCTCGTCTTATTTTGGGGGTTAAAGTACGCGTCCGATGAGCAAATATTCCGGAGAAAAACCAAAAACATGCTTGCTCTGCATGAAAACGAAAATAAACACATACATAATTATGACCGAAAATTATAATCAATTCCCCGCTTATTTTTAGTATTCGACCTCGACGCGGCCCACATTACTATCAATAGATAAATTAAACAAAACACTGTCTGGTACTTTTATAGCACCATCATTAATTGTTTTAAAATTTCGACTCTACAGTCAGCTGCGTCGGTGGTGTAATGGTCAGCATAGTTGCCTTCCAAGCAGTTGATCCGGGTTCGATTCCCGGCCGACGCACATTTTGCACTCCGGCTATTTAGACATTTCCGTTCATATTTTCTTTATTTTGTTTAAAATATCTATTTAAATGATTTCAGATGGTGCCAGCAATGATGGGGATGATGGGCATGATGTCGTTCAAAGGGATGATGTTTAGCATGATGTCCTTTATGATTTCAAAAGTTAGTAAATTCGATGATAGATTAAGCTTAGTAGTTTTATTTTAGTATCTTTATGACTATTTTAGTTTCATTCTTTGATTTCTTAGAGTTGCTACAACGGAGGTCTGCTTCAAGATTCCATAATTGATGATTTAATCGTAGATTAAACAAAAAAGCCTTACAGCTGAATTATATTAACAGTTTTGTTTTCCCTCGGTAAATTTTTTTTTACTGAGCTATTGCATAAGGATATTCCTGTAATATAGATTGAGGTCAAAATACCTAAATACCAATAATAATGCATTTTAATCTCTCCCAGAATAAAGTTATATCAGTTTAGTTAATTAAGTTTTTTTTATTTAAAACTAGCTGCGCCCCGCGGCTTCGCCCCCGTGGAAATCGATTTGTCTTCGATTTGTTTTTTTAATATCCTATGTTAGACTCCTGGTTCTAAGCTACCTCTCCACCAATTTTCAGCTAAATCGGTCCAGCCGTTCTCGAGTTATAAGTGTTGTAACAAACACGACTTTCTTTTATACCTCATATATAGATGTCATACCTACTTTGTTTATGTTTTGTACTGCAGCAGCAAATAAATGAATGTCTATGTCTATGTCTAGAATTATCTAACACAAAAATAAATATTTTTCAGATGATGTTACTGATGAAGATCTTGGAGAAGAAAGGAGGTGGTGGAGGCCTCGGGGGCGGTGGCGGCGGCGGCGGCCTAGATGGAGTAAGTGTTTAACCGGTTTAACCATTAGGAACTCAAATTTGCACTAACCAAAAGGTTCATATGTAAATATGTTACGATTACGCTGCAACTGAACGCGTTCATTATAAGATAAACGCGTAATTTATCGACATCATTATCAGCAGTGTTCTCGAGTGGAGACCACGACTCGGTAAACGTACTGTAGGACGCCCTCCGACCAGGTGGGATAAAGACCTGTGAAAGACTGCAGGTAGATGCTGGATACGGCAAGCTGAAGACAGGGCGCTATGGCGCTCATTGAGGGTGGCCTATGTCCAGCAGTGGACTGCCATAGTCTGATGATGATGATGATTATCAGCAAAGAAAGCTCTATAGCTTTCTCTGCTAGCAAGCTATATCTATATATTATAGCTTGCCGCAATTAGCATCTGGCAATGAATGGTCTGAATTGATCTGATATACTTTGATATTATATCAAGTTATATCAAATCATTTTAAAATAATAAAGATGCCTATAAAATGTTTCATCTCTAATCACACTATTTATATAAATGCGCAAGTGAATGGATGTTTGTAAGAACTTCTTGACGACTGTATGATGTACTGAACGGATCGGGGTAAAATTTTGCATAGAAATAGCCCTTAAATCGAACATGGCTTCCATATAATTAATCAGTTCCCATGTAAAGATAAAGAGAGAACTTTAAACGTTTCATAAAAAAACGCGTGCGAAGCCGCCTTTAATAACTAGTAAACAAATTGCTTGAAAAAACCATAATTTAATTCCAGGGCTGGCCAGCAGGGGGCGGTGGTGGCGGCGCGTGGATGCCAGCAGGTATATTCCCAATTTAAAATTGAAAAGTATCCAAAACACCAACCGCACAACTAAACGAACATTCCCACAGGTGGACAAGACTACGCAGGAGGCGGCGGCGGTGGTGGTGGATATGACGCAAACGGACAGTGGCAAAGCAGGTCTATTGTAGAAACACTTGGCCAATATAAAACTATCGATTATGGCCCAAATTTAAGCCATAACAAAGGCGTAGGTAATAAAAACTGGCTGAGAGTAGACAAGGGGATAAATGATAATAATCCCCACCGAAGAGTATTGGAAGGAAAAGAAGCGATTCCAGTTGTAGCCAATAATTCAGAAAATGATGCATGGCAAAACACACCAGAAATCAGTTTCGTAAAGCCAATAGTAAGATACAATAATAACGTAGAAAAAGAAACCAGGAAAAATCCTGTTTTGGTTTACAAGAGATCGAATGTCGATTTTAATGATCCGGAAAATGTTAATGGCCAACGAGGCAATGATGACGTAGTAAAAAGATTGAAAAGAGATATTGGACCACACAATACTGAAAGTAAGTATGACAAAGATAATGAACGAGTAAATATAAAAAATGTAAATGGTGGTTATAGCACGAAAGAAAATATATCGTCATATTCTAGCGCTGAAGATAACACAGACAAAAATAAGAGATATGCAAACGTGGCAATAAGTAATGAATCCAAAGAACCGAGACGAAAACGAAGCATTGTAGATTTATTACAAAACTCATACATCTACTGGATAAATAAAGTATTGGGTATTAACAATAACAGAAGAACAAATTTCCAGAAATTTAAGATAGTTAATGGTATAAAGTATGTGTATTACCCGTATAGAATGCAACAACCAAAGATGCCCAAAGCTATTCAGCCAAGTGTAGCCCAAAACCAAGACTTGAAGCCATTAGTAGCCGGAGATGATTTCAATAAAGGGGAAATAGTGGAGGGGGGAATAGAAAGTAGAATGATGAAGAAGAAATTTAATAAAATGAAAGACACTGTGAATAATACGATGGATGATAATCCATGGGAATGACTATATTATCTGATGAAGTTCTATGTTTTAGAAAATATTGTAGTGCCAGACTTTAAATCGTTCTTATTTATGTAGTTTTTAAGAGTTTGTGAGAGTTTATTAATAAAAATGTTTTATTAGAATTAGAGTATGTATTATAGGTAATACGTACCTATTGCAGTACAAAATGTTAGGTACCTAACAGTAATTTTGCTATTATAATAAATTAATATATTAAATCCACTGAGATTAGTAATGTCTATTTCTGCAAGTCCACATATATTATTTATCTATACCTCCATATTCTCTATTATCATTAAAAAAATACCTTATCACCTTTTACCGTAAATATACATTTGGAAAGATCATCCCACACAAAGGTTACTTCAAACAGTGACATCTATGGCAAACTGAACAAACTAATTGATAACAGTACACGACGACGACGTCAAGGTTGACACAAACGCGTGACGTTATTATTATCGTAGCAGCTGCGGTGGGCATTGAGTCAGCCATTTCATAAACTATTGTTTTCCAAATAAACTAGATGGCGCTGTTATAGGATTCATAGCTTATCAAACTTTTATTTGAGAAATCAGGGCTGTCGATAAAATAATAGTTTAAAGAGGATCTTTATATTGCTAATATTATCAAATAAAATTATAATTAATGAACTAATTTACCACTTTGTTACACATGTGCTATAATTTCAACACTATGTACAACATCCGATATGGTCTAGTGGCTAGGATACCTGGCTCTCACCCAGGAGGCTCGGGTTCGATTCCCGGTATCGGAATAATGTTTTGCACTTTCTCAGTACCGCGTAATAACAAAATCGTGAGTGTTATTTTGTGACACTTTCTATTACTTTGTCCAACGCGAAACGGGAAACTCTTATGGCCAAAAAACTCATCTACAGATTTATTATTGATCTGTAGTTGTAATAGGTTTTTTTGGCAAATACATAAAACAAAAAGAAATACCTACGTAAAACTCTTATTGTAATCAAGCAAAATCGAAATTTTATCACTTTCAAAAGTGATTGACCATTTTGTTCAAGTTTGTAATGGGTGCTTCTGAATTTGTGGGGCCGGTTGCAACATAATTTTAACCGTTCAATCTATTCAATACAATCTATAAAAACAAAAACGTTGATGTGTCTGTCTGTAATGATGATAGGAAAGTATACTATAAATAATAATTACATTATGCAATTATATAATTTAATGTTTTGTATGCATGTCGTTTTTGTCTATCTCCGAAACGGCTTTACTGGCAGATAGCTAATGTTATGGCCAGTAACTTAGACTTCATTTATTTTATGAGTGTCATAAGTTCAACGATTCCACGTTAAAAACCTACAAACACATTGTGAATTCTATACTGTCAAAGCCTCGGGCACGGACAGTCAATAATAATATTATGGTGATTTAATCATTTAGTAATCATCAGGGATGTTTTAATAATTTAATCATTAACCAATAAGTTGAAACACACTTTTATGTACATACTCTTATAATTTTCATACATATTCTGACACGAGAAGTAGACTACTATGTAAATTAAGTAGGTATTATTTTTAAAACATACCTAATAAGTTTCTAATCCTGCTTCCGAATATATGTATAACGGGCCGGTAGCATCAAATCTTAAACGATGATTATCACAAAGGTATTTTTATCTTATACTATAAAAACTATCGTAACTAGACGAATTCATTTAAAAGTAAAACTAAAAAGTAAAAAATCATTTATTTCTTTAGGCTAATAAGCACTTAGGCAAGTCATATTTTATATATAAATTATTATCAAATAAAATTATTTTACTGTTCACTTCAATTTTTTGTCCACTAGTGGAAGAAGTGAAAAGAAACCACTAGCATGTTCATCTCTTATATGTCTAATACATGGTTATTTGCCTATTTAAGTCTAAATATAATATGATTCGATACATGTCAATATTTAAGTAAAGCTATGCACAACACAAAAACTTCCATACTATTGTCGGTGCGAAACTGAGCGACATCTGGCCAAGCATTAACATCATTGAGATAATCATTTATGGAGTAGAAAGCATTCTTGATGAGATTTAGTTTTATGTAATTTTTAAATTTACGAATAGGGAGCTCAGTTGCTTCAGATGGAAGCTTATTATAGAAGCGCACGCTATTGCCCATAAATGATTTCCCTACCTTGTGTAATCTAAATGATTCATTATAGATGTAAGCGGGCTAACTACGAGCCATAATTGTGTTGGAAGGAACACCTTATTTTTATGTTGGTTATTTGACATTTGGTTTTATTTAAGTAAAGCGCAGCTGATATAGGGATTTGAATTTTAGTAATTGATTAACCATCTGCTCAATATCCAGGAACAGTCAAAGATAAAATGTGTAAGGCCGCAAACAGATAAGTTTTAGAAACGTATGCCCCTTCAGGTTGCAACGCAGAGGTTGTGCGGTGAATGCATTAAGCGCTGCACTAGATGTTGACTAATCAATTAGAACTGGAACAAAATAAGCATTCCAAATACAATTCACATTTGCATTCGGGTCAGGATACTAAGCTACGGGTAGCCTAACCGTCCGTTACGCATATGCCACAGTGGTGCAAGTGGCCCTTTCCTTGCGGACGTATAAACGGTCAAAGACCCAGATCTTCACCTTGCTCTTGACTTGGTGGTTGACTGTCTAGTGATGTCGCTGTAGGTGCAATGAAAGTTTATCGATGAACTTAGAAGACTAATTTTTAACTCTAAAGTCATCTAAAACGGGATATTTGCCATCATTCGATTTTAGAGTTTTCTAATATTTCGGCAATGTTTCATGCGCCATGATCACGGAATAACTGGAGGCACTGCGAGTAATTTTTTATTGGCAGATATACCGATCTATCTACTTAATTTTAAACTTATTTTGGACAGAAAATTTATAAATAAGAGAAGGGTTTAAAGCTGTTTTATATTATGGAATTAAAACAGAGTAATTTAATTTTAAGAAATATGGAATGTTCAACTTCAAATAAACAATCTATATTAGTTTTGTAATATAACATTTTCTATACAAAAGATTTCAACGCGCACCTCGCTTTTTTGCACCAATTTATAACTTTAATATAAAGTTTGTTGGAACAATTAGAACTTAACGCTTTAGTAGGTACTGTAAGCGAGTCTACCTATGGACCTATTGAAGTCCTGGATATATCCACCACTGTAGACATATGTAGGTCCATACATATGAGACCTATGGGTCAAGCACCCGCAGCAGTGAACCTGACTTATGATTATGAAGAAGAAAGACCCCCATCGCTAGTGCATCTCGCATGCAAGCTACATATTTTCATCGATAACTTTCTCCCATCACTACTCGCGCAGTGCGAAAGGTTCGCCACTCTCTCGTAAGATGACTTTAGTGAGCGAACCAGTTGCGCGCGCGCCGGCCGTGCGCGGTTTTCGAAACAGTGACCTCTTTTGAGAGTAAACAAAAACGTGCGTGGATTTCTATTGGTGACGTTTTCGGTAACTTTTTTTTAACTTTTATTGTCTTCTTTTCTTTTGAACTTGACCTTCAATTGTTTTCCTTTACACTTTCATTGCATCTTTTGTTTTGTGTTTTGTTTTTATTTTAATGTTAGGTACCATTATATCTTTTGTTACATATTTACTTTAGGTACCTACTGTGTAATTAGGTAGGTAGGTATCTACTCTTCTTACTTGAACTCTCATTTTAGAGTGTCTAGGAAATTTTCTCTGTTCTAAAAATTTACAATTCTAATTAAAACTTTCATTGTGTTTATTTAGGTAGGTATGTTCATTGTTATCAAAAATGCGGGGCTTTTCTAGGTTTAGGCTAGGCTAGGCACAGGCTAACACTAGGTAATTAAAAACCTCTGGTCGCATTATTATCAAAGATTAACACATACTCGTAATTATAGTTTTCGTTTTTTTTTTGTTGTTTGATATTATGAAGGATTCAATACAAGATTTTTTTTATGTGAGACGCACCACGATATTTTGATTCAATCAGAACAATATAGAGATTCCGACATCATCACAAGTATGACCACCACCTGAGCATCAGTCACCAGGCAACTCAGTCCTTTACTATAAACCCCGGTCTTTCTGATTTAATTATAAGTTACATAGAAAATGACTACCCATTCTTCATTATTCACCAACAACAACATAATATGCCATTAGCTAGGTCCAGCAATCCACAGCTCGAACTAAACTTTCCCTAATATGCGGCTTATTGGCTATTATTACGGGGTAATGCCACAATCCTCACGCCCACAATCCCCACGCTGGGCATACGGATCCGGGATCAATACCGATTATTCATCATTCTCCTAATATCAACTGATAGATGTTGGATATGCCTCCCCCAAGGTTCGCTACGGTGACCGGTCTTTTACCGCCCTCATCCAATCTTTACCGCGAGCTTTATATATGGTCGAAGGTCGTCGGTTGACCTCGTAGACATTCTACACATCTTTTGCATTATCAACACCAACAAGCTTTGCTCAATTTGAAGCTGGGTCATTTGTTTACACTTTCCCGGCATTAGTTACTAGAGTATTTATACTATGAGGTATTCCTGCACTACCCAGTCCATGGTATACCTACTACCTTTGTATAAATAAATAATTCAATCATTTATTTCAGACCATAGAAAAGTAACACATCTTAAATAACTTATTCTACGTATAGTATGATGTTATCATGTTATATAGGACACTTTCTTACAGCATCATCTGGCACCGAAAAAGTAGAGGTTGGTACACCTAACACAAGGTTAGACGTGCCAATGACAATACATAATACTAAAGTCATTTAAAACGGGATATTTACCATGATTTGATTTGTTATTATATTATATTCATATTTGCGCCATGATCACGAAACTGTGCCGAAATATTGGATAACTCAAAAATCAAAACATGGTAAATATCCCGTTTTAAATGACTTTAGTGTTGATAACCATGATAGTTTCAAATGTTTTAATACATAATACATATACATTACCTGGAACAAATACATGCTATCATATTCATATATTGACATGTGGTGAGAAAGTCCGCCATTTTCTCCATATCTTCACCGTTTTGTCTAATTAGAATTTTAGATATGCGTACAGAGTGAACTCGCGCGGGTCGACGGCGAATAAGGTTAGTTAAAGCCTTATAGGTAGGTACATTTTAAAAGATGGCGCGGTTCCCTTTTGTATACTAAAGGCCTGGATTTGTGACGTAGAGCTCGCTACACTTCCGCGGTATTATCCCGGCGAGTTTGGCGCGACCTCGCTCCGCACTCGCCTCGCATTTAACTCGCTCGTGAATCGCCAGTGTGATAGTTATGGCTTAACACTTTGAGTGCTGAAATCACACGGTATGTGTTTTCTACAAGTGACTAATATGCGTAAATCCACACTAGCGCAGCGGCTGAGAAAATACAGATCTTGTGACTCAGCACTGCCGTAATATTTTTCGATCGAAACGCATGTGCGGCGCAACACAACCGCTGTGTAGAGCGGCAGCACGAATTTTTTAGGTTAAAAAAAAGATCGCATTCGTCGAAAATCGCAGTCAAAGTGTTAAATGCAGATTAACAGATATTAGAGAAGCCCTGACCGCCAAATATCTCACGAGTCAATATAAAAAATAATCGCCGCATCGATTTCCCCGTGTGACACGCATCGGCTATCCGCATTGGTTAACGGTATTCCATATATTTAAGTTGACCAAATAGACAGCAATTATAAAATTATTGTGTTCAAAACCGCGTGTGTAACTAACATTATTTTATTTGATTCTTAACACGTTTGATTTCATACACATTGAAGCATTGAGCTTAGGAAAGTAAATTTTATACAACCAAGATTAAATAATACATTTTTATACCCGATGCGCGACGTAGGATAGCCTACAACAGGTGGCGTACATGTACCTCCTCCTTTTTTCAAAGTCGATTAAATATCTTGAAATATTACTTAACCTACCGTAGACATTTTCGTATATACCCTTTTAGAATTAATCAGACTTCTTTATAAGAATTCGAAAACAATCTTGATTATACCAAGCGGCACCATCCTCAACAACAAGTACAACAAGAAACTTACATTAAATACATAATATCAGCCCAGATAACCACTGCTGGACATAGACCTCCCAACAAATAGCTGTCTTGAGCCGCTTCCATCTATCGAAGCCCTGCGATCACCCCAATATTAATTATATTCAGATATCTAGCTAGTACCTTTTACCCATAACACAAGCTCTGCTTACCTCGGGCCAGATGCAGTGGGAAGACGTCCAGTGCTCTTTACAAAGTCTAGCACGCTGCTGATGATGATGTATTTAACATTGAAAAGTTAAGCTAGGAATGCGCTTACCCATCCGTAGGAATAGCGTTCGGCGTCGCGTGGGCACGCAACGCAGAAATGTATGAATTGATTTACTCGTAGTTTCTCTATAATCTAGTTTTGTTGACAAATGCTACAGATATTTGTTATTTTCCACCTCTTCCGTTGGTGGGAAAAGATTGAGAGAATATCTATTTGATCCACATTTTTTATTTTTACAATTTGATATTCTATGTGCGTAATGCCTACAGAGTAAGGTAAGCATTATAGAAAATGTTAGTTTACCAGTTTTGTTGACAAATGCTAGAGGTACGTATACTATGTTATTTTTAATTTCTTCCGTTAGTGGAAATAGACTGAAGTAAGGTTCGTAGTTAACCCGTTTATATCGAAGATGAATGATTTTCAAGTGAATATATTTTGTATCTATCAACTTTTTTTAAAATAAATATTGACAATGTTCTAAAGACCGAATTTCAACCACGGCTGATAATCTGAACGGAGACTTGCTGCTTACTCGGACAGAAGAAATTGGGACGCACTGTTGTATGTATCATTTGTTGATTTTAATATTTTTGCTACTGTTGACTCGGACACCATCAAATTATTGAAGCTGTTGAGTACAGTCAGGTAAAAAAGATTTAAGCAAGTAGGTACCTAAACATGTGATAAAGCTAATTAAATTGTTTTGCGAGCGTCCCGCCTCGAGACAAATGTTTGTCCGATCTGCAGATTCAGGGTGTTCTGGTTGTTTTATATGTATAATTAAAAAAAACTATCTTTGTAATGTATTGTATTATGTATATCAGTTATCTGATACCCATAACACAAGCTCTGCTTACCTTGGGGCTACATAATGCTGTGTTCATTCTTTCTTGAAAAAACCCTATAATAATTGGACCCGACTCGGGATTTGAACCCGTGACCTCAATTCAGCTTGTTCAACACAATATTAAAAGAGGACTGATAATAATCTCAATCAAATCTCATCAAGTAGATGCATAGAACGCCTTCATGGTTCTTAATAATCTTTAGAATGGAATCTCACTAGCGACTTTCTACAAGGAAACTCGGTTCCATTTGTCCACCACTTTTGCTTTTTTACTTCGATACCGGCGTCAGGTGTTTACAACTCTGCTGATTCATTTATATTATTATTTATATTATATATTTTATTACATATTATATTATTTTACATATTTTTATATTTGAGTAGATAAAACAAACCTATACTAACCTATAAGAAAATAAATAATTGAGCATTTCAAATAAATTAAATTAAATTACATCAAATTAAATGTGTTGTGTGTGTGTGTATTATGTGTAGATAGGATGTTCCAGGTGTTTTTTATGTATCATGAAATAATCTAATTAAGTACGAGTATGTAGGTAATGTATTATGCAATGTATATCAGTTATCTAGTACCCATAACACAAGCTAAGCTTTTGGGGCTAGATTATGCGTGTGGAATGCCCACTATTTGAATTATAATGTAATATCATTTCTAATGACGATCGCACTTAGCCCACAGCTGGACTTTCTGCTGGCTGCTGTTCATAAACTATAGAGCAAGAAGCTGATTCATTTGTAGCAAACATAAAGTTCTGGAATAGCATAAAATCTACTTTTTATTCCAAAAAAAACGCGTATGACGCCGCAGGCAGAAGCTAGTACGAAATGAAATAGGTAAATCAAATCTCTTCTAAATCCTACTTCCTACTAATATCATCATCATCATCAGCCTATAGCAGTCCACTGCTGGACATAGGCCTCCCCCAATGAGCGCCATAATTATAAACGCGACATTTGTATGATCATCAATACAAATTTCGCGTTTGTTACTCTTTTTCATGTTTGTTACTCTTTCACGCAAATAAGGATCGGGCTGAAATTTGCCTACAGGTAGTTCCAGGCCTGAAATAAAACATTAGCTACTTTTTATCCCATGAATCAGTTTCCATGGGATAGAAATAACATTAAAACGTTACCATAGAAACAAGGCGGGCAGAAACTATAATAATATTAAATAGCTGTAGGTGCCTTATCGTTACACACGCAAACAAAACACCATCGGGTATTAACCTTAGCCTGTCTGTCAGTAAACCTACAAAAATACTACATACGAAAACGAATAACGAATACTTAAACCAAGCTCCTAAAAGCGAAAGTATCAGTTACGTTGTTACTGACCATTGCCATTGGAATGTAATTCGGCATGCTTCGAACCAATTATGTAGTTCAGCGTAATGCATTTCACCCGGCACTCCTCGGGCAGTTGTTATGGCATTGCCGAATAATCATTTGTGTTGAATTTTTATCTAAGTTGTCATTAAGGCTAGTGCCGACAGACCGTCGTCACCGGACGATCCGCGCAAATAGGATTTTTTAGCGTAATGCTAGGTGGTGCGTCCATTACTATAACCGCAGCAACCGGATTGCCGACGCGATCGCCATTTGCAAACGTGTTTTAAATATTGATATCCTGATTTTCGTAGCAAGAGGGAGAGCAGTAGGGGAGGAAAGGCAAACAGAGCGGGCGTGTGAGTACTTCCACTAATCGGCAACCCGAATAAAGTCATCCACACTAAACGTATCGCCAATATTGACGTCAGTCCGATGCGACCTCACCGGTGCGGACCTGTAAAAGCATATCTATGGCAACTTTACAAAGAATACTAAAATCCGTTTGATGCAGTCAGTGCGAAGCGTCCAAAGCCAGCCTGTCGACTCTAGCCTTTATTTAACTTTACTTGCATAGTGTAGGTACCTACATAGGTTAGTGCATAGAGAACGTTTCCAGAAATAAAAGCATCACAAATGAAAGGTATAAGTCACGTAGATAAATAACGGGATTGAAAATAACATCGGCACAGCATGCGGCCCCGCTTAGATCACATTTGAATTGCTTTTAAATTCAAATTGCAAAAATAATTTATGGTGAAAAAATGCAGAATTACGATAAGTCAGACGGATCCAACAAAAAGTTGAAATGAGTAGCAAAAAGTCCTAGAAAGTTTATTGAAATCATCTTCGAGAAATTGCATTTTTCGATTTCATCCAGTGAATTGTTGCGATAACCTTAAAAATTACATCTTTAAAAACGTATTTTATGGTGCGGAACAAAATATTTCAGAAAGGGCAGTCACTTTCTACAATAAAACCGGAATCAAAAACCAGAAAAATATCCAGTTACCATATACAGGAGGTTTATTAAGAATGATGGTCCAAAGTACAGGTACAAACTAATGCTAAAAATAAATTGTATATATTAAGAGTCCTATATTGGATGTAGGTCTTTACATTTGTGATAGATGATTTAAGGTTGTCGCAGATCACGGCGCACGGTTACCGTAAATCACAAAAATGTGCATTCAAATGTGGGCTTGTATCATTTACATAGATATATAAATATACTGTAGCTACATGTCCATACAAAGGTTGGCTGGAAGAAATCGCTCTTAGCGATAAGGCTGCCCAGTGCCCATTGTGCATCTGTATCTTTATTTGTTTGTTCTTTACTGTTTTTTTTCCCTGTCTTGATATGCAATAAAACGTAATTGTATTGTATTTTATACAATTCATATTACTATACAGGGTGGTTTTCTTGAGAAGGGCTTGATGGTCATAAAGCACGAGAGTTACAGAAAAGTCGTGTAAGGACTCATGCCTTCGATTTATAAGAACATAATAACTGCATACTTCGTTTATCTTTGAATGGAAATCTAAGATTAAAAAAACAACCTGTTTATTCTACGTTGATTTTGTTGCTAATAGATAAGGCAATCTTTGCAATTGTCGTTTGAAGCTTTAGGGAAGCCATTTTGTCACTGAATAATGTATCTAAAGTTAAAAAGTTTTAGCTGTTAGTTTTATTATATCATTACTTACATTGGGATGTTCGTCGTTACATTCGTTTTAAAGAAATCTATAAAACGTAGAGAATTATTGGGCAAATTTATGCTGATTAGCTTTAAGGAAAGAACCACACAGCACATTATTGTTTAATACATTAAATACATTACATTAGAAAAAAAAATGGATAACGGTAAGTTAAAAATATAATATTTGAATCAACCTGTATAAATATAGAATATAAATTATGTAAACAAGGTCAAACACTCTCAGTTTTGAACTTCATTCGAAAGATGACCCTGTTGAGATTTTGGCTATTTGACGAGCATGTAGTCAATCTCTAAACTTCGAACTTTATGACTCGATAACCTTTGAATATTGTTCCATCGCTGTTTCACTTGGAAAAGTACGTATAGTTTCTGAAGTCCCTTTAAATAAATGCTATTATGATTTAAAAGAGTTTTTTAATAACAAAAGATATTAAAAATATAAAAAAAGTTGACTTAATACATATATTATTTACTTTAGCTATATTAGGTATAGAAACCCGGCTCACTTCCACTCTCAGGGTCTATTGCTACGCCCTGGTGGTATAACAGTGGTTTAACATTATTTTATGAACGAATTTTTATTTGTTATAGGCCTCCTCATCGATTTCGATGACGGCGACCCTAGATAATCACGGAGTTTTTCTATCTTGAGCTCTAATATGGCTCGCTAGACCGAACTTGGTCTTGAATACCCCGGCACGCATGGCAGTAGAGTTGACCCGATGAATTACATATATGTATGTATACGTGTAGGAGGGCTTAGGTCTCTGTTTTCGTATCTGGCGTCTTGCGTCCATTGTCTCGATGCGATTTTCCTCAAATGCTTTAATTCTGGTGTAAATAGTAGATATATATATTTTTATTTGTTAAAAGACTTACACAGAACTCAATAAACTTAAGCTTTGACGACCACAGAACAGAGAATGACCGTTGTGGCTTGTGGCGCGGTGAGTGAAGGTCCGCCTGCGGTGCAGGAGGTTGCGGGTTCGATTCCCGCCTCGGAACAATTGTGTGTACGATCTGCAGATATTTGTTCCGGGTGTTCTGGTCGTTTTCTATGTATAATCAAAATATCTATCTACGTAATGTATTGTATTAAGTATATCAGGTATCTAGTACCCATAACACAAGCTCTGCTTACCTTGGGGCTAGATAATGCTGTGTGAATTGTCCAGCATTATTATAAATAAAATAAAAAAAACTAAGAGGGAACGTGTAAGTGTGTAAATCCAGTGACAAAATGTCTTTGCCTCAGCATGAGTTGTATGACTAGCATGCTAGCAACCAACGCTGGTCTTCCGGCAAAGCAACGTAAAAAGACGTTAAGTTATTTTAGACTCCTAGGTCCCAATATTAAAAAATATATTTCTTTCTTTATTGCATTAAAAGTACATGACACTTATTTAGAGCACTCATCACCAATATAAGTTATTCTGAGAATAACTTGTGGTTTGGCAGTGAGTGCTTCCCCTTACAATAATTACGTTTTGTTATTGTACAAGACTTAGGTGTGCATCTTAAATAATATTAAAATTCATATTTTATGTATTTTCAAAAAATAAATCTTATAAACACGAGTCTCGTGTTTCCGGTCTGATTTCAGTGGGTAATTAAAGTAATTTACGAATTCATTTTATTGCTAAACATTTGGCACAACCTATTTGAGGTCTAAGTTAGCAGAGCTTAACCACGGTTAAATGTTAACACTAATAATAATAAAGGGTGCTCGCTGATGTCATACCCCACCCAACACACCGCCACACAACCACCACCTTCCTCTTGTGTGGAAAGAAAATAGAAACAAACAGACAGTCATTCCTATATAAAAAATATCTATCTATGTAATGTATTGTACCTATTATGTATATCAGTTATCTAGTACCCATAACACAAGCTCTGCTTACCTTGGGACTAGATAGCATTATTCATTTATTATTATTATCATCATCATCAGCCTATATTATTATATATTATATTGTCCACTGCTGGACATAGGCCTCCCCCAACGAGCTACGTAAAATTTGGATGGCTAGATGTTAGGATGTATGGATGTTTGTTACCTATTTACGCCATAACTACTCAAGGGATTGGCCTTTGCATTCAGGTAGTTCTTCCCATAAATCAGTTCCCATAGAAATAACCTTAAAACGTTTCCATAGAAACAACGCGTGTGAAGCCGCGGGCAGAAACTAGTTAATAATAATTAATAATTCAAGACTGTCAAATAAAGGAATTCGAATTAGTTTTTCAGTATTTTTTCAAAAAATTCAAATTATTGTATTGAAATTCCATATTAATTTTCCGCACATGTGATACACTGAACTAAATCCCATACAAAAATGGACTGTCCCGAGCCTCGAAGACTTCTCGATACCATCGAGTATCCAAACGCTGGTCTCGGTCCCTATTTCCCTCGTTGCCAAGTCTAGACGATCCAACGTATAACTAGTTCTAAGATGCGTTCTTCATCGACTACTTTCAAAAGAATGTCATTCCCATTAACACACTTCGCCGCGACAGGTGGTACAGCGACGTCAACTATGTGACTATGTACATTGTAAATCTTAGTAATTCCGTACTCTATTGTATTGTATCCAGCGAGATTATATCTGTAGTTCAACCGCTGATAGAGGTCCGGGGTTCAAATCCCGGGTCTGGTCAATAGTTGTGAATGAGTTTTTTCTAGCGAGAAAATACAATAGCATTCCGGAGTCCGGAAGTCAGCTGTGTTACACCACCGTATTCTGGAAAGCACGTAAGACTATTGGTCCTAAGCCTGACCTCTCCCCGATCGTTTAAAAATGCCTGTTTAAGTTTATAAATTTATTTAAAAAATTGTGATCGTAATGTTAATCAAAACCTACTAGAACTTTAAACCATTTCTATAAGTCATTGTTAATCGTAACAATTACCTAAACTGACCACCACTCAAATCTAAGAACTGTAAACCTGTGTACATATATTATTAGACTAGCTGTTCCCCGCGGTTTCACCCGCGTTAAACTCGAATTTCACTTTATTATGTGAATTTTTACACCTTGGTTTCCACGTTATATTATTGGAGTTTTAGTAAGAATCCCTAACTTTTTGAAAATATAGTATATCCTATGTTTACCGGGGATAGTGTAGCTTCCCAACGGTGAAAGAATTTTTCAAATCGGTCCGGTAGTTTCGGAGCCTATTCATTACAAACAAACAAACAAAAAATCAAACCTTTCCTCTTTATAACATTACAAAAGAGTTTCCATACAGTAAATTGTTATCAAACCTTTAAATATTATCAGATAAAGTTGTTTTAGTTTTATAAGCTTTTGTAGTTGTTGGCTTTTTTTATTAAATCTCCGTCAACAGCCAGGTGGTAATTATAATGAATGGTCGGATGTCGAAACCAAACTTTTCCATTGAACCCTTTTCTCCGCTTGTTTACTCAAACTTAGAGCTTTCTGCGGTCAAGACAAACAGACATAGCTCGTACCTACTCACGTGACATACTTACGAACTTTGTGCGTTTTCCAATCTCGTACACTTTCTTGACAAAGAATAGCTGGAAAATAAAACAAGTAGGTAAGTACTTTAAAAAACGGAAACTCTGGTATAACACAAAAAAAAAAAGAGGTTGCGCTCTAAACCTAATTCAAACTGTTTAAAAAATATAATTTGATTGTTTTGAAAAAACTCAATACCTATTTGGATTTAAGTTTATCTAAAAATGTTATTCCCTCGGGAATAACATTTTTGTGGGACCAGCTCGGGATTATTTTCTAAACAATAGCGAAATTATTTTCAAAATCGGTACATAGTTGAATTGGAGAAAATTGACGAACACATAGAATTATATTAAATCGGCGAAACATTGCACCTCCTCTTAATGTTCATTAAAAACGCTTAACAAACATTGGGTCAAAAAGAAGTTGTTAATTCCGCCCGCGTTTTGTTAAATCATGTTAACATCCGGTTTAATAGACTGCTAAATAAATATCCTTTAATGTAGTTAAACTTTGCCGCAGTCGGGTAAAAAAACGCTAATGGCTGATTATTACTTCTATTTCAGTAGGAGTAGGCGACACAATAATAAGACATGGCATGGCATATCTCTAATCTAGAGCTACGGTTGCGTGGATACATGATCGACTTTTGATTTCGAGAGCAAAGCGAGCCGTGATTCTAGGGAAATTAGCGGTAAACCTGGTTATACTACGTTTGTTTTTGCTTTTATATCTTTACTTTTGTTATTATGTTTAAAAGTGATGCGAAATTACAGCTAGTTTCAGCTCGCCGCTTTGCTCACATAGAGACACAATGAATATAACGCACAGTGAATATTACGCATATAAAATATAAATATGTGTAAATTGCATTGAAAAAAATAATAATGGTCACCTTTTTATAAAATAATTTATAGAATAGAATCATTAGTTTCGGATATTATCAATTTAAACTAATTTACTAATCCCATAATGATAATTTGAAGAAAATAAATTGAAGATCAATCAAAGATTAGTTTAATATTCGATAACGCTAAAGAATCTTGACCGTATTCCTTGAATGGGGGAAAATCTACTCGTACCACAAGAAAAGTAGTGTCTGTCAGACTGAAAACAAGTTATATCAAGTCAATCAGTCGTTGATGTCGGAATAAAGTTACTTTGGATAAGGTATCAGTAAAGAGTGGAACGAACTTCCCAGCTCTGCTTTACGGTAGAGAAAAATCTCAGATTTTCAAATCCCGAGTAAATAAGTTCCTTCTGGAAAAGCGTGCTCCATCTTAATTTGTAATTATTCATTAATAAGTATTGTGTGTATGTACAAAAGTATATAATTTTTTGTATAAGTACCTAGTTATAACATCGCCTTAGGGCTTAATAAAAAACCTGTTATGATGTTACTATCTCAATAAATAAATAAAAAATAAATCTTCGACCACATTTTGCTTTAGTGTGATCGAAGTAAAAAGTAAAGCTTTTGACTTACGTTACTAAAAAAAAGGTATAACTTTCATATCCGCTTTTGTGATGCATACTAAAATTAAAAAGCAAATATTAGAAACCATCGCATAAAAACTTGAAAAGTAAGCATATGTACCTAAGATAATTTATTTACAAATAAATATAACCACTCAGAGATACTCGTACTAATCCCCAAGACTCTGGCTGTATGGCAATGGTGATGCGCTGTACCAGATCTGTCAGCCCAAAAACTACGTATGCTTAAAACCTTATAATTATTTATTCTTTCAGTTATATCAGAAATAAATCATTTTAAAATAAAATGTATCCAATCTGTTTACGTTTAGAAATATACTTATCTTGACTTTACTAAGTTTTTTTTTTAAAAGGTGTCGTTTACCGCCGTGAAATAAAAACGTGTCTCTATGTTTCGTAGCTTCTATAGCAGGCCTAGATTGGCCGACAACTGGCTCTTCTAGTTAAGTAGTTAAAAGGGAATGTTCTAGTCATGAGTTCGACCGGATGTAAAAAATGTGGACGTGCCCACCTGAGTACACCTGACGAAGGTAAGACAGGTTTGAAGATAATTGAAGGTGAAAAAACTAGGTCACACGCAAATGAACTTATAATTACAAATTTCATACAAATATTTATTTATTTATTAATACTTTTTGCAAGATAAACTATATACAAAACCTATTCTAGAAAATTAATACAAAGGTCAAATTAACCCTAAATAGAGTTCTCTTCTAGCAAACCTTATTGGGAGAGAGAGACAAAGTGAAGAGAGAAGTGGGAAAAAAAACAAATAGTGGGTTTACAATCATCGCGGTTAGTTGAAATCATGTATTCCACCGTAGGTAGGTACATGTTGATACACTTGATGTCGTTTAATCTACTTTACTATTATACATATTACTTATACCATTTAAATACAATTATAAAAAAACAAAGGAACGAAACAAAAGTATTAAATACTAGCGGACCTTCCCGGCTTCGTACGGTTTTAGTACCGATCCCTAACTTTTTTGAAAATATAATATAGCCTATGTTCACCGGAGATAGTGTAGCTTCCTAACGGTGAAAGAATTTTTCAAATCGGTTCAGTAGTTTCGGAGCCTATTACTATACTAAATACTATATTGAGACCAGTTTCAAAGCGAGAGGGGTACTTCCAAGCCAGATACGAAAAGCTTCGTGGACGGACATGCCCAAGGGCTATCAAAGCAAGTGTGGGATGGAAAATTTGAAGCACAAATTAATGCACCAGTAAATACAAGTGAAAGTGATGAAATAGTGCAGTCAGAGGTTTCTGAAGGTGCTACTTACCTTTTTGTAGAGAACGGCACTTACATGCTAATGAGGCTTATGACTTTCTAACGAAGTAAATAGGCGCATTATCTACCTATATATTGAAGGTTACTAAATCACCCTTTACTGCCAACCAGGAGAGGTTAGAAAATGCGTCACCAGTCTTGAAATAATTTGAATAAGGAATTTTACTAAATGCTATTTTAACGAGTGTCTGCGGGGTGAGTGCGGTTCGAGTCTCGTTCCGCGTCGCTGCGAGCACTGAGTACCTAGGCATTATTTGAAGCAGATAGAATGGCTTAAGTTCAAACTGAAAATTCAAACAGAAAAAAATAATTAATAACTGTCTGCTTAATCATAACCATCCAATAAATATATTTTATGTCTTATGTAAAGGTCGTTGGAAAGGGTTATATTTAAAAGAGAAGTAATATTAGTTTTTTAATGAATTTAAAAATTGTCTCGAATTATAACATTTACACTGATTTTGATGAACTTCGAATGCTCGTAACTTTATCTTGAAGTGAATGGTATCAAATAACTACTAATTTATTCAAAATTAATACACCTCAAAGAATACAGCACTAGTTACTTAGTGAAATTAAAATTACCAACAAAAAATTATAAGTATGACGATTGAAAGGCGCGGCTTTGAGTGATTTAAAATAAAACGAAAATAAATCTCAGCACTTAGGACATTGATTCCACCGGAGGAATGTAGCCTATGACCGACATAGGCCGAATTTTTTTTACGGACTTGGGAAAACTCCCTAAAAATTACGTAGATAGCTAGCCCCGCGGTTTCACCCACATGGATATAGATATTTTGGATAATATACAATATATCTATATAAATTGTAGCCTATGTGTTATTCTGATATGTAAGCTATATTATTGTGAAGTTTCATCAAAATCCATTCAGTAGTTTTTGCGTGAAAGAGCAACAATCATACTTACATACATCCTCACAAACTTTCGCGTTTATAATATTAGTAGGATGTATAATAATTCTCCTATAGCCAACAATGGACGTTTTTGGGACGATAATTATTATGATAATGGTGATCATATGTTCACTTAGAACATCGAAATAACATTTCCTTCAAACAATATTTGTATCAAAAAACATTCGATCATACCATTAGCAATCGACACGCCATTTCAAACGCTACGAACTCAAAAGAAAGTGACCACGAAAAGTGTCAAAAACTAATCAACACTTTTCTAATAGTCATGAAATGACTCATACAAAAAAATCTTCACAGAAGAAACCAGCATTATTGATAAATGAAAATATTTCTACACCTCATTCTTTTGTGTAAAAAAACTATGTAGAAAGTAAAACGGCAACACCATGCCATACAAAAAACGTTAACCGTTTATTTCAATCTGAACACATGGTCGTACCTAATTATCTGTAAACTTGTGACCATGAACTTTTGCACTGCAAAAACATAGATAGATAGATAGAAAACACTTTATTATACCACACAAAACAGAAAACAATACAGAAATAAAAACTTAGATTAAGGTATAAAGGGCGGCCTTATCGCTAAGAGCGATCTCTTTCAGGCAACCTTGGGATGGACTGGACATGAACGAACAATATAGACGGTGGCACTTTAATAAATAATTGGTAACAAATACACTAAATACCTACATTATAATAAACTTACATATACATAAAATAGAGCTATCAATGTACAAACAATGCGTAAAACATGTACTCTGTGAAGCTGAAATAAATAAATTGAATTGAATTGAAAAACATAGCAGTCAAATAAATCTGGAACAGAAGCTAGTAAGATCTGCAGGTGATTAGTTCCGGTGTTAGTATGGTGTTTAACAGTCATATGGTACCCATAACACACGCTCTGCTTATTTTAACACTTTGACTGCGATTTTTTTTCGACGACTGCGATCTTTTTTTTAACCTAAAAAATTCGTGCTGCCGCTCTACACAGCGGTTGTGTTGCGCCGCACATGCGTTTCGTTCGAAAAATATTACGGCTGTGCTGAGTCACACAGATCTGTATTTTCTCAGCCGCTGCGCTAGTTTGGATTTACGCATATTAGTCACTTGTAGAAAACACATACCGTGTGATTTCATCAGTCAAAGTGTTAAGGCCAGATAATGCTGTGCAAAATATTGAACATCACACTTAGGTCTACAGATAAACATGCCTCAACAAAAAAGGTGTGTTCTAAGGCTTATGTTATTACTACCTGCGCCCCGAAGCTTCGCCCGCGGAAACCTATGGGTCAATTTAGTTTATTAACCTTCCTCTTGAATCACTCTATCTATAAAAAACCGCATCAAAATCCTATCAAAGCATACACAGGGACAGACAGACAGCGGGAAGCGACTTTTTTATACTATGTAGTGATAGTGCACAAACCCTAGCACTCGTACTATAAGAAACAAGGGAAGGAAGTTCGCGGGTTCTTGTCCCAACGTAATCGATTTTTTTGGGATATTATTTAATTTCAAGGGGTTTTGTCATAACCATTACGCAACCAGGCGACACGGCGATCGCAATATCGAAGTATTGGATAATACCCTGAAAGAAGCTGCTGCCCTTTCTCTGGTAGATTCTCTTTGAAGCTCAGATGAAATGTCATTAACGGACTGCTTTGGAGGAATCGATTCATATGCAGCGATTACCAAAGTCAACTTTATGAGCAGTGTCCAATTGTCCAGCACTACACATTTAAAAAAAAAAGCGCAGGACAATTTAAAAAACCGATGTATGAAGATAAGTGGGCTGGTCTGTCACTTTCTCCGTTTCATTTTATCACCACTTTCGACTACGAGCATTGAATCAATAAACAATAACAGGTTTTTACTTAGCGAGTTAGTTAATGTTTGGAATTTACATTAGAATCGATATATCCATTGGGTGATAACTGTAAGTCCAAACTTTGACCGCATATACCGTCTTTCCCGGATTTAGAAAGATACATAAGATATTTATTCCACACTGCAGAACAGGATACATACAAATATCACAATAACTAACGGACATCTTAACATAACATGAGAAAATTAAGACGTTTTGATTGATAAGTTTTATTTTCATCAAAGATGTCTAGGAGAAATTTTCCAATTGTTTTGTAACTGTGTATTTTAACTCAACCATTTCACAATTATAACTTTTGAAACAATGATTAACACTAAAGTCATTTAAAACGGGATTTTTACCATGATTTAATTTTTGAGTTTTTATTAAAACTCAAAGATCAAATCATGGTAAATATCCCGCATGGATTCATAATTGTGAAACGGGATATTTACATGGTAAAAATCCCATTTCACAATTTATTATGAATCCATGCGTCCACTGCATGCAAGTTTACGAGGAAAATGTCTACAAGTAATTATTAGATTCCTTGCCCTTTCCCCTAATAGATTACCAGTTAGATAAAAGGTCCGCCTTCTATCAAACCTATGCCTCAAATCTAATCGTCAGTCATAATGTGACAACTCTGTCAAGAAAAGGTTTCTCTTTCTTGTTGGTGCGTGCCGAGGCTTTTGTCTGAGATTAAAGATCAGCACGTGAACATAGCCAATTTTAATGACAAGATTTTGAGCCTCAGCTTGGTGGTTTTGCATAACAAAATATCTTCCAATCAGGAAACATGTCGCTTGGTATTCATAACGCGAGTGAGATCATTTCAACATTGGGGCCGCGTGAGTCACTAAAGTTTTCTAATTTCCTTGTAGAGCTTAAAAGGAGGCTCCTTGTTTCATATAAGGCGCGTTTTATGGCACGACCCACGTGTGCATAGTGCGTGAGAAAAACGTAGTTTGACGACCTAACCACCACCCATTTGTGTCACTTACCCTCATGATAAACTTTGTTACCGTATGTTTATTCTATGCCTGTATTTTGTACCTGTGTCCAAATAATTGTTTTTTCTATTCTATTCCTACGACGCAGGAGGTTGCGGGTTCTATTCCCGCCTTGGGACAATTATGTGTACGATCTGCAGATATTTGTTCCGGGTGTTCTGGTCGTAATCTATATATAATAAAAAATATATATCTATATAATGTATTGTATTATGTATATCAGTCATCTAGTACCCATAACACAAGCTCTGCTTAGCTTAGGGCTAGATGCATTATTTATTTATTTTTATTCGTTCTTTGCTTTTCTTTTCTTTCTATGCTAGGAACAGCCATTTCTTTCTCCGTTTATAATTCTATGGATAAAATTTATCACACTTTCTACAATTCGTTTTTTCTTAAAACTTGTTAAAGAACAATAATTATTGTATGAAAATGTAACACAGAGACAATAAAATCATATTAAAGATATAATTGTGAGTCGGTTGGCTTATTACAAATTAAGCTCCATCTCAGCGTTCAAAAACCGTGCCAAAACACAATTTTGTATGGTTGGGTAAACGTTGACTATAATAATAGCAATTTGCTTGTCAGTTCGGACGATTTGATTGAATCATCTTGTTATTGAATAATCCTTGGTAATGAATCGTAGGCGAAAGTAAGTTTCTTTGTTACGCTTTCGCGAAGATGGATAGATTAGGATACATTTTATTAGGTAGACACTTTATTATTTTCCAGTCTACAGACAATCATTCCTTTCTGTCTGATTAGGGTAGTGTTCTTGGAAAGATAATCGGGCAATTAGCAGTTTCATCGGTTAACTTTGACGTATAAAGTGTATGAAAACTAAAACGTCGATTAATAATGTTAAATTTCTGATGACCTTCACCTAAAACATGCCTTAGCTGTTCAAACTTAATTAAATGCAAAAAACCAAATATGTTAAATTAATTTATTTACTAGATGCGCCCCGCGACTTTACTTGCGTGGAAATCTATGTGTCAAGGTTTATAAACCTTCTTCTATCTATTAAAAAAACCGCATCAAAATCCGTTGCGTTGTTTTAAAGATCTAAGCACACACAAGGACAGACAGACATTGGGTAGCGACTTCGTTTTATACTATATTGTAGTGATTGAAAATGTAAGAAAATTATTTACCTACCTTTTTTATTTTCAGATCCAAGAGACGACAAATAATCTGAATGCGGACGATGTATTAGTTCAACAAAGAAATATGGATGAAATAAAATCAACAAGATTACATTTATGATAGAGTCAATGTATGGAATGAAGACGCGATGAACATGGCCAGGTATAAAACAGATGCCTACGTAAAGAGGGACGATGTCAACAAACCAAAAACCAGAAAAATGACTCTAGCAAATATACTAATTACCGCTCTAGTAATAACTCTAGCCATAAACATAAAATCAGCGCTCGCTGATGAAACAAAAGACCAAAAGGAACTAGCGAAACGAATGAAGATCGTCGAAAGTGTTTCGGGCAGATTTTTCAAAGACATTTACCAAAATGGTACGTTTAGAACTGGTAATAATTTGTGGGACAATATTCTAAATCAGTGCAGTGTGTCGCCTTCAATAAGTTGTTTGCAGAAGAACGTTTATTCCTATATGGATGAGAACTTAGATTTTGACGGTG
Organism: Eupithecia dodoneata; assembly: GCA_947044415.1. Classification (NCBI taxonomy): domain Eukaryota; kingdom Metazoa; phylum Arthropoda; class Insecta; order Lepidoptera; family Geometridae; genus Eupithecia; species Eupithecia dodoneata. Next base: position 8,407,848 of record OX345678.1, read on the forward strand.
ATGTGAAAGTGTCTAGTGGCTTGAGTTTCAAGAAGAACAATGTGGATGTGGAGAAGTATAGCAAAGAGGCCAACATCATCTACCTCACTGGAAGCAAAGACGAGGCCAGTGAGAGGAATCTGGACGAGGAGAATGAAGTTGGCGACGATTTTGGATCAGGTAAATAATACCATAGACTAATTGTATTTAGTTAGTCCACGATAATTTTATTTTTTATTTTAGACTGTAAGGTGCCGATGCTGCACGCTTTGAGAACGTTTTTCCAAAGCGTGCTGCATCGTCAATCAAGGCTATTCCTAACACGTAAGTCACGTTATCAGCGTTATTACGCTATATTAGCGTGAAAAACTTTTCACGCGTTGTTCACTTTAAAATGCGCCTTAACAACTGTTACTCGAGCTTAAATTAGCGTAATAACCTAATAACACTGATACCGCGAGTTACGTTATGTGTTAAAAAGCGTAAAGCCTTGCTGGTGATACCTGTTTATTCACATTGACTTTAACGTTATAATCCTTCGGTAAAACAGACGCAGGTACATAGTTTCACTATTTGCCGGCACGCATACATGAAGAGCTACCCAAATGAACAAGGTATAAACTTACTCGTAGGTGCTTTGTTGATACAGAGCACTAAGCTGCCCAGAGTTTTGAAGTAGTACTTAGTATGTAAAGGTCATTTATAACGGGATATTTACTATGATTTGTCTTTTGAGTTTTCAAATATTTTTCTTAATATGTTTGTGGTTTTAACCATGATAGGTTTATTATTAAAATGATAGGTTCATATATTACAATTTTTTCTGGGATGAAAAATTCTTCATTCGAGTCTTACGTCTTATTTTCAATTACTTATAATGAATGTGTTAGTTTCGCAGCGGATCTATGTGTACATAATGGATTGTAACCCACAAGCATTGTCCATGTAACCCACTTTCCTGAAACATTACTTTATCGTAAATCATTTTTCATGTTAGTTGGTCAGAGACAAAGAATACTAAATATTCATCGCAATGCTTCAGAAATATCTACCATTTCAAAAAGGTCTGTTTTATGAAGTAGCCAGCTTTATGCTGTGGTTCTTGATATTTTGGATGCCCTCTATGCCACTTTCTTAGGTGCCTTATGAATTTTAAGTATGGTTTTCTCGTTTTTATATTGGCTTACAAATTAAGAGTCAATTATGTTTAAGTAAACTTTATTATGGGTTCCTTTATGGCTTAACTGAATTTCTAATACTTTTTATAGTGATATATATGTAGATAATTCTTTATTGCACGCTTAGTTTTAATGAACAAAGTCAAATAAAACCTTGAAAAAACTAAATACTATTGGCAGTCTTATCGCTCAAGAGCGATCCTTACCAGACAACCATGGATGGATAGGATCGTGGACAGTACCAGTAGGTAGGATTTAAACCATCTATACCTATTGCCTTTTCTTGTCTCAGAATTTTTGCAAAATTATTTTAAATATAAAAAATGCTGATTCATTTTATTAATAAAAAAGGCAGATATTTTAATTATAAAAGATTTTATTTTTATTTTTTTTTATTTTATTTATTTATTTATTTAACAAAGTCCACAGCCCTTAATTAATATAACAAACATGCTTAAAATCTAAACTTATGGCCAAAAACGGACTTACTTTTTATAAGATATTTTCTATTAGCTAGACAGTCAGGTATAACATATGTACACTTATAATAAATAGTTCTCAGAATATAAACTTATTTCCTATACTTACATAACAAAAAATATAATAATATTAATATAATATAAAAAATAATTACCTACATATTAAGTTAAAACTAAGTACTAAATTAATATTAAATTATGTAACTATGTGTTTAACTGTATAGGTACACTAGCATCCTCCTCCATTATTTTAATTACTTCATTTCTAAACATTCTCTTGTCGCTGTGAAAAATATCTGCTTTGTTGAACTCTTTGTTATAATTATTCTGTAACCTATTCACTATAGAATACTGTGCATAGTTCGTAGATGATTGTGAGACAGCAAACAATTTAGCATCAGTATGCCTGGTGCGAAACTTTGGAGTACAAAAACGCAATACTCTACTGGTAAGTTCTGGACAGTCAAAATTCCCTTTGCACAGACCATGGAGAAATATCATATCTAACAAAGATCGTCGTTTTTGGAGGCTCATTAGATTGTGATATGTACAGGACTCAACATAGTCTTCAGAGTAATAGTGTTGTTTAAAATTAATGTATTTAATAAATTTACTTTGTATTTTTTCTAAATCGTGTATGTATGTTAAATAATGCGGGTTCCAAACAGTACTACTGTATTCCAAAATACTTCTTACAAAAGAAAAATAAAGTTGTTTAATACACTTTGTATCAGAAAATGGTTTAGTAACGCGCCTGATAAAACCAAGAGTTTTATAAGATTTATTTATAATACTTTCGATATGTTCCGAAAATGATAACTTAACATCAAGTAGGATACCTAAATCACGTACTAAATTCACCTTATCAATGTTTATGTCACCTACTTGATATTGAAACTTAATAGGTTTTCTTTTTCGTGTAAATGATACTGTGCTACACTTGCTTGCGTTAATATCTATTCGATTTCTTTTATAATATTCTCCAAGTTCATCCAGGTCAGCCTGAAGTTTAATACAGTCGGAGATGTTATTAATTTTCATAAATACTTTAGTGTCATCCGCATACATAAGAAATCTAGAGTATTTGAAACATTTACCGACATCATAAAGGTAACAAGCATACAAGAGTGGCCCCAGAATAGATCCCTGTGGAACGCCAGATGTAATTTCAATATAGTCAGAGCAAAAGCCACCTACGACAACTGCCTGAGATCTTCTCAATAAATACGACTCTACCCATCTTAACAAATTACCCTGAATGCCCAGCTCATACAGTTTACGCAACAATATCATATGATCCACCCGATCGAAGGCCTTCTCAAAGTCATTATACACCACATCCACCTGGGAACCTCCATCCATGTTGGTTGCAACATAGTCAATAAAAACACCTAAATTGGTCGTGGTAGAGCGTCCCTTCATAAAACCATGCTGTTCAGATGGAATTGAGGATGATACAACGGGATATATATGTGTGTGGACTGTCCTTTCTATTAACTTGCTAAGCACATTAAGAATTGAAATCGGTCTATAATTTTCTATGGAAGTCTTCGAACCTTTTTCCAAAGATGCAGAGCAGAAATTATTTATTGGGCTTTTATGAGCTGAATTAATTATATTGCCTATGTTTTGTTGGTAATTTGTCAAGTCAAACATTAAATTACTTTAATTACATTGTTTAAACAACTTTTACGGTTCAACATTAATAATCATAACTGTTCCAATAATGTATTATACTTAACGAATTAAGCTGCTGATGAATTAATTGTTAAAATTTACGTTTATAATAATTTTGGAATATTTACACACACAGAAGGGTTTTTTTTGTTTGTTTTGTGTTGGTTGTATCGTAGTTCTTATTCCAAATGAATCATTTGATTTTCTTCTTTTTGAAGGTGATCGAAAGTTTTTTATGATAATGTTGATGAATGATGAAAATTGGTGCAGCCGTTCTTGAGAGATTTTTAATGATATTAAAATTAAAAATGTAACTCAAGCCAAGTTTATTTAATAGCCAGGTTTGTATATAACTATAGGTTGTTCATAAAATTATTATACCAATGCGAAAAGGGTAGTCAATCAGATTCCGGGCATAAATAACGGGTAAGGCCCCCCCCCCTTACCCGGGGGGGGGGGGGGGCAAACTAGTTATAGTTTTTGTTATTATAGTGCGTAATCCCTCGTACTTCGGAGTAATCTCTACAACTAAATCAAATCCCAAAAAAAACTTCGACGGGACTTGAACCCGCGACAATCCCCTTTTTTGGGATATTATTGAATTTCTTAGAAACTTGTTATTATTATAATTACCCTAAATAATAATAATAATGATAGACAATTCCCACAGCATCATCTACCCAAAGCAAAGCTTGTGTTATGAGTACTAGCTGACTGATTTTGTACCTACTTAACACTTTGAGTGCTGAAATCACACGGTATGTATTTTCTACAAGTGACTAATATGCGTAAATCCACACTAGCGCAGCGGCTGAGAAAATATAGATCTGTGTGATTCAGCACAGCCGTAATATTTTTCGAACGAAACGCATGTGCGGCGCAACACAACCGCTGTGTAGAGCAGCACGAATTTTTTAGGTTAAAAAAAAAGTCGCAGTCGTCGAAAAAAAACTGCAGTCAAAGTGTTAATACAATACATTACATACATGTGTACCCTCAAAGGAATGCCGCTAGTTTTATTTTATACCAATAAAAAATCGATGCGCAATGGCTTGATGAGTAACAGATGACCAGACACTTTCCTTTTCATTTGTCTGATCTGACGAGATGAGTGTTTTGTTACCGTGCTGAAGTGAGGATAAAAAGTGAATTGGACAAACTCTCAAACACCGCACTCGATGGCAATCTCAACTATGGGTCAAACATATCGCATCGCAACACACAAATAAACGAATGTTAAATAACAATAATCTTTATTTCAGACTACATGGGTCCACTGCTATTGTTTGACGGTGTGTGTACTTGTATGTCTTAGTAAAAATCGATTTTTAAGTCAGGTAATAGGCATGATGTTGTTAATTACAGGCCAATTTCGAAGCTGTGTACTATTGCTAAGTTGTTTGAGAAAATAGTTTATGACACCCTTGCCCCTGTGATTCGGCCACTCATCATTCGCGAACAACATGGATTTATTAGCAAGCGTTCCACTGAAAGTAATCTGTGTGAATTGACCCACCAGATATCTGAAGCTATGGAACATGGTTTTCAGATGGATATAGTTTATACTGACTACTCAAAAGCCTTTGATAAAGTGTCTCATTCATTGCTTATCCAGAAACTTGGTGATATTGGAATTCACGGTGATCTTTTAAGATGGCTTGAGGCTTACCTGCAGGCTCGAAGCCAAGCTGTTACAATAAAAGGCTATTGTTCATCTTTTGTTCCCATATTTTCAGGCGTTCCCCAAGGTTCCCATCTTGGAGCTCTCCTATTTTTAATCTTTATTAATGATGTTATTTTAAATTTTCGTAACTCAAGTTCACTAATTTATGCTGATGATGATACAAAAATATTTATAAAAGTTTCATCTATATCCGATTGTCATCTTCTCCAAGAAGATCTTAATAGACTCTACTCATACTGTCAGTTGAATTGTATTTTCCTTAATGCTAAAAAATGCAATGTTATATCATTCACAAGGAAACCTAAACCTATAATTTTTAAGTATAATTTTAATAATATTGAAATCTCTAGGGTCTCGGTGGTTAGAGATCTAGGCGTCTATTTAGATCACAAGTTGTCTTTTATAAATCATTTCGATATAATTACGCCCAAGGCTTATCGAATGCTTGGTTTTATTATGAGAATTGGTAGGGAATTCAAAAACCCTAACACTCTTATCCTACTGTACAATAGCTTCGTCAGGTCAATTCTTGAATATGGATCAACGGTTTGGAATCCCCAATATAAGATACATTATAGAAGATATACAACGAATTCAGAATAAATTTTTGAAACATTATTCATTCCGCTTTCCGACAGCCCCCACGGACTCTATAGTAGATCTTGACATTCGTCGCACTATACGAGATCAGGTGTTCTTATATAAATTACTAAATAATCAAATTGACTCCCAGTTGTTACTTGAAAATATTTATTTGTATTGCCCACGGGCTTTATCTAGAAAAAAAAATCTTTTTGGACTCCTACCTCTAGAACTAATTATAGGCAGAACATATTTCTGAACAGAGCTTGCAATAATTATAATAAATATTTCAATGAAATTGATATTTTCAATTCAACCCTTGTCTCATTTCGTAGAAGCATTGCAGCCAATGCTGCCGCCAATAACTGACTTAGTTTAGTTTAAATTATGTTAAAACTCTATTGTTAACTGTATATCTGTTCACTAGTTTTATGTTTAAATTTGTTAATGGTGGAGACTTCACTGGTCTATGTAAATCCTTATTGTAACTCTTTATAATGTCTATGTACTGTCTGTCTTCCAAATAAAAAAAAAAAATTAAAAAAAAAACTCTGATTGTACCTACATATGTACATATGAATTTTTAATATGTGTTTAATTATGTTTTCATATGTACTACTGTTATTGGCTGCGCATGTTAAAAATATAAATTTTATGAATAAATGATTTTACGGGCTCCGAATTAGAGCTTAGGTCTTTTTAAAGAAGTTTTCCTACTTAAATATATGACTACATCAGATCACAAACTGAAATATTGAATTTACGAGTTCTGAAATAGGACTTTAGTCTTTTTAAAGAAGGTTAGTTACTACTGTTGTGTATTAGAATATTAGATATAGTTTGACCGAAACCGCTGTCCCGCGCCTGAGGTATGCGAGCGGCGAGACGGGGGAAAATATCGGCCGCTCCGATCCATCAGTCTGCCGTCAACGCGTATTCTTGGTCTTTTTTCCTCGCCCCCACCTCGCTGCACTTTCTTAAGGAGCGGTACAGCGGTTTCGGTCAAACTATACCTAATATTGCGGGTATATTCCATACGTCACTCGCGTAGTAATAAAATACCAACCGGCATTTGGCTCTGGATCTTCGTTTCATTGCTACACCTCACTGGCGACGGGAGTAAAATTAACCATTTTATTGTGTTTAATGTGCGTTTTACCAAGTCAGCACTATGCCACCCGGTAAAATAGAGTATTTCGACATAAGTGAGCAAAATTTGGATATCTACGTGCACAGTGTAAAATGATTTATGACTCTCAACACGAGATCAGGGAAACTAGTTAGTCCTGACTTTTTTTGAATACATACCTATGTGACTACATCAGATCGCGATTTCAAATTCTTCGAGCGTTGACGTACACAGATCTAGCCTACTTACATTTCCTATACTACCTACCACTAAACTACTTGTTTACCTATTGTATGCAGATAGTTTTTTGTTCGTTGAGGTTGTCTCCACCTGAAAGCCTGTTGTTGTGTTTGCGGTTTCTTACCAAAGTACAAGGTGCTACTTATTCAACTGTGATGCAGGTTTGCATTCCCGACGGAAAAATGTTTGTACAGTAGACCAGAATAAGATCGTAAACACCCGACGTGTCATTTTTTTTATTTCTATAAATTCAACCCAACAGGCATCACGTTTAATCGGGCCGCGTCAATGGTCAATTGTTTGTTTCTGGCCTAATAAGTCTTAGCACTTTGACTGCGAACTTTTTCGACGACTGCGATCTTTTTTTTAACCTAAGCCATTCGTGCTGCCGCTCTACACAGCGGTTGTGTTGCGCCGCACATGCGTTTCGTTCTAAAAACATTACGGCTGTGCTGAGTCAAACAGATCTATATTTTCTCAGCCGCTGCGCTAGTGTGGATTTACGCAAATTAGTCACTTGTAGAAAACACATACGGTGTGATTTCAGCACTCGAAATGTTAATATATAAAGGCTTAATAAACTTAATTGGTATATATTCTGGGAAGGACATAGGCTTAACCCACATGCCCAGCGTGAGGATCATGGCATTACCTACTCAATAGTAAGAGCTAATAAGGCGCTTAACGCCGTACTTGTCCAAAATATATAGACACCGTTAACCACTGTGAAGGTGTATTGGTATAACAAGCTATTACAAGATGTATAAGTGACATTACACCTTATTTCCGCACGAACTGAGTCGCGTGGGAGCCATTGTATAGTTTCGTAATAGAAATCTGACGTGATCTCTCGTAATAAGAGTAGAAATAGAAATCCCTGTAATTGCTTACAAGAAAGTAAGTAAACAATGAAATGGACGGAAATGAGACCATGGATCTAGGTCTTCCGATATCAACAGATTCTCCCTGATCGGATCGATTTATTTACATATTTTTCTCGACGTTTCAACAGGTCTACACAATGTCGTGGTCACGGGACGACTGAGTCAGTCATCCGGGACACACGGGATGACTGAGTCAGTCATCCCGTGTGTCCCCCATTAAATATGTATAATTATAATAAATAAATAAATAATACTAGACAATCCACACAGCATCGTCTGGCCCCAAAGTAAGCAGATCAATATACATATAATTATGTGTTTAGATCGCGTAAGTTTTATTTTATGTAAAACCTATTTCAGAATCGGCGTTCGAAGAAGTAACGGACGCGCTATACAACAAGGGCGTGAAGTTCCTCACCACCCACGACATGCGCCTGACGCTGCCAGAGCTCCTCTTCGACGGAGCCACGCTGAAGGTGTCCCCACGCGCGCTCACGAGGACTGGCGCGCTGGTGCATGTAGACCTCGAGCCGAGGGAGGTGGGGGAGGGGAGGCTGTTCTTCCATAAGATAAGTAAGTTTATTTATTTATTTACGATATACAGGGTCCCATAAAGGATAACCTTGAAACACCAACCAGAAATATATATATATAATATGTATATATTTTAATAACTTGGCCCGTTTCGGACTTATTCAACTTTTTTTGAACATAGAGAAATTCAGCAATAGATATCTGGAGAGTACAGGACTAAATCCTCTATTCTAAGCGGTTGCCCAGCCCTAGTAACTTTGGACGACCTGGGATAAATGGATGCTGGTTTAAAGCTTAAAGTGAATCCTGCGGGATGCGGGGAATGGACACTTGTTGGAACGTACGCTGCCTTGGAAGAAAGCAAATCACCTATAAATGCCTTATAATAATAACTCACCTCAATTCACCACTCGCCTCGATCGGAAGAATGCGTGCTTCTGGAATCGCCAGGATTCCCGTGACGTCACTGAAATGTCTTTGACACACACAAGCGGATTACCAGCAGTTGCCAGCGTAGCAGATGCGGTGGTATGCGGATTTATCAGAGTCCAACTTTTATTAAGATAAATTAGTGCGGGACGCGTGTTGGTCGATCTAATGACTTGCGAAGACTCAAAGCACCAAGATGGCGGCTTCTTGCGGTCCCCTGCATGGGGCGTGTCGGTGCAATCTATACCGACCTTTGACGGATGGTTCACCAAAATAAGTTATTATAATAAGACATTCTTAATAGATAGGTGAAATACCATCCAATCAAGACAGCGGTATAATTATTCACATTAATTTGCAAATAATCCCAACAAGCGTAACCATTTCCCCCGGCTTGAAAGTTCCTACTTTCGAAACACAGAAGAAAAGGGATATAAAAATGAAATTGAAGGATAAAATAATCCTGTATGAAAAAAAAGAAAATTTAACCTTAGTTGCATATTGTCACAAACTCTATTGTAATCTAAAGTTATAAACAAACACAACGCGCAAGCGTTAGAGCAAGAGCTCTTAAAATAGAGATACTAAGAATTACTTAACTAACTAACCCTATAGTCTACACAGCGATGCGATGCAAAACCTTAATTTTAAACTAAGGACCTAAACAAAAACTATTAAAAACCTTACTGAGTTGGCAGAGGGCACAACTTCACAACCGGTCGACTTTGTAAAATCCCACCTTTAGCCTTTAAAGAAGCGACTCGAATTATACCCCGTTTTTGTCCGGAAAGATTTGAGTAATTAAATCTAACGGAAATTGCAAGGGCATGACAATGTCCTGGATGGAGACAACTACCATGCCTAATGTTATAGGATTAGCTGGAGTGTTCCATTTCTCTCTGGATTGCAAGGTGTGTAAATACTCTATACGCCACCTATTCCAAAAGGAGCGGACAAGTTTATCGGTCAATTCATATCGCGAAATAAGATGCAAACAAGTTTCATTCAATTCACGAATGGGAAGAAACACAGGCGGTTTCGTATACAAGAAGTGCGGCGGCGGCAGTGTGGACAGTTCCGAAAGGTTAAAGCTTAGCGAATGCGGGAGCTTTGAATTCCACAAGGTCTCCAGTTGAGCTAACCCAGAGTTAAGCTCGTGAAGAGTGATGGTATGTAGACCAATCACTTTGAAAAGATGCGTATTTACAATGCGGTTGGCGACAAATATGTGCCAGCGCTGCGGAATAGACCATAACTTTACCGTTGAGTTAGATAAAGCTATGACGACTGCCTCAATGGCATGACGAGCGGCATATAATAATAATATATATAATCGATTTATCAACTTTGATAAAAGGAGTGCGATGCGAATCTCATGAAGAGTTACACATTTAGTGGCGCGACCGTAACACGGCCTAAAACATCAAGACGTGCGGGTGAAACAAGTGGAAGATTATGATTCTTCAATTGCGAATTATCTAAAGGCTCCTTGATGACGTCATTGTGAATAAGCTTGATATTAGGTAGCTTGGTAAGTCCGCGCTCGAGGCACAAAGAACTGCGACGAGCGACGGCGACTGAAGAGCTATCCAATGCTACGTAGCTGTCATCAGGAGTGCGATTTTTAGTGGATAGACAGAACTCTTCACTTGTTTTACTGTTCATGTCTCCAACTGCGGTGACTTTGTCAATCTTGATAGACGGACGCAGGTCGCAAACGTCATGGCAAGAAGTTGAGAGGAACGACAACGTGTCTGAAAGAGGTAACAATATAGGTGCCTCTCCCATAAGTATATAGCCCAGCACCGTCTCGACTGCGTCAGGACACCCAGGTTTACCAGTGACGCAACCTGGTCGCAACAATTTAGCGAACAGTTTTACGCCAAGTAAAATATCAATGTTACCAGGTACATTCCATGTGTCGTCAGAGAGTAAGCTCGGATCAATGTGGTTCAACCCAGCGACATTTATATCGCACAAAGGAAGTTGAGCGGTAATTTGATCCAGTACTAACGCATCGATATGGTACTTAGCACGCGAGCGAAGTCGTGAGCGGAACGTGAGGTCGACGGAACCTCGAACAGGCTGAGAAATACCACCAATACCTCTGACGGTACTTGTAGGTGCCGCGCGAATAGACAAACCTAACGTGCGACAACAATGCGATGTTACATAATTTTTCTGCGAACCGGGATCTAGCAAACATCTGATCGTTACGTCCCTACCCTTTTTATTCACCACTATTATTTTAGCGGTGGCCAACACTTCGGTAGTACGTTTGGTCTCCTCTACCGCGGAATGTGTACATAGTGCGACCCGCTCGGGAGCTGCTGACAAGACTTCAACAGGACCAGCGGAAGAAGTAGCCGCGGGGGCAGTCACTGGGGGTAGAGGGGCAGAAACTATGGCGTTGGTTTCAGCGCACGGCGGCGGCAGTTGTTCGAAGTGAAGCAACGTGTGATGCCTGCCGTTACATTTTTTGCAACCGATTTTCGATTGGCATTTCAGCGTGGTGTGCCGGTTGCTTAGACAATTGACACACATTTTGTTATCTTTAACAAATTTAAATCTATCAAATGACTGCAGTTTCTGGAACCCAGTGCACTTGAATAGATGTAGATGATTGGTGCTACATAGGGAGCATTCACTATTGTCAGCTACGCCTACATATACCTGCGGCACCTTTGAGGTGGAAGGAGAGGGAGGCCTGGTCCCTGCGGTTGCGCGCGGGGGCGCTGTTGTGCGGTAAATTATTTTAATTTGTTCGCGTACAAATTTTACAAAATAGTCGTAGTCAACGAGTTCTTGATCCTCTTGATATCGCAAGGACATTTCATAATGTTTTGCTACATCTGAGTCAATTAATTTGAGGCCCAGATGGGTGAAAATAAAATCAGCAAGATTTTCTATTTTTAATTGTTTGATTCCTGCTACAATTGCTGTAAACTTATCAAACACCTTTTCTAAGTTAGCAGGTGACGATGTACCTATTGACTTTAAGGCAAACAGCTGATTTAGATAATTGACAGCGAGCGCGCGGGTATCTAAGTATTTTGCGATAAGCGCATCCCAAACAACTCGGTAATTTTCGGCGGACGGACATAGACCTGCCGACACATTCCTAGCCTTGCCTTTGAGACAGCTTAATAAGTAGTGGATGCGATCTGAATCCGAGAGGTCAGAGTTTGTGTGGATCACCCTCTTAAAGGTTTCATAAAAAAATGGAAAACTTTCTATGTCACCGTCAAACGTGGGGAGTTCAATTTTTGGTACCTTTATATGGTACGCACTCCTGCCAGCTGAGCTCATGGTGGCAGAGGGCGATGACACCGGCGGCGGTTCCAATAATGCGCTTAAAGTATTTTTTATTTCACAAATCAAGTCGTCAAATGAGTTCAAACTACTATAACTGACTTCATATTTCTCGTCCAGTTTCATAGATGAAAGATTTACATTATCCAGTATCTCGTTGAATTCACCGCGCAATGCATCAATTTGCTTAGCTTGCGCAATGAATGTCCTGCGAGCGCGCTCAGTTGTCAACGCCTTGGATGACTCATAAATGGCCTGGACGCGTGCGAAACATGCGTCGCGTTTTGCGAGATAAAGCTTTAATTGGATTTTATCTTCCATATTTGATGGAATAATTACCTACCACACAAACAAACCCTAAGATTCAAGCGGAACCCTAATGCGAAGGGTAACAGGACGTTATTTAATTACCGTTATTTTACAAAAATACTTAGAGAGGAATAAGAAATGATGATGATCTTTAATAAATTCGTTACACGATAAACAAATTGTATCTAAAAATCAAACAAACTGCGAAAGGAATCAATATAAAACAAGGAAACAAAAAACGCGTAGGTAAGTAAGTTTGTGTAAACAGGCCGGACAGGTAGGTACTTTCACCGAGCGAGGCACCTTTGTTATCGACCTATTTATCACAATAAAATAAATGCGATGCGAGTAAAAAATATTCTAAGATAAGCGTAGGTAGGTATCACAAACCACAAAGTTCACGCGATCCACAACAATTGAGTTGTTACCTATAGTTAGGAAGGTAGGTAAGTATAAAAATGCTGTTAAATAATGCAATAGTCGAAGCTTTCGTTCGTAATACCTGAGGAATGTAGGCAGTAGGTACAAATTGTAGGTTCTCACTACTGTTACACCCTAGCGATAAAAGCGTTAAGTATTGATGAACACGTAAATAAATGTTTAGGTAGGTATTAAGTTTCTAAACGAGAAATTCCTATCAAAAAATCAAGGTTATTTCAGTATCCCAGAAAGATAACACAAGCCCTAAAGTGCGGAGTAAGATGAATGACTAATAATAATTCATTCAAATGCGAGTTATGAAAACAATAATGATGCGAACTTGCCTACCTGCCTATTATCGAATTCAGAGATTCCCGTCAAAAGATCGAGGAAACCCTATAATGAATGATAGGTAGGTTGGTAACGAAAGTACCTAAAACTTAGGTATAATGAAATGATTGTAGGTAAGTACCTACTAAATCATTCACATACAATGCGATGCGAACGTACTCATATACGTTTAATGATTAAATTGCACTAATTTGAATCATATGCGGTTGGAGTCTCCGAGTGTAGTTGTATGACAAAATGTTTAATAACTACTTATTCTCGAGTAGGTAGGTAAATAACCTATCTAAGAACCAAGTAGTTATTCGAATAACCTTTCAAGGTTAGGGAGCGGAATGTGGACTTCGGACACGTCACGTCTTACTACCCAGTACCCACACTTCTACATTTAACAAAAAAAGATATGCAATTTAGCGAAATACTAATGATTTTATGCCAATAACTTATTTTGCGATATGAATTAACTATTATTTAATCGTATTTCAATAATTTATGAATAAAACATGCGAGATTACGATAATAGAAAATTATTTTTTCTGCCGGTAGGTAAGGTAATGAAACACAAATATAGACGTTAACGAGTATGCAATAGAGGTGAGAATAGTGTGACGATATGCAACAATGAGATAGATTACTAGTTAAAATTCGTAACTTTTTAACCTGGAATAATCTAGACTGTGGATCTAAATTTAAGCTTATGTGCGGCCGAAGGACCAAAATGGAGAGTACAGGACTAAATCCTCTATTCTAAGCGGTTGCCCAGCCCTAGTAACTTTGGACGACCTGGGATAAATGGATGCTGGTTTAAAGCTTAAAGTGAATCCTGCGGGATGCGGGGAATGGACACTTGTTGGAACGTACGCTGCCTTGGAAGAAAGCAAATCACCTATAAATGCCTTATAATAATAACTCACCTCAATTCACCACTCGCCTCGATCGGAAGAATGCGTGCTTCTGGAATCGCCAGGATTCCCGTGACGTCACTGAAATGTCTTTGACACACACAAGCGGATTACCAGCAGTTGCCAGCGTAGCAGATGCGGTGGTATGCGGATTTATCAGAGTCCAACTTTTATTAAGATAAATTAGTGCGGGACGCGTGTTGGTCGATCTAATGACTTGCGAAGACTCAAAGCACCAAGATGGCGGCTTCTTGCGGTCCCCTGCATGGGGCGTGTCGGTGCAATCTATACCGACCTTTGACGGATGGTTCACCAAAATAAGTTATTATAATAAGACATTCTTAATAGATAGGTGAAATACCATCCAATCAAGACAGCGGTATAATTATTCACATTAATTTGCAAATAATCCCAACAAGCGTAACCAATATCTATTATATATATTCTATTACTCAAGGGGAAGGTTTATATGATACACTGCCCCATATTAATTAGTATCTATCTACATTGCACCCGTGCGAATCCGGGGCGGGTCGCTAGTTAAATATAAACTCTGACAATGGTCGCTCCCATTCTGATAGCACGCGGATCAGGCTTGAATAATGAACTATAGTTTTTTTTTTTACTTTGATTTGCGTGAAATTCTTTTCTTTAACAAACTTTACAACACTACTCATCGCTTTCTATAAAGCGAATAATTTTATGCGACTCACAATTTAGAAAATTAGCACTCTTGGCCTCAGCCTTACAGTTTTACGTACAATGTAAATACAGGTCCTTCTCACGAAGTTAATCAACAATTATAATAAATATTCTCTCATTATGTGGTTTAAATCAAGACTTTCCTCATTACTTGACATGGTTGCTCGTACTAAACACCAGTTGCTTGTTCCGTTTCCAAGCACTCTAAAAACGATCATTTTGCATTAAATTGCTTTCATATGGAAGTTAATACAATTTGGTAAAAATGTTATCAGTTATAAATATGTGGTTAATGTACCTTCAAAACAAAAACCTAAGTCTAAAGTCCAACTTTTTTATTTAAAATTAAAACGAGCATATCACATCGATTTTGGCTAGTTTATAGAACATAGCTTAGAATAACTAGGCTGTCTTATTACTCTGAGGAACATAGTAACTAGTATTTACAATGGAAATAATTCAACTACAACTATATCTCATTAGATCTGATGTTATTAACAAAATGTAACTTTTAATTTCACTTTCCAGAAAAATACATCAAGAAGAAACTGGTGACAGCAGCAATTGCTATTATTCTAGTCGTTAAACTGATAGCAATAAAGCTCATATTCGTCCTGCCATTGATTCTCGGAGTGACCACCGCGAAGAAGATATTCCTGAAGCTGCTCCTCTTCATCTTCCCAGCGTTGAGCCACATCTTCAAGCTGTGTTCCTGGTACCACCAGAACTACCATACCACGAAGTTCCACCACCATCATCATTTGATCACGCATCATCACAAGGTGAGTTATTTCATTTTATATTTATTTCATTTATTTCCATCATATGGGACAACAGGGAACAGTTAGGTGTCAAATAATATTTTGATAATGCACTTCTTACATGCTACAGGAGTTTTCAGTCAATAAAAACCGGCCAAGAGCGAGTCAGACTCGAGCACGAACGAAGGGAACCATTATCTATAAAAATGGCAAAAAAAACATGTCCAGCAGTGCACAGGTGATGATAGTGTGCTATAGTTAGATCTTACAGCTTCCATGTAATGCAGGCACCTCACGGAGCGTACGGTCACAGTAGCCACCCTCACTCGTCCGTCGCCGTGTCCCGCCCTCAGCACGGGCCGGGGCCCACCTTCGAGCACTACCCTCAGGACTGGGAGCTCTCCGGACCAGGACTTGGCAGCGAGTAAGTCACATGTTAAACTACCTACCGCTAATTTGCCTAAACAACAAATGCGTTGAAATGTTTCTGTAAACCTGTAAAGTTTTGTTTCTTATTGTATTTCGTATACATGGTTTTTTATAAGATGGCAAAATCAATTATTTCTATTTCTATGTTATCCGGTTGTTTTCGGCTTAGAATTTATGCCACCAAAGCTCTTCCTGCGGGTGTCATAAGAGGCGACTTCACTATCTTCACTACATAGTATAAAACAAAGTCGCTTCCCGCTGTCTGTCCCTATGTATGCTTAGATCTTTAAAACTAAGCAACAGAATTTGATGCGATTTTTTAAATAGATAGAGTTATTCGAGAGGAACGTTTATAAACTATTTAACGCGTAGATTTTAAGCGGGCGAAGTAGCGTGGCGCAGCTAGTAAGTGTATCAGGGGCATTCAGGGGCGGGCAGCAGCGCCCCCTACAGAACAGGCCCAGCACTGCACCAACTTGCCTACCACGGTTTTCATTATTCCACATTATGTACTCTCTCCAAAACACACACACCACAAACTTTGCAACATTTCATAAATAAATAAATACTATACATAATAAATGATACAAAAATAACTTTATATTTCCAGATACCTAGCCTCGGATATCCACCGCAACGCCATCGCGAACTTCAAGCCGAACGTGAACGATGCCAATGACATCAACGCCTGGGGGCTCGGAGCACCACCAGGTCAGCATATAGGGTCACCACCGCTCACCATCCAAACTATACTCATTCCACGAACTTAATACCTTTGTGACACATGGCTATGAAGTTCACTTGTAAAAATATTTTTATTAGTTCCTAATTTGTTATCTTTATTAGTTCTTAATTTGTATTATTTTATATGAAACGCAAATAAATCTTTTATGATTCTATAAAATTATTCAAAAAACGGCATAGGCGGCATAAATAAATAAATAATTCTGGACAATTCACACAACATTATCTAGCCCCAACTTAAGCAGAGCTTGACGTGTTATTAGTACTAGATAACTGATATACATAATACAACACATTACATAAATAGTATTTTTTATTTTACATAGAAAACGACCAGAACACCCTGAACAAATATCTGCAGATTGAAAAAACATTTGTCCCGAGGCGGGAATCGAACCCGCAACCTCCTGCGTCGCAGGTGTACCTTCGCCCCCAGAGGTCATCATAGGCCTCTAATAGTCTTCAACTTGACGCACCCAGCATCTGCCTGCAGTCTTTCGCAGGTCGTCGCCATACCTCCAACCTAATACCTTGTTGGTTTTACAAAATTACATCTTAATACTTAGCTTAAGTTTCTCATGTAAGTAACATGTATTGTTTTTAATGAGAAATAAAAATCTTTGAAGTGAACATCTCGTTTCAGGGCAATCGTCGAATGTCGGCGAGCAGTACAGCGCCAGTACGAACGCACAGAACGTCGCGGCACCGAACGGACTGAAGAACCATATCGGGAATGCTGGAAGGTATTTATCATAATTGATTTAAATCCCGGCTAGGAATCAAGGAAGAGCGAAACCTCCTAGTACAAGTATTCTATACTTAAAAGGAGGCTTCAAAATATTATTCATGAGAAACATGGACTTTGTGAACAAAATATAATCATTTGTGTAGGTATGTATTTTGATTGCTAGTTTCTGCCAATGACTTCGCACGTATTGTTTCTTTGGAAACATTCAAAGGTTAATTCGATTCTATGGGCACAGATTTTTGAGATAAATGAAGCCTATGTTTTATGATGTTATCCTACATATATACATATACGCCGCCGTCCCGCCATGATGGAGGTGCCCACTTGTAGGACCAACCTACTTAAGTTTGCCCCTATGTCACTCGCTATATATTTACTCAATGTTCTGTCCAAAAACAGCGTGGACATATTTTACGAAAACCTGCCGAAAGCCATGAAAAAGGCACAAAATGTTATTGAAACACAATTATAAATTATTTAGTATTGTGTGTATGTACAAAAATATGTAATTTTTAGTATAAGTAGTTATAACATCGCCTTAGGTCTTAATAAAAAAACCTGTTATGATGTTATTATCTCAATAAATAAATAAATAAATACATTCAGTCTGATTCTTTTAGTAGTATTGGCTTAAAAGGCGGGGGTCGACTCATCTGTTTATTACACATAAGAGCCCCCCTCTTAATATTTAACAAAAAAACACAATGTCATCGAAGACGTCGAGAAGGCGTTCTACAGTATTGACGATTATGTGCGAAAAATTAAATAATATCTTGAGTATTATTACTTAGTTATAAATGTTATAATACATTTATTATAATCTTATTTGATTATTGTCTAATTATTTAATTAACTCTAATTTAAAATTATTATAAGACTTGTAATATTTGTTTTTTACCAATAAATTTATTATACTGATTATTCATCAAAGATAATGAATCATACAAAAAAGTTGTTTGAATCTAAATTGTATCGTAAAAATATGTGTGTACAGGCTACAGTTACAAGTCAATATTATTGTTCGTACTAAAAGGACCAATAATAATAAAAAACAACATCAATAATTATGTATCTAAACGAAATGTTCTCAAATCTTTTCAGGCCCATCGGACCGCCTAACCCGTATTACCGACATAAGAAAATTGGTCCGAAGGATCCACTGCAGGCAGAAAAAGAAGCTTTGGTAAGTTTACACTTTTTATTCCATTTGCCTAGGAATGGCTCTAGTGATTTTTTTAATTTTTTCCTATTATTTATGTTTTGCACTCTTCTTAGTCAGTCGTTTTCATAACGTATCTTTTCTTATAAAAATAGTTTGTTCATAAATAGTTCCAGAGGGCGCTTTTTACAATATAAGTTTCAAAGTTAATCTTTGTAATTTTTTGTCTAATTATGGCTGATTAGCCATAATTAGATGTGGTCTTGGGTGGATATTCAGGTGCCATTCCAGTGAACAGCACCAACTTTAGATTTAAACACTTTAGTTCCTTTGGTCAAGTTCGAGTATATTCCATCTTTTAAGTCGTTTTATATTGTCTTCGTCCTGTAGTAGGTTTTTTTGCTAGTGTGTTGTTATAATTATTCAGGCTTTCTTTGTATTTTTTCTGTAATTTTTCTTTCTGTTAATGGGTGTAATGTCCCTTATTCTCAAATTATTGCTTCAGATACGGGCTGCAGCCATCGCAGCGAAGGCCCCGCCGTCAGCCGTCAGGGACGAGATCCTCAGGGTTTCTGCGGTGAAGCTGAAGGAAACCAACCGCGTGAAGGCCGAGACGGAGCTCGTGAAGCACCAGCAACAGATCCTGGCTGCAGAGGATCCGGTGAGCACATTGTACACAGTTATTGGTTCTGAATATCACTAGGTACATAGTATAAAACAAAGTCGTTTCCCGCTGTCCGTCTGTCCCTATGTATGCTTAGATCTTTAAAACTATGCAACAGATTTTGATGAGGTTTTTTTAATAGATACCTACATTGATTCAAGAGGAAGGCTTATAAACCATTTGACACATAGATTTCCACGTGCGAAGCCGTGGGGCGCAGCTAGTAGATGTATAAACTACGTATTTATAAAATGGAATGGGATGACAGATAAAGTAATTCTGAATTCCATTCTAAAGGCAAGATGATAACATTCGTCTCAACATCTTGTGGCATACAGAATACAAATTTTCGATTCCACGCCAAGACGTGTTTAAGAATCACGTTCGCGTTTAAACCACGATGTGACGTCACATGGTTTGGGCAAGTAAACTCCTATCTCATAGAGAATACGCCAATATTATTGAATGAATCAGGATAAAAATCTCCATTGATGTAAGTAGTTCTAAACCTAGAAAAAATAATAAAAATCTTCAAATATGAATCTCGCGGAATTTAATTAAATAATAAAGTAAGTGCGCGTACGCGGGTCCTGCGTAGCTTCGTAGCACGCGCTACGAAGATCTACGACAGAATAATGTTATACGTTATAGGGAAGGACAAACAGTTCAAAGTCGCTCAGCGAGCTATGGAAAGAGCTATGCTCGGAGTTTCTCTGAAGGATAGGATTCGTAACGAATACATCCGACAGAGAACCAAAGTTATCGACATAGCTTTAAGAATTAGCAAGCTGATGTGGCAGTGGGCCGGCCATATCTCGCGACGAATGTCGCGAGTCGCGGTCTCCACCCAAGAACACGTTTCCCCAGCGGTTGTCGGTTAATCGCGAGATATTATTAGATTCTTCGAGTCAAATGCGGCCATGATACTCATACATCTCTTGTGATAGTCACTAAATATGGGCCTACAAACTAAATACTTGAATCATTTTCAGGAAACCCAATCAGCGGAGAAGTTCTACGGGGGTCTGATGGAGAAGATAGATGCTATCCTGCTCCCCCTGGGCGCAGGGGACCCCGGCTGTCGCGAGCGGGCCGTTTGTACCCTCTATGGAGACCCCTTCAAACACGCGCCGTACAGTAATCTAGTCTCCAATGAGTTGAGCAAGTGAGTATCTAGCTTTAGGTGGAGGAATTTCAAGGAACATGACGGCATAAAGGTCGTCGCATAGATAATCCGCACAGTACCCGCCCGCATCGGAGGCCACAAATCGTGTTGAATGCACACTGTCCACGCGGCCACCGCAAGCAGCAATCTAGCTACCTACGCACGCTCAGCAAGAAGACGCATAATACTAGTACGGCGTGCGTGCCACTAGCTTGGAGCTTGCGGTAAGCAAGGCGTCAACTAATACGCCGCCGTACCACTTAATTTATTTATTTATTTATTTTATAATTTTGGGAAAACTAACAGCTAGGTAACTAAATACTAAACACAGTGTGTAACTAACGGCTAATTATAAGTTTCCACACACTTTAATGCGCGCATTGGTCAATAAAGAGTGCACCTGTATTTGCGCACACACTTGGGCACTATAATAGGTCCTCCTCCTGCTGTCGCCGTGGCCGAACATCGGCTCAAAGGACAGTTTTTACAAAGAAAAATGCTATGTGCGCGTGTTTTATATACCTTTCTGATTTCCAGGGATTCAACCGAGCTGATTCCCGCCGCCGACAGTAAGATGGCGTTGCGCTACTACAGATACGTGCAGGCGGCAAGGGACGGGCAGGAACAGAAGGACTGCGTCGCCTTGTACCAACATTGCGGGTTCGACTTCAATCAAATATGAAGGCATTAGGGTGTTGTGTTGTTCGGAATAATCGGATAATTACATTGAAACTGACGTTTATCGCAAGTGTTTGATACTTTATTGAATGAGGTCTATCTCTTTGCGAGTTACATTTTTTTAAACAGTTTATTGCAGTATGTTTTCCTGTCCCGCACTCTATTCAAGTTTCTTGGCGTCTCTTCAAATCCGAAGACAGGTCCTAGCAAATAATACACTCGATATTGCCGAAAGAAGTGATTTTGGATCCAGAGGGATCCACTGTTGTTCTGTTTTTTTATTTATGTACGAATGAGTACTAACTAGTTTTATTAAAAAATTGACACTCATACCTAAGAATCAAAGCAAAGAAAGACTCCCTTTCAGCTTATGTTAATTAGCCAGGGTAGTT
Organism: Eupithecia dodoneata; assembly: GCA_947044415.1. Lineage (NCBI taxonomy): Eukaryota > Metazoa > Arthropoda > Insecta > Lepidoptera > Geometridae > Eupithecia > Eupithecia dodoneata. Next base: position 8,429,376 of record OX345678.1, read on the forward strand.
CCACCACGCTCCAAGAATGCATTTAATATTTTGAGAACAATGAGCGCAGTGGAACTACCCATTAGCAACCAGTATATTTTGTTTTAAAAAATGGCGGCTTTGCTAGTCAATAGCATCCAACTAACTAATAGCAAATCTACTTAAGAGAATAGCAATGAAAAAACATATCAACAAATATTACCAGGTAAAGATTTGTTCCTTTATTAGAAATGAACATATCCAGCCTCATAGAGCTATTCTTTTCTCATTGCAATAATCATCATAAATTTCAGACGAAATCAATTAATTCTCCGATTCTTTCAAAGAACAAAACCTGTAAGCCCTTGCTTCGTTATTATTAATATTTATTTATTTATTATCCATAACTCCACTTGACTTTTTCTGGGTCTGAATATAAATTTAGGTTTTTAAGTTGAGTTTTGGAAAACCAGTCGTTGACAATAGTATATTGTTGCTCAAGTATATTAGTAGATGAAATGTGTATTTACATTAGGTACTACACTATTTAATAGAACTTTACATAAAGAATCAAACGGTGTAACTAGTGTTATAAATAAAAATGGAGAATTAGAATACCATACGCTGTTTTATTTCAATTTGAACTAATAGAGAGTGAGAGAGAGTTCAAGGAGATGGATTTCCACTCTAGCTGACGAGAGATAGCAATATAAAATCTTTGCCACAAACAATAAAACATAACATAATTTATAAAAGGCGTAGGCGTTAGGTCATTCTGAATTCTATAGATAAAGTAAAAAAAGTTTTTAAACAACAGACTTTTATTTAGTTAAAACTACATAATTATTACCAACTTAAATTAACAAATGTGCAAATACGGATCACTTGTGAATAATAATCGGTAAATTCGGAGTTGTCGGTAGCTACCACGACTAAAAAGAAAAATATTCAAAAATAATTATTTTTCGGCCATGAAGCAGGGTCCTTGTCTGACATCTCCTGAATACTCCTTGCGGCAGTTTCGAAACAACTTTAACTTTGGAATAAAACTTGGGTCCTGAGCAACCTCTATCTCTCTCTGACTCCCTGTGAATATCATCAGTCCATCGAGTAGACGGTCTTTCAACACTCGCGTTGCATCGCGGTCGCCACTTGAGAACCTTTACTTCCCAGCATTCATCAGTTCTGTGTTGCTGTATATGACTTGTGCACTGCGACTTCAGCTTACTAATTCTGAGAGCTATGCCGGTGACTTTTAGTTTTTTATTAAAATGCAGCAACTCGCTTGTGATTTGGCTGTAACTGACAATCAACATTTTTTTATCTTGTTTGTAATTTGGGCATCAACCCCCCCATGGATAGACACGCCAAAAGAATGTGGCCCCCAGTTCCCGGCCGCCTCGCTATTCCTGGCCATGGTAGCGGCCACGGTAACGGCGGGGCAGGGGGTGCTAGGAATCCCCGGGCTACATCAGGCTACCAAACTCTACCTAAACTGACCCTGGCTACGTTTAACGGACGCACTCTGAGGCTTGACCATCATCTAGCGCAGTTGGAAGTGGAGTTAGAGAACATCAAATGGCATGTTCTGGGGTTATGTGAAGTCCGTAGAGAGGGGGAGGACACCGCAACCCTAGACTCGGGCCATCTTCTCTACTTTCGCGAGGGTGATAAAACATCCCAGGGTGGCGTAGGCTTCCTCGTCAATAAGGCCCTCTCTAGCAACGTCCAAGAAATCTCCAGTGTGTCGACCAGGGTAGCGTACCTGATCCTTCGGCTGTCCAAGCGGTACAGCATGAAGGTCATCCAGGTCTATGCACCGACCTCGGCACACTTGGATGATGAAGTGGAGGATATGTATGAAGACATATCCAAAGCCTTACATAACACCACTAAGGCCCACTTCAACGTTGTTATGGGGGACTTTAACGGCAAGGTGGGAACCCAGACTGGCAACGAATCCCGAATAGGCCCGTATGGTTATGGGGTCAGAAATCACGGGGGGCAAATGCTTGTCAACTTCCTTGAGAAGGAGGGGCTGTTCTTGATGAACTCTTTCTTTAAGAAACAGCCTCAAAGGAAGTGGACATGGCAAAGCCCCGACACTGTGACTAAAAATGAGATCGACTTCATCATGACGGATAGCAAGCACATATTCAGAGATGTCTCAGTGATCAACAGGTTCAATACCGGATCTGATCACCGACTCCTCCGAGGCTCTCTGAATATCAACTTGAAGCTTGAAAGAAACCGTCTGATGAAGTCCACGCTCCGACCTGACCCAATCCAAATCATGGCGGGCACCGAGAAGTTTCAGCAGCTTCTCGGGAATAGATTTGTTGCCTTGGAACCCACTGATGACGCTGACGAGACCCTACACAATCTGGTTGAAACGTTGAGGGATGAGGGCATCAAATTCTGTAGAAAGCAGCGTACTGGCAAGAAGTCCAAACTCTCGGATGAGACTCTTGGGCTGATGACAAAAAGACGGGAGACCACCCAAGCGACTTTGTCAGAGAGGTCAGACCTGAACAAGCGGATTGCGAAGATGGTACGGCACGACCTTCGGAGCTTTAACACGCGCCTCATTCAAGAGGCGATAGAGCGAAACCGAGGGTCCAAAGTATTCACTCAGCAGCTTGGCAGGAGCCACCTGACAAAGCTTAAAACGCACGACGGGAGGACCGTATTGTCAAAGCCGGAGATATCCGCCGAGATAGAGGATTTCTATGGCCGATTATACGCTGCACATGCCCCTCGTTACCGACGAGATGACCAAGATTCCAGAGCCACCCTGACACGCCACTATACCGACGAACTGCCTGAAATCAGTCAAGACGAGATCGTGTTAGCTCTAAGGCAGCTTAAAAATGGAAAAGCCCCCGGCGAGGACGGTATTACTTCAGAGCTTCTTAAAGCCGGAGGAGCCCCTGTAATACAGGAGCTACGGAACCTCTTTAATACCGTCCTTGACAGTGGGAGAACTCCAAAGGCGTGGAGCGGGAGTTTGGTGGTGCTCTTTTTTAAGAAGGGAGATAAAACCCTTCTTAAGTATTACAGGCCCATCTCACTCTTGAGCCACGTCTATAAGCTGTTCTGACGAGTGGTCACGAACCGTCTCGCCAGGAGACTCGACGAGTTCCAGCCACCGGAACAGGCTGGGTTCCGCGGAGGATATGGCACCATAGACCACATACACACAGTGAGGCAGATTATACAGAAGTCCGAAGAGTATAATCAGCCCCTGTGTCTGGCTTTTGTGGACTATGAGAAGGCATTTGACTCCGTCGAAACCTGGGCTGTTCTGGATTCCTTATAGCGATGCCAAGTAGACTATCGTTATATCCAGGTGCTGAGTTATCTCTACGAGGCCGCCACCATGAGTGTCCAAGTACAGGGTCAGCAGTCTAAACCCATCCAATTGCGCAGAGGAGTGAGGCAGGGGGATGTCATATCCCCGAAACTGTTCACGTGCGCATTGGAAGATATGTTTAGGTTGCTGGACTGGAAAGGAAAGGGCATTAATATAAACGGCGAGTACATCTCACACCTGCGATTCGCTGATGACATAGTCTTAATGGCGGAGTCGCTTGAGGAACTGAACCAGATGCTGGACGGCCTAGCTTCAGCCTCCCGATGGTCTTGGCATGAATTTGGATAAAACCAAAGTCATGATCAATGGTCACATTGATCCAAGGCCGGTGGTCGTACATGGTCACCTTCTCGAAACTGTTTCCGAGTACACTTACCTTGGGCAGATTCTGCAGTTGGGTAAAAACAGTTTCGAGAAGGAGGCCAAAAGGAGGATCCAGCTGGGCTGGGCAGCATTTGGGAAACTACGTCAAGTCTTCACGTCATCCATACCGCAATGCTTGAAAACGAACGTTTTCAATCAGTGCGTCCTACCCGTTATGACCTACGGAGCTGAGACGTGGACACTCACGATAGGGCTGGTCCACCAGTTCAAAGTCGCTCAGCGAGCTATGGAAAGAGCTATGCTCGGAGTTTCTCTGAAGGATAGGATTCGTAACGAATACATCCGACAGAGAACCAAGGTTATCGACATAGCTCAAAGAATTAGCAAGCTGAAGTGGCAGTGGGCCGGCCATATCTCGCGAAGAACCGACGGCCGATGGGGCAAACGTGTTCTTGAGTGGAGACCACGACTCGGTAAACGTAGTGTAGGACGCCCTCCGACCAGGTGGGATGACGACCTGCGAAAGACTGCAGGTAGATGCTGGATGCGACAAGCTGAAGACAGGGCGCTATGGCGCTCTTTGGGGGAGGCCTATGTCCAGCAGTGGACTGCTATAGGCTGATGATGATGATGATTGTAATTTGATGTAGAAATCAGAAACCTATTCAATTAATTTTTTATATTTTTTATTGTAATTTGATGGAGATAGACATGCATTGATTTAGCATTATATGTAAGCCCGCAGAACTCATGTTGAAACTATTATCTAATATTAAGACTTACATATATGGACCAATATGAATACAATAAATAACCTTGAATTTTGAATCTTGACACACCAACCAGATAGTCATTTTATTGTTAAAATCATATTTACACATCGCGTGAATATAAGAAGAATTAGAAGAAGATATATCATTCCTACACTGCATATCATAACACTATCTCTTCACACAGAAATATCATTATCTTTTCTCAATGCTGATGGAGTAGCCAGCGGCTGGCTTCAGCATCACGTCTAGCTTCAACACCAGGGTGCTGTGGTCTGCTTTGATGCGGTACTGGCGCAGAACGTGCGATAGCGTCGTCTTCATTGACATGTAGGCGTATGCTTTCCCTGAAATGAAAACAAGCTTTATGAAGCACAAATAAATTAAATTATCGAATTTTTTTGGTGAACTGGCAAAAGAACGAAATGGCTGGGCTTGGGGCAGACATTTGCATAGAGGTGTAGAACGGCATCCCTGATCAAGCTAATAAATAAACAAACCATACTCTGACTGATGAATTCTGTACATAGGTTACCTATTAGTTGTATAAATTTGTTTATAATTTAACTGTATACAATAACGTGTATCAAATCGGAATATATGAATTGACTGGACATTATTATAGAACAATATCATCCATCTGGTCTAACAGAGAGATGATAATATTAGAATACCATCAGATGATAAGATGTCATCGCTCTTTTCCCCCACTTGCAAAATCCGATGGGACGATAGACCGACACGACCGGGACTTAAGACTCATTACACAAAGTCTTAAAAACTAATAGGATCGCCGGAAAGGTCACGTTCACAACAGTGCCTGGTGTACGGGCAGTCCACCCTCCCTGCTATCATTGCCAGAACGGTATTGGAGCTGGCCCGCAACCTGCACACCAGGGAGGCGGCGCGCTTGCGCATGGTGGTATAAAAGCAGTCGACCCGCGCCGCCGCAAGCATCCCTGAGGTGCTGCAGTAGCGAGGTAGCCCCAAGACCGCTCTCAGCGCATTATTATACTGGACGCGGATGGAGCAATGGATGCATGACTTACCTATGCAAGTTCGCCTGCCCATCATGAAGGCAGCGAAGGCATTGGAGTTGTCAGGCAACGTGGCGGGCGACAGCCAGCGCTCCGGTTTGAACTGGTCGGCGTCAGGCCCCCACATCGGGTGCCGGTGGATCCCAAACACAAAGAGGAAACACGTCCTCCCTGATGATAGGGTGTAGTTCTCTGCAATTAAATTATATAATATGTGCATAACTTACCAGAATCGCTAGAATTGAAAGGGTTTTTACTAACTCCATACGAGTGTGAGTGGACATACGAGCTGTGATAATGACAAGATACTCACTAAGTTTGACATCTTTGTCCAGCCACCTAGCTGTAACCGGCACTATGGTGTACAGCCTCATGCTTTCCTTCAGCACCGCTTCCAAGTAAACCAGCTTTGGCAGGTCCGCCTTCTCCACGTCGCGATCTGAACCATCGAACACCTCTTGTAACCTGAAATAGTTACAATTTATTTAGATTACGAGTTTCAGTCCGCGGCTTCGCGCGCGTAGTTTCTCTGGAAACGTTTTGGGGAATCATCCCAGGAGGATGATTTATGGAATATATTGTATTGCCTATGCTTTTTTCTAGGCCTGCAAAATTTCAGCTTGATCCATTCAGTTGTTTTTGCGTAAAAGAATAACCTATGCATACGTATACAATTCTTCTCTTTTATAATATTAGTAGGATTAACATATATTTGTAATTTTGCCTTCTAGAAATAAATACGAGGGTACGGGTTCATATTCCGAGTCTGGCCAAAATTGTTATATAGATTTTTCTGGTAAGAAAATAGTCAGTAGCGGCCCACAGTCAGGAAGTTGGCGGTGTTAGGGTGTCGCAGATCAACGCATCGCTACTGCATAGCACAGGAATGTGCATAATGTGCATTCATATAATGAGCTCCAAGTATACATACTTGTAATATGCATTTCATATTGACGACATCAGTTAACTGATAGTTCATGGTCCACATGTTTGAAGCTTGTGGGAAAACATTTTGTCGATAAATAAGTGATGTGGCTAGTATAAAAGGGTGTTATGAATAGATTCAGATTCTTTATCGGCAACATGGAACTGGGGCAAACGTGTTCTTGAGTGGAGACCACGGTAAACGTAGTGTAGGACGCCCTCCGACTAGGTGGGATGACGACCTGCGAAAGACTGCAGGTAGATGCTGGATGCGGCAACCTGAAGACAGGGCGCTATGGCGCTCATTGGGGGAGGTCTACATCTGTGTGTGTATATATATACCTGTATCTATATATATATATATCTGTGTATATATATATCTACATCTGTAGTGGACTGCTATAGGCTGATGACGATGATTGTCAACATTGTTACATATGTATGTACATAGTTACACGCTAGTTTTTCGTGAATATTTTGCATAGCAATTATAAAATCAATCCGATTTCATTTGTTTCCGATTTCACTACCCACGCTAGACTACACGCGGTATAAAGGTAAGGGGATATCCCTCTCACCGATAATGATTTAAATGAAGGATAAACGCACTGGTTTTAACTTGTTACGACACATTTTGCTGTCCGTCGATTACATATACTACGTAATTACGGTAAGCCTGTATATTTACAGACATTGAATATATTAATGTTTTCTAAAAAATTCCAAAGAACATGTAGTCTTCTCTCTCTCGTCACGGTTAGCAGTTCCTCCGCAATAAATGCATCATAGAATGTGTCAATTTAGAAAAAATTCTAAATAATGCTGGATAATCCACACAGCATCATTTAGCCCCAAGCTAAGCAGAGCTTGTGTTATGAATATTAGATGACTGATAAAGATAATACAATACGTTACATACATATATATTTTTTATTATACATAGATAACGACCAGAACACCCGAAACAAATATCTGCAGATCATACAAACATTTGTCCCGAAGCGGGAATCAAACCCGCAACTTCCTGCGTCCAAGGCAGACCTTCGCCCACCGCGCCACAGAGGTTGTCAAGAGATAAAGTTATTGGTTCTGATTATTAGTCACCAATCAATTGTTGCTTTGCTCCACATATCATAAACACGCCTTACATTCTCAATTGATTAATAAAACAGCACTCACTCTTCATAGACCTTCTCCTGCACGTCCGGATGCGACCCCAGCAGTATGAGCGTGAACATCAGCACATTAGCCGAGGTGTCATGGCCGCCGACAATCATAGTGTCTACGTGGTCTCTAATCTCCTTGTCTGTGAACACTCCTCTCTCCTTCGCTAGCTCTAGGAGCAGATCCATGAATGGTTTCAGCTTTATTTTCCCTCCTATTGTTTTTTCGTAGCTTTTCTCCGAGGTCGGTTTGCCGTTCATTGCTAGTTTCCTTTGTTGAAGGACCTGGAAGGTTGGAATAGTTATATTAAAATCCGGAAGTGAATAGAATGCATCAATAAATAATGCTGGACAATCCACACAGCATCATCTAGCTCCAAGCTAAGTAGAGCTTGTGTTATGGGTACTATATGACTCCAGCATTATTTATTCATCACTACATAGAACAATGTAGCTTCCCGCTGTCTGTCTGTTCTATGTTAGCGTAGATCTTTAAACTAAGCAACGGATTTTGATGCGGTTTTTTTTTGCTGGACATAGGCCTCCCCCAATGAGCGCCATAGCGCCCTGTCTCCAGCATCTACCTGCAGTCTTTCGCAGGTCGTCATCCCACCTGGTCGGAGGGCGTCTTACACTACGTTTACCGAGTCGTTGTCTCCACTCCTCTATTTGACATATAGATTTCTACGCGGGCAACCCGCGGGGCGCAGCTAGTTATTTATGAATCCGTACCGTCTCTGACATGTTGTGTAGTATCTTCAGACAGGCATCCTGAGTTCTCTTGACCCCACTAAACCGGAACATGAAGTTGGTGTGCAGCCAGAACTTCTGGAAGCGGTCCACGATGGTGTAGAATATCATCTCTGCCGCGTCCACGTACTGCTGGTTCAGCACTGAGTGGTCTCTGAAGTCGACGCCTAAAGCAGTCACTGGAACAAGACAGTTATTTATAAGAATATTTGTATAAATAATGGACAACGGTTACTTTTTTTGTATTGGAAACGCACGTTGAAAGCCGCAGGCTGAAGCTAGTAATATTATAAAAAAATAGAATATATGAAGTAACAATGATCCCAATTGAGAACTTGCATTTTTTTTTAAACCAAAAATAGGCAAAATTGATAATTGCCTATATTTTGCACACTCGCACACAAACTAAAAAATAAAACTAAAAAAATTGTCATCATATCAACTTTATCTCAATTCTTTCGAGCTATCATCAATTACAACTTTGAATACAAACGGCTTTAATTTTTCATAACTGTTTTGATAAAAAAAAACATTCATAACATATACGCCTTACTTGTACGATTTTTTACTATAATTATTACATCATTTTATTATTCTGAAATCAGCAAAGAAATTATAAATCGGGATATTACGAGAACTTGAAATTCCCGGGAAAAAGCCCTACCTCCTAGGCTGCGTACGTTACGAATCGATAACAGATTATATAACTTCACATAGTCAAATTAGTTTGTCAACCACTTATTATTTTTTCTTGTTTTGTTAAGTTTAGCCGTAAGTTTGCCGAAATTAAATAAAGAAATTACTAACAACATATTGTTTCTAGCGCATTATGCCTCGTGTACGTCCAATGGTCAAAAGGTCCTTTCCCGAGCTCGACCTCCAGGTCTTTGACCAGCTTCCTGGCCTGACTGTTGAACACGTCCTGGAAGCCATCCAGGACTATTTGGCTGAACGCTGGCTGAAGCAGTTTGCGGTGGACTTTCCAGATGTTTACTGTAAATGAATAGAGGTATTAGAAGCGAAGGACTGCATGCAGATCCTAGAATAAATAAATAAATATGAATTCTGGACAATCCACACAGTATCATCTAGCCCCAAGCTAAGCAGAATTTGTGTTGTACTCGTATGTATGTACTGACTACACTCGAGAGCATAGAAATCGCATAACCCTACATTTTCATTTCGAGCCTATTTTTTTTTTAATTAAAGTTTAATTTTAAGTATAACTTCAATTAAATTAAAGTACACACTGCTATCCAAGGCCAGTCTACTCCAAGTATATAGTCAAAGTAGCTGGAGTTACTTGGAGTAGACTGGCTTTGGATAGAGAAGCATGGAAGGACCGGAACCTGGAGGAGGCTTTCACCACTCTGAGTGGTACTGCCACAGAGCTATAGTTTAAATTCAGTGTATAGATAAAAATGTAATTAATTGTGGTAGTAAATAAAGCTTGTTTTATTTTTATTTACACACTGCTAGCTTCCTGAAAACCCATAATGTCTAGCCTTGACCTTCGAAACCTTTACAGTAGCAACATAACAATAGAATAACCCCAATTAGCTCGTTTCAGGTAAATCGTACAAATATTTGTCCCGAGGCGGGAATCGAACCCTCCTGTGTCGCAGTTGGTCCGTCGTCTGCTGCGCCACTGATGTCATCAAAATATGAAAGGATACGGGAAGCTAAAAACAGTACGCTATAGCACTTATAACGGGTATGTCCAACTGTGGACTAATAGAGGCTGATGATGATGAAAATGTAGTTCGACACAGTTAAGTAATGTAAAATCATGACCCTATGACTGCGCGCGCGCAGAACGCAGCGATACGTTTTGGAACGAAACTGTTTGTACAAGGCTTCGACCCGGAACGAGAATGGTAATACTAAGACACTTCTAGAACGATTTAGTCAAAACTACCAACTTTAACTTCAACTTCTTGCTAGATGGCTCTGTCTGCGTCTGGATTGACGCAATTTTTGCCAATGTCCAGCATCGCCAATAATAGATTAAAGGCTGTTGATTTTGTTTAAACAACAAAAAAAAATTACCTCGAACAAAATTAATAAAAGATTGAAGAAAAAAGAAAATTAAAAACATTACACATGACAATAACAAACAATATAAGGTTTACTTATATTTGTAATTAGATAAAGACCGAATTCGAAAAAGAAGTAGGTTCCATTTCCTGCTGTATTTACATTAATTCCCGAGGGAGTAGTTAATGTTAGTTAGTCATTGTCTGAATCAATAAACGACTTTAAAACTTAAAAACAGTGTAAGCTTTGAGCATTCAATCAAATCAGTGTAAGCGATCTAGTAGGTGACGCATGATTACCTATATTGTTGTAGGATTGTATGTTAACTACAGTTAAAGAAGGATAGAAGTATGTACTCACGTGTTCCAGTAACTAAACTCTCGCCGAGCCATGGTTTTGCAAAGTCGTAGAATTTATCCTTCTCAAGGCAAGCGTTCGAAACCGTCAAGGCGTCATCTGGATCCGTTATAACTACACAAAAACACAAATCACATTAGATACTAAATACTTTATATGTAAAAGTTTGATCAAGATTCAGAACGTTGGCAATTTTGGATTCTAATCTCATATTGTGTATTATTTTGAATTCATACGTTGTTACCACCTCTGTGGCATTAGAATCGGCATCAGACTACTCAGCAATGACTGTGAGGATTAGTTACATACAAGCAGCTGGATAGAATGGGCTTAGAATAGGCACTGGCAGTCAAAAAGTTCAAGGTATCAGATCAGAGCCCCGAGTATTGAGATGTGATTGAGACGTCTCATATTTGTAGGTATAGGATTTGTGTAGTTCTCAGTAACAAAAACTATAAATTCTAATGAGACGTAACGATCAAGTATCGAAAGAATCGTCAAAGGAACTAGGGGTTCTGATCAGATTAGATGATCAACTTGTAGAAACTAAATAAGATTAAGGGCTGTTGATTTTGATAAAACAATAATAAACTTTGACTCAGAGGTTAGACTTTAGGTATGTAAGTTAGTTCTTCCATTGTCTTTTCTATACAAAAATATCTTCGATTCTAAACTTGAGTGTAGATAATTGTATTATCTAAAGGTCACGTCTATACTGTGGGCCCTAGTGGGCCCTCCCTGCTGAGGATCAAAATTAGTGGAAGGAGTGGGCCTTTGCCCTGCAGTGGGACAGTCCGGGCTAATATCTTAATCATAATAAACATATGTATAAAGAAAATATAATATTGTTCATAGGTTACCATAAATGGTTCGTGGTCCAATGGATGCAGAGACCACCCCTCCAACGGCATAGCTCTTTTGAGACAGGTCGCAAAGAGAATTCCATAAATCTGTAATCGACAAAGCTTGTTTTAGCATGAGTTCAAAGCAGCTTTCAAAGGTATCAAAATTACCCGTTGGAATCTAACTACCTATTATCTACTAGCTAAATTACTTGTCGAACCCAAAAAGTCCTTATAACTGTAATTAATTCATATTAATTTAATTAGTAGATCAGAAAAGTACTGTAAATAGTTTTTCTTCATTTATTAAGTTATATATTCACGTTACACTAATATTATAAATGTGAAAATTTAGATGGATAGATGGATACTTCTTAAGCCAAAACCACTGAATGGATCGGCGACTCGGTGACGGTGTGACTCTATGAATTTTTGAAGCCTATGTCATCAGATGATTTTTTCTGATCTCAGGGGGGATAGAAATAACGTATTAACTTTTCCATAGAAAAACCGCGTGTGAATTTATAAATTATATAAGCCTATGTCAATAAAGGATTTTTATATATCCCATGGAGTATAAAAATAACATATTTTATAACCAAGACCTCCGTGAAATAAATGATCTGTATTCTGTAACGTTTCCATAGAAAAAAACGCGTATGAAGCGGCGGCGGCGGCGGGCAGAAACTAGGTAATAAACAAATACTCACACACACTATCGCCGACCAGCAGATGCGCGTGGCCCACTAGTGGCCATCCTCCCGGCGTGGACGGCGGTTCTTGAGTCTTCTTCCTGCTGCGCCGGAACCAGTAGGCTCCCAGGGCAATGCAAACCAACACTGCCACGAGCATTGTCAGCTTCACTCATTTGTTTCGTAACTGAGGCAAACACAATAAATACATTACTAAATAGTATAAAACAATGTATCTTCCCACTGTCTGTCTGTCCCTATGTTCTTTTAAACTACGCAACGGGTTTTTTTTAATTCAAGAGGAAGGTTTATGTATATATTACATGCATTTGCACCCGTGCGTAGCCGAAGCAGGTCGCTATTTCAATACAAAAATATATCAACATTTAGGCGCGGGGGTAATACACGTCTCTAGGTCAACATGTCAATGGGTAACATGGTATCAGTGTTCATATGTACAAATAGATGGTGCCAAAATGTACTTATGTCCAAATATTTTAAGAAATTACATATATGCATCAACATTTAGCGACGCGTGACCCGAGGGCTGGTGAGTATCTAGCGCAGCGCATCAGCATTGTCACACAGCCACGGGGCAATGCAGCCAGCGTCGCGGGGACGCGCGCCGACTGGTATTAATATGGATCAGTTGAGCTACTTCTAGATTGTTTGAAACGGTTTACTCGGCTATTTCACAATAAAACCGTAAAAAAATACAAATTGTAGGTTCTTATATTGTTGGATAAGAGGATGACAACAGGGTATTATTATAAAATAAGTTCCACCATTAACATATAATCACACGTTTAGAACAAACTCAAATGATGTATGTGTTGATGCGTAAACTGGTAGACACATAATTAACAAAGATATAAAACATACTATTTATCGCGTACCTTGTTTGAATTAAGTTCTCAATTCGTGAAACGATAAAAAAAATACACTGTAAATGTTAAACGTTCGAAATTTACTGCACTGGACATGGGTGAGCCGTTATTATATACCAATAACGAATTCGGTATTTTGTAATAGCACTGCCCTTCGGCGTATTGTTCGCAACAGCGAGTGCTAGCTTCCGCGAGCGACTTTGTTTGCGATGCGTCGCTCAAATACAGAAGGTGCAAAAGGACTGGGAGATTGCTGAACCAGGAGCCATCATCAACCATCAAGTTCTGAGCCCGAGTACATCTGATGTCGAGACGTGATCTTGACGTCTCATATTTGTATGGGATTTACGTAGTCCGTACGATAGAAGCTATGTACATCTATGAAATCTATGAAAAATCACGACCGAGTCTTGTTAAATGGACTCGGGGCTCTGTTTAACAATAGAATCGAGACTTCATAATGACGTCATCTTTTTCCACGAAATTTGGTACAATGCCTTTAGGATGCGGACATGAAACTACCCCTAACAAAAAATAATCCCTAACAAAAATCAATCATCACTGTCTTGATATTATCGTTGAACAGAACTCAGGCATCTGTTTGAGTTCCCAATAAGAGTATTGAAAACTAAACACATTAAAAATTAAATAATAAATCAAAACATTAAAAATCTTAAGTTAGATTAGGGATGGGTTCGACGAAAATCTCACACTACTGAGAGAGAAGTCGGAGGGAAGTCGAAAAATCGTCAAAATGTGCTCAAGTATTTGAATGGGACATCCATTAATTTACGTTAGGCAATATCACCACACACACTTAATCACCATGTATATCATGGTGATTAAGTGTGTGTGGTGATCATTAAGTGTCGCCCCCATGGATACAGCTTATGCTAGTTCGGGAGTCTAGAAGATTCAATACATGAACTCTATTGCGTGTTTGGTGCATACCGTTCCTTAATATGTAGCAATGCTTCGCAGGCAGTCATGCGTGTTTCACGGCCAGTTTTTTTATATTTCCCTGAGTAATCGACTCGATGATCACATATCCTGCGAAGGTTTTATTGTTTTCACACGAGGATGTGGGTTTTGGTGCTAGTCCCTGACCTGGAGAAACACTTTTAACATTATTTTCTGAAATATTCTAAATCAGGTGTTGTTTCTAAAATGATGATTTATTATATAATTCTATTTGAAACTAGCGGACCTTCCCGGCTTCGCACGGTTTTAGTACGGAACCCTAACTTTTTTGAAAATATAATATAGCCTATGTTCACCGGGGATAACGTAGCCTCCCAACGGTGAAAGAATTTTTCGAATCGGTCCAGTAGTTTCAGAGCCAAAAGAGCAGTAGATTCATTACAAACAATCAAACCTTTCCTTTTAGTATAGATAAGTTTATGACAAAACCCTAGTTTTACTGAAAAAAACATTTCTGAAATATTTTATAATGTTAATCAATGCTAGCCATACATTCTAGCTATATTATCAGCGCATACTAGTCTATCAGGGGTCCTAGACAAATAATTATTTCGAACTCTCCCTCTAGTGTAGTGCACTATATTAAAAACATTCAATAATAATTTAAATTAACTTTGGGTTTGTTGATCTTTCGTGGTAACGACCCATCGACGAAACGTACCGTCTACTCTAGGTAGAGACCTGTCAAGGTAGAAACCCTTCGCGGTAACGACCCATCGACGAAACGTACCGTCTACTCTAGGTAGAGACCTGTCGAGGTAGAAACCCTTCGCGGTAACGACCCATCGACGAAACGTACCGTCTACTCTAGGTAGAGACCTGTCAAGGTAGAAACCCTTCGCGGTAACGACCCATCGACGAAACGTACCGTCTACTCTAGGTAGAGACCTGTCGAGGTAGAAACCCTTCGCGGTAACGACCCATCAACGAAACGTACCGTCTACTCTAGGTAGAGACCTGTCGAGGTAGAAACCCTTCGCGGTAACGACCCATCGACAAAACGTACCGTCTAGGTAGAGACCTGTCGAGGTAGAAACCCTTCGAGGTAACGACCCATCAACGAAACGTACCGTCGAGGTAGAGACATCCAGGTAATGAACATCGAGGTAACGTCATTCGAACTAGAGTACGAGACCCGTCTATCTAGTATGCGTTGAATATAGGCCAACTATGGGAATAGGAACGCAGAGAAAGAGCAGCCAGTTTCCTTCCGAGTGCTTTTAACACCTACACTGCGATCACAAATCCGCCTGCGAAGTGTGGTGCTTATGGCAAAACCCCGCCCATTAGAGGGATCCATGTTCAACAGTGGACATATTACGGTTGTCTGGTAGAGATCGCTCTTGAGCGATAAGACCGCCAATTGTACTTAATTTTTAAGTTTTTACTGTACATAGTTTATAGTTAAAGTGCAATAAAGGATTTTCTATCTATCTATATTATGTGTGCTGAGGAGGAGGACATGATTTATGTCCATACTCCAATGCTCCATCGATTCCGTTCCGTTTGGCGTGACCATAGCCTAAACTTGACCATAGACCACTCGACCATACAATAAACATGCTTAGTAAACAACCCACAATTGCACGCATCCGTTTTGAGTGAACATCTTTCACTTAGCGTAGGGTGTCCACAGTTTTTAGGTACACATTATTGACACTGACTGAATTATAGAGATAATATCTTCACTCATAATCATAGAATTATTTTTTGTAGGTTCTAAATAATTCTAATATACTTCAGTTTATATGCAGATTTAGATTTTATTTTACTGTATATGATTCTATTACTGGTTAACTTACATGTCAGTATTTTTTTTTGAGGAGGCTGAAAGAGTTGGGGCTATCTCTAGATTTACTGGTCTGATTCAAATAAATATTATCATTAGAAAGCTACATAGCTCTGAGTTACATGGGCTATATTTTATCTAGATAGAGAATGAACGATGCTACGAACAAAAGTTAGTCCGGTAATTACATTTTCAAAGTAAGCTAGGTTAACAAAAATGCCAGATTTTTCAAATTTACGCGTATCGTTATCGAGACGTTAGATTTTTGTAAGAAATTTGGTACAGCGCCTCTAGCGGACGAATATGGAAAAACTTACATTCCAAACAAAAATAGAAGCCTCGATCCTATTCGATATGTCGAAGGTATATTTGAATAGATCAGCAGGCCACGTCTACCTGAGAGAGGTTTTATGTATGTTAGAATAGTCGCAGAATATTGGTAGCATGGTCACCCTATTCTTAATTTATATATGACTGGAATAAACAATCGGTAAGTATGATAATGCGCACCCTATTACGTAAGGAATGCGAACGACACGCTCTTCAAATATTTTAGTGGATCACTTTCTGATGTAGCTATATTCAACTGAGGGCTAGATATGAGTTTGTACAATGCCAAAATGGAAAAGTTTCCGAGAACATTAAAGTTCAGAATTAGAACAAAAAAATAATACAAAATACGAAATTATTTATTTGCCATTTCACTTATACAATATGTACACATTTTTGGCGGCCCCCGCACGAGGCAAGCCTGTGTTGCGGGAAGCCTGTTTATTTATATATTTAATTAATTAATCAAATATTTTTATTTCCTAAATAGAATTTAACCAATAATACTTACGGCCAAAATTCAAAAAATTACTCAATATTAAAAAAAAAAAAAATCCTATATATTTCGTTTTATGACTAATCACTTAGACCAATCGAAGTTTAAATTATAAATTATTATCAAATAAGAAATAAAGTGTTTTTTATTTACCTAATCGTCTATGGAGTAAGAAGACTTCTTGATAATATTTTGTTTAATGTAATTTGTAAATTTACGAATAGGGAGCTCAGTATCAAAGCGCACGCTATTGCCTATAAATGATTTCGCTACCTTACGTAATCTATATGATGGGATATGTAACTTGTTCTTGTATTTCTATTTGTTCAAATTCAAAATGTTTTATTATTTCTTTAGGCTTACAACACTTTTCCTAAAGCTATCCCTATTTCTGTGCGTATACATTACATTTTCATATATGTATTGCGATATTATAGTCAGAATATTAATGTCTTTACATACATAATTCCTTCAAAGAATCAAAATTCTATTTATAAAATAAAGGGGCTTTAATTTATAAATAGCGCGTACCGCCATTTTTTGAAGAACTAATATTGTCTGGATGTCAACAACCTGTCTCCAAAGCAAAATACTATAAGACATTATATTGAAAGTACCTGAAATAAACTAACCAAGCTGTATATTCATCGGTAATAATATCTAATTGTTCGAACTGCATAGGCTGTTGAACTAAGTCTGCTTAATAATGTGACGACCGATGTGGCGCGGTGGGCGAAGGTCCGCCTGCGATGCAGGAGGTTGCGGGTTCGATTCCCGCCTCGGAACAATTGTGTGTACGATCTGCATATATTTGTTCCGGGTGTTCTGGTCGTTTTCTATGTATAATAAAAAAAAATATCTATCTATGTAATGTATTGTATTATGTATATCAGTTATCTAGTACCCATAACACAAGCTCTGCTTACCATGGGGCTAGATAATGCTGTGTGAATTGTCCAGCATTATTTATTTATTTATTTATAAATAATGTTTCAGAGACAAAAATACCTATAAGTAAAAGTAGGTGAGTAAAAATCGTTTATTTGAAACAAAAAACACAATAATCAAACCAAATAATTTTTATTTCTCTAGGCTTACAACATAGACAGGTCCACTTTTAAACTGAATTATTATCGGAGTTATAAGTTATGTACCTAGTGGATTATCTTCACTGGGTGTGTCGCTTGCTGCTGTCAGGCTGGTGAATCAATCCCGCATCAAAAATAATCTGTTCAAAATATTTTAAGTATAGGAGACAGGAGGCAATGTAGGAGATTATGTCAAACTTTTGTTTGGGGAGGTGAGACACCTATAGCAGGACGTATCTACGTGTGCTTTGCTGGGGAGATGACGCTTATTACCTGAATCTCAGGACTACTGGCCCGATTTAGAAAAATATTTAACTAATAGTCAATGGTCCGTTTCCCAGCAGTGGGGCACATGATATAGGTACGGTACAAACAAATAGTTCTCAATCTTTGGTGTGTGGATACTATTTATCCTTGTATTGTTAAATCAGTCAGTATTTGTAGCATTCTTCGCCGAGGATCTCCTTTATATTCTGTTTTATACCGATAAAAATACATAAATGTGTAATTTATGTAACCTTGATTAATTAAACAAGGATTAATAGGTATTTTAATTAACAAAGTGATAGTTTTCCAAGACAATGTCACCTCTCACAACATTAGCATGTGCGGCTTACGGGTGCTCGTCCGAAGACAACCCGCCGCATTGGGGACCACCTCACGTATTAATGCTCGTATATAAACCAAACCCGGTACTACTCTAGCATACATTGTGACCGACACACGGACGGCAGTCAGTCGCCTCTGCCGTCAATTAAAAAAGAAACGTGGGCATCATGGCCAAGATAATAGTGCTCCTCTCCTTAGCTGCCTTTGGCAGTGCTCACTACTCGGCTTCGAATCTAGCGAGAAACATTTACAACGAATGCCTTAGCCAATACTCCGTGGAGTGTGTGAAACCCAGAACCCTGCAGTGGATATCCCAAGTGGCTAGCAATGATGAGATCAAGATCACAGATGATCTCTCCATCATCAGAACAGCTACGATGGAAGAAGACAGCATCGACCCTAGGATGGCGAGAGAGCCAGCTTACGCGTTGTTTGACAAAGTCGACAGTTTTCTCCAAACGCATACGTTGCGAGTGAAAGTGCCAGAAGAAATTACCAAGAGTGCAGCATCAGAATACGTGCCAAGGTCTCTCCTGAGCGACCTTCCGTCCGAGCTGGACATGCCTCTGGACGGAGAAGAAGAAGTGGACACTTTCGAAGGCAGGAAGAAGAAGATAAAGCTGCCTAAGCCTTTGAGGATTAAGAGCAGTACGTTATCAGCTACTCAGCTATAGTTTATTAGTTATAGCTTTCTTCTTTTGCGGTTTTCCACTTGATCCATGACTGTAGGTAGCACCTATTGTAATAAACTGTATTTTTTCAGAGCATGGTTTCATCAAGAAGGTACTCCTGCCTTTCCTCCTCGGACTTAAGTTCAAGACTGCAGTCTTGGTCCCGCTTGCGCTGGCGCTCATCGCTCTCAAGACCTGGAAGGCGTTAACGCTTGGGCTTATTTCTATCGTTCTCTCTGGTACGTTCTACATTACAGAAACATTTATCTCCTTAGCATTATTACAGAAGCGACGCAGTCCATTGCTTACAAGGGGATTTAGCTAGTTGAAACAGAGTTTATGACTTAACACAGCTCACAAAACACGACTAAATCGATGGATTTATACCTCATCAGCAAACATATATACATACATCGTCTACTGCTGGAGTGCCACGCCGCCACCATGGCTATGTCGAGGTATTATGACAATTATAAAATCTGATCTAGAACGCCGAAGAATTTCAACCAATAATTTCATAGCAGAAGTATATTATGTACTTATTCTGGCTGGTTGTTAGTTCGCTGATTAACTAAACTATTACATTTTGCAGATATCTGATCCTGATACCTTGATCGATAACAAGCATCAAATCTTTTGTCAGATAGTTCTTTCTCTTCCGGAATTTTACTGACGCTAACAAGAGATATTAGCTTAGCTTATTAAAGAGATGATCAGCATACGAATAACTGGCTGTAGGATCAAACGGGAAACAATTGGGGTATTTGGGGGGTTCCAATCTGCATTGAGTGAACCATGTGTGTTCTGACCATTCGTTTATCTAAGATCGAACATTATTTTGCAAACCAGTCAGTATAAAACTTTTGAAACCATCATGGTTATTAACACAAAATTCATTGATACGGGATATTTACTACGATTTGATTGAAACTTACTCGTAGTCCCTTCAATTACCAGTCAGTAACGATTGTACATATGTGAAACAGCTTAGGTTTACGATCATTTTTGTTACCAGGTGCCATGGTCATCTTCAAATTCACGAAGCCGAAGGTTGTGAACTACGAGGTGATCCACTACCCCCAGCACCACGTCGAGCACCACGTGGACCACCACGCCCCCGCGTGGGACTCCCACGGCCCCTACCAGGCGAGGTCCTACGAAGACGCCCACGACATCGCATACTCAGCCCAGATCAACTAACCTAGCCAAATAATACTCTAGCCTAGAACCACGGACCTCCTGTTTAATTTATTAAATTATTTATTTATTTTATTGTTGTAAATAAAAGATTGTTATAAGTGTCTTTTTTTGTTTTTTTTTTAACAACTAGTTTCTGTACGCGGCTTCGCAAGCTCTTTTCCTGGAAGAAGTAGCCTACGTCCATCTCCAAGATAATATCTGTCTCACTACCATTTCATTATGATCCGTTCAACCGTTTGATGTTTAAAAGGTAACAGGTAGAGAGATAATGACCTACATTCGAATTATTTATAATATAAATACCTACCTATGGTTGATTTATTGCGTGATAGTGATAAGAGAGTCAATATTGTAGAACCGAGCAATTTGTCGCTGCTTCATTGTAAAACAGCCTCAAATACCAAAACCGTTTTTATTGTAAAAATGCTTCTTAAAGTAGTACAACTTAAACAACTATGCTTTTAGCAATTTGATTTCACAAAATTACAATCGCCTATTTGTTTTAACTTTGTGTGTACCAAGCTGAGCTCAACGGTACTTTATTAGAAGCAGCCAGAGTGTCATGATTACAAGATTTTCTTAAGAAAAAAACATGCAAAATTGCCTTATTTATAGGTGCTTTGATCTTGAAATTCATGTAAGTACCTATTACAATATTTGATTCTAATAATGGGCTGGTCTAGTGATTTGACCGTTTTGTTTCTAAATGCAATTTTAATCTAAAGTGCTATTTTGGAACGGCTATGCTATTTCGACGGCTAGAAATATAAAATATTCCGTAGAATCTTTAGTTTTTCTAATAAAAATGTAGTAGTTTTTCGACTATGTTTTTTAAATTACAACTAATTCAGTAACTCTGAAACTAGCTTCTGTCGGCAGCTTTGAACGTGTCGTGTTTCTCGGACATAAAGCAGCCAATGAGTTAGATAATTTGTGGTCTATATCTATAAATGTGAAAAACACAAGGTACTGTACGGTTGTTTCTGCCTCGATGATAAACATCCATTCATCAAATCAAATAACTCTAAATATTAATAGGATTGCTGTTTTAATGCTTGAAGTTATATCAGTTTATGTAAATGTTGTGCAGGTAGAAAATTAGGTCGAAAGTAGGAACCGACATACTTTTTGGTTTAAAGTAGTATTTTATAGAATGGATAGCAGAGCTCAAAGCATTATGGAAATTGTTGAACATAGCTAAAATTTACACTCAATGACACAAGTAGAAGAAGATTAATAGAAGAAATTTGTTCCAAATATTTATTATTTTGATACTCACTCCACAACTGACATCCAGCATAATCTAAATATATCGATGCTTGATGATGACGTCCTCACTTTAGAGCAAGGGAGTCCTCATCAAGACTTGGCTGTCAAGCTGATTGCCTTGTATCGCGCTGGCATAAAATCTCTCAAGTAGTTGTACCTACCTAAGATGTGCTGCCGTTACAATGTTAGCATCTCTGGTAGCCAGCTTATTGTGGCCAAAGATCAAATTGATCATTGATCATCACCACAATCTTCAGTGGGCCTTACGACTACTGTCTTCTTGATTATCTTGGGTAGGTAAGGCTTTTAATTTTTAGGCCTACTCATTGTGTCAATAGCGCCGAAGGTATTATGAAATCTAAGGCATCAAGAACAAGTAAGATCTTCTGTAAGAGCCCAATTTTGTCATTTTTACCAACTTGCTAAAGGAGAAGAGGTCAGTTCTAGTCGAAAATACAGAAGCTAGACCCTAGAAGATGAAAAAACAAAAACCTATAATAAATTTGCCATTGCCATGATTCGCTAACATTGCGTGGTGAGGGCAGGCGATCACAGGTTGGAGGGTAGAAATTTCTTCTAGGTTTATCACCAAAGCGTAAATATTTTCATGTGATTCACAAGAATCGATGCGCAAACCTTACACCAATATGTTTTTATAGTCGTCCTAGTTGTTTGAATCACTATAGGGAATCATAAAGGGTGATTTATTTAGTAACAAACACCTCGTGGTAGTCATGCAATAGGTACTCTATATGTTGTTTTGTGTAACTGTGGCCTTTTTTGGAACTAAAGAAAATAGAATTTTCATTTTCTTTCAGTATGTCCCCGGATCCTAAATGAACAAGAACTTGGTAGTCTATAAAAATTAAATTGGTGTAAATCAAACAAAGAGTTATCTGCTCCCTTACGGGTAAAAATCCACTGACCCCTAATGAGAGATAACTACATTATATGGATTGACATCGTATTTTTGTGTGTTTTCCTTTTTTGTAACTGTTTATTATTGTGTGTGTGTATAAATAAATTCTTTATTCGGGGATAATCCAATAAAAATCGGTGTACCGCGGTGGGCACACGTAAAGTTTATCCATCAATCTAGTAAGAGAATTAGATATTCTTATATTATTTAAAAGGAATGGAAAGTGTTGGAGCCTTTCACGAGCCTGCCGATAATACCAATGCGCGTGCGCCTGCGCATACTGATGGGCTGTTTCTAGAACTGAATGAAGAACTCGGGTTTTCGGCTTGGTATTTTATAAATTAATTGTTCTGAAAAAACTAAATACCGACATTGAATCCTTAATTTACAACACTTTTTTAGTTTTGCGGGAAATACACAAAAAAAGATTTTTTATAGGACATTTCAGAATCATCTTCTAACAAAGGAATCATCCAAATCGGTCTCTAATTAATGGAAAAATGGACCAATATACCTAAAAAAATCGAAACAGGGAAGGTAGTAGTTTTATGTAAAAAACACACAAAACTGCGATGCGATGCGATGCGATGCCGCATCGCAGGAACTTGCAATGCGAATTTCTGCGATACGATTTTGTGCGGCAAACCGTTTGGTAGGGCAACCATACCTTCAAGTGTAGTCAGCCGTATTGGACGTGTTTTTAGAAAGCGTAAGATGGATCGCAAAAAGATTATTGCACTGCTGTTATTGTTAAATATGTTGATATAAAAGAAAAAGAAGATTCTGGGTTCATCCATTTATTACGATTATGAACTCTGATGGGAACTATTTTACTCGAAAGTACTAACCCGAACTGAAGAAGATAAATTTTTTGATTATTTTAGAATGAGCATATCTTCATTTGAAAAGCTTTTGAGTTCCGGACTAAAAGGGGCGTCACCAAGTATGACGTAATATCGCAGGAATGCGCGATGCGAATGAGATCGGACGTTCTTGCGGTGCATTCGTGCGAGTTCGCAGATATTTGCGATGCGATGCGAGTTCGCAGTTTTGTGTGGGAGCCCTTAGGAAGCGTAAGATGGATCGCATCTATTCGAGTTCGCAGATATTTGCGATGCGATGCGAGTTCGCAGTTTTGTGTGGGAGCCCTAAACAAGAAAATCATCATCTACAGCCTATACTGGACGCAGATATCCCTGTGGCTAACGCCTTATTGGTATTTATCATATATGGGGTAATGTCCATAATCCCCACGCTGGACATGCTTGGGTATCGCAGTTCAGTGGTAAAACAGTTCTGCAGGTGCTTTTGAGGTGGTGCAAATTCTAAGCCAGCACCACACGGCAACAATGTATCTAACTGATTAAAATAACTTTCGCTAGTTTTGTGAGGATCCTTGGCTGTCCTTTGGATTTCAAATTAACTTTCTACCGCCGGTGCGTTACCTATTGATTAGGACTCCCTTCCGGCGAGCACATGTCTAGGTCAATTGCTTGGCTTGACACACTGCCTTACAATAGCGAGCCTTTCATCATCATCATCAGCCTATAGCAGTACACTACTGGATATAGGCCTCCCCTATTGAGCGCCATAGCGCCCTGTCCTTAGCTTGCCGCATCCAGCATCTGCCTGCAGTCCTTGCGTGCCTTTGGTGGAAAGGAATCTGGGAAGTACCTACTGACGACCTCTGTGGTGTAGCGGGTGAAGGTTCGTCTGCGACGAGGTTGCTGGTTCGATTCCCGCCGGGAGAAATGTTTGTAATATTCGCAAACATTTGTTGAAACCGAGGGCAAAATCCAAACTGAACTTACCAATACCGCTCTTAGTAATCAATACCGCGTAGATCTGAACCGCTCCCTAGAATGCGTGGGTTTACTTACATCAGTGCCTACTATATTATCTGTGCTTGCACCATATCACTACAGACCTCTACAGACAGACAACGGGAAGCGACTTTGTTTAATACTGTCTGTCCCTATGTATGCTTAGGTAGATCTTTAAAACTACGCAACGAATTTTGATACGATTTTTTTTTAATAGATATAGTGATTCAAGATGAATTGCACCCGTGCGAAGCCGGAACGGATGAGAAACCTGTAGTCTATTTCGCTCTAATGGCGTAAAGACTCGCTAACAAAACAATCGACCCGACGAAACCCGATTGTATTGTTTTACTGACTATACTTTAGTTAAATCTCATGGACCTGTTGGGAATTTATGTATGAATATTTAAAATTATAGAAATATTTTTCGTGGACCTCTTGGGAAATGATAAGCAATAGAATCAGGACCTTTGGGGTTAAGCCTCTGAGAGGAGGCTCCAAGGGAGGAGGCTCCAAGAGAGGAGTGATCTCTAAATAAAACTACTTTTTCGGAAATATTCAAACATTTTTATGTCAAATTCATAGTAAAGAATAGTCACAAATTTCTATCCAACTATTCTCTATTTTCACAACATCTGATCTATTAAAATAATTTGTTTTTACAGTGGCAGAGGACATGTGTAACAGTCATTACATTTTTAGATATATGGTACTTATGTATACAGGGTGAATAAAATTAAACAATCGTTTATTTCGGACCATTTTGAATCCAGTGTTAATAGCATATAAAAAACAAAAGGACGCTACGTATAAAAAAATTACTTAGTAGTTATTGACTAAAAAAACATGGACTAAAAAAAGTAGGTTCGTCAAACTTGTGTTATCTATTTAGTAGAATGAGGCAACCAACGCGCGATATTTTACATTATTTCATATATTAAACGTTAAAACCTTAAGTAATGTGTACAGTAAGAAGACCAAATGACATAAAAATTAGGTAATACTTGTTTCTCAGCCACTACAAAAACAAAACTCACTAGCAACAGTAAGAATTGCACATTTTGACATACAAGACAATTTTACCATCTACTACACTATCAACATAAAACCCTTTGAACTTTGAAGTTGGCATAGCAGAGTAGATATTTTAATAGTCCTCCTAAATCATTAAAATAGTTGTTTTAAACTTTAAATATTCAGTTTTCAGGAACTAAAATGATCTTAGTCAGAATCTGTACCTGTTATAGGTGGTCTACCGTTTCAGTTAAAAAAACACTATTTATGGAAGGCGGAGCGCAGCGCGCTTTCCGCCCTCTTATCACAAAAAAAGTTGACCAAGTAAAAAAATGTTAGGAACAATATTTTACCAAATTGTATGCTAAATAAGTTTATTATAGATGTCATCGGAGCTAAAGAAAGCGGTAATTGCTAATAACTATTTGTTTATATTTGACCTTGACTCACGAAATTAACACGATATTGTAATTGACTTGGGACAACGTTAATAATGCCAAAAAAAAAGGCGTAAAAAAGATTCCTATTAAACCTATTTTTTGGCTAAAATGGCTGGATTTAATTTTATGTCTTATATAAATCAAAACTCAATCTTCTTCGTATTTAATCTTGACAAAATGGTTAGCCATAACAGTAAATAAAAATATCTAGTCATATCAAAACTGTAACCTATGTACGAATTTTTAACCCAATTTTTTACATTATGTAGGTATATTCCTTTATACCAACTTCAAAAAAAATAGTTAGAGAAATAGTTTTTATTAATAAATATAAATAATATTGCACAACTAGGTAGGTAGCTTCATAAGCGCAATTGGACGTAATCATTACATGCGAAAACTATAAATACGTAATTAAATATTAATAATAATAAATAAATCCTTATGTTAAATCACTTTAAACTGGATAGATAGGTAACACCCTGTATAATAAATCAATGGGTACCTAAGGGCGTTTTCACACAACATCCGTTTTACAGAATCCGTTTCTGTATCGTACAATGTCAAAAAAACAATTGTACAGCGAGATTTCCGAGAATCACGGAAGTACAGAAGGTCTTATCGCTATTAGATAATTCTCCCAGGCAAAAACGAAATAACAATAAAGACGGATATAAAATGACAACAGCTTGGAGGCCCACAATATACTATTTTATGTGTATTTTGTTTCTTTGCGTTGTAATATTTAAGGTAATTTATAAAATCACTAGGTATTAATTACCTATCCCGTTTAAAGTGATATAATCATGATAGTTTCAAATATTCCATTCAATGCACCGAATAGGACGCGCATATACACTTAGTACACTGTAAAATGATTTCTTATTACGAACCTTCAACGAATCTCAACTAACGTTAAACCGGGTGCGTCGCGTCGTGGACGCTCAAGCGGAAGCGGGGCGGAATTTTGACTGATAGTAAACATTAAGATAAAAAACTTTATTTGAAACATAATTAAGGTGCTAGCAAAATATGAAGCGACCTGCAGAAGTAAAATACTGTGTCGCAGGTCGCAACGCCCACCTCCGGGATTAGATTTACAGTGTATTATCGAACCTTGATCAAACGAGATGTGCGGATACACGACGTATATATATCGATATAAATAAAAAAATATATGTTACCTATCTCAAAAACAAAGCCGATTTAATATTTTTTTTAATGAAAACTACTTCATCTGTTTTTTTCTTCGTTTCTTTTTGAGTAAACGGTGTATTTATAGCTTTCTATTAAAACCTGTTAAAAATCCGCCATCAATTCCGCTCCCACTGTTCACCGTAAACGCAACCTTACTTCAAAGAGAAAGTAAAACGTTTGAAAGATAAAACATTTATAAATAAAAATTCCTTCGTTCTGTACGTATTAATGTAAAATGAATACTCGACTAGCATCATACGTAATACTTTTACATTTCTAATAATTTAAATAAATAATTATAATTGAACATGATTTAATATTATTATCTTACATAGCTTATTTGGTATGTTACCTACTTAGAATAAACACTCACAGGCCGAGCGACGAATATTCTATTTTAAAAGACTTTTTAAAATAGCATGAGGCTAAAGAATATTCCCCTAACATTCGATTTCGCAAAAAAATTATAAATACAATGTGCCACAAAATGGGTATACTACGAACGGGGTGGTTTCGGATATCGGGGATGTTAACATTTTTCTCTAATTTGACTCTACCACACAAAACTGAAAACAATACAAAAATAAATACTTAGAATAGAGGAAGTATAAAGAGCGGCCTTATCGCTGAGAGCGATCTCTTCCAGGCAATTTATTAAATTCATTTTTAAAAGCCTTCAAACGTATCTCGTTCTCCGTACATTATCAGCCTGAACTGGACACTGGCAGAAAAGTGGCAAAGCAGACGCATATTGCCAAATAAGACGTCAAGTCAGCCCGTTTCACATTATATGTGTATTTTGTGGCACATTTATAGTATAAACAGATTATTCAAAAAAATCTTAACTTTACAAATAATGTCTCTAAAATTATCAAAAATTCATTGTACTCTTTATACATAAAACTATAGTAGTTTGATGAATTCACTACAGATGTAGTGAATTAATTACAGATGTAATGAATTAATTGCAAATGTAATGAATTAATTACGAATGTAATGAATTAATTGCAGATGTAATGAATTAATTACGGATGTAAGGAATTCATCAAACTACATTTATTCATTCAATAAACGTTGGTGTTCTTCTAACACAAATAAAGTTCATAGTTAACCCGCTTATCCATCGTCATTGTATTTAGTTACTTAATGTTATTGCTCTACTTTCGTTTATTTGTTCACTCGGGAACAGCGTAAAATAGTTTAGGTAATAGTTTTAAAATAGAATATCGCGAAGTTACACTAGATCACAGTCTCTATAACACTAATACACTTTAGATAGCCAACTCTACACATTTTTCCTAAGACTTCAATTTAGAAAGACCTTATTCGTTAAAACGACAAATGACGCGACTAACACTAGTTTTTTTTCCTAAATTTCTTGCTTTCATTATTACTTAATAAATTTAACAAAAAAATTATACAATCAATATTCCTATTTTTCATTGTAATTTTCTGTAAAAAAAAATTCAATAAATAACAATTATTACTAAAATAATAAAAATACTCTGAAAAACGATCGCAAGAAAAATAGTAATAAAATCCTTAGCTGAAGTAATAAATAAAAAAGTAAGAAGAATTTCTTACGAAAATTTCAAATTTCCACACAGAAACGACTTCCTAGCAAGTTCTAAAGTAGTTTACTATTAACCAGTTTACTTAGACACGTGTTTCCGTGCAAAAGGAACGTTGGAGCAGGCCTAGAGTTCAGTCGATCGATTTGGACGGCTTCACTCGTTCTGGCTTGGCAGACTTCTCTGTACTTTCCTGCCTGCTCCTGAAGAAATAATATTGAGTTAGTTCTACAACTTACTTAAGTATCCTAATTAATGAAATTGACATTGTTAAGGCGTACTGAAACAACATGACATGGCAAAATCTGGCGGCCTCGATCTGTCATAGATAACCCCAATAGCCCCAAGTGTACTTGTCTAATTGACCTCAGTGGATAAAAGAGTCTTAGTTTAATGAGAGAGAGAGAAAGAGAGTAGCAAAATGTCCACGTACCAATTAAAACTTCGTCACAACATGTGGCAGAGCCTGCCTTTATGCTTCGCCTTAGTTCCCGCCGCCGCCGGCTCGTCCGCCACATTCGTGTGTTTTGTCTCGCTCACCACAGTCTCTTTCGGCGCTATTGCCTTCTCTTTCAAGCTGTCCCGGTGCCCGCTTGGCGCTGCGTACATTGATCTGCAACAGGCTTTGGTTTTACGTAGTGTTAAATGGTAAGAAAGAAAAGTAAAGTGGAAATTAAACGAGTATTCAATCAAAATAAGTATTTAGCACTTCATCTAATAAACATAAACACCCCAGTGCGTAGAAATAACGTCTCGAGCGATGGCCCGAAAACATTGTAGAGTCACAGGGATTCGATGAATGGAGGCGGTTCAAGACCGCTGTTGTGATAATCTACCCTAATTTTTCTGTCAGTTAATGTAGGTACGTAATTCTTTGGATGCAGCCAAACGAGCGTAATTTTTGTAGTGAGTCGCGTATATTCGGTCGCATAAATTGTGCCCAGCAGAAAATCTGTTGAGCTGCCAGACGGGCGCAATTTATTCAGTTGCTTTATTCGTGTCGACTCACACAATCTGTACCTGACTGACGCATTCCTCGCTCCCGCGAACACAATTCGGTTGGAACTATGCGTGAGTCAGCATATAACTCAATTGCGTCGCGCCGTGTGAATCAAACAGGAATTTTCTATGAAACCAAATGCAGCAGAAATCACGCGACTGACAACTCGCTTTGCTTATTGACATGCGTATATTGGATTATTAGTTCTAGTGTAGTCAAAAGAATAAATAACTAGCAACGTATTTTGCTAGTTATTTACTGTTTTGACTACACTATTGTATTAGGTAATACCTGTAAAAATTGTTGTAATGGTTTGAATAAATAAATAGAAATAAATAAACTAAAAAGTTTACGCTCGTTTGGCGTCACACTTAAATGAATGTACCAGAAATGAAATAAAATAAAGTACCTTGTGAGTTTCTTCCTCGCCGGTCGCGACGCCACACTGCTAGTCTTCTCCCGCCGCAGTGAAGAGAAGGGATGCTTGATGGGCTTCATGAGAGCGGTGCTGCCCTCTGCCTTCGAGCAGTTCAGAGTCGTCACTGTGAACTCCACGTCTTTGATTGCTTCGTTCGAGGCTGCAATCAATATATAAACAATACTGGACAATCCACACAGCAACATCTAGCCCCAAGCTAATCAGAGCTCGGGGGAACTAGATAACTGATATAGGTACTTAATAAAATAAATAAATAATGCTGGACAATTCACAAAGCTTCATCTTGCCCTAAGCTAAGCAGAGTTTGTGTTTCGGGTACTAATAAATGACTGATATTATACTTAACCTTTAACTGGTGACGTGGGGCCTCACAGGCCCGTGAGCACTAACAAAACGTTTTTTCACCCCTTTCCCCTCGCGTCCCGGGTTTATGTGTCTCAGTAGCTTCGAGTTTGGTTGCACCCATACCGTGGATAGCGATAATAGTGTCGGCGGGGGCAAATTCGGTGAGTTATAGGCATTTAAAGTTTTACTGAGGCCTCTCAGGCCCTACGTCACCACTTACGTTACTTTTTTTTTCAGAGTTGTTAAGTTGTTATTTGTGATTTATTATGGGGTATATCTCAAAACATAAAGGATGAATTATACAGAACCACCTAGAAAAACAGTAGAGTACTGGAGCAGAGAAATACAGAATAAAGTACTAGTATACAAATTATACCGGGAACCAGTTCAAATGTTGATCAACAAATCGAAGAATGGCTGGGGTGTGAAAAATTTAGTGGTTCTGCAGCTGATGATTTAAAAGACACATTTAATTAATCGAAAATGCTATAATTTTTTTTTTATATAATATATAATTGTATATAATTCCACCAAGGGAGGAATGAACACATGTGAAAAACATGTGAAGTTTACCCAGTGTCAGTTTTGTGATTTAAATTTTGATAAGAGATTTATGTTATTTTATAAGATGATTCCAGTCTATACTAATATTTCAAAATGTTATTATTTATAAGTATGTCGTTTTTTGTTTTTTATGACCAAATCATGATATCATATCGTTTTTTCGAATAAAACGAGAGCTCATTTTGATATGTCTTGTTTTTAAATAATAGTGATAGTTAGAATACACATAATTGTTTTATTTCATACCTAAATATCCATATTAACACAAATAGGTAGGCTACAGTCATTCATTTGTGTATAGTTTGAATTATACGTATATTCATCCGAGGCCTGTCAGGCCTAACGTCACCACTTACGTTACACAAATGCCACGTCACCAATTAAAGGTTAATACAATACATAATTTATACATAGACTAGAATACCCGGAACAAATATCTGCAGACCGTACACACAATTGTCCCGAGACGGGAATCGAACCCGCAACCTCCTGCATCGCAGGCGGACCTTCGCCCCCCGCGCCACAGCGGTCGTTGCCAATATTAACCTCATGTAGTTCCTTACCAGTAAACTCCTCAATGGGCTTATCGATGGTGTCATGGTCTATCCACGTCAGCCCCATCTCCACCTTCTCCGCCAGGTCCTGCCAGCGCCGCCTGGAATTACAATTAAAATATTCACTTTACTTTACCTCCTATAGCATCCGCTCTTGGCTTCGCACGCGCTTTTCACGGATATTAAGTAGCCTATGTCTTTACACGGGACACCGTCTACTGCTCTGATATTTTATAAGGATATTATCTGCCGTCAAAAGGTAAAAGAAAAACAGAGACGTTAAACACTGCGAATAAAGACGAGTAAGTTTTTATTGGTAGACATACCAATCTACCCTCATTTCCCTACTTGAATTCCTGTTCTCTGCGGTGCCGGTGTAGAGAGGCTGCATCCACGGGAAGGTCTATGTCAGCACCTTGTACAGCGGGAGGCAGATCATGCCATAAACTACTTGAATACCTGTTCTCTGCGGTGCCGGTGTAGAGAGGCTGCATCCACGGGTAGGTCTCAGTCAGCACCTTGTACAGCGGGAGGCAGATCAAGTCGTGAACTACTTGAATACCTGTTCTCTGCGGTGCCGGTGTAGAGAGGCTGCATCCACGGGAAGGTCTCAGTCAGCACCTTGTACAGCGGGAGGCAGATCATGTCGATGAACCCTACTTGCATCTGGGGTAGCTCGTCTTTTTTCTCTCTGGAATGACGAATAAACTTTGTAAATAACAGATAAATATTAAAAGAAACACTGGTGGAAATAGAAGCATGAAATGGGCCACAGAGTAAGTAATGTATTACCTGTCCATCATAGCGATGGGCGGCTCGTTCAGCTGCAGCTTCTCCAAGTCTCCCTGGTCGAAGAACTCGTCGGCGACCAGCTTGGCCACCTTGTGCTGCACCTCCCACGGCTTGGCGATGGCAGACACGTCGCACGCAGTCATCATCATGCCGCACAGCACTGTGGGTAATTCATAACATGTATTTAAAAGTTATTATATTACATTGTTTGTCAAAAGGAATAATTGAGATAGATAGATGGATAATTTAATTGTTTTGAAAAAACTAGAAACCGACTTTAAATTCCTCTTTGTTATATTGGGGCAGATATTTATCCCCGGGAATAAGATGTATGAGACCATCTCGGGATCATTCTCTATAAAGAATCATCCAAATCGAGCCATAAATTAACCATGAATGATCAGTGGTCAGTCAGTGAGTGAGCGAGTGATGTTGACATAGCTGTAATTTGAGGGTAGATATTTCCTAAACTAAATTAATTTGAAACTAGTAATTTTAGGAGTCGGTTAACTACGTTAGGAACAACACCTAGAATCATTTTCAAGCAATAGCTTTCATTGGCAACAAATAAATTAGGTACCTAATAGCTAAAAGTCCCTCGAAATGGTGCAAGTAGACGAAAGGGTTCCCAGTGGCTCCCGTCTACTTGACTCAGGTAACAGGATTCTCCGTGACCATTGATAAATTTTGAAACTCACATTCTTTCTTCTCTTGGCTCTGCCAGTCGAACTCCCCGTTCTCGACCAGATCCAGGAACTTGGATTTCTTCTTGAAGTACATCGCCAGGTCGGTGGACAGGATCGCTGTCTCCACCACCTTCATCACATCGCGGTAGTCGTCGGGGGATAGGGCCTGCAAAGAACGAGTGTCTTTGAGTTAATAAATAAATGAATTAAATATAAATAAATAATGCTGAACGATCCACACAGCATGTAAATGTAAATGACAAATGTTTGTACGATCTACAGATATTTGTTACGGGTGTTCTGGTCGTTATCTATGTATAATAAAAAAACTATCTACATATGTAATGTATTGTATTAAGTATATCAGTAGTACCCCTAACACAAGCTCTGCTTAGCTTGGGCCTAGATGATGCTGCGTGGATTGTCCAGCATTTTTTTAAAATCCTTTGATGCCGGTGTAGTGTAAGCGCTGGAATTCGTGGGATGAGCGGGTCATTAACCTCTTTTTCTTTTCATAAATTGAGTTCGATGAGGTATGTGGTGTAGTTTGAGCCTGTATGACAGACCCAGATAAGTACATTTCTAGTTGAGGTTCCTCTAGACAGTTTATTTTTTTTTTTTGTTTATTTTGACTGCAGTTAAAATATACCAACGAGCTCTAATTTGTCTTTAGTCTAAAATTTCTTTGTTAAAGAATATAATTATCTTTTTTTCATTCTCTCACCTGGAAGATATTATTGCTCTCGCTGTTGAGGATCATGACGCACTGGTCGAAGTGGTGATGCTCCATGGTGGAGGTGGAGTAGAGGATGGCCAGCGGACTCTCCGTCTTCGTCTGGAAGGCGTTGTTGGTGCCGCGGTGGTCCAGGTCGTGGCACAGGCAGGCCACTAGTAGACCTGGACCCAGATATATAACTCAGACTTTTTTTGAAACAAGATATCATTTAGATATAGTTTCTTTTTTTCTGTTTTTTTTTAATAAATAACAATTTAACCGGTGTCTGGGATTTACGATTTTGTGCAGATGGAATGACGATCTGCGAAAGGCAGATGGAGCCAGCTGACGAAGGCACTCTATGTGGTTTTTTTAGGGGTAGCATTATATCCAGCTCTATAACCTACTCACAAAAACCAACCCCGCCGGATGCGGGGTCGAACAATACGGCGCTTACGCCCTTAAGTGCATTCGTGCACCTTGGCGAAACCTCCTTATCCTATAGTAGCATCTGGCTACATCATCATCGTCATTATTTTAGAATTATTTTGGACTAGTATCACTTACTGCTAGGTATAGGCCTCTTTTCGCTTTTGCCAGCCTTTTCTGTCTGATGCTTCCCGCATCCACATTAATATGTCCTAAACCCTGACGATATCGTCAACCCATCTTGCGAGAAGACAACCAGGCTTTCGTCGGTAACTTAGGTATAACAATACCCTACAGTTCGTGTCTCACCTAATATCTCCAAGTCAGACATGAACCGCTCCATCTTGCCCGTCTTCAGCATGGCGAACATGGTCTGCGCGACGTTGAGCGCGTGTCGCCAGTTGTGGTACTTCACGGGCCGGTAGTTCTTCTTCACACTCAGGATCCAGCGGCAGAGGACCTGGAATCAACCAATAAAACGTCAAGTGCAAGTCGGACCTGCGTCCCAAGGGTTATTTATTTATTTATTTTATTATAAGCCCTGAGTGTCCCACTGCAGAGCAAAGGCCTTTCTCCCCTTCCACGTCATCGTCACACGGTCACACATCGGTCGTCAAATTAAAGCTTAATACCCCTTTCGTTCTTAAACACGTCATCACGTACTCACATCGTACGGTATGTGGAACTTCTCCACGAGGCTGCAGGAGAGGAACATCCTCAGCGTGGCTCGGCAAGTATCCTCGTCTGATAAGTCGAAATCTGTAATGCAACATGTTCATTATTCTACTAAACTGTTTATCTATAGACATAAGAATAAACAATAACGTTGTTTATTCCTACGGTATAGATTCCTGAATGGATAAACGTATATTGATATTTTGTTCAGTAAATTCAATTTATTCACCATTACATTATCACTCATATTGGCTTGACAAATAAATAGATTACATCTTTTTAACTTTTCTAAACTTTTGCGATTTTATAGATTTACTTATTAAAAAAGAATACTTATCGGGTATTTATCGCGTAGTTTTGTTATACTTACCCCTGCGTGTCTATAAAAACAGACAAGGAAGAAATTGCAGTAGCAGTTCTAATGTTATGATGGTTCTCATAATAAGGATTAAACAGTCTGTACCGTTCAGCAGTTTAGTGAGCGAGCGAACATAAAGCGCCGGCGGTTTGCACCGCCGGCTTTGCCCCGCGGCCTGACCCGCCGGCACATTATCGCAAAACAAGCCCAGCGGATTTGGTGTGTAGAGGCCATTAAGTTGACTTACCATGGAACTGAAAGCTGAAGAGGTTGTAAGTCTCAGCGGAGGGTATGACCTCCTGGCACAGCTTGCTGGTGTCGTCCGTGGAGGCGGTCGCGTGGTACGACAGGCACTCCAACGCCACCTGGGGAAGAACACTAGTCAATTAAAAAACAATGATAATCATAAATAAATAAAGAACAAACAAATAATGCTAGACAAATTCACACAGCATTATCTAGCACCAAGCTATACTGAGCTTGTGTTATGGCTGGGTGATAAATAACTGATATATGTACTTAACAAAACTTTACTATACTATTACCTACTTATTTATATACATACATAATTTTTGAATCTTTTTTGAGAATAAAATAAATAATTTAAATAAATATAATAATAGATTATTGATTATTTTTTCTAGTTACCTACAGAATGAAACAATGTGAAAAATGCAAAAAGTTTCCTGTCACCATTTTTTACGGAACACGACCAAATTCATACCAAATTAGAAATTAATAAAAACTAAAAAGTTCGTCAATCTCTACCAGACAACCGCGGACCTCTCGTCTTCACCGTACCTTCTGCTTGGCCATCAGCTTGCAGGCATTCTCGTACATCTGCGTGTTGTGTATGCCGAGCCCGCAGAATATCGCGAACGCCTCGAAGATAGAGATGTCGCCTTCCGTGAACTGGCTACCGTTCTCCTGAAACAGATATACAATCAAAATCATTTATTACTTTCAAACTTTTCAAACTATCATGGTTATTAACACAAAAGTCATAATCTTCAATATTACTCGTATATAAAAATCTATTGCTGTTCGTTAGTCTCGCTAAAGCTCGAGAACGGCTGGGCCGATTTAGCTGATTTTGGTTTTGAAATGTTTGTCGTAGTCCAGGGAAGGTTTACGCGGGAGAAAATACGGAAATAAACTGCATCCCATCTGAATTCTGAATTAGCACTGCACTGCATCCCATCTGAATTCTGAATTAGCACTGCACTGCATCCCATCTGAATTCTGAATTAGCACCGCACTGCATCCCATCTGAATTCATGAAAATAAGGATCTAGAGTAAAAAAAAACTCCATCCGTGTCCGATGCCAGCATTATTATTTTTCTTATTATATTATTAGGATTTAAAGAGCTATGCTCGGAATTTCTCTGAAGGATAGGATTCGTAACGAATACATCCGATAGAGAACCAGAGTTATCGACATAGCTCTGAGAATTAGCAAGCTGAAGTGGCAGTGGGCCGGCCATATCTCGCGAAGAACTGATAAACACTGGGGTTAACGTGTTCTTGAGTGGACACCACGACTCATCAAACGTAGAGTAGGACGCCCTCCGACCAGGTGGGATAACGATCTATGAGAAACTGCAGATGCTGGATGTGTCAAGCTGACAGGGCGCTATGGCGCTCATTGGGGGAGGCCTATGTCCAGCAGTGAACTAACATAGGCTGATGATGAGTGTCGTTACCTTATTGATAAGCTGCGCGACTCCTATGACGTCCTTGTTCGCGTTGACGATGGGCATGCACAGCATGGTCCGCACGTGCACCGCGTCGTCTGTAGCGGCCTGCATGCCGTTGTCTCGTCTCCACTGGCCCACATCCGATATGTTCAGGAACTGGTTGGACTGTGCCACCTGGAACAACAATCAAATATTTATATTCAATTCAATTCATTTATATGTGTTGATACAGTTGATATCATTTAATCTACTTTGCTTAATGAAACGCGCTAATCACTGCGCTTGGAATCAGTTTCGTAGAGATGCATAGAAGCAAGTAATGTCGCTGGCAGTCTGCAGCCGCAGTCTGCGGCCTGCGGTCCATCTTGGAATTGCATCTTTCTACTTACACTTAGTGCTATTGTTTTGAGGATCCAAGAGTGGTATAAGTAAGGAAATACTTTTTAAGCTACAGGCCTTTCTTAAAATAAATAAATAAAAATCTTGCGGCAGCGCCAGCGTGGAGGACGGCGGCCGCCCGGACGCTAGACTATACGTTCTAGGTGACTTACAGTGAGTGCTATGCTGGCGAGGGTGGAAGTGTTGTCATGCCGCGGCGTGAGGGTAGTCCGGGACTGGCGCGCGCCCAGCTCGAACAGCGTGTGGAAGCGCGTGGGTGCGGGCGGCGGCAGCGCCAGCGTGGAGGACGGCCGCCCGCCCGGACGCTGGACTATACGTTCTAGGTGGCTCTGGAAATAAATCACGTAAATCTATATTAATATTTTGGGCTGGTTTTATAGTCACACCGCTGGGCAGCGCGCTGGTAACGTTTACTGATAAGCGTTTACTGAACGGCGCTGCAGCGCGCGCGCGTCTTTGAAACGCAACTACTACCCCCATACATCTCCGAACGCGCGCTCCAACTTCGCTGCCGAACAATAAAAACAGCCATGAAGATTTTTTGATTTTTTGTTTGTTTGTATTGAATAGGCTCCGAAACTACTGGGCCGATTTTAAAAATTCTTTCACCGTTGGGAAGCTACACTATCCCCGGGTGACATTGGCTATATTATATTTTAGAAATTTGAAAT
The DNA here is from genome assembly GCA_947044415.1 of Eupithecia dodoneata. Taxonomy (NCBI): domain Eukaryota; kingdom Metazoa; phylum Arthropoda; class Insecta; order Lepidoptera; family Geometridae; genus Eupithecia; species Eupithecia dodoneata. The sequence goes on from OX345678.1 coordinate 8,467,212, forward strand.
TGGAATTTAACGCGGGTGAAACTGCGGGGCGCAGCTAGTATTGTATAAACCAAACTCACCGACTCACAATGGTCCGTGTCCAGGATAAACACCGCGCACCGGTCACACTTCAACAGCTCCCTCGCCTCCGTCATGATCTTGGTGACGAGGCACTCCAGGTTGCTCTGCTCCTCGAAGATACTTCTCGCCAGCGCCAGGAGGATCTGGTTCCGCTTGTACTCCAGCACTGAGGACTCGAACAGCTGCGCGTTCTGGATGCCGATGCCGCAGAACGTGAGGTACCGGCGGAAGACTTCCACATCGCGTGGGGAGAACTCTTTGGAACCTGATGGTGGAAATTAAATAATTTATTAGGGTTCTAATGTAACTGCAATAAAACACGTAGAATAAACCACTTATACAATTTATACACGAACATATCGTAAATTACCTAAAAATTCATTCAAATTAAAATAGACAAAATAAAATAGTGCAAAGCAGAGTTTTGTACTCGGCCCAAAACCATCTACTATAACTCGGTCTTGCCGTCCCGTATAACAACAAACTCTAATATAATGGGGTGGTTTAGTCTCCTCTAAAAAATATACAGTTAAACGTTCAGCTCCGTCTTGTATAAAGTGATGAGAGTACTATTGGCGGTGATGAAGGAATGGGTTGACAACTGACCGTCCGTCTTGTTGATGATCTGCGCGACCCCCACCACGTCCCCCTCGTAGTTACAGATCGGCATGCATAGGATCAGCTCCGTCTTGTATCCCGTTCTCGCGTCTATTTCACTGTTGAACCTGAAATATTAAATAAATAAATAATGCTGGAGAATTCACACTGCATCACCTAGCCTCAAGCTTAGCAGAGCTTATCAGAACACGCGGCAGCGTGTTCAAGCCAAGTTCAAGCAAAGGAACGCGCCGAGTGTATCATTACACGAACCACTTGGTGCCACTTTTGACCCTTCTATATCTCAAAACCTCTTTAACGTAAACACATAAAACTACGTGTGTTTAATTATATCCATAAGGACATGTAGAAGCCCAAATTTCATGAAGCTAGCTCAAACGGTTATAGAGATATGAAGGTTAAAAAGTCGTTAAAATTCACACTGACTGACTGACATATATATAGTACCTAAATCTAACCTACTTCCAGATGACCTAGAAGGATGAAATTTGGAATCCAGCTCGGTAATTGTGTGTAAGCGTAGGAAAAAAATAAAAAAATAAAAAAAAGTCAAAAATTAGTGATTTTAGCGACGACGACCTTATGTCAATGGAATAAGGTTTAAATTAAAAATAGATTCGCATTGCAAAGAATAAGCAATAGTACTACGTCTCCGATTGCGCCATAGAATACAGTGGAGTTTTTAGGGACCGGCCCGTATAATACCTACCTAGTTATGTACCTATGTCGAAGCATTGCATAGAATAAGCAATAGTAGGTACTAACGTCTCCGATTGCGCCATAGAATACAGTGTAGTTGTTAGGGACCGGCCCGTATACATGTACCTACCTAGCTATGTACCTGTTTTCGAACGAATAGAAAGGATAGAAAGGGAAATCAGAAATGTTCTGGAATATAATCAAGAGATAGGTATGGCCCGGAAAATCGTAGATTTTTCTAGTTTAGCTCAGCGGAGGTATACAAGCCCAGTTTGTTTGCAAGTTTAGTTAGTTCTTATTTTACAAGTGAGCAAGTGTTAAGGAAAGTAAAGGAAAGAAAACAGTGAACAGTGCAGTGACTTTGTAATAAGTGCGTAGTTGTGTGTATTCGGTACAATAAACCGACACGAGCTGTTTTACTTGATCATCACTCCCGACCAGCCCTAGTTGAAGTCTTACACCTTCGACGAGCCCCTACAAGTGGTGTCCCCATACAAAAAAAAAACCATTTTTTTTTTGCAAGAAAAAACATTAAATCTCAATACCTGCCTAGTTTTCTTTACAAAAAGTAATGATATCCCACCAAAACATAAATGTAAAAAAGGAGAGCCAAGTTCAATACAAAAATTAAGATTGGCTGTGGGCTTCCCCGCAAAAAGAATGGAGATATAAATGAGTGCCAAGTCAAATCTATGTAGGTTAGATTTGACTTGGCCAGTTTTTATCAGAATTAAAACGTTGAATAACTTTATAAAATAACTGATGTAATGAAAACTGGCAAAGTCAAATCTAACCTACATAGATTTGACTTGGCACTCATTTATATCTCCATTCTTTTTGCGGGGAAGCCCACAGCCAATCTTAATTTTTGTATTGAACTTGGCTCTCCTTTTTTACATTTATGTTTTGGTGGGATTGGTTATTCCGTGATCATGGCGCATGAAACTGTGCCGAAATATTGGATAACTCAAAAATCAAATCATGGTAAATATCCCGTTTTAAATGACTTTAGTTTTGATAACCATGATAGTTTCAAAAGTTTTTTAAGCAGAGCTTGTGTTATGGGTACTAGATAACTGATATACATAATACAATACATTACATAGATGGATATTTTTTATTATACAGGGTACATAGATAAGTAACAGTCACCATCACGCATGTCGATTCAACCTACTAATATTGTAAACGGGAGAGTTTGTATAAATGGATGTTTGTTACTCTTTCACGCAAAAACCACTGAACGGATCGTGCTGAAATTTTGCGTACAGGTAGTTCCAGGCCCGGAATAAAACATGGGCTACTTTTCATCCCATAAACCAGTTCCCATGGGAGAGAAATGACTCCCTAATATACAATTTAAAAACCATAACTCCTCACTATTACTTTACCGGGTTACTTATTCTCTTCTTGGTACTAAACTTCCAAACAAAGGAAGTGCCTAGATATCTCAACGAAGCTTTTAAGTTCTGAGTGCAACATGTTAGGGACAAAGTTGAAAACAGAAACCTAGCTTCTGTATGTGAAGGAAACTTAGCGATTGTTACCGAAGAAGCTTTGAGAGAAAACTTCAAAATGCTCTCAGGTAAGTTTATTGTTTAATTACTTTAGAAGCTAACGGTACCCGGCTTTTTGATTTGGGTATCCATTCCCATCCCAAAAATACATGTAAATAAATAGTATCAAACAAAAACGATGGGGTAAACGTGTTTATGAGTGGAGACTGCGACTCGGCAAACGTAGTGAAGGACTCCGGCCAGGTTGGATGACTGCAGAAAGATGCTGGATGCGGCAAGCTGAAGACAGGGCGCTATGGCGCTCATTATTGGATGCCTATGTCCAGCTGTGGACATTTATAGGTTGATGGCATCCAGCATCTACCTGCAGTCTTTCGCAGGTCGTCATCCCACCTGGATTTCAGATAGTCTTACACATAAATGACTAATTGTGAAGTGTCGACGAAAAAAAAAACAAGAAAATCTTTATTCATAGCCATCGACTATTCATAGCATTAACAATTTTACTAAACTACCACCATAAAGACTACAGAACTACTAACTAATTAGAAAACTGTCGTGCACGTTTGACCTACTTATAGCTATTCGCTTGGTCTTCGAAATGGTGTCCCTATAATTTGCTTATTAGTGTGCTTACCTAGGGTCTGAGTAGGCATTCCTGATGTTGATAGGGTTCTTGGTCTGCGCAGCCAGCCCCGCCACGCCCACGCCGAAGGGGATCTTGATCTCTTGCGACCGCGCCGTGCGGAGCGCGTCCTGGAGCTCTGGAATTATATAGAAAAGGATTTTAAACATTATTTACAAAAGTAATAACGAATAAAACTAATTATAAGAGGGACCTATTCTAACGCCTCGCCCGCCTGCTCGCTCGTAAACAGTACCTAACCTTATTTGAATAAGCAATAATTCTAATCATCCATTCATCCCGACCATTGTTATTTTTATTGATTTTAAATAGTCTGTAACAATGGTTCATCAAGAAGTATTGAATCTTCCTTCTTTGAAGACCACACGTGAATGGATTCGCTGATCCGTTGAGCAACCAATCGCAAGAATTGAGCAACGAAATTGCAACTTCCTACCAAGTTGATTTTATTGTTACTTTTAGCTTGTGGTGCGAACAATTTGGTGCGAAACACCGCTACACCGGTTTTATAGAACCGAAAATATTGTGAGACTAGTTTCTACCGGCGGCGGCCTTACATGCTTCTTTTCCAGACAAAAAATTGCTTAAAGACACGTTATTCTAAGTCGACAAAAATCGAATTGTTGTTCTATGGAAACGTTTTCCATGGTAACTGCACCAGTTGACGATTGAGTCCATTTGACGAAAATATCGAGACATTATCGTGAAGTAATCGTCATATTTGTATGGGATTTGCGTTGTCCGCGCGATAAAGGCGCTGCGCGCTGTACCAAAATGTATGGAAATTGTATGGAAAATGAGATGTCGTGATGACCTCTCGGTACTATCGTCAAATGAACACGGGGCGGATAGGATAGAAAGTAACAAAATTTCAGCCTGATCCGTTTGGAGTCTATCCATCGAGTCCAGCTATCGCATTTATAAATAAATATATGGTTTGAGTTATAAATAAAGAAATGAATTGTAATGCGTACAAGGATATTGAAATACGTAAGTCATCTTACGTAAACTTGGTAAAAATTCCTAAAATTCTACGCCATTCTCGAAGATTCTAATTGAGTCTGTCGTCAAAGCTGCGTCACTGATAAAGCCGTCACCTCCAATTTCCCGCATCGGGGCGCTTAGCTTGTCGTTATTGGGCATTACGATGTTTCTATTATAGCGAAGGGTATTTTCACTGGAAACTGGTTTGGAGATAATTTGAGGACGCTATTTTGTACTTTTATGTTTACTTTTTGCATCTTATGTGTTCTATAAATATTTTGTGTGTGAGTCAGGTAAGTGTGTGAGTCAAGTAAGTTTTGTTGATGAAAATATTATATCTACTTACGCGATCAGAGCATTTGTCTTATAATTTAACTTACGAGTCCGCTTAGAGAACGCTACGACGCGACGTAGCAATAAGAACGCTACGGCGTAGCAATAAGAATACTACGGTCGGTGTAGCAATAAGTATACTACGGCGTAGCAGTGAGTATGCTACGGCGTAGCAGTTGATAAGCTGCGTGCTGCACGTAGAAATAAGAAGACTTAGTTGTCTTTCGTTTTTGTAAATAAGAAAGTTGCGCTCGTGACGATATACAATATACAAATTAATTATTATAACCAAGAAGTTATATAAAATAACTGAAACTGTGGTTGGTTGTTTTTGACACTTTTTTTTTCACATTTAAATAATGTTGAAAACAGTACTAACCGGTATCTCTGGTTACGTCAAACAGTTTCGCTTGCAAGCACCGATGCGGCGGCGCTCCCTTCGCCAAGAACAAGCTCCCTCTGTCGGCAGACGTCAGCAAACACACGTTCACTAGGATCTGCAAGGAAAAGTTATATGATTTTATCTAATTCTCTAACTCTACGTATTCAGTGGAGAGCGGAAGTATATCCCCCTACTTTCGCTACTATTGTCCACTGCCACACATTGGTGGTATAAAATATTGCTGTTTACCTGTACACTGCCCAACCTAAAACTAAATGACGCCCGGACCAACTCTCACAAGAAATAGTCGTGCGTATCATAAGTATCATAAGAAGGCTACCCTTTTCCGCGTCATTGCCTTTCGATTGTCTCAAAAGATGTGGGTTTAGTTTAAAAAGTTGTTTCATAGAGTTCCGTTTGGTTTTTTTTATACCTCTATATGTTGTCGCTATTTTCCTTTATAATTATAATAAAAATAATGCTGGACAATTCACACATCATTATCTAGCCCTAGCCCCATGGTAAGCAGAGCTTGTGTTATGGGTACTAGATAACTGATATACATAATACATTACATAGATAGATATTTTTTACTATACATAGAAAACGACCAGAACACCCGGAACAATTATCTGCAGATCGTACACACAATTGTTCCGAGGCGGGAATCGAACCCATTATGCATCTTACGTGATAAAATTTGTGTTAATTATCATGATTAACACTAATTTTATTAGTAACGTGATATTTACCATGATTTATGTTATTTTGAGTTTTCGTATTGGATCATTTATATACGAAAATTACAACTAGCACCGGTTTCATAATAAAACACCTCTCGATCACGACAACAAACTTCTTCGGTTTTCACACATTCTCACAACAAGGTTTCGGTTTCGGATAATTAAAAACCTTATTTTAGGTTAAGTTTAAAGATAGTTATTTTCAAAGAAAACACAGTCACTTACATGAGAATAGTTATTTAGCTTACTGTGAACAATTTATAAAAGCCTTCTCGGTTTAAGTTCCTAACATGTACCATTCTTGGTACATTTGTTACACCTTGTAGTGGATTATCTAAAGATGTATTATGTTATATGTGTCTAAAGTAACTCGATTCAGTGCAGTGGTCTGAACCAGACTCGACAAGATGCTCCGCTATGGCAGACTTATCAGTTACCAGATTATTAATCAGATTTATGAAACACATAAGAGCGGTAGACATTGCTTCGGTGGTAATAGGCCTTAACCGTCCATTATAAACCAAAATTATTCAACATAATACGAATCGTCAATTACTATTGTATGTATCTCTGACATTTTGTTAAGCAATTTGTATTTTTTTTCTGTAATGTATAATGATTTCTAGTTTTAATATTAAATATAAAAAGGTACTCTATTGCATTGGGTGTACTCGTTAGGATAGATGTACAATAATGTACATGTTTGTAAATAAATAAATAAATTTTCTAATTAAATTGTAGATGTTTTCGAGACCGTATCTGGTTCTTACCCCGTCAATCCGAGCCTCTGAGCTACAGAACGTGCAAAGCATTTTTATGAGACAGCCGGTTAGAAGTCGAGCTGCGCTGTGTAACATTCTGCAGGGCGCTTAAAAACCCTCGTAAAAAGTTTAAATTACAGGTACACAGGGATGTAGTCAGGGGTTTGAGTTTTGGTTTTCGATTTTGATTATGCAAATATGCGGTAAAAATTAGAAACATGGCCGTCACGTATGGTAACTTCTCAAAGAAGTAATTACGAGTAACATTATAAAATGAAAATGAAACATGTACATAGGTAATTTATATTTATTTCTTGCTATTGTTTTTTCTTACGAGGAAAAAAATTTAGTAATCTATGTAGTAAGTTAGGAACTCGAAACACGTTGGACTAAACTTTTCGATACAATAAAATAGTTTCCCACTTCGCCTTAACTCCCAAACGGTTTGACCGATTTGAATTTAACTTGTTTTTCATTGACTTGATTAAGAATTTCCTTAGCCATGTTTGAAAACAAATTGTTCTAGCCGTTCAAATATTAAGACGGAGAAATTACTCCGATGTTTTTCGAATTTTTACTTATTTATCTTGTATTGTAGCTGAAGACAGGGCGCTATGGCGCTCTTTGGAGGCCTATGTCTAGCAGTGGACTAATAAAGGCTGATGATGACCTTGTTTTCCTAAAACGTCCCTGTATTTCCGTGTCGTCCCTTTTACGAGAGTTCTTTACACAAGCGCCGGTGGACGTCCATGTTAGATTAGATGGTAATTAGTTTTCCTGGAAGAGGTTTAAAGGTACTTATCATTTTATTATTACTTGCGGAGCTGGGGTGGAAGATAATAATGCCCACGTGGTGGCCAAATTGTGGTGAACTCTATCAGCTCACCTGTAAAACTTAACTTTAATCCTATGGCAACCCAATTTTAACCTTAAACAGGTGGGGACCTGCGTAAGGTGTTGCCATAATCAACAGTTCACTACTATACGCTTGGCAGGCGGATTCCTGACTGCAGTGGAGATGTTAATAGTATTCAGAAAGAAGCTGTTGTTGTTTCCTCTGTCAGGTTCCCTTATTAATACTTCCCTATATTAATAACTGAGCCGATTGTAGGAGGGGCCCCACTCGCCCATCTCACTTTGGGGAACGGGTGGTTTCGACAAATTTCACGTGAATCTTTTATCCCACCAAAACATAAATGTAAAAAAGGAGAGCCAAGTTCAATACAAAAATTAAGATTGGCTGTGGGCTTCCCCGCAAAAAGAATGGAGATATAAATGAGTGCCAAGTCAAATCTATGTAGGTTAGATTTGACTTTGCCAGTTTTCATTACATCAGTTATTTTATAAAGTTATTCAACGTTTTAATTCTGATAAAAACTGGCCAAGTCAAATCTAACCTACATAGATTTGACTTGGCACTCATTTATATCTCCATTCTTTTTGCGGGGAAGCCCACAGCCAATCTTAATTTTTGTATTGAACTTGGCTCTCCTTTTTTACATTTATGTTTTGGTGGGATATCATTACTTTTTGTAAAGAAAACTAGGCAGGTATTGAGATTTAATGTTTTTTCTTGCAAAAAAAAAATGGTTTTTTTTTTGTATGGGGACACCACTTGTAGGGGCTCGTCGAAGGTGTAAGACTTCAACTAGGGCTGGTCGGGAGTGATGATCAAGTAAAACAGCTCGTGTCGGTTTATTGTACCGAATACACACAACTACGCACTTATTACAAAGTCACTGCACTGTTCACTGTTTTCTTTCCTTTACTTTCCTTAACACTTGCTCACTTGTAAAATAAGAACTAACTAAACTTGCAAACAAACTGGGCTTGTATACCTCCGCTGAGCTAAACTAGAAAAATCTACGATTTTCCGGGCCATACCTATCTCTTGATTATATTCCAGAACATTTCTGATTTCCCTTTCTATCCTTTCTATTCGTTCGAAAACAGGTACATAGCTAGGTAGGTACATGTATACGGGCCGGTCCCTAACAACTACACTGTATTCTATGGCGCAATCGGAGACGTTAGTACCTACTATTGCTTATTCTATGCAATGCTTCGACATAGGTACACAACTAGGTAGGTATTATACGGGCCGGTCCCTAAAAACTCCACTGTATTCTATGGCGCAATCGGAGACGTAGTACTATTGCTTATTCTTTGCAATACGAATCTATTTTTAATTTAAACCTTATTCCATTGACATAAGGTCGTCGTCGCTAAAATCACTAATTTTTGACTTTTTTTTATTTTTTTATTTTTTCCTACGCTTACACACAATTACCGAGCTGGATTCCAAATTTCATCCTTCTAGGTCATCTGGAAGTAGGTTAGATTTAGGTACTATATATATGTCAGTCAGTCAGTGTGAATTTTAACGACTTTTTAACCTTCATATCTCTATAACCGTTTGAGCTAGCTTCATGAAATTTGGGCTTCTACATGTCCTTATGGATATAATTAAACACACGTAGTTTTATGTGTTTACGTTAAAGAGGTTTTGAGATATAGAAGGGTCAAAAGTGGCACCAAGTGGTTCGTGTAATGATACACTCGGCGCGTTCCTTTGCTTGAACTTGGCTTGAACACGCTGCCGCGTGTTCTGATTTCTTTAGGCTTACAAAATAAGCACTTAGACAAGTCACATTTTATAATATACATTTTTATCAAATAAGAAAAACAAAGTGTTTTCTATTTTGTGTTCACTAGTGGGAGAATGGTTGCCCCCTCAGTAGTATTTTACAACATCCACCGATTCTTCCGCCTCCACGACCGCCACGTCGTAACATTAGGTACATATGACCTGTAGTATATTATTATGTAAAGTAATAGCAGGAGCCTGTCTCCTCACCTTATGACAGAGCACGTCGATGTCCAGCTCGTTGGCGACGTCCTTGATGAGGTCCATGAACAGGTCCGCCTCGTCCAGCTGCCTCTGCGTCGCGTTGCTGGGCGACCTGGACCTCTGGAAGACAACCAATCATATTACCAATCAATTATAAATAAAAATTACACTTGTATCAGACTGCGGTTAGATGACTCTGTGTGGGTTGTTCGGCATTATTTATTTATTTATTACTAGCTGAAATCTAACTTCCTCTTGAATCACTCTATCCATAAAAAAATCGCATCAAAATCCATTGCGTAGTTTTAAAAATCTACATAGGCCGAAATGCATTAGCTTCCCGGCTTTCGAATATATATCGCTGGCTTAATTTTCAAACTTCGTATCTCCATTCGGTAAAATTTTACAGGAGGAAGAAAAAACTATTTTATTAATTAACTAACAATAAAAACATAGACAAATAGCTTTTTTTACATTTAAATAATATTAATGCTTGTGTTTCATATAATTATGATTTATTATCTGATAACATGATAAAAGGAATGGACTTACGTGTAAATATATAACTTGTATGTTGGACTTACGAAGTTTTACTGGAGATACAAGGTTTGGTATCACTACCTATGTGATAAACCGTTTTATTTTGGATGGATATACGTATTACGCATTACTAAAAAAACAGGTTTTTATTTAAAAAAAATCCGTTTATTGCTTATCTACATAAAATGAGTATAAACGCAGTTATTAAGGCTGTGCGAGTTTTATGGAGTGAAATAAAAATGTGGTTCACATAGAAAATTAACAAAGAGAATTTAAGAATGGGGTAAGTTGTCATAAAAATTGTGGTAATCTTTTTCCATAGTTTGTTTTAACTCTTGAAGATGTTTATATTTTTCTATCTTTATTGGAATTCTTGCAGAATAGAGTCGTGGTATATTGTCAAATGGATGGACACTTGATGTATGCACTCTTGTTGGGAGAGTTCTGTATGTTTCGGAAAATCGCAACTTGTATAAAATAGTTCCGTCTGTATTATATTTTAAAGCCCTCAAGTCAGTCAGACAGCAGGATCAAAATCCTTCTTTGGTCTGTATAAAGACAAGTTCAGCTCATCAAATAGATTATGAAAAGTAGCCACACTTAAGGGTTGTAATTTTTCAATTTTACAATAATCATTTCGATAAGCTGTGTACAGTTGAGCTTTGCTTGTCCATGTTGGTTCTAAATACAATTTTGTGGTATCCTTACGACAATAATGAGATTCCATTTTTGGTAGTGATTCAAAAAATTGTCCTAATTTGGACGTACATTCGTTTCTTTTATTGTTCTTTGGTCTCTCTGAAGGTTCGTTAGCATCTTGTTCGCTGATAATCCACTTTTGTATTGCCCATTCTCCAATGCTCAACGTATTTAAAAACATTGTCTTGCATACCCGGAATCTCTCTTTTATGTTGTCACTCAATAGATATAGCTCAACGGAATGCTTGCGTCGTGATGTGGGTCCGTCACTTCTCACACGTTCTTTGCTCTTGCAGACAGAGAAGGACTTAACAAATTTTTTTTTTCAGTCCAAGTAAATGACCAAAAGTTCTGCCATATCTTCATTCTGTCGTCATCTGTTATGTTGTAACATTGTATTTTAGTGTTTTTCGTTAGACTTAGTTTACAAGCGCACCTTTCTTTCAATTGTTTCTCTGGTTTGGGCTCACTGAATTGCCATTTATTTTCTACTTTCTTTTTTCCCATGTAGGCCTTTACCTTTTCTCTGTTTTTTTTTATTTTGCGTCACATTCCACTCATCTGGTCGACACTTCTTCTGTCTTTTTTTAGGTGGCTCGACATTTTCCACTGTTTCGTCAATAGACGTAGATGGTTCAGCAGTTTCTGTAGTGTTTTCATGCGTGATAGGTTGTCTAATTGTAGTATCTGGAAATAATATTAAAATCATTTTTTATTCATATAAATACTTGGATTTTATATAGGTAGCTCATCGCTGCTCACAAATGGACTTTGTAAACCTATGAGTTTATGTATGACAAGGCATCTACCTGATCTCCTATGAACGGATCCATCCGCGAAAATACAAATGTTTTGCAGCGTACCGCTAATCATTTGAGGACCAGGATTATCATTTTCTTTATGCAAGGAACCATCATCTTGCACTGTATACGTCTGAATTTCATCATCGGAAATTTCCGTATTAAAATTCACATTTTGTAATATCCTCAATGTACGAGCTTTTCTCGACATTATCAACGCTTACATAGAAGCTGAAAGAAATAAAAACTTGCAATAAATAAAAGTGATCAGTCTTACGATTCGACAAATCTACGTAACTCCTTGACACCAGACATATTCAACACTTGCTTTACAGCGAGAAAACTACGTAACTCCATTAAGAACTTTATCACAACTTTTCTTTGTTTTTCAACACTGAAGTCAATAAAAAACATAATAAAATTAAACAAAGGACTTACCCAATCGTATATTCTACATCAGTTTTCACAAACACGTACAATAAGTATTAAAAATGAGAAAAACTGCGCGCGAATCCTTGCAATCTGTCGATGACTGAACTGAGCGCGGGAGTTACGAAGTATTGCGTCATTCAAAATGGCGTCTTCTCATGCCGTGGACATACGTGGTTTTATTTTTCATAAACAGCAACAAAACTAAAAACAACTAGGAGATACGAGAGATTCCATCGTGTTCGTGACAACATTTTACACCAGATGGCATTAAAATCAATATTTCGAAAATTTTGGAGTTACGAGTTTTGAAAATTAAGCCAGCGATATCAAGAAAACCAGCTTGTCTGTGGGAGAACAGGAAACAGATCTAAATCTTTAAAAACTAAAATTATTTAAAGATATTTATTTGTTTTTATTTTCCAAAAATACCTGGTTCTGAAACCAAGTATTCTATTCAATTCTACAGGCTGTCATAACTGTCAATACCTTCTATTCAACAATGGCCTTCATTGTTTCTCACTAACCAATCAGTTAAAACAAATAAAACACTCCACGCAACATCGATTAACTCTACATATCCAATAACCAGTTAAAATAAATAATTGGATTGATAAAACTTCATCGAATCACACGGAATTGGTTCAGCACACACGCAGTAAGTAATTGGTTGAAAGCTCTGCGCCGAGCTTTTTACTGTTAACGTGTACTGAAGCTCCCTCTAGGGAGACATTCTGACATTTGATGATTTGATGTGGACGGTAAAATATGTGGACAATATAAAATGGGAACTTTTTTAGGTTAGGTGCTGCTAGGTTGGATTTGTGTAGAATGAAAAAATAATAAAATTGCAAAGTCGGGCTATGAGTTTCGCGGTATCTAAAATACTAGACTAAGGTGATACCCATTCATTTTATTAATAAAAACTAGCGGCCCTTCCCGGCTTCGCACAGGTATTATTATTTTTCAATAATTTATTCACATTACTCCTTTAAAATCGAATCAGAAGTAAAACATTAAAAAGAAACGAAATATGCAGTTATTGTTTCTTATAAATCGAGGGCATGGTTCCTTGCACGACTTTTCTCCAACTCTCGTGGTTTCAGACTTCTCAAAAAACTACCCTGTTTTTTTATATTAGCCTGATTTGTCCCATGCTGTATATAAAATAAATTAAGCTGGACAATTCACAGAGCATCACGATCATAATGGAATCGAAAGTGATTTTGGAAAGTGGTAAAGTTTAAGTTCGAAGGTGGTAAAGTAGGTAACTAAAGGTTTATTTATAAAAGTGAGGGAAGCCTGGGGCAGAAACTAGTAAAACAGCTAAAGTGCAGCGATGGGTCGCGCAGTTAAAGTGAGTTTCAGGAATTTTAGCCAAGTATCGGACAAAGCGGACAAAGGAATTCAAAGCAGGTCGTATTTTGCATTCAAAGTGCCCTTTTTTCTTGTTCAGGTATAAACCTTTATTATGTGTCCTCCTGTTTTCTTACTTACAGAGAGAATATTGACGAATATCTGCATATTGTTGTATTCATTCAACATTGTATAAGTACATGCATTTGCCCTTTCGAACATTATAAAATAACTTATTCATGGCCTTTATTTAACTATTTTTGTAGACATTTAAGCAGGTTTAAATAGTGCTATCGCACATGTTAAAAAAACAATAGAACGCCAAATCACACATGCACCAATGCACACCACACGCACTTTCTTAAACAAATCACCATTAGCAACAACCTTTAATAGTCACTTATTTACACACAAATTATAGTAAACACATATTTTAAAATCAAATACAAAACAACTAGAATTAATCAACCATTCCAGTAGAAATAATTTCCATTTAGCTTACAGAACTTCCAAACTAATTAATCGTATTAATTAATTATTCCATGATAATGAGTGTTTTGTGCCTGTGAACATGTCCATTCGATTTGCGGTCCAATCACAAAACGAAAACGATGGAACAGTACTTACCACCACAAGTAATAATTAATTTATGCAATACATAATTTATATTTTATGTTTGCTAGCTTTAAGGTATATATTACTATGGACCGTAGAACAAGTTAAATAAGATCCGTTACTTTTCTATGGTCTAAAATAAATGATTTATTATTATTATTGTAATATATATAGCCGCGTGTAAATCTATGTGTCAAATGGTTTATAAACCTTCCTCTTGAATCCCTCTATCTATTTAAAAAACCGCATCAAAATCTGTTGCGTATTTTTAAAAACCTAAACATATATAGGGACAGACAGACGGCGGGAAGCGACTTTGTTACTATGTTGTTGATATAATAATACGGATTTTTGAAAAAATTATACAAATAACACGAAATGTAATTCACGAAGAATATAGATTTCCCATAGTTTGGGTTTTTCACGAGATGAGTCAATCAGCATCTTTCTATGCAAGCGAGCCCTGAACAGATACCTACAACTCATCAGCGCTTACCATCGACGCGAGATGAAGTTAAAAGAAAGGCTATTTTTGTATAAAAATACGTTGTCGAAATTCTATTATTTTACTTCAAAATCTGTGTAAAATATACTACTCATAATAATACTAAAGATATACTCTTTAGTATTATTATGAGTAGTATATTTTATTATCTTTATAAGTGTATTTATTTATGTTAATAGTAAACACACGAATTGTTATTGTACCTGCATATAATACTATTTTTTGTTTGTTATGAGTTCTGTAATCTAGCACTACTTACTAGATCCACACTACCCAAAGGTAAAAAAGCTATCTAGCATTATTCTCGCCTAACTAACCTAAATCTAACTATTGATACAGACTAAAATAGTTAATACAGTCTGTCTGTCTAGAGCCATAGTTAACGGAGAGATTCGTTCTGGAGTACGACCCTTAAAATCAATGTCATTGTGAAATTAGATAGTTGCTATATCTATACTAATATTATAAAGAGGAAATGTTTGATTTTTCGTTTGTTTGTTTACTTGTATTGAATAGGCTCTGAAACTACTGGACCGATTTCAAAAATTCTTTCACCGTTGGGAAGCTACACTATCCCCGGTGAACATAAGCTATATTATATTTACAAAAAAGTTTGTGATCCTTACTAAAACTCCAATAGTGTAACCCAAGGTGTACAAAAATCACCTAATAAAGTGAAATTCGAGTTTAACGTGGGTGAAACCGCGGGGAACAGCTAGTATCTAATAATACAGATGTATAGACGATTTATTATAGGAAGGTCTTGTCTGCCAAAATAAAGAGTAATCACGTCATAACAGCCTGGCAGGGCCATTAATGTGATGTAAACATCCCATAATTTAGTCGACTGAATATTTCCATAGGAAAGAAATCAAACAGGGTTGACAATACGGTCGAGGAATACTTGCTTTCTAGTCCTACGCTGACTTGTCAGTACATAGTTTAAAACCGCTTCCCGCTGTCTGTCTGTCCCTCTCTGTCATGTATGCTTAGTGTGGGGCCTAATTGGTAAATTCACAAATACGTGCAGTATTTGTGGATTTACCAATTAGGCCCCACACTTCTTAATATTTTCAGAATTACCATCGCGAGCACTTACAACAAGATGCGGCTCAATGCTTCACGATAAGAAGTAAAAGTAAAAGTAAATGCTTCACGATAAGACATCAATATAAGTATGTTTATCTTTAAAAAGTACTTAACGGAGTTTTAAGCGATTTTTTTTTTTTAGATAGAGTGATTCAAGAGGAAGGTTTATAAACCATTTGACACATAGATGACCCACGCGGGCGAAGCCGCGGGGAGCTGTTAGTTATATATGTATAGAAAGGGTAAAAAAACAAGGAGCTTTATGGGGTGATTTATTATTCATTATTTAATAGGAACTTGCTTGTAGATAGGTACTTGCATAAGCAGGGTTCTAAAAACAAAATGTTAAACTCTCTTGAAGCGCTGAGTTGACAGCTGCGGGAACTTTGAACTTTATAAAGTTTAACTTAGTTTTAAATGATTCGTCAAACGGTGGCCATTTTCATTTTCTGTTTCATTTATTGCTGGTAAATATTATTCTAATTAATTTTTCTTCAAGCAACAAGTTTATACGTGAAGACCACGACTCAGTAAGCGTAGTGTAGGATGACCTTTGTCCAGGTAGGATGATGACAAGCTGAAGATAAGGCGCTATGTTGCTCATTAGGGTAGGCCTATGTCCAGCTGTGGACTAGTATAGGCTGATGATGATTATAATGATAAGAATTGAACTTCACACACAAGGCTGATGTATGCGTGACTATAGGTGCCGATACATACAAAAAACCTTACCTACCTCTAACTTTAACTATACTAGTAAGCAACTTTTAGTATCTACTTAGTTGATACCTATCAACATTTAAGTATCTACTTAGTTGATATTATTTTATGAACAAGGAGAGAGTTATGAAGTCTTTAAATTGTATAAGAGTTCAAAACTCCGGCCCCTCGAAACAAAAGGCATCACGACCTGTTTCTAGGAATTAACTATTCCAAGAAACTGCCCTAAAGTATAACAACCTGCCTCTTTACTATATTAGTAAGTACCTTATCGAATCATCATCATCAGCCTATAGCAGTCCACTGCTGGACATAGACCTCCCCCAATGAGCGTCATAGCGCCCTGTCTTCAGCTTGCTGCATCTAGCAACTACCTGCAGTCTTTCGCAGATCATCATCCCACCTGTCGGAGGGCGTCTGTTTGTATGTCTGTATGTATTTTTCAAATCGGTCCAGTAGTTACATAAATATTATTTTTCTTTTTAAAAAATATCTTTCACTGTTGGAAAGCTACACTATCCGCGGTGAACATAGGCTACATTATATTTTCAAAAAAATTAGGGATCCTTACTAAAACTCCAATAATGTAACCCAAGGTATAAAAAAATTGCTTAGAAATTCCACTACCTGTGCGAAGCGGGGACGGTCCGCTAGTGAGAAATAAACATCTTTAAAGCGAACCATCCCAAGGAACAGCCCTGGAGTATAACAGCCAGCAATTTGCAGACATTGAAGGCATTACTGGATCGCGCCGGGTGGGTATCAATTTTATGGCTTCTGTCATGTTCCAGTATCGATTAGCCTGGGCTCCGATACTGGCTGGCTATTACACCGGCTAGTGTTGGTTACGATCTCAGGCACTATGACATCTCTAGCTTTGTTATCTATTACACCGGCTAGTGTTGGTTACGATCACAGTTACTATGACATCTTTGTTATCTAGTAATTTGGCTCCAAACTACCTAACAAGGTAAAGAGACAATTTGTGTGTTTGATCTGCAGATTGTTCCGGGTGTTCTGGTGGTTTTCTATGTATAGGTATAAAAATAATCTATCTTTGTAATGTATTGTATTAAGTATATCAGTCATCTAGACGATGATGTTCGTTTGTCCAGCATTATCACTACATAGTATAAAACAAAGTCACTTCCCGCTGTCTATCCCTGTCCCTTGTTTGTTTAAATCTTTAAAACTACGTATCGGATTTTGATGTGGTTTTTTTATAGATAGAGTGATTCAAGAGGAAGGTTTATAAACCATTTGACACATAGATTTCCACGGAAGCGCAAGCCGCGGGGCGCAGCTAGTTTGTTTATAAACTATGCTGTTAAACCTTCCTTTGATCTCCATAGTAAGAAGGAAATATTCCATAGTAGGAAGCAATTCCTTGTCCTCAGTTTTATCCCATAAAATCTTCCAGAAAACTATTCGCATACCCTGTCCTAACGGAATAGCAAACATGGCTACCTGCCGACGCCGACGATTTGACAGGCGCTTCGCAAATATAACTCGATCACATCCACCACAATACTGGAGCAGGCAGAAAGGCAACTACAGAATCGACGACCTCTGCGGCGCGGTGGGCTAAGATCTGCCTCCAACGCAGGAGGTTGCTTTGATTCCCGCCTCGGGGCAAATGTTTGTACGATCTGCGGGTGTTCAAATCGCTCGCAAATCGCCAATGTGATAATGTTCTTAGTCGTTTCTTACGACACTTGCTGGCTTTCTTTTGAAGTAAGATGGTTATTTTATTCTTACCCAAGCCTTGGTTTTTAATTGATAGGCTAGGCAATACGTGAGGTGTCTTTCTACTTCGAAAATAAAATAATATCAGCGTGAAAAGGCGCATTTTAACGTGAATAACGCCTTTTCACGCTAATATATCGCCTTTTTTGACGTTTATCGCGTTACGTTATGTGCTAATAGCGTGGTAGCCTTGTTGAACAGTGCTACTG
The DNA here is from genome assembly GCA_947044415.1 of Eupithecia dodoneata. NCBI lineage: Eukaryota > Metazoa > Arthropoda > Insecta > Lepidoptera > Geometridae > Eupithecia > Eupithecia dodoneata. Next base: position 8,485,514 of record OX345678.1, read on the forward strand.
TACTGTATGCATATTGTGCCGAATGAAGTCGAATCAACGGCCGTCGAGCAAACAGATATTGAGTTAGAGCACTTTCCTGAAAAACCACTCTCTGTCAATATTTAAACACCGACTTCAAAAAAAGACCTAAATGTACATTTTTAACTGACTTCAAAAAAGGAGTAGGTTTTCAATTCGACTACTTTTTTTTATATTTGTTACCTCAGTACTTTTGAGTGGGTGAACCGATTTTGATGTTTTTTTTTTAATTTAAAGCTGGTGCTTCCCTTGTGGTCTCATTTGGTCCAACTCTGACAATGGCATCCATGTGAAAACCATATTTGTCTTAAATTTGCATTAAGCATTTGCGCGTCAAATGGACGAATATCTCAATGTCACGCCATGCGCCAACCGATTTAAATGATTTTTAACTAATTTTGAAACCAGTTTTCATATTTCCCCATTTCTCTACCAACTGTACAATGTACGAGTTGCCCGTGTACAAAGGCCACGTATATAAAACACTACCTCCCTAATAAACGGTGTATCTCACCCATATCCCACATTTATACCTACTTAGGATAAACCAGCATTCCCTTTGATTAACAAGGCCGAGGTTAAGCCCTCGCTAAACTGGATTAACTCTGTAACGGGCTATTAGTTAGACATCGCGCTCGCCACACGCTTTGTAGGATGACTACATTATGAATTTAGGTTGATACCCTTATACTGAAGGTTACTAATTAATCTTTGTATATTGTTTTGATAGATAGAAAATACTTTAAAGTACCACACAAAACATAAATAAATAACTAGAATATGCGATTACATATTAATAAAATGAAATCGCATATAAAGAAAAAAACTGATAAGCTTAGTGAGTGGAATGGAGCCGTTCTAGAATCCAAGATATTTTATGCCAACAAAGACTGATCAATGACAACTCAACAAAAACTACTAACAGAAAAACCTGTCCCGTGCAGAAAACTACAAAGTAACACGACAGGGACCAAAAATTAAATCAGTTACTTTAGCACATCAAAATGGCACTCGTTCAAGCAATAAATATTCAAAATAGAGTTAAAAATGTTCAAAATAGAGTTAAAAACGGTAATTTGTCCTTGAAAATGGGTCATCCCATCGGACATCAACATTTAGAAAGGGACAAGTGAAGTTAGATTTGTTTTTCAGACATCTCATTTCCCCCCGGCATAATGCGGTTGCCTGAAACGTAGCTTCGGGAATACCTGAATTAGAATTCCAATTTCCTTTCCCGTTTTAATCTAAGCACAGAGTTGATTTATTTCTGAAACGTGGTATCACATGTCTGCCTACTGAGGTCCGATAATAAATAAATAATGCTGGACAATTCACACAGCATTATCTAGCCCCAAGGTCAGCAGATCTTGTGTTATGAGTACTACTAGATAACGGATATACATAATACAATACATTACATAGTAGATAGTTGTTTTTTAAGATACATAGAAAACGATCAAAACGATCAGATCACCCGGAACAAATATCTGCAGATCGTATAAACATTTGTCCCGAGGCGGGAATCGAACCCGCAACATCCTGCGTCGCAAGCGGACCTTCGCCTACCGCGCCACAGAGGTCGTCAATAGTAAGGCAAATACAGTTCGATAAGCAAATATCTGTCAATGTAATGTATTGTATTATGTAGGTATATCAGAAATCTAGTACCCATAACACAAGCTCTGCTTAGCTAGGGGCTAGACGATGCGGAGTGAATTATCCAGCAATATTTATTTATATCCCTGGTAATTACTTTATCTTTCAAATTATTATGAATACCTACAGTCTTAGGTATAGAGCAAAAACGCGCAGAGCATTGAAATAATCGAACGACTGGTTCAAATAAACGGAGTCCAGAGAATAGCAGCCTCCTATCGACATAGCTAGATGATGCTGGGTGAATTGTCTAGCAATGTTTATTTATTTATGTCCCTAGTATTAATCTTAACCTTCAAATAATTATTAATACCTACAGTCTTGGCTATGGAGCAAAAACACGCAGAGGTCCAAGCATTGAAATAATCGAGCGACTACTGGTTCAAAGAAACGCAGTCCAGACAACAGCAGCTATAGAGCAAAAACACGCAGAGGTCCAAGCATTGAAATAATCGAGCGACTACTGGTTCAAAGAAACGCAGTCCAGACAACAGCAGCTATAGAGCAAAAACACGCAGAGGTCCAAGCATTAAACAATCGAACGATTCTGGTTCAAATAATCGCAGTCCAGACAATAGGAGCCTCCTATCGAGATAACATTAGTCCGTCGCCTCCATTGGATCCGCACAAAGGCTGCCTTGCCATTCCAATTTACGTTTCCCTTTCAGGGCCCTATCGTCCCGGGAGACTATTGTCAAAGATTGCAAAGGTAAGAAAAGCTTTCTTAGCTGAATAGGCTTTCATAGGTCTACGGATTACGGACTGCGATAGATTTGTTACGTACGCGTATGACGTAGTTAGTACGTATGCTATGGCGCTCATTAGGGGAGGCCTTTGTCCAGCAGATTGTTTATTTATTTCCACCGTAGGTACACATGTTAAACAAGATGTCGTTAAGTTCTATATACATTAAAAAGTTATTTTACAATTTTATTATACACACAATAATTTTGACATAGGAAACACCATAGAGGATTTTGCAAAGAAAATCAGATAGGTATACCTTCTTTAAAAATGCAATAAAGAGTTTCATAGTTAATTTAAAATATCACAGTAAAATAAACAATAAATTAATAGCAGTGGATTATTATAGGTTGGTGATGATGATGATTAATACATAAGTCGGAAATATTCAGACAATATTGGACATCATCGCCTCTCGTATGCTGTCTCGCTCAGATTATCATCTCTCTGTTCAGAGGTGGTATAGCATTGAATCCAAAGATGGTGTCGTGGTGATTAGTATATAGCTATGATAAAATAAAAAATAAAATATGCTCTAAATAATACAGCCTAACTAAAGAATGCAAATAAAATGTTTTTTTACCCGTGAAGTCGAGCAAATCGAAAAAGATGGGCGTCATAATTTCCACGCTTGTATCTACATATCTGCATAGTTATCAAAACTATGTTAAATGAAAATCAATGCAAACGATAAAGTCATGAAAAATCGAAAACCTCTAACGCAATTTTTCTTTGAACTAATATAACTTCAGAAGTCTTTATAATATACATATGTATATAATATTAGATTTTATAAAATGAGCATAGTTCTAGCAGCAACCTTTTTGAAAGTTTGTCATGAAGGAGCTCGCCAACTAAGGCTCCACTTTAAGCCCGCGCTAAGCCGAGGCGGTGTAATAAACCGACTTAAACCCGTTTAGACTGCAATATACCAGTTATTTACGTCAGTGCGGGCCGAATGGGGTCGCAAACGTCTTGTAATAAAGAAGAGACATTTTCTTCATATTAAAAATGCTTCCTGACTTTTATAACTAGACAGTGAGGCCTTTTCAATTGGAATTATATTCTTGACTAGCTCGTGCCCGCGGCGATCACCGCAGAGATCAGAAAATAGATAAATAGATAGATAGAAAAAACTTAGAATAAAGGTATAAAGGCCGGCCTTACCTACATCATAATAAACTTACATAGACTACATACCTACATCATAATAAACTTACATAGACATAAGATAAGGCTATCAATCTAAAATAGGTCTCTTAGAAAGCATTTTTACTCTTTCAAACCACGTATAGCATTAATTAATGTAATTAAAGCTTGTACTAACGCTCTAAAATTATTATGTGTTTCTCATTTCCATGATCTCAGGCCATAAAGTGCCTTTTTAGGGCTTGCGTGGGGCCGAAGCCAGCAGCACAGAGGCCCTTTGAGAGAGTTAATCTAAAGGCAAGGGCTACACTAGCGGGCATCACCCTCGGGTGCACAATATTTAAAACACATATTATTATTATTATTTTATTCCCACAGTCCCAGAAAAAACGTTTGTATACCGAAAAATTCCCGAACTAAAAACATGTTTGAATATAATATATATTGAAATAGTTACAGTAAAAGGTGAAAGTTTAACGTTTGAAGTGAACGTTTTCGTTTGGGAAGCCATTCCGGGAACCGACTCAAACCGCTTGAGATCCCTCGGAGAGCGCTTGTCCAGAGGTTAAACATCACTTCCAGAGCTTGGAGTTGTTCAGATCGTAACAAGGGCTGCATAGTTTTGGGAAGAACTTTATTCTCCGTAATAAAGATTATTATAGGGTACTAGGTCAAAGGTTGCCTGGAAGAAATCGCTTTTAGCGATAAGGCCGCCGATTGTGCCACTAGATTTAGTTAATATTAAGATCCTTTATTTTTATTATTTTCTTTGTATTTGATGGTGCAATAAAGCTATATTGTATTGTATTGTTCTAGCGACCCGCCCCGGCTATGCATGATAAATTCAATTTATTCACCACTAACTGTTTCCCGCGGTTTCACCCACGTTTAATTCAAATTTCACATTTCTAATATATAATATAGGCTATGTTCACCGGGGATAGTGTAGCTTCCCAACGGTGAATGAATTTTACAAATCGGTCCAGTAGTTTCGGTGCCTATTCAATACAAACAAACATTATGACTAATATTGGCATGTCAAATACTACAGTACCTACAATGATTAATCTTAAACATAACCACAGGTGCAATGCTGATACTGAATATACTACAGAATGTGTTGGACCTTAGGTGTACAATACTGTAGACATTATTTTGATCTATCTCGTAGGGTTCAGCATGCGTTTGCAATGTAAGCGCAAAAAATGTGTTTATTTACATCACACTAGAAACCTCTAAAATTATCATTGTTTCTCTATCTCATAACCTTCCTCTTGAATCACTCTATCTATTTAAAAAAACCGCATCAAAATCCGTTTCATAGTTTTAAAGATCTACGCATACACAGGGACAGACACACAGCGGGAGGCGACTTTGTTTTATACTATGTAGTGAAGAAGATACAGAATATAATAAATTGTACATCGTCGTAGTTTTCAAAAGGTTTATTTGAGTTATCAAAAACGAGCGTCCGTCATAGCTTTTAAGAGTATCTCTAGAGTGCGCTCCGAGTGATTGATAGCTTATCAGACAGAACGAGAGCTCTGATATCTTATCGAAACATAAAAGCCTACATTTAGAAGGTTGTTTATGTTTTTAGATTGGTTTTCATTGTTAAAGTTTTGAAACTATCATGGTTATCAACACTAAAGTCATTTAAAATGGGATATTTACCATGATTTGATTTTTGAGTTTTCTACTATTTTGCGCCATGATAACGGAATAACAGTTATTCGGTTATTCCGTGATCATGGCGCATGAAACTGTGCCGAAATATTGGAAAACTCAGAAATCACATCATGGTAAATATCCCGTTTTAAATTACTTTGGTTTTCATTGTGTTCGTCTAAAATCATAATAATAACCGATTGATTCCTAAGAATAAAGCCAATTCAAGGCTAAATTAGGTCTTTGGCATTTTCTTTTCGTTCAGTCGAATCCAATCGATACTCGATTGATAATTTTCTTTGAAAATCCAACCATCGTAAACACCCTTTGATCGATTGAAGTTTTTTTTTGTTATGTTAAATTGTAAACTTACAAATTTTGACTCGTAATGATTAAAATTACAAATAAATGACTATTACTATCATGGCTAACTTTCCTTCGGTTCTATTTTCCTGTGTGTTGTTACCACATAAATCCATAGTCTCGACTATCATGTTACGAATAAAGATTTTTGTATTTTTGTATCATTATAATTTCAGTCCGTTTGCATCTGCGATCACAAATCAAATACTATCTATGTATATGTCGGGTCGGCGTAAAATACCATAAGTAAGATAAATAAGAGCGCACTTGTAATGTGAGCAATTATTTTGTTTAGTTCGATTGAAACACAGACGACGTAAAAACGTGTTACAATGCCGCAATGTGTATTCCTTATTCTACATTTACTTACCTCAAGTGCGTTCTTATTTACGGACACAGCTTTTAGCTTTGATTTAGTATGTGATCCGAAATTTAGATAGTATTTGTGATCGCAGGTTTGCACCCACTTCTAATGTAGTTTTACTATGCTAGTGTTCAAATGTAGTTTTATAGTGTTGAAATGTGTTTGCTCACCTTGATCGGAGATGAAGACAGCCACAGCTGGAACAGGTCCGAGGTGACGGATGTGCTCCGCGCCTCATGATGCGGCCGCGGCGACAGCGGCCCGCATGACGTCACACTATGTATCCTATTCACTTCCTCCACACTCGCACACTCTCGCAAATACCTCTCTAGTACTTTAGGTTTAGAATCTAATAGTTTCTTCAGCTCTAGCAAATCATCGTCTGTGCCTTCGTCCGGCGACGCTCTGTCGATAACTTCTTTGAACTCTTCACATGTTATTTCTGTAGGTATGACATTGTAAGCCTTATTCTCTAAATCTGGACTTCTAAAATTATCACATTCTGTACCTAGCTCTGTTTCACAACCATTCTGTTCCATTTCATCTTTGATTTCGACTATTGTTATAGGCGGGTTTTCTTTTAGCATGTTGTTATTTTCTATAATCTCGTTTCTTTCTTCAGGTAACTCGTAGACTAGTCTCATTAGTTCGTTGGATTTTCTCTTCTGTTCTTCTTCCTTCTTCTCGGGTGTATCTTTGGCGAAGTTAGCGCAGGCATTTGCCTTTTTTGAGTCGGTTTTCTTGACGACATTTAAGGATTCTTCCGAAGTCATCGCCGTGGCTTATGTTCGTTGTATGCACCGTGTTTCAACTCTGGTCCTCTTCATTTCTTGTTTGTGTTTTTATTACCTGCGAAAAATTAAAAATGTATAAGGAAAAACGTCGATTGGCTTTTAAGTCTATTTATATCAAGAATTTAATAAATTAACCAATTAAATAGCGTCATTCAGTAGGAAATAAAATCAAAATTTTGAATTTTGAAAGCATTATTTGCATTCGTTTAATAAATATGAATACAAATGTTGTTGGATTCGAAAACCAGTACGATTACTTTCTTACATTTCTACTAAAAGAAGTTGAATTTTATTTTTGAACATAATAAAAACAATCATTATGATAATTCATGCGACACGATTTTTAGTTGATTATTTTTTAAAACTAGGCGTATTCAATAAATAAATAATGCTGGACAATTCACACAGCATCATCTAGCCCCAAGAGAAAATCAAAAACACCTTATTTCTTATTTAATGATGATTTATAGTAAAATATTTGACTTGTCTAAGTGCTTGTAAACATAATGATATTAAGTTTTTGAAATCTGAAATCTATGTTATACTCATCCGACTACAAAGGCAAAGTCAAATAAATAAATAATATTATATATTTTACAGAGTAGTTCTGGCTCCCCATGTGCTTGTTATAGGTACCAGACGACTCATATACTTATAGACCCGGGCCCGTGTCACACACAGTACCAACCCGGGATCAAAATTAACCTACGTGTACCAAGATATACGTTATCCTGGAACCTTTCATCCATTTGCACTAAGCTATGATAATCACCCTGATTCTGGATTCAGTTTCTTTGAATTTAGTATTATTTAATACCTATACACTTTTTTCTTCCTATTTGAATTTTTTACACGCATTCGACTTAGTACACATGTTACGTCACACCCTGTATAATATAAGAATTATTTTCTTAACCTACAACTTTTCACTGAAGCCAAATGCAAGAACCAACTCAAGTATATAGCACCAATGTATAATATTATACGAGTGAATTTTCTTGACCTACAACGTTTCACTGAAGCCACTTCCAAGAACCAAATCAAGTACATAGCATCAAGGAATTCAAAACATATCGGTAACCAGGCATAGAGTCGATTATCTCGAACGACTTCCCTTTTACAGAAGACAATGAAGATTTACGATGAACACTATAATATGGCGACCTTTATGGCGCAGTGATCGAATGACAGACCAGACCCTATTCAGACTTCCAACCCGTTTGAAACTGATCCTATTTCCTACATTTCCGTCGCCTCTTACAAAACCTTTGAACAGTGGCATATAAGCAATAGGCATACACTATACTTTAATAAATTTGAAAAAAGTAAATAAAAATAATTATTTATTTCGAGCACAGGACTCGTACAAAATATTACATTAAAATTTACATATGCAATCACAGATCAATGACATAAAATAAAATAAATAAAAAATATGGACACAGACAAAAAACCGGCTTACATTCATTTGACGGCCTCTGTGACGCTTATGCATAACAAAAAATATATCTATGTAATGTATTGTATTATGTATATCAGTTATCTGGTACCCGTAACACAAGCTCTACTTACCATGGGACTAGATGACGCTGTGTGAATTGTCCAGCATTATTTATTAATATTATTCTGTTTGATTATGAATCCTATGCTGATTATTTATGTTTCACCGGCCTACCCTGTACAGATTTAGCGAGCTGGAATCCAATAATATCCAGATCTGGGGCAGAATAAACAGAGAACCCGAAGGCATCGACAAGCCATGTTTATTTGATGAAGCTGCTTTGCGGCCGCCATTAGATCAGGTATTCCTACCATTCCATACCCTCAAATTCTTTCCTTGCACGGATTTATTCATATAAATAATTCTCTTACTATTGTTATATCCTGTACTAGCTACGCCCCGCGGCTTCACCCGCGTGGAAATCTATCTGTCAAATGGTTTATAAACCCTCCTCTTGAATCACTCTATTTATAAAAAAAACGCATTATTCCGTTGCGTAGTTTTAAACATCTAAGCATATGTACATAGGGACAGACGACGGAAGCTACTTTATTTTGTACTAAGTAGTGATTATTACTATTGTTGTATCATTTTTTGTATTAGCCTGTGAGATAATAATTTGTAAAACAAAACTACCTTTGATATTATTAGAGGACGAATAATAAATAAATGCCTAGCTAATTATACCCAAATACTTACCCTCCCGACGACAATAACTAAGTACAATCCATTTGAATGGTGAATGGTTTCCATAGTCACTTCGAACTATATCCATGGGCTAAGTTGCAGGGGTATATTCTTACGCCACGACCCCCACACAGACATTCTCTAACATATTATACACCTAAGCCCCTAATACCCCTGTCTCTGACATCCTAAGGTTGCCTGGAAGAGATCGCTCTCAGCGATAAGGCCGCCCTTTATACTTCCTTTATTCTATTGTTTATTCCTGTATTGTTTTCTGTTCTGTGTGGTATAATAAAGTGTTTTCTATCTATTATACACCTAAACCTATTATACACCTGATAAGCTCTTAATAACAGCATGAAAGTTCTGTTTCTAAAAAAGGCCGAGGCCACAATATGTAACGCCAACGCTGCAACATCGTTCCACGTTGTTTGAACAGCGAATCATTACATTATGGGATGCGGTCGGTGTGGTGTCGGGTCGCTAAGGGCTCGCCCACATGGACAGGGGATATAATGCTGACACCACACGGAAATGTATATATTTAAAAACTTTATTACACTACAAGGGTACAAAGGGTGGGCTTAATGCCGAGGCATTTTCTACCTGCCGACCAGGAAACACATGTACCTATGTATAATAATAAGAGGGTTGGCAGTAATCGCTCTTAGCGATAAGGTCGCCCATTGTGCATCTGTATCTTTGTTGGTTTTTACTGTTTTTTTTTCTGTGTTTGATGTGCAATAAAGCGTATTGTATTGTATTGTTGGCATGCTAACATTACATAAAGAAATTATTCATGATTTGGATTATGTATTTATTAATGTGCGTTGCCGACCAATCAAATGTCTGCTGGTGTCACAAAAAGATATCTGATCGGACAGTTCGACGTTTAATGTACGATTTCTGTTAAACTGAAATCGAATTCCAAAACCTGAATAAAAATTACCCGATTGTTATATTTTCGGTGAACAGCGGGGTTAGAAGATTATTCGTTACTGGCTTATTTCTGCACGAGCTTCTGATTAAGTAATCAATGATTATGTCCAGTCCATATTAAGGTTTCCTGGAAGAGATCGCTCTCAGCGATAAGGCCGCCCTTTATACTTCCTTTATTCTAGTATTGTGTGGTATAATAAAGTGTTTTCTATCTATGAGTGATCAAATCTGTTCTCAAATAGTTATTTTATTGCCAAATATGTAGACTTGACATGAGTGTTGATCACGAGAGTTGATCAGCCTACCAACAACCAGCTAAGTAAGTGTTCAGTGGCCGTGTGTGACCACCCTAAGGCAGTATTTTCTCAGTGGCTAAGGTTGGGCTGTGACGTCACGCGGGCCGCACGCGCCCGTCCGTTTGCAGAATTGATTCGAACCGAAGGTAGGCGTCCTGGATCATGGCTTCTACGAACTTACTCTATAAGGAATTTGATTTTAAAGCTTGTTTTAGGAAAGCATATTTTTGCAAATTCAACATTTTAGGAATTCTACATTATTTTCCTAAAGAGCTTGTATATGCGTGTAGATCTGTGGCAACGTGTAGGTAGATCCTAAAGAACCATTCCATTTTGACTTAGTTATCTTTTTTGATAGTTTCGTCACCGAGACCGTGTTCATAGCTATGTTTCGGTGTAGCCTTGGTTCTGGATCTTTGAAAATAATTACACAATGAAAAGAAAATGTAATATAAAACACTTAAATGACGAAACATTAAGCTAAGGAGTTATCACCTACGAAGAAATAATAAGTCTATTTCTTCGTAGGTTATCTATCACTCATAAAACTTCAGGTGGGACTTCAATTTCCATAATACTATACATTACATAGATAGATATTTTTTATTATACATAGAAAACGACCAGAACACCCGGAACAAATATCTGCAGATCGTACACACAATTGTTCCGAGGCGGGAATCGAATCCGCAACCTCCTGCGCCGCAGGCGGACCTTTGCCCACCGCGCCACATCGGTCGTCAAAAGTTAGTTTTAGTGCGAACATAATTATCATAAAAACTTTAATGTGATCATCAAATAGCTATCCAACTACCGACCAACATTATACCATGTAGGGAACTTGACGATTGACGACCTGACCTAGTAGAATAGACTGGTATTTTTATTATAAGTACATAGAATATACTCAGAACACCTATTTGAAGTAAATATTTGAAGATCATACAAACATTTCTCCCATGGCGGGAATCAAACTCGCAACCTCCTGCATCGCGGGCGGACCTTCGCCCGCCGCGCCTCTGAGGTACTCAATAGATAGATAGATAGACAATACTTTTATTGCACACTTAAAAAATACAACAAACAAGATAAAAAAATAATAATTTATTTATTTATTTACAAAATTTTGGAGAAACTTACAGCTAGGTTTACAAATGAGATACAAATATAGAACATGCCTGGAAAGACCCAGTGCATGTTTGCTGATGGCTAATTAAAAGTTTCCGCTGATAGATAATAAAAATTTTAAGTTATGAAGCTAAGTAGGTTGACGACTTTATGAAGATAATAAATATAAATAAGTATAGAAAAATAATTAAAAACAAAACTAATTTATACAGATAACATAATGTATTTTACACTTTAAAGAATTGGTCACTAAGTAAGCGTAATAATACAATATATGTGACAATTTGGCGGTCTTATCGCTCAAGAGCGATCTCTACCAGATAACCGTGGTTGGATAGGATCGTTGGATTGAAAAAGGGGATCTGTGTGCGTTATTTATTATGTAGTAATTACAACATGAAATTTAGCTGCTTATTTTGTAAGCCTAAAGATAATACCAATTGTACTACAAAAAAGATAGAAATCTGTTGGGCGCATGTTTAACAAAACCCTTTCTGAGAAAATCTATATCTGAAATAACATAGGGACTGCTTTTAAAACAAATAACGAGTGCGAAGCCGCGGGCATAAGCTAGTGTAGGTAGAAAGCTTCTATATGTTACATAGAAAGGATTTCCATAACTTTTTATTAAACTCTGTTGCGTTTACGAAATACCAAACGTGATGATAACATTCAAATGGAACATTCGTTTGAAGGCGGGTATTACTTGGCTGTAGAATGAAAAATCATAAGTTAGACACGAATATACGGGGTGATTGAATATTTTTCCTTTAAGTACGTGCTGGTACCAAAATAGCGTCGTTTGTAATGATATACAGCTATACATATAAAGTCATTTAAAACGGGATATTTACCATGATTTGATTTTTGAGATTTCCAATATTTCGGCACAGTTTCATGCGCCATGATCACGGAATAACTGAAGGCAGATATAATGAAGGCATATTAGAAAAGTCAGAAATCAAATCATGGTTAATATCCCGTATAAATGACTTCACTGTTAATAACCATGATAGTTTCTAAAGTTTTATAACTATAGGTACATTTATTTGCTTCTGTAAACAAATGTTAATACTCGTACTTATGAATATCTAATTTTGTACAATATTTTTAGTATAGTTTGACAATGCCCTTATACAGCAGATTACTTTGACATTTTATCTTATTTATTATTCCATTTAACTTATACCATTATTTGTTATCTGTTTTATTGTGACAATTTATTATAAATGAATTTATTTTAATTTTTTAAGAAGGCATGTCTGTCTGCATTTTTTTTTGCACAATGCCCTATGGTGTTTCCTTTGTCAAAAGTTAGTGTGTGTTATAATAAAAATGTAATTTGTCTTTTAAAATAGTATTTAACGACATCAAGTGTAACATTGTGTACCTACGGTGGAAATAAATAAACTAAACTAAACTAATAGTACCTGTGGTATGGATCGCGTGCAGTATAAGTAGAAACATTACCTAAATAGATATTGATTTTATTATATTGTACGTTATGATTGGGACCGTCATTTTTTTTTAATCATTGATAAAGTCAAGAACAAAGTGTCTTCACCTTAAGTATAGAGACAATAAGAAAAGTGCCAATGGACACGTTCTTAGTAATATGCTGTTATAGAAATAAGTTAGAACTAAATTACCCATTAGCCAATTCTATGGCTAGATTGTAACTATACTCTAGTGTATTTAACATCTATATAAGTATACTAGACAATATAAAAAAAATTAGTACAGTATTTGATTTGTATCTAATTATTGGAAAAAATTCGTGATACATCCCTCGAGAATAAAACTTAGCGCCAGGCAGGGACGCGAAAACATATGACGGTCTCCAAGAATAATTCAGCACAACGTTTGCCAAACATCGGGTAAAAATATTTTTTGATATGTAATTATTCTGTTATCTTTAATAACTATAATCATATCTGTATCTATACTAATATTATAAAGAGGAAAGGTTTGATTTTTTGTTTGTATTGAATAGGCTCCGAAACTACTGGACCGATTTGAAAAATTCTTTCACCGTTGGAAAGCTACAATATCCCTGGTGAACATACGATTATGCTATATTTTATTTTCAAAAAAAATAGGGATCCTTTCTAATACTCCAATAACGTAACCCAAAGTGTAAAAACGGGTATTGGAATTTTTAAGGTAATTTAGAATTTTTAAGGTTACCTTAAAAATTCCAATACCCGTGCGAAGCCGGGACGGTCCGCTAGTTAATAATATAGGTGGTAGCGCTAATTTTGCTACTAACCACCGCCTAATTTGCAACGCTTCACTTCTAGCTTATGCGAATATATTATAAATTCCAAAGTAACTGTCTGTCCGTCTGTTACGTTCTAAACGGCTGAGCAGATCTTAATGAAATTTGGCAGGATGGTATCCAGGGACGGAAATAACTTTTTATACCATTAAAGTGCGCGCGAAGCCACGGGTAGAAGCTAGTTTTTCCTTGTAATTTTTTTTTCTTGTTTTTAATATTTTCTTACCATAGAAAGAAGAAGAAAGAAAATACATTTATTTGACACCATACATAACACATACCATGTAATGTGTCGTGTTATGTGTTTTGTATGGAGTCGAATAAATGTATTTTCTTTCTTTCTTTCTTTCTTTCTAGTCTTGTAAATGGAATCTATAAATCTATCTAATATCGTGCTAAGTGCTTTTTTTGTTCGTCTAAAGAATATAAAAATATTAGAATTTTGAATATTTTTCATATTACTAATACGGGATATTAGAATTATATAAAGTTCCTTAAATGGAAAATTCCTTGCAGGAATATATTTATTTCGCAATTTAAAATGGAAATGATATTAGAAGCGCGGAGCAAGCTGTGGGTGCGGATAGGGACGGGATTCCTTTCAGCTTCGGGATAATTACTCCGAAGACTTGGAAAAAAGGACTTTACTATGTTGGTTTATTGTACACAGTATTTTTTTTTATTGTAATTTTAAAACTACTTTATTGTACGCGAGATAAAAAAACATTAATGACAAAAAACAAGCAACCTTTGTAAAAACACAAAGTTTTTAAGTCCTATAAACTGTTTCAGAGTTTAAAAAATTTTTCGTTTCTAAAAATAAATAGATAATTTAACGTGGTAATTTTCTGTCTTAGCTACCTCTTTTCAAAACTCGGTAGATGCTGGCTGAGGCAAGCTGAAGACAGGGCGCTATGGCGATCATTAGGGGAGGCCCATGTCCAGTGGACTAACATAGGCTGATGATGATGAGTCGGTTCAATTAACCCATAAAGTTTGTGTTATACAATCTGTATAAGTTGGTTCTATTCCAGTTTATGTATCGATGGAGTTGGATGAAAGAAACCTTTCATCACATTTGGATCACAGATAGAAAGGTAAGTGAGAGCTGGCCACAGACAACTTAACTAGTGTTGCCAGCCGAATCAGTCGTACGTCATAGACAAATCTGCCAATAGAATAAATAGAAGTCAGATGCTGATGAAGACAGGGAGCTATGACGCTCATCATAACACAAAAGGTATGTATATAATGAACATACTTCGTGGTTTCTTTTTCACTTCCTCCACTAGTGGACAAAAAAATTAAGTGAACAGTAAAATAATCTTATTTGATAATAATTTATAGTATAAAGTATGACTTGTCTAAGTGCTTATTTTGTAAGCAATAATAAAATATATTGAATTTTCAATTAAGGGAGACCTGCATATGTCCAGCAGTGGAATAACACAAGCTTATGACGAGTGGGTTAACTATAAACCCAACTAGTTTGTCGTATAAAATCAGCCAATAGAACAGAAACACCTCGCTCCGAAGTCCGAACAGTCCACCTCATCCCTAGTCTCGTTTCGTTCGGTTTAGAATATTTTCATTTCGAGTTTCGAACTTCGTTACGTTCTCTTTGTGAAGTTCGTTCGCCTTTGCCTTTATTACTACTTTGCCCAATCTCTACCCAAATTATTACTACCCACCCACCCTACCCATAGCTACTACCGTACCAACCCATAGGGACCTATCCCTTCGGACCTTTCCGTTAGGATTTCCTTTCGGGGCGCGATCGAGGGCGGCCTTTTTACAGTTTTCAAAGGCCATCCCGTAGCATCAGCGATAAAACCAGGTTTTGTCGGGAAATGGCCTTTGACTATGCGTATCATAAAAAAGCTCAAAGTTACTCAGAGCGCAATGGAGAGAGCTATATTCGGACGTGGCGTAAGAATTCACCCCTACAACTCATCTCGTGGACGTTGTAAGAGTCGACTAAGGAAACCTCCCAGAGAAAGCCAGCAGCTTCCGTCTATGTATTTATATTACATTATGTCATTACATTATGTGTATAATGTAACGACTTAGTTTTAAATTGCTGTAATGTTACATATATTATTTTATTTACAACTAGCTGTTTCACGCGGTTTCACCAGCGTTAAATTCTAAATTCACATTTCTAAAATATAATATAGCCTATGTTCACCGGAGATAGTGTAGCTTCCCAACGGTGAAAGAATTTTTCAAAACGGTCCAGTAGTTTCGAAGCCTATTCAATACAAACAAACAAACCTTTCCTCTCTATAATATTATTATAGATAAACAATAAACAATCACCTCCATTGCGATCACCCATCGGCCTGTCATAACATAATATATAGTTTCTTTGTACAAGTGGTTATTGGTCGATTTTACTACGGTCAGCGTAAAAAGCTAAATGTTTCCTAATTTTCAAAGCTTTTGGGTGTGAAGGTAGAAAGTCCGACTGAGACGAAATAAGCAAGGTTTGAGTCCCGCCCCGGGGCAATTAATACGCACTAAAATAGCAAAAACCTTAATTAAATTACCTTCACCTGCAGATTAAACAGAACCGTACTGAGTAAATATAATTCACAATCTGATGTTATTTGAAGCTGTACGTTATTTTAACTGATGATGTTCCGAAATAAATCCATACTGTCTAAACGGCTAAATGGATCCTGATGAAATTTCGAAGGAATGTAGACTGTATCCCGATGCCGGACATAGGCGACTTTGTATCCCGGTAAAGTATGAAGGAAGTCACGGCTAGTCTTTACTAATATTATAAAGAGGAAAGGTTTGATTTTTTGTTTGTTTGTATTGAATAGGCTCCGAAACGAATGGACCGATTTGAAAAATTCTGTCACCGTTGGGAAGCTACACTATCCCCGGTGAACATGGGCTATATTATATTTCAGAAATGTGAAATGCGATTTTAAGTCGGGTGAAACTGCGGGAAATAGCTAGTAAATTATAAAATCATTTTAACACGAGCGTTTGCTTTGTTTGTAGCCATAGATTCTTTGTGATAATTATTTATTTCTCTGAAATGTAAGAAAAAAGTTTGAAATAGTTTCTACTTTGTAAAAGCTGGCAAATGACTGTCCTACCCCCTCCGGGGTTTGCCTTTCCCTGCCTACACAATAGTGCGCTGCATTTATTATTCTTTGTCTTTGCCCTTTGATAGAACAAAGACATTTACGTCTCTTTTGCGCGAGTTTTTGAAAATAATTAGAAACGTAAAAAATGGAAATGGCTAAAAATGAATAAATAATAATGCCCGTGCAACAAACGTAACTATCGATCAAGTTCAAGTTCTTTATTTTGTAACAAAAATAGGCTACATGTCATTAAAGAATCAATTAATATTTTACACGCAAAATACAATTTTTTAAATACATTTGGTAAATTAATCAAAATTATTACATCAAACTAACTTCGCATTATAAACCAACTAGCTGCGCCCCGCGGTTTCACCCGCGTGGTGATAGATATTTTGGATAATATACAATATATCTTTATAAATTGTAGCCTATGTGTTATTCTGATGTATAAGCTATATTATTGTAAATTTTCATTAAAATCCATTTAATAGTTTTTACGTGAAAGAGTAACAAACATCCATCCATCAATACTTACAAACTTTCACGTTTATAATATTAGTAGGATATGTTATGTCAAGGTTTTGAGAGAAACTAAATGGAACTCTTCACACTCGTGGTTCCAGAACGACAGCGCCACTCCTTATTCGGCGAGAGGACGGTGGTGGTCCGTGCACATTGTTCGTTTAAAGTCACATTCTATTTAGGTCAGATTCGCTTTAGGACAGATTCGTTTTACGACAGATTCGCTGTGCACATTGGTTTACAAGTCAATTTTGTCAAGTTCATTTTGTGTCCAGCTAGATCGCAGGACCTCCACCTCCATTGGTTTTATTCTGTAGGGGTGTTATAAAGCTATCATATGTAGGTACGTTTGACCTATATGATAGACAAACTAATATAGAGGAAGAAAAAAATATCTACCGATTAGCATGTTTGCAAACTTGCTGCAAATTTGCTAATTTTTCCCCAAAATATTTTCGTGTGTTCTCTACGTCCTCTTAGAGTATTCTTGAAAATGTTCGTGAATTCATACGCTGTGATGGAAAATATTTAGACGGAATAACTTTAAAAAATAAAATCGACATGTTTTATATTTGATTATAATGATTTTCTTACGCGTACTTAATACATATTTTATTCATTTTCCAATCCCTATTTCCCCACCGGACACTCTGTATCTCTTGGGTATATTCCTTTGTTTATAAAAAATCGGAATGCCTAATTCTCATAGTAGGTAACCTACAGATAAAGCTCTTCATGAATAAGAAACATAAAATGGAATTCCTGAAGCGCCCGTAATTTTGCAAAACCTTATCCCTGTTTTTTTTTAAATTATAATACGATTTGCATCTCAATTGGGGCTCGTTTAGAAGCTCTTCCCGGGGATTGCCTCCACTGCGCTGTTTGCGTTTGACCCAGTATTAATAATGCAGGGGGCGGATTAAAGACGACTAGGGGTGCTGCAGATTATAATAATAGCACAAAGGCGACGAGCGGACAGAACGACGAACAATAATACAAAATGTCTCTAATCTATGTACTTACTTTGGGTTGCAGCCGACCGATGGGTAAAATTGTCCAGAACATTTATATTGATTTATTTCAGTAAACAAATCGTTTGTTATGGATTTGTTTTCGCTAGTACAATAATTGCATGGTTAAAAATAAAAACGATACCATTTGCAGAAGTTTTAATAACTGTGTCGCAGATGACAGCGCCCTCCGAAGTTAAAGTGGATTCTGGATAGAGTACAAAAAAAACAATTAATATTTTACTCTCCATATTATTTGATTTTTTTTTTGTACAACTCCTCAAAACAAAACATACTCGCTGCAGCACAATTTTAGATACATCTTATGTAAACTAAATTAAGAGTGTAATGCGCGATAGGTTTTGAGTTTTACATCATTTATCTGTTTTCAAAAGTTGCATAGCTGCACACTAATTTAGAGTTGAAAAACTCAGGTTCAAACATAGCTTCACGGAATAAAAAAATCGAAAAGCTTTTGTTATATTATATGAATGTTTTATACTTAAAATAGGCGAGAGCCAGATCACAATCACCCTGTGCCTGAGTTTATTATTAGCCCCTCTCTGCTCGTTCTAAGTCTGTCCCTGTATGTTAGACTAATGAAATTCCGTGATATTAAGCGACATGCATTTAGTTGATGCATTATGAAACGGAATTAACTACGTAATTGAAAGATTAGGGCTTGTATATTCGGGTTCAAGTTGCTACAAATCCTTGAGGTTTAAAACTAAGTACATAATCTAGACTGAATGAATGAATAATAACAGTTTCCTTTTAGGAAACCATGATTATTATAGGTATTGTATTTCAGGTATACAAATACAAATAAATTTATTGTAGAAACTGTGTATATGTAGGTCACGGGCTGTGACGTGTCTAAGATTCATGTAAGGTCAGGTCTAAAGGAAATAAATCACCCCATAGACCATTTTATTTAATAAATACACAGTTTTTTTTACAGTAGTCATAAGTCAAAATATTCACTGAGCAAGTAAAAGCAGCCGCCAAGTAACCATTTATGTAACTTTGGTTTAAATATATCGATGGTTAGCCCCTTGAATCCGTCTGGTTCGAGCATTAAGTAAATTAATCAAATTTTCATGATTTTTGTATTAAAAAGCGAGTAATTGCTAGAAAGATATTGGATAATCAAATAAAGCTGAATGAACTTGGCATTCGACTTTGGAAAATCGTTTTTTATTAACGATTCGTATTTGATAATCGTTTCCGTTAAATCACAATGCCAAGTTCACACAGCTAGTCAAATAAACATTCTATCTTGAGCACTTAAAACGATAACACCTACTAATTATAATAATACGATAATACGTTTAGCCCCTTTAAGTACATCCTAAATCCCTTCCCTTAACTTGATGTTGCTATATATAGATGAGCTAATAGGTATACTCCGATTTAAATATCTGGATATATATTATATAAAAATCAGGGTTGGAAAAAAACAGTTTTTTTTATATTTTATAAAACAAACAGATCAAAATGTTTAAAACAAGTGTTTTTTTTGTTTTTTTTTTACTTATCAATTTCAAAAAATAATCCATTTCTAAACTATTTCCTAATTCACATTAGTAAAAATTTACAAAACGATAAATATTTACTTTTATTGCATATCTCAGTACCTCTAATCTAATTATTAAAAATTATTATTATTATTAATCAATACAAAACACTTTACATACACCTTGTATGTAGTGTTGTAGATAGGTAGAGAACTAGAGAGAGAGCGGGGAATAGGTACCGTACCCATGAATCCAGTGAATTACTTTCTTTCGACGGCCGACATAGGGACTTTCCCTGCGGGACTTTACTGGCGGGGAGTTACCTATGCAGTGTGCAGTGTATAAAACGGCCGACATAGGGACTTTCCCTGCAGGACTTTACTGGCGGGGAGTTACCTATGCAGTGTATAAATACCACAGCCTGTCTGTGGTATTTATACACATTCATTTGCAATTAAAGGTAGTTTTAGACCCTGCTTTTTTCTTAATATAAAACATAGTTTTATTTCAAACTGTTTTAAACACGTGTTTTAAAACAACTTGTTTTAATCATGCCAACCCTATAAAAAATATAACAAAATCCAGGGAATATTGATGTAAAATATTTAACGACATTGTTATCATCGTAACAAGGCACAGAAGCTTGAAACTATTTTTGGTTTTGAAAGCTTTTATTCATCTCTTAATTGATTTCTCGTTCGTTTTAAAATTCTAAACATTTTTCGCTGTACATGTGAGATTACGCATTGTTGAAGTTTGTGTTTTAGTTTGTTTATTTAAAAACGTTATTGCACTACAAAGATTACTAAGGGTAGGCTTAATGCCGGGGCATTTCTACCTGCCAACCAGGAAACACATGTTGAATATAAGAGGATTGGCGTGCTAACATTACATACAGAAATATAAGTAGTAACTATAATATATAGTTACTACTTATATACACATAAGAAAGATGAACATACTAGTGGTTTCTTTTTCTTTAGGTTGGCTTGGGAGACGAGATGTTGGAGTCCCCCTTACTGACACCCCCATCGCTATTTTACGTAACTGTGTTTATGAAATATTGCATTCAGTCTTCATTCACTCACGTGTCAACAAATAGGTGTGTAGAATGTGCATGTGCCCAAAAGAAAATAAATGCGGGGAATGAGTATTTATGTTGTTTAAATTAAAAATTAAAAGTGTAAGCTCATTTAATGTGTTCAAACTCAAATTAGCTCAACATATCATAAAAATGATAAGTCACTTCTTATTAAGTGAACACATCAAATGAGCCAGCTATTGAATGACCACAACCTATGTATAACCTTAACCTAAGAATCCTGTTCTCATGTAAGTGACTTTAAATTGTCTTTTTTGAGAATAAATGAATATTAAACGTAACCTAACAAAACCACCAACCTTACCAGCCTTACTAAACTGACATAATTGCAAAATATTCTCGCACAACAAACTTGTCTGACCATAACTCTGTGCGAGGCACAATGAAGGCAAGCCGCAAATTCTGGCCAAAGACTCCAAAGATCAGGGCTGGTCATTAGTAATTCATGTGACAGCTACGTAATTAATATTTGAGAATTTATTTCCTTACTTTTTTTAAGCTTTAGGTAGTATTTTTACTTTTACTCCGTTTATAATTTGTAAACCTTTATAAATATTGTTTTTTTTTTTCGTTGTTTCTTTAGTAAAGAATGTGTTACTTGTTGATTACGAGAGAGACTCCATTATTAAACAGAATTAAAACATACTTCTAAGGGAAGAAGAGGCTTTCTACACGGGAATTATTTTATCTAAAGTTTGTTTGTTGCGAATGAATTCCAGAGTTGTTGAACCAAAACTATGTCCAGCAGTGGACTGCTATAGGCTGATGATGATGAACCAAAACGGGGTATTACATATAAGTGTAAATGACAAGTAAATAATACCTCATCATCAGCCTATAGCAGTCTACTGCTAGACATAGGCCTTCCCAATGAGCGCCATAGCGCCCTGTCTTCAGCTTGCCGCATTCAGCATCTACCTGTCTTTCGCAGGTCGTCATCCCACCTAGTCGGAGGGCGTCCTACACTACGTTTACCGAGTCGTGGTCTCCAAATAGCAAAAGCATTTTTATTCTCTATGCTCATAAAATGAATAAAAACGCTAAAAATCTCATCATTCTTCCTCCTCCCACCCAAGTTGTGGTCACACCCCACGTCACACATTTTACGGGAAACACGCGCTCTGTGAATCATATAATAACTAAGAGTTTCCTTAATTCTAATTCTGATTATTCATTAAACTTTGTTTTAATGCCGTTTGAAAATTAATAAAAGCGATCAGAAAACATTATTTAATTTGGCACAGTGCTACACACACGCATTTCTTAGTAATTACTTTTGATAATCATGTTTTGTTTTAATTTTGTACTTTTGTTATTAAGCTGATTAATTGTATGTGTGTGTTTTATGTGTCAAATAAATGATTTACTTACTTAGTTACTACTTACTAATTATTACTAACTCCAATGTGGTTGCTGCTCAGTCTGACATACATACAGTTTACATTATATAAGAGCATTCTGAAAAAATAAACATTGAATACTAATACTATGTACAAGAGAAAATACAGAAAATATTATTAATAATTCTATTGTTATGAAAATACTACAAATCAACTTAACATTCCTTAGTATTTACACAGTTTTTTTAAAGTATTTTGGTATAAATACTTATTATATACCCCAGGAATAATTTTTTTATGGAACCCAACGGTGATCGCGCCATTCTTCATAAAATCACGATAGAATTTTAGAAATCCGTCCTGAGAAACTTACCGGAGAAATCGAAGAACATACAAAAACTGCATACAACCGAACATAAAACCTCCTATTTTATTTTGCGTTGCGTCCACTGCGTCGGGATCAGAGCACACGCGGTAGGCTATTGTTCCGGGAATTCCTTTGAAATTCCCGGAAACTAATAATCGGACAAAAGCTTTAGGAATTCCCGGGAATATCTGAAAACCGGGAAATCCCGAGACCAAACTCTGCCGCGTACGCTCAGATTCCAAAGCAGTGAACGCACACCTTAACGATTATTTGATTCTTATATTTTGATCATCGATTAGTTGATCAGCGAACGAACAACTGGCCTTTAATCTATTTCAGATAGTCCTAACTCCTAACTAGGAGTTAGATACAAGTAAGCTCCTATTGCAAGAGCAATAAGGTTCATTACTCTATCAGCGTACATACTCTACACGCTATACCTAAAGCCAAAGTCTACTAAACTAATCGCGTCACTATGACAATGGGATCGTCACAGAATGACATATTTTGGTAAGGTAATGAAGATATTATAGGCAGTGATGTGGCAAAAGTGTCAATGTAGAATTGAAACCATTATATGTACATATTTCTTCAAATAGCACCGTAGGTAGGCTCTATCTACAGCATTTTAATTTATTCTTGCCAAAGTTCAAGGATGCGATATTACAATTTTTGGATAGGAGCTGCTCTGTAATGGCAATGTATTATTATTTATATTTATTAAATTATTAAATAAATAAATCCAGCTAGAGTTTATTTCATCTAGGGAGGTTCAGCGACGATACCATTATCGCATCGCTTAATCGATTGCTGAATACGAAAAAATAGCGACGTGAACAACTTGTTCAATTGACATTGCTTTCATAGTGAAGCGATTGGCAAGCAGAATTGGGTCCCTGGCTAGATGACGGATGTGCAGTGCAAACATCCATAACAACCTAGCTATGTATTCATACATATCTCGGTGCGGTGCGAAGACACACATTCGCTGCATAAGTACTAGTATCTAGATCTACTTATATAGCAGCCGTTCCTGTCCTTTACTAGGGCTGCCAAGTCTTACCAAATAAGGGTCAGCTCACACGGAGATACGTGACGCGATGCGACGCGGACGACGACGCAGCGCGCGCACTTTTTAACATACTTCAAAAAAGGAGGAGGTTCTCAATTCGACTGTATTTTATTTTTTTAAATATGTTTGTTACCTCAAAACTTTCGACTCGATGAACCGATCTTGATAAATCTTTCTTTATTTGAAAGCTGGTGCTTCCCGTGTGGTTTCATTTAAATTTGGTCCAGTTCTGACAATGGCATCCATGAAAAAACCATCATCTACAGCTTACCGCCTCCAGCATCTGCTTGCAGTCCTTCGCAGGTCGCATCATCCCACCTGGCCGGAGGGCGTCCTACACTACGTTTGCCGAGTCGCGGTCTCCACTCAAGAACACGAATACCCCAGCGGTTGTCGGTTTTTCGCGAGACTACTACTATTTACTTTACCTGTAGGTATTGTAATACATAGGGGGCTAGCTCTCGTTAGGGCTGTACAAAAGGGTTAATTGCTCACTGCGTTGTCTATTGCAGAGTTATCAACTTATAATTATTAATCAAAATAGAAACCATATTTCTAGAAGCATAAGACAAATTTCAGAGTATTTAGCTATTACGGGGAACCAGAAACAGGAAATCGGTTGTTTCTGGGTAATTTGAATAAGGCAAATTAGTTATATATTGTTTTTGTGCTTTGACGAAATGAATTTGGTAGTTGTGGAAACTACTCCAATCGCAGTTTACGACCTCTATGGCACGGTGGGCACAGGTCAGCCTGCGACGCAGGAGACAGCAGGTTTGATTCTCACCTCGGGACAATTTTTTGTACGATCGGCAGATATTTATATTTGTACGGTTGTTTTGGTCCTTATCAATGTATATTGTATTGAGTATATCAGTTATCTAATACCCATAACACAAGCTCTGCTTAGCTTGGGACTAGACAATCAAAATGTTGGACACAAAATCCTTTGTGAATTGTCCAACATTACTTGTTTATTTAATTACTAGATTTATTTCTCAAAGAGCAGAGTTTCATTATAGAACCAAGTGATTACATTTCTAAATCATGCATCAATGATGTTATATACTCGTAGGTTAGGTTAGATAGTAAAACCTCATTGCATGCCATCTTCACTCTAGCCCGGGATCACCAACTACAGGATAAAAGCCTGTAAGTATTTGTTTTCTAAATAAAATGTTTTTCTAATTGTAAGGCAGGTGCCAGCCCTACCTTCACTGTGAATCTTGACCTATAAAACGGCCACAACACAACTAAACAGTGTCGTTTTATCCTTTGAAGATTCAACTGCAGTTTGGAGAATAATATTTTCTACACCTTTATCAAAGAGGTATGACAAAACAAATAAGGTTGCATATGAAGTTCTATTTTTAAAATTGGCGGGGTTTCAACAGAGGTTAATGACCAGCCGTGACGGGCTGGCGACATTATAAACGACCCTCATCTCGTGGATGTCGTAAGAGCCAACTAAGGGAATCTACGAGAAAAATGGCAGCAGCTTCCTTAAATTAATTTTATCACTACATAGTATAAAACAAATTCGATTCCCGCTGTCTGTCTGTCCCTATGTATGCTTAGATCTTGAAAACTACGCAACGGACGGATTTTAAAGCGGGTTTTTTTAATAGATAGAGTGATTCAAGAGGAAGGTTGCCAAAATTCAGGGATGCGGTTGTAAAATTTTTGGATAGGACTCATAGAAATACATATGTACCTAAATAGGTTTATTTTAAGTTTAATATTAAGTGGTAGTTAGTAGCGTGTTGGCGCATCTTATGAATGTTTGTTTTTAGTTAGTGTATTTTATGTTTAAGTTTTTTTTTATTTCTTTGTCGCTTTGGTGTCCAACTGTAAAGGCATTGTAAATATTTTATCAATAAATAAATAAATAAAAGTCATTTGGCACGTCATAGTCCAGCTTTGCCTCAGCATGAGTTGGATGACTAGCATGCTAGCAACCAACGCTGGTCTTCCGGCAAAGCAACTTGTTGGCGTTACGGACTGACTACTCACTACCGCTATACAAACAAACAAACACACACTAATATTAATAAAATCATCAAGAATTTAAATAAAAATAAAAATGGAATAATTTGTTAAGTACCAATTAAGTACTATTTTAACATTTGTAAATTTTAGAAGAAATAATAACAAAAAAAATACTTAGAATAAAATATCAATAATATCCTTTAATATAAAAATGTCCTTAAGCGTATACCACCTCTAAAATGATATATCTATGTAAATCATC
Source organism: Eupithecia dodoneata (assembly GCA_947044415.1). Lineage (NCBI taxonomy): Eukaryota > Metazoa > Arthropoda > Insecta > Lepidoptera > Geometridae > Eupithecia > Eupithecia dodoneata. The sequence continues at coordinate 8,511,387 of OX345678.1, forward strand.
CAGTACCCATAACACAAGCTCTGCTTTACTTGGGGCTAGATGATGCTGTGTGGATTAACCAGCATTTTTTTACTGCGATTACTAATCCCAGCCACGTGTGTGTCTGATAGTCCAATAATGGCAGCTGGCAATACAACATCTTTTTACTCGCGCGACACTGGCTCCACCTAGATACAAGTAGGTAAACTGTACGACCGGTTGTTCAATTTATTTGCGGGAACCTTTTATTGCCCGACGCGTCGGTAAAACTTTACTTTATGCGCTGTAAACCTACCTGACAATCACACGGAAGTTAGCTTCTCCAATAAAACGAAACCTATTCCATTTATTGCATTTGATTTTCTATTGTGCACACATATGGCGATAGAATACAGAATCTTTAGTAAGTAAAAAAATATTTTTTAATTAATTATTCATGTACACAGATAATATTGCGATGCGCTGAATAAAAATAAAAACTAGTTGATATTTAAAATCACGCTCAAGGCATTTTATTTTAATAAAATTTCATATTATAATACGTCTGTGAGAATAATGGTCAACTTCAGAGCACAACTCCATGCACAACTCTATCGATCTTTGAATCCAAGTACAAATTCTATACAATCAAATTTTAAACAAAAACAACCGAAATACTTGATTATAAAAATCTACCTGTTTATTTTTTAATTATATTTTTAAGACACTTAAGTTATTATTACACGATCGACGACCGATGTGGCACGGTGGCCGAAGGTCCGCCTGCGACGCAGGAGGTTGCGGGTTCGATTCCCGCCTCGGAACAATTGTGTGTATGATCTGCAGATATTTGTTCCGGGTGTTCTGGTCGTTTTCTATGTATAATAAAAAATATATATCTATGTAATATATTGTATTATATCAGTTATCTAGTACCCATAACACAAGCTCTGCTTACCATGGGGCTAGATAATGCTGTGTGGATTGTGTCCAGCATTATTTATACAGTTTTACAGTCCGTAAAACTCCCTCATTTTACATTTGGAAATATTCATAAAATGAATATTAAAATCGTGAAAGTTATAATGGAAAAAAGCAATATAATCCAAAAGAGAACATTATTTTAAAGAAATGAAGTTCTTCAGGCACTTTAAGCTTTTCCAAGTATACTGAAGTACCACCTACAGGAGGGGCTTATTCAGGACTAAGAGAGGGGGCGTGGGATCTCATGGCAATGACAACGCGTTATTTATTTATTTGATTGGAATTTAAAACAGTAAACCATCGAAACGTGTCAATTTAAAAAAATTATAACCAAATTTCTTATACTAGGTTGAATTCCTAAACATGCATCATCATCATCATCATCATCATCATAAGCCTATAGCAGTCCACTGCTGGACATAGGCCTCCCCCAATGAGCGCCATAGCGCCCTGTCTTCAGCTTGCCGCATCCAGCATCTACCTGCAGTCTTTCGCAGGTCGTCATCCCACCTGGTCGGAGGGCGTCCTACACTACGTTTACCGAGTCGTGGTCTCCACTCAAGAACACGTTTGCCCCATCGGCCGTCGGTTCTTCGCGAGATATGGCCGGCCCACTGCCACTTCAGCTTGCTAATTCTTTGAGCTATGTCGATAACCTTGGTTCTCTGTCGGATGTATTCGTTACGAATCCTATCCTTCAGAGAAACTCCGAGCATAGCTCTTTCCATAGCTCGCTGAGCGACTTTGAACTGGTGGACCAGCCCTATCGTGAGTGTCCACGTCTCAGCTCCGTAGGTCATAACGGGTAGGACGCACTGATTGAAAACTTTCGTTTTCAAGCATTGCGGTATGGATGACGTGAAGACTTGACGTAGTTTCCCAAATGCTGCCCAGCCCAGCTGGATCCTCCTTTTGGCCTCCTTCTCGAAACTGTTTTTACCCAACTGCAGAATCTGCCCAAGGTAACTGTACTCGGAAACAGTTTCGAGAAGGTGAAACATGCATGCACAACATGATTTAAAAATAAAGCTGTAAAACCGTGTCATGCAAGACTATAAAAATGAAGTTAAAATGTTGAATACTTAATACAATGTGTATTATAATACCTAGTCATATAATAAATATAACAAGTACTTAACAAATAATAAAGTAAATTTACAAATTACAGACGTTAGACGTAGAGTCAAAACTCAATCGACAATAATAACTTATCAGTTTGACTAGAGAACTTCCTACCGTAGCCACATTTGTAACACAGGATATTAACAATATGTTTTTGAATGCGACTAGTGTGGTTTTTTAGTAAGAAGACCAGAAAATGGTCACTGTGCCCACAACCTCAGCAAAGCTTGAGGTATTAATTGATTTTAAAGATTGCTACAAAAATTAAACGGAAGAACCTTCGCCAAAAAATCACCGATGTTAATCAATTTAGACGCCCCCTGATTTCCCACCGGGACATGCGTTCTTAGTACCTCCCTGCCTTAAAGGGTGATGAGTAGGTACTTTGAAAAACTAACATTTGCTTTTCACTCAAGTTCTCAACTTTTGTTCATCTCTAAATCTTAGAAGTCTACAAATGCTAGAGTACCTCTACCCTTTGTAGAGAGATACTAGGAGAGGCCACTCAGGCCTTTTTCAAAACGTTTCGGCACAGTAATCAGAGATATTAAATCTAAAGTCTTAAGTTCAAATCTAGACCTTGTCTTAAAATTGTATATTATATGTATCTACTTATTTAATATCAAAGTCTTCGCCCTTCGATACTCGCATATTTAACATATACCTAAGGTGTTTACATTTGCGTTTAAATTGCGTACAGGGTATTTTATATTGGGGCTTACATAATTTTTTGGCGATTAGGGAGGTTCATGGGCTACATTTGTCCATTAGACTCAATGTCCTAAATGTATGACTAAAATTTAAAAAAAAAAAAAAAATTTTATTACAGTACCAGTACTTTTTTACAAACATAATTTGTTTTCGGAGCCTTTATTTAAGCAAACATTTGCTTGTGTTTTGGGACTGCGCTCTTGCCAGTGATGTTGATGTACATTAATTTATTTCAAAAAGATACAAAGAGAGGGTATTTTCTCAATTACAAACTAGACTAAAATATAATTTAAAGTAAAATAAACAAATCACGATTGCAGAAAAAAGGGTCCGATGGCGAATCGCCACTAACTCTAATATCAAGTTTTTTGAAAATCATCCTTAATCTCGTCTTTGAATTATCATATCTTTTTTGTTTGTGGTTGTAACGCTGATGATGATACGTATTCATTCTAAATCAACTATTATTCTCAATTCCAAACACCCAGTAGGTAAAATAAATATAAATAAATATACCTAGAGTAGATCTGAGGCGAGGAGTACAAATCTCGTCTGAAGCTAAATGCCATCCGTCCTCTGAAGCAGATTCCTCATTTTAAAGTAATATCATAAAGCCGTCCGTTCTGCGACAACTGAATTTTCCTCGAGGAAAATGAATTATCTGAGAAGATTTGAAGGCAAGATGGCGGAGAAATTGTATTACCTTAGTTTGTATCGTCTGGCCCGCGTCGGTGTTGGATAACGTTGCTGTTTCATTTCATAACCTTTATAGCTTTACCTTGTCAGTTCAATTGAAAAAAATATGCGTACGGAGATATAGCTGGAATTGTTCAAACGGCATCCATCATTCATCCATCATCTAATAAAGCAAATCAAATTCTTTATTGCAAACATGTCTTCGGGTAAATTATTTATTTATTATTATTATTTATTTATTTCATTAGAACGGCACAATCACCAATCACACGAATTATATGTAGTTACAAACAAAACATTAGAAATCAGTACATATAAAATTATAAACCTAAAATTAAAATGAAAAAATGAATATTTTAATGATTATTATATATATATTACATAAGAGAAAATCAGTCACCCATCTCTCTCGCAATAGAGCAAACAAACTGACCAATAAGTCTTTTATTTCGTCTGCGAATATGTCGCAGTCACCGTTAAGAGCGCTAAGAGCGTGAGGCAACGGCGACTGATGATGCCCTACCTACAGTGTGGCAAGTTGGAGCAAGGAGCCTATATAGGCGAAGCAACTCGTAGTAAAAAGGTCTAAAATAAATATAATCAATGTAAGCGGGTTAGCTACGAATCTAGTTTGTAATTAAATCACATTCCAAATGCTATCGTAAAACTATGAAAGTTTTTATAGTAAAAAGTTCTAAAATAGATATAAATATGGACCCGGTTAGCATAGTAGCATATTTGGTCCGTATTATGAGATCATGCCTGGTCATCGATTTTTGCTCGAGTACCGGTTTTCTATGGCACAAACTTTACTTAAAGACTGATGATTGTATAAATGAGCAAACTTCCATAATCCGTGCTTTAGTATAGTTTTATATGGGCCGTAGTTTTTAAGTATTTTCCATCCTGTTCTAGACTAATGTTATCTGAAATAAATGAATTTATTAATATATTATTATTATAGTTATAAAAACGTCAAAGTTCTAAAATTACTAGATTATACAATAGAAACAAATAATACCTACTAGAGTTACAGTGAATTTTCGGACATAAAGAAAACGCCTCCTTGCGTAAGATTTTCGGTCATTACATTACATTACATATTTAGTCGGTTCGAAAAAAAACCGAGTCAACTTTTATCGGTCTTTTCTGATATTTTATATCTAGAGACTTATCAGCCATCCTAAAACAGCACTCGAGCGACCCTTCGAGAGCTAGATATAACAAAATAAATGCTCCCGGCCTATAAATGTCCGTCCGTCGACAAAGGGACGGCCCTAAAATGATATCTGACCATAAATTGTTGATTTAAGGGCTCTATCATTGGGTTTTCTGCTCCATTGCTCTGCGGTAGGTATACCATGTTCCAGTATAAAGTTGTGCGCGGCTCTACGTCACGAAGCGAATAGGCCACACGCAACGATTTCTGACTAGGGTAGAATATAAATATTTTGGCGTGTTCTATAAAAAAATATATTTATTTCGAGCACAGGGCTCATACAAAAATTACATTAAAATTTACATACTCAATCACAAATCAATGATATTTATGTAAAATGAAACTAATTAAAAATATGGAAACAGACAAAAAAAAACTAAAAATATGCGGACCTGAGAGACCATCAGTGACCGGGGCACCGCCCTTTAAAAAGGGTAGCGTGTAAGTGTATCCAGTGCCCCGTAAAAGGAGAGTCCCACTTGTCCGCCAATGTGCTTAGAATGGTGTTGGGGCTGGTACGCAGGTGCTTCAAGAGCGACGCACAAAGTTTTCTTATGATGGCTTGAAAGCCATCGGTGTGCGCCTCACTGAACATACTCGATGCACTGCAGAAACGCGGCATCCCCATCAGCACTCTAAACCCATTGTTGTATTGCACGCGCAGCGCGTTGTACGCCTTCTGCGTATAGCTTACCCACAGGCTGCCCGTGTATAGTGAGTAACATTTTGCTTTGAAGAGCGTCACCTTCACCTCCCTGGAACTGCGAGCAAACCTGCGAGCCACCATGTTACATCGGACGGCCAACGCCCTGCGCTCTCTCAAATGAATCTATAAACCGACTTCAAATTCCTAAATAATGAAAATGGGTTTAAAACTTATTTAAAAAAACATAGAAAATGAGTTGGAGATTTTAGAAGAGTGCTTCAAAGATACTTAATGTCTAAATACAAAAAACAGAAACAAACAAGCAAGCAAAGCAGATTTTTTTTTTTAGATTATTAATTTCTGAGTGCTACACAACTTTAGACCGGCCTGACCCTACCCCGTCAGCTTAGATCGTCAGACAATAACATTCTCTAATAATATCAACCTAAAGTTCATGGTATCGGAAATTTGACAACGCTGAATAAGTTATGGTCAAGCCAATTTATCTTTCAGTAACCCTATTACTTTGTATGGATTAACAACTAACTGTTCGACCGACGACGTTAGCAACTATACCACGAGTAGGTTTTGCAAGTTCACCCTATACTAATTATAGGTATAATACACGGTGTCACAAAATGGAAAACACCCCCTTTTTTCTTGGTACACCTATTAAGTGGCTATTCTGTGTGAATACCTTTGTCACACTTGCATAAACCAATCGCGGCATTAAGTGTTTATAGGCAGAAATATTCTTGGATAATTATTCATTGTACACACAAAAAGATGTCTACATAGGCGAGCGTAACCCTGACAAAGAGTTTTCTTCCAGCAGTCCTTAGGTTTATAGGAGAGGCGATGGAACAGATAGAGGTAAGAAACAAACTAGACTAATAGTATAATACAATATGGAATGCTAACTTCATTCGCTTCTCGTGAGCGAATCCGCGTGCACACCTTAGTAATTAATAACCTAATATAAAAGATTCCTAGGTGAAACAATCGGAAATGTACCGACAGTACAATTGTAACAAGCACTTGATAACAGAGACGCACCGCTCGAGAAGTATAGATAACAGATAACAGATTAGATAAGAGACTTCACTACGATGATTGACATGTATTGATAGCACGGACATTTGTATGTACCGTGCTCAATTTAATGTAGTAAGTACCTGTACCTAAAGTAATAAGTACTGTGCCTTAAGGGGAGGTCAGCCCCCTTTGCACAGAGTGCATGAATGCAGAGGAGACGGCAGCGCATGTGCTTGTAGATTGCGACAGCGTAGCTTCTCAAAGCCTGCAACACCTTGGGACACCGAAGATGCCTAGGGAGGCATGCACCGGCATCAGCGAGCTGCTGGCCTTCCTGGAGGACATCGGGTGGTTAGACTAGCAGCCCTCCCACCCGACACGCAAAAAGAGCCCACCGGGCCCGGGCCCTTTTTGCGTGGCCAAGTTACGGAAACCAGTCCAGAAACAAGTAACAGTAAGTTACCTGTACCTAAATAAAACGGTCAAGTAAGAGTGGACTCGCATACGAAGGGTTCCGTACCATATTTGATATAATGTAGTTTATATTTTTCTAAATTTATTATTATTAAACAATTTAGCCTGAACTAGGTAATCCTGTGTTACAAGGTGGCAAGAGTTCTAAAATGATTGAATAAAAGAATCACTTACTATTACGTTTAAAGCAGTAGTTTGTTATGTTGTTTATGAAAAAAACACCATGTATTGTTTTATGTATATCAGTCATCTAGTATAGGTACCCATAATACAAGCCCTGCTAAGCTTGGAGCTAGATGATGTTGTATTTATTTATTTTATCATAATTCTTGCCTCAGAGATGTCTAGTGCGTCCATGGCGATGGTCAACTAACGCTCGGAGTCATCGTCTGGGCATAATGACGAGATCATTATCCTGTTGACGAACACCGACCATCCGTTCGCGAGCTATTTGACCTCTATCATAGATAGCGGTCTCTTAGCCGGACAACATGTTAGAGGCTTGCTTCTCATCTTATCCATTGTAAGGAAAGTAAAGGTATTCTACTTCAGATCTATGTTACAGGACCGTTTTATAGAGATCTTTCGTTTCTTTAGTTTTTAGTCTACTCCATTGATGATTACATCAATGATGTTAATGCTTGGCCAGATGCCGTTCAGTTCCGCACCGACAATAGTATGAGAAATGAGAAATTCAATGTTATGCTTAGCTTTAAATAAATATTGACTTGTATCTAAAATCGCACTATATTTAGATTTAGATTAGCAAATCAAATTAACCTAAGAATCCTGTTCTCATGTAAGTGACTTTGAATTGTCTTTTTGAGAATAAATGAATATTAAACATAAACATAAATGTATTAGACACATAAGTTATATGAACATATACTATAGTGGTTTCACTTTCACTTCTTCTACAGGGGGCAAAAAATCGAAGTGAACGTTAAAATTAAAATAATGTTATTTGATAATAATGAATAGTATAAAATTTGACTTGTCTACCTAAGTGCTTATTTTGTAAGCCTAAAGAAATAAATGAGTTTGACTTTAACTTTGAGTTTCTGGAAAGAATGGCTACTGTAAATCGTTTACTGGGTCCGGAATACTGTCGGGTGTGTGAACTCGCTCTTACAACTACATACGATACCACGGAAAATAACGGATCCTTTAAAACGGATGCTGTGTGAATGCGCCCTAAGAAAGTACTACTTACTTTCTTAGTTACCAATTATATTAAATCATATTAAATCTTTGTTTTTTAATTTGTTCTTAAAATGAACTATACTTAAACTCTTATTATAGATGTCGAATTTAATTTAATTTGAATGCAGGTAAATATATGTAGACCTGTTGCCTAGAATGCAAAAAGTAGGTAATAAATAAATATATTACTTAATGGGATTATTCTCTGCCTATAACCATATGAATATACATTATGTTATTGTCTATTCTTACACCTACGGGTATAAGGTTTGATTTTTTGTTTGTTTGTAGGCTCCGAAACTACTGGACCGATTTGAAAAATTCTTTCACCGTTAGGAAGCTACACTATCCCCGGTGAACATAGGCCATATTATATTTACAAAAAAGTTAGGGATCCTTACTAAAACCGTGCGAAGCCGGGAAGATCCGCTAGTATAAAATAAGTTTGTGATGCGCACATTAATCCAATCCACTGTAAAATGTATTAAAACGTAACGAGTTTAAGCCCATATTTGAATGCTCATTTTTCTGCTGTCTGGTAGCGGTGTTGGATTTATGTGCAGAGCATAGTAATACAAAGTCTCTGATTGTTAATAACCGATGACAGAAAACAATGATGCGAACCAACCTCGCTTAGATAACATTGATTCTAGTATTACCTATTCAATAAACACTTGTAGGTATTTATTCTAGGAACTAACTTGAGTACTAGATGATCTTGACTTGAGGATTCTTCCTTTAATTACTGGTTTTTATGGCGCCGGAGATAAATGCGTAAATTACTCAGCCCTTCAGATTTAACCTTTAAATATAAGTATACTAGCTACGCCCCGCGGCTTCTGCGGAAATATATGTGTCAAACGGTTTGTAAACCTCTTGAACCACTGTATCTAAAAACCGAATCAAAATCCGTAGTAAAAAAAAAGTAAAATCGTAGTTCGACTTTTTTAGCGACCATTCTACATGTATTTTTGAAACGTATAAAAATGTATTTCATTTTTACTAATCAGAAAGCGCAAGCGTTCTTTTTTCAAATTCGTAGAAGCAGAATCTGGCCAGTATTCGAAAATTAAAAATTACTATCTCGTACAATTTCGGTAACACGCGTACGTGACCGGTAACAACATAGTACGAGGAAAGTAACTTCCGATGTCTATGCCATATGTAATTATCTTAATTATTTTCTGGAATAGATCGCTCTTATCAATAAGACCGCCCATTGTACAACTATTACTATAATCAACAGCCCTTCGTTGAACCACAATCCTGCTTGCCTGATGGAAAGTGAGAATGTGGCCGACTTTAACTGTGTTGGTTATTTTCTGTTTCTTGTTGTGTATATCTGCAAACTTTGCGAGGTGCGTTAGGATAACATACGTGGAAGTGAAAAGTAAAAGCCTATACGTAATTCCAGGTCTAGAACTACAGCTATGCAAGATTTCACTTCCGTCCATGCAGTAGTTTTGTGGCGCAGTGTCCTAAATGTTGCTCTACGTAAGATAGCGTTAACTAGTCCTTCATCCTGCTTTACTCACTAGCTATTGCACGCAGGTTGCGTTTTGAAAGATTTCCTATTTCATCATTAATATTATAGGTACCTAGGTACTTCTAGTGACTGAACCAATGTCAAAAAAGGGACAGATGTAAGTAATAAAATGTCACTTGTCTCCTAATGACAAAAAAATCTGATGAAATGGTTCAAAACATCGCACAAGAAATCCACTAAAGATGAGTTATTTATATAAATTGATATGCAAAACAGAAAACAATCATAACATCAATGTTAAAAATGAATATTAAGGTTCTTACGACTAGAAATAGGGACCTCAATGGTTTTGAACTAGTTATTCTAAGGTTCTGAACATGACGGGGATGTTGCCAATTGGACGTTCACTGTATAGGTACAGTGAACGTCACAAGGTAACCTACATAGGTGTAGGTTACCTTATGTTGCTGTCTTACAATTAGCACCACCCCAACTCTCCCCGCGGGGGACGTAGGAGGCGACTAAGAGATATCCACCGGGGGCGGGCAGCAGCGCAGAGTGCACAACTATTTACCACCGACCTGCGATCCCCAACCCGCATGCCCAGCGTGGGGATTATGGGCACTACACCCCAATGAGATAAAACCTAATAAGGTTTTATCAGGAGGCCTGCGTCTAGCAGTGGACCAATATAGGCTGTCGAGGTGAGGTACCTAGGTTAGGTACTTATGATGACAGAAAATGTTCAGCTTGATACAGAGCTGAGTGTACCTACTTACACCTTCGAGATAAACAATAGGTATATTACGCAACCCTATAGTTATGGCAGCTGCGATTAACTTTCAGTGGTACATTTTTGATTAAAATCATGTGGTATTGCGCACATAGAACAATCTAATTATATATGTATATTTATTTAAGTTTGAAGGTTTATGTATAAGAACATAGCAAAAATGTATACAAAAATCATTGTCATTTCTATAACAACAATAGATAACTATCAATGTTACTTTTCCTTTGAGATAAACGTCAGCGCCCAGGGCTAAAAGAGCAACGCTTCTTTCAGGTTTTCAGGCAACCTTTCAGACGTTACATTACATCTTCCCACACGACACTAACCCTAACCACCGATGCTACCTACCCACTAATTACCCTGCAATCAGCAGACTGCCGTATTCTGTGCCATAATGGTCAAAACACGATAGAGTATACTCACCACCACTGAAACGCTTCCTTCAAATATATCTGGTTACAATATTGACGCTGCGGAACCGGGGAGAGGTGCGCCCAGCGACACGGTTTGATGGAAAAACACAACACAGTTCCAACGGGTTTCCACAAGACATTTGATTTAGGATTTGGTGTTTTGGCGGCCGTGGTACGTGGAACAGGTAATACGCACGTACGCCCCGCTCGGCGGCCAGGCGCGGACTGAAGTGGAAAGCGCACGCAAGCAAGGCTCGTCCAGCCGCCGCCGCCGCCGGGCCGTACCCCCGCCCCCGCCGCCACCCCCGTCTGCCTTCGAACTTGGCATAGATAAGACAGAGCAGATGCGATAACGCTAGATAACACTGTTTATTTGTTGACACGCGATCTCTTTGAAGGTCGCTTCTATTTGAGTGTTTTCCTGTATTTTATACGAATGAATTAAATTGAATTGTGTTCGGAATCAGAATGAATGACATTTATTTATTTAAGGAGTCTTTAGCAAGGCCCACCGACAAGTTGACATAAAGCTAGTCGCACACCTAATAAGCAGCGACATTATAGTTTGACCGAAACCGCTGTACCGCTCCTTAGGAAAGTGCGGCGAGGTGGGGGGCGAGGAAAAAAGAGCAAAAGTACGCGTTGACGGCAGACTGATGGATCGGAGCGGCCGATATTTCCCCCCCGTCTCGCCGCTTGCATACCTCAGGCGCGGTACAGCGGTTTCGGTCAAACTATACCACTCAAGCAATAAATATAATTATAAGCTTTAACTCGTAATATTTAGATGAATTTTATATTAACGGCATCAGATGACAAAAACCTCGGGAATCACTCCATTGAAGATTATGGTAAGCCATTAAGGTATTGAAATGGCATGCCAACCCTCCGGACGGTGTCGGCGGGTTCGGTGTAGGTAGAGCCAATGAGATCGTATATAATTATAACATCATTGGGTTTACACATTAAACTTGCAATAAGCACTTAGAATATAAAATACATTCCTATAACATTTTAGGGATTAAGGAGGATGGAAATGTGAAATATTGTAGGTATAGATTAATTCGCTTAACTTATTTCTTCTTGCGGGGAAACTGTAAAACAAGACTATTGTGAGACTATTATTGTCTCGTTAGTGAGTCTTTATTTACAAATCCAATTCAAGGGAATGCCCCAAACATACACAACACACAACCCAGTGTTTCCCGCAAAGATACGATGCATATTAAATCGTATGTACAGAATCTGTACATACGATTTAATATTCATCTCAGCGATTAGTTCAATCGTTTAAAAATATACATACGTTACGTGAGTCTTATAAGTAGAACTTGTGTTCAATAATACTTAGTCGATGTAATACCTATCAATGGGAAGTCCGTCCAAATTATTAGTTCAAGAGAAATATTAGGTATCTTTGCGGGAAACACTGGGTTGTGTGGTATATATATACACCCACACAGACAGAACTGTGCGAAATTACCTTTACATAAGTTTACTTGGTTCTAGGATCCAAGGTATTTTATATAAACAAAGAGAAAACTTAACAAAGTTGATAACTATGATTGTAAAACGCTTACAAAAACTGACAACCTTGATGCGTCGATCAACAAAAAGGTTTATTACTTTGAATTTATATAAGCTTGTTGATACATGATTTTTTAACGAAATATTATCAAATACATACTTAGTGTCAAGCCGTGGCGATCGCTCCAATACCGCTACCTCCCAGCACAAAAATACGCATTCAAATATGGACTTTGTACATAAACAAACTAGAAAACCACATAAGTCTCATATTTGCATTAGGTCGTATGTGCGCGACAAATGGACGAATAACTGAATACACGCCAACCGATTTCGATAATCCTTTTTTTAACTAAGTTTTCATTGTGTAGGAATTTGAAGTTGGTGTATAGTTTTTTAAAACACGCCAAATTATTTACTTGCAAAGTTTTTCGCAACCAACTAAAGCTTTCGCTAAACCAACCCCTGGGAGTGGATAGGTTCCTCTGCACGTTTACCTACTCTTTGGACGCTAGCGATAGGTACCGTTCCTGATCAGACTTGAAAGGATGTTTCATTCATGAAACAATTAACTCTATGTTGTTGCGAGGGGTCTAATACCCATGATACCCGTGATACCCATGGGTGACATTTTATTTTATCTAATTTTATATTAGGCTAACTCACCACGAGTTAGCCCAAAGGGATTTTTTATTAAGAAGATTGTTCATTATTTCGAAGTTGAACCATAGAATTAAAAAACCGGTCCAGACCGTACCATCTATAAAAACTGTAAAAAAATAATTTCTGTTGTATGGTCCCCTTAATTATTTATTAATACTATGTATTTTAAGTAAGTATTTGTTGTTATAGCGGCAACAACAATATATCTGTGAAAATTTCAAGTGTCTAACTATCTCGTTTCCTGAGATACAGCCTGGTGACGGACGGACAGCGCAGTCTTAGTAATAGGGTTTTACCCCGTTTTACCCTTTGGGTACGGAACCCTAAAAGTGTCTACGATAAGTTCGAAGGGTCTATGAATGCTCTACGATAGGTACGCAATGTTCTACTAACGGTCTACGAAAGGTCTACGAAAGCTCTACGAACGACAGCTCTACGCCGCATATGCCTACTACCTACGAATGGTCTACGAATAATGTTTTTTTTTTATATGGCTTCACAAAATCCACCGCCATACACATACATGTTACTAAACATGTGTGTACTACACATAGTATATTACTAAAAGACAAAAGTCATTCATAGCGGGATATTTACAATGTTTCGATGTTTGAGTTATATAATATTATATTTCGGCCAGTTTCATGCGCCATGATCACGGAATAACTGAAGGCACTGCGAGTTACTTTTTATTGGCAGACATACCGATCTACCCTCACTTTTTGCCTTTTGCTACTTTATAAATAACTTTGCTACTAAAGTTGCTTAAATTACTAAATACAATTTTAATATTAATTGTATGTTTTTGATTAAAGAGTGTAGAACGTGTTCTTGAGTTGAGACCACGACTCAGTAAACGTAGTGTAGGACGGCCTCCGACCAGGTGGGCTGACGACCTGCGAAAGACTGCAGGTAGACGCTGGATGCGTCAAGCTGAAGACAGGGCGCTATGGCGCTCATTAGGGGAGGCCTATGTGTGTGCATACTGTGCATAGTGGACTAACATAGGCTGATGATTAGATACCTAGTATACTAGGCTGCGTGGTTGCCGCCAGGATCTAGTATGAACACTACCCCTAGGCTGCATGGTTGCCGCCAGGATCTAGTATGAACAATACCCCTAGACTGCGTGTTCGCCGCCAGGATCTAGTATGAACACTACCCCTAGGCTGCGTGTTCGCCGCCAGGATCTAGTATGAACACTACCCCTAGGCTGCGTGGTCGCCGCCAGGATCTAGTACCTGTAATAAAAGCTGTTTATTTCCGGACCAAATAAAATAGCCGGAAGATAAATAACGTTGACACATCGTAAAGACTGAGATAGTACAGTTTTATTGCTTGAATGTGGCTCTCTCGGCCGAGTGGTGGAGGTACTGGCTTTAGTCTTAAAGCTATTGGTTTGATCCTACATTGTCTGTATGAAAATATTTTGAACTAGTTTCTGTCCGCGGCTTCGCGTGCTTTATTTCTATGGAAACGTGTAGAGGTTATTTTTATCCCATGGGCACTGTCATGTCGGATAAACTGTAAGTCACTCAAGCATAGATGTATGACTGAGCAAGCTTTCATATTAATGGTCAGTCCTTCTGTTTCCTAGGAATATTGACATTAAATAAATAAAATAAAATATATAATGCTGGACAATCCATACAGCATTATCTAGCCCCGTGGTAAGCAGAGCTTGTGTTATGGGTACTAGATAACTGATATACATAATACAATACATTGATACACATCCACAGATTTACCTAATATTCCCTAATCTCTGCATATGCTGAGTGAGGGGGAGGTAGAGGACTGTAAGCCGTGACCTCCGCGGAATAAAGGGCATTATCGCGCTTAAAGGATTCACAACAAAAGGAAAGACGTTTCCTGAGTCGGTACACTTACCAAAAATGGATTTAGGTATTTTTGTCCCGTAAGCTACGGAAGTACACTTGCGAGCGTTGGATTCGGGACATCACTCGTTAGGTAGGTATTTATTCTTCCGGGCTAGATGATGATGTGTGGGTTGTTCAGCATTCTTAGGAGGTTTTAGTATATAAATATATGTATATCATATATTAGTACAAGGTATATTATATATATATCACACCATACTTTATAAATATGACCCTACATTTCAAGAACAATTTCTTTTGTAATTTTGTGATTTCTATGGACATATGACCTGCCCACTTCGCAGAACTAACCCAGCTCGCAGAACTAACTAAATAACCACTAGAGTAAAGGTTCTAGAGTAGCGACCGCGGTGCAACGGGAAACGGAGTGTTGGGAGACTATCTACTCGATGGACCGACAACATCGTAGCGGGGAAAGGTTTTTGTTCAGCCGTGGAAGTGTGTACTGATATCATGACTATCAAACTGATAGGCAAAGGTTGTATAGTGTTTTTTTCTCTGTTTTGCTAATACCAAGGCAATTTGTATCAGACATTTTCTGATACAAATTGCCTTGGGATGTAGTAGTGGATATACCTACTTGTGTACCCGGATAAATAAATACACTTATTTACGTATTAACATACCTACCTAGCACAATGATGTGTCAAATCACAAATGATATTCAACCTCGAGTTTTATTATCGTTATGCCTTGATATTCGCGACAATGATCAAAATAGACAAAATATTTTGGAATATTATTGTGGTCATAAACCACGGGTATAGTCCATAAGTTTTAGGTTTGTAATAATTACAGAATTAGAATCGATTTTCCTTAGTACGTAATTCTTGCCAATACCACAGATCATTGAATACTACACTGTTAATTACCTCACATAATGATGTTCTTACTTACCTTAACATTATGTACATAAACACGTGTAAGTATAATTTTTTTATTGTTAGCATTTAATAGCCGCTAAGTTAATAATATAATAAATTATAATTGTTACGGTAACCATTAATTAGTCAAGGTAATAAAATTATCTATAAATGAATACCCTACATATATTTAATTGAGTATTTATTACCTTGGAACCTATTAAAATATAATACAGGTTAGGTAAGGTACCTGCTACGAGTACCTACTTGAATCTCGTCTAACTCTGTGTTTAATCATTTAAAGGAGATAAGATTAGATTTTATTTAATATATTCGCGTAAAACAAAATCTTTAACAACCTTAATTTCTTAAATATTTATTTAGGAATCATGTCGATCTATTACTATTCATTTAAAAGTTTACAGTTAACTCACTTGTTTCAATTTTAATAAAAGTTCTTATTTGATTCTTTTATTTGATTGTAACTTTATAAGAAACTTTGTATCAGGAAAAATAGAAGAAAGACTAAAAGAGAAGACGAAGGGGACTACCAAGAATAAATTATACGAGTCAGATCCCGGAGAAAGCCGCTGTCATCACTATACAATGTGTTTTGTCGAACCTTGATCAAACGAGATTTGCAGATACACGACATATATTTATCGATAAAAATAAAAAAATAAAAAATTATATGTTACCTATCTCAAAAATAAAGCCGATTTAATTTTTTTTTTAATGAAAACTACTTCATCTGGTTTTTTCTCCGTTTCTTTTTGAGTAAACGGTGTATTTTATTCAAAGTAGTCTCATTTGAAAGCTAGATAGTCTACCTAGCAAAAAAATACAATTTCGGTACATAAGCCTAGTAAAATCAATATTTTTTATAAAAATTGCAAAAAAAGTACGATTTTTGGAGGATTTGTAGATTAAATTATGAAGTTTAATACAACATGCAAAAAAGTACACCTCAATAACCCAGTTTTAAAGTTACAGATCAAAAATAAAATAAAAATCGTTTTTTTTTGCAAATTTCTAAAAAAATATTGATTTTACTAGGCTTATGTACCGAAATTGATTTTTTTTCTTATTTTATTAGCTAGGTAAACTATCTAGCTTTCAAATGAGACTACTTTGAATAAAATACACCGTTTACTCAAAAAGAAACGAAGAAAAAACCAGATGAATTAGTTTTCATTAAAAAAAAATATTAAATCGGCTTTATTTTTGAGATAGGTAACATATAATTTTTTATTTTTTGTTTTTTATCGATAAATATATGTCGTGTATTCGTACATCTCGTTTGATCAAGGTTCGACAAAACACATTGTATATGTAGTATAAAACAAAGTCGTTACCCGCTGTCTGTATGTCCCTATGTATGCTTAGACCTTTAAAACTACGCAACGGATTTTGATGCGGTATTTTTAATAGATAGAGTGTGAATCACTCTATCTATTAAAAATACCGCAAACGAAGTTTTACAAACCATTTAACACATAGTAGTTTTCCAAGCGGGCGAAGCCGCGGGGTGCTGCTAGTAAAGAAGTAAAAGAAACCGCATTGGAAAGAGAAAAGTGGAGGAAATTGCACCATTATTGTATTGACCAGAGATAGGCTCTTTAATATATAAGTAATAATAAAAAGCGTCGTACATGTACCTAATTACTGTAGTAACACATAATTTTGCTCGTGAGTGTACAATACAAGTAACCAGCCGGTTCCAGAGCCATTTTTCATCGAATTCTTCCAAAGCTGTTCTTTTGTCTGCTAAGCCTAAAACTGTTGTTACACAATGCGATTTTTAGGTAATTGACAATTGACTTATTTTTAAAAACAACTGTTATAATAACATAGCTATATTTTACGAAATATAACTGATATTTTGATTTCAAATAATATCACAAAAACTTTTCGTATACCATTGTTAGACTCTAGGAAACCTATTTCTACACTTTGTAGCCCAATCGTAGAATCTACGGGGTGCAAACGTAGACATTTAGTAGCGGGTCGAACACTCTTTGAGGATCCTTCTTACGTCGTAGCACCAGCGTACCCTCCGTAGCCATTAGAAACTTGTCGTGTCGTAAATAAAGACACATCGTATTAAGGACACGACCAGCTCTGAGTGCACTTGTAAAATAAATAAATGACGGATATAATGTGTTTCTATTGCGAAATACCTAGTCTAGTGCGATGGTACGGAACCATCCGTGTTCGAGTTGACTCGCACTTGGTTTTATTTTTATTTCAAAAGTGTAAAAATATAGTGATACCTTTAGTCCGGTCTCACTCCATAGACTGATCCATAGATCAGGTTGGATAGTGTATCAGGAACTTAACTTGGCTAACCTCCAGAAAGCATATCGTACGGATTTCATCCCCTCTATCTTGGGTTACCTAAGTACCTGTTTGGTGCAGTGGGGGGTAAATGGGGGTGGTTTAAGAGGGGGGTTGTTCCAGTGGGAATTAGTAGTAAGTGTGCATTGCACCTACGTGTTTTTAGAGATAATGTTTTCTTATTTATTTCAATAGCTACATTATCTTGTACTCGCTAATTTTTCTAAAAATAACTTGAATCTAGGTTAGACTGAGGTGATCAAATTGTCTAATGTGGAAATTAAGTAGGTAGGTAAGGTACTTACAGTAAGATAGAAAATTTAACTAAGTAGGTCTTCAAATACTAGGTTTTAAAAACTATAATCTATGAATATCTAGGTAGGTTATTCATAAAAAAAATACCGATCGTTATAATGTACCTTAAATGTTTTGTGCAATTCTTCTTTAATATTTAAGTGACAACCCAACAACCGATAACCGCTGGGGTAAAAGTGTTCTTGAGTGGAGACCGCGACTCGGCAAATGTATGAAAGACTGCAGGCAGATGCTGGATGCGGCAAGCTGAAGACAGCGCGCTACGGCGCTCATTAGGGGAGGCCTAAGTCCAGCAGTGGACTATTATAAATAAATAAATAATGCTGGACAATTCACACAGCATTATCTAGCCCCATGGTAAGCAGAGCTTGTGTTATGGGTACTAGATAACTGATATACATAATACAATACATTACATAGATAGATATTTTGATTATACATAGAAAACGACCAGAACACCCGGAACAAATATCTGCAGATCGTACACACATTTGTTCCGAGGCGGGAATCGAACCCACAACCTCCTGCGTCGCAGGCGGACCTTCGCCCACCGCGCCACATCGGTCGTCAGTTATAGGTTGATGATGATGATGATATAACTACTGGAACTGTTTAAAGATAGCAATATCGACCCACGGTACTCGCCCCGCGGGTCTTCTCTGAACTCACCTCATAAACCTTACTTCAACTGTTTAAAGATAGCAATATCGACCCACGGTACTCGCCCCGCGGGTCTTCTCTGAACTCACCTCATAAACCTTACTTCAACTGTTTAAAGATAGCAATATCGACCCACGGGACTCGCCCCGCGGGTCTTCTCTGAACTCACCTCATAAACCTTACTTCAACTGTTTAAAGATAGCAATATCGACCCACGGTACTCGCCCCGCGGGTCTTCTCTGAACTCACCTCATAAACCTTACTTCAACTGTTTAAAGATAGCAATATCGACCCACGGTACTCGCCCCGCGGGTCTTCTCTGAACTCACCTCATAAACCTTACTTCAACTGTTTAAAGATAGCAATATCGACCCACGGTACTCGCCCCGCGGGTCTTCTCTGAACTCACCTCATAAACCTTACTTCAACTGTTTAAAGATAGCAATATCGACCCACGGTACTCGCCCCGCGGGTCTTCTATGAACTCACCTCATAAACCTTACTTCAACTATTTAAAGATAGCAATATCGACCCACGGTACTCGCCCCGCGGGTCTTCTCTGAACTCACCTCATAAACCTTACTTCACGATGTATTTCCTAGAATCAATACTTTTGCACTTCACAAGCTACACTAGCATTGTGGTAAAGTAGAGCAAAGGTACAGTCAACGTCAGCGATATAAGTTGCTGGAAATTTGTGAGGTTTCCCAAATGTTTTCTAGTTTCTGGAAAACATTTGGGTAAATTTTGGAAACCAGAGGAGCGGCCCAGACCCAGAAGATGTGATTTTACCAAGGTAGGTATGTGTAGAAGAAGCCTCCGTCACCCCAACTGTCCCCCCAGGAGTTAGTAGCAAACCAGTACTTGGTACCATTCTCCACTCCATACCCCAATATCTTAACAGGATGCGCTCCACGAGACTCCCCCCCCCCCCCCTTATGGATATAAACGCCTTTCTTGTAGAGGTGATGACGCTTGAACCGGACCGTTTAAAACACAGCGGTGCAAGATAACGCAGGCTTCATTCCAAAATTCTGATTCAGAATAAAAAATAGCATAATACCTAATCAGCCAATCACAGCAGTGTAAGAGCAAGACATGATCCAGTAGTTTTTTGTTCACAAATCACGGATTTTTGGCACTATTACACTATTACACTATTTTAATTACATTTTTCAACATGAAGCCTTCATACTAGCCAAATTAAATATACAGGGTTTATTCTTCTTAAAAGCTAGATATAAACTTAATGTTAATATTCGATTTTTAAAAGAAATTTTGCTATAATTTCCATATTTTGATTTTTATAAATTTAAGAGTCAAATTGATATAAGGGTACCAAAGGCCCACTATTCATCTTGTTTTAAAGAAAAAGACAGGGTCAATATTTTGGCTGCAATTGCGAAATTAAGAATGAAATCTGATTTTAACAAATATTTTACTAAAATCCAAATAACTTTTGAACCAGTGAAAATCGCTGAACATACAGGGGGGTTAAATCGATAGGTACTGAGGTCCCCCACCCCCCATCCATCGATGATCCACCCTATTCGATTTATTTAGGTATCTTAATATTCATGTCATATTCATGTTATGTTCATATTTATTGTAGCCTATATATTTAATTTCAGTTGAACTCTGAAGATGAAAGACCAAGAGCTGTATGCTGTTTCTGTTACCAGAAGCTGCTGAGATGCCTCAGCTTCTCCCAGATGGCTTGCAGATCTGAAAACATCTTCAGCCAGCTTCTCCATAAGGGCCTGGAGGTACCTTTCATTGTCATTGACTCACAGGTTGACCTCACGGGCTGTGCGGCATAGAGGTGTCCAGTGGTTGCATCGCAGCGGTTGGCCAGTGTATATTTGGCCGCCGGTGTAATCACCAAACGTGTACAATAGCTACGCAGTAAAGAAAACTGAGCTATTCTTATTTATTTATTGAGGAATAACAAAAGACTACAGTTAACTTTGGCTTATAGTAGCTGTTCTACAAACAGACTGATTATTTATGATAGGGCGGCGACCTGCTGCAGATAAAGCCTTTGGGGGTGAAGGTTCAAGACTTCTTTCATTTAAAGTATTAAACCTAGTTTTAATATTTGTTTTGCATTATAATATTTAAGACCTCTGCATTCCTTATGGTGAGCTCTATGGACATAAATAATAACAAAAAGTCAATGTGACTCCCCTTGGACAAAGTTTGCATATTAAGTTTGTATCTACATATGTTTAAAAAGTTGTTCATTTCAGGCAACTCCTGGGAATATTGCTGCTCAACCTTGGAATGAAACAATACTTGTCTGTGGCCACTATGCAATTCATTAATGTTAACACAATTAATGAAAATCCTCATGTCAACTTAAAAGATGAACCTATATGCAAGCAAGAAAAGGTGACCACAGAAGATCAATTGGTGAAGGGTAACACGTATGTAGAGCGAACCAAACCAGATGACTCAATTACGACATTTATTTGCAATGATTGCAATAAAGTATTTTTCAATAAAAGCAAACTCATATCACATATAAGAAAATCACATTCTAAATTAACCGAAAACCAGTATTCCTGCAATGTTGGTGAAAGTTTTAATCAAAAATCTACTTTAAATACTCATAAGAGAACTCAAACTGGTGAGAAACCATTTGCCTGCAATGTATGTGATAAGCAATTTAGAGTAAAAACTCAATTAAATGCTCATAAGAAAACTCACACTTTTGAGAAGCCATTTGCCTGCAATGTTTGTGATAAACAATTTACTCTCAAACAATCTTTAGTTTGTCATCTGAGAGCTCATACTGGTGTGAAGCCTTTTCCCTGCAATGTATGTGATAAGCAATTTAGTGTAAAATATAGTTTAATTGGTCATATGAGAACTCACAATGGTGAGAAGCCATTTGCCTGCAATGTATGTGATAAGCACTTTAGAGTAAAAACTCAATTAAATGCTCATAAGAAAACTCACACTCTTGAGAAGCCATTTGCCTGCAATGTTTGTGATAAACAATTTACTCTCAAAAAATCTTTAGTTTGTCATCAAAGTGGACCATACTGGTGTGAAGCCTTTTGCCTGCAATGTATGTGATAAGCAATTTAGAGTAAAAAATAAATTAAATGCTCATATGAGAACTCACACTGCTGAAAAGCCATTTGCCTGCAATGTATGTGATAAGCCATTTCGTGTAAAATGCAATTTAATTTGCCACATGAGAACTCACACTGGTGAGAAGCCATTTGCCTGCAATGTATGTGATAAGCCATTTCGTGTAAAATGCAATTTAATTTGCCACATGAGAACTCATACTGGTGAGAAGCCATTTGCCTGCAATGTATGTGATAAGCCATTTCGTGTAAAATGTAATTTAATTTGCCACATGAGAACTCACACTGGTGAGAAGCCATTTGCCTGCAATGTATGTGATATGCAATTTAGTGTAAAAAACCGTTTAATTGGTCATATGAGAACGCACACTGGTGAGAAGCCATTTGCCTGCAATGTATGTGATAAGCCATTTCGTGTAAAATGCAATTTAATTTGCCACATGAGAACTCACACTGGTGAGAAGCCATTTGCCTGCAATGTATGTGATATGCAATTTAGTGTAAAATACCGTTTAATTGGTCATATGAGAACGCACACTGGTGAGAAGCCATTTGCCTGCAATGTATGTGATAAGCAATTTAGAGTAAAAACTCAATTAAATGCTCATAAGATAACTCACACTCTTGAGAAGCCATTTGCCAGCAATGTATGTGATTAGGGCGTGCAAAACCAGAAACCGGTGTTAGCCCTAGGTTTTGACAATTTTTTTATATTTTTTTGTATAGTAGATTTTGAAGAAGAAAACAATATTCTTAGATACCCACAAAACCTACAAATAAACAAATTTTATGATATACCTGTTTTTATCAACCATTTATGCCTACTAAGTAGACCACAAATTGTTAAGTTAACATGAACTTAAAATAATATAAACTTAACTAATTGAGATCAAATCAACAACAAGTAAGAATGAAGAATAAAAGTTATCAAGTATATATTTTCAAAACGTAAAGGGTGTCTGATATTGTTTTTCGTTTTTTATTTGAGTATTACGCGCCACCACAAACAGCAGGGGGTGGGGAGTGGTCTCGGTCGTTTAGCTGGCTTTTTCAGTTTAATAGTCATGGGAGTCATCGCGGGAGTTCAATACAGGACCTGATTACCGACTCCTCCGAGGCCCTGAATTTCAACCCGAAGCTTGAATGAAACCATCTGATGAAGTCCACGCTCCGACCTGATCCAATCCAAATCATGGCGAGCACCGAAAAGTTCCAGCAGCTTCTCAGGGATAGATTTGTTGCCTTGGAAGTTGCCCACTGAAGACGCTGACGAGACCCTACACACTCGTCATCCATACCGCAATGCTTGAAAAGTTTTCAATCAGTTCCTACGGAGCTGAAACGTGGACCCTTACTACAGGGTTAGTTCACCAGTTCAAAGTCGCTCAGCAAACTATAGAAAGAGCTAAGCTCGGAGTTTATCTGAAGGATAGGATTCGTAACGAATCCTTCCGACAGAGAACCAAAGTGATTGACAAAGGTTTAATATATATAATTTAATAACAGAGCGACCAAGAGACGTAGATAAGTGTTGTCCTCATTCATGATAGAACGCGGTTGATCGTGTATCTGTATTATGTATGTTTGACATATAAGAATATTTCTTATTAATAAAGAACTTAACTGAACTGGTCAAAAATCGTAAAGTTAATAAGTCAGCAATAGCTGAGCATGTATGTAGACTCAGGACCTAATCACTGGATTGAACTACACAAACCGCAGGTCATCTGGAATGAAAGGCACTACAAGAGAATGTTTCGGGAAGCGATTGAAATTAAGAAATATCCTAATCTCAATCGTGAAGACGGGTTCAAACTCTCTGCCTCGTGGAATCCAGTAGAGATGTTATATTAGGGTCATTTTTAGGTAATCATATTATTGAATATATTAGTTAACGCATATTATGATACCATACCTATTACTGGGTATTAGTCAAATATTAGTGAAGAGATTCATTATAGCTACTCAAGCTAATATTGATATCTGCTGAATATGATATTCTCTGAATATGAAATACGCCTATTACAGAAGTAAAACTGTGATTAAATTTTCCTTCATAATTTAACAGGCTTAGGACTGTCGACGTTGATTATGTTGGCGTATTTAAAAAGTTAATCACATATGTACAATAATAATTGTTTTTTTTCTGTATTTTTCTTAAAACATACCTATTACTTTTTTGGTTTTGTGTTTTTTTTTTGTTTTTTGCTTCATAATCAAAACTAAATTCCTCAATAACCACAAAAAAACCACCACCAAACCAAAACCTCCACCAAAAATAAATACAAAATAGCTACTAACTTAATAGGTATTAGGTAAATATTATCAATCACTGCGTGCACGTGCTATCTGAATACAATATGGAGTCGCTGTGAGCTTCGGTCACCACAAATATTATAACTAATATTCGTATTAGATTAGCGAATACACATTACACAGTGTTCATCAGTTCATCTCGCTCACTCGCCCGCCTCGGGTCGGTTTAGGTGAGTCTGGCGTTCTCACTCACTCGTCGGTGAGCGAGTGAGTGAGATGACGGCGGTCGGCAAACAGAACAGTAGCTAATAGACTAGCGACCTCGCTATTACGCGTCCCTAATATTTGACTAATACCTGGTAACCTATTACTTTATATCGCATATCCTAATATGAATATACATGGCTTGTATTATAATACCTGTACCTATTATGAATATATTAGTTACACCTCTAGAATCCAGTGATAGCAAAGTGTAGTCGTCGTAATCTGGTCTCTCATTGCGTCGCGGACACTGTTAGTATTGTGTGTCGTCCGAGTGTGCAGATGGACATTCCTACTATTGAAAATGAAATGAGGGTAGTTTCAAATAAACTAGCCCCCGCTTCGCTGAGGCGGTAACTCCAGTACTCCAGTCATCCCGTGACCACCACAGAGTGTAAACCTGTTGAAACGTCGGGAAAAAAGGTAAATAAACGCGATAAATACCATTGTATCAATACTTATAATTATGTGTTCAGATCGCGTAAGTTTAAAAATATTTAATGTCAGTGAAGCAAGTAACTATGTGAACCCGTGTGAAATGGTGATATTTTTATAGGAAATGATAAAAAAATTTAACGCTGGAACATGAGGTCGCACCACGATATTCAATATTTCCGAGGTTTTTACTTATTTAGAATAAGAAAATTAAAAACTAAAAAAGGCCTCCCCTATTACTTTTGTCTAATCTAATATTTGAAAAAAAAACAAAGACCCACGGATACTTTTTTGTATGTTTTTTCAAGCTGAACACGTTTCTTTTGAGCCCTTTGAGAATTACCCACTTATTTGTATGTTTGTGATGTGCCTGTTAAGTTCATCAACCGTTAGAGTCGACTGTATCTGCCTATTGGGAGTATTGAAAACCGCATCGGAAATGAAAGTAAAGTTTCGTGCATTCAATCCAGTCGGTTCTCATTTACTTTGACCACGAGGAGTTAGGAGGACACTCAGACAATATGTGATTATTTTTAGAATTAGAATTGAGAATTTCATGATTTTATCAGGACTAAGACACTAACAAAATGGCGAACAGCACTTGAAGACAGTCGCATTTGTGTGATGGGCCTAGATGTTCTAGAATTCAGCAAATCTTTGGACATTTTTAATAACTTTGTCGCAATCAGACAGAAGAGAGTCTTCGGTTCAGTCGGCCGGCAGAGGATGAATTGCCCATTATGAACGTTGTACCAAAAAAATACCAAATTATTAAAAACCAACCAGGGACCGGATAAATACTATTGGAATACAAAAAAATTGCATTGTAATATACAATATACCTATGATTGAAAATATGTCCTAGATGATGTGTGGTTTTCCCAGCATTATTTATCAACCTCTACCTAATGGTAGATGGTGCAGAGAGGTGCAAGTTATGTTGGACTCCGATAATGAAATAAGGGCACAAGTCGAGAAGTAAATCAACTAGCGTATTTACCCTCCCCACCCCTTAATTTCACCCAAATGCCAAATAGCTTTGTCAACCAACTTGTCATTCAATTTCGAACTTTAACCAAACTGGATTGGAGTTAATTTGATCTGGTGTTTGCGCTGGAAACTTAATTTGTGAGGTTCCTGTAAACATTTAGAATGCTCTTCATTTGCTCGGTCCTTCCTTCCCTCACAATAACTTTGGAGACGAGAGGATCGAGGTGACAGTAGGTACTTAACTACCACTTTCCAACGATTGCGAGTTAAAATTAAGTTTAAAGGATATTTGTACCTAGTTTAAGTTTTTTGTCACTATAGTGCGTAAGCCCTCGCAATCGGGGTAAAATCTAAGAAATTATTAATTTTCGACGGGACTTTCTCCGAATTATTTTGGGATATTATTTACTAGGTATAAAGTTAGACTTAATGAAGTAGGAGCGTACCTAGAGGGGTGCCATTTTGATAACAGTGAAGAAAACCTCTTCT
The DNA here is from genome assembly GCA_947044415.1 of Eupithecia dodoneata. Taxonomy (NCBI): domain Eukaryota; kingdom Metazoa; phylum Arthropoda; class Insecta; order Lepidoptera; family Geometridae; genus Eupithecia; species Eupithecia dodoneata. The sequence goes on from OX345678.1 coordinate 8,537,925, forward strand.
TTTTTGTTTTTTTTTTCCCCCAGTGCGTAACCACGGAGTTTGCTGTGTGTGACTGACACGATGAAAACGTAGAGGAAAATAAATCAAATGGTACGCGACAAATAATCATAATTAAAACCTTTTCAGTCCCGCGTACAGTAATTTGGCGGGACTGCGTTCCCACATTTAAATAATTTTCCGTCGTTTCTACTATCAGGCCCTCTAACGCGCCTTCATTATTTTAATTTGAACCATTCCAAGCTGCTGTGTTGAGTGCCGCCATTGCCTATCCAATGGTGTAGATAATGGGTCTTTCATTGCATTGAAACAGTTCATAAAGACCGGAAAAGTAAGTGGTACGTAGGTACCTTCACTACCGTACGTAATAACGTAGGTATTTATAGTTGGCTATATAACCTAGTTACCTAATAATATAGTTACCTACCTAGGTGCTTAACACATGAAATATAGGTACTTACTTACCCCATCTTATGTAACACTTAGTTTTCCAGAATAACGTATCGGCCCTCGGCGTAATAAACATGTAATTAGATCCATAAAGTAACTTTACGATGTCTGAAAATGTTACCAGCTACCTACCAGCGCTCCCTAGCAATGACCAGTTACTCTGTGAACAAATCATAAAAGGATACTACTTATACAAAATAAACGAAAAGTAGAAACAAGCCAAATCTTTCGGTTTTGTACTCGCATTAGGTACATAAGCTTTTACAATAAAAATCACATAATTATTAATTATTAAATATATTCAAACTCTTGTCATAATAAATGTTTGTCATCGTGACTCTCCAAACAAAATTTAAGTAGATATCTACTTACCTACGTATTACTCACGTAATTTGAAAAAGTTTTAGGTAGTTTTCGAATATAATACTTTCCATAAATAATATTTATGAAAGTAAGAGAATTTCAGAACAAAGAAACAGATTTTATGTGTCCAGAACGGATATTTCAGATCATACATACAAAAAAAGTGAAAACAGGACTTGCAACCTTGGTAGATTGACCAGGACAAACGTTTACGGATGGAAAAAAGAGTTGCCTTTGCCCAGAAATAGCTCATGTGTGTTTGGGAGAATTAAAATAGAGCCGCCTCTGGACACGAGGACAGGAGTCCGGCAAAAATTACTGAAGAGCGGTACATACAACTCAGTGGGAAGACCTTGATACCCAGCCGTTGTTGCCTTGCCGCTGACATGATGAAGATGCATTGGGTAATGTAGAGAGGAGAACCTGGCAACCCAGCACAGAATTACCTACGCGTCAAGATCAAATTCGAGAGATCGTAAAGAGTCCATTGTTTTGTTTTATGTCCTCGGTAATTACTTCGAATATGGTTTAATTACTATTACGAGTAATTGCAGGGTCTTATTGCGATGGACGAGACTCTATAAGGGAGATTAATAGTAAGTACCTACCTACATACCAGCTAGGTACTGGAACTTCGTAGTACCTTAGATGAAAGAAAACTCTTTCCTCAACAGAAATCCACGTGGATCCAAGAGGAAACGAGGAAGTCTGATATTTTTTAGTCATAAAGCCAAATACCTTTGTAGATATTAACTGGATACACAGCCTCATCTAGCCCCTGCGTTACCACAAAAAGAATTTAACGAATTACTACACAACACGTTAGAGAGCTTGTGTTATGGGTACGAAGTTGTTACTTTGAAGGACCTGCCTATATATAAATAATAGATTCAATATTACCTAGGATACATAATGTTGGACAATCCTGATAGCATCATCTAGCCCCAGGCAGTATGTATTATATTATCTGTGCCCAAGCTAAGCAGAACTTGCGTAATGGGTAGGTCTGATATACTTAATACATTTCAATTACTTATACTTAAAAACAACCAGAACACCTGGAACAAATACCAGCAGATCTTACAAAAATTGTCCCGCGGCGGGAATCGAACCCATTTCAACATCATCCATTCCCCTCTATCAGATCAGCCATCATATCTATTCTTCGTATAAAGTTGATTATAGCATAGCATTATACTAAAATAATAAAACCAATAGTAGAATAATTACAAATATTTAATGACAGAATAAATTTTAAATCAATAATCTTAACTACCTACATTAAAAATTACACAATTCAAAAACTCTAGTACTTTTACACTCTCACTATCTAATACAATTTAGTTACAGCTGTGCATTATTTTACAATTCACATGTAAGTTCCTTACATTACCTACGTAATATTTGTAACAATTATATTTTATTACATACTATCCTATAAATAACCTCCCGTCCGATCCATTAGGTTTGAACTGTAGGTACAATTCTTATGTCAATTGGAATCTAGAGAAAAATTATTTCTCTGGTTTAATTTCCAGAAGAGCTGCTAGATAGAAATATGCCCTAACCGCCGCCGATTTCATTGTTCTGTTGACGCGTTTTTTCGTCGTAAAAAATCTACGATTAATTCGCCGTGCGTAGGTTCGGTCGTCAGTAATGTATGGGTCACTATGGAAGCTTGGTACAAGGTAATATCGTGCGAACAGGGAACTACGCAAAACACATACAAAAAAGAGGCCACGATGACGTCTTGATATTATCGTCAACCAGAACTCGGGACTCAACACACAAGGAAATTAGAAACCATGCCTAATTAATAATAATAAGTAATTACTGCAAACTAGAGTGTTACGCCATTTTAAATAATTCTAGCCCAATAGTTTCATTAACTAAATGCCAAACGAATACGTAAATCTAAGAAAAACTACTCGTATGAAAAGTATTAAAAATATTAGTTACTACTCGAATCACATTGGTTTAGCTTAAACTTGGTTTAAACTACCTTTTGTAAAAAGTCGGCTACGTTCAAACCTCAATATAAATATATTATTTAAAACCTAAATTACCCATAGAAACTGTATAAAAATCTAGCTATATTACTACCAATGTAAGTCTAAGTCAATAACTAGACAACTAAGTACTTGAAACAATACTCACAATAACGTACATACATATATGTAATGCGAATTTTCTGCGTTTGAAAGAACGCGTTGACTTATTATAAGGAATGCTGGGCAATCCACACAGCATCATACAGCCCTAAATTAAGCTGAGCTTGTGTTATGGGTTCTAAATGACGAATACGTACCTGCATGAAAATAAATGATAAGCATTCATTAGAAAGTAGGTATATACGCTCGCGAAAGATTTATTTTTAACCCTCGACTCTAACCGCCTTTGTTGATTTTAGTAAACGTGTCTGTTTGTGGCATCGTAGCTAGCGTAGCTAGCAGAATAATCAATTTATTGATAATAACGAATATTACAAGTCTTCTTCTTTTTAACTCTCAAACGTTTTAATTAGTTTATAAGGAGACTTAATCGAAGCGTGATAATAAGCTACTTCTAAGTAAACTGTGTGTCTGTGTCCGTCGAAGTAAAATAGTCGGTTTTCGATTTTTATGAACTTCGACTTTGTTTTTTATTACCAAATTGTAATTGACTTTATTAACCTAAAACAAGATGACACCGTGAACTTCGTATCACCTAAAACTTGTGTTTCCTTTTTTCTTCTTAACCACCCCTGTAACTAGAGCAATCAAAACTAAAAAAAAAACAAATCGGTCAAGCCGTTTTTGAGATTTTTCAAGACAACACTTGATCTTATATTAATAAACAGATGGTTATCGTACCGAACATCAAAATTAAACTCTCATAATCTGACTCGACACCCAATTTACAAAAGTGTAGTGTTAGCAAGCGAGAGCTGACACCATTTCGTTAGCTTGTTTAAACAAGGGGTTAAATGAAGCATCTCAAATTCTCAATCAGGGATTTTGGTTACGTATGCGTAATTCGTACGAATTTGAGTCCTGCGTTTAGGTTCATAAAGTTCAATGCCTATCAGGACTTTTTTGCGGTACACTGCTTTGTATTAAATTTTCAATATTATGTAATATACATAATGTACAAGTACAAGTCTTCCTCACTCATGATGACACGTAGAGATGACGGCCAACTACGCGGCCAAGCTATAATTCCATAAAAAGGTTATCCTGTTAAAAAAGGTTCTAACCACCATCGCCCATTGTCACCAAAAAAATCACCAAGTTTCTCGTGAACAAGAAATAAAATTATGTGAAAATTTGCTACTGTCCGCTCTAAAATGTTTAATACGGGCCTTTTTTGATATTGTAAAATAACTATAAATACTAACATAGATTTCAGTGCTAAATAAAGGCCTACCTTTTGAAACTTACGATGTTATTTTTACAAATTAGTATGTAACTATAAAATTTGAATACAAATTAGCGTATTAATTTGGTTAACTAAGCATTTCATTGAAATAAGTCACATAAATTAACTAAGAATAAGCTTTAAGTCTATGTGGCATCGCTTTCTACGCAGAACAATTCAATAAAATAATGTTATAATATAATTTTTTTGAATGTTATTGTTGGGCTTTCCGACTATTCAAACAAATAATCCAGAGTTCCCTTAATTTAATCATTTATTGACAGATTTGTATACGTAAATCCTTTTTAATAGTTCGGGTTTCAAATTAAAGATAACATGAGCTCTTAGATGCCTTAAATTGAACTTATTTTATTTTAATCGAAATATTTCAACGCGTCAGAGTTATTAAATTAGGTCTAAGTCATATAATATAAAATTACATAAATGCCCATTTTGTCTATCAACCCATTTTAAAATATCCGTTAGTTTTATGCGATTTGTTCAAAACAAAAACACCTATTTGAAATGTGATGTCATACAGTTATACAGAAAGTAAAACAAATAATATTTAAAACTAGACAAAACCTATGATAAATACCTAGTTAAAAGAATAGAATCCAATTTAATCTAAGATTAAAATTAATGAAATCAAAGTAAAATGTATCAAGAAAAGATTTTGATGTGTCTCAAACCGGCCTGATTATTACTAAAATTTGAAGCTTTATTTAGCTAGAGTCTTTGATTAAGTCTTACTTCAGACAAGATTTTAACTAAAAAAAGCTCCAAAGTACCCTAAACGGAAGTTTCATCTTCTTTCTAATAATTATATTTAACATTGATAAATTATTTACGCCAATAACACTACAGGAGTACAATAATCATCATTGGAAGAACGATTTGGCAATGGGAGTTCTTTTACGCTTTGTAGGTTTTAAATATCTAAGCTCAGTCAAAGGAAGACATTTGAGTCCATCGTTAAGATTTAGGAGTGACAATTGTAAATTTAATTACTAATAATTTCTATGAAAATCATTTATTTTTTTAATATTCTGTGTAAATTAAGAATACTATAATGTCTCACGCTTTCCCAGCGTCAATAAACAGTTTAATACCTCGTTCTCATGAAAAAAAATTACAACAAGTTACTTAATAATGATGGAAAAATACTTGCAGTTATAATTTGTGCAAAAGACAGTTTATATTTTACAGTTATTAAGGTAGAGGAAAACTTGTTTTAAGTGTTAGTTGTTACACAATTAAACACCCTAATGTTTTTGACAAGAGACTCAAATTGAAATTAAATTGAATATTTACAAATTTATAGTAAAAGCGTTTTATTATGTTGGTGCTTACGATTATAGCAATTTTACAAGTGACAAGAGACAATGTTTATGGTACTAACGACTATTATTGCTTTACTTTCCTTAAATTAACGACAAGGAGGTAGATAACTTTCGTTTAAGGCGTTAATCCAATAAAATTATCTTTGTGGACACCAAAATTTAACCGACAATGTTTTCATGATATTGCGGCAAGTACTACGAGTCCTTTCTTTAAGGCATCTTTATGTTCTATCACTTCAATCTCAGTCTATTTATATGCTGCTTTATCTAGATAATACCAGACTAAATATGTGAAATCATTGAAGGCGGGAGCAAAAGCTAGCCTTTCCCAAAGATGCTTCTGACAATATTCAAAGTTCTATTCATTATAGGCAAAACAACGTATAGAACGTTGTTTTGCCTATAATGAATAGAACTTTAACACTTTGACTGCGTTTTTTTTTCGACGACTGCGATCTTTTTTTTAACCTAAAAAATTCGTGCTGCCGCTCTACACAGCGGTTGTGTTGCGCCGCACATGCGTTTCGTTCGAAAAATATTACGGCTGTGCTGAGTCACAAAGATCTGTATTTTCTCAGCCGCTGCGCTAGTGTGGATTTACGCATATTAGTCACTTGTAGAAAACACACACCGTGTAATTTCAGCAGTCAAAGTGTTAAAGTCATCTAGATGCGAGCAGACGCAATGTATTGCTACGTTGTGAGATGTACTTAGATGTAGGTTATGCACTGCACCATTACTTAGGCTGGATTTGTTGCTCAAACGACGATCAGCGCCTATCTTACGCGTATAGCAACACACCACCATAGCAATTCATCAGCGCTGCATTGTACCCGTTTCTATGTTCAATCATATAGCTACGTTCAACCGTTTTCAGGCTCTAGGTCCAGCGCTAAATCTAATCTAAATACCACTGCCAGGTAATGTTTTCAAGTGTAAGCTAGCAAGCACCAACATACTAAAACATCTAAAACCAGTAGCGCGTATGTTACATAAAGAACTCCCTATTCTCGTGTGGTGGTCATGTATGCCTCGCGTTGATGTTGTTCCCGGTTGGACTGTTGGGCAGGTCCATGACGGTGATCTCTATGACGCGCAGCCCGCGGAGGATGGGGTCCGTTATGTGGATGCCGCGGGGGTTGTACACGCGCTCGTTCTGCGTCGCTATGAACTTTGACACTTTTCTGAGATGCTGGAAAAGATAAGTTAGGTTATAAATTTATTTATTTGGCACACAAAACAGAAGAATATCAAATATTATACAAATAGAAACACACAACAATTAAAACTGAAATGTATCCCTAAATATGGGTACACAACATGATCAAAGAGCAGTTTATGTGAAGCAAATACTAAATGACTTTAAAAGTAAATATTAAAAATTTAATATCAAATATATGTATAGCATGCATTATTTTTTAAATTACAATTACAGAAAAAAACCACTCTCCTTAATGATAGTGGTTTCAACGTCTATTTTAAATGTAAATAACCTTCTATTAAAAATTTCAATATTATCACTATTATTAACTAAAATATCATTGTACTAGCGACACATTCTGACCACAGGGTTGTAATTCATATTATTAGTATAGACCGGTTAGTATTCATGCGCCGAACTTTGTGGCGAGGTGGCCGAAAGTCCACGACGCGACGTAGGAGCTTGCGGGGTCGATTACCGTTCTGGACAAATATTAGTACGATCTGCGGACTATTGTTCCGGTAGTTCTCTATATGTATAATAAAAAAAATATCTATCTATGGAGTGTATTGTTTTGTATTAAGTATATAAGTTACTTAGTAGCATATGTCTAGTACCCATAACACAAGCTCTGCTTAGCTAGGGGGCTAGGAATGCTGTGTGAAAAGTCCAGTATTATTTATTAATTTATCACCATTATTATCTACATATCTTAACAAAATGAGTCACCGTTTATTTCTAGAAATTAAAATCTAAATTATTTGATATGCATAGAATCTATTTATACCCACTACTGGTATAAATGTGAAAGTTGAGTCATAAACTGAGCTTCATGTATATTTTATATTTATTTAGGTTATTAATGGTTGCTTTGCGTGTTTTTTATAGTGTTATTGGGCGGCGCGGTGGGATATGTATCCACTCAACGACCGACGACGACATCTGTGTCGTGGTGGGCGAAGGCCCGCCTGCAACGCAGGAGGTGCGGGTTCGATTCCCGCCTCGGGACAAATGTTAGTACGATCTGCAGATATTTATTCCGGGTGTTCTGGTCGTTATCTATGTAAAATAAAAAAATATCTATGTAATGTATATATTATTTATATCAGTCATCAAGTACCCATAACACAAGCTCTGCTTAGCTTGGGGCTAGGATGATGCTGTGTGAATTGTCCAGAAATATTTATGTACTCCTCCAACTTAGCCCTTGGATGTCGTAAGAGCCGAGTAAAGGAGCCTACCACAGGAAGAGCAACAGCTGCCTAGTGTAGTGACCTTTACAGTGAGATCTTTTTTTTTATATTGTTGGTGCAATAAAGATGTATTGTATTGTATCTAGACGCTATGGTTCTCTTAACAATACTAAAATAAAATTCTTGCTATTAGCATAGGATATTAGTGTGGTAGGCAGTCCGCATGGCTTGGCAGCCGCACACGAGCAGCGACTCCACTGCGCCTGAGTTCAGCTACAGCATGCTCCTTTTTCGTTAAGTACAGATAAGATTAAGTGTAGATATACAAAGTTGAAAGATAACAATAATTAAATGAATGTAAGATAGATAGCAAATACTTTATTGCACTTTAAATAGGAAACTATGTACAGTAAAAACTTAACATTAATTGCAATTGGCGGTATTATCGATCTCTACCAGACTACCATGTTATTAAGATATGTAATATCTTATTAATATTTGACCCATCATACGACGCGAGAAATAGTGGTCCTACGTAGCAGTGGACGTCCGTGGGCAGATGATTAACAAGAAGCTTTGATACAAAATTAAGAGTTACCTTTTCATAATGTGTCTCTGTGCAAATGTAAATGAAATAGGCTGTTAGACATGCAAGGCAACCCTCGCAGTATGTGCTACAGTCCGCTGTTTCCGCCATTTCAAAATGTTCATTTAACCGCTCCATTGTGTATTCAAAAGTTTGTCTGTCTATCTGTAAAATTAAAAATATTATACAGTTCTTTAGTAGGTTCATTATTCAGTAGCAGTTGCATATTTGTGCCAAACTTAGCTAGGGTAACCAACTTCTTGTTTTGGTAAGTATGGACCCGGAAATTGACGGATTGGATAGATAAGACTCGGTACATTTTCGGTTGATCAATATATTATTATACATAGACAATACTTATAACACCTGGAACAAACATTTATGCCAAGGCAGGAATAAAACCTGTGATCTCCTGTGTTGCAGATGGACCCTCACCTGCTGTGCCACATCACTCATACATCACGAAGTTAAGCAGAATGTAGGAATCAGAAAAACCATATCATCACAGAATAATAATGTTGTGATAACCTACCATAGAGAGACACTGCCTATAAAAATGTAAATATTCTAGTTTGATAGTGTTATCATTATCAATAAAAATAGATAGGCAGCTTGAGTATTAGTATCACCTATTTTCATATCTAAAGCATGTTCCAAGTACTCACAGTCTCAACATTTAGATAGTGATCTCAAAAATCAATCATTTACATATAAGAATATAGGTAAATTGTTATACTGACTGATGTCAGTCTTTCCCTTTTCAAACAACCCTTTAGCAAATTCAATGTTTTACACATGTTTGTTCTCAACTCTCTACTACTCTAAACAATCACATAGGTCATTGGTGCTTGGTGACATTAATGCTTGATTAGGCTGAAATATTTCCATAAACAGTTTGTTAATAAACCCTACACCATAACTTGTATGTCTAATGTTGGAAAAGCTATCTAAACTAAATGTGATAGCAACCCAAAACATTCAAATAAACCCATTTGGGCCACCTATTAGGGTGCATTATTGAAACTCTATCTGATCCCACGCACAACAAGTTTGTAATAAAAATATTGAGTAGATATACATACTAATAAAAAAAAAAGGAAGATCCTTGGATGTCTTGATGACAGAAAAACATGAGGTCAACACATTCGTCAATTCTACTTTCGAGACATAAACATAGGTACGTTACACTTACTCTGTTTTCTAATTCCGGGGGAAATCTCGTTTGGAACTTCACAGCAGTGCCTTCTGAGTAGTCTCTCTGAATGAATATTTTTATTCCTTGTTGAGTCGGAGTCTGCTGGCTTCCAGGCGTATTCGGGCCAGAGGGAATACGATTGTTAGCCATTGTCTTATAGTCACAGTATTCTCAATGGTTGTGCGAGAATCCAACACGCTGTGTCAATGAAATATCATGCTTTATTGTAATAGATAAACAATGGTGGGAGTGGCAAACACCTTCCTTTTCTCCTCGATTTCGCGAATTATTTCTTTCTAAAATTCTATCTTACTTTTGACAGACGTAACATACAGTACAATACAATACGTCATGTCATGCAGTGGTTAGACAGTGACACGACGCCGATATAATCATGAATGATCATGAATGCTAGGCGCTTGGCTTATAAGCGTTTAGCAGACTATTTTGGCCGTTGCGCTTTGTTCATTTTTGAGGATGTTGAAGTGGTTTATTTTTGGACAAGGAATCTTGGCGCGCCGCAGGCGCCTAAGAACATTATTTGTGTTAATTTAAAAGGGTAATCACTTAATAATATAGGCAGAGATCGTAGTTATTGTACGTTCCAGTTACTAGTATTGTTTGTACAGCCTATACATCTGTTCCTATCTGGATTAGGAGTAAGGAGTACTTCAATGAATATTCGTATTTTAATTTGAATAAAATGGCGTATAATTTTCTTGTCTTTGCATTACATGGCAAAAGTTATAATGGTAAGGAACGAATGAGTTATGAACAGAAAAGAACGAAAAAATGAATGGACGAATGAGAATGATATACAGATTAGAAATAATTTTGACAGCTATGGGTATCATTGACTCTGGTTCATGTAGTTCCACCGTGATCGGGTAGATGGCGTTGGACGTGGCTTCTGAACATGCCGGCCGCCTTGGAAGATCCGGGACGGAGACTTCCAACCTGGACTGCTCTGGCTCACTGGCTCGATGGTTCCGGCAGCAGCGGGCAGATCTTCGAAAAGGCTCGCCGAAGGATGCCGGTTGATGTCCGAATCTCCGCCACTCGTGAAACACCATCTTTTCCGGGGAACAAACGTGTTACCCGACCCATCTTCCACTTCAGGGGAGGTACATGGTCTTCCTTGATGAGGACGAGGATGTCCTTGTCGATGTCTTGGCTATCGACCTTCCATTTTGTGCGCTGTTGGAGCTCCGACACGTACTCCTTTGACCAACGCTGCCAGAAATGTTGTCGAAGCTGCTCCACCAGGTGATAGCGGGTTAGACGCGTAGGTGCGACGCTCGTCAGGTCTTCGCAGGCTGGCGCTGTCAACGGCCGGCCAATAAGGAAATGGGCCGGAGTAAGGGGAAGGAAGTCATGGACATCTGAGGAAAGAGGAGACAAAGGCCGGGAATTCAGGACGGCTTCAATCTGCGTTAATACCGTACTGAACTCCTCGTGCGTTAACCTTGCATTGCCTAACACTCGCCTTAAATGATATTTACACGATTTGATACCAGCCTCCCAAAGTCCGCCGAAGTGAGGACTGTAAGGGGGAATAAAGGTTAAACGAATTTTATTATTACTCATGAAATTCGAAACATCATCAGAATGTTCGAAGAATTGATTTACATCTTTAAGTGCCCCAACAAAGTTTTTTCCATTATCGGAGAATATTTCTAATGGCTTACCGCGTCGTGCTATGAAACGTTTCAATGCTAGTAGATAGTCCTGTGTCGATAAACTTCCTACCAGCTCAAGATGTACGGCGCGAGTTGTGAAACAAACAAATAAACATATATACGACTTGATTAAAATAGCACCTCTGCCTTTACGATTTAAAATGGAGACAGGTCCTGCAAAATCAGTCCCGCAACGCATGAAACAGAAACTCCCGACTTCCAATCTTTCCTGGGGTAAATTACCCATTTTTGGGGTAAAAGTTTTACCTTTCAAACGCATGCACGTAACACAGTTATGGACTACTTGCCTAGCCAAGTTGCGCGCTCCTAGCACCCACCACTGCTCACGCATGGAATATACTAGAAGCTGAGGCCCAGCGTGTAGTAATTTCTTATGCTCATACTCACACAGCAATCTTGAAAATCGATGTTTACCACTCAAGAGCACGGGATGTTTTTTGTCGTAGCTAAAATCAGTTGCGTTAGACAACCTGCCACCTACACGAATTAGACCGTTGCTATCTAAAAATATACTCAAACCCGCAATTTTATATCCGGTTTTACCATTTTCTTTGAATGGTAAATTATTTAATAACCTATGATACTCATTAGGAAACGATTCCTTTTGCACTGCGCGTGTTATGGTGATAAGCGAACGTTCCAGCTCTGCCGCCGTTAGCAAACCGGTTTTGTGGCTAGGGACGCACGGCGACGACCGCGCGTTATCGATGAAACGATGGAGATAGGCACAAACACGCTGTAAGCGAATAAAGGAGGAAAAGCGTTCACAATTAAATAACGGACTCGTTTGCGTACAAATTAAATTAATTGTGTTAGGTTTCTGTTCCGGTAAATCATCGCTACACGGTACCTCCCTATTGTTGGACCAGCTACTGCTAGGTTCGCCTAAAAACCTAGGTCCACACCACCAATGATTACTAGTATCGTACTTTAATGAATCTAAATTCGCACCGCGCGTGATAAGGTCGGCAGGGTTTTCCGTGCCCTTAACGTGCCGCCAAATCGTATCGTCGGTTAGTTCATTAATTTGAACGACCCTATTTTGTACAAACGTTTTGAGAAGATGCGGAGACATACGCAACCATCCCTGCACTATTGTAGAATCCGTCCAGAAATATACTTTATCGAAAGTTATACAGAGGGATTCTTTTATTTTTACGAATAATTTCGCACCTAATAATGCACCACATAACTCAGCCCTTGGAATAGAGACAGATTTGATCGGATCTGAAGAGGTGGGCCTATATGTTGTATGTCATTTAATGATTTATTAGAAGTTGTTTTGGCACTTGCATCAAAAACAACTCGTAATTTAGTGGTTTGACTAGATTCGCGGTACACGCCGTGATGCGGCAGGATGTAGTACGGTTTGTTCGGGTCCGGGACATTACCTGGCACCGGGGACATGTGACCTAATGCCTCGTACTCGCGCATGAAATCACAATATAACTGTTTATATTGTAATGACGAATCTAGTTTCCTCTCTAGCGATAAAAAACGTTTTTTCGCCGTGGTAAAAGAATCTCCTAAAACGTCAGCAGATTCCTTAAATGGAATGCGCACAGAAAACCTACCCTGCTTATCGCGCTGTGTAGTTTCTGTAAATAACGATTCGCAATACCTATCCTCCTTCGTCAACGCAGAAGGTAAGTCAGTCAGCTCCTCTAACTCCCAGAATTTACGTAATTGAGAATCAATTTGAACAAAATTACACTGAACATTTTTCATGAGATATGACTGAACATTGTGGATAGGTCCAGAGATGATCCATCCTAACTTCGACTCGTATAGGTATGGACCAGCCCTAAGTTTTATTCTGTTTTCCTTGAGTAGGTCCCAGAATACGTCCGCGCCTATAAGTATATCTACCTCGGCCGAGATACTAAACGTAGGATCAGCGAGCGAGATGTAGTTAGGTATACCTATGGAATCGCAGTTGACGTTTATCGAAGGTAGCTTCGATGTTATGCTAGGTAGAACCAAGCATTGGATTTCCTTGATGAAATCACTAGTTTTTGAACGAATCTGTAATTTACAAGCGTGAGTACTTTTTGATACGGTTTGACCTACGCCTGTAATCTGAACAGTGGACTGTATAATTGGTAACTGTAAACGAGTTACTAACGATTTGGTAACGAAACAGTTTTGTGACCCATTATCCAAAAGAACCCTAATAGTGTGATACCGATTATCCGAATCGGGTACATCTACTAGCGCGGTTGACAACAAGACTGGCTGTATAAACGATTGACAGGACAGTGCTGTGCTTTCGCCGCGATCTTTCGGCGCATCAGCTGACATTTGTGAGTCATCATGACACGGGGAAATTAAACTGGCGGCGACTGTACTTATGGTTTCACTAGGAACGTGAAGCAGTGTGTTATGCTTCGCACTACATAACTTGCAAGGGCCGTAGGTACAGTCATTAATAGAATGCTTGTCTGAACGCAGACAGTTAGAACAAAGTTTTTTAGTAGCGACTATTTTTTGCCTATCTAACACAGACATGTTTAAAAACTTTGCACAAGAATAAATATAGTGATCTTCGCTACAATGACAACATACACGCTTTTGTGTTGTCTTATCAGTGCTCGATTTATTTGCTGACATGAATGCATGCACTTGATTCGATTTATTTTGTTTCCTATTTTGCTGATAAGAATTTACCCTGCTACCTTCGCTATTTTTAGATTTAGACGGAGAGGAACCTTTTGTGCTATTAGAGTTTATCATTTCTAGCATGTCGGCCCGGTTTCTAAGAAAAACAAGTAAATCGTCTAACTTGATCTTAGCCTCAGTACCTACCTCACCTCGCTTTGAAACAATAATGCCCTTTTGGGATTCCCACTCACGCTCTGTGACTGAATCAAGCTTTGTTACAATTAAATATACAATTAATGTGTCCCAAGAGTCCGTGGGTTCTCCTAGGGACTTAAGGGCTCGTAGATCCCTTAACGTAGAATCTATAAGGGTTCTTATTTGTGCCGGTGACTCTGAAAGCAAACCTTGAGTGGCAAACATCGACTGAACATGATTCTGTACGAGTAATCTGTGGTTTTGGAACCTTTGTTCCAGCAAATCCCACGCATGAGCATAGTTGGATTCTGTGAACTCCAACGCACTTATTACTTGAGCAGCAGTAGAAGTTAAGGATGATTTGAGGTAATGGAATTTCTGTATCGCGCCTAAGTCAGTCCTGTTGTGAATCATCGTCAGATATGAGTTTCTAAACTCTATCCATTTATTATAGGATCCGTCAAAGGCAGGTAAAATTATTTGAGGCAACTTTATTGACACAGAACTACCTATTGAACCATGTGGTTGTTGTGACTGATCGTTTAATATGCCTTTCGCAGTGGCCATTAGAGAGAAGTATAATGACTCAAAGGATTCCCTATACTCCATTTGAGTCACAAGATCAGTTTCATCATCTATTAATTGTTCTATTTCCCCTTGGACGTCATTGAAACTCTGGAAAATTGCTGTATTTGCCTCTACACGTAGCTCAAATTCTACCCTATTGCTAGCTGTTTGGTTAGGATTGAGATCTTGTTCCAGCTGAACATTATTAATATGCTTTCCAAACAGAGTTAACCTACATTTGAGGTTAGCTCGTTGCTTTTTTAACGACGTAAGGCGACTTCCTAAAATATTAGGCACCTGCAAACGTGGGGACTTTGGCCTATCTAGCTTAGTGGAATCGCTCGGATCTAGACTCATTTTATGTCAATGCAAACACTTACGATTTATCTGCGGTGTAGGCGATGCAAGGTACACAGGTAACGCACACACGAAACGCACAAAGAGCTGAAAAACGAAACGAATATTAACGCAGACTGCAGAGAAGTGGGAGAGGAAGGATGGGTGAGATGAACCGACCGTTGTAGGCGCTCGCCGCTACTCCAGGCTTCTTCCACGACTCCACCACCGGCTTCCCAGTTTCGACCGGGAAAAACGTGTCCGGCTGTCCGCGTGGCCGCTCGACTCGGCAAGGCGGGTTCTTCGTTTATTTGGCTCGAAGGATCAATGTTTGTACAGCCTATACATCTGTTCCTATCTGGATTAGGAGTAAGGAGTACTTCAATGAATATTCGTATTTTAATTTGAATAAAATGGCGTATAATTTTCTTGTCTTTGCATTACATGGCAAAAGTTATAATGGTAAGGAACGAATGAGTTATGAACAGAAAAGAACGAAAAAATGAATGGACGAATGAGAATGATATACAGATTAGAAATAATTTTGACAGCTATGGGTATCATTGACTCTGGTTCATGTAGTTCCACCGTGATCGGGTAGATGGCGTTGGACGTGGCTTCTGAACAAGTATATTAAGATATTTTACGCTTCATCGTCGAACTGCGGGGATATTTAGTAGCCATGCTCGGGCGAGAAGAGGCGGGAATTCCATGTTTTATGATGCATTTTGAATGCGAGAAAAAGTACCTCTCTGTGTGCTATGAGATTCCTACAGGAAACCTAAAAAGGGTAGGTAATAGGTAAGTAAAATTCTTAATAACGTAAATAAAATACTAATTTTAATTGTGTCAGAACATTAAAACCGAATTAAGAAAATGAAATAATTATGTAGGCTCTTCGATTGTTATGATTTAATCAACAATATGGAAGACAATAGTTATTAATATTAACATTAAAAGATCTTATACTATTTTATTGCAAAATTAGGTTGAGCATCATATTTAAACTTAGTTTTTAAAATAACATTATGAGTTCTTACCACAATACCAATGCATAAATCTAAACAGTTAACCATTTAAAGAAACTTTTGTGAGAACACAAGTTTTTTTAAAAGGTTAACTAGTTTAACCTGAGGTTAGACTAGAAAATGGCGGAATAGCTAAAGAAAAATGCAAGTATATAATAGCTATAAAATTATGAAATAAAAATACATAACAAGACAATAACTTATCTACACTTTAAAAGTAAGTAAGAAAGCAACTCCATTCTTCGTACAAAACAGTGTACATATAATAATGATTTCCTACACTTTGTAAAGGCAAATATTAATAATAATAAATAATGCTGGAAAATTCACACAGCATTATCTAGCTGAATATCATTAAAATACATTATACAAGAAAACTTCTCAAAAGTTCTTAAAACGACGATTTTACTTTTAACCATCGTAACTTTACAATGGTAGCACCAATGTTCAATGAACGTCAAAAATTAAAAGCTAAATATAAATTGGTCCATCAGTCATTCCTCATACCCACGTCAAACTAAATAAGTTACTCTTTTTCGTAGAGGGCTAAAACGAACTACATACTTAGAAACTAATATATAAACTAGAAACTTGCCAAATAAGGTCAGTTATTTTATGTTAGTTATGGAATAACAACGGAACCTTATCAGATTATAGCGTCAGAAGTGTCCGTTATATCAGTTACTAGATACGGCCCTCGTGGAAATCTATGTGTCTAATATTTTATAAACCTTCCTCTTGAATCACTTTATCTATTTTAAAAAAAACCGCTTCAAATATTTTTAAACTTACGCGGGAAAAATAGGTAAATAAACGCGATAAATACCCGTTAAAATAGTACTTGTAATTATGAGCAATGCGTTAAGCTTGCGATGCTATTGTGAGAAAGACATTGGCAGAATTGCGTCAATCCAGACGCAGAGCCATCTAGCAAGAAGTTGAAGCAGACTATATGAAAAGTGGGTCAATGATCAGATCTACTGGAAGTCCTTGTTGGGGAACTCCAAGGCCTGCAGCCGTTTGTACACGTCCAACATGTCCGGTCGCTCTTGTCTGCGGTCGCGCGTGCACTCCAGCCCGATGGACAGCAGCTCGATGCAGAGAGCAGGGTTCGATGCCGGGGTCGAGATTATATCTGGGTCTTCGAGAGACGCTGGAAATTGAATAGAAAACGTTTTTATCCATGCAGGTGATTGATAATATATTTATACATCTAGACGGGAATCGAACCCTCTGCGTTGCAGGCGGACCTTCGCCAACTTCACCACTGAGGTCGTAATAGATATTATTTTATTAGACAATAGTATTTTAATTTGCGTGCGAAACCGACCGGTGACAAGGACCCGCCTTAAAGTTGACCTATCTATGAGCTTATTGTGTAAGCGTACAGAAATAAAAGTTGTTTGATTCTGATTGACGATAAGGACTGGATTGATTATGATAACAACTGGACAAAGGCCTTCCTCATACGACATCAAAATGCTATTCGTGGCGTCGTACTGGGAAGGCCTAAGTCCTGAGCCGCTCCATCCATAATACCCGTGATAACTGACCGAGCTCAAAGCAAGGGTCCTTGGTGGCGGTGAGTATGTCCGTAGTGAGATGTACATATTGCTCCGTGTCCCTCCGCTTGCGGGCCGCGGGCCGCGCTGTCGCCATCTCTAGCGCCACCACGCCGTAGCTGTACGTGTCTAGTGCTCGAGACAGGACTGAGGACTGACGGTATTCCTTCGGCAGGTAGAATGGGGTGCCGATTGGTCTGGAAACGATAATAATACAAAAAGCTTTTGAAACTATTCAAATTCATTTATTTTGCGAAACATGGGTTACAAGGATATTAGATTAAAAATAGGAACACAACCATGATCAGCTTTATAGCAGCATGCAAAGTCACAATAAATGTAGGTATTATAAATTATTACAATGTCAGGATTGAAATTAATTATTAATCAATTAATGACTAACACGGTTATTAACACAAAAGTAATTTAAAACGGGATATTTACCATGATTTGATTTGTTGAATAGAGTTGTGATTTTTTAAATCAAATCAAGTTACATATCCTGTTTTAAATGACTTTCGTGTAAATAATACTATAATTATTTACACATGCATATGTAAATAATTATTAAATTATGTAATAATTGTGTGTACAATCTGCAGATATTTGTTCCGGGTGTTCTGGTCGTTTTCTATGTATAATAAAAAATATCTATCTATGTAATATATAGTATTATGTATATCAGTTATCTAGTACCCATAACACAAGCTCTGCTTACCATGGGGCTAGATAATGCTGTGTGAATTGTCCAGCATTATTCATTATTTATTTATATCACAGTTAGTCGGGGTGACAAATAAAAACAAGTACGCCGTGTGACCAACAATGACGTGACTTATTAGAACTAAATTTACATATGGCTGATTGAAACACATTATTGGTTGGTTAGTTTTTGCGTTGTGACCAATTAGAAAACTTTTTTGCTGTGACGAATTTTAGCCTAATTCCTACAATGGAAGCAATGACCGCCTTTGGTAGGTGCTTACCTAGAGACCTTCAGGTGCGTGTTGTCGTCCGCATGCGGCCCCTTCCTGGCCAGGCCGAAGTCCCCTATCTTGGGCATGAGGCACTGGTCCAGCAGGATGTTGGCTGGCTTGATGTCTCCGTGGATGAGCGGCGTGCGCTTGTCCGCGTTGTGCAGGTACTGCAGGCCTCTGGAAGGTAGAGCACACTATTATTATATTACGAAAGTTTGGAAAGATTAATGTTTACAACGGCGCCGCGGCGGCGATCCGTTTGCTCTCAATTAACATCATGCTGTCAATTTTGCCCAACACTGGAAGAAGGTAGGTATATTCACCTGGCAACCCCGTGCGCGATCCTGTACCGCTGCGGCCACGTGAGCGGCGGGAACCTGCTCTTGTCGCGGTGGATCCGCTGCTGCAGCGAGCCGCCCGTCATCAGCTGGTACACCAGGCACGCCTCCGTGCCCGACACTAGAGGAACAAGCCACGAACATCATATAAAATAAATAAATAGATCGATTTTTTTATTATACATAGAAAAAGACCAGAACACCCACAGAGGCGGGAATCGAACCCCCAACCTCCTACGTCGCAGGCGGACCGTCGTCCACCGCGCCACAGAGGTCACCATTGAAATTGAAATGAAACCGCGGGTTAAAGCTAGTGGATAACATAATGGTTACCTTTTTGACATACTGCACACACAGACTAGATGTCTGTGTGTGCTGCAGTATGTCAAACACATACCCCATATTTTAATGTTATCTTTGTTTGTTTTGTAATCAACTGTGTTTCATGTTTTTGTACTGTAGATATAATTGTTGTATTTTGTATGCGTGTGTCTGAAGTGGTTAATAAAGAATGTTATCTATCTACCTCCGATACTGTATCCGTAGAGCGGCAGGATGTTGTCGTGTCGGTACTGGTTGAGGCACATCTCGCGGATCAGCTCCCGGTTCAGCGTGTCGTCCTCCTTCAACTTCTTCACGGCCACAGGCAAGTGTTGCAGTTCACCTGGCCATTACAATACTATTAAAGACAAGAGACAATAACTCCAGCACCACCTTCATTCAATTACTATCTGCAATAAGGCTTACTACAATACAAACTATCAGATTATGTATAATACTTTATTCTCATACAAACGCATGGTTCACTTATAATGAGATACATAAGAAAAAAAAAAAATATAATCAGGACGAAAACTATAAAAAACGGATTTTGTCCCCGCTTACAAATAAACTGTTTAGCATAGTTTTAAAATAGAGAGGTACTATTCACAGAAATTATAGTTTCTGTGGTACTTACTACATTAAAACTAAATTACCTACGTAACTTAACTCTACTTTTATATTTGATGTATTTTGGAAGAGCAAGCTCCCTAACACAGGTGTTTTTACTTTTACTGAAAAGGGAATCTCAAACACTGTTTAAGTATGGTACATTAAGTTTAGGTAATCAATATTTTGTATTTATTACATAATAAGACCTGCGAAAGACTGCGGGTAGATACTGGATGCGTCAAGCTGAAGACAGGGCGCTATGGCGCTCATTGGGGGAGGCCTATGTCCAGCAGTGGACTAATATAGGCTGAAATAAGAGGCCGAAAGCTTATAAAGTATACAGGGAAAACAACCAGACCAGTATGGTGATTATGTAACTCGCGACCGGTTTGCGACAGGCGTAAATTAAGCAATTAGTGCTGTCAAACGTCAATTTTGTATTAGTTTGACACCAGCTACACCGTCAAAATTGGTCAAAATTGACGTTTATTTAATCACCCGGCCGAAGAGATAACTGCAGATCATACAATCATTTCTCCCGCCGCGGGACTCAAACCAGTAACCTCTTGCAAGCGGACCTTCGCCCACTACGCCAGTAAAGTCCTACAAGTGAAACCCAATGAAGTCGCGTTTACCTTTATAGACGAGTCCGAAGCCGCCCTTGCCCAGGATGTTCTTCTCGCTCCAGTTGTCCGTGGCCGCCGTCAGCTCCTCATAGCTCATCTTGGGAATTAGAGATACCTTCTTAGCTATCTCGTCGTCGACGCTCTTCGATTTAGAGCATGGTTTTGAGTCCTGGGGGAATGAAGTTGCAATTAGAACGCGGATATAAATGAATTAATTATAATATTCACATTTTATTATTTTTCTATTCACGTGTATTTAGGAATCTAGAAATTTACTTATGCCGTGGCGACCGCGGCGAAAGAATCGACCCCGAACTCAGCCCGTTGAATAGATTGATAGATGATTTATTCATGAACAATAATTACAATTGTATTGGAATATAATACCATCAAAATCAGAGGTCGCTTACATCGCCAAAGATTTAAATCATCTAATCAGTACAAGCACTTTTCCAACAAAAGCTTTTTTAATTTGGATTTTAAAATATAAGGATTACGACACGATTCAACCTCCAAACACGTTTCGGTATGCTTGCGTCGTAAATAATCCCTTCACTCGAACGAACCTCTCCTACGACTGAAGAAATAAACTCTCAATCGCTAGATGCCTCGCGACCAATGCTCCTCAAAAGAGCTTGTTGTTTTTTTAAGGGTTTTGGGTAATTTGAATCTTAATGACATTTATGATATTTACAACGATGAAGCCTACTAACGACTAAGCAAACCGAACTCGAGTATGTTTTGAAGGAATGCTCGAGGCACTACAGACGAGTTTGAGTGAAGGATTATTTGAAGAATTTTATCTAAAGATATCGTGGTTAACCTAGACTGAAAAGGAGTGTCGCAACTAGTCGCAAGTCTAAGGGAAACCTTTTGTTTGAGGGTGGCGTGTTAGCAGCAGACATGCGACTTCTGACCATGTATAGGATTAAAGATTAATTTTAGTCGCCCGTGACCACGGTCGCTGTAAGGCGATGGAAAAGTAGGGGAAAATAAAACAAAAGGTACGCGATAAATAAATCTTGAATATGTTAACAAATCGCGAAAATTTAATGTAACGCAAGAGTTGTATGTATAAATTCACAAAGTATGGTCCGGGAGCCTGGTACAAATTTGGTCAATTATTTCCTCCCGAGCGAAAATACGTAAAATACATTAGGGATTAATATTATGAATACCTACTCGTGACCGTCAGCTGCGACTCCGTAAGCGGGTTTGGAAGTGGCAGCGGTGGGCGGTGACGACATTATTACCATGCAATAATGTTCAAATCAATTAAAATTCGTATTTTAAATAAATTAAAATTCGCATATTCCAGAATTCTCATTTGAACCTTATTCCATGGGAATAATGTCGTCATCGCAGCCACTGCCCAACCCACCCACGGAGTCGCAGCTGACGGTCACGAGTATTCATAATATTAATCCCTAATGTATTTTAGAAAGTTTCGCTCGGGAGGGACTTGGTCATGAATATCTGTCCCTGGCTCCCGGACCAGTCCGTTCTATTGCGTTTAACTTCTCCCATGATGCTCCTGGTTGGGATATGGATGGCAATTGCAGGGCAATTCTGCAATTGCTTCGCAATTGGCTTTTATATGCGTGCGAGTGTTGCAGTGATTGAGTGCAGGCGGCGCTTTGTATCACTAGCGGGCCCTTGCGACCTCGGATATGTCTCGTTATTTATTAAACCGATACTTGTCCAGTTACTGAACAGAGAAACTCATTTTATAATGGATACCAAGTAGGTTATAGTTACTGTAGGCACCAAACAATCTACCAACTAATATAAAATCGTGAAAATAAACAAACGACTGTAATTACCGGTAATATTGAAAGGGTATTTATCGCGTTTATCATCATGGGATTATGGAGTAAATCATCGTCGGAAAAAATAAGTAGTAGGTATATAAATTTAAGTATATAAATACACGTCAATACTCGTAGTTATAACAACCTATTCTATACGTAGAAAATAACCAGACCCGGATCAATAGCCTGCGAATCATACAAACATTTGTCCCGCGACGAGATTGGACCTGCAACCTTCCGAGTTCCACTGAGGCCGTAAATTTAAACATTAACCGCCTCGGAACAATTGTGTGTACGATCTGCAGATATTTGTTCCGGGTGTTCTGGTCGTTTTCTATGTATAATAAAAAATATCTATCTATGTAATGTATTGTATTATGTATATCAGTCATCTAGTACCCATAACACAAGCTCTGCTTAGCTTGGGACTAGATGACGCTGTGTGAATTGTCCAGCATTATTTTTATATTATTTAAAAAAAATCTTATGAAGCTAAGCGAGCTGGCTAGATGCCGCTCAGTTCTGCACCGACAATAGTATGTAAGAAATTCATAGTTGTGCTTATATTTCAATAAATATAGACAAGTACCTATCTAAGTGCTTATTTTGTAAGCCTAAAGAAATAAATTATTTTGGGTTTGAGTTTATCAATCCATTGAAACACACTTAGAATGGAATGCTTACCCTAGTATCATCTGTACTAGAATCTGGTATGGTGGAGGTTCCATTGCTGGCTGAAACACTTCGGGCACCCTGGAAGATACACAATATTATAAATGCGCAAGTTTGGATGGATGGATGATTGTGATGATGATGACTGAACAGATTGGGCTGAATATTTGTACCTAGAATAAAACAGCGGGAAGACACCAGTAGTACGAGAAACAGAGGAATATTGTGCAAGGAACTAAAATCAAATACATGTGTCATTGCTACAATAAGTAATTGTGGTTTTGTAGCCGACACCTTACAACTGTGGTTAGACGCTAATATTCTGTTAATTATGGGTGGGGGGGGGGGGGGGGGGGGGGGGGGGGGGGTGCTTTAACATGTTGATTCATTCCTATAAATATCACCACTCAAAACAATTATATTTAACACTAGTTTCTGGCTTCGTTCGTGTTATTTCTATGGAAACGTTTTGTTATTTCTATCTCATCGGAACTGATTTATGAGATAAAAATAGCCCATGTTTTACTCCGGGCCTGAAACTACCTATGTACATATGTACATGCAAACTTTCAGCCCCATCCGTTCGGTACTCATGAAAAAGTAACAAAAATCCATACATACAAACTTTCGCGTTTATAATATTAGTAGCATTAATTGATTATTATATTACCCAGTTCCTCAAAGTGACAAAGAGTCGAGGTGGCCTCTTTGTCACTTTGAGGAGGTGTGGTGATCAGGTGGGGGTACTCCTTTATCCGCATTCGGACTCCAGTTGCTCCTTTATGCGTGCTTAGTGGTGATGTAGGTATTAAACATTATATGTTTAGTTATTGACATGCTCACTATAATACGAGTAACATAAGTGAGCTACTAAACACTATGTAAATAAGTTTTGGCAGCCATGCTCATTATGGTGCAAATTCTTAAACACACAGCCCAAATGTTCCTTCACAATAGTGTTATAAATATTATACAGGGTGTGGGTTGATTATTATGCGATTTTTTTTTATAATTAACTAGCTGCGCCCCGCGGCTACGTCCGCGTGGAAATCTATGTGTCAAATGGTTTATAAACCTTCCTCTTGAATCACTCTATCTATTAATAAACCGCATCAAAATCCATTGCAGTTTTTAAGATCTAAGCTGTAGCGTTTATAAATAGATTGATAGCCTTATCTTAGGTCTATGTAAGTTTATTATAATGTTTGTAATGTAGGTATGTAGTGTATTTGTTTTTTTTTAACCAATGGTTTATTAAAGTCTCACCATTTATATTGTTCTTTCATGTCCAGTCCATCCTAAGGTTGCCTGTAAGAGATCGCTCTCAGCGATAAGGCCGCCCTTTATATCTTTAATTTAAGTTTTTAATTCTGTATTGTGTGGTATAATAAAGTATTTTCTATTCTATTCTAAAGCATAGGGACAGACAGACAGTGGGAAGCGACTTTGTTTTATAGTATGTAGTGACTAGATATACAACAGACCTGCATCTGTAAAAGCAGGACTGGCAAGGGTATTGATGAAGTCTGGCCACTAGGCTGCTTAGGTGAATTCTTAATGTTGCCATTTTCTGAAAGATAAATATTATTTAAGTTTGGTTATGTGAAGCTAGACTCTAAACACAAGCTTAGAAATAACTGCAAAGAAATTCAATAAATCCGAACAAAGAACACATAATTAACATCTTGTAAAACCTTAAAATGACAAGTGGGAAGCTAATTTATTATTTTTTCAACAAGTTGTCAGTTATCAGTTTCATTCAGAAAATGAATCTTCTTTGGACAAATGGCTGACTGACTATTTCAGACAAAAATTAAAGAAAAAAATACTTTTCATCTAAGCTATGCTTTAGCTTTGTTTTGAATGATATATTTTCTAAGTAACAGAAGTGACTTTTTGGCACACTGTCTGTCTCATTGTTTCTGTTTTTATTCATTATTTTATTTGTATTCTCCATTTATATGTTTTTTATATCTGCGCTATGATGTGTCATCTTCCGAGTTCAAATAAATTTATTTTCCTTCATAAAACTATGTCACATGTACATGTAACATGTATCTACATTATTGTGAAGATGAAATAAATTAATTGAATATAGATTATGATCCTCACTACTTGTAACTCACCGTCATTGGACCTTGTTTTCTGACCGTTCTTGTTATCCAGCTTGGCCAGGAGCCTGTGGAACCGCTCATCAACAACCGGCACCAGGCACCGCAGAGCCGGTACATGCTTCATCTTGTACAGGAGTATGAAGAGCTCGCCCACATTGTGGTTCAGCTGTCCCCAGCGGGTAAACAGCTGCTGTGTGGGGGAGTTCTGCTGCCGCTTTGCTGTTTGTTCTATTTCCTACAAAGTGTTCATTTATACATCAGTAATTCAATAATTGTTATGTCCTACAACTAAGTGATTTTACTAATGAACCTGGTTCATAAAATATTCCTATAGCACATATTTTATAAACAAGTTTAGGACTGGTTATACCTACCTAACAGCTTTATTGATGAGTCAAGAAATGCTATTCATACCCGAGCTCCCTATCCGTAAATTTAAAAATTATCAAGGTTTTCTACTCCATAAATGATTATCTCAATGATGTTAATGCTTGGCCAGATGTCGCTCAGTTTTGCACTGACAATAGTATGGAAGTAATTTGTTGTTGTGCATAGCTTTACTTAAATATATATATTTTTTAATTTAGACTTAAATAGGCAAATAACCATGTATTAGACATATATAAGATGAACATACTAGTGGTTTCTTTTTCACTTCTTCCACTAGTGGTCAAAAAATTTAAGTGAACAGTAAAATAATTTTATTTGATAATAATTTAATGTCCGTTTAAATTATTTTGTAAGCTTAAAGAATAAATGGTTTTTGACTTTTTGACTTTAGAAACCTTAATACAGTGTTCATTATAATATAAAACTAGTTTCTGTGAAAGCAGGAAAATAAATAGCTATGTAAACTTTCTCGCTCTTTTGTACGGAAAAACAACCGAGTCGTGCATACCTATTCATTTATTGATGAATACGCCCAAAGCCAGTCGGTATTTCTAAGAACACGAACATTATGGTATAAATATGGGTTTTCCAAGAAAATAGATGTACCGATTACGCTGGGGGAAACCCAGCTTAAAATTATGGGAACTTACGATAACATGAAAAGGAGAATACATCATCTGCTCGCCAGCTAGCTCCTTCCATGTATCGTCCATGTCAAGTAGGCGACATAGCTCTCTGTTTATTTCGAACGGGAGCTGATAAATATACATGTATTTCTCCATTTTTACGTCGTATGCGCAACAAAATAAACAAAAACACAACCACTCCGGGAAAACTCTGATGACAACTAATGAATGAATGATTGATGAGTGAGTGAAGTAGAGAGAGAATCAATAGTGAATTAATGATTTTCCCACCTCATCAGTATTCACTGGAGAAGCTGTGGCCCTCCTTGAAGCCATACTATTTGTAAAATCACATAACCTAAATGAATCAATAATTTTCACTGATTCTAAAAGTTGCCTCCAGTCCATTCTATCGAATCCCTTTAAGCATAATCGCTTCCCCATAATCATCCAAATTAAAAAAATCCTATATGAATGCCACCAAGACGGCATCAGGATCCTCCTTGCTTGGATTCCTGGCCATTCTGGGATTCCAGGTAATGAGGCAGCTGATAGCCATGCAAAATCTGCCATTCAATTGGGTTCCCTTGAGCATTACAAAACCTTTTCTCATGACCTCTGTCTTCTTCCTAAAAAACTGCTTGATAAATCCTGGACAGATGACTGGAACTCATCCAAACAAATTAAAGGCAAGCATTATGCTGATATCCAGCCAGAGATACCTTCAGTACCCTGGTTCTCTATCTTTTGCAAGGCAAATAAATTTACCACCTCTACTTTGTGTAGGTTAAGGCTGGGTGCCTGCTGTTCTCCAGTTTTTTTGTGCAAACTTAGGATAAGGAATCATTCTATTTGTGAGTGTGGTTTAGAAGAAGGAACCATTGACCACATATTTTTCAACTGCTCTAAATTACATTTCTCCCTCTATGACCTACTCCCTCCTGATATCCCGCGTCCTACTTCCCTTAAATGTTTATTATCCTTTATATTTTCCCCTCCGGTAAACTTTTTATTATGTAAATTTGTAAAATCTAATAAGATTAAACTGTAAATAACTACTAACATATTAATTCCAAATTTGTAAATTTTCTATTTATTAACCCTTTGTGTGTGCATGCATTCTTAACTTTGTGTTGTTTTCCAGGTACAAATCAAAATGGTACTACTCAAAAAGATAAAACTGTTTACGATTAGTTATCATTAATAAAATTTCATTCGATTTTTCTCTACTAAAGTTTATGACTCTTCACACGGACACTGGCAGAGTTGTGACAACACAGTCACAGCGAGCCATAAAAATAAGAAGTTGAAGTTGAATTAATGATTTGATTTGATTGATCTTTTTGTTTGATTGACTTGACTTGAGTTTTTTTTATTTGGACATATTAGGCTAAAGTAGACTTCCGTAATAAAATTTCATTCGATTTTTCTCTACTAAAGTTTATGACTCTTCACACGGACACTGGCAGAGTTGTGGCAACACAGTCACAGCGAGCCATAAAAATAAGAATTTGAAGTAGACTTCCTTTCTAGGGGCTAAAGTCTTGATCAAACCTCTTATGAACTAATTCGGCAAGAAGAAAAAGAAAATCTTAATGGTTAAAAATTATTCATTTACTCATTTGTGTCAAGAGGGTGTCAAGTCATGCAGATGCTTTTGGATATTGTGATGACCACAGCTTGAACAATGATACCTTTAACAAAACGAAGGTGCACCTTTGGCACTAGGTACTTCATCTCTTGGTGCGTGAAACATAATAATTTAGGATTCTCGCGCCCCAGCTAGGTCCCCTAAACCGAGCAAGGAATTGATTGGCTGAATTTTTTGGTAAATGTGTTTTTATAACTAGGCCAGTATGAGCAGGGCATGCATTTCCAGAGTAGGAATAGTCATATAAATTTTTAGTTTTATATTGGACGAGTAGAATGGGTAGAGTGTAGAATTATGTCAAACCAGATGCAGAGCCGTAAATAGAAGAAGTGGAAGATAATTACCATCCGTCTTAGCACATAATGTAGCGCGTGTTATCAGCGTTATTACCTTAACATTAGCGCGGATAACGGTAGATTTTAACGCGAATAACTCATGAAAAGGCCTTATTTGCGTTTAAATGCGACTTAGCACGCGTTAATCGCGCTAAAATACCGTTAATAAGGCTGATAGCGCGCGTTACGTTATATGTTAAATAGCATGGTACCTAGCCCCAGTGACTGGCTGTTATCACCCATCACTGGTAGGCGGGAATCTTGAAATTAATGTTGAGCAGTTTTGTATTTCATTTCTATTGTTGTCTTGACATTGGGAGCGAACAATGAACTTATAGTTTTATTTAATTAATAAAAGATTCACCCACCACATATGCACCATGTATCAAACGAACACTAACTTAAATAGGGTAACCTAGTTATATTATAGTTATATAAGTCTGTAAATCTATATGTAGGTATAAAAGGAAGTCGTGTTAGTTACACTATTTATATTTTTATTTTGAAAAATATTGGGCTGAAAATTGGTGGGGAGGTAGCTTAGCATACATCTATGAAAATTTAATGTATACCCACAAAAATAAGGATAGCCTTATGAAAAAGTGTGATGTTCACAATAGAAATACAAGAAACAAGAACAAGTCCCATCATTTAGATTACACAAGGTAGGGAAATCATTTATGGGCAATTGGGCAATAGCGTGCGCTTCTATAATAAGCTTCCATCTGAAGCAACTGAGCTCCCTATTCGTAAATTTAAAAATTACATAAAACTAAATCTCATCAAGAAGGCTTTCTACTCCATAAATGATTACCTCAATGATGTTAATGCTTGGCCAGATGTCGCTCAGTTTCGCACCGACAATAGTATGTAAGTTTTTGTGTTGTGCATAGCTTTACTTAAATATTGACATGTATCGAATCATATTATTTTTAGACTTAAATAGGCAAATAACCATGTATTAGACATATAAGAGATGAACATACTAGTGGTTTCTTTTCACTTCTTCCACTAGTGGGCAAAAAATTGAAGTGAACAGTAAAATAATTTTAATTTTATTTGATAATAAGTTATATTATTATTATAATAATTTATTTATCGGTAGATGGGCAGGTTATAGAGTACGTCGACGAGTACATTTACTTGGGCCAGCTAGCTAGCTTCGATAACAGGCAGGACAAAGAGATCGGTCGTAGAATCGACAACGCCTGGAAGAGCTACTGGTCCATGAAAGAGCACATGAAGGGGAAACTTCCTGTGACACTGAAGCGCAAACTCGTCGATATGTGCATCTTGCCCGTCCTAACCTACGGTGCGCAGACATGGTCGCTGACTGAACTACAAAAATCCAAGCTCAAGATCTGCCAGAGGGCAATGGAGCGTAGTATCTTGGGCTTCCGGCGAATCGATCGCGTTAGGAATACGATGCTACGCTCTTTGACAGGTATTGTCGATGTGGGAGTTAAGACCGCCACACTGAAATGGAAGTGGGCGGGGCACATTAGCCGAATGCACCCCGAGAGGTGGGCTAACGCTGCAACACCCTGGGTCCCGGAAGGAAGCCGCGGGCGAGGTCGGCCAAGAAAGCGCTGGCGAGACGACCTTAACGCCTTCCTCGGAGATTGGTGGGAGATCGCACGTGACCGCACTGAGTGGAAAGATTTGGGGGAGGCCTTTGCCCAGCAGTGGGACGAAACAGGCTAAATAAAAAAAAAATTATATATAAAATATGACTTGTCTAAGTGCTTATTTTGTAAGCCAAGAAATAAATGATTTTTTACTTTACTTTACTTTACTTAGAACCAAGAGACGGACAAAGGAAATACATTTTATCATTTAAACGACTTATTTGTCAAATAGATTTGCACGGGGGCGTAGCCGCGGGGCGCAGCTAGTAATTAATAAACATTTCGATAAAAAATAATTATGTTATCTCATAAAATACTTACATTTTATAATATTATAAAAACGGTTTCATCAAACGAGACTAGACGATAGGTACATATATATTTACAACACATGTTGTCAAAATAACATACCTACCTAGATGTTCCATAAGTTATCGCTTCATAATTTTGCTTGCGGCGCTGGTGGTTGCGGGTTCGATTCCCATCTTATCGCGGGCACGATCGGAACATCTCACTTGTGGGAACTCAATTAAAAAAATTCTTGGTCTGGTACAATACTAAATTTTATCCTAGAATGCACAAATATACGTAAAAAAAAACACGTTTTAGAAGCTAGGGGTGCGCTTTTCAATTCTTACGTAGGAAATGTTTACACATCGCATTACAAATCATTAATAGTTACTTAAAAATAAGTAAATATAGATTTAATATAAAATAAGGTTGAGATTCATTCCTATATCCTAGTGGGAACTGCACGGCTCTCAAATAATCTCAAAACTTCCCATCGACGACCTCTATGGCGCAGCGGCTGAACGTCCGCGACAAAGGAAGTTGGTTTGAGTCGCGCCCTACACAACTGTTTGTACGATCTGCAAATATTTTCTATTTATTTATATTTGTTACGTCCTTCCTCACGTCTTCTTGTGAAAACATGCAAGGGTTATCATCATACAGTACATTCACAGCAAAAACGTAGGTAGGACAATAAGAACAAAGAAACTAAGTACAAATTTTTAGATATAAAATTACCTACCTAAATGTTGAACTTAAACAGTAATAAAATTAAAACACGCTTTTACACTGATATTTTTTTTTCTTTTTTATACATAAGTAAATATCTAATTAAAAGTATGTTTTTTGACATCTTAGCGTCTTATATCCATGTATTTATTAGAAATTTAATAATGTATATTTAGTATTGATAACAGTATCATTATCTTATTATATAAGTCCACATCATGCTTGACTTACGTCAAGGTCCAAGGCCACCATTCGTCGGCCCCCATGATCGTAGATAATGCTTGGATTTTCTGATTTGAAGTCAAGTGGTGTTTTGTCTTCATACGAACGATTTAGGTACCTATCTAATCTGAATAACCGTCATGTCATTGAAATAACGAGTAGTTCGCTGCAAACTACGATCTAGCTATTGCTGCTTACTTACTAAATAGCGATGATGGTTTGAAAGATAACCTATAAATTGATTTGTCCAAGATTTAAGTCAATTATAATAATATTCTTTGAGAGATAATCGTAATAATTTAGCCGTTTTAGCTTTGACGTAATGTGTGAAAACTTCGAGAAATTAGCTGTTTGTTATAGGGGTGCCAAATGTGGCAGTTTAATAAAGGTTTAATTTATATACGAGTTACCTACCCTCGGACAAGCATTGCCATTAGGTGCCTACCTGAAGGAGCAGCGCCGCCGCGCCGCCGCGCCGCGCCGCGCCGCCCCGCCCGCCCACGTTCGGCCTACTTGAGAATATTGAGATCTTGGCTAGCTTCGCTCGCTCGATCATTTATCTCGGGCAATAAAATAATAAAAGTGATTGTAGGTATTGTTACACTGTATTTTATTTCAGTGTTGTATATGAGACGGTGTATATGTGATACGGTGTGCTTTGTGCAAACCCTTTGTGACACGGAACGAATTATGTGAGCATACCTTACAACCACAAATTTAATATGAGCATCTGCCCGCGGCTTCGCAAGTGCTTTTCAGGGATAAGAAAAGGCATTTTTTCTTCCCCAGGCTACTGTTGGTTGGTAGCTTGCCTGAAAGATATCGCTCTCAGCGATAAGGCCGCCGTTTATACTTCCTTTATTCTATTGTTTATTCCTGTACCTATTGTTTTCTGTTTTGTGTGACATAATAAAGTGTTTTCTATCTATCTATCTGTTTACCTCACTGACAAACATTAAGATCTGTTCACGTTTAGGCGTGTAACCGTAACAGACAGACAGAATAACGTAACGTAATATATTTTGCCCCGACGACTACCAACGGGTTATGAGCTAGGCTCCGTCTAACAATATTTATTTATTTAAGTACCTGTACGTACGTATTCATATTCATTTATTGCATACACATACATTGTCATATAATATTAGCTTAGGTGTCATATTTAGCTTAGAGGTAGGCACATGTAGGTACCCTGTAAGGGCGCAGCAATCGTACAATCCACATGGCATTTTTAGTCCTGTCCTGACAAATTAAGTTCTTAGGCGACATCTGAATTTTTTTATACTAATAATGTAGATGTAATTTGCTTCTTTTCTGAGATGATTCATTTTTTTTCTTATTTTCAGGGAGTTTCCGCTCTTGATTTTGAGTGTGATCGTTACTTTACTAACCGGTGTCAATTCTGCGACAGCCAATAACAGGTGAGTTAATTTTTACTTTTAGGTTAGCTACTAAAGACTTAGGTACGTACTACTTAATAAGTATTGAGTACTTTATCTACTAGTAGGAACTTTTTATATCGCTTAAGTAGAGTCCGCGCCACCACTGAAGTCCGATAGACGCGGTGCTGCTTTCTTCGCAGAACTAAATGTTGCTGTTATTGTTGTGTGTAATGTTGTTTAGTTCCCACTTTTGCCGCAAGACTTCAGTGGCGGCGGGCACTCAGTAGCAATACATATTTTTTGTACAATTTTCAAACCAGAGACTTGACTTGAGATACCCGCGCCTAAGCTATTAACGCTGGGTTAACGCCAAAAATACCTTGTGAGAAATATGTTTATTGTTCTTCAAAAACTGGTTGTTGTTATAGAATAGAATATAAAATCTTTATTTGTAATAAAGCATTAAGAAATTTACTAAACAAATTCCTTAATTACCCAACACCATAAAGACTACTTGTGCGTATTAGTAGTTTAATATATTTATGTAAGTAAGTTTACTTTATTGTGAAGTACATCTTAGGCCGCTGACTTTGCCGCGGAGTGAGAAGATAACGTTTTATATATTAAGAGATTACTCAGACTTAATAAATATTGAAATATGTATGACTTTAGGTAGGTAGTAAGTAAAAAAAAGTTAAATGTTTCAGCTCAAGAGTGATAGCGTTCCCTAAAGATTTCAAGTTTGGTATCGCAACCGCTGCCTTTCAAATAGAGGGAGCTTGGAACGTGTCAGGCAAGTACCTCCTGAGTTAGATAGTGTAGCTTTTCAACGGTGATAGAATTTTTCAAACCGGTTTTGAAGTTTTGGAGCCTATTCCATACAAACAAACAAAAAATCAAACCTTTCCTCTTTAAAATATTATTTATTAGTATATCTAAATACAGATAAGTTATTAAAATTAATATTCGTCAATAGCTCATTAATTTACTGTCCTATTATTCTGAACTTCAGCATGATTTGGAAAGTTGACAATATTCATTGAATATTTTATCAACTAGTGTTTATAATGTTTCAGACAAATCTCCGAGCATATGGGACGTTTACACAAAACAACCATCCACGGTCTCCGACGGCAGCAACGCGGACGATGCTTGCAAATCCTACCAGTTCTACAAACGGGACATACAGATGATCAAGTTCCTCGGAGTAGACTTCTACAGGTTCTCTATCTCCTGGCCCCGGCTGTTCCCCAACGGATTCACGAACACGATCAGCGAAGATGGCAAGAGATATTACAACGACTTGATCGACGAGTTGATAGCGCACGGGATAGAGCCGGTTGTGACGATGTACCATTGGGATCTGCCGCAATCTCTGCAGGATTTGGGGGGCTGGACCAATCCGTTGATCGTCGATTGGTTCGAGGACTATGCCAGGGGCTTGTATACTCTGTTTGGAGACAGGGTGAAGACCTGGGTGACTGTGAACGAGCCGAAGCAGATAGCGATATATTCGTACGGCATGGCTCGGTTTGCTCCGGGGGTGAACATGCCGGGTGTAGCTGATTATATCGCTGTCAAGTTCTTGCTGTTGGCTCACGCGAGGGCTTGGCATGTCTATGATGAAGAGTTTCGGGCAACGCAAAAAGGTATATTTAAATAATTTGGTTTAATTATAGGTATACAAACCAAATTTTTGGGTTTGGGTTTTTTTTTTTTAATCATACTGTGAACGCAAACGAGCAACAATCACACTAATATTATAAATGCGATAGTTTGGATGTTTAGACGTCTGGATGTTTGTTACCTTTCACGCCGAAACTACTAAACAGATAGTGCTGAAATTGTGCATACATTTGTATCTCATAAACCATTTTCCATAGGATAGAAATAACCTAACCTTTTGCATAGAAACAAAACGTATATTATATTCTATTATTCCTCGCAAAAATCCTCTCAACAAATACCATGTCCGCATTGATGTCCGCTAAGTTAGCTGCCCCGCTTATTGTAATGTAAACACATATGAGTACAAACATCTACACCACAGAATAACTAAATAATACTACGTATCTGTATTACTTAAACCTCGAATCCTCGACTCTATTTGTGGGCTTTACAGCACAACTAGGTACATACATAGATACCGTGCAAATCAGATAATAATTTGCGTAGTTCTTGAATTATATCTCGCTATGGTTTCCTCGGAATCAGCGGGGCTGTCAGCTAGATGTCAAGATAGCAGCCACAAGATAAAACCTATTATAGCTATTTATTTGGAGTGACGTTTTTTAGGGAGTGACGTCACGACCGTCAGTGGGTGCACTTCTGGTCCCACTGTTTTATTTCGTTTGCAAATGTAGGAAGGAACTCTTTGGGTACAATTTATTGGTATAGCTGAAAGCACCAAATTTTATGGCAGGGCTGCTAACTTGATGAACATCAAAAACCTATAATACCTACCGAACTCCAAAGATTTTAATTAAACATCAAAAAAATTAGACATCGTGGTCCTATAAGCTAGATGCATATTGATATTACAATTTTAAAGAAATTACAATATCCAACATACATTACAATAGCAACAAACTCATAAAACGTTTGTATATATCCCCAGGTCAATGCGGTATAACGATCGCAGTAGACTTCAGAATGGGTGCCTCAGACGCCCCCGAGGACATAGAAGCAGGTCTGTACGCGATGGACTTCGAAGTAAGCCTCTACTCTCACCCCATCTTCTCGACGGAGGGCGGCTGGCCCCACAGGGTGGTGAAACGGGTGCTGGAGCGGAGCATGGAGCAAGGGTTTGAAAAGAGTCGACTGCCGGAGTTTAGTGACGAAGAGATACAGTATTTGAAGGGTGAGTGTGAAAAGATGTCTATACTTCTTGTTCTGTAAGCTTAGTCCCGATATTTTTCGATTCGATAAATTTGTCACATTACAAAGAAGCTGAGAAGAATAACGCAATATGTCATAGACTCTTGGTCTATGACGCAATATGTCATAGACTCTTGGTCTATGACATATTGCGTTATTACATTCAAACAAGGAAAATAAATTCGTGGACAGAGTATAGCAGGTACCAAGCTACGCACGTAAGTAAGAAATCGCATATCATTACTTTTTATATTCTTTCGGCTCACAAAGTAACCCGCTAGACACGAAATTCGAAAACTAAATATTATTAATTATTCTAATAGTCGACTGAAGTATTATGACCTGAATTTTAAGACATACATAATAACAGAAACAAAAGAATTTTATGAGAAACAAGATAGGCTTCAGAAAATTACATATCAAAATGTCTATCTATGTCATTTTTTTTTGTTTATTCTCTGGAACCACTAGAATGCCCAATTTTTCTGAAAACAATTATGATTTCCAGGAACAAGTGATTTCTTCGGCATGAACCACTACTCGACCCGTTTCTACACCCCGTACACGCCCGGTACGTTCGAGGTGCCGTCGTACAACGACGACGTCGGCGGCGCCAGCTCCTATCTGGACTACAAGCCAGCTGTCGCCATACATTCTACTGTAAGTTTCTACACCCCCTACACGCCCGGTACGTTCGAGGTGCCGTCGTACAACGACGACGTCGGCGGCGCCAGCTCCTATCTGGACTACAAACCAGCTGTCGCCATACATTCTACTGTAAGTTTCTAAACCCCGTACACGCCCGGTACGTTCGAG
The DNA here is from genome assembly GCA_947044415.1 of Eupithecia dodoneata. Lineage (NCBI taxonomy): Eukaryota > Metazoa > Arthropoda > Insecta > Lepidoptera > Geometridae > Eupithecia > Eupithecia dodoneata. The sequence continues at coordinate 8,574,056 of OX345678.1, forward strand.
GTGCCGTCGTACAACGACGACGACGTCGGCGGCGCCAGCTCCTATCTGGACTACAAGCCAGCTGTCGTCATACATTCTACTGTAAGTACTAAAATCTATAGAGCTTTGTTTGCTAAGATAATTTTGAACACTCTGACTGCTCATATAAATATGAAACAATGTGTATATTTTGAACACCTTGCAAACTGCGTATCAAATAGTTTTTATGTTTGTCAGATCATTTTGATTACTCTAAATGCTCATATCAATTTGACGCTGACTGTACTTAGTTATCTAGTACGAACTCAAATGCTACTACAAAAAATATTACCTATTAAAAAATGCGAAATTTAGTGTTAGGTAAAAAAATTAAGTTATAAGATGTTCAATAGTAATAAAAATCAATTGCTGTCCGTTAGTCTCGCTAAAACTCGAGGACGGCTGGGCCGATTTAGCTGATTTTGGTTTTGAAATATTTGTCGTAGTCCAGGGAAGGTTTAAACGGTAAGAAAACATGGTAAAATTGCGAAGAAATTTCCACGCGGGTGAAGCCGCGGGGCGCCTCTTAAAAATCTACAATAATTTACTACTTTTTAAATGAGGTAATAAATAAATAAATGAAATAGTTGAGCTTGCGAATTCATTGTGCTATGTCGAAAACTTTGGTCTCCACTTATTTATTTCTATGGTTTCTTTTCCAGTCCATCCCGCACGGCATCGAGAAAGCCCTCCACTGGGTGCGAGACAACTGCAACAACCCCTCCATCATCATCACGGAGAACGGGTTCAGCACGCTCTCCGGAGTGCGGGACGCGGAGCGCGTGGCCTACCTGCGGGAGTACCTGCAGCACATCCTGGCCGCCGAGAGCCACGTGGTGGGGTACACGGCCTGGAGCCTGCTCGACAACTTTGAATGGGACTCTGGACTCAGGTAACGCCTACCTTTGTAATGCCTCCTGCATTGTAGCTTGTTCGCCTTGAAACAAATAATCGTACGATCTGCAGCACCCATAACACGAGCTCTGCTGAGCTTGGAGCTATGCAAATACTGCGTGAATTGTCGAGCATTACTTATTTATTAGTACATATGAAACAGTGGGCCGGCCATATCTCGCGAAGAACCGACGGCCGCTGGGTGGGGCAAACGTGTTCTTGAGTGGAGACCACGACTCGTTAAACGTAGGTAGTGTAGGACGCCCTCCAGCCAGGTGGGATGACGACCTGCGAAAGACTGCAGGTAGATGCTGAATGCGGCAAGTTGAAGACAGGGCGCTATGGCGCTCATTGGGGGAGGTCTATGTCCAGCAGTGGATTGCTATAGGCTGATTATGATGAAACAGTGAATATACTAAAAACCGACTACGAATCCCTTAGTTTTAAACTGGTTAAGGTTTTATGAGATAACATCAGATAATCATCTCTGAGAACGGGCACTGCATTATACCAATATCTCTGTGCAAATAACAGCGCGTGCACGATCTGAACGTTTATAAATCAAAGAATTCTACGTGACCATTGTGCGACTATCACCTATAACTACCACACTCATATCAAAGCGATTGCTTAGCCGTATTGAGCCTTTATGGGCATTTTCACATAGAATAATTTCGCTCCAAAATATGAAACTTTTTTCTATAGACTAAATAGTACTTGTCACTTCTCCTAAAATCGTATGTTTATTTTTAGTCGTTGCTGTTCAAATCCTGGGCAAAAGTCCGCTACACCTGAAAAAGAAACTAATAACTTCACTAAACTTCACTAAACCAACTCATAACTTCTTGTTCCAGTGTGAAGTTCGGCCTGTTCGAAGTGGACTTCGATGCCAGCAACAGAACCCGCAGCGCGCGATCCTCAGCTCTCTGGTACAAGCATACGGTCGCAACTCGCACGCTGGACCTAGACTATGAACCAGACTTTATAGATATATCCTTCTAGAATAAATAATTAGACACAATTTTATTTTATTTTCTACTAGTCGTCGGTTGGTTCACACGCGCTTTCCCCAGAGATAAACAGTTGGAATATAAATGCGTCGTTCTTTCTCATAAATTAATACAATGCACCACACAGATCCCCATGTTCAATCCAGCGATCCTATCCATCAACGGTTGCCCGGTAGAGATCGCACATATTTTGTATTTTTTTTATCAAGCATTACGCAAAGCTACTTTGCTACGCTGCGTCCCACTCTATAAAGCTGCGCGTGTGAAGTGCTACGAAAGCTTTACGGTGTGCTACGCTGTGCTACGAAAGCGCTACGCTGCCTGCTACGAATTAGCCTACGGCACGGGGCGTAGAACAAAGGTTTTCTTATCTTGGTAGTTAGTTATGTAGCGTATCGTTGTATAATTATTATAGAATGCTACGCTGCGAAACTTAGGTCTATGGTAGTCTTTGGCAACTTAGCTAAAATAGATAATGGTCATAAATCCCATACATCAGTTCCTATGGAATAGAATTAATATTAAACAACGCGTGCTAAGCTGCGGGCAGAAACTAGTAATAATATCATAAAAATAGGTATATACAGTACAGGATAGTTGACTTGTACTAGCTGACTACAAGAGTACTTTGAACATACAAGTATTGTGGTTATCAAACCGCGTAATGCTAGAAGCTTGCGCTAGATGTGAAGTAAGGCCATCGGCTCTACTAAGGTACTTTGTGGACTATCTATTTACCTTAATTATTAACTACGAGCTAGAAATTGTATTTATTAAAGCGCATGTTAACATTATTAATTTGGCTTTCACTGAATCTAGGCCTCAGTATAAAGGTACCTGCTCACTCACATGTAGGTGTACACTCTTGTGCGAGGTCTTGTACTGTGTCCACACACTGGGAGCAGTCCACAGATCACAAGTATTTAATAAATATATCTAAAATTGGACGAAGTTTCACACAATACAGCGTCTTTGTTATTTTAGAACGGAAGCCCTCACACTCAGGGTAATCTCTAAGTAATGAAATAATATCCCAAAGATTATATTTTCGCGGCTCAGCTGGCGAGAGCGTTCCTGTACTGAGGGGAAGGTCGCGGGTTCAAGTCTCGTCGACATAATTTTTTTGAGATATTATATAATTTCACACAGCTTCTTCTTACCCCAAAGTTAGCAGACCTTGTGTTAAGATGTGTGGTTCTCTAAGGCCCGTAGTACGAAACTATGCTCAGTCATCGATTTATGCTTGGGCAACGCTTTTGCCATAGAACACCGTTACTCAAGCATAGATCGATGAATGGAGCAAGCTTTTATATACGGGCCAGCTGTGCTCCCCCCCACTTTGTTACAGTAGATGACTGATATACCTACTTCATTACTTGTTCACGCAAACCAGTACCAAATACCTAGAGACAAACTTTTTGTCTCACGGCGGGAATCGAACTCGCAAATATCTGCGTCGTAGCCTCCTCACTGCGCCACTGAGGTCGCTAAGGTAAAACTAAACGAAATAGCGTAGCCTAGAAGTGTCGATCAAGTAATATAATTCAACTAATGAACTATGAATATAACTAAACGATGCGAGCCGAGCCACGTTACGCAGAATTAGAACAAACACAGGACACTTGAACACACATGAAACCACAGGCCAGGGGTGTACTGAGGGCAGACTTCAGTTTAAAGTAAGATACAGACTGCCTGTTCTAACGCATAGATTGGACTATGATTCTATCTCGTTCCCGCACGATTATGTTCGGACGCGCCAGCTACATCTCCGCGCTCGGTCCGCCATCTTGCAATACTGCGTTTATTTTGCTTGTATCGTAAAGTGCAGTGTTCTCGTGAGATGATCAAATAATTCAAATATAATTTATCAACGTGGGTAAGTCCGTTGGGCAGCTGTAATGAATATACTACAGACTAAGCAGAGCAGTGGACTGCTATAGGCTGATGATGATGATGATGATGATGAAGCAGAGTAAGGTAAAGAAGCAAGTAAACTTTACCTTGTTAGGTTGTTAGTTTTCGGGTTGGAACAAAACTTTTTTATCGTCTAGATAATCTGATATTTTTAGTAAGCCTTATTATCACAAAGGATAATAAATAATACAATAATTATTATGTTTGACAATTTGTTTGAATTTATTTATTGATAATTTTTACAACTCACACACTAAAAGATACATTTATCTTGTGTAGCCTATTTGTGGGCACAGCAAGTTTATTCGTATGTCTAGTATAATAATAATAAATATTTATATACCAAAACACATGAAAAATCATTTAATGCACAGTGGCAGTGGAACTCAAACTAAGCAAGAAAGCTATACATCACCTGCGTACAGCCCTGCCCCCGAAGGCTACACGGCGCGGTCCCCGCAGCCTACATCGCACCGCAGACGGCCCAGTGCAGCTCAGATCACCTTCACATGCAGATCGCGGGGGACACATTCGATTCCGGACACTCGGGGAGAACACACCTCTACCACGTGGACAAAAGAACAACGGGTACTCTGGGAGGTAAGATTAACCATCTTCCCCTTTTCCATTCCTTTCACGGTCCAGCTGCTCGACGCAAAGCGGTCCCTGCAACTGAGGGGCATCACACACGCCTTGCCGACCCATTAAATGTCTTATAAGACCCTTTTTGATGAACCCCATATACTTTTCAAATCCTGAGGGAAAACCTCGACCGGAAGATTATTCCACGATGAGAGTGCTCACCGAAGAGCATTCCTCGTGAACCTTGCAGTTTGCTCAGAACAGAGGCTCCATCCGTATGGGGATGAGATCTCCGCTGATGGCGATGGTGTAAGGGAGTCACGGACCATGTCAGTTCAAGAAGATGTGACATATGTAATGTTTTCAAGAGCAGAGACCACTACTCGGCAAACGTAGCGTAGGATGACCTCCGGCCAGATGGGACCTGCGAAAGCCTGCTATCAGATGCTGGATGACTCTGATGACAGGACGCTAAATGGTTTTCATAAGGAGGCTAAGTTAAGCTAAGCTTGTCTAGCATTGAAGAGCATGGACTGATGACGATGAAACTCCGGATATCCTGTCAGGTGAGACGCTAAATTCTTTTGTATTTATTTAAATTTTAATTACTGTAGGGCAAAGTACTACCTTTTTTGATACCATCATACCTTTTGTCTTATGATTGGTGAGACCTATCAGGTGAGGTTAAAATCAACTAATTTAATTTCACAAAAGCTTGTTTCAATGTTTCAGATACAGTTCATTCCCCGATAACTTCGTTTTAAAATACCTAGCTTTTAAAGTTTTGAACGGAAAGTCAGGCCACTGAAGAAAGCTAGTGCTTAATTGATTGTCTTAGATGGTTTCAAATGTTGGGTCATATTCGGGTAGCTCAGATTCTGGATAAGACAGATATGAACTGTATGTAATGATGTGCGATAGTCGAGTAGATGGCTTTTGAGGTCTAAGGAGACACTTGCAAAGCTGTGGAACATAGGGCTTATGACAATTTTGTAATTTCCGCCACCGCACCGCGCCGCCGTAAAAGGCTTTAAATTCCACTTAAAGCACTTTTAAGGGTTCCGTACCCAAAGGGTAAAATGGAACCCTATTACTTAGACTCAGCCACAGAACAATAATATTGGACTCAGCTGTCCGGCCGTCTATCTGTCTGTCCAAAGTGAAAGTCGATATCATTTATTCTTTAGGCTTAAAAAATAAGCACTTAGATAAATTATCTATACTAATATTATAAAGAGGAAAGGTTTGATTTTTTGTTTGTTTGTATTGAATAGGCTCCGAAACTACTGCATCGATTTGAAAAATTCTTTCACCGTTGGTAAGCTACACGTTCCCCGGTGAACATAGGCTATATTATATTTTCAAAAAAGTGAGGGATCCTTACTAAAACTTCAATAATGTAACCCAAGGTGTAAAAAAAATTACCTTAAAAATTCCTATACCCGTGCGAAGCCGGGACGGTCCGCTAGTATTTTATACTTTAACGGTCTATCACCAGGCTGTATCTCAGGAACGGTGAGAGTTAGATAGAGAGTTTCACAGATGATGTATTTCTGTTGCCGCTATAACAACAAATACTAAATAACAGAATAAAATAAATATTAAAGGGGCCCCCCTTTAATATTTCTTTTAGTTAATAATAGTGATAATATTGACATTTTTAATAGAAAACTATTTAAATTTAAAAAAGACGTTGAAACCATTCTCATTAAGGAGAGTGGTCTTAATTTTCTGTAATTTTCCCTTTATTATTAATATATATATATATATATATATATATATATTTCCTAGCCCTAATCAAATTTATTGTTTAAAAATGAATAAAAAAAAAATATTGTAATTAAAAAATAATGCATGCTTACATATTTTTATCAGATTTTTTTTTTTTCTCTTTAATTTTTATTTACTTTTAATTTCATTTTGTATTTACTTCACATAAACTGCTCTTTGATCATGCTGTGTACACATATTTAGGGATACAGTCTAGTTTTAATTATTGTGTGTTTCTAGTTGTATAATATTTGATTGTATTCTGTTTTGTGTGCCAAATAAATAAATAAATAATTTATTCCCATACAAAAAACGTGATCTGTTTGCTCGTTTTTATAGTTTATGGTAAGGAACCTTCCGTGCGCGAGTCTCACTCGCACTTCGCCGGTTTTTTCTACTTAGAATTCAGCTATCTTGTTACAAGAATCGAATAAGCCACTTGAGCAATCCACCACTACGCCGCCATGGTCGTCATACTTTCCAATCCAATTCCAAAGACGCAAGCGTTCATTTTATTTGTTCAGTTGTTTTCTGTAGGTTCAGTGTTCAGTTCACCTCGTCTGGTAGGTATTGCATAACCGCCTGAATAAGCACATTAATTTAAAAAGGAACACATTTGTTTGCTTAAAAAATAGGTTTTAAGTAATGTGTTAGAGCTATTTTACCAATGCAACGGTAAACTCCTTGGTAAGGGTCGCCAGGGATGAATATGGATAATACCTACTGTAGTATGCGCTTGTTCCAATTATTAAGAAGTCATAATTTGATATTATTCGAGTCTCAAGAAATACCTACATATACCTTCGGCAAAATCTGCGTTCTAAACACGCGGAACGCGAGGTGGGTTATGGGGGCCGTCATACGTCTTAGGTAGGTAGGTACCTATAATTCTTTAATGCAATATAAAATACTATAATAAAACATTGTGTGTGAAACAACCGGTAACCATAAGTCTTTTAGAAATACTCGTAGGTATATAGCAACAAAGAAAAGGATTTACAAAAAATATACTCATAATTATAATGGGGAGAGGGTTAGTTAGGGTAAGGCTCGCCTCTGACATTATTTTTCTATTTTAATGTTTTATTTAGATTTTGTTTTATTTTAGTTAATGTCCAATGATTATTATTTATCAAAATTTTAAAAAGTATTTATCTCGTAAACAAATAGAAATAAATAAATAATGCTGCACAGTATAACAAAGATTTTTTTATTTATATATATTTTATTTTTTAATATTTATAAGATAACCCAGAACACCCGGAACAAATTATTCCAGACCGAAGGGCGGTAAAAACCCCCACTACCTCCTTCGTCATATGCGGACCTACGCCTGCTGCGCCACAGAGGTCGTCTAAGGGGAGATTTTTTTATCCATCCAGAGATTATTTGAGAGTAGGTACATCAGTTCCCACGAGTGAGATGTACCGACCGTGCCCGCGATAATCTTGTTGAAGTGAGAACCAAACTAAAACACACTTGCGTCGGTGGTTTGAATAAAATTGATCAAGGTTTATTTGATTATTTTACTTGTTTCAGGATTTGCAAGAAATATAAGGAATGCCTGCCTAGGACCCGACGGACGACGTCGGCACGTGTGGAAGGCCTAGGCGGAGATGGCGGGATGAGCTTGCCTTTAGCACAAGGGTTATTATGAAACACTTTGGAGTGAACATTTAAAAATTAATTTATATAAATTTTTGAATAACTACCTTAACTATGTTGGAACGGGCTTTATTTTAGAGTTTTCTTGATTAGAAGTTTGAATTTATTTCAAATATACATTTTTTTACGGTTTTGAGTGTATACAAACATAGGTAATGACGATATTAATTGATTTTATACTTATTTTTGAATGGTCAACACCAGTGTAGTAGTTCTTCCACGTTTGTATGGGAAGTTGAGCGACTTAATTAAGCTTAATGACAGAAAGGAGAAATCACAAAACGCCGTATTCTTTAACTAGAGTCACGTTTCATCCTAATCATTATTTTCCCTTAGATTTCAAGACCTGAGAAAGGACAGGAAGAAGAAATCTCCCGAAAAGGAAGAAAAGAAGATAATAAGAAATAGTTTCTGTTAAGCGAAGTTGGTTTGTGACCGTCACTAACGGGCAGTGTTTTGTATTTGCCCGTTATGGTGATCGCAAAATGAACTCTCTTGACTAATATCACCACTGAATCATGAAGAAAATCCTTTGAAGAGCGATGAAGACTTTGGAGAACTTTAGGGCAGTTGAAACAATGCTTAAAAACTACAATTTTAAATATTATGTTTTAAAACATCGTAACATTTGTAACACGCTTTAGAAGATTGTTACAGTTTTACAGTTTCAGTTTATTTCAGTTTTAGTTTATTTATTCAAAACAATTTACAATTGTTGAATGAATATAACTACACATAAATCTTACAGGTACAAAGTAATACTCTGTTTGAACTGGCGATTACTTTTAATTATAATTAATCGTAGGCTAGCATGCAATTGTTATATTGTTAATTCCTTACCCGTAGGTTAGTTTGTTTGACAACACTGTTGCTCCAGTATTTTCCAGAGCTGTTCCTTAGGTATTGAATCTCTCTCACTTCATTAAACACCTCCGATCTGTAGAGCCTTCGTATTCAACTTCAGTAGAATTTACTTAGCTTTGAATTATCCACAAAAGCCAAATAAGATCTACTTAGGTCTTGTACAAAGTATTTCTATTTCTCCAGAGTGCTTGGGTTATTTAGCTTTGTTAAAAGTAGGATTTTTCCGACTATGATAGGAAAATAGTCGAAGGAAACCTACTTAAAACAACTCTCAAATATATGAATCTTCATAATCTTCCGAACGCAGGCCAGTTGATTTGATTACGAGTAAATTCAAGCACATATTGTTCGACTTGATTTTATTAACAAAGTCGGACAAAATCTACTTATATTCGACCCGAAATCGACTTTGTAACGTTTGAACTACTCGCTGCAGTTTTTGCCGTATCTTTGAGTAGAGTAAGTTAGGCTTTGATAAGAAAAAAGCCTGACAAGATCTACTTAAAGTCACAACAAAGGAACGTCCAACTTTGAGTATCACTGAATGTCACTTTACTTCACTACGATGCCGTTGGCGTAGAACTCAATACTGAAGAAGCTTTAGAGAATCTGTAATTTTATACTAAAAGGACTCATTGTTTTCGATGATTAGCGAATGAAGGTGATTAGTGACCTAATTATGGTTGAGAACTAAAGTTGTTTGTTATGTTATTATTGACAATAATCACTTAATCACCCGTTAAATGAACTCTACCAAAACAGATCGTTTCACCCAAAAGTGTAAACAAAATAACTAGACCCTTACTGACAAAAACAGAAGTTATAAATACTATTTTGAGGATTGGGTAAGGATCTTCGCATTATCATACTTATCTATATCTATACTAATATTATAAAGAGGAAATGTTTGATTTTTTGTTTGTTTGTAATGAATAGGCTCCGAAACTACTGGACCGATTTGAAAAATTCTTTCACCGTTGAGAAGCTACACTATCCCCGGTGAACATAGGCTATATTATATTTTCAAAAAAGTTAGGGATCCGTACTAAAACCGTGCGAAGCCGAGAAGGTCCGCTAGTATTGAAATATTTTTGTCTACCAAGTACACTTTAGCTCAATATTTTGTTAGTTTAGTGATTTTGCCGTGACTATAAGATTGTTCGCGCACAGAAGGGAAATAAACTTACAAAGACGAACATTTCAGTACACATCGCATCAGATTTTAACCGATTTTTTTGTATCAATTCGAAAAAATCTAATGATTGAATTCACTTAAGAAAATAATGTAGATAATGAAATAAATTTGAGTCGAGAATATATATTATTTTGTTTGGGACCCACGTAGGTCTTATTGTGCTATTGTTTGAATAGTACCTAGGCCTAGTAATTTCTCCTAAAGTTGAGTATTAAATTATCTAGTGTATATAAATTATTATTCCTAAACAAGGTACTTACCTATTAAAAACACTTTACTTATATTTTATTGTTTAAGAGGAGCCTAACTAGTAGGCATCCTAGTTGCATGTTTTTATATTCTATGTATGTAACTCATATGAGGATAGCGTACAGGCTACATTTTGAATATCGCTCAACTTTACATTGTAAAGTACTAACACAAATGTATAATAAGTTAAATGTAGTCGTTTGTTATTACTCAATAAATAAATAAACATGCATTTTACAAAGATATTGTTGTTCGTTCGTTTTTTCATCCTAAAATATGTTTTAAAATGGTCATATAATGGTAACTCTACCTATCTATTAAGAGCCTAACTTGTAGTAAACTAACCATGTTGTTTTTGCTGTTAATAAACATATCGAGATTTAGACTAACTCTATGACAATAAAATAAAAAAAAAAAAATTCTATTTCATACAAAATGATTTATACATAAACGAGAATGTACTTTGTCTCGGTGTGAACGTATAACACTTAGCCTGCTATCTGTACTGCAGATGATGCTCTGTGGAATTTAAATGGCTGTAAGTGCAACTCACAACCTCTGTGGCGCGGTGGCCGAAGGTCCGCCTGCGACGCAGGAGGTTGCGGGTTCGATTCCCTCCACACCGGACCCCTCACAATTGTATGTGCAATCTGCGGATATTTGTTCCGGGTGTTCTAGTCATTATCTATGTATAATAAAAAATATCTGTCTATGTAATGTATTAAGTATATCCCTCCACACCTCAAGCTTGTGTTAAGGGTCATATAAAACCCATAACACAAGCTCTGCTTAGCTTGGGGCTAGATGATGCAGTGTGGATAGTCCTGCTATCTGTGATGCAGATGATGCTCTGTGCAGTTTACATGTAAGTGCAGCTCACAGGGAGGCTGGGAAATATTTTAAAATTAGAAGTTGGCAATATTTGTGATTTCATAAATATTGCCAGCAACGGCAAGTTCTGAGAGAATACATTTATTTGATAATATATGTTTCAAAAATAAACTTACCTTATTTATTACTAAAATGTTGTATTAACTAAACGGAACCACTAGTTTCCGGTGGAAATACCACGGACCTACCACTTAATAAATCATGTAATTGAATTAAAAACTAAGTGGCCAAGCGATGAGAGGAATCCTTTTCATCTGAGCTGAGTGGCCGTCCGTTGCAAAGCGACACATTATTCATTCTCGAAAATTCCGAAAGAAAGGTAATTGAACTTTTCAGTCATTGATTAACCTCATCATCATCATCATCAGCCTATAGCAGTCCACTGCTGGACATAGGCCTCCCCCAATGAGCGCCATAGCGCCCTGTCTTCAGCTTGCCGCATCCAGCATCTAACTGCAGTCTTTCGCAGGTCGTCGTCATCCCACCTGGTCGGAGGGCGTCCTACACTACGATTAACCTCAGGAGAGCTTCTAATACCATCTAAAAAGTTAAGTTTCACGCTACGTACTAACCAAAATTGATAGGACATATATGTACTAGTGAAAATAAGATTGTGTATCAAATCAAACACTGGTATTTCAGGTCATATAACTACATATTGTATTCAGCCTACGAAATATGGTGAGAGTCGTTTTGTTACAATTCATTATCAGTAAAGTTATGTTTTTTTTCTTTGTACTTACCGTGTTTGACGTAATAAATACATACGTATAGAATAGAATAGAATAGAATAATGATTTATCAATATGAGTACTCTATACCTATTGAAGTAAAGTAGGCCTATGGACCTGCTGGATAATTGAGATACATATATTCTTGTGTGTATCGCGCCTTCTATTTTCGCCACTAATTGGCTGCAATTTGGTTGGTCACGTTCAGAGGCTATATTCTGAATAGAAATAAAAATAACAGAAAAAACCGCAACGAAATAGAATTGGTGATAGACACATAATGCATCTGAATGAACCAGTTGTAGAGAAGGAAATTGGAATAAGTAAGATAACCTCGAAAGTCAATAAAGCCTGCTCCTAACACAGAGGAGTCTGATCCCCACACCCTGCTGCTCAATGAGCTAACAAGATAATGCGACCAACACAGCACCTCTATTTAAGGCTAATCAAACTCAGTTAAAAGCAGTCGTGTCCGATGCGCGGCCGCCGGTTCACGTCGAGCGCCATCTTGAATTTCAGTTTCAATTCTCGGAAGCGACGCGTGTGTTTGACAATAACCAGTGAAATTTGAAAACGGATAATTTTTTAACGGTAAGCTGTTGAACTTGAAGATAATGAATCATTTAGATTTATGGATCGTTTTATCTCGGTCTCTGAGAGGCGTTGGCAGTCAAATTAAATTAAGGTCGTTAATTTTATATGGCAGAATAAATTTTAAAATAGTTAGTTATTGCTTCAGTTTTCAGTTAGTAGTCATTATTAGTCTATAGTCAAAAAGTTCGTTGATTTCATATTGATATGCTACTGGGAAAAACTGTTTTTATTAACCTACCTATCTTCTAAATGAGATACCTACTACCTATACTAATAGGTACCTACTTATTTGTTTTCTTATTTTAAGCTAAAAGTTAAATAAAACACTAAAAACTTTAGAGACCATCAAATGGAGTTTTCTTCAAAATAGTAGATAACTAGGAATTTATTGTGAATCACAGAACTACGTAGGTGAAGTAGGTGCTTTTGAACATTACTTATGAGGAAAACAATTTAACTACCTACTAATAGTATAAACAGATACCTAGTAGCAAACTTTGAAGTTTGTTTGGGTGTACTATGTAATCTCAACATTGTTAATAAATTCATTTTATTAACAAGAAAAATTACTTTTAAAGAACAAAAACTATTTAGAGATACAATTAAAACAGTTGAGCTAATTGCAGTTTGTTGCAAACAATCTACAGGTAGCTCAACTGATCCATATCAATACCAGTCGAAAGCTTCCCCAAGACGCTGTTTCTATACTTAAATAGTTTCATAAAATGTAGCGAAATTTTCCTTGTGTTTTCCTTTGTAGCTAGGGAAGCTGTGGGCACAAGCTTGTTCCTTTAGTACTTACTCTACGTAGGTACCAACAATAGTCACTCAAACCCATATAACGCCTAATGCATGACGTGATCAGACATTTAGAACATTTAGCCGTGAATCATGCTCTCGCGATGCCGAGGTGTCGTTCCCGGTAAATTAACCTTATTAGGAACTTTAATATAGGTACAGTTTACTTATTCATAGTTTTAGTTATTGTTTATGTATATCAGTCATCTAGTTCTTGTAACACAAGCTTAGCTTGCGGCTAGATGATGCTGTGTGTGTGTATAATATTAATATAGCATTGCTTATTTCATTATGTAGAACAAGTCAACAAAACAAATTGTGGCATAATCATTGGGTAAAACTGTCATGGTGGATTGTAACACTGTCGTTGATGCCAAAAAATAGGAGAACTTAAACACAAAATGATTAGTACCTACCTAATGGTAAAATATCTTTAAAATTTAAATATCATCTATCAGTTTAAATGAATATTTACCGTTTTAAGATAACAAAGTAGATTAAGTATTTACAAATCATTTAACGAAGACAAAACAATGAGCGTTAATTTGTTCGTGATAATTAACTTAAACAACGACACCACACTATTTACAATAATAACAATTTCTGTAATTTCAGTTTTCTATAGAGCATTGTTTTTGACCAAAACTGTAACTGTTTTGAATGGTCCATTCAAAACTGCATGTAAACACAGTGTCTATGGACAAATGAGAAGACGTTCCTGTTCTCGCTGATAAGACGGGTGGCAACTGATTACAAAGGGCAAAAGTTAAGATGGCCATTACTGATAGCAGTAACGCGGTATATGAACCTTCCAGTGGTAAAGTAAACACCCGCATTAGGTACCTCTATTTATTTTCTATTTATGTTTAGACTGTATTATATGTTTGTAGCATTCTGTCTCTTATGTTTCACAAGCACTTGCACTTGCACTCGGCTTCGCACTCGGTTCGAGACGCGATGAAATTTTAAAAAAGCCTAATCCAGTCATATAGTTTGGTTGTCATTATAATTAAATAATGCCGGACAATTCACACAGCATCTTCTAGCCCCAAGATAAGCAGAGCTTGTGTTATGGGTATACTTGATAAGTGACATACATAATACAATACATAGATACATATTTTTTTATTATACATAACGACTATTTTGAGTAGCTTCGATTTGGATGTTTGGATGGATTGTTGCCCCTTGTTACACCATGATTTTAATGGGTGCATAAAAAATCTTTAATATTCTAACGAAACTAAACTTTACGTTCACAGATAAAGCGTTATTATTTGTTTAATTTAATAATTTATTTAATTCCGCTCCTTGATTAGACCCCTATACACTATTTCCACAGGCCCATTCCCGCCTTTTTAATTAAAAAAGTTATTAATTCACATTAGGAACGCGAGGGAGCCACCGAATCGTTGGTCATTCATCCCAGTGCCACATGCGCGCACACGTTGCCTACAAAGAAGTTTAGAATAGACACGTGATTGTGCATAATTTTTAGATAACTACCTGCTCTCGTCTGAGCGCGCGGCTAAACGCGATTTTCCTAGACGAAAAGTCTATCTTATTCCTTCTCCGGACTAGAGTTGTACCTGAGTCGAGACAAATAAAAAACAAACTGACGTAATTTTGCATCCGGATAAGCCCACCCAGAAGCTAGGTCGTCCACATTGTATAGAGATAATCCATTGCAAGTTATCGTGTACTTATGTTAATTGAAATATTTCATTGGCAACATCTCAGCATACATGCCAGTGTAAAGTTTATACCTACCTAGCCCTACGAAATAAAGATGATTAAAACTAGATGATTTATAAAACTACCTGAGAGAGACAGCATTATCAATAGGTCCCCAAGTGAGAAGCAATTCCTATTGCTCCGTACCAACTACATTTGTTAACTTATAAAAATTAGGTAAGAAAAATGATGAAATGAATGAAAACTGTGCAGTTAATTCACTTAATTGAACAGTTAGACATAGATTTAACAAGAGCTATCATCCAATAATACTTAAATCTCACCTCCCATTGTAGGTTAGGTACAATTGATTGTAATTGACATGAAGACGTGGGCAATTGTAGATGGTAGACTCCGTTTAGCATTACCCTGAACGAATAGCGCGACAGTTATAGTAAAAAAAGAGTACTATTTTTTCACGCATCTTGGTAATTTCTAATCAAACTTCCCATACGGTACGACGGACGCAGCTTTAAGTTTTTTTACCGCTCTAGCGTCTGAGATCTAGAGGTTTGACAACGTTTAAACAAATAATTTGATGAACACGGGTCTTAAATTATTTATTCAATCTTAAACTAGCTTCTGCATGCGCCATCGCTCACATAGTACCTGGTTAAAACGTGGCTTTTAGTACTCGCACGCACAAGTAAACGTAGTGCTTCTTTCAAAATTGTCTGATGGAAGTTTAAAAATGCCATCGGTGGTACTTTTTATTAGTTCTATTAGTTATACCACCTATAAGGGTATAACTAATATTATAAATTCAGATGCGAAAGTTCAGATGTTTGATACCTCTTAACGACAAACTACTGAATAGATCGGATGGCTGAAATTCGTAAATAGGTAGTTCTAAACCTGGAATAAAAGATACGACTACTTTTCTCTCATAAATCAATTCCAATGGGATAGAAATACCCTTTAGTTAAAGTTTCCATAGAAATACCGCAAGCGCAGCCGCGGGCAGAAAGTAGTTAATAACAATTCGTTAACTTTGTGAGTTAGATTAGGAACAAAACAAGATTTGATACCTGCCTACCAGTTTAAAAGTTAACGCCAACTCTAAACATTCTATAGGCTATGGCACGGATGCTACCAATTGAGAAATTAACGGCTGAACCAAACATCACAAGTTTGTGACTTGGAGAGGCGAATAAAAAAGTTCTGTACATGTGGTTCGCGAAATTCAACGCACATTAGGCGTTTAATTTTATTTTATAATTATGGGAAACTAAAAGCTAGGTAACTAAATACTAAAAATTATGTCCGTTATCTGCACATTGCAGTGACATGGTCGGTTGGAAAGAAAACCAAAATGAAGAAACATTCGTAGACCTCTGTAGCATTCGTAGCTCTACGAGACCCTACGAATTTCGCTACGCACAAATGTAGACCTCTACGCTTTTGCTTAGCATGGCGACCAATATACTTTATGGCATTTGAGGAAGGTTCAACGTAGACAAATGGTAGATAATTCATTTATCTACGTTGAACCTTCCTTAAATCAGTACTAACTCCTTTTATGAATATCTACATTATACAGACGTATCATCAGCCCGTATACGTCCACTGCTTAGGCCTCTCCCTACACGAATATGTTGTTTTAATTTTGTACCTACTGGTTATGATTTAGCCAATTGTATGTGTGTGTTTTATGTGTCAAATAAATTATTTACTTACTTTGAATAGCCGTCATGCACCACCGCACCGCACAAATTATGTTCTTAGACGTAATTTGTATATATTTTTTTATAGTGACTTACTTTAAATTTGTAGTAACCCATGACGGGTTACTACAAATTTAAAGTAAGAGCGATTTGATGCCGTTAATATAAAATGCTTTAAATTTAACAAGCTAAAGCTCATATTTGAATGACATTTGTGCTGTGTGGCAGTGGTGCTGCCTAGATATGAGACTCTATGCCTCTTTCAAATATGCCTATGAGCACAAACGACAAGCCAATTGAACAGAGCGGTCTGTGTCATAATGAGTAACGCACATGTCTGGCCTCAAGGAATGTCTGCGGTCTTCGTTTAACAGAGCTTTTGTTTCGAAGACTGTCCACTATTTGTAACGAGGCGATCTCAAAGGAAATTAAGCAAAGATATTGGCGATAAGGGAAGAAAGAAGTTTTGTTAACATTAGATCAGTATTTGCGTCAGTTAGAGCTGTCACTAAACTGACTAAAAATAAACAGTTCCTAGAAAAATGCTTAGAATTTTATTGTCTTTGGAGGTTGTCAGCATTTATTCAGTAATCCTTATTTATCTATTTATTCATATTCATTTATTTATTTCATACACATACATTGTCACTTAATATTAGCTTAGGTGTTACGTCTTAAGTGAGTGATACACGTGCGAGTAAGTTCGCGAACTTGTGGCTAAACGACCTTTTTCGCTGGTGTGTCACCCTAAGTATGCGTACTTTAAAACCGCCGAGTACGTTCGTTGGCGATCTGACAAGTTTGAAATTTTGCTCGTAGCCCGCCTCCGCTCGTACGTGTGGCAGCACTGCGAGCCACGAGCCGCCATTTTGTGTGGCCAGACTGGCCACACAAAATGGCGGCTCGTGGCTGTCAGTTTTTAATTTTTTAAATGTAATACGATATAATTCCTAAATAACACAAAGCTTCTTCTTTCGACGACATCGCAATACAGAGTTAGTACTTAAGCTTCACGTGTGGCACTAACGTCAAGCCGAGTAAGTTCGCGATCTTAAAAACCGCGTACTTTAGAGGTAGATACATGCGTACCCTGTAAGGGCACGCACACCTGCAGATTATTTATTTTATCTTATAAGCAAAGCAAGTAACCCCGAATACTCGCACTCAACTCAGGTTTAGGCACGTCTCAAGTTAACATTTTATTGAAATGTTTTCAATCCAATCTGACTAAAATTCTTCACTTGAGAGAATATTCAATCTGAGTTGCATTTAAATATTCGAGAGTAAACAGGTATTAGAGAAAGGCTGACAATTGCTTATCTATAGGTTGTCAGCATTTTTCCAATAACCTTTTATTAGCAGCTGCATAGACGTCTTACGCAGCTGCCTAGAAGAAAACAGTTGATGAAGCTTCAAGCGTTCGTGCTTTAGACCCTAAGTTTAGACCTTACGGACTCTACGGGCACGTCACAAGTTTCGAATTGCATAAGTTAAACTAGGAAATAAAGCGATCACTTAAAATGTTTTTGTTCACTTCAATCTTTTTAAGGTAAAGTAAAGAAGCGAACAGGAAACCTTTAGGTACCTTGTTAGATTGATTAAAGACAAAACTCGTCCCAAGCATTTTATCGTTTAGCTAGTAGCGATTTGCGATAAAAATGCTTGGGTCGAGTTTTGCTCCAACTCTAAAACGAATAATCTAACAAAATACCTGAAGGTTTCTTGTTCGCTTCTTTAAAGATTGAAGTGTATATTCTTTAGATAAGACTCTAGAATATAATCTGATATTTTGTAATAAGCCTTTTTAGATCTGAAGAAAGAAGACACAGATATTGAAAAAAGAATACAAAGAAGATATCAAACTAAATGTTATTCCTAAGTACTAGTGCCGCAGGAGTGTGTTATATCTCCTGCTGCCTCAGTGCTTATCAATGAATTTAGCTATGTCATCGGGGAGAGAGCAGGGAAGATGGAAGATCGAGGGAGATAATGAAGATCCAGCGGAGACAAGAGGAGAGAGGTATCTAATCTACATCATATACCTACCTAATGTTACCAAAGTAGTTAATTTTTTATTTATTACTATTTGCTGCGGTTTCATCCGCGTTAAATTCAAATTTCACATTTAAGAAAATAGCCGATAGTGTAGCTTCCCAACGCGCAACGGTGAAAGAATTTTTCAAATTGGTCGAGTAAATTTGGAGCCTATTCAATACAAACAAACAAAAAATCAACCCTTTCCTCTTTATAATATTAGTAAAGAGAAACTTAAAATAATGTTACAAAAAAAGGTTAATAATAACACTAAGAAAAACCACAAAGGTTTGTACAGGAGTGTTATTAGTGATTCAGCTGTAACTATTTTAATAGGTTTGACAATATTATGCTATTCTTATTTTTAAAGTGTTATTGTGACTGTATAGTCTACTTACATTAGGTTCCCAATGTAAAGTCGGGTAAAAAATTGTTTTTTTTACCCGACTGCGCAATGATTATATTAATTAACGGATTATATAAAAGGATATTAAGTAACTTGTTTTAAATTCAGCTTTTAGCCGCAGTGCGAAATCTCACGATTTTTATGGCAGGAAGAGTAAAAAGGTAAGTAGGTAGCTAAAATTTGTAAAAATTCGCCTTAAAACGAATTTTAAATCGCGAATTTACAGTGCGAAATTGTCCTAAAGCACGCTGAATAAATTATGTAAGATTACCAATAATTATAATGTAGGAATACCAATAGATATTCTATCCTGTGTAGTGTGTAGGGAAAACTATTCGTTTTAAGTGTACAGCTGGATTTGGTGTTGCCAAAACATGTATTTTGTATAATTCCAGTGTAGGTACCTAATAGTAACGGTAAATATGCTTACATGGCCAAAATGTATAGATGACTTCAGTAGGAAAGGAAAATACGTAATTGTCAGAGATTAATTAGGTTCAGCACAGACGAACGACACGTATCCTAAAGTTTACCTATGAGGTTCTCTGTTCAGTAACTGGACAAGTATCGGTTTAATAAATAACGAGACATATCCGAGGTCGCGGGGGCCCGCTAGTAACACAAAGCGCCGCCTGCACTCAATCACTGCAACACTCACACGCATATAAAATTCAATTGCAAAGCAATTGAAAAATTGCAAAGCAATTGTAAAATTGCATTGATAAATCTCAATGACAAAATCGCTGATACAAACCATCCATGTCCGGTAGGGAAAATCTGCGGGCGTTATTAACCAATTTAGTGTGATCTGTGATCTAGATATCGAACTATAGGTTGCGAGGTCAGAGTTCGCTGGGGACGCCCGTATGCCACTTAACTCAATAAAGTCCCCTCGGCATTAAATGTAATAGTCTATGAAAGAGCCGTCACAAATGCGTCTTCCTGCCGACAGCGGAAGACGGCGATTGGCCCAATTGTGGACTCATTCACCAATCAGCCTGCTGTGGCCTCTCATTTAGGCAGCAAATCTTTTGTGGCATAGTTTTGCACCACGTAGGTATGTACCGACCTCGTAAGGTCCAGTTTAGATTAAGACTGGACGTTACGCAGCGTGTACGAACTGCAGCTGAAACTTGGCGAAGTCACTTGGTTCGAAAAAGGTTCGGTACCTACCTGGAAAGGTAGGCTTTTCTGGGAGTTTTGAAAATGGGTAGGTAATTTTATAGATTTCGATATGCTCTTTCCGAATTTTAACTTTACCACCTCTTATGTTTGCCGCTCGCGCAATATAGCGAAAATATCGTTTAATAGCAGTTTTTGTAACTATTCACTTTTTTTAATATAAGGGGGCATTCTTTAATTACGCGAGGTAATTTTGGCGAGTTTCCGATCCCTTGATCTCACGTCAGATTTTTGAAAATGCATATTTTGGATGAGCTTTTATAATGCCTCTTCTGTAATAGTATTATTTTGTGTAGTTGACGCAGAGATACGAAGTTGCCCTTGGTGGCCATGGACACAAACTCTATTGTCGTATCTCTACCTAAACCTTACAAAATATATGTCACAAAATCCCCAAAAACATTTTTTATATCCTTTGTTCAACCGTTGATATATAGGTAATATATGAAAATGGTCTCAAGAAAGTACCTACCCATCCTTTTTAGAAAAAATAACATCTACATTCAGTTTCTATCTTATCATATCTTAAAGAACACATGAACAAAGTGTCTTCACCTTAAGTATAGAGACAATAAGAAAAGTGCCAATGGACACGTTCTTAGTAATATGTCGTTATAAAAATAAGTTAGAACTAAATTACCCATTAGCCAATTCTATGGCTAGATTGTAATTATACTCTAGTGTTTTTAACATTTATATAAGTATACTAGACAATATAATAAAAAAAAAAAAAACATTCAGTTTATCAAAAATTGTTAGATTTCTCAAAAAGTTCTTTGGAACCTACCAGAGTTTGAGAAATACTACATTCAGAAAACGCAAAAAACTTATTTTTAAACAACTTTTTAATTAAACTACTATTTAACAGTTTCGGAACTTTTCAACGCGCACAGCGAGCTCTCCAATTTTCTCAATATAAGAAGTGAGTACGTCCCCCGGCTGCAGGTACTCCGGCGGGCACCTAGACATGCCGACGCCCCCGGGCGTGCCTGTCAGGATGGTGTCGCCGGGGAGCAGCGTCATCACTCTGGAATTGTAAAAGAAATACTGCTGGGAAGAAGAAATACATTCGGGTAGCATCACCTAGCATCTGGCCTACCTAAATAGTCCTTCCTAAGGTTGCCTGGAAGAGATCGCCCTTTATACTTCCTTTATTGTATTGTTTATTCCTGTATAGTTTTCTGTTTTGTGTGGTATAATAAAGTGTTTTCTATGTACATATATATGCATCTTGCCTATCTAAATATATCTGACGGAAAATGCGCCGCGTATTATCGGCTGCGTTTTGCCAGAACAGGCAAATAAATACATAGACGCTTCCCGCTGGCTGACTGTCCCTATGTATGCTTACATCTTTAAAACTACGCAGCGGATTTTGATACAGTTTTTTTTAACAGATAGAGTGATTCAATCGACGCGGGCGAAGCTGCGGGGCGCAGCAAGTATATAATAAAACATTCAACCTTTCACACTCAACTGATGGTGCGTTAGTGCGCTGAGCGTCTGTTACAATACAATACAATACAACAATTCTTTATTGTACCTACACCATAATCAAATTAATCATTACAAAAATACATTATATGCGACATGTACAATGGGCGGCCTTATCGCTTAGGAGCGATCTCTTCCAGGCAACCTTTGGATGGAACTGTTACGTTTCCGTCAACGCGACACGTGTATTTTGTATGATGCATTCAGACTAGGCGTTACATCAGCGGAGATCGTTTGTGTACAGCCTACAGGCGTTCGAACTGACTAGACATGTACCTAATGTGGCAGGTCTGACCGATGACACGCTCGTGAGATATGTACCGACCGTATATCACTCGTATCGTGTAGCAGCTGTCCATAATGAAAGCTCTGCTCAGTGACATCTATTTGTTTGTCATGACATTATTCAGCAGATTGCATACTTACGAGGACACCCTCTCAATAATGTGGGGTATCGGGTGCACAAGATTGCAAGTGTTGCTGTTCTGCTTCTGGACGCCGTTCAGGCTGCAGCATATGTCCAGCGTGTGGGGGTCACCGACCTCATCGTGTGTAGTGATCCACGGACCGAGCGGGCAGAACGTGTCCATAGACTGTCAACACAAAACACACGATTGAAAAAAACCGACCAAGTGCGAGTCGGACTCGCGCACGAAGGGTTCCGTACGATTATTTATAAAAAGGCAAACCAAATCACGTTTCTTGTACGGGACTCCCCTTAAATATTTGTTTTATTCTATTTTTCAGTATTTGTTATAGCGGCAACAGAAATACATCATCTGTGAACATCACTGTATAATTATCACGGTTCATGAGATTCATCCTGGTGACAGACGGTCGGACAGACAGCGAAGTCTTAGTAATAGTGTACCGTTTTCACTTTTGGATACGGAACCCTAGAAAATGTAACACAAGATAAAGGTACCTACACTAATGTTATCCGGACACCTTTGCCTTGTGTTGTTTCAATAGTGCAGGCAACGTCTTTAAGAAGGAGATCCAGGCGAAGCGATATTGAGTTATTGCGACAGAGGTCAGTGTCAATTAGGAATTTCTTTAATTTATTTATGTATTTGGTTACCTTCCCCAGCAGGAACTGTCCCGCATTCTTGTCCGTCTGCCAGTCCCGCGCGCTGATGTCCTGCGCGATGGTGTACCCCAGGACGTAGTTGTACGCGTCGGCGGCCGACACGTTGCTCGCATCTCTAGAAATCACGAACGCTAGTTCTACTTCCCAGTCGACTTTCTAGAAATAATGTTATTAATACTTATTTAATAAAAACAAAGCTTTTATTATCATCTAGGATCAAAGTGCTCGGGAAGACCAATCCAACGAACCCAAACTCGGTTAACGTATGAATTTTTAAAAACTTTATTGCACTAAAAATTTTACAAAATAAAACCTTACATCTAAATATTAAATATTAACAGTACAATAGGCGGCCTTATCGCTGACAGCTATTTCTCCCAGGCAACCTAGGCATTTACAATCGTTTCGAACAGGAACTCCTATAGGTCCTAATGGCCACCTTCAATCTCCGACGTGCCACTATCAGATGAGCTCGATGGTAACAGACATTACATTTCTAATTTCAGCTTAATCGGTTGAGGACAACTGGTGTAAAATTCAGTTGCAAGATTTGTCCCACACAAACTAAAATGGTAAGTGGTATAGAATCTTTTAAAATTGTCGGGCTAAATACCTTATAAATAACCTACCTATAGTTTCTTCCTAACATTTATTGCTCCTACAGCTGACAATATGGGTGTTTTATCTTAGGAGCAAAAATATGCGCCAGTCTATCCATCCGTGGTGAAATACAAAAGCCATCTACGACATAAAATATGGCATGCTGAGTTCTTAGATGTAGATTACCTACTGAATTCTCTGAGGCAGAGTTAAAGGCGATGGAGCACCACCAAGACTCTTCGTAATCACGTCTGTGCCTATCGCCAAGTAAAGAATCCATAAAGGGTCAAAACTTTGACATGATTCAGAGGTCTAATCTGACCCCAGTAAATTAGGGTCAATTATTGAAGTAAATTGAGTTCGTAATTCATACGTTCTCGCGCGTGCGTAGGCGGGCAGATGATATAATGCAATGTGGTCCGATTGTTAGCCTTGTTAGGGATATAGATGCTGCTGGTAGGTATTCAAGATATGGGGCTACTGCAGGTTTATTGTCTACAAGTTTATTTCAAACAGAAAGCAGAGCTCATTACCACTTGTCGTCTGTCGGGTCCCGTTTTTAATCGGATCATTAAGTGGCAGAACATTTTATATGAAGCTATTCACATAGCTTCATATATTTATATGAAGCTATTCACACTTGTTGGAAACTGACTTGTGTCGGCGCCGACAAGCTTCATATATTTATATGAAGCTATTCACACTTGTTGGAAACCGACTTGTGTCGGCGCCGACAAGCTTCATATATTTTTATTTTTATATATTTGGGAAACAAAAAGCTTATGCTACAATAAACAGTACATTTAAAATATGAACAAATAAAGCTAACGCAGTTTCCGCTTTTATTTTTATTAATATAAAATGAATTATCCGATTAAAACCCGGAACCGACACACGACAAGTGGGAACGAGCTCTACATATGTCTGTTGAGGTTAATAGTTGTGCTCTAGGCAGGGCTTGAAATATCAGTATTTTCAAGTACCGGTACGTCTGACCTTGACGTGGTATCGATACCATCATTGGTATCGATATAAATTTTACCGGTAGGGGAGACCGAGGAGATTTGTGACAGAGGAGAGTTGTGACAAAGCCAATTTCTCGGAACTTATGACCGTTAGCGAGCGGGCAACGCCGCACGATTGTTTCTTGAGAGATGCGCTACTTGACGCAGTACGTGCCTCAGGCATATGGCAAGCGGTTGCACGAGTACGACGTCTGCATGGAAAAAATACCGAAAAGTAAGTTTTTTATAAAAATCTTGATTGTAATTATATCGTGACACATTACATTTACGTGGTTATGGTTTCTTTTTGTATACTGTGTGGTTTCTGAAGTTTCAAAGCGTGGGATTGTCTTTCTGTGTTTACATCTTGTTTTGAAATTACGAATTATTATTCTGACCAGGTCGCAATTTTCGGCACCTAGGAGAGTTGTGACACGCTGTCACAACTCTCCTCACAGTCACTCATTTAAGTTTGTTTGTAATTTAAACGCATTTTGGAGTAATATTTAGTGTTTTTTTTGTGTTCAATATTTAATTTTAGTTTGTTTTAGTCAATACTTTAACCTAAGTTTGACATAAAAGTATTCGGTAAATTTTGTCTTAAAAATTTCATTTTTATCAGGAACTTATTTGGGCATGTGGTTGTGTGGTGGGTATGTGGCATGTGCTATTTTTTTGTTTCAGAATGCCGAATAAATATAAAAGAAAGACTGATGGGGGGTATGGCTAGTGACGAAATTTATGAATTAGCCTATGAAGAAGTAACAATAAGACATCAAAGTCTTCGAAATGCCGCATCCTCTTACAATCTTAACTATATGTCTTTATCTAGATACATTAAGAAGAAACAGGATTTTCAAAATAATGCAACTGATATGGCTCCATCTATGCGCATCCAACGGTATTTACAGATGATGAAGAAAATATACTATGCGAGTATTTGTTGCTTGTGTTGCCTTGAATTCTATGCCAGTAGCAGATCCAATGAGAAGTGGGTTCAGTGCCTGGAATGCAAAGGCTGGTCTCACGAAGATTGCACTGGGGGCGAGCTGCAATACGTCTGTCATAATTGTTTATCAGATTAGATTAAGATTTTTGACTGATTTTATTATGACTGATCTCGTAATAATGCCATAATTACTTATAAAAGATTTATTGCTCGTTATGTTAATGTTTGTATTTCCAACAATTATGCCCAATGATAATTAAAGTACTTTTAAGAAAAAAAAATGTATTTTGTTTATAATTCTTATAAAAGTATTTTTATCTATCAAATATAGTGTAGATACACAGCTGTCACAACTTACCCCGGTATCTGTCACAACTTACCTCGGTGTGAGGAGAGTTGTGACAAAGGGAGTAGATTCAATTTTCGTGGATTTTCTGAGAAACTTTATAACTTTCATTAACTTTCATGACTGTTTTTAATAAAGGAAGAATTGAGGTATCTTTAGGCATAGAGTTCATAATTGTGGTATGATTCTTTATTGAGATATGTTCTTTTAAGTAAAAATTGTCACAACCATCCTCGGTCTCCCCTACTTTTTTAGATATAGCGATACTTGTAAGTACCGGTACTTCATTGTACCGGGTACTTCACTGTACTAAAATATCTGTATTTTCAATAAGTACCGCTATTATTGGTACCGGTATCAAGCCCTGGGCTCTAGGTCCAGGTCCACGGTCAACTCACGGAAGTGACATTAGTCCTCAGTAGGACTGGCTGGCTGGGTCCCACCACTGTGCTGGAGAACTTGCTGAACATCATGGGCTCCGAGGGGGGCGTCAGTTTCTGCTCCAAGCAATGATCTTTATAATTCAGGCCGACGCACAGGACCTTATCCATCCCTGTGATGGGAGCTTGCAGGTTTACTGATGATAGAGGTGACATTGGCATATCTCGGGTGCTGGAACAGTTATGGGTAAACTTAATAAAATTGTTCTGTAAAAACTAAAACGAGTCCCTTATAGTTATAGTGTGTGTGTGTGTGTGTGTGTGTACTTATGTCCGCACTCGGACTTTGATTGGTCCACTGTGCGTGGTTTGTTCTGCTGTCTGACCAGCCTAACTCCGTCCAGAAGCGCAGAATCTTCTTGGAATCTTCACAAGCTTGGCGGAGTGACCTCGGGTGGTCGAGGATTTCGTGTCATTGCGCTATTACTCCCTGTATTCCGGCACTACGTGGGCAGAAGAATTAAAATCTAAATTTTAGTGTTTTTAAGTTTGGCGAGAAAAATACTAATCCCTCTAGAATAAATGTTTGCTTATAACTTTTCAACTTATACATACACCATTAGATACCTACCGACAAATCCTAATAACATACAGGCGCAGGCTAAGTATGTGATGCTGACGTCAAGATTGAACCCCAAAACTAGGGAGGTACCTATATACATAATGTAGTAAATAGATGAATAAGACTCTTCTACAGAATGACTTCCACAGTGATATGATGTGAGGTACCTACCTAGTACTCCAACTTCCACAGTGATATGATGTGAGGTACCTACCTAGTACTCCAACTTCCACAGTGATATGATGTGAGGTACCTACCTAGTACTCCAACTTCCACAGCGATATGATGCGAGGTACCTACCTAGTACTCCAACTTCCACAGTGATATGATGTGAGGTACCTACCTAGTACTCCAACTTCCACAGTGATATGATGTGAGGTACCTACCTAGTACTCCAACTTCCACAGCGATATGATGCGAGGTACCTACCTAGTACTCCAACTTCCACAGTGATATGATGTGAGGTACCTACCTAGTACTCCAACTTCCACAGCGATGAAAATGAAAATGAAAATGAAAAGTTTTTATTTCTTTAAGCTTACAAATAAGCACTTAGACAGGTCATATTTATACTATTCATTATTATCAATTAAATTATTTTATAGTTCTATAGGTCACTTCAATTTTTTGTCCACCAGTGGAAGAAGTGAGAAGAAACCACTAGTATGTTCATAACTTAACTTATATACCACCACAGCGATATGATGTGAGGTACCTACCTAGTACTCCAATTTCCACAGCGATATGATGCGAGGTACCTACCTAGTACTCCAACTTCCACAGTGATATGATGTGAGGTACCTACCTAGTACTCCAACTTCCACAGCGATGAAAATGAAAATGAAAATGAAAAGTTTTTATTTCTTTAAGCTTACAAATAAGCACTTAGACAGGTCATATTTATACTATTCATTATTATCAATTAAATTATTTTATAGTTCTATAGTTCACTTCAATTTTTTGTCCACCAGTGGAAGAAGTGAGAAGAAACCACTAGTATGTTCATAACTTAACTTATATACCACCACAGCGATATGATGTGAGGTACCTACCTAGTACTCCAACTTCCACAGCGATATGATGCGAGATACCTACCTAGTACTCCAACTTCCACAGCGATATGATGCGAGGTACCTACCTAGTACTCCAACTTCCACAGCGATATGATGCGAGGTACCTACCTAGTACTCCAACTTCCACAGCGATATGATGTGAGGTACCTACCTAGTACTCCAACTTCCACAGCGATATGATGTGAGGTACCTACCTAGTACTCCAACTTCCACAGCGATATGATGCGAGGTACCTACCTAGTAAGTACTCCAACTTCCACAGCGATATGATGCGAGGTACCTACCTAGTACTCCAACTTCCACAGCGATATGATGTGAGGTACCTACCTAGTACTCCAACTTCCACAGCGATATGATGCGAGGTACCTACCTAGTACTCCAACTTCCACAGTGATATGATGTGAGGTACCTACCTAGTACTCCAACTTCCACAGCGATATGATGCGAGGTACCTACCTAGTACTCCAACTTCCACAGCGATATGATGCGAGGTACCTACCTAGTACTCCAACTTCCACAGCGATATGATGCGAGGTACCTACCTAGTACTCCAACTTCCACAGCGATATGATGTGAGGTACCTACCTAGTACTCCAACTTCCACAGCGATATGATGCGAGGTACCTACCTAGTACTCCAAAGAAAACCGACTTACCTGGCCATTTCTAAAAGGGTACAGGATTTAGGGCAGCCTATTCTCATGATGTCTATAAGGGTGGTAGGCAGCGTCGGGTCAGTCTCATGCAGGTCCACCACCTTGTCTCCATCGACTAGATATCCAACGCGCGTTTCGTGAGGCCGGTCGGGGTACGTGAACTGCAATAACTTCATATCTCTCCCGTTCGTCACTGATCCGCAGGAAACCTTACATTATTGGGAACTGCTATAATAGGTCGTTTTCGGATGGAAGTGCTGCTGTTGCACAGTTTAAATAATTACATTCTCTTCGTCACAAATACTCAGAAAATAGACTGTTTGCTTTACAAAGAGAATACAGTAACCATAGATGAATACTAACAAACGTGACAATAACACAGCTAGTATACAGGGTTATTGGTAATTCGACGTATTCCCGTTAGGAGGTGATAGGGGTGACTATTTGCGAAAATTTTCACCCCCATGTGCATCATGCAAAAGTGAACCATTTTTAAGTTATCATGATTTTTAGCTTATCTCAAAATAAGTCAAAAGTGCAACATCAAAAATTGATTTAAAAAAACTGTCTATTTAAATCTATTTTTTTCTGCTGATTTATAAAAACGAATAAACACTGATTATTTATCAATATTAAAACAACAATTACCGCTCCAAATTTAAAAATGCGAGATAAAAAACAATATTATTTCATTATTCATTGAGATTTTTTTCCTCTAAAATGTCTTAAAAACTAAAAAAAAAACGTTATGAAACTTGGCTTGCAGATTATTTTAAAAACATAACCGTTTTCTTAGCTCTCCAACAATGCCTAACAACTATGAATTTATTACAAAGAAACTGAAAAAAACATCATTACAAAGGAAGCAGGCGGAAATTCGTATACGAACTAAACCTAAGGTCGTTCTTTAAAATTTCTATAAAACTAACTTAAAACAATAGCCAATGTATATAAAACTAAAAAAACATATTTAAAATAAAATTTAGAACAGTTAAGTAGTAACGAAATTAAACAAAATAAATAATAAGTGACAATTAGGACATTTTGTAATTGTAATCTCAATGAATAAAGAAATAATATTGTTTTTTATCTCGCATTTTTAAATTTGGAGCGGTAATTGTTGTTTTAATATTGATAAATAACCAGTGTTTATTCGTTTTTATAAATCAGAAGAAACAAATAGATTTAAATAGACAGTTTTTTTTAAATCAATTTTTGATGTTGCACTTTTGACTTATTTTGAGAAAAGCTAAAAATCATGATAACTTAAAAATGGTTCACTTTTGCATGATGCACATGGGGGTGAAAATTTTCGCAAATAGTCACCCCTATCACCTCCTAACGGGAATACGTCGAATTACCAATAACCCTGTATACAGACAGAAGTTTTTTCTTGTGCCTATACTTTACTCTTTGACAAAGAGAATGCAATAACTACTTAACGTAGTAAGACTCTTTGATTCTGTATTATTGTATTTGACTGTTTGTTTGGCATTTTTTATGCAATTCAATGTCATAGATAGCAGAGAATAAAACCACTCCATTGATAGAGAAATAATAAGTCATATTGTCATCTAAATCATCTATGATTTGCCTGGGGCGATCTACCTAGAATATACTATTATTACTACTATATAATATCTTCCTATATTCTGTATTTCATTCCAGATAATCACCTAGCCCCAAGGTGTGTGAATTGTCTTATTTCCGTACTAAATAAATTAAAAATAACATACAGAAATAAATAGTTTAATTCACAGTAAAATATATAGTTTGGATTCATTTTATTTAAATAATATGATGGTCATTTCTAAGTTAATGTCTAAAACTTTGTATAAAATATTGATAAAATAACATAACAGATTGTAAAACCATATAAACGTAACATGTTCATAGAATATATTGCCAACCCTGGCAGCCCGTATCACACGATCACTGTACCTACATACAAAATGGCGACTTCGACGCGCCATATTATTCAACATGGCATCTGTAAAATGTCTTTAACGTGGCTAGTAATTTAACTGCCACCAAATCACATATTTATAACGCAGACATATGACAAACCTAGGCATTCAATTGTAAAAATTCATTTGTATTCAATTGCAATTCAGGCAGCAGTTTCCTAGTTCACTGCGGTCACCGATTCGCTACCAAGCGCTAAGCGAGGATTATGGCTAGTTTTGCCATAAGTTTTGTTGGATGATGATGAAACAAATTTTAATCGTTTTTGGATTGTGACCAATTAGAAAACTTTTTTGAAGTGACGAATTATTGCCTAAATCTATCTTAGTGTGTACACAATGCATAAACCCCCGTCAGGGCGCAACAATTTTTGCGTTCGTTCTTGTTAGATTTTTAACCTTATTATATAATGTCCTTCTTTAATATAATCTGTTCTTTAATGTTTTTTGAACTTCTCGACGCGCACAGCGAGCTCTCCTATCTTCTCAATACAGTTGGTGAGTACGTCCCCCGGCTGCAGGTACTCCGGCGGGCTCCTATGCATGCCGACGCCCCCGGGCGTGCCTGTCAGGATGATGTCTCCGGGGAGCAGCGTCATCACTCTGGAAATGATACGGAAATTAATTAATGAAAATGTTTTAGCAACCCAGGTTATGGTAAATAAAAATAAAAATTGTTTATTTCGAGCATAGGACTCGTACCAAAAATTACATTTAAATACCCAATCACATTAAATTAAAATATATGGACACTAAGCGCTTACTTCTCTAATACAAGCAAATTTTGCTTAAAGGGGGACTCTAAAACATGTATGTTGTATGCGCGCTTATCTATTTGCTGTGAGGGCTACCAAATGTTTTGGTCGTTTTCTATGTATAATAAAAAATATTTATTTACATTTATTTACACAATTTTGGAGAAACTTACAGCTAGGTTTACAAATGAGGTACATATATAGAACATGCCTGGAAAGACCCAGTGCATGTTTGCTGATGGCTAATTAAAAGTTTCCGCTGATAGATAATTAAAAATTATATTTTATATCCATCTATAGAATGTATTGTATTATGTATATCAGTTATCTAGTACCCATAACACAAGCTCTGCTTACCATGGGGCTAGATAATGCTGTGTGAATTGTCTGGCATTATTTAAACTTAATTTATTTATTAGTGATAGGTTACTCACGAAGTCAGTCTCTCGATAATGGTTGGTATGTTGTAGACCAGCTGGCAAGTATTGCTGTTCTGCTTCTGGACGCCGTTCAGGCTGCAGCATATGTCCAGCGTGTGGGGGTCACCGACCTCGTCGTGCGTCGTGATCCATGGACCGATTGGACAGAACGTGTCCATAGACTATGGAGATGAGATACTCATTAAACAATGGCAGGCTTAGCCTAGTGAAGAAATCAACAGACAGATATAACTAGGTAATAATAGCTGTCTGCAAAGGACATAAATTAGATCTTTATTTTTTGTGTGCAAATTATGACCCTTCCTAAGATACCTAAGTATGTACAAAAGTAACATATTAATTTGACTGGACCTTGTTCAAAATATATTAATGAGAACGAGCCTATGTTTCCCGCCAGAATATTCAAATTTTACAGGAAATAGCATTGACTTCCGCAAATTAAGGTACATGTACATAAAACAATTAAATACAATTTTAAAAAGTAAAATGTCTTTTATTACAACTTGTCAATGTCCTCAATATGGATATATCATTTTATTTTTATTACTTTTAAGTATTATTTCAGACCATAGAAAAGTAACAGATCTTATTTAACTTATTCTACGGTCCATAGTATATATGTATACCTTAAAACTAGCTAGACTAAATTAATAACACGCTTTTTGTGATTAAGGCGACAGCGTGTAGATGTCGTAATCAGGGTGTCAACTGACGTCGGTGCACGGCGGTACAGCCGACAAAGACAAAGGGTACAGGTTCAAAGGGTGGGCTTAATGCCGCGGCATTAAGCCCACCCTTACCAGCAAAAACACATACGTTTATAATATTATACAGAGGATGTGTAGTGTGTACCACAAGGAAATTTCCGAGACCCGCTCTCATTCATAGAGTACTAGCTGCGCCCCGCGGTTTCACCCGCTCGATGATAGATATTTTGGATAATATACAATATATCTTTATGAATTGTAGCCTATGTGTTATTCTGATATGTAAGCTATATTATTGTGAAGTTTCATCAAAACCCATTCAGTAGTTTTTGCGTGAAAGAGCAACAAACATACTCACTAACTTTCGCGTTTATAATATTAGTAGGATAGGATAACTAGATCAAGTTACCTTTCCCAGCAGGAACTGTCCCGCATTCTTGTCCTTCTGCCAGTCCCGCGCGCTGATGTCCTGCGCGATGGTGTACCCCAGGACGTAGTTGTACGCGTCGGCGGCCGACACGTTGCTCGCCTTTTTGGATATCACCACCGCTAACTCGACTTCCCAGTCCACTTTCTACAAATTACATAAGATTCGAATTAGTCAAATAGATTTTAGTTATCACTATTTTTAAACATACTAGTTTTGAAAACATAATTATAAGAACTAATGCAACGGGTATTTATCTCGTTTATTTACCTATTTGCACTGTAATGATCACGGGATGACATCCCGTGACAGTGTGTAATCCTTTTGAAACGTCGGGTAAACTAGGTAAATAATCGCTATACATACCCATTGTAGTAGTGCTTATAATTAGATGTTAGTTATAAACGAGTGAAGTGCGAGTCGACTTGTGCACTGAGGGTTCCGTGTAGGGTAAAAATTCTTTGTGATATACTACAAAACGATTTTCGGGTAAAATAGTAATGTTTCTTAGTCAACGGGAAGTAGTCCGTTTCGAGTTTCAAAATCTAAGAAATGTAAATAATTTATGAGAGTGAAATTGTCTCCTATTGGAACCGTTTGAGGAGTAACTTACAGAAGTGACATCAGTCCTCAGTGCCAGGGCCTGGTTAGGCCCCACCACTGTGCTGGCAAACTTGCTGAATATCATGGGAACTGGTGGGGGCTTCAGATTCTGCTCCTTACAGTGGTCTTTATAATTCAGGCCCACGCACAGGACCTTATCCATCCCCGTGATGGGTGCTTGCAGGATTACTGACGATAGAGCCACTGTTGCTGGGTTTGAACTCCTGGGAAATGCAATGTTTTTACATCTTTTATTTTTGTTTCTATCAGGGAAATTAAGAAACATGTGCCGCAGATATTGGCAAAGGACTTATTAAACGATGCCAAGCTCAAGATCAGTCTAGCTGGGGGTGAGGTTCATGATAGAAAGATAAACTGGTAAGTCACACATAGATGCTAAAACATAGTTGGATACCAAAACTACTCTGCTACAATTAAGGAGTTGCCAGTCAGCCTAAGATATTTTCTTTATTGTAATAGTAACCTTTTGAATAAAAAATCAACATAGGCATCTTCTTGAATGCTAAAAATATTGAGTTAACCACCCAACAGTTTCAGCATTTAGTTGAGTAGTTACAAAATGCTCAGTTAAACATATAAAACTACAGATAACAGAGCATTATCAATGTTATCATAATATAAGTTACATTTACTGGATGACATTGTAAATGGTAAATATAGGTTTTATCTTTTAAAACAAAAGAAAAACAGATAAGTATCCATGATACCTAACTTATAATAAGTAAGAGGTAGACTCGTCGTGATATAACTTACCACAATGACTTGGCCAAATGAACTTTTAGCCACAGTAGGTAATTTCTCAGGTACCTAGGTACCTATTATAACTCCTTTCAAGGAACCTATAAGCCAAGTACTTAGATTATACCTATACTAGCTGCGCCCCGCGGTTTCACCCGCGTGGTTTTAGATATTTTGGATAATATACAATATATCTTTATAAATTGTAGCCTATGTGTTATTCTGATGTATAAGCTATATTATTGTAAAGCTTCATTAAAATTCATGCAGTAGTTTTTACGCGAAAGAGTAACAAACATCCATCCATACTTGCCAACTTTCGTGTTTATAATATAAGTAGGATTAAATTATGGCTTATTTACTATTCTTTAAATAGTTTAATAGTGCCTAGTTGGTAGGTTTAACTACATGTGTTTTCATAATGGGGCCATAGCTCCAGAGTTTAGCAGTTATTATCAAACACTATGTCCAGCAGTGGGGATCTACATTGGCTGAGATGATGAACAAATCTTTCATTAGAGCTTTTGGATTAAAAGTCGAGTAAAAAAAATATAATAAAGGAAACTTACTTGGTTATAGGAGTCCCTGTTTTCAAGATTTCTATGAGCGTCGTAGGCAGTTTCTGATCAGTTTTATGCAAGTCCACGACTTTATCTCCATCTACTAAATATCCAACGCAAGTTTGTTCCGGCTTGTTCGGGTAAGCAAACTGTAGTAGCTTCATATTTCTCGTTTTTGTCACTGATAGCCGGCGAATACAAGTGCCGCAGTTGCTGACTTTGTCAGATATGAACCGGTTGCCGAGCAGGGCGCCTCGAAATAACATATTATTCATGCTGAAGTAGATAGGTAGTTTATCTTTTACGTCACAACACACCTAAAGTAAACACGGTTTGTTTATTACGAATTTCTAAATTGAACTTTATTAAATGTTACGTAACAGACACCGCTGTTTACTCAATTAAGCTAGTCTATCGTTCAAGGATTCGCACACGTTTCTGGATTATTGCATTTGACTTGGAAATGAGCTGTCGATGAAATCTTTTGTAGAAACGACTACCTACCTACTTCATTCACCCGGGAAACTTAAACTTCTAAAGAAAGAATGAAGCGGGGTGCGGTGCAGGCGGGGGAAGGAATGTCAATGTCAAATCATGGTCAATAACGATCAGCTGGCCTGGTAGAGTTTTCTCTGATTCACAGCTTTTATTCTTGTACAATCACATTTTGTTCGTGGACGAAAGAAGAAATCACCCTCCCTATCTTATGCAATCATGAACGAAAATTTCTTAGTATGCAATATTGTCGATAGTTTGACATCGCAAGACTAACGAATGTGAATAGGTAGGTAGTTACTGAACGAAGATTCGTTTTTGTCAGGTTTTGACAATCAGCTGTTTCCCGTGTGTGACCAAGTGACCAATCAGCTGTTTGTCAAACTTGGTCATCTTGCTTAATGTCAGATTTATTAGTGCCTTGATTGATGGATAAAGACATAGATTACTTCTAGATGGAGTATCAGTCAACCTAAGAATGAAGTACTCACTGTGGTACAGATTTTGACATTGTCGGTTTATAGACTACTCGTCCGCCATTACCTCTTTAGACACCAACAGAGTGATATAGATCGAAAAATGAAAAATGTCTTCTTATGTGGTCAGATGTTGCCGAAATCACACTAATTTAGTAAATAATAAACACAGAATCACATTTCACACGTAAATTTCGAATTACATCCACTTATTTCTTCGATTGAACACAAATAACTATCAACAGAAAATTACAACAAAAACACAAATCTTGCCGGTGTTACCAGCACGTAAACTTCTAAATTTCCGAATAATGTGGGAGTTTATTAAATTCTTATCTATACTTTGTATAGATAAGAATTTAATTAGATATTACTTTATCTTTTCATCCTACTATAGTATGAAGCTAGATTAGGTACTACTGATTCACTGACTGACTGACATAATTGTTCTCCTTGATGGTGGCTGGGCAAGTATGTTTTGTTTTACGGCATCGTATAAATAAAATAATAAATAAATAAAACAGCTTTTATTTCTCACACTTAACTTAAATACTAATCTATATATTATCTCTGTCTATACATATGTGAGTACCGCTTTCAGCGGTGAAAGCCTCCTCCAGCTCCTTCCATCTTCCTCGATCACGGCATCGTATAGGGGAGTTAAAAGTCTTCTAGGGAAAATTCCGACTTTTTGACATTTGCCCCCCCAAGACCTCCCCCAGTGGGCGAACTCCTACGCAGAGCCAAATTTCTTAATTTTTTTATGAGGGACAAGGGGGACAAGTTATTTCAAATGCAAATAAAATTTTGTGAAGTGAACCGCAGTGCGACAACTGTCACACAGCTTTGTGGCAGCACGAGCAGAGTCTTATTGTTACAATAAAATAAATAGATTTTTTGTTTGTGATGTAAATTTAACAGCTTTTTACTTATAACGAAATGTGAATTAGTATGTTACGTAGTAATTAGGTCTTATAAAAACTATAACATTTATGTGACTAAAGCATTACGCTACTTTTTAAAAAAATAATAGCTACCTGCTTGATATGTGATCTGTACAAAATTTTATGAAAATTATCGGCATTTTTTTTCATCAGTTGGCATCCCTCACTTATGACAAGTCCGCCATTGCTGTTCAATGGCGGACTCACTTGTGATTCCGTAGGACTCCATCTGGAATATTACTAAATCTATGGATAAAGATGATATTGTTTTAGTACTAAATTACAAAAATTTAATATTAAATTTTTTAATTAAATTACTTTTCGACCAAATTATCCTACATAATTATTATTGTGTTCCCTAAGTACTATTTAAGAGTTATGTTACAACTTACCTTGCATAAACAGCACAAAAATCAAACATTCTTTACCAAAGGATCCTTAAAATAAATTCTGATTAACTAAGAACTCTGTTTTATTTTCCACAATTATTCACAACTACTACACAGGTAATTAAACTTCTTACTTTAACAATCAATCTCTCACTAGTGGCTTCTTACGGGTGTTATAAAATTCTTCCCGAGTATGGTAAGGTGCATAAGGATCTTCCACATAATACTTTGGTCTCTTCCAGAATTTAGTAACCATTTTATCAAGCAGTGTATTCTGGGTAGCATTACAAAATACATGTTGCCTCAGGCGCCTTTTCTGTGATTGAGACTTCTTCCATAGCTTCTTCTGGCGACCGACTTTGGGCCTGATCCAACCTCCCCAATGAAGCCTAAAGAACCTACTTACTACAGCCTTCACAGTCTTACGTTTCCCTTTTCTGAGACTGAATTTTGTAACTGTTCTAACTTGAACTGGTGTTATTTTATTTGAGATTTCCAGTATTTGTTTGTGATATAGTAGGGATTGTTGTGGAGTAGAGACAGAAGAAAGTCCGCAGACATTTCGAAGAGTTGAAAAAGTTTTCGCTCTATTCTGAATGATCCTGGCTGTATTGCAATATGGAATCGCAAGAGGTCGGATAGCGCGAGCCACTGAAAAAGAAATACATAACCTATAATTTGCGACGTCAAAACAAACGAGATTTTTAGGTATAATGACGCAAATTACATGAAAAAATAATATTTACATAGTGAAGTTTATACAAATTGCAAATATCAACGTAAAACAATAAAAATTACCAGTAAAGGCCAGCCCAAACATTTTTAGTGCATTTTGTTGCTTCTAAATTTCGAATTACCTACTTTACTCTTTATACTAGTGATGTGCTATTGTCGATTAACTACCAAGAAATTAATTTGTCAGAGTGTTGGGGTAAGCTATAATCGAATATAATGTAGGTACTTGTGATGTGAGTAAAATGATTACACCCATTCAGTTCTTAGGCGGCCGCCGCCGCCGGTAGGATTGTGGCGTTATTTAACTGGATAGTTAAATAAGGTTTTAGATTAAAATTAAATAATAGTGAGTGAATCGTGAATGCGTTAAGTTCTTTCAGCTGTGCTTGAATAGTGAAAACGCGAGTTGCGTTATATTACATTTAATTCGTTTAGCGATTTAGACTGGTATTATAGTTATTAGTGAGTGAAAAGCTCATTGTTAGAGATGGAAGGGAGGGTTATGAGTTGGGAGAGTTGCTGGGTTATAGCTGCATAATTATGATAGAACCTATATTTTTTTCAACGGGATCGTTATGGTGTCCTATTCCCGGAGAAAGTGAGAATGGAAGTTTTTTACATCTCCATGCTCGAAATCAACTCGTTTCGATGGTTTAGCGTTAACTTTACGTCAGCATTCACGCTTTTAGCAACATCTGCCTGTTGTGATATTCTCAACATCCTCGTTGTTAACGAATTGCAAAAATTATCAATAAATTTAAAAAATTGTGAAACATATTCTTTGTAAAAAAGCTTATTACAAAATATCAGATTACCTAGAAGATAAAATAGCTTGGAACGAGTTTTGCTTCAACTCAAAATCTACCAAGTTACAGATAAGCAAATCAAATGTACTAGACACATAAGTTATGTTATGAACATACTAGTGGTTTCTTCTCACTTCTTCCACTGGTGGACAAAGAATTGAAGTGAACTATAAAATAATTTAATTGATAATAATGAATAGTATAAAATATGACCTGTCTAAGTGCTTATTTGTAAGCTTAAAGAAATAAAAAAAAATCATTTTCAATTTTAACGATGAATATTATATATTATATAATAATATTATATATTAATATAAAATTTTAACGGTTAATGCCCATTAGATAGTTTCTTGACGTGGTTGAAAGTCTGTTAACGACTGACAATTTGATATCGGATAAAATGGTAGAGCTTATTCTTATTTTCGGTAAATAAGAATACGTGGAAGATATTAGCTCGCATATAGGAATTCGGAGATTAACACCCGTTGATATCCGAATTCCTATACCTAATCATAACAGGATTATGATAATTGGAAAAACAGAAATCTGCTTAGAAAATATTATACATACTGTAAGTAACTTGAAATTAGTCTACGTTACGTTATGCAAGCCAAACCTCATTTATAGTTTGACCGAAACCGCTGTACCGCTCCTTAGGAAAGTGTGGCGAGGTGGGGAGCGAGGGAACAAGAGCAAGAGTATGCGTTGACGGGGCGGACTGATGGATCGGAGCGACCGATATTTCCCCCCCGTCTCGCCGCTTGCATACCTCAGGCGCGGTACAGCGGTATCGGTCAAACTATAATGCAACAACAATGTTCTCCATCCATCATGTCGATAATATAATTTTTACAAATCCATAACATTAACATCACTTACCGCTCTAGTAGAGCAATGTCTTTATTATAGTCTATGTTAATTCTGACGTCGTGGTCTTTGGCAAAAAAATGTAATTACCTGCATAAAATGGAAACGTAGGTAAGTAATATTTGTTCTAAAATAGTAATAAAAATAAAAAATATACCAATGGAAAAGGAAGGATCTTGAGAC
Source organism: Eupithecia dodoneata (assembly GCA_947044415.1). Lineage (NCBI taxonomy): Eukaryota > Metazoa > Arthropoda > Insecta > Lepidoptera > Geometridae > Eupithecia > Eupithecia dodoneata. The sequence goes on from OX345678.1 coordinate 8,613,577, forward strand.
ATTAAAAAAGTTTTGAGTAAAGATGCCCTCTATTTCAACGCAGCGCGCAGATAGACAGTTGTTAGCCATTTAGCGCTGTGGCGGAGAAGTACAAGCTGAAATGAGTTTTCTTGCGTTGCTTGTAGAATCTAAAATTATTATTTTTACAGACACAAAGATAGGCTAGGAAAACATATGTATTTTTTGTGGGTTGAGATGAGAACAAGGGCCGATAGACTATAGCTTATCTGAAAAGACAAATTAAAATAAAATCAAAATTGTCTTTGGTAGTTTGACAATTTTGACAACTCAGGTCAATGCAATTTTACACAAATTTGTAATTTGTATTGTTTTCGACGGGAAAATGTACAAATTTACCAGCCATTTGTCTAGTAATAGATTGGTCTTGGTATGTAAGCATAATCTTATTGCGCGAAAATTCATCGCACAAGCTATTTCACTTAGAACTTGTAAAATTACATGTGTATACCGATCGTATTCTCTGAGAATATTCCAATGTTTTGATGATTTTGGGCACTGTTTCTCGCTTGAATTATTTACAAACAATATCTAAACCCTCCAATTTACAATGATCAAATAATCCCTACATCCCTAGAACAGGGTAGTCCTTAGTTTTGTTGTACCTTACATAATCGGCAGACGTCATTTTCAATAACCTAAAACAAAAGTAGATTTACACCGCTGACATCAGCTGATTTTGTAATTTTTTACAGATTAGAAGACACGTCGGGAACGGATCATGTTCCGCACTTGTGATGATGCGCCAGCCTGACCGGCTCTATACGACACACAAAACAGATGAGCACTGTAAGGCGACTCCCATCAAGAAGTCCAACAGGTTCTTTTGGGGAGTGGTGGGTGCTACCGTGCTCACTGGTGTTGCTGTAACTTATGCTAAGTAAGACTAAATATCATAGATTAAATAATATTATACAATTTAGATTTTGTCATGTGCCATAAAACAAAATCTGCGATGACTGCATTGATTTGGTATTAGTATTGTTGAGTGTGTGTAACATAAAAAATGCTGATGAAATCTACACAGTATCACCTAGCCCCAAGCTAAGCCAAGCTTGTGTTATGGGTACTATGACTAGATGACTTATATACAAAAGCCTAGAAAAAAATACAAATAATAAATTAAGGCATGGTAAAAATGTGAGTGAAGGGAATCAGTTTTGGTATAAATTATTATCATAGAAAATTATAATACAAAATATAGAAACAAATTAGAATGAATACCTAAATAGAAATAGTTGAGCAAAATGCAGACAGCTGCTTTTCTTCACTTATTTTTTTCTTTTATTAAAACTTGTATTTCATGAGACCTTTGCTCACAATTGTTTCAATTACAGACAAAGCCCCGATACCCGGAACTTCCTGCAGTCAAATGTCCCCTGGGCGTCTGACTTTGTGGGGCTCGTGTTCCAAGAGAACACCACTTATTGGAAGTTCACAGTGGGCAAGTTCAACAAATACAGCACTATGTTGAGTCATTTCCTATTTGGGAAGGTTAGTATTATTTTTAAATATTTATTTCTTATTTATTATATGTATTTTTCTTGTGATTGGAAGGTCGAATTGTGTGTGGCAAATAATTTGAAAGTTTTCTGATTTGGAATATTTTAGGAATAATGAATTTATTCATAATAAATTCTACATGCTATAATTTACATCAGATGTTGTGGTATTTTGCTTGACGAGAAGTGGAAGGTGAAAAGGGAGGCCTTTGCTTGCTCAGCCCAGCAGTGGGACACTATTGTCTAAAATAAATATATAATAAAAACTAGCCTTCGTGACTATATATATATATATATATCTTGGGCCACATTTTCACATTGAATCAGATGCGATTGTGGTTGGTCTAACGAAGGTCTATAAAATAAAACTAAATAAATAATGTTGGACAATTCACACTAAGATTGAATAAAATAGAGGCCTTTGCCATGAAGTGGGACAGTATCATAATTAATTATAGATTTTTATTAATAAATCTTGTATATTGAGGAAAGAAACGGAACATATTTAAAACAGAACTAACTATTGCATAAAATATTTAGCAAATAAATAAAGCTTCTATAATAATCGGTCTTGGTATGAATTTGGATAAAACCAAAGTCATGATCAATGGTCACACTGATCCAAGGCTGGTGGTCGTACATGGTCACCTTCTCGAAAATGCATCTGCGTCCAGCAGTGGACTGATAAAGGCTGATGATAATGAATGAATGAATTAACACTTTATTGCACTTAAAACTATAAAATAATACCTTATATCTATAGGCGGCCTTATCGCTGACAGCGATTTCTCCCAGACAACTTAGGCATGGAGAAAAAGATATAAGTTAACTAAGAGTTGGTAGATCACAAACAAACAGATAGAGAAATATCAAAAACAAAAAATAAAAAGATACAGACTATATAGATACATTGCAAGATACTTAAATTAGAATCTAACCTAAAATAAACTACACTAATTTATTCAGTTCCACCGTAGGTACACATGTTACACTTGATGTAAAAATAATATAACAATTTTATTAAAAAACACACATTAATTTTGATATGGGAAACACTATAAGGGATTGTGTTTTAGAAAAAGCAGACAGACATGCCTTGTTTAAAAATTTGATACAACATTCATAGATAATATTTATAACAGTATTAATAAATTAGTTAAATTGAATTGTAATAAAATATACATGTTAAAAATACATGTCAAGATAATTAAATGCAGCTGTATAAGGGCATTGCCAATAATAAACTAAAATAAACCTAGGTATCTAGCCTACAATCAAATACATATAGAATAACAATTTGAATAAATATCAAGGAACAAATAACAATAACTACATACAATAGGAAGGTACCACAGAGATAAATTTAGATAAAATCTGAATACAGCTGGAGCTACAAGACACATCTGAAGTGACAGTAACTGAATGAGAAAAAGAGAAGAATGTAGGAAAATTTTATATAGCTAAAGTTAGAAAGTGGGACTTCAGTTTAGATTTGAAGGAGTTAATGGAAGGTGCAAGTCTAATATCAACAGGCAGTTTGTTCCAAAGCCGTACAACCTGAACACTAAAAGAGTTACCGTAGAATGTTTGGGAATGAGTGCCCCCCCGTGCAGCCCCCACTGGAAATCTCGCTGAAGATGTATGATTAGAAGGAATCACATCTGAAGCTGAACTATGACGCACTTTTTGGAGGGGGGGGAGGCATTTCGCTGTAAGATGATTTTGGGCTTAAACTGAGGGGGGCGGATTTTATAGGATAAAAAAATTAAGTCATGGTAAGAAAAATTATCAGCGGAAATTTGGCCGTGCCTTACAGCAAAAAGGGAAGAAGAAATTATAATTAAATCTAGTAATGATGGGGAGCAATTTGGAAAATGGTGAGTGGCTCCGAGAGGGAGGATATGCAGATTAGAAGACCTCACAGTACTCTCAATAGCTGCGGTGCGATGATCCTTTTTCAATATACAGGTGTTGAAATCGCCCATGATGATGGTTTGATCATAGTTTGGAACGAGATCCTCTAAAAGTTTTTCAAAAGAAGAAAAATAGTTGATCCGAAGGGACAATAAAAAACTCCAAGCAGAATTTTTGTGTGAGAGAGAGTGACCTCAACAAAAAGATGTTCACCTGCATTGGGTGGCGGAGGCTGGGCCGACATGCTTACAACAGAAAAATTAATGTGTGAACGTAAGTAAATGGCAACCCCACCACAGCGCGCACCAACGCGATCATTACGGATAAGGCGAAAGCCCGGGAGAGAGAATGAAGTTGAAGGTAGACAAGGCTTGAGAAACGATTCGGATATAAGAATGGCATGAATAGATCTATGGTCGAAGGACGCCAGCATTTGTGAGGAAAATGGTCCGGGACACTATGAGCATTGATGTGTACTGCATTGAAGTTTTTTAGTACATCAGAAAACTGTGAAGCGAGATTTTCGGAGAGAGAAGCTATACTGACAAAGCTATTATCATTAGAACTAGAAGAGGACGAGAATTATTCAAATAAATAAATAAATAATGCTGGACAATTCACACAGCATTATCTAGTCCCATGGTAAGCAGAGCTTGTGTTATGGGTACTAGATAACTGATATACATAATACAATACATTACATAGATAGATATTTTTTTATTATACATAGAAAACAACCAGAACACCCGGAACAAATATCTGCAGATCGTACACACAATTGTTCCGAGGCGGGAATTGAACCCGTAACCTCCTGCGTCGCAGGCGGACCTTCGCCCACCGCGCCACATCGGTCGTCAAATTCAACATCACCGGCACTAGTGTCACCAAAGATGTTATGTAGCATGGTTATCAGCTATAATATCTATCTGTAGGTACCTTACTTAGTTGTATTACTATAACTAAAAATAAAATAAAAACAAACAATATTCTACACAGTTTTTACCTAATAATTTAGCTTTAAGCAAAACTACTTAATATACTCCACCTGCCGGAGGAGCTGAGTACTTACAAAAGTAAAAATAAAATAGAAAATAACACAGGTAGCGCAATAATAACCTTTGCATAAATATCTCACAATTATCATCTTTTCCATAATCATTCTAAAACAAAACGAGGTGAGAAGAAGAAACAAAAATAATAATGGACAAAGATAATAATTGATTAAATGCATGGGCTTCTTACAGGAGGGAGTCACACCAATGGACATCACTCCAAAGTCTGAGCAAGATCTAGAAGCTCTTGCAGAAAAGGTTTATGCTCCTCAGAAATATACATGTAAGTACATATGTGTTATGTTCAAATCAACCCGATAAATAATTCTGTATAATTCACACAGCATAGCTAGCCCGAAGCTTGAAAAAGAATATAAATTTAAACAAAATTACAACAAATTTAGTCTGGTTTTCCTGATGTCAGTGCAAATCATGCTGATTGGTGGGGAACTAGGATATGTACTTATCATGCATCACTACATAGTATAAAATAAAGTCGCTTCCCGCTGTCTATTATATGTATGCTTATATCTTTAAAACTACGCAACGGATTTTGATACGGTTTTATTATTGGATAGAGTGAATCAAGAGGAAGGTTTATAAACCATTTGACACTTAGATATCCACAAGGGCGAAGCCGCGTGGCGCAGCTTTTATCCCAACCATCTTCATGGATAATTTGATTAATGTAATAATATTCAGTTCATCTTACTAACATGCTTGTATTAACTCCTCTAGTGCCGCCGACAAAGTTCAAACCCCTTTTTGTTGAAGAAATAATTATTGGAACGCCCGAAGTTGATGGACCAGGTTAATTCATTCATTTTTACTGATACTGATCTTCAGCTATTCTTCTTACCGACATTCATTGCTCTCGGGTAATATGTGCCTTGAAGAACGACATGTGCTACAAATGTCGTTCTTCATGGCACATCTTTGTAGTTCTCCTTTGCAAGGTACATAAAGATCTGTTGACAAGGGGACAGACATACCATATAGAAAGACGGATAGAGTTACTTTCGAATAAATAATGAAAGATTGACAAGATTACACTATCTGTACCCCTATTTGCCTCAACTTGAGGTTCTTACACTACGCCATTCAAATACGCCCTATTTATTTTTAGTTTTTCTTCCAACCGGTAAAAGGTACATGGCTCCTTTAAAAAAAACCAATAATTTAGCAAAGTCTTAAGATTCAGAAATACATAATACGCCCTTTAGCTACCAGTAATCTCATCCAGGCAACTTTGGGATGCCTGTAATCTTAATCCTTTAAAAGATCCATCCAATATTATTTTTTTATTGAAAGACTGTGCGAAGCGGCAGCCAGAAGCCAGGCTTTCACCACGCCGTGAGTTAGTTATGAGTCGAACTTTACCCTCATTTTGTTTTGAATATAATTGTTTATATAATTTTACACGCCAAAGCCGTTTCAGCTGGAAAGTCATTGTATGGGACGTTTTAGAATAAACATAGTAATTTATAACCCGCTGACTGCATATACATTAATTGATTTGAATTTATAACCCGCTGACTACATATACATTAATTGATTTGAATTTATAACCCGCTGACTACATATACATTAATTGATTTGAATTTATAACCCGCTGACTGCATATACATTAATTGATTTGAATTTATAACCCGCTGACTACATATACATTAATTGATTTGAATTTATAACCCGCTGACTACATATACATTAATTGATTTGAATTTATAACCCGCTGACTACATATACATTAATTGATTTGAATTTATAACCCGCTGACTACATATACATTAATTGATTTGAATTTATAACCCGCTGACTGCATATACATTAATTGATTTGAATTTATAACCCGCTGACTGCATATACATTAATTGATTTGAATTTATAACCCGCTGACTACATATACATTAATTGATTTGAATTTATAACCCGCTGACTACATATACATTAATTGATTTGAATTTATAACCCGCTGACTACATATACATTAATTGATTTGAATTTATAACCCGCTGACTACATATACATTAATTGATTTGAATTTATAACCCGCTGACTACATATACATTAATTGATTTGAATTTATAACCCGCTGACTACATATACATTAATTGATTTGAATTTATAACCCGCTGACTACATATACATTAATTGATTTGAATTTATAACCCGCTGACTACATATACATACATTAATTGATTTGAATTTATAACCCGCTGACTGCATATACATTAATTGATTTGAATTTATAACCCGCTGACTACATATACATTAATTGATTTGAATTTATAACCCGCTGACTGCATATACATTAATTGATTTGAATTTATAACCCGCTGACTACATATACATTAATTGATTTGAATTTATAACCCGCTGACTACATATACATTAATTGATTTGAATTTATAACCCGCTGACTACATATACATTAATTGATTTGAATTTATAACCCGCTGACTACATATACATTAATTGATTTGAATTTATAACCCGCTGACTACATATACATTAATTGATTTGAATTTATAACCCGCTGACTACATATACATTAATTGATTTGAATTTATAACCCGCTGACTACATATACATTAATTGATTTGAATTTATAACCCGCTGACTACATATACATTAATTGATTTGAATTTATAACCCGCTGACTACATATACATTAATTGATTTGAATTTATAACCCGCTGACTACATATACATTAATTGATTTGAATTTATAACCCGCTGACTACATATACATTAATTGATTTGAATTTATAACCCGCTGACTACATATACATTAATTGATTTGAATTTATAACCCGCTGACTACATATACATTAATTGATTTGAATTTATAACCCGCTGACTACATATACATTAATTGATTTGAATTTATAACCCGCTGACTACATATACATTAATTTATTTGAATTTATAACCCGCTGACTGCATATACATTAATTTATTTGAATTTATAACCCGCTGACTGCATATACATTAATTTATTTGAATTTATAACCCGCTGACTGCATATACATTAATTTATTTGAATTTATAACCCGCTGACTACATATACATTAATTGATTTGAATTTATAACCCGCTGACTACATATACATTAATTTATTTGAATTTATAACCCGCTGACTGCATATACATTAATTTATTTGAATTTATAACCCGCTGACTGCATATACATTAATTTATTTGAATTTATAACCCGCTGACTGCATATACATTAATTGATTTGAATTTATAACCCGCTGACTACATATACATACATTAATTGATTTGAATTTTCCAGCGACATTAATCCAGACGGAGAAGTGTAAGCCGGTCAAGCCTCCCGTGGTCAAGATCACCGAGGACATGGTGACTCTGGAGCACAACATGCACACCTACACCAAGATGGCCATCGACAACTACAAGGAGGCCACCAAGCACGCAGAGACCTATAACAAAGCACTCTACAGGGTAAATACTAACTTATCAAAATATAATGGAATAAAGATTTTTGTTAGTTGTACTTCCCTTGTTTTTATGTGTGTGTAAACACACAAAAACAAGGGAAGTACAACTTAAACAAAAAAACATGAATGAAAAGTAAATTATAAACAGTCTGGAATGAAAAAAGGCTTTCCCTACGGGCTGAGTTGGAAAGGTCGATTCTTAGGTTGCGCGTCGTGAACGCTACGTTTATCTAACAACTTAAATCTATTAAAGTGCCACTGTCTATTGTATTGTTTCTTCATGTCCAGTAAAGGTTGCCTGGAAGAGATCGCTCTCAGCGATGCCGCCCTTTATACTTTATTGTATTATTTATTTCTGTTTTGTGTGGTATAATAAAGTGTTTTCTATCTATATATCTTGCTTCAGATAGTAGAAGCCGAGTATGACGACCTCGACAAGAAGTTCTTCACGCACCTCAGCAGCGCGCAGGAGGCCCGGAACAGAGCCATCAAGAAGGCTAAGGAAGCCTTCGGGAAGGCCGGCTGCTCCATCGGTATGTACTTGTATAGGGTCGGTACATATCTGACGGAAAAGTCGTCGAGTCGAGCTTATCATGGGTCGCGTCTATTCGGTCAAATCAGACCTGTCACACTACGCGTCTAGTCAGTTCGAATGGCCTGTACACAAACGATCTCCGCCGATGTTACGCCTAGTCTGTGTATGTTTCAATCAAAATACACGTGGCGCGATACGTTATGTCGACCGAAAATGCGTTGACGGAAACGGAACAGACGCTGTACGATCGACGCACTAACGCATCATCGGTTCAGTGTGAAAGGTTGAATGTTTTAATACACATGTCTGTTCTCTGACGTGACCGATAATACGCGACACAGCTCCCGTCAGATATGCCCACTTTATTAATTAAGCGGGTTTACTTTAGGTTATGTTGGAGAACATTCAACTACTACTAACGTTACATGCCGTCTCGGAGCCTGCTGGTCGGGCTCCGCGAGCCAGCGCAGTGGGTGTCCTTCCAACACAAACTAGGCTCGTTGCTAACCCGATCACATTTATAATGTATTCCTCAAAATACGATTCATAGTTTTTTATAATAAAATAAGGATGTTGACTGTACATATGTCTGATGCAACAGCTTCTGACGAGCGATGTGGCGCGGTCCGCATGCGACGCAGGAGGCGGGTTCGATTCACGCCTCGGGGCAAATGTTTGTGCGATCCATGTCATCTAAAATGAATATATTTATTATTATTATAAATAAAACTTATATGTATGTCATTGCAGAGACGCTGAACCGCATGATCCAGAGCGGCGTGCAGGCGCCCCCGGAGGAGGTGACGGCCACGCTGCGCTACATCAAGAACTTCCGCGCGGACCTCAGCGCGGCGGAGCAGGCCTACCGCGCGGAGGTCGACAAGGGCGTGCTCGCCGACAAGTACTGGACCAAGGTACGGCGCATAGCACGGCTGGATATAGCAAAACACTTATTCTATGGGGAAACAGTCATTACAGACTTGTATAGAAGCCCATAACTTACGAAAAAACAACATTATATTGCCAAAATGAAGGCGTTGTATATGCGTTTCTAGCTGACTTCAATTGTTTACATGACTGGACTAGAAGACCCGGAAATAGTTTATATATCATAAATTGATTCAAAATAAAATATAAAATAGTTCATAAAACTGATAGTGACAGCTCAAAAAGCCAGATTTTTAGTTTGCTTTTGAAGGATTGCGTTGAGGAGGCACTGACGACCGTAGCTGGAAGGCGGCTATAAACAGCTGGCCCCGTTGCATGCACTAGCTTCGAGCCGCTGGGGTAAACGTGTTCTTGACACGCCACTCGTAAAACGTAGTGTAGGACGCCCTCCGGCCAGACGTGATGACGAACTGCGAAGGACTACAGGCAGATGCTGGATGCGGCAAGCTGAAGACAGGGCGCTATGCGCTTATTAGGGGAGGCCTATGTCCAGCTGTGGACTACTATAGGCTGATGATGATTAATGTATGTATCGTGGTAGGAGTATGGTAATGATATTCCTGTATCCCAGGTGGAGGCGGCGCGCCGGTACTTCCAGGACGAGCTGCGCGCCATGTTCCCCGGGATCGACCTGAACGCGCGCAAGATGGACCTGCGCGGAGACACCGACCTCCTGCTGCTCTACTCGCTCAGAAAAGTATGTACTTGAACAGTTCACGTTATTCAGACGCGGTCCCGCAATATTGATACAATACCATACAAATACGCTTTATTGCACACCAAACACAGAAAAAAACAGTAAAGAACAAACAAACAAAGATGTGCGGCCTTATCGCTAATAGCGATTTAAAGTATCCATAGGATTAAAATCGTATACGTAACATACTTTTCATAATCATGGTAAATGCATGCGATGGGAGCATTAACTATAAATGTGCTATATAAACAAACTAGCTGTTCCCCGCGGTTTCATCTGCGTTAAACTCGAATTTCACTTTATTAGGTGATTTTTTACACCTTGGGTTACACTATTGTTGTTTTAGTAAGAATCCCTAACTTTTTTAAAATATAAGTATAGCCTACGTTTACCGGGGATAGTGTAACTTCCCAACGGTGAAAGAATTTTTCAAATCGGTCCAGTAGTTTCGGAGCCTATTATATTTACAATACAAACAAACAAACAAAAAATCAAACATTTCCTCTTAATAATATTAGTATAGATTATATTCATTTTTTAATAAGTTATTATATTACATGCCTATGTACACCAGTGGCGTAACTACACAGTTCCAGGCCCCCGGCAAGCTCATCGAAAGCATCCCTATACAGGGTTATTGGTAATTCGACGTATTCCCGTTAGGAGGTGATAGGGGTGACTATTTGCGATATTTTTTGTCCCCACGTGCATCATGCAAAAGTGAACCATTTTTAAGTTATCATGATTTTTAGCTTTTTTGAAAATAAGTCAAAAGTGCAACATCTAAAATTTATTTAAAAAAAACTGTCTATTTAAATCTATTTTTTTCTTCTGATTTATAAAAATGAATAAACACTGGTTATTTATCAATATTAAAACAACAATTATCGCTCCAAATTTAAAAATGCGAGATAAAAAACGATATTAATTCATTATTCATTGAGATTTTTTTCCACTAAAATGCCGTAAAAACTAAAAAAACTTTATGAAACTTGGCTTGCAGATTATTTTAAAAACATAAACGTTTTCTTAGCTCTCCAACAATGCATATGCCATGGGAACTGTTTTATGAGTTAATAAGTAAAGCCCTTGTCTGATTCCAGACTTATTGCTACATCTATGCAAAATTTCAGCCCAATCTGTTCAGTAGTTTTGGTGTGAAGAAGTCAACAACATCCATCCACCCATTGCATCGTATTTATATATTAGTGTTTAGTTTGATTTACATATATCGGTACCCGCAGCTACGCACGAGCTTTTTGATATAATATAACCTATATTGTTAGACTGTCGGGTGGTTAGACTAGCAGCCCCCCCACCCGACACGCAAAAAAGGCCCACCGGCGGCCAAGTTGCGGAAACCAGTCCAGAAACAAGTAACCTATATTGTTATGAATTTGAGAATTTAGGGTGGATTTATGAAAAGTAACCTATTTGAAGGTAGTTGATTAAAAGTTTTGGTAATGAACTCAATCATATTATCTTTTGTGTTATTCCAAGTCCAGATCTATATGTACCAGATTTGAACCCGAGCCGTCCAGTAGCTGGCCAAACATGTTCACAGCGGCACTCTTTCCCATAATAATAAGTTATTATTCTAAGGATTTGTAGAATAACACACTGCACTTACTCCTCAGGTCCAATATCTCCAAAACGAAATAGCTGAGTTACAAACGATCAGGGATGCTAAGATTGCTAGAGCTATTGAATGTAAGTTTTATAGATTTACTTGACACTAGCTTATGTCCGCGGCTTCGCACACGCTCTTCAAGTAGCCTATGTATGTCAGTCCTCCGTACCATTTACCTTCCTGACAAATTTAGAAAATTAGGAATTAGGACAATGACTGGCGAATATATTATTTATCAAAATGTTTTTAAAACTGAACATCGGTAAATTCAATTTAAATGAAGACTCCCATTGCTATACCTACTCAGACACTTGCAAAAGTGGGTAAAAGTTTTTTATGTGTGGGTGTTAAACTATATAACAAACTAGAACATGACTATCGGAATTCAGATAATATAAATAATTTTAGTATTTCAATAAAAAAAAAGAATCATCGAGAAGTCATATTACATCCTGACAAAGCTATTGCTGATGATCTCACTGTTATAACTAGCTACCTAGTATCATTATACTTAAGTACTCTGCTTGTACCAATTTTACTTAAAATTAACTTTTATTTTACAGTATTTCATAAAAAAATTATAAAATGTGACTTTTCCAAAGTGTACCAATGTATCTTTATGAATGAATACAATACAATACAAAAGGTAACAGATGGACAACGTTTCATTCCAAACAGTGTGAGTAATGAGTCGGAGCCTTTTGTACCAACGCTATACATGTACCTATTCTATAAGTGTGTCTTTTGTTAAGTTGTTATGAATAAATGTCTTTCTAGTCTATAAATGTATAATGTATGGATTGAAGTTTTGTCCAAAAAGAAGTAATGAATGAAATATATTATGTTGACTCCAGGCCACGACGAGAAACTTATAATAGAAGCCAAGGTCGAGGACATGGTGAAACGGGACAAGCTGGCCTTGGAGCGGCAGTACCAGAAGAAGGTATGTTATCCAACTTTACTCTAATTTAAAAGGGAAACGTGTTATAAGTGCGCTGGTTCGATTAACGCCTCGGGACAAATATTTGTATGATGTGCAAATATCTGTTCCAGGTGTTTGGGTTATATTCTATGTATAATAAAAAAACAAATATATCTATGTTAGTTATTATTTTATGAAGTATATCCGACTCGCGCACTAGCGAGGTCTGTACCTTTGTTTGATATTAGATATTGGAGGAGCATAAAGCGCCGAAAAAACGTTTTTTGTATGGTTCGTCTTGCGTCCGCCGCGCAACATCAGTCGTCAAGGCCGGTTTAATTTAATTTCCATTCCATTTTTCCAGGAGTTAGAGATCCAGGCGGAAGCCAACAGGAACCTCAAGGAGCAGATGAAGAAAGCGCTGGAGATGCAGCAGGAGATCCAGGCGGACCTATTGCGGAAGAAGGAAGGCGAGGTACGTACGTACGGTCTCCTAGATATATAGTACAGACTATAGGGTTGCTTTTCATTGTACGTCTATAAAAACAAACGTCTGTTTGTTATTAAATGTAAGTTTAACTGATAAAACTTTTGAAACTATCATGATTATTAACAAAAAAGTCACTTATAACGGGATATTTACCATGATTTGATTTTTGAAAACTCTCCAATATTTTGGCACAGTTTCATGCGCCAGGATCACGTAATAACTGAAGGCACTGCGAGTAAATTTTTATGGGCAGACATACCGATCTACCCTCAATTTTTTGTCTCATGTTTTGTTTTTTGTCAAATCATGGTAAATATCTCGTTATAAGTGACTTTTAAGTTTAACTGGTTAGGTTAATAGCTTAGGTGATTTAAGAGATGGCCAGGTAACTTTGTAGTCAATTGATGCCAAACTCTTTGATTGATAAAGTATGGCGTTTTGTCCGTTAAATCAAAAGGTGTCCAACGTTCGTTGTTATACTTACAAAGTGTGTGTTGTCAGGTGATGAACAAGTTCGCGCGGCTGGTGAACGAGGCGCTGGAGAACGACCGCGTCAAGTTCAAGAAGGAGCTGGCGGCCATGGCGGGCAAGCTGCTGGCCATCGAGCAGACGCTCAAACGTGAGTCTCTCAGGCCCCTCTTATGAAAACCTGTGGGTGTTCTACCATGCTATTTAACACATAACGTAACGTACGTTATTACGGTTATTTTAGCGCGGATATCTCGTGAAAAGGCGTTATTCGCGTTAAATTGCACCTCACGCGCTAATCTAAATAAAATTAGCGTAATAACGCTGATAACGCGCGTTACATTATGTGTTAAATAGCGTGGTAGCCCCACTGCTCACCCCTAGGGCGATTTACGTGTATACATATAACTCGGGTCTACTCTACTGCCATAAATGTAGGGTATTCAAAACCAAGTTCGGTCTAGCAAGCCATGATAGAAGAATCTGTGATGTCTAGGGCCGTCATCGCAATCAATGATCACTAGATATGTAGGACTATTAGACCTGCGTACAGCGCACATGTTGACCTCGTACGTAACATTGCAGAGCGTGCGAAGGCGGAGGCGGAGGCGCGGCGCTCGCAGTCGCTGTGGGCGGCGGCGGAGGCGCTGCTGGCCGCCACGCGCCGCCAGGTGCAAGAGACCAAGATCGACAGCGAACTGCAGGCCGTCGAGAAAGCAGGTATGCATACATTTTATACTATACCCCACCACAGCACTGATGGTACTTTAGGTGGGCTTAACTCCTGCTTTGTACTGGACCTACTACTCCATTGGACTATAGTATCTCGGCGCGATCGTGACGTCAACGCACGATCTGCGCCGGGTGTTCTAGATCTTTTATAGTATAATAAAATGCATATATATGTGTATGTATAATGTGTAAAACATCAGTTATCTATAATTTAGTCAAACTCGTAGAATGTTTCTAAACAAACCGCCCATACTTAACCTAAAATTCACTCGATTGCTGCGTTTTTTATCGCCATTTACGTTACTTTTTTGTTTACAATTTATATTTGGATCTCGACACCAAGCGAGTTGTAGTTATTTGTGTCTCAATACATGTCGTGGTTTGTTTACAAACATACGATGAGATGTTTGGCTAAGGTAACACAGGCTCTGCTTATGCTTGGGGCTAGATGCTGTGTGGATTGTTCACCATTATTATTTACTTATACTGATGCACTGTAATGACAATGTAAATATATCATTATTAAATTAAATAATAATGTTCGCAGGCAAGGACGATAAGCTGGTGGACACGGTGCTGAAAGGCATTCCCAAGGAGGTGCGCGACAAAGGCATCGCCACGGAGAAGGCGCTGCGCGACAGATTCGAACAGGTCACAAGGCGGTCTAAACCTTATTATTTTTTGGTTACGATAATTCTATGTTATATTTCGGTTCGGCAAGCACTAGGATTGTTCTCCGGGGTAAAATAGAAAATAATGACGTCACTTTGTCATCGAATGAGACTATTATTTTATATTAATTCCTTTAACTTCAATAATGTATAACGATGTGATGTTGTATGTCCCCGTGTCTGGCCTACTATTTATAGAAGACAGTTTGACTGGCCTCAGTGTTTATTTGTAGGCCTAACGAAATAAAGTTATTGAATCTGCAAGGCTACCATTACTATTAAACATATAACGTAACGCGCATTATCACGCAAATAACGCGTGTTAAGGCACATTTTAACTCGAATAACGCCTTTCACGAGTTATTAACGCTAAAATGCGCCTTAACACGCGTTATTCGCACTAAAATTAGCGTATAAAGTTAATAACGCGCGTTATTTTATGTGATAAATAGAGTGGCGACACAGAATATGTATGTTGTGCTCTGTAAATATAGTAAGGAAAGTGTATTGTCGTACAGTTGGAGACGACGGCCAATAAGGTGGCGCTAGTGGGCCGTGAGGGAGCGTCCCTGCCCGTCTACTTCCTGTCCTGGCTGCAGTCCAAGCTGCTGTGGTCAAGCGTGAGTATATCACTTACTGGAACACACCTGTAGCGACATCTATCCATCGCTACTGGAATCATTGAGATAGCGTCTGCATATTCCGCATCGTGTCACCTAGATAGACAAGCATTTCACCTTCCTTTCTGGGGCACGACCCGGAAAACGAAAACCGAAGTTTCTGGAGGTCTACTTTGAAAAACGAACCAAGTTGACGGATGACGTCGGATCGTTCAAAACGAAGTACAGCCGTTCCATCCTTTCGATGACCTATTGCTAATACTGAAAATGATTTTGAAATGTATTTCTTAGAGATCCGAAACAAAAGGTGACATTGGTGACAAGCCCGAAGCAACTTGGTGGTACGGTTGTTCATTGCGTGCGATCCGACGACATCAATCAACTTCGTTCGTATATCAAAGTAGACCTCTTGACTCGTTATCGTACTAATCTTACTCTTAAGTCCCCTACATATGTAACATTTGCACGAACACAGAGTCATCGATTTTCGGTTTTATGAGTACAGGCTTTGCTAGATGGCTTTAAGTAAGGTTTTTACATTGCTATTTTCTTTTTTCAGTTTAACGAAATACCTCATAAAGAGCTGGAAAATCAACCCACTGACTTCACGAAATTGGACACATTCGATATCATCCAGAGGGCAAAGTAAGTAAAAGATTTCCCCACGCCTCGGTGATAACAAGAATAGAATAGAAACACATTATGTTAGGGCTACTAAGTCTCTGAATACACACCAAACCAGCTTTAACATTTATTTTTTTATTTTAACAATAATTAGGAAATTTTTATCACCTCTGCTGCGATCACGAATCCGCCTGCTAAGCGCGGTGATTATGGCAAAAACCTTCTCGTTTGGGGAAGGCGCGTAGGTTGTTTGAGCAGTGAAAGGAATAGCTTCTCAATTCTCATTTATTTATTTACCTATTAAAGAGTTTAGAAAGAAGAAAGAAAGAAAATTATTTATTAAAAAGTTTACAGCATGTATCACCAAAGCACTCACTATGCTATGGTTACAAAAATAATATATTCATATAAAACTACATATGTTCATACTTAAATATATAAAATGATTTTTGATTTTAAATTTGCTTTCTGTTTGGTTAAATCGGCCTTAACCTTATTCCGAGTTTGAGCGCTGGGAGGTGAGACACAGTTTTAAACTTATGCGCTTTGCAGTGTTCTGTTGTATTTTAGTTATAGGTCTTTGTTAATTCTAAATAAATAAATTCAATTAAAAAATAACATTTAACATTAAGCATTTCATTGAATATGTCGACTCGACATGCTGGAACTCGTGCACGAACTCATTGATGTCTTGTTTACAGGTACTACATGCAGCACGGCGACCTGCCCTCCGCCCTCAAGTACGTGAACCTGCTGCAGGGCGGGCCGCGCGCCGCCGCCTTACCCTGGCTGGACGCGGCGCGCCGCCACCTCGAGATCAAGCAGGCCGCCGAGACTGTCATGGCGCACGCTTCCGTCTCCGGCTTGCTCTATCTATAGACAACACAACTACACTTATATAAATACACCCGCGCGGACTGATGCTAGATAGACGGATGCCTCGCGGCTTGAAGACCCGTTGTAGACGTCTGCATGAGCCAGTTTCCAAGGCTAAGTTAGGTAACTTCTTCGTTGGATAAATTCTGTCTACATCTTGAAGGATAGAGAATAATTAAACACTTGGACAAACAAAACAGTTTATAAACTGTGTGTCAAGAGCGAGCTCTACCAGACGAGAAGGATTAAGACAGATTGTATAGTACAATAGGCGAGTGTCGCCGCCGAGTCCTCTTGCTAGTTAACTTGTGTCTTTACCTGAGGCCCGTACCACATCCGCTGCGAAAGCATAGCAGTGTAACCGCAGTAGTTTCGCTATGACTTGTCCGTTGTACGACAAGCGAAACAGAATCGAAACTGACTGTTCTAACGCATAGATTTGACTATGATTCTATCTCTTTCCCGCACGATTCCGCCGATCTGTTCCTTCCATCTACATCTCCGCCCTCGGTCCGCCGTTTTGTTGCAATACCGCGTTTGTTTCGCTTGTATCTTGTGGCAGTCTACAATTTGTATTCCGCTTCGAACGGCGACAAATGTAGTAATGTCGCGCGGAAGAACTCGCGTTGTAGTTCCGGTGCTATGGTTTCCCGGCGGTGTGCTAGGGCCTAAAAGTAATGTATGGGTACAAAACGTGTTTGTCATGCCATCTTCAAGGATGTCCGTGTGTTTCGACACTGTTTGATAGGGAATTGTGAATATACCTCTAAATGTGAATTTTATTCGACAACAAAGTGCAAAAATTGACTCTGCATATAGTCTGCTTTGCTATAATTGTAATGATCTATCTAAAGATCGGTATGTCGTCGCCACGGATCGTAGAATCAGCCCGGTTGCAAAACGGCGCTAGTAATTAAATGAATTGTCTATACCAATTGTTGAACGATCATCGAACACGTTAAAACTTTTGAAAGTATCATGGTAATGAACACATTTTGAAAACTCCAAAATCAAATCATGGTAAATATCCCGATAGAAATGACTTTTGTGTTTAACAATATCGCTAAAAATCACGTAGCCATCTCATTGGTTAAAATTAATAAGGTACATATTCCCAATGAATCAGCGTTTTACAAACGGGCTGACTCTACAATACGGCGGCGACAGATACATACTATTGTTATCAGAATATTGTATATTTGATAATCGAACCTTTGTATTCTCGACTTCGATAAACGAATTATTTTTCTCTGTATAGATTACATTTAGACGATCGACATTATTTTAAATTCCTAAATAATTTGATTACGTAGCAGTTATAAGTAATTTGAAAATTGTTTTAAAAGTATTTATTTTTCCAAATATGATTTTTGTGTATAAAAGTTTTACATTATTCAATCAAGTATAAACCTAATAGCAAAATGTTAACGAAGACTAGTGTTGTTAAAAACTTCTTGATCTTTTTGCTATTTATTTTTATTTGTATATCGGAGAACCTAGTAGGCTAAACACGGTTTTGTTTTTTAAAACAGAGCTCCATTCAATTCTCCATTTAAATCTTAATCAGACTCCTAAATAAACAACACCACAACCTACCAGTGCAAGAGCTCCAAAACATTATTTTTAGCTTTTTAGTTTTGCTATGATATAAATATAATTTCTAATATTTTTTCTGCTATAAAAGGGGCTTCTAAATGGGCAATGTTTTTTTTTGCAACACAGTGGCCGGCAACATGCCAGCAATACTTACTTCAATATTGATTAATATTGCCCAGCAAGTTCTATTGTTTCAGTCGCTCTCTAATGTTATGGCATAGTATATCCCTTTCTACGCGACATGAAGTTTGCTGTGTTGACGCCGTGATGAAATGCTATATTCTGTGCTTTGTTGTAAATGTTGTCATGTTGATAAGTTTTCTTTGAAAACAGGTTTTTCAAATTTTACCACTCATATTATTATTGTCATTCCACTTCCATTTCATGACTATGAAAGTTGTATGAACTGGACACTGGCAGAGAAGCGACCAACCAGACATATTGCCAAATCAAAGAAGTCAAGTCATATAAACCGCTGCTACCAGCGTGGTTTCGTCAGCCATTGTTGCCCGATTGTGTAGTCCGTTAACAAGTGAATCATTGACCACACTACTGCAGATACATAGCAACGCAACACAATTGGTCCAGCCATGGAATGCTTAGCCACAAGCTGCAATAGAATGTGGTTGTGACGAGCCGACCGGGTATTGTGCAGCCACTTAGTACAATACAAATATTGCCCGTTTAGAAGCCCCTTTGGTGAACGATACTAGTACAATATTATTAAAATCAAATAGGCCAATTAGAAAAAAAAATTATGCTGCTAATACTTATTTAGGCAATGTTACAAAAAATAAAAGCCGAAGCATTTAAAAAAAAAGCAAACTTGCTGTTCCGGGGACGGGGCTCATATTCACAAACTGGTAAAATTGTAAGGTCTTATAATTATTAACTAGTAGAGTATGTTTTGTGAGACTGTTTGTGAATATTGCAGAACATAGTGCTATTACAGTGGCCAGCCATTCATGGTCTAGTTAAAGTGATTTGTAAATATAAAATAGTATTGTAATAAATTAAAAGAATGTTTTTGTTTTTTCTTAAAACCCTTGACTTCTTCTTTAATCCCTTGCTAAATTGTTTTGACTTAGGCTCTAGACTAGACAGACGGATGCATTTCAACTGCAATCCAACTGCAAATTGCAGTTTGAATGCAGTTGACACGACTGTAATAGAACTGCAAACCAAACGCGCAGTCCGATTGCAGTTCAATTGCAGTCGGCGTGCAGTCGTGTGATCTGCACACCGACTGCATTCAAACTGCACCATACCCACCCACCCGCAATATTTTAACGCTCCGCCCCCCGCGCATATAATCAGTAGCAGAAACAAGGTGTACAGTTTAAATGCAGTCGGTGTGCAGTTCACACGACTGCACGCCGACTGCAATTGAACTGCAGTCGGAGTGCGCGTTTGGTTTGCAGTTCTATTGCAGTCGTGGCAACTGCATTCAAACTGCACCTGAACTGCAATTTGCGGTTGGATTGCAGTTGAAATGCTGTCCGTCTGTCTAGAGCCTTAGATTTCGACATTTCATTTGCTGATTATTAAGCTAATATAAACAAACAAAATAAATATATGTTTTAATCTTACAATCATGTTAAACATGCTTAAAATAAATGCAGTTTAATACTAGGTTGACAGAGACATGTTAATTGGCTTTAGCGAAGTATTCTTTGCTCTCTTTGGGGTTGGGTTTGATGGTCCTGGCATTCGAGTCGGGGTTCCAGTTGGCAGGGCACACTGGAAACACAAACATTTAATTTATTAATAAAATATTTATTATAAAACCTAGTTTGCCTTCAACATAGCATGAGGTAGCTAGTACATACAATCGGATATTAGTCATGATGATTCTGCAGAATGGAGATTTATAAAATAAAGGGTTCTTTAAATATTGCTACTTGGACATAATTATGGGTAATTTGGAAGTATATCATGTGTTTTGTTTACACATAACAAAAAAGTATAAGGTTGGAGAACCACCATTCGAATAGAATCCCTCGCTATTTAATTTTTTCCAACAAAATGTAGTTGTCGTGCATCGCCTACACAACATCACTGGCGATGGCGACTCTGCCAATGCCGTTATTGCTGGGCAGTGTGTCTCTGTCGAGTATAGTCGAAACTATTTTCCGACCTACGATACCTACGATCAGTAATTGGTGATCGAAGTTTGATACAGCTTTTCATTGAGAGTGCGGGGCGCGGAGCATGCGGACTACATATTGTTGAATCTTTAGAGAAGGTTTAGTGCAGAATAATTAATGAATATTTTGATTCTGCGTTAAATAAAAAAGTCCAGGAATATTTTTAGTGAATTATTTGAAATTAGTGAACTTTGAGATATACCTTCTCCATGTTTATCAGAAAACTGGAAAGCTTTCACCAGTCTGAGAGTTTCCTCCACCGATCTGCCCACAGGCAGGTCATTGATCGACATGTGTCTGAGGATGCCAGCTCGGTCAATGATGAAGAGCCCTGCAAATAAAGATCAGGTTAATTTATTTTTCCGTTTCGAGAAGTCGCCACTTTGGCGACACGACTTTTAGGTGTAACAAACATCCATCCTAACAGCATTCCAACAAGAGCTCAAGAATCTCTGCTTAGCTTGGTGCTAGACGGTGCCGTGTGGATTGTCCAGCATAATTTATTTTATTTATTAACAATAATAAGATGAATCCACACACACACCCATAATTAACTATTTGTCACATGATAACATGTTTGTTAACATGAAATCATCATTGATGTACATTCAGCGTCAAATTGATATGAGCGTCTAGAGTAGTAAAAATGATCTGAAAAACATAAAAGCAATTTGATATAAGTACGCAGTTCGAATCATCATATTGTTGTAAGCACCTAAGGTATTCAAAATATCTTACTTCTCATTGTTTTATATTTATATGAACAGTCAGTGTGTTCAAAGTTATCTTAGCAAACAAATCTCTCAAAGGTAGTATGCAAACTCGAGTGAATACTTGATATGTCATAGATACTTGATACAGATATTTTTGAGAGCTTTGTTTGCCAAGATAACTTTGAACACTGACTACTCATATAAATATGAAACAATAAGAAGTAAGATATTTTGAATACCTTAGCTGCTTACAACAATAATGATAATTCAAACTGCATATATCCAATTGCTTTTATGTTTTTCAGATCATTTTGACTACTCTAGACTCTCATATCAACTTGACGCTGACTGTACCTACCTCCACTCAGTTATATTTAGTTTCAATTCGCGGAGTGAATGCACCAGTTTATCCTGTTGTTTGTTTGACTTTTTCCTCAATAGCATTGTGCGAGTCACTGCACATCTGTACTGCATATTTAATTTTGCAATGCCATTGAAATAGCACTTCAATGGTAGTTGTCATAAGGCACAACTTTAAATGAGCTAAGCCAATATAATATATTAGTGACCTGGTCAGGGGTCAGCTCACTGATATATAGTCCTCAGAATAAATTCTTAGTTATTAAATTACAAACATTTATTTAATTTGGTTCTTACCTCTTAAAGCATATCCTGTATCCAACAGCACATCATAGTCTCGTGAGATGTTTTTGTTGTAGTCAGCTAACAACGGGATGTCTAGCTTGCCCACACCACCATCCTGTAACCATTCATATTCTTTATGAAGGCATTATAATTGAGGCAACAATACGCAAAATAAAGAAGTCTCAAGAGAAAAACTACAGACCTCAATCAGTAGCTATGCTATGGAAGTTGTATATTTCTATTTACTGGGAAAACTTTACAGTTAGTTTTTGAGAATGAAGAAAATATAATCAGTTCTATAAAAGAACAACAATTCATTCAATATGCAAAACACAACTTAACTTGTCAGAGAGTGGGTGAGCTATTGATGGGCTTACTCCTCTATGTATGTAAGTACGCTGTAAGTTTTCTAGTAGGTACTTATTGAGGCTAGTTACATACATACAAACACACAATATGACATAGTTAGGCTACTTCAGAGATTAATCTTTTACCTTCCTGGGAGTATTGGTCCAGGCAAGATGACTGAACTCAGAATCAGTGGAAACCGCAATCACTTGGCAATCAATGCTGGCAAAGTCTTTAACTTTATCATTGAAGGCTATCAGCTCAGTCGGACAGACAAATGTACTGTAACAAATTGGATATGAAATTAAATGCATTAAGGGTACTAAACTTAGCAGCTTATCATGATAGCTAAGACACGCTACTTTGTTTCGATGTTTCAAGTAGATGTCTAGAAAATGTTGCATTTTAATTTTGATATTACCTACTATCAATAGAAAAGATACTTACAAATCTAAAGGATAGAAGAACAACACAACATATTTTCCATTAAAGTCTGACAGCTTCAATTGATTGAATTCTCCATTTACCACTGCAGTTGCACTGAAATCTGGGGCAACCTTCTGCACCTTGGGAGCGAATGCTGTACAGGCTAGAAAGAGTCTCAAGTAATCAATGCGGTCTAGATTATGTAACCTGTTTTAATACTACTAAACAAAATATGAATATATAAAGATTTTATACTGGTAAAGTGTAACTTACTCGTAGAGAAATTAGCATTTCTGGCAACATAAAATCCAGGAATAACCTAAAATTGAAGACAAATAACATGAAAATTTATTCAAATAAAATCAGAAGAACGTCTTGGATAGGACATGAACTCAACTCACCCTACGCGTCAACTGTTTTACGAAGAAAGACATTATTATATGCGCAGGGTCTGCAAGGCACTAAACGAACAAGAAGAATTTTACTTTTATAACAAACCACAAAATTATCACAACAAAACCACAACGCTACGCTACAACCAACTTATCTTCTCATGTAGGTAATATAAATAAGTAACTAGTAACTACGCCGCCGGTGGTTTTTCAACGCTCGATTTGATACCTATTTGTTTTCTTTAGTGTCAGATCAGAAATGAAGGGTAACGTTATGTCAGTGTCAGCTTTCCACAGAGAAAAACTTACAATTAAACAACCTACATCAATAATTATAGCCAATTTATGCTAAAACGTTTTTAACGCTCTTTTTTTTATTATATTAAGTCGGTACCTACTATAACGTATTTCTTTTGTCTGCGTTCCATACAGTTCGCGTACTGACTACCACGTCTTGCTGACTATTGGGCTAACTTAATAAAAAGCCTTGTCCCTATCTAAGGATAATATAAATGAAAGAATGAAGTCTCGACACATTGCTATTTATTTTAATTCAATACATTTTAAATTTTTTGGATCATGGCGTCATGGAACAAAATTACGCTATTCAAACATTTTACAATTTTTACTTTAATATCACAAAGAACAATACAAAGGGTTACAGCTACCTATAGAAACGCCAACTATTAACACTTTCAAGGCCCCAAACCCACATGCTACATGTGCAGCGCCTGTGTGCCGCATGCCGCAGGCCGTGCCGCGCCGTCCAGGCTGGGCAGTGAGCTAAGCTTCCACATTTAAAGTTTCAGTCTGGTTTAGGTAGTCCGAATAAACCCTTACAGTATAATCTGAAATTAACAAAACATAATTAGTATACACGGTCCACATGTTCAATTACGATAAATAAACCTCTATCTATCTCGGTAGGAATACCGAGATAGATAGAGGTAGTATCTACGAGAGCGGTAGCGCTACGCTTGGATATGTGGCGCTGCGCGGTGTCACAACATCCGTCCGCGTCATGCAGGGCTTGCTACCAGTACCAATAATAACGGTACCATAGCGGTAATTATGCTATTTTCATTTCAATACATTCAGGTATCGATACTTTGCCAAAAGTACCGGTAGGTACTCAAAGCGGTTCTCGCAACGTTGCCTTGCCAGCTCTCCAGTGCTAGCGTACCGACCCGAGGGGCGGGCGCGCGCGCGTGCTTGCCAAATTTGTTGGTATCGATACTTTACGCGCATAAAATCGGTGATAATTATACCGATACTTATTGAATACCAAAGAAGTGCTGGTACTTACAATTATCGCTACTAAAAAAGTACAGGTAAAATTAATATCGATACCAATGATGGTATCGATACCCCAGGGCCGCGATATCGTACTTGAAAATAACGATATTCCAAGCCCTGTCGTCGTCATGCCGCCGTCGAGTATATGGTATGGTGACGTTAGTTAGGGTGGGTGTTAGCGACGACGACATTATGAAAACGAAATAAGGTTTAAATTAAAAATTAAATACAAGTTGGAAATTAGATAGTGAAGTGCAGTGCAGTGACTTTGTAATAAGTGCGTAGGTACTGCGTTGTGTTTGTATTCGGTACAATTGACCTGACTGAATTGAACCGACACTAAGTGTTCTGAAGTGTTTTTACTTGATCATCACTCCCGACTAATCCTAGTTATAGTCTTACACCTTCGACGAGTTCCTACAGTGGGTGACCGCATTCCCAACCGCTGCAGTGGGTAGAGAGCACTAGAGCGGAGACCTGCACAGCACACTCTAGTAGGAAGAATGGTTCCCTTTATGTCGAGTCCCTTTACAATAAACATTTATCTTTTTGACACAAAAAACGTCGCGCCGAGAACTTGTCTTGCTTCTATTACCCTTATGTTGAGTCTATGATTTCACAAACGTTTTTATTCCGAGCCATATTAGGACTCACGATTTCCGACCCGTTTCTATTCGGAGCCATATTAGGGCCTACTTTTTCAGACCCGTTTCTATTCGGAGCCATATTAGGGCTCATGATAAAAGAAACCGTGATGTCTAGAGGTAGAGTCACCGTCAACGAAATCGATGAGGTGGCCCGCTTCTATTACCTTTATGTCGAGTTTAATAATATCATATCTTGAAGTACAGTCAGGTTCACGTGTTTGAACCGTCGTCGCTCGGTATGACGTGAAGTCTGTGTAGCAGTAGACACCGAGCGACCTACCCTACGATCACAAATACTACCAAGATATCGGGTCGGCGAAAAAAATCCGTCTCCGTAAATAAGAGCGCACTTGTATGAAACCGTAGGACCTACCCATCTAGATGTACTGCAGCCCTAGCGCGGTGGCGTGCGCGATGACGGCCTCGGCGGCCTGCCGGCACTCGAGGTGGCTACGCGCGTCCTCCTCCCACGCCGTGGAGGCCCCCCGCGAGGCCCCCTGCAGCGCGGTCACGTATTTGAGCGCGTTCGCTATGTTGTCGCGCTCCAACCAGAACCTGGAATCGTATATCACATATATAGTAGTCGGTGGTCTGTTCTTCAGAGAGCAAGGAGGTGATATCGACCACCTCTGTGGAGGCAGCGCAGGAGGTTGCGGGTTCGATTCCCGTCTCGGAACAATTGTGTGATTGTGTACGATCTACATATTTTTCTTACGGAAAAATACATCTATTGTCTTTTGGGTAGCTTTTCTTTTATGTTCTTGTAAAATACGTTCATAACAGCTTTCGCGCGGTCGCGTCAAGCGGGGTATTACTGTAGTTGAATTCTGGCGTTTTTGTAGCTAGAAGCCATCGACTAACCTTGCTCTTTGCAGTAGATCAAATGTATCCAGTCCCAATTCCGCCGGATCGATTTCATTTGGAACTTTGTCAATTTCGCTTTGTGGTATTCCAGACATCTGAACAAAAATGGCTTTTTAGAAAGTTATATGAAAGGATCGCAAATCCGTGTAACACTTGCAAAACAGATGTACCTACATATTTAATGTTTTCAGTCATTTCCTGCTGTTCGAGTACCTACAGAATCATAGCTATTCATCATTTGATCGCATTTTTTTTATGAATGTTTAATTTTATCCTACTAATATTATAAACGCGAAAGTTTGTAAGTATGGATGGATGGATGGATGTTTGTTACTCTTTCACGTAAAAACTACTGAATGGATTTTAATGAAACTTAACAAAAATATAGCTTATACATCAGAATAACACATGGGCTACAATTTATAAAGATATATTGTATATTATCTAAAAAATCTATCACCACGTGGGTGAAACCGCGGGGCACAGCTAGTTACAAATATAATGCCTTATGATTGGAAAACGTCGCCGACAACATCTTTGATGCGTTCGGCCTGGTTCCGCGCATTCTCGCCTAACGCGACACGGGCGGCGGCCGGCGCGGCGGGGCGGCGGCGCGGCGGCGGCGGTTATTAATTTATAGATTCAGCGAGCGATGATGATGATGATTAGATTGAGTATTATTATAAAAGACCAGGTAAAATCTTCCTGTCGAGTACATACCTACCCGGCCTGCATAGCGCCTACGCTGTATATAATACTTACGTAGGTATAGATAATACTTAGTGTAATGTAAAGTAAAATATTTGAAAAAGTTTGTATGTGGTGTATGTAGAGCGTATAGTTTACAGAGTACAGAGTAAACTATGAACGCAGTTTGTGTAGGTAAATCATAATTCATAAAGCTACTCGTACCTTCATAAACAGCACCACAGACTGTAACCAAGAGATGAAGTAGACCGGGAGCGGCGCCCCCTCCTGTTCAACGAGCGCCACTTTGCGCGCCGTATCCTCCATCTGTGGACACGCACTACGCAGTACAGTACAGCCCCCGGAACCAGGTGCACACAATACAGTACCTACTGCTCCGATGATAACAACTGAAAGCTTTCTCTCTGAGGGCAGGCTATGTTTTATCGGTACCGCGTGAGTAGAACAAAACATTCTTACGATACGAGTACCTATTATATAAATAAATGTAATATGAAATAAAATAGGAACTTATTTCAATATCTTTCACTTCAATATATTTTTCCCGCTTGTTTAATGCAATGTTAGGTAATATAATAATAAGATAAAAACGCGCAATAACTAACCAAAGCAAATCTCTTCTTGAGCATGCTCTCGGGCACCAGGCCGCGCTTGCGCACGTTCTCGGGGATCGCCTTCAGCACCGAGAGCACCAGCTGGTCGCCGTCGCCTGACAGAAACAACAACATGTACACTAACACTATTGTCTTAGCTTGGGACAAAACGAAACTGTCAGGAACGCACTATTACAACGACACAGCACAAGTACCTTTCGAACCTATTCAAGGTTTCTAGCCATATATTCTCCGTCAATAACATTGAGACATGCTCTATGCTATGCCTTCTCAATGACTACAGCTCAATGACGCTAACATTGAGCATGTACTGTACCAGAAGCCTTCTCAATGGCCGTCAGTTCCTTGTTCACGTTGACGTAAGGGTCTCCCTTCTTGGTGGCGGCCAGCAGCGAGGCGCCCGCCGCCCACAGCTCCTGCGAGCGCCGCGTCTCTCGTTCCGCCTTCAGGCGCGCTGGAAATACAACCATTCATGCGACTATGTATTTATATAGGCATTGCCTAGTTTTAGATTTGATTAGGGTAGGTCATCGTGGTCATTATGCTAACAGATACATGTTGTTATTGGGAGAACACAACTTGATGTCAACGACGGACAAGCAAGGACTTTTTGCTTTTGGACTTTTGAATTATCTTTGAACACAAAAGGTTTTCTAGACTTTTGATCGATAGTCTTAGGAAATTTAGGTCCAATGTCCAGTCTAAATTATTATTAAAACATAACCCAATTTATATATTTTTAAAGTCGTCCTTCTTCTTAATACATCATCATAACTATTGTCAGAACAGAACCAAATACTTCGGTATCTACCTACAAGGCTATATAATTATTATGTTACGGGGTATACTTACATCAAACAAACAAAAAAAAATGTATATATTCAATCGCATCGCGTTACGTCGGACCGCGTGTCGCTCGCTGGGCGGCCACATTGGTCTCGTTTAATGAAATCTGGGATATAGAGGTCGAAGTTCGAATTTTAATCAGGTTTTTTTAAATTAAGGTCTTTGGGTGATTCTAAACCTGTTTTATTGAATACGTATTTTTGATATACCTGTCCGTTTCCAAGAAAAAAAAATTCCAGTTTTTTTATGGAGAAAAATGATATTTTCTATTTTTTTCGTAAATTTTTTAACCTGTCTGAACCTTAATAATAGTTTTTCTACCTATCTATTGTTATAACAATAGATAGGTAGAAAAACTTCTATTCCAAAGGCGGAAAAACATTCAAAAGACGATTTTTTTTAGTAGGTAAGGTACTTAAAATAATTTCTTGTAAGTTTTAAACACAACATATATTTACAAATGTCGTCTATTATAGAAAACAATGAGGATGATGATCACTTAAATATTAACAATAAAAAATATTTTCAATGTAAAATTAAACACTTGATACTAAAATATTAAAACAAGTTTAAGTTTATAAGAGTGAAAGGAATACCTACCTTCAAGTTTTTCCTCAACGATTTGCAATTTGGAAGACATTTCTCTGAGTTGAATAGCCATCGTTTTCTTTTCGCTCAACACGGCTTCCCCAACTATCTTCTTCAGTTTTATGTTCGACTGGAAATCGCGGACCAATATTAATATAATAATAATAATATACTTACCTACCTAATCATTCATTTATTTTAGATTACGATGGAAAAGTTACAGATCTCAGTTATTTATTTAACGTTTTATAGTTGTAGGGGCTCGTCGAAAGTGTAAGACTTCAACTAGGGCTGGTCGGGAGTGATGATCGAGTAAAACACTTCAGAACACTTAATGTCTGTTTATTCTACCGAATACACACAACTACGCACTTATTACAAAGTCACTGCACTGCTCTATTCACTATTTACTTTCCTTAAAACTTATTCACTTCGTCACTTGCAAAATCAGAACTGACTAAACCCGCGTACAAGCTCGGCCTTTATACCTCTACCGAGCCTTACCAGAAAATTCTACGATTTTCCGGGCTATACCTATCTCTTTCTATATTCTAGAACATTTCTGCTTTCCCTTTCTATCCTTTATATTCATTCGAGAACATATACTTAGCTAGGTAGGTATATACACGGGCCGGTCCCTAACAACTACATCCTAATCTGTGGCGTAATTGGAGACGTAATTACTATTACTTATTCTATGGAATTTTGTTTTTAATTTAAACCTTTGACATAATGTCGTCGCTAACATTCTCCCCACCAGTGCGCGCTCCAGCAAGCACTTCAACTTTTGGAAGCGACGTCACAATACTTCTTGGTCGATGGGATGAGAAGTAGCTCTCATTGACAAGCGGTCCTGTCCGTCGAAGGGCTTCGTAGTATCTTCCTGTGGCTAAGTGCTCCGTTTCAATCCACAGCCAGTTTCCTTTCACAGACTCTGTATTCTTCTGACCACTTCCTTTTTTCAGGCGAATCCTTCTTCTGCCTCTGCTTTCCGTTTTGTCCGGAGTTTTTTCCATGATCATTTCCTTATTCGTTTTTCTTATTTTCAACTTTCTTATTCCTCGTGCCTTACATGTTTCTTCCATAACTACTGGTTCTTCATTCTCTACCTTTGCTGCTGTTATCTGTGCCTTGACGATTACTGGTGCAGTTTCCAATGGAGCTTCCGCGACACTTATTTCTGTGGGGTACTCCTGCTGAACTTTGGTTACCAGAAGTTCAGCTTCGGGACTATGTTCCAGTTTCTTCGTATTTTCTAACAGCTTAGCGTCGGTGTTGCTGCTGGGGCATCGCTGCTGAATCTCAACCGAGTGCGAGTCCTTCGAAGTTTCTTCATTTATGTTACGGCAGTAACTTACAAAGTTCACAGCTGCGGTCGCTTCTGGACGAACACCATGCAGCGTCCATCCTAAGCTCGTGAGCGATGCAACTGGCTCGTTGCGTTTTCCTTTCTGCACTTTCCTCGTCACGATGAGATTCCAGTTATCCTGTCCAATAAGCAGCATTGGCCTTTTCTTCTCATACAGCAGTTCTTTCTTCAAATTCTTCAGATGGCTGCATTCATCGATTACTTTCTCGTCGATACCTTGAGATGTCAACCTTAGATTTTCTATCGTCCGCACTCCTTTCAGCAGGCGCTTATCTTTCCTAAAGGCTCCTTTAATTTTCAGGTCCATTTTCTTGGAGTCTTTAATTTCAACATTCTTTCCACCAACGGTTTCAAATTTCAGCGGTTCTGCTGTTCCGGTAACTCCAATGCGACGGGCAATATCTTTATCAATTAATGACAGTGTAGAACCTTCATCTAACAATGCCAAAACTCGAGAGGTTCCCTTCGGTCCGTAGACATCTACAGGAATCATCTTCAGGTAGACCCTCTCTTTATCTGCTGTCGCGTAAACGGATGTCACCATTTCCTTTTTCTTTTCGTTGGCGGTTTCTTCCTGCTGCGATGACGGTGCCGAAGCATGATAAGCTGGCTCCAAGTGCAGCATGGTATGGTGAGATCGCTCACATTTCTTGCAGGGCGGTGCTCTGCAGTTCGCCTTCAAGTGTTTTCCTCGTAAGCACATGAAGCAGAATCGATTCTTCTTAGCGATCTCCCATCTTTCATTTGCGGATGCTTCCTTGAACTCTTCGCATTCGGTAAGCCAGTGATTTTCTTCACAAAGAACGCAGAACTTCCTCGGTTTCTCAGGCGCTGTTTCTTCGTCGTCCGTCGCTGTATTCACCTGATGACGTGTGTGTCTCTTCTTGATTATTTCCGGTGGAGCGTAAGCGGCACATAAAGATGCTTCGTGATTTAAAAAGTTCTTGATCTTTACCAATTCAGGTTCTTCACCACTTCGTGCTTTGAAGTCAAACCATCGAAGTCGGTACGACGATGTAATTTTTTCAATAATCTTTATACACGTTTCTGGCGAATACAGGTATTCCGGTTTGTTCAGGGCGCTGATCGTTGCAACTGCATTACTTATGTGGCTTGCGAAAACACATATTTCTCTTGGCGTCTCACCAACCCGTGGCAGCTCTTTGATCTTTTCAATTTCAGCGAGTGCTATTTGCTCTGGCCTTCCAAATCTCTGTTCTAAGGCATCCATTACATCGCCAGGGTTAGAAGCCACAAATAACAGACTTCTGACAACTTCCCTGGCTTTTCCTTTGATGGCTTTCCTTAGTCGAGCCATGTTCTGCACATCTGTGCAATCAGCAGCGCTGTCCAGTCCATAAATGCCCTCTTGAAAGGCAACCATTCTTCATAATCTCCATCGAAATCTGGTAGATCCTAAACCTGTGCACACTGTCCTGACCTAGTGGCACTTATGATGGCGTCGGCGAGTTTACTTATTTCACAACTAAGGCCTGGCTGGTCCTTAGCAGGTGGCAATGGTTTATGCACAATCTGTAGTTTTGGCTTGTCCACAAACTTTCTCGATTGATCCACCCATTGTTCCACCTGTATCGATCTTTCCTCTTCGAAGTCATCATCTTCCGATTGAACTTCCGAAGAACACTGTGACCCAGTGACACTCATGCGGGCAAACTTGGCGGCGATCGTAGCTGCTCTTTCTTTGGCCTTAGCTACTGCAATATTTGCTTTTGCAGCAGCGGCAGCAGCTTCAGCTGTTGCAATCCGGGCTCGAGCTTCTTCAAGTTCTTTTTCTTCTAGTTTCCGAAGAGCAGATGACTGCGACCTCCTTGAGGATCTCGTCGACCTTGAAACAGGAACATACATTCTTGATGAAACGGACGGTGGAACTCTTTTTCCTCCAATGTTCATCATTTCCATATCAGCAGTTGCAGGACACAAACTTTCCGAAGTAACCAACGGTGGAACTCTATTTCCTCCAATGTTCTTCGTTTTCATATCAGCAGTTGCAGGACACAAACTTTCCGAAGTAACCAACGGTGGAACTCTATTTCCTCCAATGTTCTTCGTTTTCATACGCGTCGACCACCTTGATGGCCCGGGCGGCAGCACGGGGCGTTCTGATGCTTCCGTTGTACTTGACGGTACTACTGTGCAAGGAGTTCCAATGGACGACGGAGCGGCGGCGCTGGATTCAGTCGGCACGTTCAAAGTTGTAGTCGTGGTTTTTTCTTCATACATCCTCGGTGAACTGGAGCGTACAATAGGCGTGACGCGAAATCATTTCCCAATCCGGCGCTCGTAGGACCAAAAACTGTAGGGGCTCGTCGAAGGTGTAAGACTTCAACTAGGGCTGGTCGGGAGTGATGGTCGAGTAAAACACTTCAGAACACTTAATGTCTGTTTATTCTACCGAATACACACAACTACGCACTTATTACAAAGTCACTGCACTGCTCTATTCACTATTTACTTTCCTTAAAACTTATTCACTTCGTCACTTGCAAAATCAGAACTGACTAAACCCGCGTACAAGCTCGGCCTTTATACCTCTACCGAGCCTTACCAGAAAAATCTACGATTTTCCGGGCTATACCTATCTCTTTCTATATTCTAGAACATTTCTGCTTTCCCTTTCTATCCTTTATATTCATTCGAGAACATATACTTAGCTAGGTAGGTATATACACGGGCCGGTCCCTAACAACTACATCCTAATCTGTGGCGTAATTGGAGACGTAATTACTATTACTTATTCTATGGAATTTTGTTTTTAATTTAAACCTTTGACATAATGTCGTCGCTAACAATAGTAATAAAATAACCCAAGACAATACAGGCATAAATAAAATACAGTGTGTTCGTCATTGGTAACGAGTCAGAGGCGGCCTTACCCATTGCGAGGCTCCGGCGGATGGAATGTCTTTGCAAGGCCCTTTGTCCTTCGTCAAAAGTATGTGATACGAAAGTAGGTCTGGTTTTTTTATTTATTTATTTACCAACTTAAAGATATTTTTACATAAAAAAGCTTAAAAATAACACGAAGGAAACCACAAAATTTTGTATAGATGTGTTATTAACTGTCAGCTGAATAAAATCTCATAGGTTTAACAATAAAATTATTCAATTTCAGGTTTAGGTATTTGAAGTAAGCAAAATTACGAGTAGGTATGTATGAATATAAGAAAATAAATAACAGCGAACAAAGCGAACCCCGAAAATGTAGGATGTAGGTAATGACTTTGTATTGACAGATAATGGGTAGATTAAGCGGCGGGCAAGCCGCGTTTATTTTGGTGAGGTCTGTTTAGTAAGAAAGACGAAGCTACAACGGCGGAGGACCGACAGAGATAACCGCAGCATTTATGAGATTTTTTAGGCTACAAAAAAGAAATATATAATGGCGAGCGGAGCGAGCCGTTTTGTTACTTTTTTCAAACTAGTTAAGAAGAGTATGAAAAAATAAATAAAAAGGAGCGGAGCGAGCCCTGAAAATGAAATAGTATATTTGCAAGTTTTCGTGTTCGGCAAAATTATCTTAATTTGAGCACTTGACTACACACTCGCTTCGCTCTTTTTTTTGGGTTCGCTTTTTTCTATAGCCAGAAAGAACAATTGCTATCGGCTTGTGGAACTAATCGCGAAAAACGACAGAGATAACCGCAGCATTTTTACATTTTGCGCTATTTGTTGTAGTGATTGAATTAATAAAAAATGACTGTAGCAAAATAGGTGCCGTCGCTTTTGCAGAACTGATACGAAACATAACAAAACGCCCAAAAACCGAGTAATATCGGCGAACGGTGCAAGCCGCTCGCCGATATTACTCGGTTTTTGGCCACGATTTTTTTTTTACCGCAGTGGATACTGGTTAACTTTATGCCCCGGGCGATTGCTCCGTTCGCCACCCCCTAAGGCCACCACTGCTGGGAGTAGATGAAACCATGTGCAAAAGGTTGGCTGCTTTATTAACCCTGACAATCCTCTCAGATATTTTTTTCATTTATTCCGAAATTTTAACTATTATTTGCTATTACATATTATATATATATATTATATACATGCAAATAGATAAATAAAACAGGCTGCTGTCACAGATGGCATATTGTTTTGAATTAGGTACATCTAGATCTAGGTAAATAAAGCAGTTTTGGGCATGTTAAGTGTTGAAGTTAAAAAAAAACTGTTTTTTAACTGAGACTTCAACTTTGGAATGGATAAATTCCATTCTAAAGTTGAAGTCTCAGTTTTAACAACAAATGATTCAAGTATATTACGACATTTGTCGAACATGTTGATATGATGTCTACACAGGTAAAAAATAAATGACTAAAATTAATTTGGTAACTAACGTCTTTCTCCTTTTCGATCAAGCGAGAGTTTTGTGTTTTTGCTGACTTATCAGCCTGTATTTTCAAACCTTCCTTCAAATCATGATCGTTTTTTTTCTTTTGGTCATCGGCCTGAAAAACAAAACAAACACAAATGTATCGACATAATGTTGCCAGTTCTTTTCTTTCACACAGGCCATTTTTACTCAGGCTACATTTTGCTGAAAAGTGGCAGAACCTAGTTAGTTAGTTATTGGTAGTTAATAAAGTGTTAACACTATCTTTTTACACTAGCTGAACAAGTGAAGTAGAGACCCACTTTGAAAATAGACATAAGTACCCTTTATTAAGTTTTGACTCGTCTCTGCCTATTGTACCTTTCATCAACATATGTTATAAGTAACGTTCACGCATTGCACCAGTCTCAGTCTCAGATAGGTAGGTAGGTACCTATCCAATGTTGGGTATACGTTGTTCATTATATTCTACATATCTGTTGTTATTTCATAACCCGCTGTTTTGAGAAATGTGTGGTCCTGGTCTGGTCTCATGTTAAGAACTGGACTGACGACATTGTAAGTGTCGCAGGGAGTCAATAGTTGGAGGCGCAGGACCGCTATTAGTAACGTCGCGTCGTCGTCGTTCGGAGGTCTATGTCCAACAGAGGACATATACAAGCTGATGATGATACGTGGCATTGTGCGTCGTCTCGGTTCAACTCACTCGCTTCTTGTACTCTGCGTCCAGCTGAGCCTTCCTCTCGGCGTACAGCTTCTGTATCTTGGCGGTCCTCTCGCTGACACTCTTCTCATCTTGCGGTAAAGCTGAGAACATGATGCTTAATGTTGTGGCGAACCGATCATATCGATTGTCACAACCCTATTTATGGGGTCACATCTCTAGTCGACAAGACAATGACCTTGTTTTTGTGGGTTTCTCTTTCTCTTTGTGTATATCATAATAACCAACGAAAATAACACGGTTTATTGTTCAACCTCATGTAACTCAGTAATATAATAAATAACTGTCCCCAATAAATTGCAGTGATACCTAGAACGCGCTCTTTTATTTATATGGGAAGAGTTTACCCTATAATATAACCCTTACTAGGTACACATTTTACTGAGAGCTCAAATTACAATTCATAAGGACCCCTGTCCATCGATCCAATCAGCCGGTGACACGCACTGCTGAGTAGCTACAGGCTTCTTCATTATCTCTGTACCCCTGGGGCGATCCTGTGCCATGCCAGTCCACTGCTTCCCTACAGCCTTTATAAATACGTAAAAATGCGTCATTTGCGTTAAATTGCGACCTAACACGCTAAAATTAGCGTAATAACGCTGATAACGCGCGTTACGTCATGTGTTAAATAGCATGGTAGCCCCACTGATAAAGCGTGTGATGGCGCAGGCAGAAGCTAAGTTACCTATAAGTCAAGTAAAAAAAATTTTTTCAGCACTAGTAGTATTCCTCACATGCGCCCGGTCGATCGTAAGGCCGCGCCCTAGCCCCTAGGGCAGGCCCTGCTGTGCGATACCCG
The DNA here is from genome assembly GCA_947044415.1 of Eupithecia dodoneata. Lineage (NCBI taxonomy): Eukaryota > Metazoa > Arthropoda > Insecta > Lepidoptera > Geometridae > Eupithecia > Eupithecia dodoneata. The sequence goes on from OX345678.1 coordinate 8,649,812, forward strand.
AGGCCCAGTATTCTAACTGTAACAGAAGTAGATAATGAATACTCACATTCCAAGCCGTGGTTGACGCGGGCCGTCATGCCGATCGACGCGTCCTCCAGCGCAGCGCCCAGCTTTATGGCCTGACTCAACACAACAATACAGTTACAACTTATTTGTATTTATTTGGGAAACAAAAAGCTTATGCTGCAATTAATAGTACATTTAAAATATGAACATGTGAAGCTAACACAGTTTCCGCATATACCTACTAGTACGCAAATAATATAACTGATTACATTATGGTATAGAAAAAAAAAACAAATAACGTGCCAATTTAAACATCACTAAAATGTAAGAATAATTAATTACTTAATAGAAAGAGATAATATGCCTGTCGTCAGTAACCGAATATACAATATAAATAAATAATATACATAAAAATGAATATAAATAAATAACCCAAAGGACATAAAATAGGAAGGTTTACTAATAAAATAATATATGTAGACATTAAATAAAAAATATTAAAATAAAATGAAAGTAAAATTAAGAATAAAATAAAAAGCCCTTATTTATAGAAGTTAGTATTGATTAACTTTTTAAAAGCATGTTGCCTTACATTGAAAAGGTCAACATCTTTTTTGTACGTCTTATTAAAGACATGCATAGTTCGCGGTAAGTATGAGTTTTCCCGGTAATTAGTGGCACAGGACGGGACATGAAGTTTTAGGTAATTTCGTCGAGAAGACCGGCTGGATCGAACAGTTAGTCCTATTCCAGATAAGAGCGCGGGTGAGTCAACTAGATATAAAACAACTCTGAGCATCTGTGTAAGGTCAGCGGCTTCTCTTCTCAACTCGAGGGGCAGCAAGTGAAGTTGGACAGCTGTCTGTATGGTCGGCTATTATGATCCTATGCTTATAGTTGATAAATTTGAGAAATTTTCGCTGTGGTTTTTCGAGTAACGAAATATGTTTGTTAGTATAGTGCGTAAGCCAGCGGTTATGTTCAGTGAGGCGCACACTGCGATGGCTTTCACGCCATCATGAGAAAGCGTTGTGCGTCGCTCTTGAAGCCCTAAAACCATTCTAAGCACATTAGCGGACAGGTGGGACTCTCCTTTTACGGGGCACTGGATAAACTTACACGCAACTCTTTTTAACCGTCGTCGCCACCGCGGACGCGGGTAGAAACTAGTGAAATATAGTGTACTCAGCACTGACGTAACGTTTAGTGTGGTGCAGCATGGTGTCCGGACTTCCGGTGAGTACAGGCTTCTCCGCGCGGTAGTCCAGCCCGTAGTTTATGGCCTGCATCTCCCTGACGAATTGCATCACCAGCTCCTCCACCTACGACCACGCTTTACCTTTTATTATATGGTGAACGAGGTAATGCTATGTTAATGCCTATATGCACACGCTAGACAAGCGAGTTAGCTACGCAGCTAGTCCGTATCTAGCAAGCTAGAACTTATAATTTCATAACTATTTAAAGTAGGTCGTTTTGCTAAAGCACCAAATACGTCTGGCTCTTACAGTGCTATGACAAGTGTGCGGAGACTGACTCAGTATGCCACACCACATATATTCGCCGACAATCGCTTTGGTTGCGCGCAGCCAATGGGCTGCTGCTTCGTGCAATCAAGCTCGTTCTAATGCCTGCCGCGGTCGCCGGCAATCTGTGGCCGCTTAGGGATACACCGTCATATGTTCGACTGGCTGCCTCGTGCGCGGGGGCCCTCAGATCAGATTGATGAAGCTGCCTACTGACTACAAGGGTAGGTGCGTACATTTTGCAACTGCTTATCCTTAGCGAGCGCGGTGTCGTTGTCCCACTCGAACTGTATCCGCACCGCCTTCACTCGGCTCTGCAGGTCCTTCAGCTGCAGTTTGGTCTGCTCGATTTCTTCCTTTGTCCCGCCTTTGATGCCGCAGACGAAGTAACGATGCATATCATCTGGAACCAGTACCTTTATTTAAGACTAGCTGTAACCGCGACTTCTTTCCCGGTTGTTATAGCTGCAGACTAATGACATAACTAACCACACGACTTCTAATGGTTTGTGCCTTGCAGTTCCTGAAAAGCCCCTCGGCTATTTTAAATTGTTTTTTAAATGCGCTGACTCAACCAATTAGGTAGGTACCCAGTTATTTTTATTTTATTCCAGAAAACAGCGTGCGAAGTCGAGGGCGGAATCAAGTTTATGAATTACTAAACTCGGTCAACTTAGACGATGACTGACCTAACTCGCAGCTGGCGTCGAAAGCTTTTTTGATAGACGTCTTGGTTAACTCGAGCCGCTCTTCCATCTTCTTCCGCAGCTCGTCCAAGTATGGTACTTTGAAGATCGTCATCCTTTTCTCTACCAGCTGAAAAACATTGGCAATTTAAACTTAAACACTTTACTTCATGCAACGGACAGAACTACGTCTTTAGGGCTCCGTACCTCAAAAGAAAATAAAAAACTGCGCGAGGCTGAATCGCACTTGACGTTTTTGTAACGTGACGTTCTACGAGTATCTCTCAACTCTAAAAAGTTGAGAGATACTCCTAGAAAGTCATGTTCACGCGGTAAATTATTACTTCTTGTTTTTTTATATGTCGTCGTATGCACCAGTGGGCTTTAATAGCATGGTAGCCATGCTATTTAACACATAACGTAACGCGCGTTATCAGCGTTAAGACGCATTTTAACGCAAATAACGCCTTCTCACGAGTTATTCGATTTTAGCGCGGATAAACTCTAGGATGAGCTCGTATAGATCCTTGATGTAGGTACTTATATATACGTACATAGACCAATTAATAATTATATATAACCTTGTTGTAAGCCCGGCAGGCGTCGCGCGACTTGGTGTACATGGCGAGGGCCGTGCCGCCGGCCCGCTCCATGCACGCGTCGATCTCGCATAGATCCTTGATGGGCAAGGGGGCGCGCACCTTCGCGCACGGACTGGACTCTCCAGAGACTGATAATGTATCTTCTGAAAGGAATTCATACTTTTGACATGTGGTTTATGGGTTTATGGATATCTAATAGTCTACCTTTTCGGAAAATGTAGAGCCTATACTATACGTTTCCGGTAATATATTTGGAATAAAATATGTTGCAGGTAGGTACGAGTACCTATACCTACTGAATACTGAATAGCTACAGGCTCGGCTACATGTACACTTTATTTTATTTTAAAATAAAAACCCGAGGACGTAGACCCGAATGTTACATCATTCGGGTCAAACCCATACGGATTTAAAGAGTGTTATTATAAATGTAATTGTGTATATTCTTATAAATAAATTTAATACAAAAACATTACAACTGGCTTAGAATTGAATAGCTTGGTCTTCCTGCGACAGAATTAACCCAGCAGTGGGCAAAGATAGCAAAGGAAAATGAAAACAACAGAAACCTTGTTCCCCGCAAGGGTTGTCCACCTTCTCCAGTGGTCCGTACACGACCGGGCCGGCCTGTGGCGCAGGGCAGGGCGGCGCCACAGGCTTCTTTATCAGACAGAGCAGCTCCTCCTTGAGCCGCTGCATGGTGGAGCTGGCCCACTCCCCGTAGCTCATGTTCTCTTGGTACGCCACGGCGATGAAGTCGTCGAACCAGGGGGCGCGGATCGTGAGCCAATCGCGGATTTCAGGGTCAGATCTACAATTTAGAAGACAGAAACGAGATAATGCCGATCCTAACTTTCTTAACTGCAGTGTCTATAATCAATTAATCACACAAAATCCTTCCTGCGAACGGAAAACCTGATTTCGTATATACCTACTTCTTATAAACAGCATTTACCAATCCACAGCTGGACTTAAGCCTCTCCTTGGAGTGCCGTTATTTCCATACTAGGCATAGTAGGCATGCAGCATTTTTTTGAGTTTTTTATTGTGTCAGAAATTTTAACATAGATGCACATAGCCACCAGGCACAGACCAAGCACATAACATTATTAATACATAGGTAAATTTTAAGACTAGACCGAAACTTGATATTATAAATTAAATAAATTTTCTTGTTCGCTGTTGCAAAATACGTGATTCATATTGATGCGAATGGAACATAATTAATTTAGCTTTTGGAGTCTGAATACACAACTCACTTGGCGTAAACCGCGAAGGCCCCCGCAGAGACGAGCAGCGCCAGCAAGCCCCAGAACAGGCGGTCATCCTTGGGCGGCGGGGGCTGGCGGGGCGGCTGCGCGGGACATGTTTGGCGCTCCTGGCTCGGCACCTGGTACTGCGGGAGTGGCGCGGACCGCGAGATGCGGACAAGCTGGGATTCCACAGGGCTGCGGCGGTTCTGGTGGAGTTGACGGCAGGAGATTGGCACAGTGAAGGTACCGGAAACATTTCTAGAAACCCGGCTCACTTCCACTCTCAGTACCTACCTATTGCTACGCCCTGCTTGGGTACCATTGTGTCTTGTTCTTATACATTACCATTGACATTAGGTACCTACATAGATACTTAGACCTAAACCTACAAATGTAATTTAAATTTTTTTATATTATCGTCAAGAAACCGTTTTCTTTCTCGTTTCTGGCCGTTCGACTAAGCATGTTCAGTTCAACACAGAAGCACAGTGAGGTAGCGTTCAGTAGGTACGCTACTAAACCACCCCTGCTCAACCCCTGTTCTGTACTTTACCAATCCTTGGTCTTATCTAGGAGCTAGGTACCAATCAGTTCCTACCTAAACTAGATGAATACTGCCTTTAAGTATATAGGTATTTTATTTATAGACATATGTAGCAACTAGCTTCGGTTTTCAGCTAAGTAGGCTACTAGGATAGGTAGGTAGGGAGAAGAAAACTTACCAATAACGTTCTAGCGCATAAAATCTGGGGAGTGATTCTTAGCATTTTTTTGGAAAAAGTTTTGTTTTCTTCAATATCCTAGCGTGATTTCAGTAGAAAACACAACACGGACCATTGATATTGATTGATATCAAGTGACATATAGTTATTGTTCTCTTCTCTGATCTCTTTATTTTTTGTTGATTCTGTCAAGAACTTTGAGAGACGAATAATGAAACCTCCTTGGTTTAAATTAAGAACAACTTCGAATACTGTACTGAGTAGGTACCTATCTTTTTTTACCTGACTACCCACAGAAGAGGGTTATCTAAGCTTAAGGCTTTTAATGTGTGGTTCCAACAAACCAAGCCAACCTAACCGGCATGTGGTACACCCTGCTAGATTACAAACCAAGCTCTGGTGAAAATATCAAACAATTATGTATTCATAATTTGATAACTCAAATTTACAATTATTTTCGATTTCATGACACTGGCATAAAAGTGTCTAGCCAGACAGAATTGCCATTAACAAAGAATCATCAGCATATTTTCTATTATAGCTGGCTGGCTTCTTTCCTGCATTTTACAGACTGCATAAAGGTCCAGCATTATTAATTATCCTAGGACCTAGCAAGGTAGTTAAGTTAGCTATGTTAATAATTAAAACATTCAACTTCCGATATTCTTAAACATTTATTTGATTAATTATTATTAAATCAGTAGTTGATTGCTATTCTGATGTCACCTGTTAGTCTACCAACTACATCTTCTTTGCAAAATGTTAACTTTGTGAGAGAACAAGATTGTAATGTCTATGAGTTACCTATTAATAATCATGATATAAAAATCTTAAAATAAATCACTTACTATCACAATTTATCATACTAGGTATATTAACTTCTTTGCTTTTATCAGTCATTGATTTAATGTTATAGTTAAAGGCCTAATTCAATGGCTTCTAATCAGGATGGGTCATCATCAGAATCCAGTTCAGATGATGAGTCATCACTGCTGGAGTCAGTTGATGAGTCGGTCTCATCACTCTCATCTATGTAGAGACCGTTGTGTCTTAAGCCAGGCCGTAGGTTCATGGACGCCATTTTAACTGCCATTTCATTCTCAATTATCTGTGCCTCTTCTTGCTGCACCATGTTCGCTGCAGCCTCCAACTCAATCAGTTCCAAATTCAGGTCACTTTTAGAAACTTCTATGTTTACAATATTATTGCACAGCTCATCTATTTCTTCGTTCCGACACTTTTGAAGGAAAACTAAATAGTCTTTGATGTACAGTTGGTTCAGAATGTAGCGGGCATCATTGCTTGTGTTGAACATTTGATGGATTTCAATCAAACATTTGATAACAAACTTCTTGCCTCTTTTGAGCAAAGAAATGAGGTCACTCTTGACTTTATGGCACAGATCAAAGTTTCTAAAAATAGGGTAAATGAGCACTCTTCGGTAGCAGGTGGTCAATGTTTCCTTCAGGTCTTTGAATGTACAGAACCAACTCATGGTTGAAGAGAGTTTGTTGATTGTCCAACTAGATTCTACTGTACTCTCGTTTAGAGTTGTTCTTTTATCATAGCAGTAGCCAAACAATATATCCACTAAGCCAAACATTACTTCTCTGTACTCAGATTTTGTAAGCAAGTAATGCTTGTTTGGTAATTCTTTCAAAATGCCTACTTCTTCATCAGTAAACTGAACTTCCTTGTTAAAGTCTAGACTCTCCCATGTTGGCATCAAAGATAGGTAAGGATCTAATAGCTCATCATCAAAAAAGTCTGCTAAATAGTGGTCTGAACAAAACTTACTGTCTTCATGTTTTGTGCGTAACAGAGTCCGCTCCTCAACTGTAATAGTTTCAGGGGCTTTCAGCTCAAATATTTGGGGAAATTCAACACCAATGTTACTGAATTCCGTTGATATTTTGTTAGCAAACCCATAGGTGTATTTGTTATATGTTATATTCTCATTATCGTTTTCCAAAGTGATGCCATCTTCTTCTAGCATTTCGACTAGGTTAGGGTTGATGTCCGGAATGTCTCGAGGGGCTAGCAAGCTAGTGATCATGTCCAGGTTCTCGAAAACCTCTCCCGGGGACTCCTTAACGAATGTGAGGTTAAACTCGCCGGAATCACAGGTGTATGATCCTTTGGATCGCTCGTTGTCGACGATTCTCCCGGGCAGCCGGAGGCGGAGGAAGTAGGGAGAGGACACAAAGAGGAAGTTCTCACCATCGATGTCGATCTCCGTCTCCCCGACGTTGGTGTACGGCGCGTGCACGTTGATGTACACATGCTTCTCATCCTGTGTAAGCTTGAATCGAGGAGTCAGCATTTTTCTTTGTAGATAACTCTTACGTTGCTATTGTAGACTGTTTGTAAAAAGAAATAAGTTGTGAATTTGAGCTCACACGGGGGCTGTTTCTTTTCTTTGTTTTGTTTCAATTAATCAAAGAGGAGAATATGTCTCTACTTCATTTAGTTCAATCTTTCAAAATCTTTCTTTTCGTTTGTACAAACTTATAACTTGGCGCTCAGCGTAGAGCGCACAATATAAAAGTTACTCTATGGAGCGCACTCCTCACTGCTCCTCCCTCACAGTCCTCACTCAACTTTGATTGTTTTGTCGTTCGTTCGTTGGTCGGCCCACAAACAGGTAGTATATATACATACAATATGTATTGTCGAACCTTGATTAAACGAGATGTGCGGATACACGACATATTATTATCGATTAAAAGCAATAAAAAAAAATATTTATGTTACCTATCTCAAAAATAAAGCCCACACAACATCGGCTTTATATTTGAGAGAAAAATTATGTTACCTACATATAATTTTTTATTTTTTGTTTTTTATCGATAAATATATATGTATGTCGTGTATTCGCACATCTCGTTTGATCAAGGTTCGATAATACACATTGTATACATTTATATCGATATAGGGATACTACACTTAAAGGACTCGTATGGTCGGCTGTCGTCCGTCCGTCCCATAGATTAATTATAAAGTATTAGATGAGACATAGCATAGATTTAGTAATTCCAGATGGAGTCCTACGGAATCACAAGTCAACAACAGCAATGGCGGACTTGTCATCAGTGAGAGATGCCATCTGATGAAAAAAAATGCCGATAATTTTCATAAAAGTTTCTACAAATCACAGATCACAAATCAAATAGGTAGCTATTATTTAAAAAAAAGGGGGGAGTAAATGTCAAAAAGTTGGAATTTTTCTTAGGTCACCTCAACAAAAATGACAAACGTGTGAAATGTGATTCTGCGTTTATTATTTACTAAATTAGTGTGATTTCGGCATCATCTGACCACATAAGAAGACATTTTTCATTTTTCGATCTAAGTCACTCTGTTGGTGTCTAAAGAGGTAATGGCGGACAAGTAGTCTATAAATTGACAATGTCAAAATCTGTACTACAGTGAGTACTTCGTTCTTCGGTTGACTGAGACTCCATCCGAGTATTTTTTTCATTCATGAGACATAGATTGTCCGTCCATTCCATACATACATCAACTTCTTTCTTGGATTGGAAATCCTGGACCGGACGCACAACAATAAAAATAAAAAAAATACTAAAACTGTCAATATAAAAGTCAACTTTCTGTAAAATGTCAGTATCAAAAACAGCTGTTTGAAAGTTAATTAAATTGTTGTCTTCCTTTACAAACAAAAATGACCGATGTAAAATCAGTGCAAAATGTTACAAAAACATTCAAATATTCGTTTCCAACATGCACCAACGCGGAGGTGTTCTTCAAATTGGAGGTTCCGGTGGAGATTCCTCACAGCGGCTCGACGCGCGAGCTCGTGCAGCGCGTTATAAACATGTTTCACATTCCCGTGTATTTGGAGGACGGTGAGTACGATTAAGGAGGCTTTACTAAAAGAAGGTTAAAATAAGAAGAATATTAGTCGTTGAAATGTTTTAACAACAACAAGATTTACATAAGTTTTGTTTAAGTTTCCGCCCACTCGACTTCCGCACCAGGTCGGAGAGCGAGCAGGGGCTGCAGTCCAAAGCGCCGCGCCCCGCGTTACGCCGCGCCACCCCGCCGCCGCCGCCGCCCGCCGCGCAGCCCCCGCCGCGCTACCTTGACGCACGCTTGACGCACGTCGCTACCTTGATAACAGATATTACGAAATAAAAATTGGTGTTGAAGTATAAAAAACTAAATTTGCTATTTTTTTCCCATTGTGGGCAACTGCCAATCTAAAATGTGTAAAATGTGGATCTTCACATATTTAATACATAATGTAAACACAATATTTCAAAATTATTTATTATTTTTATTATACAATATGAAACTGTAAAACTCTAATAACTTGTGTGGAAAAAAGCTGTCTGAAACATGTTTCTATTTTCAAATACACCTTTTGTCTGAATTCATTTATATAGGCGCTGACTATGCAGAGATTGTAAAACTTGAATCACCCTTCTTCTTTTAAGGCAAGGCTCTTGCATGCATATGCAAGTGCCTTGTTGTAAAATGGTATGATATTTTAACCTTATGTATTTGATAGTTATTTATTATAATCTTAATGCTTTCCACTTGCTGCCACTTAGGTTAGAATACTAACTTATTTTTTGACTTTTCTTTTCAGAATTAAATGAAAAACTAGCAAAATTTGTATTAGAAGAAACAAAGACATTCCACAATGAAAGAGACGAGAATTTGATCAATCAGCTAAAGTCCTGTGAGCTAAACTCTGAGGGCATTGTTAAAAACTGGGAGAAGATGTTCAAGGACAATGTCATGGAGTTTGCAGAGCAGAAAGGGACTTCAGATGAAGAGGTAAGTTGCTTTACAGAGTGGTTGCAGGGTGCAAGACTGAACTCAGAAACCAAAATATGCATTTGTGTGCACCTTGGCATTATGAGGTGTGAGAATTGACCTCCAACTCAGCCCGTAGATGTTGTTAAAGGCGGCTAAAGAAATCTACCAGAGAAATGGCAGCAGCTTCCTTATATGTATTATTCAATATCTTCATTGCAATTATCAGTCCTCGATCCAAGCATAGAATATTCCCTGCTTGTTTGGGAAGGCATATTCAGCTGTGGAAAAGTAGCTTTTGTGTGATGTTTCAGGTGTTTGCAGCCGCATACCACAAACTGGTGCACTCCCCAGCCCTAGAGACAATCCTGCAAGTGGAGAATTCATACGCAAAGACATTTGATGAAGTCAGGAAAAGCCGAGATGAAGACATAAAACAGCTTACGCAACAGTAAGAATCGAAAGCTCAGATGTCTATCGTACCTATTGCGGCTAAAGGAGCGTAATTTTAGTAGTTGTGAGTCGCGTAAACTGAGTCGCTCCAATAATAAACGCATTTTACGCGACAAAACTCAAAACGCTCCTTTGGCCACATCCCAATGCAACTATCGTTGACACTGCCAGTTTTAACAAGACGTCTATCCACAGGCAAACAGACGAAATGGAAGAGAAAATCCGTCAACTAAACGTAACGAGCACAGAGGAGGAGATCAACGCCCTCGCCGCGGGGCACTTCGAGGCGCAGGCTCTGGTGGCGGGGCGCTGGGGCTCGCAGCTGGACGCGCTCTGGCAGACGCAGCGCGCGCAGTTCCGCGCCTGGCTCATGCACACTGCCGACCAGTTCCAGACCTCGCAGGCGCTGCTCACACCCAGGTACGTGCTGTGTAATTTGAATTTCACGTATCTAGTGGGATAAAGAGAATATAATATAAGTATAGCCCACCCCGTGTTCACCGGGGATAGTGTAATAGCCTATGTTCACCGCGGATAGTGTAGCTTCCCAATGGTGAAAGAATTTTACAAATCTATCCAGGATCCTATTCAAAACAACAAAAAGCCAAACCTTTCCTCTTTAGGTATAATATTAGTATAGATTACTACTACTTAACGTCATGTCACTCTGTTACTTAACGTTTCAAGCCATCAGATCATATTAAATTTTTTTGTACCTTGTATTATTGTAATAAAATAAACTAAAAAAAAATTTTTTTTTAATTTAGCCTGTTTCTTCCCACTGCTGGGCAAAGGCGTCCCCTAAATCTTTCCACTCAGTGCGGTCACGCGCGATCTCCCACCAATCTCCGAGGAAGGCGTTAAGGTCGTCTTGCCAGCGCTTTCTTGGCCTACCAAGAAAAAAAAAAGAAATCGTTAAGTTGATTTGAATCAATGAATACTCCAAAGTTACGAGTTGTTGTGAGCTTGTCCGAGCGAGGAGCTCCCGTTGATCCTCTATTATAGGTATTGGCAAATGTTATGTTGGTACTATTATAATTTTATTGAAATAAAGATACTTGAGTTCTGAGCTCCGTCAAGAACAGAGCCTGAGTTATTTACATTTAATTAAATCATTTGTTTTCTCTTTAGGTCTTACATTTAATTATTATTTATTTGCAAGTTGTTTAACCTTTCCAGTAACTCCCCGCTCGGTACCTTCTCGCCGGGGCTGCCCTCGGTGGGTCCCCCCCATGCGCCGCAGCCCCCCCGCGCAGGGGGCACCCAGCCCCCGCTGGAGGAGAGCTTCACCATCCACCTCGGCAGCCAGCTCAAGCAGACGCACAACGTGCGCATCGTGGCCGCCGACCTGGCTGATCTCTGCGCGCTCACTGGCGACGACAGGTCACTAACATGACAGATGACAATGCTTAAGCGATGCAATCGCTTAAAGCGATTGCATAAGCGGTAATAAGGTTACTTAAATCAGAATTTAAGTAAGGAAATAACAATGCGAAGGTGAAAACCTGTTTTTTGATGATGATTCTTTGTTAATGGCAATTAATTGTGTCTGGTTGGACATGTCAGTGTTCCGCTATGGAAAATAATTGTAAAATCAATGAGTTATTAAATTATGAAGATGGTTTTATACATGTATTTTGACCAGAGCCTAGTCCAAGCTGTTTCCGCGGCCATTGCCGGTCGCTGGATCCCTTGCCGTTGCAGCAACTATAAATATAATATAAAATTAATTATGTAATTTGCTTTCGCAACGCACAATATACGGTTTATTGGTAATTAGACCAGAATCTTTTAGGGGGTGATGGGGGAGGCCATTTGCAACAATTTTGACCCCATAAAGTACTATGCAAATGTGAACCTTTTTTCAATAATAAATAAAAAAAAGAGATCATCTAATCCAAATTTTAGTGACAGGTTTAGATGTTTAGTCTAATTCTTAATAACCACTGAGAAAGTTTTACGAATAATTATCCATACGGAAGCTAAAGATGTTTATTATAATAAAGTATTACTTTTTAGAAATTTCCTACGAAACACCGCAATTAAAAAAAATGCTCTTGTGAATTTGGTCAGCATGTTATTTGAAAAACATCTAGACATCTTTAGCTATCCAACGAGGTATAAATAAATGCACTTATTTACGTAATTGCAGAAAAATTACGGGTAATTGTGCATTTTTATTGGTGCATTTGCCGGGATACGACTAAGCAATGCAGCACTGACCACCGTCCGTCAGTAACGATACGGCCTTGAAACTATATTATTATATAACTAACTTGTTCTTTGTTTTTCCAAAATGTTTAAATGATTTTCTTAATTTAATGTTAATTATGATAAAAATACTAAAACGTCCGGTACTCATCACGGCATGCGGCGTGACCGGTAGGGTAGATTACAATTGAAATTATTTATTTACATAAGACCATTATATTACAGATACTCCAATTCGTTGCGCCGCGTGTAGTAGTAGTAGTAGTAGTAGGTATACTAACCTAGTAGATATATGTACATGTTTTATAAACAAATAAATATTAGTGTGAATAGATGATCTCTGTGTTGTTTCAGTGAGAGTGAGCACTCCCGCCGGCTGCAGTCGTCTCTCTCGCTGTACAGCAACGAGCTGTCCGGCGTGGTGGTGGTGTGCGACGCAGGGCCGGTGGCAGGGGCGGGGGGCGGCGGCGGGGCGGGCGCGGCGCTGGCGGCGGCCGCGGTGCAGCGCACCGACCACCACTTCACGCACCAGGACGCCCAGCGCGCCGCCATCGCCGAGAGGATCGCTGAACCGGTCACTAGTGGCGAACCACCAACTATTTCTATTTATTTGGGAAACTAAAAGCTTATATTTATGTAAAAATATAACATAGACATTAGAACAAATCAATCTAACTACTATTTCGTCGTTTCGTTGTAAAGAGATTCGAAAGCGACTCTAAACTCTAAAGAGTCACTTCATATATCAACTTGTGCCCTCCTGGTCCAGCTGCTGGCGACGCCCTAGGTAACCGATGAATGTATCTCCTTCCAGGCCCTAGCCCGTAACGCTGCGCGCGTCACGGCGTCGGGCGACGCGGGCCCCCGAGCCGGCGGCGCGCGGCGGGCGCGGCGCGGCCTGCAGCCTGGCGACGTGTACATGACGACGCACTCCAACCTGCCCGATGTACATGTGGTCTTCCATCTCATGGTGGACCACTCCACGCTCCGATCTGGTGAGTTAGCGAGCCAAGGTATGCTTAGATCTGGTAAGTTAGCAGCTCCACTCTACATTCTAGTGTAACGCTCTTTGTAATGTAGTTTTGGCTTAATCCATTTTTGTTTTCCCCCTTGTTGTGCTTGTTCTATTACATGCATTATCTTGTCACATAAAAATATTAGATTAAGTACTTTCTGTTATCTTTTTAGTTCTAAGTTATTTTTGAATAAATTTATTATTATGTCTCTCATTTACCATTATCTCGGGCCATAAAGTGACCCGGTCCTTTGGAAGGCTTGTGTGGGGCCGAAGCCAACAGCACAGAAGCCCTTTGCGAAGTTAATCTAAAGGCGATGGCTACACATAGCGGGTATATCATCCTCGGGTGCACAATATGATAAACCCAAAGATGGTATCCGCCAGGTGTAGAGACTATTACAAAGAAAAATTAAAGAAATAAACCCAGGCTATTGTGATGGATGGATGGACTGGGTAATCGGGCTATAGGGGAGAATACGGACGTCTGCCATAAACAAGTCAATCATAATGTTAAGAAGAGTGGCAGACGGTGGCTTGCCGAATGCTGGATGGGTTCCTTAAAAAGCCGGAGTAAATTACCGGAGAGGACCTGTAAGGACAATACAATATTAAAATGGAGCTGTAAGGACAATACAATATTAAAATAATACTTTTTGAAAAACACCAGAATATTTAGATGTAGTTTTATTTGACTTGAATTGTTGTGTCATGTTCCCCAGGCGACATAACGTCCCGCCACCCGGCCATCCTCGGTCTGCGCAACGTGTTGAAGGCAGCCTGCGCCAACGACGTCACCAACATAACACTGCCGCTACTGCTACGACACGAGCTCACAGAGGTAATGTCGCTTCAGTGCCAGGAGTAATAAATGCTATGTTAATGGCAGGCGTCCGCAATCTCCCCTATAGCCCGATTATCCAGTCCATCCATCACAATAGCCTGGTTTATTTATTTCATTTTTCTCTTTGCAATAGTCTCTACACCTGGCGGATACCATCTTTGGGTGTATCATATTGTGCACCCGAGGATGATACCCGCTATGTGTAGCCATCGCCTTAACTCTCTCAAAGAACCTCTGTGCTGTTGGCTTCGGCCCCACACAAGCCTTCCAAAGGACTGGGTCACTTTATGGCCCAGTCATCATGATAATGAGATACATAATAATAATATTTTTTTTATAGAAAAATGGTCAACAAGTGGGTAGTTACAGCTATTTTACAGTACAAATATTCTGATTAATATGAAGTACCTGATCTTAACCTTTCAGAGTCAGGGCTCAGGCCTGCGGCTTCTTGAGGGATATTAAGTACAAGTTTTATTTAAGTGACTATTTTTTAAACTATAAGATTGAAACAGGTGAAACAAATAAAGAAATCCTATTTACTAATAATTATTAACTTAAATATGTATTATACTATTTTATACTAATGTAACCCAAAACTGCCAAAACTATGATAGAATACTTAGCAGGTTCTCCGCCTGTTCGTAGTCAATATTTTGCAAGTAGTGCCTTACAGTTCTGTTACATTCAGTATAGATATTTTAATGTAGAGTTATTATGCCATTTTCCTCTCAATTATGGGGTCCAAAAAGGAATGACATATTCATGACAGCCCTGTTAGCCGCCTTCGGTAATGATCGGACTCACCGGGCTATCCTCTACTCTAACCGAATTGAATTACAGATCAATATAAATTTGCGAATCAATGATGCTCGATCGTGAATGCCTAACTACGTCGTTATAGATAAATGTTGTTCCCAAGCTTATCTATAGGTTGGGGAAAAAGTTTCTTCGCATTTTTTAAGAAAATTCAAAACATTTTTTAATATAGTTTATTTACATTTAACTTAAGTATGTAGGTACCATTTTGTTCGATAACTTTTTGCCATCTTGTAGGGACATGATCCCATTGCTATAGAAATTTTGGGGCTTCTGATCAAAATACCGACAAGTGGTTTTGGCAGTCCTCTCGTGATGTTAACCTGATACTGCCTCAATAATTCTGAAGAGACCGAAACAGGTGGAAATCTGAAGGTGAAAGGTCAGGACTATACGGCGGATGCATTAACACCTCCCAGCCAAACTCTCTTAATTTTTGCTGAGTGGCTAAAGTTGTGTGAGGTCTAGCGTTATTATGATGAAAAACCACACCCCTTCTGTTGATTAATTCCGGCCGTTTTCTCTCAACTTCTTGCTTTAATCTCATCAGTTGTTCGCAGTAGAGTTCAGACTCGATGGTCCTGCCTGGTGGTAACAGCTCATAATGAATAATGCCCTTCCAATCCCACCACACACACAGCATCACTTTGTTAACCCGGGTTTCGCCACAGTCTTTACAACAACTACAACTTTTAATCACCAGTTATCAGCTTCTTCAAAAATGGTTCGGTTTCATTACGTCGTAATAAAGAATCACAAATGAGTAAATACACGGTTCATTAGGTTTCTTTCAGTGAGCTCGTGAGGTAGGTACCCGAATATCGATCTTTTTTGTGTACCCAGTTTTTTGCAAATGAGCCAAAACTGTTTTGTGGTCAATTCCCAGGTTTTCAGCTACGTCGTAACTACTAACTACAGATATGCCGATCTTGCTCCACTTTTTCAAAAATGGCATCCATTTTATTCGTAATAGGGCGACTAGAGCGACGTGCATCTTTGACATCAAAATTTCCGGATTGAAAACGCTTAAACCAAATTTGTGCTTTTCTCACAGACACTGCACTAGGTCCATAAACATCGCAAATTTTTCGCGGCTTGCTTTGCATTTTTACCTTTTTTGTAGTAAAATTTTAAAAGGTATCGAATTTTTTCTTTAGATTCACTCATCTTGACAGTACGAAAAACAAATAAAAATCACACATTTTCCTAATTTGAATTTATCTTCCTTAAAATTAAACTTTTAATGATACCAAAACCAGCCAGATAGTAATAGTCAAAGAGATTTTATTACAAGTTCATATACAATGTGTATTGTCGAACCTTAATCAAACGAGATGTGCGGATACACGACATATATATCGATAAAAAACAAAAAATTATATGTTACCTATCTCAAAAATAAAGCCGATTTAATTATTTTTTTAATGAAAACTACTTCATCTGCTTTTTTCTTCGTTTCTTTTTGAGTAAACAGTGTATTTTATTAAAAGTAGCCTCATTTGAAAGCTAGATAGTTTACCTAGCTAAGGATATAAGAAAAAAATACAATTTCGGTACATAAGCCTAGTAAAAATAATATTTTTTTAGAAATTTGCAAAAATACGATTTTTATTTTATTTTTTATCTGTAACTTTAAAACTGGCTTATTGTGGTGTACTTTTCATTAAAAAAATTATTAAATCGGCTTTATTTTTGAGATAGGTAACATGTAATTTTTTATCGATAAATATATGTCGTGTATTCGCACATCTCGTTTGATCAAGGTTCGACCATACACATTGTATACTATAATGCGAAAAGACTTTTTCCCCAACCTATTACAAATACAATCAAAATACATAGTGGATTGATAAAACTTTTTAATATTGTTATCAAGGTTAGATTTAGAGGTGCGGAGGCCCCTACTACTTACATTTTGCGACGGTTTATCTTGCCCTCCCCTGTATCCGGCCCTGGTTAATGGATCAAGGAGTACCAAGTGCCTAGGGGTCCTGGATCCATTAATCCGGGCCTGATTGGTCAACAAGCACCCCCTATTGTAATAGTGTATGTTGTCCATGTCGCATATTTTTGATGCTTGGGAGAAGTCGCAAGATGCTTTAGGCGTCTTTTGCGACTTGTCAAAAGCATTCGAAACATTAATCGGGAAACTACATCATTATGGAATTAGGGACAGCTCTTTGGATCATCTTACATCTTACTTGAGTGATAGGATACAAAGAGTTGACATTAATGGGAAACGATCTAAAGCAGTGGTTCTCAACCTTTTAGTCATGAGGGACCATTTTACCAAATGTTTGTCTTGCCGCGGACCACCCAGTTGGTTTTCCTAAATTAAGGATTGTTTGATAAAGAAAACAAGCACAATTTCATAATTAGCACTCATTTATTTATTATTTAGCAAAAATTTTTAATTTACTTAATGTGATTTTTGTGACTGCATACTCTTTACTAACTTCTGAATTCTTGGTTCAGTGCTACTCAAAGCTAAACGCATGTCGGCAGTGGCATCCAACCGATTTCGCTGCTTGTTTTTAATCATCAGAAGCGTCGAAAACCCCTGCTCGCATAGATACGTCGATGAAAATAAAGTTAGGTAACGCATAGCAATGTCTCGAAGCTTTGGAAAAGAAATTGCTTTTTGGCTCCAAAATTCCTCAAGATTTATTCCTGATTCGAATGTATCTTTTAAGTTCGTGTCGTGTTGCATTTCAATCACTTCTTCTTGAATTTCATCAGAGACTTCGGAAACATTGAGAATGAAAGGATTCCGGATCAGTTTCTGAATAATTTTGTCCCCGCAGTCAGGAAAATAGCGATTGAATTCACTTTTTAATTTTGTCAAATGAGCCATAATTTTTTTCTGAATTTCTTCTTGAATATCTGCACCTTGTCCGTAAATAATTTGGTTGAGCGTATCGAATGCAGAAAAGTTTTTTCTTTCGACCTTATTAATCCATAGCTCGATTTTAGCAATAAACGCCCTGATTTTATCTTCATATGCAAATATGTTGCTCATGCCTTGCAACTTCAAATTTCCCGATCCTTGCAGTTGAAGGTTCAATTTATTTATTTGCGCAAAAAAGTCGACCAAATAAGCAAAACTTATTTTATATTCGGGCTCACAGAACTGATCTAGCAACTCTTTGTTTTCCTTGTAAGTTAAGAATATTTGTACTTCCTCTCTTAGTTCGTACAACCTCGACAGCATGTTTCCTCTCGAAAGCCAACGAACTTCTGTGTGGAAAAGCAGAGTTTCGTGTTCAGAGTTCATGTCAGAACACAACTGTTTGAATAGACGAGTATTGAGTGCGCTCTTTTTAATAAAGTTGACTACTTTTATAGCTGTTTTCAGAGCTATAGTAAAGCATTCCGGGAGCGTTTTGGCAGCCAATGCTTGACGGTGAATAACGCAGTGCGTCGTTATTGCGGATGGATTTTTGGTTTTTACCAATGCTGCAAGACCAGAGCGAGAACCAAGCATAGCAGGAGCACCGTCAGTACAAAACCCGGCAAGCCTTTCCCACATAAGTCCATGTTTCTCCATATATTGACTTATTGCATTCATAACATCTGCACCTTGCGACGTCGTTTTCAGTTCTTGAGAAAATAATAACTCTTCTTTAAACATTTTATTGTCCTCCAAAAATCGAATAAATACCAGTAATTGACAGCATTGCGAAACATCGGTAGACTCATCACATTGTAATGCAAAATAAGGGCTGTTTTTAATCTTGTCAATAACTTGGTCTTCAATATCAATTGACATTTTTTGAATGCGCGACTTAACAGTGTCATTAGAAAGCGGTATTTCACGAATTTTCTTTTGAGCTTCCGCGCCTAAAAGCTCTTCTGCAACTTTAAGCATACAGGGCTTTATTAAAGATTCACCGATTGTGTGTGCTTTTTTCGATTTGGCGATCAATTTTGAAACTTCAAATGATGCAGATAATGTTTTTTCAGATGTTGCATAATTTGTTCCACTGGGTCCAAGTTTCATTTTTTTAAGATTTGTTAGTTTGCCTTCAAAAAATTCTCGTGAACTGTTACAAAACTTCGGATGCACGGTCTTCAAATGACGTTCCAACTTTGCCGGTTTTAAAGCGTCGTTAGCAAGAACAGTTGCACATAAAACGCATTGCGGTCTAGTTTCTCCATTAATTTGTATTGAAGTAAAGCCCAGCTTAATATAGTCGTCGTCATATTTTCTTTTTGGAGGCATTTTTCTGAAAACGACGTTTTAGTGATAATATGGACAGGTATAAGATAATAAAAATGTGTTGTTTTGACAAGCTTTTATTTGTGAGGTCTATGGCCAGCTGTGGGAATGACGGTTAAAGTATCTACTGCTCAAGACGTATCAAATGAACTCAAATACGACGGTATTATATTAAGTTGTAAGGTTTAGACCCGAACAAACAAACCTACCTACCTACACACAAAAAATGCAGGCTCGTTTTTAATTGCTCACTAAAACCTAACCTAACCTACAAAAATACTGAATTATTTGCATTATTTTCCGTTTTATAAAAAATATTAAAAACTTTGTACATACCTAATAAGAATAGAATAAAATAGTTATTACTTACCTACGTAGTATTTATATCTGGTGTAGTTATTTACTATAACTACCTTCGTAGACTAAGGATATTTGCTTTTTGCTGTCGAACTTTAAAAATTAAACCAAGTACTCAGTAGGTACAATACTCGTCACACTCTCAAGGCCGCGTTATAAATCCCTACCGCTCATTACATCGTCGACGTTGCAAGTGAAGTGACGGACGATCGGAGCATGCGCGGCCGCGCCGCTAAAACAAGGAACGAATGGAACGAAACCCCCGCCCCCGCCCTCGTTCACCGCGTTTCGCCTTCGGACTCGTGCCGCGCGCGCTTTGCGCTCGCGGCTCGCGCTGTTTTGACTCGACTCATTACGTCACGCCACATATTATTAGGATGGCTTCGCGGACCACTTGGAATGCCTCCAGGGACCACTAGTGGTCCGCGGACCACCGGTTAAGAACCAATGATCTAAAGGGTCTGTTGTTACAATGGGTGTACCGCAGGGCTCTATCTTGGGTCCTTTCCTATTTTTAGTTTATATTAATGACCTGCCTCATCTTGTAAAGAATGATCATGAGATTGTATTGTTTGCTGATGATACTTCATTAATTTTTAAAATGAAACGACAAAACACAAATTTCGACGATGTAAATACTGCAATCTCAAAGGTAGTCCATTGGTTTAGTATTAATAATCTTTTGCTTAATGAAACCAAAACAAAATGTATAAGATTTATTCTACCTAATGTAAAACAAGTTAAGGCTGATATAAACGTAAAAGGAGAAACGTTAGAAATTGTAGACAATACCGTATTTTTGGGAATAACCTTAGATAGTAAACTTCAATGGGGCCCACACATAGATAACCTATCGAAGAGACTTAGTTCTGCAGCATATGCAGTTAAAAAAATCCGTCACCTTACAGACGTTGATGCTTCTAGACTAGTCTATTTCAGCTACTTCCACAGTATTATGTCTTATGGCATACTACTGTGGGGGAACGCTGCAGATATAAACACCGTATTTGTGTTGCAGAAGAGGGCTGTTCGTGCGATCTATAATATGGGTCCCAGAGAATCCCTACGTGAGAAATTCAAAGAAATAATGACAGTACCGTATATTTATGAAAACTTGTTGTACACTCATAAAAATATCAATCGGTTCACTAAAAAAAGTGATATACATAATGTAAATACTAGAAATAAGAATAAACTCGCTGTGCCCACAACTAGGCTACACAAGATAAATGTATCTTTTAAAGGGCAATGTATACGCTTCTACAACAAAACTCCAAGTGAGTTGCAAAAATTATCAATAAATAAATTTAAAAAAATTGTGAAACATATTCTTTGTAAAAAAGCTTATTACAAAATATCAGATTACTTAGAAGATAAAAAAGCTTGGCGTTCCAAGCTTTTTTTAGATTTTGAGTTTTGCTCCAACTCAAAATCTACCAACTTACAAATAAGCAAATCAAATGTACTAGACACATAAGTTATGAACATACTAGTGGTTTCTTCTCACTTCTTCCACTGGTGGACAAAAAATTGAAGTGAACTATAAAATAATTAATAGTATAAAATATGACCTGTCTAAGTGCTTATTTGTAAGCTTAAAGAAATAAAAACTTTTCATTTTCCAGGAGATGACAGTAGCGTGGTGCGTGCGTCGCGCGGAGCTCGTCCTCAAGTGTGTGAAGGGCTTCATGCTGGAGGCGGCGGGGTGGGGCGGCGCCGAGCTGCGCACCCTCACGGCGCAGCTGCCGGCGCACACGCAGCCGGAAGTCTACCAGGTACATCACACATACCACCACTACCTAGCTACTGCGCTACTTTTGATTTCTATTGTTGCATACAGGTTGTTAGTCGTAAGGATACAGTTAGTCATTGGACTGGCTCATCTTATATTCAGTGTGATGGTGACCAAACGCAGTTTTTGTTTATATAAATAGTGTTTGTTTCCTCCAGGCGCTCGCGGCTCTCCTCCCCGCCGTGTTCCGGATATCCAACCCGGTGAAGATCAGACAACCTGCCGATGACTAGTATACAAGTATCTTGGTCACTCTAGTCGATATTCTACACTACCGGAAATCTTCAAAAAGTACTAGGATATAGAAAACCACTTGCCATTTGACTTTTGAGATTCCAATATTTCTGCACAGTTCCATGAGCCATCATAACTGAAGGCACTGCAAGTGAGTTTTTATTGGCAGACCTACCGATCCACCACCGGTTTCACCGTCCAAATATTGGATACACATTGGAAAGCTCAAGACTCAAATTATGGTAAATATTTATATTAATTGCGTAATGGGCGAAACGATGTTATTATATGAATCGCTCCCCCATATTAGTAATTGAAATACTTCTTATTGCGACCTACTTGTATATTGTTTGTGGTCCTATGGCTAATAATGTATGTGTATGAAAGGTAACGAGTAGGAGACTCTACTCCAGAGATATTCCTAGCTATGTTAGATATTAATTATTTGTACATGTGTATAATTAGAATAAATTGTGATATTTTAAAACCACCACTCTTTCTTTACCATTTTTTCGTAGTTCTAATAATGTTTTATCTCGTTTTCTATACAGGGAAGATGATAAATAAAATATTGTAATTATGCATAATCAATTTATTAAAAATTTAGACATAATATCGCCACTTGATTGTGCGCATTTGCGAACCTTAGGTATTCTAATGCTAGTTGGCATTGACATTCATGATCGTTGTGCGTTTAAAGCACCATATTTTATTTTTTAATTAGAATCGGAACTGATACAATATGTATCTGAATTTAATGAACGAAATAAAAAAGAGTGAACTTTTGAAAACAATCCATACTAACTTCAAGGCATGAATTTAAAAATAAAAGATACATAGGAAACATTGAAAGGAAATACTAAACCAATTTAATAATAACCCAATGTTGCGCGTAAACAAAATATTACAAGTAAATATTAATAGTGTTTCATGATAACCTTGAAGGCGCTTGTACAAAAATGGGCTAGGGCAAACTGAAAAATAAATTACCTGTTTAGGAATTATTCAATTAAAGTTCAACATATGCTGGACAATCAACACAGCATCATCTAGCCCCAAGCTAAGTAGACCTTGTGTTATGGGTACTTGATTTTATAGAACTGATATTTATAGAACATAAAGATATTTTTCACTATACATAGAAAATACCTAGAACACCCGAAACGAATATTTGCAAATTGTACAAACATTAGTCCCAAGGCGGGAATCGAACCCGCAACCTGCGACGCAGTCGACCTTAGCCCGCCGCGCCACATCGGTCATCAAAAAACCATGTCATGAAAAAATTAAAATGAATAATTAAAAAATCTAGTTAGTAGTAGTTACAAAGTAAGTAGACCTTGTGATCTTGGTATGATAACTACATACTAACCTTCATTTAAATTCGTATAAATCGAATAGTTTACGAACTCGGGCACAATGGGCGAAGGAGTTCGATTCCCGTTTCGAGAAAATGTTTTGTATCTATCTGCTATCTGCAAACATCTGTTCCGGGTGATCTCGGTGTTTTGTATGTAAAATAAAATCTTGCGATCCGTGAAGGTGCTAGTGGAGGGCACCCCGCACAAATCCCTTCAAGGTTGTCTATAATATCACTCATAATGAGACACCTGTATAATTTTAAATTAGCTTCATAAAAACTAACAATAAAACTGTGGTTGTTTTATGTTTTGTGCATCTTATCTACCATGGTACCAGTAGCGATTTGCGCGGCGGCGCGGCGGCGTGCGATGCGCGTTTTGAACACTGGCTGGCGGTGACGGTGTCGGTCTTGACGGCGCTAACCGCCGCCCGTGTGATATGATAAGGCTCATTGCGCTGCGCTGACGCTTCTTTAACATAATGTATAGAGTGATACAGTCTAGTCTAGGTGAATAATCTGTCGAGTCAAGTGCATAAAATAATATAATATTGGCATTTAAAAATTACTCTCAATAAAATGGAAGTACTACCCAAATATAAAAAACACTATGTTCGCGCCTGTTCTTTGTGTAACACATAAACTAAAATAATCTATGTTAACTATAAAATCTACAAACTAATTAGAAGCTATACGTTACGATTCCTTTCGAGTTATTTCAAGACGAGAAAGTATCGTGGCTAACTCCAAGCGATTCAATCGCATCATGACGTCATTATGTTAAACTTTTAAAACTGTCATGGTTATTATTATTTTACACAAAAGTCATTTTGAACGGGATATTTACCATGATTCGATTTTTGAATTTTCCAATATTTCGTCAGTTTCATGCGCCATGATCACGCAATAACTGAAGGCACTTTTAGTGTTCGCGGTTGAAATTCATTTGTTTGGTATCTTAATCTTGTTATGTCGTGTCTCTCTGTGTGTCTTGTGCATTGTGAAACTTGACCCAGTGGTTTCAACTAGACTCGAAACTAGCGCATGAAACAGCCAATATATAGAAAAATTCAAAAATCAATCAGCAAATATCCCGTTATAGGTGAGTTTAGTGTCGCTGTCTCGAAACGTTATGGGGACACACAGAGTACAAGACTGCTCGAACAGTCGGTACATCATACTAAGCCAGGTCTGCTCGAACAGTCGGTACATCATACTAAGCCAGGTCACACGAGACTCTGGGCATACGTTGAGCACAGCTCTAGAACTACATTTAACATTAGACATGTAAATATTGTTGCACAATACGCACGAGGTACCTATGTATGTATATATATATCCACTAAATATCTTCCTCCTGCATCTGAAACAAAATAACACATTTAAAAAACTCCCGGCAAGCTCTGTGAGATTCAGGAGTGTCTGTGTATGTATGAGGGTGAAGGAATAGAGAGCGCATGTGTGTTTGCGCACACACTGGTGCACTGTAACATGTTCTGGGCATGAGCGCTGCAGCGGTCAATCTCAACAGAGACTAGCCATGAGGTTAGTCTCGGTTGAGACTAACGGCCGCTGCCCTAATTCGGTACGAGTACAACATCATCAGTATGGGTGTCAAACGAATTTTAAGTAAGTGTTATGCGATATCTGGTCGGAAAGTAATATAAGCTCACCGTTGTATATATATTATGTGGTGTCGTGCGGCGCGGCGGTTACCGGCGGCGGCGACTGCGGCCGCTCGCTCCACCTTCTGCAACACAAAATGACACATCAAGCACTAGTTTACAAATGTGAGTATGCTTTTAGAAGGTTCATGATTTTATTTGCCATTTCACTTATGACCTATGATGAGATAGGGTACACATTACTGCGGACCCCGCACGAGGCAAGCCTGTGTCGCGGGAAGCCTGCTTACAAAAGTAACTTAGCGGTACAGACTTATACAGGGCAAACTAACAAAAATAATATTAAGATAATCAATTAGGTGATGCAAATCACTAAACAAATCAAAACATAGTTTACATAAGATAACATATACATGACTAGCGGACCGTCCCGGCTTCGCACTATTGTTATTATTCATAATTTATTCGAGTCCGTTTATTTGTTAACATTGACTTCCCGGACCCGTGCCCCCGTGACGCCTCTTTCGCATTATAGTCAGCCGACTAGTCAGCCACGCGAATTTTTTCTAATACTTAAATTTTTGAGCTCGTGATTATCTGTCGAATGGAATGCCCGTATGAATAATTCAAAAAGTTATTATAGTTATTGAAGCAGTCTTGAATATGAAGTAATTTATGTTGATAAGGATTAATATCGCGGTACAAATAGAGAGCCTTTTCTAGCGGCGGCATTTTAAATTTATTTATAAAATAAAAAAGCACCTATTGTGACATAAGTATAATATAATTAGATGTATGCTGTCCCAACATTTTTTGTAGATTATGTGTTCTGCAAAGTTGTAATACATTACTTTGTTCTATCAAACACACGACAAAACCCAAATTTAGACTATGTAAATACTGCAATCTCAAAGGTAGTCCATTGGTTTAGTATTAATAATATTTTGCTTAATGAAACCAAAACAAAATGTATAAGATTTATTCTACCTAATGTAAAACAAGTTAAGGCTGATGTAAACGTAAAAGGAGAAACGTTAGAAATTGTAGACAATACCGTATTTTTAGGAATAACCTTAGATAGTAAACTTCAATGGGGCCCACACATAGATAAGCTATCGAGGAGACTTAGTTCTGCAGCATATGCAGTTAAAAAAATCCGTCACCTTACAGACGTTGATATTTCTAGACTAGTCTATTTCAGCTACTTCCACAGTATTATGTCTTATGGCATACTACTGTGGGGGAACGCTGCAGATATAAACACCGTATTTGTGTTGCAGAAGAGGGATGTTCGTGCGATCTATAATATGGGTCCCAGAGAATCCCTACGTGAAAAATTCAAAGAAATAAACAAAATGACAGTACCGTGTCAATATATTTATGAAAACTTGATGTACACTCATAAAAATATCAATCGGTTCACTTAAAAAAAGTGATATACATAATGTAAATACTAGAAATACGAATAAACTCGCTGTGCCCACAACTAGGCTACACAAGATAAATGTATCTTTTAAAGGGCAATGTATACGCTTCTACAACAAAACTCCAAGTGAGTTGCAAAAATTATCAATAAATAAATTTAAAAAAATTGTGAAACATATTCTTTGTAACAAAGCTTATTACAAAATATCAGATTACTTAGAAGATAAAAAAGCTTGGAACGAGTTTTGCTCCAACTCAAAATCTACCAACTTACAAATAAGCAAATCAAATGTACTAGACACATAAGTTATGAACATACTAGTGGTTTCTTCTCACTTCTTCCACTGGTGGACAAAAAATTGAAGTGAACTATAAAATAATTTAATAGTATAAAATATGACCTGTCTAAGTGCTTATTTGTTATTGTTTCATATCATCAATAGTTGACAACACATTACTTTGTTCTATCAGCAATAGTTTTCGCAGCGCACACGATGTAAGGTTTTTTTTAGGTAATTTTTGAACTCCTTGGGTTACATTTATTAACTTTTTTGAAAATAAAATATAGCCTATGTTCACCGGAGATAATTGTAAAAGTATTTTTCAAATCGGTCCAGTAGTTTTGGAGCCTATACAAAACAAACAAACAAACAAAAATTCAAACCTTTCCTCTTTATATTATAAGTAAGAAATAGTAATTAGTAATATTCTACTACTCTTTGTAATATTACTTTATTAATTCTATATTAGTATAGATAGATTACCTGCAGCTTGCGCGCGTGTCCTACCGGCCGCCGCCGGCTCCGCTTGGCGTGCTTTCTTAGAGACGCTCGGAGAAGGCTTTTTACCTGAAACGAAAACACAAAATCAAGTTAATACACATGTACATACAATGAACTGCCAAGGTTCACTTGTTGGATGTATCTTACCTTTAACAGGGGATGCCTCTTCTTTAGTATTCCTTTTTCGCTTCTCTGCTACGGGATTTTCTTTGGGTTCCGCCACCTACAAAAGATTAGAGTATGGGTAATAAAAAAATAAAATAGCCCATCTAAGCATTTATTTTTGTTTGATATATGCACATGTCACAAGCTCCTACTTGTTGACTGGTGAGTGAGTGAAGACTGAATCACGGTGAGTGAGTGAAGACTGAATCACGGAATGAAGTGATATATGCACATGTCACACGTTCCTACTTGTTGACTGGTGAGTGAGTGAAGACTGAATCACGGTGAGTGAGTGAAGACTGAATCACGGAATGAAGTATTTCATAGATAATTACTTTAGGAAGATAGAGATATGAATCTGTCGACTCGAAAATAATAACCTTAGGACACGACTTTGTCAATGGAACTACAAACAGCAAGTAGGAGTAAATTGTTTAAAGTAAAAATAAAATAGTGTTTTACAAAAACTGACCTTTCTTCCTCTTGTTGCTTTGGCAGGCGCAGGTTCTTCGAACGTAACCTTCTTGCCTCTAGTTTTGCTTTCTTGCTGGGGGTCACCCTTGTCTTTGGTTGCTCTCGGCTTGGCGGCCGGTTTCTTGTCGGCCGTCGTGGCCGGCCCTGGTTCCGGGTCCTTCCTGCCTCTCCGGGTCACAGTTTTAGCTACTTTCGCGGGTATTTCATCCTCGGGTACAGTTTTCCGCTTGCGTCGGTTTTCTAGTAGCAAAGGAACTGAAGTAACCGTGTTTTCTTTGTCCGCTTTGGCTCTGCGTCCGCGAGTGGCCGGCTCGGGTTGCGTGCTCGACTGAACTTCAATCTTCTTCCCCCGTGTTTTGGGTACTTTTTCCAACGGAGGTTCAGTTTTCTTCCCTGATTTAGGTTGTAGTTTTACGACATTTTCTGTGTTATTCCGGCCGCGCCGGGTGGTAGGCAGCTCTACAGTTTCTAGGACTTTCTTTTCACGTTTAGCAGTCTCTGTGACAGCCTTGCCTCTCGTGTTGACACTATGGGCGCTAGTGTTCGCCCCGCGGCCGCGTCTCGTCGCAGACGGTTGTACTTCAACGACGGCCGGCTTGCGACCTCGCTTAGGTTTCTCCGCCGATACATTATCAGACTTGTTCTCTTTCCCTTTGAATTCATTTTTCTTGCCGCGCGTCTTCGCTTGAGATTCCTTAGGAGATTCGAAGTGAATGTTTCTGCGAGTCCTTTTCGGTTTGTCCTCCGATCGAGAGGCTTCCTTGTCAGCTTGAGGTTTGAGTTTCGGGGATTGTTCAGGAACGACGACAGAGACCTTGGCCTTGGCGACTCGGGTCCGCTTGGCCGGGGTCTTCTTGGCTGGGCTCCTTTTGGCCGGTGTGGGTGGCTTCTGGACTTGTTTCCGTGTAGCGGCGCGCCGCGGCGGCGAGCTGGGCCGCGCGCCCGCTTCGGGGCTCATGACGGGAGCTTTCTTGCTGATGACCAGAGACGGCCTTCCTTTCTTGCTCGTGTTCGCTGTGGTGGTATTTTTTCTATTTCTGGTGGCACGCTTTGGTGGAGTCTGGACTTTCTTGGGGGATGCCTTCGGGCGGATAGCGGCCTTGGCCTTGGGCGAGGCCGGCGGGCCCGCTTTAGATGTGGAGACCTTAGGGCTGAGCTTGGCCAACTTCTGAGAAGTGTTGCCTTTAGATGGCCCGTCTTTAGCGATCGCTGCTTCGGGTATAGTTTTCTGGCGCGTCGTTCTGAAACCATAAAATTATTATTAACTTTAAAAATGTTTAGCTTTTTGAAGTTTACGATCAATAACAAAATCTAGTTGGTCTAGCTAAGCCAATGTACCGGGCGCGCATGGCGGGTGGCCGCGCTGGGTTGTTTGGTTATAATATAACATTACATCAAAATGGAACAACGTACGCATCACATGGGCAACAACTAAGGACTTCTCGAGGCATCGAGTTAATATTGAGTAAATGGAGAGGTTGGTTTACAAGATACAAGAAGCGAGGGAGACAGTTCAAAAGATGAGAGGACGAGCTAGGGACGAGTCGTAGCAGGGAACACGTGGATAAGGAGATAGAGTAAAGTGGAAGGGGTTGGAGGAGGCCTTTGCCAAGAGAGGGCTAACAGATAATATAGATGTAGTTTAAATATTTAAGAAAAATCATGTATATAATATTTTCTGAATAAAAGGTTTGAAATGAAATGGAGAGGTTATAATCTCACCTAGCGAGGGAAGCGTTCTCTACGTGCGTGTTGTCGATCGCGCGTATGGGCGAGACGCGGCCGAGCTCCGACGCGTTCATAGTGACGTTGAGGCGGCCCTTCATCGGCGTCGAGTGCAGCACGGCGCGCTTCTTGAGGGGCAGGCGCGGGACGGCGGCGGGGGATGCGCGGGGGGAGGCCAGCGACCGCTTCTTGATGGGCAGCGCGTGCGCGACGAACGAGCTGTACGACGCAGACTTCTTGAGCGAGCTGTTTCTGGTGCGAGATGCAAGGAACGGGAACTCTCCGTCTACGGTTGAAGTCACCAGCTTCTGCATCTCTTTTGTAATATTCAGGTTAACATTAGGGGTGCGCCGGCGAACCTTCAGTTCTCGCGCCTGCGCCACCACGCTGTCGGGGATCCGCTCCAGAGAGACGTGGAAGGTTCCCTTGCGGCGCTCGGGCTCCGCGCTCGCTCGACTGCAGAACGTCCTGGAGTACACCTTGCGGACGGTAGGCTTCCCGACGAGACGGTCGAAGAGCTCCTCCGAGCTTTGAGACCGGCTGGACTCGTTGAACAGCTCCTCGACTCCGCTGAGTTCGTGCGAGCTTCGCTTCTTGGTCCCGTGGCGGAAAATTCTCCCGACTCCCCGGACGTCCGTGAGATCGTTCCGGGGCGAGTTCCTGAGAGTCCTCTTGACGCCGGACACGTTCCTCAGGTCGTCGGCGGGAGATCTCCGGAACAGGTCCCTGACCCCTCCGACGTCGGAGAGATCGTTCTTGGGCGACCTTTCCTTTCCGAACAGGGACTTGACCCCCGAGACGCGGCGGAGGTCGTTGTTCGGCGACCGTCTGAACACTTCCTTGACGCGAACGTCGCTGAGCCGGTTCCTCGGCGAGGTCGCGAACACCAATTCGAGTCCTGTGCCTTTGCTAATGTCGTTCTTGCTGGAGTTGCGCGTTTTGTGCGAGCGGAGCAAGCTTCGGTCGGCGCGGAGGTGGGGCGGGTCGTCCTCGGGCGAGGTGCGCCGAAAGAGACGCTGGATGCCGCTGAGGTCCGGGCTATGGGACGGCGTGCTGATGAGCCGGTTCCTCGGCGAGGTCGCGAACACCAATTCGAGTCCTGTGCCTTTGCTAATGTCGTTCTTGCTGGAGTTGCGCGTTTTGTGCGAGCGGAGCAAGCTTCGGTCGGCGCGGAGGTGGGGCGGGTCGTCCTCGGGCGAGGTGCGCCGAAAGAGACGCTGGATGCCGCTGAGGTCCGGGCTATGGGACGGCGTGCTGATGGGACTCACGAACCGATCCGGGGTGAACGTCCCCGAGATATCCGAGAGGGAGTCGTCGCCGCTGCGGCCCGTCGTCGCCAGCGTGTGCCTCGTGGGCCACTTGGCAACCACGTCCTCGTCGTCGTACCGTCTCTCGAACTCCGTCATGCTGCGCGACAGCTTGCGCTTGACGGGACTGTTGAAGAGCTGCTTGACGATGTCGGAGCGTTCGAGGTCGTCGATGATGGAGCGGCGCGACTGCGGCTTCTTGGCCGTCGAGTGCCGGTTCTTGACCGCCTCTTGCTCGAGTCGCACCGATCCCCGCGGCGTCACGTTGTCCTCCGCATCTTCTGGCTGATTCTCGAACTCGAAACTGTGGTGGAGTATCGACCGCCGTGCAGTGGCGCCCAGCGACTTCGACTTGGCGGCCGCGCGCCGCTTCACCGCCGACGGAACTCCGACTGTCTTCCTTCTGGTGCTGCGAGATTTAATTCCCTTTCTCGCCGACAAGCGATTCGAGCTTCGACTGGAGTCGAGGAAGCTCTGTATATTGAGGACCGGCGTGCCGGCGTCCACTGGACTGCGGCGGTTCTCAGGGGTGCTTGTGCCTTTTTCGGAGACGAGGGTGTCGTTCGCTTTAGAGACGTCTGTGGTGGCGTCCTTGGCGCGCGAGCGGCGCGAGGATTTCGGCGAGTCGTCCTCAGTATCATCGAGCAGCAGTAGATCGGTGTCGTTGATCCGCGAGCGGCTCCGTGTCCCGCGCAGGGCCGGCGCGGCGCTGAGCGCGGACACGGGCCGGTTCTCCGGCGTGGAGAGAGACTTGGAGCGCCGCGCGGAGCCCGAGCTGCGGGTGCTCCGCTGGCTGAGCTCCGGGATGGAGGTGGAGCGCGTGGGGCGGGTGCTCGCGTATGGCGTGCTGCTGCCGAGCAGAGAGGGGTGGATGGTGGAGCGCGACTTTCTATTAGAAGCGTTTGGAGTCTCGAAGTTCGTAGTGTTGACTGAAGTGACCGAGTTGTAGATGGACTTGGTGCGATCCTCGCTGGCGTCGGAATCGTTCGAGATGAGATCCACCATCGAGAATACGTGGTGAGGTGAGGCGGTGGAGCCGGTCACGTACCCGCTGCGGTTGGTGCTCGTGTAATCAGAATCCGTGCCGTCCAGCGCTCTCTGCAGCATGAGACTGCTGCGAGCTGATTTCTTAGAGGTCGGCGAGGTCGGGGTCAACGTCCGGGAGGGGGACAGCGTGAGGCCCGCGCCGACCTGCGCCAGCATGCGGCCGCTGCGCGAGTGCTGGGCGCGCCGCGGGGACGGGGACGGAGCGCTGCGTGCGCTGGACTCCGAGCGCTGCAGCGTCAGGTCCTCGTCGTTGATGCTGTCCTCGGTCTCGTACCGGGTGGTATCGTTCTGGTGGTTCTCAAGGTTGCTGAGGTCGAACTTTATGGATTCTGTTTTTCGCGCACTTTTCTTGGAGAAGTCTTTGAGCGCGGATTTCTTGGGAGTCGGCAGAGTGGAGGAGAAGCGGGATGAGCTGGCCGCTGATTGGCTGTCCGAGTCCGTGATGTCGACGATCGACACCACCTGTTGGTCAAATATTTAATCATTAGCGGCGTGTCTGACAACGAGGATCATTCACATAAATTATTTTAATCCATCAATAGATGACAAAGTTATATAACTTTTCTTATCGGCGATTCCGAAACGCGCGCTCGAAGTCTCGCTTGGAATGATGACGTCACACATCTCACACAACGCCCGCGAACCGTACAAATCATGACAAATTGATAGGATTCTGGCCCAGACATCGGTATCTGTTTTTTTTAAATCTCACAAACCTGACGCTATAGGAAATTATGTTATTGGATACCAATACCAAGCAACCTAATATGGAGATCGGTTTTATTAAAGCACAGTCGTGCAGTCGGATTACTTGCGGATAGTAGATTATGTTCACCGGGGATAGTGTAGCTTCCCCTGTAATGTAATGTATTCTATTTTGTATCAGTCATCTAGTACCCATAACACTAGCTAGGTAGGTAATCTAGCTTTAATAATAACATCTACACATCCTAACTTTCGCATTTATAATATAAGTGTAATTGTGATGTGTTCAGAATCACTAACCGAATTGTTTCCGCAGCTCCGTTTACTGGAGCGCCTGGCCTCCTGGTACACACTCCTGCGTTTGGGCGTGACTCCGTCCCCTCCAGAGCTGGCTGACCCGCGGCCACTGGCTCTGCCCTTGCGCGCGGGGGTCTTGCGCACTGGACTCGGCTTCTTCACCACGTAGGAGGGGGTCGCCTCTCTCGGCTGCGCGAGCGAGAGGCGCGCGCGCGGCGTGTGACCCGTCATCAGCATTATGGCAGCTTGCTTCGTGTGGTCTGTTGGGTGAATGGTACATTATGGTCTCTTGCTTTGTGTGGTCTGTTGGGGCACACATACTTACCTCGATTGCTGAACATGTATCTCCAATGAAGGGGTGTTTTGTTTCGGATTTACCTAATTACCCTATTGCTACTTTAAAGTAGCACAACTCGAAACAAAACAGGGTTATTGGTAATTCACTGACACTGCACGAACTGAAGTTTCTGCCCATCGACACAAACTTGTCGCAAAGATGCCGTTCAGTCCTTAGAAAGCACCTGGAACACTTTGATAGCGTGATCTATTTATCTAGTGGCGACATCTACCGTATCATTCGAGTCTCTAATTCGGTTTTTCGAATTAGCGATAAATTTAAATGTACCGATTTTGGATGGCGCCTCAATCTTGACGACTTTCATCTTAGTAGCACTCTGCGCCCGCTTCAGCACCGTGAGCCGCAGCGGCGTGCTCCGGCGGGCCGAGAGCGCGCGCCGGGCAGGCCCCCCGGCGGCGGGCAGCGGGGCGCGGGGGCGAGCTGGCGGGGTGAGGGGGCGGCGGGAGGGAGGCAGCGTGCGCCGGCCCGATGACACCCCCGGCGTCGGCGTGCGCCTGTCAGTCTCGCCGACACCCGGAGATACACCCGCCGGCACGGTGCGCCGCCGCGGATTGCTCATGCGGGACTCTATCCAGAGAATCGCTTGCGTTGTGTCTGGGGGAACTGTCCAACAGAACAATAATTAATGCTGAACTATTCACATAGCACACGCCTGGCAAAATGCACAAATGTTTGTACGAACTGCAGATATTTGTTCCGGTAGTTTCCGAGTATGTATAACTATGTAATATATTGTATTAACCAAGTAAGGATGTGGTGTTAGATATCCTTCACTTTAGATGTAAATTCACATGCATATACAGGGTGATTTTGAATTCGTTGGCATCCTTTTAAACCAAAACACCACTAATGATACCTAACGCATTGGAGCTAATATTACGCCAATTAAAAATATAATTGATGGTAGTATGAAAACGCAAAAAATAGGAAATCTTATCATAGCTAAAGGTTATTATTTCAAGTAAACACTGTTCAATGTATGACGTCAGTGTGACGTAAGTTAAGAAGTGCGTTATTTTATAACTAGATGTCGCTAGTAAAGTGGCGCGACGGCTAGATCGCGCTGACGAAAACGCACAGGTTTGAACGGCGTCCGTTCTGATTTTTTGAATAAATAACTTCTAAAAAATATAAAATAAAAAATAATAACAACGAAATAGTAAAAAATTTATATTTTTAAACTACTTAAAGTATCAAAAGTATGGCGGCGCGCTAAACACAAAATACCTGCCTACGTACTTTGGCTACATCAATAACTAGTAGGTCGCCGACCCCACACCGGCCCCATCATGTGACAATCGCGCTTCAAACAAATGCACCGCCTACTACCATCGCGGCCGCGCCGCCGCCGCCACCCGCGGGCCGCGGGCCGTGCGCAAACGAATATCGCCCGTTGATTGACGTCGTCAGTGTCGTAATAATTGCGTGAGAGT
This sequence comes from Eupithecia dodoneata, assembly GCA_947044415.1. Lineage (NCBI taxonomy): Eukaryota > Metazoa > Arthropoda > Insecta > Lepidoptera > Geometridae > Eupithecia > Eupithecia dodoneata. The sequence goes on from OX345678.1 coordinate 8,684,036, forward strand.
GCAGACATGCTAATTTATCCCCAATTGTTGCGCGCGACCCCTTTCTCGCTGTCCTTTGGATTTCAATGTCGCCGGTGGAAATTTTAGTGTGAAATTTCGGTGACACAATGCCTCGACCGCGTAGAGTGCAAGTGTAGTGCAAGTGTGGTGCAAACTAGATTCACAAATGCCCAATACCTTACTTACCTTCGCGGGACCTGATAGAACGACGCAGAACTTTCTGGTCTGTTCATCCTTTCACGTTCCAGCAAACGCACAAGCGCGTGGAAGAGCGTCCATTCACCCGCTATCTTTGTACAGGTAAATAAGGTATGTTTTTGTACCTATCTGTAGGTATCATCTGAACATTTCATTTTAAACTTTTTTTAACTAACGTAGTTTTGACCGTCCTAAACTGGCCAAGTATGAAGGGAAAGTTGGAAATAATCAAATAAAATAAATACCAAGTTAGACGCCTACTTCTCGGACGACGACCTTCGGTTCATACCTACCTACCTAGCACAGTATACATATTATGAATACTGTGTACCTAGGGCGGTCACGCGCACTAAACGTACCGCGGGGGCACGGACGGACTGAGTGGGTATAGCGCGACATAATACTTGCCTTTTATTTTGCGTTTTCCATACTTACATAAATTATACATTGGATTTGCGTTATATTAGTTCCAAGGTATCATTAGTGGTGTCTTGGTTTAAAAGGATGCTAACGAATTCAAAATCACCCTGTACATATATGAATTTTATGTATGAAGTGGGCGCTCACCATTACGTTCAACGTTGTCTCTTCGTTGGGGCTGCACTATGGCCACCTGCTTGCCTCCAGAGCTCGCTGTAACCAAAAATCAAACTAAATCAAATGTGGATACTCCTTCTTGCCCCACGATTTCTGGGGAGTGTCAATTAAAAAAATAAACTAGCAACTCAAAGGGCTAAGGCTGCATCCTCGGAAACGCTAAGGCCCAACTTCGCGGCGGCGGCGGCGGCGCGGCGCTCATGCTATGCTGGCCCGCCGCACGCCGCACGCGCACCGCCGTCGCCGGCAGGTTGCAGAGTCTTAGACACACAAGGGAAACAGTACCTGGCATGGACGCGCGGTGCGACATCTCTATGGCGAGCTGCAGGTCGCGGTCTCTCGGCGGCGGCGGCGCGGCGCCCGCGCTGGCCCGCCGCACGCCGCCCGCCGCCCGCGCGCCGCCGCGCACCGCCGGTAGGTTGCGAAGGCCCAAAGACACTGCGGAAACGTACACGTATACGATAAGTTCGTGCTGCGACATAGACCGAGTAAGGTGTGTTTATCGATCCAATGTATGACACTAGGCGTACTGCGGTGTTGTGGAACATGGATGCATACCTTGCTGCCGGCGGCTGGGCGTGCTGTACTCCCAGCGCAGGTCGCGGTCGCCGATGGTGATGACGTCCTTGTGCTTGAGCGCGGCCACCGTAACGCTCTGTCCGTTCACGAGGGTCTCGCCGCCGCCCGTGTTACGGATCACTGTCTGGAATTCATAATTATTCATATTAATGCTGGATATAGAGTTTATGTGACTACACCAGTCACTAGATGACTGATATACTCTTATTTATCAAAAAATCTGATGACTTCTGTATAAATTTTATGAATTAAACTCTGGCGTCGTCTTCACGAACGTGTTCGTGATGAAGGGCAGAGCTTGCAGTTCACGCCATCTCAGTGAACTACCAAATAATCCTGCATTTATTTAACATTTCACCACTAACCGAGACAAGACTTACTTTATCTTCTGACTCTTTGGTTTGGTAAGTGTTGTTACCTGTGAGTTGTGGACGGCGATGGTGGCGTGGTGCGGGCGGACCTCGGGCACCATGATGCGGATGTCTGCGGGCGCGCGCGAGCCCAGCGTCACCAGCCCGCTGCTCAGCATGTACACCTTCACCGCAGCCCCCGACCGGTCCAGCACCACCAGCTGACCACCCGACATCTCTCTTAAACACAAACATTTGGATATTGTTGAGCAGAAAGGACTCCACACCACACTTTGGTCAAAATGAGTATTAGAGGAAGCGCTGGTCATTGATACAGATCATTCTTATTACATTTTCGGTAATCAACAGTTTTTCAAAGGTCTTATCTAGATCATGATTGGGAATCATTAAAACATAAATATGGAACTGAAGTTGTTGAGATAAGCTTTCATAACAACATTTTCTATGCCCCATCGTTACAAGATTAAGACCTTCTTTGTGCTGGCAGTCCTAGGGTTCACCTCACAGGAGCAGGGACTTATATATAAGTATGTTTGTCTCCTAACTAATGCAAATTAAGTTCTGAAAAACTTTCCACTTTAGAATTTTTCACCCAGGGTTGGGTGGAAAAGTCGAACACTCATTGACAAGTTAATTTCTCTAAAAATATACAGTATATGGATAGTCTCTTATGGCCATTTTCATGTAGCTACATTGGGTAAGGTTCCTTACTGTCCCATACAAAATATTAACCCTACATACTGTACTCTATACAGGAATAGATTAAGTTATTAAGTTTTTAATTTATCTATGAAACTTAAAATTGGTAATCTGAACTTTTTTATAACAAAAATACATGACTATGAGTTGCCAAGCTTACAGAGAAATGCCCAGTCACATTCCCTAAAACATTGTTGGAGTATCTTATAAATACCAGATTGATTTGTACGTTAATAACTAATTTAGTTTGTTTTCACATTTAGGTGAATGTGATATGTGTGTTGATCTGAGTGTGTATAAATGACTGATAAAGAATCTTATCAGGAAATCAAATACAGTTGTAGGTATCCCAATTATAAACATTGGATAATTAACACAGTCCACAAACAAGATAGCTCGAAAAGCAGCCATGTACAATAATACTACTAATATTTTTATTCCAAGAGAACAAACCAACCACGAAGCTTCTTTGTTATTGTAATGTGTTATTCCACCAATGTATTATGTACCATGTCTTATGTGAATAAATATTACTGAATTACTGAATGGTGATATTTGAGATAGTCCAACCAAATAACCAGGAAAAATAAATTATTGATGCTAACGTTTGTAAACAAGGCCAAGAGTTTCCCGCCAACTGACGAGCCACTCAAAATGAGATAATGAGGTATGCGTTCATGTGCATGTTCTTTTGGAAGATTTTTTTGCTTAGAGCATTACTGCCGACAGCATTCGTACCAGATTCGAGGGAAAACAATGGTATATTTGTCAAACAGGGTGCCGGGGGGTGCGGTGCGTTACAGACCAGACACAAAACTTATTCTATTCAATTCAAGGTTCAAGTTGAAAACTTACCAAGCACTGTCAAGATTCTCAATATATTAGCCTTAAGATATAACGCATAATCAAGGCAAACGAAAGGTAATAAAAATAAACTCCCATAAGTTTTTATACACTGGCGAGATCACAATACAAAGCAAGCACCCGTGCAAGCACCGAAACAAACAACAATAACGTTTTAAAAATAAATATGGCGGATAGATGGCGGCGCGGCGCGGGCGGCCAAAAAGAAAGAGACATAGAGTCTATGCTATGTCTCTGGTTGTCTAGTCTAGCATAGCCAGCAGGCGCGCGGGGTAGCGCGGTGAGGCGACGACGACGACGACGACGACGACGGCGACCGACCGACCGACGACAGCGCGGCTCGCAGACCTAGAACACAGTACACATATAGAACAGTATGGAAACTAAGCCTAGTTGATGAAATAAATACCTACGCTCCATTATAGCACTAGGGTTGTCACTTTTCTTGTTTTTGATATATACGTATGTATATATTTTTTTTATTAAGACGATTTTTTTCTGTAGTGATCACAAAAATCAGTGCCGCGCGATTGCCGCTTTGCCACCTACACGAACGAGACAAGTAATGCGTGCGTTGCGTTTATGAGTGACAGAGATAAGGACATATGCCGTGCGGCGGCGTCTCGTCTGTTCGAACTAAAATCACTGCGCTGTTGCCGCTTTGCCACCAGAGATAATGCCATGCGGCGTTGTCTGCTCAAACAGTGCTAGGTAGGTATGTAGCTTTAATAAATTATCGCCAAGTTATTATTTCTTTACAATGAGTATGACGTCTCTATTTGTAAAATCTTATTGACTTTAAACATCCTCAAAACCGCCGCCATTCTTGATTTACATATAAGTTCACGAATTCATTATGTATGATCAATCACACGGACTCATTATTCTATAACAATCATAATAATAAATTATTCTTACCTTTCAAAATCAGCAGGAAGTTTAAAATACGACAGCTCCGGTTTTGATGAAGCCGAGTTCATACAGCCGTATGCAACGCAATATCTGTAGCTAACGAAAACCACAAAAAATTTGCGGCTCGCCGGCAATGTCTTCTTTATCTTGTGGTCAAGTGCTCACATTAAGATAATTTTGCCAAACCTGAAAACTTGGAAAATACTGTTTCATTTTCAGGGCTCGCTCCGCTCCTTTTTATTTATTTTTTCATACTCTTCTTAACTAGTTTTAGAAAACATTTTCCACTGTAGGGGAAGGTGGGGATCATTCGTACACTTTTTAATGTAAGCCTTGTAAAAAAAAAAACTAATTGCAATTTCAAAATAAATTCTATGTTTTTGAGTCACCTACATATCTGGCTATAATAATAGGGTACATCCATAATGATATAATGCAATCTAACCAAGAAGAGGCGGTTTTCCCAAAAGATGGAAATCATACGAAAGCACCCCACACGTGGGGTAGATTCGTACATAGTGTGGGGCACATTCATACATGAGTGGGAGCCTTCGTACACAGTAAATAAAAGCGCTATTTATACATACGTAAAACATTTTTATTCATTAAAACAAGTTTCTCATATACACTTGCAGTTATTGCAGGTCGTCAGTTGAGACCACGACCAGGTGGGAACCTGGTCGTGGTCTCAACTCAAGAACACGTTTGCCCCAGCGGCCGTCAGCTCTTCACGAGATATGGCCGGCCCACTGCCTTTTCAGCTTGCTAATTCTTACAGCTATGTCGATAACTTTGGTTCTCTGTCGGATGTATTCGTTTCAAATCTTATTCTTATCTCGCAGCATGGTTCTGAAATAAATAAATTTATAAATTGGTAAATAAACACTCATGCATGAAATATCATTCACAATCCAGTACATTCGCAGAGTACGAATCTACCCCAGTTACTACTGTATGAAGGTACCCTAAACCCAAAAATTGAACAAAATTATTCAAAATAACTACTAAGATAAATACGCACACCATAAATTAAGGCATCAGTACATCATTTACAATAACTTACTTTTACAATTTGAGTAAATCTTACTATAACTAAACACTGTTAGAGGTGAATCCAAAAATTTTTTACGAGAAGCGAAAACACGTATCTTGTTGTTGCACGTAAGCCGTCGGCCGCACTGCCCCGCCTCGTCGCGCGGTTACCTAGCCGCCGTAGAGGGAAGGCACACTTCAAGTATGAACGCGCAAACGTTTGTAATCGTGGAGTTTTTATGAATGTACGAATGCTCCCGCTGTACGAATGGTGGCGGTTTTCCCCTACCATAAAAAAGGACCCCAAATTTGTAAATGTCCCGACGACGCGACGGGGCCTTGGGGATTTATGGCAACCCTAGCATAGATGCTTCTGTTCAGCTTAAGCGCCTTCTAGGTAATAATTTCTTTACTAATTGAAATCAGTTTTCATGTAATTTCATTATAAATTTTTTTTTGTGTTTGTAACTTTTTATTTCTTTTAACTTAATAATATAAATCGTCTACTTTCTGTAAATCTTTTCTAAATTGCTGCTTTTTTTTTCAAATTATTTGTGGAAACTTCTAATTGGCCTTAAGTTAAATATTCTTATCTTTATCCAGCTGTAAGTTTTCTTAAGATTGTAAAAATAAAATAATAAATAGCCCAGACGAGCTGCGAGATATCACCCCGAAGAAAATCCTATAGTTCCTAGCAGCTGCAAGGGTTAGTGGCGAACTATGAACGCTGCGGCTTCGGGGCTAAAACGTATAAGTGGCGATCACAATAAGCTTATCATGGCCGCCGTGATACGAAAGCCACCCTAAGCTAATAAAAAAAAAAGCATCATCTACCAATCTGAATAATATTATTTTATATAAAAGCATGCAATTATAATATCATTTTATTCAATACTTATTATTTTTAATCAATTTCAAATTTATTATAAATTATAATAATGCATTCTAAATAAGGTATTTATTCATAACAAAACGTTCAGTTTAATTTTTCTATGGTACGACCCTATGTCGGCAGTGCTGCCAGCTAACAGGGCTGCAGGGAAGGGATCATAATTCATTTGTTTTCATTTATGGACGCCATTTTGTTGTTCAGCGCTTGCGTCTTGCCTTCGTTGTTTGTTTCGTTTCTGCTTGAAGCGCTTTTTTGTTCTAGGATTTATTTTTTGAACAGGTAGCAGGTAGATACTAACTAACTAACGAAACGAGGATCATGAATTTGAATAATCCTCAAAGCCAAGGATATTGGTTCGTACTTAGAGAAGATCAGAGCAATGTCCTTATCAGCAGCAACGTCAACAGCTTTACCTTGCACAATCCACAAAGTAAGTGTTGTTATTATTACCTAACCTATCTATACGTATTATATTAAATTCTCTATTATTATTATCTATGCGTTTATTGCTTCCCGAGGGGCGCACAAAACATAGGTACAGTCTACGACAAAAACCACTGAACGTGGCGGACAGCCGGAAACAGACCATTGTCCAAAACAAAACAAACTGCAGATCCTACCAATCTCCAAACAAATACGTGAAGTGTGAGTAATTCGGACGCGACGACGGTGCGGTAGCCGTTTAGTTGTCGTCGTCGTCATTAGAGATTCAATCTTTGGCAAACGGGCGAAGGTCCGCTTTCGACGCAGGTTATGGGTTCGATTCTCGCCTCGAGTAAGATTTGCAGATATTTTTCCGGGTTTTTTAGTTTTTTGCACATTTTGAAAAAGCCCAACAGTGGATAACGGTCCTTACCGGGCCGCACTGTTTACGCCATTTTGCAAATTTAGGCGTCAGTGTGGGCGGTTAAAAATAAAATCTATTAGGTACTTAGGTACACTTATTCGTTCACTAAGGTCGCGTCCTTACTGTGTCATAGCCGTATATTATCATTGGACGACTATCGAGTATCGTCTCGGCTGTTGCCATTTTTACGATTGTTTATAGTGATTGCGTTGTCGCGGTTTTCATTTTTACCACTGTCGGGCTAGCTGTTCCCATTTTAACAAACATCTATCATTGCGCATCGTCACATCAAAAACAAGTCGCGGACGACAGTTATGGACGACTTTCGGTCGTCGCGAATCGTGACGACGACGTCGTCGGGTCGCGTGCGTCTACAGAAGTAAGGTGCTATTGGGCTCAGGTAAACCAAATCACTTAGGTATATCATTTATATTTTAATACTAGCTTCTGCCAGCGGATTCGCACGCCATTCTTCGAATGAAAAGTAGCCTAGGTAGGTACTTAATATTCTAGATTCACATCTTTGTATCATAGATCTAACATTGTATGCAAAATTTTAGCCTGATCCATTTAATACACTTGCGACCTATAAACTGGAAACACTTCATCGCTGGTTTTGGCAGACAATATTTTACAGTTTCCATGGAATAAACTGTAGGTTGTGGTATATTATTTTAAAGATAATTTTATTAGCTTTCAAACTCTTTCGATATCATAGCGAAAAAAATGTTCATCATATGTCATGGAACGTGAAAACAATAGACATAAATTTTTGGAACGAAACATAAATTTTTTCAAACTCCTGAAACCCTATAAAAACTGGGAATTTAAAACAGTCCAATATATCACGTCACTCAAAATACTGGAATTACAAGAAAATGGAAACCACACCAATAGAAGCCGCTCAAATCGTCACCCTAATCCAGCAAGGGTTCTCTCAGCGTACTATCGCTCGACAGCTTCATCTGAGCCAGTCCTGTGTCTCCAAAGTATACAAGAGGTTTAGAGAGACTGGAAACTTAGTCCGAAGACCAGGATCTGGACGACAGCGATGCACTTCGGCGAGAGATGACCGATTTATTGTCAGCACTTCTCTCCGAAATCGACATCTAACCGGCGTTGACGTCCAGCGGGAGCTCGGAGAAGTTCGAGGGAGAACTGTCAGCGAGTGGACAGTGAGGCGAAGACTCAAAGAAGCTAACTTGACCCCAAAAAGGCCAGCAACGGGACCCAAATTGTCTACAGCCCACCGACAAGCCCGACTTCAGTTTGCTCGTGATCACTTAGATTGGGATATACAGCAATGGAGCCGAGTTTTGTTCGCGGACGAGACTAGGATGTGCCTGCATGGCAGCGACCGTCGACGGAGAGTCTACAGGAGACCGGGAGAGCGATACGCACAATGCTGTATAGAGGAAACAGTGGCATATGGGGGTGGGTCTTGTATGATGTGGGCGGGGATTTCAATTGGAGCTAAAACGGAGCTGGTATTCGTACCCGGTGGAAGTCGGGGAGGAGGACTAACCGCAGAAAGGTATATCAACGACATTCTGCTGGGCCATGTACTCCCTTACGCCGGGTTTATTGGCGAAAATTTCCTGCTAATGCACGACAATGCCCGCTGCCACACCGCTCGTGCGACTAGACAGTACCTGGAAGAAGTCGGGATTCCCACAATAGACTGGCCAGCCGTCAGCCCTGACATGAACCCTATCGAACACCTGTGGGACGAGCTGAAAAGGCGGGTACGAGGAAGATCTCCAGCTCCGGCGTCAATAGAAAGCCTTAAAATTGCTCTTATCGAAGAGTGGCAGGAAATTCCACAGGATTCCATCAGGAAACTCATTAGGTCAATGAAAAACCGTTTACAAGCAGTCATTAGGGCCAGGAGGGTCAATACAAAATATTAAGCGGGAAATAACAAAGATTTTAAATAAAAATTTGATATTTTCATATTACTTCTTATTAATTTAAACATCCACAACTTCGACCTATTGTAATAATTCACTAAATGAAGGTAGGAAACTTAACCATTCGAAAGCTAACAAAATTTCTTTTCAAATGGTATACACCAATCTGCAGTTTATTCCATGGAAACTGTAAAATATGGTCTGCAGAAACCAGCGATGAAGTGATTCCAGTTTATAGCTCGCAAGTGTAGTTTGGGCGTTGTCTTCAGCAAAACATCTTCACACAGCAGGAGCGGCACAAACTTTCTATAATATATACCTAGGTATATGGGCGCGTGTCGAGCGCGAGTCAATCAAGACACGCGCCACGACTTTCGGTCGCGACGACGTTTGTCTTATTCAGATGAGTTAATTTTCAGTTACAGGGCAAGAAGCCAGATACGTCGTAAATACCGGGGAACGCCAGTTCATTCAGATCAACGATGCGGATGCCGCGACGACGACGGCGCCCGAGCGAGACACGGACACTATTGAAGCAGACGACAAAAAGGAAGATTACATTTTCTGGGACAGGAACAGAATCAAGTTGCTCCTCTCGTTGTGCTTAGAAAATAATTTTAAACATCCCATCAGAGACAAAACCTTACTGGAGCAAATCGCTGAACACGTGGGAACAACGCCACACGAATGTTGCGTGAAGTATAAAAATCTCAGAAGAACCTTTATAAGATTGCTCAAGAAGAGAAGATACGGAAAAGAAATAAAATGGGTTCATTATAGCATATGTGAGAAGGTTTTCAACGAGTGCAAATCCCTCCCTCCGTCGGTGGTGGAGCCCTGGGACGAGCGCCGCATCAGGGACCTGCTCAACTTGTACATTGTAAACCTCGCCCGATTCCGCACTTCAGGATGTTTGCAGAAAGAGGTGTGGAGAGGCATCGCTTCCGAGTTGGGAACCACGGAATACAACTGCTACCACAAGTTCAAAAATTTAAAAAAAGCCCACATCAAGTGGGTGCAGCGTAGCACGGAGAGCGGCAAGCCGAGCAAGTGGCCCTATCATCAGTACTTCGACCGAATCTTCTACGAATACAACCCCATCGCAGGGCCATGGGATAGAAATAAAACCAAACAGCTCATGAACGCTTATACTCACATTCTTGATAAATTCCGAAGTTCCAGATACCAGAAAAAAGATCTGTGGAAGGAAATATCGCTGGTCGTCGGCGAGAGCGCCAGCAATTGTGACAAAAAGTTTCGAAACATGAAACAAACTTATCTGAAGCTGAAAAATAAGGCAGATGCCGGCGGGCCCATCACGAAATGGCGGTATTACAAAGATTTCGAGAATATTTACAATCCTTTTCATCGCTGGGAATGTGGCACTCCAAGAATTCACAACGAAGATTACGTCAAACAGATTTTGAATTTCTATCTGGAAAACAAGGACAAGTTTAGAGATCAGCGAATTAAAAAGAAAACCGTGTGGAGAACGCTCGCGGCCAGCATCGGCATGAGCCCCGAGGAATGCGATAGGAAGTTTCGCAATCTGAAACAAACGTACGTACGGCTGTCCGAGAGAAGGGGCATCTCGGAGAGGACAAGCACTTGGCCGTACTATGAGCATTTCGAGAAGATCTTCGATGCGCCGCCGCAGCAACACGCGTCCTCGCGAGCCGGCCTCGCTGGCTCCTCACCGGGGGCCGGACCGAAGCACCCGCCCGCGCCGGCGCGGGAACACGCACACGCAGACATAGAGAGGCTGTTTCATGCAATGGACGAAGCCAATCACATCCAGAGGGAACGAAACACGATTCTGGAAAAGCTGCTTCAAAGAAACTAAAATAAGCGAAACACAGATATCGAGAAACGACAACTTATGGATTAGCGAAATAGGTCAGATAAAAACAATTTGTCAATCAAAGTCACGACTTCTAAGGTCACGACAGTGTTTGGAGGATATCAAACACTGTCGTGAAATTAAATTTTGACGATGTAAATACTGCAATCTCAAAGGTAGTCCATTGGTTTAGTATCAATAATCTTTTGCTTAATGAAACCAAAACAAAATGTATAAGATTTATTCTACCTAATGTAAAACAAGTTAAGGCTGATGTAAACGTAAAAGGAGAGACGGTAGAAATTCTAGACAATACCGTATTCTTAGGAATAACCCTGGATAGTAAACTTCAATGGGGCCCACACATAGATAAGCTATCGAGGAGACTTAGTTCTGCAGCATATGCAGTTAAAAAAATCCGTCACCTTACAGTCGTTGATACTTCTAGACTAGTCTATTTCAGCTACTTTCATAGTATTATGACTTATGGCATACTATTGTGGGGGAACGCTACAGATATAAACACCGTTTTTGTGTTGCAGAAGAGGGCTGTTCGTGCGATCTATAATATGGGTCCCAGAGAATCCCTACGTAATAAATTCAAAGAAATAAACATAATGACAGTACCATGTCAATATATTTATGAAAACTTGTTGTACACTCATAAAAACATAAATCGATTCATTAAAAAAAGCGATATACATAATGTAAATACTAGAAATAAGAATAAACTCGCTGTTCCCACAACTAGACTATATAAGATAAGTGCATCTTTTAAAGGGCAATGTATACGCTTCTACAACAAAACTCCAAGTGAGTTGCAAAAATTATCAATAAATTAATTTTAAAAAATTGTGAAGGCTTATTACAAAATATCAGATTATCTAGAAGATAAAAAAGCTTGGAACGAGTTTTGCTCCAACTCAAAGATAAGCAAATCATATGTACTAGACACATAAGTTATGAACATACTAGTGGTTTCTTCTCACTTCTTCCACTGGTGGACAAAAAATTTAAGTGAACATCAATATAATAATGAATAGTATATAATATGACTTGTCTAAGTGCTTATTTGTAAGCCTAAAGAAATAAACTTTCATTTCATATCCGCATCCCTAGTCGCTCTAATTTGTATAAATAATCTTAACTTTTTTTAAATTAATCTACCTAGGTTTAGTGTAGGGAGGTAAAATAAAAACAAATGCTATGTTTAGAAATTGTTTTAAATTTATTGTTGCCGTTCTTGACTTGTTTAAGTATATGTACAAACAAACTTATAATAGATCAGTTTTTCATTCAAAATTGAGAAAATCTTAAGAAATTCAATGACATGTTTACGGCGCGGCGGCAACTCGTTACAAACGGTCATGTCTCGCATCTCATTGATTTATTTATTGATTAGGCTTAAATTTACGTCTTAACTTAAAAATACATCAGGGTGAATTCAGGACTTCCATAACTCTATACCACAGTAAGGAATGGAACAAAAATTTGTATCGAAAATTAAAAATAGTAGTTAAGAGAATCACAGTCGATCGGTCACTGGTCCCGAACGGACTATCACGCGCACACACGCACTTCAGCCATACATCGATACATCGCTAACCTATTGAAGACCACACTATCGTACAACTAGCCCCCCCCCCCCCCCTCCCCGTGCGCGCTCACTTCTTGGCGTTCTTCTTGGGCGAGGTAGCCTTGCCTTTGGCGTTGTTTGATACTTTCGCTTTCTTGCCCTTGGGTTCATCGTCATCTTCTCCCTGTTGTCAAAAATAATATAATTATTATATATTTAATAATAAATTAGTTACAATGGATGGATATTTTGTCACACAATTTTTATTTTAGCCCACACTATTTTTTCACAAAAAATCGAGTGTGAGCGTTTACGTTTGATTAATTATGATCCATAAAAGCTAGCACTACTACTACCACCTTAGCCATCAGTTACAATCATGCACTTAGCATTGGTAGTTCATCAGAAGGTAGAGGAGTACAGAAAACCAACAACCAACCAATGTTCCAATTTTTATGAACAAAATCTAAATTGGTTGTAAAGTACTTATTAATATACACAAACCACAATACCAAAGCAAGATTTATGTGGCTCCCTTTGACGACCGAGTTATTCATAATATACCCAGTACACATCTAGTACAACTGGGATGTAGAAGAGCCCTTTGCCCTCTGTTGGTGCAACAAATATATTAATTATTAGTTGAAGGTTTTCAGTACCTCATTCACTTTGCGCTTGCTGGAGAGTTCTTTTTTCTTATTTATAGCTTCCTGCAAATTCATTTCAACTTAAAAACTGTTATTTCTAATTCATGCGCAAATGCAAATGACTAGTCAAGCTATTTAAATATTAAGTGTTATTAGATGTTTTGTAACTACAGATCATTGTACATATATTTGGGTGATCCAATTCATAAAATCACTAAGACCGTTTTTTACCGTTTTGAGTTAGCAACACTGGCTTGTTCATTTTTTTTATTCTCTTTTGAATGGTCTATTCGAGGTTCTTGGAAAAAATCTACGAAGTTCCTTTTCCAAATTAAATAAAAATAAAAAAAGCGTTTCTTCCATTCATAAAAACCCTATGTCCAAGAAATCACTAAGTCCTATAGAAATATATAAATCACTAAGTGGGTGGCCCAATTCAAGAAATCCCCAAGTCCTAAAAGTGACTTTCGAGATATTCATAATTTTATGTTTTAAATGTCAGCTGAAATAACATGCGTTGGTTAAAAAAAAATAATAAAAATATACATTATAGCGCAAACAAAGTAGTTTTCTTTAGTGAAAGAATCAAAACAATATAAGTAACAGGAGTCTCATAATAAAATATAAAAAAAATTGGACTTATTTCTAATCCCTGGACTTAGTGATACTACAGTGATAAATAGGGGACTTATATATTATTGTAGTAACCAGAACAACAGTCGAACAAAATCGGCTAATCATTCCACTTCATCTTCAGAATCGAATTCTGCAGGTATGGGGTTTCGAGTTCCATTCAATAAGTCCTCATAAAAATATCTTTCTGATTCAGGAACAGCTAGCAACCGCTTTACATCTTGCAATTAAGCAGCCTTTTTTTTAGGCAGAAAGTACCTATTTTCAATTATGAATAACATGACAACAAAAAGAGATAGACCCATAATTTTTGGAGGATTTGTAGACTAAATTGTGGAGTTTAATACAATATGCAAAAAAGTACACCTCAATAACCCAGTTTTAAAGTTACAGATCAAAAATATAATAAAATAAGTTTTTTTTTGCAAATTTCTAAAAAAAATATTGATTTTACTAGATTTATGTACCGAAATTGTATTTTTTTCTTATTTGCTTATCTAGGTAGATTATCTAGCTTTTAAAGGAGACTACTTTGAATAAAATACACTGTTTACTCAAAAAGAAACGGAGAAAAAACCAGATGAAGTAGTTTTCATTAAAAAAATTATTAAATGGGCTTTGTTTTAGAGATAAGTAACATATAATTTTTTATTTTTTGTTTTTTTATCGATAAATATATGTCGTGATAAATCATCTCGTTTGATCAAGGTTCAACAATACACATTGTATATCTATTTTTGTTTTGACTAAAGCAGTTGTCACAGTAAAGATTCTGATGTTGACTCGGAGTTTTTTCTTTGGTAATATAAAATTCCAGTGCAGTTATTACCTAATTTGCTTATTGCTGCAGTATTCCGACACAATTATGCACTCCAAAATTATGCAGCCTTATTTAGGACTTAAAAAAATCAATGGACTAAACGATTTCTTCCACATAAAATAAAGGACTTAGTGATTTCTTGGACATAGGGTTTTTATGAATGGAAGAAACGCTTTTTTTTATTTTTATTTAATTTGGAAAAGGCACTTAGAATTTTTTCCCAAGAACCTCGAATAGACCATTCGAAAGAGAATGAAAAAATGAACAATCCAGTGTTGCTAACTCAAAACCGTAAAAAACGGACTTAGTGATTTTATGAATTGGATCACCCAAGTATACAACAGAATATTATGTTCAGCTCATTTAAAATAAGTAAGAATACAAACAAATTTGAAATAGTATTCTTAGAGAAAAGTTTGATGAAGGAAAGTAGCTCTAACGATGTTCTGAAAGTAAAAGACTAAAAAACTGTCATGAGTCCTCATAAAAATATCTTTCCGATTCAGGAACAGCTACGAATAGACGCACTATTCGTTCATCGTAGTTTTTAATATTGACTATAAAGGCTGCTAAATTGCAAGATGTAAAGCGGTTGCTAGAAGCTGTTCCTGTATCGGAAATATATTTTTATGAGGACTTATTTAATGGAGTGGAATGATTAGCATTTTGTTCGACTGTTGTTCTGGGTACTGCAATAATATCTCTAAGTCCCCTATTTATCACTGTAGTGTCACTAAGTCCAGGGATTAGAAATAAGTCCAATTTTTTTGATAATATATTATGAGACTACTGATACTTATATTGTTTTGATTCTTTCAATAAAGAAAACTACTTTGTTTGCGCTATAATGTATTATTTATATTAATTATTTTAACCACCTGTTATTTCAGCTGACATCTAAAATGTATAATTATGAATATCTCGAAAGTCACTTAGACTTACTAGGACTTGGGGATTTCTTGAATTGGGCTACCCATTTGTTCATTCCAAATAAACATTGTCCTTGATCCTGGTGTAGTGGTACATCAAGATTGTCTCCCTTAGAATCATACTTGACAAAGACAAGACAACCCAGGGAATAACTCTGAATGAAAATGGTAAACCACAATGTTTGTATTCAACTAACCTTCACCTCAGAGTCATCTCCTTCCTCCTCGTCCAACATTTCCTCTTCCATCTCCTCCATGTCGTCGAACTCCTCCAAGGGGCCGCTCAGTATCTGCTGGCCCATCACATGCACAGGCCCTGAACCCTACAACAACATACACAACCTTGTAAAAGCACAGTCAATTACAATACTCTCTTTATATCCATTAATTAAATCAGACAAATGCCTCGAAAAAATCATGTGTAGACAGTGCAACAACCAAAACGGAATCGCGCGCCTATCAGTGTTTTAAGTAAGGTTATCATCATTTTAGAGATTATAAATAAATAGTTGGTTGATGGTGGAAAAGTTTGTAGAAACCTGAATTATGTGAAAAGTGACCGGAGCATCAGGGAACTCGATGTCAAGGCGAGCATGCCGCGTTTCTCCCGCTTTTAGCACTGCTATAGGGATCTTGATAGTTTCTTGCATTGACATTGTTTCTACCTGTAACATTAATGCAAAATATGTAATCACCACATCAGAACAGAACAAATAATACTAACTAAAGCATTAATTGGTATGAATTTTGTTTTTTGAAAAAACACAACACAACCAAAATATAAATAACAAAACTTTTTACATTCAACATTGTTCTGTAAATAGACAATAATAAGCTGTTTCTTATAGAAAATAATGTGTCATTGTTCCATGTAAGAATAACATTTAATATTCATTTATTCTCAAAAAGACATTTTGATGATTGGCTAACACAACATTTTCATTTTTGATAAGTATTTTGAAAGTAAAATAAGCAGGGAGCTAACCTAGATACTATTCAAATATAAAAATAACAATATGGTGGAAATATAATAATTTTGGCTTTATCATTACAGGCAATTCATCCTCCTCAGGCTCCTTTATACATCCTGATATTTACCAACAGAAAGTAGTATTATTTTTATACATATTAATATAATTTATATATTTTAGTTACCTCTAATCTATTCTGTGAACAAACTAATACAACTGTAAACCCCTTATGATTTTATTTTTAATATATTTTTATTTATTGACGACCGATGTGGCGCGGTGGGCGAAGGTCCGCCTGCGACGCAGGAAGTTGCGGGTTCGATTCCCGCCTCGGAACAATTGTGTGTACAATCTGCAGATATTTGTTCCGGGTGTTCTGGTTGTTTTCTATATATAATAAAACAAAAAAATCTATCTATCTATCTTATTATTAGTATTATTATAATTTTAATGTAATATAATATTTGTAAAAATTTTACTTGATGACCAATTTATTTTACCCATTTATCTAACTAAATCAATTTATATAGATAAACCAATTTAATTGTAATTTCTGTAAAATACGAGTTTTTTTTAAATACATTTTTCATTAGTAACTACAGTTAATTATTGTAACAAATTGTTGGCTCAATGAAAATCTAAACCAGCTAACTTTCAATTTGACAGATTCACATCTCTAACTTTGTATAGCAAGTAGGTAGCTGTGACCAACAAATATTGCATTCTTTCATTCACTCACCAGGTAACAATCATAATTAGGAATTTTATAATTCATCACATCAGCAACAATGTGTCAAAACATAAATAAATGCATGGACAAAGTATAGCTAGAACAAAAACAAGTAACAGATTAATTAGGATGTTAATTTAAAATACACCCATCACTTACCTGAACTACATTTATTTCATCTGGTTTAGCATCAGGGCCTAAAAGTGCTTGCCGGATCACCAATTTGTTTATGCGGGGATTGTAGTCTGTGGCCTCGGGGTCCCATGTTACTGATTTGTTGGAGTCCGAGAGAGTGATCCCTGAAAATGTTAAACATGATCTTAGAAGCTTTAGTCTAATGCTATGTACCTATCTATTTTGATAATTAATTCAGACAAATGCCTCAAAGCAATCACAATAGACAATGCATCAGTCAAAACGACCTTGCACTCCTATCAAATGTGTAAACACATGGTATATTTTATATCATCATGTAGTCAAAGACACCATAGAGAAGCCAGAGAGCAAAACTGAATAGGTATGCTGCGTTCGCTTCCGATAAAACTTGGAGAAGGTTGGGGCTCGTGTAGCATTATTAATGCTTGAAATAACGGCCAATTTTGTAAAAGACGGGGCGCGCTTCGCAGTTGTTCGGATATAACCTCAAAATGACAAACCGATAACGTAAACAAAGACACCGTGCCTGAAGCAAATAGATATTTTAAGCCTTAAATTCTTGGTGCATTACAGCATGATGCCCTGGTAGTACGCCCATTCAACAAGCTTCCAATTATCAAACAGCTTGGACGCTTCCATTTCAAAATTACGCGCCACTACCATTTCGCAATTTTCAGATATAATGCTGACTGAACTGCGTAAGTACCAATAAATCTGTGTCTGGTCGCGTCGTGTGTTATTGTCTTAGAATGACACATTTCTAATGCTTGCTAGTAACCTACATGAAAGTATTGTTGCTGAGATTTCTAAATGGCGGCAACATCGGTTTGTCAGAATTGCAATAAAAATTTAACCTTGCTGAAAAATAATTGTCAGGGACTGCGATATAATACGTAAGGTCTACAACTCCAAACACAATTTAGAAAATAATTATTTTGTACTACAGTAGAATTCGGACATAAAATGGCGAGCCGGTTGACACTGCAAACGCTCCTGACCCGGAAAGTAATTTTGGTTTGTTGCAATTAATACACCATATTATTCGAAAATATTCACTGAATACCCTATAAAACTTTACGGAGGTTAAGACTTACCATAAAAATATTCTTCCGTCATCGTGATTTCACTAATTTATTTAGATTTTATCACTACGTTCACGTGTGATGCCGGCACGGCACTCAACTTCACTCACTCAAGCTAAGCTCAACTTCATTCAAGAAACTCACTCAACACAACTCACCAGTGTGACCAGATTAAATATCGCAAAAATACCAAATACGAAACCCACCTCAAATATATGTATAATGAAAAATTATACCATATTAAACAACAAAAACAATGGAATTATACAAAATTTTCCTATTCAAAATTAGAAATTGTTTTATTCTTGAATAATCATCACAGTAAATCAGTAAGCATTGTGTTTGGATAAACTTTGGCCCAAGATTCAAATGATTTTGTGGTTTTTAATTTATTCATTCACATGGAATGATTTTTTTAATTTTTATTATTTAAATATAAACATACTGGTAAATATCTAACAAACTCGTTAAAAATACTGAAGGTAAACAATTCTGAATCTGGTCACACTATCGAAATCGAATTGCTTTATTTCCAACTTCAGGAAAAAAAAAATACTAGATTTTTGCAAAAAATTAATTATTTTATGAAATGCGAATTAATTTTGCGTGCGATGGGTTCACAGCACAGTGTCCGTAATTTTTTCCAATATTTTATTTAGATTGCTCTTGTTGAAGGTGGTTCGTTTCGTATTTTCTGGGTCTACAAATAGTACGTATTTTTACAGTAGATATATTTTATTAATTTAAATACCGATGACCGACTGACGACCTATGTGGCGTGGTGGCCAAATGTTCTCCTGCGACGCAGGAGGTTGCGGGTTCTATTCCCGTCTCAGGACAAATGTTTGTACGATGATCTGCAGAAATTTGTTCAGGGTGTTCGGGTCTTATTTATGTATTACATAATAAAAAATATCGTTTCTATCAAAGATTTAAATCGATAGATGTGCCCTTACCGTGGTCAAACTGCGCGTCATTGTTGTCACGTGGCGTGAGTGACCTCACTCACTTGAACTCGGTGTACATCTGAACACCGTGTGAGCCGAACGCGATTTTTGTTAAAAAAGTTTCAAAATGCAATATTGTTCACGAAAGTATGTGCAGATTGCATAATGGTAACAATAATAATTAGGTTTATTCGCAATAACACTATTTTTAACTACCTACTCATTAGGTAGTGTGCGTGCGTCGTACGCACAATTGATGATTGACGCCTGAATTCAAATATTTTCGATTTCAGGGCAGGTCATTTATTTTTTACAGTATTATTACACACACAATACTGTAAACAGCTTTTATATGTAATGAATCCATTGATTGTGGCCGTTTCATTCAATATCAGTACCGCCTACATTCAGTAAAGTTTTTGAAAAACTTATTTTACACCAATTGCTTAGACATTTTAATGGCAATGACCTGCTACATTGTAAGCAATTTGGGTTTACTCGTGGCAGGTCAACTACTGATGCCGGTGTAGAGTTGGTATCGCATATTTTTGATGCTTGGGAGAAGTCGCAAGATGCTTTCGGCGTTTTTTGCGACTTGTCAAAAGCATTCGATTGCGTTCATCACGAAACATTAATCAGGAAACTACATCATTATGGAATATTAATGACCTGCCTCATCATGTAAAGAATGATCATGAGATTGTATTGTTTGCTGATGATACTTCATTAATTTTTAAAATGAAACGACAAAACACAAATTTCGACGATGTAAATACTGCAATCTCAAAGGTAGTCCATTGGTTTAATATTAATAATCTTTTGCTTAATGAAACCAAAACAAAATGTATAAGATTTATTCTACGTGTGTGGGGGAACGCTGCAGATATAAATACCGTATTTGTGTTGCAAAAAAGGGCTGTTCGTGCTATGAGCGATCTATAATATGGGTCCCAGAGAATCCCTACGTGAAAAATTCAAAGAAATAAACGTAATGACAGTACCGTGTCAATATATTTATGAAAACTTGTTGTACACTCATAAAAATATCAATCGTTTCACTAAAAAATGTGATATACCTACATAATGTAAATACTAGACATAAGAATAAACTCGCTGTGCCCACAACTAGGCTACACAAGATAAATGTATCTTTTAAAGGGTAATGTATACGCTTCTACAACAAAACTCCAAGTGAGTTGCAAAAATTATCAATAAATAAATTTTAAAAAATTGTGAAACATATTCTTTGTAAAAAAGCTTATTACAAAATATCAGATTACTTAGAAGATAAAAAAGCTTGGATCGACTTTTGCTCCAACTCAAAATCTACCAACTTACAGATAAGCAAATCAAATGTACTAGACACATAAGTTATGAACATACTAGTGGTTTCTTCTCACTTCTTCCACTGATGGACAAAAAATTTAAGTGAACTATAAAATAATTTAATTGATAATAATGAATAGTATAAAATATGACCTATCTAAGTTATTTGTAAGCTTATTTGTAAGCTTAAAGAAATAAAAACTTTTCATTTTCATGTAAGAACTAAATAGCCTCACTAACGGGTGCACTGCGTAGATCCGTGGGATGCCTGCCTCGTAAAGTAAGAATGACAATTTATAATTCTTTAGCTACATCCCATTCACAATATCTTCTGGAAGTGTGGGGAACGGCAGCAGTGTCAAATCTAAAATCAATACAAATATCTCAAAATAAATAAATTAAAGTTCTATACAAATACGACTGCCTAACTAGCACTCATACTATTTACAAAGCAACCAAACTTTTTGATATCAACCAACTATATAATTACCTCACTCACATCCTTATTACGAAAATAGTAACTAATAAAATACATACACAAATCACACTTACAAAGAAAACATACACCTACAATTTAAGAAGTAAAAATAAGTTAAAACTAAGGAGTCCACGGACCAGACCAACTTTGGAAAGCGAAACATAATGTATGAAGGTGCACAGATTTATAATAACTTACCTGATAACATCAGAAACGGTTTATCAATGCACGTTTTTAAGAAAAAATAAAACATGTATTTGTTAATTATACGGAACACAATATCATTGTAAAATAACTTAAACTACTAGATAACTACCTATGTATAACTGTAATACTAGCATAATATAATTAGTTAAGATAGTAAGCTTAAGTATATTGTATATACACTCTCATTTAAGTGAACTTTGTTCTTTTGAGTAATACAATTCTTTAAACTGAAACTGATATAATATTATCCACGAAAAAACGACTAATTATCGGCTATTTTCTCGCTCAAGAAACGTACAATATTAGAATTTTTCCTGAAATAAAAATTACTTATTATGTACCTAACTTATTTGAAACCTACAAATTGAGATAGGCAGCGCTTGCGTTTTGACTTTTGGGCGCTATTTTGACTCTCCTTTACCTAGTACTTCATAATTTTAGTTCGGGTAAACTCCGCTTGGCGCCACCTGTCGATGACGTCGAGCGGGTCGCTCGCAAAGTTTCCTCAGTTTAGGTCTCACCATCACCATGCAGCCCTTACTTAGGTTTCAAATAAGTTAGGTACATAATAAGTAATTTTTATTTCAGGAAAAATTCTAATATTATGTAGCCTGTAACTTATTTGAAACCTACAAATTGAGACCTGTTTATTTTCGCATGGTGGCGACTAGGTTTAAATATATAAGCCAACTGTGATTTCAAGAAATGATTTATTTCCAACAAAGGTAAGTAGTGAACATAATATCTTAATGTTTTCACAATCAAACTTATAAATATAATGTAATTTAATAACAAATTAATCCAAATCAAGTTTATTTACAGATACTCATAGGTTACAAAGGTGAAAAATTATTAGCAAGACACGGTGTGTTTGTACTTGGTTTTATAGGACGTTTGTAGTAAGTAAACAACAGGTGTCTAAAATCTCGTCAGCTAATCCTGAAATCTGCATACTTGACCAACGTCTTGAACAAGTCTCTGAAGCTCGTAACCTTGGTATCGTCTTTGACAGCCATCTTCGTTTTGAAGGGCACGTGTTAGATCTAGTTAAAAGTTGTTTTTATCGACTCAAAATCTTATACCGGATAAGAAACTTACTTCAGCAAGATTTACGCGTTATTTTAACGGAAAGTTTGGTTCTCTCTAAACTTAACTACGGCGATATACTTTACGGTCCACGTCTCCTCTCGTCATCCCAACGTCTTATTCAACGAGTTCAAAACGCTTGCTGTCGTTTCTGCTTTAATATTCCCCCCCGTACTCATGTGACTCCTTACATCAACCGAGCCAGACTACTGAACATGGCAGCACGCCGAACTCTACATATGGCTACTTTGGTGGATGAAGTCATTAGATACAAACGCCCAAAATATTTGTACAATAAGTTTGAATGGTCCTCATCGCGTAATCCCTACGATACCCGTGCTTCTTCTTTCCTGCTTGTTGTTAAGCTGCACAAAAGCGCTGCGTTTAGAGGAAGTTTTCGCTACCAAGCCACGAAATGTTGGAATAATCTACCACCTCCTTTACGGCAACCTATCTCAAAGTCTACCTTTAAGCGTAGACTCAAATCCTCGCTTTTATCCGCACAAATGGCTTGATAGCGACGGCTCCTCTGGAGTACCACATACTAGTGTACACTTTCATTCCAATCGTCTAAGTCTCAGTATATTATACCTTTTGTAACTCAAATGTATTGTACCTATATATATTGATATGCTAAACATAACTTTACAGTTGTAAACTGTTGTTCGGTTGACCAAACCACTATCTATACATATATATATATATACACCTTCTTTTTGTATCTTCAAGTTCAAAGGATTATAGTGCAGGTATAGTATAGACTGATTTAAAATTAAAGTAAGTGTACTTTAATTTTAACTCAGTTTATACTTGAACACGCCTTTCTATGTACTAGATATATACTTTCATATTTGTTGTTATATAATTTGTTACGTAGGCACTGTTTTTATCGTTGTGCGCTACCTGCTACTGATTGTAGGAATCGGCGGAAGATCAGCGCTGCGTGTATTGGATCTACCAGTACCAGTAGCATTCATGCTGAGCCATTTCCAAAATTTTTAGCTACAATCCGCATAGTATAGCTACCAAATGTACTTTTATAACTAGTTTTAAGATCTTGTATGTGTGATTGGTTGTAGTTAAAAATAAAATATCTTTCTTTCTTTGTAAAACCGGAAAAGTGTGTTGGAAGATGTCCAGTTTCCACGAGCCAAAATATCTTCTAAAGGCATTTCATTAAACCAATTCAAAGATGCCACCGCTGACCTTATTGAACCAGGTGAGTCTTGAACTCCAGCATCAACCAAGACTGTTTTAACCCAACCAGCGATGATTGTCTAACGGCGAAATGTGGAACTACAAGTTCCACAAAAACATAACTAGATGTCGCTAGTAAAAGTGGACGAGCGCTAGATCGCGCTGACGAGAACGCACGGCTCGGAACGACTATCCGAACCATATTTGTAACTTTAATTAAGAAAAAATAGATCCAAGAACCTTAGTAACTAAGGCAGCTACTATACATATGATATTGTAATAGAAGCTAACTCGGAATCAATAAATCTCTAAATGTGATTGAATCCTTGTTTAATTTTTGAAATCAAGCTGATCCTAACTGAAGCTGGGGAATCTCAAGGGGACGACCAGAAGCAGGAATCAGGGCACTGGACAGGCGAGTGGTACAACATTTGGACCTTCGAGCCGGATACCACCAGCGCATTCCAGCAGTCAGTGCCCATTGGGAAGCGGAGTTCCAGGGACCAACATCGGTGGCAGGGGCGCTCAGTTCATACAAGGGACTTGAGGCGCATGATCACGCAATACGTTCAGGAGGGAACGGTTGCAGCCAGACCGGAAAGCCAAGCAGCGGATCAACCAACCAGGGACGTAGCAGCCAAGCCAAGCAGCGGAATAGCCAACCCGGGAAATATCAGCCAAGCAGTAAGCAGCCTTTCGTCGAAGCTCAAGATCCGTGCCGAGCCAGTGACGCAAGGAAGAACCGTGGTTAAGTGAAATTGGACCTTATTTGTAAGTGTTTAAATTATTTGTAGCTTAACTTAGTAAAATCATTTTGCAAATAACATTAACTTTAACTTTTGATAGAACTAACTTTAGACTTAGAATAATTTTAAGAATTTGGTACCGACGGGGAACCTATGCCCGATTTTTAATAAGTGGTTTTTAAACTGAAACACTTGTAAAAATTTTGCGATTTAACTTCATAAACTTAACAATATAAACTTAGAAATTAGAAACTTTTGGACTTAGAGTAATTGGGTAAAATGTCGGACATGAACCAACTGTTGTTTTTACAACAAGATACTTATACTAAAATTACCAACGGGCTGTCTAACTTCAAAAAATCTCCAAAACACCGCATAACGTTAGCATTTGTACAGGTGAAGCTAGAAGCGTTAGAGAAATTGTGGGAGCTGTTCTCGGAAACACACACAAACCTTTGTAAAACAACTAAATCTGATTTATTAAAAGAAACTACCTATTGGAAACAGGATGTGTGGGAGACAGCTTCAGATACATACACTGAGTACAAATGTTTGTTAATAAGTGCAATGCCCAGGGATTTAGAGCCTTCAGCTAAACCAACCCAAGATTGTACACAAGGGGCAAGTAACAATTTAGCCAAACTGCCAAAGATTGTGATACCAAAGTTTAACGGACAGTATGAAGAGTGGAACACCTTCCGTGACCTCTTTAGATCTCTAGTGCACAATACTAAAATTGATAAGGTAGTTAAATTGCAGTATCTAAAGGGATTACTAGGGGGTGAAGCTGAACAGTTAGTTAGACACATTAGTATTTCTGCCGATAATTATGATCGTTGTTGGGCTACTTTGACCGAAAGGTATAACAACAAAAGATTTCTATGTAACACGATTTTGAGGAGATTGTTTGGTCAAAAAAGTAGTAATTTAGAGTCAGCAAACTTTTTGAAAGAAATTTTAGACAACACAACTGAATGTTTGGGGGCTTTAGCTAACCAGGGTGTAGATGTATCCACTTGGGATCTTATAGTCATTTATATGACTTCGTTGAAGTTGGATCCTGAAACCAGAAAGCAGTGGGAGCTTCAAAGCGCAGATTGTGGAGGAGAAGAACTACCCTCACTCAAAGAATTTCAAGATTTTTTAACAAAAAGGTTCAGGGCTTTAGAGTTCGTCAGTACAGGAACCAGCTCCAACAAGTCAAAGACTGTAAAGTCATTTCATGCGTCACAGGATAGTAGCTCTTCTGTATCTTGTAAATTCTGTAAAAAAGAGCATAAGTTAGTACATTGTGAGAAATTTGAGCGCGAAGAGGTACCCGCCCGTAGGATGTTCGTCGAACAAAACCGTCTTTGTTACAATTGTTTGGGTGATGGCCACTCGGCCAACCAATGCCGATGTAGGATCAATTGTCGCGTATGTCACAGACGTCACCATACCTTGCTACATGTCACGGGCAACGTATCCAGGGAGTCAAGGTCAGTAGAAAGCGATCAACCTAAGGAAGGTGATTCAGGTGAGGCACCCGTCGTATGCTTTGCATCGGACAACGCATCGCTTTCTAGCCAGGTACTCTTAGCCACAGCTCTCGTAAAGGCACAAACAGAGAATGGAGATACGCGAATTGTTAGAGCGCTGTTAGACCAAGGATCGCAGGCATCGTTTATCACAGAAGCAACTGCTCAACTCCTGCGTCTCAAACGTACACCGGTCAAAGGTATCATCTCAGGTGTAGGAGGTAACCAAACATTGGCCTCCAAAGCAATGGTACAGCTCAACATTTCGTCGATGCGTGAAGGATTTGAAGATGTAAAGATGACGCTGGATGTGTTCGTCTTAAAGTCAATAACCACACTACTACCAAGCAAGAAAACAGTGTCAACAGGTTGGGTATCAGTTCTACCATTAGCTGATCCAAAATATTATTTACCAAGCAAAATAGACCTGCTCCTAGGAGCTGAGGTAATGGGACAAGTGATAAAAGAAGGAGTGATGAAGGAGGGATCATTATTAGCTCAAAATACAACACTAGGGTGGATTTTATCGGGAGTTGTAGGAACAAATCAGGAAAGGGAAGCTACGAACTTAATAACAATGCACCAAATGTGCCATGGGATGGAAGAGGATAATCAACTAAAGAAGTTCTGGGAGTTAGAAGCAGATACACATGCAAGCAAAAAACCAATACTTACGGAAGAAGAGAAGCAATGTGAGAAACTATTTGCAGAAACCACTACCAGGGATCCAGAGGGAAGATACATTGTGAAGTTGCCGTTCAGAGATGAAGATCCTGAAATCAAAACATATAATTCAAAGAGAATAGCGGAGAAAAGGTTAACATATTTAAAAGCAAAGCTGGACAAAGCAGAAGATCTAAAAGCGAAATATAAAGAAGTACTAGATGAATACTTACAGTTGGGACACATGGAGGAAATACCGAAAGAAGAAGTATCAGTTGCTGAAGGGTCATACTTACCTCATTTTGCAGTTGTTAGAGATGATAAAGACACCACGAAGGTCAGGATCGTATTTGATGCTTCCTGTAAAGGTGAAGATGGCATATCACTAAATGACAAGATGATGGTAGGACCTACCTTACAACCAGAACTGCGAAACTTGCTGATGAGATGGAGGCTGCATCGTATCTGCCTGTCTGCAGATATAATAAAGATGTATCGCCAAGTCAAAGTAGCTTCTTCAGACGTAGATTATCAAAGGATTCTGTGGAGAGAAGACCAACCACAAACTCCTTCACTCGCGAAGACCAACACGAAAAGTCTAAAAGAATTTCGCTTATTGAGAGTCACATTCGGTACAGCATCTGCGCCATATTTAGCAGTGAAAGCACTCCAACAGGTGGCGATCGATGAAGGGACAAATCATCCAACAGCAGCTGAAAAAGTCAAACAAGACTTTTATATGGACGATTTACTGACAGGCTGTCAAGATATAGAATCAGCAAAACAACTTTACAATGAGATGAATTCACTACTGGAGAAAGGGGGATTTAAACTTCAAAAGTGGTCAAGCAATAGCGACTTATTTCTAGATAGCATCAAGGAAACTGGACAAGGATTGGAGCAGGAAGATGGGTTGAAACTTAAAGTCGATGATATAATGAAGCTACTGGGACTTACCTGGAACCGAAGAGAAGATGCATTTCAATACACGGTGACACTCCCGCAGCTCAAGGAACCTGTAACAAAAAGAAGAGTTATATCAGACATAGCACGTTTGTTTGACCCATTAGGCTGGGTCGCGCCTACAGTAATAGTTGCGAAAATTATCATTCAGAAGCTTTGGATACTAGGAACAGATTGGGATGAAGAAGTTCCAAGCACAATATTAAAAGAATGGTTGACTTACCGGAACCAATTACCTACCTTATCCGCAATGCGCATACCTCGTTGGATACAGATTTCACCAGAGAACAGGATCGTCGAACTTCACGGGTTTTCGGACGCTTCAAAGCTCGCATATGCTGCCGTCGTTTACCTTCGTATTATTGACGAAAATGGTGATATCCATGTCAATCTAGTAACAGCGAAAACAAAGGTAGCGCCCATCAAGCAAGTCTCGATTCCTAGATTGGAACTCTGTGGAGCTGTTCTGGTAGCAAGGTTACTGTTGGACGTTGCTGAAACGCTTAACATTGAAAAAAGACATCTTCATGCGTGGACAGACTCTACAGTGGTGCTAGCATGGCTGAATAGTCATCCAAATCGTTGGCAGACGTTCGTGGCTAATCGGGTGTCAGAGATTTTGACAACGCTAGACTCACATCAGTGGTCACATATCTCAACGAAGCAGAATCCAGCAGATGGCGCATCACGAGGTCTGCAACCATCTGAACTCGTAGAAAACACGTTGTGGTTGAGTGGTCCAGATATCCTGAAAACAAAAGAAGTAAAGTATGACAGAAAGAAAGATGAAGAAACAAACATAGAAGAAAATACAGTCCACAAAATACATTTAGTAACAAAACTAGAAATTTGGGACAAGTTCTCAAATTTAGGGAAAATGATTAGAGTGATAGCATACTGTCGAAGATTCATGACATGGAAAAAGCGAAAGGAAAGCAAAGCAGAGGGATTTCTAACTACATAGGAACTAAACGAAACAATGGAAGTGTGTATTAGAAAATATCATCAAGAAAACATAGAGGAAGAATTAGCAAGCATAGTAAAAAGCAAGGATGGGAAGTTAATTTAGCTAAAGAGTCATTTCAGTGTCATTGGAGGCTCTACCTTGACGTACGAAGAGTTGTCTACGGTGGTGGAACAGATAGAAGCATGTCTTAAGTCACGCACGACCGCTGTCAAGAGTTGAAACGAAATCGGATACGAGGGTACTCTTACCTGATCACTTTCTGGTGGGGGAACCGCTTCTTACTGGCCTGACGATTCTAATTGATGTTAATGTAACTTAGGATTAGTAACTTATCTTAGTAGTATGAACCTAGTAGTAACACATCTTTGTAGTATCTTATCTTTGTAGAATAATATCATGTAGTAACTTATCATTAGTAGGTATATAAGTTTCATTGTATCCTTAACGTTCAGCGCGATCTAGAGAGCTCATGGTGGGCGGTTGCTAGCGGCTATAACATAGTAAAAGGACAAATTTTGTCAGTTTGTCCTTGGTGGGCGGTATGTCTAACGGCGAAATGTGGAACTACAAGTTCCACAAAAACATAACTAGATGTCGCTAGTAAAAGTGGACGAGCGCTAGATCGCGCTGACGAGAACGCACGGCTCGGAACGACTATCCGAACCATATTTGTAACTTTAATTAAGAAAAAATAGATCCAAGAACCTTAGTAACTAAGGCAGCTACTATACATATGATATTGTAATAGAAGCTAACTCGGAATCAATAAATCTCTAAATGTGATTGAATCCTTGTTTAATTTTTGAAATCAAGCTGATCCTAACTGAAGCTGGGGAATCTCAAGGGGACGACCAGAAGCAGGAATCAGGGCACTGGACAGGCGAGTGGTACAACAATGATTGTCCGACTTGCGGGCTTGGGCTTTCCTCTTGTTGAGACGAATAGACTGCTTATATTTCCACCCTCAATACGTTTTTGTTCTGACATTAGTATAAGTTTTTTAATCCAAAAAACAGGGTCAATTTTCCAGTTATCTCCAGATAAAGAAAAAGTAGCCAGCCAGACTGTTTGTGATTAATTGTGTCTGTTTTTGACCCAAAAAGTGGCCAAAATGTTATAGAACCGGCTTCGATAATACATTTATCCTCTTTTACAGATAACAACGTCAGGTCGTGGACTCTTCTTCCCGAGGCAAGCAGGAGCAATGTGGCACATCGGCGAGCTACTTCGAACATACTGTCTAGATTGGGTTCTGACTGCAGCAGCCACTCTACAACTACCTGCGGATTCCATACTGGTGGCTTTACCTTATCTTTAGCTGCAGATTTATTTGCTAAGCCTCTTAATGTTTGTCGTACCAATATGTTAGAGCTTAGATTTTCCTCTGATTCTGGTTTACAAAATGATGATACAACAGATTTATGTACTTGTATTGTTTTGTAGCTTAAGCCTTCTACTGTATGTAAATGAATAAGATATTTCGCGAGGCCTTGGCCTCCTGGAATTTTGTTATTTACCCCATATTCCTTACACCATTTTAACCAGCGGGTCCAGGCAGGTTTATAGGTTTTCAGTGTACTAGGTCTCCAGCTTGATTCAATAATATTTATTTCTGAAGGTGTCCAGTTACCTAAAAGATCATCCCACCCCGACATTTCCATGCCTCTAATACAAGCTGGTTTACCTGCGCAGGGGGTAGGTTCGTTCTCGTGTCTATCAGTACTGATTCTAGGTTCTTGATGGTGAACGGAGGGGCTATTGCCCGTTTCTTTAGATCTGTCCTCCAGAACACGTTCTTCCATCGTGGACAAATCACTATGTATGTTCCCTTGGCTTCGTTCAGGAATGATAGGACTTTGTGCATTAGACACGGAGGGGGGAATATCCATGCCAATTTGTAATCCCAAACCTGGCTGAAAACGTCGTGTGATATAGCTTGTTGATCTTTCAAGTCTAGAGCTACGTAGTTTGCTACTACATGGGCTCTTCTGGATGCCATCAGGTCTATCTGAGGGGTCCCCCACTTCTCGAAGATCAGCTGGCAAGCCTGAGGCAACAGGTGCCATTCCGCTAGGGCCTTGTACCTGGAGAGGCTGTCGGCTATACCATTCAGTGTGCCTGGAAGGTAGCTGGTTATTAGATTGATGTTGTATTGTTCTAGAAGATGATAAATCATTCTTGTCAATTGCATTAAACCGATGGATTTCGT
The DNA here is from genome assembly GCA_947044415.1 of Eupithecia dodoneata. Taxonomy (NCBI): domain Eukaryota; kingdom Metazoa; phylum Arthropoda; class Insecta; order Lepidoptera; family Geometridae; genus Eupithecia; species Eupithecia dodoneata. The sequence continues at coordinate 8,714,627 of OX345678.1, forward strand.
GCCGCCTTGTCTGCGCAGAAATGCTAGGGCATTTCGGTTGTCGCTTTGAACAAGGACGGTCCTGTAGCTGCAATTGATGGCTACACTCCGGTGGGTAAGTACTTTGTAAACAGCCAGTAACTCTTTTAGGTTTGAATGACAATACAGCTCTTCTGGCATCCACGGACCTTGAATGTGATTGCCGTTGACGTACGCTCCCCAACCCCTTGCTGAGGCATCTGTGATTATATGGTAGGATACTGCGGCTGACCAAATTTCGCTTGTTGTGAATGTGTTCTGTAGCCACCACTCGATGTCTTTCCTGGCAGCAGGACTCAGTGAGACTTCCACACCCGTTTTCAGCGCCTGGTTTAGGCACGACTGAATATTGCGGTATCTTAGGATCCCGTGGTTTATTACAAAGCTGGAAAACTGCAGCGTTCCCATGATCTTTTGAAGATCTAATAGTGATAGTTTCTTTAATAAATAAATAAATAAATAATGCTGGACAATTCACACAGCATTATCTAGCCCTATGGTAAGCAGAGCTTGTGTTATGGGTACTAGATAACTGATATACATAATACAATACTTATATTACATAGATAGATATTTTTTATTATACATAGAAAACGACCAGACATAGAAACTTCTTTGATTCTTGAGCGCGAAGAAGTAAGTTTTTTAGTGAGGTTACCTTCTTTGCTGGAAGACCTTTTCGGTTTAGTCGGGTGTTCCAGTGAATTCCGAGGAACTCTATATCTTGAGCGGGTATATTGGACGACTTTCTCTTGTTTATTATCCATCCGAGCTTGGTCATAAGGTCGATGGCCTTTTTCATATGTTGCCGAAGAACTTGAGGACAATGACTCACTAGGAGGAAGTCGTCCAAGTATACTATGACCCTTATACCTTTTTCTCGGAGCTTCTGCGCTATCCAATTGGACAAGGTCGCAAAGGTTCTTGGCGCGCTTGCGAGCCCGAATGCTAGGCAGGTCATCTGGTACGTTGTGCCGTTGAAAATGAACCTTAGAAATCGACGGTGCGATTTCGCGAACGGTATATGAAAATAAGCCTGATGTAGATCGATTTTCATCATAAAATCTCCGGCTTGCAGGAAATGAGGTACTTTCTGCATATTTATCAGCCGAAATTTCTTTGGTTGCAGGTAAAAGTTTAACGCTTTTAGGTTTAAAACCGGTCTCTGTGTACCGTCTGGTTTTTTTTACAGGAAACATGGTTGAGATAAAACCTGGGTTTGGAGGCGCTACTTCGATCACAGAGTCTTCGAACATCTGCCGTATTTCCGCGGTTAGCTCTTGTGACGACAGCATTTGGGATTGGTTTTTGTAAACAAGTCGTAAAGATGGTTTCACCAAAAAGGGTATTCGGTAACCCTGTATTATTTTTAAAATGTGGGCTGGAGCCCTCATAGATTGCCAGATATGATGGTAATGGCGCAATTGACCGGCTTTGAAAGTCACGGCATAGTCATTGTTTTCGTTGGTTGTCTCGGTAGTGATCTCTTGGTCGTTGATGAGATTTGTTTTTTGCATTGGAATACGGTCGTTTTCCAGCGAGCGACTTGCCTTTACCAGAAGCGGGAGCTTGCTGGTTTCGATTTGGGTTGATATACCCTCGAAAGGGCACCACGGGGTCGGTTGACCGCCGTGGTGCGGCCTGGTTGCCCTCGGCAGGCACGTACGGCCGGTTGTGTGTGACCTGGTTACCCTCGGCAGGTAAAAATGGTCTTCGAAACACTTTAGAGCCTCCTCCTAGTTTTACCACGGCATCACCGAACTCTTTTGCCTGGAAGATATATTCGCAGCTAGGAGGGATTTTCCTTAAAATCGCTTTGTTGTATTTGTCCTTTACCGCGGACAAAGCGTTTTCTCTTCTGTGCTCTATTATATTAGCACGCCTCCCGCAGACCATCTGTAACAAATCTTTTGACACGGACATGTAGGGACACGTGTTAGAAAAAAGATCGTGAACTTTGGCTGCCAACGAAGCCCTTGTCAACTGTGTGTCACTATCAGCGCTCCAGTCTAGCAAATCTTTCAGTGCTGTCTGCAAAGATTCTTTCTGTGCAATAAGCATATTCGTCATAGCTCCGAAACTTTGATCAAGTGACCTAGATTGGCAGAATTTCGTTTCGTAGGCCATAAGCTTATCATTTATTGCTAGATTGGTAAACGCTGGTGAAGAAATATATTTCTTCTGAACATCCGTATAACGGACGCTATTCCATTCTGAACTATCAAAATGTTGAATTTTACGCAGGTATTTGAGCTTTGATTCAGCAGTACGCTTTGCAGCCTCCGACGTAATCGTGCAATCGTCCCACTCGAAATCTAATTCATCAGGTTTAATTACACACGAGGCTACTGAATCATCATCTCTTAAATTTTTAAGTAGGCCTTCATTGTCGGCCGTAGATTTTTGCACGTCATGGTAATTTCTAGTCAGTAGATATTTAAGCTCACTAACCTGTTTTTGTAGAAAATCCAACCTCTGATCAGCTACGTCATTCGCACAGGTACGTTTTGGTGTCGGTAGTAAAGTGCTACCCTCATCGTCACCATCATCATCGCTGCTACTGTAGACTCGCCGCGGTCGCTTGTACTTGATTTTCCTCCCCACACCACTCGTTCCTGGAACTGGAGAGTCACTTCCTCGTGCTTCGTTGTTACTCATATTTCTACTAAAATAAAAAGCACAAAGATTAATAAATTATTAAAACCTTTTACTTATAAGTTCTAAGAATTTACTTACAGTTTGTCTGGAGTTGCACTTACTATATTACTTTAGGAATAAATCCAAAATATATTTCGAACGACTTCGTCGTTTTTTGCACCCAACTAGTCGCAACGAAAGACAAACCCCAACTGAGGAAACTTTGCGAGCGACCCGCTCGACGTCATCGACAGGTGGCGCCAAGCGGAGTTTACCCGAACTAAAATTATGAAGTACTAGGTAAAGGAGAGTCAAAATAGCGCCCAAAAGTCAAAACGCAAGCGCTGCCTATCTCAATTTGTAGGTTTCAAATAAGTTACAGGCTACATAATAGATATACATTACGTGTAAAAAAAAAGAAATGCATATACAAATAGTTGATCGCTGACTGTTCACACTGCCGGCAAGGACTCGCTTCACTAGTTTGTCGCTGGGCGACAAGAGCCAGAAAAATAACACTTGCTCAGCGATCAGAACGCACACCGAGAGAGCAACCAGCGGTAATTTCTCTACAATGCAGGTTAGCACAGGACTATCGTATCGTATCGTTTAGCCGCCGCCGCGCGGTTCGCATGCGTAGTAATACCTCATAGATTAATTAAAAAATACTAGATGATTGGGTAGGTACCTAGCGTGTTCGTGTGAGGGACAGATATAATACGAAATAGTGTTGCCATCAAATGTTTTTACCCCGATTTTAGATTTCTTATGTCAGGTTTTTTGGTGCAACCGAAGATCCACAAGAATTTAGAGTAAATAAGAGACGTCAACGGTACAATTTGATATTTCATTAGAAAAAGTTGCACGAGAAATTTACCGACAAGAAGTCGCTTAGTAAATAGGATCGATTTTTAATCTCTAAAACTATTCAAAAATCTTTGTAATGAGCACTAATCACACAGTTTACAAATTTAATTATTTTTCACTTGCCTGCTAGTGGTAGTGTAGTGCTAGCTTTTTTTTCGACCATGCCATGGTTTGTCTATTTATAAATCCGATCATTTCAAGTTTTATAGCTTCAAAAGCTATAAAACTTGAAACTATCATGATAAATTACACAAAAGTCAACAATTGGAAACTCAAACATCAAATCATAGTAAATATTCCATTATAAATGATATTCGAAGCTATGTTTAGAGAATTCTCGTATATTTTATACAGATTTGCGTGAATTAAACAGTACTACAAATTTTCTCATTTCGTTGGCAAAATCGCTAGATTAAGCTTTAAAAGCCTGTAGCTGGATACTAGAGAAAAAATGTGACTTTGACATTTACATGCATCGAACGTTAGATGTTGGCTTGGCATAGACAAACACGGATTTATAAATAGACAAACCATGGCATGGTCGAAAAAAAAGCTAGCACTACACTACCACTAGCAAAAAATAATTGAATTTGTAAACTGTGTCATTAGTGCTCATTACGAAGATTTGTGAATAGTTTTAGAGGTATTTTTTTCATTCATGTTTTAGAGGATTAAAAATCGACCCTATTTACTAAGCGACTTCTTGTCGGTAAATTTCTCGTGCAACTTTTTCTAATGAAATATCAAATTGTACCGTTGACGTCTCTTATTTACTCTAAATTCTTGTGGATCTTCGGTTGCTACCAAAAAACCTGACATAAGAAATCTAAAATCTCTAATTTTTTTACACGTAATGTATGTATATCTATTGTACGTTTCTTGAGCGAGAAAATAGCCGATAGTTAGTCGTTTTTTCGCCGGCGCGGCGGCGGCCGGGGCGGTGGAAAAACTGTCTAAAGTAGTATAGTTAACTTCTGTGGGTACCTATAGTCTATCCATCCAGAATGTAGAATGTTTGTAAGAAATCAGCAGATTTTTAGGGTTATCGCCACGAAATGTTGCAGGCCTAATGATTTTGAATAGAATTATAATGATTTCACATATACATTCTATTAGATTTATTACTTTTTATAATCCTGACGTCAATTCTATGCAGAATCTAATTATTTCAATTTACAAATCGACATTATGTGGTCAAAAACAAAGATTAAAATCACTAGATTTTTTGTCTTTGTAACAGTGCCATCCCTAACGAATCTCAGTTTTGACGTCCCGTGTTGCAAACAGTTGGTTACTTTTTAACTACGATTTCGAATCAAGGATAGCACTATGACCATACATATTTCTGACAGAGAGTATTATTTAATTTAGCCGGATTATTTAACGTTTAATACGCTGCATATTTGCTTAGCGACAATCAGTCCAAAAGTTATGAATTCATCCAATTTCATCAATAATGTTTAGTGCTTCAAGGAAAATACTTTAAACAGGCACATTTACATTTAATTGAGTTGGCACAGGTGAAAAATCGTTTGAGAGCACAAAAAGTCTGATAATTTTTAGTCTTATTTCATAATCCTTTAGCTTTTATTCCATTCTATAAGGATAGGTAATGATAAAAGTAGGCTGATTTCACAGGGATGCTTTGTTTATGCCATTTAATTATTTACATCAAATATCACCAGCCCAGTAAGGCACCCCCATCAAAGCTCAAGATGTGACCTAAATAAAAAAATGTTTTTCACCCCTACATCAGCTGATTGAACTGTCAGTGGCTCTGTTTACAAACATTCTACATTCTGGATGGATAGACTATAGGTACATTATTATATCCATCTGACGGCCAATGACAGCCTATGACGTCACATCGGCTAACCTAGCAGGCTGCATGAAGAAAATAAAATGTAATATTATTTTTAAACCAAGGAATAGAATGTCCAATAAAACAAATACTGCTGCAAAATTGTTTTCAATTTATTGTAACCGTTTTCTTATGCCTTTAAATGTAAGTATTATGTACAAACAAACTACATATTATTAATATATCAGTTTTGTCATTCACAACAAGGAAATCGTATCCATATGCATACCGATATTACCTGTCGTAAGGTGGCGGCGAGTTAGGAGATACTTGACTTTAGGCTTTGTAAGTGTATCAGTGTGCGTGCGGCACAGGACAGGCGCGCCGGCCTTCGCAGACGCTCTCTCCGGGGCGCTGCAGCGGCGCGGACCAGCACCTTGCGGCGGCAACTCATTACAAAATGTTTATGTCTCACATCACATTGATAACTTGTTAGGCTTAAATTTACAACTTAACTTAAAATACATTAGGGTGTTTGCTTCCATAACTCTATACCACATACAGAACGGAACAAAAAATGGGTTAAAAATAAAATAGTAGTTAAGAGAATCACAGTCGATCGGTCGCTGGTCCCGAACGGACTATCACACGCACACACGCACTCCAGCCATACATCAATACATCGCTAACCTATTGAAGACCACACTATCGTACAACTAGCGCCCCCCCCCCCCCTCCCCGCGCGAGCTCACTTCTTGGCGTTCTTCTTGGGCGAGGGAGCCTTGCCTTTGGCGTTGTTTGATACTTTCGCTTTCTTGCCCTTGGGTTCATCGTCATCTTCTCCCTGTTGTCAAAATTAATACAATTACAATGGATATTTTGTCACTCATGTTTGATTATGCACACACTCATTTTATATATCAAAATATATAAACAATACTGGACAATTTACACAGGATTATCTAGCCCCAAGCTAAGCAGAGCTTCTATTATGGGTACTGGGTTAACTGATATACATAATACAATATATTGCATGGATATTTTTATTAAACATAGAAAACGACCAGAGCACCTGGTACAAATATCTGTAGATCATACAAACATTTGTATCAAGGTGGGAATCGAACACGCAACCTCCTTTGTCGCAGGTGGAATTTCGCGCCACAGAGGTCGTCGAAAAATCTAGGTTTGCTTAAATATTATAATCCATAACCAAAGACTAGCACTACCACCTCAACCATCGGTTACAATCATGCACTTAGCATTGGTAGTTCACCAGAAGGTAAAGGACATAGAATGAGGACAGAGAACCACCAACCAATGTTTCCTCTTTTCTTTACAAATCCAAGAACAGATATACATACTACATGAAACCCATACACTAGCTTACTACAAAACCATAAAGAAATAAAAATATAAAAACTGTGCAAGGCCATTTAAAATTTAGTTCCAATTTAGGCATAACAGTTCCAGCTTGAGAGAACAAACATCTCTCTACTCAACTGGGATGTAAAGTAAAAATTTAGGTGCAGAAGAGCCCTTTGCCCTCTGTTGGTGCAACAAATATATTAATTATTAGTTGAAGGTTTTCAGTACCTCATTCACTTTGCGCTTGCTGGAGAGTTCTTTTTTCTTATTTATAGCTTCCTGCAAATTCATTTCAACTGTAATACTTGGTCTCCAAACTTTATCATTCATGCACAGTGAAAATTATTAGTAAAGAAGCTCATTCAATACAGAGCTAAATGGATTTTAAAACAGAAAGTTCTTTGTTGTTTCTATGATGGTCAGTAATTGGCTTTAATTGTCATGTGTTGGTAGAGCACTAAAACGGCAATGAACCAGACAAATCTAGACTACTGGTAGATAAAATACAGATGGTTTGAACCAACCTTTATCTCAGAGTCGTCTCCTTCCTCCTCATCCAACAGTTCCTCTTCCATTTCCTCCATGTCGTCGAACTCATCGATGGGGCCGCTCAGCAAGTGCTGGCCCATGAGATGCACAGGTCCTGAACCCTACAACATACATAATGCTTACAATACTCAATAAGTTATATTAGAAGAGACACTATAAACATATTGAGTATATATGTATATATATTCAGACAAATGCCTCAAAAAATCATGAACAGGCAGTTTAAAAAACCAAAACAGCGTCATGTGCCCATCAGTGATAGAAAAGTAAGGATATCATCATTATGATGGTCCATATAAGTTTATTGGTAAATGATAATAGGCAAGTTAGTTTACCTGAATAATAGTAAAAGTGACCGGGGCATCAGGGAACTCGATGTCAAGGCGAGCATGCCGAATTTCTCCCACTTTTAGCACTGCTATGGGGATCTTGATAGTTTCTTGCATTGACATTGTTTCTACCTGTAATAAAAAACTAAGTCTAAAATCACCACATTAAAAAAATATAATTAATGTGTTAGCAATGATAACATTCTGAATATAGAAAATTGCCATAAAATATTGATATTTTTGTCTAAAAAAAATACACTACTCAGTGGTACTTTCAAGAGCCCCTCGGGTTGGCACCACAGAGTGGTACCTAGCTATGCTGTAACATCATGATGTCAGCTAACTAGCACATTACAAAACAGATGCAGTTTTCATATATTTCAGTCAAGTTATTATGTTCACCTGTACAACATTCATCTCATCAGGTTTTGCATCAGGGCCTAGAAGTGCTTGCCGTATCACCAGTTTGTTGAATTTGTTGTTGCGAGGGTTGAATTCTGTCGCTTCGGGATCCCATTGTACTGATTTGTTGGAGTCTGAGAGAGTGACACCTGAAAATGTGTTTATTAGTAAGAGGCATCGCACCTTAAGATCAGCTAAGAGGGTGAGTGACATCAGACAAATGTCTCAAGTACCTCCCCAAGTTTATAAAATGATGTCAAGGTAGAGCTAGGCCCTCGGTACTTGTTTGGGTAATAACAAAGATATAACCTCAAAATAACCTATGCTGGTGGAAAGACGGATAATTCTTACAAGTTACAGGTAACGTAACCCGTGCATGCTGCGAAATACTCATTTGATAAACATCTTGTTTAAACATTTCAGCAAACACGTTGCTGCAATAACTTTCAAATGAAAGTAGTTAAGACGCTTAGTTTTCAAAACTACGCGCCAGTGCCAGTACAAAGAATCCAAAGTATTTGTTACAGCTTTTTAAGGGCCTCTTAGGTCTGCTTCGCTCTTACATTACAATACAATGACTAATTAGTAATTTCGTACACAAGATTAATCGAAAAGTAATTATTGCAAAACTGAAATGGCGGCAACACGTTTATGAATAATACCTTTGCTGTTTCATAAATGTAAAGATTGCTATAATTATAATCAGACTATGGGTAAATGGTTATAAACAGTAAATGTAATGAAATCGTCAAAGAATTGGTCAGAGATAGAGAAATAAAATGGCGAGCCGGTTGACACATCGGACGCTACTTCCCCGGAAAGCAATAGCCAGCCAAAAATTTATTTCGAGGAAAATTTGGTATGTATTTATCTTAAAAACACTATGGAGAATAATAATTACCATAAAAATATTCCTCCGTCATCTTGATTTCAATGGTTATTTTGAATTTATCAATCAACAATTCAACACGTTCGATTCGAAGTGCGATGCGATGCCGGCACCACAGACAATCAAAGAGAATACAAACAATAAAACAAGAAAGCCGACATGACATTGACATGAGATAAAACATCTATGGATAGAACTAAAACCGAATCTTCAAGGCTACCACGTTATTTAATTTAGCACACAAACACATGTAACTTGTAAGCCGAGATATCAGCCGGGCTACCACGCTATTTAACACATAAAGTAACTCGCGTTATCGCACTAATTTTACAGCGAATAACGCGTGTTAAGACGCATCTAAACGTGAATACCGCGTGTAAAGGCGTTTTTCTCGCGTTATATGTATATTATTTTTACTTATTGTTGTTATAACAGCAAAAGAAAAACAGATTATGAAAAATTTCAACATTTTACGGTTCATGAGATACATACAGCCTGCCGCCGCCGCTGAGCCGCCGCCGCCAGTCTACATAGTTGGTTCTGCTAGACTAGTCTATTTCATTCAGCTACTTACTTCCATATTGTCATAAGGGATTTCTTTCGTCCGTCTTTTTAGCTGGCAGCCCTGCCTGCTGTCAACTGTCAAAGTAAGTAGCACTCATCCTCATCCCCACTCCTATTTCGTTTTCATTGAATGACAGAAAAATAAAATTGACCGATACAAAATTTGTCAAAATACACAATCTTCACCTTCAATGTTTCTTTTATTTTCCTCCATTCACCCTGGATTTGTTTCGTCCGTCGATTGTCGTGCCCAAATAGCGCGGTGATAGCTTCCAGGAACACCGTCACATCTTCCTGCTCGTGCGAGAGCTCTCCGCGCTCGCGTCGCTCGAGTAGTCTTGACCTTATGGCATCGTCAGCCAGTGTTTTATGTTGTGTAACGACGCCAAAATTCTAAAGCGAGCCTTGCCAAGTTTCGTATCTTCAACCTCGCGATCTATTCAAGGTAAATAAGTCACCGAGTTTGCGCGTGAATCTCGCGAAAATACCAATAGGAAATTCTCAGTGATATCGTGCTCGCTTGATTTCGCGTCATCGGCGCCAAGATCGAAGCCGTGCGCGACAGTGGTCCCTCGAGGCGATGATTTGGTGATAGTGCGTGGTGTGGTGTGGGCGGCTGATGGTGCAGGGAGGATGAGCGAGGAAACGCAGGCCGCGAATCATGCCAACAGCCGCGGCAGCCAGGCCACCGCCGCGGTCCCCGCGCCCACGCGCGCCCCGCTCGACTCCACCAATGTCTCGCACGCCAGCCGAGCGCAGGTATCCCTCACACTATTGCACTACACCTTACGCTCCTCCTGTGAATATGTTATTGTTTTTCATTCTAGCCGGACTAATATCCTTTAAGAGAAGTAGTCCAATGTAGTCCTTTGTGAGCATGCTTATGAACTAATGAAACTCTTGCAAGTCATTAGCAGATTGTTGCCATTGAAAACAACTGGATTAATTTAATTTACCTTCCATACCAGTCTTATTTGAAATACGAACTATATCTCCATATCCTGAAAGGGACAGTATAAATGGCCTTTCTAAGAGAAAGTCCCACAAAGTTCACAAGACATTCAAGTACTCTGTAGTTATTATAAAAGTATAGCAGAGTAAATAAGTGTTAATGTTGTTTATAATAATGTAAATAGGTCATTCACATCCAACAAACATTGTGAAAGCCCTGCTAAGTGATACGGAGCACTGACAATTAACAGATTGTGGGTCATCTGATACTGCAGAGGCACTATTAATGCTGGGGCGGTGTTCTTTCTAAATATCTACTCTTTGTATTGTTTATAAATGATTATTGCTTTTATTTAGTGCTATGTATATGAGTGTACATAAATGTTCAGTTTGTATAACTTTTGAAACTCTTGGTTATTAACACAAACAAAATTGAGTCATGGTAAAAAGCCAATTATTGAGTTAGATGTTTAGTTTGTGTCTATAGGAATATACCATAATGTATCTACTCTACCTACCTTTATTGTATTGTATTAATGCTAATTAAGTCAATATTATGTATATCAGCTATCTAGTACCCATAACACGCTAAGCTAAGCTTGGGGCTAGATGATCCTATGCTCATTGCCCAGCATTATTTATTATTATTTAATTATGGGTATATCTACATTTGGACTTGAGATTTGGTATATGATTGATTTTGTGTACCTATTATGTCTTGCTATAATAAAAGCAGCTTCATTGTGACCAATAGCTCTGAACATTCTGTGGATCTCTGTAATGTTGTGATGCTGGCAACAAGTGTAATTACTTTCAGATGACAGCAACACCGCCTGCTGGTGCAGATACAGGGAAATGGCGCTGCGAGACTTGCACCTACGAGAACTACCCACTTTCAAGAAAGGTACCTGACACATTTTATATATTTGAATAAGTTAAACAGACTTGGTCTGTTGCTATCCTTGTGATAGCAAGAGATCAACGAGAAACAACATGCATTGTTGGTGTGATGCATTAGGTACAATAAATAAACTGGGCCATTCAACTGTTGGAATGTTATTTTAAATGGTGTTATTGAATGTTATAAAGTAACAGAATAAAGGGAAATTGCTTTAAGGCATTTCAGTTATTCTGGGCCTAGCAAGATTTTATCAGGGTCTTGAAAATTTTGAGGTCAATAGGACCACAAGCGCGCGGTATAAAACTAGCAAATTTTTTAATTTTTTTTTCACATATATTATTTTTTCTTAATATAATTATGTTTCATATATCAGTAAGCATATATTTTGTCTAGAAGCTAACTTAAACTTTAATTCTGTTTGTCCGTAAGCCTCATTAGCAGAGATCAGATATTCGGATGCATATTTACCTAAAGTTGAGATGTTCGCTAAAGGACTTTTTTTATCGAAAAATCCCGGATCGCGGGAAATTCAAATTTAAGTGTACAGGGTATTAGCCCTCTGTAACATATAGTTGCAGGCATTATACTTCGTCAATTCCTAGAAATTGGTATGATTCATTTTATTTCGTTTCAAAGCACAGTATGTCGTAGTCTACAAACCAAGTAACGACCATGAAATTGGACTAGCTGGTGTTGCCTGTAAAAAACTAAAATTCAATTGTCTGCCGCCGGTAATTTCAACGAGTGCGTGCTCTTGCGACGATTTGAAATACCTATACAAAAAAATGTTTTTGTGTATGATATACTTACCGGTACATTTAAAAAAAATGTATTACTTTATTATTTTTAGCAAATACCACCATTAATTTGTGATTTTTTTGGTGATTGTTACACGTCGTCCTTTTTCTAAAATATGTCCAGTAATAATTAAATAATCGAAAAATACTTGTCTTTAATTTTATTTTATCAAACTGAATACAAAAAATTAGAATAATCTAAGTTCTTGAGTGATAGGGTTAATGTAAATATTCTTATCCTTGAAACCAGAGGTTACGTATGAGTTTAAAACCGACGAAAAAAAATTAATGTACATATTTCTGAAAAAAATTAGAACGCATTTCACCCCACGTACACGCATTGATACCCGGCACCGGCGATCAAGGTCAAAGTCAAATACATGATACTTAAGCAATCCAGGAATCCCGAGAATTTATTTTTAATTAAAGTTTCTAAGAAGCCGCTTTTGTTTGTTATAATGTTATAAAATTGTAATACGTGTGTTATAAAATTGTCGCCATAATTTGTTAGCAAAATTCACTTTAGGTAAATATGCATCCGATTACTATAGAGACTAATGAGTAGAGATCGGATAATTATTATCTACCTGATACATGAAGAGGAGGGGCCGAAATAACTTAACCTACCTAGTCAAGTTATTTCTGCCGATCCTCTTCAAAGTGAGTTGAATTCTTATCGTTTCTTAATGATAGCGATAATCTGGTTTAACGTTTGTTACGCAAAAAGAGCCGCTTACGTAATAAGCTGTGTTTGCAGTGGCGGATTTACACATTTGCCGCCAGTAGGCTTTTCAAATTTTGCAGCCCCTACTGACCTCTACAATTCGATACCTACTGTTCTCAATTAGCTAAACCAGAAGAAGTAACGTCAACGGAGCGAGCGAGTGAACAGTTTAAGGTGCGAACCTAAGGGGTTTGGTTGTCAAACTAGACTTAGATCTCAGTGCGTACCATGATAATTTGTCTTGTGTGGAACAACGTTCTTCTAGGCAGACAGCGCCATCTTTAAATAACCAAACAATAGGTTTGGACTATGAATGGGAGTTGCACCTCTCTGTTTTTAGCTTGTAGAAGGGAGGTTATATAGTGTTACACCCTCACAGAAATGAATAATTTCGTTCGTTTTTGATTAGAGGATTATGGATGCTGACCAAAATGAGTTACTGACATACCAGTAATTACGAAATATTTCTCGTTAGTGGAGGTGAAAAGTTGTATGTTTAACTCGGGAACAAACGTTTTTTGTTTCGTGCCTTTTCAATTCCTCGTTACCGCAGCACTCAGAATACAGAAAGTCCAGAAACCGTAAAAATGCAGCGGGTCTAAAAAAGAAACAGGATGGGATCACATTTCACGTGTAAGTATCGCATTTAGGAATCGTCTTATTTAAATAATGAATTAATTTCTCTGTTTTCAATTGTCATAGAGAGTGATGCGTCCATCTTGTTAGTGTTGCCAATATAAGAGTTTTGATTTACCCTTCTTTTTATTACCTTTTGAGGGCTTTTATTTGCTGTAGAATATTAATAAGTTGTGACGACCTCTGTGGCGCGGTGGACGACGGTCCGCCTGCGACGCAGGAGGTTGCGGATTCGATTCCCGCCTCGGGACAAATGTTTGTACGATCTGCAAATAATATTTGTTCAGGGTGTTCTGGTCGTTTATGTATAATAAAGAAATATAATTTATCTAAATGTAAAACTTTGTTAATTAGTTCAAACTACAAGAGACAATATTTTAGAAAGCCTACCCAGCAAAAAGGAAATTAAATATTTTTTTTAATCTTAACCGTGTCTTATTTGATGAACCTATCTATTTCTTGAGATAATCAGGTAGGTACATAGTTATATAGAAAAGGACAATTTTTATTCTATTATTATCTTAATTCCAATACTCCCAAAATTTACCCCGAAAACGGGCAAATAATGCCTGAGCTAACAACATTACGCGGGTGGGAGGTGAGGCGGGCGGGGGGACGTTGTTTTGTTTTTGGACACAGCGTGTAGCTTGCAATTACAGTTGAACGCGGTTTCTGGACTTTCTGTATTCTGAGCCGCAGCAGTCTACTTTAGAGCCACTTGCTACGCTCGTGACTCTACTCTAGACTGATTCTCTAGCTCGGGATTTAATATCGGCACGTTCAGCAAAAAATCGTTTTTTGACTTGTTGAATAAATAGTAACTATTATTACTCAATCTTGGTTTTACATTAAATAAAAATGAAAGGCACCCTGTGGTTTTTTGAAATGAGTTATGTTTTTATTCCTACATAGGTTATTACTAACTATTTGGTTCCTTGAACCAGTTTCTTCATAAGTTGTGTAGTTTCCTTGTAAATGTACAATAATAATGATTGTTACGCTTACGTCCGTGCCATTTCAAAAACGTACGCTCTGTCATGCTGCTCTTATGAACGCCTATGTGTATCTTTTACACAAAATGACCATGACGCGCCCTCTTAAGACTTTAAGAAGGTGTTTGATGGCACCTTCGCCCACCACGTCGACTTGCATAGCCTACACCTGTCACAGAAGATCCAGGGCCCCAAACTATTAATATCCACTCTAAATATATTGTTTCGATTAGAAGTTCGCGCTATGGTGCTACTTGCAATCTGACAAATAGCGGCCGCTCCGCTTGCTTTACTCTAGGACCGGCGCTGATACAGTTTAACGGTAAAACACAAGAAAAGTGTATTTTAAATAATTCTCGTATTGCAAAATTGGCGTCTTTTAAAAAGAATTAAAACAGAGAATTAGCATACATTTGCGTCAACTGGGCTCCTAAGTAGTCTACGAGAGCGCCGCCGCATCTTCGTCGGACCGCCGTCGCGCCGGCGCCGCCGCCACACACTCGCTAAAGCCGCCCCTGGGTCAGAAAGAAGACATTCGTTCCTGCGCCATAACACAATGCCGCCCTAGGCTACAGCCTACTCAGTCTAGTACTAAATCCGCCACTGGGTATTTGTCATCACATCACGCGCCGCTAGAGAAAGTATTGATGAGAAAAATGTATCGAGCAAGCCAGCTGTGGGAAAGGATGGGCTGTGCACTTTTATGTACAGTCAAACCCGTTTAAGACGATTTCCCAGGGACCCAAAAACGCGTCAAAAGCGAGAAAGCGGGATAGGGAAACTAACTAGTTTACATTAAGGATGTCCGGTAATTAATGGATAACCCCGCAAGTACAAAATTTGATACCTTTGTCCACATCATTGGGCACTACGGCTACAAATTCAATGATAATGAGTTTATTTTTTCTGGGAACAACCTTGAATAATTGGCCTTGCCATCGCGCAAAAATGTTTCTAGCTGCACCGGTTTTTTTCTTAAATATTTAAGAATGAAAATTAGTGTTTTCGATTTTTTTTTGATAAAGTTTGAGCACCTGTGGTATAAAAAAAAACGTATGGAGACTTGGGTGGCCCATAGCTTAAAAAACATGCCTACTTAATGAAGTTTTTTAAATGGTATTAAACAATTTTTTTTATTGTCTAATTATCGAGTTATTGCTACCTATCCTTCTCTACCCGTATTTTTATTATAACAGAAAATGTTAAAAATAGGAAATTTATTTCGGAAATCTGTGGCAGTGTATTATGGGGTGGTTGCAGTGTTATTTATAATTGAAACGACACTTTCAAATTGGAAGTTTTATAATAAATGTTCAAATTGAAAATTATTTCGAATGATTTACCTGGTGAACAAAGGTATCAAATTTTGTACTTATGGAAAAAACTAAATAAATCCTTGACTGCTGCAGATAGATTTTTTATATTTTTTTTCCTGATAGGCCGTGGTGCCCCCCACACGTGCCTGCGAGGTTATCCATTAATTACCGGACACCCTGTATACATAGTGTAATTATTACGTAATTTAAAGTAATCAATTATTTTTGTTTGACAGAAAGCTTTTGATACATTAGCAATTACAAGATTTTCAACATAATGTAACTTTTGTAGTTGATTTAAAGAAGCTACATATCGATCATCAAAAGTTGTTAATGCCTGGCCGTATTCCTCTTCACCATTATCACTTAGGGCCTCTTTTGTGAGTTATTCACATTCTCAATAAGATCCTCAATGGATTGAATTGTCATCAATGGAAGAATATCCAGGAAAACTGCAGTGTCACGGGTTCTTCTGGTTCGTGTTGTTGGCTTATGTATTGAGCGTATTAAACGGGATAACAAATCGTATTAAGCGTTAAGAAAAGTCAAGAAAAAGTAAAAAGTATGTTAATTGTGAGGATGTTCGGGATAGGGCTATGTCCCGCTGCACTGAATGAATGCTTGCCTGTGTTCCAGTGCACGATGTGCCGCGCCGCCAAGCCCGTGCTGGGCGAGGACATCTTCAACCTGCAGGACCACGCCAGCGCGCTGCCCTCCTCCGAGGCTTGCAGTACGTTACCATTAGATAATATTGTAATCACTATTGATATCATGTCATGAGCAGCTCTTGGATAATACTTTTACAATTGAGCGAGATGTAGACTATTGTTAACAAAAGAGTGATTTTTGATGTTTAATAGTTTATTGACGACCTCTGTGGCGCGGTGCTCGAAGGTCCGTCTGAGACGCAGGAGGTTGCGGGTTCGATTCCCGCATCGGGACAATTGTGTGTACGATCTGCAGATATTTGTTTCGGTTGTTTTGGTCGTTATCTGATGTATAATACTAAATATCTATCTATGTTAAGTATTGTATTAAGTACATATGTATATAGTCATTTAGTACCTATAACATGCTTAGCTTGCGGCTATATGATGGTGTGTTGATTATCCAGCATTATTTATTTATTGATTGTGATGCCCAGGTGTGGAGAGCGTGGCGGAGCGCCTGAAGCCGCTGCGCATCTCGTCTCCGCAGAGCACGCCGCACTCCAGCGCCACCCTCGGCAACAAGTGGTCCTGCGCTGTAAGTACATTACCTGCCCACGCACTGCATTACTCCGAGACTTGTGACCCTCTCCGCGCCGGGAAGGTAGCGCCACGCGCCACGCGCCAGGCAGCCGCCGCCGCCGCCGGCACTTTAAACCAACAAAAACCGTAAAATTTTTTGAGCAGCAAAGTCACTGTTTTCGATCGGGAGTGGTGAAAAATATACTCGTATATGCTAGAAAATATTCATAATAAAAGCCTAAAAAAATAAAAGTTATTATTAGATTGTTGTGCAGGCCGTATGTTGTCGTCAGGTGTGTACGTACGAGAACTGGCCCAAGGCGCTGCGGTGCGCGATGTGCGGGTCGGGGGGCGCGCCCGAGCCGCCCGACCCGCCGCCGCCGCCCCCCGCCGCGCGCCACCACCGACCCACCATCGGTATGTACCACTCACACCACGCCCGCCGCCGGTAGTGCCATCTATGAACTATCGTGTCGAACTTACCCAAATATCATTGTCAACTTGACGTTTCCAACTGCGTATAGATGGAGTTTTTGACAGTTTGTCGGATTCTACTTTGGAAATCTAACTCATAAAGGTGGCCGCAGTTTTTCATATTCGATTTCCTAATGCGGAATTTCGATTTGGAATTCCGTGAGTCTAGTGGAAACGTTAGTTTTTCTTCATTCGGAATACAGTACGGATAACATCGCGTGGGGTATCCAATAAAAGGTAGCAATTTGCACATCTCAACATCAACATCAACATCTTATTGCCTGAAATTGAATAATTTTATTGTTAAACCTATGAGATTATATTCAGCTGACTCTCAGCTAATAACACATGTATACAAACCTTTGAGGTTTCCTTCGTGTTATTTTTAAGCTTTTTTATGTAACAATATCTTTAAGTTGGTAAATAAATAAAAAAAAACACAGTTTTTGAAATATCCCAACCCAACTACCATTTCTATTGGTTCAATAATGTGGAAATATTGACCTTTTGGATTGCTATAGGCTGATAATGTTGATGATGGACCTTAACCAAACTACCTCCGACGTTTAAAGACATAGAGAGTAGACTGTAGGTTGTAAAAAAGTAAAATGAAATAACATATAATGTTTATAGGTATTAACGACATCTGCAACAGCGTGCCCGCCTTGGAGGCTGCGGACGCGGGCGCGCTGCGCCGCCCCAAGCGCACACACAACAACATCGACTGGACCTGGCTGCAGGCCTGTCTAGGTAAGCACCTCTTCTCTTCTCTTCACACGTCCATCTACCAACTCTAGTGTAGAGTGTCTACTCAAACAGACACTGCTCTAGTCTAGTATTTCTATTAGCTGGGGTAGTATGGTATTATATTATGTGTGGCTTGTAACATCTTATCTGGCTCATTAACGATACGCTATAACAGTCTTTTTTAAATTTTATTACGATCGAATTGAGTCAAATATTTGGAATACTTACCTACTTTATAATACTGGGACATAAAGTTCAAATTGTACTGTTCTAGACTTGGATGACTAACTGTGAACTAACCAAACCTATTTCGGCGCAGGGCCCGTCCGGCAGTATGAGGCAGTAGAAGTATAGTATAAGACAATACACTACCTGCCGGGTAACGGAGGTAGTGTAATGTTTTCAATTACCCTCGTGATAAACTCCTTTATTTTCCGTTTGTTTATTCTATGCCCGTATATTGTACTTGTGCCCAAATATATGTTTATTCTATTCTGTTGCAGGTGTGGTGGAGAACTCCCCGGGCTGCGTGGAGAAGTACCTGGCGCACGGCGGAGACGCGAGTCGCGCGCTTACGGCGCCCGAGGTGGCGCTGCTCAACCGCGCCTCGGCCTTCGACGTGGGACACACGCTGGTGCATCTAGCCATCAGGTACGTGCTGCGTGGAGAAGGACCTATGTAAAGTGCTGTGAGCGTCAGGTAGCCTGAGGTAATGTTGCCATGTGCAGTAATACCCCGGTCTACTTAATTCGCGACACGCGCGGCTTACGCCGCTGCCCGCGAACGCGATGAGTGCGAATCCACTTATCGCCAACGAGTTTGTGGCATTCATACAGAATGCCATCGACACCATGGACGAGGTCAGCATCGTGCAGATATGCAAATCCAACTTAGAAGAGGATATTTGCAGGGGCAAGGCGCTGATCTTCCAGACCTTGGCTAAAATGGGGTACGCAGGGATGGCGGAGAGAAAAGTGTCCAGGCGATATTAAAGTGTACGGACCCGGACGACGTGCCAGACTTCGTCGCGAAGGATTTGCATAAGCTGCCCCCCGTGACGTTCGACCACGTCGATGTGACTAGACTGCTGAAGGATGTCACTAATCTCGAAGCTAGTCTAGTTGAAGTGAAGATGAAGTTGGAGGCGTCAGGAGTGATCATCAGTGACCTTTGTTCCGAGGTTGCATCACTGCGTGCAGCCACGCAAACTAGGTCACCAGAGACTTCGCACGTCAACATGCATCGAGGAGCGCAAAGTATGTCGCCGTCATTGTCCGAGTCGATAGCGATATTGGACGTATCGCCGGCCGCGGCTGTAAATACAGCGAATACTTTGCGGTCGCCCCGCCCGCTCCCCGCGTCCCCGCGCGAGGGACCTACACCTACCCGTGCGCGCGCCCTAACGCTTCCGTCGCTGCTGCCACCGCCGCCGCCGCCGACGACGCTGCGCGCTGCACCGCGCCCGCTGCGTGTCCGCTGCCTGCGGCGCGCTCTAAAAGGAAGGGACAACAACAGTCCTGTGAACCATCACGTAGTACTGGGGCTGTGCCGGCTCCTGGGAAGGGGCCCAACCAGTGCGGTACTGGGCCAAAAGATCTGTATACTGGTTTTCGAGCGGAGGTACCGACTACCCAGCTCTACATCTCACGCGTCCACTTCAGTGTGGACGCCAAGGCTGTGGAGGAGTACATACACATGAAGACCGGATTCACGATGCGCGTCGAGAAGCTGAACTCTCGCCATAATACGAGCTTCAATTCATTTATGGTGGGAGTACCAAGTCATCATCTCTCGACGTTCCTAAGCGCAGACTTTTGGCCGAAGGGTGTCAAGTTCCGAAAGTTCACCGCTCGCGCCCGCGCCGTGCACCGACGTCAGCTGACACCCTGATGTCGACATCTACGAGTACACGCTGTCGGCATTATCATAATAAGCGTGTTATTAATTTAGTATATTCTTTATATTTTATGTATGCTAGTTTTAAGGTGTGTATTACTATGGACAATACAATACAATACAAATACGCTTTATTGCACACCAAACACAGAAAAAAACAGTAAAGAACAAACAAACAAAGATACAGATGCACAATGGGCGGCCTTATCGCTAATAGCGATTTCTTCCAGGCAACCTTGTGATGGACACGTAGCTATAGTATAGGTATAGTACAGACACTAATACATAAAATATTAACTATTTGAGATCGAAGAAAGAAAGTGTTCATAGACCATAATATGTTTGAATATAGGGAGGGATGGACCGTGGAATAACTTAAATAAGAAAAAATAACTTAATACTTGTCTATGGTCTGAAATAAATGATTTTATTATTCACTCATTATAAATACATTTTTGACTGTAGACAATACAATAAAATATTATAAAACTATTGTACAGTAAAAAATATATCAAAACGGTAGATCACCGCCCGCTCGCTAGAGTCAAGCGGCCGGGGACTAGGGCTGCAGAGAAAGGAACTTCCTCTTATTATTGCGACCCCTTATACGCAGTTTCGCTTCAACGCGATTTTCAAATTACGCGAAGCTGTTATGAACGTATTTTACAAGAACATAAAAGAAACGCTACCCGATAAACAATAGTGCTTAAAGTGTTCCTAGAGTTAAAGTGATTGATTCAATTGATTGATAGGTAAACCCCGATATACGCGAATTTCACTTTTTTTTTCCGGAAGTGTCCCTCGCGTAAAGCGGGGTATTACTGTAAATGTATAAGTGTACGAGTGGTCAGGTGCGTGATGAGATGCTGTTGTGTTCCAGGTTCAAACGGCAGGAGATCCTGGCGACGCTGCTGTCGGGCATCTCGGGCGGCGGGCCGGGCCTCAAGCGCTCGCCCTCCTACATAGGTAACACATACCTACTGTCTGCCTACTTACTGTTTTACCATATAATACAAATCTTTAGAATGTTAACATTCAAGTACATACATTACTGTATTAAGTCGTGTGGTACTGGTATAGAGGTACCTCCTATTAGGATGTCTAGAGACGCGACTAACGGTTGTCCACCGGTGGGCAGGCAGCAACGGCTTCTATAGAATAATTCACCGATCTACGATCCCCACCTCGCATGCCTAGCATGGACATATAATGATAATACTGCGCGTACCTGGGGGAGGCTTGAGTCCAGCAAGGAACTGGTAGTGTTTTAAGTAAAGGAGTTTTGAATGAGTTCTAAGTAATTAAACTTCTACTTTACTTAAAACACTAAAGCACTATCTATATTAATTACACACTCACAAATAAATAATAATAAAAAAATAGATATATTTGCCAAATACACAAGCGAAATCATTTAAAATACATGGCAGTGGAACTCAAACAAAGCAAGAATGCATGTACCTTGAGATCCGTGAGTGCGTTTGACAGGAAGCATTGAAGAGGATGTGCAGATACAGTAGTGCTCAATTTATAAAACAGAATAAAACTAACATGCAATAATTTGTTAAACAAATAATAATATTTGTTTAACAAATAGTATTCGAAATGGTATTTATATTGTGTGTATATGTATGTAGTGGCAAATAAATGATATGTCTATGTCTATCCTGGAATGAGACTTAAGTTCTAGGGAGTTCGGGATGTGATATTGTGTGTAGTGTGTTGTGTGCCTAGAATAGTTGTTTGTGTACTGAATGTGTGTGTGTGTATGTGCGAGGTAGGTCGAGTATAAATAAAGTCAGATGAAGTTTCTGTTTCAGAATATTTTAGTTCTAAGAGCTTGTTTTAAATTACTGATTTACACGAGAATAATCATCATCATCATCATCAGCCTATAGCAGTCCACTGCTGGACAAAGGCCTCTCCCAATGAGCACCATAGCGCCCTGTCTTCAGCTTGCCGCAACCAGCATCTACCTGCAGTCTTTCACAGGTCGTCCACCTGGTTGGAGGGCGTCCTACACTACGTTTACCGAATCGTGGTCTCCACTCAAGAACACGTTTCCCCAGCGGGGAAACGGGTTCTTCGCGAGATATGGCCGGCGCACTGCCACTTCAGCTTGCGAATTCTTTGAGCTATGTCGATAACCTTGGTTCTCTGTCGGTTGTATTCGTTACGAATCCTATCCTTCAGAGAAACTCCGAGCATAGCTCTTTCCATAGCTCGCTGAGCGACTTTGAACTGGTGGACCAGCCCTATCGTGAGTGTCCACATCTCAGCTCCGTAGGTCATAGCGGGTGGGATGCACTGATTGAAAACTTTTGTATTCAAGCACTGCGGTATAGATGACGTGAAGACTTGACGTAGTTTCCCAAATGCTGCCCAGCCTAGATGGATCCTCCTTTTGGCCTCCTTATCGAAACTGTTTTTACCCAACTGCAGAATCTGCCCAAGGTAAGTGTACTCGAAAACAGTTTCGAGAAGGTGACCATGTACGACCACCGGCCTTGGATCAATGTGACCATTGATCATGACTTTGGTTTTATCCAAATTCATGCCAAGACCGATACATCGGGAGGCTGAAGCTAGGCCGTCCAGCATTTGGTTCAGTTCCTCAAGCGACTCCGCCATTAAGACTATGTTATCAGCGAATTGCAGGTGTGAGATGTACTCGCCGTTTATATTAATGTCCTTTCCTTTCCAGTCCAGCAACCCAAACATATCCTCCAATGCGCACGATATGACATCCCCCTGCCTCACTCCTCTGCGCGATTGGATGGGTTTCGACTGCTGGCCCTGTACTTGAACACTCATGGTGGCGGCCTCGTAGAGACATGTCAGCACCTGGATATAACGATAGTCTACTTGGCATCGCTGTAAGGAATCCAGAACAGCCCAGGTTTCGACGGAGTCAAATGCCTTCTCATAGTCCACAAAAGCCAGACACAGGGGCTGATTATACTCTTCGGACTTCTGTATAATCTGCCTTACTGTGTGTATGTGGTCTATGGTGCCATATCCTCCGCGGAATCCAGTCTGTTCCGGTGGCTGGAACTCGTCGAGTCTCCTGGCGCGACGGTTCGTGACCACTCGTGAAAATAGCTTATAGACATAGCTCAAGAGTGAGATGGGTCTGTAATTATTAAGAAGAGTTTTATCTCCCTTCTTAAAAAAAGAGCACCACCAAACTCCCGCTCCACGCCTTTGGAGTTCTCCCACTGTCAAGGACGGTATTAAAGAGGTTCCGTAGCTCCTGTATTACAGGGGCTCCTCGGGCTTTAAGAAGCTCTGAAGTAATTCCGTCCTCACCGGGGTCTTTTCCATTTTTAAGCTGCCTTAGAGCTAACACGATCTCGTCTTGACTGATGTCAGGCAGTTCGTCGGTATAGTGGCGTGTCAGGGTGGCTCTGGAATCTTGGTCAACTCGTCGGTAACGAGGGGCATGTGCAGCGTATACAAATACAAATTCTTTTTTAATAACACCAAGTTACAAGTCACACGTAATAATAATAATAAGGCAATCAATATAATCCATACTATGGGGGTACCGCAGGATTCCTGCCTGTCGTACACGTTGTTCAGCCTACTGCTCAATGACCTACCCGAAACCGTGAGCGACGCGCATGTCTATATGTATGCCGACGACGTGGCAGCCATTGTGACTGCGCCGTCATCACTCGAACTGGAGATTAGACTGAACAATGTTGTTCAAAGGCTCGAACGTTGGTTTAAATCGAACGGTTTATTTTCTAGTTCTGCTTCATGACCTTTCGCCTTAATGGCACAACATCGCCACCCTGTACAGTCACCGCCGGTAACACGGCCTTGCAGATGGTCGACACAACAAAGCTACTGGGCTTCTACATCGACAGTGGACTCACTTGGGAGCGGGCCTTCGTCATGCAGAAAAGAGCAGTGCGCGCGATCGTCGGCGTGGACGACGATGGTGTCGTGCAGAGACTTTTTTAAGGTGCTGAATATCATGCCTCTCCCCTGTGAACTGATATATCAAGTAGCTCTGTTCACACACAAAAACATTGATAGATTCCAGAGTAGAGGTGTGAACACCGCCCGCGCCCTGCGCAGTAACAAGCTCGCTCACGTCCTCGTCACACCGGCGCACAAGCTGCGCAAGTCGGAGAGGTCCGTATATATAATGGGTCCCTCAGTCTACAACAGGATGCCGGATACTATTAGAAAGGCTTCCACCATGCTATTTAAATGTAAATTTAAAATGGCTCTTAGAGAGCTCTTTCTACTCTGTAGAAGAGACGCTTTGCCTATTGTATAAATTTATTATAATTTTATTTCCATATTACAACTGATCAATTATACATACTTTTTACGACATATGCATATTAGTCGGTACGGTATATACAATTAATCGCCATAGAAATCCTCTATCTCGGCGGATATCTACGGCTATCACAATACGGTCCTCCCGTCGTGCGTTTTAAGCTTTGTCAGGTGGCTCCTGCCAAGCTGCTGAGTGAATACTTTTGACCCTCGGTTTTGCTCTATCGCCTCTTGAATGAAGCGCGTGTTGGAGCTCCGAAGGTCGTGCCGTACCATCTTCGCAATCCGCGTGTTCAGGTCTGACCTCTCTGACAAAGTCGCTTGGGTGGTCTCCCGTCTTTTTGTCAGCCCAAGAGCCTTGGACTTCTTGCCAGTACGCTGCTTTCGACAGAATTTAATGCCCTCGTCCCTCAACGTTTCAACCAGATTGTGTAGGGTCTCGTCAGCGTCATCAGTGGGTTCCAAGGCAACAAATCTATTCCCGAGAAGCTGCTGAAACTTCTCGGTGCCCGCCATGATTTGGATTGGGTCAGGTCGGAGCGTGGACTTCATCAGACGGTTTCATTCAAGCTTCAAGTTGATATTCAGAGAGCCTCGGAGGAGTCGGTGATCAGATCCGGTATTGAACCTGTTGATCACTGAGACATCTCTGAATATGTGCTTGCTATCCGTCATGATGAAGTCGATCTCATTTTTAGACACAGTGTCGGATCTTTGCCATTTCCACTTTGAGGCTCTTTCTTAAAGAAATAGTTCATCAAGAACAGCCCCTCCTTCTCAAGGAAGTTGACAAGCATTTGCCCTCTGTGATTCCTGACTCCATAACCATGCGGGCCTATTCGGGATTCGTTGCTAGTCTGGGTTCCCACCTTGCCGATAAAATCCCCCATAACAACGTTGAAGTGGGCCTTAGTGGTGTTTTGTAAGACTTTGGATATGTCTTCATACATATCCTCCACTTCATCATCAAGTGTGCCGAGTTCGGCGCGTAGACCTGGATGACCTTCATGCTGTACCGCTTGGACAGCCGAAGGATCAGGTACGCTACTCTGGTCGACACACTGGAGATTTCTTGGACGTTGTTTGAGAAGGCCTTATTGACGAGGAAGCCTACGCCACCCTGGGATGTTTTATCACCCTCGCGAAAGTAGAGAAGTGAGCCCCCACAACTGTATTTCAGCGTGGGGCAGTGCAGGTAAAATTAGAGTGAGCCCAAAGGGCCCTAACAAAAGTCACTCCAAGAAAGCCCTTCCGCTACCCAACAAACGACCTATACAGAGAGTTTAAAGTCCTTCGGCTCGGGTAAGACAGCTCTTCGCCTCAAGTGCAGCTATTAAGACGCACAGAAGCATCAAAGCCCTCCCAAACTACGACGAAATTATTTAAAAATGCGTTTACACAATCCCTATACCACAGATGCACTCACTCATGGCATGACGTAGCCTTTTGCTTTTTAGGCTTTCTCCCTGATTCACATTTATAAAAAACTATGCAAACTTTGCGACTTAAAAGATACATCCTTATTCTCGTGTTGGCTGTGTGGTGGCCGTGATAGAATAGTGATAGATAGACTAAGGGACATTCACCGGGAGGCAGGCAGCAGCGTCCCTTGCAGCACAATCTCTACACTGCGATCCCCAACCCGCATGCCCAGCGTGGGGATTATGGGCATCAAAACCCCCCCCCCCCCCCATGGATAGATACGCCAACAGAATGTGGCCCCAAACTCTACCTAAACTGACACTGGCTACGTTTATCAGATGCACTCTGAGGCTTGACCATCATCTAGCGCAGTTGGAAGTGGAGTTAGAGAACATCAAATGGCATGTTCTGGGGTTATGTGAAGTCCGTAGAGAGGGGGAGGACACCGTAACCCTAGACTCGGGCCATCTTCTCTACTTTCGCGAGGGTGATAAAACATCCCAGGGTGGCGTAGGCTTCCTCGTCAATAAGGCCCTCTCTAACAACGTCCAAGAAATCTCCAGTATGTCGACCAGAGTAGCGTACCTGATCCTTCGGCTGTCCAAGCGGTACAGCATGAAGGTCATCCAGGTCTACGCGCAGAACTCGGCACACACACACATTGGGGACACAGATGGTTAAGGAGGTAGGTGGATTGGACACGACAGTTTTTGAGAAACCCATATATTTACACACAGGTTGAAAAAGGTAGCTCCTGGGACGCTGGCCTGGGGTACCCCATGACCAATGGGGAGCTCTGAGCTTGGTTGATTTGATATTTTTACATACTATATTGGATAATTCAAAAATCAAATCATGGTAAATATCCCGTTTGAAATGACTTCAGTATGTGTATACGAGAGGTGACGTAGCGTTGTGTTGTGTGCAGCCCCGGACATCGCGCGCGGCATCCGCTCGCAGCTGGCGAGCTCGGTGCGCTACAAGAAGGGCTCCTTCCCGTGCCGGTTCCTCAACGAGTTCTCCACCTTCTCTCTGCCTTGCGGTACGTTACCACATTATATTCCACGTGAGGGGTTAGCTTGTTTGTAGGTAGGTAAAAAACTAGGATTACATAACATTCAATATTTTTTGTTCTTTTCTTCGTGTTTTTGGTTCCTTGAATGTGAAAACACTGAGTAGAAAAATTATGATGAAAGTAAAGAAACTGCACTTATTTTGCACATCATTTGGTCGAGATATCCGACACAATGTAAATTGTTTGAGAACTAAATGAAATGAAATATCAGGAGCCCTACGGCCTATGTTTTGGTTCGTGGGATAAAATGAATTATCTAGTTCCTTGAACCAGTGTGGTGTAGGTACCGAACGTAGACGTCACTCAATGAAGAATACCTTTTAACACATTATAAAAAGCACATTTCAGCAGTTTCGTCATAAGTTTGGTGCAACATTAACTTTATTCGCATATATAGGCATGGTATCGGTCGCGTCGCGGTGTGGTGTCGTTATAGAGTGTGTGTTGACCCGCAGAGATCTCCGGTCTGCCTGGCGTGATCCAAGAGCAGCTGTTCTCCGAGCTGCTGGACCGCGAGGTGCAGAGCACGCTGGAGCCGGCGCACATGAACTGGTCGCGCGAGCTGGCTGGACGCGGGTCGCGGCTGCACGCGCTGTGGAACCGCAGCGCCGGGGACTGCCTGCCCGACGCGGTGTGCCAGGCCGCGCTCGGCGTCTGCGACCGGGACAACACGCTGCGCGCCGCGCTGCACGCCACGCTCACGCACGCCGCGCGCCCCTTTCTCGCGCGCTTCACCGCCTGGGAGCGCCTGCAGGCGGCCAGGCTGCACTACGCGCCCGACGACGCGCAGCTGCGCGCCGAGTGGGCGCGCCTCGTCGACGCCGCGCCGCAGCCCGGCACGCCGCTCCACCAGGTACAATACACGCGCAACCACCGACCAAGGATGGCTACGAATTGGCAGACATCAGTCGAGACGAGATCGTGTACCTTCTGTTCTAAGGCAGCTTTCAAATGCAAAAGCCGTAGTACATTCTGCCCTCATTACTTGAGACATTTTGAAAGCCGGAGGAGCCCTTCGTATACAGCTACAGAACAGTGGAGGCTATTTTTAAAGAAGGGATATAAAACCTTCAGACCCGTCACACTTGTTCACCTTCCGAATGCAACACTTACCTCGGGCAGATTCTGTAGTTAATTCTGCAGCGGGCTGGTCCGTCAGTTCAAACGGCGGAATGCCGGATGCGTCAAGCTGAAGACAGCGTGATAGTGCGCTCATTAGGGGACCTTTGTCCAGTAGTGAACTTACACAGGCTGATGATAACGATGATGCTACGTAGATACAGCAATATGATGCTGACCCCCTCTATCCCCTGTTGCAGCTGCACGTGTTCGTGCTGGCGCACGTGCTGCGGCGGCCGCTGATCGTGTACGGCGTCGACGTGGTCAACTCCTTCCGCGGGGAGGCGCTCGGGTACGCCGGCTTCCAAGGTACCTACACACAACATGATGCTGTCTATTCAAATGACATTATGACATACACTACAAACAAGTTGTACCTTGCCGTAATACAGTTCTCGACATTAGAACCATTTGGTCTCATATCCATTTTTGCGACTTTTCAGGAGAACGCATTTAAACTTTCAAAACAATATTTTGTTCAATTATTTTTAACATTTCCGAGTACAAAGCTACAATTATATAAACTCATATATTAAGAATTCGAGGATGTGAATTTTTAAGCCTATTTCTCTAATAGATCCAGAGAAATTGTAGATTTTCTGTCTGAGGGTAGTCACATCAGACTCATTTTTCATGGTCATGTGCAATCAAGTAGTTATATATTAATAACATACCCAAATGCCTCTAAAAAACTTACACCTATTGATTTCTTATGTTGTAATCAGACCGCTTGGTTCAGAAAATCTGCAAATGACCAAAAAAAAAATGCCGTTCTGATGTTCACATCGGACTTAATGGCTCTTAAACGAATGTGTGAAGTTTAAAAAAATATACGGCATATATCAATAACCGATTGTATGGTACGGGAAATATTTCGTTTGGATGCCTAATTACTCAGAGTATGTACATATATGACATTAATTCCTCTGAAAAAACTTTGATTAATTGGTCTTACCTCAATATAGTACTGTTTTACTCGCAAAAAATAAGTAATAGATCGTGACATCTAACATAAAGCCTAAAAAACGCCTTACATCAGACTATCTGGCTCTAAAGATATTTAATTAGACTAGGTTCTATTGTTAAATAAGTCTTTTTGCGTAATTTTTTCTATATTTCACTGCTCAACACACATTACATATTAGGCTTTTAGTTAGTTGTAAATATAGACTAGTGATCTCATAATAATTAATTTTGTTTAATAACTTAATCATTCTCTTAATCGACATAGCATTCACCTTTTATTATTTATTATTAGAATTATATTTTATTATTAGAATTATTTTAGAATATTTTTTTTTATTCTTCAATTTCATTCTTCTTGTTAATTACAAAAATTGTGTCTTCAACCAAAAATTGTAATAAGTTTTTTCTAACCGTTAAACTAACAAATATGATTTAAAAACTAATTAAAAACCTTACAATACTTTTTTTCTTTTGAATACATTGGCAAATTATTTGTTTGCCTCATCAGTATGCTCTGGGGCATAGCATTTTGGTGTGGTAAGTTTTTGTAATAACTGCTCTGGTATCTTTTACTTTGACGTACGTTAGGTAACTCGTTCTGATCGGGTGTACCTATTAGACGTTTTAAAATTTATCTTCCTAACATCAATTAATCTTCTTGGAATTTCTTCTTTCTCTCGAAGGAGTCGACACGGCCATGTCCATTCTATCGAGATAAATATAAATATTATTGCGCGCAGTTTCGCACGCTTTGTTTCTATGGACACGTTAAGTTATTTCTATACCATGTGAACTGATTTATGGAATACAAATCATATGTTTTGTTCACGGCCTAAAACTACATCGATTCGCAATTTGAGCCCGATCCATTCAGTAGTTATTTCGATGAAGAAGTAACTAACATCCATCCATCCATCTAAACATCCAAACTTTCGCGGGTGAACTCTTCTCCCCGCCACATTTTCTGTCCAAATAAAATGTTCTGTAGTTTTGGATGTAGCATCATTTATGACGAGATTAAGCGTCCATAACTTCCTTAGATAAAAACGATGAGTGTTTGTGAGGCACAACAATTTTAGAAATCTAATAGTTTTTAACTATAAGATGTTATCTTATCTTCTGCTAGAAGCTGAATAACGGAATTCAGCTTATTTAGATGGTTGACTCTGTCTTTAACTATCTCATTTTCCCTGTCCTCCTGTCCATCTTTAATAACTATTTTGTACTTATCGCATCACATCGGAGCGATTGAAAGATAGGTTGAACTCCGTATTCAAAATGTCTCTATAAAGACATTTTTTTCGTATTCCTATTCAGTTGTGCCTACCATCTTTCTTTATATTGTTATTACATACGAGTTATGTTTAGTTCGGGTCCAAGGAATCTTCATTTACTTTATTCTCTAGTATTATGGCTTTTGTAACTGGTATAGTAACATATGTGGTATTTTACGGAATCGATAACCGCAGGATTGATTTTTTTGGAAGGAACATGTATATTATACCTACCTCATTCTTAGATACTTTTCACCACTTGAAAATGTGTTTTAGAACATAACTTTGCACACATTTACTGTATCTAATATATTTTAGCCTATAGTTATAATTGAACTTCCTTTTATCAACTTGAAAAAAATTCATCAATTTTCTTGGCCTGAAAAACAGGGTTTTTACCTAGTTCAGGTGCATGTATCTTATCCCATAGAAAAATATAAGATTAGGTACTTTCTGTTATCTTTTTAGTCCTAAGTTATTTTGAATAAATTATTATTATTTATCTTGTTCTCACTGATCGTTTTGATTACTCTGTCTACAACATACTGATATTTTTTTCTGCCAGTTTTTAAATTTGGCCAAAAATTATCAAATATTAATTGTTTTACCGCATTACTTACTACGTTTTTCATGGCTGTATGCGCATGTACTCGTACAAGCTGGTTTACCGGGGGGGCCGGGGACCGGGCTGCAATATATTTTCTATTCGGGAAGAAAACGATATGATGATGATGTATTTAAGTAGTGTATTATTTATTTTGGAGTTTGTAATATTTATTATTTGTTTTTTAGTATTCTTATTT
The DNA here is from genome assembly GCA_947044415.1 of Eupithecia dodoneata. Taxonomy (NCBI): domain Eukaryota; kingdom Metazoa; phylum Arthropoda; class Insecta; order Lepidoptera; family Geometridae; genus Eupithecia; species Eupithecia dodoneata. The sequence goes on from OX345678.1 coordinate 8,745,669, forward strand.
AGATAACCGGTACACCCCCTGCCTTTACTTAAATTCATATAATTCTTTCCATCCAAAGGTTGCCTGGAAGTGATCGCTTCTAAGCGATAAGGCCGCACATTGTACCTGTCGCATATAATATATTTTTGTAATGATTAATTTGATTATGGTGTACAATAAAGAATTTTTGTATTGTATTGTAAAACGAAATCACTGAAAGAACGTGCGAGAGGCTGGCTTGGCTGGCTGTGCAAGCGCGTGGGACGACAACGCGGTGACGGTCGCATGTTTATGTTTTGTCTTGCTCTAATGCGGTGACAAAAATAGTGCTATCTCTGTCTCGACGGATCTTGTTACAAATGACCCGAGCCATAACGCCGGATGTTAAAAAACAACTTTACATAATCCAATAATTTTAATGCCAAAGGGTAAGATGTTAAAATGAGACTCAAAAATAATTATTCTTTTAGGATTGATTTTTATGTACGACCTTAAAAATAAAGAAAAGCAACATTATTTTACGACCATAATGGTTCAAATGAATATCAGGGTCTATGGTTCTGGAGTACTATGGACATGCGTCCATTTTTGCGTAATCGAAAATCTGTTGTAAGGGAGATAGAGATACAACGTATATACAGAAAGAAAGAGAAAGAAAAACTGTACATGACTCAATTAAAAAGTGGATTTTGACAAAATTGGATATCCGACCAAATGGTTCTAATGTCGAGAGTTGTATAACCAGCACGGAAGGTACGAGACATGCTACATATAGAACCCTTAAAGCGGATACTAAGTTTTACAGCCCATATGCATGTACACCTATGTAATGTTTTTAAATAACTACACTTAAGTAATATAATAGTATACTAAAAATGTTGCCGTCCCTTTCATATTAATCGATTGCATGCATCGTGTAATGTGGTCAGATGTCACGGGAGCATCTGAATAGAGTTGGTTGCATCTCATCTATATATTGATGAATCTTGTGATGCAGACCTTGTGAGTTGTCTCCAGGCATCTACCTGCCGCTGCTGTGGGAGCCGTCCTTCTGCTCCAAGTCCCCGCTGTGCCTCGGCTACACGCGCGGACACTTCTCCGCGCTCGTGCCAGTGGAGCCCTACGCGCTGCGGGACGACTACATCTGCAGGTTACCTTACTATATGAACTCGCCAAGGTCGCCTAGTGCGTATGCGCCCTCGGGGTGAACTCTATTCCCTCTGAAGGGGAAAGGGAATTATATAATCACTGACACATTTTGACGTTCTTCGCCGACGGCTTGTCTCAGAGGTCAACGACAGTAAACAATGTTGCACCCTCCACGGTTCTACAAAATATTACAAGTAGTGTTCAACTAGATATACAAAGTGCAAACACCCCCCCCAAATGTTTGTTCCAATATATTGATTTAGTCTAAGTTCATGAAAACCAAACAAACAGCGCATTATACTTATATACCACCTTGCACGAAACCTAAGCTAACTTAGTTTTGGCCTGACCTCGCATATTCTGACATTTACGTATCATATTATATTTAAACTTATATAGGCAAATAACCAACCATGTATCAGATACATAAGAGATAATATGCACGTACGAGTGGTTTATAATTTGGCTTTCTGTCGAATTATTACCGGATAAAAAGTAAACTATAGTTCGTTGTAGTATAGCCTAGTTTTGTTTGCAGCGAGCGCGCGAGTGAAGAGGAGAGTTCCGTGTTCCTGCCGCTCACCGACTGCTCCGGCAAGCTGCTGCCCGTCCACTTCCTCACGCTCGAGGAGGTACGTGTCACGCATGTCATCCGTCTTATTCTAGCGCGGGGCGGGCAGGCTCATGTTGATGGTTGTGTGCAGATGGGGTGCGTGGAGAGCGTGGTGCGCGGCTGGACGCGCGCCGGCGTGTGCCGCGGCGGCGTGCTGTGCGCGCGGCAGGCGCCGCAGCGCGACGCGCGCCCGCTGCTGCAGGCGCAGATGGTGGAGGAGTGGCTCAACCACTACCGCCGGCTAGCGTGAGTAATACATAGAGAGCGTGGAGCTGGCCACTGGTTACATAATCCCTAGTGTTGAGTTATCTAGTCAAGTTATCGACTTGTATGGGTGTAAAGCCCGTGTATTCCCGTTATCCCCGTACACCATGTCCCCGTCACGGGGACAGCGGCACGTCATAAAATTTCTTTCCAGTTGTCCCCGTAACGTAGATTCGGGAACGGGGACAAAGGGTAGTAAAAATTTAACGTGTCGTTGTCCCCTTAAATGTGTATTCCTGTTAAAAGCTTAGTTTTTATCGTGGGAAAAAGAAAAGTGAAGTAAAATAAAAAAATATTTATATGTATTACAATTTTAATTTAAGGTAAAAAAATTATACTGTTAAATGTAATTGTTATGTTATTTTTGTAAGTCTTATAAAATAAATTGTAATTATAATAAAACTTATATAAATACCACAACTTACATTATTTATACTATAAATCAACAAAAATATCACAATAATTACTAAAAAAATTATTAACATGGTAAATAGTTACACATGTTACTACAAAAAATATAACAATTTTTTGCCTAAAAGATAATCAACATGATAAATAGTTTACAAACATCTTACTACAGAAATACGAGTACCTACTAACATGAGTCCCTTTTACACTTTCACCAACATCACCAGTTCTATGTGAACTTCACAACTAACTGCAAGGACTAAGTCGATCCTTTTGTCCAATTCTGGAGTGGGACTTTGCATGAGCTCTGCAAAAACAAAGTTATCTGCGCTTTTGTCTCGCAGCTGCACAGGTGCGCGCGACGCCGGCGCATCCTTGTCAAGGTCTCTCTGTTTATCATAATAGCTAGAAAACTTTGAATGTACGATACATGAAAAAAATTTACAGGTAATGGAATAAGTTTAAGTAGTTACTTACCTATTTAAAAAAAAACAATTGACCGCAGTAGCATTCATTATTTATATAGGTATTGTTTAAGTATAATATAAGTAGCTTAGTATCATTATAAGTAGTATATTTTATTATAAAGCACTACCTACTAAACTGTTGTCTACACTACCCAAAGGTTAGCAGGTAGAGAATGCTACCTAGCATTATGCTCGCCTGTGTACAACTTTTTGTGCAATGAAGTATATTCTATTCTATTCACAATAGTTCACTATTTTGATCGAATTCAGTAGTATCATAGATGAAGGAAACACTAGATAGCCAGAGCCCATTCAAAGTTGCGTTCCTCCGAAATTCTGGTTAATACTAGATGGCATTGATCCTTATCACGAAAATCGTTATATTCCACGATTAAACTCGGTAAATGAATAGAAGTCATTTGATAATCGTAACAATTCTTTTATAGATTTTTTTAAATAAGTTTTTGATACTTACCGGTTGATATATTCAAATTTTGTTTTATTAATAGATAATCGTCCTGGTAGACTAGTCTCTAAAGAATAGTGATAGATGGCGTGGCATAATGTACAAGATAAAGCATCGTTTAATAGGTAGATGGCGTGCAAATGAAAAGTTTGTATGATAACATTAATTTTATGATTAGCTATTTGAAGTGTGTATGAAAACAATAACTTATATAAAACAGGCCCTTTCTGTCCAATTAGATACCCTAAGCATACCTATCTATTATGCCGCAGGTTTTCTCGTTTTATTTACTTTAGCTTATTTGCAAGAGGGCGCTGCGCTCGTAAGGTCAACGTACACCCTACGAATAAAATTTATTTAAAATTGAAATCCGGATAAAACAGTGATTAAACCAGTGAAAATTAAAGTAAAACGTACTAAGCATATGGCATTATATTATCTCAATGAAACATTACAAATTAGAGCTAGAAAACAGTGATTACAAAAACAACAAGGACGATCTGTGAACAACAATAAACAGTGCAAATCAAGTGAATAAGATGATAAACACCATAAACGTAAATTACTTATGCATGTGAAGATCGAGAACAAGCATATAATAACAGAACATTACGAAAATACACTGAAAACATCATACAAAGTTATTAAAATCAGTGATTATTTGTCTACCGTGTTTGTGACATTTTTACCAACTTGACGGATCTTTTGAGCATCGTTAGAATATTGAAATCATCCTTCTATTCCGACAGTACCAATATTGGCTCCATGGCTCAGTTGTTTAAGACACTGGTATGTATCAACAATAAAGAATGGAAAATGACTACTGCTGGTTCGAACCTCCACATCACATGCTTTTTGCATAAATAACTTTTTGTTATTAAAATTTTTGAAGGAATATGATACCTTTAAAATTTTATGGAACATGACTTATAAAGATGTCTGTCGAAGTACCCTGCCTAATAGGATTTTTTGAATGTATGACGTCGGCCAAACTACCACCAGCAGAGCTGGTGCCAGCAAAGCTGGTGCCAGCAAGGCCAACGTTACCACTCACTCTAGGATCACTCATAGCAAATGAAGAAACACCATAACACTAAAAAGTAATGGGCTTCGCCCGCCGCACAATGCGGTTTTATTTCAAAAACCACGTGGTTCGCACCACGTGGTTTTTGACGACGAGAGAATGTTTGAGAAAACATTTAAAAATCAATTTTGATGTAGTAAATATTAACGTCATTTATAAGCTTATTTCTCATCTATTATTTAAGTTTACAAAGTAGTTAAATCGTTAATAGTTGTTGCTTGAACATGCGTCACCTCCACTACGTGGCGCGCAGTTCAAACAACAATTTGTCTTTTAATTTTACAAAGCATTGAAAACACTTAAAATGTTATCTCCTTAGTATTCTAAATTAATAACTATTTACAAATAAGAAAATCAATGTTAAACAATAAGCTTGATTAACTGTTTAAAACCAAGAGTATGTTTTCAATTGTTTTGAATTTGGTTTACAACACCATAAAAAATTACGTAATTATCAAACATTCCATCAGGACATTAGCCTGAATCAAATTTCTAGCAATTATTAGTTTTGAAGCGGTTATGCGTCGTCATGTCAAAAATACCGAATTATTTTATAAAATATATATATTTATATCATAAAATTCGAAAGGTATCTGTATAAATATTCCTTCAAAAATTTTAATAACAAAAAGATAAAGTCATTTAAAACGGGATATTTACCATGATTTGATTTTATGCAAAAAGCAACAAAAAGATTTTAACAAAAAGTTATTTATGCAAAAGCATGAGAATTGGAGGTTCGAACCAACAGTCGCTTTCCAGTATTCTTTGTATGAATAATTCAGTGTGTTAATCAACTGAGCCACGGAGCCGATAACTCTGCTATCGAAATAGAAGGATCATTTCAATATTCTAACGATGTTCAAAAAATTATACGACCACCCGTCAATTGTTTTGAATTTGGTTTACAACACCATGAAAATGTTACAATTCACTAATCAAACATTCCATCAGGACATTAGCCTTAATTAATCAAATTTCTAGCAATTATTAGTTTTGAAGCGGTTCTGCGTCGTTATGTCAAAAATACCGAATTATTTTAGAAAAAATGTCCATCCAATCGAATCGACCAATAAACGTGCTAAATCAAGTACTTATTGAAAATTGTTTCGAGCTTTATGCATAATGTGTGTGCTGTAGGAAAAACATGAATAAAATTTATTAATTAAAGTCAAAACGTTCAAAACGTTCGTAAAAAAATATTATATATTAACCCAAAATTAGGGGGATTTTTATTGTATGGCAATACTGATGCGAGGTACGTGAGAGTACGTAAATAATATTTTTAGTAAAACCAGTGCAGAACACAGCAGAACGGCAACGTCGCGTCGCCGCCGGGTCGCGTCGTCGTCGTTCAGCCGGGAAAAATGCTATCTGGCAACGTATCAATCATGTAGCAATCGACATTAGCACCATCTATAAAATTTAATTAGATGGAAGTATATCATTGACATAGACTCTTGAAAAGCTGCAAAGACCATTTTATAGGTGGCGCTGTTGCGGTAAAATAAACGGGCAGATTGATTAATTTTAACGAATTGCTACACGTAGCGCCATCTCGCGCCCTACCAGATAACTAGTAATCGATTCTCGGTCGGATGAATGGACCTTGGAGGTCTATTTATTTTATTCGTCCATGGTAGTATATACAAATCCGACTAAGCACTTAAAACAAGGTCAAATTTCCCATTTTATTAATCTACCGGGTACCAAGACTGATCGAAAAATATTCCTTACCTACACTTTGTTTGTTGGGTTAAAAAAAAGATTCAGACTCATAATCATAATTGTTTTACTCGATGTGTATGAGTCACTCATACTTGCCGGCGGACTTAATGAAAACTACCGTAGTCCCGATAGTTAAAAACAGGATAGGAGATATCTCGGACAAGGGAAACTACCGACCGATCTCTCTTGCCACCACGATCGCCAAGGTACTGGACAGCGTGCTTGATTCTTACCTCCACGAGTGCCTGAATATACAGGACGCGCAGTTTGGGTTTCGACCCAGACTATCTACTGAAAGCGCAATTTTAGGGCTCAAGCACACGGTCCAGTATTATAATGAACGTAGGACGCCGGTGTACGCCTGTTTCCTCGACCTCTCCAAGGCCTTTGATCTTGTGTCATATGACCTACTCTGGAGGAAGCTGAGGGACAGGGGTGTACCGGTGGGAATACTAAAACTGTGGATACTGCAGCTCGCTATTTAGTCTTAATTATTATTTAGTATATTGCAAGATAATTTGTATACTTTGGAACTTAATTTTGTATAATTTTATTTGTGAAACTAATCTAATTTAATTTTAATCCCATTCTTATTTATACTCATTTTTAATTTAATACTATTTTATCTTATGCAATGTATTAATGTTTTATTATGATTTAATTAATGTTATAATGTTTAATTGAACGTATACTATGGATTTTATTATCCGAGTTAAATAAATACAATACAATAATACATGGATAAGATGCAAACTCACACATAATAATCTAATGAAAAAATAAAAAACGGGGACAACGGGCACTAATTTTTAGATTTTTAATTCAAATATATTTACGGGGACAGAGTACGGGGACAACGGGAAGTAATTTTAAATATTTAATGAAGGTGCCGCTGTCACCGTAAGACGGGGACATGGCGTACGGGGACAACAGGAATACACGGTAAAGCCGCTTGTGACTCTTCTTTCTGTGTTACAGACAACAGATCCAGGGTCCGTTCCCGCCGCGGCTGCAACCCGCCGCCGAGTACTCGAGCGATCCGGACACGGAGGACGAGTGACGTCACACACACACCGCAGGGGAGCTCACCACCGCATGCCCATCCTCACCCTAAACACACACACACGGACACACCTCTGGACGGAGGCCGCACAATGCCCGCTCCTGCGCTTCCATCGGTTCACCTTCTGCCGACACGAGACCAATCGGACCTCTCCACTTGGATAATTAATAACAAACACGCAGAGCCAATAGAATGGAAGTACCTGACATGTTGAAAATATGTACCTACATAATGTATTTTGGTTTAGTTCGGCGAAGACTCCACCGCCTGCAGGGAGCGGATGCAATAACATTAGAAATCTAAGATTGGATGAATTGATAGTTATAAGAAGGGTGATCCCGACAGCTTTACATATAGAGGGGTGATTCTCGGAGTGTCTCGGCTCCAATCCGAGACTGTCTCGACGGTTGCTAATATTGTATTGATATAATCAGGCCGCAGGGGTCTGTGTGCTAGTGCGGTCAACCTCGATGCTTTCTAACTTCTCTTTCATAATAAACAAGACGTTGTATGTTTCACGCTCGGTTATGTAACATCTCCTTGGTTTACTCGCACCTAGCTAGAGCTAGGCTTCAGTAATGTCTTTATGTACTTATTGTAAATGTTTACTTGTTAAACAATACATTTATCGAGACCGACAGTTCCATAGGTCTGTATGACAATCGAGTCTGGTCATACGTGAGGATACGTTCGCCATTTTGTTCACCCTCGTAACGAAAGTAAAGGAGTAGACAAGATGGCTTCTTGGATGTATCAAATTTAAAAAAAAACTTTGAAAACGTGATAAAACTCGTGAAAACGTGATAAAAATCGTAATCATTCTTGGGCGAGCATCCCAGCCGTCATAAATAAACATAAGTCAATTGAACGTGGTGCCTGGCGCGTGGAGGGACGCGGGCCGACAAGCCTGTCCCCGCCCGCGCCCGCTCGCACCACCTCTCCAGGTGTTATCGAACCGTTTATAGACCCTCGCTAGATCGAATACAATTGATAATTATTTTAAAGAGTCTATTAAATTTATTGTACAGAGAGTAAGGTTCTAATATTTATATTATTATGTATAGTTCGGATGTAAATACTAGGAACTTGGGCGCAAGCACTGCGCACAGTTCTGTGAGACGAGACTGAACGCTCCTTGTAACCATAGTCTCATCAGTTCATTTGTAATCTCCGAGAGGAGTGTTGAGCCCCGTCTCGTGCTGCTGGCGCGGGTGTATGGATAGTGCTGCTTATTGCAAAACTGCTGCGTTTGCCTTTTGATAGTTATTAAAATTTTAAAGTTAGTAATTAAACACATTCTGGCTTTATCTACTCTGCACTATTTTCGTACAGTACCTCTGTATCAGGCACCGTTTGTTAAATGTACGCGAGTTAGTGTAAGGTGTCGGCTAGTGTTAATATCTCTCTAATGTTTCTAGAGTAGATAAACCCAGATAGTAAGTATTTTGTTTAATAGATAGGTGTGAATTTAATTCCGTACTGTGTTAACCAATAAATAGTGGAGGTACTAAGTAAACGGTCGAAGTGTTGGCTAGAGCTTAGGATGGAGCTGTTTATGTATTTTACTTGTACTAGCTGTGAATGAATGAACCTAGGTACGTACATACTGCCTCGACTCGCTTCACTCAGAGTATATTGTATTCGCACTGTATGTAATGCGTCAGGCTCGGCGACCCGACGTGACGTGACAGCGTATAGGGTTGTGTATGATACAGCTCACGTGTCGCATCGCAGTACAAGTCCTGGACAGTAAATCTATTGGTATTACACTAATGCTAAGCATGTAATATATAGAAATGTTGCTAGTACAATAAAATACCGGAACGCTAAATCAGAGGACTTGTTAAAGGTAATTTTGATATTTTAGAATATTGTTTTGTTTATTTTCTCAGAAATTGTGTAAATAAGTTTTGGTTCACTCGAGTAGAACTGTTACTTACAGCCAGACTTCACGTTTTCATTCAGATGTGAACCTACTAATTTTAAATCAATTAAAAGCACTTATTTTATGAAGCTGTTCCCTAAACTTTGTTTTATTTATTCTTTCTGCTCTTGTAGCAGAGCAGAGACTATAGTAATACCTTGTGGGTCTAACGTCAATAATAAAACTTTTGAAACTATCATGGTTATCAACACTAAACTCATTTAAAACGGGATATTTACCATGATTTGATTTAATTTTTTAAGCATGCATACAGGTGTGCGCCTCTGTGTGTAATATTGAACAGTGTGTTTGAGATTCAGAATAGCACTTTCAGTTGAGAGGCCCTTTCGGAAACCAAACTGTGCAGCATGAAGGTCTAAATATTTGTCTAGTTCTGAGTCCATCACACTGTCCAACACCTTCGCCAATACGGTAGTCAATGATATTGGTCTATAGTTACATTTATCAGATAGGTCACCAGTCTTGTTCTTTACAATGGGCACAACAGTCGTTTTCATTAGGTCCTCAGGTAGATAGGCGTGAGTGAAGAACATACCGAACAAAACTGAGAGAAGATGAGGTAGCCGGGGACCTGCGTACTTCAGGTGTTCAATGCTGAGGCCGTCATGACCAGGTGATTTACCTCTTGACATTTTATTTATGATTGTAGCAACCTGCTCAGGAGTAACTTGGTAGGTCTCCTTGGTCATGCCAGCCTCGGCAAAACCTGATCCTGAAGATGAACCTAGCACCGAGCTTACTCTGAAATGGTTTTTAAACAAGTTAGCAATGCCCCTTCTCTATTGAAGGTGTGAGTGACTCACACCTTCAATACTTACAGGCCGACAAGGGCGGATCCAGGGGGTGGGTCATGGGGGTCATGACTCCCCCTGGGCTGGGACCACTATTTACAAAATACAAAATACAAAAAAATTGTTAAACATAGGTAATGGTTTTAAGTAAGGATATTTTTTTTGTCACAATATTGATTTTATGTAAACCTTCAATATTTAATCAATTTATTATAAATTAATATTTTGTATGATGGCAAACGCATTATTCGGGAACGAACGCATCGAAAATTTGAATTTTACCGCGCCACCGCCTCCTTTCATCTGATGTCACATTTCGTGTGACACTGACTTTATGTTTAGGGGTAAATATTTTTTAGGGTTGGTAACCCTGGACCCATGCGTGGTCCCAGGGGGTGGTCGAGGATGTCATTACCCCCCTAATCTTAGTTAAGGTATAAAAAATCACTAGAAAATGCCCGAAACCTTAAATAAATTTTAATTTTAGACTCTATTCTACCACACGACTCTATCTACTATATCTTCTAGGAAATGTAACTGCGTTAAAGAAATGACCCAACGAAAGTCGTGTCCAAGTAGGCGGGGCTTAAAAGTCGTGTCCAGCGCGTCATCAGTCGGACATTCATCTTGCAAGCGAGTACATGTCAAATCTTTGCGTATGTTTTCGTGTTTATCATTGTGAATAGCTGTGAATCATCATTAACCACGTATACACTGCGGTAAGAAAAAATTGGGGCTCGCTCCGCTCGCCGATATTACTCGTGTTTTGGGCGTTTTGTTATGTTGCGTATCAGTTCTGCAAAAGCAACGGCACCTATTTTGCTATAGTCCTTTCTTATCAACTCAATTACGACAACAAATAGCGCAAAATCAGATTTTTTTGTGCCCTTTGAGGGCACATAGAAATCTAAGGAGACAACAATTTTTTCGCGATTAGTTCCACAAACGATAACAATTGTTCCTTCTGGCTATAGAAAAAAGCGAAAAACTTTAAAAAATAACACAAAATTCTAACGAAAACCACAAAAAATTTGCCAATATATTCTAACGAAAACCACAAAAATTTTACAATTTCTTAAATAAATAAATAAATAATAAAATAATTTATTGCCATTTCTTAATCTAAACTAATATTAAATACAAAAAGAAATTTCTTATAATAGGCAAAGGGAGTATATTCAGCATTATTGTGCTGCATGCCAAGACATGCGGCGCTGATTTTCAATATACTCCCGTCGGATAGGTGGTCACCGAGGGGATGGGATAGCGGGTAGATTGGCTAGATAGGCTAAAAGTAGATTGTTATACTTATTAATAAGTTACAATTGTACAATTAAAAACTCATATATAAACATATTAAAAAAAAAAATATTAGTAGTGAAAGTATTATCCAATATAATACGTTTTTATTATACACATTTACATAGGGTTTGTGAATGAGTATCAATGAGTGTGCATGCTAGCTCTCCTGAGGCACCAGTCTCATGAGAGTCTGGGCAACTGGAGACCATATAAGAGTGTGCGTGTGAGGGTATTTTTGTGTGTGTGTGTGTGTGTGTGTGTGTGTGTGTGTGAGAGAGAGGGTATGTGTGAGAGTGTGTATGTGTGTGTGAGTGTAACTAAGTGTTTAGATGTATGTATTTTTATGGGTGATTGAGAGAGTCATTTGAAAGTTTGAAGGTTGTTTCTATCATGTGCTTCTGTCGTGAGAGTAGGAATTTTTTTACCTTTCTTTTAAATGTTACAAAGCCAATTTTCATTCTTAATGGAGGCGGTAAATTATTCCAAATCTTTGAAGCCCTGTATTTGAAACAACCCTTAAAACCATTAGTCTTGTGACTCGGGATGGCTAGAAGGCAAGTATGTTTGGAGCGAGTGTTACGATCATGTGAATCCTTGGACCAAGTAAAGTTCTTCTGTTTCTTGGGTAGTCAAGTGCTCACATTAAGATAATTTTGCCAACACGAAAACTTGCAAAAATAGTCTTGCATTTTCAGCTCTTGCTCCGCTCCTTTATATTAATTTTTTCTTAGAAGAGTACTAGTTTGAGAAAAGTAACAAAAATTTCGGCGGCTCGCTCCGCTCGCCGTTATATCTTTTGTATAATGACTTTTCTTTTGTATCGCCAAAAAAATCTCGTAATGCTGCGCTTATCTCCGTCGTTTTTCGCGATAAGTTCCACAAGCCAATAGCAATTGTTCCTTCTGGCTATAGGAAAAAGCGAAAAACTTTAAAAAATAACACAACATTCTAAAGAAAACCACAAGATTTTCGCGGCTCGCTCCGCTCGCCAACAATGTCTTCATTTTCTTGTGTAGTCAAGAGCTCACATTAAGATAATTTTGCGAGACACGAAAACTAGCAAAAATACTGTTTCATTTTCAGGGCTCCCGCTCCTTTTTATTTATTTTTTCACACTCTTCTTAACTAGTTTGAGAAAAGTAATAAAAATTTCGGCGGCTCGCTCCACTCCCGTTATATATTTATTTTGTGTCGCCTAAAAAATCTCTAAAATGCTGCGTTTATTTCCCCCCTTTTTATATTCTACACATGTTCTACATTGGTACATAATAATATAAAATACTAATAAATTTTTATCTGATTTCTGAACGCAATAAAAGATACTGAGTTTGATTTCGAACGAACGCGCGCTTTCTGACAGCTGCCGGCCGAGCAGAGTTTGCTTGCTTTGCGGTGTGAGTTACGGAGTTACACGACTTCGTACATTTCACGCTCAAAAACTTTAAACAATTTTGCTAGTTTCTAAATGAAAAAACCTGTGTGTGAAATAAATAAGTGATGGTGTTATAAAGACAGAACAAAACATAAGTGATCGTCCATTGGCGTCACACACGAGCCCAGCAAACAAAATGGGTGAGTACGCCGGCTTCGTACAATTCCTTTTGTTTTTTACTAAATATCTTGGCCACAGCAATTAGTCTGGTCTTTTTTAGTGCGATAGGCTAGGCACCAAGTAACTTGATGAGTTTCTGATCTAATAAGAATCGTAGTGGCGGGGCGCGCGCTCACCTTCTTGTTTATTGGAAGAGTTATCGATTTTTTCACGTTCTACGTAAACTGCGGAGCCAAAAATAACACTAAGAGACCGATAAAGCTTATCATTTTGCATTTAAATTACTGAAATTGCACACTTATTCGGATCACTTACTTGACTTCACCAATAGGTAGGTATAGTACTTACATAAAACAAAAACGGTACAATACAATTTGTTACAAAATATTAAAATGATGTTTCTACCTGAATATTATATTCATAGTTGACTTGTTAACAAATGAATGTTAATGAAGAAGTTCACTGTGATAACTAAGTGAGAAGAGAACGTACAGGTTGTAGGTGAGAAGTGATTAGCGAGCCGGCTGCAATGATCATGTTCACGCGAAGGCTGCTAAGTGGAGTGTCCTTGCTGTCTATTGCTATTGCTACAGCTCTATCGGAGACCACACCTCAGCTGGCAAGCTACTAATAAGTGCGTCTCTATCTATCATTTGTCTATTCATCCCACACTTACTCCTCTAATTATTAACATCATTATTTTGTGATATGATGAAATGTGGTTTATAGGAGTTCTAATTTCTTTATCTGATTAATAGGTTTTCGTAATTGTATGACCTCTTACGTTCGGTACCTACCAACATGTTAGGTACCTACACCACAATGATTTGTCAGTCTAGTTCCTCCTATTGCTTAGCAAAGGAATGCTAAATTTACAGTGTATTAGGACATCTTTACTTAATTCTAACCAGTCCTTGTCTATTGTAATTATAAGAAACTAACTAACTAACTTGGTCGTGTGGGCTGCGAGGATAATGGCTGAATGTGCAGTGTAGTGCAGTTCAGGCCAGCACAGAGAGTGCAGCCCTTGATGGACAAGCTGAAATGAAGGGTGGGCAATTTCCATTGCAAAGGTCTGATTACACAGGTACTATTTTTGAGTAAATAGTATATCAGTTATGTAGTACCTTACCTATAACACAAAGCTCTGCTTATTATAATCGTATTTGATTATTCCATAATATAATTAAAAATAGAATTTCCTTAAAGTACAACATAAGTAGTGCAGCCCAAACCCAAACATAAGTCTACAGCTCAGTCATTCAGGTGCTTGTGTTGTGAGTTTTTATTTAGTTTCATTTTGTTTTTGCCTAGATAAATATACCCTAATCAATTGCCTTATAATCTTAATAAATAATGATCAATCATGTTATCAGTGGCAATGATATCAGTAATCTACCGGTCCTGCTGGTGCCCACTGACTGATGCTTGTGGTGGTGAGGAGGACCAGTTGGACAATCCATGCAAATAATACTACTGCACTCACAGAGACTGCACTGTTTATTGCACATGTATGTATTATTTACTTATATTATTTTTTTATTTTTATTGAATGGAATATGAGAGCATGTTCTTTGGTTCATATTATTCCATTAAAACAAAATGTTTTAATGTAATAAATAAAGTCTGCTGCTATAAAAGATAATTACCTAATGTTTATGATCAAATTAATTAATGCTTCATGAACATTAATCTACTAACTTTAGGTAGATTACGTATCTCAGTTCAAAGTTGCTTTTGTAGAAATAAATATTATTAATATTAATTTGGTAAACAAGTAAATTTTTTCGCTTTGTTCACACCAATGCAGCTTTGTAGAGTCAGTATCAGTAGGTAGTATATCGCCCATCGGTTCAGTTGTACGTATACTTACCTAATGAAGACATTGTCGGGCTGGTGATAATGACAACTGTTGTTAATACAGTATTAGCCCCGCTGCCTGCGCGCAGAGAAGCGGAGCGCGCGGCGGAGCATGCGATCCCGGTATCGACACCGCGACACCCGACCCGGCGCCGCTCCACTAGGCGCCTTCACCGCCCGAGGGCCCACAGCCCTGCTAGATACGCCTCATCATTATCGATAGCCTTTACATCTATTAGGGATCTTCGTTCGTCGACATCAACACTTACGAACATGCATCTAAATATGCATTGACGAACTCTGTGGCGCGGTGGATATCACTTGCCCGCATAGGCCTCACATCACAATACCTACAAGGCCAGCATCACCTATCCCAAGCTAAGCAGAGCTTGTGTTATGTTATGGGAACTAGATCCCTGACATTACTTAACACATTATAATAGATATGTTTTCGACAATTCTGCATTAGAATACGTTGTGGATACGATACCAGGAGGCGCGCAGGTAGCTTGTACGAGTATGTAGTATGTAGTGGGCAGGGCAGAGAGGCGCCCCAACCTGTAAAACACACATACCTGCTGTATCTTACGCTAATTTCAGGAAGTAAAGGCTTGTAGTCAGTTGTAGTGCCTTCCCTTGCGAGTACGACGTAAAGTACCTAATGCGTTACCGCATTCCACTTGTAACGTGACTCTAAAGATTTGCATTTCATGCCAAAGACAGTATTCAGCCAGCAGGTACCTACTTAGTCGATAAGCAGTGAATGTGTAGTGTACTCAATGGCATCTCAGCTGCACAGGCGCCGACCTTCACTAATTTGAGTTTTAAGAGAAAGTATTCTCAATCACATGTTTCATCATCACCCTATATTAGTCCACTGCTGGACAAAAGCCTCCCCCAATGAGCGCCATAGCGCCCTGTCTTCAGCTTGACGCATCCAGCATCTACCTACAGGCAGGTCGTCATCCCACCTGGTCGGAGGGCGTCCTACACTACGTTTACCGAGTCGTGGTCTCCACTCAAGAACACGTTCGCCCCAGCGGCCGTCGGTTCTTCGCGAGATATGGCCGGCCCATTGCCACTTCAGCTTGCTTATTCTCAGAGCTATGTCGATAACGGTTCTCTGTCGGATGTATTCGATACAAATCCTATCCTTCAGAGAAACTCCGAGCATAGCTCTTTCCATAGCTCGCTGAGCGACTTTGAACTGATGGACCCCCCCCCCCCCCCCCCCCCCCCCCCCCCCCCCCCCCCCGCCCCGCCCATGTTCATTGGATATAATATACTCGTATACACTAACCGTACGTAAGCACCACTTTCATAATATACGACTGTTTTGAAGACCGTCTCCAATGAAATGAGTTCTCCTCGGTCCGGGTTCAGTTCGCGTTGATTTATGGCTGAATTCATTGTAGGCTGCGATGAGTCAGGCAGGCAGGAAAGTTCATTACGATTAATATAAAGTGGGTGAAGGCAAACTGCCGCGCCTTGGGTGCTTCTATACAGACAGACAGACTCTAGTTATAGCACGAAATATGAAAAGGTTCGCTAACAGAACGCACAGTAGGTCACTATTCATAAGAATGGCGTGCCAAACGACTTGCCTAGAAGCCTAGTTCATTCTGTCTCTACCACAGTAATGAATTCTGCAATACAAGATATTTAAGTAAATAAACCAATATGCGTCGAAAATTTCACGAATACATCTGAATGAACCGCATGTTTGGAAGGTGTTGTCCTCTGGGACCTAGACAGGACTGCGCCGCGTCACGTCACCGGACGACCGCTCCACCTGCTGCTGTCTGACTGACTGAGCATCTGGTATTCAAGGAACCTGGAAATAGCCTCCAAGCTTAGATCCCAGTCCAGCAATAAGCTAGTGTTGTTTCTAAACGTAGCACAAACACACGATGTAGTGGACATCGATAATGAAATGTTCTGATAGCGCATTTAATCACCGAATACCTTTGTTTGATTATACTCTGTGCTGTTGCTTCTCAATAGTAAGCTGCAGTTCGGCATTTTGCATTTTTTATATATGTAATGGCTTTGGGCCTTTAGGCTGCTGTTGAAAGCACACAGCAAAGTTTTCTAATACGCACGATTGGATAAGATTCTAGCCAGAATGAGAAATTTCTTAATTCCTAATTATTTGATTTCTTCGTCAGCTGTTTAGTTTAGGGACTATTCCACAGTTTAATGCTTTATTTATGTGGTTTAGATGGGTATTAAAGTGAGCCAGTAAACCGTTGATGTGTGACCTGACAGAGACGATGGGAGGCGGGAAGCGATCCCGGAAACTCCGTACCTATATAGAACGAACGGCGACAATGTGTAACACTCGCGGCTTAGCTATACGTCTATTGCTGCGAAAACAAAGATGTATTTAATATCCTGATAGGCTATTCTTATCGATCGTTAAGACCGCAGTGTTTGGCTCTCTCTCCCCAAACAAGTGATGTCTCTAGCCAAGTCATAAGCCACCTTCGCTAAACCTACCTGTTGTCCGATCCGAACACATTCCATCAATATCTAACTAAAATGTAGTCGTACTCGTGTCTGTTTTGTAAGTCACGACTTGTCAGTCATTCTGCTCTAGTCTAGAGTAATCTGTGGCCGGACCGAGCACTTGCATTATCTATCTCGCGGCGCGGCCTTGGACCAACAATCAGTTCAAATCATGCGGACAGGTTATATCGCAGCGGTGTTGCCTTTGGACTGGCTCCAACTAAACATGCTTACAATTAATCATGTTTACAAGATGACGGCGAGTTTGGTCAACTTCATTCGCTACTTTTGAAGTTTGAGACCGTTTGTAAAATTCTTTGTTGCCATTCCAATATTTTAAAAGTACATATGATAAACCCCCCAAAGACTCCTCCTTGTCCTTTTTGGAGGGTGTTTTCCCAAAACAGCTAAAAAAGTCAATTGTTAAGCCCCTTTTCAAGAAGGGTGATAGATCGGATCCGAACAATTATAGACCTATAACATTAGTCCCTATCATATCAAAAATATTGGAGAAAGCCATGTTGAATAGGCTTAACAGTTTCTTGGACAAGCATAAGACGCTTCATAGTGATCAATATGGTTTTCGTAAAGGAACCTCTACTTCCCTTGCTTGTTTTAACTTGGTGAGGTTTATTACAGAAAACTTAAACAGTGGTAGAGGCCCCATTTTGACTCTATTTATGGACTTGAGCAAGGCATTTGACTATGTTGAACATGACATATTGATAAACAAATTGGATCATTATGGAATACGTGGTAAAGCTCTGGACTGGTTCGCGAGCTACTTGCATGATAGGGAACAATGTACCGAAATTACAAAGGTTATAACTATTACCAAGTTTAAAGACAAAGCAGACACTAAAAATGTTACTAAGCAAACATTTAGATCATCTAGTATCTTAAAAAATCGAGGCGTCCCACAGGGTAGCATTTTAGGTCCGATTCTATTTTTGATTTATATCAACGATCTCCCAGAATTTGTGACACACAAATGCATACTCTTTGCTGATGATACCACAATCCTAATTAAAACTGACAGACAACATGCCCAAACTACATTAAATACTGCTCTATTTGACATTGTTAATTGGACCAATAATAATAACTTAGCTATAAACATTAACAAAACTAAAATTATGCAATTTGACTCTTATAATACTACGCCACTAACACTTGACATTTCTTATAATAATGAAAAAGTAGATGAAGTAATGACATTTAAATTCTTAGGTATCACACTAGATAGACACTTGAACTGGAAGGATCATATTAGTGATGTTTGTCGGAAAATTAGTCGCTTTGTCTTTGCTTTAAAGAAAATCCGCCAAACGATTTCATTTGACGCAGCTTTAGCAGCTTACCACGGGCATGTGTCTTCGACCCTGAGTTATGGTCTGCTCCTCTGGGGTAACTCTGTCGATGCCGAACGAGTCTTCAGAGTACAGAAGAGATGCCTTAGAGTTATCAACAAGGCTTGGGTTCGTGACTCTTGCAAGCCTCTGTTTAAGAGCTGTAATGTTATGCCTCTACCTTGCATGTACATTAGAGACATATGCATGTTTGTAAAATCCTACCCACAACACTTTGCCAAACGTAAGGATATTATCACTCGACAGAAAAGAGCAAAATTTGATAATTTGTTTTACAAACCGCAATGCCATAAGCGGATTTATGAAAAAAATGTATTTAATATGTGCATTACTATCTTTAATAAGTTACCAGAACCTATTAAAGACCTCAATGGCAATTTATTTAAACTAAAATTGAATAAGTGGCTGCTTGACAAATGTTTCTATAGTATAAATGAATATATTAATCTTAAGTAGAAAAATTTATTATGTTTTGACAATGATTGTAAATCTTAAAGTTAACTGTTTATTTTAGAATGTACCTTAAATTTATTTTACTTGATTATTTTAATTGTTGACTACTTTAAATTGTAATATAATATTAATATTTGCACACCTGCTTGCGGGTTGAATACATGTGACACTACTCTAGTTATAAGACCTGACTTGTACCTATAATCATGTGTTCAGCAAATAAATGATTTGATTGATTGATTGATTGATTGATTGATTGACTTGGGCTGGAACCGCTTCACCGGTCACTTGATCAGGGAAGGGGGAGCAAAATTTCGATACTACCTAGGATTATACTGTACTCATTTAAACACTTACTTAGAAATCACCTGTTAAATCTACAAAATCCACATTGACTTCATATAGAATTTTATGTAAACACTCTAAAGTAATAATATCACTATCTTTAAGGACACCTGTGCACTAACGAATCTTTGTTTTATCTAATGTTTCTATTTGTGTATGCTTCATGGAGATGAAGCATGAGAGAAGATCTCATGTTTTGTTATGATTACTTAGTAAATTTATTTGCGTGTTAAATGGTTATTATAGTGATTTGTGTTATGTGCTGCACTCAGCACTGCCGCCGCTGAACAGCAGCGCTGCACTGGCGCCGTCAATGTAGCATTTAATGCTGAGCCGGTAGCCTTTCTGTGTTTTCGTATTTTAATTATTTTATTCGTTCCTAATTTGCTATCTTTATTATTATTAGTTCTTAAGTTGTATTATTTTATATGAAACACAAATAAACATTTTCTATTTCTATTTCTACTATGACAAAAAAAAGAAAAGCGACCAAAACGAATCCCGAAAATGTAGGATGTAATGACTTGTTATTGATAGATAATGGGTAGATTAAATAAAATAAAATATTCATAAGCGGCGGGCGAGGTTGGTTTAGCAAGAAACACGAGGAAGCTACAACGGCGGTGGAACGACGGAGAACCGCAGCATGAAAAAATAAATAAAAAGGAGCGGGAGCCCTGAAAATGAAACATTATTTTTGTAAGTTTTCGTGTCTGTAAGTATTTTAATAAATAATTAAACCTCTTGATTTGTCTTTTGAGTTTTATTTCATTTTCCAACTTTCATGTAGGTGGTCTCAACTTTTGGCCGGCAGTGTACTTTGCGCGTTTCGTAATCGAATATAGGTTTTAGTTCAGCACATTCTCTCAGCTGTAATACTGTACTTTAACAAATACCATTACTAACCGACTCCTCAAACAAAGCTTCTCATTCAGCCAAACTAGTTCAAGTAACTTCTCCATTATTTGTTTGGCCCAAACTCGAGGCTAATACAATCCCCTCCATTGATGGTACCCCCCTATACCCACTGCTCGTGTTACGTAACGCACCGGTCCACTGATGGCTGGTCGTTGCGCTGGAGCTACAGGTTGTTACGTCACTCGCCATCTTCTACCATAAGCTAGCCATCGTTTCATATTCTCGTTTTGCCAAGTCTTCTTACTCCGTCACATGACAAAATATGATTACACCCGTACCAGCTGTAGTGTTTGATTAGGCACCGATTAATTTTATGGGGCTTCTAGTTGACAATTGATTGAGCTTTGGTTCCATTATTTCTGTTAAGTCTTACATTATTATGTACATATATTTTGGTTATAGTTTGTGTAATCTTGGAACTGAGAACACACGCTAGGCTATTATCGTAGACTTTCATTAATTATGTTGGTCTATGCTATTATGTAAAAATAAAGTAGAAGGGACGACGTGAAATTACATCTAACTAGGTTGTCCGGCTGGAGTTTGGAAATACATATACAATATTGTATAGAATCTCGGAGTTTTCAAATCCCGAATTTAAGGGGCCTCCGGAGGGACGAATTCTTCATACAAACGTAATACCAAAATTATTTCTAACTCAAGCATTTCCACTATAATATTGCATTATTTGTATTAAAATATTATTTATCTAGGTACCCAAATAGTTTTTTTTTCAAAATACTTACCTAAAATGAAACGAAAGCCAATCTCATTTTGCACATTTTTATGCGAAAATGGACATGTTTTCTTGCTATTTGTTTCGTATTAAAAACATCAATATCTTACGTGTTATTTATTAAGGAACATAGCTTATATTGTCTAGTCACAGAATAACAATAGTTTTAAGTCATAATTTTTGGTATTACGGAACAAACCAAATTTTGAACGGCTAATATTGCTATCGCGCACGCATGTGGCGCGGCGCAAGGGTTAAACAGGGACAGCGATATTCGGAGCGATTTTTGCAAGCGAGGGTCGCCGGACCCTTAAGTTTCTTCTGGAAAAAAAACTCGCTTCATCTTCACTTTGTACAGTGAGATGATGGTCAAACTAACGCTTTACCATTAACAATAAACAAAAGCGGTTTATAGCATGCTTAGCGGTACATCATCCGCGCGACACGCCGCGCCGCCACGCCGCGCCGCGCCGCCATCTCGCCGCAATCGCCATCTGCGCGCACCATCGACTGTCAAATAGTTTTAACGTTTACGTACGATCATGTAGAAAAATGTACATAGATGAAGCTAAGAGCGGTCAGGCTAGAGGCATACAAGTACGCTTTGTACAAATGTACATAGATGAAGCTAAGAGCGGTCAGGCTAGAGGCATACAAGTACGCTTTGTACAAATGTACATAGATGAAACTAAGAGCGGTCAGGCTAGAGGCATACAAGTACGCTTTGTACAAATGTACATAGATGAAGCTAAGAGCGGTCAGGCTAGAGGCATACAAGTACGCTTTGTACAAATGTACATAGATGAAGCTAAGAGCGGTCAGGCTAGAGGCATACAAGTACGCTTTGTACAAATGTACATAGATGAAGCTAAGAGCGGTCAGGCTAGAGGCATACAAGTACGCTTTGTACAAATGTACATAGATGAAGCTAAGAGCGGTCAGGCTAGAGGCATACAAGTACGCTTTGTACAAATGTACATAGATGAAGCTAAGAGCGGTCAGGCTAGAGGCATACAAGTACGCTTTGTACAAATGTACATAGATGAAGCTAAGAGCGGTCAGGCTAGAGGCATACAAGTACGCTTTGTACAAATGTACATATTTATTTTATTTATTTAATTATTTAATTTAATTAGAACGGCACAATCACCAATTACACTAATTAATTTTTATAATTTTTTTTTAATTTTACATATGAGAAAGACGAGTCACCCATCCCTCTCACAATAGATCAAACAAGCTGACAATATTTTTTTTAGTTCGTCTGCGAATATGTCGCAGTCAGGGAAGGCCTTAAGTAATCCGTTGAGAGCGTTAAGAGCGTGAGGCACCGGCGACTGATGATGCCCTACAGTGCGGCTAGTTGGTGGAGCAAGGAGCCTGTGACTTCTACCGCGAATATAATTGTCCGGCACGTATAGGCGAAGCAACTCGTTGTGTAGATCGGGACCGTCAATAATATTCTTAAGGATTTTAATTACGTTTGCTATCTGGTCGTACGCACGTCGTGTTTTCAGCGAGTTATAACCAAGGAAGCCTTGCAGATATTTGGTCGGATACATAAATGGGTAATATCCTGCCACGCGCTTGTAAAGGTATCTTAGGAATGCCTTTTGGACTTTTTCCAAGAGAAGATCATATTTCTTTTCATGCGGACGCCATACGCAGGAACTGGCTTCAAGCTTGCTACGGACCAAAGTGCTGAACAGGAGCTTTATGACACTATCGTTTTGAAAGTCCCGTGCGTTCCTAAGCACGAATCCCAGTCTTCTGTAGGACTCCTTAGCTATGATAGAGATGTGGTCATTAAAGGTGAGCTTTCGGTCGAATGTGACTCCCAAATCTTTGACAACGTTTGTTCTGGTGATCCGAATACCATTTATATTATAGTCATAAACAATTGGGTTCCGCATGCGACCGAAAGTCATCACAGAGCATTTTGATGGATTAAACTCCATTTTGTTTTTAACGCTCCATTGATAGACTGCATCAATATCTTGTTGTAGAGTTAAGCAGTCGGAAAGAGTATTGGTGGTCGCGTAGAGTTTTAGGTCGTCCGCGTAAAGAAGACACTTTGAGTGCTGCAGAACATTTGGTAGGTCATTGACCATTATTAAAAATAACAGTGGTCCTAAGACCGATCCTTGATTTACGCCAGATCGCGTTTGATAGGGCAGAGATTCGTACATTCCGAGCCTGACGTACTGCTGTCGATTTCGCAGGTAGTCGGCAATTAGCTGTAAGAGATTGGGGGCAAAGCCTATGAGGCAAAGCTTTGCCAGCAGTACGTCATTATCGACCCTATCAAACGCTTTCCGGAAGTCAAAATAAAGTACGTCAACTTGACGCGCTCTGTCTAGTTGCGTAGAGATGTAGTCTACTATACATAACAAGTTAGTATTTACCGACCTCTTTGCCCTGAAGCCATGCTGTGCGTTACATAAGTATTTTTCAACTTGTATGTAAATTGCTTTGTACAACACGTTTTCAAATATTTTAGCTGGTGACGACAAGATGGCAATAGGTCGATATTCTTCAACTGGCAGCTTGTTCGAAGTCTTAGGTATAGGGCTTACTCTAGACACTTTCCATTGCGCAGGATAAACACCAGTCTTCATGGCCAAATTGAAAATGTGGTGCAGAGGGCATACAAAATGTCTTTTTGCATGTTTAAAAATAACTGGTGGAATGCCATCTGGTCCAATAGAGCTACTTGGCTTTAATTTCTAAATACCTTGGAGCACGTCCTTAGATGTAAAGTCAATGATATTTATGTAATTACTATTGGACCCAATATCTTGACTATTAACAGTCTCAGCATTGAGAACTGGCGCATCGGAAAGAAATACGCTTGCAAAAAAGTTTGCAAAAGCTTCCGCTGCTGCAACTCCCGAGCATGCTCTATTCCTCCTCCTCTATTCGTCACATTGGGTTCAAATCCGCCCCTGGTTCGTAAGCTAGTTATGTGACTCCAGAACAGACGCGGATTCAATGCAATATTGCTTTCAATCTGCCGCATATACGCAGCATAGGCGGACGCTACGCGAGACTTCAGAGACGCTCTGAGCTGTGAGAATCTCTGATAGTCGTGCTCTGATTTGGTGCGCCTCCAGATAGTGTGCAGTTTAGATTTTAATTTATTATCGCGAATTATGTCGAGTTTAAACCAGACAGGATATCTTGGAGTAAGGGATTTAGTTCGGCATTTTTTAGGTATGCAATAATTAAAAATGCTATAAATGGCCCGATATAGCTCATTAGTTGCAGTGGGGACATCATTACATTTTAAAACATTATCATCATTATATTATTATATTATACATAGATGAAGCTAAGAGCGGTCAGGCTAGAGGCATACAAGTACGCTTTGTACAAATGTACATAGATGATGCTAAGAGCGGTCAGGCTAGAGGCATACAAGTACGCTTTGTACAAATGTACATAGATGAAGCTAAGAGCGGTCAGGCTAGAGGCATACAAGTACGCTTTGTACAAATGTACATAGATGAAGCTAAGAGCGGTCAGGCTAGAGGCATACAAGTACGCTTTGTACAAATAAACATTGCTAAAGGATTTTGGTTTTGTTATACATATACAATGTTGTACATACATTCGACTCTACCTAATATATCTTAAGCATAAACCAGAGAGAGCGAATGTTTATAATTGGTCACTTATCACCTCTTCCTGTTTTATTTTATTTTTAATTATTTGGGAAGAAAAGCTCATTAAATAACAATACATTTCAAAATATAAACAAATAGAGATAGAACAGTTTCCGCTTAGTACGCAAATAATAATTGAATACATTAAGGTATGAAAAAATGTAATAATGTGCTAATTTAAACAACTACATAGAAAGAGCCAATTACAGTTAACGATTTGAAAGTGAAGATTATAATCTTCATAAGAATCGTTATTTTGCTAGCCTTAGAATAGTTGCTAGCATCAATCTTGTTATATTCTGAGTCGAATTATAATTTGACCGTCATCATCGGGCATCTGTTTATTTGCATTTAAAATATTTTTGTTAGTTGATTGTGTAGCGGCGGATGTCGACAAACTGTCTCAGGGCGGAGTGTGTCGCGATTGTGTCGACAAGAGCGCTGACCGCGCGGCGCGGGCGGCCCCGACACGCATCACTGCGCCCCGGGGCTCTGGCACCGACCGCGACCCTCAGAATACAGAAAGTCCAGAAACCGCGTTCAACTGTAATTGCAAGCTACACGCTGTGTCCAAAAACAAAACAACGTCCCCCGCCCGCCTCACCTTCCCACCCGCGTAATATTGTTAGCTCAGGCATTATTTGCCCGTTTTTGGGGTAAATTTTGGGAGTATTGGAATTAAGATAATAATAGAATAAAAATTGACCTTTTCTATATAACTATGTACCTACCTGATTATCTCAAGAAATAGATAGGTTCATCAAATAAAACACGGTTAAGATTAAAAAAAAATATTTAATTTCCTTTTTGCTGGGTAGGCTTTCTAAAATATTGTCTCTTGTAGTTTGAACTAATTAACAAAGATTTACATTTAGATAAATTATATTTTTTTATATTACATAAACGACCAGAAAACCCTGAACAAATATTATTTGCAGATCGTACAAACATTTGTCCCGAGGCGGGAATCGAACCCGCAACCTCCTGCGTCGCAGGCGGACCGTCGCCCACCGCGCCACAGAGGTCGTCACAACTTATTAATATTCTACAACGAATAAAAGCCCTTAAAAGGTAATAAAGAGAAGGGTAAATCAAAACTCTTATATTGGCAACACTAACAAGATGGACGCATCACTCTCTATGACAATTGAAAACAGAGAAATTAATTCATTATTTAAATAAGACGATACCTAAATGCGATACTTACACGTGAAATGTGATCCCACCCTGTTTCTTTTTTAGACCCGCTGCATTTTTACAGGTAGGAACGACACAGGACGGCATAATTTAGTTAAATTGGTCATCGCTAAAATACGTCACGCGATACGACGTTCACAAAGTAACTGATCAGTTGCGCGTCAAACTACTCTATTTAAGAGTAGTTTTTGTAGCGTCAGTATTAGGCGCGCTCACGGTTTCTGGACTTTCTGTATTCTGAGCCGCGACCCTCCAGGGGGTGTTGCACACTCTTGTCTATTTACAGACACCGTCCAACATCACCAGCTCATTGAAACAGTCTAGGTGGTGTGTCATGTTTCCTAATTACCATACAGGTTTTCCGCCTAAGTAATTAGCAGGATGATCCAGTTACTGCTTATCTAAAACCCCCTAACGAACCTGGCCAGCTGCCTGCCGCGCCGGCTAATTGATTACAGTGCCCTTGTTTTGTTTCCACAAAGAGCAGTTTTGTTTATTTCGTAAATGGAATAATGACCTTCGACATTTGACCAAGTTTAGAAACTTCGTGTTCGACGATACAGAGTCGGTGTGGTCGGGTCGGACACAATATGATCAGCGACCATCGCGTAGTGTGTTGTTGCGAGGGGACAGTGCAGTTACTCAGACATTTAATATGCGAGTTGTGGAGCCCCGTCGTCCCTAGATACCATTGTTGTGTTGCGTAACTCGTGATTACTCATGTCGGCGATTACTATTTATATCGCGGGCGTTGTGTAGCTCCGCGGCCGCTATTTACTTATTGTTAGCAAATCCAGCAATATCTTATCGAGGATGAGTAGACCACTTGTTCCTTGTGCAATGCTCGTTGAAAGGTCTCCCGGAATATGTTGTGTCTCACGGTGCCTTTAATGTTGTTTTTGGGGTCGCTTGGCAGTTTCGAAAGCGGCTTTTTGTCTACCATTCTCTGACATCGCCATCTTTGGGCATGGCTCGTCGGTTTCGTAAAGGGAATGAAGCGAAGCATTGAAGACCACTACGTTTTTAAATACCTACTTAACTTACTTCCCATCCATACATACTTCGCATAACCTCCATTGAATGCGGCCATTCGTAAAATGCTTCGGCCAGAATTACATGTATTACTACGATCAAGGTTGTCTGCAGGATAAAGCTTATTATAATTTTGCAATATCACTGTACATTCCGTCGGAGTTTAGCAGAGACCTTGGCATCGTCAGTGTCGATGTCGTGGTCGTGCCTCTCCGCCGGCTTGTAAACAAGGACCGGCACCGCGCTGCGCCGGAGTGCTCGCGGACTCGTCAAAAGCTACGGCGAAGCCAATTGGAGCGTGCAATCGATCGAAATCACGGCTTAGTCATAAGTCAGAGCTTTCATAGGTTCAATGGCCATAAATAGTTTTCTGATTCCTTACTGTAAGGAAGTGAGGCTTTATTTATAGTCGGAGGAGGTGCGCTGCGCTGCTCGAGCGGAGGTAGCGCGCAGGCGCACGCGCACGCAGCGCCCGCCCCGCGCGCGCAGTGCTGCTCGAGACTCGCTCGCGGCCGGTGCTGTGTGCGATATATCGTCCGTATCACCGCTCCTCAGTGTCGAAGCCGCAAGAGCGCCAGTGATAATACTGATAGCGAGCCCGCGACCGATAACGCGCTAAGCCGATTTGTGCCGAATCGAAATACGATCATTCCGTTTGTTGTACGTGAGTGTTTTCTTATTGGGAGTCCGAAGTCTCGTAAATAGCGAGATGCGTCCCACGGACTCGGAAGTGAAGCTGAACACGGGGACGTTCATCCTCTCCGAGAAGATCGACGACACCAAGTTCAAGAAGACGGGCAAGGATCTCAAGAAGGAGATGAAACGACTAGAGAAGGAGAGGCAGGAGCGCGAGAAGAGGGACAAGAAGGCGCGCGAGAAGGAGAAGGAACAAGATAAACATGCAAAGAAAGGTACGAATTAATTATTGCATATAAGGCTAAAACGTTTCATCGCGGAGCGTATATCATGATGTCATCGTGCGACTAAAGGTCGCTACTGCTGCTATAAAATTTGGTTGGTTGGTCATTAAAAGATGTCGGTTCTCACAAGAATTGAAATGTATTGTGGTCGGTGACGCGTCACGCTGACTGCCCCGACCTTGATCATCGCGTCGTTAAATATTTCTGCTGATTAAACAACCTGACACTGGCTCTTATCAGAACATACATACATTGCTCGAGATATCAGCGCTTATGCGGCGAACAATATATTCTGCTGAAAATATTTTTAGAAGTTACTCATTTTAAGAAAATCTACTGAAGCGCTATGAATCTCAACTCTAGCTTTTATAAAGTCTTTACATATTTCGATTTCTCCTTCAATGAATGACCGATTGTAACAATTCTTTCACAGGAAATAGTCCCGTCAAACAATCCCGGCATTATCCCGCAAAGCTTAAAAACAACATCGTAGGTACTTGTAGCTATCACGACTAGCACCAGTTTTTAATAGAATTTGATGATTATTGCGTTATTGTATAAATATTGAATGGGTGGTGTGTCCCATTAATTTTTCAAATGAAACGACAAAACACAAATTTAGACTATGTAAATACTGCAATCTCAAAGGTAGTCCATTGGTTTAGTATTTATAATCTTTTGCTTAATGAAACCAACACAAAATGTTTAAGATTTATTCTACCTAATGTAAAACAAGTTAAGGCTGATATAAACGTAAAAGGAGAAACGTTAGAAATTGTAGACAATACCGTATTTTTAGGAATAACCTTAGATAGTAAACTTCAATAGGGCCCACACATAGATAAGCTATCGAAGAGACTTAGTTCTGCAGCATATGCAGTTAAAAAAATCCGTCACCTTACAGACGTTGATACTTCTAGACTAGTCTGTTTTAGCTACTTCCACAGTATTATGTCTTATGGCATACTACTGTGGGGGAACGCTGCAGATATAAACACCGTATTTGTGTTGCAGAAGAGGGCTGTTCGTGCGATCTATAATATGGGTCCCAGAGAATCCCTACGTGAGAAATTCAAAGAAATAAACATAATGACAGTACCGTGTCAATATATTTATGAAAACTTGTTGTACACTCATAAAAATATCAATCGGTTCACTAAAAAAAGTGATATACATAATGTAAATACTAGAAATAAGAATAAACTCGCTGTGCCCACAACTAGGCTACACAAGATAAATGTATCTTTTAAAGGGCAATGTATACGCTTCTACAACAAAACTCCAAGTGAGTTGCAATAATAAATAAATTAAAAAAAATTGTGAAACATATTCTTCGTAAAACAGCTTATTACAAAATATCAGATTACTTAGAAGATAAAAAAGCTTGGAACGAGTTTTGCTCCAACTCAAAATCTACCAACTTACAGATAAGCAAATCAAATGTACTAGACACATAAGTTATGAACATACTAGTGGTTTCTTCTCACTTCTTCCACTGGTAGACAAAAATTGAAGTGAACTATAAAATAATTTAATTGATAATAATGAGTAGTATAAAATATGACCTGTCTAAGTGCTTATTTGTAAGCTTAAAGAAATAAAAACTTTTCATTTTCATTCATTTAAATTTTCCCATAAAAGTTTGATCCTCGAGGAAATGAAAAGTGCGCCGTAGAACGTATCAAAAAAATCATCGCATAATAATTCGACAACAATGGTTTCCGAACAAATGGTTTCCTTGGCAACGGGCGTAAACAAGAAGACTTTTCATTCGTCGTTTCATCCACTTGTCATCCATCATCGAGTCATCCACACTCGAGTTTTATAGAAATGTAACTGACAAATTATACCGCGTTCCTTCCAAATCCATTTTCACTATCTAGGAATTTGAATTCGGTTTGTAGTTTTATAAAACTTGCCAAATTACCTATGTATAGTTACAATTACAACCACATACTATGTCATCTTGTGATTATTTTGGTACATGTTTTCTCAGAATATACCTCGTAATCTTTCCAGGTCGCGTGTCATTTACCTCTGGATTCTGTGAAAACGGAATTTTCTAAATATTCGGCACAAATGTGTGGATGTGCCGTGTTTTGGCAGTCGCCTCGTGCGCCGCCGCCGCCGGGTCGTTTCTCGGAATGTTGATCATTATCTCCGTTATAACCTCTTCGCAATCGATATAAACTCAACAATGTCCAACTCCTATCTAAATATAAATTCAATTTCATTCAGTAAATCCATTTGCTATTCTATCCCGCTCGCAACAGTCGGAGCGCTATACAGTCGACTCATGGGGTCGGGTATACGACGCTCGTTTTTCGACTCGAGGCCTTGTTATTGCAGCAATGCTTGTTATTTCTGTGGAACACGTAACAGTTGAAATGCATGGTTTCTCTTTCAATCAATTGCTAAAACATTTATGGACGTGTAGGTCTCGTGTTTCGTTCCGCGAGCGTGCGCCCGCGCCGCCGTACCTACCGCACACGCGCTGCATTATGGAGAGGCCTGCACAGTGCACATAGGTAATGTCACGACTGCATAATGAAGCTGAAGGCTCCCCGAGAGAAACCACTCTGCCAGAGAATGGCTCCGATACATATTTAGAGAGCATAAGCTCGAAGCTGCTTTCTTGTCTCATTCGCTTCCGTAGTATGAATGTTCTCGCTGTTCGCTGCTCGTTATGGTCGCCGATAGCCTTCGTTTCATTCCAATAGGCTGCTTTCCCTTGTCTAATATATCTCATAGACTTGCACATTTTCTGTCTGTGCTATTATTTTGTCTATTATAATCTGGATGCAGTTTTCATTATCGTTAGTTCGAGGTGTGTGCCTCACGCCCGCCCCAGACAGACAATGATAACACTAACTAACACACGCATTAAGTGTATCATCTGACCGAGATACCGATTGGCTTCATTATCGCGCTCGCGTTCACAACAAACTGTTGACTCCTGTCCTCCTCTTGTATTATTATCTAAATAATCGTGATCACACAGTTTCTACACTTTCTTGTTATTTGACTTATCTCGTCAGAGACGTAATGATTTTATAATTAATTGCAAGGCTGGCTGTCCGAGTGAACACGACACGATTCAGCCCAAAGCAGGCTCCAGAATTGGCCATAAAGCTTTCAGAAAGCTCGGGTTCAACATATTGGAGGCATTGTTTTGAAATGGTTATAGCGTCTGCATTTTTGAATAATGATACCTACGCTACAACTTACAACCAATCGAGTTGACATTGAATCAGAGAGGTACGTGATGTCGAATGTGTTCTTGACCTTCACGAGTGCGTCACGCACGGCGCGGGCGCACGGACCGGTCGCTGAGGTGACACCAGAGTCACAGAATACTCCAATACTGCAAATCCTGTCCTTATCTCATTAAACACAATATTTTCAAGCCAGTTTTCAAGCCAGCAGTGCATATAGACTCTACACTTCAACATACCAAGATTTGTTTATAATTCTTTCAGACCGCGATTGAAAAGTTACAGGATCTTAGTGAACTTATTGCACGGTCCAAAGTAATGGCATACCTTAAAAGTAGCACAAGTACATAAAGTATTAAAGCTTAATTAATAAGTAATTAATTAATAACACATCATAAATATGTATGATATAATATTCATTTATTTCAGGTCATAAAAAGAAACCCTTGGGTTATTTATAAATAAATTAAAGTCCTAAACATTAAAATAGATCTACTTACGGTTCCCACTCTGGTGCACAGAGAGCCAGAACCTGTACATAGGGCTACAGATGTTGTTGGCCATACAACTGAGGATGCCATTGTTAGATCATCTAATATTGGCCCAAAAGGATGCAATACGAGATCTGATAATAGCGACAAATATAATATAATGGTGTAGATGACACAGAGTGGGTTTGTAGTTAACTTCTCTCACAGCATTTGTGCAAATAAAGACGCCAGCTCCCTAGAGCAACAGGTTCCACTCATCGTCCAGTAGTTGAGTCCTCCGCTATTTGTATTAGGTATCAGTTATTAGCAGGTCCTGTCGGGCCGGGGCCCGGGGCCCGGGGCGCGCTCCGCCCCCTCCGGATGCTCCGTAATTAGGGCTCGTGCCGCGACGCAAATAGACGGGGTAGGGTAGGAGTGCTCCCCGACCTATCTGCTCGAATATTATCATGTTTAGATAATCTTACTAGCGAGAATACGAAATATCTATTTTAAGTGACGACCTCTGTCTGTGGCGCGGTGGGCGAAGGTCCGCCTCCGACGCAGGAGGTTTCGGGATCGATTCCCGCCTCGGGACAATTGTGTGTACGTTTTGCAGATATTTGTTCGGGTGTTCTGGTTCTTACGGTTCTATGTATAATAAAAAAAAACTATGTATGTATTAAGTATATCGGCCATCTAGTACCCATAACACAAGCTCTGCTTAGCTTGGGGCTAGATGATGCTATGTGGATTATCCTGCAATATTTATTTTTTTAAGGAGGGGTTGCGCTGTAGAGTCGGGCTCAGGGCTCACTCAGGGGTATTAATTAACTTCTTACGTTTTGTATCGTAGCGCTCGGGGTACAAGTCTTGAAACAATTAAAAGCTTACTTCTCCTGTATGATCCTAAAGTGGTCGCTGTCAATCACTTGGTCCACTGCGCAATGGTATCAGTGAGTACAGTATCGATCAACTGGTAGGTATGTGGTTTCCCGTTCTGAAATGAATCAGTGTTTTTTGCCCGAGCCTGTTTTTGTGGTCACCTGGTCAGTGACTCCTGCGTCCATTCTCTGCTGTCAGGTTTCGTTCCTCAGATAGATCGCCGCCGTCTCGATGGATGGGTCGCTGTCGCTCGACCACCTCTACCACATTCATGTATTCGCGCCACTCTTCATTGTCTCTCGTTGAATCGATTCAGTATTTCGCTGGCGTTATATATTTCTTGTGCAATCGCGGTATGTCCATAGTCCTTGCCTCGGTTACCTTTCAAAAAGCATAAAAAATAACTGCTAGTAAAATAATATCGTAAATATTCAGCGCTCGAAATAGATTCCCATCGTTTGATTCAGGGTTATTTATAACGAGGAGTAGTCTGGTGTCTGTCCAGGTGGTGCAGCTGAGGGACAGACAGTCACTATCGATGGTTATTGCTTCCTCTATCAACGGTGAAGGAAGGCGTTGCGTGGCACACGTGCATCTACTTACCTTTTAATATAGACATGGACTTTATGAGACCCTTCAATCTTGAAGTGGACTCTAAAGTGTTGGAGTTCTTAAAGATTTAGGTTAGTAATTCAATATATTTATTCAAGTCGAACTAAAATTGTGATCGTTTAATGAAACGCATATTGGTATAGAAATAAAAACAACACATCAAACAAATAATAACTTAACTGGAGTTGTCTACTAAACTAGAAACACGTAAATAAATACAATTAAATATAAGTAGTAATAAATAAAAAAAATATCAATAACAAAGAATCAAAATTAATGTACTTTTTTTCTTTCCAGGTAAGTGTGAATTGCACGGCTTTCATGAAT
This sequence comes from Eupithecia dodoneata, assembly GCA_947044415.1. Classification (NCBI taxonomy): domain Eukaryota; kingdom Metazoa; phylum Arthropoda; class Insecta; order Lepidoptera; family Geometridae; genus Eupithecia; species Eupithecia dodoneata. The sequence goes on from OX345678.1 coordinate 8,778,990, forward strand.
TCATCCGAGAACCTCGCAACAGTCGCAACGCGACGTGGGTAATGTAATATTTAGAAATACACAATCTAATAAATAAAGGTGATGATGAGTATGGCTTGTAATAGTATGTAATGTACAGAAATAGTACAAAATATCTCGCAGCTGTCGAACGAACTGCTTTATCTACACTTAGGGATGTTCCACGTCACTGTTGTTAATAGTTTTAAATGAGGGCGCTGATAACGAAACGGCGAAAAGGCACTTGTTCTCAACGTGATAAGGTTGACATTGACACGCCAATCGCGTTGCACAATGTGTACAACTGTAGACGCTTACCACATCGATATTGTTATTCTGTTTCTGATCGTTCTCTTATCTATCATCTCTTGAATTTATTTAGCGTGAGCTTGTTTCTATTTGCGAGACCAATTTATTTCGCGTTTTAAATTGAAAGTTTGGATATCCTTCATCAGCCTGATCCATCGCGTCGTTGAACAGTGAACTTAATTAATTTATGAGTCATATTAATTTACAAAACTGCGTCATTAAACTCTGTCGGGCGGGATTGATGCGACCTCTAATGAAGCGACAGTGCCGTCCTGGATATGTAGTAGTATATTGATTGTTATTGTTGGAGAGAGCAGATAAGAGTGTTGGAGGGTCAAGGTTACAAAGTCTCCGTCGCTGGCCACTGCACTGCTCAGTGTCCTCCGTGCTCCTCTTACGATTAAAATAATATCCGTGAAGAGGTCAAGGCTACTCCTGCCTGTCTCCACATTATACACCGCGTATGTAGTTGGAGCGTGTCGTGCGTGCTGTGCTACGAATGTTTGTTTGTGTGTGTGGTGCGCGTCACCCTGCGAGCAGTCCACTTGTTTGTTTTGCTGTTCGCTCGCGCGCTTTGTTTCGCCTGACTCAATGTTATTTTGGACTTGTATGGTGACTCGTGTTTAAAACTCGTTTATGACTTGTTTTAAAAGTCTTAACAGTTATTATTTTGTTTTGGCTACCAGGATTAATCACGGTACATGCACCGTGCTTCGCTTATTTACTACTAGTTGCGCCCCGCGGTTTCACCCGCGTGGTGATAGATTCTGATATGTAAGCTATATTATTGTGAAGTTTCATCAAAATCCATTCAGTAGTTTTTGCGTGAAAGAGCAACAAACATCCTCACAAACTTTCGCGTTTATAATATTAGTAGGATATCTAAAGTCTAGACAGGACGGCATGCAAACCACACACAAGAGTAGAAATGGCCTCGTCTGTGTGACACAGCATGTGCGTACCGACCGCGCTCTGAGTTATGCCTTCCTGACTCGGCAACTATTCTAAACCGCTCCCGTGTGTGACGACCGCATGGCTACAGTATAACCTCATGCATATCTCGTCTCTTGTCTGCCGCAGGACTGCATGCTTCCATTACCTAGCTGAAAATGAACACCTTGCAGCATTCGCAGGGCTCACGATCCTGCCGACCTGCGATGATCTCTAGTAGAGGGTTGTTGCTTTTGTACCGACCGATTAATAATGTAGAATTGCAAACGATGTCTCTCAGATAAACACGTTTAGTTATTGAGAGCGGACTACTGACTGAGTCAATGTTCGCGCTTTTCTTTTCTACCAGAATGCCATCCACTCGACGTCTGTGCAATAGGCAAACTCTACGTTTAAGCTCAAATAAATAAGATATCTTTAACTTTTAATTTTAGTTCGAAAAGCTCTACGCTAAGTTCGGGAATGCGGATGTTTTGGTTGCGGCTCGAAATAACGATTGTTCCCCGCTGCGGCTTACTTCCGTGGAATTCTATTCGCAGAGAAATACTGACTCTACGAGGCACTACTCCATTTATTTGTTCTAAAAACTTAAAACATGGCGAAGTAGGATCGGATTTTTAGTCCCACGGCAAATGTTCGTATGTGTGTAATGTGAAAGTGACAGTTCAGTTCAGCTATTTACTGATACGAGTATTCTTATATGTCAAACATAATAACTGTTAATATGAGGTTCTAAGATCATTGTCAGAGACGGAACAGAGCACTCTCGGGCCGGATCCCGGAGTGGTAGCCGCTCGCCCCCGGCCTTGCTCTCGGTGTCCAGAGGAGGCGCGTCCCCTCGTGACGGGCGACCTCCGCCTCAAGGCCCTCCAATTATCTTGTTCCTCGGCTTCCTAATTGGGGAATAACTTGTAGGATACATGGCGTCACGCCGCGGGACCGTTTTAGCCGTTCAATTTGATGAGACGGAGCTCGCTAGTACCTCGCTGTTACCTTTGAAATGTCTTCGTGAATACTCTATACTTCTTATAGGTAAAACAATAATTATTAAGTGTTTTATGTTTGATGTCAGTCCAGTTTTAAGAACTGACATCGTAAATAAATCACTGTGTCTCTAGAGTTCGCCCCCGACTTTAACCAGCTGTGTTTAGGTACATATAGTAAAGGTAATTGATTTATGTTTTGGTGAGAATCAGAGGCGCGCTCGCTCGCTGCTACGATCATTGTTTTCATCCAGTTCTCGTAATACAACATTAGCCTTATCATAATAAAATTATTCTCGTTTCTTATCGACGATCTATGTAGATGTATTATTATTACAATGGAAAATCTTGTTCTCAGTTCCCATAACATTGAAGGTTGCATGTTTTTCACATAATGCCTCTTCTACTGAGTATTTTATTAATAGTTTACCCACCCATATGGTTGATTCGTACGTAATGAATGTTCTCGCTTCCACCGAGTAAACCGTTGCGATGTTATATTAGAGTTGGTAACACCCAAGGAGGCGGTGGAAAGCCGCGTGTCCGTCGCCGCCCGCCCCGCTCCACCCGGCTCCGCTCCGCAGCTGCCGTTGCTTAATCTCATCATTTCAACAGCGTTTATTGGTGATTTCATCAATTTGTCATCAGATAGAATTTGCTACCATTCCATTAGAGGTAGTTTTTGTCAGTTAATTTATCTTTAGCGTCAGTCATGTTTGAGTTAGCGGTGACTGGAGGACATGTTTAGCTAGAACCTACTTGATGTTTGTTTCCTCTTAGTTTAAGTGTATTATGTTCTGTGTAAGTCTTATAATATAACAAATAAAACATTAATTAATTCTGTATGCGGTTCAAGTGGTCAATCCGGTAGCGGCCATCAACAGATTTATATAGTCCAGTAAGATATCCTTGATATAGTTCAGATCCTGCATTTTTAATTACCATTCAAATCGTAAAATGTATTGTTGTTTAGGTTTTCACGTAGACGTTGTACAATGTATGAAGTAATCCCCGTCGGTCGGTGGCTGGCGGCATCGTTGCGTAACTCGCCTCCAACTGCCTCCGAGCCTTCCGCGACCTCAGCACAGCACTCAATACATAATACCTACTTGTTTATTCACTAATCGCGCAGGGATTTGAGGCAACTGTGTGCGAGCGCTGTTTGCATATTTGATAACAAGTCGTACAAAGGTACTACGTATTGCTTACAGAATTCGTCAAGAAATTGTATCAGCCAGTATATTTATTATCTTAACAACATAGCTAGAGTTGAGGATTCTATAAAAGATAACCCCAGGGCTTTTTGGTCATATGTCCAGTCTAATAAGCAGCACAACGGATGACATATAAGGACAATAAACTTATTACTGGGCCTAGTATTTGCAACGCTTTTGCAAAATATTTTAATTCAAACTACTTACCATCACTTCCTCAAGCGTGTCCCTCTTCTTCTTCTTCTACTCCCTTCTCGTCTTCTTCACTATCGTTGCCACCCTCTCCTTCTATATCAACCTCGCAACTGCCGACAGCCGACTTATATTTTAATTCAAACTACTTACCATCACTTCCTCAAAATATGGAAGAGGGCATCTGTAACTCCTATCCACAAAAAGGCTCCAAACGCGACGTGTGTAATTACAGACCCATATCAAAATTATGTGTCCTGGCCTGGCTAAAGTTCTTGAAAAGATTGTACATGAGAAAGTATATCAAACTCTGAAGCACTTCTTCATTACACAGCAACACGGGTTCCTTAAAGGAAGGTCTACAACCACCAACCTGGTAACTTTAATAGACGCTGTCACTGCTGGTATGGAGTCTGGAGCTCAAGTCGACACAATCTATACGGACTATAGTAAGGCTTTCGATCGCGTAGATCACTCTATCCTTCTCGCGAAACTTTGCGCCGCCAGAATAAGAGGTGATCTGCTTCGGTGGTTTACCTCGTTGCCAAGCTGTAGTTCTAAATGGGTTCGAGTCCTTTCCATCACTAACTCCGTCCGTTTTTAAAAACTAATTACTCGCATGTTGACTTATTCCATACTTACAAAAAAAAAACATTTTCAAAAATATAATTTACACAAATTTCTTCAATACTTAGCATTACCCAATACTAATACTCGTATATGTTGTGAGCAGCCTGCGTCTCGCATGCTGCGTCTCGCAATCTCTATGGGTAATCTGGATTTATGTGACTCTTATAAATTATCTGTACAACTGGGTGAGCAGGCAAAACACTTTTAGTTCATTTGTTGTTTTTTTTCTTGTAATAAACAAGTTACTTGTATATAAATTTTAGTTTAAGTATATTTTAGTATCATAAGTGAAAACTGGTAAGCTTTAGTTATGCCACAAATGTTCCTACTTACTTAAGATTTATAAGCTGTTAGTATTCCGTCTAAATAAAAAATAAAAATATTTTAATCTACATTTGGCAGAATTGTATGCTCCAAAATAAAATATTACTGCGGTCCCGGCGAGCTCCGGCCCGGTCCCAGCCTGCGCTTTGATCGCCGAGAGCGCACTTTGATGTTACCTACGAGTACCACCGAGCTTACGTTCCATTGAACGAGAAGGGAAGATATCTTGCTTTAGTGTTCACCTGCTGAAGGAAACGTGATGTCTCCCATTTGATGTTCACGAATTATCTACTTGATACTGATTACATTTTTGTGTTTTCCAATATTTCGTTGCGAATAATAATTACTCTTATATCTATTATTCATGGTAAATATCCCGTTTTGAATGACTTAAGTGTTAATAACCATGATAGTTTAATTTAAACACTTAAATTGAAACAACCAAGCCAGGCGATCCTCGCACTCCATTACGAAATACTACTATTTACATACATGTTTATTTGTTTCCAAGTATTTGTGTAAAGAATAACTTTATTTATTTTTAGTTCTTGGAAAGAAAGTAACATAATACATGATTCAGTTTTATGGTCAGTCAGTACGGTACCATAGCACGTAGTACGGCGCGGTCACTCCTCGCGGCGGCGCTGCGTGCGTCATCCGGGTCAATTGGACGAGTTATGTAACCGTTGTCATGTTACTGGCACACATGTACACGCGACGCGACTCTACAGTACGGTGCGCCCGTGCCTGGGGAACCACACAAGCCACTTGTACAGTACAGTAAACTGTCTACTTACCTCCTACGTCGCTGGATGCCCGCGGACTAGTGGGATGAGCTGGCACACATTCGGTTCGGCAGGTGTGCGTTCGTCTACCTACCATTGTTTCGAGTTTCGCAATATTCTTCATAATATTGATCATCAATTTCAAATCAATACCTTCCATTGTGTTAGTGTTTCTGAATATAAATTAGAATTCGAAACGGTATTATTATTGTAGGCATCTCGTGTTCTCAAGTATCAGCTTAGTAAGTTGTTGTGATGACTGAACGTGGTAGTTACATGGAATAGTCGTTTGTTATAGATGTGTAGACGCCGCCGCCTGCGACCACAATAGATCGTAACTCGGCAGCGTGAGAACCGCGCTATCTTCACACCTCGGTCTGAGCCTCGGTGCTGCTGCCGGGTCTAGTCTAAACGGACGTACAATCCTGGACGATGATAATGTGTACTCGTGTTGAGTAAAGATAGGGCGTGGCAGACATACTGACTAACTAACTGAATGCGCAGTATAAGTGTGTTTGTAATGGGCAGCGCTTCCTGGCGCCTCTAATTGATATTTGGTTGGCTGCGAGCGGCCGTTGCCGTTGTTTGGACGCAATCACCGTGACGTGCTCTAGTTAGATAACTAATTACTTGTTGGAAGCTACTGTGCTCAGAGTAATTGGTGAAAGCTTCTTCAAGACCTATAAAATAATGTTCAATATCACAATGGTTCGTCCATAAAACTCGTTAGATGTTCCATGATAGTCATGAATAAAGAAAGCGCAGTAAAGCGGCTCACGGGCCGTTTGCCGGAGTCGGTGCAGGCACGAGGCTGATCAGATACAGTGTGTGTAGGGGAGAGTACAGTTAATTAGCAACCTCGCCGCAGATCCTATCTGCGACAGCGACAGCGCGCGCTCGCTTTGTATCCAGATAGGGCTTATAACGAGGGTTTGTTCCCATCGGCAAGCTCTGAACGCACATATTTTAATAAATAAATACGGTTTACAAAAGTAGACGAAACATTTTTTTTCAACAGTTTTTTTATTTATATTTGTCCGTCAATTGTGGGTCGATTTGAATGATTCTTTTGGTTTGGTATAGGAGTATAGATACTTGAGAGATGACTGCTTGACCCGCATATTCATAAAAACAGTGAAAACATAAAGGAATCCCAAGCCACATTGAAGTAGCATGTGTTGAGTTGGAGCATACTATTGTAGCAAGCGTATACAGCCCACCATCAGCTTCTTTTGGAATATTTGAAAAAAATATGGATGATATCTTAATTAAATTATCAAAATCAAATAAAAACCTCATAGTATGTGGGGACTTTAATATTGATCTTTTAGAAGTTTACTCCCTCAGTAGTAGATTAACAAATTTATTTAATTCTTATAATCTTAGGCCAACATTTATGGAACCTACTAGAATAACTGAAACATCAGCAAAATGTATAGATAATATATTTGTTTTGCAAAATGAAAAAATTGTCAGTCACAAAATTATAAGCAATTTAAAATCAGACCATTTAGGTCAACTAATTAAATTAATACATCAAGTGAAAAATAATAATTGTAAAAAAATAATTAAGTACATTCCTGTGACCACAGATCGATTTGAACGGTTGAAATTGGATTGGGATTTTAAACCATCACCTAACTACTCACTTAACAATCCAAATGAGTCGTATTGTAGTTTTTTTAATAAATTCACCAATGCGTTCAATTCAATATTTATTCATACCCAAATCAATCTTGGTCTCAGAAAAACTTAGCTTTAGAGAGTGGTGAATTCAAAGAAAAAGTAAAAAATTACTCAAAAATATTTAGAAAAGTTTGTAATACAGCAAAATCAAATTATATTAGCTTGAAAATTAAAAATAGTGAAAATGTAATAAAATCAACCTGGAAAATAATTAATTAATACCTAAAAAATAATAAATAATCAACCTGGAAAATAATTAATTAATATAAAAAATAATTAATTAATTAATAGTGAGACTGGAAAGGTCTTCTTTCTTTAAATTGTAATCATTAATGTAGGTACTGACCTACATTAATGATTACAATTTAAAGATTAATGATTGCTCCTTCAAAAATGATGTCGAGGTAGCGCAAGCATTTGAATTTTTTTTTACTGACATTCCAATCTGTACTACAAAGTGTCTGAACTCTTCTCAAGTAATAGCCGAATCATTACTTAAAGAAAATGTACCTAAATGCGATAGTAAATTTAATTTCACCCATGTTAATGAACACGATATAAAAAAAACCTTTAAACTTTTAAATATTAAAAAAACTGCAGATCTCTGGGGCATTTCCGTTAGAATTATTAAACCTTTAATTGATACCATTTCACCAGATCTAGCTTTTATATTTAATGAATCTATTGATTGTGGCGTATTTCCTGATCTAATGAAACATAGTAAAATAATACTATTGTTTAAATCGGGTAGTAGGTCTGACTCCACTAACTTTAAACCAATATCAGTACTGCCTACATTCAGTAAAGTTTTTGAAAAACTTATTTTACACCAATTGCCAAGACATTTTAATGGCAATGACCTGCTACACTGTTAACAATTTGGGTTTACTCGTGGCAGGTCAACTACTGATGCCGGTGTAGATTTGGTATCGCATATTTTTGATGCTTGGGAGAAGTCGCAAGATGCTTTAGGCGTTTTTTGCGACTTGTCAAAAGCATTCGATTGCGTTCATCACGAAACATTAATCAGGAAACTACATCATTATGGAATAAGGGACAGCTCTTTGGATCTTCTTACATCTTACTTGAGTGATAGGATACAAAGAGTTGACATTAATGGGAAACGATCTAAAGGGTCTGTGGTTTCAATGGGTGTACCGCAAGGCTCTATCTTGGGTCCTTTCCTATTTTTAGTTTATATTAACGACCTGCCCCATCTTGTAAAGAATGATCATGAGATTGTATTGTTTGCTGATGATACTTCATTAATTTTTAAAATGAAACGACAAAACCCAAATTTCGACGATGTAAATACTGCAATCTCAAAGGTAGTCCATTGGTTTAGTATCAATAATCTTTTGCTTAATGAAACCAAAACAAAATGTATAAGATTTATTCTACCTAATGTAAAACAAGTTAAGGCTGATGTAAACGTAAAAGGAGAAACGCTAGAAATTGTAGACAATACCGTATTCTTAGGAATAACCTTAGATAGTAAACCTCAATGGGGCCCACACATAGATAAGCTATCGAAGAGACTTAGTTCTGCAGCATATGCAGTTAAAAAAATCCGTCACCTTACAGACGTTGATACTTCTAGACTAGTCTATTTCAGCTACTTCCATAGTATTATGTCTTATGGCATACTATTGTGGGGGAACGCTGCAGATATAAACACCGTTTTTGTGTTGCAGAAGAGGGCTGTTCGTGCGATCTATAATATGGGTCCCAGAGAATCCCTACGTAATGAATTCAAAGATATAAACATAATGACAGTACCATGTCAATATATTTATGAAAACTACACACATAAAAACATCAATCGGTTCGCTAAAAAAAGCGATATACATAATGAAAATACTAGAAATAAGCATAAACTCGCTGTTCCCACAACTAGACTACATAAGATAAGTGTATCTTTTAAAGGGCAATGTATACGCTTCTACAACAAAACTCCAAGTGAGTTGCAAAAATTATCAATAAATAAATTAAAAAAAATTAAACATATTCTTTGTAAAAAGGCTTATTACAAAATATAAGATTATCTAGAAGATAAAAAAGCTTGGAACGAGTTTTGCTTCAACTCAAAATCTAACAACTTACAGATAAGCAAATCATATGTACTAGACACATAAGTTATGAACATACAGTGGCGGTAGCTTCATACAAGCCCAAAAACCGGGCTTGCCCTACTTCAAATTCCATAACGACCGAAAACATTTACTAACTTAAAATTTTCGCGCGCCAATACATTCATTTGTTTCTTTTTTATCTATGACTATCTAGCTTTGCTATCTAGTAAGTATCCGAACGCGCCGTATACCGAGCGCGGGCTTATACATCTCGCTCACACTCATGGGCTTGCAACGGGGCTTCGCGGGCGCCTATATCTGTCCCGTTCTATCCTATGACAAAGTGCTACGTCTATAGATATAACTACGTAGGTTTTGTTTAGCAATTTGTATAAAAGATTAAGCCGGGCTTTCACTGTGAAGTTCGTTACAAACTAGGGTCACGCACGAAGTTCATACAAGAAATGAAGTACATTTTCGTATTCATTCGAATTCCAATCACTTTTGTTTATTGAGTGAGCAATTAACTGGTACAATTTGCATTATCGTTCTAACTTTCGAGATTTTTGTATGATTTAAGAGTTTAAAATGAGTGTAGGTACAGATGATATTGTTCCTTGTGAGGATTTGAAGTGTGTGAAAGTTTTAATAGGCGAGGAGAGTGAAATCTTTATCTTTCATGGAGAAAAAAGACCTGATAGCTTCGGCAAAACCTACACCGGTTTTGTGTATTTCGCAAACAAGTAAGTCTCATAAGACAATTAATAGATCAGTGTACAAAACTCATTGGATTGTTGGTTGCTCCTATTCCAATAAATTGTATTGCTGGAGTTGCTTATTTTTTTCTAACGAGAAAACGGTTTGGATTACGTCTGATTATGATGATTTAAATAATTTATCTGGTGCCATTAAAAGGCATCAAAATTCACAAAAACACATGAATGCAGTAATTTCGTTTTGTAATTTCGGTGAACAACGCATAGAGAGACATCTTTATCTCGTCAATTATCTATCTGAAGAAATTTCAAATCACAATACGCGTGTTGATCACAATCGCAGTGTATTTCAGAGATTAGTCGACATTGTTTATCATTAAGCACAACAAGAGTTACCTTTCAGAGGTCATGATGAGTCTAAAACTTCATTGAATATAGGATATTTCTTAGAGCACGTGTCTTTGCTTTCGAAATACGACCTTGTTTTAGAAAAACACATGCAACAACAAGATAGCGGCAAACCGGGGCCTAGTTATTTTTCAAATCGTATCTCGGGCTTGCCCTGTTCTCAAGCACTAGGCACGCCACTGTGAACATACTAGTGGTTTCTTCTCACTTCTTCCACTGGTGGACAAAAAATTGAAGTGAACATCAATATAATAATGAATAGTATAAAATATGACTTGTCTAAGTGCTTATTGGTAAGCCTAAAGAAATAAACTTTCATTTCATTTCAGTGGGTTTTAGTTTTTGTAAAAATATCAATCCGCGATGTGATCCATGTGTTGTCTCGACCGGACCACAATCCGCGATGTGATCCATGTGTTGTCTCGACCGGACCATGTTCGTGTTCTTATACATCGGTCTATGTGACCGATGTATCGCGGTTGTTTGGCCCGTTGATCGCCTCGTTGCCATTCTCCCGATTCTGCTCCTTACATTACAAATTGTTTAGTTTTATTTCTTCCACACAATCAATGGGATTGTTACCAGCGTGTTTTTGGATAAGATTCTTATCGATCGAGTATTTACCGTTTACAGTATTAGTGTGTTCGCCGCGAGGTTTACTAAATATGCAAACTCGTTTATAGAAACTTGATCAATATCAGAGTGGTTGGTTATTGAATGAGTCACAGTTATTCATATTATTATAATTTCGTGGATCGTCTTCCTCGTAGCTATATCAGAGTGGTTGGTTATTGAATGAGTCACAGTTATTCATATTATTTTAATTCCGTGGATCGTCTTCCTCGTAGCTATATCAGAGTGGTTGGTTATTGAATGAGTCACAGTTATTCATATTATTATAATTCCGTGGATCGTCTTCCTCGTAGCTATATCAGAGTGGTTGGTTATTGAATGAGTCACAGTTATTCATATTATTATAATTCCGTGGATCGTCTTCCTCGTAGCTATATCAGAGTGGTTGGTTATTGAATGAGTCACAGTTATTCATATTATTTTAATTCCGTGGATCGTCTTCCTCGTAGCTATATCAAGAGTGGTTGGTTATTGAATGAGTCACAGTTATTCATATTATTATAATTCCGTGGATCGTCTTCCTCGTAGCTATATCAGAGTGGTTGGTTATTGAATGAGTCACAGTTATTCATATTATTATAATTCCGTGGATCGTCTTCCTCGTAGCTATATCAGAGTGGTTGGTTATTGAATGAGTCACAGTTATTCATATTATTATAATTCCGTGGATCGTCTTCCTCGTAGCTATATCAGAGTGGTTGGTTATTGAATGAGTCACAGTTATTCATATTATTATAATTCCGTGGATCGTCTTCCTCGTAGCTATATCAGAGTGGTTGGTTATTGAATGAGTCACAGTTATTCATATTATTATAATTCCGTGGATCGTCTTCCTCGTAGCTATTTCCCCCGGTTCGGTCATGGCTGCGGCCTTCAAACACGAATCATCTAACGTGGCGCTTCCTTCTGATTAGCTTCAATTTGGCTCATTTCGCTCGTGCGTGCTACTATTCCTGATTACTATTGTTATTCGAATGGTATTTTTTAATATAATTATTTTAGCATATCTAAAGAGTTTTAGATCTAAGCTGTTTCATTATTGCTTCTACCATCTTCTTCTTCTACCAATCGACCATCCTCTGCCTCTGCGCAAGTCATATTCATATATTTCATATATTAGCGGCCGTGATACACTTACTATAAGGTGCATTTAAAACTGAGTTTTAAAGGCGTTTGACATTTTTAGCTACAGTTGTTTTTTGTGGATCTCTTTGCAGTCTTTTCTATAATACCTGGATAGAATTGTACTCTGCATCATGAATGTTTGCGATGGTTGCCGTTCACCTATTGTAACCAAAGAATACATGAATTGTCATGGTTGTAAACAAAAATATGACCTACAATGTGCCGACCTTTCACCAAAGCGTTACCGAAAACTTAACCAGGATGGTAAACTAAGGTGGAGATGTATGGAGTGCAAGAGTAAGCAACCAAAGCTTGGCAACACCAATACGCCAGTGCGTACGGATCCATCTAAACTGGACGAAGATTCAGGTAACCAGAATATTTCTCATATAACTACGAGAAAAAAGACTGAAATTTTAAAAATTGCATCTGCATCCGTTCCAGCGGAAAAATCTTCCGTTCCAGTGGAAACATCCCCTGCTGTTGGGTCGTCGCAGGTTTCAGCTGATTACATAACCGAGGACAAGTTAAGGGTGATCTGGAGAAATGAGATGAAGCAAGAGATGCAGAATATGATGGAAAGTCTAATAAAAAGGACTGTTTCGGGTCAACTTGAGGGTATAAGTGGTCAATGTACTGAATTCCAGGACTCAATTGCTTACATCAGCACACAGTATGAGGAACTTAAGAAAGAAATAGTAGACCTTAAAAAACATTTGAGTAACACCTCTACTGAATTGAAATGCCTCAGGGAGGAAAATAAGACTCTCAAGGAGGGTCTAAACGCATGCTCAGCTCGTATCACAACCCTAGAGGAAGAGAATCTTAGGCAGCAGCAATGGGCCAGGCTGCAAAACATAGAGATAGCTGGAATCCCCGAGGATGGAAACGAATCGGCTACGGATCTTGTGTTAAGACTTTCGCAGCACATCGGTGTAGTTATTGAGCCATCTGACGTGGAGTTCGCCCATCGTGTGCAGCCGCGGCGGGCTGAGAGCGCGTCGCGAGCGCGCCCTGTTGTCGCACGTCTGAGACAGCGAGCTGTCAAGGATAAAATAATCGCTGCAGCACGTAAATGCCGGAACGTAACCGCCAAAGACATTGGGGTCGGAGGAGAGTCCAGTAGGATTTATTTTAACGAGCACTTGACCAAGGACAACAAGCAATTGCTGAGTTCTGCTAAACTTAAGGCTAAGGAAGTTAACTATAAATTTATATGGACAAAAAACTGTCGTATTTTTGTTCGAAAAAACGAAACTTCTCCTCCGATTCACATTGCCTCTCCCATGGACCTTGCGAAAATAGTCTAAGTCACAAGCAGTGCTTAAGGTACATAATTGAATTTGTATACTTGCGCTGTGACATACGTTATGATATTTTATATGTTTTATGTTTTGCGTCCATGGCAAACTCCTTTTCCAGGATTCCTGAAATGTTACTCTACATATATATTGATACGAAAATACTACTCTTACGCATGACTTATTATGAATTTCTAGTACATATTTACATATTTTATACGTTTATAACTATTATAGAATCGAATATGTATAATAATTATTCAAACCGATATACAGTATTCCATGCAAATCCTTCTAAAATTAACTTAATTTTTAACACAACCACATTTGAATTGTACCGCCATATATACAAAATTAACAGTTTTGCACTTAATATGCACTTACAACTAATATACCTATACAACAATTTATATAAATATACAATATACTACACTGAATTTCATTTAAATTCTGCTGAAAATATCATATATTATAACGTTACTTTATTGTTTATAACATTAATTTGCTGTATTCAGGGAACTGAATACAAATTTTGTACTCAATGTTGGATACAATGAAACAACTTAAGGTGTTCTATCAAAATGTTAGGGGGCTTCGGACTAAGACCCTAGAGCTATATAATAATTTGTTATTGTCTGAATGGGATGCAATTCTTATAACGGAAACATGGCTCTGTGATGGTATTTTAGACTCTGAATTGTGTGATAGTAGCAGGTATATTATTTATCGTAACGATCGACCAACTTTAGGGGGAGGTGTTATGATATTGTGTGCTCCGCATCTGCAGGCATGTGTCAGGCTTGATTGGCAACAACAAGATCTAGAATGTATAGTTGTGACTATTCCATCTGCAGCAATCGGGTCGACACATAATCTGCATATTATACTAGCGTATTTACCTCCTAATTCACTTCTGCCATCAAGAATACATACTTTTATTGAATTTACATCTCGGTTCTGTAATGCTCATCACGGAGATAATTTTTTGATAGCTGGAGATTTTAATTTGCCATGCCTTAACTGGCAGCCTGAGGAACCGTTAGTTTTGAAGAAGGGATCCATAGACATGCAAAATGCTGCAACCAGCTTAATCTCCCAAACAAGTTTTATAGGACTATCCCAGTACAATAAACTTTTGAATAAAAGTAATAACACATTGGATCTGATATTCTCTAGCACGCCGGTTACTATTAAAAAATCCTCGATCCCTATTGTTAAAGAAGATTCAGCTCATCCGTCCTTTTCAATTATAATCAGTGATATCCTTGTTCCGACCATAAAGCCTCATTTGGGTATGAAATATCAATTTAACCGCGCAGATTATGACGAAATTAATGAATACCTAAATAAGTGTGATTGGTCCTTTATAAGGGATAATGGGGATATAGAAAATGTAATTACTGAATTTTATACATTCTTAAATAATTCAATTAATACTTTTGTTCCGCAAGTTCGCTGCTCAGGTAAGTATGTATATCCTATATGGTACAGTAAAGCTCTTATAAAATTGATAAAAGAGAAGTACAAAGCTCATCGTAATTGGAAGCGTCATCATAATCCGATTGATTATGCTGATTTTTCAGATCTAAGGCAAAGACAAAAAGTTCTACAGGCTGAATGTTATAAGTCATATATTAACTTTTCACAGCAAAAGATAAAAACACAGCCTAAATTCTTTTGGTCCTACATTCGATCTAAAAGACATAACAGAACCAGTTACCCTCAGCAAATGACTTATAATAATACTAAATATAGTTCCCCGAGCGACATCTGTAATGCGTTTAATGAATTTTTTGAAAAGAACTTCACTGATCCATCCGACACTTATCATTTTGATGATTTTAATGAAGATTTAAATTTAAACAATATTAGGAATGTAGAAGTATGTAAAGATTATATTCATAAAGTCATTATGAGCATTGACACATGTAAAGGTGCTGGAAGTGATACGATCCCACCTATATTCTTTGTTAAATGTGCAGATTCTTTATCAGTCCCCATAGCGATGATTTTCAATAGATGTTTTGAGCATGGTTATTTTCCAAATATTTGGAAGAGGGCCTACATAGTCCCGATTCACAAGAAAGGTCTCAAGACATCTATTGAAAACTATCGTCCTATATCTATACTTAATGTCTTAAGTAAGTTGTTTGAACGGGTAGTACATGCTCATATATACCCTGTCATTGCAATGTGTATCCCACTTGAACAGCATGGATTTATGAAGGGCAGGTCTACTGCAACAAATTTGGGAGTTTTTGTCGACCATATAGCTAGGGGTATGGATGGTGGATCTCAGGTTGATGTGATCTACAAAGATTTTGAGAAGGCATTTGATCGTGTGGATCATATCATTCTCCTACGTAAGCTTTGTCAACTCGGAATCAGAGGAAATCTATTGAGGTGGATGGAATCATACTTGCGCAACCGATCTCAGGCTGTGGTTGTGGGAGGGTACTGTTCTGACTTTATTGAAATTCCCTCTGGAGTGCCACAAGGCTCTATCCTGGGACCGCTCCTGTATTTGGCTTATCTGTATGACGTGGGTAAATGTTTCAAGTATGCTCGGTACCTAATGTTTGCAGATGATATGAAGATTTACATGCAAGTTACCAACTATCTGGACTGCATGAATCTACAGAAGGATATTGATAGTCTTTGCCAATATTACATCGATAATCGTATCGGCGTTAATATTGATAAATGTTCTTTTATCTCTTTTACTAGAAAAGTTAGTCCCATCAAGTTTAACTACCGAATTAATAACTCCATTCTTTATAATGTCAACTCAGTAAGAGACCTCGGCGTGATTATGGACTCAAAGTTACTATTCTCTGAACACATAGATACCATTATTAATAAAGCGTATAAAAGTCTTGGGTTCATCTTAAGGGTAAGCCGTCCATTCTCCGACATAGGTTGTGTAAAAATGCTCTACTACTCCTATGTAAGGAGTATTTTAGAGTATTGCTCCGTTGCTTGGACCCCTCACTATATAAATAAAATACAAAGCATTGAAAGCATACAAAGCAAGTTCTTAAAAAATCTTAACTATAGATGCTACACGAGTTTTGATAACTATCAAGAGGCATGTGCTTATCATCGCTTAACGACTCTTGAAGACCGTAGAGTTATGGCAGACATGTCCTTCCTGCATGGTATATGTAACGGGTACATAGACTGTCAAGATTTGTTATCTAACATACTATGCCTGAATACACCGCGGACTAGAACTAGACATACCACCTCTAAACTTTTTGCTATTATGTCGACAAAAACTAACTATGCAAAGTATTCACCGGTCATGCGGCTTCATACAAGCTTTAACAACATGTTCAATTCATTGGATATTTTCTTTAGTAGTAGAGCAGCTTTTAAGAGTGATATTCTTCGATTGCTCTCAGATAAGAGTGGTGCTTCATAAAGTTTTTATTGTTAAGGTATTGTTACGTAGGGTTTTAATTTGTAAAATAAGTATAATAATGGCAAGAACATACATACTTAATGTACGTTCTTGCTATTATTATATTTATTTATTTATTATTTATTTTTTATTTTTTTCAACTTGGATATTATGTGTACATATCATAGGTTTATATAAATTTTAGATACATAATATAAGTGGTTTAAAATGTTGTGAAATGGTAGGAGTAAATGAACTGTTACATAGTATAGGTAATTTCCTGATACCTATTTTGTTTTGCACGAGTGCCAAATTTTAAGCTAAAATTTTTCTTTTTCTTATAATATGTCTTTAAGTTGTTATTCATTTATTTATTTATTCTATTCTTCTTAGCCTCTATAATGGCACTTTTGGTGATGTCGTCCTTATTTGTCTTAATAATAATAATGTAAATCCGTTTATTGGCTGTTAGTGATAGTTATAAGATAAGTTAATTTATAATTAAGAGCTGTGGATTTTGTTCATAAATAAAATAAAAAAAAAAAAAATTTATTGCATACACATACATTGTCACATAATATTAGCTTGGGTGTTATTAACATAGAGGTAGGCACATGTACCTACCCTGTACCTAAGGGCGCAGCAATTTATTTAGAAATAATAACAATACTAACTATGTAGTATTTATAGGTAGGTAACGTAGGAATCAGATAATTTATACAATTATTATGCACAAGAATCAAATAATTAAATTAATGAATAAGTCTAAAGATAGGTTTGTTTACTAAGTTAGAGAAGTCTAGTTCCGTGGTGTCATCCTCATCACACCAGCCCACACACGGCCCCATACAATACCACAAATAACGCTCCTCGCAATGTAACTCCTTCTGTATGAATGAAGTAAAGTAACGTAGGAAGCGTGCGCGGCACGCGGCGGGCCGCATTAGCGGTGCAGTGCACGCGCGGAACCACACATCCGCCTCCTGCTGGCCATTCCTGCTTCTACACGTCATAGTTAGCACCAGGGTACCTAAGTCTTACCTCCGCGCGGGTCGGTGGAGGCCGGTGCTGGCCTCCACCGTGGGTGGAAGTTCTGAAGGTTTTCTAATATTGCCATACACGGATAATAAACCTTCAAGTTATTAAAGTTATTAAAAAGCTGGATATTTACCATGATTAGATGTTCTAGTTTTCCAATATTTCGGTACAGTTCCTCCATGCGCCATGATCACGGATTTAAATGCCGTGTTCAATTCGAATGGTCTCTGCCTTTGTTTGTGTTGTCACCAACTATCATTTTATAATTATGATTCGTAACAGTCCGCCATCAGCTAACAATCGCACCTCGCAAATCCTATTAGTTTCTGTATGAGTATTGAAATCTGTGCAGTAATCCGTAGAGCAGTACAAAAGAAGCACGTCACAGCCCTGGTGCAGTTACCTACGGAGCCGGGGGGGCGCGCGGCGGGGCGGCGGCGATCGCGTGCGGTCGCTCGTCTGCAGCGCCCCTGCCTCTCGGTTACCGATAGGGCTACCTACGGAGACGGGGCCGGGGGGGCGCGCGGCGGCGCGGCGGCGCGGCGGCGGCGATCGCTTGCGGTCGCTCGTCTGCAGCGCCCCCGCCTCTCGGGTACCGATCGATAGGGCTGTTGTTACACTAAACGGGCTATCATTCCAAAAAAGAGAAATGATATTCCATTATTATGACGGAATTTTTGAAATAATCTCTGCTCGCTATGTAGACTGGACGGTAGGTTGTTTGTTTTCGTAGCGAAACATGTCTATAAGGTGGTCTGTATCTGTACTGTAGGTAGGGACCGCGTGTAGTCAGTGTATCAGCCCTAGATGTATATCTCAGCATCGGCCAGCAGTAGGCGCGTGTCGTTGACTCCGCGCGCCGCAGCCCGCGGTCCGCTGTTGTAGCGATCGACTTTTGCTTTTGTTCTAATACTTGCACCGAGTGAGTCACTCGTAGAATGTTTCGCTATCTGTCTGTGCCGGTTCTACTCTACTCTCTGCCCTCTGAGCTTGTACTTTGTATTCTGCGCTTCATCATTTTAATTAGTCATACATAATCTTTATTAGTTCCTTACTTAGGTATATTATAAAGAGGAAATATTTGATTTTTGTTTGTTTGTTTTGAATAGGCTCCAAAACGAATGGACCGATGTTAAAGTTTCTTTCACCGTTGGGAAGCCACACTGTCCCGGGTGACATAGGCTATATTATATTCTCTTTATCGCCCTAGAAATGTGAAATTCGAATTTAGAACAGCTAGTATTTTATATTTTGAATCGCAAATAAATTTCTTCGAATCATAAATATGTAGTTGAACCGAATCGTGCATCAGTTATAAATAAATAATGTTGTTTGTAATTGCCTGCACTGCACCGTACAAACAGTCATCGAAATCATCATCATCAGCCTATATCAGTCCACTGCTGGACAAAGGCCTCCCCCAATGAGCACCATTGCGCCCTGTCTTCAGCTTGCCGCATCCAGCATCTATCTACCTGCAGTCTTTCGCAAGTCGTCATCCCACTTGGTCGGAGGGCGTCCTACATTACGTTTACCGAGTCGTGGTCTCCACTCAAGAACACGTTTGCCCCAGCGGCCGTCGGTTCTTCGCGAAATATGGCCGGCCCACTGCCACTTCAGCTTGCTAATTCTTTGAGCTATGTCGATAACCTTGGTTCTCTGTCGGATGTATTCGTTGCGAATCCTATCCTTCAGTGCAACTCCGAGCATAGCTCTTTCCATAGCTCGCTGAGCGACTTTGAACTGATGGACCAGCCCTATCGTGAGTGTCCACGTCTCAGCTCCGTAGGTCATCGAAATACATATCTGTAATTAGGAGAAGTAGATGTTGCGTTGTGTGAGACGTTTCTGTCCACTTGCTGCGGACATGCAGCTTGTCTGACGCCGCCGACCCGCCGCCGCGGCGCAGCGCCCGGTCACAGGCCCGGTGGACTAGCTGCCCCACATTGTTCCTGCGTCCACGTGACGCTGAATCTCACAGAATGTATTGCGTCACTTCCTTCTCTAACGTTTAATAATAAATTAGGTAATGTGTAGTTACAACAACCTCGTCGTCGTTTATCAGTTTGAGGTCATTAATTTAGTTAGTGTGCCTTGTTGAAGTAGTTGGTATGAATGAATATAATCATATCGTGTACCTTGTGTGTGGATGGTTCGTAGTTAATGAGGTAGCAAGTTAGGTGGGATGATTCCCTTCTCTGTTGGTGGCTCCTGTAAACGCAACGTCTTTCGCAAGTCATTATCCCACCCTCGAAGGGCGTCCTATACTACGTTTTCCGAGTCGCGGTCTCCACTTAAGAACACGTTTATCCCAGAGCTGCAGCGGTTGCCGGTTCTTCGCGAGATATGGCCATTGGCCGGGCCGCTGCCACTCTGTAAATTATTGTAATTAACCGGACAGTACAGGCTGTATGTAACTCGTATATTTGAGTATATCCTGCACTGCCACCATTACATCTGTGTAAGTATTGCCTCACCACGGACGGGCGTGTTCCAGCTGTTCGCTACAGTTCTCTGTTGTGTTAACCTTTCGTTAATTTGCCCCATAACGTTCAGTAATGGATTCCTTCACCTCCCTGCGCCCCGCCCCGCCCCGCGCCGCCCCTACATCTCTGAATGAATTAATGTCTCTGTGTAAACTGTTAGTTTTCACGGATGGTGGTGCCTCGTATAGCGTGTGACGTTCGTAAGTGGAGGTAGCGTTGCGTTCGTAAGTGGAGTTAGCGTAACTTTCCTTCTCTGCGGTGATGCAAGCGCATGTCGTGGGCTGGTGCCCCGCGCGGCCGCTCTGTGACCTCCGTGACTCGTGTACCCCTCGGTCTGCACGGTGTTCACTCACTCAGATTCCGAATCGGACTTCTGCGTTTGAATGAAGCGTTCTGTTGTTGATGTTTCTGCGCTGAATTTATTTTAAATGCTGTCTGACGCGTACGTATCTAAATTCGTACTCTGAAAAGGGTCAAAGTCAGGAATAATTATTTAGTTTCAACTGAATCATAAAATAATTGAGTTTGCATAAAGTTTCAGAAGAGTAACTATGACAAATTGAAAGCAAGATTACGTGTTGCAGCAGCTGAAGGAAAGAATGATTCTGCCTGATGTGGAACGTAATGTTCAGAGAGTGATTCTTGAATAGTGTGTGTGAATGAATAGTGATGAGGTCGGAGCGGTGACGAGCCGTGCCCTTGGCTTGACTAGCGGTGATGTCACCCTCAAGCGCCGCCGCGATGACACCGCGCGCCGCGGCAGGCTCTAGAAGAGCTACTCGGGAAACAAACAAACAATTGTTACAGTGTCTACCTATATTTCTAAATAATATCATACCTATATAATTATAAAATATTATTTGTTATGCTAGGCGGTAGTAATTCACTAATTTATTTGTAACATTTAACGTTATAAAGTACATGTATTGATTAGCTCTCAGTTTTACATAAATACCTGTTTTCAAAGTATAATCTCATACCTTTGCAATTATATTCGAAATGATTATTTATTATTTTAAGCAATTATGTAATGATTCATTAATTTACACATTAAACCTTTTTCGAAAACACATTTCGATTTAACCTGACTTCCCGCTAACGCTGATTGGTCGGGCTTCGTCGGCCAACCAGAGGGCCGGGTATCGACCAATGAACGTTGGCGGGAAATATCGGTAGGGAGACTCGATGTCCGTTATCACGGTAGAAATTGTCAGGCATTCTGCGCTGAGAAATTAAACTGAGAACATCTCATAAATTGTTAATTGGTTGAATATACTAAGTTCAACAAGTAAAGCTGCGTTTTTATTACGTTCTTACCATCCCTCTGAGTTAATAGTGAACAGTCTCTTATAGCTCAGAAGTGGGTACGAGAAGCAACGCTCACAAAGAAAGTTCTTTTTATTTGGAGGTCATGGACAAAGCATACCGATCACGTCGGTCCAAGTCTAAGAATGCAGCAACACCGCGCTGCCGGGTGGCTGATGAAAGAAGGGCCAGTCGCATTCAATCTCGGGGACGAACGAGATCGCGATCCCCGCACCAGACAGGTCAGCGCCGGTCGCGGTCAAAGTTTCAAGGTAGGCGACCAAAAATTACCCAAGTACGTCGCAGTCAGTCGCGGGGGCGGGCACATTCTCGCACTCCATACAGGCAACGAGTTCGAGATAGGCGGTCACGTTCTAGGAACCAGAGCAGCAGAAATTCAAGGTCTTATTCTAGGCGGGCAGAACCACGTTACCGGTTAAGGCGTAACTCTAACGACCGAAGAGTGTTCACCCCGGAAAGATCGCGATCTAGGTTAAGGGTGTCTAGTCCACTTGTACAATGTGAAATGTATCCTAAGAGTAAGGTAGATAACGATGTCGAAAATACATTTTTCAAAAAGTTTATAGATTTCATGCGAACTGTAAAGTCCCCAAGTGATAATGATAGGTTTCCGGTTACCAATGTTATTCCGGAATTTGACCCTCTTAATAAAGAGCAGACTGTAGATACATGGTTAAAGAAAGTAGATGAATGTGCCCAAATATACAATTGGAACGATAAACAGATAGTCCACTATGCGATACCTAAACTCTGTGGCATAGCCAAAACCTGGTACCAGGGATTGCCTTCCCTTCTTCATACGTGGGAGGGATGGAAGGTAAAATTACGTGATTCGTTTCCATTGCGAGAAAATTATAGCGAATTGTTATTAGCAATGATTAATAAGAGAGTACGTTTTAGCGAACCTTTGGATCTGTACTATTATTCAAAAATGAATTTATTAAATCGGTGCGAGATTATAGGTAAACGCGCCGTGGACTGCCTGTTAGCAGGTATTGATGATAGGAACGTTAGAGTAGGAGGACAAAGTTCAGATTTTTCAGAACTTTTCTGGTCGTTTTCTATGTATAATAAAAAATATCTATCTATGTAATGTATTGTATTATGTATATCAGTTATCTAGCACCCATAACACAGGCTCTGCTTACCATGGGGCTAGATAATGCTGTGTGAATTGTCCAGCATTATTTATTTATTATTATTATTTATTTTTCAGAACCTGAACAAGTTTTAAGATTTTTAAAATCAATAAAAGTAGGTCCGGATAGAAACAACGTTGATATCGGCAGAAATAGGGACAAACGTAATAGCAATCAAGTGAGCAATGATAAACAAACTAATAATTCCTCTCAAAAGTCACATGCAAACACGAATTGCTATAATTGCAACGAAAAGGGTCATACGTTTTATCGTTGTCCAAAGCCGAAATTACAGTGCCCAAAATGTAAACTTCTGGGCCACGTTATTGCTGACTGCCCAAAATCAAAGCAGGGTTCTAGCAGTGAAGAGAAAAGTAAGAATATTCTCAAAATTGATGGTGAATATAACACCGGGCTGAAGTATAAAATACCAATAAAGGTTAACGGTAAGCTGATTAACTGTGTAGTGGACTTAGGTAGTGAAGGTACCCTCATTCGTGTTAGCGATGCAAAACAATTACTGCTACAATGGCAAGATGGATGTGGCCCTAAGTTGAGGGGATTAGGTAACATAACTTATCTCCCTATTGGGTTAATGTATGCTACTGTTGATGTGCAGGGAGTAGTCGAGCACAATGTGTCCATACTAGTGGTTGAAGATAACGTTATTCCTTGCCCTTTACTACTAGGACATACATTTACAGAAAGACCTACGATTAAGATAGTTAAAACTAATAACGATGTCATCTTCCAGAAAGTCGAACAGTATGAAACTGTTAAGCTTCCCCTTGTATGTGACCTTGAAGTTTCTGTAGGGATCAATGAGTTAAAGCCGATCTTTGTGCGATGCTCCAATGAATACACAGGTACCATTTACGTTCATGGTAGCTGTCTAACGGCGAAATGTAGAACTACAAGTTCCACAAAAACATAACTAGATGTCGCTAGTAAAAGTGGAGTAATAAGTGGTTTTTAAACTGAAACACTTGTAAAATTTTAGCGATTTAACTTCATAAACTTGTAATTTAAACTTAGAAATTAGAAACTTTTGGACTTAGAGTAATTGGGTAAAATGTCGGACATGAACCAACTGTTGTTTTTACAACAAGATACTTATACTAAAATTACCAACGGGCTGTCTAACTTCAAAAAATCTCCAAAACACCGCATAACGTTAGCATTTGTACAGGTGAAGCTAGAAGCGTTAGAGAAATTGTGGGAGCTGTTCTCGGAAACACACACAAACCTTTGTAAAACAACTAAATCTGATTTATTAAATGAAACTACCTATTGGAAACAGGATGAGTGGGAGACAGCTTCAGATACATACACTGAGTACAAATGTTTGTTAATAAGTGCAATGCCCAGGGATTTAGAGCCTTCAGCTAAACCAACCCAAGATTGTACACAAGGGGCAAGTAACAATTTAGCCAAACTGCCAAAGATTGTGATACCAAAGTTTAACGGACAGTATGAAGAGTGGAACACCTTCCGTGCCCTCTTTAGATCTCTAGTGCACGATGCTAAAATTGATAAGGTAGTTAAATTGCAATATCTTAAGGGATTACTAGGGGGTGAAGCTGAACAGTTAGTTAGACACATAAGTATTTCTGCCGATAATTATGATCGTTGTTGGGCTACTTTGACCGAAAGGTACAACAACAAAAGATTTATGTGTAACACGATTTTAAAGAGATTGTTTGGTCAAAAAAGTAGTTGTATGCATGTCCACTAAAGCCGTGCACCTCGAAGTCGTCAGTGACATGACAACTGAAGGATTTCTAGCGGCTTTCAAGCGGTTTGTGTCGCGAAGGGGGTTTTGCTCTGAGATTTGGAGTGACAACGGTACCGGATTTGTTGGAGCATCAAGGCAGCTACCTAAAATGGTCGCAGCAGAACAAGCCACAAGGCAGAGAGAGATCGCAGCGAGTTTAGCTATTAATGGAACAAGATGGCACTTCATTCCTCCTCTCTCTCCAAACTTCGGTGGCTTATGGGAAGCAGGGGTGAAATCCGTGAAATTTCATCTGAAGCGCGTCATTGGAGACTCAACCTTGACTTATGAAGAGTTGGCTACGGTGTTGGGACAGATAGAGGCATGTCTGAACTCACGACCGCTGTCAAGAGTTGACACGGAATCCGAAGGGTACGAGGCTCTTACGCCTGGTCACTTTCTGGTGGGGGAACCGCTTCTTACTGTACCTGACGATTCTTTCGAGAACGTTATTATGGGAAGCCTGCGCCGTTGGCAGCTTACCCAAAAAATGACTCAAGATTTTTGGCGACGTTGGTCAGACGAATATTTAACTTCTCTTATACATAGATACAAGTGGTCTTTTCAAAATCCAGAACCTCAAGTCGGGGACTTAGTCCTAATAAAAGAGGAAGGGTTACCTCCTTCTCGTTGGTTGCTTGGCCGAGTGATCATTAAACATCCGGGACCGGACAATATCACTCGGGTGGTATCTCTTCGTACAAAGTCTAGTGTAATTAAAAGACCCACCTCAAAATTGTGCATTTTACCGATAGCAAAATAATTGATGTTAATGTAACTTTGGATTAGGACCTCTCTTTAGTAGTATGAACCTAGTTTAGTAACTTATCTTTGTAGTAGCTTATCTTTGTAGAATAATATCATGTGGTAACTTATCATTAGTATATAAGATTCATTGTATCATTAACGTTCAGCGCGATCTAGAGAGCTCATGGTGGGCGGTTGCTAGCGGCTATAACATAGTAAAAGGACAAATTTTGTCAGTTTGTCCTTGGTGGGCGGTATGTCTAACGGCGAAATGTGGAACTACAAGTTCCACAAAAACATAACTAGATGTCGCTAGTAAAAGTGGACGAGCGCTAGATCGCGCTGACGAGAACGCACGGCTCGGAACGACTATCCGAACCATATTTGTAACTTTAAGAAAATCCATCCAAGAACCTTAGTAACTAAGGCAGCTACTATACATATGATATTGTAATAGAAGCTAACTCGGAATCAATAAATCTCTAAATGTGATTGAATCCTTGTTTAATTTTTGAAATCAAGCTGATCCTAACTGAAGCTGGGGAATCTCAAGGGGACGACCAGAAGCAGGAATCAGGGCACTGGACAGGCGAGTGGTACAACAGTAGCATTAGACATAATGTAAAACGCGAACATTACTTATTACCGGGCGAATATACGTTGAAAGATGGGCTAGGCATTGTTTTTATACAAAACATAGGGCTTCAAGAGTTCAAAATTGAACCTGGTGAGTTAATTACTAGAAGCTACTCTCTCAACAAAAAACTGAATGTCAATTATGTTGACATAAACAAAGATAACTTTGACTCTACAGTTAAATATGGAGGATCCTTAACTGCTGCTCAGAGGAACGAATTGTTTAAATTATTAAACAAATTTAAAGCCAGCTTTTCATCTAGTTTGCGTGACTTGGGTTTTACATCTCAAACAGAGATGGTTATCGAATTGACCGATTCCCAACCAGTAGTGTATCGGCCGTACCGGTTGGCTTACACAGAACGCCAGCTGGTCAAAGAGATGGTCCAGGAGATGATGGACAGCGATATTATCAGAGAATCCAGTTCTCCATATGCAAGTCCAATAGTGTTAGTCGGTAAAAAGTCTGGCGAAAAGAGGTTATGTGTAGACTACCGGGCGCTTAACCGCAAGACAAAACGGGAGCACTATCCGCTTCCAAGAATCGAAGATCAGCTTGATAGACTCTCTGGTAGCTCGCTGTTCATCACGCTTGACTTAGCGTCGGGCTACTATCAGATCCCTATTGAGGAAAGTTCTCGCGAAAAAACTTCCTTCGTAACCCCAGATGGCCAGTATGAGTATAACAGAATGCCCTTTGGTTTGGTGAACGCGCCATCAGTATTTCAGCGGACAATGAATAAAGTAATACAGGGCTCACCTATTAGCTCTTATACTCTTGTTTACATGGATGATGTACTCATACCGGCCAGATCGTTCGAGGAAGGTTTAGTTCGTTTAGAGGAAGTATTGAAGCAATTTTCGCAAAATCGATTGACCTTAAAGTTAAGCAAATGCAACTTCTTTTTTGACCAAATTGATTACCTTGGATACGAAGTTAGCGCAGAAGGGGTGAGACCCGGGACAGCTAAGACTAGAGCCATTTCAGAATTTGCTCCACCATGTAACGTACATGAAATTAGGAGGTTTTTAGGTCTAGTCGGTTTTTTTAGGCGGTTTGTTAAAGGATTTGCAATGATAGCGCAGCCATTGACGGCCTTACTGAAGAAAGATGTTCCGTGGCAGTGGGGTGATGTAGAATCCCGTGTTTTCAACCAACTTAAACGAGTATTAGTAGACCGCCCAGTACTTGCACTTTATGATCCAGCGGCAGACACCCAACTTCACACAGACGCGAGCAAAGTAGGGGTTGCAGGTATTCTGATACAGATAGATGCTACAGGTAATTTAAGACCCGTCGCTTATTTCAGTAGGCAAACAACTTCCGACGAGAAAAAGCTGCACTCATTCGAGCTCGAGACCCTCGCGGTAATCAGTTCATTAAACAAATTTAGAGTTTACTTATTAGGCATTCAATTTAAGATCGTAACTGACTGCAATGCTCTACGTACAACTCTCACAAAGCGTGACCTCATACCACGTATTGCCCGCTGGTGGCTACAGTTCCTGGAATATGACTGCGAGATAGAGTACAGGTCAGGAGGAAAAATGGCTCATGTTGACGCTCTTAGTAGGAGTCCCATAGTTGATGATGAGGACAGTTGTCATCTATTAGATGTACTTATCGTAGGCAGCGACGATTGGTTAGCAACTTACCAACAATCTGATGACGATATTAAACGTATAGCTGGTATACTAAATGACGCGAATACTAAAGAATTTGTCGAAGTATTTAAAAACTATAAGCTAGTCAATGGTCGCGTCTATCGTATACTTGATGATTCTACCATACGCTGGTTGGTGCCTCGTGGTGCAAGGTGGCACATGTTGAAAGCCAATCATGACGATGTTGGTCACTTCGGTTATGACAAAACTTTGAACCGTATTAAGGGCAACTATTGGTTTCCAAAAATGAGACGTTTTATCAAAAAGTACGTGGCCGCATGTATCGAATGTGCTCATCACAAATTGCCCAGTGGTGCAAAACCCGGAGAACTCCACCCAATCCCCAAAGTAGAAATTCCCTTTCACACAATACATGCAGACCATTTGGGTCCGTTTATCAAAACGAAACGAGGAAATATGTACATTTTAGTTATAGTTGACGCATTTACAAAATATGTAAACTTAACTGCCGTTCGTAACACAAAATCTGCGACAAGTATTAAGGTTTTGCGCGAGCACATTGGATATTTTGGGACGCCTAACCGCTTAATTACGGACCAGGGCACTAGCTTTACCAGTGGTGCTTTCAGAACCTTCATAAAGACTACGGGCATTAAGCACGTTCTAAATGCGGTAGCCACACCTAGGGCTAACGGTCAGGTAGAACGGTACAACCGAACTATTCTGGCTGCTCTAGGTGCCATGAATCACGACAAGCCAAATGGGCTATGGGACGAACATTTGCCTGATATCCAGTTAGGTATTAACACTAGTGTCCACGCCACGACAAAAAAGACTCCAACTGAACTGTTATTCGGTAGGACTGTATTAAACCCTTCACAAAGTGTATTCAGTGAGGTTATTTCTGATACTACATCTACTACACAGACATTGCCCGAAATAAGATCAACAGCTGGCGATTTGATTCGTGAACAGCAAACTCGGGATAAGGAATATTTTGATAAACACCGGAAGAAGGGTATCGAATTTAAGGAAGGGGACTTAGTCAGAGTAATTCGTGCTGTTACCGCGATTGAAGGTCAGTCTAAGAAATTGGAACCTAATTGTAAGGGCCCTTATCGCATCAAAAAGGTTCTTCCTAACGACCGGTACGTGGTTGAAGATACACCAATCACACGAAAAGGTAAGCGTTATGAAGCAGTAGTCGCAATTGACAAAATATTTCCATGGCTTTCTGTCGCACAACCTGTGACTACAGATAATAGTGAGGAAGAAGGGTCGCAAATCGATAGTGATTCCTCAGAAAATAATCTTTAAGAAAATGTTAACTTCTTAATAACCTTGCTCCATCATGATCACTTTTGGACTGTTCGATTTAATTGTTTAATTATGTTAAGTTTACGCTTTCATTTAATTGAAATAAATGTGAAGAAAATGTGAATTATTACTATAATTCAATGAATGTATGAGTTTTGTCAATGTCACAAACTCTTAAAGAAGTTAAGTGAACCATAATAATCAATGTCATTGTCACGGTAACCAATGGGTCATACATATCGATCAATATCGTGCAACATAATAATGCAAGTTTCATCAATTGCTGGTAACGATCAACGTTATGGATCGAGCAATATTATTTATGTTTATAAAACTATTGGTAAAGATCACTGTCATAGATCGAGCAGTAGAAACAATGTTATGCACCCTAGTTAATGTAATGTACTAGCGGGTTTCAAAGTTTAAATGTAACAAGTAAGATAATTTATGAATACAGAAGTTAACTTTTGTCACACAATGACTTATTCTAAGCAAAATTACTTATATAATATAATACGTTTAACGAAGGGACTCGTCAATAACAGGATGGCCGAGCTGTTACAGTGTCTACCTATATTTCTAAATAATATCATACCTATATAATTATAAAATATTATTTGTTATGCTAGGCGGTAGTAATTCACTAATTTATTTGTAACATTTAACGTTATAAAGTACATGTATTGATTAGCTCTCAGTTTTACATAAATACCTGTTTTCAAAGTATAATCTCATACCTTTGCAATTATATTCGAAATGATTATTTATTATTTTAAGCAATTATGTAATGATTCATTAATTTACACATTAAACCTTTTTCGAAAACACATTTCGATTTAACCTGACTTCCCGCTAACGCTGATTGGTCGGGCTTCGTCGGCCAACCAGAGGGCCGGGTATCGACCAATGAACGTTGGCGGGAAATATCGGTAGGGAGACTCGATGTCCGTTATCACGGTAGAAATTGTCAGGCATTCTGCGCTGAGAAATTAAACTGAGAACATCTCATAAATTGTTAATTGGTTGAATATACTAAGTTCAACAAGTAAAGCTGCGTTTTTATTACGTTCTTACCATCCCTCTGAGTTAATAGTGAACAGTCTCTTATACAATCATAAAAAGTTTCCTTTTCAAACAAAATTAGTTGAGATTTTGTTGAAAACGAATCGAATCTTATGTCATCTAATATGATATAAGTCCATATTTAATTTACCTACCTACGTAAAATCTACACAAAGTTTTTGATTAGAACTTTGTTTTTACGATCCGATGCACGTTCAGGTACTCGTATGTAGTACTTATAGGTAAAATAGGACTGTAATGTGGGTACCTGTGAATGTACTGTCCTCTCTTTATCTTAAAATAATACGGAAAACAATAAGTACTTACATACAGCTGAAATTATAGGTTGACGGCAGCGGCGCGGAGGGTGAGGGGAGCCGAGCGGCGCGGAGGGTGAGGGGAGCCGAGCGGAGCGAATGACAACAAAGTCGTCAATGTATTTATCGCGTTATTAATTAAAGTAAATACCTGAATAATGCACTGTGAACTAGGCACGGTAGCCCACACAGCACAGGGCACCTGTTTATGTTTACCTAGGTGGTGCATTCTCTTCGTCAGTTCTACCTAGACCTAGCATTGGACCTAGCAGCTGTACGTTTGCGGGCGCTTTCGCGGAGTGAAGCCAATCCGCTACTGTTAGCCCTTTGTTAGCTGCGCCTGCGCCTCGCTGTTCCCGCCCGTACGTTGTTAATCTGTGGCCTGTTTTTAAATCGATATTCGATTCGAGATGCATGGGGTCTGACGAGAGGATAGGAGGCTGCTGGTAGAACGCAAGGACGTACATATTTAGTATAACAAACTGTTGAATAATAAAAAACACTTTCCCCTGCTTCCTTAAGAGTTTTTATTCCTAAAATGCGCAGAAACAGTAGGTACTTTTCAAACCCGTTTATATCATGAACCACTTATCTTATAGTATATGTTATTTACTAATAATTTTAGGAAATTTTAGTGTCCAACGAGTTTGACTATAAAATATTTCGATTAATATAGTATGTACGCGTTCTATCAAGATAACTTGTGAGAGGTTTTCATAATTTCCCTTTCAGCATCAGTTTCGAAGCTCAAAATAATAGAAAATACTGACATATCTAATTAAGAAAAAAATATAACCTACTGATGAGATCCTTGGCTAAAAACTTACTTAGAAAGATGTTTGGTTTTGGTATCCTACTATGAGAAATTAAAATTCAAAAAATGTGAAATATTACGAATATTTCACATTTTTAAATGATGTTTTTACCGATATACCTTATTTAATTTAATATAATAATAGCCTACCAATAAAGTGGAGCATCTTTTTTAAAATCATACATTTAAATTTTTTATGATTTTGTTGCTATTATTTTTCTATAATTCTAAATATTTAATGAGCGACGTGACCACACTCTAGAAAGCCTCGCGGTGGACTGATTTTCGCGCAGCGTTTTATAGTAGTTTTAAAATATTTATAGAAAAATAATAGCAACAAAATCATAAAAATTTTAAATGTATGATTTTAAAAAAGATGCTCCACTTTATTGGTAGGCTATTATTATATTAAATTAAATAAGGTATATCGGTAAAAACATCATTTAAAAATGTGAAATATTCGTAATATTTCACATTTTTTGAATTTTAATTTCTCATAGTAGGATACCAAAACCAAACATCTTTCTAAGTAAGTTTTTAGCCAAGGATCTCATCAGTAGGTTATATTTTTTTCTTAATTAGATATGTCAGTATTTTCTATTATTTTGAGCTTCGAAACTGATGCTGAAAGGGAAATTATGAAAACCTCTCACAAGTTATCTTGATAGAACGCGTACATACTATATTAATCGAAATATTTTATAGTCAAACTCGTTGGACACTAAAATTTCCTAAAATTATTAGTAAATAACATATACTATAAGATAAGTGGTTCGATATAAACATGATATAAACGGGTTTGAAAAGTTCTGTTTCTGCGCATTTTAGGAATAAACGCTCTTAAGTAATGCCTTGTCCAATAAAGTTCGTAAAATAATGGGAATTGTTTTTTCAAAAGAATAATTAACTTCAACTTCAACATCGTTAGCACGGAGCAGTACAAATGAACGGTACATGCATGTACATAGAATGACGTGACCGGAACTCAGTTTTATAACAGGAAACTGTAACTTGCATAATGTCCCCGACGCGACATAATCACCTGAATCAGTTGCGCTTGGGGACAGCGCGCATCTATGTGGGTCGACCATCTGTTGGACGAGCGGGGCGGGTGCGATGCGAATGAACGCTATCTGATGTAGTGATACGACGCGTCCTGTCCTGATGCGTTTGGCTTCACGCACCCATTCATCATTCTAGGTAGGTATGTTATGTTTCATTGAGAGCCATCCAATATGTCTGAACTGCTCAATATCTAACGTGTAGTTCCCTCCAGTGTCAGTTGGTCCACACGTGCGGAGTGCGGCGCGGGTGTCATTGAACCACTGCTGGGTATTGATACGTTCAACTCTATTCTCAGACTCAGTTACTTTGAAAGCTCTCCTCTTGTTTACATCGTCTATTTCCAAACGACGCGTGTCTTTAATCCCTTCTGTGTATTCGTTCAAAAACACTTTCCTTATCGTATCTAGAGCTGTCTGTGAGTGACATAGTGGCTTGCTTACCGGACCCATTTGTTGACTTCCTCTATCATATCGTAGTCTAGTTAAGCTGTTTGTGTAGTGAGTGACACAGTGGCTTGCTTTCCGATCTGTTGACTCGCCTGACAGTACTGACCATAGTTCACACACAGTCATGCAAACTGCGGTTTGGGGATGACGTCGTCGATCTGATGCGAAGTGTGCGAGTGATGAATCTGTACAGTATGTATATGCTGCGTGTGGTGCCTACTGTGCGCTCAGGGTTGTTTGTCAACAATGCCGCGTGCCTTGGACTCTCTGATGACATCATCTTGTTTAATATACGTACATACAATCGAGGAGGAAATTACTGTGAGCAACAATCAGCGAATCGCAGTTGTGAGGTATCAGATATCCCGTTTAGGCAATTTGCTAACCGCGGCCGGTTTGTGGCTTTGCATTACGTACCTAATGTATTAACTGAACCGGATCTTGATAGAAATTTCTAGACTACTAAATAGTTAACTCTGCGGTTTGTAGTTAGCTTGATTTTTATGTGATTACACTTCGATCTTACAGACTGTAGATTTACTGAATCTGTGTAGAATCTGTAAAGGTTGCGTATAGATACGTAATGATATCTCTATGTAACATATTGCGCAGAGCCAAGTACTGGTAGTTCGCAGGTGACATCGTGAGATAGAGTCGGTCTGCCGCGCCTTCTGTGACCTCCGGTTGTGCTCAGCAGATGTTAACTCCCTCATCACGGGGAACACCTAGGCTAGGAATTCTGATCGAACACTTTATTTGCGCCCAACAAAGAATCCACTATAACTTATGAATGCGCGTAGCGATAAGTCTAGTCTGTCAGTCAGTCCCCTAACTATTTGTTAAATATCCTAGCTCTCAGTATATGCCTCTAGCTGGAGTTAGTTGAATAGTGATCGCGATTCCGTTGCGTAGAGTTCCGTTCATTACGTTTGAATAGGGCCCGCGCAGGCCGGGGCTGCGGCGCGCGTTGCGTTGGCAGCGCGGTTTGATCAACTCAATTGAATCACACTGCATTTCCTGTATCGCCTCTCCCAGCGGAACACTTGTTTGCATTATTGCTTCCTACCTCTACGTATCTAAAGTTATTCTGATACAATCATGAAAAACTTAGTCTAAAATGAATTATTGATAAAATCATGAAAAACTTCTAAAAAGAAAAAATCCGTGTTTCATGGTTCTGACTTCCGTGTCCTTGTGCCTATTTACTCATGTAGCCGTTCAAATTATATAAGACTTCCGAGAATGGAATAAAATGTTACTAAACTCCTAATTCCGTAATACACGTACATAGTTTCCTGGCTAGGTACCTGTTGTTGGATAATTGCGCAGTGGAACATGATATATGTTCACCTTTCTATTCCGCATTCGACTCACAAATACTGACAATGTTAATGTGTTCTAAGGAATTCTGCATCATCAATATTGACACGATCCATAAGCCATTCATTACAAACGATTACATAATGATTTCTATTGATACTAAACTATTGCATATTCATCTGCTGACTCACGGATTTTGAATGCGATTGCTTTGCTAACCGTGCTGTATGTATGTAATGCAGAATTTAAGGTGTTGTGTAGATCGCTCAGTTGTTAGACGACGTGGAGCCGGGCGGCCTTGGCATGCTGCACTTGACGCTAATCATGTGTTAATGACTTCCTCGCGCATCATCACCACCGCCCGCGCCGCCGCCGCTCTAACCTCTTCATTAGTTTTATGATCTGTGATATCGATAGAGCTGATCTCTGCGTCTCTACCGCTGTTAGCATCTGTCCAGTCCCTTTGGGCCAAGGTTCAAAGGGACCTACCTGGTGTTTTAGTTGTAAGGAGGATGCTGTGTCAATTGGAGTTGTCATATGTTGGATCATGTACATTTAGACGCTGTACGCTGTAATGTACTTTTCCAATAGTCTTACACTTGACGACCGGTGTATCGATTGATCTGCTGGTTCATCATTATAAATAGTGTGAATAGCTGTTGATTTTATTCATTACATCAGTCATTTTATAAAGTTATTCAACGTTCTGATAAAAACTGGCCAAGTCAAATCTAACCTACATAGATTTGACTTGGCACTCATTTAGATCTCCATTCTTTTTGCCGCGAAGCCCACAGCCAATCATAATTTTTGTATTGAACTTGGCTCTCCTTTTTTACATTTATGTTTTTGGTGGGATATCATTACTTTTTGTAAAGAAAACTAAGCAGGTATTGAAATTTAATTTTTTTTTCTTGCGTTTCCACTGCGTGGTTTTGAAAATACTAAAAAAATGGAGAAAAAAAAATGTTATTTTTTTTGTATGGGGACACCATATGTAGGGGCTCGTCGAAGGTGTAAGACTTCAACTAGGGCTGGTCGGGAGTAATAATCAAGTAAAACAGCTCAGAACACTTAGTGTCGGTTTATTGTACCGAATACACACAACTACGCACTTATTACAAAGTCACTGCACTGCACTGTTCACTATTTACTTTCCTTAACACTTGCTCACTTGGTCACTTGTAAAATAAAAACTAACTAAACTTGCAAACAAATTCTACGATTTTCCGGGCTATACCTATCTTTTTCTATATTCCAGAACATTTCTGATTTCCCTTTCTATCCTTTCTATTCGTTCGAAAACAGGTACATAGCTAGGTAGGTATATACGGGCCGGTCCCTAACAACTACGCTGTATTCTATGGCGCAATCGGAGACGTTAGTACCTACTATTGCTTATTCTATGC
Organism: Eupithecia dodoneata; assembly: GCA_947044415.1. Taxonomy (NCBI): domain Eukaryota; kingdom Metazoa; phylum Arthropoda; class Insecta; order Lepidoptera; family Geometridae; genus Eupithecia; species Eupithecia dodoneata. Next base: position 8,814,241 of record OX345678.1, read on the forward strand.
TATGCTTCGACATAGACAGCGTCATTAATTGGTAACAGCATATGTAATAGTGTCATTCAGTAGCATGCAGGTTCAAACCCATGAACATAAAAATATTGATTTTAGTTTACATTATCTTCATTAATTTGGTTTTTTAACTTGTTTTATTTTATTATAAAGTTTATTCAATTGTTAAAATAAAAAACTAATATTTTTTTCAATACTAACATTTTTATAATCACGAGTAACGATACTAAAATTTCAAGACTTTATAACATGTAACTATGGTGTAGTGGTTAGTGTAACCGAGTTTCTCTCACTGCACAGTGGAATACCCGCCCCCTGATTATGTAACTGCGACCGGTTTGCGACAGGCGAAAATTAAGCAATCAGTGCTGTCAAAAGCCAATTTTGTACTAACATGACACCAGGTACTACGTCACCCAGCAATCGAGCACTAGGTTTCCCTCTGCCGGACAATCGGTGAACTAAAAATTGCTTGCTAAAATTGCGGTCGCGGTCGCGTCGCTGTTGCTGTTGCTTTTACATAATCAGCCTGCCGTTATCAAATCCTTGCAGTGGATGTCTTTTTGTTTTCTAATTACCAATTTTTTTAATGTTATGGTATGTATTCATGTGAGTAGTGAAGTATTGTATATTATAAATTTAAAGTTATTTATAAAATAAAACATAATTTTAGGTATTATAAACTTACTTTTATTTTTTATGAATTTTTGACACAAAAAAAACGACATGTTTTATTTCATAATTTAGCCTACTTACAAATAGCTTCCTATCCTGATAAATAATATTCCATTTTCGACTTAGTGAGAATACACATGTTTTCATTAGATTATTGTTTACTCATCTAATGTAATGAATGAAACAATTTGGATCTCCTGTAAATCATGGAATACTATATACCTAATCAGGTAGGTTTGAAAATAAATAAGTGAGGTCAAATGGTATTTTTTCTGATCATCTCATATTATCATATATATCATATTATTACCTCGTATTAGCTCCCAGCTCCTCATGACCTCTTGCTCTAAATTATGCTTGGACCTCAATTCACTCGGATACCAATTTAAAACCATTTGACCCCACATACTCGTATTATCTATCTTCTATATATGTATAGCAGTCTTCTTGAGATGACAACCATTCAGAAACCATTCGCGTACGATGCACTGCACAATTATCCCCTCTGGATACGCGATCCGCACAGAAGGTAACATGACTTCCTTCAACACTTTCAAATATTGCTCGCCATTCATGCGCCCAGTTATTTCTACTATTTCTCCAGGACCCATAGAGGACATCCATCCCCAATAACCTAAAAAGAAAAAAAATATCAATTGGTATAGTGTTTATTTGACGACCGATATGGCGCGGTGGGCGAAGGTCCGCCTGCGACGCAGGAGGTTGCGGGTTCGATTCCCGCCTCGGAACAATTGTGTGTACGATCTGCAGATATTTGTTTCGGGTGTTCTGGTCGTTGTCTATGTATAATAAAAAATATCTATACAATGTGTTTTGTCGAACCTTGATCAAACGAGATTTGCAGATACACGACATATATTTATCGATAAAAATAAAAAAATAAAAAATTATATGCTACCTATCTCAAAAATAAAGCCGATTTAATAATTTTTTTAATGAAAACTACTTCATCTGGTTTTTTCTCCGTTTCTTTTTGAGTAAACGGAGTATTTTATTCAGAGTAGTCTCATTTGAAAGCTAGATAGTCTACCTAACTAAGAAAATAAGAAAAAAAATACAATTTCGGTACATAAGCCTAGTAAAATCAATATTTTTTTTAAAAATTTCAAAAAAGTACGATTTTTATTTTATTTTTGATCTGTAACTTTAAAACTGGGTTATTGTGGTGTACTTTTTTGCATGTTGCATTAAACTCCACAATTTAGTCTACAAATCCTCCAAAAATTATGGGCCTATCTCTTTTTGTTGTCATGTTATTTACCATTTAAAATAGGTACTTTCTGTTTTATCAAGAGTAAAAAAACAAAAACTTTATCTTAAACAGCCGTTACTATCCCACTGCTGGGGAAAGACCTCATTCCATTTCTTCCTATCTTGCCTCGTTTTATTTTATAATTTATGTAGATTAAATCAGTTGATATTCCTGTTGATCTTTTTACAAGGCAGAAAGTACCTATTTTAAATGGTGAATAATATGACAATGAAAAGAGATAAACCCATAATTTTTGGAGGATTTGTAGATTAAATTATGAAGTTTAATACAACATGCAAAAAAGTACACCTCAATAACCCAGTTTTAAAGTTACAGATCAAAAATAAAATAAAAATAGTTTTTTTTTTGCAAAATTCTAAAAAAAAATTGATTTTACTAGGCTTATGTACCGAAATTGTTTTTTTTCTTATTTTATTAGCTAGGTAAACTATCTAGCTTTCAAATGAGACTACTTTGAATAAAATACACCGTTTACTCAAAAAGACACGAAGAAAAAAAAAACCAGATGAATTAGTTTTCATTAAAAAAATATTAAATCGGCTTTATTTTTGAGATAGGTAACATATAATTTTTTATTTTTTGTTTTTTATCGATAAATATATGTCGTGTATTCGCACATCTCGTTTGATCAAGGTTCGACAAAACACATTGTATATGTAATGTATTGTATTATGTATATCAGTTATCTAGTACCCATAACACAAGCTCTGCTTACCATGGGGCTAGATAATGCTGTGTGAATTGTCCAGCATTATTATTATTATTATTATATTATTTAGTTGGTGTGAGCACTAACTTTTGAATCATTGATATAGGTAATTGGATTCGTTGAGTATTATCACATCACTTACCTAACGCTATTCTGCCGCTTGCCCTTACAGGTAATATGTCGTGTTTGAATGTCGACAATATTATTGTGGCGGCTACACTGATTTGTATACACTCCTGTTGTTTTTCTGCCAATTCTTCTTACATTCACAATTTCACATCCCCTTCGGACTGAAATCTACGCACCCATAGGCGCATGGTTTTAATCTGTAAGACAACAAATCAATACTTAGGTATTTATTAATATATAATGAAGTTAAAGATCACAAGGTTTTACTAAAGAGATAGGTATTTGCTTCGTTATGATTATGACACCTAAGTATAATAAGTAGATAACTTACCGTAATTCCAAGTTGACGAGCAATCTCCTTATTACTCATTTGCTGTTCGAAAAGAACCGCGATCTTAGTTCTCACAAAATACTAAATAATATGCATCATTTCCTTCAATATTCTTCAATTCTTTTGTAATAAAAACCAGTATGTCAAGACTCGAATCAAGAATGGCCAGTGACGTTTTCTTTGTTCAGCACGATTATATTCAGATCTACCCTCAAACACTTCTTTTTTTCTCATCCAGTGTAAAGAGATACCGTAAATAAAATCTGCTGTCAAACACTTATAACATAAAATTTCAACGCTTTGTTAACTGGTTCATTGGTTTAGTTGTTTGGTGCGTTCGTTACTTGTTATGTGAGCGATTGGATGCCTGGTTCGATTCCCACTTGGTGATACAATTTTTGCTTTCTTACTTAGTATTTGAGTAAAAGTTTGGAAATCGTACAGTGATTTGCAATGTAAACTTTAGCTATTTGGGGGGTTACCAATTAATGACGCTGTCTGTACATAGCTAGGTAGGTATTATACTGGCCGGTCCCTAAAAACTACACTGTATTCTATGGCGCAATCGGAGACGTAGTATTATTGCTTATTCTATGCAATGCGGATCTATTTTAATTTAAACCTTATTCCATTGACATAAGGTCGTCGTCGCTAACATCACTTATTTTTTGACTTTTTTTAATTTTGCCTACGTTTACTCACAATTACCGAGCTGGATTCCATATTTTATCCTTCTAGGTCATCTGGAAGTAGGTTAGATTTAGGTACTATATGTATGTCAGTCAGTCAGTGTGAATTTTCACGACTTTTTGACCGAGTTTTTATCAGAATTAAAACGTTGAATAACTTTATAAAATGACTGATGTAATGAAAACTGGCCAAGTCAAATCTAACCTACATAGATTTGACTTGGCACTCATTTATATCTCCATTCTTTTTGCCGCGAAGCCCACAGCCAATCATAATTTTTGTATTGAACTTGGCTCTCCTTTTTTACATTTATGTTTTGGTGGGATATCTTAATAACCGTTTGAGCTAGCTTCATGAAATTTGGGCTTCTACATGTCCTTATGGATTTAAGTAAACAGACGTTGATGTGTTTACGTTAAAGAGGTTTTGAGTTATAGAAGGGTCAAAAGTGGCACCAAGTGATTCGTGTAATGATACACTCGACGCGTTCCTTTGCTTGAACTTGGCTTGGACACGCTGCCGCGTGCCCTAATAAAACTTATTGTTTTCTACGTTTGTTTAGGGACTCGGCGTGTGATCGGACGTTTCTCAAAACATTACTTGATGATTGTATTTTCATAACAATAATTGTAAAAGAAATTTATCTTTGTTTTACTTGTTTTTAATAATATTTTTATTAATCGTACCTGCTAGGTATCACAATTAGTAGTGGTGCTAATGTTTACACAAACATAATGATCAGTGTCATGTTTGCATGAGAGTCCACGCACACATCTGTGTCGTCTGAACGAACATACAGCCATACCGTCACCTGGGTAATGTGTGTGTACGCAACCTGTGGAATACAATTATGTAAAAATGTATATGTATGCAATAAATGAATATGAATACATCAATTGGAAGGTAATGTCCAGTTTGAGCACAGTAACGCGCGCTTCAGTACTACAGTCGTGCGAGTGGCGGTCGTGTCCGTCCGTCACGTGAGTCAGTCCGTGGTCAACACCAACGCGCGTCTCTGACAAAGGGAATACATTCAGTCCGTGGTCAACACCAAAGCGCGTCTCTGACAAAGGGAATACATTCAGTCCGTGGTCAACACCAACGCGCGTCTCTGACAAAGGGAATACATTCAGTCCGTGGTCAACACCAACGCGCGTCTCTGACAAAGGGAATACATTCAGTCCGTGGTCAACACCAACGCGCGTCTCTGACAAAGGGAATACATTCAGTCCGTGGTCAACACCAACGCGCGTCTCTGACAAAGGGAATACATTCAGTCCGTGGTCAACACCAACGCGCGTCTCTGACAAAGGGAATACATTCAGTACATGACAGTCTATAATCTAAACAACATCTCTACCACTTAGTTTATTATGTAGAACATGTTAATATTCCTCGCGCGTCCTCTGTTGCAACTCACCTTCTATGCTATAGCTATTGTAGTGTAAATTGTAGAAGACGGAAGTATTTATGTACTCGTGAATACGAATACACGTTTTCTTTCGTTTTAGGTAAGACATCGGATCGGATATGAATATGATCGTGGCGGTAGAGTTCATCTGCGAGTTACTTACTACTACACACAGGACGCGGTCCCTCCGAGCTCTCCTGTAAGGGAATTCAAGCCAATAGGAGTGTTAGCGAGGCGGAGGTATATCTATCATCATTAGTACAAGACGAGGCACTTTACGTTTATTATTGGAATACAAATATTAAACTAACTCTACACCGTAATTTACGTAATTTGTGTAAAAAACACTCTAATGACTCAGCAATTTGTACAAACAAGAATTATAATGTTTGTTTTTGCCAAAACACGAATCTGCGGTCGGATTGTGTTGTACATGTTAGCTATTGAATGCTAATTCCATAATCGCTGCCTCGAGAGGCAAGGTCTAGCACACTTGTAGACTGTGTGCGCTCGCGCACCTCCTGGTTACATAGACACCGTGTCGGCCTGCTCCGAGAGCAAGACATGACGTCATCCAAATAATGTCCTACTATGTGTGAAAGCACTCAAACTGGTTGCTCCAGCGCGACGCTTGTTCTTTTGGCCCTTCGGTAATAAATGCATGACTCATGCTTAATTTAATATTTCACTTTCAGCTTGTTATCTTTTGAAGCGTGCGCGGCTCTCAGCGCAGCGGTCCATACTCGAATGCTGTATATTCGGGACGTGTGGCTTTCAAATTGAATATGATTAGGTTTCACAGTGAAATGAGCACCTACAGGCGCTTATTGGAGTTATAACAAGCTCTAATGACGGAGACCACGACTAGACTGTTTGCTATCATTAATATCACACGCGAATGTTTAAGTACTCCGTAATGATGATTACATACAAATTACAATAGTGAGTGATGGGCGCACCTGCACCGACGCCGGATGAAAGTGGAGTGCGTCCGAGAACTGCCCACTACCACGAGTGCACGGCTCTGTCTAGACTACGCGGGCGCTGGCGCTGGTGGTAACAGCTTTCGACAACCTCGGGCCGTGGCGGCCGGCGCGCGAAGTTTGCGGGCTCGGGACTGATTGTTTGTTTGTACGTTCTGCAGGCATTTGTGCCGATTGTTCGGTGTGTTTTGTATATTTGATAAAAAATATTGATCTATTTACATACAGAGCAGAGCTTATGTTATGTGCAGGTATACACATAATACAAGATCTGTTCACTTTAGTTGGGGCATGGATGGATGTTTGTTACTCTTTCACGTAAAAACTACTGAATGAATTTTAATGAAACTTTACAATAATATAGTTTATACATCAGAATAACACATAGGCTACAATTTATAAAGATATATTGTACGAGGGGTGATCCAAAAGTAATGATAATCAATAAGAAAAAAGGGAATTGTAGGTAAAAAAAAAATTATTTCTCTACATAGTCTCCTAGTAAGTTAATACATTTAGTCCATCTTTTTTCTAAACCAAAAATTCCCTTTGAAAAAAAATCTTTTCCTTGACCCTCCAAAAACGCCTCTACAGCAGTCATCACCTCGCTATTGTCGTCAAATTTTTTGCCTCGGAGGTGTTCCTTGAGCCGAGGAAAGAGGTAGAAGTCACTGGGAGCCAGGTCTGGCGAATAGGGTGGGTGTTCGAGCAATTCGAATCCCGTTTCATGAATGGCAGCTATCGCGACGGCGGCTTTGTGAGCTGGTGCGTTGTCTTGGTGAAACAACACTCCAGCTCGCAGTTTGCCCCGTCTTTTTTCCTTGATGGCCTCCCGCAATCTTCTTATTTGGTCTGCGTAGTAAGAACCCGTAATAGTGGCTCCCTTTTCCAAATATTCCACCATAACAATTCCTTCAGCGTCCCAAAAAACGGACGCCATAACCTTTCCTGCTGAACTTGACACCTTGAATTTCTTCGGCGTCGGGGAAGAGGCTCGTTTCCAAGTCATTGACTGCTGTTTGGTTTCCGGATCAAAATGATGGATCCAGGTCTCATCCATGGTCACGAAACGAGACAAAAAATTCTCCTGATCCACTTGGAACTTTTCGAGATTCACCCTCGAAATGTCGACTCGTTTTTTCTTTTGCTCGTCGGTTAACATTCTCGGCACCCAACGCGCAGAAACCTTTTTCATATGCAGTTCGTTCGCAAAGATTCTTTGAATACTGCCATATGAGATCCCTGTGACCTCAGCTACATGCCTGATGGTCACTCTTCGATCTGCCAACACGACATCTTCGACTTTTTTCACGTTGTCTGCAGTGAGGGACGTGGTTGGGCGTCCTTCGCGATGTTCATCTTCCGTGGATATTCTACCCAGGTTAAACTCCTTTGCCCAGCGCGCAACTGTGGAATATGGAGGAGCAGAGTCCCCCAATGTTTCCACTAGGTCGCTGTGTATGTCTTTGGTAGACAATTTTTTCAAGCAGAGGTACTTGATGACTGCTCTGATTTCGTTTTTCTGCATTTTGATATTTTCTCTCCGACTGTTCGTATTCAAATGGATGTACCTCCCGGGAATCGTGGTCTATTCATATGATTTTTTTATGCTGACCTAGTAGATATATAAGAAAACAAAAAAAAAATATTTCATGTCTCTATGTGCTCTACAAATATCCGATTATCATTACTTTTGGATCACCCCTCGTATATTATCCAAATTATCTATGACCACGCGGGTAACAAACCGCGGGGCGCAGCTGGTATTAAATATTTGAATCCTCTCAGAAGACAAATAAAACAAGGAATGCATCGATCGACCGCCTACAGGTTCCGGAAACTTGCGAAATCATGTTTTCTCTTTCGGATTCCAGTACGAAGGTACGATGTTATCTAGTCGGAAGGATACGATACGAGACCAGTACAACCGGAATGTGATACAGAGCAGCTTGCAGGCTGCGGGCTGCTGGCCGGGTGTCTGGACCCATCGAGATGTTAGTTAGCATTGGCCGGTACCGCATGGTGCTGCGTGCGCTTGTTCCATCTCGCAGTACATTTCCTGTCGGTTTCTTCATCCCGCAGTTGGCCAGGTCTCGGCGTGACTATCTCTTCATAAGCGTGACCTTCATTTCATTATGTTCCTTATATTACTCAGGAACTATTTTCTTACACAATACACTTGGTTAGTAAACTAGATTGCTAAATAATCTCTTACGAGAGGGAACACATGTCTTCTAGACCTTCGTGATACATCGTCGGCCGCATCGTCAGTCACGTACCAGGTCAGGCGACCTATTCCCGATCTCAATAAAAGTTTTAATTAATGTTCAGAATTGTGTGTAATGGTGAAACATTCTGAGGGTGAAACCTAATTGACTTACTGTCTCTTTCGATCATTCCATTAACTACGCATGTTCAATGGCTCCACCTTCAGGGTAGTCTTATAACTCCCGAGTGGTTTGTTTCCCCGAGGATGAGGCCTATAGAGAATACAATCCCGAGCATGTTTTTCAATCCCGGGATTATGGGATTTTTGAAGTGTAATCCCGGGCCTATCCCGGGATTAGACTTTGTGGTTTCTAATTGGGCTCAAATAAAAACAATATTTTTAATGTCTTTGCACAACACAAATCACAATATAATAAGAAAAGAAAAAAGTCAAAACAAAATCTTAGTTTTTTGTTTTGACTTTTTTCTTTTGCAAGAAATCGAAAACAAATCTTCAATTATTTTCAAAAACGAATTTCGAAAATATAATCACAAAAATATTAAAGCATCCAATGTTTGCCAAGCCTGCTTCGTAGTTTATTGCCAACATAAGCAGCAGCTGAAAACGCTCGCTAAGGTTCTATGCTGGTTGGAGGAATAGACAATATATGCTGTTTCTTAGTGATATTCACATGCGTAAGATCATTTTGTCATTACGATTGATTCTGGACAGTCTAAGTCTTCTAAATGGTGTTCATCATCGCTGGCGTCTGTGTAATCAACAGCTGGTTTATTTATAGTATCATCTAAGATCGGGCTATCGAGTCAAGTCCAGGCGCAACGGATTACGGAAAACAAACTAGACTTGTTTGTGGCAATCCCGAAAATCCCGAGATTAGCCAAGTACAGTCCCGGGATTTTCGGGGCCAGAAAACGTTCGATATCCCGAGATTCGGGATCCCGGGATTGTATTCTCTAGGCCTAATCCACTAACATCAACAAACTTCATCTTGATCGAGTTCAAATAAATAAATAAAGAAAAAATAATAAAAAGTATTTATTTCAAGCATTTACACTCATATTAGAAAATAAACAAGAGAATCTTAAAAACTAAAAGGATTGCTTGGAAGGTGGCGTTCACAGCAGTGCCTGTACGGGCAGTCCACACGTCCGCAAGTCCCAGCTATCATTGCGAGAACGGTATTTAATAATAATATAATAATAATAATAAACTCTTTTATTCTCTTCACACAATGCTTGGATTTAAAACTAGAATAGTACGTATGTAACTATATGAACAACATTGTGCGAGACTGGTGCCTGTGTTAGGTTTGTAAAAAAAACCTGTGTTACAGGTCACGGTATTGGAGCTGGCCCGCAACCTGCGCACCAGGGAGGCGGCGCGCTTGCGCATGCTGGTATGAAAACAGTCGACTCGCCCCTCCCTGAGGCGCTGCAGTAGCGGGGCAGCCCCAAGACAGCAACAAATATACACAACAAATATAAGTTCCATATTGTTTAAATTGACAGCTCTTGAATTCGGTTTAGCTCTTTAATCGGATAAAGTTAAGGTCGGTAAAATGCTTTGAACTCGTTTAAAGCGCTAAACTGAGTTTATCTATAATGAACGCGTTCGAGTGCAATAATTGTGACCTTAGTGATATCGGAACAAAGATTAGGTACTGTCTAACTAGAACTGACTTTATCTGATAGCTATAACGTGCGCGAGTGCTTCCGCCGTCGGCGTCTTCACAGGCGTTCGTAAACTGCGTCCGCTAACTCAATTACCGGCGCTTTCCCGTAATCTCCCGGCTCGGCGCGGCCGCGTGTCGGAGAGAGCGCACGGCTCTAATGCCCTTTCTTCTGTAATTACGCAACCTATCAAAATGCGATTACTTCGCTCGGAGGCGGCAACACTCGCCGCTCTGCACTAACGCTCCTGCCGACGGCAAGACCGCTCTCAGAACCTATTCATTAAAAACTATAGAAAGCTCGTGGCTGAAAGCATTCATACAGTTCTGAGAGTGGATTAAATCGGACCTTGACAAGAATGAAGGCAGTCCTCTCTCACGGCTTCTAAAACCTGCGTTCTCTCCGATTAAAAAATAATATTTCACCTTTGTGTAGGTAGCTGCACTATCTCCGATGGACGGAATGGTTAGAAATGTGAAATAAGAATTGAACGCGGGTAAATCGCGGGAAGCAGCTAGTAAACAATAAAGTAGAGATATGTACGAATTAGCTTTTGTTCGAGGAGTGGAAACAACTAGCTCGTGCTGTTGTTGAGGTTGCGAACGTAGACTCGGTTTGGTTTGGTCGCCCTCGACTCGCATGAAAGCTCCGCCGCCGCCGCGCCGACGACGCACTCAAAACATCAACTAAGGTTCTAAAAACAAATTTCTATTAAAATCCTAAGATTAAGTGCTACGTTGTACGGAAAGCTGCGCCATCAACAAAGTTATTATAAGCTGCTGATTCAATTCGATAAGTTGTTTGTGTTTTATTGTTGCGCAGATGTTTGATATGTCGTGTGGTCTGCAGCTGCATGATGCGGCACAGCTCAGCGGCTCTGTTGTACTGTGAGTGGAGGTGACGAGTGCATGCTTAGAGCGGTGACTCGTGAGTGACAGAGCGCGGGCTCGTTAGCGGCGTGGATGTGGGGGCGAGGGCGGAGCGCCAAGTAGTGTCATCCTGCGGCTCGGAGCTGCTCCTGCGGGCGTAGGATGTGTCAGGGTCAGCACTCGTCATGCCGTCACGTCATCCGCACAACGATCGGCGCATAGCATTCGGCGAGCCTATACGTACATCTACTAGAGAATTAAATGTCAGAGGTCATCACTCCGAGTGGAACGGTCTGTGTTGATAATCTCACTAAATCCACCACGTACGTAATCCAGCTGATTGATAGCAATCAAACGTACAGCTCGCCTCGTCAGCTGCCTGCGCGCCAGATGATCTTGGTTCATAAGTACATAGTCTTCGTTGCATTTGCGACAATGTGCGCGCCTGCGTCGCAGCTCTGCGAACAAAAGTCAATCCATTGCCCTAGAGGGCTTACAGGTACATACAGAACAAAGGGATAGATATAATACTAACGACGCGACGTTGACATTGTACATAGTCATTCTTATTACCTAGGAATAAAGATCAGTTTTACAGGCAAGAGTTGGCGACGGACGACTAGAAGACAGTCAGTCTATTTGAATTAGAAAGCTTCTTGATTGACACAGCAATTTGTCAAACGTGTCGGTTGCATTATTAACTCTATTACAATGTGCCAAGGTAAATGAGAAAGTGCCAGTGAGTGATTCGCGTTAAAAGTCTAAGTTTCTCCTTTGATCGTTCTCTCGCCTATGTTTAGATATTATTTGATGAACGTTCAGCGGTAATAAAATAAAACAAGCATAGCGCGTTGTATTGTTTGTTGGTACTCGTAGCTCCTGAGGAAGCAGCCGAGAGCTAAGTGATGTTCATTGACGGTGAGAGAACATCTGATGGGCAGATCGCAGTCGACGCGACGCGTCGTCGGTCGGTCGGTCGCCAGCCCATGGTATCGATACTATTGTGTTGTGGGACGGACTATTTCATGAATGTCATAGTAAACACAATCTAACCTCATCTCAGAAAATGGAACTCATCCAAATGTGTATGTGGCTGCACTCTGGTAAAGCTTTTGATTTTAGTTTATTAGGTACACAAAACAAGCAATAATAGAATAACATAAAAAAGTATATAAGTATCCTACTAATATTATAAACGCGAAAGTTTGTAAGTATGGATGGATGTTTGTTACTCTTTCACGTAAAAACTACTGAACGGATCTTGATGAAACTTGGAACATACATAGTATGTGTACTGGAATAACATATAGGCTACTTTTTATGTTGGTACCACGAAAGCTAGTATGAATATATGTATACGAGTATGTATGACCAGGCTTGAAACGTAAAGTATGTGCACACAAGCAATGATTACAGTGACACGTTATGTATTAGTGCTGTAAGTGTCCTGCGCCATCAGGCGAGCGGCGCGGCGCACCGCGCCGGTGGAGACGCCGCCCGCCGCAATCACTCACCGTGCAATGACCACACTGGAAATACTGTACCTGATATACTCCATCATGGCTGTAAAGCCGACACAAACTTCATAGTATATTATTGAGGAATAACAAACGACTACATTTATATTGAATGGAATGGAACTTATTATAGGCCAGCTGTTTAGTTCAGCCTGAAGTTCCCTCGCTCCGCGCGCGAGCCTGTCTGCTGTATATACAATGTGTATTGTCGAACCTTGATCAAACGAGATGTGCGGATACACGACATATATTTATCGATAAAAAACAAAAAATAAAAAATTATATGTACCTATCTTAAAAATAAAGCCGATTTAATTATTTTTTTAATGAAAACTACTTCATCTGGTTTTTTCTCCGTTTCTTTTTGAGTAAACGGTGTATTTTATTCAAAGTAGTCTCATTTGAAAGCTAGATAGTGTACCTAGCTAAGAAAATAAGAAAAAAATACAATTTCGGTACATAAGTCTAGTAAAATCAATATTATTTTAGAAATTTGCAAAAAAAAACTTATTTTATTTTATTTTTGATCTGTAACTTTAAAACTGGGTTATTGTGGTGTACTTTTTTGCATGTTTTTCTTTTGCAAATTTCTGAAAAAAATTTGATTTTACTAGGCTTATGTACCGAAATTGTATTATTTGTAATCGAAAGTTGTTATTTGATTAATAAATGTGAATAGGTTCAACGAGAGTGTCGCCTGTATCTCCTCTGGACGTGCTCCTGATGAGAACAGAGAGATGCAAACACACCTGGACCAGTTGTCCACTTGTCCACTGGACAACTGTCCCGTAATTACTGTAATTCGCTCTAATGACGACTCCGTAGACTGGATGCTGCGGCAAGAACTGCTTGACTCACAGCTTTGTATTACAAACTATTGCAAATAACAATGTTTTCTAACTTCAAAATGATAGTTCCCTGAAGCATTGCGATATGTTTTATTGCAGTTGCGTTATTATTGGATCGTACACATGGATAGGCCGTCGGGTAACCAACCACCCACCCGCGTTCTGCCGTATCTTGAAGTTCACTTTTGTTACGCATAGCTTTAGTTCGCTAGCATTGAACAATCAAAATATCATAATTGATAGGTGATACTAACTCTGGCAGATTGTTGTTCACCGTGCTCTGAGCTGAAACTGCGTGAAACATATCACTCTCGATTCTATCCTAAGACAACTCTCAAGTAGGTACTTAACCATAATCGAGCTCGTGTCATGTAATGATCTTAAATAACACTTGTAACAATGAAATGGCCCACTCGCGCCGGCCCCCGCGCCCAGCGTAGGTACCTACCTACGTGATCTCCTAGTTCGCCACAGACTGGTCGTGACTCACCACACCACATACCCGTACCACAGTACACATATAGAACAGTATGGAAACTAAGCCTAGTTGATGAAATAAATACCTACGCTCCATTATAGCACTAGGGTTGTCACTTTTGTTGTTTTTGATATATATTTTTTATTAAGACGATTTTTTTCTGTACTGATCAATAAATGGAATTGAAATAACTAGCTTACAAATGTGGTCTGGTATAATATAATAATATCTTCGTCTGGTCGAAGCGACGCGTGATCCGAGATCTAACGAGTATGTTGCGCAGCGCATCAGCCAGCATTGCCATACAGCGTGGCAATGCAACCAGCGTCTTGGGGACGCTTCCGACTGGTATTGATATGGGTCAATTGAGCTACCTGTAGATTGTTTAGAATAGTCTGCAGTTAGGTCAATTGTCTAACTAGTTAAATTTTCTTTGTTAGTAAAGTATTTGCTTACAAATACAATTTAAATAGGTAATCTCATGGCGTTGCGTGTGAGCCGCGGTTGGACGTAAACGTTTCGTGAGCTCGTCGGAGCGGGCGCACGCAGACATTGTAGCGCAGGCAGCGCGCGCGCAACGCTCATGAGCGGCTGCGAACCGTACCGCGTTTCAAAATCCGAGTTGATAATTTATAGCAGCCGCCATCTTGGATTCACATTTTGACAGCAGTATCGGCTTCAACACCCTCGAAAACCATGAAAATGACACCCATGACGGAAAAAATGATAATTTATAGCAGCCGCCATCTTGGATTCACATTTTGACAGTAGTGTCGGCTTCAGAACCCGCGAAAACTATGAAAATGACACCCATGACGGAAAAATTGATAATTTATGGCAGCCGCCATCTTGGATTCATATTTTGACCGCAGTATCGGCTTCAGCACCCTCGAAAACCATGAAAATGACACCCATGACGGAAAAAAATATAATTTATAGCAGCCGCCATCTTGGATTCACATTTTGACAGAAGTATCGGCTTCAGCACCCTCGAAAACCATAAAAACGATACCCATGATGCAAAATTTCATAATTGATTGCAGCCGCCATCTTATATTTAAATTTTGAAAGTCTACAATCAAGTTTAAACAATGATGTTATATTTACTCAAAAATCAGTGCCGCGAGGTTGCCGCTTTGCCACCTACACGAACGAGACAAGTAATGCGTGCGTTGCGTTTATGAGTGACAGAGATAAGGACATATTATGCCGTGCGGCGGCGCGCGGCGTCTCGTCTGTTCGAACTAAAATCACTGTTGCCGCTTTGCGTTGTCTGCTCAAACAGTGCTAGGTAGGTATTAGGCTACTTTAATAAATTATCGCCAAGTTATTATTTCTTTACAATGAGTATGACGTCTCTATTTGTAAAATCTCATTAAATAAATAAATAAATAATGCTGCTAAAAATTCACACAGCATTATCTAGCCCCATGGTAAGCAGAGCTTGTGTTATGGGTACTAGATAACTGATATACATAATACAATATATTACATAGATAGATATTTTTTTATTATACATAGAAAACGACCAGAACATCCGGAACAAATATCTGCAGATCGTACACACATTGTTCCGAGGCGGGAATCGAACCCGCAACCTCCTGAGTCGCAGGCGGACCTTCGCCCACCACGCCACATCGGTCGTCAATTGACTTTAAAAATCCTCAAAACCGCAGCCATTCTTGATTTACATATAAGTTCACGGATTCATTATGTATGATCGATCACACGGACTCATTATTCTATAACAATCATAATAATAAATTATTCTTACCTTTCAAAATCAGCAGGAAGTTTAAAAAACGACAGCTCCGCTTTTGATGAAGCCGAGTTCATACAGCCGTATGCAACGCAATATCTGTAGCGGGTCATTTTTCACTTTCACGCGACCGCACGCCTAGACGCGACAACCGCTACCTGAGCATCCCCGAGAATCACCCAGAAGCCGTGTCGATGTGCATGTTGGTGTGAGTGTGCCGTTTCGAGTGTTTGTTCCTAGTTTCCGTACTGTATATACTTATACTGAGCCCGTACTGAGTCTAGTGTATGTAGACATTTTTTGTTAACGAAGTCAACGAAGTATTCTTGATTTGCGCGTCGTCGGTGAGTGATCGATGGCGATCGGATTTTATTTGAGTTTTATTCTCAGGTTCAATTTGTTTGCCCTCTCGGCGCGGCGACAACTGACTTTAGTATATTTGACGCAGGTACCAATTGGAGAAGATTGAGCTTCTAGAGTTTTCATTAATCGCCACTCGCTTGTTAGCACCGCGATGACCAACCGTGGTTTCGGCTGAATACTTTATACTTTGACATTATTCTGCATTGGGGTCTATTGGTGGCGACGTGTAACATGCATGTAGGTAGATTGAAGGTCGTGCATAGAATCTCAGGTATGTAGGCTTCGGTCAGGTTTGCGCCGCCCGCGCCGCCTTCTCTACAGACACCTAATACCTTACAAAAACGACACTCTAATTGTCTAAGAGTTGTTTTGAGTCGGACAGTTTGCGCAGAGCCGTACGTACAAGTCCTGTGAGCACGCTAAGTTAAACGTGGCTTGTATGCTGGCTGAAGCTAGACGTTTATAATTGTACTTATCTTCGTCTTTATCTGTAGTACGCATGGGGTTTAACTTGCAAACTGCGAGTAAGCCAAGAGTAGGGCTCGTTATGGCCCACTCCAGCGCTCCAGCGTTGGCCGGGCGCCAGCGCCGCGGTATTTATACCCGGAGGCGCCGACTGTTGCCCGACTGCTGCACCTACATTCCACGCTTCAATTCTTCCATTTTTAGCTGTCTCACATTTCACCTTCGCATAATCTTGGTATGTATTAGTTCTCAATCATTGTGTATCGTGTGCTGGAAGGGTAAGGCCCAGCGCGGTGGTCACGGCATCCTTGGGGAGGGACGGTCAGCTGTGAGGAAGAGGTTGGCTAGGGTCAGTTTCTGGATTTTCCATCATTTATGATTTTTTGGAGTGCACATATAATGTCCTCATCAAAGATGTTTAAGCGGTTATATCCGCTATAAACGGTCTCCTCTCAACACTCGAGAACACATTCCGCCGTTAGTTAATGGCAGAGTATCCATTTCATAGCGCTCTGAACGGGCTCCGCGCAGCGCAGTTCATCTGGTGAGATGGATGGATTTTGATGGGATTCTTTCACAATTTGATATATCTCTTATCAAAACTTTCGAATTTTGAAAATTTTGAACGTTTTGTTTAGATTGAGAGATTTTCTCGGGTGATGTTTAAAACGTTCACTTTGATTTTACGGAAGCAAAATGATTTTTCCATAAACAGGGTAAACTGCAGTAGGTGAAGTAAACTAACAGCCACGAATGGTCCGCAATGGGAAAGTGCCGCCTGTGTCTGGGGTTCTGTCATTGTAATGTATTTAATGTGTCTCATGGGTGAGGTTAACAAAGTATTCTGAACCGGCATTACTGAGTGTGATCGTCTGTCTGCGCTGGCTGGGCTGGTCAGGCACGGCACGCAGGGGCCAGCCCCGAGCCCGCGCGCGGTCGATACCAGACGGCGGGTCACCAGCGCAGCACTGCCTCGTGTAATATACACTGAGTACCACAGGTCCAGTAAATGCATCCACTACACATTGTTCTAATATTCATTAGATTGATGTGATATAGAAAACACTAAGTGCCGTCGAAAAGCCTATCCTGTGAGGTCGGTGGCGCAGTCCCAATAGCGTAGTAAGCCAATATCGGCCCAGACATCGGCCTCACATGTCATTGACTCACATTTCTGGTAAATGCATGCCTGTGATAAGGTCTTGAGGAGGCCACACGAGTCGGAGATGGTTTCCACGTGATGTCTGCGTGTCAGGTCGCCCGTACACTCGTCTATACTCCGATTTCGAATCCAAGATATTTTTTGTAGACATTTATGAATGAAAACTTGACAAACATTGATAATAATAATAGAAAACAACGAGGAGAATAATCACGAAAAACTAAAACACAAACTTCAACAATTCATCATCTTGTTTTTATTTAGATTTTACAACCTTTTAACAATGTTTATGTCGGTTGACTTAGTAACAGTAAAGAAACTTAAAAATTAACAAAACAACCACTTCCGGAATTAACAAAACGAAACAAAAATAACGCTTAATTAAAATAAAATTAACTTAAAGTATAAGAGAATTATCTCAAGAACTATACTACTTCACTAGTTGCATATTTAATAACTAACTACGTAACTCACTACCTATATTCCACCAATATTCCTTGGGTATTGTAACCCATTTTTGTACAAAATATATCCAGGATTTTGAATCGGTGTATAGTCCGTCTAAAGAAGCGGATTGGGTGTGGGTGGCGCTCTATGCAAATGATGTCACTGTCTGACTTGTCGGATGTGGCACAAGGATCAATCGACCAGCGCTACTGGGGGCTACCACAGTACACGGGGCTAATCATGTACAATACTTTGTCGTTGTGGAGGTATCTTATTCCTGTGATTGGTCAACAATGGAGAGACAGAGAAACAAGGACTCGCGCGGCAACACGCTTTCCCAGCCATCCAATCGTTCTACTTCCGTGTCCACAGCTCTATTGAGACTACAGAGTGCAGGGCTCTCCGATCAACTAGCGAGGGGCTGTGGCAGGACGAGGGCGCAAGGCTCGTCGAAGACTGTATACAAAAGTTGCCAAAGGGGACTGTAATTTGGTCGCGCTCTCCGCGCTCCCCTGACTCCGCTTTGGTATTGCTTTGTACTCCGGGACTCGTTGGAGTCGGCTCGTCTGACCCAGCTACGTGTTGCTGCATGCTACAGCGCTGCACATTGATGCATTGCAGTATCTGCTGTAATCCGGGACTCGCTGGAGTCGGCTCGTCTGACCCAGCTACGTGTTGCTGCATGCTACAGCGCTGCACATTAATGCATTGCAGTATCTGCTGTACTCCGGGACTCGTTGGAGTCGGCTCGTCTGACCCAGCTACGTGTTGCTGCATGCTACAGCGCTGCACATTGATGCATTGCAGTATCTGCTGTACTCCGGGACTCGTTGGAGTCGGCTCGTCTGACCCAGCTACGTGTTGCTGCATACTACAGCGCTGCACATTGATGCATTGCAGTATCTGCTGTACTCCGGGACTCGTTGGAGTCGGCTCGTCTGACCCAGCTACGTGTTGCTGCATGCTACAGCGCTGCACATTGATGCATTGCAGTATCTGCTGTACTCCGGGACTCGTTGGAGTCGGCTCGTCTGACCCAGTTACGTGTTGCTGCATGCTACAGCGCTGCACATCGCCGCTCTAGTCTATCGTTTTGTTATCTAACCTTTAATAATGTGCTTCTTTCCTTGTGCTACAATTTACTTATCTCTTGCGTCTTAATCCTATTAGGTACTTACTAATCCATATGCTGGTTTTTTACTTGATTCGATTTTAAACCGCCAGCAAGTATTTGTCTGTGATATGATAACTATAGTAGGTAGGTACCTACACTATTCATTGCTAGTTATAATGATGGCTGTGTCTGAGTGTATAAGTGAGTGCGTTTCACGAAGTAGATTGAAGCCAGTTTGCGAAATAAATAAGTAAAATGTACATTATAAAAGGTGACGTGCATTGCTCCGCACAAGTGGTCCCCGCCCTGCAGTTGACCCCTCTCTCGGCTCGTTCTAATTGATCACTGACGCCGTTATGGGCCATTCCGTTTAACGGTTCTTTGTCATAGGTCGCCTCGGCAACTATGTATACATATATGTTCGTCTCAAAATGTCCCTCTGAGTCTGAGTCAATGTTTTTCTGTCTGCTGTATGGATCCGCATTACGCATGGAAAATTAAAGTATCAGTGAGGGAGGATTTTGAGCAAGTTCCTGTAAAAATAGAGGTGGAAACTGTACTTAGCTTTATTTGCTCTAAGTCTATGTTCTATTTTACCTAAATATAAGCTTTTGGTTTCTCAAATAAATAAGATAAATGATGTTTGGTGTACAGCAGTTGTGTTGTGTTGTTCCAGGCAAGGTGGTGTGCGGCGCGTGCGGCGGCAAGTGCAGCGGCGAGGTGCTGCGCGTCTCCGACAAGTACTTCCACACGGCGTGCTTCACGTGCCGCACCTGCGCCGCCTCGCTCGCCCGCGGCGGCTTCTTCTGCAAGGACAACCACTACTACTGCCCCCAGGTACCACGCGTCCAATCAGTTCAAAACATGTAAAGTGATCCATCTGTCCCAACCAATCAAATGCCTTTGACAAGCCGCAACATCTCTTAAGAGTGTTGCGTTGCGACTCTGAATCACCTGTCAATGATTTGTTAGAATTGTAGGAGAGTATTGAAGACGTCAGTTGGACAGGTTGTGATTGTGGTGTTGTTGCAGGACTACCAGCGCGCGTTCGGCACGCGGTGCGCGGCCTGCAACCAGTACGTGGAGGGCGAGGTGGTCTCCGCGCTGGGGAACACTTACCACCAGAAATGCTTCACCTGCGCACGATGCAAGTCAGTACCAGCGCCACTCTACCATCTCCACTCTGTTGTTGACAACAGCGCGAGGCACACTAACAAGTCAATCCATCGAGCATAGCTGATTGAAATGCACATCCACATGTACACTCAGAGTAATAAGACATAGAGTGATAATTTCACAAAACATTCCGCTCTAAGTTGAAGCCAAAAACCAAGCAATGTGTGCGTAAGCGGCACGTCATTACACGCCGATACCATCGACTACGTACCATAGACGCCTAATACCTATTTATTCACTGTGCAAACAAGTCTGTCAACCAACTGAGGTGAGCGGGCGCGGGGAAGTGAGTGCTCATTGGTCCGTTCAAGGTTACGACATATCATGACCATTATTAGTGATGGGGTAAGTACTATGAAAGCAATCGATACTTGCAACAAGGTATATTTACTTTGACGATTTGACGACCAATGTGGCGCGGCGGGCGAGGGCTGTCTGCGACGCAGGAGGTTGTGGGTTCGATTCCCGCCTGGGGTCAAATATTTCTACGATCTGAAAGTACCTATTTGTTTCGGGTGTTTTGGGTATTTTCTATGTATGTATAATAAAAAATATCTATCTATGTAACTAATGTGTTGTATTGTATTAAGTTGATCAGTCATCTAGTAACCATAAAAAATTCAGCAATATGGCTCTATGTAGGAGGGGGGGTCTTAGGGGGTCATTGGGGGGGTGGCGGCAAGGCTCGCTTCGCTCACCGCAATGCTCCTCCGTGTTCTAGGTAAGGGGGTCTAGGGAGGGCTGTCTGCGACGCAGGAGGTTGTGGGTTCGATTCCCGCCTGGGGTCAAATATTTCTACGATCTGAAAGTACCTATTTGTTTCGGGTGTTTTGGGTATTTTCTATGTATGTATAATAAAAATATCTATCTATGTAACTAATGTGTTGTATTGTATTAAGTTGATCAGTCATCTAGTAACCATAAAAAATTCAGCAATATGGCTCTATGTAGGAGGGGGGGTCTTAGGGGGTCATTGGGGGGGTGGCGGCAAGGCTCGCTTCGCTCACCGCAATGCTCCTCCGTGTTCTAGGTAAGGGGGTCTAGGGAGGGCTGTCTGCGACGCAGGAGGTTGTGGGTTCGATTCCCGCCTGGGGTCAAATATTTCTACGATCTGAAAGTACCTATTTGTTTCGGGTATTTTCTATGTATGTATAATAAAAAATATCTATCTATGTAACTAATGTGTTGTATTGTATTAAGTTGATCAGTCATCTAGTAACCATAAAAAAATTCAGCAATATGGCTCTATGTAGGAGGGGGGGTCTTAGGCGGTCATTGGGGGGTGGCGGCAAGGTCGCTTCGCTCACCGCTATGCTCCTCCGAGTTCTAGGTAAGGGGTAACCCCCCGACGACCCCCCGACGACCCCCGACGACCCCCCGACGCAAAAAAGTCGGAGGGCGTCCTACACTACGTTTGCCGAGTCGTGGTCTCCACTCAAGAACACGTTTGCCCCATCGGCCGTCGGTTCTTCGCGAGATATGGCCGGCCCACTGCCACTTCAGCTTGCTAATTCTTTGAGCTATGTCGATAACCTTGGTTCTCTGTCGGATGTATTCGTTACGAATCCTATCCTTCAGAGAAACTCCGAGCATAGCTCTTTCCATAGCTCGCTGAGCGACTTTGAACTGGTGGACCAGCCCTATCGTGAGTGTCCACGTCTCAGCTCCGTAGGTCATAACGGGTAGGACGCACTGATTGAAAACCAGTCAGTCAGTGGTAATCTAGCTTTATATAGTATGTATAATGTATAATATAATGTATAATAATAAAAAAAAATAAGTATCAATGGTAATCTAGCTTTATACTATAGTAGAATAGAATAATATTATATGAAAAATAAATAAATATTAGAGTTAACATTTAGGTACCTTTAGATAATACCATGTAGCAATGTAACGTTAAATATTATTTTAATCGACTTTTACATAATTCATCATAATCTTCCCTACGGCCATCGACATCTTAATGTCGCCTACGGCACAGCACTATTTACCCCGCCTTCTCAGAGAAAAAAGGAAAGCAAATACAGAATTGGTTATGAAAGAAAGAGATGCACAGTTGACCTCGACAGTTGACCTCAACTGGTCAACCAAATTAAGTTGAGCTCCGTCAGGAGCCATTGAGTAAGCGAGCGCAGAGATTGTCACGGGTCACTGGTCTGGTCGCTACTGATCGAACGTTAGTGGGCGTGGATTTTTATAAGATCTCTTTATCTTATGTGATGTCTTAAATCGTTCGTCCTGTATTAGGTGTCTAGGGTACGTAGTCGATGGCCGATACGGACACAAATGTATAGAACATAATCAGTGTAGTGTATTTCTTTTTTAGTGTATAATCTTAGTGTATTTAGTTGGCTTGCAAAACTTTTCTTTGCAAATCCGTCTAAGTTTTTCAACCAATCGGGAAGCAACAGTCTATATTATTTTTCGTGTTATTTCGTTATGTTTTTTTTTGTTACCCTACATATGTATGTATTATTTTGTTTGACATAATGTCAAAACAACATGAATATTCTTATTAATAAAGAACTGAACTGAAGTCGGATCAGAAGGAAATCTAAGAACGAATATAAAGACATTAATAAAACTAGGGTTCATCGTCTAATGAAACCAATGAAATTTTTATATTTAACGCTCCGACTACATCAACATCCGGACAGTCTGTAACAATCTATTTCCTTGCCCGTGAAAATAAAACAAAAGTTTTTGATTATTTATACCAAGCTTAATAGAACATAGGTACATATTTCACTTAAAAATCCGGGTAAGTTAGTAGGTAACCCTAATTATATCTGGCAAATAAAAGTCCTACAAGTGTAAAGTAGAAATAGATTAAACAAATAAGTACCTATGGGGGAAAATAATTTTTCTAATAGCTAGCAACATTTTTATGTAATGGCGTCTGTCATGTTTACGATTTATTTTTGTGCTTATACCAATGTTTTACTCAAGAATATAAGATGCCAGGTTGTATTTACCCGTGAAATGGAATCTTCTATTGTTTCTGATTATTATGAAAAGAGTTGTTACACCCTTTTACTGCACAATAAATCATGATTATTAAAAATTACGGAGCTCTTCCCAGTAGGTACCTTGAGCACTGACGTGTCGAGCGATGTACGTAGCCTTTAAAGGCTAACTTGAAATTGCGTCACTTCGCGTGCGCCTACTGCGGTTCTAAGCCTAGTTATTCTAAGCATGTACATATATCTCTACTGTAGGTCCCTTTACCTTAGACTATCTGACGATGCGCTAGTCTCGAACCTTAAACTTCGGCTGTATGTCCGATGATGTTCATTCTAGTTCGTCAGCATAGTTATGTTTAGAGAAATAAAAGCTTGATATGGTGCTGGAGACAGTGATTGAGGATAGATATGGTTGTGTTCCAGACGCGCGTTCCCGTCCGGCGAGAAGGTGACGTACACGGGGGCGGAGGTGGTGTGCGGGGCGTGCGTGGCGGGCCCGCAGCGGCAGACGGCCCGCGCCGCGCCCGCGCCGCAGCCGCAGCTCGCGCCGCAGCCGCCGCCCGACCGCAGCCTCTCGCCGCCGCGCCTCGTGCCGCGCCCGCTGGGGGACCCCAATGGTAACCACTCCACACTGTACGCATTCAATGTCGTGTCTGTAGACAAGTCGCTGTCCAGGAATGTCCCTGGACAGCAACTCTACTGCACTGTACTGCTGAATACATCATCCGAGAGATTGGAACACCTCATTGAGATCTTGAGGATTCCTTGACTTCAAGAATAAAGGCATTCTTATTTTTTTGAAATAACAGTTGAAATGTTTTTATTGAATGTCACCAAGTTTCCAGTTGTGTTGTGAGCGGTTCCTTGTCGCACTAATGACTATCGTTTGAATTCCGAATATTCTCGGCCAAGTAGCTGCTCTGTCGCCTCACGTGACATTCAGAAAGCGCGCGCGTTCAATAATAGACGAGCACTCCGACGCCTGATGAGCGACATCGAGCTGCTTCGAACGGAACTATCGGATTATGCTGAAGCCCCTTCTCTAATATCTGTCTAAATACTAATAAACTCGTAGGTCATTATGTAGAAGGCATGTACATTGTATAACATAACATGTAAATGAAATATGTAGCATCAGGTATAAAATAGAGCAGACGTATAGCAGATAACTTGTGGTGTTACAGAGTGCGCGGGCTGCGGACAGGAGCTGTCGGAGGGACAGGCATTGGTGGCGCTGGACAGGTGAGTGGGAGAGAGAGAGAGAGAGTGGTAATGTTCCTCCCTGAAGTAACAAGCGGGGCCCGAACAAGCTGCAACCGTGCTGTATTTATTTGTAGTATTACCGCTATAATCTGTACCACTGAGCTTTATCTCAATATACTAGTTCTGTGATCTGTATAGATGGCGTCTACTCGACACAAATATGCCGTGTTTTCTTTTAATATCGACATCAGTGATAATAAGTAATAGTAAGTTGTTCAAGTGAAGGCTGTTGCTCGTACTTCAGGCTTGTTCGTCACGTCACGCTCGGATGCTGAATCGTTTTGTTCGACGGTTTACTTTAAGTTTTCATTGGTTCCTTTCTGTTAGTTTTTGGTCCGTTGCGTGCGGGCCTTAGCCTCCTAAGTACAGGGTAGTGTCCTTGTTACAGACAATGGCACACGTGCTGCTTCTCGTGCGTGGTGTGCGGCTGCGTGCTGCAGGGCGAATACATGGGCCGCGACGGCGCGCCCTATTGCGAGCGGGACTACCAGCGCGCCTGGGGCGTGCGCTGCGCCTACTGCGCGCGGTACATCTCCGGCAAGGTATGTCTCCTCATCCTCGGTACATACTGCGTGCGGTACATATGCCGCAATGTATTCCACCAGGTATGATATCAGCCGCGATATCGTTCTGTAAATGAAGGTCCTGGTTTGCGGTTTCAGGTGCTGCAGGCGGGCGAGAACCACCACTTCCACCCGACGTGCGCGCGCTGCTCCAAGTGCGGGGACCCGTTCGGGGACGGCGAGGAGATGTTCCTGCAGGGCGCCGCCATCTGGCACCCGCGCTGCGGGCCCGCGCCGCACGCCGCGCCCGCGCCCCTCGACCACGACCGACCCGACTCCGACCTGCAGGTATCCCTCCCCATATCTAAGTGTTGTCTAGTTCTAGATGTTGGTTACTCATTTTAATATCACACCTCAAAATCGGAAAACTGAAATGCCACTTAAATCACCGATTCTCTCTAAAAACTGATTGGGGCAGGCATGAGGGCGGTGTGTCCACCAATATACCTAGATCTGAGTACTAAGTCCTCGTCCAGGTCAAATCTCACATTAAATTCAACATTTTTGGTTTTTGGTTCCTTGAAGGTGATAATGATAATTGAAAACTTACGATAAAAAAAATGACAAAAGTGCACGTTTCGCACTTACTTAGGTATCTCATGGCCCGGCGGTCTATTGAGATGAGTTATGGTTTGATACATAGCTTATTATATTACTAATAATAATTGTGTTGCTTGAACCATTCCAAAAGCCTATTAGTATGCTCTGTCGCGTCCCGCTCCTACGAACGCGAAGTCCAATCCCGCTCCTACGAACGCGAAGTCCAATCCCGCTCCTACGAACGCGAAGTCCAATCCCGCTCCTACGAACGCGAAGTCCAATCCCGCTCCTACGAACGCGAAGTCCAATCCCGCGCTTCAGTATTCCGAAAAGAGACATTCAAATGTATTTATTTTATAGTCGCTTACAATTTGATGCTGATATTTAGTGTTATATTGATGCAGTGAGCCGAGTACGAAGCATTTCAACTTTTCAAAATTCAAAACCCAAAAATAAATAAATAATGCCGGACAATTCACACAGCGTTATCTAGCCCCCATGGTAAGCAGAGCTTGTGTTATGAGTACTAGATAACTGATATACATAATACTATATATTACAAAGATAGATATTTTTTATTATACATAGAAAACGACCAGAACAAATATCTGCAGATCGTGCACACAATTGTTCCGAGGCGGGAATCGAACCCGCAACCTCCTGCGTTGCAGGCGGACCTTCGCCCAACGTGCCACATCGGTCGTCAAATCAATGACCATAAAGTTCCATCCATGCGTGTGTGTGCTTCGTACTCAGGTCCTGGACGCTGCCCAAGGTTGAACAGATGACGGAGCTGGTGCCGCCCTCTACTTGTATTCAAATTAATCAATACATGTTATAAACGTTGTTCTAAGTAATGGGAGGTCACGATGTATCCTGCTCCTGCCCTGTCGGGCGTGCAATGTACTCAAATTGACAAAGTCTATCTCCTCATATTGAAGCTTGGGTAGTCGTTGTACAATACAGGTCGCAGTCAATATTTGAACGTACACTCGTAAAGATTCTGCCTCGCTTTCTATTTGTAGTTAATATTTATTTTGTTTCAGTTAATTATGTAATGTTTTGCACCGTAATGTATCCGTGTACGCACGACACTACACGCGACACACAGAGCACTCTATCTCTTGTTGATCTTGTTGCGGAACGTAGTCGATGTGAGCGAGACGTAATCAAAACAAATTGTTTGTATCCGAGCTGGTCGCGCACCCGCTATACGTATGTATGAGTGGATCCCACGTCTCTGTGGTTATGGAACCACCTACAAACTTACGTAAATGTGCTAAATCGTTTCACATACGTCGAAATATTGCTAATAATAATTGGCATGCTGAATTAAAGAATTAGTAATCAAAGTCAAATTAAACTTAAGTAAATTTCATGCAAAAGTAAAAATAAATGTAATAAGTAAAAATTGCCCTTGCTGAGGACCGAGGTGAGTGGAAGAAGGGGAGGGAGGCCTTGTCTGCGGCGGGACACTCCGGGCTAATGTAATAATAATAAAAGTTAAAATTATTGTCTATAACATATGAAAATTAATTATTTAAAATTAACACAGCAAACATTCTTGGACATAGAAGCTACGTGGTACTGAAGAGATGCAATTTAGTGAAGATAATCAAAGAACCCTTTATTTCGTGTTAGCATAGAGTTGAGCTCGCCTTACGACGCATAGTATTTAGTAATCCGCTAGAAGGCTAACGTTATTGACTCTGTTTCTGATCATACTAATTAGTCCGCTATCTTTTGCACATTTCAATGTCACCCAAACTTGTGGTCGATAAATACTGAAGCACCCTCCGAGTACAATATACCGGTCATCCCGTCACCACGACGGTGTACAAACCTGTTGAAACGTCGGGAAAAATAGCTAAATAAACGCGAAAATAAGTAAATACCCGGTTTAATAAATCTTATTAAATGTACTTGTGAATCGGCTCAGTATCGGCAATGAGAGTTAGTTGAGTATGTCGGTGTTAGTCCGAGGAGTGCAGCGCGCGTGGTGTGGTGTGGTGTCGTGGCGCGCGGAGTGCATGATGTGGTTTGTCGCAGCTGTCGCTGCGGTCGCGCACGCCCAGCGCCAACGGCTCCTACTGCAGCCCCTACAGTAGCCTCAACAGAAAGGTTCCTTTTCTTTTTACTTTATTTGTGCTCTTCAACGAGAAATGTTGTTTATGTAGCGAATAAATCTTTCAAATAATCCTCCGATTTACTGAAGACTAACCCCACCCGGCCGGGGCACGACATGTGCTCTCGATCCGCCCTCCCCTCCCTGTCTGTCCCCTGCCCCACATACCCATCTCCTCTTTCCCTCAAACTATCCCTAATGTTCTTTGGTAAATCTAATACTAGATGTCACTAGTAAATTTTAAAATGAATTTTTGCGTTCAGGAGCACATTTTTTATTAATTTTAATTTCTTATTAGTTTCTCTCCTTGTTTGCACAATGTCAGCTAATAGTTACTTCGCCAGGTTTTCTTTGTGTTAATATTATTTAATTTCGTCAACCAGCCAGATAACTTAGACACTAATAGTGAACTGCTCACTTCCTGGTCATGTCCGCCATTCCACGGGGTGCCAGCGCCAACACGTCGGTCGAGCTGGACGAGGCACTGGGGACAGACGAGGCGCCGGATTAGTTGCCTTCACCTAATGATGTGACATGATGATTTTGTAAACTTAAAGAAATAAATGAGTTTGACTTTGATCATAGAAATCCGGGTCATCTCTCACCCACGTCTTTGTCGATTCGTCAAATATATAGGGCTTTCTGGGATACAAGAAGCACAAGACAGGACCCTCGCAACAGCGAAAGGTCTGTATCCAGCAGTAGGTGATACTTAACTAGAAGGATAATACATAGTACATATGTTGTAAAGGTTGTGGGTTCTGATATAAATGTTTGTACGTTCCAGTTCGGTGTGGGCAGCGTGGGCACCGGCGGGTACCGCAGCGGCGGCGTGTCGCCCGGGCTCGTGCTGCGCGAGTACGGCGCCTGCTCGCCGCACCGCATCACCACCTACTCCTACCTCACCTCCGAGCCCAACTACCTGCGCCGCCCGCTCGCGCCCGCCGACCGCCCCCCCGCCAGCCCCCACTTCCACCGCCCGCCCTGTGAGTACACGCCGCCTGCCACATACCGCACCACCACACCACGCCACCACTGATCGTTACTATGCTGTTGCAGCGCGGTCGTCGACGCGCGCCACATCGCGGGCCGGCTCGTCGCGTGCCAGCGGCATGCGCGTGCTGGTCGACTCCATGCGCTCGGAGACGCCGCGCCCCAAGTCTCCGCACATGAACAACGAGGTACGCACCGCCCCTAGTGTACCGACCGCCCGCTCTCTGTCTCTGTCTAACGCACGGCCTCGTGTTGCAGGAGCCCATCGAGCTGTCGCACTACCCGAGCGCGTTCAAGCCGGCGCCCGGCACGCAGTCCAAGATCGAGCGCGACGACTTCCCCGCGCCGCCCTACCCCTACACCGACCCAGGTATACGCCTTTACCATTATCTGCTAACTCTGTTCAATCATACATAAATAAATAATGCTGGACAATCCACACAGCATCATCCTAGCCCCAAGCTAAGCAGTACTTGGGTACTACATGACTGAGATACTTAATACATTACATAGATAGATATTTTTTATTATGCATATTTTTGAACGAACAGAACACCCGAAATAAATGTCTGCAGATCGTACACACAATTGTCCCGAGGCCCGAATCGTACCCGCAACCTCCTGCATCTCAGGCGGACCTTCGCCCACCACGCCGCAGAGGTCGTCGTAAATCGTTCTTATTGGTCTTCGTTGCTAATAATTATGAAAAGGGTGAGCCTTGTGGCACTCCATAAGTCACGGGTGCCCCCTTACAAGCTAATAACTTGATAGATTAGTTGTATACTTGTTATTGAATTTGATTCCAGAGCGTCGGCGGCGCTGGTCCGACACGTACAAGGGCGTGGAGTCCGACGAGGAAGTGGACGGGGCGGAGACGCCCGTGAACGGCGTCAACGGGCACGCCACGCGCCTGCGCCGCGAGGAACATGAGCTCGCCAAGATACACACGGGGATGGCACAGGTTGGTGACCTCGTCACTACTACTACTGTGACGTGTTCGTATGCTTCAGCGAGACCGACGTGTGTCATGTCCTCCGCCATACACACAAGATAAATTACAATTAGGCTTATCCACGTCTGTTCTCCGCTTGCAGCTCTAGCTCGCAGGTCCACACGTGGACCTGCGAGTCCACACGTGGTCCACACGTGGCCCGCACTGCTGCAGGGCACGCCGAGCTGTCCTCTATGCTCAAACATACAAAACAGATTATACAGAAACGGTGCCTAATAGCCATATTCAAAATGAAAACTAGAGATAGCTAATCACCAATTACACTTTATTTATAGTTACAAACAAAAAATTAGACATCACTCACTACGTATAAAATGATATAAAATAAATATGTATATATATATATATATATACAGGGTGTGGCGTAATGAGTGGATAATCCTTTACCCACGGTTGGGGGGCATCACGACTGTTCGGAAAATGACAATTTGTATTCAGTAAAAGTGTCACGGTTTTCGAGTTATCAGGCATTTTTAAAAAAATTTAAAAAGTTAGACCTTACTTTAAGGATAATACCACTCTTTTAAGTACCAAATTTACAATACAAAGAATTTTCTCAGTCTGTTTTCTGAATAGCATTCCTAGATAGTTGTGCTATCAAATGTAAACTACCAATTTTGTACGATAGCCATAGTTTTTTTTATTTTTATTTTTGAACGCAAAATTTGTGTTTTTATTTTATTTTTTTCAAACTTTGGTATCTTGTGGTGTAAAAAAACAGTAGGGTGACATGAGTGCCCAATTCATTAATAATTAGCCTATTTCATTAGGATTCCAAAATGGTATAACATACGATATTTCTAGCTATGAATTAAAAAAAAACTAATGCTTTTAAGATGAGTTAGAAGCATTTTTTGAATTTACAAGATAATTAAAAATTTATTTAATTTTAATAATTAATACCAATGTTACAACTAGGAACTGTATTAGAGCGTGGAAATGAAACAAAAAGTCATCAAAATTACATTTATTAAATTTATTTACAATAAATGTTCGAATTGCCCACCGTGAGCTCGAATGCATGCCCTGCACCTTCTAATAAACGATCGCTTAACATTTCGGGCATGCCCTGTTTGACTTATGGTCTCCGCTGCCCTGTTTATTCGCTCCCGAAGTTGGTCGATGGTGGAGATGGGTTCTTTGTAAACCATATCCTTGAGGCACCCCCAGTAAAAAAAATCCAGGGGGTTTAAATCAGGTGACCGAGGTGGCCACGGAATAGTTCCCAAGCACCCAATCCATCTTCCGGAAAATGTGGCGTCGAGATGTTCGCGCACAACTCGGGCGTAATGCGCGAGGCAACCATCTTGCTGCAGCCACATTCTCCTTCTCTCTTCAAGCGGAACGTCTTCTAATAGTCTTGGGAGATTATTTTCTAGTAAATTTAAATATCCTTCGGCAGTCAGCGTTGCCGGCAGCTCAATTGGACCGATGACTTGGCCATTCCAGATCCCAGTCCAAAGGTTTATTTTAAACTAGTACTGGGACCCTCATCAAACGAGGGTTGGTGAGCTGCCAACTATGCAAATTGTGCATATTAAAATAGCCGTCTTTTTTACATGACGATTCGTCGCTCCAGAGTACTCTATCAAAAAATTCGGGATCGTTTCTAATTTTTCGCAGCATTGTTTGGCAAAATACGACTCGAAGGGGATAGTCTCGTGGCAGCAGACACTGGACTCGTTGGTAGTGGTATGGGTGTAAGTGTTCTCGTTTTAAAATCCTGTGCACCGTCCTCGTTGATATTCCTGTACGTCTGGAAATCGCTCGCACTGACGTGGTCGGGTGGGCTTCTATCTCTTCGAGTACACTTTCATCGTCGTGTACACTTGGCCTCCCGGAGCTAGTACCGCCGATGCCGCTTCCTGGAATTCGACCTTCCATGTATGCATTATGCACTCGAATAAAAACTCTGTAATCGGGATGGCGTGTATGGGGAAACCTCTCGCGATACAGTGCTGCAGCTTGACTGGCATTACCGCCACATTCGCCGTAAATAAAATGCATTTGGGAATACTCCATCGCAGTGTACGGTATGTTGCAAGGCATTGCAGTCGATACGTAACACTAAATCACTAGACAAATCAAGTCCAAGGTCACAGCAGAAAATCGATGAAATTATTGTCCAAATCATGACAAACAATAGAGTCGCTCCCTATCTTTTTTACTCGTTACATGAAACAAAACATTGGCTCGTCGCAGAAGTAGGTGCGCTATGATTCCAAGAATTAATATTCGACTTGATGGAGGGGCCAATTTTATGAGGATGAAGGCAGATGAAGTAAAACTATTACAAAAAGTAATAATAGTAGTGCGACTTGACTCATCTTAAATTCAATATTTTTAAATTCAGAGCTAGAGATATCGTATGTTATACCATTTTGGAATTCTAATAAAATAGGCTAATTATTAATGAATTGGGCACTCATGTCACCGTACTTTTTTTTTACACCACAAGATACCAAAGTTAGAAAAAAATTAAATAAAAACACAAATTTTGCGTTCAAAAATAAAAATAAAAAAAACTATGGCTTTCGTACAAAGTTGGTAGTTTACATTTGATAGCACCACTATCTAGGAATGCTATTCAGAAAACAGCCTGAGAAAATTCTTTGTATTGTAAATTTGGTACTTAAAAGAGTAGGAAAGGTCTAACTTTTTAAAAATTTTAAAAAATGCCTGATAACTCGAAAACCGTGACACTTTTACTGAATACAAATTGTCATTTTCCGAACAGTCGCGATGCCCCCCAACCGTGGGTAAAGGATTATCCACTCATTACGCCACACCCTGTATATATATATATATACAATGTGTATTGTCGAACCTTGATCAAACGAGATGTGCGAATACACGACGTATATTTATCGATAAAAAACAAAAAATAAAAAATTATATACCTATCTCAAAAATAAAGCCGATTTAATATTTTTTTTAATGAAAACGTAAAAGTACCTATTTTAAATGGTGAATAACATGACAACAAAAAGAGATAGGCCCATAATTTTTGGGGAATTTGTAGACTAAATTGTGGAGTTTAATATAACATGCAAAAAAGTACACCACAATAACTCAGTTTTAAAGTTACAGATAAAAGATAAAATAAAAATCGTATTTTTTTTGCAAATTTCTAAAAAAATATTATTTTTACTAGGCTTATGTACCGAAATTGTATTTTTGTCTTATTTTCTTAGCTAGGTTAACTATCTAGCTTTCAAATGAGGCTACTTTTAATAAAATACACCGTTTACTCAAAAAGAAACGAAGAAAAAACCAGATGAAGTAGTTTTCATTAAAAAAATAATTAAATCGGCTTTATTTTTGAGATAGGTAACATATAATTTTTTATTTTATGTTTTTTATCGATAAATATATGTCGTGTATTCGCACATCTCGTTTGATCAAGGTTCGACAATACACATTGTATATTAATGATTATTTTACATAAGAGAAAATCAGTCAACCAACCCTCATATGAACACTATCGTCATCTGTTCCCCCGCTATCTGACACTGTGTACAAACGGACGAG
Organism: Eupithecia dodoneata; assembly: GCA_947044415.1. NCBI lineage: Eukaryota > Metazoa > Arthropoda > Insecta > Lepidoptera > Geometridae > Eupithecia > Eupithecia dodoneata. The sequence goes on from OX345678.1 coordinate 8,847,560, forward strand.
ATAAGAGTAGCCTACAAACACATCGCTAACACAGCACTAACGCGGGAAAGTGTCGTTAGTACGGCCCCTGAAATGTTTAAAAAAATACCAAATCTATTCGAAGAGCTAAATGTTCAACTCTCTAGAAAGAAATTAAAAATGTTGTTACTTTGTAAGTGTTACTATAATATTGACGATTTTTTCAATGATACACTTTAGTTCATGTTAAATGATTGCACGTCATTCTCTCAAATATTATAGCATACCGACTGTCGATCGGGCATTTTGGTCCACAAAACGTATCTACCTCACGAACCTTACATAACACATGTCTTTGGCAAGTAAATATCCTTATCTTTGTACCTAATACTTCCAGGTTTTCCTAAAAGAAGTTAAAGAGCGAGAAAAAATGCAGCAGTGGAAGAAACAAAACATGGACCCTCGGAATGCGAGCAGGTACCTCGGCTTATTGCACTCGTTTACACATATTATTTACATATATTACATATTTACATTGTTGTTTTTCTGTTTATTTATCATCTCGTAAACAGTCGAGTTTAGTTTTATGAATGCAGCTGTGCATACACAGTGAGTCAGCAACAATAAGGCAGACTCTCCGATCTTGGAATGATAATAAAACTTTTGAAAGTATCATGGTTATTAACACTAAACTCATTTAAAATGGGATATTTACCATGACTTCATTTTTGAGTTTTCCAATATTTCGGCACAGTTTCATGCGCCATGATCACGGAATAACTGAAGGCACTGCCTGAGTAAGTATTTATGGGCAGACATACCGATCATAAAAATCAAATCATGGTAAATATCCCGTTTTAAAAGATCTTGGAATGGTAACGTTTATGAAGCTGGTTGTTTAACAACTAGCGCAGCCTGTAGGATGTTTCCAAAGTAATGTGTGTGTGAGTAGGACGCCGAGTGCGATGCGCGAGGCGGCGCCGCGGCTGCGCTACTCGTCGCCCGTGGGCGCCTCGCCCTCGCGCCACCTCGACCACGCGCGCCCGCCGCACCACTCCGACTACGACAACCACATACCCAGCTACAACGGTATCTATGTGCCTACTACACAACGCACTACACTACACTACACACACTACTCTACGGCCCTAGCTGCTCGCTGCTTTCCTTTCATATCTATGTATTTTGATACGTTAGTGTGTTCTCCCACACATACATTTGCCGGTAACTTTGAAAGCCGCGAGCGGCCGTACACTTTGACCGGCTCTACTACCTAGTCAACTCATATTAGGTTTTTCCTAACAACGAGAGTCAATAAGCTGGAAACTCGCCTTCTTTTTGGAGAGAGAATAAACGTTTTAATTCATTTATTTACCAAAAATACTTACATAAGGATTTCTAGTGAGACCCAAACTAAGCGCAAGACTTGTGTCTTGGCTGTCAGGAGAGCACTAGTTAAGTCTAAACAATAGTTTTCATGGACGTAAGTAGGTACATTATAATATAAACAAGTTAATATTCAATTAAAACAAAAATTTACTTGGATGCATAAAAGGTGACAGTTGAGGTAAGTGGGTTCTTATGAGAAGTGGAAAAGGAAAACGTATGGAAATGTTTAGGGAGTGATGTAAGGAATCAAATAATAGGGACTCAATGTTAATAATTAGGTAAAATCAAATAAGTTCTTCGGTTTCATCGTAAGACAGATTGAATAGCCAGGTCTGAATTTGCTATGAAAAAAAATCTCATAAAATATTGTAGTTTTTTCTCAATTCTAGGTTTGAGAGCGCGCGTAGGCGCAGTCATACATAATTATAGCTGACACGCAAACACGACCTTTTATTCCACTTTTGAGATAATGTTAAGAACTCCAGAAGTTAGGCGTATACGAGTTTCCAACTGGTCGGCACTCGTTCGATCAACCCAATTGTTTGTCTAAACTGACCGGACTATTATACCCAACTACACAATTATACTCGTATAGTTATTTGACTGTCGCTCCCATAAGACTTGCTGTACGCTCAGTCTCATCGGAGCGACATCATTCAATATCATGGACTTAGTTCCCGAACAATCCAAGTAACTCATAGACTGGCGCAGACGGCAGGATCACACATTATCATGCATGAGCCTGCTGGCTTCGCCAATTTATAACATCTTTTGATTTCAAGCTGTTTTGAAATCGGTTGGATTTATTGAATTGTTCTGTATTTTGTGTTAGCGATAAGTTTGCAATAGTTTGTACAATAACTGCCCCTAACCCACCATTACATTCTCTTGTGCCATTAACAGTCACTAACGGGCGCGGTCCCCTCTCCTCTGCAGGGTTCCGGAGGCTAGAGTTAGGGTTCTTTGGGACTCAAGCGAAGGGCAAAGCACATTTTGTGTGATTGTTATATTGCAAAACAAAACAACATTTAGTGTACTAAGATCGGTAAACATTTGAAACATTTGCATTATCCATCCCATAAGTTGTCAAATGTAAATATACTTGTATCGGTATTATCCTGCATCTTAATTACAAAGCATGCTTTGCCGTTCGTTGTAGTCATGTTGGCTAGGATAACGAAGGCAAGGGAGGATATATGTACACTAGCCTATACTTAGTGACCTGACATCACAAACGCTGTTTCTATCCCCTTATGCTTTCATTTCTAAATCGAATGAACAAAGAGTGCAATCTATACAGCGATTGTCTTGACAGTAAGCCTTGGCCGTGCACCTGTCTCTCTCGTGCGCGACGCCACGGCAACGTGTGGGAGAAGGACAGGTGTACTGTCGAGGTACAAGGCCACCGCGCACTAGGCAGCCAGGCGAACATGTCATTTTGTAGGAGTGGCTGCTCTAAGTAGCCACAGGCTGCCTGCCCGGTGCGCGGGGGGCTGAGAGTTATTCGAATGACGGACCTCGCGGCCCTGGCGCCTCCTAGCAGAGCTAACAGGTGAGCACAGAGCTACTTGTACATTCATTTGGTATCCTGGCCTCGCCTCGTAGACACATTGCGCTTACATTGACATTTGATCAATTGCTTTCTTCTCGAATACCTACTATTGAATGTCTGACTATCATTTCAAATGTATGCTCCTAAGTGGCCATACTTTAAAGAATAGATTTTTATACCTAATTATTTAAAGTAAATATTTTATTGGAAACTTCAATAAATAATTAAACCTGTATGTTCTTGTGTGTTCTATTAAAAAAAATATTTAACTACAGTACATATATTAACAAAAGTAGTATTCGCAAAGAATAAGGCGGCTCGCTTCGCTCGTTAGTTGCGCTTACATTGACGAGGACGTGCTTGTAGATTTGTATGTGTGCGTGTGCAAACTTACCTTCCTAACTTGATTCCTAAATGTTATGATAAACATTACATTTTGGGAAAACGCTTATTAATATGCTAACTTTGGACTTTGAGGTTAATTCTCATGCATGTTATTCATTTATTAATTCTCATGCATGTTATTCATTTATTATTTCCCTTCTTCTTTATTGCGTTTTGGTTAGGTTAGGTTAGTTAATTCTCATGCATGTTATTCATTTATTATTTCCCTTCTTCTTTATTGCGTTTTGGTTAGGTTAGGTTAGGTTAGGTTAGTTAATTCTCATGCATGTTATTCATTTATTATTTCCCTTCTTCTTTATTGCGTTTTGGTTAGGTTAGGTTAGGTTAGTTAATTCTCATGCATGTTATTCATTTATTATTTCCCTTCTTCTTTATTGCGTTTTGGTTAGGTTAGGTTAGGTTAGTTAATTCTCATGCATGTTATTCATTTATTATTTCCCTTCTTCTTTATTGCGTTTTGGTTAGGTTAGGTTAGGTTAGTTAATTCTCATGCATGTTATTCATTTATTATTTCCCTTCTTCTTTATTGCGTTTTGGTTAGGTTAGGTTAGGTTAGTTAATTCTCATGCATGTTATTCATTTATTATTTCCCTTCTTCTTTATTGCGTTTTGGTTAGGTTAGGTTAGGTTAGTTAATTCTCATGCATGTTATTCATTTATTATTTCCCTTCTTCTTTATTGCGTTTTGGTTAGGTTAGGTTAGGTTAGTTAATTCTCATGCATGTTATTCATTTATTATTTCCCTTCTTCTTTATTGCGTTTTGGTTAGGTTAGGTTAGGTTAGTTAATTCTCATGCATGTTATTCATTTATTATTTCCCTTCTTCTTTATTGCGTTTTGGTTAGGTTAGGTTAGGTTAGTTAATTCTCATGCATGTTATTCATTTATTATTTCCCTTCTTCTTTATTGCGTTTTGGTTAGGTTAGGTTAGTTAATTCTCATGCATGTTATTCATTTATTATTTCCCTTCTTCTTTATTGCGTTTTGGTTAGGTTAGGTTAGTTAATTCTTATGCATGTTATTCATTTATTATTTCCCTTCTTCTTTATTGCGTTTTGGTTAGGTTAGGTTAGGTTAGTTAATTCTCATGCATGTTATTCATTTATTATTTCCCTTCTTCTTTATTGCGTTTTGGTTAGGTTAGGTTAGTTAATTCTCATGCATGTTATTCATTTATTATTTCCCTTCTTCTTTATTGCGTTTTGGTTAGGTTAGGTTAGGTTAGGTTAGTTAATTCTCATGCATGTTATTCATTTATTATTTCCCTTCTTCTTTATTGCGTTTTGGTTAGGTTAGGTTAGGTTAGGTTAGTTAATTCTCATGCATGTTATTCATTTATTATTTCCCTTCTTTATTGCGTTTTGGTTATTTTGAGCTTTCTAATGACACATGTAGTATTTGATGGATGTAGTTGAAACAGCGAATGGAGACCGTTGTGATTGTGAAGATAACCGATACTGCTCCGCAAACTATCTGCGATGATTTCTCAACGGCATCCATTCGTAGTTTGACTTGGATGTACTACAGTAGTGGAAGGCAGGTTGTTGTCAGTGCATCGTGTGCCCAGCTACAGCCACGCGCAGTGCTGGACAGGGGGCGCTCCATTCTCTGAGGATCAAGTTCCAATCTGCACTGAGTGGACCCTTCCTCCGGTGCAGTCGGTGCAGATAGGAAGGTCTCGCTTGGTCCTCTGAGTTGGAGGGTCGCGGTGCACCGTAGTGGTAGGTAGGAGTAGTGGTGTGTGTGTACGTGTCGCAGTGACGTGTGTGTGCACAGTGGGCGCGGGCGGCGCGCGCAGCTCGCTGCGCTCCTCCACGCTGCCCTCCGCGAGCGGACATCGCTACCTCAACGTGAGTACCTACCCTCCGTACTTGGACACCGAGTAGACGCCGCGCCGCGCCGACACGCTTTCATTACAACCTGTAGCCTCGAAGGAAAGGCGCAATCAAATGTCATCCAACTGTCAATCTTATTTCTATGTCAATAGAAATGTGTGCGTGGTGGGTGTTAATAGTTGCGGTCGCCCTCTTTCCGCAAGTCTCGCTGCGCCAGTTTCAATAAACATCGCGGCCTCTACTCGCTGCTCGAACTATGTTATTGTAAGGGTTTACATTTGAGTACGAGTATGTACGTATTTGTATTCCGCGGTTAGCTCTGTTTCCGGCAGATAGTGATTCGCTTAAATAATAACAACTAGACGGTTGTCAAACCGTTACATTGAAGAAAAACAAAGACTCACGAATATATCGCATGAACAAAGCATCGGCGATCGGTCGGCGGAGAAAGCTATCCTATACATATAGATACGTAGGTACTCACAACTATTTACGAATTAGGAATCCGTATGATAAGAAATATAAAGAGGATAGAGTAGAGTGAAGCACGGAGCGTGGTGGGCTAGGGGCAGACGGCAGGGGCGGGGGCGGGGGCACCCCTCTGACCGCGTGCGTGTTGCAACTTGCAGTGGTGTCGTCGCTGAGGGCGGCGCCGCGGCCCGGGTACGGGCTCGCCGCGCGCTCGCACACCTTCTCCTCCAGCACACAGGTTAGTTACTAGCACAGGCACTCGGACACTGGCCGGACACTAGGGCACCACCTCCTCTGTGGGATACATACATACAAGGCGAAAGGAGGCACTGACGACAAATACCAGCATTAACTCAGCAGCGCAGAGTATCTACTGTCAGTGGTTCTAGTAGAGAGTGTAGTAGATATATCTTACCTATGTAGTCCAGTAAAATTAGTTGTCATATGTTTGTACAAACCCAAAGACATATTAGAACGCGGCAACCCAGTGATTTTAAAGTCCGTGGGTGGTTTGTTTAGACTGGTATGTGTGTGTGAGGCGACCTAACCAAGCGGGTGTGTGCGACCTATGTATAGTGGCCTTCTGTCTTGCCTCGCTGGGGGAGGCGTTTGATCAGCAGTGACGTATTCGAGCTGGGTGAGATGTGTGGGGCAGACTGAGGAGGGCATGCCCCGGCTGCGAGGTGTGTAGTTAGAGGTGATGGCGGCGGCGGGTGTAACTCTCTCGGTCGGTTGCAGGGAGACTTCACGTTCAGCGGGATGGGCGACAAGACGCACAGCACGGACTTCAGCAGCGGCAAGTCAGATAGTGAGTACCGCGTCACTACCTATCTTCTTAAATATGATAATGTATGTTTGACCCTTACCGAGATATTTATTTGTTTATATCTAGCATTTCTGAGGATAAGTTCCGCTAATGTAATGAATTACAGTAAATCTCATAATTAGCTTTGCTTAATAATCTAATAACTTTTATATTTGCGGGAGAGTCAGTATTGTAAAAGAGTTCTCGCACGTGACGAGAGATGCCGATTGGCACTATCGGTTACTGATTGTTTGTGTGTTGTCGGCGCGCGCGCAGTGCGGACGGAGCTGTGCGGTGAGTGTCAGCGTATTGTGAACCTTGTGCCCACCGCGCAAGGCTCTGCCTCACACGCCTTTCAGTACCCATCTGCAAAGCGCTTCTCATACGTACAACTAACTGTTTGATTCGAGAATCGTTTCTGCGCTGATTAGGTCCGCATCGCCTCGCCCTCGGCCGTCATCTCTCTAGGATATCACAGCCGCATGGCGTTTTCAGGACTTTCTACGATTCTACTTTCAAAAGTTGTACTCCGGAGGGCTTGCTTCATTTTATTTAGAGAGTGGGCAATTCACCCCGCACCGACATTAAGCGAACCCACATGTTGTTAGTGACCGCCTGTAGCTCCCTGCGCCGCAGGGACAGCCGCTTCAATCCTACCTATTGCCATTCAAACACTTGCTACTAAGCTTCAGACACAGTAGCTCTCTCGGTCACCCCGCTTTTCATTTCTTGGTTCTTGTAAACTATGCGATCCATTGTCCTGCCTGTCAATATGGCTGGTATACAAAGTTCCAGTACAAGTGCCAGTATATCAAGCATAAAAAAATAGGGTAACGCATGACGGGACGGTACCGGCCGATGATCGTGTCCTACAAGCGAGCCTTGTAATAATTCTGTCTCGCGTGGCTCCGTCCGCGTCCGGAGAGTTGGCAATGTACTCGAGCTTTGTAGATCTGCATCGACCGCGGACGAGCGTGTCGCGGTTCCACTGATGTTCGTGTTTGTTGCAGTTTCTGCCGGCTCCATCACAGATGTGGATAGAAGTGCTGCGGTAAGTAACCAGACTATCTAAGGATCCCTTAACATCATATACTTTCTTACAATTGCAACTACGCTCATTTTATATTCAACTTCATGATGAAAAATAGAAGAGAAGCAATAATCGACGACACCCGTCTGAAATATGATCTATATATCCACGAAGGTCTGAATATATCTCGACGGTGACATGTCCAGCTACGAGTGTCGGCGCGAGCCGTCGTGTTTAGCGTTCTATGCACGTCGACGTAGCATTCCGACGGTGACATGTCCAGCTACGAGTGTCGGCGCGAGCCGTCGTGTTTAGCGTTCTATGCACGTCGACGTAGCATTCTAAGACTCGCTCCATCTCATACTTTTACAAATCCGCGCAATCAGCCTCAACTCGAAAGCATGCCCTCGAACAAATATTTAGAAACTGCCTACAACTACACCTCTACATGTAAAGGTCACTACAACACTTAATGTTTACTAGATGTTTGACAGGTCGTAGGTAGTGCGTTGTCAATAACTACGTAATGTGTTGCAGCAGACGGTCGACGGCGGCGTGATGTTGGCGCGCGACGCGCACACGGTGTGCTCGGTGGGCGGTGGTGGGCTGGGCGGGGGGGTGCGCCGCTCGCTGCCCAACATGAGCACGGGGCACCTGCTGCACGAGCCCGCCAAGCTGTACCCCTACCACCTGCTGCTGATCACCAACTACCGCCTGCCGCCCGACGTCGACCGCCTCAACCTCGAGGTACGCCCCACTCGCACTAACCTCTTACAGATGGCGCGACAGAGACCGGGGTGCGGGAGACCAGTTTACTTGGTCATGTATAGGACCGATCTCCTGTCTCGCTCTCTGTTTTTATTCGCGCCGTGGACCACCATCTTTATATTTAATATTATATTTGATTCTATTCAACTCTATTGATACTGGGCTGCGTGGATTGTGAAACTATTTAATTATCTCGATTTTTTTTGGTGTTTTTAGCGGCACCTGTCGGACGCGGAGTTCGAGGCGATCCTGCAAGTGGCTCGCGTGGAGTTCTACCGCCTGCCGCAGTGGCGCCGCAACGAGCTGAAGCGTCGCGCCCGGCTCTTCTAGTTCGCGGCGATCCTGCAAGTGGCTCGCGTGGAGTTGTACCGCCTGCCGCAGTGGCGCCATATTGTCACTATCGGCGGGCATGCATCGCGTCTGTGCTGTCGCGGGCGGAGCGCAGACGCCGCCGCTTGTTGTAATAACTTCCACATAATAATATTTATACCGAGTAGCCGTGGCCCTCGGTCGCGGGGCGCATGTTCATAGAACGCGTCGCAAACTATTAATCCTTGTGTTTATTGTATGAGATGCCTTTCCTTTCGACTGCCTCATGGGAGGCTCAATATTATATATTACAATAATATTATCGTGAATGTGTGCGTTGTCGAACTTATTTAATGTAGTAAGAACCAAATATTTTTGTGTATGTAGGTACCTAGGGTGTTACTCGCTTGTCTCTGCAAGCTGCCGACAGCTGGGTGGGCCGGGAGGGCTGGGTGGGCCCGGCGGTCGCTAGCGCTAGGCGCACCACGTGTACCCGAGCTAGCTGATTACTTATAATCTGTGCCTACTATTCTATATGACACGTGTGTATGTGTATGTGTGAGTGCGTGAGTGAGTGAGGGACGCCATTCGGCGACGTTATTGTTTTTAATATTATTGTAGGCGGATATTATTTGGTGTCGCAGGCGGGACTTAGATTAAGGATAGATAGCTTTCATTACAATTTGATTAGTTATTATCGTCTGCCTAATGTTACCAGTCGAGCGAGTGTCTGTGTGTGTGTGTGTGTCGGGCGCGTCACGTCCTGCACACAGGTAGGACGTGGGGCAGCTCCTTCAGTAATTGCAACCTTTCGGATTTGAATAGCATTGCTGAGGCGTATGGACTAGATAATGGTCGTCTCCATATTTAGTTATAGGTACATATAAGTTCCCACGTGGGTGCTAGGGGCCCGTGCTATGTGCCAGCTGAACACTAACGGGGTGCTAGGGGCCCGTGCTATGTGCTGTCCGAGGGCACAGTACCGTGCTGCTGAACTATTCACACATCTCTTGTATTTCATTAAAAAATCTTTGACTATTGTAAAAGTTTGATTAGGAACCAATTGAATATTTGAGATTGTAGTAGGTAACTACTTTATATTCCTACCTATATTTGTATTGCCAGTGGGTACTTGATGTCACTATACTGTACAATTGAAATCACTGTTTCCCTGAAGAAAGCAACTCCTAGCCTCTCCGGCTTGCAGCTCCCCTTTGATATCTACTTTCTCGATGTTTGGATATTATGCAGATAGATATTCATTTAACTGTATTCAATTACATTTTATACTTTTCAATGTATGCTTGTCAGACGGTTCACTGCACTCGACCGACAGACATTTTAATATTTTATCCAGGAAAAGAGTGATTTTAATTTAATACTAGGTTTTAAATTTTAATATTGAAATAAATAATATCTGTGCGTCGCGCGGCCGGGGCCGGGGCCGGGGCCGGGCGGCTGTTTCCTGCGCTTGTCTATAACTATTTATTGTATCTACCTATCTAATTGTAATACATATAAATAGAGTTTATTTTGTAATAATGCTTTATATTTATAGAGGAGTGCGCTGAGCGCCGCCGCCGCCGCGTCGCCGCCGCGTCATCTAGACGGCATTGCGACAGACGCAATCATTAACGATGGAGCGAGGAGTATTGAAGGCGGCGGCGGCGCGGCGCGCGGCGGATCCTCACTGTACTGTGTACGTGCATTACTATGAGTGGAGAGAGTACCTACCATCGGTTATTTTTAATGAAGATTATGCTTTTGAAGTAATAAACTTGCATTTCCGAGTAAATTGTTTATTATTTTAATTATAAGCCAAATAATCACCAAATATGATTAACTATGTGAATGCAGTAAGTAGTAGCAGCAGTTCTCCAGCGAGCGCCCGCGCCCGCGCCCGCGCCGGCGGCGCCGGAGCGCCTTCCTTACTTAGGAGTAGTCCAAGTCTAAGGAGCCGCGCTCTTGGTTACACACGCCCTCCCAGAAGTCGAGGAAGGGGCCTGCAAGACCCCACATACATTCATATATTATAAACAGGGTTATAGGTAATTCGACGTATTCCCGTTAAGAGGTGAAAGGGGTGACTATTTGCGAAAATTTTCACCCCCATGTGCATCATGCAAAAGTGAACCATTTTTAAGTTATCATGATTTTTAGCTTTTTTCAAAATAAGTCAAAAGTGCAACATCAAAAATTTATTTAAAAAAACTGTCTATTTAAATCTATTTTTTTCTTCTGATTTATAAAAACGAATAAACACTGTTTGTTTTATCAATATTAAAACAACAATTATCGCTCCAAATTAAAAAATGCGAGATAAAAAACGATATTATTTCATAATTCATTGAGATTTTTTTCCTCTAAAATGCCTTAAAAACTAAAAAAAACGTTATGAAACTTGGCTTGCAGATTATATTATTCAAATTTCAATGAATAATGAAATAATATCGTTTTTTATCTCGCATTTTTAAATTTGGAGCGATAATTGTTGTTTTAATATTGATAAATAACCAGTGTTTATTCGTTATATATCGTATATCGTTAATAACCCTGCATACAGCATGTCCCAGGATAAAGTGCAACCCCACAAGTGGGTGAAACTAGATCTCGACAAAAAAAAAAAAAAAATTAAAAACATTTTAGGTAGGTAGGTACTTTATTGATGAATTATTATTTTGATTACTCACTAATGACTCCATTTGAAAAAAATAAAGATTTCTTCTAAAGTAGTGGGTCTATTTTATCGAAATATAAGCCATAATTATGTCAGATAGTGACAATAACATAACAAATAACCCGGTGGAGAGGGTCCAGTACAAACCTTGGAAGGTGGGCAGGTAGTCGTGGCAGCGCTCGCGCATCAGCGGACAGATGGTGTCCACGTACGCGAGGAAGGAGAACGGCCGTGAGAACGAACACACCAGGTCGTTCCTGGGACCAAACATTTCAATCGTTAGATGCGCCCCGATTCCAAGAACTGTGGCTTGTCTTTGAATGTCATTTATATAATTTATAAATATCAGAGGACAGATGATTAGGAAAAGAGTAAAATAAGTGATATCCTAGCGGTTACAGGGAGAGCAGGAATATTACCGCGGCCCCTAAGCGATGCCTGTGGTTAGAAAAGAGTAAAATAAGTGATATCCTAGCGGTTACAGGGAGAGCAGGAATATTACCGCGGCCCCTAAGCGATGCCTGTGGTTAGAAAAGAGTAAAATAAGTGATATACTAGCGGTTACAGGGAGAGCAGGAATATTACCGCGGCCCCTAAGCGATGCCTGTGGTTAGAAAAGAGTAAAATAAGTGATATCCTAGCGGTTACAGGAAGAGCAGGAATATTACCGCGGCCCCTAAGCGATGCCTGTGGTAAGAAAAGAGTAAAATAAGTGATATCCTAGCGGTTACAGGGAGAGCAGGAATATTACCGCGGCCCCTAAGCGATGCCTGTGGTTAGAAAAGAGTAAAATAAGTGATATCCTAGCGGTTACAGGGAGAGCAGGAATATTACCGCGGCCCCTAAGCGATGCCTGTGGTTAGAAAAGAGTAAAATAAGTGATATCCTAGCGGTTACAGGGAGAGCAGGAATATTACCGCGGCCCCTAAGCGATGCCTGTGGTTAGAAAAGAGTAAAATAAGTGATATCCTAGCGGTTACAGGGAGAGCAGGAATATTACCGCGGCCCCTAAGCGATGCCTGTGGTTAGAAAAGAGTAAAATAAGTGATATCCTAGCGGTTACAGGGAGAGCAGGAATATTACCGCGGCCCCTAAGCGATGCCTGTGGTTAGAAAAGAGTAAAATAAGTGATATCCTAGCGGTTACAGGGAGAGCAGGAATATTACCGCGGCCCCTAAGCGATGCCTGTGGTTAGAAAAGAGTAAAATAAGTGATATCCTAGCGGTTACAGGGAGAGCAGGAATATTACCGCGGCCCCTAAGCGATGCCTGTGGTTAAGTATCTTAAATTCAAATCTTTTTTTCACATAAGATGGTTGACAAACGCCTGAATTTATTTTTAATTCTATGTGCTAGTTAGTAGAGTCATTCGGGTTAAAAAGCCGCACTTTTGTCTTCTTTTGTTGATAACACTTAATGTTAAGGTCGGAGTTCTCCGGCTCGTAGATCAACTGTTATAGCCGGAGTACTTCGATACGTATATTTCGACGTGCACTCCTTTTTACTGTGGCTGGTTAGCGCACGCCGCCGCCGCCACGCACCCCTGAATGCGTAGGTTCGGGTACAACAACACTAAACGGTCCTTCCTTGGCCTCTTGCGGGGAAAGGAGGGGGTTCCTCGGCTAACTTTGCAGGGGTGTGAATAAAAGTCCTCTTGTTCCAGTGGCAGCTCTCCTTGAGGTCCCCTACTAGGGTTAATACAAAGTCACTGCACTGCACTTCACTATTTATTTCCCTTAAGACTTATTCACCACTTGCAAAACTACTGAACACTTCAAAATAAGCACTCACTTCACAATAGGAACTCTTAATTGGAACTGCTTCAAAATTAGAACTGACTAACTCGCAAACAAGCTCGCCTTTTATACCTCCGTCGACCCTTACTAGAATATTCTACGATTTTCCGGGCTATACCTACCTCTTTCTAAAGTCTAGAACATTTTTGTTTTCCTTGTCTTTCCTTTTCATTAATTCGAGTAAATGTACATAGTTAGGTGTAGGTATATACGAGCCGGTCCATAACAACTATGTCGTAATCGGAGGCGCGAGTACTATTGCCTATTCTGTGTAACCTTACATACAGAAGCAAACCTTATTTTCTAATCAATAAGATTCTAACTACATAACGCTTAAAATGCTATTATTTGTGGGTTCCGTCGCCAGATATTAGGAGCACATTTATACGTTACATACTCGTATAGCTATTTATTTTACTAATACTTTCAAGGTACATAAAGTTTTTGGCGATAACTAAAACAGTTTTTTTATATTTGAAGAAAAGTGTGTATTGGTCGTAGTGCGTACCTTTGCCCCTTGAAGTGGGTAAAAATACGCAGTGATTTGGGTAAAAGTTCGCATGTGGGATAAAAGTTCGTAATTGGGTAAAGTACTTATAAAAAAATTACAAAATATGGACTATTAACAAATCTTTAATAAAATCAAACATAAACTACCAAGTACCAACTAAATGTAATACAATTACACCATAAAACTTTAACAAATTGCAACTTAATATTAAACCAACGAAGGTAAAAATTAACAAAATATAGACATAGACGTATCATTTATTTATTTGCCACTACATATACACACAATATAAATTACAAACATAATACTTAATATTAGTTACATTAGTTACACAATAAAAATAATTATTATTAAATATCAAGTCTAGAATGATGTTTTCTTTAAATGTTTCTTTGGAATTTGATAATCGGACATTATAAAACATTATCTGAAATCGTAAAACCCTAACAAAACTAAATATCTAAAAATAACATTCTACTCGCTACAAAAAGCACATCTAAAAAGTATGCTCCTTTCGTAAACCGTGCACTCTTCATGGAACTATCTCTTGCATGCAGTACATTCGATCCAGTCCTCGGTTGGTGGGTCTTCAGATTTCTCACCACAAATTGGACAAACATTTTTTTTGCTTTTTTTGTGTAATGCCTCGGCCTTTTTATGCATTCTGAAACAAAAGCACAACAAAACAATCGAATTTTCAATGTATATTAACAACGAAAGTTAAAAGTACACAAATGTGGGCAAAAGAACGCGTGCGAACTACCCCGCTCAGCCGTAATTGAAATAATCCACACTTAGTTTAGAAAAAAATATATTAGATTAAAATATTTATGGCTAAACGAATGTCCAAAAACTACATTAAATCAATTGAAGCCACTTACCTCATACAAAAACCAATCTGACGAACAATACAGTTTTCTTTTACTTCACAAAACACAAAATTAAACATTAATTTGATTGTTTTCTTTGTAACTCACACAGCACGCCATTCACAGCTCAAATGACGTTGACACAAAATGACGACTTGAATTCACTCAGTTTCGCTGAACAAGCTGCCCCGCTAACTCCCCCGCAGTCTGAGAATGTGGCTTACTTAGTCTATGGTGGCAGTGCGTACTTTTACCCAATGCGTCCTTATACCCCGAATGACTCTACACAAGAGAATGACAGATGGCGCTAGTATAGTCTTGTATTTTGCCTGTACATATTTTGATATCATTTCTAACCTACTTTCTAACACCCCCTGTATATCAAATAAATGAAATACCTATCATTTTTTTCAATTTTTTTTCAATACCGTGTGATCACTCGATCCGCTAACGCGTGTGCACCCGCAGTATTGTCGGCATAAATCCATCGTCAACCTTTGGCTCGAAAACTCAAGCGTATTTTTATTTTTTATTGGTCGGATAAAATAATTCGCTAGTGACTCCATATGTGTGCGGCCTGTAACACTGAATTCAATGATGGGGTTCAGTGCTCCATCTGCAAAAACCACCTTGACTTCGGATGTGCCAGTATATCCGAGACTTCCTGGAGGAGATATGGTGCCGAAAAGAGGTCTCAATGGAGATGTCAGTCGTGTCGAGCACCATCACCGCTATCACTGGCCCCGCCTGAGCCTACGTCGTTTGAATCCATTATGAAGGAGCTCCGCGACTTGAAACGGCAGTTGTCAGGCCTTCCAGCACTCAGCGAAGACGTCCAGTCCATCAAACAGGAACTGTCGGAGCTACGAGACACTTGTGATTACACAAGTCAGAAGGTAGATGAGGTCGGTGTGAGGCTCACTAATGTGGAGACAAGGGTAACCCACCTTGAGAAGCTTCAGGACACTGTTCTCAGCCTCCAGACTGAGGTAGCTAAGGTCAAACTCGAGCTGTCAGCTCAGGAACAGAGGTCGCGACTGAATAATATTGAGATCAAGGGTGTGCCAATCAAGAAGGACGAAAATCTATTCGCAATTGTTGATAAAGTTTGTCAAAAAGTAAACTATATTGTGCCAAGAACCCAGATAAATTACATATCTAGGGTTCCAATGCACAACTCAAAGGAGAAACTGATAATCGTCAGTTTTATGAATAGATATATTAAAGAAGATTTCATCGGAGCCGCGCGCACCGAAAAGCTCACTGCTACGGATATTGGCTTCTCAGGGGCTTCTAACAGAGTCTATATTAATGACCACCTGAGTGTGGACCACAAGAAACTTCTTACCCTGACGAAGACCACTGCCCAGAACAAGGGCTATAAATTCGTTTGGATCAAGCATGGAAAAATCCACGTCCGCCGTGATGAATCTTCTAAAGTGATCGTTATAAGAAACGAAAACGATTTAAACAAACTTACTTAAACGTTTAAAATGTTGGCAACCCCAATGTCCTCCTGTATTGGTTCTTGAAAACATTTATTTAAGTTCTCTGCTTTCTAGTTATATTATTATTGCCTTAGTTTCACTTCCTTGTAAATTGTTGTGCACCCCTGCCTTGCTAATGACTATTGTCTTTACTCGATATTGTTACTACTCCGCCATTTTGCAATTTGTAAAAACTGACAATTGCATTTCTGTCTCGCCCGCACCTACGTTTGTCGCAGTATATTACTGTCTTTTTCGAATGCTTTACACATATTATTTAGTGATTGTTTCGCAAACCTACCCGCAATACCGCATATTATTATTTAGTGTTATCAAATGTAATTATCAGATGATTTTATTTCTATTACTACTTACGATTGTTTTTACAATGATGCTACTCTATTGCTATGATATATATTTACAATGGTTTCGTTAAATAGGAATGATCGTGATCTGTGTATTTATTATCCAAATGTGCGCGGATTGAGAACAAAAACCGAGGAAGTGTTTGTTTGAGTTCATATGACATTTTAATATTCACTGAGACATGGTTAGTTGATAGCATTTCTAATGCGGAGTTTTTAGATGACAGGTATTTAGTGTGGCGCCGTGACCGTGATTATAGCTTGACGGGCCAAACAAAAGGTGGTGGTGTATTAATAGCCACGCGTAAGGATTTACATGTTAGGTTATTACCCCAATTTAACTCGACAGCCAAAGATCTTTGGTTGAGTATACGTATAAAACAAACTAATACGCGTAAATGGGTTGATTTGTATCTATGTGTTATTTATTTATGCAATCAAAATAATGGCTTGTCGTTTAGTTCTCAATTAACTAACTTTCTTACAAAATTAAATAATGTGGCTTCGGTTAACCCCTCGGATGCCGTCCTCGTCGTCGGAGACTTTAATCTTAGTAATATTTCTTGGTTACCTAAAGATATTTTGCTAAAAAAGTTGGATGCGTCGAAAGCACCAGGCCCTGATAATATATCCTCTAAATTACTTATCAGGTGTGCCTCTACCGTATCTTATCCTATTTCACTCTTGTTTAATATGTCACTTTCATCGAATACAGTACCTAAAATATGGAAATCTGCATTCATTACCCCAGTCCATAAGAAGGGGTCTAAAACGGAGGTTTCTCATTATCGACCCATCTCTAAACTCTGCATTATTGCCAAAGTCTTTGAAAGAATTATTTATAATCAAGTTTACTGTGCACTAAAAAGTACGTTCAGTCCTTTCCAGCATGGGTTTTTGCGGGGCAAGTCAACAGTTTCTAATCTTATCCTACTAAATGAATATATTACTGACGCTATGGATAATGGTCAGCATGTCGATGTAATTTATACTGACTATAGTAAGGCGTTCGACAGGATAGATCATTTCACATTAATAAATAAACTCTCTCAATCAGGAATACGAGGTGATTTGCTAAGGTGGTTTGCTTCATATATTGTGAATCGATCACAGGCAGTTGTTCTCAATAATTATATCTTTAGCTGGATTCCTGTTCCCAGTGGAGTCCCACAGGGGTCTCTGCTGGGACTGCTACTTTTCATCATATATGTTAGAAATATCGACCTGTGCTTTAGATCATCAAATCTACTGTGTTTTGCAGATGATATGAAGATATTTTCAACTATATCCTCCAATCTTGATATTGTTGCACTTCAGTCGGATCTCTCTCGGTTAGAAGACTATTGCCTTTTAAATAAGCTAGAACTCAATCCTGTCAAATGCTTCACTACCACGTATTCCCGTAAACTTCATGTTATTCCATCGTGCTATTCATTAGCAGGACAGGTCCTAACCAAAACTACCATTATGCGTGATCTCGGAGTATACCATGACTCAAAACTACTCTTTGACGTCCACGTCGATAAAATAATTTTAGTAAGGCATCGAGATCACTGGGATTTGTCATGCGAATCTCTAAGAGTTTCACGAATGTTAAAACTCTTAAACTTTTGTATTGTACGTTTGTAAGGAGTCGTCTCGAATATGCGTCTCAGATATGGAACCCGCGCTACCAGACGTACATAGATCGCATTGAAAGCATTCAGAAGCGTTTCTTAAGATACTTATGTTATAGAGTCAAGATCCCGTACAGCACTCACAGCTACGAAGAACTCTGTAAGAGATTCCACTTTTTACCTCTAAAACATAGGCGGGATATTTCTGATTATCTGTACATTCTTAAACTTATCAACAATGATGTTGACTGCCCAGACCTCCTTAGCAAATTATACTTTAACATTCCTCGTAAGCAACTTAGACACAACCCTCCACTACATGTTCCCGGAGCCTCAACTAACTATAGACAGAATTCGTTTATGGTGCGAGCGAGCAAAACTGTCAATGACTTCAGCAAGAAGTTTGACATTGATCCGTTTCATACCAGCATTCACAAGGCAAGGCGTCACATGTCTCTTGACTTTTTTGGCACTTAACTTAGGTCTAGGTCGGTTCTTGATAATTGTGTTTTATTCTGTTTTATGTTTTCTTTTATTTTTATCACTAGTTTAAGTACGAACACTTTATGGTTTCCCATAAAGTACGCTTTCTTTCTTATCACAATGTTGTTGGTGTTCACACATAATTTAGCTTATTTAGATTCTATCAGTGAATACCTACTATTAGCTCTCTGTTGTCATTTTTAAGTCTATAGATATTATAGTAGCTGATGGTGTTCCGAAATAAATAAATAAATAATATTGAAAAAACAAAAAAAAAACCATTTTATAATCGGCACTCTTAGGCGCCTCAACAATCTAGTGCTGGTCCACGAGTTCAAACTGTTCAAAATCGGTCAGCGAGCGCATGCTCGGAATATCTCTGAAGGATAGGATTCGTAACGCAATACAACCAAAACCAAAGTTATCAGAATTAGCAAACTGAAGTGGCCACATCTCACCATTTTGAAAACCTATTTTTTTAGGCATAGGTACGAATTAAGCACTTATATAAGTACCTAACATTTCAGATTATATATCTATATATTACTTTATCTCGCGAAGAACCGACCACCACTAAGGTAAACGTGTTCTTGCGTGGAGACCACGACTCGTCAAACGTAGTGTTAGGAAGCCCTGCGGCCACCAGGTAGGATGATGATTTTCGAAGGTAGGGTGACAACTGTTACGGCACGCTCTGTCCAGGAGTGGACCAGTATAGGCTGATGATTGTATGAGTAACTTATCATATTTGGTAGGTAGGTAGGTACTCACGGTGCATCCTCTAAGCAAACCATGAGATCGATGCTGCACTGGCTGATGTTGAACATGCCCGTTGTGTTGTAGGTGTTGACGACTCCACGGTGAACCTTCTCGAACACGATGGGCTTGAAGTATCTGTCCTTGTACGTATTGTCCACGTACTGCGCGTGCGCGGGACCGCACCACACTGGAACATTACTCTTTACTGACAGCTCGGCTGTCCAAAATCAAAACCTAGCAAGTTTTGTTCACCAAATTTTACAGGAGAAGGAAAACAAATATTTTTTTAAATATTTACGAACACAATTTATTTTTGGTACTGTGTTTATTTTGCTTTCGATAAATAAATCTTGCTCTACATTATGAGTTTATGTACTTTATTCAATTTACAATTCTACAAGTTTTATGTGCCTTACTGCAGTTTGATTTGGGAAATCTCAGTTAAATTGCATATGTAATCCAAAACAATAACCTAGCAAGGTTACTTACTAGGTATATAAAATGGTTAGTCTAAGCAACTTATATTATTGATCGAACAATAAAACCTAGTGAAATCACTAGCTATGTTTTTGAATTTATTTATGGCATAATTAATAGCTAATGGTCATGTCAATACCTAGTGAGGTAATAAAATATTAAAAGTTACTTTATTTTTATTGTCATTTATTATTATAAAAATCAGATAGTAATTATACAATGTGTATTGTCGAACCTTGATCAAACGAGATGTGCGAATACACAACATATATTTATCGATAAAAAACAAAAAATATAAAATTTTATGTTACCTATCTCAAAAATAAAGCCGATTTAATATTTTTTTTAATGAAAACTACTTTATCTGGTTTTTTCTTCGTTTCTTTTTGAGTAAACGGTGTATTTTCTTCAAAGTAGCCTCATTTGAAAGCTAGATAGTCTACCTAGCTAAGAAAATAAGAAAAAAATACAATTTCGGTACATAAGCCTAGTAAAATCAATATTATTTTAGAAATTTGCAAAAAAAATACGATTTTTATTTTATTTTTGATCTGTAACTTTAAAACTGGGTTATTGTGGTGTACTTTTTTGCATGTTGTATTAAACTCTACAATTTAGTCTACAAATCCTCCAAAAAATTATGGGCCTATCTCTTTTTGTTGTCATGTTATTTACCATTTAAAATAGGTACTTTGCCTTGTCAAGAGTAAAAAAAACAAAAACTTTATCTTAAACAGCCGTTACTATCCCACTGCTGGGCAAAGACCTCATTCCATTTCTTCCTATCTTGCCTCGTTTTATTTTATAATTTATGTAGATTAAATCAGTTGATATTCCTGTTGATCTTTGTACAAAACAGAAAGTACCTATTTTCAATGGTGAATAACATAACAACGAAAAGAAATAGACCCATATTTTTTGGAGAATTTGTAGATTAAATTATGAAGTTTAATACAACATGCAAAAAAGTACACATCAATAACCCAGTTTTAAAGTTACAGATCAAAAATAAAATAAAATTTGGTTTTTTTTTTCAAATTTCAAAAAAAATATTGGTTTTACTAGGCTTATGTACCGAAATTGTATTTTTTTCTTATTTTTATTAGCTAGATATACTATCTAGCTTTCAAATGAGACTACTTTGAATAAAATACACCGTTTATTCAAAAAGAAACGAAGAAAAAACCAGATGAATTAGTTTTGATTAAAAAAATTATTAAATCAGCTTTATTTTTGAGATAGGTAACATATAATTTTTTATTTGTTGTTTTTTATCATACAACAAAAATATTTATTTTACTAGGCTTATGTACCGAAATTGATTGTTTTTCTTATTTTATTAGCTAGGTAAACTATCTATCTTTCAAATGAGACTACTTTGAATAAAATACACCGTTTACTCAAAAAGAAACGAAGAAAAAACCAGATGAATTAGTTTTCATTAAAAAAAATATTAAATCGGCTTTATTTTTGAGATAGGTAACATATAATTTTTTTAAAGAATGTTAAATATGTTAAATGACAATAAGAATAAATACTGATTAAAGCCAAATTAAAAAATACTGTGTATCTTTGAAAAAAAGTAGTTTTTTTTTACTTCAAAGTCAAATTGATCCGATTCGCCTCGGTCTACCCTAGAATTTCAGACTCGCGCCTAACTTCACACTCACTTGCTATGTTAATCTGTTACCAGTAATCATTAGAAAAGTTCCCAAAACTTTCCTAATTTTGTAAATCAAATACCTAGTATGATACAATTACAAGTTCGATAACCTAGTATGTGGCCCATACCAAATACGTAAACCTAGTAAGAACTATTTACAAATTCAAAAATCTAGTATGTACCGCACTTACTAGAGTTATGGACTTGGAAATGTAACTTCCTAGGTTTTTGACTTTTTTATTTTGGATTAAAACGTTCACTTACTAGGTTTGGCATTTTTGTAACTTTGGCCCTAATTGTGATAGAGATATGGTTGTTTTTACATTATATGCAGCGAAAAAAAAATATGTCGATAGGTTCAAAAAACATATTTCGGCGAAAATGTCCCTTGCTAGGTTTTGATTTTGGACAGCCGAGCTGCTGGACGCGGCCGCGGCGGCGCAGGTAGCCAGGTGCGTAACCCTGGGTGAAGCCTATCCTATGTGGTGACACTCCTCATCCTGTACCTACTATTCCACAAACCTGGATAAAAGGCGGGCCAATCCAACGTTCCAAGGTAACTTACAGTGTATGGAGAGCACGGCGCAGGCGCCCGCGCAGATCAGTACGTGAGACAGTGAGCGTCGCATGGTGCGCGTGCGGTAGGTACGACACCTAACTACGATGAGTCTGATTCGGCACGTGCGCAGGCGCAGCAGGCACAAACAGTGTCATGCTCATTATAAATCAATCAAGTACCTATCTAACTACAAAAGCTATCTAAAAACTTGTTTTGCTAATTAACTTTGTTAATTTCAAAGCTTTGTGATTTGATTTAGCAGTAAGTACATAGGTACCTACCTACCTTCTTATGTTAGCGGACTCATTAACTTAGTAGTTAGTCTCTGGAAACAGTACAAATTGATTAACCCTTACCCCAGCCCGGCCGGGAAACTACTGAAGCTGGAGATGTAGTTTTTGTGGATTTGTTATACATAGGTATTGAGTAGGTATTTGCATTTTAACTGACATGCCATCATAAAATGTATGTATCTAATTATATTTGAGATAGTAATTTAATTTGTTATTTATTCCATATTTGCAGACTAGCTCAAGCATCAATTAATCTAAGAGCGCCGCTATACCTTAGTACGTAGGGTTGCCATTCGTCCGGAATTTTCCGGACATGTCCGGAAATACGTCTAAGTCTTTGTCCGGAATGCGGGGAAAATTGTAAACTGTCCGGTATTTTCGAGGGTCACGGGGGTCATGAACCTCCCCAAAATCTTAGTTTAGGTATAAAAAAATCACTAAAAAATTTCTGAAACCTTAATTTTTTTTTAATAGCATTCTCTATCCTACTTAACATCTAACCAAACATTATGGTTATCCAATGGGATAAAAAAAATTGCGGCTAAACCAAAAAAAAAAAAAAACCACCTCCACACCACTTGTAGCATGAATTTGTCAACTTCGATGAAATAATTATATCATTTCATTGAAGTCGTCACGACGGGGGAGGTGACTTCCTGTAAATTCCAGAAAATGTATTCTATGAAATGTATTACGTAATGCCGGCAGGCGTGGACTCAGGACGGGTCAGTCAGTCATAAAATGTATTCTATGAAATGTATTATGTAATGCCGGCAGGCGTGGACCCAGGACGGGTCAGTCAGTCATAAAATGTATTCTATGAAATGTATTATGTAATGCCGGCAGGCGTGGACCCAGGACGGGTTAGTCAGTCATAAAATGTATTCTATGAAATGTATTATGTAATGCCGGCAGGCGTGGACCCAGGACGGGTCAGTCAGTCATAAAATGTATTCTATGAAATGTATTATGTAATGCCGGCAGGCGTGGACCCAGGACGGTTCAGTCAGTCATAAAATCTATTCTATGAAATGTATTATGTAATACCGGCAGGCGTGGACCCAGGACGGGTCAGTCAGTCATAAAATTTCCGAAACAATACATATACCTATTTTAATGACTTGTGTTGTGTGTACGAACTGTACATATTACTTGTGTGTACGGACTGTACATATTACTTGTGTGTACGAACTGTACATATTACTTGTGTGTACGAACTGTACATATTACTTGTGTGTACGAACTGTACATATTTATTTCGGGTGTTCTGGTCGTTAACTATTTATACAAAAAATCAATTTATGTAGGAATGAATGAATTAATGAACACTTTATTGTACCCAAAATAACAAAGGTAGTAAGTAGGTATTGTATTAAGAATATATCAGTCATCTAGTACCCATGACACAAGCTCTGCTTAGCTTGGGGCTAGATGATGATGATGTATGGATTGTCCAGCATTATTTATTTATGTATCATCATGACAGGAGCCGCCCCCTGATTATGTAACTGCGACCGGTTTGCGACAGGCGTAAATTAAGCAATCAGTGCTGTCAAAAGCCAATTTTGTATTAGATTACCCCAGGTACTACGTCAACCAACAATCGAGCACTAGGAGTCCCTCTGCTGGACAATCGGTGAACTAAAAATTGCTTACTTTTCAAGTACTTTTCATATATCTTGGTTCAAATTGGTATTACGTAAAAGCAACACGACAGCAGTAGCGACTCGATTTCAAAGAGAATATAAAGTATGACAGCGATTTGAACTGTCAATATAGCAATAACCTCAGCTAGTGGCGGATTTACCAGCAGGCTGAGTAGGCTGGAGCCTAGGGCGGCATATTTTAGGGGGCGGCAAATTTGCCATAAACATATTTCTTATCTAACAGAAAAAAAAACAATATTATGTTCTGAATGTTATTAGATCCACACACACATAATTAAATCAACGCGTATAATGTTTCACCAATTACTCACTTAAATATTTTATGTATTTATTAAGTATTTGCTTGCATAGTCATAATGGGGCGCGGGAACGAATGTTTTTGACCCAGGGGCGGCTTTAGCGGGTGCGTGGTGTGCTCTCATGGTGACGGTAGGACGAATCGGCGCTCCCCCCCCTCCCCCCCAATTCAATCACAAAAACAAATAGCGCAAAATCAGATTTTTGTGCCTTGAAGCTTTGTGCTTTGTACTTAGAGGGCACAAAAAAATCTAAGGAGACAACAAATTTTTCGCGATTAGTTCCACAAGCCAATGACAATTTTTCCTTCTAGCTATACAAAAAAGCGAACCCGCACAAAATTCTAACGAAACCCACAAAAAAATTTACCGCTCCGCTTTTTATTAATTTATTCATTCTTTGAAAAAAGGAACAAAAATTTCGTTATATCTTTTGCATACTAGCATTTATTTTGTATCGCCATAAAAATCTCGAAATGATGCGGCTATCTCCGTAATTTTCGCGCACCGCCACAAGCCGATAGCAATTGCTCCTTCTGGCTATAGAAAAAAGTCAAACCCACTTTAAAAAATAACGCAAAAATCTACCGAAAACCACAAAATTTTCGCGGTTCTCGCTGAAAATACTATAAATTTTTAGGTCAGTAGGGGCGGCAAAATTTGAAAAACCTACTTGCGGCAAATGTGTAAATCCATCACTGCTCAGCATCTGTTTATTTGGCGATTGCGACTGAGAAGTTATTCAGAATTTTATGAAGAATATGCCTGTGTGACCCCAAGTTATAAATAAAAACCGTGAAACGCTTAGATTTTTCATTGGAACGATAAAAATAACTATAGGTAAGTTGTAGTTTCAATAAATTATACCTTTCTTCAGAATCTAAAAATCATTACTTTGATAGAAATTGTCCTGTAATGTGTACCTTTAATACAATAAATAAATGTTTGTTGTAATTTCAAAGATATGGCACGTACTGTCCTTCTCGTATAGGCTCTTGATAGCGAAGATGGGAGAGTTCAACTTGAGAGCGCTCGTTTGCGGCGAAATCTTAAGAGATCAAGCTAATCCTTCGACATTTTCAGATACCTACGAGTTTGGAGCCCATTATAGGCTCTCTAAAGAGTTAATCTCACGACACTGTGCCATAAACTTAAACCACATACCTATGCCTGCAAAGCGAAGATGAACAAAAGTGAGCTTGGAATGAAGAACCACATAGGGATCAAGTTGAGGACCAGAATCAATCCCAGATGCTACAAAATGAGCGTCGACAAGTTTCTATTCTACCATTGTGGAATAACAGAACATAGCCTGCACTGCATCACTACATATCTGTTATGATTTGTGATATATAAATGAGTAGCTTTTAGCTGATTTGTCTATATCACAGTGTTTTTAAAGTTTTCAGTACATTTTTTGTTTGCCTTTTGTAAGTAGGTAGTTCAATTGTACTAATGGTACTGTTTAGTTCTATGTGATTTTTAGTAAATAAATGTGTGTTTAATGTTTAGATACACCTATTGTACAGTGACATCCTATTAAATATATATCTTTCTATTATGACTTAAATAAAGAAGGGAAGTAATATACAAGTTTATTATTTTTGACAATACGTCCAATAATTTATTGAGCATTACAGTGAGAGAGGCCTTTACCCTACCTGGGGACCCTGCTTATAATCAAACATTGTGTTATAGATATAATAAAATAATAACAGTACCTAAATTAGGAATCAATGTAGTAGGATCAAATAAAGGCTTTTTTATTTTATTTGTTTATTTATTATAGTGAGAGATGCCCCCGCCTGCAGGCGCGCGGCATTGGCTTGCGTTCGCGTCGCCTCTGCTATTATAACGGCGGCATCAGCCAGCTTGCCCTCTGCATTTACTCGCCTCTGCTCCAATTCAACAGTCCACGATGATCGCAACTCTTTGACCTATAAAATATTTGAATAAATTAGGTCAGCTGTTTATCGCAATTGTCATTTTCCTGAGAAAATATGATATAAGACTTAACAGCCTCAACCGCTGCCCTCGTGACTCCTCTTGCTGTTTGGATTCTTACATCTTTTGCACCGCTGCTGGCCAGTTTTTGTTGCACCTCCCCGCCGCCGCCGCCGTGACCGTTTAAGCCTCGTAGCAAGATCATTTCACTCACGACCTATAGTCTCCTTTGACCTCTCTCCCAAGCCAAAGCCTTTGGCAAGGCTCGAGTGCGTCATGAGGTGCTGCAGCAACTAGTCTAGCTGGTCGTCTGAAGTTCGATGTTCCACTTAAATTACAAGAAGATTATAGAGACAGGAAACAAAACTACGCATTATAATTGATTGATAACTTACTTTTAGATCCAATATCCAAAGGAGTTTACGAAATCTTGTAAAATTAATTGAAAGCTAAGAAAAAAATAGCAAACAACAACAACAAACAAATCAAGAAAGGCGCACAGAATAAAAACTGTACCATAGATAACGTTAAAACTAGAAATAATTGTTTCCAGCTATTGCTACTCTGTTGCTAGTGGCGCTAGTAAACGTTAAAACTACAAATAATTGTTTCCACCCAATGCTACTCTGTCGCTAGTGGCGCTAGTGTCCATGGGCAATGAGCAATCAGCAACAACTTTGCGATCGGTGCGCGACAGGCTTCCGTAATACGGTTTCTAGTGACACTTTGCAACCGGTCGCGGAGCGGTCGCGGTCGCGTCGCTGTTGCTGTTGCTTTTACATAATCAGCCTGCCGGTTTAAAATAAAACACAAAAATCTAACGAAAACGAAAAACCATCTAAGTTTGCTTTGATTGCCTTCAACATTTTCGAAAACTAGTTAGCCAGAAACTGTATAAAATCTAAGAACGCCACAAAATGTTCTGTTACACATTTTCATCCTTTGCATTGGTGCAAAGCTTGACTCCCGCTGCTGTAGGTCACTTATCCAAAATATAAAAAATCGCGACTCTTTCGCAATGTATGCGTACGTACGTCATCATCATCATCAGCCTATATCAGTCCACTGCTGGACATAGGCCTCCCCCAATGAGCGCCATAGCGCCCTGTCTTCAGCTTGCCGCATCCAGCATCTACCTGCAGTCTTTCGCAAGTCGTCATCCCACCTGGTCGGAGGGCGTCCTACACTACGTTTGCCGAGTCGCGGTCTCCACTCAAGAACACGTTTGCCCCAGCGGCCGTCGGTTCTTCGCGAAATATGGCCGGCCCACTGCCACTTCAGCTTGCTAATTCTTTGAGCTATGTCGATAACCTTGGTTCTCTGTCGGATGTATTCGTTACGAATCCTATCCTTCAGAGAAACTCCGAGCATAGCTCTTTCCATAGCTCGTTGAGCGACTTTGAACTGGTGGACCAGCCCTATCGTGAGTGTCCACGTCTCAGCTCCGTAGGTCATAACGGGTAGGACGCACTGGTTGAAAACTTTCGTTTTCAAGCATTGCGGTATGGATGACGAGAAGACTCGACGTAGTTTCCCAAATGCTGCCCAGCCCAGCTGGATCCTCCTTTTGGCCTCCTTCTCGAAACTGTTTTTACCCAATTGCAGAATCTGCCCAAGGTAAGTGTACTCGGAAACAGTTTCGAGAAGGTGACCATGTACGACCACCGGCCTTGGATCAATGTGACCATTGATCATGACTTTGGTTTTATCCAAATTCATGCCAAGACCGATACATCGGGAGGCTGAAGCTAGGCCGTCCAGCATCCGGTTCAGTTCCTCAAGCGACTCCGCCATTAAGACTATGTCATCAGCGAATCGCAGGTGTGAGATGTACTCGCCGTTTATGTTGATGCCCTTTCCTTTCCAGTCCAGCAACCCACACATATCCTCCAATGCGCAAGTGAACAGTTTCGGGGATATGACATCCCCCTGCCTCACTCCTCTACGCAATTGGATGGGATTAGACTGCTGGCCCTGTACTTGGACACTCATGGTGGCGGCCTCGTAGAGACATCTCAGCACCTCGATATAACGATAGTCTACTTGGCATCGCTGTAAGGAATCCAGAACAGCCCAGGTTTCGATGGAGTCAAATGCCTTCTCATAGTCCACAAAAGCCAGACACAGGGGCTGATTATACTCTTCGGACTTCTGTATAATCTGCCTCACTGTGTGTATGTGGTCTATGGTGCCATATCCTCCGCGGAACCCAGCCTGTTCCGGTGACTGGAACTCGTCGAGTCTCCTGGCGAGACGGTTCGTGACTACCCGTGAGAACAGCTTATAGACGTGGCTCAAGAGTGAAATGGGTCTGTAATTTTTAAGAAGGGTTTTATCTCCCTTCTTAAAAAAGAGCACCACCAAACTCCCGCTCCACGCCTTTGGAGTTCTCCCACTGTGAAGGACGGTGTTAAAGAGGTTCTGCAGCTCCTGTATTACAGGAGCTCCTCCGGCTTTAAGAAGCTCTGAAGTAATTCCGTCCTCACCGGGGGCTTTTCCATTTTTAAGCTGCCTTAGAGCTAACACGATCTCGTCTTGACTGATGTCAGGCAGTTCGTCGGTATAGTGGCGTGTCAGGGTGGCTCTGGAATCTCGGTCATCTCGTCGGTAACGAGGGGCATGTGCAGCGTATAATCGGCCATAGAAATCCTCTATCTCGGCGGATATCTCCGGCTTTGACAATACGGTCCTCCCGTCGTGCGTTTTAAGCTTTGTCAGGTGGCTCCTGCCAAGCTGCTGAGTGAATACTTTGGACCCTCGGTTTCGCTCTATCGCCTCTTGAATGAGGCGCGTGTTGGAGCTCCGAAGGTCGTGTCGTACCATCTTCGCAATCCGCTTGTTCAGGTCTGACCTCTCTGACAAAGTCGCTTGGGTGGTCTCCCGTCTTTTTGTCATCAGCACAAGAGTCTCATCCGAGAGTTTGGACTTCTTGCCAGTACGCTGCTTTCGACAGAATTTGATGCCCTCGTCCCTCAACGTTTCAACCAGATTGTGTAGGGTCTCGTCAGCGTCATCAGTGGGTTCCAAGGCAACAAATCTATTCCCGAGAAGCTGCTGAAACTTCTCGGTGCCCGCCATGATTTGGATTGGGTCAGGTCGGAGCGTGGACTTCATCAGACGGTTTCTTTCAAGCTTCAAGTTGATATTCAGAGAGCCTCGGAGGAGTCGGTGATCAGATCCGGTATTGAACCTGTTGATCACAGAGACATCTCTGAATATGTGCTTGCTATCCGTCATGATGAAGTCGATCTCATTTTTAGTCACAGTGTCGGGGCTTGCATGCGTACGTACGTACGCACGCGCAAGTCGCGCAATGGTATTCTTCTTCTTCAACTTCAACTTCTTTTTTGTTTTGGCGCCGCCGCCCGCTTGCTTTTCGCTACGACTCTGCCAGTGTCTGTCTCAAGAGTGTCCTAAACTTCGTTATGACGTATGTATACAAAATGATCGGTTGCGAACTTTGAGAATTCAACAATTGAATGTTGAATCCACGGATTTCATACGGATGGAGTCTCAGTCAACCGAAGAACGAAGTACTCACTGTAGTACAGATTTTGACATTGTCAATTTGTAGACTACTCGTCCGCCATTACCTCTTTAAACACCAACAAAGTGACTTAGATCGAAACATGAAAAATATCTCCTTATGTGGTCAGATGTTGCCGAAATCACACTAATTTAGTAAATAATAAACGCAGAATCACATTTCACACTTAAATTTCGAATTACATCCACTTATTTCTTCGATTGAACACAAATAAGTATCAACAGAAAAATCACAACAAAAACACAAATCTTGCCGGTGTTACCAGCACGTAAACTTCTAAATTTCCGAATAATGTGGGAGTTTATTAAAAATGTTTGAATCTCTGTATATTATATACATATAATGCTTAAAATTGGAATGAGGTAGGTAGCCCACCTAACATAAATAAGAATTTAAATAGATATTTCTTAAATATTTTATTATATAAAGCTAAATTAACACAGACTGACTTGACTTACTGATTGACATAATTGTTTTCCTTGATGGACGTATGTTTTTTTTACGGAATCGTATAGAGGGGGTTGAGGTGACCTTGCTCCCCCCTGCCCTCTGAGAACTCCTCTTTTGAGTGTGCTACCAGATGCCGTCGCGATTTAGGGGTTCTGATTACAGGATCGTATAGATGGTTTCTTTCGAGTAGAAAAACCAGCCAGTCGTTCGGAAGGAAAATAATTATAATCATAGGTTGGTATGTTACGTAGTAGGTAGCTCTTATAAATACTATAACATTTATGTGATGAAAGCATTACGCTACGTTTTTTTTAAATAATAGCTACCTATTTGATTTGTGATCTGTGATTTGTAGAAACTTTTATGACAATTATCGGCATTTTTTTCATCACTTGGCATCTCTCACTTATGACAAGTCCGCCATTGCTGTTGTTGACTAGTGATTCCGTAGGACTCCATCTGGAATTACTAAATCTATGGTCCCAATGTTTTTCCATTGTAAATATTTACCTATTAATTATATAAAAATCAAGTTTTGACAAAGAACTGAGGATATGAAAAAATAATTACAGAATCTACTCCCGCACGAGCAGGTAGGTACTGACGAAAACTCTTTTCACCAACGGTGAAACGGTTCTGGGGGAGTAAATGTCAAAAAGTTGGAATTTTTCTTAGGTCACCTCAACCCCCTCTATACGATTCCGTAAAAAAAACATACGTCCATCAAGGAAAACAATTATGTCAATCAGTAAGTCAAGTCAGTCTGTGTTAATTTAGCTTTATATAAAAAAATATTTAAGAAATATCTATTTAAATTCTTATTTATGTTAGGTGGGCTACCTACCTCATTCCAATTTTAAGCATTATATGTATATAATATACAAAGATTCAGACATTTTTAATAAACTCCCACATTATTCGGAAATTTAGAAGTTTACGTGCTGGTAACACCGGCCAGATTTGTGTTTTTGTTGTGATTTTTCTGTTGATACTTATTTGTGTTCAATCGAAGAAATAAGTGGATGTAATTCGAAATTTACGTGTGAAATGTGATTCTGCGTTTATTTTATTATTTACTAAATTCGTGTGATTTCGGCAACATCTGACCACATAAGAAGACATTTTTCGGTGTCTAAAGAGGTAATGGCGGACGATTAGTCTATAAATTGACAATCATCCGAGTATTTTTTTCATTCATGCATTAAATTTTACAAACTTGTGAATTAGTACTGTTAACGTCAGATGGTGTCTGCTGTCAGCTGCCAATCGGAGAAATGTCAGTCAGTCAAGTCAACCAAAAGCAAAATCAAGTCCAGTCCGTCAAGTCGCGCGCGCGTGCTCGTTTACTCGTCGTTCGCGTTGATGGAATCAATTTTGATCGTTCTAAATTTCAGATGACTTGTGACGAAAATAGTTAGTGAAAATGATACTTCTAATTCGGTAAAGCAAAAGTAAACTTCGTATAGTTTGACCTAAATCTGTGTTTATTTCGTGCAAGTGTCAGTATTCAGTGAGTATTATGAACTTTGAGGATTATGAATCCCTTCCGACCCAAAACTTCGTCACTCACATGACCGCCGGAGCCATAGCGGGGGTGATGGAGCACTGCATCATGTATCCGCTGGACTCCGTCAAGGTGAGTCGGCGCTCGGCGCAGGCCGCGCTCCTAACCTCGTCGCGCTGACAGCGCACTGCCCGCTGCCCTATTACGCCACTCATTTGCCACTTGAGGGTTATGTAAAGACTTCTCAATCATCTGTTTCCTTCCATAATCTGCTGATATGGAATGTAGATGTGCTAGGTTCTGAGTTGATGAACTTGTGAACATCCCTCTCCAGCTCAACAACAAAACACTGGCTGTCTGTATAGACTGACAGTTTGTTGTATTCACACTTTGCACTTGTTTATACTCCCCCCACAGGCCTCTAGTCCAGGTGACAGGGAATCTTATCCCAATTCAAGTAATATATATATATATCTATTGCTATAAGTTTTTAACATAAAGGTAATATATTGAGAGGATAATGTTTTTGTTACATTTTATTATCTATACTCTACATAAGTCTATACTTCCTTAAGATTAAAGCTGTTTGTTGTGTTCTATGGTCATAAATTAAATAAAAAGGTTTGTTTACTTGTAAAGGGAATCTTTCCATGCTGGAAGGGTAACAATAGGATACTAATAGTACCTACTCTAGTTTGAATTGAGATTAACAAAAAAGAAAACCTATTTATAATGTGTGCATAGATTATATTCCTTTCTCAAAGTTGTTGCAGTGATACTGCTGCAGTCAGCTTACTCTCCAGGGCTCTACCTAGGTACCTATATACTGAGGAGCCAAGACTGATATTGTATTGTACAAGACAGCCGAGGCATTGCACTATTATTGCTAAGATATGTTCAAACAAACTAAACTAACTAATGAATGTTTACAAACAGCATTTGAACTATCGCAAGAAAAAAAATAAAAGCTTTTTTTTTTCTTAAATAAGGGCATTTGAATGCATGATTGTAAAAACACCCCTCAGACCACTTTTTTCGAATTCCTTTTTATGATGGAAAAATGATCCCTATATCAAGACGGATCGATTGAGCGCAAAAACACACCTCGGTCATAGTTCTTTCACGCAAAGTTAGGGGCACCAAAATTTCGACGAGCGTAAAAACCCACCTTATCCTGGATAAGGTGGGTTTTTACAATCAACCTTATGTCAATACCTGAAAACTGATAGCTTGACTGCCGTGTGATAGAGCAATCAGGATTATTAAACGAAGCCTTCGTCGCAAAGAAAGGTTGTACATATACATGAACTGGTGGAATTGATCATAGCATCGAGTAGGCAAAGTGATTTTTTCACAGTTCACTTGGTAAGCGGAGAAGAAGTGATCAAATTAAAAAAGTGGTGGGTTCAATGTTACAAAAAGACTGCATTGTCGCTTGAAACAAAAGACCGACGGGTACCGAGAACGGAGTAGGTAAACTTCAGCTTCTCCAAGTTCCATCACCTAACCTTTAAAAAGGTAGGAAACGATGTTCCTGTAAAAACGATGGAATATATTGATGGAATGGTACAAAATACATTCTTGCTGAAAATGAGGCCACAGATTGTGGTACCACTACCACAAGAACCGCATACGGAACAAGGCAGCTGAGCATCAACTCCAAGAAAATGGCAGACCTAAAAAAGTGCGTTGAGTTTGTGCCAGAAGAAGAAAAAATAAAGTTTTGGAACTAAATTTTGGAATGGCCTATAACTAAAATGACGAATTAGATTAATAAGTGCATTTTTTATAAGTAATAGCTTCGTTGTTTAGGTTAAGAAAGCAAATAAAACATTATTAAACATACATAAAAATTGGACTTTGATTGTAAAAACACACCTCGTACATGATGGCTGTAAAAACACACCTTATCCGAATTTTTCAAAAAAATATTTAAAAAAAACGAATAGGAATTTATGTATAAAAAAATTAACATATGGTTTCTTTTGTTTTACTTTATTTAATTACATATAAAAATAAATGTCTTTAGAACAGTTTTTTTACACCAGATAGTTTTTATTGATTTCCCGAAACTTTTGCATTTGGTCTGAGGGGTGTTTTTACAATCATGCATTCATTTAGTGTACGAGTATGATTTTGAAGCTCCAGTGGAGAATATTGTGGAAGGAAGGCATTCAAAACTTTGGTGAGGGAAAAATACTATTTCTTTTAATCTCATTCCAAACTTTGGTGAGGGAAAAATACTGTTTCTTTTAATCTCATTCCAAACTTTGGTGAGGGAAAAATACTGTTTCTTTTAATCTCATTCAAAACTTTGGTGAGGGAAAAATACTGTTTCTTTTAATCTCATTCCAAACTTTGGTGAGGGAAAAATACTGTTTCTTTTAATCTCATTCAAAACTTTGGTGAGGGAAAAATACTGTTTCTTTTAATCTCATTCCAAACTTTGGTGAGGGAAAAATACTGTTTCTTTTAATCTCATTCAAAACTTTCGCAATTGTTGTCACAAAAAACAGTTATCACGTTTTTCTCGCGATTTTGGTTTTGTCAATTATTTAATTTTCCATGTAGGTACAATGACGATATTTACAATTAAAAGTGTTATTCTCTGTGGTGAATAAATGCACTCTTGGCAGAATGACTGTGGCTACCACACGACTCCTGGTAGATGGTGCTTGGCAGAATGACTGTGGCTACCACACGACTCCTGGTAGATGGTGCTTGGCAGAATGACTGTGGCTACCACACGACTCCTGGTAGATGGTGCTTGGCAGAATGACTGTGGCTACCACACGACTCCTGGTAGATGGTGCTTGGCAGAATGACTGTGGCTACCACACGACTCCTGGTAGATGGTGCTTGGCAGAATGACTGTGGCTACCACACGACTCCTGGTAGATGGTGCTTGGCAGAATGACTGTGGCTACCACACGGCTCCTGGTAGATGGTGCTTGGCAGAATGACTGTGGCTACCACACGGCTCCTGGTAGATGGTGCTTGGCAGAATGACTGTGGCTACCACACGGCTCCTGGTAGATGGTGCTTGGCAGAATGACTGTGGCTACCACACGACTCCTGGTAGATGGTGCTTGGCAGAATGACTGTGGCTACCACACGACTCCTGGTAGATGGTGCTTGGCAGAATGACTGTGGCTACCACACGACTCCTGGTAGATGGTGCTTGGCAGAATGACTGTGGCTACCACACGACTCCTGGTAGATGGTGCTTGGCAGAATGACTGTGGCTACCACAAGACTCCTGGTAGATGGTGCTTGGCAGAATGACTGTGGCTACCACACGACTCCTGGTAGATGGTGCTTGGCAGAATGACTGTGGCTACCACAAGACTCCTGGTAGATGGTGCTTGGCAGAATGACTGTGGCTACCACACGACTCCTGGTAGATGGTGCTTGGCAGAATGACTGTGGCTACCACAAGACTCCTGGTAGATGGTGCTTGGCAGAATGACTGTGGCTACCACACGACTCCTGGTAGATGGTGCTTGGCAGAATGACTGTGGCTACCACA
Organism: Eupithecia dodoneata; assembly: GCA_947044415.1. Lineage (NCBI taxonomy): Eukaryota > Metazoa > Arthropoda > Insecta > Lepidoptera > Geometridae > Eupithecia > Eupithecia dodoneata. The sequence continues at coordinate 8,882,573 of OX345678.1, forward strand.
AGACTCCTGGTAGATGGTGCTTGGCAGAATGACTGTGGCTACCACACGACTCCTGGTAGATGGTGCTTGGCAGAATGACTGTGGCTACCACACGACTCCTGGTAGATGGTGCTTGGCAGAATGACTGTGGCTACCACAAGACTCCTGGTAGATGGTGCTTGGCAGAATGACTGTGGCTACCACACGACTCCTGGTAGATGGTGCTTGGCAGAATGACTGTGGCTACCACAAGACTCCTGGTAGATGGTGCTTGGCAGAATGACTGTGGCTACCACACGACTCCTGGTAGATGGTGGCTCTTCTGACATATATGTCAATAAATATGAAAATGCCAACTGTAAGAGAGGAAGTTACAATTACAGAAAAAGTACAAAGAAAGACTGAATAGCCATAGCAACACTCTAGCAAGAAGCCTACTACAGGACAACGACCACATAAAACGCACTAAAAGATGGCAAATACTCAACCTTGACCAGAGGAACTAAAGTGTTCAAAGCGAAAGAAAGTTGCTTTTCGCTGGAATGGCACCTGAAAATCCCACCCAAGACCATATCTAATTATGGCTGAACAGACGATTGCAGATAAAAAAGGATAATAAAAAAAAAATGGTCAATAAAATATTCTGATATAAAAATATGACAAGATAACCAAAATATGTCCGATGGCTCCGACTATTATACAATATATATGTGACAAAATAACTGATTCAGGTTTTACTTTCTGGAAATGTATTGCAAAATACCAATAATGTATGTATTATAGTAAGAGCATATTGTTTTATGTAATCTATTGTATTATGTACATCAGTCATCTAGTACCCTAAACACAAGCTCTGCTTATCTCGGGGCTAGATGATGCTGTGTGCATTTTCCAGCATTATTTATTAATGATCTTTTTTTTATTCCACTTGTAATTGTACAAGGATCCCATTGACGCCTGTCCTCAAATGATCAAACGCCGAACACAGATGTAACCAGTATCTCCGCGCAATCTCTAGGCCAGGCTGGGTTCATAGGAGTATCGCACCAGAGCCCTGATCTCATCTCATTGTGTTCGAGTATTCAGGATTAGGAACATTATTCTAATAAAACTATCCGGGCTCAACACAAGTAAACTATTGAAAAGGTCAAATCAGATCAGTAAATTACTGAATTGTTCTATTATTTGTATTATGTAGGTACAGTTTGAAGTGAATTGATATTGATACAGATATATGTTCAAGTAAAATGAAGATAGCAAGGAATTGTATAATGTAGTAATGATGGTTGTTAGCACTATGAACGCCGCTGTACCGTAAGAAGTAGGAGAGGGCGGTGGTGGGTGTGGTACTATATGAGGAAGTAGTCGCTGGGGTTGGCTCGCTGCCAGCAGAGCTGCGTGCGGAAGGCGACGTCGCAGGCGTCGGCGCCGGCGGGCGAGCCGCAGGCGCGCAGCGACGCCTCGTTCTTGTGGCGCAGGTCGTCGGGCAGCAGCGCCAGCACGGCCTCCACGTCGACGGCGCCGTCCGCCAGCATGCCCGTCGTCTCCATCGTGCACTTGATGTAGCACTTGAGCACAGGGTCCTCCACGTCCGCTAGCGCCGCCCCCGCGTCCACCCGCGCCAGCAGCGCGCGCTGCACGCCGCTCTCCGCCGCGCAGTTGTCGCGCACCATGGCCGCCAGCTCCGCCATCTCCTCATCCAGCGCGCCCGCCAGCGCCGCCAGCACGCCCACCACGCCCAGCACACGCACCACCCGAGAGAGAGACATTGTAGTGATGGGCATCATGATCCCGTGCGCCGCTTTATAACGAGAGCGTCTTCTTAAAAATCATGCTATTAAAAGTTGTTTGTTTAAAAGTATAGGCTCCCCGGCTGTGTTTAGGGAGTACAGCCAACTGTAATTTTTCTGTCGGTGACTTCCGTCATGGCAAATAATGATACCCACTCCGCTAAATGCTGGCTGACCGACCGTTTACTTTGAAAACTGCTACTGTTGTGAAGGTTGTTATTTAAAGAGTACCCAATGACGTAAGATGGCATTATGTGCGTAGTTGATAATAAATAATGCTGGATGCTGTTCACACCGCACCTAGTTATGGCAGTCTTCCGATGGTGCTGCGCCCCGCCCCCCGAGATGTAATGCGCCTTGTGTTGTTGCAGACGCGCATGCAGTCGCTGCGGACGGCGCACAACAGCTCCATCTACGAGACCTTCCGGTACATGGTGAAGCGCGAGGGCCTGCTCAGGTAACTATCACATCCCCCGCCGCCCGCCGCGCCGCCGCCGCCCCAGGTTGCGGCGCGGCGGCCGCCTCTACAAACAAGTTGGGAAGTAGTATTCATAATCAGATCGTTAGTGACATGTACTGTTATCATATCGCTGGCAGCGGTGAGGCAGATAGCGCCGCGCCCGCGCCGCCGCCGCCGATAGCGAGGATGTGGCCTCCCCGGGCGCACTCTCTCAGCCCGAGCCGATGTTATCTTATCGATGCAGTCGTCGGTGCCGTTATCGCAGTACGTGAGACTCTGCTCAAATCACTTGGGGTGTGTAACTAACACACTGTTATCTAGCGTTTGGGCAAGTTGACGTGACCGCTGGCTGGTTGGTGCGAGGTGATGTAACAGATGTTGCAGTATGCAGTATGGTCACGAGCAGGCCGGGGCCGAGCGCGTGCGGTCCAGCAGCCCGGCCCGGGGCCGCCGGCCGGCGCACGGCTCACGCGCACAGATAACCTGCGCTCTCCGAACTTTTACGCAAAAAAGCTTTCGATAAAAGTACGCTGTAAAAAATGCATGATGTAATATTTTATAAATTCAGCAATTCTCGGCTTCGCGTCGCCAACCGGGGACCGTACGAAGATTTACTTCTCCATTAGTGAAGTTAGCTCGCTGTTAGACTCAGTTGGATCGCTGAGGGACTTCTCTCCGACTTCGTCCGGCTCGAGACATCCGGAGAGCGCTGCAGCGTAGCATCCTATGTAGGTGACGGACGAGTCGGTCGCGTTGGGAACACGACGTTGCGCTCCCGACCGGTATTGTATCGCGTGATCGACGTGGGAGTACACCGCCACACTCCACGACTGAAAACTTAAAAAGCAGGTCTTAGCCCAGCAGATGTTAATATTGAATGAGCAACCACCTTCACCATACAACCACCGCTACCAGTGTTACGACTTTAGGAAGCACTGCCGTCCTTCAGCGACCTGCGCAGGCGCGTGTCTCGGGTGTGTGAGCGCTGCCTGCCTCGGTACATGTTATGGTAATGCGCGACGCGGACGCGGGCGCGGGCGCGGGCGCGCAGGAAGTGCGCATATGTGCATATCAAATATATCGCGCACGCAAGTTAGTTTAATATACAAGGAATTATAATGTACCACATGCTTTACACTCTTCTTTACTGACTATCGCTTGCCCGCCGCCCCGCCCGCCGCGGATCGACGGAGCGGTGCGGTGGTTTCTTCTTGGTTGACCTCGTCTAGCCTAGCTAAGTCGATGAATACGTACAAATCTACACCTATAGCCTTGGCTAGTCCACTGCTGGACACAGGCCCCTGATAAGCGCCCAAATAGTCCTTATAATGTGAAGGAAGATTAGTAATACAGTAATACAAGGATGCAAGCCGCATCCCGGCTGAGGAGCCAGTTGACGTGGAGAGGGCTCCCTCCTCTCCAGAACTGCTGACGTCACATTAGTAGATACAGTAATACAAGGATGCAAGCCGCATCCCGGCTGAGGAGCCAGTTGACGTGGAGAGGGCTCCCTCCTCTCCAGAACTGCTGACGTCACATTAGTAGATACAGTAATACAAGGATGCAAGCCGCATCCCGGCTGAGGAGCCAGTTGACGTGGAGCGGGCTCCCTCCTCTCCAGAACTGCTGACGTCACATTAGTAGATACAGTAATACAAGGATGCAAGCCGCATCCCGGCTGAGGAGCCAGTTGACGTGGAGCGGGCTCCCTCCTCTCCAGAACTGCTGACGTCACATTAGTAGATACAGTAATACAAGGATGCAAGCCGCATCCCGGCTGAGGAGCCAGTTGACGTGGAGAGGGCTCCCTCCTCTCCAGAACTGCTGACGTCACACGGGTGACCGGGTCGGGATCTAAATTGAATAGGATTTTTTTCTTGCAAGAGATATTCACAGTAGCAACCCAAACTCTGGAAATGTCAGAGCTCTACTATTCGCGCCTCGGGAGGCATGTAAAGCCAAGGTCCTGCGCCTGACCTTTCCCCGGTCGTGTCGGTCTGCCACCCATCGGATTACGAGCGAATAGAGAGTGCGCGTGTGTTTGCGCTCACACTTGTACAAATGTCCTGCGCACCTGCACCTGGGCGATCCCCGTAGGGTGGACACACCAGCACGTGCCGGCGGTCCATACATTGCGTACAGCGGTGTGCGCGATAAGGAGCCTCGCTGCGCGGTTCGCAACCGCAAGAGGAGTTCGACAAGGCTTATCATTGCGCAGATAACGAACGACACTTTGCCTCGGGGCTGGCTGGCGAGGAGCGCCGTGTACAAACTCCACTGAAATAACTTAAACTGTAACGTCACGCATACATTAATATCTAAAACTAGTACTTAGTGTATTTCCTTGTATTGATATATTGTATTGGTATTGAAATGAGTAGTCTGTGCAGCCACAAGGTGATCCCCGTCCATGTTACAGGCATTGGTGAGTACATTCGGTGAGACAGCCTTATGTCTTCGTAATATCGAAACAATGTTTGCTTTGGAAAGCTTTCATTCGTCATTTGATTTACCTCTCGTTCGTTTTCAAATTCAATGCACATTGCGTTGTTGAAGTTTGTGTTCTGGTTTTCAGTTTTACCTTGTATTTTCTGTTATTGTTAAGTTTCACAAAGAAATATAATTAAATTATAAATGTCTTTGTAAACATAAAATATGTAAGTACATTTATTTGTTTCCAAGTCGGAGTATAATGTGTTGTTCATTATGTCTCGCATAAAGTCTGGTATTGGATTTAATTAGAGGGTAGGTAGTTGTAGAATCCCCACGCGAGGAACGTGTGGCGCTAGTAGCAGCTGAGCTATTCGGAGTTCCCAACCAATCCGTCCAGCGCAGCGATCGGACGGACACCGACCTCGCTCTGACCCGATACAGTTGTAGAGTGCGCCGCACAGGGAACACCTCGTGTCATGTGTTGTGCACTCACTCTTAGCACAACCACCTCGCTGTCTGTTGTCTACTAGAACATCATGTTTACACAGCAGGTGTTTGTACCTCAACATGTAATGATGTACCGCATCATTATTCATCATTCCATGTGAGGTACAAACACTGAGTGAACAGTAAGAGGCTTGCAATGGATATACAAGGTCGGAGCCAACCGCCGCGCCGCCGCGCCTCCTCTCGATGACACCCCGGCACAGTATGGTGTGGGTGTCGTCATATACCGATATAATTCCTCTTTCATGAATACTTGATGAGAAGTTTATAACCTACAAACTAACAGCCCGTCCTTGAGGTAGGCAGGCAGGTATTCTGTAGGTATATACGCACGCCCCCCGCGCCGCCCCCGCCAGCTGGCGCGCGCCCTTGCCCCGCGAAGGTCACCTGTACACTAGCCTACATGAAGCACTCACACACCAACATTTTTAATCAAGGCAATTTATTTTCTTTCTTGTGTAGTCTAGTGCTCACATTAAGAGCCTTTATTCCTAAAATGCGCAGAAACAGTACTTTTCAAACCCGTTTATATCATGAACCACTTATCTTATAGTATATGTTATTTACTAATAATTTTAGGAAATTTTAGTGTCCAACGAGTTTGACTATAAAATATTTCGATTAATATAGTATGTACGCGTTCTATCAAGATAACTTGTGAGAGGTTTTCATAATTTCCCTTTCAGCATCAGTTTCGAAGCTCAAAATAATAGAAAATACTGACATATCTAATTAAGAAAAAAATATAACCTACTACTACTAAAACTTGCAAAAATGTTTCATTTTGAGGGCTCCCGCCATCGAGGCTCCCGCTCCTGTTTATTTATTGTTTCATACTTTTCTTAACTCGTTTGAGAAAAGTAACAAAAATTTCGGTGGCTCGCTCCGCTCGCCGTTATATATTTCTTTTGTATCGCCTAAAAATTAAACAAAATGGCTGCGGTTATCTCCGTCGTTCCACCGCCGTTGTAGCTTCCTCGTCTTTCTTGCTAAACCAACCTCACCAAAGTCCAAAATTAAAATTTTTGTTTGCTGTTCTTTCTTTTGTCCTCCCCCCCCCCCTCCTCAAAGACTTGGGCTGGGACCGCGCCTGTGTATAATAAAAAAAATGTATCTACATATTATGTAATTTATTATATAGCAGCATTATTATATTTATTGATTGTAATAGTCGATTGTTCGATGAGATTGAATAGAGGCGCATTAAAGATGGGGTGTCGTGTCGATCCGTCTCTATTCTCGGCTTGCAGATCGATCGGACCGGAGTAGATAGAGTAGCGGCAGCGGTGGAGTTCCGTCGTCGCGCTGCGGTACAGTTGCATTGAGAAGTAGAGCACTTGCTCGCCTCCACTGGCGCCATTCGCTAATCTCACCGCCACTAATACTACAATCTAAGTAGATACAGATACTAATCGGCACATTGAAAGCGACAACATCATGTTCTGTTACCTTACGATGCTATGATAATAGATTGCACTGACAAGGAAGTAAGACCACAGGTAGCTGCTCGACAAGTTATAAAAAGTATGTGGTAGTGGAGTGTGGGGAGGGGGGAGTGGCGCGGCGACCGGCTCGGGGCAGGCTCTCGTGCGGTCGCCAGGGCATGATGTCAGCTGCCCGCGGCGGCGCGAGGAGTACCGATGTACCTGTGGGTGACCTTGTCGCCGCGGTTCCGGTGGTTGCCTAAACGCGCGCTCTTCTAGCCTACTCGTTACTCGTTACGTAACATACAGCCTATGATTTCTACTGGAATAGGAAATACGATAGTAATTACATGCACCTACGTTACGTACATTATACGTATGTCATTACCTAGTTATTTGTTGAGAATGGTATTTATTACTTCCAATAAAAAATGCAAGAATTATTATCAGGGCCACGAATACCGAAACTGTCGACTTTATTTGCTCCAAGTCTGTGAATCTATGGCGAATCTATTGTTATAAGCTTTTTGTTTCCCAAATAAATAAATAAAAACAAAATAAAATATTAGAACACCGGAATATGCAATAATTTGTCACACAAAATATTATAGTAGTCCATGAGTGGTCCGCGCGCGAACACTTGTGAACAAACGCAACCAAGCTCCGCCCTTAATGAACGATCAAGGATGACCCTTGCTCAGGCAACTATTCATTGAATGGATAGTTGCCTGAGCAACCTGAGCTCGTCTTATAATCTGACAAGCTAAACTATTCATCTAGAACATGTTCCAATTGTAAATACCGAGTGAACAAGTGCATGTTGGCCGCCGCCAAGATCTACAAATAGTAGTGGCCCAATGCACACCTTCACGGTATGAACATTTGATTCTCATGACGATTCCCGTTCGGGCTGCGTTCGCGGAGGTAGGGTGCATCAACTAAGTAATGATCTACATAATGTCCGCAGTATGCTCTATTTTCGTGATCAAAAGTCACACGCTCGCGCTCAGCGCGAAAAGTCTTTGTCGGTGTGTTAGCGAAATAGGAAAGAAGAGTGAATGTAATGCTTTATAGAGTGTTGTGTTCTTCAGGCCGGTGCGGGGCGTGGGCGCCGTGGTGGCGGGCGCGGGCCCGGCGCACGCCTTCTACTTCGCGACCTACGAGCACTGCAAGCACGAGCTGTCGCGCGTCACCAGACACCGGCACGACCACATCGTGCACGGTACGTACCACACACCACACCACACCACTGCCGCTGACACCTCGCTTCGGGCACGGTCAGGCTCTCATACACACACACAGCTGGTTTTCCCGACGTATGTAACTAAAAGTAAGTCAAAACGCATTTATTTAAAGTAATAGTAAATTAAAAAAAAACTTTTATTAGAACAGAGACTATAAATTAAATTAAACTTAGATTGACAGAAACAGACAAAATGGGTCTCAAGTCAGCATGTGCTGTGGTAGAGCAGATCGTACCATAGCGCTGGTCTTCCGTATTTTGTAAACGTATTCAATACGTACACAGCAGAGACGAAAGAGACCGGAGGCTAAACCGATATGTTCAGTTACGGTAACAGAAATGGCCAACACTCAGCAGATGCTTCGCCAGGATGTCTCCGGCTGAAGCGCTGCTCTATCTTAGTTATTACTTCAATGGTCAAATTAATGATTGTCTGCATCAAGTGGTTATTGGGTTGATTTTGTTTAAAGATTAGTTGAGCTAGTATTTAATGCAATAAGCGATAATTGAACCGTAGCGTATGCCAAATGGTTGATATAAACGATACTTTACCCGTAGCGGATGCCAAATGGTTGATATAAACGATACTTTACCCGTAGCGGATGCCAAATGGTTGATATAAACGATACTTTACCCGTAGCGTATGCCAAATGGTTGATATAAACGATACTTTACCCGTAGCGGATGCCAAATGGTTGATATAAACGATACTTTACCCGTAGCGGATGCCAAATGGTTGAAAATGAAAATGAAAATGAAAATGAAAAGTTTTTATTTCTTTAAGCTTACAAATAAGCACTTAGACAGGTCATATTTTATACTATTAAATTATTTTATAGTTCACTTCAATTTTTTGTCCACCAGTGGAAGAAGTGAGAAGAAACCACTAGTATGTTCATAACTTATGTGTCTAGTACATTTGATTTGCTTATTTGTAAGTTGGTAGATTTTGAGTTGGAGCAAAACTCGTTCCAAGCTTTTTTATCTTCTAAGTAATCTGATATTTTGTAATAAGCTTTTTTACAAAGAATATGTTTCACAATTTTTTTAAATTTATTTATTGATAATTTTTGCAACTCACTTGGAGTTTTGTTGTAGAAGCGTATACATTGCCCTTTAAAAGATACATTTATCTTGTGTAGCCTAGTTGTGGGCACAGCGAGTTTATTCTTATTTCTAGTATTTACATTATGTATATCACTTTTTTTAGTGAACCGATTGATATTTTTATGAGTGTACAACAAGTTTTCATAAATATATTGACACGGTACTGTCATTATGTTTATTTCTTTGAATATTTCACGTAGGGATTCTCTGGGACCCATATTATAGATCGCACGAACAGCCCTCTTCTGCAACACAAATACTGTGTTTATATCTGCAGCGTTCCCCCACAGTAGTATGCCATAAGACATAATACTGTGGAAGTAGCTGAAATAGACTAGTCTAGAAGTATCAACGTCTGTAAGATGACGGATTTTTTTAACTGCATATGCTGCAGAACTAAGTCTCTTCGATAGCTTATCTATGTGTGGGCCCCATTGAAGTTTACTATCTAAGGTTATTCCTAAAAATACGGTATTGTCTACAATTTCTAACGTTTCTCCTTTTACGTTTATATCAGCCTTAACTTGTTTTACATTAGGTAGAATAAATCTTATACATTTTGTTTTGGTTTCATTAAGCAAAAGATTATTAATACTAAACCAATGGACTACCTTTGAGATTGCAGTATTTACATCGTCGAAATTTGTGTTTTGTCGTTTCATTTTAAAAATTAATGAAGTATCATCAGCAAACAATACAATCTCATGATCATTCTTTACAAGATGAGGCAGGTCATTAATATAAACTAAAAATAGGAAAGGACCCAAGATAGAGCCCTGCGGTACACCCATTGTAACAACAGACCCTTTAGATCGTTTCCCATTAATGTCAACTCTTTGTATCCTATCACTCAAGTAAGATGTAAGAAGATCCAAAGAGCTGTCCCTAATTCCATAATGATGTAGTTTCCTGATTAATGTTTCGTGATGAACGCAATCGAATGCTTTTGACAAGTCGCAAAAAACGCCTAAAGCATCTTGCGACTTCTCCCAAGCATCAAAAATATGCGATACCAACTCTACACCGGCATCAGTAGTTGACCTGCCACGAGTAAACCCAAATTGCTTACAATGTAGCAGGTCATTGCTATTGAAATGTCTAAGCAATTGGTGTAAAATAAGTTTTTCAAAAACTTTACTGAATGTAGGCAGTACTGATATTGGTCTAAAGTTAGTGGGGTCAGACTTACTACCCGATTTAAACAATGGGATTATTTTACTATGTTTCATTAGATCAGGAAATGCACCACAATCAATGGATTCATTAAATATAAAAGCTAGATCTGGTGCAATGGTATCAATTAAAGGTTTAATAATTCTAACGGAAATGCCCCAGAGATCTGCAGTTTTTTTAATATTTAAAAGTTTAAAGGTTTTTTTTATATCGTTTTCATTAACATGGGTGAAATTAAATTTACTATCGCATTTAGGTACATTTTCTTTAAGTAATGATTCGGCTATTACTTGAGAAGAGTTCAGACACTTTGTAGTACAGATTGGAATGTCAGTAAAAAAAATTTCAAATTCTTGTGCTACCTCAACATCATTTTTGATGGAGCAATCATTAATCTTTAAATTGTAATCATTAATGTAGGTACTGACCTTTCCAGTCTCACTATTAATTATTTTCCAGGTTGATTTTATTACATTTTCACTATTTTTAATTTTCGAGCTAATATAATTTGATTTGGCTGTATTACAAACTTTTCTAAATATTTTTGAGTAATTTTTTACTTTTTCTTTGAATTCCTGGCTAAAATTGTACTGCTTTTCACCGTACAGTTCATACAACTTTTGTCTACTCTTATGTATACCTACTGTTGCCCACTCACTAAAGCTAAGTTTTTCTGAGACCAAGATTGTTTTGGGTATGAATATTGAATTGAACGCAGTAGTGAATTTATTAAAAAAACTGCAATACGACTCATTTGGATTGTTAAGTGAGTAGTTAGGTGATGGTTTAAAATCCCAATCCAATTTCAACCGTTCAAATCGATCTGTGGTCACAGGTATGTACTTAATTTTTTTTTTACAATTATTATTTTTAACTTGATGTTTTAATTTAATAAGTTGACCTAAGTGGTCTGATTTTAAATTGCTTATAATTTTGTGACTGACAATTTTTTCATTTTGGAAAACAAATATATTATCTATACATTTTGCTGATGTTTCAGTTATTCTAGTAGGTTCCATAAATGTTGGCCTAAGATTATAAGAATTAAATAAATTTGTTAATCTACTACTGAGGGAGTAAACTTCTAAAAGATCAATATTAAAGTCTCCACATACTATGAGGTTTTTATTTGATTTTGATATTTTAAATAAGATATCATCCATATTTTTTTCAAATATTTCAAAAGAAGCTGATGGTGGGCTGTATACGCTTGCTACAATAGTATGCTCCAACTCAACACATGCTACTTCAATGTGGCTTTCAACGGATAAGCATACTATGTCTTTACGTTCTTTGAATTTTATGAATTTATTTATTAATATTAAAGAGCCTCCACGAATAGCATGTGATCTGCAAAAAGAACTACCAACCTGGTGGTTACTGAAGTTAAACATGAGCTCATAGCTTTTCAGCCAATGTTCTGTGAGGCAGATGATATCAATATCAAATGAGTTCATGTATAATTCTAATTCTAATAATTTACTTCTAATTCCTTGAATATTTTGGTGCACCAAGTTAGTAAACTTTCCAGTTATTTTATAATTTTGTTTTTTTAATTTTTTATTGTGATTCATAGTAATAATGTTTAACTTTTTAGGGCTAGAGACTTCCTCTATTGTCGCTATTTCTAATTTAAATGACTTGGAATAAGTTCCAAGGTCTGGTTTTTTAAATAATTACAATGCTCAATAGAAGCATTAATTAGGTTGATATAAACGATACTTTACCCGTAGCGGATGCCAAATGGTTGATATAAACGATACTTTACCCGTAGCGGATGCCAAATGGTTGATATAAACGATACTTTACCCGTAGCGTATGCCAAATGGTTGATATAAACGATACTTTACCCGTAGCGGATGCCAAATGGTTGATATAAACGATACTTTACCCGTAGCGGATGCCAAATGGTTGATATAAACGATACTTTACCCGTAGCGGATGCCAAATGGTTGATATAAACGATACTTTACCCGTAGCGTATGCCAAATGGTTGATATAATCATAATCTCTACAATTACCCATTTGAAAGAACGTTATACTAAGTTATTTTTGTATGCAAGCAGCTGTCAATGAACGTGTAAACCTGTATATATATAGTGTTGTGGTTCCGTATTTATAGATGAGACATTTGAGCTGCAATGTAGAATCAGTTCGTTTGAAACGTGTATTGCGCTGTGTTCCAGGAGTGTCGGGCTGCATCGCGTCCGTGGTGCACGACGCCGTCTCCAACCCCGCTGAAGGTCAGTACAGCGCCGTTTATTTATTTTCCCTGAACAATCTCACATAATACTTACCAGTTCTCGAGAAGCATGCGTCATCACATCACTATAGTTCTGTTGCAAACAATCTACCTGTTTGCACTGATTAGTACAAGTAAACGTTCGTGCCGCGCCGCGACTCTCTCGATGACGACAACACAAACAAACCTCGCTGTTCTTCCCTACCTTCCTAGTACCTGTGTAAGAACCATTACTAAAACTTATTCAGACTGTGACCAATTACTAGCACGCGGACTTGATCAATTAGAATTGCATCGCAATTATATTGAGACCTACGATAAAGACATAATAACAAAACTTAAGAATGAACCTTATTATATTAAACGTACACATTATAGACAACGCGGTACTGCCGACATTCTAAATAAATAAAACAAAATGGATAACATTGATTTATGTAAAGAGAAGCTTCTTGTAGCTTGTTACGGGCTGATTGCGAGCGACGCGCCGCGCCGCCGCCGCCGCCGCATGTACATGACATCTTGACTCTACCTTCGCCCTCCTCGTTGGTACTTGTGTGGTCAGCCCCGATGTCCCCTCGAGACTCCTGCAGAGGTCAAAGCAAGCTCTGCCTCTGCAGGTATCTTGTGCATGGCCTCGCCGCGCCTTACATTTATTATGCCGTTCTGTACTACGCTAATTATTAAGAGAACTACCGCGAAATGATATCCATTTTGTAAGGTAAATGTTATAATTATATATTATTTTAAATTTAATATTTTCCATTTAAATTCTTAGTTGACATTTTACAAAAATATTGCACGCTGCGCCTAATTCTACGCATACACATGTAGAAATAGAATTATCATGATACGGCAGCCATCTTACTACTTGATGCAATCAAATAATAAATAAATATTCCTTTATATAGAAAGTGTCAAGTGTTTCAGTAGTTTTGTAGGTAGGTAGTAGCAGGTACTGTGTAGTCGTGTTCTGTATGAAGCGCGCTGTACACTTCCCACGGCGGGCGCGCTGCGGTAGGTAGGTGCAGGGCCGGTCCGGGCGCGCCTTGTTTAGAGCTGACTGTCCGCATGTATTGTATCGCACATCCTCCGGCCGAGGCGAGGGAAGGGAGTTCGTGTTTTGGAATCATACACGCACAGCTTGCGTATGTACACGAGCTGTGCGGAGCCCGCTTGTCGCTAGCAGGCTCCTCGGGGACTCTGATAGCACCTAACATGCCTCGTCGTGGTTGGTTGTGAAGTCGTGGCTCGCCTCTACTCGATGGTAGTTTTCCTGTTGGCGCGCGTGCCTAGTAATATAATGCATGCAGGCTGAGCCGCAGTGTGCCGCGCGGAGTACCGCAGACAGCGGAGCGGTTGACTTGTTTGCGTGGAAGCGAGTGATACAGTAACCGGTCGACCAATAGTAATCGTCTGCCGCACTCGTGCTGTTTATCACGCACTGATAACAAAAGTGTTTGCACCAGTACCTATCACATTCAACAACGTTTCTAAATTGGTCTCTTCAATCAACTGGAGTAGGTACTCGTACAGATCCAGTTGTCAGTGTAAATGAACTGCGGACAGTGCTCCGTACGATGCACTCCGCTGGCTGCCGGCGCCTCCGCCTCCGCCTCCGCCTACGAATGGTTGAGCTCCAATAATCAGGCGTCCGTGACACATCTGTTGTTAGTGGAGTAGGTACCGACACTTGCTTTTATTTGCTTTGTTTGATATCGTACGATTTCTATAAATAGGTTGAATGGCGGCGGCGCGGGGGCGCGGGCGGGGACTCCCTGAGCCTTAGTTACTGTGCGACTAGTCCTCACCTCACCTCAACTGGATGTTCGATAATATGGTGTCTCACCGCTGGAGGTGACGCGGTGTGCGACCGCCCGCCCGGCCGCTCCTCGACCGACACTCGATATCGTTGACTCGCCGTGTCCGTACAGTACCAGTCATCCAGCGCCCGCGTCCACTAATCTATCTAGGTCGTTGCTATTCACTTGATTGTGTTGACTTACAAATGGAATGTCTCTGATTTCACTAATCATTGAGACATTGAACCAGATCACTGGGGTTCTCTGACGAGCGCGGGGTACACAGAGACCGTATCAAACACCTTAGCTAGGTCAAGGTAGACATACAGGTCAATGCCCTTAGCAACGCAACTCTTGTCTGGGCTAGACTAGATTAGAGAAAACATTTGGAGAGTGGATAGAAGGCAGCATACCTAGTGCTGACTGCGAGCGTCTGTGTTCCAGTGGTGAAGCAGCGGCTGCAGATGTTGCACTCGCCGTACCGCGGCGTGTGGGAGTGCGTGCGCGGCGTGTGGCGGCTCGAGGGGCTGCGCGCCTTCTACCGCTCCTACCCCACGCAGCTGGCCATGAACGTGCCCTTCCAGGTGAGTCCCGAGGCGCGCGCGCGCGCGTTGCGTGGCGCTGGCGGAGTGTCTTCACATGCTCCGTGCTCTGTCCGCAGGCGCTGCACTTCGTGACGTACGAGTGGTGCACGGCGCGGCTGAACCCGCTGCGGCGGTACGACCCGCGCGCGCACGCGACCGCGGGCGCCGTAGCGGGCGCGCTGGCCGCCGCTGCCACCACGCCGCTCGACGTCTGCAAGACGCTGCTCAACACGCAGGAGGCCGGCGTCAACACGCTGCCGCGCGCCGCCGCCGCCGTCTGGCGCTCAGGTACACACACACTCGTAGGCAGCACATAGTTAATGGTGACTAAAGTATATGTACCAGATTCAGCGCCTAAAATATTCATGTCTGCGCCGTCCAGTTTCGCTCTGAACAAAATTCTAGTAAGTCATTGCAAAATAGTTGTTTTGGGTGTGCGTTAAAGTCACCCAATATGTAGATAGCGTCCGTGCCTCTAGCATCCTCAATGATTGAAGTTATTTTGCTTAAGCATTGCGTAAAGGCCGGTAAGTTCTCGTAACAGTCGGTAGGCATGTACGCACTGAATATCATCAAAGATCTATCTCATAACCTGACTTTTATCGCTGTCAAACGCACATCGTCGCACTCCACTACACTTACGGACCGAAATACACAAGTAAGGCGGCAAGGCAGACGTGTCGACCGCAGAAGTCCCAATAAAGTGTTGTTGTATGTACATATGCAAGTGTGTTGTGTTGGTCGCAGGGGGCGCGGGCGCGTTCTTCCGCGGCTCGTCGGCGCGCGTGCTGTACCAGATGCCGGCCGCCGCCATCTGCTGGCTCACCTACGAGACCTTCAAGCACGCGCTCTTCACGGTAACCTCCACATTACTAATGCCGGACAATCCATTATCTGTTCTGGATATACATAATACAATACATTACATAGATCATCAGAACACCCGGCACAAATATCTGCAGATAGTACACAAAATTGTTCCGAGGCTGGAATCGAACCCGCAACCTCTCCGAATTTCCGACACAATGTAAATTGTTTGTGAAATAAATAAATTAAATGAAACCTCCTGCGTCGCAGGCGGACCTTTCGTCGCTCGTCGGTCCCGCTAGCGGAGCGCTCGTCCATCCCGCTAGCGGTGCGCTCGTCGGTCCCGCTAGCGGAGCGCTCGTCGGTCCCGCTAGCGGTGCGCTCGTCGGTCCCGCTAGCGGTGCGCTCGTCCGTCCCGCTACAAGCTCAAGCGCACTGGGAAGAAATTAAAATCAATCGAAAAACAAAAAAAATATCCAATAAATTACTTACTTACTTTTTACGTTTTCAATTGTATTTACTAATCATTTTAAATTTATGAATAATATTATATACCAAATGAGTTTGTTTGTTGTGCAGATGGAGTCCAGTAACGGAGGCTCTACCCCCGCCCCCCCCTCAGGCAGCCCCGCGTGCCCCCCCTCCCCCGCGCCGCCGCCCCCGCTGGCGTGCGCGGCGCTGCGCCTCGCCGCCGCCGCCGACGTGCCGCCCCCCGCCGCCGCCTCGTCCTAGCGCCCCCACGCACTCACACACTCAACATACTACCCCTCGCTTCACATGTCACACCAACTAAACGAGTTAGACAGAGACAAGAAATGATTCGGCTCCAACCGTCTGTCCGCTTCCTTTAGTTTAGGTGACATCTGAACTGACTCGCGCGCAATGTTTGTAAACAAGCGTCCGCTCAGCCACATACACCCCGCGCGCGCAGCACGTGCTGTCCTGCGGGTCGCGGGGTGGGACAACATGATTGGAGATGAAGTGTGGAGGGCATGTTTAGAAACATTGCGCGCGTCGCGTCGGCCGGACGAGGAGTATATGTATAGGGAGACTACACAGAAGCATATTTTTCAAAATTGTACTCGTTCCTATTTTGTATTGTTATTGGTCGATCGGTGGCCGTGGCCGCCCAGTGCCACGGCCACCGAGTGGACGTGGCGGTCGCGTCGGCGTGGATGCTCCGACGCAGACCGTTTGTGAGTAAATTACTCAAGTATTAGTGTTATTTTAATGTTGAGTGTGAGTTTCGATTCGTTCTCAAAGAGACGAGCCGGAGTCGACGCCATCCGACTGTGTCGCGCGCGAGCGGCCGCCGCCTGTGCCCGTGCCTTACCGTACTGTACTGTGCCGTACCGTACGGGGGTGTGTTTGTGCCAGCAGGCGGCGGCAGTGGTGTACAACTCGGGAGATATTCCGCGGCGTTTATCCGCGCAGTTGTCGGCGCCGCGGGGCGCCCTGTACTAGTTGCCTTCGCGGCGCACCCTGTAATTATGTAGAAATGTTCCAAATTATTGCACTGTACATATTGTATCGGAATGGAAATTATTGTAAATCGTTTGGCATCTAAGAGTTGTTGTTATAATGATAGTAGAGGAGCGAAGCAGCGTGTGTGCTGTCCGTGTGCGCCTAACCGCCGCCGCGTGCACACGCTGCCTGTCCGCTTGCTAACCTATCTACCCTAGCCATAGTACATACATACTTATATCGCGTAGTGTAGCTCGCGGCCGTACACAGTGAGATGCTGTTCGACTAGTGAGATTAGTTATTTACCTAGTTTACTAACGTGTTATCTACGAACCGTTGTTTTACTACTTTATTCAATGAAGTGGCGTTTATGTTTGAGCGAACAAGCCAATAACGTGAAGTGATCGTCTTCGACTAGTCAACCCAATGATCGTTACACGGGCTCGGTCTGCGGGACCGGGCCGCGCGGGCCACGGGCACGGTCTGGCGGACCGCGACTGTAACTAGCATACCTTACTCACCTGTCGAACAAACCCGCCCTCAGAGCAACCCCGAACACGATCACTTTATATAGCGGAGTGAATGTCGACCCGCCCCGGTACGGTACCGTACCGTACCGAATTGTATTGTACCGTACGATACCGTACCGTACCGTGCGGGGCTGAAAGCGAGTGCTGCGGGTGAGAGGGTGCCATTTGTTTTATTTTTTATAAGATATATTTGAGAGAATGCGCTGTCAGACAGCGCAGGAGGGGGCGCGGGCCGCTGGGCGGGACGCGCCCCGATGGGCCCGGTGGGCCTGGTGGGCCGGAGGAAGGCACGCGGGGACGCAGGTGCTAGTGACTAGGAAGAGGGGAGAGGAATGCGAATGCAACACATTAAACGTTTATTGTTTCTGTACATTTTAAATATTTGTATTTGTTATAATTATTAATTTATGAGTTGTATTGTGTTTAAAGTTATTTGTAAAGTGAAGAGACGCCGAGGGCCGAGGGGCGACGCGCCAACTCGATAAAATGCTAAATTGAATTGAAAATAGAAAATAAAAGTTGGACAATATGGCCGCTGTTTTATTGAACATTCCTCAAATAGGTAGGTGCCTGCTAGGGTTTGGGCCCGGGAATATCCGGTTTCGAATATCTCGGGAATTCCCGATAGAAATTCCGGGAAAATATTTTTATGGGAAAATGAAAAAGAAAAGTTTTTATTTCTTTAAGCTTACAAATAAGCAATTAGACAGCTCATATTATACTACTCATTAATATCAATTAAATTATTTTATAGTTCACTTCAATTTTTTGTCCACCAGTGGAAGAAGTGAGAAGAAACCACTCATCATCATCATCATCAGCCTATAGCAGTCCACTGCTGGACATAGGCCTCCCCCAATGAGCGCCATAGCGCCCTGTCTTCAGCTTGCCGCATCCAGCATCTACCTGCAGTCTTTCGCAGGTCGTCATCCCATCTGGTCGGAGGGCGTCCTACACTACGTTTGCCGAGTCGTGGTCTCCACTCAAGAACACGTTTGCCCCATCGGCCGTCGGTTCTTCGCGAGATATGGCCGGCCCACTGCCACTTCAGCTTGCTAATTCTTTGAGCTATGTCGATAACCTTGGTTCTCTGTCGGATGTATTCGTTACGAATCCTATCCTTCAGAGAAACTCCGAGCATAGCTCTTTCCATAGCTCGCTGAGCGACTTTGAATTTCCGGTATTGAACCTGTTGATCACTGAGACATCTCTGAATATGTGCTTGCTATCCGTCATGATGAAGTCGATCTCATTTTTAGTCACAGTGTCGGGGCTTTGCCATGTCCACTTAGGCTGTTTCTTAAAGAAAGAGTTCATCAAGAACAGCCCCTCCTTCTCAAGGAAGTTGACAAGCATTTGCCCCCTGTGATTTCTGACCCCATAACCATGCGGGCCTATTCGGGATTCGTTGCCAGTCTAGGTTCCCACCTTGCCGTTAAAGTCCCCCATAACAACGTTGAAGTGGGCCTCAGTGGTGTTATGTAAGGCTTTGGATATGACTTCATACATATCCTCCACTTCATCATCCAAGTGTGCCGAGGTCGGTGCATAGACCTGGATGACCTTCATGCTGTACCGCTTGGACAGCCGAAGGATCAGGTACGCTACCCTGGTCGACACACTGGAGATTTCTTGGACGTTGCTAGAGAGGGCCTTATTGACGAGGAAGCCTACGCCACCCTGGGATGTTTTATCACCCTCGCGAAAGTAGAGAAGATGGCCCGAGTCTAGGGTTACGGTGTCCTCCCCCTCTCTACGGACTTCACATAACCCCAGAACATGCCATTTGATGTTCTCTAACTCCACTTCCAACTGCGCTAGATGATGGTCAAGCCTCAGAGTGCGTCCGTTAAACGTAGCCAGGGTCAGTTTAGGTAGAGTTTGGTAGCCTGATGTAGCCCGGGGATTCCTAGCACCCCCTGCCCCGCCGTTACCGTGGCCGCTACCATGGCCAGGAATAGCGAGGCGGCCGGGAACTGGGGGCCACATTCTTTTGGCGTGTCTATCCATGGGGGGGGTTGATGCCCATAATCCCCACTTTTTTACAAAGAATATGTTTCACAATTTTTTTTAATTTATTTATTGATAATTTTTGCAACTCACTTGGAGTTTTGTTGTAGAAGCTTGAGTCAATCAATAGGTAGTAGCTCTAGTCCACCGAGGGCGCGGGCCGGCTCGCAGCATGTCTAACACTGCCTGCTGCCAGGCAACTGGCACATGTGGAATGATATACAAGTGGAATAACGCAAGTTATGTTATTTCGGTAAATAACATTTATTCTATTCAAGCCTCGAATTTCGAGGTCTTAAAAAGTACAAATATTTTTCCCAAATGTCCCGAAATTATCCGGGAAATTATTAACGGTTTCCCGGTTCTTACATCAGACAAAAATTACGGGCATTCCCGGGAAATTCAAGGCAACCCTAGCTCGCTCTTGTGCAAGTGCGGTACAGACTGCGCCTAGTACATTCACTAGGTAGGCCGCGCGCAGTGCCCGCGCCGCCCCGAGACATCGGCGTGACTCTCGAGATTACTTCAAGCCTCACGTATTCAGCTAACACTACTACGTTAATATTTATTTATCCCAAAACTGCGACTCGAACCCACAATCTCTCCACTGTCTGCGGGAATCTCCGCTATCTCCCTCGGCCCGCGCCCCTTGCCGCCGGACGCCAGCTAGCGGCGCCATGCCGCCGGCCCGCGCGCACAGCCTGCTGACGCCGACCTTGGCGTTGTTGGCCGGCGTGCTCGTAAGTACTCTACTCTAACTTTATGTACTAGATAATGAAAGCTGTGTGAACCTAGCAACCGACTTTGAGATATGTTTTTTTTTGGACCTATTCGATTGCCGATTTTCGGAAATCGACATGAATTCTTCAGAAAATGTAAGCTGAGGTTCTACTTCTAACTTGTTAGTTGATTCAATAGCTATCAGAATATGCCATGTTTGATTTAAAACAAATCTGGAGGGTACAAACGAAAAACATTGACTTGAAACAGCGAAATTGTTTAAAAAGTTGCCGTTCTTTAGATTTTGCAAAAGTTTGTTCAGTAAATCATTAGTGAAGTACAAGAAAAGCACAGATAATGATAGGTTTTGGATCAACTAATATGACTTGAGTCAAATCTAAAGATTTATTTCAAATCATGTTAGGTGATTCTATAGCTATCATAATTATGTGCCTATGTAGAATCTTAGCTTACATTTTCTGAGGAAACCATGTCGATTTCCGAAAATCGGCAACTTTTTCACAATTTCGTTGTTTCAAGTCCATGTTATTCGTTTGTACCTACCCGTTTGTACCGTCCAGATTTGGCTTAAATCATGTAACTTGATTCAATACCTACCTATCAGTATCTTTGCCTATGTAGAACCTTAGCTTACATTTTATGAGGAAACCATGTCAATTTCTGAAAATCGGCAACTTTTTCATAGACTCGCAGTTCACTTCAGCTCTAGACATCTGCACGAGAGGGCAGTGCTTTGCTCCTCGTATTCCTTTCCAGGTTTGTTTTCATGTTTCTACCGACAATTATTGAGTAGGTATTGAAATGATTCGTACAATACCGGTAGTATCGGTAAACATGGCATCTTTGCCGTTCGATGTCAATCTTTGCTTTTTTGTGTTTTATTACTACATTGGGTTATGGGCGTGTAAAGGTTACAGACAGACATAGGTACCTCACACATGACCTAGGTCTGTATAGATTTGTGGTCTGCTGGTGATTTAGAGACATCATACCATACAGGTGTTGGGGGTTCCTAAGCAACGCGCGGCGCTGGCGGCGGCGGCGGCGGCGGCGGTTGGCGGCGCCGAGGAGCGCGCGCCCACCCCGACGCGCAACGCCATCGCCAGCTCGGCCTCGCTCCGCCTTCAGCACGGTAAGACTCGCCCACCATTCTACTCACGGGTTCTAAAAACATCATTTAATTTTGACATTTGTCGATGTCGGACAACGGCGGCGCCATCTCGCGGCCATGCACTGAATATCTACTGCATTGCGTTTACGCCCTTCACGCGTAGTTTTTTCTGAACCACTTAGCTAACACTATATTACAGGGTGTGTCAAGACTACTACCGAAAACTAAGGGGGTGCAATCAGACCATGATTTTGAAAATATTTAGCGAAAAAAAAACGCGAGAAATTTGAAATTGAAAATTGTTTATTTGTATAAAAAGTATCTGTAGGTACATGCGAGACAGTTGTTAGGACATCCTTTAAGTATGTAAATATACTTGTGCCAGGATGTCCTGCTCTTCCTTACAAATACAATATAATAATATTTTACAAACAAAAAATTTATTAAATTGATAAATACTATTAATGATTACTTACTATTGCTATTGTTAACTGGACGTACAAAAATAACTCTATGGGCTTTTTAATATGTTGACCCATCAACGTTCTTTTAATTTGTTTTCTAGGTACATACCCATAGCACAACACTATAAGAACATGTCTACCTAATTATGTAGTTTAAATAAGCAAAAAAATAATAAAACAGCAATGTATTCTAAAGCACTGATATAATCCGCGCGGCCGCCCGCGCCGCGGTCAGTGCCCTGCCGCCGCGCCGCGCCGGCCCGGTACGTACGTCTGATGCTAGAGTCTTTACGGCTGCATAAAAGGGTTCTGAAAAATGAACATATTACGCCCCTAAGGCGCGGGGGTGGCAGAGAGGTAGGTGTTCTGGTGCAAGAACAGGTCTTGTTCATCGGTCCACAATCAGCTGTGCCAAGAACGAGGAGGAGCTCAGTTCGAGCCATTTCTGATTCGACGCAGTCTGCATCGGAATTACGTAAGTACCTACCTACATACATAGGCTATAAATAACTAATTTACGGCATTTGCAAACTTACGTGTACATTGCTGGCTAGCAAAACAAATAAAAATGTTTAAAAATTCATGTCTCCGACTAGAATTTTTTTTTGGACAAGGGTTTTTTTTTTATTAGTTTTGTTTTGGGGTGCTGCACCCCCCCCCTCCCTTTGTTCTCGGGTGCTGCACCCCCCCCCCCCTTTGTTTTGGGGTGCTGCACCAACCCCCTTTGTTTTGGGGTGCTGGACCCCCCCTTTGTACTCGGTAGTGGTCTTGACACACGCATATTATTTACTAATTGTCCAAATAGTTAGGAAAACATTTCGATTAATATTAGTATGTACTCGTATGTACTAGGTACGCGTCCTATCAAGATAGGTAACTTGGAAATTGACATCTTTTTCGTAGGTAATCTAAATCGCGTTTATCGAAAACTATAGGTGCCCATATTAGTAAAGTAAAAAAGTAAAGTAAAAAATCATTTATTTCTTTAGGCTTACAAAATAAGCACTTAGACAAGTCATATTTATACATTAAATTATTATCAAAAATAAAATATTTTACTGTTCACTTCAATTTTTTGTCCACTAGTGGAAGAAGTGAAAAAGAAACCACTAGCATGTTCATCTCTTATATGTCTAATACATGGTTATTTGCCTATTTAAGTCTAAATATAGTATGATTCGATACATGTCAATATTTAAGTAAAGCTATGCACAATAACAAATTACTTACATACTATTGTCGGTGCGAAACTGAGCGACATCTGGCCACGCATTAACATCATTTAGATAATCATTTATGGAGTAGAAAGCCTTCTTGATGAGATTTATTTTTATGTAATTTTTAAATTTACGAATAGGGAGCTCAGTTGCTTCAGATGGAAGCTTATTATAGAAGCGCACGCTATTGCCCATAAATGATTTCCCTACCTTGTGTAATCTAAATGATGGGATGTGTAACTTGTTCTTGTTTCTTGTATTTCTATTGTGAACATCACACTTTTTCATAAGGCTATCCTTATTTTTGTGGGTATACATTAGATTTTCATAGATGTATTGCGATATTACAGTCAGAATATTAATGTTTTTAAATAATTCCCTCAAAGAATCTCGTGGCTTTAATTTATAAATAGCGCGTACCGCCCTTTTTTGAAGAACAAATATGGTCTGGATGTCAGCTGCCTGTCCCCAAAGCAAAATACCATAAGACATAATACTATGGAAGTAACTGAAATAAACTAACCTAGCTGTGTCTTCATTGGTAATATATCTAATTGTTCGAACTGCATAAGCTGCTGAACTAAGTCTACCTGCCAGAGCCTCTATTTGCGACTTCCATTGAAGAGAAGAATCAATATGTAACCCTAGGAATACAGTAGAGTCTACAAGGTGAAGAATCTCATCCTTCAGCATTATTTTTGTTGGGAGTTCTCTTACATTCGGTAGCATGAATTTTATACATTTAGTCTTTTTAGCATTGAGTAGTAGGTTATTGGCGGTGAACCAATCTAGTATTTGTGAAAGCGAATTATTTACATCGTCATAGTTATCTTTATTTCTATCAACTTTAAAAATCAATGAAGTATCATCAGCAAATAAGACAATATCACAAAGATCTTTTGCTAAAAACGGA
This sequence comes from Eupithecia dodoneata, assembly GCA_947044415.1. Taxonomy (NCBI): domain Eukaryota; kingdom Metazoa; phylum Arthropoda; class Insecta; order Lepidoptera; family Geometridae; genus Eupithecia; species Eupithecia dodoneata. Next base: position 8,906,574 of record OX345678.1, read on the forward strand.
AGATCATTTACATATACTAAAAATAAAAAAGGACCTAATATTGATCCTTGCGGGACGCCTAGTTCAAGTTTTGATCCTCTAGATCTTTCTTTACCAATATCTACTTTTTGAACTCTATCAGCTAAATATGATTGCATAAGGTCCAGTGCCTTGTTACTAATTCCATAGTGTTCCAACTTTCTAATTAGTGTACCATGATCCACGCAATCAAAAGCCTTAGAAAGGTCACAGAATACACCAATAGCGTTTTTTGCTTTATCCCAGGCATCTAATATATGCTTTAATAGAACTGTGCCAGCATCGGTTGTCGATCTACCCTTGGTGAAGCCAAAATGATTTTTATGAAACAGCCTGTTAAGGTTGAAGTGTGAAGTCAACTGAGAGAGGATAATTTTTTCGAAAATTTTACTTATTGCAGGAAGTATTGAAATTGGCCTGTAATTGGCCGGATCAGTATGGCTACCAGATTTGTAAAGAGGAACCAGTTTACTACATTTCATAAGATCAGGAAAAACTCCTGCGTCTACACAATTATTGAAAATATGGGCCAAGCAGGGAGCCACTTCCTTAATAATTGAACTTAGTACTTTAGTTGAAATGCCCCAGAGATCCTCAGTATTTTTGATGTTTATAGATTTAAAAGTTTTTACAATGTAATTACCATTTACGTGACTAAAGATAAAGACTTCCTTACATTTCTCAACAGATGATTCTAATAATTCAACTGCCTTTAAAGCAGAGGAATTGAGAGACCGGGTTACAATTTTAGGGATATCAGCAAAGAATCCATCAAAAGCATCTGCAATATCTTTTTCATTTATAAGAATTGAATTATTAACTTTTAACTTTATTTCTCTATTACGTGGCTTTGATTTACCAGTTTCATTATTTATTAGTCTCCATGTCGCTTTTATTTTATTAGATGAGTTTGTTATTTTATTCTTCAAAAATAGGCATTTTGCTGTGTTGCAGACTTTCTTAAATGTTTTCGAGTAGTTATTTACATACAAAAGAAACGCAGGGTCATGTAACATAGCTTCTCTAGCACCATAGAGATCGTATAGCCTATTCCTACTTCTGTAAATGCCGGGAGTGGCCCAATCAGTAAACCCGACCCTATCTCTAACTGTGCATGTTTTAAGTTTGAATACTTCATTGTGTTCTTTGTTTATAACATTAAAAAGTCTGTTAAATAAACCATTAGGGTCATCAGAACAAGGTATATTAGCTACTGCTAGATCTACTTTACATTTAAATTTACTAATACGGCTCTCTGTGATAGGCCTGTAGGTATATTCCTCAACTGTTTTTTTATCATTCAAATTATTAATAAAGTTAACACTCTGACCATAATGGTCTGATTTGAAATGCTTAATTACTGCTTTATTGGTTGGAGATTGACTGCAGTAAATATTATCTAAACAAGTGGCAGAAGTTAGGGTTACCCTAGTCGGATCATTGAAAAGGTGTTGTAAGTTAAAGCATTTGAATAAATTAATCAATCTATCAGCGAGAGGATTCGCTAAAATATCTATATTAAAATCGCCACAGACAATGAGATCCTTCCTACAAGTAAATACTTTTAGCATAGCTTCTTCCATAGTACTTTCAAAGTCTACCTGATTTGCGTCGGGAGGGCGGTACACACACACTATGATATGCCGCTCCAGTTCCACACAAGAAAGTTCAATAGTTCTCTCAATACTAAGTTTAACAATATCTTTCCGTTCTTTACATTTAAGACTATTTTTAACTATAATCAGAGAGCCACCACGTATTGCAGCTTTTCTTTTATAGGAACTTGCAAGACAATAGTTATGATAAAAGGGAAGTAACTGATTTTTCACAATCCAGTGTTCTGTTATGCACATAACATCTACATTTAAATAATTTAAAAATAGTTCTAATTCTATAATAGTAGGTGTGGCATTCATAATGTAAGTAGGTATAATTATAATTATTAAGCGAGAGGGCGCTAATTGAATGTAGCTTGATGTGCGTCCGATGTCATGGCCTCCATCAATGAGATTTTAGTGAAACTTTCGCTTCTTCATAATAGAATCTCCTTTTATCGTGGACTGTAAATAAAAACCATTTCATCTAAAAACTTTATTTTTATTGTGAATAAAATGTTTTATCGCATACCTATTTGTCAGCGATTTCAATAGTCGCAGGCAAGCTGAAATACCTACCTACTTCCCTTTTGAAGGTCATCCTTAGTAACACTTAGCTTTAGAGCAACTCTACATAATGTCGGCTCCTCAGCGGTGAGAAATACATTTTATCATAATCGGCCATATCTCGAAGCTCTTGTCGATCGGGTTACCGCTTTTTGACTTACCTACCTACCGGCAGTATTTACAATCAAAATAAAAAGTACCTACTCGTACCTACGCTTACCTACATCAAAGGTAGTTAAGGTACAAAATACAAACCTAAATAATGGTAGTCTCCTTGTAGTGGAAGTATTTAGCTTAGTGATTGATCAATGATCGCTAATTGAATACTTATTATATTCCATGTGAAGGCACCCGGAGCACGCGCTGCACGGCCGGAGTCACGCGTGAGTTCTTACTATCAACCTTTTTACTAAGTACGCCAGCGCCCCCACAATCCTAAAAGTTGTTGGTGTTGAGAGTTAAAAGAGTTTGTTAAGTTTCCCGTTTTAGTCATAAGTTGAAAGAAATAGGTACTTACCGGACGTGTTGCCCCAAGGACAGTTGTTTGCGACTGGCTGAAATTGTAATCAATGTCATTATGTAAACTGCTGACCCTTGGGAACATAACGCTGTATGGTATGCTCTGTGGTATGGTGTGGTATGCAGACCGTACAGTAGGTACCTACCTATGTTAGAAGAGGTTACCGTACCAAGTATGTTATATGTGTGTCTCGTGTCGGTACAGATGCGCCCGCGCACGCGCTGGCGCCGGCCGGGGGCGGCGGCGGCGGCGGCGAGGCGGGGGCAGGGGACCCAAAACTAAACGGTAACAAACTATACCTACTTACTACTTACAATGTTTTCTTACTTCATTTTCCGTCAATGAGTACCTACTTCGTAATAATTATACTCACGAATAGTAATTTGAACTTTCCAGAATCATTAAGCGGAGAGCAAACAGGAAAGGAGCAAGTCACGGAGGAAGAAACAACAATCACAAGTAAGATTCACCAACGCACTCAACAGATCGACATTGTACAGGTTGTTTTATATGTATATTATTATTGATAACTGATAAGTGTTAGGGTGGAAGGACTTGGCTTAGTCACATGAGAGAGCGTCCTCACTCCGTCTGTCTGTTTGTATTGTACTCTCATATTAACACGTAACATAAGGCTCAGAATGAGACGGTTATCGTTTGTTCCAGGAGCTGAGTACCGCGCGCCCCCCGCGCCCTCGCCCGCACCCTTCTACCTCGACGACGACTGACGCACGCGACGCGAACTCTACCCGCCAACTGATAGGATCGTAGGAATGAACATTATGACACGTGACTTGGTGTAGGTAGGTACGTTAAGCGGGTAGTGCGTGCTAACTACAATAAACAAAATATCCGTATAATTTATTGAAATGTTTGTATGTCCGTCCGCGTCGCGTCGCTGTAGGTAGAGTATAGAGTATAGAGTATAGAGTATAGAGTATAGAGTATAGAGCATAGAGGGCAGACTGCAGCATAATGAGAGGCTAGGAGGATAGGACGAGGGGTTTTCCGAGAACTATCGGAAAGACTATTCTATGAATTGTTAAATTTATCTAAAATGTATCCAAGTTACTAATTTATTTATTTACTTACTAATATATAATTATTAACAATATAAACTTAACTTATTTATCTGTTTCTTTTTATTACCTTATTTGCTACCTTACAATATTAACGTGGCAGCAAGGCTATTTAGCACAACAAGTTACAACGTAACGCACGTTATCAGCGTTATCACGCTAACTTTAGCGTGAAAAGGCGTTATTCTCTTTGAGCCATGCAGACTCGACATTTCACACGTGAACCACACTTCTCTTTGATGTTCCATGTAAATGAAAGGGGAGGGGAGGCCTATGTTCAGCAGAGGCTCGCAGAGGGGAGATGATGACAATCTCTGTGTGGTGTAGGGGGCCTTTATAGTAAAGGCAAGTAGGTAGGTACTTTGTTTTGAGGGCGAAGGTCCGCAAGTGAAGCAGAAGGTGCGAGTACGATTACCGTTCGGTCAAAAATAAAGTTTTGTTTATTAATAAATCATTTTGTAGCAAATTATTGCGCTTTTAGATCCGATCATAATTATTAAGTATTCATTTAATTTTTGTAATTAAAAAATTAAAAAAAAAACTTTTTGTTTTGACGTTTGCAAATCTGTCACTGACACGGTATTGAAGTGTCTACGGCGGCGGCGGAGGAACTCGCCGCGGCGCCGCTCCGTGTCATCTTATTGAGCCTACGAGTATAACAATGGGAAATATAGTTAACTCGGGCTGTCCTCGATTTCGACAACTAATGAAAATTACGCGGCAATTTTAGTTAAAAAGGGACGGTTGGCTTACAAACATTTCATTGCACAACGAAATTGGCAAACACAGCACAAGCTCATCGCAATTCGAACTGGAAACATACATACGGCCCAGCCACAGGCCCGCAGCCAGCCAGAGAATAGGATACCAACTTCCGATCGGTGTGGTGCTTTTTATTTTTATTGTGTTGTCTCTAAATATAAAGAGAGTACTAAATATCAGAGTGTTAACTTTATTAATAATTTGAATGATAAAAAAACAGTTGAGGAATATACCTACAGGCCTATCACAGAGAGCCGTATTAGTAAATTTAAATGTAAAGTAGATCTAGCAGTAGCTAATATACCTTGTTCTGATGACCCTAATGGTTTATTTAACAGATTAATGTTATAAACAAAGAACACAATGAAGTATTCAAACTTAAAACATGCACAGTTAGAGATAGGGTCGGGTTTACTGATTGGGCCACTCCCGGCATTTACAGAAGTAGGAATAGGCTATACGATCTCTATGGTGCTAGAGAAGCTATGTTACATGACCCTGCGGTTCTTTTGTATGTAAATAACTACTCGAAAACATTTAAGAAAGTCTGCAACACAGCAAAATGCCTATTTTTGAAGAATAAAATAACAAACTCATCTAATAAAATAAAAGCGACATGGAGACTAATAAATAATGAAACTGGTAAATCAAAGCCACGTAATAGAGAAATAAAGTTAAAAGTTAATAATTCAATTCTTATAAATGAAAAAGATATTGCAGATGCTTTTGATGGATTCTTTGCTGATATCCCTAAAATTGTAACCCGGTCTCTCAATTCCTCTGCTTTAAAGGCAGTTGAATTATTAGAATCATCTGTTGAGAAATGTAAGGAAGTCTTTATCTTTAGTCACGTAAATGGTAATTACATTGTAAAAACTTTTAAATCTATAAACATCAAAAATACTGAGGATCTCTGGGGCATTTCAACTAAAGTACTAAGTTCAATTATTAAGGAAGTGGCTCCCTGCTTGGCCCATATTTTCAATAATTGTGTAGACGCAGGAGTTTTTCCTGATCTTATGAAATGTAGTAAACTGGTTCCTCTTTACAAATCTGGTAGCCATACTGATCCGGCCAATTACAGGCCAATTTCAATACTTCCTGCAATAAGTAAAATTTTCGAAAAAATTATCCTCTCTCAGTTGACTTCACACTTCAACCTTAACAGGCTGTTTCATAAAAATCAGTTTGGCTTCACCAAGGGTAGATCGACAACCGATGCTGGCACAGTTCTATTAAAGCATATATTAGATGCCTGGGATAAAGCAAAAAACGCTATTGGTGTATTCTGTGACCTTTCTAAGGCTTTTGATTGCGTGGATCATGGTACACTAATTAGAAAGTTGGAACACTATGGAATTAGTAACAAGGCACTGGACCTTATGCAATCATATTTAGCTGATAGAGTTCAAAAAGTAGATATTGGTAAAGAAAGATCTAGAGGATCAAAACTTGAACTAGGCGTCCCGCAAGGATCAATATTAGGTCCTTTTTTATTTTTAGTATATGTAAATGATCTTCCGTTTTTAGCAAAAGATCTTTGTGATATTGTCTTATTTGCTGATGATACTTCATTGATTTTTAAAGTTGATAGAAATAAAGATAACTATGACGATGTAAATAATTCGCTTTCACAAATACTAGATTGGTTCACCGCCAATAACCTACTACTCAATGCTAAAAAGACTAAATGTATAAAATTCATGCTACCGAATGTAAGAGAACTCCCAACAACAAAAATAATGCTGAAGGATGAGATTCTTCACCTTGTAGACTCTACTGTATTCCTAGGGTTACATATTGATTCTTCTCTTCAATGGAAGTCGCAAATAGAGGCTCTGGCAGGTAGACTTAGTTCAGCAGCTTATGCAGTTCGAACAATTAGATATATTACCAATGAAGACACAGCTAGGTTAGTTTATTTCAGTTACTTCCATAGTATTATGTCTTATGGTATTTTGCTTTGGGGACAGGCAGCTGACATCCAGACCATATTTGTTCTTCAAAAAAGGGCGGTACGCGCTATTTATAAATTAAAGCCACGAGATTCTTTGAGGGAATTATTTAAAAACATTAATATTCTGACTGTAATATCGCAATACATCTATGAAAATCTAATGTATACCCACAAAAATAAGGATAGCCTTATGAAAAAGTGTGATGTTCACAATAGAAATACAAGAAACAAGAACAAGTTACACATCCCATCATTTAGATTACACAAGGTAGGGAAATCATTTATGGGCAATAGCGTGCGCTTCTATAATAAGCTTCCATCTGAAGCAACTGAGCTCCCTATTCGTAAATTTAAAAATTACATAAAAATAAATCTTATCAAGAAGGCTTTCTACTCCATAAATGATTATCTAAATGATGTTAATGCGTGGCCAGATGTCGCTCAGTTTCGCACCGACAATAGTATGTAAGTAATTTGTTATTGTGCATAGCTTTACTTAAATATTGACATGTATCGAATCATACTATATTTAGACTTAAATAGGCAAATAACCATGTATTAGACATATAAGAGATGAACATGCTAGTGGTTTCTTTTTCACTTCTTCCACTAGTGGACAAAAAATTGAAGTGAACAGTAAAATATTTTATTTTTGATAATAATTTAATGTATAAATATGACTTGTCTAAGTGCTTATTTTGTAAGCCTAAAGAAAAAAAAAAAAAAAATACAAATTGTTTTTTCACATCCTCAGTTCTTTGTCAAAACTTGATTTTTATATGATTATTAAAATAGGTAAATATTCGCAATGGAAAAACATTGAGACGATATTAAGACAAAAATAGTTTCGTCAGTACCTACCTGCCGCCCGTGGCAGGAGTAGTTTCTGTAATGAATTTTTCATATCCTCAATTCTTTGTTAAAACTTGATTTTTATATGATTTATAGGTAAACATTCACAATGGAAACACATTGGGACGATTATAAGACAAAAATAGTTTTCTTCAGTACCAACCTGCCCGTGCCGGGAGTAGTTTCTGTAATGCTTTTTTCATATTCAATTCTTTGTCGGAACTTGATTTTTATATGTTTAATAGGTAAATATTCACAATGGAAAAACATTGGGACGATTATAAGACAAAAATAGTTTTCGTCAGTACCTACCTGCCCGTGCCGGCAGTAGTTTCGGTAATGATTTTTTCATATCCTCAGTTCTTTGTCAAAACTTGATTTTTATATGATTAATTGGTACACACCCGACCAATAACCGACCCCGCCGGATGCGGGGTCGAAGAATTCCCCGTTTCCGCCCTCAGGTGCACTCGTGCACCTAAGGCGTTACCTCCTACCCTCTTGTAGCATCTGGCAACAGCCCAAGCAGAGGCTCGCACCTAAGTGGTGGCCCTTGTGCGTGTTGCCCCAACCTAATTTTTACCGGCGAGGCGCCCTCTTTGCCCGCCAAAAGTCCGGTAACGCTGTCATGGCCATCTGAGGTCAACAGCATAATAGTCCATTCGAAAAATAAAATAAGCGCCGCTCATTTGCTTGCGGAACTTTGGACGGATAAGACTGGTTGTTATCGACGTGATTTGTGAGTTGGTTAAGTGTTGGTTATCAGTTCAGTGTGACGTTAAACTGTGAGTACTTTGATTGATTTTGCTAAATGGTGTTTTACTTTATTTCTGTTCATTTTGAGGTTATAATTTTGTTGTTTTTGTAAAATTAAGAATAAATTGTGATTAGGTTGCTTTGATATTGTTTTTTTAATGAATTTCCCAAGTGAATGCTAAATATATAATATTAAAGGTACCGCAGTTTTGTACTATAGAGCAAAATGGTAACACCGTAACCCTTATTGGCCAACTATAGTACTCATGACAAAGTTTCCGGCGCCATCATGAGTAAAATTATCCTATAAAGGTGATGAAATATCCGCTATAGAGCAAAAATGCTCTATTATGGCGTCGTTAACACTACTAAAGACCATGGTGTTTAGAATATACTACTTGTATTAATAAATTTACAGTGCTTTTTAGGTATGGGGTTGTGGAGGAACAATGATTTTCTCGCGGCTTGAGCTTAGACACACGAACTGTCAAAAAAACTGTCATCATGCTGGCTTGTTGCTCCTATGTTCTGTCAGGCGTTAACATTCTGCCCCCATTGAAAATCTTGGGTTTTCAATTTTCTAGTTCTTCGGCAGTTGGAAGTGGGCACAGGCGAACTAAGGGACGGCGCATGCATCCTCCTCTTGTAGTTACATCAGCAACTCGTGCTATATTGTCAGCAGGACCGTAGAATAACTTGGAGATGCGACCGAGTTTCCAGCAGAGCGGTGTGGCGTCATCTTCTTGAATGAGCACCAAGTCTCCAATCTTTGGGTTTAAGGAATTGGTCTTCCATTTATGACGTTGCTGCAATTCAGCAATATATTCTCGCTGCCATCGGCGCCAAAAATGTTGGTGAATTTGCTGCAGCCTTTCGTAACGGTTAAGATTGTTAGGGTTGCAGTCCTCCAAAGTAGGCGAAGGTAGCGTGGTGAGCGCCCGACCAATGAGAAAGTTCCCAGGAGTAAGGCATAGGAAATCTTCGGGAGAGGACGATAATGGACATAGTGGACGGCTGTTCAATACGGCCTCTACTTGTGCGAAAAGAGTAGAAAGCTCTTCAAACGTTAGGTGTGAATTACCCATAACGCGTTTTAAATGAAACTTAGCGGATTTTATACCGGCTTCAAAGATGCCGCCAAAGTGAAGTGCGTAAGGTGGAGAAAATAAAAATTTAATTCCTACCTCACTTGCAAAATCAGATATAGAATTAGAGTTAGAATTTAAAAATTGATTAATTTCTTTAGCGCCCGCAACAAAATTACGGCCGTTATCACAAAAAACTTCGGCTGGCTTGCCTCTTCGTGACACAAAGCGGCGAAACGTCATGACAAAGGCATCTTTTGAAAGATCACTTACTAATTCAAGATGCACGCACTTGTACCGTAAGCATACGAAAATGCAAAGGTAGCATTTTAAAAGCGTAGCACCTCGGCCCTTTTTATTGACAATCAAAAAGGGACCTCCAAAGTCGAGGCCTACAGCTTGATATGGAAAGCTTGGCGTAATACGCTGAGACGGTAAATTACCTAGCATAGGTTTCATTGTTTTACCCTGTAGTCGTCTACATTTAAAACAATTACGGACAGTACTTCGGGCTAAGTACCTTCCATTCACTGGCCACACATACTCACGAACTATAGCTAATAGCAGCTGTGGGCCGGCGTGTAAATTGCGTGTATGCTCATACACAAATAATATCTTCGTAAATGGATGCGCAGAATGTAATAGAATAGGATGTTTTTTGTTGTAATTAAAATCGGAAGCTTGAATACGACCACCTACACGTACAACACAGTCGTTATCGAAAAACGGAGACAATGATAAAATTGGAGATTTAGGGCTAATTGATTTTTTATTTGCGAGTAAGTTAATTTCATGTGAAAACGATTCACGTTGAGAAAGGCGACATAAATGTATGAATGACGCATCAAGCTCGTCTGCTGATAACGAACCGGTTCTTTTGTTCTGCGAGTGTCTCGAGTTATGAATGAATCGCAATAGATAAGCAAATATTCGTTTTAACTTAGAAAAATAAGAATAGTTTTTAAAATGTAAACAATCACAATGGAAATACATTGGGACGATTATAAGACAAAAGTAGTTTTCGTCAGTACCTACCTACCTGCAAGGGCCGGGAGTAGTTTCTGTGGCGATTTTTTCATATCCTCAATTCTTTGTCAACACTTGATTTCTATATGATAAATATGTAAGTAAACATTCACAATGGAAACACATTGGGACGATTATAAGACAAAAGTAGTTTTCGTCAGTACCTACCTACCTGCAAGGGCCGGGAGTAGTTTCTGTGGCGATTTTTTCATATCCTCAATTCTTTGTCAACACTTGATTTCTATATGATAAATATGTAAGTAAACATTCACAATGGAAACACATTGGGACGATTATAAGACAAAAGTAGTTTTCGTCAGTACCTACCTACCTGCAAGGGCCGGGAGTAGTTTCTGTGGCGATTTTTTCATATCCTCAATTCTTTGTCAACACTTGATTTCTATATGATAAATATGTAAGTAAACATTCACAATGGAAACACATTGGGACGATTATAAGACAAAAGTAGTTTTCGTCAGTACCTACCTACCTGCAAGGGCCGGGAGTAGTTTCTGTGGCGATTTTTTCATATCCTCAATTCTTTGTCAACACTTGATTTCTATATGATAAATATGTAAGTAAACATTCACAATGGAAACACATTGGGACGATTATAAGACAAAAGTAGTTTTGTCAGTACCTACCTGCAAGGGCCAGGAGTAGTTTCTGTAGCGATTTTTTCATATCCTCAATTCTTTGTCAAAACTTGATTTCTATATGATAAATATGTAAACAATCACAATGGAAATACATTGGGACGATTATAAGACAAAAGTAGTTTTCGTCAGTACCTACCTGCAAGGGCCGGGAGTAGTTTCTGTGGCGATTTTTTCATATCCTCAATTCTTTGTCAAAATTTGATTTCTATATGATAAATATGTAAACATTCACAATGGAAACACATAAGGTCGATTATAAGACAAAAGTAGTTTTTGTCAGTAGCTACCTGTCCGGGCCGGGAGTAGTTTTTGTAATGTTTTTTTCATATCGTCAATTCTTTGTCAAAACTTGATTTTTATATGATTAATAGGTAAACATTCACAAAAGAAACACATTGGGACGATTATAAGACAAAAGTAGTTTTCGTCAGTACCTACCTGCCCGGGCCGGGAGTAATTTCTGTAGCGATTTTTTCATATCCTCAATTCTTTGTCAAAACTTGATTTCTATATGATAAATATGTAAACATTCACAAAGGAAACACATTGGTACGATTATAAGACAAAAGTCGTTTTCGTCAGTACCTACCTGCCCGGGCCGGGAGTAGTTTCTGTAGCGATTTTTTCATATCCTCAATTCTTTGTCAAAACTTGATTTCTATATGATAAATATGTAAACATTCACAAAGGAAACACATTGGTACGATTATAAGACAAAAGTAGTTTTCGTCAGTACCTACCTGCCCGGGCCGGGAGTAGTTTCTGTAGCGATTTTTTCATATCCTCAATTCTTTGTCAACACTTGATTTCTATATGATAAATATGTAAACATTCACAATGGAAACACATTGGGACGATTATAAGACAAAAGTAGTTTTGTCAGTACCTACCTGCAAGGGCCAGGAGTAGTTTCTGTAGCGATTTTTTCATATTCTCAATTCTTTGTCAACACTTGATTTCTATATGATAAATATGTAAACATTCACAATGGAAACACATTGGGACGATTATAAGACAAAAGTAGTTTTCGTCAGTACCTACCTGCAAGGGCCGGGAGTAGTTTCTGTGGCGATTTTTTCATATCCTCAATTCTTTGTCAAAACTTGATTTCTATATGATAAATATGTAAACATTCACAAAGGAAACACATTGGGACGATTATAAGACAAAAGTAGTTTTCGTCAGTACTATCTTACCCGGGCCGGGAGTAGTTTTTGTAGCGTTTTTTTCATATCCTCAACTCTTTTTCAAAACTTGATTTCTGTAGGGATCTCCCAACAATATTCAAATTAAACACTTTATTTAAGTATATTATTTATTTATCTACTCATTATATAATATCTAAATTATATATTTACACGTTCACACATACTTATTACTATGTTCGTACACTGTCCATACATTCTATCATTCATACTTGTTTAACGTTCATACTATCACACCTTGTTCTTACACACTACTCTTCCATTTCTTTTGTATTATATTTCGCAATCACACGCATTCCTTAGGCCCGACGACGGCCGGCCGGCGCGTGGGGCGGGGACCCCCGCGCCCCGCTACCTCTTTCCTCGTGTCACCCAGTCAGTCGCTTGGAATCTCGATACGACGCGCATTACTTTGTTTCAAGTTGCTTCTAATCTTTACGTACTTACCGCTATCGCTATTCATTCTATCTTCTGTTTCTCCTACTATCTACTGTGAACTCTTTCTGTGAATCTACGAACTACTGTGCCTTCTTCCAATCCTTCTTAATATAAATGTAGTGAATAAAGGTCTGTGACTGAATTGTGTGTTACTTACTTCGACCACCACAGCGCACGCCCCACCAACCTACAATTTCTATATGATAAATATGTAAACATTCACAATGGAAACACATAAGGACGATTATAAGACAAAAGTAGTTTTTGTCAGTACCTACCTGCAAGGGCCGGGAGTAGTTTCTGTGGCGATTTTTTCATATCCTCAATTCTTTGTCAAAACTTGATTTCTATATGATAAATATGTAAACATTCACAAAGGAAACACATAAGGACGATTATAAGACAAAAGTAGTTTTTGTCAGTAGCTACCTGTCCGGGCCGGGAGTAGTTTTTGTAATGTTTTTTTCATATCGTCAATTCTTTGTCAAAACTTGATTTTTATATGATTAATAGGTTTCACAAAGGAAATACATTGGGACGATTATAAGACAAAAATATTTTCGTCAGTACCTACCTACCCGGGCCGGGAGTAGTTTCTGTAGCGATTTTTTCATATCCTCAATTCTTTGTCAAAACTTGATTTCTACAATGTGTATTATCGAACCTTGATCAAACGAGATGTGCGAATACACGTCATATATTTATCGATAAAAAACAAAAAATAAAAAATTATATGTTACCTATCTCAAAAATAAAGCCGATTTAATATTTTTTTTAATGAAAACTACTTCATCTGGTTTTTTCTTCGTTTCTTTTTGAGTAAACGGTGTATTTTATTCAAAGTAGACTCATTTGAAAGCTAGATAGTCTACCTAGCTAAGAAAATAAGAAAAAAATCCAATGTCGGTACATAAGCCTAGTAAAATCAATATTAATTTAGAAATTTGCAAAAAAAAAACAAATTTTATTTTATTTTTGATCTGTAACCTTAAAACTGGGTTATTGAGGTGTACTTTTTTGCATGTTGTATTAAACTTCATAATTTAATCTACAAATTCTCCAAAAAATATGGGTCTATCTCTTTTTGTTGTCATGTTATTCACCATTTAAAATAGGTACTTTCTGTCTGATTTTACTAAGCTTATGTACCGAAATCGTATTTTTTTCTTATTTTATTAGCTAGGTAGACTATCTAGCTTTCAAATGAGACTACTTTGAATAAAATACACTATTTATTAAAAAAGAAACGAAGAAAAAACCAGATGAATTAGTTTTCATTAAAAAAATTATTAAATCGACTTTATTTTTGAGATAGGTAACATATAATTTTTTATTTTTTGTTTTTTATCGATAAATATATGTCGTGTATTCGCACATCTCGTTTGATCAAGGTTCGACAATACACATTGTATATGATAAATATGTAAACATTCACAAAGGAAACACATTGGGACGATTATAAGACAAAAGTAGTTTTCGTCAGTACTTACCTGCAAGGGCCGGGAGTAGTTTCTGTGGCGATTTTTTCATATCCTCAATTCTTTGTCAAAACTTGATTTCTATATGATAAATATGTTAACATTCACAATGGAAACACATAAGGACGATTATAAGACAAAAGTAGTTTTTGTCAGTACCTACCTGCCCGGGCCGGGAGTAGTTTCTGTAGCGATTTTTTCATATCCTCAATTCTTTGTCAACACTTGATTTCTATATGATAAATATGTAAACATTCACAATGGACACACATTGGGACGATTATAAGACAAAAGTAGTTTTGTCAGTACCTACCTGCAAGGGCCAGGAGTAGTTTCTGTAGCGATTTTTATATATTCTCAATTCTTTGTCAAAACTTGATTTCTATATGATAAATATGTAAACATTCACAAAGGAAACACATTGGTACGATTATAAGACAAAAGTAGTTTTCGTCAGTACCTACCCTGCCCGGGCCGGGAGTAGTTTCTGTAGCGATTTTTTCATATCCTCAATTCTTTGTCAACACTTGATTTCTATATGATAAATATGTAAACATTCACAATGCAAACACATTGGGAAGATTATAAGACAAAAGTAGTTTTGTCAGTACCTACCTGCAAGGGCCAGGAGTAGTTTCTGTAGCGATTTTTTCATATTCTCAATTCTTTGTCAAAACTTGATTTCTATATGATAAATATGTAAACATTCACAATGGAAACACATTGGGACGATTATAAGACAAAAGTAGTTTTGTCAGTACCTACCTGCAAGGGCCAGGAGTAGTTTCTGTAGCGATTTTTTCATATTCTCAATTCTTTGTCAAAACTTGATTTCTATATGATAAATATGTAAACATTCACAATGGAAACACATTGGGACGATTATAAGACAAAAGTAGTTTTATCAGTACCTACCTGCAAGGGCCAGGAGTGGTTTCTGTAGCGATTTTTTCATATTCTCAATTCTTTGTCAAAACTTGATTTCTATATGATAAATATGTAAACATTCACAAAGGAAACACATTGGGACGATTATAAGACAAAAGTAGTTTTCGTCAGTACCTACCTAACCGGGCCGGGAGTAGTTTTTGTAGCGATTTTTTCATATCCTCAACTCTTTGTCAAAACTTGATTTCTATATGATAAATATGTAAACATTTACAATGGAAACACATAAGGACGATTATAAGACAAAGTTCAGTTCAGTTCAGTTATTTATTGATAAGAATATTCTTATATGTCAAACATAATAATACAAGTAACAAAAAATACACAACGAATTACAAATCATACACACAGGAGTTTACAGGGGTTTCTTATAAATAATTTTATAGTTCTTTTTTTGGTAATTTTACCAATACATAAATCAATATTTATATCAACATTTTATTATAATAAATATTATAAATAGGTATTATAAGTGTGAATCAGCGACATTGGCGTCATCTAATTTGTCATTTAGGAATTCTTCTAAACTGTAGTATGCCCTGTCCACTAGGATTTTCTTCAGTTTGTTTATGAATATTGCAGTTGACGCGGCACTAGTAATAGAGTCCGGCAGGTTATTGTAAAAAAAGTAGTTTTGTCAGTACCTACCTGCAAGGGCCAGGAGTAGTTTCTGTAGCGATTTTTATATATTCTCAATTCTTTGTCAAAACTTGATTTCTATATGATAAATATGTAAACATTCACAAAGGAAACACATTGGTACGATTATAAGACAAAAGTAGTTTTCGTCAGTACCTACCCTGCCCGGGCCGGGAGTAGTTTCTGTAGCGATTTTTTCATATCCTCAATTCTTTGTCAACACTTGATTTCTATATGATAAATATGTAAACATTCACAATGCAAACACATTGGGAAGATTATAAGACAAAAGTAGTTTTGTCAGTACCTACCTGCAAGGGCCAGGAGTAGTTTCTGTAGCGATTTTTTCATATTCTCAATTCTTTGTCAAAACTTGATTTCTATATGATAAATATGTAAACATTCACAATGGAAACACATTGGGACGATTATAAGACAAAAGTAGTTTTGTCAGTACCTACCTGCAAGGGCCAGGAGTAGTTTCTGTAGCGATTTTTTCATATTCTCAATTCTTTGTCAAAACTTGATTTCTATATGATAAATATGTAAACATTCACAATGGAAACACATTGGGACGATTATAAGACAAAAGTAGTTTTATCAGTACCTACCTGCAAGGGCCAGGAGTGGTTTCTGTAGCGATTTTTTCATATTCTCAATTCTTTGTCAAAACTTGATTTCTATATGATAAATATGTAAACATTCACAAAGGAAACACATTGGGACGATTATAAGACAAAAGTAGTTTTCGTCAGTACCTACCTAACCGGGCCGGGAGTAGTTTTTGTAGCGATTTTTTCATATCCTCAACTCTTTGTCAAAACTTGATTTCTATATGATAAATATGTAAACATTTACAATGGAAACACATAAGGACGATTATAAGACAAAGTTCAGTTCAGTTCAGTTATTTATTGATAAGAATATTCTTATATGTCAAACATAATAATACAAGTAACAAAAAATACACAACGAATTACAAATCATACACACAGGAGTTTACAGGGGTTTCTTATAAATAATTTTATAGTTCTTTTTTTGGTAATTTTACCAATACATAAATCAATATTTATATCAACATTTTATTATAATAAATATTATAAATAGGTATTATAAGTGTGAATCAGCGACATTGGCGTCATCTAATTTGTCATTTAGGAATTCTTCTAAACTGTAGTATGCCCTGTCCACTAGGATTTTCTTCAGTTTGTTTATGAATATTGCAGTTGACGCGGCACTAGTAATAGAGTCCGGCAGGTTATTGTAAAAAAAGTAGTTTTGTCAGTACCTACCTGCAAGGGCCAGGAGTAGTTTCTGTAGCGATTTTTTCATATCCTCAATTCTTTGTCAAAACTTGATTTCTATATGATAAATATGTAAACAATCACAATGGAAATACATTGGGACGATTATAAGACAAAAGTAGATTTCGTCAGTACCTACCTGCCCGGGCCGGGAGTAGTTTCTGTAGCGATTTTTTCATATCCTCAATTCTTTGTCAACACTTGATTTATATATGATAAATATGTAAACATTCACAATGGAAACACATTGGGACGATTATAAGACAAAAGTAGTTTTGTCAGTACGTACCTACAAGGGCCAGGAGTGGTTTCTGTAGCGATTTTTTCATATTCTCAATTCTTTGTCAAAACTTGATTTCTATATGATAAATATGTAAACATTCACAAAGGAAACACATTGGTACGATTATAAGATGTGGGGTTCAGTCACACCCTCAAGGGTGGGACCGGGAACAGAAACTCAGGAATATAATTTGTGATCGCACTCGAGACCACCGCACGCGCCGACCGTCTAGCGCCGTCTAGCGTGACGTGTGGGTAGCTTCGGCGTAATCCTTTTAATTACAAGTAGTATCTCACATCTCTTCCTTTTACAAAAATGAATGAAGCATTAACAATTCTTACGACAAGTTATGTTCCAAACTAAAACAAATCGCTACGAAATAAACTAAAATTTCTAACTCTATGCTCAAAGACAATCTTCCAAATTCAAAGAATTAAATTAAAATAGCCTTATATTTAATCAGACAAATTCATCTCTTCTTCGGCTTCTTCTTTGTAGTTACTATTATCATCATCATCATTAAGGCCTTTCCAATTCTTTCAACCTTCAACTATTTTCAAGTGTATTACGTTTCTCTATAACACTTATGTTATTCAGTTTCTTTTGCTTTTCTTTTCTATCTTCGTGTATTTTCCCTTCTTCTTTCATGACATTCTTCTTTCATGTCACAAGCTTTGCCTTCTGTTTTCTTATTTTCCAAATCAGTGCCAGACGGAATTTAGTCTCTAAACGGCCTGTTTAAGCAAAGTTCGGATTGGAATTTTCCGATTGTTCTGTGTGGAGTGCTATTATACATAATTAAATATTCTAGAAGGTAGCTTTTCCGGTCATTGCCTTATTATGAGTCGTTTCAGAATGTCACGGTTCTGACAATCCACTTCTCCATTCTGCTGTGGCCAAAACGAAATAGTATTATACGGCTTAATCGCTAGTTAGACAAAATGATTTAACCTCATCCAATGCAAATTGTCTCCCATTATCGGCAGTGATGTTGGCAGGAATTCCCAGTCTTGAAATTTTTCCTTTAACTCTGACGTCAGGTCTTTTGTCGTTATAGTTTCCATGATTATTATTTCTGTATATCTATTGAAATAATCAATAACTACCAGCAGGTAGTGGTTACTTGGTAGTAGACCAAGAAAATTCTTAGCGATATCCACCCAGGGTTGTGATGGATGTTCGCGTCTCTTCATTAAACTTGGTGGACTCGGTCCTTATACTAAGGTAAGGTAATGCAACCTCTGCAGTTAGCACATGATTCTACATCTCAATCGATTTAGACCACCAAACTTAGTCCTCAGTCTGGATGTCATGCCAACTATTCCACGACGGCCTTCGTTCAGCTGCTAAAATTCTGTCCCGTTATTGTACAGGAACCACAATGTTGGTACCTCTCAACAGAATGTCTTCGTATGGTCTAAGTTCTTGTTGAAACACTTTTTAGTAATTGTTACTAATATCTTAATTATTTTGAAACAGTCCATTCAAAACATATTTTATTTCCGGATCTTCAAGTACGGCCGACTTTATTTCATTACACATACGCCTCTAAGGCTTAACGGTATATCGTTAAGCCTTAGAGGCGTAAAGCCCACCGCTCAATTCTGGCGCTTGGTATCGTAGGCCAAATATGACTTCTAGAGGTTATATCCTGAAATGTTCAATGGACCATACCAGAGCTAGGCTTCTATTTCTGTCTGGCAGTAGCGCTTCTCTGCATCTGTTAAACTTTTGTTTCCATAAGCAATTAAACGATGTCCATTACTGTCAATCTAAATTAAGATAGCTCCAAGTCCAACAGGGTTTGTATCAGCTATTACGTTTTTATCGCTTGGGCCATAATAGCCCAGGGTCTTAAAATCTCCAAGTTTGTGCTATATTGCTTTAAACGCAGTCTGTTGCTTACTGCCCCAATAACTTGAAGTATTTCATGCGAATGGAGCTTCTGTCGAAGTACTTGTCTGATTGTCAACTCTTATCTACCCTAGGTTAGAGTCGCTAGATTTGGGATTCATTTGCCGATGTAAGTTACTAGTCCTAAAAAGATCTGAACGTCTTAGGCTCGATTTTATCCCGTCAGTATATTTCATTTATTAATAAGAATATTCTTATATGTCAAACATAATAATACATACGTCATTATACCAAGTTGCAATGTACGTGCGGGCAAACTATGGAGCATTCGCAACACGTGGAGACGGACACACACAGGTACAGGACCCGCGGGGCTGACAAGCTCGCCTCAGTACAGCACAGGTTGGCCAAATCTGGCAAGCTGACTCATGTGCTGCGACCTGCTATCTACAACCGTTGGCTCATCGAGAGTGCGTACTACAAAGTCGAGGGTTTTCTCGACAGAACATTATGATTTTTAATTATATTAGTTATTATTAGTTATGATTAGTTATTATATTACTAATACTATTTTACCATAGTATAGCTTATAATTTTCTGTACATAATTAATTTTTAGTATGTAAATTATTTTACTAATAAAATGACTATCTGACTATCTAAATTTCGTTTACCATTTCTCTCATATATAATGTTGCAATTTGGTAATTTGATCCAATTTGAACCGATGCATCAAATTAACCCATAATTTGTAATGGTTCTTTTGAGCCATACGCCATAAGAACTTTGTTTTGATTCGTAATGAATGCTCGCGACTTTTTAAAGTTCCCGAACTTCATTAGTTATAATGTTGCACATACTTCCAGAATCAATGAGCATTTTGCCTTTGCAGTGCTAAGTTTTGTTTTTTGTTTTCGGGTGAAGCCAAGGTATTCTTCCTTTTGGAGGGTCTAATGGGACAGTGCCTTTGGAAATGTCCTCGATAGCCACATTTCCTACATGTTTTATCTAACGCGGGGCAAGCTTTCGAATCAGAATTGCGATTTTTGCTACCACACCTATTGCAATCAGTTTCATTGCTTCTTTCTGACCCTCTCTTTTTGATCTCAATTTTGTGAGTGTTGCTATCCATTGATTGACCTTCAAAACGGTTAATTTGCCTTTAGACGACTTCAAGCGCGTTCGCTTCTGTTAGGTTCAATTTTTCTATGTCAACAGTATCACCCATCAATAGAATAATTTTACATAGCTTTGCCGAGATACATTTTTCGGTTATTTGGTCTACTAGGTTCTCATTCTCATTTGAAAAATTGCATTTGCTACTTTGATGCCATCAAGACTATCTTGAGTTTCAACGTGGGCGTACGTGGAATATTGTAATATACCTATGTATTTCTTGTAATTTTAGCCCGCCTGAGTTTAGTAAAGTAGCTCGTTGTTTTATAGTATCTTCTATACCTATAGCTAACAAAGAGATTTCTAGAGCCCTTTTCCACTTTTCCCAACGCGATCCCAATGAAGACAGATCTTCTTCACAGTCCAATAGTTCCAGAATGGATAACTGAGCCATTTGGGACGATCAGTAATGAATGAGACAGGATTCGGTGATGCTATCACCTGAAATGCCTAACTACCTTTTAGGTAGGTGTACTATCAGCACCTACGCCCTAGATATTTTGATCAGTCTTAACTTTCTACAGTTCTAGATTACGGCAAAGTAGCAAAACCTTGTTAGGCAATTTTCAATGAGTAGAACCACTAGATTAGGTAGGTAGGTACCTACGTACCTTAGTAATATTTTTAATTTTCCTTATCAATCTTTGGAATATGGCAAAGTAACGTATTACATAATACGTGGCACAATAGCAATGAGTAGGAACCAGGCAACTTAGGGCAGGTACATAACATACAATCATAACGTCATCATTACATTGTATGTATATCTGAAGAATTGGCCCAAAGTTGTTATTGACTCATTGTGGAACAATATACACTTAGTAATATTTTTAATTTTCCTTATCAATCTTTGGAATATGGCAAAATAACGTATTTCATAATACGTGGCACAATAGCAATGAGTAGGAACCAGGCAACTTAGGGTAGGTACATAACATACAATCATAACGTCATCATTACATTGTATGTATATCTGAAGAATTGGCCCAAAGTTGTTATTGACTCATTGTGGAACAATATACACTTAGTAATATTTTTAATTTTCCTTATCAATCTTTGGAATATGGCAAAATAACGTATTTCATAATACGTGGCACAATAGCAATGAGTAGGAACCAGGCAACTTAGGGTAGGTACATAACATACAATCATAATGTCATCATTACATTGTGTGTAGATCTGAAGAATTGACCCAAAGTTGTTATTGACTCATTGTGGAACAATATAAAGGCTTGTAAAAACTTGTGTCCATTCCATGGAGTTGGTTCATAGCAATGGTACAGTTTATACTTATTACGTCATAAGTAATTTTACAATTAGTAAATAGTTGCTATGAACAGGTAAATTATGCCTTATCTCTTTGACATAAATGTCAATTTAGTTACCCTTCTATCAATGTTTAGATAAGTAGGTACATCTATACATTGTAATAACCACCACGAGAAACTGCAAAAGTTGGGGTAGAATGCGTCATCGTAGGCAAATAGTGAGCGAGTAGATATTCAAGTTCGAACATGTTCGGGTACGGTTGAAGCTTATCTACGTACTGTGATCTAAACAAAACTTTTGTCATCAAAATTGCCTCAACCACGCAACGCATCTACCCTTCCTTTTTAATAAGTTGGTGGGGAAACTTTTTGGGGTTTTGATTAGGTAACTAGGTACATACTGTTTTATCCTTCGTCGCCAATGTGGGGTTCAGTCACACCCTCAAGGGTGGGACCGGGAACAGAAACTCAGGAATATAATTTGTGATCGCACTCGAGACCACCGCACGCGCCGACCGTCTAGCGCCGTCTAGCGCGACGTGTGGGTAGCTTCGGCGTAATCCTTTTAATTACAAGTAGTATCTCACATAAGACAAAAGTAGTTTTCGTCAGTACCTACCCTGCCCGGGCCGGGAGTAGTTTCTGTAGCGATTTTTTCATATCCTCAATTCTTTGTCAACACTTGATTTTTATATGATTAATAGGTAAACATTCACAAAAGAAACACATTGGGACGATTATAAGACAAAAGTAGTTTTCGTCAGTACCTACCTGCCCGGGCCGGGAGTAATTTCTGTAGCGATTTTTTCATATCCTCAATTCTTTGTCAAAACTTGATTTCTATATGATAAATATGTAAACATTCACAAAGGAAACACATTGGTACGATTATAAGACAAAAGTAGTTTTCGTCAGTACCTACCTGCCCGGGCCGGGAGTAGTTTCTGTAGCGATTTTTTCATATCCTCAATTCTTCGTCAACACTTGATTTCTATATGATAAATATGTAAACAATCACAATGGAAAGACGTTGGGACGATTAAAAGACAAAAGTAGTTTTCGTCAGTACCTACCTGCAAGGGCCGGGAGTAGTTTCTGTGGCAATTTTTCATTTCATCAATTCTTTGTCAAAACTTGATTTCTATATGATAAATATGTAAACATTCACAATGGAAACACATAAGGACGATAATAAGACAAAAGTAGTTTTTGTCAGTAGCTACCTGCCCGGGCCGGGAGTAGTTTTTGTAATGTTTTTTTCATATCGTCAATTCTTTGTCAAAACTTGATTTTTATATGATTAATAGGTAAACATTAACAAAGGAAACACATTGGGACGATTATAAGACAAAAATATTTTCGTCAGTACCTACCTACCCGGGCCGGGAGTAGTTTCTGTAGCGATTTTTTCATATCCTCAATTCTTTCGTCAAAACTTGATTTCTATATGATAAATATGTAAACATTCACAAAGGAAACACATTGGGACGATTATAAGACAAAAGTAGTTTTCGTCAGTACCTACCTACCCGGGCCGGGAGTAATTTCTGTAGCGATTTTTTCATATCCTCAATTCTTTGTCAAAACTTGATTTCTATATGATAAATATGTAAACATTCACAAAGGAAACACATTGGGACGATTATAAGACAAAAGTAGTTTTCGTCAGTACCTACCTACCCGGGCCGGGAGTAGTTTTTGTAGCGATTTTTTCATATCCTCAATTCTTTGTCAAAACTTGATTTCTATATGATAAATATGTAAACATTCACAAAGGAATTACATTGGGACGATTATAAGACAAAAGTAGTTTTTGTCAGTTACCTGCCCGGGCCGGGAGTAGTTTTTGTAATGTTTTTTTCATATCGTCAATTCTTTGTCAAAACTTGATTTTTATATGATTAATAGGTAAACATTCACAAAGGAAACACATTGGGACGATTATAAGACAAAAATATTTTCGTCAGTACCTACCTGCAAGGGCCGGGAGTAGTTTCTGTGGCGATTTTTTCATATCCTCAATTCTTTGTCAAAACTTGATTTCTATATGATAAATATGTAAACATTCACAATGGAAACACATTGGGACGATTATAAGACAAAAGTAGTTTTGTCAGTACCTACCTGCAAGGGCCGGGAGTAGTTTCTGTGGCGATTTTTTCATATCCTCAATTCTTTGTCAAAACTTGATTTCTATATGATAAATATGTAAACATTCACAATGGAAACACATAAGGTCGATTATAAGACAAAAGTAGTTTTTGTCAGTAGCTACCTGCCCGGGCCGGGAGTAGTTTTTGTAATGTTTTTTTCATATCGTCAATTCTTTGTCAAAACTTGATTTTTATATGATTAATAGGTAAACATTCACAAAGGAAACACATTGGGACGATTATAAGACAAAAATATTTTCGTCAGTACCTACCTACCCGGGCCGGGAGTAGTTTCTGTAGCGATTTTTTCATATCCTCAACTCTTTGTCAAAACTTGATTTCTATATGATAAATATGTAAACATTCACAATGGAAACACATAAGGACGATTATAAGACAAAAGTAGTTTTGTCAGTACCTACCTGCAAGGGCCGGGAGTAGTTTCTGTGGCGATTTTTTCATATCCTCAATTCTTTGTCAAAACTTGATTTCTATATGATAAATATGTAAACATTCACAATGGAAACACATAAGGTCGATTATAAGACAAAAGTAGTTTTTGTCAGTAGCTACCTGCCCGGGCCGGGAGTAGTTTTTGTAATGTTTTTTTCATATCGTCAATTCTTTGTCAAAACTTGATTTTTATATGATTAATAGGTAAACATTCACAAAGGAAACACATTGGGACGATTATAAGACAAAAATATTTTCGTCAGTACCTACCTACCCGGGCCGGGAGTAGTTTCTGTAGCGATTTTTTCATATCCTCAACTCTTTGTCAAAACTTGATTTCTATATGATAAATATGTAAACATTCACAATGGAAACACATAAGGACGATTATAAGACAAAAGTAGTTTTGTCAACCTACCTGCAAGGGCCAGGAGTAGTTTCTGTAGCGATTTTTTCATATCCTCAATTCTTTGTCAAAACTTGATTTCTATATGATAAATATGTAAACAATCACAATGGAAATACATTGGGACGATTATAAGACAAAAGTAGTTTTCGTCAGTACCTAACCTACCTAACCGGGCCGGGAGTAGTTTTTGTAGCGATTTTTTCATATCCTCAACTCTTTGTCAAAACTTGATTTCTATATGATAAATATGTAAACATTCACAATGGAAACACATAAGGACGATTATAAGACAAAAGTAGTTTTGTCAACCTACCTGCAAGGGCCAGGAGTAGTTTCTGTAGCGATTTTTCATATCCTCAATTCTTTGTCAACACTTGATTTCTATATGATAAATATGTAAACATTCACAATGGAAACACATTGGGACGATTATAAGACAAAAATAGTTTTTGTCAGTAGCTACCTGCCCGGGCCGGGAGTAGTTTTTGTAATGTTTTTTTCATATCGTCAATTCTTTGTCAAAACTTGATTTTTATATGATTAATAGGTAAACATTCACAAAGGAAACACATTTGGGACGATTATAAGACAAAAGTAGTTTTCGTCAGTACCTAACCTACCTAACCGGGCCGGGAGTAGTTTTTGTAGCGATTTTTTCATATCCTCAACTCTTTGTCAAAACTTGATTTCTATATGATAAATATGTAAACATTCACAATGGAAACACATAAGGACGATTATAAGACAAAAGTAGTTTTGTCAACCTACCTGCAAGGGCCAGGAGTAGTTTCTGTAGCGATTTTTTCATATCCTCAATTCTTTGTCAAAACTTGATTTCTATATGATAAATATGTAAACAATCACAATGGAAATACATTGGGACGATTATAAGACAAAAGTAGTTTTCGTCAGTACCTAACCTACCTAACCGGGCCGGGAGTAGTTTTTGTAGCGATTTTTTCATATCCTCAACTCTTTGTCAAAACTTGATTTCTATATGATAAATATGTAAACATTCACAATGGAAACACATAAGGACGATTATAAGACAAAAGTAGTTTTGTCAGTACCTACCTGCAAGGGCCGGGAGTAGTTTCTGTGGCGATTTTTTCATATCCTCAATTCTTTGTCAAAACTTGATTTCTATATGATAAATATGTAAACATTCACAATGGAAACACATAAGGTCGATTATAAGACAAAAGTAGTTTTTGTCAGTAGCTACCTGCCCGGGCCGGGAGTAGTTTTTGTAATGTTTTTTTCATATCGTCAATTCTTTGTCAAAACTTGATTTTTATATGATTAATAGGTAAACATTCACAAAGGAAACACATTGGGACGATTATAAGACAAAAATATTTTCGTCAGTACCTACCTACCCGGGCCGGGAGTAGTTTCTGTAGCGATTTTTTCATATCCTCAACTCTTTGTCAAAACTTGATTTCTATATGATAAATATGTAAACATTCACAATGGAAACACATAAGGACGATTATAAGACAAAAGTAGTTTTGTCAACCTACCTGCAAGGGCCAGGAGTAGTTTCTGTAGCGATTTTTTCATATCGTCAATTCTTTGTCAAAACTTGATTTTTATATGATTAATAGGTAAACATTCACAAAGGAAACACATTGGGACGATTATAAGACAAAAATATTTTCGTCAGTACCTACCTGCAAGGGCCGGGAGTAGTTTCTGTGGCGATTTTTTCATATCCTCAATTCTTTGTCAAAACTTGATTTCTATATGATAAATATGTAAACATTCACAATGGAAACACATAAGGTCGATTATAAGACAAAAGTAGTTTTTGTCAGTAGCTACCTGCCCGGGCCGGGAGTAGTTTTTGTAATGTTTTTTTCATATCGTCAATTCTTTGTCAAAACTTGATTTTTATATGATTTATAGGTAAACATTCACAAAGGAAACACATTGGTACGATTATAAGACAAAAGTAGTTTTCGTCAGTACCTACCTGCCCGGGCCGGGAGTAGTTTCTGTAGCGATTTTTTCATATCCTCAATTCTTAGTCAACACTTGATTTCTATATGATAAATATGTAAACAATCACAATGGAAATACGTTGGGACGATTAAAAGACAAAAGTAGTTTTCGTCAGTACCTACCTGCAAGGGCCGGGAGTAGTTTCTGTGGCGATTTTTTCATATCATCAATTCTTTGTCAAAACTTGATTTCTATATGATAAATATGTAAACATTCACAAAGGAAACACATTGGTACGATTATAAGACAAAAGTAGTTTTCGTCAGTACCTACCTGCCCGGGCCGGGAGTTATTTCTGTAGCGATTTTTTCATATCCTCAATTCTTTGTCAAAACTTGATTTCTATATGATAAATATGTAAACATTCACAAAGGAAACACATTGGTACGATTATAAGACAAAAGTAGTTTTCGTCAGTACCTACCTGCCCGGGCCGGGAGTAGTTTCTGTAGCGATTTTTTCATATCCTCAATTCTTAGTCAACACTTGATTTCTATATGATAAATATGTAAACAATCACAATGGAAATACGTTGGGACGATTAAAAGACAAAAGTAGTTTTCGTCAGTACCTACCTGCAAGGGCCGGGAGTAGTTTCTGTGGCGATTTTTTCATATCATCAATTCTTTGTCAAAACTTGATTTCTATATGATAAATATGTAAACATTCACAATGGAAACACATAAGGACGATAATAAGACAAAAGTAGTTTTTGTCAGTAGCTACCTGCCCGGGCCGGGAGTAGTTTTTGTAATGTTTTTTTCATATTGTCAATTCTTTGTCAAAACTTGAATTTTATATGATTAATAGGTAAACATTCACAAAGGAAACACATTGGGACGATTATAAGACAAAAATATTTTCGTCAGTACCTACCTACCCGGGCCGGGAGTAGTTTCTGTAGCGATTTTTTCATATCCTCAATTCTTTGTCAAAACTTGATTTCTATATGATAAATATGTAAACATTCACAAAGGAAACACATTGGGACGATTATAAGACAAAAGTAGTTTTCGTCAGTACCTACCTACCCGGGCCGGGAGTAGTTTTTGTAGCGATTTTTTCATATCCTCAACTCTTTGTCAAAACTTGATTTCTATATGATAAATATGTAAACATTCACAAAGGAAACACATTGGGACGATTATAAGACAAAAGTAGTTTTCGTCAGTACCTACCTACCCGGGCCGGGAGTAGTTTTTGTAGCGATTTTTTCATATCCTCAATTCTTTGTCAAAACTTGATTTCTATATGAAAAATATGTAAACATTCACAAAGGAAACACATTGGGACGATTATAAGACAAAAGTAGTTATTGTCAGTAGCTACCTGCCCGGGCCGGGAGTAGTTTTTGTAATGTTTTTTTCATATCGTCAATTCTTTGTAAAAACTTGATTTTTATATGATTAATAGGTAAACATTCACAATGGAAACACATTGGGACGATTATAAGACAAAAGTAGTTTTGTCAGTACCTACCTGCAAGGGCCGGGAGTAGTTTCTGTGGCGATTTTTTCATATCCTCAATTCTTTGTCAAAACTTGATTTCTATATGATAAATATGTAAACATTCACAATGGAAACACATAAGGTCGATTATAAGACAAAAGTAGTTTTTGTCAGTAGCTACCTGCCCGGGCCGGGAGTAGTTTTTGTAATGTTTTTTTCATATCGTCAATTCTTTGTCAAAACTTGATTTTTATATGATTAATAGGTAAACATTCACAAAGGAAACACATTGGGACGATTATAAGACAAAAATATTTTCGTCAGTACCTACCTACCCGGGCTGGGAGTAGTTTCTGTAGCGATTTTTTCATATCCTCAACTCTTTGTCAAAACTTGATTTCTATATGATAAATATGTAAACATTCACAATGGAAACACATAAGGACGATTATAAGACAAAAGTAGTTTTGTCAACCTACCTGCAAGGGCCAGGAGTAGTTTCTGTAGCGATTTTTTCATATCGTCAATTCTTTGTCAAAACTTGATTTTTATATGATTAATATGTAAACATTCACAAAGGAAACACATTGGGACGATTATAAGACAAAAATATTTTCGTCAGTACCTACCTACCCGGGCCGGGAGTAGTTTCTGTAGCGATTTTTTCATATCCTCAACTCTTTGTCAAAACTTGATTTCTTTATGATAAATATGTAAACATTCACAAAGGAAACACATTGGGACGATTATAAGACAAAAGTAGTTTTCGTCAGTACCTACCTACCCGGGCCGGGAGTAGTTTTTGTAGCGATTTTTTCATATCCTCAACTCTTTGTCAAAACTTGATTTCTATATGATAAATATGTAAACATTCACAAAGGAAACACATTGGGACGATTATAAGACAAAAGTAGTTTTCGTCAGTACCTACCTACCCGGGCCGGGAGTAGTTTTTGTAGCGATGTTTTCATATCAATTCTTTGTCAAAACTTGATTTCTATATGAAAAATATGTAAACATTCACAAAGGAAACACATTGGGACGATTATAAGACAAAAGTAGTTTTTGTCAGTAGCTACCTGCCCGGGCCGGGAGTAGTTTTTGTAATGTTTTTTTCATATCGTCAATTCTTTGTAAAAACTTGATTTTTATATGATTAATAGGTAAACATTCACAATGGAAACACATTGGGACGATTATAAGACAAAAGTAGTTTTGTCAGTACCTACCTGCAAGGGCCGGGAGTAGTTTCTGTGGCGATTTTTTCATATCCTCAATTCTTTGTCAAAACTTGATTTCTATATGATAAATATGTAAACATTCACAATGGAAACACATAAGGTCGATTATAAGACAAAAGTAGTTTTTGTCAGTAGCTACCTGCCCGGGCCGGGAGTAGTTTTTGTAATGTTTTTTTCATATCGTCAATTCTTTGTCAAAACTTGATTTTTATATGATTAATAGGTAAACATTCACAAAGGAAACACATTGGGACGATTATAAGACAAAAATATTTTCGTCAGTACCTACCTACCCGGGCCGGGAGTAGTTTCTGTAGCGATTTTTTCATATCCTCAACTCTTTGTCAAAACTTGATTTCTATATGATAAATATGTAAACATTCACAATGGAAACACATAAGGACGATTATAAGACAAAAGTAGTTTTGTCAACCTACCTGCAAGGGCCAGGAGTAGTTTCTGTAGCGATTTTTTCATATCGTCAATTCTTTGTCAAAACTTGATTTCTATATGATAAATATGTAAACATTCACAAAGGAAACACATTGGTACGATTATAAGACAAAAGTCGTTTTCGTCAGTACCTACCTGCCCGGGCCGGGAGTAGTTTCTGTAGCGATTTTTTCATATCCTCAATTCTTTGTCAAAACTTGATTTCTATATGATAAATATGTAAACATTCACAAAGGAAACACATTGGTACGATTATAAGACAAAAGTAGTTTTCGTCAGTACCTACCTGCCCGGGCCGGGAGTAGTTTCTGTAGCGATTTTTTCATATCCTCAATTCTTTGTCAACACTTGATTTCTATATGATAAATATGTAAACATTCACAATGGAAACACATTGGGACGATTATAAGACAAAAGTAGTTTTGTCAGTACCTACCTGCAAGGATTATAAGACTATAGGGATCCTACCTAGCGGATTGAGGTTGCTAAGGTAGAGAGAAACTCCAATGTAAGAGTGGGTAAAACTGAATGAATTATTCACGAAAGTCAACATATTTATGCACTAACTTAACACTATCCATGAGCTTGCCTCCGGAGAGCTAGGTACGCGTTTCTTCCAATCAGAAGAAGGCGCGCGCCGCGATCGGAATACACCTGAGGAACGCGGGCAGTGCGGGACGAGGTATCTATAAATATATGGCCATATAAATATTTCGCCGAGTTGTGAGCTTCTCGCATTCCCTCGGAGACGGCGTGCAGTGAGGTCGTATGAGGACTCACCGCGCTGAAGTGTAGTAGTTACGATCGTAGCTACATGACTCCCTCCCTAGCGAAAGCGTACCGGGAACTTGATCTCTCGTCCACAGCGCGTTTTCTTCAAGATGGGAGGTTGGTTCTGGCTTGACTTCGTTGAGCTTGATGTAGGTGTGGCCGCAGGTGTCATGATAGCCGATGGGGGTGATGCTGTAGTGTCTTGCTGGCTTGCTAACGAGTTATCATGTATGTCTTCGTTTACTGTGTAGGCCGGTTTGAGTCTGTCGATAGAAATAACAGCCGATCTTCTTTGCGGTAATAATAATTTGAATGTTTTTTCGTTGCGTTCTAAAACTGTGTACGGTCCATCGTAGGTAGGCTGGAGCGGTTTCTTCACAGCGTCGTTCCGGATGAAAACTTGTTTGCAGGTATGTAGGTCTTCATGGACAAATAGTGTTCGCTTGTTTCCGTGCGATAATATTTGTTGTGATGGTTTTAGGGCATTGATAAATTCGCGTAGGCGGCTCACGAAGTCGGAGTCCATGTCTTTATCTGGCGGTGGTGATGAAGATGATGGTGTGGTGAAGAAATCACATGGTAGTCGCAGATTATAGCCATAGGTAAGTTCGGCGGCACTGACGCCTGTGTCAGTGCGTACGGCAGCACGAAGTCCCAGTAGCACTGTAGGTAGCTCGTCGATCCACGTTGAATGTTGAGATAGCCGAGTTTTGAGTGACGTCTTGAGGGAGCGGTGCCAACGTTCGATCATTCCGTTTGCTTTTGGGTTGTACGGGCTGCTTCTTGTTCGTTCGGTTCCGAAAGTGTTAAGTAATTTGTTGAATAGACGACTTTCAAAGTTTCTTCCTTGGTCGGATGTCACTACTCTCGGAGAACCGAATCGTGCTATCCAATTTTCGTAGAAAATTTTCGCAATTGATTCAGCTGATGTGTCGTCTGTAGGTATAGCTTCGGCCCATCTGGTCGCGCGGTCGATCATGGTGACTAGGTAGCGATGTCCTTGTGGCGATGTAGGTAGCGGGCCGACGATGTCAATGTGTACGTGTTGAAATCTCTCCGTTGGCGGGAAGGTACTTAGATCACTCGAAGTGTGTCGTTGAACTTTACATCGCTGGCATTGAATGCATTGTTTGGCCCAGGTAGAGATTTCGGTGTTCATTGACGGCCAGAAGAACTTTTCACTGATGAGTTTTCGTGTGGTTCGAATACCCGGGTGGCTGATGCTATGTAGTGCGTCGAATGCTTGTCGTCGAAAGTTTTCAGGTAGGTACGGCCGGGCGAAAGATGTTGAGTGTTCGCAGTAAATAGCTTTTCTTGAATTGGGTAATGCGATTTTCTTTATCGATAAGTTGCTTTGAGATGCAAGCTTATCAATATTGTTTTTGTCTCTTTCTTGCTCTTCGGCGATCTTTTCGTAGTCGAGTGATGTGGGGCAGGTGATAATCTCGACAGGTACTCGGCTTAGTGCGTCGGCGACGATGTTCTGGCTTCCGCTGATATGACGTATGTCTGTGGTGAACTCGCTGATAAAAATGAGTTGTCTCGCTCGGCGTGGTGTTTCTGAGGCTGACGGTGATTTCTGGAGCACGTAGGTGAGTGGTTTGTGGTCGGTGAATATAATGAGACTTCTCCCTTCGAACATTTTCCTGAAGTGTTTGATTGCCATGTAGATAGCTAGGAGCTCTCGGTCGAATGTGCTGTAGTTACGTTGGGCGTCGGAGAACTTCTTTGAAAAATAGCCGAGTGGTTGCCACTTTTGGTTGAGAAACTGCTGAAGCACGGCTCCCGCGGATAGGTCTGATGCGTCGCTGAAGATGGCTAATGTGGCGTCGTGGGATGGATGGGCAAGTAAAGCTGCATTTTGGATCGCAATTTTACATGCTTCAAATGATTTATTTGCAGCGTCAGTCCAGTCGATGGTTGATCTGTCTTTCTTCTTGGCATTGTGTAGGTACAAATGCAGTGGTGCTTGCATCTGCGCGGCTTGGGGTATGTGTTCACGGTAGAAGTTTATCATGCCGAGGAAACGTCGTAGATCTTCTATTGTCTTGGGCTTGATGTAGTTACGTATTGCGGACACTTTTTCTTCAGGCGGTTTGATACCTTGTTGATTTACTGTGAAACCGAGAAACTTGACTTCTGATTCGCCGAGTACACATTTGGATGGATTGATTGTGATGCCGTTGTCTTCTAGTCTTCTTAGAACTGTGCGTAGGTGATTTTTGTGAGTTTCTTCGTCCGGGCTAGCTATGAGTAGATCGTCGATGTAGGCGAAAACAAAGTCGAATCCTTGGAGTACTTCATGAATGAATCGCTGAAACGTCTGGCCGGCATTTTTCAATCCTGGACAAATTCTCTGGCATTCGAATAATCCCATTGGAGTAATGATGGCGGTCTTCTCTATGTCTTCTTCACGCACTCTAATTTGTTGGTAGGCGCGATTTAAGTCGATGGTGCTGAATATTTTCTTGTTATATAGTTGAAAAGTGAAGTCTTTGATTCTTGGAATAGGGTATCGGTCTGGAATCGTAATGGCGTTTAGTCTTCTGTAGTCTCCGCATACTCGTAGGTCCCCATTTTTCTTTGGCACGATGTGAAGAGGCGACGACCATGGGCTTTTGCTTGGGCGGCATAATCCTTGCTCGATCATATTCTGAAATTCTTTTCGTACTTGTTCGTAACGATGAGGTGCAATTGGGCGGGCTCGGCAGTGAAGTGGCTGTCCAGTAGTTTCGATGAAATGTTCGACGTTCTGGTTCTTCTGAGTTAAGTTCATAGAGGTAAGTCTTGTAGTTCCGGGAAATTCCGCTAGTATGTCGTGATATGATTTTTGTATGTCGATGCTGCGAACTGTAGGTATGTTGGTGGCTCGAACGAAAGAAGTTGCTTCAAGGCTTGTTTTTCCGTCGATTAGTTTTCGGTTCTTGATGTCGACGATGAGTTGGTGATGTTCTAAAAAGTCAGCTCCGATGATTGGTTTTCCGACTTTAGCTATAATGAAAGTCCATTTGAAAGGTCTTCTTAATTTTAAGTCAATCTCTATGGTTTTTTCTCCGTATGTTGGAATTTTCGTGTTGTTAGCGGCGAAGA
Source organism: Eupithecia dodoneata (assembly GCA_947044415.1). Classification (NCBI taxonomy): domain Eukaryota; kingdom Metazoa; phylum Arthropoda; class Insecta; order Lepidoptera; family Geometridae; genus Eupithecia; species Eupithecia dodoneata. The sequence goes on from OX345678.1 coordinate 8,940,065, forward strand.
GTTGAAAGTTCAGTGGTTTCGGCAGTTGTCCTTTTCTTGGCGGTAGTACTGATATGTTGGCTCCGGTGTCGATGAGAAATTGTAGTCCTGTTTTTTTATCGGTGACGAATAGGCGGTAAGATTGTTCGTGTACGCCGGGGCCCGCCTCATCCAGCGTAGAAGTTAGTTTCCCGACGTCTGATTTTCTCTCTTGAAAGTACATGGTGTTGTGCAGCGGTAGGCTTCTGCACCGAATCGGCGGTGGTAGTAGCAATAGGGTGATGGGGTCTGGCTTCGCGATCTGTTGTTTCCATCTTGCCTGTTGAATGAGCGATTTCGTTGGTAAGATCTCCTAGAATCTTGATTTTGTTGGTTGTTCCTAAGGGCGGCGACTTCGAGGGATAACTTGCGTATTTCTTCCACCAGGAACTGAGTGTCAGGATTCGGTGTTGGAGGTGGAATGTGCTCAACGGCTGCGACTTGAGAGCTGGGGCCATTTTCCATCATCTTGTCTGCAAGAAGCGCGAGTTCGTCGAGTGCTGTTTGCGTGCTGAATGTTTCGCTAACTGCCAATACGGAACGGACGTGAGGAGGAAGATGGTTTGTCCACATCATTCGCAAAGTAGAATCTGGAACTTTGTTTCCGGCGAGGGTTTTCATTCGGCGAAGAAGTTGAGTAGGCCTTTGGTCTCCTAATTCTATATCTGTCAGTAGTTTTTGTAGTTGACGGCTGTCTGATTCTTCGTACGAGGAGATGAGGCGGTTCTTTAGGACGTTGTACTGGTCCGTAGCTGGTGGGTTTTGAAGCAGGTCTGCGATTTGTTCAATATCTTGTTTTTCCAATTTTGCTATAACCATTTGAGCGAGTTGCGCTTGTCCTTTCTTCAGATCATTTGTAACTGCTTCGAAACTGATGAACCAGAGTCTTGGTTTGTCTCTCCAGAATGGTGGAATTCGCATTGAAAGACTGATTTGGGCCAGTTCTTGAGGAATGCCCGCTGCTAGAGTTGTTTGTTCTTTCTCCATAATTTTCTTGATGTGTTCTTTTCGGGGTCACCAGTTATAGGGATCCTACCTAGCGGATTGAGGTTGCTAAGGTAGAGAGAAACTCCAATGTAAGAGTGGGTAAAACTGAATGAATTATTCACGAAAGTCAACATATTTATGCACTAACTTAACACTATCCATGAGCTTGCCTCCGGAGAGCTAGGTACGCGTTTCTTCCAATCAGAAGAAGGCGCGCGCCGCGATCGGAATACACCTGAGGAACGCGGGCAGTGCGGGACGAGGTATCTATAAATATATGGCCATATAAATATTTCGCCGAGTTGTGAGCTTCTCGCATTCCCTCGGAGACGGCGTGCAGTGAGGTCGTATGAGGACTCACCGCGCTGAAGTGTAGTAGTTACGATCGTAGCTACAAGACAAAAGTAGTTTTCGTCAGTGCAAGGGCCGGGAGTAGTTTCTGTGGCGATTTTTTCATATCCTCAATTCTTTGTCAAAACTTGATTTCTATATGATAAATATGTAAACATTCACAATGGAAACACATAAGGTCGATTATAAGACAAAAGTAGTTTTTGTCAGTAGCTACCTGCCCGGGCCGGGAGCAGTTTTTGTAATGTTTTTTTCATATCGTCAATTCTTTGTCAAAACTTGATTTTTATATGATTAATAGGTAAACATTCACAAAAGAAACACATTGGGACGATTATAAGACAAAAGTAGTTTTCGTCAGTACCTACCTGCCCGGGCCGGGAGTAATTTCTGTAGCGATTTTTTCATATCCTCAATTCTTTGTCAAAACTTGATTTCTATATGATAAATATGTAAACATTCACAAAGGAAACACATTTGTACGATTATAAGACAAAAGTAGTTTTTTTCAGTACCTACCTGCCCGGGCCGGGAGTAGTTTCTGTAGCGATTTTTTCATATCCTCAATTCTTTGTCAACACTTGATTTCTATATGATAAATATGTAAACATTCACAATGGAAACACATTGGGACGATTATAAGACAAAAGTAGTTTTGTCAGTACCTACCTGCAAGGGCCAGGAGTAGTTTCTGTAGCGATTTTTTCATTTCCTCAATTCTTTGTCAAAATTTGATTTCTATATGATAAATATGTAAACAATCACAATGGAAATACATTGGGACGATTATAAGACAAAAGTAGTTTTGTCAGTACCTACCTGCAAGGGCCAGGAGTAGTTTCTGTAGCGATTTTTTCATATCCTCAATTCTTTGTCAAAACTTGATTTCTATATGATAAATATGTAAACAATCACAATGGAAATACATTGGGACGATTATAAGACAAAAGTAGTTTTCGTCAGTGCAAGGGCCGGGAGTAGTTTCTGTGGCGATTTTTTCATATCCTATATTCTTTATCAAAACTTGATTTCTATATGATAAATATGTAAACATTCACAATGGAAACACATAAGGTCGATTATAAGACAAAAGTAGTTTTTGTCAGTAGCTACCTGCCCGGGCCGGGAGTAGTTTTTGTAATGTTTTTTTCAAATCGTCAATTCTTTGTCAAAACTTGATTTTTATATGATTATTAGGTAAACATTCACAAAAGAAACACATTGGGACGATTATAAGACAAAAGTAGTTTTCGTCAGTACCTACCTGCCCGGGCCGGGAGTAATTTCTGTAGCGATTTTTTCATATCCTCAATTCTTTGTCAAAACTTGATTTCTATATGATAAATATGTAAACATTAACAAAGGAAACACATTGGTACGATTATAAGACAAAAGTTGTTTTCGTCAGTATCTACCTGCCCGGGCCGGGAGTAGTTTCTGTAGCGATTTTTTCATATCCTCAATTCTTTGTCAACACTTGATTTCTATATGATAAATATGTAAACATTCACAATGGAAACACATTGGGACGATTATAAGACAAAAGTAGTTTTGTCAGTACCTACCTGCAAGGGCCGGGAGTAGTTTCTGTGGCGATTTTTTCATATCCTCAATTCTTTGTCAAAACTTGATTTCTATATGATAAATATGTAAACATTCACAATGGAAACACATAAGGTCGATTATAAGACAAAAGTAGTTTTTGTCAGTAGCTACCTGCCCGGGCCGGGAGAAGTTTTTGTAATGTTTTTTTCATATCGTCAATTCTTTGTCAAAACTTGATTTTTATATGATTAATAGGTAAACATTCACAAAGGAAACACATTGGGACGATTATAAGACAAAAATATTTTCGTCAGTACCTACCTGCAAGGGCCGGGAGTAGTTTCTGTGGCGATTTTTTCATATCCTCAATTCTTTGTCAAAACTTGATTTCTATATGATAAATATGTAAACATTCACAATGGAAACACATAAGGTCGATTATTAGACAAAAGTAGTTTTTGTCAGTAGCTACCTGCCCGGGCCGGGAGTAGTTTTTGTAATGTTTTTTTCATATCGTCAATTCTTTGTCAAAACTTGATTATTATATGATTAATAGGTAAACATTCACAAAGGAAACACATTGGGACGATTATAAGACAAAAATATTTTCGTCAGTACCTACCTACCCGGGCCGGGAGTAGTTTCTGTAGCGATTTTTTCATATCCTCAATTCTTTGTCAAAACTTGATTTCTATATGATAAATATGTAAACATTCACAATGGAAACACATAAGGACGATTATAAGACAAAAGTAGTTTTATCAACCTACCTGCAAGGGCCAGGAGTAGTTTCTGTAGCGATTTTTTCATATCCACAATTCTTTGTCAAAACTTGATTTCTATATGATAAATATGTAAACAATCACAATGGAAATACATTGGGACGATTATAAGACAAAAGTAGTTTTCGTCAGTACCTCCCTGCCCGGGCCGGGAGTAATTTCTGTATCGATTTTTTCATATCCTCAATTCTTTGTCAAAACTTGATTTCTATATGATAAATATGTAAACATTCACAAAGGAAACACATTGGTACGATTATAAGACAAAAGTAGTTTTCGTCAGTATCTACCTGCCCGGGCCGGGAGTAGTTTCTGTAGCGATTTTTTCATATCCTCAATTCTTTGTCAACACTTGATTTCTATATGATAAATATGTAAACATTCACAATGGAAACACATTGGGACGATTATAAGACAAAAGTAGTTTTGTCAGTACCTACCTGCAAGGGCCGGGAGTAGTTTCTGTGGCGATTTTTTCATATCCTCAATTCTTTGTCAAAACTTGATTTCTATATGATAAATATGTAAACATTCACAATGGAAACACATTGGGACGATTATAAGACAAAAGTAGTTTTGTCAGTACCTACCTGCAAGGGCCAGGAGTAGTTTCTGTAGCGATTTTTTCATATCCTCAATTCTTTGTCAAAACTTGATTTCTATATGATAAATATGTAAACATTCACAAAGGAAACACATTGGGACGATTATAAGACAAAAGTAGTTTTCGTCAGTGCAAGGGCCGGGAGTAGTTTCTGTGGCGATTTTTTCATATCCTCAATTCTTTGTCAAAACTTGATTTCTATATGATAAATATGTAAACATTCACAATGGAAACACATAAGGACGATAATAAGACAAAAGTAGTTTTTGTCAGTAGCTACCTGCCCGGGCCGGGAGTAGTTTTTGTAATGTTTTTTTCATATCGTCAATTCTTTGTAAAAACTTGATTTTTATATGATTAATAGGTAAACATTCACAATGGAAACACATTGGGACGATTATAAGACAAAAGTAGTTTTGTCAGTACCTACCTGCAAGGGCCGGGAGTAGTTTCTGTGGCGATTTTTTCATATCCTCAATTCTTTGTCAAAACTTGATTTCTATATGATAAATATGTAAACATTCACAATGGAAACACATGAGGTCGATTATAAGACAAAAGTAGTTTTTGTCAGTAGCTACCTGCCCGGGCCGGGAGTAGTTTTTGTAATGTTTTTTTCATATCGTCAATTCTTTGTCAAAACTTGATTTTTATATGATTAATAGGTAAACATTCACAAAGGAAACACATTGGGACGATTATAAGACAAAAATATTTTCGTCAGTACCTACCTACCCGGGCCGGGAGTAGTTTCTGTAGCGATTTTTTCATATAGTCAATTCTTTGTCAAAACTTGATTTCTATATGTTAAATATGTAAACATTCACAAAGGAAACACATTGGGACGATTATAAGACAAAAATATTTTCGTCAGTACCTACCTACCCGGGCCGGGAGTAGTTTCTGTAGCGATTTTTTCATATAGTCAATTCTTTGTCAAAACTTGATTTCTATATGTTAAATATGTAAACATTCACAAAGGAAACACATTGGGACGATTATAAGACAAAAGTAGTTTTCGTCAGTACCTAACCTACCTAACCGGGCCGGGAGTAGTTTTTGTAGCGATTTTTTCATATCCTCAACTCTTTGTCAAAACTTGATTTCTATATGATAAATATGTAAACATTCACAATGGAAATACATTGGGACGATTATAAGACAAAAGTAGTTTTCGTCAGTACTTACCTGCAAGGGCCAGGAGTAGATTCTGTAGCGATTTTTTCATATCCTCAATTCTTTGTCAAAACTTGATTTCTATATGATAAATATCTAAACAATCACAATGGAAATACATTGGGACGATTATAAGACAAAAGTAGATTTCGTCAGTACCTACCTGCCCGGGCCGGGAGTAGTTTCTGTAACGATTTTTTCATATCCTCAATTCTTTGTCAACACTTGATTTCTATATGATAAATATGTAAACATTCACAAAGGAAACACATTGGGACGATTATAAGACAAAAGTAGTTTTCGTCAGTACCTACCTACCCGGGCCAGGAGTAGTTTTTGTAGCGATTTTTTCATATCCTCAACTCTTTGTCAAAACTTGATTTCTATATGATAAATATGTAAACATTCACAATGGAAACACATAAGGACGATTATAAGACAAAAGTAGTTTTAGTCAGGAGCTACCTGCCCGGGCCGGGAGTAGTTTTTGTAATGTTTTTTTCATATCGTCAATTCTTTGTCAAAACTTGATTTTTATATGATGAATAGGTAAACCTTCACAAAGGAAACACATTGGGACGATAATAAGACACAAATATATTCGTCAGTACCTACCTACCCGGGCCGGGAGTAGTTTCTGTAGCGATTTTTTCATATACTCAATTCTTTGTCAAAACTTGATTTCTATATGATAAATATGTAAACATTCACAAAGGAAACACATTGGGACGATTATAAGACAAAAGTAGTTTTCGTCAGTACCTACCTGCCCGGGCCGGGAGTAGTTTCTGAAGCGATTTTTTCATATCCTCAATTCTTTGTCAACACTTGATTTCTATATGATAAATATGTAAACAATCACAATGGAAACACATTGGGATGATTATAAGACAAAAGTAGTTTTCGTCAGTAAGTACCTGCAAGGGCCGGGAGTAGTTTCTGTGGCGATTTTTTCATATCCTCAACTCTTTGTCAAAACTTGATTTCTATATGATAAATATGTAAACATTCACAATGGAAACACATAAGGACGATTATAAGACAAAAGTAGTTTTGTCAGTACCTACCTGCAAGGGCCAGGAGTAGTTTCTGTAGCGATTTTTTCATATCCTCAATTCTTTGTCAAAACTTGATTTCTTTATGATAAATATGTAAACATTCACAATGGAAACACATTGGGACGATTATAAGACAAAAGTACTTTTGTCAGTACCTACCTGCAAGGGCCAGGAGTAGTTTCTGTAGCGATTTTTACATATTCTCAATTCTTTGTCAAAACTTGATTTCTATATGATAAATATGTAAACAATCACAATGGAAATACATTGGGACGATTATAAGACAAAAGTAGTTTTCATCAGTACCTACCTGCAAGGGCCGGGAGTAGTTTCTGTGGCGATTTTTTCATATCCTCAATTCTTTGTCAAAATTTGATTTCTTTATGATAAATATGTAAACATGCACAATGGAAACACATAAGGACGATTTTAAGACAAAAGTAGTTTTTGTCAGGAGCTACCTGCCCGGGCCGGGAGTAGTTTTTGTAATTTTTTTTTCATATCGTCAATTCTTTGTCAAAACTTGATTTTTATATGATGAATAGGTAAACATTCACAAAGGAAACACATTGGGACGATTATAAGACAAAAGTAGTTTTCGTCAGTACTTACCTGCAAGGGCCGGGAGTAGTTTCTGTGGCGATTTTTTCATATCCTCAATTCTTTGTCAAAACTTGATTTCTATATGATAAATATGTAAACATTCACAATGGAAACACATTGGGACGATTATAAGACAAAAGTAGTTTTGTCAGTACCTACCTGCAAGGGCCAGGAGTAGTTTCTGTAGCGATTTTTACATATTCTCAATTCTTTGTCAAAACTTGATTTCTATATGATAAATATGTAAACATTCACAATGGAAACACATAAGGTCGATTATAAGACAAAAGTAGTTTTTGTCAGTAGCTACCTGCCCGGGCCGGGAGTAGTTTTTGTAATGTTTTTTTCATATCGTCAATTCTTTGTCAAAACTTGATTTTTATATGATTAATAGGTAAACATTCACAAAGGAAACACATTGGGACGATTATAAGACAAAAATATTTTCGTCAGTACCTACCTGCAAGGGCCGGGAGTAGTTTCTGTGGCGATTTTTTCATATACTCAATTCTTTGTCAAAACTTGATTTCTATATGATAAATATGTAAACAATCACAATGGAAATACATTGGGACGATTATAAGACAAAAGTAGTTTTCGTCAGTACCTACCTGCAAGGGCCGGGAGTAGTTTCTGTGGCGATTTTTTCATATCCTCAATTCTTTGTCAAAACTTGATTTTTATATGATTAATAAGTTTCACAAAAGAAACACATTGGGACGATTATAAGACAAAAATATTTTCGTCAGTACCTACCTACCCGGGCCGGGAGTAGTTTCTGTAGCGATTTTTTCATATCCTCAATTCTTTGTCAAAACTTGATTTCTACTTATATGATAAATATGTAAACATTCACAATGGAAACACATTGGGACGATTATAAGACAAAAGTAGTTTTCGTCAGTACTTACCTGCAAGGGCCGGGAGTAGTTTCTGTGGCGATTTTTTCATATCCTCAATTCTTTGTCAAAACTTGATTTCTATATGATAAATATGTAAACATTCACAATGGAAACACATTGGGACGATTATAAGACAAAAGTAGTTTTGTCAGTACCTACCTGCAAGGGCCAGGAGTAGTTTCTGTAGCGATTTTTACATATTCTCAATTCTTTGTCAAAACTTGATTTCTATATGATAAATATGTAAACATTCACAATGGAAACACATAAGGTCGATTATAAGACAAAAGTAGTTTTTGTCAGTAGCTACCTGCCCGGGCCGGGAGTAGTTTTTGTAATGTTTTTTTCATATCGTCAATTCTTTGTCAAAACTTGATTTTTATATGATTAATAGGTAAACATTCACAAAGGAAACACATTGGGACGATTATAAGACAAAAATATTTTCGTCAGTACCTACCTGCAAGGGCCGGGAGTAGTTTCTGTGGCGATTTTTTCATATACTCAATTCTTTGTCAAAACTTGATTTCTATATGATAAATATGTAAACAATCACAATGGAAATACATTGGGACGATTATAAGACAAAAGTAGTTTTCGTCAGTACCTACCTGCAAGGGCCGGGAGTAGTTTCTGTGGCGATTTTTTCATATCCTCAATTCTTTGTCAAAACTTGATTTTTATATGATTAATAAGTTTCACAAAAGAAACACATTGGGACGATTATAAGACAAAAATATTTTCGTCAGTACCTACCTACCCGGGCCGGGAGTAGTTTCTGTAGCGATTTTTTCATATCCTCAATTCTTTGTCAAAACTTGATTTCTACTTATATGATAAATATGTAAACATTCACAATGGAAACACATTGGGACGATTATAAGACAAAAGTAGTTTTCGTCAGTACTTACCTGCAAGGGCCGGGAGTAGTTTCTGTGGCGATTTTTTCATATCCTCAATTCTTTGTCAAAACTTGATTTCTATATGATAAATATGTAAACATTCACAATGGAAACACATTGGGACGATTATAAGACAAAAGTAGTTTTGTCAGTACCTACCTGCAAGGGCCAGGAGTAGTTTCTGTAGCGATTTTTACATATTCTCAATTCTTTGTCAAAACTTGATTTCTATATGATAAATATGTAAACAATCACAATGGAAATACATTGGGACGATTATAAGACAAAAGTACAGTGTTGCCAATGCTACGGCAATTACCGTGTTCTACGGCTTTCAGGCCAAAATATCACAAAATGCACGGCCTACGGCTGCAACCCTGTAGCCGTAGCAGATTCTACGGCTATTCGCAAATTCTACGGTAATTGATTAACTCCGATGCGCGAAATTACTCACTTCTCAAATTTGCACTAAGTGTTTTATCATTGCCCCATTCGAACAGTGATTGTGAACGAATTTTCAGTCACGTGAACAATATAAAAACAAAGAAGAGGAACAAATTATTTACTTCAACTATTAGCGGACTTCTCTTGACAAAAGAATGCATTAAAAGTAACAACAGCAAAAATGATTGCAGAACTTTTGAACCCACCACCTCAATGTACCAAAAAATTAAAGACAAGCAAAAATATTTCTTGAATAAGAACGAAGAAGAGTTTATAGAAAGTATTCGAGATTTATACCGTGAATAATAAGTTTAAATAAAAATTAAAGCTATTCAAAATAATTATTTGTTGTTATTTCTTCAAACAAATAGAAAAAAAACAACATTAGCCAAATGGCGCATTTTTAAGGTTTTTAATGTTAAAAACGTTTAATTATCATTAATTAAACGTTATTTACATTTTTTTTAAGCAATGACACGGCCCACCGATGATCTTTTTCCATAGAAACACGGCTTTTTTACCTAATATACACGGCCGCCTAAAAATTTTCATTGGCAACACTGCAAAAGTAGTTTTCATCAGTACCTACCTGCAAGGGCCGGGAGTAGTTTCTGTGGCGATTTTTTCATATCCTCAATTCTTTGTCAAAATTTGATTTCTTTATGATAAATATGTAAACATGCACAATGGAAACACATAAGGACGATTTTAATACAAAAGTAGTTTTTGTCAGTAGCTACCTGTCCGGGCCGGGAGTAGTTTTTGTAATGTTTTTTTCATATCGTCAATTCTTTGTCAAAACTTGATTTTTATATGATTAATAGGTAAACATTCACAAAGGAAACACATTGGGACGATTATAAGACAAAAATATTTTCGTCAGTACCTACCTACTCGGGCCGGGAGTAGTTTCTGTAGCGATTTTTTCATATCCTCAATTCTTTGTCAAAACTTGATTTCTATATTATAAATATGTAAACATTCACAAAGGAAACACATTGGTACGATTATAAGACAAAAGTAGTTTTCGTCAGTGTAAGGTCTTACACCTTTAAAATGATAGATGTTGTGATAGGTAAAGGATTTATTCCAAACAACTACGAGCTAATGATAATGAGCCACGCGCCCGGTATGAATGGCTAACATGAACTGATGCGAGCGCGCGCGTTGATAATGCGACAATGAGGTAAAAATGCTGACGCGCGAGGATGGTGCGGGTTCACCGTACATATTCCCGACAGCGAGGTGAGAAGATGCTGGATGCTAAATTTATATAAACATAATAATTAGTAATGATAAGAGTAATGATAAGAAATGATATAAACTAATGATATTAACTGCTCATGATACATCAATATTTTGTTAGTAGGCCTACAGCTAAGTAAAAGAAAAGTAACCTATACAAGTTCTACATCTTGGTATCCCTGATATCGATCGCGCGAAAAATAGACGACGACGCCTTATCTAACCGATCACTTTGCTCGACACTTGCACTATCACTAACACAAGCATCACTGATAACGCTGCTGAAACGAGGGGCGGCGGCCGGCAGCGACAGAGGCTGCGCCTCCACCGCCCGGGCCGCCGCCGCCGACGCCGGAGCGCGCGCGGGCGCGTGCTGGCCAGCGCGCCAGTGCGCCAGCGCGCTTGACCGCAGCGCGCGCGCCTCCACACGTAGACTGCTCCCACTGCGATCCCCGTGCCCACGATCAAGTAGATCACGGTGTATTGATGTACGTCATGATAAGTGATATTCTCCGTAATGCTCTCCTCCTTCTTGATTTGATCTATTTGTTCTTTGATTTTCGCCAAGTAGGCTTTCTCTTCTTTATCTTCAGAGGTCCAGTTGGTACTGATAGGAACGGTTATGTTTATGATATGATTTATCGGTGCAATTGTTATCTCAGGGACGTAAATCTCAGAGTGCAACTGGATTTTCGATGATGGTCGCCGAGGTGAGTAGATGGTGAAGTCCTCTCCCTTTATTATGCAACCTTGACCGAGACTCATGATGCCGGCCCGGCTTATCTGTTCAGTTGATATTTGATCCTCGCATATGATTCGTAGTAAACAAACGTTACAGCAAAAATAGTAGTATGTATTGGGCGTGTGCAATTCTCTCCACATATTTCTGCATTTTGCTGACTGAGTTAGGCAAGTACTTGTGCCGGGGTCTTTGACACATAGGCTCATGTCGGATATGATCTTAAAAATGGGACCTTGAATATTACACAAATAAGTATCTCTGTTTGTGTTAAGGCATGATTTGATATCTGTTATAGGTACGTATGTATCTTTCTGTATGTTGATAGCTAAATTTTCTGCTACTGGAATGATGCTGATCGTGTTATCTCCATCCATTCGAGGGATAGGAAGAACTTGATAGGCTTCGAAAGTTTCCCTGCTGACGAGAGGAATTTTCACTTCAAAGATAAGGTATGATTTCGTCATTCGTGCTTTGATTCGCAAAAGATGATATATGCTCCACAAGTCTGTTTGTATGTTACTTATAGGTAGACACAGATCTTGTTGTAGTTGACCGGAAATTATATTTAACTGTTGTTGAAGTTGTTCCGGCGTAAGTAGATGTATGCTAAATTTACCGTTGTTTACATCAGTAATGATTTATGGTTAAAATAACTTACCTAAGTGTATTTCTACCAAAATTACACGAGATGTTACATCCGAATAGATTTAAGTATACCACGTAGTACGTTTTCCATCGTATTACATCGTCCCACTGTTTAAAGCACTATTTTTTAGGCTTAATCTGAAAAATATTATTCGAAACACTCACATAGATCCCGCCTCTCACCGTTCCGTTTCGACCTACCGCCGCTCGGCGGCGCTGGCGTCATTCTTTTCAGAGCACCTTCAGCAAGCGCAGCATGCAGCATTCTGCAACTGGTGGGTCTAGCACAATGCACGTATTGTTGTGTCCTAGGGCGGGCGGGAGTTAAATCTATTCGGATGTAACATCTCGTGTAATTTTGGTAGAAATACACTTAGGTAAGTTATTTTAACCATAAATTACACTTCGATGTTACATCCTCTAGATTTAAGTATACCACGTAGATGTTTAGCGTCTGTTGCAGAATGAAAAACAAGTTGTTAACAAAATAATAGAATCATTTATTAACATTCTTAACATCAAGAACTAAGTACCTAATTATTCTTGGCATAGGTAAATCAAATCCAAAAAATTAATAAACCGTAACCTTATAAATTATAATAATAATGACTTATAGTAATTAATAATGACCTGATAATACTGCCTCTGCAAAAGTCGTGTCTTCAGTAAGTAAAGGTTGATTGTAAAATTTGGCAAAACATAGAGAATTTCCTGTCCACCCAGCTGTTCTTTTGATGATGTCAATGGACACTCCTAACCTGCTGGCGGTGGAGGTGGACGCGTGGCGCGTACTGTGCGCTGTGAACACGGACACGTCCACTCCACTTTCATGCAAAGTTTGTTTGATCCATCGACTGATGGTTTGAGAAGTTGCGTTGTGGACAGGCTTCTTTGCGGTTAGAATTAACTTGCCAGTGTTTGGGAGGTTACGAAATTGACTAGTTCTTTCAATGTATGAAATCAAGGTTTTTGCTGGGCAAATTGACTCATTTTGAACAAAAAAGGGGATAGTTAATTTTGGGTTCCGTCGGTTAGGATTAGAAGTTTTAATTATACTATCAATCGTTATTATTATGCATGAAGTTTGAATAAAGATGCGATTCAAGTCAATAGAAGATAACGTCTGCACACGTTGTCCTGTAGATAACGCGACAAGAGTTACCAATTTCTTCGACAAGGTATCCAGATGGGATGATTCGTTAGGCATCTTTGATAAGAATTCCAAGACAATGTTTGGGTCCCAAGTCGAATGGTATTTCGGGAAAGTTGGTTTCATTTTAAAAACCCCTCGCTTCGCGAGCCGCACTGTATCTGTTCTGCGCAAGCGTTGCTTTCCCCCCGTTAGTGGGGGTGGGGGCAACTTGGAGGAAGGGAAACCGGTCGGCTCGCTTCGCGAGCCTCCTGCTTCCAATCTCCGAAAAAAAATTTACTCCAGCTACTCCCAATCCTGAGATAAATCGCGACTCGCTTCGCGAGCCGCGTCGCTTTATCTCCTTTGCGTGGTTTGCTTCGCTCGCCACGCAGTGGGGGGACTAATAGAATCGCTGTTGCATGTATCTTTACCGATGATCATCGATAAAGCTGATCTGTATGAATTTAACGTTCCATAACTAGCTCCTTTTTTAAAATGTTCTGTCAAAAAACGAAGTATCTCTATATGAGATGAACTATAACAATCTAATATATTGCTTTCACAAAAAATATACCATTGTTTTAGTGCTACACTGTACTGATTTAGTGTGTTTTTTGATAATGAATTATACATTTTATCTGCGGTATCGCTGGGTATGTCTTGTCTTCGGAACGCTTGCAGGATAATATGGCGCACGCCAGGGTAAGGTTGCGCCAAAGCGGGTGATGCTCCCTGGAAGGTGACATGAGAAGGTTTTTATCTGGTTTAAGATATATAATTTCTGAGCTAATTAACGACATAAATAGAGCGTACCACGGTTGGCTAGGCCAGTAAGGAATAATTAATATACCACGAGCTTCATCTTCTATCACTTTTCTTAGACATTTTAATACCAGTGCAAAAGGAGGGAATGCGTAGAAAAAAAACTTGTCCCATGATATAGTAAACGCATCTATATCATATGCTCCGGGATCTCTTTTCCAAGAAATATATCGTTTACATTTAAAGTTAAGTCTAGATGCAAACAAATCGATACATGGTTGGCCAAACTTTAAGACAATGTACTCAAAACTACTCTGATGTAGGTTCCATTCCGTGTCAATGTTAGTATGCCTAGAAGCTCGGTCTGCATCAGTATTATCACGTGACTTTATATATGATGCGAAAATAAATATATTCCTAACTTCACACCATTGCCATATTTCTCTGGAAATTTGAGTAAGATGTGGAAATTGTATCCCACCCATCCTATTTATATATGAGATGGTAGTGGTGTTGTCTATTCTGAGCAGGACGTTAACGTTGTGGTAATTTTGACAAAATGATTTTAACCCTAAAAAGGCAGCTAGGAGCTCAAGATAATTAATATGTTGTTTCCTTTCCGTAGCAGACCAGTGACCTCTAGTCATATCGTCACCACATACAGCCCCCCAGCCAGTCATTGACGAATCCGTAAATATTTCTAACATGTAGGTATGTTTCTGTAATCTATTTTGGGCTTTATTCGCAATAGCTGACCACCACTTAAAATCTTCCTGTAGGTAATTTGTAAGGCACATTCGGTAATTATAGTTATCATTTGATTGCTGGAGCGCTAGGTACTTTTCGCGTTCAAAACGTTTGGTGTAAACCCAGCCGTATTCTACCGCCGGACAGGCAGCAGTTAGTGTACCGATAAATTTAGCAAATTCACGAATAGTAATTGATTCTTTGTCTTTTATCTTATTTGATAACTTAATAATTTTAATTATTTTTTCTTTGGGTAATTGCAAGGACATAGTGCGTATATTTATTTCAAAACCTAGAAATTTACATATTTTTGTTGGGGTAAGGGAGCTTTTCCCGTGATTTATAATAATTCCTAAACGTTCTAAGTTTATCAGTACTGTATTTACTGTGTTCTCACATGATTTGTATGATGAGCCAATACATAAGATATCATCAAGATAAGCTACTAGTACGTGACCTTGGCCTCTGAGGTATGTTAGCAAAGGTTTAAGTAGTTTTGTAAAAACATACGGCGCGGAACAAAGCCCGTAGGGTAAGCAATTAAATTCGAACAGTTCTTCTAATCTAAACCTTAGGTATTTTTTATATGCAGGGTGTATGGGTACTAAAAAATAAGCCTCTTTGCGGTCGATTGTAGCCATGTATGTCCCATTATTTA
This sequence comes from Eupithecia dodoneata, assembly GCA_947044415.1. NCBI lineage: Eukaryota > Metazoa > Arthropoda > Insecta > Lepidoptera > Geometridae > Eupithecia > Eupithecia dodoneata. Next base: position 8,955,368 of record OX345678.1, read on the forward strand.
CTAATTTACAAGCTGTGCGAATATCTTCCATTTTGAAATGGGGAGCTATGACATATTTGTTAAATGTTTTAACATTCAGTATAAAGCGATATCCTCCGCTACTTTTAGGCGTTAAAAAAACAGGAGAAACAAACTGGTCTGGCTGCTCAGTGCATGCTGATATTGCACCCAAATTTAAAAGATTAGACACGGCGATACTCATTTCCTCTTTAGGGAATGTTGGGTTGCGAGGTTCAGTTTTTTGTGGCATAAAATTATTGAAAGGAATTTTATAGCCCCGTACATAACCCAATACAACTGGATCATCTGTAATCGATAGCCAATTGCGATAGAAATATTGAATTCTGCCGGCATGAGGTACCTCTATTGTCGTGGGCGGCGGTCCCGGGACTTGTTCGGTGGCGGCTTGAGTTGGCGCGGTGGGCGCGGCTGCGTCCAACTGGACCCCCTCCCCGTGGACGTCGAAGGTTGCGGCTCGTAGTACCGATGTGGTGGCGCTGTTGTCTTTGTAGTGTTTGGACGAGGAGGGAATCGCGAGTTTCCCGGCACAGGTGGTTTGCGTTGGAACTTATTCTGTGAGAAGCTAGGTTTTTTGATTTGTTGGCTTGCCCTCTCGATGTCCTTCGAGTTCTTTATGGTCTCGCCTAGTTCATCTCCAAACAAGAAGGTTTTCCTTTTTACCCCGTGCGTTGTATTCCAGAAACCTTTATCCAATAATGGAAGTACCAGAGTTTTCGTCGATTTATTGTCTCCTCGTAGTGTAAATCCAATAAAAGCTGTGACACTTCTGACAGTTTTTTGATGACTTCAATTTTTGGCATATCAGCTTGTATCAAATCATTGGTGAGATTGACTAGACCTGCTATTCCAGAACCAAGTTGGTTTTGGGAATATTCCAATCTCTTATCCCGGTTTCTTGCGGGTTCAGACAAAACGGCGCTTACCTCGGGGTTGAGTTTTGGGGCCCGCACCAACAGAAAGTTTTCGGGTATTATCATCTTTTCCCTGAGGGCCTCCTTTTGTTCCTTAGCGAGCCCGTCTAGTAGTATTTTCCCCCAACGTTCGGAGATTTCTGGTGGAATTTTTTCACCCAGTTTTTCCTCTAAGCTCTTGGCCTGTCCTAATATTTCCAATATTTCATCCGCGAGGCCTATCTGAGTTCGTTCAGGTATGAGCGATGAGACCACAGGAGGGATTTGTAGCTGGGCCGGGGTCGTAGATGTACCTGGTACCCGTAGGCCCGATGTTGGTACAGGGGCTAAAGCGCTTTCAGGGGTTGAGGTTGATGGAACTATGCTCACGACGGATCCTATACTTGGTTCTCGGTAACCTCCCTCTGTCGTCACTTATATAATGGATGGACGCCGCCGGACTCGGTGGTCGAGTATTTGATCGGCCGTTTCGATCTGTATGAGAAGACATAAATTGTAGGCAACTTTCTGGATGGCATCGCGTACCACCACGTTAAGAAAGTGATATTATATTATTCCTGGGTAACATCACGTATCACCACGTTAAGGAATAAAGTTTATGTAACCGTCTGGATCATATCAGGTATAACCACATTAAAACGGTGCATGGGCATTGGGCATGGGTATTTATCATAAAGATTAGCAGCATTGATAAGAGAACATTGCACTTTGTAGGTAGATCTGTGGGGGTAGTTATACAAAATTATCTTACCTGTATCTCGTTCCAATTTACTTTGTAATCGACGAATTTTACGTCGAATATAATCAATCATCACTGTAATCCTTATGCTTTCTTTTCCCCATAACTATATTCACTTCGCTATTGTGCGAAAATATCAAATTATAATGTAAAAATCGTTCACTCGATGTTGACGATGCGTAACACGAAAAACGAATGACGCCAGCGCCACCGAGCGGCGGCAGGTCGAAACGGAACGGTGAGAGGCGGGATCTATGTGAGTGTTTCGAATAATATTTTTCAGATTAAGCCTAAAAAATAGTGCCTTAAACAGTGGGACTATGTAATACGATGGAAAACGTACTACGTGGTATACTTAAATCTAGAGGATGTAACATCGCTGTGTAATATCTAATAATGATTCTTGTATGTTGCTTAGTTTGGACAACATATTATTTGCAATGATAGCTGATAAGATAAACTCATTTTTACGTTCGAGTTGTTGTATTTCAGATGTTATTTGATTAGCTGAGCTTTCTAATCTTTGAAAGTGCGTGTCGATCAGAGTATGCTGTTTGTTGATAGATTGTTCCATTCTTTTGATAAGGTTGTACTCTGATTCGACTACAGATGTTTGATTTTTCCATAACATCGCTAAGTGATTGTTATTTGTGTGTATGATATCGATGTCCTTTTGATATTGTTGTGCGAACTCGTCGTCAAGTACTCCGAACAGCTGGTGAGCGATGTAACCGACACCGTTGATAAGACCTCGTTTCTTTCGATGAAGGTCGCGTGGTGAGAACTGCTGATTCAGTAACTTCTGATCGTAGTAGCGTAGTTCCGAAAAGCCGTGTTGTAATTGAGTTAAGACGATCTTACAATGTGATGGTGCCTTGCCCTTTGTGTTATCGCATGTGTTTACAAGGTTGTTAAAGAACTTATCCATTGCAGCGAAACCTTCCCAATAGGGGTGCATGTCGTAATAGACAATGATTTTCCAATCATCCCTGATAACCTGGATATTTGACATCTTGTCAAAATATAACCCTTTCGTGCTGTTCAATGCTGTGATATTATGCGACCCGAATGCTGTTGTAAGTAGATTCAAGACCACAAAAATTGATAGAAAGATTGAAGTCATAGTTGATCGTGATTTAGGCGTCTTGATATTGGCGGGCTCTTCTGATTTCATGTCTTCTTCCGGTGCGTGAACGATTGTTGATAATTTGATGATTGGCCGTTTGATAATGCCGTTTTTCGTTTTAAGTGATACGACGCGAACACACTTGTCTTTTCCGGGGTGTAGTTCAACAACTCTACCTAACGCCCATTTGCCGGCGGGAAGGTTGGCGTCGTTGATGATAACAATGTCGTCGATTTTGATATTTGGCTGTTGTTGTTTCCATTTACTTCTGATAGAGAGCTGACTCAAATACTCTGACCGCCATCTTTTCCACACATCATCGAAAATCTTCTGCGTGAGTTGCCATCTCGTGCGTAGATCTTTCTCTGTTTCTATGATGGTTAGGGTTGGCCCACTCGATAGAAAATGTGCCGGTGTGAGGCAGTCCAGTTCGTCAGGGTCTTCTGATAATGCGCAGAGTGGCCTACTATTCAAACACGCCTCTAGCTGGGATAAGATGGTTGAAAACTCTTCAAAGGTGAGATTTTGTTCTCCAATCACTCTTTTCATATGATACTTGAGGCTTTTGACAGAGCTCTCCCACAAACCTCCTGCGCTGGGGTAAGATGGTGCGTTGAAATGCCAGTGAATCTGCATGCTTGATAATTCATTGATAAACATTTCGTTTGATAAGGTTTGTCTGATATTGATAAATTCTTTCTGTAGAATATTATTGGCGCCGACAAAGTTTGTCCCGTTGTCACTATAGATGTGCCCGGGCGCTCCCCGTCTGGCAGCCATCCTGCGCAGCGCGGCCAAAGCTGTGAGGTCTGATACCAACTCCAAATGGACGGCCTTCGTCACCATACAGACGAAGACCGCTACATACCCCTTGGTAGTTTTCGCTCCTCTTCGTTTGTTATATTTAACATCGACGTATCCTGTAAAATCGACTCCAACATGATAAAAAGGACGTGAGGGATTTGTCCTTGATGCAGGTAGGTCGGCCATGATTTGATATTGCTTATAGGGATCATTTCGTCTGCATTTGACGCAGGTACGTAGAGTCTTTTTTACAGTACGATTTCCTCCTAAAATCCAGTACCTCTGTCTGAGGTGTGATGACGTCAGGCGCGACCCCCCGTGAAATGTTTGTTGATGTGCTTGATCGATCATTAATGATGTTAGTCGGGTATTGTTAGGTATTATTAGAGGGTGTTTTCTGTGGTAGCTGATGTTTGCATTCCGAAGCCTCCCTCCTACCCTTAACAATCCGTCTTGATCTACAATAGGTTAGAGATTCAGTAACCGACTCTTTTTTGATATGGGTTTGTTTGCTTTTAAGTCAGCCATTTCTTCCGAAAACTCTGCTTCTTGAATATTTTTGATAATTTTGTTATGAGCTTGTTTCAACTCCGATAATGATAAGCACGCGGAGGTGACGTCACTCGAAGTATCCACGCCACGACGCGCACAACTCGCGAAAAACTGCTTGACTTGCACAATAAGTCCTGAATGATATCGCTAGTATGTTTATTTTGTGTTGATAAGTTTGTTTGTATTTTTCTCTCTTCGTTAGTAGTGTAAGTTGGTTTGACAATTTCATCTTGTTTGCATCAAACGATGATAGCCATACCGGACCATTCCACCACAATGATAATTCTGTCAATTTTTCTGCTGATATTCCTCTACTGGCACAATCCGCTGGATTGTCAGATGATTTAACATAGCGCCAGTTTTCAGCTGGTACAACCTTGACTACTTGTCTCACTCTGTTAGCGACGTAGGGTTTCCATTTACTGGGGGTCCCCATTGAGCCATCCAAGTACAGCCGTCGAATCTGTCCAGCAATAAACCTTTACTTTATAATCCGGCAGACATTTTAATGCTTTAGTGATAAGTTTTGATAAGAGCTGAGACCCAGCCAGTTCTAATCTAGGCAGGGATACGTTTTTATTTTCAGCTACAATTTTGGCTTTTCCTGTGACCAACCTTACTTCATTCTGATTTTTTATTTTACAGTAGATCACACAGGAAATTGCTTTTTGGGATGCATCGCAAAATCCGTACATCTCAATTTCATTTTCTTTCTTTGTTTTCAACCATCTAGGAACCTTCACTCTGTTGATATTGATAAGGTCTTTCCTGATTTTCTCCCACTCATTCTTGATTTCTTTAGATGTTAGGTTAGGTTAGGTTAGGTTTTTTTTTTTTTTTTTTTAATAGAATGTTGCAATCTAGTTAACTCATCTGATCATATGACCATGTGAGTATGCTAGTCTGCTTTTGCTTTGAAACCTAAGGCAAACTGTTGCTATTAAATTGCAACAACATTTAAGTACCTACTAAGGGATAAAACATTTTAGAAATAATGAAATCAAAGTTCAAACACACACACACACACACAACCACTCATACACACAAACACACGCAAGAATACACAATCATATCACAAATCGAAAAGAACAAATTACAATATTTATGAATACAATACAATAGTTATACATACTTATTTTCATTAGTGCAATTGTTTGATGTCCAAACAATGCCAATTCCATTATATTATATAAGATAATTTATAAGATAATTTATTTTATAGGTTATAAATACAATTGATATAATAATTGAAGTCAAGATGAAATTATATAATTTTACAAAGTAAAATTGTAATTTCACTACAAATAAAAAGATTAAATACAATAAATTACATTAGTACATTTTCAAACAATCAATCAATAATTACTGAAATATCACCACTATCACCACTTTCTCAATTAATTTTAATTATCATTACAATTTACTTAAATTACCATACTTATATGATATTATTAAATACCTGAAATTATAATTTTTACTAAACTTTTAACACGTATTGACATTTTCATATTTGCAATTTTTTTTTTTATTTATTTTCTTTTTGTTTTCTCTTGTTTTATTTTGAGTTTTCTTTTATTACTTTCTCTCTTTTCTTTTTTTTTTTTTTTGTTATTTCTTTTCTATTCTTTTCCTTATTTTTTTTTATTTTATTTTATTTTTTTATTGTCTTTTCCTGTATGTTTTACATTCAAATTACATTAAATACAGTATTAGGAATAAGTCTTATAAATTAAAAAGCAAAAGAGCAACGTATAGCGCCTAGTGGAGGCTCCGGTGCAGCAGCGCGTGTCCCAAGGGCTCATCACATTATTTTGTTACATCTTTAGGTTAGGTTAGGTTAGGTTAGGTTAGGTTAGGTTTTTTTTTTTTTTTTTTTTTTTTTTTTTTTCTCGTTCCTTTGACCTGTAATGAATCAAAGTCTGTTTGCTTTATTTCTAATCTACAGGGGGATACATTTGTGCCCAGATAGGGCTTCAGGATTTAAGGCTAATTATTACTAAATTACATACTACTTTTTACAAACTTCTTATCTTTATTACAATTTTTAGGATTAGGAGACAAATTATATACAAATTTTTCTTCTTATTACATGTTTTCTTATTTATCTATTTTCCTATAAATATTATGCTTATCTTTTATACATTTTTAATCAATACCTATTCTATCTTATGCTGTTCTATATATTTTTCAAAATATACATACATCATAATTTTGGTACCTATTTATTTCGTTTTACCACTTATTGTGCAATATCCGTACAATAACTTATAAATATATTTCTAATATCATTATTTTCCATAAATTTGCTTAGATTTTCTGTGGAGATCTGGAGGTTAAGGGATAGTTCGGTTTCGTGTCGTTTCAGAGCGAAGACAGGACAGTCTGTAAGGATGTGCACTACTGACTCGGCCACACCAGGTTCACATATGCACGATGGGTTTTCCTTACACTTGAACCGGTTCAAGTATTCGGAGAACCCACCGTGCCCCGTGAGGATCTGCGTTAACAGACTGGTGGCCTCGAACTTACGTACACATTTATATGCCAGCACAGCGTCCGGGAAGAAGAGTTTGGTGACTCCTGCTGTCGTGCCGCTCTTGTACCGCCGGTTCCATTCGTCGAGCGTATTCAGACGAATCTGTCGCTTAACGAATGAGACCGGACAATAGTCATAATCGGCCCGTCTCTTTTTATTTGCAGCGGCTTCCTTCGCTAGCTGATCGGCACGTTCGTTCCCCTCTAAACCCGCGTGGGCTTTGATCCAGAATAAAGACACTTCTTTATTCTGGACCCTGCTCGATCTGAGGTTTTCACGAGCCTCCACGGCTAAAGGGTGAAGGGAGCCATTGTTCGTCACCGATTGCAGCGCGGACCTTGAGTCACTATAGATCCCAAAAGACAGTTCTTTACGCTTGAGGATTTCCCGCGTCGCTTTGCATATTGCCAGAAGTTCAGCCTGATAGACCGTGCAGTAAAATGGCAGTTTGAGCTTGAGGGCTTGGATCTCAGCGTCACCAACCCAAAGGGATAGTGCTGCCCCAACTTCACCCTCAATCTTGCTGCCATCGGTGTAAATTTTAACTGCTGAGTCATGGTCAGGTTCTTGGTCTATCAGGCCGAAATCCAGGCATATATGCTCCGATGGATGCTTCGTCTGAGCGTACGGCACAAGTCTTTCCACCTCCCTATCCATGAGTTCTGGTCGAGATACTCCCCTCTTTGCCTCATACAGGGCGGCTGCCTCTTGTATGCGGAGATCGAGTGGGAGTATCCCGGCCAGAGTTAAGGCGGAGTTCAGGGAGACGGTGCGGTACGCTCTCGTTAGCTTCTAGGCGAATCCTCGTTGGACCGCGTTGAGCTGCTTCTGGATGCCTATCTTCTTTGTTGCCGGTGCCCAGACACTGGCTGCATACATGATAACTGGCTCTACAGCCGCCGTGTATATAACCCTAATTACTTCAGGGTTCAGGCCCCAGCTGATCCTGGCGGCTCTAGATAACTGCTTGTAGATGTTCAACGCCTTCCTGCACACATTGGCAGCGTGGCTGTTGAACGTCAGCTTGTTATCTATCGTGAGCCCCAGGATCTTGACCTCCGATGACAGGCCGATGTCAACCCCGCCCATGTTAAGGAGTGGTGTATCATACTTCAGTTTTCTAGTTATGACCACCGCGTTGGTCTTGTGTGGCGCGAACTTTAACTTGTTTCTGATACCCCACTCCCTGACATAAGCGAGGGCGGCATTTGCCCGTCGCTGGACTTCTAGAGCTGTGTCCCCATCGAACACTAGGACCACGTTGTCCGCGAACGCCTGACAATAGTCCTGCCTATCCTCTAGTCCTTTCAGCAAAGGATCCAAAAGGAGATTCCACATAATGGGACCCCCTATGGACCCCTGGACGCAACCCTTACTCGTGGCCTTAACGTGCTCCTCCCCCGCATACCTAACTCTGACCTGCCTATCAGATAGGTAGCTGTCCACTAGTCTTCTAATGTTGACTGGAGTCTCCTCTTCCGCCAGCCTGCACCTTATAGCGGGCCACCAAGCGCTGTCGAAGGCTCCCTCTATGTCCAAAGATATCATGACTACAATCTTCTTTTGCTTCAGTTTGTCATGTATACGATGTATCATGTCATAGAGGGAGTCCTCAGTGCTCTTTTTAGGCATGAAGCCGTACTGCCGGATGCTCATCCTTGGTATAAGGTGCCACTTCATGCGCGCCACGATCATCTTTTCGAAGATCTTTCCGGGCACCGACAACAATCCTATAGGTCTGTAGGATTTTGGATTGGTGTAGTCGTCCTTGCCTGGCTTTCTCAATACCACCACTGTGGCATCCTTCCAGATGGTCGGGAAGTGTGAAAGAGCCAGGCACTTGTTGGCCAATGCCAGGAAAGCCTCTGGATCACTCCCTATAGCTTGGCTGCAGATGTCAGCAGTGAGACCATCTGCTCCTGGAGCTTTTTTGGGGTTGAAGTCTTCCACCGCTGCTCTGAGCTCCTCCATTGTAAACGGTGGGTCATGAGACTCATCATGCACTGAGCCGTTTACTTGGTCAGCTTTTGTTCTAGTCAGGCGGTGGTCGGCATTATCCTCATCCTGTCTATCCTCCGGGTAAAAGATGTCTGCCAAGGTTTTTGCGGACTCCTTTGGGTCTATTTGCCTCCCATCCCTCACAAGGGGTATGTCCTCCTGTCGTGTGGAGGTTCTACCATTACCCTATAAATCCCTTCCCATAATCCCTCCTTATCCTGCTTTCCACAAAAGTCCTTCCAGCTTTCCGTCTTTGCCTTTTCTACCTCCTCTAGAAAGTGGTTTCTTGCTTCCAGGTACTCGTCTACAACTCTGGATCTTCGGGATTATGCTGCACCTCGGATGCGGCGTTTCAGCGTGATGGAATGTCTCTTCAACGCGGCGAGTTCTTCGGACCACCACGGAAAGGTAAGTTTCTCTTCTATTCTCTTCTTTTTTAGTGATTGTTTGCATGTCTGGGTTATTATATCTATGTATTTGGCTATTGTGTTTTCTAATTGTGTTGCGTCAGTTATTTGTTCTATTGCTTCTTTGTTAATATTATTGTCTATTTTAAATTGAGCCAATTTCTCATGAAATTGGCTCCAATTTGCGTTCTTTGTGTTGTACAGCCTAGTTGTTCTGCTTATGCTTACCCCTTTTGCTTTCCTAAGCGCTATGTTGAAAATGATTCCGTTGTGGTCCGAGTTCGTCAAGTCATCCATCACTCTCCACCCATTTATCAAGGCCAACATGTCCATAGAGCAGGCAGTTATATCGGGATGGCTGGTGTAGGATACCCCTCCTCTGATAGTATCGAATGTAGGGGTGTCTCCCTCATTCAGTACCTGCAGGCCCAGTTCTTCGAGAGTGCCCGACATGTCCTCTCCTCTGTCATCCACTACAGTGCTACCCCACCAGGTGTTCTTCGCGTTCGCGTCTCCTCCGATGATAATTCTCCTGGGACCAACCTGCTCCGTGATCTTCTTGATTTGCTTCAGGTATGGCTCTATGGGTTGGTTTGGCTCGAAATAGAATGAGATGGCAACGATCTGCCAGGCACTGGTTCGGATCCTCACCACGACGATGTTGTTTGTAGTGAGTTCTGGGCACTGCAAGACGTCAAGGTCGCGGTCAAACACGGCTATTGCCGCCTTGACAGTCCCTTCTCCTTGATCGGTGCTCTGGTAGATTCTCACCCCTCTGTGTCCTCTTATTCTACCGATACCACCCACATATGGCTCCTGGAGCAATGCAAATGCCACCTTTCTCTTATCGGCTTCAATCATCAGCTCGTTGGTGGCCGTCTGCATCCGTTGGAGGTTGGCCTGGAGGACGCGATAGGGTTTCTCTCCGGTTGGGGCAGCTATAGAGTGTTCGCCAGTGGTGCCCTTAGCAGTACGCTACAGAGGCTCGTGCCATAGCATCCCACTTTCGCCTTACTGCACACTCATCACTGAAGGCGTTATGCTCCGTTGCATCCAGCTTTGCATGCCTGCAGTTACAACAGGAAGGTGCCATGCCACTCAGCCATTCTTCACATTTAGACCTCATGTGGGGGCCTCCACAGTGGCTGCACTTTTCAATGCTCTCCCTGCAGTGGCGTCGGCCGTGACCATAGCCAAGGCACAGAGAGCACTGAACCAGTGGTGATTGGTCGGCTACCTTCACTCTCTGGAGGTCGATGTGAACCTCTCCCACCTCTATCATCAGGTTCCAGATCTTGGGGGAGACCTTGATGATGATGTGGCACATATGGGGGTTCCTGGCCTTCCTCCTGTAGCGGATCTCAATTCTGTCATCTCGTTTGTCAAGGTTGCCAAGTATGTTTCCATTTTGGTTCCTCAGGGCGTTCGTGACATCCTCGTCACTATGGAAACTTAAGACGTCCCTGAGGATCAAAAGTGGGTCCTTGTTCTGGATCTCCTCGACATTCAGGTATGACTCCGCCTTTCTGAGCCTTTCCTTTACCTTCTCCCTTTCTACCTCTGTCCGGCATCCCACTATAATTTTTCCGTCCTTTGCCTGCCTTACTCTATCCACCTGTATCCCGCCTTCTTTGGCATTCACTGCTGTCCTGATTCTGCTGAGGATCTCTTCTCCTGTTTCTTTCTCATCTTTGGAGGAGACCATTACCGAGTGCAGCGCTGTCCGCTCATGGGGCTTCCTGTGCAGACCTGCAGCTACTCCCGCGTAAGTGGTTCTCTCCTGGATCTCATTCTGTTTCTTTATCTCCTCTTTCAGGCTCTCCATCTTTTCCATGTTTTCCTTCAGCAGTTTACTGTTTTCTTCTAACTGTTTCCCTAGTACATCTTCACCAATTCTTCTTGTCTCTATTCCTGTATTCTCTGTCTCATTTCTTTTCTCTTCTTGGTATGACTTCTGTGACACTATAAGTTTTCCTTTTATGATCCTTGCTTCTGCCTCTGCCTCCTTAACTAGCTCGAACAATCGGTCTACGGCTTGTGTGACACTCGCCTTAATGTCAGTTTTCAAGTTCCTCGATAGTTCGAGGTTTGTCTTGGCTTTGCTGAGGCATGCTCTCGCCTCGGCGGTCCTATTTAGGAACCTGTCCTGTTTTGTTTTAGGAGCTAAGGCCGTCTTCCTCGGTGGGGTCGGTGTCTTGGGTTGTAGTGAGGCAGATTTCCTACCCTTCACTAACTCCCATTCTCCCACGCTACGTCTCACGTTGGAGGTCTGCGGCTGCTCTTTTGACTGTTGTGAGGGGCCTGCCTGTTCAGCTCGTGGTGGTGATGGTGATGAGTGGGAGTTCAAATCTACCGAGGGGTTCGTCTTCTTCACCGGTGTGTGAAGAGCAGCAAACATTTTGTCGTCAAAGGAATGTCGTCAATATACACGGGTCAATAAAATTTAATAATAAAGGTAAGTTTGTATAAGTTGTAAATATATTATGTTTTCCTAATTCTAATATAACTGTGTTCTGTTTCAGATCGTCACGGCTGCGATATCTACCCACGCAACTCCTGAAAACTAGTGGTCGTGACTCTGCTCAACGTTAGGGGAGTCACGAGGTCACAAGGTAAGAGCAAGGTAAGTTTTCGCAAATATAGAGTTTTGTAGAGTTAAGCTCTACCAACTAGTGTCAGCCTAATCTAAAAGTGTCAATAAACACACGTCAATAGACAAAACACACGTCAATAGACAAAACAATAAAATAAGAAAAATTTGTGACTCTACCTAGAGTAACTTTGGATAGTCGAAAAAGATGGGTCTATACGAGAACTATAACATACAAAAAACCGCAATTAAAACGTGGGTACGGTTCGAGAGATACAGCGCTTTGAATATTTCCAATATGGCGGACAAAATGGCCGCCAAAAAATAAAGACCGCTGTATCTCAGTCAATTTTGCTCCGATTTCGCCGGTATCTCGTCCGGACAGTGTAGTAAGGTAAGGTCTACGCCCTCGCCAGGCCAGTCGAAATGGAATTTTCAGTGCTCTACCT